>JAWMAG010000005.1:4850000-7680000 GCA_037013455.1 Ceratitis rosa | reverse complement strand
CAAATAAAAAGAGACATAAAATCGCAATAATCGCGGGGAAAACTAATGGCTAAGGACTAGAATCTTACCAGTTTTCCCTTTAGCACTAACTACGTATAATTCAATATTTTGATTACTTCAAGCTTCAATTATTTTTCAATTTTTTTTTTGGTAGAGTAATTTGAATTGAATTTTATTTTTGCGATTCGAAAAAAATGTATTTGTACTACTAGACAGAAAAATGAGTAGAATAAACTTTAATGGCAGTGACTCATTCAGACAAGATTGAGACGTTGGTACAGCTTCTGCGTTCCTGTCCGGATCTTCGCTGAAGAAGAAGTTTCAAAACTGGCAAGTCTTACGCGACTACTAATTTACCTTAATCAGTAATCTGAACATTCTTTTGGCACAACAAAGAACCAACAGATCTGTGGACTATGCCAGCCAGCCAGTGTGGCCCAACCTAACCTAAAAAAAAGCTAAATAAAATTTTTACAGCCACATTTTCGAACCGAGTATAGCCTTTCCTTGTTTCACTTACTCGTATTAATGTGCAATAGATTGTCTTTTTTTTTTTAATTTTTATTTGCTTTAATTTTCATCTGTCTGTTTTTGTCGTCTCACTTCGTTTTGTATTTAGATCAATGTCAACAAACTAGTGTAACAGCAAGACTGGTAATAGCCGTAATAATAACAGTAACGCCAACGCCAATATCAACTTCATATGACAAAAACAACACTAACAACAACCACAGCAATATACATATCAAGTATCTAACAGTCTGTGTGAGTGACCTTATTGCCAATTACTTTCAAGAATAACAACGACAACACCACCACAAAAAACAACAACAACCAAAAACTTGCAGTCACTTGCCTTTGCTTTCCGCTAGCCTACTGTATCTTGAGTGTACTCGTACAAACACATAATGAGATAGTCATTTGAGCCGCCTCAGCCGCTACTGCAGCCGAGAATGTAGAGATGCAGATGCGTCAAACTAGCGTCACATGGTTGGTCATCTTGCGGGACATCGGCATTTGAATGCATATATATACCTACATATAAGTATGTGTATATGCACATTTTTATACTCATATACATATGTATCTATGTATGCCTGTATACTGCTAAACGAGTGTCGAGCTACATAACAAGTTGTTGACAATGCGGTAACAATAATCGTCTCTACTGGTGGCCTTATGTCCCTATACAATTACATACATATATATATATATATATAGGAGTATTTTTAAATATTTATTTACTATACTTAGCTATACATACATATAACTGGTAAGTAGTTAATAATGGTTTTTCGAATTTTCAAAATCTATTGAATTTTTTATTTTTTGGTTTTTTTTCACTTAAGATCTATTTTTAGTCGAAACTAAACAACTAACAAGTTTAGTTAAGTTCATTAAAATAAATTATAAACGAAAACTTGAAAGTTTTTAATTGCGATATACGAGGTCTGTTCAAAAGAAGAGGTGAAATTTGAATTTTTTTTTACAACTGAAAGGGTTAGGCATTGAAAGGTTATATATATGTATGTATAACCACTGTGGAGATGTTCGACCGAGCTCCTCCTCCAAGTTGTGATTTTGCGTCTTGCTGTTTTTCCAACAAATGGAAGGAGCTACAGTTTATATTAAGCCGCCTCCGAACGGCTAAAGGCTTTTTATTAAGAGCCTTTATTTCATGTCAAAAATACACTCGATTGGCTTGGCATTCCCTGCCGAGGGGCGACCTCAATTAGAAAATTTTACTTAAAAGGTTAGACTGAAAGGTTAGACAAGCAAGTTTTCGTGTGCTCTTCGATTTCTAACTGTTCGGTATTGGCTCATCTAGCCGTTTCCATGGGGATGATTGGACCTTGGTTTCAACGTTTGGCGTTTAGTCACCAGTTCTGACACTTTCGAGTAAACCTGAATCATCGTTGACGTCATTCAATAACTTCTGAATGAAAACTTGTGAAAGTTTAAGGTGAATCTACACCGGAGTGTTTTCGACGCTTAAAAAGTGATGTTTTGACTTCGAAGAGACCAGACGGGTAGCTAAGCTAAGCGAAGCAATTGATGCGTTTGAGCCAGAAACGACCAGAAAGCATGAAAAGATGATTTTGCAATTTGACAACGCTCGGCCTCACGTGTCTGTAACGATCAAAAACTACCTTGAAACGCAAATGTAAGGCCTTAGTACATCCGCCGTATTTTCCAGACCTTCCGACTACCATATTTGCATTTTCGACAGATGCAAAACGATTTAAGGGGTGTTTGGTTCAGGTCTTTTGAATAAATCTAAGAATGGCTCAATGATTTGATTGAGGACAAAGAGACTAATTTTTCACTTTTTTTAATAAAAAACCTTTTTTGAATACAAAAAAATGAACCAGATCAAATTTTCCTGCGATTATTAAAAGTTATTATGATTAAAAAATGATTTTCGTGTAACAATTAATAAAGAAGAGTATTCTGACTAATAACATTTTACTAAAAATATTTTAATATTTTATTTTAATATACTTTGAAAACTAGCTACGTCTATTCATACAAAATCTATAATTTAAGGATACTCGTTAATCCAAATATTTTTTTATTAAACATCTAGAGGTTGAGCTAACAATTAAGAAGCATACCAAGTACCTGGTAATAATTTTAGGCAGCCCACTGATGCGGAAGAGCGAGCGAAAAAGGCCAGTAGTGCTTTGTATGCATGAAGGAAAATGCTTGGGGGTACACAGCTTGCTTTACGGTGCTTTAGTGTGGTGGACCGCTACCATCAAAATCTCTTTCATGAAACCATTGGAGCGAGCACAGCGGTTCTCTGGACTCTACATAATCGGAGCGATAAGAACTACTCCAGCGGCTGCAGTAGAAAGGTTACTCAACCTATTCCCAATCGTAATTGCCGTGAAAAGCTTTGTAGAAAAGTAATTAATATGAATCTTCGGGCATAGCTCGATAAGCGGAGATTCGTGAACAAAATATATTGCATACCCACACGCTTTAGCAGGGAAAGAAGATTTCAAGTCACATTAAAAGTGGGTGGATGGCGCAGGAACATGCAACGCACCATTGGAGTTTGTAAAATCTGCATGGACGTATCGAAAACGGATGGTAAAGTAGGTGCCTGAAACTATTGCGTGGAGGTAAGCCTCAGGCAACCCTTTAAACTTCCGGAGTACTACAGTATTTTCTAGACAGAATTTGTCGTGGTTAGGAAAGCTGCTGAGATAGCTACCAACGCCAATAGCCATGCGAAATAATCTCACACCGTATTACGTCAGAGAATTTCCGCAGAAACCTGAAGGCGGTAGATGTGATAACTACAGGAAATCGACTGCATATGTATTTGGCTTCATCCGTCTGTCGACCGAACTAGTACAGGCAATACGCAAGTCGCTAAAAACTATGCTTTATTAAATTTCTGAAAGGGCTGACAAACGATTCAGAGTGAGAGAAGAGACCTTAACGACATTCTCGAACACCGAGATCATGTCATGTGCAAGAACATCTAAGGAAAATACCCATATTTTTGGTTCACGTGATCTAGAAAAGAATGCAGGACGGTTTTTGGCCAGTATTATAACCTGCCATTCCGCGGAAGACGAATTGGCAATAGTATCGATTACGCATGCTGGAAATGGAGCGAAGGAGGCATGAGTGGGACACTTGAACACTTCTTCTACTTTCGCCCGGTATTATATAAATCTCGTCGAAGATATCTAGAAGCTTGACAGACTAGATGAAGTATCAAAATTAGATATCAAGGCTCACTTAAGCTTCACAATATTCGCTGACGTCCTACATGACGACTAGTTCAGCTCGAACTAAATTAAACCTCCATCTGGAATTACAAAGAACCAACAGGTTCTTCGATAAAGGCGAAATGGCAAGTTAAGCAGCTGAAAATTTGAATAGTGTTTATGGTTCTGATACTGTAACAGTCAATCATGCACAATTTTGGTTTCGGTGATTTCGTTCCGGTAATTTTGATGTAAAATATGCTCCAAGGTGTGGAAGCCAAGTCATGAAAGTGCAGCTTGGAACCACTTGAAAAAGGCTGGATATACAAATAAGCTCGATATATGTATGGGTGCCACATGAGTTAACGAGAAAACACCTCATGGACAGTATTTCTATCCCTGAATCGCTGCTGAATAGTATCAAAATCGACCCATTTCTTAAGCGAATGGTGACAGCATCGTGAAACAAAAAACGGTCATGGTCGAAGAGCAGTGAGCCGGCGCAAACGGTCTCCAAGCCAGGATGGATGGTCAGAAAGATTTTGTTATGTCTTTGTCCCTACGGCCAAACTCTCAATTCGGACTTGTACTGTAAGCAATCGGATTATCTGAAGGAAGCAATTCACCAGAAGCGTCCAGCTTTGACCAACAGGAAGAGAATTGCATTTCATCAGGACAACGCCAGACCACACTCATGGATAGTGACTCACCAGAAGTTCCGATGGCTTGGTTGGGTGGTTCTTAAGCATCCACCTCATACTCCAGACCTCGCACCAAGCGATTACCATCTGGTGAAGAATTATCTTCAAGATAAGCCTGTTAAAATCGGTTGTCCCAATTTTTGGACAAAAGGTACGAGGTTTCTGTGAGAGCGGCAAAAAGGCATATTGGATATAAATCGGATAATTCTAACCATGATAAGTAAAGCCTTCAGTTCAATGCAAAACTGATGGTTGGCATTTTATTAGTCATAATTTTAGTTTCTAATAAACAAAAAATGTCATAAATTAACTAAATTTCTACGGATTAATATTTTAGTCATCGGTTGGTGAAAATATATTTTGATTAACCAAAAAAGATTTTGCAAAGATTAATTAATTAATTAGTCTTTGGGCGTGTGCTTTCTTATCAGAATATTTAAACTTTCAAAACCAAATCCTTTCTCTATAAAAATGACAGTTGAGAGGAAACTCGCATTAATATTATGATAATATTGGCAAATTATTAAAATACACTAATGAATACCTCACGTTAAAAGTTTATGAATTTCGAAAAAATCCAAAGGAATTTATGTTAAATCAATAAATGTTACGAGTACTCGTTAATAAATATTTATCGATAGTGTTGATATTATTTCGATAAATAATAAAGTAAACAGCAAAAATATAAGTTTCAAACAACACACAAAGTGAATGGTTGAGATGGAGGTGGATCGAAATGCACGAAGTTTATTTTGCCTCATATTGGACGCTTATGCAAGGCATCTATTGCAATTGACCACTTATGCGCCAAAGAAGTGGATAGTAGTTGGAAATTGAAATATTAAATACGAGCAGGCGTGTGTTGGCACACCACGCGCGCGTGTCGAGGTGCGTAAGTGTGTTTATATATATATAATATATTACATATATTTTTTGTTTATTTAAACAATTACTTTTGTTTGACTTTGAGTGCAGACACACATGAACTGTTATTATTATCATTATTAATATTTAAGTATTTAAGTATATTTTTTTATTTATTTAACTTTTTCAAAAATTCAAGTTACCTGAGTGCGCAATGAAGAAAAATGAAGGCAAAGCAGCGAATTGTGTAATCTCGCACAATAAACTAACTACTAGTTAATGCGGTAAAAACAATTGTTTGTAAACAGAAGACACACAACAAGTTACCGTAATGTGAAAAACTGCAACAAAAAAAACAGCGAGTAAATCCAAAATAGACGCAACAAAGAATGCAAGTTAAAAAGAAAAAAAGAAAATAAAATTAAAATAAAAGCAAATAAAAAGTGAGTAACAATCAAAAATTGAATTCACCGACACAACAACACAAAAAACACAATAACACAACACAGCGAGTAGCAAAAGCAACAAGCCACGTTGCAACAATGCAATACTCGCCGCACTCGCGTTGTATTTTTGCAACAAAAAGAAGATAGCTAATGGCAACAGTAAATTTTACACACTTGCTCATTGCAGAAATATCTGAGGTGCTATTGTTATTGTTTCGACTTTTGTTGGATTTGTTTATTATTCTCTTTTTCGTTTTTCTTCATGCCCAAAAATCACTCGTGCATTCATTCAGATTTTATGGTAACAGCTGAGGAATTGCAACAGCATTTACAACAGCAACAATAACAACATAAACACCTATCGACATACTCAAAATGCAACAAAAATTGCAAGAAGGAGTAGAAAACTCTTTGGCAACATAAAACAAACAAACCAAATACGGTAATATGGAAAATAAAAACAAAATTGTTGTTAGACCAACTAAACGTAGTTACCATAAGTGTAACTAGTAGCATATTTACCTGCGTACTAGTAAATACCTAAGTAAATACAAATAAGTACATAGACAGTGTGTTTCATAAATTAAAGGTGGAAATGAAATGAAATAAAATAAAATAAAATGAAATAAAATAAAATAATATTTAAATAAAAAATAAGAAAAAAATAAATTAAATAACTTAATATAAATTAATGCAAATTAAATAAAAATTAAGTAAAATAATATACAACATAATGAAATAAAATACCATAAAATGATATAAAAATATATAAATAAAATAAAATTAAATTAAATTAAATAAAATAAACTAAAATATAATAAAGTAAAATAAAATAAATTAAATTAAAAGAAAATAAAGTAAAATAAAAAATAAATAACTTATAAAAAATGAAATTAAAGAAGAAATAAATAAAATAAATTCATATAAATTAAAGTAAAAATAATATCAAATAAAATATAATATAATTAATTAATATAAAATTAAATAATATAATATAAAATGAAATAAAATTAGATTATAATTTAAATCAAATAAAATAAAATAAATTAAATTTATAAAAATTCAATAAAATTATATTAAATGAAATAAAAATAAAAATAAAATAAAATAAGTAAAAAATATAATAACATAAATTGAAATAAGAAAAAATAAAATAAAATAAAATGTAAAGTAAATAAAAATAAATAAAATAAATTAAATGATATGAAATTAATTAATTTGAAATAAGAGAGTTCAATAATCTAAAATAAAACTAAGTAAATGAATACAATAAAATTAAAAAAAATAAAAAAAATTCAGATAAATTTAATGAAAAATGAAATGGAATAAAAGAAATAGCTAAATTAAATTGAATTTAATAAAATTTAACTAAGCAAATTAAACTAAATCAAAACGAATAAAATAAAGCTAAAAATAAAATAAATTAAGATAAAAGAAAAGCAACAGAGTAAAACAAATATAATAAAATAGAATTAAATAAAAAATAGAAAAAATTAAAATAGTATAAAAATAAAATAAAAGGAAAATAAATTAAAATAAGGTTAATTTGAAATAAATTGAAATACCATAATTTAAATGAATAAATTAAAAAATTTAAATAAATTAAAATAGAAAAAAAGTAAGATAAAAATATTAAATAAAATAAAACTAAAAAGTTTATTCAAATTAAATATTTTGAAATGAAACTTAAAGAAAAAACCATACAATAAAATAAAAGTAAAATATATTAAAATAAGAATAAAAAAATGAGATAAAGTCAGACAAAACAAAACAATACAAAATAAAATAGCGTGTTATAAATAACAATTAAATAAAGTGCAAAATAAATTAATAAAAAATAAATTAAACAAATTAAATTAAAATTAAATAATAAAATATTAAATTAATTTATAAAAATTAAAAAAAAAATATAAAGATATCAATAAACCAAAATAAAGTGAATAAAGATAAATAAAATTGGGGAAAGAGTCAAACAAACCAAAACAATACAAAATTAAATAAAAAGTTATTTATCAAAATTATATAGGTAAAGTGCAAAAAAATTTATAAAAATGAATTTAAAAAATGAATTTAAAATTGATTAAAAAATATTAAATTAATTTCTACAATTAAAAAAATTACCAAAAAAATAAACCAAAATAAAGTTAAATAAAGTTTGGAAAAAAATAAAATTAAAAAAATAAAAATTAATAAAAAATTTAGTAGAATAGAATAAATATTAATGAAATGTAATAAAATGAAATACAGAATAAATTTAATTACCTAAAATTTTAAAAATTTAATTGAATAATAAATAATAAAATAAATAATTTCATATAATGTAACAAATAAAATAAAAACGTATAATAATTTATATATTTTAATAAAATAAAACGAATTAAAACAAAATAAAATTAAAAAATAAATAATAAAATTAATTTAAACTGAATTAAATTAATTTAAATTTTTGAAATGAAATAAAATAAACTAAAATAAAATATACTTTAAGCACTGTAAATTTTTATGACCACATTTATATATACATACACGTACATATGTACAAATATGTACACTTTCGTATGTCAGATAAGGCAATCTTGGCCATTTTGGCGAGCATTAGCCTCATACAAATAACAAAGTAGCAGTGAACTAACCAAAACCTAAATATTTGCTAAGCTGTTTGATTGAAATAAACATTTCTGCAAAGTTGTGCCAAAATTGTTGCTTATATTTTTTAGAAAAATTCAGTTTATTCAAAGATTTTGTCGCTTAGTAAAATAAAATTAAAAAAAAATAACAAAATACAATAAAATAATATAAATAAAATAAAATAATATGAAGTAAGAAATAAATAGAAAAAGATAAAATAAACCAAAATTCAATAAATTTAAATTAAACTAAATTAATATTATTCGATTATATTTTTATTAAAAAAAGGAGTTTTTTATTTATTTAAACAATTTTTGTGTGCTTTTCGTAACAAGTTCATTCATTGAAATCAATTATGATTGAAGGATTTAAAATTCGGTAATTTCAAAACAATACTGTTACTCATCGTACATTATGTCATTCATTTTCATTTTCATTACTATATATTTCAATTTTTTTTTTACTCTTTCTAGCGCTATAACTGAGTTGTTGTAATGATTTTATGCAATAAAATTCCAACAAGCAATAAAAAATTGTTTGTGTCTACCATTTGGGTATTGTTTTTTTATTTCTATTTTTTTTTTTATTTTTTTTTGTAGTAAATGCATTCGATATTGCCATTGCCAGCACTCTTTGGTGGTATTAATGTTATTGCATGGAAAAGTTGCATTTTTTCGCTTACTTGTGCTTGTTTTTGTTGTAAGTAACTATGTTAATTTGTTTCAAGTTGAATCGACAACTGATTTTCGTAGCAAAAATCTGTTTACAATTTCCACACAAAACAAAAATTTCAAGAAAACTAAGAAAGAGTGTATTGAGAAAATTACAAGAGCCCATGAAGCAACGGAACGAATAGTAACGGTTAAAACATGGCTATGCACAAAAGAAGCCACGTTGCATGCATTTATACACATATAAGGGCGGTTCATGGAAGTTTTTAACTATAGTATAAATAGGATACAAATTTCGAAAACTGCTAGAAAATTCTTAAATGAGGTTATATAAAATAATATTATTTTTATGAAATTTTGAAGTAAAGTGATTGCTCTTCTTTACATATTGAAATAGCATTTTTCCCACAAGGATGCTAAATTTTATTACATAATAATTTCATTAGAAAAATATATTTTGTAATTAAGGAAAAAAACTTTAAGGATTTTATTTTTTAATTGATTCTCAAACATCAGGTGACAGGCGAAATTTTAACCAGAATAAAAGTCTGTTTTCTAAATCAATTACTAATCACTGTGGCATCTGAAAGATTTTAGAACTACCCTGATATAAGCACATAGAGGATCATGTAAATTTTCTAATGCATTTACTGCTACTTCGATCACGATTGCATCGCAACAACAAAAGTGCATCAAACCAATTCGATTGCAATTTTTATGAATGAACAAATTTTTGCCATCATCGTTGATTTTTGTCTCATTTCTTTTTAACTTCATTTATGCAGACCATAAATATACATATATATAAAAATAGATATAAAATGATGTAAATGAAAATAAAATAAAATCAATTAAAATAAAATAAAAAAATAAATAAAAAGTCTCATAGTAACATGAAATAAAATAAAACTAAATTAAAAATTAAATAAAACAATCACTCCAAAGTATAAAAGAAAGTCGCCCTCCGCGTATGTCTGTCTGTTTGTTCGTGATAAACACAAGAACTGCTAAACGGATTTTCATGTGGTTTCCGCCAATATATAGAGTATGTCTTGAGGAAGGTTTATGTAAGTAATTTTTATATATAAATTTGTAATAAATCTATATTTACTATGTACAATAAAAATGCTCACATTATGAACGTTCACACCTGCTTAAAAAGTACTTGATTTTTTTTTGGGGGGAACGCAACTGCGTTGAGGTAGCGTGGAAATTAAACATCTTATCTTTAAGGTGTAAACTATGCCGTGTTCACCTTTACAAGACAATCACGATGTAGATATACGGTGATTAATTGTAAATCAGCGTTTAACCATATACCGATTTTAAATTTTATGAACCATTTTCTTCATTTCATTGGTGTAACGAGTGGAATTTGCTTTTTGAGTAAGGCATAAAAGTGGGCGAAAGAGGCATTAGGTATTTGTTGCTGTAAAGGTAATGTCGAACTAAAAGCTTCCGCCTCTAATTTATATTTGTCAGTAAGCACGGTTTGAAGAAAATTAAAGTTTTTTCATTAAAACTTGGTATCTCCTCTACCTAGAGAAGTTTTCTTTCTCAGAAGTTGGTCAGAGACCACTTAATCTTTTTGCCTAAATTGACATATACCAAGAATAAATTTTTAAATAATAAAAGAAATAAAAAAATTTCATAAAAATTTAAAATATATTAAAATTTAATAAAATAAATAAAATAAAATAAAGCAAAACAACATACAATAATAAAATAGCCTAGTAAAAGAAATAAAAAACTTTCAAAAGAAATTAACATAAATTAAAATTTAATCAAATAAATAAAACTAAATCAACTAAACCAAAATAACATACAATAATATAAAATTTAATGAAATTAAATTAATTGAAGTAAACTAAATAAAATAAAATCAAACAAAATAAAATAAAATATAATGAATTGAAATAAAATAAAAAAATATAAAGAAATAATATATGTATATTAATACTCGCATGAGTTGAAATAAGATAAAATAATAGGAAAAAACATTAAAAAATATAAGAAAAAAAATTATATATAAGAAAATAACGTAAAGTAAATTATAATGAAATTAAATAAAATATACGTGTAGTGAAATGTAAAAATAATAAAATCAGACACAACTGAATTTAATCCTTTTAACTTTCCAATTTAGCTTATCCTTATCCTGTTAGTTTAGTTTATTTCAACAAAAACCATTTAAATTCCTAATAAAGCAATTATTTTTAATTAAATAATATTTCAACTTAAAATAGCACATTTGTCACACTCTTTTATTAACATAGGTATATTAAACTCGCTACAAACCCAACAAAAAAGATAATAACTTTTTTTTTAACTCATAAGTATAACCTACAGAAAAAAAACTAAAAAAAAAATATAATCCACTCAAATTGTTTATGTGCTAGCTGCGCTTTTCAAGCTTTGGAATTTTTGTAAGTAAATAAACAAAAAAAACAAATTCCAATTAATTTTCGACACTGATGACGATACACTCGATTAACCTTGAAATTGTTATTTATTTTACATGCATACCACAGAGAATGTAAGCATTTATAAAATATTTTAATGCTGACAAATATGTGCATACATAAATACACACACATGTGTACTTAGAAAAACATTGTATACTGTATAAATATTTTTGTTTTTTAATTTTTTTTCTTTCGAAGAGTATCTATCGGATGAGAAGTTTCTTCAAAGTTATTCAGTTAGTTTAAAAATATATATGGTAATGTCTATATTACATTTGGCGAGGCAGAAGCTCCAAGCCGATGAGTTGTATATAAACAGTCAATTAGTCAAAGTCAGCGAATAAAGTGACCGCTTGTAGCGATTAAATATTTGTCATATTAACTCGCTATAAATAGACTAGTAACAGCAACTCGCTGTTTGACGCGGTGTCTAAAAATAATGAATGGTCGCTATCGGTACTATTAAGCTAAAGTAAATTAATGAAATTACGACCAGCAACCAAAAGTTGTAGAAAATTAATTTAAATAAAAAATTAATTGCGGTCGCTGAGTGTATTTCTGACGTGAATGAAGGCTCCTCATGATAAAACCAACATTCGTTCGGAGGGGACTTAGCATAAACTGTAGGTCCCTCCATATGTTGGAAAAACATCAAGACTCAAAACCACAATTTGGAGGAGAAGCTCAGCCGAAAATCGCTTCAGCAATTACAAAGCGCCAATTATATACATACACGTATATATACAATATATAATGCAATTACAGATGCTACTTCTAGGTAGTTTCTTGGGCTGCCATGTTTCGAAGAAGGCTTTCTTGTTCTTATAAAACTTTAAACTAGATCTAACTAAGACAATTCTAATTTAAAAAATTTCTAAATCTTTTTTTATTATTAGAAATTTTCTATTTTTTTACTTCCATCAAAAAGTTAGGTTTCTCAAACACTCCTTGAACGAACGCACTCAGGCCGGTTGGTCAGTTGGGATACCTATTGGGAGTCTTTAGAAGAGATTCCTCTCACCTTTTTAAATGCTTAAACCACTTAGTTTGCGAGACACACCAGATTAAGGACATTTTCTAACGCTATATCTAAAGGGCAGTCAAAGTAGAAACTACGTAGGAAGTGATGTCAAGCTACACTTAAAGCTGGGCAGCAGCAGAGCTAGTGCTTCTCCTCGTCTGCGTCGCTGTAACCGCGATAGAAGTCAATAGAGAAGCAACCCGTTCTACTATGAGTACCCATCAAACAATGTCCATTAATGACGCCGGTTGTTATACTCAAAGAGGTTCTGTTTAGAAGAAATAGAGACACAGTTATTTTTGTATCGATCAATTTCCAGATCTGTGTGGACACATTGCATATGGTTTCACTCTACCATCTGCTATTGGCCTTGCTGGTGAAGGCCGATGTACGAAGATATTTTGCAGAGGAGAGAGGTATGCCCACACCGTGTGCCGAGTTAGGATCGTACCATTTCTTGGTAGCACATCCACCTTGTAATTTCTTGTGATACCACAATGTCCGGGGAACCAAACCATGGTAGTTTCGCATACAGCTGAGAGTTTGTCTTAGCTTTCCCTACATATCATTGCCACTTTGAGGTGATGTGATTACGATGAAGAGTTTTAATGGTAGCTTGGCTGTCGGAATATAATGTGATGGACTGAGAAACTGTATTTTTTGAGAAAGTGTTAACGAAGCAGAAAGCAGAAGTGGTGTCGCTCACCTACATCATCAAAAATGCTACCCACAGATAAAAGAAAATATTTCCATTACGACGAATCTCCTTGAAATAATAAAACAACAGACTAAAGAATTTTAAGAACATTAAAAATTATAAAAAAAAATTATTAAATTCTGAAATACCAAATTACAAATACAAATATTTTTCTTAATTCTCAGATAAATAAAAAAGATTACATAGAAACGCCCAAAAATCAATTGTCTTGATGAGTTCAATGAACAATCAATAAAAATACTTAAAAGTACAAAATTTGTTAACAATATATCTTCTCCGAAAGCACTTATGTACATATGAATATTCACAAAAACAACAACGCAATATGGCATTATTTTGTAATTACTCATACGCACCACCACCACCACCAGCAGTATCAGCAACAAAAGACTTAAGCAACGAACTCGTCACTCGCTACACACATTTTGTATTGTATTTTCACAGCATTTTATTCGCCAACATTTTAAGCCGATTAATTGCGTGCGAGTGAATGGTGATTGACTGCCTGTCTAATTGTCTGTTCGACTCGATGGCTGACTGACAGACTGGCTGCTTTTATTTGTCCATTTAATAGTTGAACATTCTTCGGTGCTTCTACGCTTGCATTTGCCACATAAATAAATACACAAGCTTACAACCATATATGTATACACATATATGTATGTGTGTGTGTGTGTTTACTTAGACAAGGCTAGCAGCATGAAGGCATGCAAATAAATAAAACAAATGTATAAAAAAAAATTTTAAACAAATAAAGGCGAATAAAGTAAACAATGTGAGCGCGTACATCGAAACCATCACTTAGCTTACATATCATACATATATGTATGTACATATAAAACATACATGCAGTCAATTATGCATATTCGGTTATTTCAGGCAAATTTACAAACAACTTAAAATTAACGAAATATTTATTAGTTAAATTACTAGCAGCATGACTTCATCGGAAATTTTGAGTAAAATGCATAAAATGCATAGAAAGAATATAAAAAATAAAAAAAAATAGTTAAAAAAAATTAATTAATAAATATATAAATGAAAAAATAATATAAAAATTCAATAACAATCTGCTAGCGTGTAAATGTATGGATGTTTATTGTTTCTTTATTGAAAAAAGTATGACAAAACAATCGTTGATTGATATATGGATGTGCACTTGAGTGACCTATAGTACTACGATGCTTTTATATATTGTCATTAATTAAAAGTACAACCAACGACAAGCAATTATTTTTTGGAAAAATCAAAAAAAAATTTAAGACTTTATTAATCTATGTTCGTTTGTAATCCGCAAATCTCAAAGAGTTACCGGCCGAATGGCTTGAAATTTTATTCCATGAAGTAGACCAGCGACTGCTGTATTCGAAAAAAAATTTTTTTTTTTTGGTACGATTTACTTGATTTTTGGTGGAGTTTTGCTTAGATTAATGAGAAGGCCACGCTTCTCTTCGCAAAGTGAACCAAGAACTGACCTATTATGATAATATGGTGTATTTTTCTTGGATACTCCTGGATGGGCTGGCAAAACGTTTCTTATTAGGTTAATTCTGGCAACAATTCGATCACATATGAGGCATAGCCTTGGCTCTAACGTCATCAAGTAAAGCTGCAACATTACTATCTGGTGGAAGGACTGCCCATTCCGCTCTGAAGTCCGATGTGTAATATTACCAAAGCATTTGGAATGGAAAAAGTGTTACGACAATGCAAACAATTTTTCTGCCGAGCTCTTCCTCCAGTTTGTGGTGTGCGTCTTTATGTTTTTCCTACAAAACTAAAACTGACATCACAATCAGCCAGGAAATACAATAAACAGCGTAAGAAATACGAGTAAGAAGGCCTTTATTATAGGAGCCATATACAAGAGTGTAGGATTTTCGATGGAAGAGAAACTCAGTCACTCAGTGCTGTCCTTCTCCCTCGTAGATGAACGTCTAGCCTCAACCTGAATCAAATGAAATCAAAAATATAACAAAATCAAAATCGTGCCTAATCGTCAGATTAGAATGGATCTCGTTTCTTTCTTTTCAAAAATACTGTGAGCGTTTTGCCAATCTTAAGGAAGGTATTTATTATGAAACGGTTGGAAGATTCAGTTCCAGATTTCGACTAAAATAAACCCATCAAGCTACTTGGTTGCGACCGGATTGAAAAGAAATTAGTGGGACCGCAATGGAGGGAAAACAGATGGCCTACGACGCAACGTTACGATTAACCACAACAATGTGTAGACAAAAACGAATGAGGCCAAACTACGTAGTAACAATGAGCTTGAAAAGCTGAGTGGAAAGGGTAATGCGCAGAAATTCTATAAAAAGATGCTGCGACTTACTGAAGCTTTCAAAACGGTAGCAGACAGAGTTAAATGAGCGACTACTGAATGGCACTGAAAGTGAGCTCGAAATCCCAGTCGATGGTGATTGACTATGAATAAGTTAAAAAAATAATAATGCCTGTCGAACTATTTAAAGTTAGTGGCGAAGAACTGACATGGATGGGGGCATGCATCACTTTATTTTTGCATTTGAATTTGGTCGGGAGAAAGAAAACCTTAGTGTGCTCAATCAAAACTATAAAAATCGAGACCCTACTGTCTATTAACACAGAATATCGCAAGTACGTGTATTTTTCTTTCTAGCATCTTGTATAAAAAACTAAAACCCATCGTAAAGGATCTGTTCGGACCTTATCAGTTTGGGTTTAGACCTAGCAGATTCACTATAGACGAGATATTCACAATACAATAAGCGAGGCTTTCGCATCTGCGGATCGGAAACCCCAAGATCTTTCCGGGTAAAATTTTCGCACCGTCTTATCTCACGAAGAGGTGATTGCAATTGGTCACTGAGATCTTGAGATTTGACACCTTGCGACTTTTTCTTTTAAAGCCACGTGAAAGATATGGTCCACGCCAACAGGCCAACGTCGATTCAAGACCTAAAAGGTAGAATTCATGAAGCTGCTGAGGACATACAACTGCCACTTTGCGATTTGGTGATGATTTTCTACAAAGAATACGGTTGGTCATTTGACTGATATTGTCCTCTATTATTAATGGCACATCTTCCTCTTTTTATTGAAATAAACATCCGATCATTTATCTTTGAATATCAAAATATTGGAAAACCTTGTATAATCAACGCTGAAGCTATTTTCTGGAGAAACTAATATCTATTGAAAATCAGATCCATTTATTTCCTATTTCAATCCCAACTAAATAAGTGAAAAGTAAATTATTTAAGAAGTTCATTTTTAATCCAGTGAAATAATCTTTATTTTCTCAAATTCGAAACGCATTACTTTTAGTGACCGCATATTTGTTAGTAATTTCCACAATTTAATTTTCCACTTGAATTTGATAGCTAAGTGTGAAATTCCGGTAAGATAATTACATTCAATTGTCGGTCAACACTTGGCACAGCCAACAACAACAGAAAGAAAGATGTTCGTTTTAATGGAAATAAAATAGCAACCACACATCTCATCTTAGTATAATTAAATTGCAGCTGCAAAGCTATATACGCTGCCATCAGATAGATTAGAGAAGATTTAAAAACGAACCACTCAACAGTTAAAATCATAATTATGATAAAATTGCTCTCAGAATAGAAAAATAAAAAATAAAAATGAAAGATGCGCTTCAAGGCCAATGCAATTCGTACATATATATGTATTAAGTAGCAGAAACAGTAAAATTATAAATAAACAAAAGCAAAAAAAAAAAACAGAAAACAATTTATCATTGCTCTCTGTATCATCGCATGACAGTCGATCCGCACACATCATCGTTGTATATATATTTATCTATGTGTCTTTACTTAAAGATGTAATTTATGTGCCAATAGCTGCTGTGTATTCAAATCAAGTGCTGAATTGCGTCAGGCGGTTAGGTGTGCGAGGCATTAAATAGCATTTGGAGGCGTCTCACATTTCCCAAAGTCATTTGGCGTACACGAGCGTTTGAATTGTTATTCTACTGTGTGGAAAAGGCTGACATAACAAATATCCGTAAATAGTGAGTGGCATTGAATTCACATTGTTTACAACATACATATGTACTCCCATTTGAGCTTTTAACATTGCGATGCTATTCTATATAGGGTATTTGCGATATTTGAAAAAATACATAATATATAATATATTTATTTCATTATATTAATTATTTTAAGTTATAAAATAAAAATCACTATTTAATGTTTATTTTTTGAGTTTTGTATATACTTTTTTAACTGTTATTATTATTGTGAATAATTAAATATCGCCCAAATCAGGATACTACCTTTATCAAGCATAAAGTTACAAATAAATGTTTCCCAAGTAAATATAAATAAGGAATTACTCCAGTTTTAATAAAAATAGATTGAACCAAAATTATAAAAATCATGAGATAGGAAATTACTTCAGATCTGAAAAAAGTACACCAATATTAGCCCTCGGGTGAATCCTTTTTTATGCAGAAAAAATGCAGTGCGTGATTTTTTTATATAAAGAGTTACCCATTCCGTGCTTCGAAAGTACAGTGGTGAATTTTGACATCTGTCGAACTTAACTGTCAAACCAAACATGTGCTCTTTTAGTTAAAATTTAGGCACTTTTGAAAACAGATCGCTTAACAACCGCACCAAGAGTTAAAACTGTTTAAACCCACTACAAAAATGATCATTCAAACGTTGCCAAGTGCTTTAAGAGAGATAACGGTGCACACAACTACTCCCTCTGCTCTACAGGGATCCGCCAAAAAAAAGTATTTAATTTATTTTATTTTATTGATTTTAACTTTATTATTATTTTTATTTTATTTTATATTACTTTACTTAATTTTATTTAAATTTATTTAATTTAATTTTTTTTTATTTAATTTTGTTTTATTTTACTTTATTTTGTTTCATTTTATTTTATTTTACTTTACATCGTTCTATTTAAATTTATTTAATTTTTATTTTGTATTACTTTATTTTATTTCATTTCTTTTCATTTATTTTATTTTATTTTATTTTATTTTATTTTATTTTATTTTATTTTATTTTATTTTATTTTATTTTATTTTATTTTATTTTATTTTATTTTATTTTATTTTATTTTATTTTATTTTATTTTATTTTATTTTTTTTTTTTATTTTTTTTTTATTTTTTTTTATTTGATTTTATTTTATTTAATTTTTTTTTATTTTTTTTTATTTTATTTTTTTATTTTTATTTTTTTCTCTTTTTGTTTTTTTATTTATTTCATTTCATTTTTTTTTATTTTTTTATTTTTTTTTGTCTTATTTTATTTATATTATATTTTCCAATTTTTTTTCGAAAAATACTAGAAAACAAGTTTTCCTTAAACAATTTATTTTAAAATTTCCTAATAGTTACGATTACGATTTTTATAGATTTAGTTTATTAAGCTTTAAATTTATAGTACATTTAAAAAATTTGTATTTATGTACGTATATAAGAAATGTATTTAATTGAAAAATATATTATAAACTTTTAATTTCATTTAATGTTATACCTAAACGAATTTCTATTACTTTCAGTCCATAAATAATTTACAAATTATAACTGCATATCACAAGCGCAATTATACACTTAAAATGATTACCATACATTTTCGCACATAATGGCAATAAATTAAGAAAAAGAAGAAGGAAAAGTACAAATGAAAAGCAAAAATCAGGTATTCACTTCTCTGCACAGTGAAGCAATACATGTAATGCATGCATAAAATTAAGTATTTATAATAATTCACCACTTAGCACAGCTTTAAGGGGGTCTCCTCATCAGTCAGTTTCAAAAAATCGATTTTTTTTTTTTTTTGCTTCAATCGTTAGAATTATTATTAAAGAATATTCTTGCAAATTTTGAGAGTCCAACTCAAACTCGTTTAGGATTTACAAATCTGAGTAGAGTCTCGCGTGGGGCAAGCGCGAGCTAAGCTAAAAACTTTAAAGCCTATTTCCCGAAAACCGTATTTTTTAAAATTCCGTGCACGATTAAAAATGAACCATTAAAGCTATGTATACAAGTAAGACACCGTTTTTTAGATAATTTTATTGTCCATAGATTGAACTAAAAATATTTATTAAAAAATTTTTATTTTACAATGTTATCAACTCAATTATTCTTAGAAAAAGCACTAAAAATCGAGTACTTTTTTAAAAAAATGACAAAAATGTTAAAATTTCAACTTTCAATCACCATAATAGTCTATGATCTGCAAAAAAGCCTTCTGAACAAGGAAGTATTTCCATTTTTTGTTTCAGATAAAAATTACGGGCTGAATCATGCACGGAGTTTGAGTTGTTAATCGCGAGCTGCTGCGCAAGATTTTTCATAAATCAGCCATTTTTAATTATTTTGACATACAATAAACTTTTTTTTGTTGAATAAATATATGTTCAAAAATATGCAAAAGATCATTTGTTTCTCTTGTTGTTTTCATGTTCAAAAAAAATCCTGAAAAACCTCTTTTTTTTAAGCTACTGATGAGGAGACCCCCTTAATTGAAGCGTAAGATTTGATGATAATTTTTTTATGGGTTGAACACATAAATACACATACAATGAGATAATCAAATTCACAAATCAGCTGCACTCTTTCACGTGCCTCGAAATCGGACACTTAATGGCATTTATGTCACACAATTATTTATACTTATGTTTGTATACATATATATTTATGTTAAAAATATATTTTTGTATAGATATACGTAAGTAGGATTTTGTATATACGAGTATATAGGTATATAAGCATATCGTGATCTTTGTCTCTTCATCAATTTCTTCTTCTGTGCATCACTTCAATTCGCAAGACTTAACGTGCTTTCATACATACATATATCCGCTGGCGCTACACGCTTTACCACTTGACAGTGCATGTTATTTACGGTAAATCGAAAATAAGAAAATAAAAAAAATAAAAATTTAGCACAAACACTTGTAAAAATCACAGCTTAATTCATCAAATGAGCATTCATTAAGGCAAAAAGTGTTAAAGAATTTCTGTTTTAACACACATGACAAAGCATGGCATACCTATTTCGGGTATATCTAAGTATGAGTGCATTGAAAATAGCATAATAACAAGAAGCTGCTAACAAAGAATGACTGAGATTACCAATTTAGAAGCAGAAGCACAAGAAAAAATAAGAAAAAAACTGAAACAAAAAAAAAATAGTTTCTTGCTAACTTTCTAAAATGGACTAACTAAAATTAATTTACCAACACTTATGAACACTCCCAATAGAAGATTTAACGAATACATACATACATACGTACATGCATATCAGTCACTTAAATAACTATCTGGAATTTGGGAGGATGAACACAATTCAATAGAATTTAGTCGGAAATTCTTTTAGTATTTCAGTTATGTCGTGCTATTTAGCAGTAGAAAGGCAGGTTAACCGTAAGTTTTTTTTTACTATTTTAATATTTAAATTATACCACATTAATAGTTAACTTTTTATTTGTTAAAGATTTTTATACAAAAAAAATCTTTTATGTGCATCACTGCTAAATATAAAAACTTGTAGTATTTTCGGGAATAAGGAATATTGTTGAATATAAAATATTTCTTAATATAAAATTTTATTAAGCATAAAATATTTTGTTAAACACAAAATTTCTTTAAGCATAAAATATTGTTCTTATGTTTAAATAAGAAAAAAAATTTAAGCATAAAATTTGGTTTGAGCATAAAATATTTCTTGACATAAAATTCTGTTGGAAAATTAAATATTTCTTAACATAAAATTTGGTTAAGCATGAAATGTTTTTAAATGTTCAATACAAAACGTGGCTAGAGAAAAAAATTGGTTAAACATAAAATTTTGCTACAACATAAAATGTTGTTGAATATGAGAAAAATTTAAACATAACATTTTTTTGAACATAAAATATTGCGGAACATAAAATGTTGTTAAACATTAAAAATTGTAAGCGAAAAATTTGTTTAAAAATAAAATGTTACAAAGCATAAAATATGTTAAAACATAATATATTGTTGGCCATAATATGTTGGTAAACATGAAAGAAATTTAAACATGAAATTTTCTGAAACATTAGATGTAGTGAAGCATAAAATTTGTTTAGACATAAAATATTGTGGACATAAAATGTTGTTGAACATGAAAAACTTAAAGCATAAAATATTGCTCAACATGAAAAAATTTAAACATAAAATATTGCGAAGCATAAGATATGGCTAAACATAAAATTTTGTACGACATAAAATATTGCTTAACATGAAAAAATTTAAACATAAAATATAGCGAAGCATAAAAATTGGTTAAACATAAAATATTGATAGGCATAAAATCTGATTGAAAATAAAATATTTTTATTCAAATTGCTAAACAATAAATTTCACTTAATTTAATTTAAAAATTTTAAAATTTATTATCATTATTTTGAGAGCCCAAAATGAATTAACGTCAAAAAATTTAATTTGAAAAAAAATAATAATATTAAAAAATGTAAATAAGAGGAGTTGGAAAAAACTCTTTATATACATACATAAAATATAGCCACTAATTATAAAATATTTCTGGACATAAAATTTTGTTAAACATAAAATGTTGCTAACCATAAAATGTAGTGAATTAAAATCAAGAAATTTAGAGAAAGGAATTAAATTAAAAAATCAACTAAAAATTCAGATAAAGAATGTTTTAAAGAACAATACTTTACAAGCATAAAATATCGACCTCACGACAAGAGCTTTATCATCGACTATCGAAAAAAACCCAGAAATTCTCTTAAATTTCCTATCTCTAAGTCTGTACGACAAACTTGAAGAGAGCTACGTCAAAAAATATTACCTTTCCCACAATCTCCTGAAGAATTTGGCTCAAACTTCTGCTGTTGCAATTTATGTACTGGATCAGAGAGAGACAGACATCTTCACATAACGCTCAAAACTCGATGATAAATGGAGTCTGTGGAATCTACTCATCGATAAGATTACCAGAGGCAGGCACAGGAGCAGGTGGTCTCTTCTGTGATTATGGGCATTACACAAGCCACAAAATGTGCAACAGGAAGATTTATGAAGTTTCTGGTAGACAATCAAGCGGCAATTAGGGCAACCAAGTACGTCCACACAAAGTCATAATGCGTAAGAACATGCTAAGAGGAAAATATAGATCCGCGGGAAAACACAGTGAATATCACTTGGAGCCCTGGGCACGCGTATGGAGAAGGCAATGAAAAGGCGTATGAGCTGACTCGCGCTGGGCAGAGCTTTCAAAACCTGCAAATGTTTTCTAAAGCATTGGGCCATGGAGGAACACTTAAAATCCGGGAACACTTCCACTGTAGGACGTACCACTAAACTATTGTGGGGCAGCGAAGAAAGTAACCAGACCAGAACTAAGTATTCTTGCGGATGTATTGGCGGAGCACGGAGCACCTACCCCTGAGATATCATCTACAACAAGCTAGATAAAATGGAAGCAAAAATTTAGCGAAATGTTTGCAAAAATACAGTTAGGTTATGTGGAGAAACACAATGAGCATATTCTATAACTCAGGTCATCAACTTCCCTTTTCATCCAACCAACCGCCAAGCGATATTTTAGGAGTTAAATATTTATTAATCAACGCTTTTACACTGATTTTAAAGCAAACGCGATAGCGATAAAAAAAATCACACTAATTTAGCCCAGCAGGCTACTATTCAAAAACGAAAGACTTAAGAAACGAACCTGTTTAAGTGCTTAACAGGTTCATAGCTGAACTGGGTTTGGCATTTATGACCAAATGCGACTTATATACGCACGCAGCCATACGCATGCGCTGGCATTTAAACGAATATATAAATATATTATGTATTCGGAGACGTATGTAGGTATATACATTCTTCATATTTGTTATCTATGAATCTATATACATATGTGTATGCACGTTTAAACATAATTTTATGTTACCACTTTTAATCAAACGTGTAATTTATGCAAATTAATGTGCATAAATAATCAACAAATAACACACATACATACATACCATACATACATACATACATATGCGTGCGTTTTGAACTTATTTCATTTGAATTTTAAACGATATATCGATTGACCCAAAAATAATCTTGCCATAAAAATAAAAAAATGAAAAAAATCAATGCACTTAGGTGAGTAGGCAAAAATGCGCCTCCCTAGAGGTGTTTTTAAATGCTAGCAGTAATAAACGTAATCACACACTACATACGTAGACATATAAAAAGATTTGTGCCACTCGTATCGATATCAACAATTAACAATTTCTTACGTATAATTTAAACTCAAAAAATTTTTTTTTTCGTTTGCTTATGCTCACTCATGCTCAACTCACGCGCATTGAATACGCTTTGGGCAGTGCAAACACGCACAAGAGATCACTTGTTGTTTTATTTTTTATTTATTTTTTTCCGTTTTTCCAAAGAAAATTCACTTTTTCTTCTTGTTGGCATAATTGTTGTTTTTCTTTTTCTTTTGCAACTTTTATTCTTCTTTTTTTTTTGCCACACGCACCTTAAAGCCGGTTGCATTGCATTTCCAATTTGTCCAACGCAAGAAAAAGCAAAGCATGAAAAAAACAGCAACAAAATGCATGCATGCACATAGTAACACGTAAGTGCACATTTGTATGTATATATTATATGTATGTATGTTGTTATATGCTGCATTTATGTTTTCTATACTTATATGCTTGTATGTACATATGTATGTGCGTAGCAGCAAAAATATGCTGTAATAGACTTGAAGCCAAGAAAGAAAGACTTGCTGGCGGCAAGGCAAAAGCAAAAAAGGTAAAATTCAACTTTCACTTGATGCGTACGCAGCCACTTTTTCGTGCACCCCGACGGACGGACGAACAGACAGGCAGACATATACACAGATATGATATACATTGCAAGTCACAATATGTATTTATGTGTTTAACAAATTATAATGCAAAAGAAAATACAAATTACAACAAATCTCTTGCTAAGTATGTAACAACAGCAATAATTAGTGGAGAGAAAATCTTTGTGAAAAAAATGAAATAAAAAAATTAAAAAAAACTGCGAAAAAAACGAAATAAAAAAATTTAAAAAAAAACTGTAAAGAAAACTCTAAAAAAAACTTTAAAAGAAATGAAATAAAAAAATTGAAAATTAAAAAAAATGTAAAGTAAAAAAAATTTAATAAAGACAGAAAAATAAAGTAAAAATTAAATAAAAAAATAACAATAAAAAAATTAAATTAAAAAAAAAACTTAAATAAAAGACCTTCGCACGCGTATAACACAAGCAGCCAACATTCCATTAGCAAACTATTTATTTACCACTTAACACATTGGCGTTGATTTGTGTTATTGTCAATGTGCCGCACGCACAGTGGGTTGAGAGCGAGAAAAACTATATTCGTGATTTATCTTCTAGTAGAAAGTCATCCAAAATTTTTTGCATCAAATTGAAGGCTTTATTTGCCATGACAAGTGTTTCTTTTTTACTCAAAAACTTTTTGCCATTTTTAAGGTAATTTCATTATATCACTCTCATAGAAACCCTTGTCCCTTTTGGAAAAAATTGGTGCAATCCCAAGCTTCCAATTCATTCGCCATAGACCCAGACAAATAGTAAACACTTGGAACGAGGTGCGAATTATAATATGGATTCATAAGAATCTTCCACCCAAGCTCTCGGAACTGCTGGCGAGTCACTATCAATATGTGTGGTCTATCGTTGTCCTGAGTAAACACAATTCTCCTCCTGTTGGCTAATGCTGGGCGCTTCTGGACGATTGCTTCCTTCAGACGGCCCAATTGCTAACAGATCCAAATTAAGAATTCGCCTGTAGGGGAGCAGCTCATAGAATAGATGATTCCTTGCCAATCCCACCAAACACACAACAAAACCTTCCTGGCTGTCAGTCCTAGCTTGGAGACCGTTTGTGCCGGATCACTTGCAGTTCATGCACAACTGTTTTCGTTTGACGTTTCCACTTTGTATCGCCAGTCTGAAGAGAGTTGATTTGGTTATGATTCAGTAGCTATTCGCAGATGGTAATTCGTTCCATGAGGTTTTTTCTTGTTAAATCATGTGAGACCCATACATCGAGCTTCTCTGTGTATCCCGCCTTTTTTAAGTAATTCCAAATTATTCTTTGTGCAATGTTTAGCAATCGAAATAGTGCTCGCCTGACAGTCATACTGAACGATTTCCATTATTATATCGACCTTTTCGACAATTGGTCATTCCCGCCGTGGAGCAGCTTACTTGATTGACTGGTTCAGTATTGCTACATAAACACTGTTCACTTTTTCAGCCGCCTTAATTGCGCAACTACTGAGTAAAGGGCTCAACACTTCTCCCATTGTCTTTTTTACAATAGTCAAACTCCATCCCGTGTAATATAAAACGGGCGCAGATCAATGAAGCTATCTGTTGCAAAAATAGTGGATTACTTTCTACTAGGCCCAATATTAATAAAAATATATTTAAGAAGGATCTGAAATCTATATTTTCATATTTTATTAAAAGACTAAATTGGAACCTGACTGTGCTCTGCCCAACACCCAAGTCAGAGAGCCCGGAATCCTGCATCAATTAGCTTGAAATAATAAAAATAATTGGCGCTTTGAAATCGCTGAAGCACCGTTCGCGGAGGCAGCGCTCATAAATACCCTCTAAGCGCTCATAGAAACCAACTCTGGGCACATCGTCCTTATCTTCAGCCGGAACGTAGGCTGACGTGGATCGGGACGTTGTTCATCCGCCGGGGGAAATTCAAAACTCGGCGACGAAGGCTCTCTCCCGCCAAAATTTAATACCAATCTATGTCGGGCCCCCTTATATGACCGCTGTAGTGTGTTTCAAAAGAACCAACTTTCTTATTCCATTATCGCACCACTTGAATAGTAGTTATATGAAAAATAATGTTTACGAGGGCATCAACCAGCTACGTGGCGGCACCTTCGAAAGTGAGGGATGCCCTTAAATCGTGATCCTCGAAACGTCAGGGGTCGTGCAGGCTTATTTGCATGTTTTTTCATTGGAGTAGATGTGATATATGGTATATGGGGGGTCCTTTTCACTTTGGTTCACCTACTAACGGATATTTGTTGGCTATCCGAAGGATACTTGGTCTAAGACCCGAAGTTGTAAGCTGCTTGAACCATACTCGTATGTAAAGGAATCGCTTCTGACCACTGCCAGGTGAAAGGAATCATTTCTCGCTTGCTTGGAGCTCTACACATGACCCCATACTCCGGTAAGGTTTTCAATATGTTTATTCCGGAGAGGAACCTATTGGATAGAATAGTACTACCAGATCCAATTCATCTGTCATAACTAGCTAAGAGCAACGATGACGGAATATACTCAAAAGACTTTGGTAATAGCAGATCCTTTTGCCTATCGGTTCACTTTCAATTGACAAGGCACAATGATACTCTCAGTGAATTGTATCAAAATCTATTCGGACAGCCAGCTCTGGAATAGATAATTGTTGTAAGTCACTCAGCGTGTTATCTAACCATATTACCTCTAAACCTAATATGGATGGTCGAACACAGTAATCTATTTACCAGATAATGAGATGGCGGAAGAGGTTACCATGGCGATCAAGACTTGCAAGCCCACTATAAGGTAGTTTTTCACCACAAATTAACTCAAGATTAAAGTATTTCAATTGTTGCAATGTGACCAAGATATTAAGGGCAACATGGATCAAAAGAAGCTTACTCGAGCTTAACTCGTTAAAAAGAAAGAACATATCCACAATTATAGGTCATATTAGAGCACATTTTCTGTTGGAAAGGCATACACAGAGGTTGGGCGTAGAATCAAAGGGCTTCTCCTGAAATGGTAGAGAGTAGAAAGAACCTCAAACCATAAGGCACTTCCCTTGCGAATGCATCACGCTTTGTAGGATTAGATTGAAATCTAAGATACAATAGATGGACGTTTTATGTGACCTCAGAGAGCGGATACCCAACAAACACTTCAATCTAAACTAACCTAGTTTCTTACGCAAAATTTTTTTGTTGTTTTTTTGACCTAAGGCTAAATTTGCTGAATTTCTGAACTACAAAAGTTTAAAAATTTCGCTATAAAGAATTTAAGCACCCACTGTGCCACGTTAATGCCTATTGCTAATGTTAAAATTGATTTTTTTTCGAAATTTTTTGCTTTTTATTTCTTGTTATTTGTCTTTCCATTTTTCAACTTTCGACGTTAATTGTGTTCGGTCATTGTTGTAATTGAATTGATAAGCAACGCGCACCAAAACATAACAAATCACGAAGGTAAGAAAATAAAAAAAGAAACTGAAGAAAAACAAAAACACAAACGGAATAAGTGAAACCTAAACTTGTGAATCAGTGGCATGGAAATAGATAGAAGACATAAATATGTTGGTAGGTAATTAAAAAAAAAAATCAGAAAAAAATTAGTTATAAGAAAAAGAAAAGAAATGAAGAGGCACAAAAAACAAATGGTTACAAAACACAAAATTAAGTAAAAGAAATATCAATAAAAAACTGCAAGCCTTCCTATCATTAACACCTTGTAATGGTTATCACCACATTTGTTGTTATTTACGGGTTAATAATGTACATGTAACTATATTTGTATGTAAGCATAAGCCTTCCAATTAGTTAGTGAAAACAGTACAAAAAAAACGGTTACAAATATTGGCAGTGACAATTAAACTAAAAGCCAAACTAAGATATGCAAATCATTTTCTTCGTCCTCTGCTCTACCCCACTTCCAACACCTTTCAGAGGCTATAAATTAGCAAGGCAGCCCATGAAATTTATTCATTCATGTCTGTTAATTTCTTTTATTTCGCACATACCAAAGCGAAAGGCATTTTACAAACATGGCTAAAAATTTTGATGTGTACATAAAACGTTTATGAATAAATAAATATAAAAAAGCTAAAAAAAAAAAATTAAATAAATAATAAATAATAAAGTAAATAAAGTATGCTTAGCAACAAAATCTTTCCTTATTTTTATGATTTTTAATGGGCAATTTTTTATTAATATCGAAACTATTGGTCCAACATGGAAATTTTTGAATAAGATTCTTTGAAAAAATTATACAAATTATTAACAACGCCCTTTTTACAAATTATCTTCCCGGAGGCTGAATCTGAAATGTTTAAGAGAACAAATTATCTAATGTACAAACTTGTATTTCGCTTGAATGTAAGCTTTCATGACAAAGACCCATTTCATAAGAATTAAAATAAAAACACAAAAGACGACAATGAATTATTAAATTATCTTAAGGAATAAAAAATTATATTCAAACAAATGAATAAAATAAACAAAAGACGGTACAAAAGACAGGCAAAAGTATGAGATCAATATCAATAAATACATAAGTATGTAAATACGTGGAAGGAACTAAGCAGAGTATATAGCCGCTGAGGGTAAGCAAAACTGAGATGAGCAGCTTAAAGCCTCTTTAATGTGAGTAATAAATGAGCAAAAAAATAAAAATAAGAATCATTATTTTTGCTTTATGACTTCCAAACAGACAGAATGTCTGACTATAGTATAAGTATACTTATACTTATACTTATATGTGTATGTGTACTCCTGAGTGATGAGCCTGAATAGGTATGAGCTTTTGACAGCGATTTAAGTATATTTATAGCGAATTAAAGAATTATGACGAAGCGTTAGTAATCCGAGTACTTCATCAATCTTATGGAAAACAAAACAAAATAAAAAAGATTTAAATAAACTAGACAAAAGTAAAGCGAACTAAATAAAGTAAATAAAATAAAAGAAAAGAAGAAAAAACATAATTAAGTTAGTTAAAATAAAGTAAATAAAAATAAATAAAATTAAATTAAAAGAAAAAAACATAATTAAATTAATAAAATAATTTATAAGAAAGTAAAGTGAAATAAAGTAAATATATCAAAATAAATCAAATTAAATTAAATTAAATAATATTAATAAAATTAAACAAAATAAATTAAATTAAAAAAACTAGCTAAAATAAAATAAAATAAGGAAAATGTAAATAAAATTAAATAGTAAAATAAAATAAATTAAAGTAAAGAAAAAAAAATATTGTAAAATAAAAAAAAAATAAAATAAATTTAAAAAAATTTAAGAAAATAAAATAATATAAATAAGCCAAATGAAATAAAATAAAATTAAATAAATAAAATAAAAATTAAAAAATTAATTTAAATAAAATAATATAAAACAAACTAAATGAAAGAAAATGAAAGAAAATAAAATAAAATAAACTAATATAAAAAAAATAAAATAAAATGCAAGAAAGTAAAACTTAATTAAATAATATAAAAAGTTTAATAAAAAAGTAAACAGAACAAAACCATAAAGTCTAATAAAACGAAATGACAAAATAAAAAAATTAAATAAAATAAAATTTAAAAAATTTAAGTATATAAAATAATATAAAATAAACTAAATGAAATAAAATAAAATAAAATAAACTAATATAAAATGAACTAAATGAAATAAAATAAAATAAAATGAACTAAATGATTTAAAATAAAATAAAATAAAGTAATACTTAAATAAATAAAATATAAAAAATTAATAAAAAAAACAGAAATAAAACAATAAAGCCTAATAAAACAAAACGACAGAATAAAAAATAAATAAATAATGCTAAAATAAAAAAAATTAAATAAGTAAAATGTTAAACAAAAAAAATTAAAGTAATGCAAAAAAGGAAAATAAATAACTTAAATTAATATGAAGAACTGAATAAAAACGAGTAAAACAATATTAAATAAAATAAAATATAATTAAATAAAGTAAAATAAAATAAAAATGATATAAAATAAATTTTGAAAAATAAAAATTAAATTAAATTGAACTAAATTAACTTAAATTAAGTAAAATGAAATAAAAATTAAATTATATAAATTAAAATAAAATAACATGAAAATGACTAAAATTAAATAAAATGAAATAAAATAAAATTTTGTAACATAGAAAAAATGATATAAAATAAAATAAAAAAATATGAAATTGAACAAAATAAAAAAGTAGAATTAAATAAGATGAAGTTAAATAAAACAAAACAAAATAAAATGAAAAAATTAATAAAACGAAATGAAATAACATAAAATAACGAATGATGTATAATATACTAAATTAAATCAAATTAATTATAATAAACTATAGCAATTAAAAGCAGTGAAGGTAATATAGAAATGTAAAATGAATAAATAAATTAATTAAAATTAAAAAAATTAAATAACGCAATAATATATTAAATAAAATTTCTTATAATAACCTATAACAATTAAAAGCAGTGAAGGTAAAATAGAAATGTAAAACGAATAAATAAGACAAATTAAAATGAAAAACGTAATAATATAGTAATTTAATTTAAATTAGGTTAAGTTAAGTTAAATTAAATTAATTAAAATAAAATAATAAAATAAATTTAATTAAATCTAATATACCTATATTTAGTTTTATTTTAGTTGTTTTAAATTATATTTAATGTCACTTATTTTATTATTTTGTATATACATATGTATATATTTGGCGCTTTATAACCTAGAGAATTTCGCCCGATCTTCTCCAATTTGTGGTGTACGCCTTGAAACACACTCGAAGAGCTTGACATTTGATTTTTCATTTCATTTTCTTTATTTTTTTTTCTTGTATAAAATATAATAAATTAAATTCTACAAAAATAAAAAATAAATGAAATTAATTAAAACAAAAAAAATTTGTTTTTCAATATTTAAGTGATAAAAATGACTCAGTTTTATTTCTTAAAAAGAAGGCAATGAAGCGTCTGCACACTCACTTCCATTAACCAATAAAAAGAGACAAAGTAAACAGAATTTCAGTGAAAAAAAAATAACGAAAAACGCGAGATGATGCTACGATTCTTCTTGCTTGCACAACAGCTTGCGGATTTACGAAATCAACGGTTGATTAATAGCTTAGAGATATTTGGTTGTGCTGTTTGTATTGCCTGAAGATGCTTACACGACAGTATCGATGGGCCAGTAAGTGGGATTTTTTTCCTCGCTACTCTTCGTTTTATTCTGGATTCTTTTGTTTAGAGTTTTATTTTGGGACTTTGTTTATTTTTTGGAGTTTAAAAATTTTTTTTCGGTTTCTGATGTTGTAATTTTTTGAGACTTATTTTTTTACCAAGCGAAACTTTTATGATAGAGCCTTTGCAAGAATGATGTCATTCACCGCTAGTGTTTTTTGTAAAAATCTGTTTAAATAGTTAAAAATATTTAATTTGGAATATTACTCAATAGAAGCGACATCGACGACCTACAAAATTTTTGTGATGTATTTAAATATGTTCTAAAAGCGACTAAACAAATTTAACTCGAAATAACTGAGAAATATAAAAAAAACATTTCCATGCACATCCACACAGTTACATATATTATGTTTGTATGCCAAATCGTAAAGAGAACACAATTAATTGCAATTAAAAATGAAATATTATGTAAAATGGAATAATCTTATTAAACGCAATTAATTTCACAGTAACCATATTTCACGCCTCGTGCAAAAATCTAATAATCACTTTGGTAAAAAGAAAAAAGTTCGCATAAATAATTATGGGCTAAGCTCTCTTATTTAAATATTATACAATAAATTATCTAATAAAATTCTAAAAAAAAATCTAACACAGCAACGAAATATATTTAGTTTAAAATAAAAATAAAAAAGCAATCATTAAATTCACTGCTGGTAAAAACAACAAAAAAAGCCAACATTTAATAAACGTGAATATACACACACCACCAATACGAATACAGCCATAAATTCGATTTAAAAATTCCCCTGCCACACTCACCGCTCATTATTGGCATTCTTGAGCTCGCCGTAAAAGTCGCCCTCCCACTGCCGTAGATAGATAGATAGATAGATGCCAATAAGAAATTAGCAAATCACCTCGAATATTGCCACTACTCAAGTCTGCCGCACTACTAATCGAGCTTACAAACCCAATTGTACGCTCAAGCAAGTAATTACATACATACTTATGTATACATATACATATATATGTATGTACAATATTAGACTACAACTTTTTTATACTTTAACTATAAACCAAAGAAGCTAAATGATTTCACTTTTTTTCTTCACACCAAAGCGAAAACAAAACGCCTTCGCTTCCTCCCTCAATCCGAGTACAACTGAAAATAATACATCGCACGTGTTGACGCTTAGCAAAAGAATGTTGTTTATGCAAAATACCTCCGTGAATAAAAAAAAAAATATATATATATAAAGTAAAAAGAAATTAAAAATGGTAATTATTGCCATTCAGCTTCATTAGAATTCTAAGCATGATAACTAGAAGTAAGAAAAAGCTGTGGTAAGATTTTATATACGAGGCGATTAACGAAAGTTCGGTAAGTTGCTTGGAAAAAAACCAAAAGAATCCTTTTTGTATTTATAATCCTCTCTCCATCGTTTTTTATTTTCTCTATATAATCGCCAATGACTTCAATGTATTTCTTAAGCCTATAGATCCACTTCTAAAAACAGTCTTCAAAATCTTGCTTTTTAAACTTATAAAGTTCAACACTAATCGCATTAATTATCTCCTCGTTGCTATTAAAGACCTTTCCTTTTAAATTTTTTAAATTTTTGGAAAAAACCAGAAGTTACAAGGTACCGTATCCGGGGAATATGGTGCTGGACGTATTTCTTCGATTCCAGAGATCGCAATAAAATTACTCCTTATTTCAGCAGTGTGGGATGGCACGTTGTCATGATATAAAAAATAGTGCCGCCGCAAATCCTCTTTCTTCCTGTTTTCCAACAAATTTTTTAGAACCTTTCGTAAGCACTCTTCGGTGTAACAATTTGCAGTTACGATCTGACCCTTTTCCAATAGAATAGCAGCCATGATTTTAGATCGGGTGAAGTAAACTGACATCATTACTTTTGCTGCTGATTTTTATTGCTTAGATTTTACGGGTGGGTTTGCTCCTGTTGGGCTATATACCAAGGACTGCTGTTTGGTTTCTGCATCGTACTTATAGAACTGAATATTTCTATTGGCTGTAAATTACGCCGAAATCCGTAGAGAATCACATGGCGGATTTTTTGTTTGCGGTGGTGGTGGAATGTCGTCTGACCCATCCACAGCTATTTTGCGTTTTCTCGTCTCCATTTTAGCCGATCGTTCTAAAATTTGAAAGGACGACTAACAAAGTAATTGCAAAGGATTTGGTATTTTTAGATTTAATAAAAACAAATTGAAAGTCACCAACTAACTGAACTTTTGTTAATCCCCTCGTATTACATAAGAATTTTGGTTAAATAAATCAAAACACATATACTGAATTAAAGTCGCTGTATGATCAATTAATTAATCGATTAATCGGAATTTCGTCTAGTTAACTGATCGATAATTAGATTAAATTTCTTTATTTGAAGAAGAAACTAAATTAATCATATCGACGAGTTAAAATGATTAATCCTTATTTTAATAATCAATCAGTTACTTTCCATTACTTCACTAACAAATTTATAAATTTTTTGACTAATCGGAATACTTGAACGGGAACCAAAACACACTGCAAATTAGTTGCCGAAGTTTTCCAAAGAAAATTCGTATTATTAAATCTTCATTATACTTTATTGTATTATATTTTATTTTATCTTTTTATTTTATTAAATTTTATTTTATTTTTTTTTTTTTATTTTATATCATTTTATTTTATTTTATTTTATTTCATTTCAGTTTTTTTTCTTTATTTTATAGAATTTATTTCAATGTATTTAAAATAGAATCAAAATTTAAAATTAGTTATGACCTTCTTCTATAATTCTGAATGCAAAAATTTCAAATATTTTTTCTTTCAGCTCAAATAAACAAAAAAAAAACAATTACAGCAGCTGCGCAAATCCTAAGCTTTAATCGCTAACCACCAAGAATGCAGTCTAAGTCCTATGTGGTTATTTGCTTATGTAATTATTGGACAATATGCGCGCTTTGCTGTTGACCAATAAGTGTTACAAACATAGAATGGTAACCAGCTGTGCAGCGCTTACCACTGGACGTTGTGGGCCACCATAAAGTGGCCTATGTGGATGACTTTGCTCTTTGGCTTCGTCTGTTGACTGACACTGACAGTACCGCTGACTGCTTAGTTAGTTAGTCCATTGCTTATTTACTTACATATTTTGTATTTATACCTATATTTATTTATTTACATTTTATGTGACTAGCAAGCTTAAGACAGTGCGAGCTTCGCATAGCGCAAGACGTCACCGCTGCTCAATCAACGCTGTTGGTGGCGAATATGGTATTATACCGTGTAAATGCTTATATCTATATATATATATATGTGTAAAAAGGAATGCTAGACGTTGATGATGTTGTCACTTGGTATGCACATTATTTGTTGGCAGTAAGTAATGTGGTTTTTGTTGTTGGGGCCTTAGATTTTATTTTTTAATTATTATTTTTCTTCGTGTGGGTGTATTAAAAGTCGCAATGAGGAACGGATGCGTATAAAATAAAAATATAAATACTTTAATATCTAATGAGTTTTCCATTTACTGCACTCATACGTTAATATATGAGTATATGTATCTGCATACCAGGGTAATCCATTTTCTTTATTTTATATTATTTTTATTTTTTTATTTATTCTGTTTTAACTCATACTATTTTATTTTTTATTTTTATTTATTTTATTGTATTTTAGGTTGGTTAATTTCATGTTAATTTATTTTATTTTATATAATTTTATTTAATTTTATTTATTCTATGTTATTTTATTTTATTTTTATTTTTATTTCTTTTATTTTATATTAATTTTTTATTTGATTTTATTTTATTTTTTATTTTATTTTATTTTATTTTAATTTATTTTATTTTATTTATTTTTTTTTATTTTATTTTATTTTATGTTTTATTTTATTTTATTTTATTTTTTTATTTAATTTTTTTTTTTTATTTTATTTTTTTTTCTTTTATTTTTTTTTATTTTATTTATTTTTTTAATTTTATATCATTTTACTTATTTTTTTAATTTTATATCATTTTATTTATTTTGTTTTATATTATTCTATATTACTTTATTTTATTTTATTTTATTTTATTTTATTTCATTTCATTTCATTTCATTTCATTTCATTTCATTTTATTTTATTTTATTTTATTTTATTTTATTTTGTTTTATTTTATTTTATTTTATTTTGTTTTATTTTATTTTATTTTATTTTATTTTATTTTTTATTTATTTTATTTTATTTTATTTTATTTTGTTTTATTTTATTTTATTTTATTTTATTTTATTTTTTATTTATTTTATTTTATTTTATTTTATTTTATTTCATTTTATTTCATTTTATATTATTTCATTTTATATCATTTTATTTTCGATTTTCTTATATAATTACCTCTCATTCTAAGCTGCGTACAACGAAACAGTTCCTTGGACTACCCTAATAAATAATAAATAAATTCATCGCTGTGTCGCAATTCGGCATGCAATTTAATTACAAATCACGGTCGTGTTTCATTGCATATACGCGTGCTGCTTAGGTTGTTATGCGTCAACATCTGCGCCTGCGCCTTCCGCAGCGTTTGTTATTGCGCATGCGCGGCGTATATTTTATGTTTTAACAATTCTAAACGCGTCTTAGACAAAGCAAGCGATACTTCTAGCTGTAATCATTTATGCACCTACTCAAACACACATACACTGACGCACTCGCTCACTCACTCACACAATAAGCCAGCAAAAGCATATTAAATTTTATAATGAAGAATTTTTTAATGCAAGTCGTGATGAAGATGGCTGACGGATTGTGCAAATTCTTATTCTTCTTCTTATTATTATTTTTTTTTCTGTTGCTAATATAACTCGTATCTGATTGTGGGTGCTGTCATCATCATCTTTGCCATTTTTATACTTACGTACTTACACGTATATATATACCCATGCAATCGCCAACGCGTAAAAAATCTTAATTTTTCTAAATATTTCTTTAGTTAAGTAATTATTGTATAGTTTTTCTTATTATTTCTTTTTGCTATTTAAATTACATTCGCAATTTACTCAGCAGCTGTTAAGTACAGCTACGTTTTGCTTGAAATGAATTTCATTAAATAATTTTAATTAAAAAATGCATTGTGCAACTTATCTCTGTTTGTGTGTTCTCAGCAAGTACCAACGGTATATTTTTCGAAAAATTTAAACCTTTGATGAGAAGCTCGAGCGTTCGCCGAGCTGAGCGATCCTATGATTAATTAGCGTTAGTGGAATAGCAGCGCAGCAGCGGAATGGTTAGCGTTGCGTACTAACATTCGCATGACCTGGTCCGACCAACATCCAAAATTATTTAAAATTAATTTTTCTAACTGCGGTCACTCCTCGGCAGACCTCCTAGCGTAAGTGTAGATCTTCCAATTGTTAGAAATCATCAAGGTGCAGCTCTTCCAATTAGGACCTCGTGGTTATAAACCCTCAATTGTACATTCTGCGAGAATATCACACTAGATAATAATATTGAACAAAGAACTTTACGGAAGGCTTTGAGGCTGTAGTAAGGTACATTCCAAACCGTTCGAGATGTGTTTTCTCTAGTCGGTCATCAATGTCTTGAAGTGAAGTCAACAAAAGTGAAAATATTCCTGACTAAAATTATTATTTAAGTGTGAAAGAGATAGTTGCTAAGCCTTTTGTGGCTCACGAATCAAATCGTGTGATTTTAAACGAATTTTTAGGCAGGAAATGATTTGCCGCTTCACTAGTTTCGAAATACCTAAATATTCCTCACAAACTTAATCGCCATTCACCTGGAAGCCAGAAACGATTCCTTTACATAGGTTTCAAGCAGCCTCTGCGTAGCTAACAAACATCCATGTGGAGGCGAGCTAATTGTGACAGAGCGAACACATGTGTGGCCACTCCGACGCAATCCTGCCGGGGACTTAGTAACGTCTGTCCACCATGAGCTCGTCTGTTTTAGATTAAGCAGGTCCATCCCAGGTAATGGATTGTGCTTATTATCCTTATTTAATAATTTTAAAATATTAGGGTCTCTCAATCGTGTGAATCGTGCACATATTTTTGGTTGGAGATCTAAAATTTTCGGCATTTTGCGGAATATAAAACAAATTAAATGTCGTGCCGTCATAAACTTTTTTACCAAGCATGGAAAATCAGTTGCGACCTTAATGAATGATTGGTTTACGGCGACTCTTGTCCGGAAAAAACCATAGTGTACAGTTTTTTTTTATCAAGGAGACCACGACAGGACTTATCTTAAAAGTTGAAAACATTGTCACCGACAATGCTCGACTAAAGAAGAAATAACTCGCAGAAAAGGTTGGAGTATCCGATATAATAATTTTTTAACTAAGGTAAGCACAAGATTGGTGCCGAGAATGCTCACACCTCCGCAAAATCATCAGCGCATAGAGTGTTCACGTACATTTCTGGACCTCTGTAATAAAGAGAGAGAGGAGGTTGTATTGCGTCAAATTGTTACTGGAGACGAAACGTGGGTTCATCATTACGAACCTAAGTCGAAGCAAAACTCCATGCAGTGACTTAAACAGAGCACAGCACATCACAAGAAGTTTAAGGTGTCACAATCAGTTGGGCAATTCATGGCAACGGTCTTTGGGATTTTCCACCCCTTATTCCCCATTCCCAATTAGAAGCAGGCGATACTAGTCTAAGTCATCGATGCCATCTAACGAAAGGTCCAGTAAACGAGCTGTTTCGACGAATTCGGTGGGTGTTAAATGAAAGGTAGTTAGTGTGGCGCAGGGTCTCGTAGCGTGCATGACATACGTTGGTTATATTAAATCTAGAAAGGTATGAACTAAGTCGACCACAACAACTAGAACTTAATTGTGCAAGTATTACAAGGGTCTTTCTAGGTAGCTCAAGCTCTTGGTCTGCAATAAGTAGAGCTTGGAAACCGAGTACCACATTCACACACGAAGAGAGTTCATAAAGGTGTTGACGGACACTTAGTGAATTGCGTTTAAAGTCTGTCAGTACGCCGTCTTGTTCAGCAGTTCTTGTCTAAAATGCTATATCGACTTGTTGTAGACGAGTACTCCGTCCCTTATTTGACTAGAGTTACTCGAGCTAACAAGTTTTTAAATTAGTTTAAAGACTTGTATACTAACTCTTAGGCTTATAGAATGAAGTTATATATTTACATACATGAATTATTTATTAATTCTTTGGGAAAGACATTACATTTATGGTTATTGCTCTAAGCCAAATTTTAGTAGATGATTTCAAGCTTCCAGAGTATCCTTAGTATTTTCTACACGGAGGTCTTCGCTATAGGGAAAGCTGCTGAGATAGGCAACTATATACAGTCAGGCGGCAATTAAGGCAATAACCTCACATCGTATTGCGACGGAAAATGTCCTTAAAAGCAGAGAAGCAGTGGACAGTGCGGCCGAGAGCAAACGGCTGCATATGTACTGGATTCTTGGCCACAAGAGCATTAACGAAATATCAGATGAGATGATCAAAACTACCGTTAGTGTTCCTAACGAACCAAAACAGGTTATACAATAGTCACTAAAAACTAACTATCTGTAACGAAATTTCCGAAAGTGCTAGCTGCCGCAATGTGAGATAGAACACAAAACCACAAAGATCACGTGCAAAAACAACAAAGGATACACTGATTTCTTACTTAAACGATTCGCGTAAGAATTGCAGGGCAACTGTTGATGGAATGACCGACCACAATCTACCGGCATCCCATGTAATCAGATAAGTAGGAGAGTCAAATGTAGGATATGCAAGCGGGAAAGCATGAATGAGACTTTAGAACATCGCCTCTGTTACCCTTAGCTAGAACAAGTTTTGGATATATCGAGACTTCGCAGTTCAGGCTCTTTTAAACTTCGCGATGGGCGTTGACATCCGTCGTAAAGGACCTCTTTAGATCGCAATAGAACTCACCTCTATTTGGCACTACGGAGGACCAACGGCCAGTGTGATCTAACCTAACATTTATTACTTAAAAATTGTACATACACGGTATGTCCCAAAAATAACCGAGCTTTATATTTAAATCATACAACATACAGCGCCATCTATTGAAAATTTCCAACATTAAAAAGATACATTCATCCTCTTTCAAACGCACCTAACTTCATGTAAGTCGGATGACAGATGTAAAAGTGACAGCCATTTCAATAAAACCAAAAGTGTGCTAATGGTTCCAAAATAAAATGGAACAAAGAGCAAATATAAAATTTTGTGTCAAACATGAAACAAAATTTGCTGAGACATACGAATTAATGAAAAAAATTTATTGTGATGATTGTATGAGTCGTACGCAAGTTTATACGTGGTTTACACGATTTAAAAATGGTCGTGAGGATTTAAATGACGACCCTAGAGCAGGACGTCCAGAAACTAGTAATCGTGCTGAACTGGTGGAAAAAGTCCGTGAAATCATTGGTATCGATGCAAATTTTACTACGAGAATGTTGGCTGAAGAATTGAATACGAGTAAGAACACTATTTGGAGAATTTTAACTGAAGATTTGGGGAAAAGAAAGGTCTGTGCGCGATTTGTTCCACATGAATTAAATGACGACCAAAAAATCGCTCGCGTGGAGCATTGCAAAGACATTATTGAAACTGCTGAAAACGATCCAGACTTCCTTGATTCGATCGTAACTGGTGATGAGACATGGTGCTTTAAATAAGACCCTGAAACTAAGCGTCAATCTGCTGAATGGAAGTCCAAAGGTGAGCCAAAACCAAAAAAATTGCGTTTTCAGAAGTCTCGAATCAAGACAATGTTGATTACTTTTTATGATTTAAAGGGTATTGTCCACAAGGAATTTGTTCCAGAAGGTCAAACTGTTAATGGAAAATACTATTTAGGCGTTTTACATCGTTTGTGGAAAAGAATCGGTCGTGTTAGACCAGAATATCCAGCAGGAAAACAGCTGTTTTTATTGCACGATAATGCACCACCTCACAAAACCAAAAAAGTGAACGAATTTTTAATGAAAAAAGGGATTTCTCTCATCGACCATCCTCCGTATTCGCCTGATCTATCACCATGTGATTATTTTTTATTTCCAAATCTGAAAACCAAGATGAAGGGAGCATTTTATGATGATATCCCAGCCATTCAAGCAGCCGTAGCCGAGGTACTGAAGAACATTTCTACACGTATAAATGACATAAAAAAATCTATGCATGCGCTGGTTGATCGTTCCAAACGTTGTGTTGAGTCAAATGGAACCAATTTTGAATAAATAATAACTTTCAAAGATAATATAATGTGTATTTTACTATTTTATATCCAAAAAGTTCGGTTATTTTTGGGACACACCGTGTATGTAAGTTACATGCATTTTTCATGTACATAATTACGTAATAAATAACTTACCTTTGAAAGTTCTTTCACTGTTGTCTCCTCTAAGTTCATTTCTACTTTCGAAGGATTTTGTCCTTTATTGGTTCTTGAATTAGCGTTTCAATAGATTTATATTTAATTTTTTTTTTGTTTTTTAATTACATACATATACATATACTCGTATATAATATAGATATGTTTTGCTTATTTTTTAAAGTGGTAATGTATGTATGTAAATATATATTTTATTTTTTTATAGTATCAACAGAATTCTGAGTTAGAATATCAGCCTAGACTTCTTTGGAGCATTTTTTTATACAACACAGCTGCGCTTTCTTTGCGAAAAAAACACCGTAAAAACAACCACAACGCAAAAGCACAACACAACAAATATAAATTTATAATTTTTTTTTTACTCACAAACTAAATAAAATTGTATTAAAGCCTTTTATATGTCAATACATACATATACCATATATAAAAATTTTAATATTTATTGTTTTTTGTTTATTCCACAGATTCTACTTTGGCAACATGTGCTGATCAAGAAATTTATAAATGTCACCACTTACGCCGAATACGTATATAAAGCAGCGCGCGCGTTACGTCAAGAAAGTTAAGCAGTTAAGGAAAATAAAAAAAATGCACATAAAATATAAAAACAAAAATTTGTTAGCGTCGTCAACGTGGACACAACACCTTAGCACGACACTTATTCATACATACACTTATAATATATGTATGTACTAACAGACATACATATGTGTGCGTACGTAGGTGCGTAAGAATGTATTTGCATTCCAATACGACACTTTCTGGCGACGGCAGCATTCACTCACTCACTCACTCGCTTGGAGAAACACCTGAACGCAAACTCTTGTTGTGCGCCGTAGTTTGGTGCGGGGAGCTACGATACGTTTAACGTTAGCGACGGACAATATTCAGCGAATGCTGTTGCTTGTTGTTGCTGCGCACAACGTACTTCACACGCGAACGTCTCAAAAACGACTGAAGTTGGTTGCATAGAAAAAACCGGACCGAACTTATAGCTACAGTTAACTGAATTGAAGAAAAGCTTAGAGCACGCAAACAACAAGTACGAGTACGCGTATTATGAGTACACATAACGTCGACTGTAACCGGCTTAAAGGTGGAGCGTCTAAAATGGCACTGCGAAGGCTTTGACTGAGCTTACGTAAATGTAGGTATATATTTTGAAAAGCATCGCAGTTTTAGCTCACACTAGCTTTCCGTGAATGGGTTACCAAGCTGCTCACCGACAACAGTCACGGCGATTGAGAGGCGCTTAAGTAGCTGGAGTAAACTCGCGACTTCTCACCAACATTGATCACTCTTACTTACCTGCGCAAACTCATGAGCAGCTAAGCTTCAGGCTCTCAAACACTGCTCATATTTAGCTCTATCCATCCGATAGTCAATTAAATCGTATTGATTTGGTTTTCAATTTGTTCGTTGTCTTTCAACGCCTCCTGCTGCGTATTTTCTAATTCTAAATCGTTGCAAGCGCAAGCCATATCTTGTCACTATTATGCATTTTCACTGCGGTACACATCATTTGTTCAGTGAGAGGCAACACATTGCAACAACAAGTGTTACAATAGCAACAGCGAGCATATTCATTAAATGTTAACTAATAATTTTCAACAAAGTTAATTATGCAGGCGTAGAGTTTAGTGCATTTCCTGCGCTGAATACGCAAAACGTGCTTCCTGTGTTTTAAAAGTCATAGCCTACGCAACGGTACGATAAAAGCAGCACGAGGGCAATGTAGGAAAATTTGTTTTAAAATTACAGATTTGTGATGTCTCCGAGCTGTTCGATATCAAACGAACTTTAATTTATTTCTTGAAAAACTAATACGAACTGCATAGCTGAATAGAGAAGGTACAATCTCCTATAAGACATCAAACAAACAGACATCGTATACGCGATTCGGCTCCCACGTCGCTGTTGACAATCATAATTTTGAAGTCGTAGATAACTTCGTCTATCTTGGAACCCGCACTAACCTAAACAACAATGCCAGCCTTTGAATCTAGTACATAATCTCCCTTGCAAACAGGTGCTACTTTGGATTGAATAGGAAATTGAAAAGTAAAGTCCTCTCCTACAAATCACTCATCATTCCTGTCGTGCTATTGTATATTTTGCGGTTGCATGGTCTGATGAGTCGGTTTTGGAAGTTTCTGAGAGAAAAGCGGAACAATGATCTGTACGAGGTATAGGGCCACATTGACATAGTTTAGCGGCTACGCTGGCTAGGTTATACGGTCCGGATGGATAAAAATACTTAGCTTTGAAAGTTTTAGATGCAATACCAGCTGGCGGAAGCAGAGGAAGAATAGACCAAGTGGAGAAGTACCTGGCTGTACTCGGTATTTTAAATTGGCGCCCAACAGCGAAAGGAAGAATAGCATGGTCCGCTGCTATTAACTCGGCTATAATTATATAAGCGTGGTCTACGCTAGTAGAGAAGAAGATGTCATAACTTTGATCTACCAAAAAATACCTATTTGTATTCTATTATAACACCTGCAGGCCTCTTCTTAGGCGTAGACACCGCCTACATGATTATAGCCAATCCAACCCCAGGGCGCCAGTCGTATTGGCGCCAAATGAGAACATCAAGTGAAACCATTCCGACCAACAGAAGTACTTTCATTCAGTCGAAGTAGCCGCTGTTTCTTTATTTGCTGAACTATTGTATATTGAAGTCGGGGCCGCGATAACCGAGTAGTTAGCATTGCGTACTGCCACTCGGTAAACCAGGGTTCTTGCCCTTGTACTACCAACATCGTAAAAAACTATAGTGTATTTCTGACATAAAATAAATTTTCCTCATGTAAAACCATCAGCTGTTAGGAGGAGGCTTAGAATAAACTTTAGGTTCCTCAGTTTCTGAAAAAACGTCCAGACGCATGACACAAATTGGAGGAGGAGTTCAGCCGAAAATTGCTTCAGCCATTGGTTCAAAGTCTGGCCAAAACAAATGTCAACCAGAATTGAAAATTTTGGATATATTTTTCTAAAAAATTTTATTTTCTCAATATCTGTAAATGTAGATCATATACTCGCAATTCCATAGATTTACCCTGAGATTTGTTGATAGTGTTTGCAAACGCTACTCGAAAAGGGAAACTGTAGTTGATTGATATAAAAGAGAATATCGGACGGAATGATAGGGATTCGAGAAATAATGATGTCGTAGCCTTTGAAAGGTCTGGTCAGAATTGTTGCCTACGTTCCGTACGTTACGTTTCTCTGTAATTTGTTGACTCCAAGTCGTGTAGCGTTGCGGAGTTTCGGCTGATTAATATTACGTAGCATTATAATGAGCACACTGTTTTTCAAATTTAATATTGTATGTCCGGTGGAATGCTCGCTAATACCAAAGAATTCAAAAATTCTGTTAGATAATTGACTGCCTCATCTGCTTTCCCAACGGTGCCTATAACTTACATAAATGTGGCAGATTCGCTTTCAATGTGGGGTTGAATAGTTTGGTTGAGATCGCAGACAACTTAGTTTATTGCAGCGAGAATAGATCGCTTACTCAGCGTCTCATTATCCCTAAAAATTATTTGGATATTTGGGAATACTCCGTGCATCAATTCTTCTTTTGATGTAACTAAATTACAGAAGTTATCGGGTAGTGTTATCTGTTCGAAAGACCGATCATTTTGTCGTTCCTCATTTCCTGGAGAAGGTATGTAAAAACCATTTACCGATGGATCATTTTGCAGTTTGTCATACATATTGGTGTTTAATTACAGGGTATTGATCTCGTCCGCTGGTGTTGATCGAGGAATGACGGGTACAAATGAACGAATTTATCAATCTACTTACGAGGTGTGACAATTAAGTAATGAGACTGATTCCATAAAAACTGTATATTTCAAAACTATTCTACAAATCTGCCATCCCCTTCAAAGTAATCCCCTTGGGCAGCTATACAACGATTCCAGCGCGTTTTCCATGCTTCGTAACATTCCTGGAACGCTTCGACTAGGATGTCCGCGAGTACCCTCGTCACGGCCGCATGGATGTCATCAATCGACCCAAAATGGGTTCCTTTGACCACCGATTTTGTTCTAGTGAACAAAAAAAATCACAGGGTGACATATCAAGCGAATAAGGCGGTTGTTGCAACACGGCGATCCCTTTAGAAACCAAATACTAGGACACGCTGAGGGCGGTGTGGCACGACGCGTTGTCGCGATGAAGGATCCAGTTACGAGCGATGTCTGGGGGCACCCTGTTGACTCGTTTTCGCAAACTTTCGAGTACTTGGCGATAGTAGACTTAATTTACGGTTTGTCCCGGTGGAAGAAATTCTTTGTGGACGATTCCACGGCTATCAAAAAAGGGAATAATCATCGTTTTCACCTTCGACTTGCTCATGCGAGCTTTACTTAAACTTAAACTCTTTATGCCATCGAAACACCTGGGCACGACTAAGAGCACTATCATCATGCACTTTTACAATTTTAGCATACGTTTCCGAAGCTGTTTCGAGCAATTTGGCGCAAAATTTTATCGCGACGCGTTGCTCTTGATTTTGTTTTTCCATTTTCGTGACGAGCACCACGAACACATGTTTACTCAACACGACACAGTAGGCGAACTAAACAAGATAGAGCAATGGTAAATATATTAATGAAGAGGAGAAGGATGCCGGGAGAAGGGAAAGGGAATGTCCAGATCACACGGTTACCACAATCGCGGCACACCTCGTATTTCTTTGTATGGCTCACTTCTTCGATGCTCAAAGTCTTTCACGCAAATGTCAATATGAATGCCTCGAAGTAAACCATTCGAATATATGCTTATTTACACGCAAGTTGAACCCGCAGCTTCAAAATAATAAAAATGCGTAGCGAACGATCTATGCTATATCCAAATCTTACTAAATTTCAATTGAATCGAATGATAAATAGGTCTGTCCCTGGTTCACTTCCCGAATATTTTTTTCGTATAAAACTTCCCAGAAACCATATGTCCAAATTTCAAGCCAATCGGTTGGTAACTTTTGGAAAACACCGGATCTTTACAAACGGACATTAAACTTTTATATATAAGATTATAAGTTGTACGTCAACCGTGACAGGTCACCAGCTAGCAATCAATCGCTACTTACTCTCTTAGTGCCTTAAAATGACGGACTAGATGTTTAGGAGATGATTTTTTTCTTGACTAGCTCAGCAGTTAAAGACCATGTTAAAGTAGACTGACCGTGCGAGAGTGACAACGTTCAACCTTGAACGAAGCTTTGGTTTGGTCCGCGGCGTAAGATTCCTCATATCTACTCCGAATGTTGCCCATGAACAGAGATCGCGTTGTATTCTTCTCTATATGTAACAAATATATGTACTGTAAAGAATTGTAAATCTGCTCTGGCTCTATTTTCCTCATTCCTTTATAACTCATAAAATTCTTATAGACTTTCTGTATAATTGAGTTTAAATTTTGGTTTAGCTCTAGCGCGAGAAGCACATTACAATCGATTTTTCATACGCTGTTTTTTTACGAATACCACATTAAAATATACCAAGCTGAATGAGCGCTGAAACTTCGTCCACATTTCAGGATCCGCACTAACTTTCCTTGAGCACTTAACGATAGTTACATTCTATTCTCGAAATCGGTAAAACTTTCTAAGTTTTATTTTTATTTTATTTTTATTTTCTTTTCGAAAGAGGTAGTCTCAAACGTGTCAGCATCGTGGAAAACACCTTTCTATTCTTAAAAAAAACCAAAACGGTTGTATATGTGTGGGCGGTCGAAAACAAAGCGTTTGGTTATTATTGGAGATGGTCTAGCATATGTACATCCTTCTAGGTCTAGGTCGTTTTGCATTTGATTTCTTCTATATGCTGCTGGCCTACAAATAAATGTAACTATGGTTCTCCAGGGAATGGATTGGCGTCCAGAGGGTGGGTCTGCTATGTTAACCGACATGAAATTTCGGCGTCAGTTGGTGTACAAAAATATTGGCGGCCGATGCATTTTGGCTAACCCACACGGGCGTGGATTCATGTCCTGCTGTGTTCAGTGGGAATTTAGCTTTAAGGTCTTTCCAAAGCCCACATCGTCGGCGGTGTGCGGGTCAGAAAATACACTGCGGATATCTTTCCCTACCTATTTTGTTATGAACCAAAAGATGCCAGTACAATTTGTTACCTGTTGTAATTGGTGCGAAAGAGAAAGCAACCTTACAGAATTGGGTTGGTCTGATAGCGTACGGCTGCCGACGTAGATCTTAACGTCGTGAAAGATTTCAGACACCACCTATTATAGCTCTTGGAAGGCCTTGTTTAGGTCAAACTCCCTCATCCATCGCTGGTTCATCAATAGTTAATCAAACGTGCTGGGCAGGCAACGCAACTCGGCTCTTGTTTTTGCGGAAGTGTGAGCATTCTAAATACCCATGGTACATGTACAAGAGTCGCCGTAAACCAATGGTATCTCATTCATTATGGTCGCAACTGGTTTTGCTTGCTTGGTAAGAAACTTTATAACGACACGATATTCTATTTTTTCCATATTTCACTTTTCACTCCCGATTTTGTGGCTTTGTTGACTATAGCTCAGACTAATTGTCTAAAAAAATGAAACCTCGTAAAGGGTTTTCCAATAAGAGGTGTTACTTTGAACAGCCTGCTATTTCAGTAGAATTCAATTTTGAAGCTGTAGAAACGGTTCGTAAAACTAAAACATTTTTCGGTGGAAAAAATGGAACTTTTGTCTTGTCTTGTAGTGTGTTTGCTGATTGCGTCCGTGAAATGCATGAAAATCATCCGGAATTTCCTCGAAAAATCTTCTTGACAACTGATGCCCGTTTCCCCCTCGATGGCTACGTCAATAAGCAAAACTGTCGCATATGTGGATCGGAAAACCCAAGATTTATTGTTGAAAAGCTTCTCCATCCTCAAAGTGTAACTGTTTAGTACGGTTTATGATCCGGCGGGGTCATTCGACCTTACTTTTTCGAAAATAAGGCTGGAGCAAGAGTTACGGAGAATTAGTTGCGCTATCGAGAGGATTAATGATTTTTTATGGCCCGCATTAGATGGTATTGATCTGGACAACTTTTACTTTCAACAAGATGGCGCTACGTGCCGCACAAGCAACGAAACCATCAAACCATCTGAAAAGTTTCCGGACCGTGTTATCTCTCGAAGAGCTGATCGCAATTGGACACTGAGATCTTGAGATTGAACATCTTGCGACTTCTTCTTTTAACGCCACGTGATATATGTATACGAAGGTCTACGCCAACAGGCCAACGTCAATTCAAGAACTCAAAGCTGGAATTCGTGAAGCTATTAAGGTCATACAACAGCCACTTTACGATTCGGTGATGAAAAATTTCATAAAAAGCATACGGTCCTGTAAGCGGGATACGAAGGCTGCTATATATATCGTGAACATTTTCGTGCGATCATTTTTCACAACTTTCGACGTGGATTATCACGACAAGAGTGCATCGATGAACTAAAATCTTTGTATGGCTATGAAGCACCATCCTATAGCACTGTGAACTGTGTAAAACTGGTACAACGAATTCAATCGTGGCCGACGCTCGCTCAAAGACGAATTCCGTGAAGGTCGTCCAAAAACAGCCGTTGTGCCAGAAAACATCGATGTCGTACGTGAACTGATAATGCAAGACCGTCATGTAACATACCTTCAGATAGAGGCATGCCTATGCATTTCTCCCACCAGCATTCATTCGATATTGCATGAACACCTGGCCGTAAAAAGGGTTTGTTCTCGTTGGATCCCGCACAATTTGACAATCGCTCAAAAAAGGCTCGTGTGGATTGGTGTAAAGAAATGCTGAAAAAATACGATCGCGGTGCTTCAAAAGACGTTTATAAGGTGGCGAATCATGGATCTATGCGTATGAGCCCGAAACAAAACAGCAATCGACCGTGTGGGTCTTCCAAGACGAGCCAAATCCAACGAAAGTTGTTCGTGGAAGAAGCACTTCGAAGCAAATGGTCGCCTGTTTCTTCGGCAAAACTGGTCATGTGGCGACTGTTCCGCTTGAGCAACGTAGGACGATCAATTCTGAGTGGTACACCACCATTTGTTTGCCTGAAGTCTTCGGAGAAATTCGAAAAACGAACAAGAGAAGACGAATCATTGTGCACCATGACAATGCGAGCTCTCACACATCGGCTCAAACCAGCGCCTTTTTGACCGGCCAAAACGTCGAATTGATGGGTCATCCGCCGTACAGCCCTGACTTGGCACCCAATGACTTCTTTTTATTCCCACACATCAAGAAAATAATGCGTGGTCAACGATTTTCGTCGCCAGAAGATGCTGTTGAAGCATTCAAAAACCATGTTTTGGAGGTGTCTCAATCGGAGTGGAAAAAGTGCTTCGAAAATTGGTTTGAGCGCATGCAAAAGTGTATAAATCTTGACGGAGAATATTTTGAAAAACAATAAAATCATTTTCGTTGATAAATATTCGTATATTCATTATTAGGCCAGAAATATATATAGCAGCCCTCGTATTAGGCTTAAAATATTTTTTCATTATTGATGGCATTTATCTCAAAAAATTCCATTCTTCTTTGAATATCAAAATAACACCTATTATTGGAATGACAGAAAAGTTTATTTCAAATACAAGTTTCCTTAATGCTATCTCATACTCCATTTCAATATAAAAATTCAAATTTAAATTACATATGCATATAATAACAGAAAAAATAAATCAATTAAACAATATTAGAGTAACTACGTGTGTTACATATATACGTATAAAACAAATGCTGTTCCACAGCTTTTTAACACAGATCCAAGGTAAAAAAGGATAATACAAAATTTGGTCGGAATACTTTTATCTGCCACTGGCACTTCGTACGATCGCTGGTGGTCGATGAGCTTCGACGTATATACTCGTATTTCTCAGAAATGTGTCAATACTTTCTCCTCTCCTTTGTAGCTTAAGAGATATCTGTTTTCACTTAACTCATAAACTTTAATGCGTCGCCCTTTGTGCCATATCCAGCTGCGAAATTTATTCACTCTAAGACGTTGCATTGAAATGCCTTCAAAATAATCAAGTTTTTTCGCTTTGGTTTCTTTGTGTCTACAGATGTTACGCATTGGGTTTTTATCTGTTTTAACGATATAAATTGAAAGAAAAGGAAAATTTAACGAGCTGCTGAATGCTTTCCCTAAAGGAACAGACACAAAATAATAAATTAAAAAAATTAAAATTAATATAAAATAAAGGACTCCAGATGGTGTTAATAAGCAATAAAGATCATTTTAATAGAAAATTTAGCAAAAGTCATTGAACCGAAATTAGTATAGCTCTGTTCGGCGAGAAATGTCAGTAAATATTAGCCAGCACCGAAATGTCAAAATTGCACTCTCTCGGCCTCACCGAGAGAGGCTGAGTAAAATACAGTAACAATTGTTACTGCCCATCAGCTGACCGAACAGAACTTACATACATATATTTTCTATGAAGCATGAAAAATTTTCTAAATCAAACTTGGTTTGCGGAATGAGAGGGTTATAGTGGAGTAATTAGGCTCATTCGAATCGTAAAGTATTCAGTAACTCATAATTAATATAAAAACGAGGTTTTGCTATTAGACAATTAATATTTGAGATATCATAATCCGGATGGAATATCGCGGCGTTAAAAAATTTCTTACTAAGCAAAGAAAATCAGTTGCGGCCATAATGATTGAGATGTCATTGGTTTAGGGCGACTATTTTTCCAGGAAACCCCATAATGTACAAGTGACACAGTTTATTTAAACAAGGAAGGGAAGACGAACCGAGCTCAGTCAGGAGCACCGAGGTGACCACGCTAAAACTTACCAATAAAGTTGAAGATATTGTTCTCGACGATGCACGATTTAAGAAGAAAAAACTCGCGGAAATGGTTGGAGTATCCGATACAACAATTTTTAAAATGCTGCGCGATCATCTTGGCTTGACTAAAAACAAGAATAGCACAAGATGAGTGCCTAGAATGCTCACGCTTCCGCAGAAACAAGAGCCTCGTCGCGTTGGCTGCCCTGCGTAAAGTGAATTTCGATATTTGAAATCACCTACTCCTACAGCCAAGATATAGCCCGGAGAGATTTTTATCTGTTTCCAAAAATGAAAAAAGTGCTGACGCGTAAAATATTTATCAACGATGATGAAGACAAGGAAATAGTTTCGGCATATTTTGAAGATAAAGAGAAACCATTTTTTATTAGAGTTGTAAATAAATTGGAGATGAATATGTTCAAAAGGAAATATAATTTGTTTTTTTTTTTTGTTTTTTAATTTACACCCCTTATTCCCCATTCTCCGATTCCATTCCTTCGTAACAACAAACATTAATTGATGATAGATTGAGACCATTTTTGAATGATTACTTTTTTAACACTCTGATCGGAATCGAATGCAGCGAATCAAGTTAGGTGCGGAGTGTAGTGCCAGTTATCCAGGAGTCGGGTTTGAAGTTACGAATATGCAGACAAAAGAAAAAGATTTTTTATGATGTTTTGCATGGGAGGCTGGCCGACAAGGCTAATGCTCGAAAATTCTACGAAAAGTTGCGGCAGAAGGTTTCAAGACCGATGCAAACTCTTGTAGCACCCAAAGAGGTGACTGATCCCCACTAGTATACTGAATTTATGTAGAGAACACTGCACTGTAAACGGAACACGGAACTCGATTCCGCAATCGATGACGATGGAACAGATATTGATCCACTAAGAAAAAGTTCCAATAGCAATCGCCCGCTTAAAGAACAAGAAAGCGGCTGTAGGCGATGGCTTACCAACAAATGGAGGGACCTACGGTTTATACTAAGCCGCCTCCGAACGGCTGATGGTTTTTTTATGAGGAGCCTTTATTTCATGTCCGACATACGCACGGAGGGGTGGACATTCCCTGTCGAGGGGCGACCGCAATTAGAAAATTTAACTTAATTTTTTATTTAAATTAATTTTCCATAACTTTTGGATGTTGGTGGCACCGCAGCCGCCGTGGGATAAGCCTCCTTAATATCGTGTATAAGGTATGTGTGAAAGACTAAAGCCCACCGTCAACAAACTGATTGGACCTTATCAGTGGTGGCTTTAAACCTGGTAAACTCACCATTGTCCAGATATTCGCCAAGCCTTGGAAAAGAACCACGAAAAGAGGATGGACACGCACTGCCTCTTCGTCGATTTTAAAGCAGCTTTCGACGAGAGGATCGAGAAGGAGTTCTCCGATCCGTTTGATACCAAACGAGGTTGCAGACAAGGTGATTCCTTATTGGTGTGGCTTTTTCAATTTATTGCTGGAGAAAATAATACGAGCTGCAGAGCTGAAGAGAGAAGGTACAATATCCTACAAAAGTGTACAACTGCTGGCTTACGCCGATAATATTGACGTTATTGGTGTTAATAACCGCGCCGTGAGTTCTGCTTTCTACAGACTTGAGAAGTAAGCGAAGGATATGGGTGTAGTTGTGAAGGAGGCCAAGAGGAAATATCTCCTGTCATCAAACAAACTGTCACCGCATTCCGGACTCGGCTCCCACATCACTGCTGACAGTCATAACATCGAGGTCGGAGATAGTTTCGTCTATCTTGGAACCAGCATTAATTCCTGTAATAAACGGGTGCTACTTCGGGATATATGGTTCTTTACACATTGACAATGGCGAATACCGCATGCGGCTCATCATTTGCAGTATTAGATATCCTGCGACATTGACATAATTCAGCGAATCAATAGACAGCGGCTACGTGACTAGGTCATGTCGTCCGGGTGTATGAAAGGACTGTAGCTTTCAAAGTATTTGATGCAACATCAGGCGATGGAAGCAAAAAAAGTGGAAGACCTAAACTCCGTTGAAAGGAACTGCTGGAGAGCAACCTGGCTTCACTTGGTATTTCCAAACATACGCCACACAGTGAAGGAAGAGGAGGAACGAATGTGTACGCCAATGAAGAAAAATAATATGTTTAGCCTTAATCTTTCTTAGAATAGAGTAAAGAGTATTGAAGGAAGCAGAATACTTTACGTATTGTATATGTATGTATATTTGTCTCATGTCTTTTATAATATTTTTATTTAAAATTTAATTACTATTACTAAATGTAAATGTAATTGTGAAAAGGTTAATGTGTGTATATATGTATGTATGTATGTTTTTATATATGTATATGTATGTTTATCGCATGAGAGGTTTCCACGAAATTTGTACCTTGTTCATGTTTAATTAGAAAAATATTACGTTGAATTAAGAACGAGAAATATTTAAAAACTATATATAAGTTATTTTATATAAAGTAAATCGTTTTTAAGAATCTAAATAATATTATAAACTATTTTTTACACTCTTTTATATATTTTCAAAATAAGAAATTCTTCACTTTTCTAATTCAAATTAGTTCATTCAATTTTTGTTGCAATCCATGCTAAACAACTAACAAGATTTAGCAACTTCAGTAAATTATAATCAATTGTACTTTAATTTTTAAACAAAGAATTATTAATATGTAAATCGTGTTAGGAAAAAAAAAACATTTTTCCTTATTACAAAAAAGCTTAACCGAAGTAAAGTTGAAAATAGTGATTTTTTCATAAAAAAAAATTAAATATTTGCATTCAGAATTCGCTTGAAGGCATTCGCTTTTGCGATACAGCGAAAATTTAGGTTCTACGAAAAGCGCAGGGATTCAGACGAAAGTCGCTATGTTTACTACTAGTGGAGACGAGCTGTGGATTTGTTGGCGTCTCCGTTGAGCTGACACCTAGGGGTGGGAAAAAATACAATACGGTACAGATGTATACAAAATATATATCAAGTTTTCTAGCTAATTGTCTCTACATACCTCTATCTGAACAAGTGGGACTGTTAGGGGGAGATGGCGAATCGAGTGATATTACGGTGGCGTCCGCATCTGGAAACCAAAAAATACAAGTGCAAATAGATATTAAATACTTTTGATTTGAAACACGCGATAATTGGAAAATCACCAAGATTAATATTTAACTTAAATTAAATTATATTTGCTTTATAAACTATGAATAGAATATATATTGTATATGTACACGTACACAGTGTGTCCCAAAAATAACCGAACTTTTTGGATATAAAATAGTAAAATACACATTATATTATCTTTGAAAGTTATTATTTATTCAAACTAGGTTCCATTTGACTCAACACAACGTTTGGAACGATCAACCAGCGCATGTATAGATTTTTTTATGTCATTTATAGAAATGTTCTTCAGTACCTCGGTTACGGCTATCATTCGGAGAAGTGCACAAGCTTTTTTAGCCAACTTTTTACACTGCACTTCTCGGTAAACGAAATGAAGCGACAAGTAACCAGCCATCTGCGCAAACTGTCAAACACCAGTCGACTGCCCCAAATCCATTGGCCCAACGGAATAAGCATTCTGGTGCTAAACATTTGAAACCAGCGGGAGCAGATTACCTCACCAAGGTCATCAATGTGCCTTTGACCACCCTAATGATACCCGACAAGTGGAAAATGGGAAGATTGGTCTCGCTACTTAAACCAGGGTATGCAGCCAACAAGGCGGGATCATATCAGCCGTTATCTTTCCTTTTACCCATTAGCGAAAATAATTGAAGCCTTGCTACTCACGTCCTTCACACACTATCTGAGCCCAGCAGCACATTAGCATGGTTTCCGAAAAGTGCACAGCACTACAACCACACTAAACGCTATAAACATCCAGACAGTACATGGCCTTAATCAAACCGGCCCGGCGCGCGAACTGTGCTAGTAGAACTGAATACGTGTATGTAAGAAGTCTTTGGCTCCGTCAATGATTTAGTGCTACTATCGGACATTGAGGGCTCCTTATTACTGCCGGGATTGAAGATGTGGACCAAGCTTCTAAACTCTCTCACAATTAAACAAGGGGTTACGCAGAGTGGTATCATCGTCGCTCATTTAACTGTAAACTGCTATCTCTCCTACTCCTTCACCGCACGACAATTACAACTACAACTCTGGCAGCCGGTCGTAAACTACGCTGCCACGATTTGGACGCCGGGGACCAGCGAGACGCAGATAAAGAATCTTCCTGATAGTATACCTAGAATGAACCGAAAAGCAACTGAGAAGATTAGGAGAAGAGAAAATTACTCGCTGGGTGGAAACGGCTTATTCTAAGCCACCTCCGAACAGCCCAGCATGGATTTTTATGAGGAGCCTTTTATTTTATGTCAGAATTACACTCGGAGGGCCTGACGCTATCCATTTGGCGTTGTCCTAATGAAACACAATAACCCCTACTGTTGGGCAAAGTTTGAAGCTTCTGAGCGATTGCTTCCTTCAGACGTTCCAATTGCTGACATTACAGGTCCAAAGTAAGAGTTTAGCCGTAGGAGAGCAGCTCATAGTGGATGATTCATTACACATTCCAACTAACACACGGCAAAACCTTCCTGGCCGTCAATCCTCGCTTGGATACCGTTTGTGCCGGTTTACTCCCTTTTGATCAGGACCATTTTTATTTGACTTTGCTGTAAATGATCCGCTTTTCCTCAAAAGTCACCATCAGCCTCAAAAGTGCGTCGATTTTGTTAAGATTAAGTAAATATTAGCAGATGGAAATTCGCTCCAAGATGTTTTTTCCCTTTAACTCAAGTGGCACTTACACATCATGCTTCTTTGTGTATCAGCCTTTTTCAAGTGGTTTCAAGCTGTTTTTTTGTGCAATGTTTAGCTCTTGGGTGATCAAAATAGTGCTCGCACAATGGTCAAACTCGATGATATCCATTATTTTATGAACATTTTCGACAATTCGCCTTCCTTGGACCATAGTTTACATTAAAATTACCGGAACAAACCCGACGAGATGAAAATTTGCGTTTTCGCCTTGATCGAAGGATAATTTTAGAATAAGAATATAGCGTATTTTCTATTTGCTGGAGTCCGTCTTTGATATGCACTCAAACACTACTGAGTTCCGTTATCTTTTTTAGTACAAAATCTCATCTTTCTAACGCCATCAAGTGTAATACTATGACACTTATGTGTATATTATATGATGCAAGATACAGAAAACTAAAGCCATCTATTGTAAAAATAATGGATTACAAACTTAGTTGGTACAGCGGAGGTCCCATAGCTAAAGGGTGTGTCGAAAATCATTACCGAGACAATTCGGCAGTATATTTCATGTAGAAGGTTTTTGACATTATCAAGAAAAGAAATACCTTTAGACAGGAAGAAAAACTTATAGGCGCCCACAATGTTAAAACACCTAAACAATTAAGCCAAAAAAAGTATAAAGAATGAAACGGTGCTGTGTTCGCCACGATACGAACCATATTCGGCTAAGATTCGAATGCGTGGCTTTGACAAGAATAAGACTTAAATATCCAAGAACGTTTGGGTCAGAGTGAAATAGCATTTTCTCAAATCATTCTCAACTTAACAAGCTACCTTAAGTTTGTGAGGTGGTTTTTGTGAAAGGCTGAGGTGAGCTCAGCCGATCCAGAGTCAAGGGAAGGTCCCACTAACCCTCGCCAAATAAAACACAGTGGTGCAAAGATGTCGGGCGATTGAGAAGCGACGGTAACTGCACCAGCGGCACTTTGATTGGCTCTCGGCGAAGTCAGAGTAACGGTCGGGTGACGACCAGTATGTCAGTAGAACGGGAATCGGCTCTCAGTAGTGCTGCTATAGCGAGTGGCTCGAAATACTCCTCACGGCTCGGCAAACTATTCCCGGTGACGACGCAGCGACCTAACGAGACTCACGAGACTGACTAGACTGAAATGGTGGTGCCGACTCGGACCGGTTAGGCCAGTGCGGTGGAGAGAAGGAGGGAGGTAGTCCACTCCTTCATACTCCAGTCAGTAGGAGCTGGAACAGAAGCGGCGGTGTCGAGCTAGGCCGTGGAGGCCAGTGTGGTGGAGGAGAGAACTGTTCTGCTCCTCCACAGTAAGCCCGTGGGAAGGTGACTGGCTTGGTTGGAGGAACCGAATAGCATGCAACGTCTGGTTCCACCTATCAAGCGGGTGTTTGCTTTGACCGTAGGAGCCGACTAGCATGTACCCGAAGGCACAGCAACGTCTGACTCCACCGGCCAAGTGAGCGCTCGATTTGACTGAGGGAACCGACTAGAATGATTCAAGTCTAGTTATGATTCAATGAAGACTAAAAGCTGTGTTTTCTATTTAATTCAAATCTTGCGTTAATTTTGGGACACCCTATATGTAATGTAACATACAAATATTTGAAATAAATAATGGTTAGTTGAAAAATATTGTAATAAACTGTAAGAAACCATTTCATTACCTTAAGAAGAAGCATAAATAAAGTTATAGAGCAAGAGAACACACAAACCACACACACACACACACACACAAGATGTATAAAATAACTATGGACTCTTCTGTATCGCCAAAATTTTAAAGAATTGTGTAAATAAAACAACATAATTTCTTATTTAATAGATATATTTCTCATATTCTTTTTTTTTTGCATTTATAGCTTATTTTATAATTAGCTGTATTAAATAAATCTTTCTTTTGTTTTGTTTTTTTTCTTTTTATTTTACATTAAAATTTGAAATTACTTTATTTTCTTTTATTTATTATTAAATTAATTAATTTTATTACACTAACAATTTTACTTATTATTAAAATTCAATTTGCTGACATATGCATATGTATATAATATAATTATTTATTTATGTATACATGTTTGTATGTATGTTTGTTTGTTTGTATGTATGTTTGTAAGTAAGTATGTATGTATGTATGTAGGTATGTATGCATGTATGCATGTATTTATGTAGGTATGTATGTATGTATGTATGTATAAATGAACTCTACTCATATTTCATATGTTTACAGTTATTTAAAACAAAAGTTATTCCCATTTATTATCTTATTTTACTCTATTGTATTACAAAAAAAAGGCAAAATTAATGCCAGTCACTAGTATTATTTTCTTTTTGCTAAGGTTTTTACATTGCATAATGCTATATAAATATTTTTTTTTTTGTTGTCTTAAGTTTTGTGTTGTTGCATGGTTGTGCCTTTTATAAATAGTAGGTATGTGTTATATTATAAATTAATATAGATTAGTTTGCTAGGTCTTCGTTTTTTCCTCGTAATACATACATATATTTATTATTTTCATCTCTTTTTTTTTTGTTCGAATATTAACTGTGCTAATATTCTGCATATTTTGTTGCATATATATGTATGTTTTCAACTGTTTTTTTTCTAATGCACCTTCTTCTTTTCTGCTTTGTATTGTTAATTTGCAAGTTTTGCTTCCTCCCCAGCTTACAGCACAAATATTTGTTCAACTTTCTTCCTTCTTTTAAATACACAGTTTTTTGTTTTCTCTCAAAATATTTAATTTTTTTTACAATTTTTTAATTAGTTTTATTTTTGATTTTTTTTATAAGTGTATGCAGTAAGTTTGTATGTTTAGTATGTACATTCGAGCACTTAAAACTTTCGTATTCAACGCAGCACAACGCGCACACCTAAAAATTATGTATGTAATTTAATATAAATTAAATGATACATATTAAATATGTCAGATAGGTATTTTTGAATTCCAAGTGGTTAAGCGATGAATAATGGATGGATAGTGGTTTTTGAAGGATAGTGTTGGTATTGATAGTTGTCCGGATAAAAGAAAACAGGGTAGAGAACCATTCTCAAAAGAGGGTATACACGTACATGTACATATGAATGAGAAGTCAGTGAGTAAGTGGCTACTTTCTATTTTAAACGATTTCTTAAAACAAAAAAATGTTTATAAAAAATGTTTTTTGAAAAAGAAAAATTTTTGAAAACAAATATTTTGGGAAAAAAATATTTTGGAATAAAAAACATTTTGGAAAAAAAATATTTTGGAAAAAAATATTTTGGAAAAAATATTTTTTGGTAAAAAAAACAAATATTTTGGAAAAAAATATTTTTTGGTAAAAAAAAAATATTTTGGAAAGAAAAATTAAAAAAAAAATATTTTGGAAAGAAAAATTGAAAAAAAAAATATTATGGAAAGAAAATTTGAATAAAATATATGTATTTGAAAAACAAATATATTTGAAAAGAAATATATAATATATTTGAAAAAAAAAAAGTTTTGAAAAAAAAAAAGTTTTGAAAAAAAAATAGTTTGGAAAAAAATATTTTTTGCTAAAAAAAACAAATATTTTGGAAAAAAATATTTTTTGGTAAAAAAAAAAAAATATTTTGGAAAGAAAAATTAAAAAAAAAAATATTTTGGAAAGAAAAATTGAAAAAAAAAATATTATGGAAAGAAAATTTGAAAAAAATATATTTGAAAAACAAATATATTTGAAAAGAAATATATAATATATTTGAAAAAAAAAGTTTTGAAAAAAAAAATAGTTTTGAAAAAAAAAATAGTTTTGAAAAAAAATAGTTTTGAAAAAAATAGTTTAAATAAAAATAGTATCGAAAAAAATAGTTTCGAAAAAAAATAGTTACGAAAAAAAGATTTGGAAAAAAATATGTTTGAAAAAAAAATGTAAAAACAAGTATTTTTGAAATAAAAATATATTTATGAAAAAACATATTTTGAAAAAAAAATTTGAAAAAAAATATTTTTGAAAAGAAATAGTTTTGAAATTAAGAGCATTTTAAAAATAAAAATAAAAAATAAATAGTTTTTAAAAAAAAATTTGAAAGCCAAAAATTATAATTTTTTTTAAAGACAAAGTACCATTGCTAATACACAAAACTTTAGAATTCGCAACCATAATTGCAGAAAAACATGTACCCTTGTCAATAAATTATAAAATTTCCAATAAAAAATATGAAATCGAATTTTAAAATTACCAAAATACTCCTATATTGCACGGCTACTAAAATTTAAAATTGAGATTTTCATGCCAACAATGCTGAACGCTATGAAGAGTTTAAAAATTGCTTTAAAATACATTTCAAAAATGTATCACGAACACGAAGATACACGTAGAATAGCAACAAATAAGAGCATAAGTTATATATTTAAAAATAATTGAATAAAAACAATTTTTTACACCGTCTGCCTGCTTTCGAGCTTTCAATGAAACTTTGAAATGTGTATGTGTGTGTGAATGGTATGTGTGTATTTAAAGAAACGACTCTTTTTGATCTAAGCAAAAACAATAAAAACACATTGGTAGTTAATCTTAAGCTAAAGAAATGATTTCTTGACAGTTTATAAAAAACAAAAAATCCTATGTAATGTTTGTATGTATGTAAATATATGTATTTAACAAATACTATAAACTCCATTACACATTTTTATAATAATAATTTTTTTTTTAACAATTTCGCTTGCATTAGAAAAAGTTTACAAATTCAGATGTGGAATGGAGACTTAGAAACGTACATATGTACATACATATATACATACATACATAAATATGTATAAATTATAACTGCTCTTACAGCAATGTCTTTGTAAGAATTACACAAATATGTATAATAATTATGCAAAATTAAAATTAAAAAAATAAAAAAATAAATTAAAATTATATATATACTCGTATTTAAAAAATTTAGAATCATAGTAAAAAAAAATTAAACCTTTGCATACTTTTTTTTAATTTTCTTCTTTTTTTGTTTGAAAAAAATGCATGAAAAATGCTGCATATTTTTTGTTTGTTGGCTTTTAAATCTATTAAGTTTCATAGGTCAGTGTGCTAGTTTAAAAGCATAAGAATCTCAAACATTTTCTGCATACATTTCAACAACTTTAATTTTTAATTATCTTTTGCCTGGAACATGATGTAGTAGTGTAGAGATTAATATACTCTGCCACACTATGTTTCCAGCCTTACGTAATTTAATTAAGTGCTCTATTCTAAAAATTTATTTTAACTGCTCTTGGTATAATTATAGAACATCATAGAGTTGCTTTTTTATCTTAAATTAATTTTGCTTTTTAATTTTTTTTTTTTTTTTTTTCACTAAATATTTTTTACAATTACATTGTCCTCTATAAATTTGAATCTGTGAGTTATATTCGACTATAATGTGCCATAATGAAGAAATATATAAATAATTAATTATTAAATTGATCCTAGCGGCGCTAAAAATATACTATAGGAGAAATATACGAATTAGAGAAAATATTTCTTTTCAAAAGAGGAGTAAAAATACAATATTGCTATTTTTTAGTAATTTTTACCTCTTTTAGATATAAGTTTTCTAGTGCCCAACTTTTACTGCCAATGAAACTGAGAGCTTAGAAAAAAAAACAACTTGAGAAATTGCAAAAATAGTCTTATCTAACAGCGATTGCCCCTCGGCAGACATTTGAAATACAAGTTGAAGTTCGCACCTTGAAAATTATAACCCCCATAATATATATAACTCTTAGCAGCGTATAATGATTTTCTAACATATTTTCTAACATACATAGATACACTATGTCACTTATGCCACTGTACAACATTGAAACACTCAACAACTAAAAAATCTACAGCTGTAAATGCATATAATTTACTGTTCTGTTGGCGCACTTGATGTAGCCGAAACGGTTTCCATAATTGTTGTCGATATTGACGATGTAGCGGCCGAATTGGATGACACACTTGTGCCACCACTACTTATGCTACTACCACGGCGATTATTATGCAATTGTTGTTGCTGTTGCTGATGATGTTGCTGATGACGTTGCTGATCATGCGCATATTGTTGTTGGTGGTGGTGTTGTTGTTGCAACTGTTGGGTTGTATCATCGGCATAGAGATCATTTATCTGCTCATGAACACTATGTACGCTGGGCGAAGAGTCGGCAAGCTCCAGACACTGGAAATTCTGCTCATTCTCCTCCACCATTTCCTTTTGTTGTGCTTTTTTTATATTATGCATATTTTATTTCCGTTGTTTTAGTTTTTTTTTTACACATTTTCCACAGTAGCGTCCAAGCAGACAGTAGTTTGGCAGTGTTGCGAAAATTGGCAGAGAAAAATATACGATTTTGAGCGGAAAAAAAGAGAAATTGAGAGAGAAAAAGAGAGAAAATTGCAAACATTAAATTTACAATCGCTTCCCCATCTTTACAACAACAATTTCAATCAGAAAAATATTAAATAAACTGTTTGGTCTAAGGAAACAATCGATAATGAAGTTATGTTCGGTGGATGACAGTGTGAAGAGGAAAAGAAAGAAAAAAATATAATAAAAAAATATGAGATAATAGGGCAATGTTTCAATTTTGCAATTTTACCACATATGATTTTCGCTGATAATTTATAATTATTAAAGTTGTTGCCTTAAATATTTAACGCCAATGAGACTAATTTTATCTTTTTAATCTTTTTATCTTTTAGTCTTCCTGATCCTAATTACATATTTTCGATAATCTCCTTGCCCTCTCAAACTAACCCACAATACTTGCAACCTTATCTCCTGTACCCTTATCTATCTCCAGCTGTGTATATTCCTGCGAATTCCTGCGATATAACTATCTTATCTCTCTCTGCGCTTATCCCTTTTTATTCCCCTCTCCACTCAACAATACCTTCTTCTCTTCTCTCTCTCGGTTTTCTGATTACCGCCTATTCTGATTTCAATGCCAATCTCTCTTTTAGCTCTAATCTTTTTTTAACTAAGTTTAACTTCCATATTGCCTCTCTGCCGGCTACTTTACTGGTCCTTTTCCCATTATGGATTTCATGTAAAAAATTGGGTATTCGCAATTAAGAACAAAAGAGTTGTACATTTGGATTTTGGCAACGAGCGTGTGCAGTCGTGCGTGTCTCCATAATATATTAATTAATACCGTGTGTTCAACTTTTGTAAATTGGCTTTGTGAAAATTTTATGAAAATCTCTATCTTGATGTTTTTATATTTTGATTTTCTTTTGTTTGATTTTGAAATATCCAAAAATACTAATTTGAGTACAGTCAATTCGCGAAACCCCAAAACAACTAAAGACCAAAATGTGTCCGGATTTCATAAACTTTCTAGCAAAAGACGTTTGATCAGACTCAACGCTAATAATGAAGAACCTCTGAGTGAGAAAAACATTTAACACAACCTTTACTGCTAATAAATATTTAAATGACAAACGTTTACGTACCCTTCATTCCCAACACAGCTCTTGAAATATATTGGGTAGTTAGAGGCATCATCCTCTGTTTCAATGTTGAGGATATAAAGAGAAAGGCGAATTCAAGCATCCCTATTCGTTCTGTCTTGGGTTTCACTAGGAGAGACAGCAACACGAACTCCTGCATTCACATAATAAATACAACGACCGTGAGAAATGGCTTTGCTGCTGGGCAAATCCCAAAATTGAACACCTATAATTTTTCTAAACTACAAGTAGACCACTTTATACCACCTTTCAATTTAATAGCTGGGCAGACTTGATGATACTGAATTTGCATTCAAAAAGAGCAAACAACGCTGCTTTAGCTTAATGTAATGAGCACCTATGCAATACAAACACCTGCCTGCCTTCTATACGACAAAAAAAAGAAGCATTCAGCAAAAAATAGGAAGAACTACCAACACTGGAAAAAGGGGGCAAATACAATATAATACTTCTCAAATTCAAACCGTTTTAATATACTAGAAGCAGATGATTAGGACTATCCGACTCTAAATGACTCAAACTATGATATTTTAGACAGAGACAATAGCACAAAAAGAAGTCGTCAAATTGCTAAAAAAGTTTCCAACTCGACAGCTTCGCCACCAGCAAATCATATAACCAAACAAACAACAACAAACTTTACAAATCTCCTGTAAATCCTACATTCAACTCGTCTGACTATCAAAGTGGTAACGTCTCTTAATTTGAAAGGCTCTGAAAATTGAGAATCTATATTGAAAACTAAAATTATGAAGTCTTCAATGACATAAAATGTCTCAAAGGACAATTTGATTTCCAATCCCTTCGGACGAGAAATGTATTTTAGAGTTTCAATATGCCTCTCATGTATTAGTTTTAAAAAATGTTCATCTTCGCTGCACAAATATACAATATGTTTCCTCGATTTACATTAATCACGCATAAATGGTAGTATATGCATACATGAATATCAAATTACACAAATTAGCAAAATTATAAAAATACATTGTTAGCTGGTTAATCCACAAATTCGTTAACCATTTCGTCGCACAAGCGCCAAGAGAATTCAACATGTACATTCATTTTCACCATTGTTCACTAAAACTTTGCCACTCTTCGCCTTACGCATCGGTTGACGACGTCTTCGCGCACCAACACGATGTCCCAAATTGAGTAGATCCTCTTGCGGTACATATGGTAAATCGTTTACATCAAAATTAGTCGATTCCATTTCGGTAGGTAATAACAGACTACCAGCTGATCGCATACTCAGGCCAATATCCAAAACGGGTTCATCATACTGATATGCAGCTAATGGATCTGGCGGCTCATCGTTTCTGCCACGAAAGCTTACTGAAATAACATCAATTGGACGCACAATATTCAATATAAATTCCAGTATACCCGTTATATCGATCATAAAGGTGAATGCAATAACGGCGAGTAAGAAACGTGCCATATAAAAAGCATCGTTACGTATCCATGATGACAATGTAGGTGCGTTATTTGCTAGAAATGCCTCATTCGCCACTATCACATATTGGCCAAGAAAGCGACATATGAAATTTAACAACTTCAAGCTGGGCAGCCACACTTGGCGCAGTAGAAAATCATTGGCGTACAATATTAAAGCCAGTTCAATGAGAAATATCAAAGCACGCTGTGGTTTACGCAGTGCACTTGGCCACAATGGACGTAATTTCGTCAGAATACACAGCACGGAGAATACGAACAAACTTGACGATATGTTGGGTGTCAGCAGTGGTAAACGAGAATACTTTAATTCGATCATGCTAATACGATTCAAATGCATGAATAGACCAATCATCACTATGACGCTGGATTCAATCAACTTTTGATAACGCTGCACCTTTTCAAACTCAAAAAGCATGGTGGGGCCAAATATCATTTATATAATGTTGTCCAGTGTATGTATATGTTTCGAGTGTTGGTAATTTTGAAAACTCTTCGCAGCGCTTGGCTTTTTAGCATGCCACTCAAGCGTAGCTTTTTAAACGTCCCGTTGAGTAGAAAGCGTGTAGTGACGTTTCAGTAATTCTATATTGGTACACACTTGGCCTTAGCAAAACTGGAAGCTTGAAGATTATAACTATGTGGTTGATATTTAAGATACTGATGCTAAATATTGCTGGCCGAAGTCGCGGATAGTAGTTGTTGTTGGTAGTAGGTTAGAATTTTATTACGTTGGTACCGAAATTTGCAAATGCAATGGAAAATTTTTTTGTTACAATTCAATTTTGATGGACTACTTATGTGTATGTGCTATTTTTGAAACAATTTTTTGAGAAAAAAAAAATCACAAAAAATTATTTTACAAATTTCAAAATTATGTCAAATCAAACAAATGTGTTGCGATCGTTCAGGTGTTGTTTATGAAAATCGCAGCAAAGTGGCTTAGATTGGAAGTGATATTACTGATAGGTGTTAAAAATGGCTATATGAAGTCAATGAAAGCAATTAAATATGAAAACCAAACGAGAATTTTAATGGCGAGATAATATAGAGCTGAGGAAGTGAAAATACTTAAAGAGTCAACATCATTACAAAAAGGTATTAATAATTACTATTATTTGACATTGTTTTACTAGTTTAAAAAGCTAATTTCTTCAAATTAGCATTCTGATGGTTTTCTGCTAATCAGGACAAAGAAAAATGTGACAAAAATGCGAGAAACCCGAAAAAAGTTACCACCGTGAAATATTACATTAAATTTCTTCTATCGTTTTTGAAAATAGATCTGGCATAGCATAAAGTATAAGTTTTTTTTATCAAACTTGAACTCGGCAGCGGAGTGATGAAACAAAGTACGTTTATTATACTAAATTTTTAATCACTTTAAATTTATATGACACATTTTAATAGTTCTGTATTATTGTACATCACTGAAACAAAAATTAAGGACAATTGAATTGTAAAACTGACAGCATTGTACAATAGAAAAAATTAAATGTTGCACTTAAATTTTTACAGCAGTTAAAATAAATGTATGTAAGTATGCATTGCTTGCTAAAAAAAAAAAAAAAATAATAATAATAATAATCTTGTTTATGCTAATTTATGCATAACATAGTACGATTAGTTTTGATATATCCCTATACTGCCTACCTAAAGCACTAAGAATGTTATATGTATGTATATATAAATATATATATATATATATATATATATCTATTTAGTTATAATTTAAATTTCTTTTTTTTTTTTTTTAGTACGAATAAGCGTCCAACGTACCAGTTCGTTGCTGTGCAAATGTATTACGTTGATTGGCATTTGAGCCGCCATTACCTGCAGAATTACCATTACCGCCGTTACCGTTAACATTAATATTAGATGTGGATACTGCGCTGGCGGTATTTGCGGCGGCACTTTGTTTGATAGCCGGACGCCGTTTCGCCAAAGGCATATCGTCATCGGAATCGCTGAGCGTTAAATCAACCTTTGATGGAAAGAATATAATTTAATTATAAAATGCAATATATTAAAAAAAGACATAAAGGCATAAAACAACAAAATATTTCTAGGCACAAGTATTTTTAAATATACACACCGTTTCACTGTTTGTTGTTGATGTTGGCTGATCATTGGCTGTGGCAGGCGGTGCGCCAGCTTTAACCATCTTTACATCTTCTGTGGTTATAACTTCTGGAAAATATATTAAATTAGTAAATACATATTACAAAATATTTTCGAATTTCTTTCGAAATCTCATACCAATATCATCCGAAATGACTTCCACCTTCTCAATTGGCTTCGTCGGTGTGTCAATTACTTGAGCCTCATTACGCAAACTATGTGTGCTCCAAGAGCCATCTTTATGTAATTGTATTTCAGTATCATCGGGTTTGAGTAGCGACGAAGCGAGTACCTCTTGGAAATAGCTGAACCAAAAAAAAAAAAAAGAAAATATCAAATAAATATTTATTTTTAGCTTGTAACCACACTCTTAACGTACCCATCAATGACCAAATTATCATAAATGGCTGCCTTATCACACACTGGACAATTCCATGTTGGCTTACGCTCATTCATCTGCAGGTAAAGACTAGCATCGAAACATTGTAAATGCGAACAAGTTGATGCACGACACGGTATGGACATTTTCATTTTGCCCAATGGACAGTTAAGTGATACTTTAAGCATTGTGGTGGCAATTTCACAATCTGCATCCTCAGTTAGTTTCTCTTTGACTGAAACGAAAATGTACTGTTAGTAGAGTACGTTTGCATATGTGTATGTCACAGCGTACTTAATCCACGAGTGTAATCGGCTGGCTTAACACCCTTGGTCTTCATGCGATGCAATAGTTGCGCTGAAGTCAATTTCTTTACTAGATACACGGCAATACAATAGCCACGTGTATAATCCGGGCACCATTGTACGGTAATTGTATTGGTAACTGTAGGCGAAAGCTTCACATTCGCTGTGACATTAACCGGACGTGGTGGACGTTTCGGTTCAACGTTCGGTCTATTTGTTGGAATGACATTCTGAAAAATAAAGAAAATTTGTATCAAGGGAAAGAGAAATTAACTAACCAAATAGGTTGGAAAAAACGTATAACATAAAATGTAAAAATTAAATTAAAATTATTTAACAAAAAATATATATGTATATGTATAACGATTAAATAAAAAAAAAAATAATAAAAAAATAAATAAATAAATTTAAAAAAAAAAAATAAATTTTATATAGAAAAAATAAAATTAAAACAAGAAAAATTAAATAAATAAAAATAAATAATATTAAAAAATAATCAATAAAATTAAAAATAATCAATAAAATAAAAAAAATAATAAAGTTAAAAAAAAAATTTAAAAAATAAAAAATCAAATAAATAAATATAAAAGAAATATAAAAAAATAAAAATAACAAATAAAAAAAATTAAATAAATAGAAATAAATAAATAAGAATAAATAAAAAAAATTTAATAAAAAAAATTAAATAAATAAAAATAAATAAATAAAAATAAATAAATAAAAATAAATAAATAAAATACTAAAAAAAATCAACTCACCGGCAGTTGGCATAACTTATTATTGACTTTTACACTGACACTGGGCGGGAAACAATCTTCTTGCTCGCAAGAAGTTTCCAACAAACAGAAACGTAACTGCACCTGTATAGCATGCTCGATTTTATTACTATTTCGTATGTCACGATTTGATGCAATTTCTGTGGCTTGTTGCGGTGTCAATGTAAAGTAGAATGGTACCTCTTGTATACGCTGTGTATTACGCGGCACGAGTGATGAGGGTTTAATCAATACTCCTAATACATCATAAAATGCCAGCTTCTTCAGACGTACATCTGGATGTATGGGTATATGTGTGGGTATAGGATTCATAAAGGGTACCATATTGTTTGCCACGCCGGGTCCAGTCGGTGGTACACCAGCAATAGGTTGTCCACCGACAGCTGTTGGTTGACCGGCATTTGGAATACCAGGTGCTGAATTCGGTGGCACTGGTGGCATTTGCATGTGTGAATACATTCTCTTTGGATCTGTAGGTCCGTACTGTTGTGCTTGTTGTTCAGCACTGAAATAAAATTTTTTTAATTTTTTTGTTGTTTTATATTATTAAAAAAAATAATAACAATAATAATAATAACTTACATTGATTGTGTATAAACTTCACGTATTTTCGGTGCCAATAGATCGTAGTTTGAATGGAGGAGATTAATGATGCGTCGCTGAAGATCGACTTTACGCCCAGCAAACGAAATATTTAAAAATGATAGTATCTGTTGAAGTTCTACTACGCGAAGCAAATTTACCATTTCCTCACATTCCTAGAAAAATAGTACAAAAATATTTTCTAAAAAGTACATCAAAAAAAAAGTATATCAAGTGCAATCAAAATCCAAATCAGTATATAAGAGGTTTTTTTCTAACGAACACATTTAAAAAGAGGGTCAAATTATACCTCTAGCGGTGTATTAACGATGGGAAATTTTATTCCTTAACCCTTAATAGTATTGTAGTTAAACTCTTAAAGTGAAATATTTCATTTCAAGAAATATATATACTTACATACATACGTAAACATATTTTGAAAGAAAAAATAATTAAATAATATATCATATGGGTTAATAGATACGACTTTTTGTTTTAAATAATCTCACTTTTTTATGTATGTATGTACGCATTTACTGGTTTCCTGTTTCCCGTCCATATGCATAGTATATGTTTTTATAAAACCCAGAAGTAATGAGTTAGGGAAGCACCCATTTCATTCAGGACTGTATGTAGCAACTACATTTCGTTGTTTGCAAATCGGCAAATTCGCATGTGCCCTTTGACTGACTTTTCCTACACGCCTCATATCTCTTAATGTTTTCTTACTATTCTATATATGTAGCTATTTTATAGTTTAATGCAGAACAAATTTCATACCTGACGAAAATAGATTATTTACTGAGCGCATTTTAATTGCTATTTATCCAAATATTTCTTGCGAATTCAAGCACAATTATATTTTGTATTACACTTTCTTCACAAAAACAGGCATGGAAAATGTTTTCAGCTGCCCTGAATTTTAATCAACACAAAGCATAGTTTAGCACTTTATTAATAAAGATATTTCCGTTCACCAGTTTTCAATACGCTTTTCTAAATATATATTGCTAAAAATTAAGTAGTTTTTGGTGTTATCCCCTCAAAATTTCTACATTTTCCAATTAATCGAGCAGTTTTCTTTTCATTCAACACACAAAAAATTAAGTTGTACGCAAAGAATATGGCGGCGACGGCACCGACTTCAATTTGTACTTTACTAATATCCCCCTATTTTAGAAGAGAAATTTTCAAAACGCACTGCATTGAACACACCGCATATTTTTTGTGTGGCGGCAGCCGAGAAATGTGAATAGAGTAGAGTATGATGAAAACGCAAGGAAAACAGAAACGAAAATTAAACATAAATAAATTTTACACAATAATTTTCAACGTACACTAATATTTTTATAATTTTCATAAACTTTTTGAAATTTAAAGCGGTTTTCCGAAAAACACAAATTTACTTTGGTAATTATTCAGATGAGCGGCTTTTGCTTAAACGGTCCAAAAATGATTGGGTTTTTGGCTAAATCGATGTATTTGATGATTATCTTCTCATTCAAAGTGGGGGAAAGCTGAATTTTGCAATAGTTTTATTAATATTAACATTTAAAGTTGCACTGATATTACTAACAAACACATTACATACAAATGCAAGGTTATAGTGATGTTACCATACTGTGAAAGTGATCTCAAAAAAATAAATGAATAAGACGCAGCGTGTGTGGGTCCGGCACAGTTTTTTTCTATTTATTGCATCGAACAAGAACGAAAATAAATAATATTCACGTATTTTTAATAGTACGGCGTCGAAAATACATAACATTCACGTATATATACAAAAACGAGGTCGAATATACATAACATTCACATATTTTTACAAAAAATAAATTATTATTTCACTAAACATTTTTTGGGTCCTACAATTTCGCCGCGAAATTGTAGGACCCAAAAAATGTTTAGTGAAATAATAATTTATTTTTTGTAAAAATATGTGAATGTTATGTATATTCGACCTCGTTTTTGTATATATACGTGAATGTTATGTATTTTCGAAGCCGTTTTATTAAAAATACGTGAATTTTATGTAATTTCGTTTTTGTTTCGGTAAAAATATGTTAATGTTATTCATTTTTGTTGTTGTTCGTTTTAAAAAATCCAAAAAACAAACTGAACCCGACGCACACATTGCTCTTTTTTTTAGATTTCTTATCCAGTATGGCAACATCACTTTAACCGTGTATTTGTTTGTAATGTGTGTGTTAATGATTTTGGTGCAACTTTAAATGTTAATATTAATAAAACTATTGCAAAATTCAGCTTTCCCCCACTTTGAATGAGAAGATAATCATCAAATACATCGATTTAGCCAAAAACCCAATCATTTTTGGACCGTTTAAGCAAAAGCCGCTTATCTGAATAATTACCTTTACTTTTTATTTTTAATAATTTTCAATAACTTGATATTTGACAAATGTAAATAAAAATTTAAGTCTTTAAAAATTTAAAAATCATGTTCAATTCGCCTTGTAAAAAGCAAGGTAAAGTTACCACGGCCCTTAATCCCACTTTCTACTTTTTTCACTCTGTGAATTCCCCTTTATGCTTTTGTTTGTGAGCTTGTACATATTTAGAATCCTATCTATTTATAATTCTCAATAAATTTTGGAGAATAGAACTATACTCGAACGTGTGAGAAGAGACCAAATGTATCATTAATTTAAGTAGTAGAAGCACGGCAAGGCTTTTAAGAGAGCTATGTATGGCGGCCGTTAGAGCCGAGTGGTTAGCAGTGCGTTCTGCCACTTGGAGGGCCAGTGTATTTCTGTCAAGAAATATAAGGTTTCTCATAAAAAAAAACTTTCAGCAGTTCGGAGGCGGTTTTGTATAGAAGGTATATTCAAATTGGAGGAGGAGCGGGTCCGAAAATCGCTCCAGCGATGTTGTTCACCCAAAGCGGCTACCGTGATTATGATATCCACTGTCGAAAGTCAAATCTTATATATAAAAATCTTATGTCCGCATGGAAAAATCCAGTAATTTCCAAAAAATCTCCAAAAGTTACCGACCGATTGACTTGAAGTGTTGTTTCCACGATTCCTGGAAAGGTTTACAAGGAAAAAATTCGGGAAGTGGCCGGGAACTGACCTATTCAAAAAAAAAAAACTCCTATGTCCGTTTGTAACGTGTGTTCTTCAAAAGTAAGCGACCGATTGACTTGAAATTTCGTCAGATTTCTTCTAATCATACGTTCGAAGGGTTTTACGAAAAAACAAATTTGGGAAGTGGACCAGGGTTTGATCTATTGAAAAATCTTATTTATTGTTAGATTTACTTGAAATTTGGTAGATAGGTAGCTTTTTGCTTAGGTTAACCGGAAGACTAAACTTCTCTCCGGAAAGTGGGCAAGGTACTGACCTATTTAAAAAAAAATCCATTAACTTAAAACTCGGTGGGTAGTTGACTTTTTGCTTAGGTTAACAGGAAGACTACTATTTTCTCCGGGAAGTGGACCACGGACTGGCCTATTCAAAATGTCAATGGTAAAACCAAAAATGTTGTATTCCCACAAGTATTGAGTAAATAAATTTATGATAAAAAGATATCCCATGATTAATTTTTCATGCATTCAACGAGTATGTGCGACAGCCAAGCGTTATATATACTATATACAGCCTTGGCCAAAAGTATTAGGTATTTTTTGTTTCAACAAGTGAAGTAATGAAGTTTTATTAGTAAAACAGTGAAAATACAATGAATTAGTGATAATAACATTAATATTTAGTAGATCCACCCTTCGATTTAATAACGGCAGCAATTCTCTTAGGCATACTGTGTACAAGCTTTGCACATTCGTCCGCACTTATAACGTACCCCTCGTTAATTAACGCATTCTTTAAGGCAGTTTTTGATGTTATACTGTGTTCCTTAATCTTGCGTTTTAAAATAGCCCACATGTGCTCAATTGGATTAAGATCTGGAGACTGTGCAGGCCAATCTAACAAAACAATGTTGTTATCTCTGAACCAAATTGAAATTGAACCCCGTCTAAATTAGTATCGCCGAAAATGCGCGTTAACGAAGGGAGAAGAACAGCTTCTAATACACGTACATTTATGTACTTTTGGCTGTCCCTGTAACCCTCGCAAACGAACATTTCGCCGACACCATCAGCAGCCATGCAGCCCCAGATCATAATACTGCCTCCTCCATGCTTAACAGTGGGTACCACGCAATCTGGATGATATTCTTCCCCAACCCGTCGCCTCACGAACATCACACCAGGTGTTCCAAATATATGTAGAAAAGAAAAAATAATGTTTTCATAAGATTTGTATTGTCTTCAAAATTGCTCTAGGATAAGAAGCTATGGCTGTTAATACTTTAAGACGATCTTAACTAAGCTTATCGCGAAGTTTGATTCATCAGACCGCAGAATATTCGACCAATCTTCTTCCGTGAAATGTTTGTATCGGCGAGCCCATTCCAAACGATTTTTCCTATTCTTTTCTGAAAGCTATGGCTTCTTTCGGGCTTTACATCCTTTTAAACCTGCTCCCAGAAGTCTTCTTCTAGCTGTTCGAGCACTAACTGGTTTACTAAATTCATCCGAAAGGGCAGCTGCAAGGGCAGAAGAGGATTTTTTGCAATCCTTGAGAGACTCGCGTATAAATAATCGGTCTACTCGTTTACTGGTTAGTCGCTTTCTTTCAATTTTTAGATTTATTATTGTGGGATTTCGTCTCCACAAAACGCCTGATAGCACATTGGACCGCGCACCGCGAACATCCCACCAAATTGGCAAATCTCAACCTGAGACTTAACTTCTTCACTTTTTTTAGTCATTTCGGTAAATAGGAACTGTTTTTATAAGATTGGTAACTTTTCACTAAATGTAATTTACACTTTCACTTTCAAATTTTAAATGCGAAAATATTTTATGAATTTCTTAAAAATTACCATTTTTTAGGTTTAGCTTACCCAAACTTTTAATATTACACAATTTATTCGTTTAATCAACAGTTTAACACCCATGTAAGACATTTACAAAAAGAAGTGGTAACTGATAGCCACATTTGAGAATACTTGTATTTTAGTGGGGTGCCTAATACTTTTGGCCAAGGCTGTATATATTCTTTTCGCCTGAATTTTTTACAGTGGATATCGTAATCACGGTCGCCGCTTTGGGCGAGCAAAAGCGTTTAAAGCGTTCATTTAGTTCTACAAGCACTGAAAGTAAAGCAAGGCAAGGAAAGAAAGGCAATACAGTTCGCATTGGATCTGTGCCTTTACTTTACGTTGCGGCGAATTAAACAAGGTGATCTTACTAGGGCAATGTAGAAATTAACCAAATCGTTTATTCATTTGCATGAGTTTCATCTGGTTTTCTATTTATAATCGTGGTATGTGGTTTCGTTTCACATACATAGTAGAGTTGGTCCAATTCACTTAATTGAAGGCATCGTGGATTAAAGACCATATGTCAAAATATAATAAATATCATATTAGATGAGGTAATGTTACCATATGGCTAATGAAATATTCCATTGAAATAAGTACATATATCAACATGATAATACTACTAAACATACCAGTAAACGCGCAAAGGAATGGTTTAGGAACTCATAGACTCTATGCCCAGGAGGTGTGATGTTATGTTAAAAAATCGAAGTTCTTCAACGAAATATTAAATAAGTTATTATTCTGTGTGAAGTTTTGAAAGGATTGTAGTTAAAATTTTAGACCGATATCGTACTACTTCTACTACTCCTACTCCTTTTTTACGTGGTTTGATATAAATTTTTGTTTTGGTTTAACTGAAACATATAAACTTTTAGCGGTCACTTCAATTTTTTTTTTGTTTTGTGCACAACTGTACAAGCGTCGTGAATTGCCAATGTCCGCCAATATATGTATGTATGTATGTCTGAGCTCATTGCTTGCAAATCAACTGTCACATTTTCACTTTGACAACTAAAATTTTATTTGCGCGAAAGCTAGCTGGTGACTACATCATTGATATTTTAAGATTAGATGAAGTTTAAGTGATTAAATGAATGAAAACTGCTCCTCTTTTCTTTTTACTCCCTCTTCAGAATGTTCATTTCTAAATGTTTAATAGCTTTAATGCAGCGAAAATGCACGGTTGCTGATATTTCAAAGGAGTTTATGTTAAGTAATCAATTTGGCCAAATACAAAAACTGGCAAGCAATTATTTGTCAAAATGACAGTTGCTGTGCAATATGAAAAAACAAAAGCGATTTAAAGCATAAACGCCGTAACAACTTTCCATATATTGAAATACACTTTCCAAAGTAACTTTCTCTACCATATGATACATGTGCCACGAGATACTCGAGTACTTCATCTAATCCCGAAAACAAAAACTCGAATTATTCAACTAAAACTGAATGTTATTTGTATTTCGTTATGAGTAGTTGTTAAAGCTTTAGGTTGTATACCATAGAGTACGAAGGCTGCTATATACATATATTTCTGGCCTAGGCAACACTAAGTGTTGCCAGGTGCAATCCGACATTTCCATTGGAAAGTTTGACATTTTTTAGCATAACATCACTCAGAACGTTTTGTCATTTAATCGTGAATTGTTTTATTTACAGGGAATTAAAAAATTCATCTCGGCCAAAAAATGGAATTAACTCGTGAACATTTTCGTGCGATCATTTTTCACAACTTTCGACGTGGATTATCACGACAAGAGTGCATCGATGAACTAAAATCTTTGTATGGCTATGAAGCACCATCCTATAGCACTGTGAAAAACTGGTACAACGAATTCAATCGTGGCCGACGCTCACTCAAAGACGAATTCCGTGAAGGTCGTCCAAAAACAGCCGTTGTGCCAGAAAACATCGATGCCGTACGTGAACTGATAATGCAAGACCGTCATGTAACATACCTTCAGATAGAGGCATGCCTATGCATTTCTCCCACCAGCATTCATTCGATATTGCATGAACACCTGGCCGTAAAAAAGGTTTGTTCTCGTTGGATCCCGCACAATTTGACAATCACCGCCCAAAACGTCGAATTGATGGGTCATCCGCCGTACAGCCCTGACTTGGCACCAAATGACTTCTTTTTATTCCCACACATCAAGAAAATAATGCGTGGTCAACGATTTTCGTCGCCAGAAGATGCTGTTGAAGCATTCAAAAACCTTGTTTTGGAGGTGTCTTAATCGGAGTGGAAAAAGTGCTTCGAAAATTGGTTTGAGCGCATGCAAAAGTGTATAAATCTTGATGGAGAATATTTTGAAAAACAATAAAACCATTTTCGTTGATAAATATTCGTATTTTCATTATTAGGCCAGAAATATATATAGCAGCCCGCGTAGTTTTGTAGGTACTTTGTAAATGCAACACCACAAATTTATCTCAGAACAAAATAAACAAAAAAAAAAAAAGCTTTCTTCGGGTATACCGGAGCCTTTCTACCTTTTATAACCATCTCAATATTATGGTTTTTTTCATTTTAGGATCAAATATTAATACTCATATCTGAAAAATTTATCAACCGTTTGTATCATGAATAATGTGCAGCATAAGGTAGTTTGACTTCGAAATTTTTGACACTAAACGTGTTTGCTCAGAATAGTTTGATCTTGCCATTTATAAAATATTTAACTTGCGAGTTTTTCTAGTACTTTTGTGGATATCTTCTAAGCGTATGGATGTATTAAAATATTTGTTTCAAGCCGTCTTTCTTAGGCTGCAGAAAAAAGAAAAGAGATTTCTAGATGATTTTTATTATAAATAAATTGGAAAGAGTAGACATTTTTAAATTTTTTGCAGTAACTTGTATCCTTAGATATTTTTTTAAATTAATATTTTTGCGGCTTCAACAACATCCAAACTTAGTCTTACTTACTTGTTTTAATTTAGGCACTAAAGAGAAGAATTAATTTGCAAAGTTTAACTCATGATAAAATGAGACTAAAATAATAAACATTTGTGTTGGAAATTGTGTACTTGAATACATTTACTGCTCTTATAGACTGAAAAGGCTACTTTTACAAAAAAAAAATAATAATTTCCTAGATCCTCCATTAGTACAATAACCGTATACCCATCACTGTAACGGGTCACCATATAAAATATCGCTCGTCTATTGAATATTGAAAATTGTGATCCAATAAGAGAGTTTTCATCATATTTAAAATAAATTTTAATCATACGAAGCATTAAATATTTCACTATTAATGTTTTTATATATAATAATTAAGACATATGTATGTATGTACATATATGTATTACATTGCAAAAAAAAGAAAAACAATATATGCAAAACATCCAGCTGGTGTTACAGCAGCCTACACGTGCAGATAATTATGTATATTCAACTTCTATCTGATAAAAGAGGTTACTCACGGCGATGGGTAATTGAAAGCTTGGTGTTGCAAGTGGATCCATATTTTGAAAATAATATAAATGGTTATAGCAATATTGAATTGTTTATAGTTAAATTATTTAAAAGGCGCGAAATATAAAACTAACACAGTAAGAGGCAAATAAGGGCAGCTGATTAAAAAATAGCGGTTCTTTTTTGACAGTAGCAACGTTGTCAGATACGTACATATGTATATGTATGATATTGTTTTTGTATTAAAAAATATATTTAATCCATTAAGAAAAATGCACCTATCTCCAAAATAACAAAATGTAATAATACAAAGCATTTCAAGAAGAACAAATCTTGCACCGAAAATACCTTGATTTTGAAATGATCCGGTTGTGGTACACGTTTCTGTGCACTTACAGCAGCCACCTGAATATTGGCCGACCCGCGACTAATCATACTTGGCTGGTTGCTATTATCCGAAGACGAGACAACCGACGGTGTATTAGAGGTAGAGGAGACCGTACGTCCCGCATTTGCCATTGCGGCCTCAGCCTGTGTTTGTGATCGCGTTTTACGCATTGCACCGGCACTGGAAATATCAATGTTTCAACACACGCACACAATGAACTAAAGTTTGCTTCAAGACAACTAGCACACACAACATAAACCGATGGATGCAAAGATATATTTCTGTTAAGCGTTTATCGCACTTGGGCTTGTATTCATTCACTATAGGAGTGATTTTAACACAAAGTTTTTATCACGATTAGTTATCATAAATAATTTACACAAACGTCTGCAGCAGTAAATAAACTTAATTAAAAATTAAATTTAAAACCAATCGGCAGTAAAATAACAATGCCACAAAATTAATAAATGCTGCTGCATTTTATGCTTTCAGCCGTGTGTTTGCCTTTCAATCGCTTCTGAAATTCTAGACATTTTTTTCTTTGTAACAAACAAAAATCCCACTATTTTTTGCTGCAAGCTGATTATTTTACTCACACTAAACATACCTAAAGGAAAGGGCTGCCAAGGTTTTCTTCCATTTAAATATGTAAACAAATATAAAAGATGTATATGTATTTAATCAGCATTATAAAATTATACACAATTAGTAAAACATAATGCTTATCCACAACAAAAGTTCTGTTCGATAACCTGATGGGAGTAACAATTGTTAATAAATTTTACTGAGCCGCGTTCGGTAAGGCAAGTCAGTAAAATTTGTACTGAGAGACAGTATTTTTGACATTTCGTTGTTTGTTAATTCTTACTGACATTTCTCACCGAACAGAGCACAAGTTACGTTCAAATAAGTAAAAATGGTACAGGCTGTACACTGATAATTATTTTGTTCTCAAAAAGCACTAATAAAGTAAAATTTCTTTGAAACTGTAATATCAAGCATAAAAAACTGAAAACTCAGATCAAAAATGAAATTAAAATTTTTAACGAATGTAGTTTTCATTCATTTGGGAAACACATAAAGCCGGCACTAGTAGAACTAAAATTTCACGACGAGTTTCGTTTAAATATAAATTTAATGAACTATCTATTGAAATTAAACCCGGATATGGTGCAAATATGTCAAAATAAAAACGGTTTGGTATACATATGATATATGTATTTATTTATCGAAATGCATTCCATTATTTTCTTACATATCTATTACATTATTTAGTCTAATGATTATTTTATCGACGTCGCGTTAACGATATGAAACGGTTTTCTACAACATTCGATTCTACATTTTTTTGTTTTTCTCCAAGCATACATATATATATACTTTTTATATTTACAAGCATGTATTAAGTGTTTGTATTTATGCATCTTTGTACCTATATAATCGTCTATTTATTTTGAATTCGTTTTTCTAATAAATCCTTTTGTATATAAAATTAACGATCAGTATTACGTTATAGGCTTGTGGTTTATCCAGTAATTATTTTATTTACACTCTACTTCGATTATGTAATTCCTCCATATGATTCCGTAGCATATTATGTTCATATTGGTTTCTCAATCAACATTTTATTAGTGTTATATTTACGTTTTGCAGTAAATCATTTGTTTACATTGTAGAACGACGCAATGTTATTCAGCAATATTTCATATTTCTGATCTACATGTGTATACATATATGTATATAAATATGCAGTTTACTTAATTATCCATGTATAAAAGTATTTAATGTTTTATATATGTTTACGTTGTTTGTTATAGTAGTGAATTTCTTTCTATATCATGCTATACATTCCGACTAACTGGTCTGGTTTAGAAAGTTTAAAAATTATTCTAAAATAAATCCATTTCACCGCAATTCACGTCTAAGAAGTCATCTTCATAACCAACTAGATCTTTTGGTGGTGATGTTAAGGCCGCTAATGCCGATGCCGACGTTGATGGCTTATCCGGAGAAGTATCGGTGTCCGCATCAGATGGTACATGATTAATGGCATGTGTTTTGTAATCTGGACTTTGTTCATTGCCCACTGGTGAAGGTGGTGGATTCGATACTGCAATATTAAGTGGTTAATAATAACAATACATAAATTTTAGGTATTAGTTATTTACTATTTCCTGACTGATTTTCCAACTCAGAGCCTAACAAGAAATGCTCTTTGCGTGTACTAAGTGCCGGTAAGTCCTTCTCTTGTTCACTAAGACGTTTCTTCAATTCTTCTACCTTACGATCCCTCGAAAGAGCTTCCATCTCTTTTCGCCATTTATTCGTTCTCTGCCGATCCTCAGAAAAAATAGACTTATGCTCTTCCAATGTTAGACTTGGATGTTTTTTCAATAAAAACAGAAACACACCGCCTGGTGTACGGCGCCGCTTGCCATTCTAAGAAACATTTTATGAAAAGATTTGAATATTGGTTCAGTTAAAGATATTATTATGCTAAATCACCATTATCATCATGCCGCCATCCAATTCAATACGCTGCGTTTCTTTATAAATTTCCACAGGTAATTTCGTGCCCAACACATCCACAATACGTACTGTAAACATTTAATAGAAAGAGTTTGTAAACTGCGTAAAAATCTAATAAATGTTAAATTACCCAATAATTCGTCCTTTTCCTCTCTCAACTTATTTGACATTTCACGTGCAACATCCACTGGATCACGTCCTTCTAGCGGTTCTAAGTCAAGTATATGTCGAGGTTCATATGAGGTATCTGAACCACTTGTTGGTGATGAGCCACGCCTTTCGCGCAGTGTACGTGTTCGATATCCCAGTCGACTTTTTACTGAGCGTCGATGTGCAGCGGCTTCACTAGCACAGCGTCCACGTTTTGCTACCGGCATGAGCTCATTGTCTGAAAAGTCATCTGTTGAATTGGAAAGACGTCGTTTAAGGCAATTTCCACCATTCAAACGTCGGTGTAGGGAAAAATCATAATTTTCAACATTGCGGTCGTTGATGGCACCATCCACACGCGCTACTTCACATCCACGCATGTCTTCGGTTAGAGCTTCTTCCTGTAATGCTGCTGTCCAGACATTGTACTTCTTAAATTTGGCACGTTTTTCTTGTGTCTCCATGTCAGTCGGTGGTACACGTACCATCACTGTTCGGCGCACCCGTTTTCGACGTTTTCTTTGAGAGTGCAAATCAGTTGCGCCATCATGTGTCGATGTATTTGTTAATTTTTTGATACACGCATCAGAGGATTCACTTGATGACGAATCACCGCTGCTTCCATGAGTATCATCCAAGTCATCCTCTTCCAGCGCCCGCTGCATATCATGACATGTTGCTAGAGGACTGCACTGATCAGCTATTGTGGTCGCGCCATCATGTGTGGACGAGGTGTTGATGGATAGTGTGTTTGGGCGTTGCAATGGTGTATACCCGTCATCTGAACTAGCAGAAATCTGCAAATATAGGTCAAATTATATATAATTGTAATTAAATTATATATACCCAAATATGAATTTGAATTTGTGTATATAATACCTCCCCATCCTCCAAGTCAACGTCATATGAATTTGCATTTATTCCCATCATCTTCGAAGTGTGATGAAATGTTGCGTCGCACTTTTACTTGCGTTGCCGTTTAATCAACAAAGTCTTTAATCTTTCACTTGTCGCAAGCTAGAAAACTATTTTATACATTACTATTAATTTGTCTGCTGTTGTACACTACCTAGCGTCATTAAAGGATTTCAAAAGAAATCATCAATTTGTCGCAAAAAATGTTGATACTAAAAATTTTATTTTCCTAGCAGTGGATTTCCTTGAGAAAGTGTGTACTACAGAGTTGCATAGCGGGTTGCAGCGATATCAACTCAGCTGATGCACAACTGTCAAACTGTGTGGCTGGTCGGAATATCGAGTCTCGTAATTCCGTAATTCTATATGACGTACAGGGTGCTCTGAGCAGAAGCTGAGAGGCTTCATTGCTAAATCATTGAACATAAACTCAAAATAACTAAAATTTACTTTTCCATTGGCTAAAGTAGAAACATGCTAAAAGATACGAGTATGTATATTTATTTATAGTTGAGTGTTTAGCGTTGTACACACTGCTAATCCGACCAACACCCAAAATTATATAGAATTAATTTTTCTAACTGTCGTCGTCCCTCGACTATAAATTTTTTCCCGGTTAATCGTTTTGCTTCGAATCATTCCGGACCACTTTTAAGCAACTTGGTTTGTCGTCTACGCGTACTTCCACGAGTTTTTGAATTATTTATAGCCGGAGAGCTTCAGGCAGTGGAACTTGGAATTTCGCCTGACTCAAGTCCGATTTTGAAAAATTGTAAGTGGAGTGCCTTCCAATTAAAAATATACGGCTTATGGGGTACAGAAATTTTATTTAACTGTTGTAGCATGTGGTTTTGTGATAAGGTTTTACTCAGTTAATTTTTTTTCTATATAGTAACATTTTTATTTATGAAAACCGTTTGAGGCTCCTAAGCTCCATTACAATTTTCAGTCCGCTTTTGGTGTTAACTTATTTACCGCTGGCTGTAGAAACTCTTCAACAATAGCCGAGACCATTTCATTAGTGGTATTAATTAATGCTTGGAAATCAGATTGTCCAGGTTGGGCACACATCTCAGCGTAATATTTGATTTTCGGCTCAGTGCCACTTGTGCGCAATGTTATGACCAAGCCATTCTCAAAAGTGAAAGTTATCATTTGACTGCTCGCACTTACCGGCAAGATGGCGTTTCCATCCGGCTGCTCAGTATCGACACCTGTTGAGAATTGTACGGAGATCTTGAGCTATTTTTCATTTTGCAATAACAAGAAATTACCATTTGTTAAATCGCGTATATATTTGATTTTATACTTTCCGCTCAAGATCGAAGAAGGATATGTTTTTGCTTGGCCACTAAAATTTCGTAATCGCTCGAATATTCTATTAATCACCACCGGCTCGTAGCAGAAATAGTAAGAGGCGTTATTGTAATGGAAGCCGTACTCTTTATAAATATTTTCCAACTTCTCATCAAGTGAAATACCTTCAGCAGCCTTTAAATAATTAGCCATGGTTACAACTTGACATGCCGCACTCACACCGTCTTTGTCCAAGACGTGTATGCCGAACATAAAGCCGATGGATTCTTCAAATGAGAAAAGCACAGTTTTGCCATTTTTTATTAATTTATCAGCCTCATTGGCCATCCATTTGAAGCCGGTTAATGTTTCAATAAAATTAAAACCTTCTTTACGACCAATCGATTTAAGTATCTTGGAACTAACTGTACTTGAAATCATCCAGCAATTTTTAAGATTACTAGACGGATTCTGATCTTTGTACAAAAACATGGCCCACCAACCAAGTAGTGCACCAATTTCGTTACCTTTGTATATCTGAAAGGATAATAAGGATGTTTAGGGTTGGAAAGATTTTTCGTAGTGTTAGCTCGACAAAGATAAGAGACCTCAGAATAAAACTTTCATCCTTTCGGTCTCAAATCACTTAACACGATAGATGAAAAAATCAGCACAGTCTAACTCCGTGGAAAAGCTATCGATGACATTATTGGGAAACTCGTAGTGATAGAAGCAGAGGAAGTGAAAAAGATGAGGTGTAGGAGAGCTTCATTTGGCGAGGCGGCCAGCGGCAAAGGGTCATGCTTGTTATTGCTAACTCGGTTATGTTCGCAAAGATGGCACGAATACTAATTAAGAAGAGAAGAAGCGTATTAACAGATGAACTCAGAGCTGTGTTGGCAGTAAAACTTCAAGAGTCTTTGTGGCCGATGGTATCACCACATGTTGTAGGCATCTTCCTCTAAATATGTTTATGAAGTGTTTAACAACATCTTTAAAGAAGCCTAAATGGAGGGGTTGGAAATGATTAGAGTTAACCAAGGCGACTCACTCAACCGCAAACCCAATGGGGTTTGTATGTTATAATACCGGTCTACTCGAAAGGATAATACATTTACATTCATTATGAGGGATGCAAGCTAGCAAAAATTATTTTCGAGATAAATATATGACGAAGCTTAATAGGATCTTACCAGCGACAAAAAGGTCAAACTCCAAGCTGCTAGTGGGACTATTAACATTTTCTTCTGGCATTCCATACCTTCAATTTAGATAAGTTGGATAACAAAAAATGTAGAAAATGCATAGAGAGAACCTGGCGATTGGCAGACAGAGATTGGTCTTACATGTTGAAAATAAGTTGATGGATCTTCTGTCAGGAATGGACAAACGCTTGGTTTGTCGTACTAAGAGAGCAGTAATGTTCTTCAAGCTGGAGATACAAAAGGAAGCGTAGCAGTACATATTTTTAGACGTTTGTATATGATATTTCTGGTAACACTATGAACCTGCTGCCGTCTAAGTGAGGCTCCCCAAGGAGTCAACCAGTTGAACCTAATCTTTCTTAAGCGTTAGACTGGGAAAAATAGTCAGTTCAGGTTAAGCGGATGAAACTCTGAAGTATTTATGGTCCTTTGCGCATTGGTAATAGTGAATACCGCAGACGATGGAACGATGAGATGTACGAGCTATACGTTGATATTGATATAGTTCAGCGGAAGGAAAGCCAGTGGCTACGCTGACTAGGTCATATCGTTCGAATGCATGAAATCACTCCAGCTTTGAAAGTATTCGAAGCAGTACCCGCTGGTGGAAGCATAGGAAGAGAAAGACCACCAATCCGTTGGAAGGATCAGGTGAAGAGCGACCTGGTTTTACTTAGTATTTCCAACAGGCGCCAAACAGCGAAAAGAAGAGATGAATGGCGCGCCATAATTAATCCGTCTGTAATCGCGTAAGCGGTACCAACGCCAATAAAGAAGAGAAGAACAGTAATCAAACTTCACAGATTGAAGGCGAAGAACCTATAAATTATATATACGAGTACATAAAACATACCTTCCACGATTTCGTCTGGGCATTCTTTGTGGCCAAGGCGAAGCGATCTGCGTCCGGATCGTTTGCTATGATATAACTCACATTTGCACTGTCCGCCAAACTAATTGCCATATCCAATGCGCTGCGACCCTCTTCGGGATTTGGAAATACCACTGTTGGGAAATCCGGATGTGGTTCATTTTGTTCGCTAACAAAGAGGACCGGTTTAATTTGTACAGCTTCAAATACACGCTGCAGATATGGAAAGCCGACGCCATGCATGGCAGTATAGACAAAACGTAGATCGCTCTGATTATTGTAGTTGACGAATTTGAGTGGCACCATAGCTTTAACTCCCTGCACATAGGCATTTATTACATCTTTCGGATCGGTCATCAGACAAGTGCAGATGTATAGACCTCTCGTGTCGAACGAGTCTGGCCAAGGCTCTAGATTTTCAAGTATCATTTTGTGTATGAGCTTATCATGTGGCGGCACAATTTGTGCCGAATTCTCCCAATAAACCTTATAGCCGTTATCATCCTTGGGGTTATGTGATGCGGTAACCATTACGCCACCCAAACATTTCAAATGTTTTATGGTAAAAGGGACCAGTGGTGTGTGTACCATCTGTCGGAATAGGTTAACTCTGAAACCGGCTCGTACGAAGATATTTGCGGAAAGCTCTGCGAAACGTTTACTATTGTGTCGTCCATCGTAGCCAAAGACTATTCCGCGTTTTCTACGTTCGCTTTCACCAAATAAGGTTTGCATATACTTAGCAAGTCCCTGTGCCGCCTGCACCACAACCAATTCATTCATTCCATTAAATCCCGCACGCATGCGTCCACGTAAGCCGGCGGTTCCGAATTCCAAACGGTTCATAAGTACTTCAGTCAGCTGCTTCCAATCGTTGGACCGGACAAGATTTTCAATTTCATTGCGTGTCTTCTCACATCGATCCCAATTTAGCCACTGATCGATTTTCGCTTGTAGTTGAGGAGTTGACATTTTTGCTAAAATTTTTTTTTTTTAATTTGTTTTGAATAAAATTTATTTAAAATTTTGCATTTAAAACTCAAAAATTGTTTAATAAATATGGAAAAATTCTCTGTCGATGTTTGCTATACAAGTTATAACAAAAAATAATGAATTAAAGGGAGATAAAATGTAAGGAAGTATCTACTTACGTACTTAACTAATTTTTTAAGATATTTAGCCTTTCATATCGTCGTAACGAAAGTCACCTCTGATCAGCCGATGCATTTTTATGAGAGCTTTTGCTTCATGTCAGAAATACACTCGGAGGGCTTGACATTCCCTGCCATAATTGCGCATGGCACGTTGTAGGTGGTTTCATTACACCTTTTGAATGAAGGATCTTTGGAAAGCTCGTCGGAAGCGCGGTTGCCCGATTACCTGATATAACCCTATGTGCGGGTACCCAGATAAGGTTGTGCTGCAATTTCACTATTGACGTGATAAAGTTGCACTGATCTGATCTGCAGTGGTCCGGTAGTTTCATATTCAAACCAATCTTGTCATTAAGCTTTGCGCTGTCATACAGATAAGCATTTAACGCTATCCTCCGAGAGTTAGATGCCCTAGATGACTGATTTAGCCGGCTCTTAAGCAGTGTTGGTAAGCAAGATCGGGTCTTAAAAAGGGTGTTTGACATAAAGAGGTTATGAGTGTTGTGGCATTGCATAAGATAACAGAGAACAAGAGATGCCACTGCTGGTTAGAGATTCAAGAATTTACCCGTGGTAAGGCATGCCTGTCGTAAGAGGGAACAAAAGTACAATAGTTCCCGCAACACTCCCGCAATATTCCCCGAAAACCAATTTGGGGAAACATTGTGCGGTTACAACAACAACAACAACAACAACAGAGAACATGAGATTATAAATTTCCCGAGATTAGGTGTAGCACCACCAGGTATAGTTATTTTATATTTTATTACTTCGCATTTTATCAAATAAACTCCATACATATTTTATACCAAATTTTATTTTTTCACGGAATTATTTTACGTACATAAATTATAGTTTAAGTGCAAGTGTTCTTTCTACTCAAATTGAATTTGTACAGACATTAAGACGTTAAGTGACTATTGCTTCATTTACATTACACATCATTATACTCGTATTAACATTTTTTGCTATTCAGTGTAAACTAATTTAATACTTAGTTAATCTCATTTACAAGAAAAAATTTCGTTTTATTTTATTTTTGCAAAAATTGTAACCCCATAGTGAAGAACCCCATCTATTTACATACACTTTTGTCACCTTAAAGTATAATGTTGCATACCTTAGGGATATGCATTTATGTACATACATACATATATATGTAATACTTTAAGGGTATTCCGCTCTGACTGATACGTACATTTTGTTTTATTTCATATATATGTATATGTATAGTCAAGTTAATTGAAATTCAATAATGCACATGTTGGCGTACGTTTGATGATTGCAATTCCCAAAATTGTTGTCATTGTATAACATATTTGATTTTGTCAGCTAGCATGCATTTTGTTCAATTATTAATAGCCTGAACTATTATTTTCGTTGATTTGTATGTAAGGGCATAACACTTTTGGCAGCGCTGCCGTTATTGACATCGCCAAGCGTCGGAAAGTTCTCCTTAAGTTCGTGCTGCTTTTGGTGACTTTCCAAATCGTCCGGCATAAGCACTTGCTTGCATATCGCGCATACATCTAATTTCTGTATTTTTTTACGTTCATCAGGCGAAAGTTTGTTCAAATTTTGAGAGTGCACCAAATATAGCTCCTAAAAAAAAACAAAAAAAAACAAAGAAACAATTAAAAACATGAATCACTTAAATTATTTGTACAAATAGTTAAATTTTTTCAACAATTTCTTACTTGCTGCTTGTTTATGTCTGGCAGCAATACCAAAAGCTCTGGAAAAATGTCATCGAATCTGCCTCTTAGTGCAGCTTGACAATGCTCGTAGTACGGCAGAGTCTTGTAGACACCTTCTCTGAATTTTTGTGATATATGTCGAAATTCCTCCATCGCCTCAGTCGTTTTTAGAGCATCTTGAAAGTGGGATACAAGTTTCTAATAATATAGGAGAATTTAAATTTTAGTTTGAAAATCATGTATAACACGTATTTGTCTCCTCATTTATTACCTGATTTCTTGTGGCTGCGTCTGGTGGCTGAATGTATGGATGTGTACGTACGATGCTATATTTTTCTCCGAAGGAGTTGGTAAAAGTTAAGTTGTTAGGCGATTTGGCTACCGAATTGACGGTAACGTTAGTTGATTGAAACCCCGGTGGCGGTTGTGTGCTGTAAGATGCATTACCAAAGCCTGGTGGAGGACGCATTTGCAAAGCAACCTCGGCTGCCCCATTGCAAAGTGTTAATGGTGGAGACGACGTAGAGTGTTCTTCAGGCTTTGAAGGATACTTATTAATATTATTGTTTTTTTCTTTAACCTTTCCATTCGAATTTTGTTGTGATTTGATATTTTCTGGATTTGCTTTTTCCTTTTTATTATCTTTCGCTTTTTTCTCCTTCTTCGTAGTGTTATTATCCGCAGAATTTGTACTTATTTTGTTATTTGCAGCTGTTGGCTGTGTTTGTTTTTTATTCGTTGCATTGACGGTTTGTTTGTTATTCTCTTTTGGTAATAACGGTGCTGGTGCTACTTTGGCTTTTCTATTCTCCAACTCACGTTGCCTTTTATCTGACTGTTTTTGCCCTTTTGCCCAATTGTTTGGTTGGGCTGGATTAGATTTTCCTGAAGCCGCAGGACCGAGTGATGGAAAGTCTTGTGACGTCAACTTTGGAGCGTTTGCTAATTCGGCGGCTTTCCGATTTTTCGCTTCAATTTCTTCTCTTTGTACGGTTTGAATCTTTTGAAAACTGCTGGCGTTTGCTACCGAAACATAATCGTCAACAAGTTGTCGATGTTTTGCTGGCACATTTGTGAAGGGTATATGCGCGCCGGATGGCAACATATCTTCATCGATTGCAGCGCGTGGTGTATTCTTTTTCGATTTTGACGAGACTGGTAAAGCTGGAAAATCCAATGCTTGGGGCTTCTTTGATACAGCGCCAGTATTAGGGTTGACGGATGATGTTGGTCGATTAGAAACATGAAGTACCATGCCTGAGCTGCTGTTGGGCCCACCATTGCCACCTGCACTACGATTAGCTACGGCTTTCGATACATCTGGCGCCTTACGTAGTACCGTTGATATAGGTGCTGACGATTGTTGCGTTGTTTTGGTTTCTAAACGACAACACACTTCTGTTATAAAAAGTTTAGTATGTTAAAAAAAATTTTTTACCTCCTCCACCACCGCCACCTAAAGCTGGAAAGTTTTCTTTTGTGCGTGCTAAACCTGAAGCTCCACTACGTAAACGTGTAAATGTTGCTGGCACCAAAGAAACACTGGGGCCACCACTAGTGCCACGCAATGATGGAAAATCTTCCTCATTACTTCTATCGATGGTTATTGATCGTTGTTGCGCAGCCTGAGATGTGGAAGTATCTGAGTGATCATTGTAGTGGTCATCGGGTCTGTTTAAATGTAAATTTACATTAATATAAATAACCATAAAAAGTTTTGATAAGAAAATTATTTCCAACACTCACACTCGCGATCGGACGTTGGTAATGCCACCATCAGGTAGACCGGGTCGCGCTGGTCGTCCAAGTGTTATTTCTAATTGCACTGTGCGTGTCTTCTTCGCTTCCTGTTTATTCAAAGTGCTGCCGTGAGCACTTGCAAAATGCGCTTTGTAGTCGATTTCAGTGCGGAAAGCGCCAATAAATTGCTCGGTAGCACATCGACCCTCCTCACAAAGAAAATGATGTTCTCGAAAGTGATTTGCTAAAGCATCATAATCCCTTAAGAACGAGAAATACTTTATTAAGCACTGATTTTTACAGCAGCATACACAGGATACCTGTAAAAGTCATTAGACTCATCGTCACAAAAGTGACAGAAGTAATGATCCCGGCGCTTGTGGCGAAAAAGTTCATCTCTGTCCAAATAACGCTTCTTGCAAAATTCACATAGTGGATGTCCTCTATGCGAACGATTGTCACGATCACCTTTAGTTCGGTGCAGCCCAATTTCCGCCTGTGTGTAACAACGGCGCTCATAGGTGAATATTTTTAAATGTTCAGTACAAAGATCACAGTAATGCAAGTCATGTTCCCTTCGTACATGATATTCGAGATCACCAAATCTTCGAAACGGTGGTACATTGCATCTTTATATAAAAACATTATTATTTAGAGAATACAATTTTTGTTGTGTGTGAATAAAATTGTGAATCAGTACTTACTTAGGGCACGGATGGTCTAACAAATTGAAAAAGGCCTGCTGTATCTTTGCTGTATAAAAACCGATTTTATACTTTTTGCTGTAATAGCCCGAACGATTTTTCGCTTCAAGTTCGCGATAAGGCAACTTATCAAAAGTGAAAATTACCTGTGTACAAAATTGAATTGTGTGTTATTGAACAATCCACTAAAACAATTGTTGCATACGTATAGATCTATGATCCAAATCAAATTTTTACTCACCTTGGACAATACTTGCCGACAAATTGGGCACTCATTTTGCTCGCAAAGCACACGTAGACGCGTAGAGCACTCATAGCAAATAGGGTGATCACATTCACCGATCGAGTAGATTTCCACTTCTTTGCAACAAAGCACGCATGCATCATGCTCCGTCTCTTCACTTGTCACCTGCTTATTAACATCGCATGCAGTATCATTCACTGATTTTTCAATTGAGCTCATTTTGATCAATTATAAAGCAACAGCTGCTTTATTAAAATGATGGGCAAATGAGATAGCGAAAAAAAAATATTGCACAAAAATGTTTTGTTGTTGGTATTCGATGGCAGTTCAGAACCTCCTGAAATTCACAAGAATCCAATAAAAACACACTTACGTTTTTTAATTGGTAACAAAGGGTTGTAAAACACCTTTATTATTGTTAAAACTAGTGCAAATATGTGTAAATTGGCAATTATATCAGTTAGTAAAATACGCAGCAAACGAGCAGCACATTGACTGAATTGTCAAACTTGAAGTGCCATTTGACAGTGTGGATGACGTGGAAGATGAAAGTGATGCAAAAAAAAAGCTTAAAAGGGAAAATATATTTATTAAATAATGAAAATCTTATTTGATTTATATTTAACACATTACTTCATAAATATAATGACCTAAAAAAGTTTTGAATATTTTAGGATAACTGTTTGTTTGCACAATTAACAAAGACGTTAACAACAGAATATCTGTAAATTTATGTATAAATAAACAGTTTTACATATAAGGAATACCCTGATTATATATGAATTTTATACCCATTAGTTCTATGTACAATGTGTATTGACCTTGTTCGCTTTACGGTTTTCTATAGCGTCGTAGGTTAATCGGTATGAATGACATGTATATGTTTGTAATAATTCATATATACATAAAATTCTACGATAATACCAAAATTCATGAAATCATAATAGGATTTTGGTCATCTTGAATGATCGCAGGAGCCCTTCAACAAGTTTTTTTTAATATAAAAGCAAAGCTTACAAATTTCACAAAAAATACTATAACTCAAAAATTAGTGAGAACAAATTATATATATACGTATGTATATATAATTAGCGCTTTGTAACCGCTTAAGCGATTTTCGGACGAGTTTCTCCTCCAATTTTTGGTTTTGGGTTTTGATTTTTTCCCAATAAATGGAGAAACCTACAGTTTATACAAAGCCGCCTCCGAGCGGCTAATGGTTTTTTCCGAGGAGCTTTATTTCATGTCAGCAATACACTCGGAGGGGTTGACATTCCCTGCCGAGAGGCGAAAACTTAGTTTAATTTTTTATTTATATTAATAATCTATAACTTTTTGGATGTTAGTACGACACCAGGATTTGAACCCGAGCCTTCCGAATGGCAGTGCGCAGTACTAGCCTATAGAAAGAAGGTGTCGATTCAGTGTTTTTTGAAACTAAACGTTTATAACATAAATTTTTGGATCGAATTAGACCCGCAATAGCCAACATTTATAAGGCGACTAAACAAGGGAACGATAGACCAAAATTGACAAAATTCCCACTTCGCTAAAGGTTACATCGTCTGCGTACATGTAGAGTTTGTTAGTTATTTGTAGAGCATCTGTCGCAAAAGCGATTCTACGTTCGATTTCAAAGTCAAAATCGTTTTGTGTGTTCATTTGGATCGAAGACAGATGAAATTATTTACGGCTTCAAAGATGGGGCGCCAGATATTCCAATTATATCAATTTATGCATAACCCAGCAGTTTCATGCTCTTATAGAATTAATTGTTGTTGTTGTTGTTGTTGTTGTAGCGGTTCTCTAACCCCGCTTAGGGCAGGTATAATTAGTCTAAGTCGTCGAGGTCATCTAACGGGAGGTCCAGGAAACGTGCTGTTTCAACAGGGTTGGACCAAAGGGAGAGGGGGGTTAGATGGGTAGGTTTAAGGGGGCATGTGAAGAGGTGGTTAGTGTCGTGCGGGGACTCTCCACATGCAGGGCATACGTTGGGTATGCTGGGGTCGAGTCTGGATATGTAGGAGTTTAACCTGCTACAGTATCCAGACCTGAGTTGTGCCAGAGTCACGACAGCCGGTTCTACGCACCGGAGTTGACCCGGATTTTATCCGGCCAAGGGCTGTCACCCTTTCGGCGACCTAACCCCGTTTAGGTCAACAGGTAAAATTAGAATTAATTGTATCTTCTTCCGCCGTTTTGTTGTTTTTCAGGTGGGCAATCGCTATTCGTATTTCGTCATAGTCAGGTAATGAAATGCCTATTCCATTATCAACAACTGGGAATTCCAGTTCTACCACTTTCGGATATTTCACTTTCAGGACCGTTTAGCAGACTGAAGAAGAAGAAATGCTCTCCATAAGTATATTCTGGGTATCGGTCACCAGATCATATCTTTGGGTCCTCCATGCTTACCAAAAATGCTGCGGTCAATCACTATCGGTTATTTAATGTTAGGATTGGCCGAACTTAGTACTTCCTTAATTGTTTAAATTAGTTACGGCCGTTGAAAACAAAGAATTGACGCCGTCATTATAACAACGTTACAGACGGCTATGCGATTCCGATTAGAATAGTTCAGTGCGTAATTAGTCGAATAACTGCCATGGCTACTTGTTCTTCACTGACAATCACAAAATTTTCGCTATTTGCTCGAAGTACACACGTGTTAAACCGGGTGAAATTAACGTCGGCATATCGGAATTTCATTTCAATCAAAACCGTGAATCATACACAAACTTTTCAAAAACGTTTATTTTCACATTCAGCAAGATTTTTTCAAAGTTATAAACACATTCAAGTGCAAAATAATAACAAAATGTCGAATTACACGATAGTCGAAAAGGGAACACCAAACTCAACCAATTACAGCATCTATTTAAGTAAGTAAGATTGTTCGTATGTATGTATTTACATTTGTCAAGGAGTAGAAAACTATTCTCTAAATTGATTATTAGCTGATATATGACCTTTACTTGTTAAAAACCAAATGTATAAGATTAAATTAAAAAGTTATATAATACAAATGTTGATAAGCCGGTTGCGAATTGATTACAGTTAGAGCAAAATCAAGTTTTTTTTTAGCACTTTTCCTATTTTATGTTGGTATTGAACTTTGTGTATAGTTTGAAATAATATTTTTATTGTTTTCTAATTTGGATACGGTGAACAATTGTATGAATAATAGACTTTGGCCTAACGGAGAACTAATGAAATTGCATGCATAAATAAATATGTGATATTAGAAAATATGTGCATTCACCTACATACATACCTATGTATGTATATGCTTGTATAAATTGTTATTTTTTTCATGTGCATATTTATATTTACATAGTACGTACATTAGAGTAGGACCTGGTTATCAAATATTATCATATTTCGCCATCTGATAAGAACTCTACCATCTATAAACTATAACTCAGTTTTAAATATGAATACGTGTTTACATACACAATTGGGAAAGAATTTTATTTATCATTTGGATTAAGTTGTTCAGAAGAACTAGATCTATATTTAATTGATTCATATACTTACTACTTACCTACCATATATAATATTTTAATAGTAGAGAAGTTTTTAAAGATTTCCGAATTAGTTTCATGTATGCATACATATTTTGTTTATTATAGAGAATGCTTCTGGAACCATTGTTTCGCCATTACACGACATTCCGCTTTATGCCAATGATACAAAGACTGTGCTTAATATGGTCGTGGAAATCCCACGTTGGACAAATGCTAAAATGGAGGTAAAATTAATGACTGCAATTGATATTGATTAAGCGATTAGACAGCTTTTAATTGATGCATAAGTTGCGTGCAAAATTGTTTGTTTGTAATGCTTAAAGTAAACAATTTCGATATTCCAGATCAGTACTGCAACACCTCTGAATCCAATTAAGCAAGATGTTAAAAAGGGTAAATTGCGCTTTGTTGCTAACTGTTTCCCACACAAAGGCTACATTTGGAATTATGGTGCTTTTCCACAAACATGGGAGAATCCTGGACATATCGAACCATCCACTGGTTGCAAGGGCGATAATGATCCAATTGATGTATTGGAAATCGGTTATCGTGTTGCAAAGCGTGGTGAGGTTATACAAGTCAAGGTGCTCGGTACCGTCGCATTGATTGATGAAGGCGAAACGGATTGGAAGATTATTACTATTGATGTCAATGACCCGTTGGCTGAAAAAATGAATGATATTGGTGATGTTGATAAATTTTTCCCAGGCTTATTGCGTGCAACCGTCGAATGGTTTAAGGTATGTTCTAATTACTACAAATGTACATGCATATATTATATGTGCCACGCATTTATTCACGTTTGTTTTCCTTGCGAGTAGATCTACAAAATTCCAGATGGCAAACCTGAAAATAAGTTCGCCTTTAATGGTGACGCTAAGTGCGCTGCCTTTGCAAACAATATCATTGAGGAGACTAATAAATTCTGGCAGGGTTTGATTACTAAAGAATTGGACGGTGGCGAGATTTCTTTGTAAGATGCACCTATGCAGTGGCCAAAAAAAATTAATATTAACAAAACATTTAAAACTTACAGAACCAATACTTCGAACAGCGACACACCCGGATTTACTAAGTCGGACGAAGCTGAACAGATATTGGCCTCAGCACCAGAAGGCGGCGAACCTGAGGAACTTTCCGACTCAGGTAAGATTTCTTACATTAAACCACACATGTAAATTGTGCACGGAAATTATTGTACTAAGATAAATGTTCAAAATGTACTTACACTGAAAAACAAACACTACTACTAGGACTTAACTCACTTATTTTTTACCTTTCAATTGTAATTTAAAACCAAATCTTTAACATAAGTATGTACTAGTCCTCTTTCTTGTAAGTGACGCATGGTGATAGTAGTATAGTCTTAAAAAAATTATTAAAAACATATTCTTTTATACTGTAGACAAAAGGTTAAATTTTTAATTTTCATAAAAGAAAAAATAAAACAAAATTATACATGGTAATGAATACAAATTGTCATATCCTTCTTTCTTTACAGTCGATAGATGGCATTTCGTGCACTTGAAGTAATTTCAAGAATCTCTAGGATGGTGAAACATTATTATTAACTAAAACGCTGGCGTCAGGCTGCAACTGTTTATTAAAACAAAAAAATCAATAAAATAAAGTATATACTTTTTGTAACTGTGTTATGTTCTCATTGTTAAACTTCTATATGAATAAGCTGTTTAAGCCTTGGAAATGGGGGGAAATATTTATGGCGTAAATGAAAAGCAAACTCAGTATGACTGTTTTTATAATTTTTTTAAGGTTTTGTTTGTTAATTGAACGTTGATTTTATAATTGAATTATTCATAATTAATCATATCAATTAACAAACATTACAATTTTTTAAATTATTTAGTATAGATTTTCCAATAATTGTTGGGTGCCATTTCTTTTTTTAACTTGGCACTAGTTATTTGAATAGTTTATTTAAGGATAAAAGAGAGTAATTTTGCTATAATACATCAGTTCGACACCGAAGTCGATGGATTGCTAATAGCTCGTTCGGTAAAAAAAAAATCGATAACCAATTTTCCTCACTGATACCTGCTGATTTTGACATTTGCTTATCATTAATTTTTTCTGTTGCTAATATACGTACACCAATTCTATACAATTTTTCATTCAACTCGGAGTAGTTTAGTTGAAACTTTTATTTACTATAAATTCGAGTTTTAAGCGTTTGCGGTGAGTAACCATTATCCTGTATTCTCGAACAAAAAGAGAAAAATTAAGCTACTACGCGAAATTTTATATCCTTGTATTAAGATTTTAATTTAGAATTTCGCGTTTTTAAGTTTAAACATAGAAGTGACATTAGATTTTGCGATAATATGCAGTAGTATTAAAACCGTTTGGACCTCCCATAGCAATATGAGATTATAAAAGTAAATATGTTTGAATTATTGCGATAATAAAATTATTTATAGTGCAGGTACATGCATACATATGTATGTATGTAAGTTCATACATTCATAAGTAATAAACGTACATTCTTATGTACCTTGTACTGCGCTTAGATTACATTCAGCGAATGACTATTCCAGATATCTCCAAAGGCAAGACGATTTACTAAGTAAATTTATTAAAAAAATTGCAAGCGTTAATAATTCTGAAAGGTAAATATACCTGACAGGTAACAACTAGTTAATGTAGGAAGTTTCCAAACATTTTACCAAAGGATGTCAATTGTAATTTCTTTTATTTTAAATAATTAATAAGTTTTCTTCTGACTGCAAGTTTTCCCTTTGTCATTCACAGACCAAACAATGGCAACTCCCCAATTACGTGAAGCTATAGACCAGTGGTTGAAGTGGGACCAATGCCAGAAAACTAATGCCGAGATTAAGGAGCTCGACAAGGCTAGGGACTGGAAGAGATTAGGTGAACTTTTAAACGCACGTCTGGCATTCGGTACTGCCGGTTTGCGGGGCAAAATGCGTGCTGGCTTTAATGGAATGAATGATTTAGTTATTGCACAAACTGCACAAGGTTTATCCAAATACATGGCAGAATTATTTAGCGAAGATGAACGTAAAAATAGAGGAATCGTATTCGGCTATGATGGCCGGCACAACAGCAAGCGATTTGCAGAACTTTCGGCAAACGTTTTTATACGCGCTGGTTTTAAGGTCTATCTTTATAAACGTCTAGTAGCAACGCCTTTGATACCCTATACTATAAGCCATTTCAATTGTCTCGGTGGTGTAATGGTAACAGCATCTCATAATCCAAAAGATGATAATGGCTACAAAGTTTACTGGAGTAATGGAGCACAGATTATAACACCACATGACAAAAATATACAAAAAGCTATAATCGCTAACCTTGAGCCATGGGCGGGTACTTGGGACACCGAAAATTTATATGAATCGGAACTACTTATTGATCCAAAGGAGGCTATTACAGTTTATGTCGATAAAGTACGCAAAACAGTACCATCATCTATTATTGAAATAAACAGCCAAAGCGACTTACGTTTAGTTTATAGTGCAATGCATGGCGTGGGATATCCCTTCATACAGGATACCTTCGAAGCAATTAAGTTACAACCGGTTATTGCTGTTGAAGAGCAAAAAGATGCAGATCCTGAATTTCCAACTGTAGTTTTTCCAAATCCGGAAGAGGGTAAAAGTGCTTTGGAATTGTCGATAAAGAAAGCGGACAGTACCGGTTGCTCTATTATTCTTGCCAATGATCCAGATGCTGATCGATTAGCTTTGGCTACCAAAAATGCAAACAGTGGAAAATGGAAGGTGAAAAAGATGCTAATTTATATGCATAAAAAAATGCAGGACAAATTAATAATACACATATAATTTCTGATTTAAATATTAGGTTTACACGGGTAATGAAATAGGCGCACTGCTTGGTTGGTGGGCCATTCATCTTTACAAACAAACACATCCAGAGGGTGATCTCTCCAATTGTTATATGCTCGCCAGCACAGTTAGCTCAAAGATTTTAAGAGCTTTTGCAGAGAAGGATGGCTTGCACTTTATCGAGACGTTGACGGGCTTTAAATGGATGGGGAACGAAGCAGTTAAACTAATGAGCAATGGAAAAACCGTTTTATTCGCCTTCGAAGAGGCTATTGGTTTTATGTTCTCGACAAATGTCTTGGACAAGGATGGTGTAAGCGCAGCATGTCACTTAGCGTCTATGGCTTGCTACTTGCAAGCGAAAGAACATATTTCATTAGACGAAAAATTACAAAAAATATACGAAGAATACGGTTTTCATTACACTATTACCTCCTACTACTTTTGTTATGAAGCGCCAGTTATTAAAAAGATTTTTGAACGTTTGCGTAATTTCAAAGGCGAAGGGAAAACGTATCCTGAAGGAATACTTGATGGAAAATTCAAAATTAAACATATACGTGATTTGACCAACGGTAAATTTACTTAAAGAAAATAATTCGATTTTTAAAATTAGTTAAATTTATTATTTGAATTTAAATATTTATAGGTGTTGACACATCTCAACCGAATGGTAAGGCTATTTTGCCCGTCAGTGCAAGTAGTCAAATGATCACCTTCACATTCGAGAATGGCTTGGTCATAACACTGCGGACAAGTGGTACTGAACCAAAAATTAAATATTACGCTGAAATGTGCGCACAACCTGGGCAAACAGACTTTGATGGTTTAATAAATACAACGAATGAAATGGTCACGGCAATCGTACAAGAGTATTTACAACCAAAGGAAAATAATTTAACGGCTAAATCTGATTAAATGCATAGCTATTGTCAACAAACAAATTGTGCAAACAAAGAAGTATTGATATTTATAATTGAGAAATATGTGCAAAACGAAAGAGTTGCACGAGAAATATATTAGTGAAGAAATGTCAGGGATGAAAGATTGATTTGGATATCCAAAAACAAGTGACAGTTTGGCCCGCTTACTCAGGATTCACATCTATAAAACATTCACACATCGCTTTGGCATCATCTCAAAATATGATAAGACGCATATTCCATTTATAGTGATCACCGTCAAACGATTAATTAGCACTAAAAATTTTCGATAGTAAAATAATTTTTTTTTTGATATTATTTTTATACTTGTGTTTATAGAATTTTATGCTATATATACATAATTACGATTTTATTTTATTTTGACTTTATATTTGCGAGTTAACTGATCATTTTATGATGAATTAAAGACATATTGACTACATAATTGTTGTAATTGCTTCTTGTATGTATGTATTGTAACAGTGTTAAGCAAAAATAAAGTATCTTGTTCTAAACAAAGTCGTTGTTGTTGTATAGATTTATGACTGCCAAAAACCAAATCAAACTTCCCAAAACTCTTATAAATGAAACAAGGTTAGAACCATTTATAAGTGCCATAATAATTTATATATCTATAAGGCCTTGTACTGGATGACTGACTGATGTAGGCTCAACATAAATGTCTAATTTTATCTGATCTACCACAAATTTTAGAGACCTGAAACTTGCAAAGGTTTTCCCAGGAGCGGGTTGGGGACCGATCTATTCGAAAAAATCGTATTTATGGTTCGATTTGCTTCATATTTGGAATACTCGTATATATACATAGCTTTTTGCCTAGGTTAATAGGTGGAAAACTTTTCGTTCCAAGAATTAAACTAGGGGCTAAAATGCTTGAATACGAGTATTAGTTGGAAAAAAATGTTATAAGTATTAACACATTTTAACATAATTGATATATTATAATAAAATAACAAAAATAAAAAAGAAAAAAAAATAGATATCGCCGGTAAAATCTAGTATGCAATAAAACTTGTTTTTTTTTTAATTTTTTCTTAAATAATTTTTATTGGTATAAAAAAAGAGCGATTGACAGGCAATTGTAACGCAATACTAATATGTTTAAGCGAAAATAAATATAAATTGTAAAAAATATGTCGGTTGCATCGGGTGCACACCGATAATACAGGCGCACATTTGTGAATATGGGTAACTTAGCGTACAAGTATTAGAGTATGTTTAAATCAGCCATATAATATATGTACATACATACGTACTATGAGTATATACTTAACTATATAAATACTAATAAATAAATACGTGTATATTTATGTTTACTTGATCTTGCAACAATGCATTGTACAATAAAAACATAATAATAGCATTTAAAAAAAAAATAAAGTCATTATCTAGAAATAAGTGGGAAAATTCGAGCTAGAAATACATATTTAATCGCATTATTGTTTTTTAAGAATTTAAAATGCGCGTTAGCATATATTTATTATTATATATTGTTATAGTATTATGCTTCAGTAGTAAATGCAGTAAAAAATGCATTTTTTTATCGAGTTTCTATTCAAATTTTTGATGTTAATTTTTAGATATAATTTTTTCTTACAATTAAATCATTTATTTTTCTTAGCTATAAAATTATTTATTTTTATATTAATTATTACCATTTATCGTTAAATATTTCGTATAAAAATGCATATTTCTGGTGTTTTGATTTCTAGCAGCTATTATATTTATTGTTTAAAATTTCATCTCATATAAAACTGGCAGTTGTGCAGTCTCCAACGATACTTGTGGTTTATTTGTCAGTATTTCCTGTTAGTAACTCTTTCATTTACCGAGTTATATATTATTTATTGGGTGCGTTTTAAGTTTGTGAATTAAATGCAGAAGTTGCTTGAGATTATTTTTCTTATTAGATGATATAGAGAACTTTGACATTGAAGGAAACATTTTAATATTTAATGCTCGTACGATTGTTTTAATTGAATAGAGTTTAGTTAACAGGTTATAGTAATCAGCTTATAATTAATATATTCAGTTACATACATACGCTTATCTGGGGTTTATATTTGTTCACAACGAGTTTCTTTTGCAGAAATGTTAGTCTAAATAAAAGCCCTTGATATTGTATGTAATGAACTGAGAATTAGAAGTCTTACGGCTATTTTTTTATTACGAGCTAAATATTATCTATATTTATTAAGTATTTCGAGAAGTTTATTAAGTGCGAGTTGACAGATTCAATATAGTTAGATTTCAATTTAATAAATAAACTGATTTGAAATTCATAAAAGCAGCACATAACTTGGAATATCAAATTCAAATAAGTAACCAATAAGTACAAATAAAGTGCTAACTTTTAAAAAGAACTAATAGCCAAGCTCAACAAAATTGATTGGCAAGAGAAATATATATTTTTGTTAAGATAATTAGAAATAAGATATTTTCGAGCATAATTTTCATACTCATTTCAGGCTTTCAGCTATAAATTAAAAAAATTATATATATATATATATATTTATATAAAAAAACTTTATCAAATTCTTTATAATAATATCTTTCACACCATTATTAGAGCTACATACATATCTTGTTTACAAAATTTATTTTAAAACCTTCACTAATTTACATACACCAAATTTGAGATTCTTAAAATTAATAATCGATTTTTCATTGCTATTATTTGGCTGCCATAGCTAATACTTCGGAAATACGATAGGAGTTTACTTAGTACAGCATTGATATTATTACTTACTTGATATGTGTGCGTGTCAATGTTTAGGAAAGATCGGGTATTCTGAGCAATTCGAAAACTTTATGTGATGTACTCGTACATATGTACATTTAGGATATGTACTAAGAAAAAGTCTATAACAGTTTACATTTTGGATTGTGGCGGCGCCTATACAAACACATGTAGATATGAGGATTGCGTTACATTACTGTGCGTTGGTGTTGGTGTCATGTTGTTAGACGTTTGTTGTCATACAGATGTTTCAGAATTTAATTTCAGTACAAATTTATTACTTTTTGGATCAACCACCTCTTCGGCTATATTGAAATGCGGCAATTTATGTATGGAGACTAAGAGAGAAACGTCGTTTTGTATCAATTGGAAAGTACATTCATTTGAGATGGGTCTTGAAACAAGCTCATCACAAATTAACGACCACGATTGTACCCAACGGCGTTCCTTTTCGCTTTGCAATACTGGCGCTTCCGTTAGATATGGTTCGAGAAATGCCCGAGGTGATAGATCATGTTTAAGGCAGTGTGCCAAATGTTTTAATATACTTTCGAAAGTGTGTCGTGGTTGTTGACGTGTTACTCGTAAATATTTTTGCAAAGCACGCGCCATCGAAGGAAATACCGCTTGTGCTGCTTCTTGTGGATCGAGTGGTACAGCTGGTGCTGGTTCATTGTGTATGCGTTTTATGTGCGTAAACGCTTCTTCCGCTGCGGTGATAAGACGCGCACGTCGCTTTTTGACACGTCTTTCATATTCATGTTCTTCATAGAAACGTTCATTATGCGATGAATCGCGTCTGCGTGCATTGGCCGCCAATACGGCACGACTTTGACTCTGTTGTTGAGCATTATTAACACCGTCTACATCATAGTATTTAAAACTTGTTGAGATTTTGTTGCGTTGTGATTTTGAAATCGGTATACGTTCTAAGTAGGGATTAAAGATGGGAAAATCTACGTAGTAGCGTTGTAAAACCCAAACAGCTGCACGTTGTATACTCAATTGACCCAACATATAAGAGCGTGATATGCCATCGGGTGAACGAATAATCTTGACATAGTACATGGGCTGTTGGTGGCGTAGTTCAAGCAAAACCACTGCTATATAATGTATAAATAGTAGTGTGTCTACCAAATTTGTTGCATAGGCAACCAATGACTTGTAATTTACAGCATCTCCGCCAGTCTCCACTACCACTTTCGCTCCATTTGTGACCTGAAATACGAATTATATATAATACGAAGCAATTTCTTATTTTTATTTGGTTCTGCTTACCTGCACCATGTAGAAAAGCCAGTAAGCAAATGTACATATTGTGACGAGTAATAATACAATGGCCCGATATAGAAATATCCTTGGCATGGTTGCAGCTGAACGACGCATAAAAAGTGCCCATAAACCAATTGCCAATAATACAAGCCTGGCAGTTAGTGATACGAGCAGCCCTTTACACTCGCTACTGCAAGCCAGAAGTTGTGTGCGCACTGTTTGCGTCAGTTCAGCATGATCAAACGCGGAAGGAAAAAAGCCCATGCGTGGCATTACCACCATGGCAACAGGTGAAAAGAATGATACAAAACCAAGTAGTAGTGAAAAAGCTGATTCCAAACGGCGTCGACAAGCAAAACCAAAACTGGTATCATTTTCTCTATGCCAGGCGTTATTAATATCTTCCATAGATATGCTCTGTTCAGATGTATTACCCGTGACTGCTGTGGTGTTCTCACCCCAATTTTCATCTTGCGGTAATATTTGTACCTCGATAATTTCTTGACCGTCACGGTTTTCTTCACCTGTTAAAATGTATACAAAAATTTTCATATGTAGAATCTTTTACATGCTTCTTAATACTTACCCGTCATATTGATGCTGGTTTGGAACGGTGCCATATCACTACGTTGGTGTTTATTACTTGATTTTGTGTGTCCACTTCGGTGAGAATGTCGTGTTCGATCACGGTGATAACCGTTATTCACCGTGCCACCACCGCTGTTACTACCCAGACCACTACCTCCTCCGGCACTTGAACTATTATTATTATTATGATTGCGAGAACGTCGAGATCGTCCGCTGTGTTCTGACTTTACAGATTCGTTTTCCATCGCAAACACCGCCAATACAGCGGCCAAAATCGCACACACACACGCACAAGTGGGCGTGTACAAGAGCCCGATAATTACACCGTCTCAGGCAATTTCGTTTATTGAATAATTTTTCCACTTTTAAAATTTAATATATGTTATAGATTTAATGATAATTTTATTAATTATTCATTTTATTAAGATATATACAACTTTTAACTCGTTAGGGCTTTGGTATGGGGGATGATAAAGAAAATTTGCAGACTTCTCGTTTTTGCCTGCGTCTTCGTTTCTTGACGTAGCACTACATCTCATTAAAAATTCCAATTAGCAATTATGTGTTAGTTGTCTAACTTATTTCACTTCACATTTATAACTAGGTGGTTTGTGCAATATTTTAAAACAAATTGTACTAGTTTTAAGTTAAACAAATGCTTGTTGGTATTTCTAAAAATTAAACAATTGGAATGGTGTTGAAAAATGCCATTAAAACGAAAAGCACAAAAAACACTCCTTCTTTTCGCTCAATTGAGTTTTATTTCCACTCAGAAGCGTTGCTTTTTGGCTTTTTCCAAACGATGCCACCAGAGAACGCACGATTTATTTTACTATTTATTGTAGAGGTTCTGGAATCATACAAAAAGGCCTTGTTGTTGTGATTTTTATTTTTCCAATAAATTTTTATTTTTTAAATAAATTTGTAAATATTTTTTTTTATAAATTTTAATGAAAAAAAATGCAGCTTTCGACACAACAGAGGAAGTATGGTAGCACGAAAAAACAACTGTTTGGATAATTTTTTTTTATTGCAGAAGATTTTATTACCTTTATGTTTAATATTTTTCAATTGTTTACTACAAAAAAATGACGAGTAAGGAGTCGAAAGCGGTATTAAAAGAAGTTCGCGAAGCAATCAAAAGTGAAAAGTTTAAAGAAGCGATAGAAAAATGTGAGGTACGTATACAGAGAATGAGCAACAAGTAAAATCTCCCTTATTTACCTATAATTATTTTACAACCAGGCATTGCTGAAGGATGAACCCAAGAATTACATGGCATACCTGTTATTGGGCGCTGCTTACCAAAATAGCAATAAAACGGAGGTTTGTTTTTTTATTTGATATGTTATCATAATATTCATTCATTTCCTATAGGCTGCCAAAAGCTTGCGTAAAGCCGTGGAATTTTCACCGACTGCACCAACTGTTGCGCTCCAGGGATTGGCGAATTGTGCACCGCTGAACGAGTTGCCAAAAATTTATGAACAATTAGTGGATTTAGTACCGTAAGTTCAAAGTAATGTAAAAATGAGAAGGAAAGGAAATTTTTTGTAACAGAATTGAATGGCAAGCGATTCCTTAATTCAATAAGGTTTTGAATACTGCGAAAAAATAGTCGTTATCATAAATCCGTATTTATTATATAGAAAAATCTGAATATAATTCCTTTACCTTCCTCTCTAGGAGAATTTAAAATTTAATATTGGAGAATGCTTTTGTATTATCGCAAGTATTTTCAAATTAATAATTACATTTTTTTCAGCGAAAAGTACGGGTATTATTTTGAGAAGCTGTACGCAGCTGGACTTAATAACAAGAATATAGCTGATGAATGCTTTAATATATTCAAACGAGAGTTAACGCGAAATGAGCAAAATGAAGATCGACGTAAACTCGCTTTAAAATACTTGGCGCAAATTTGGGTCTCATTTGATTTTGATATACCAACCAACGATGAAATTCTAGTAAGTGAAATTATAATTTATTTGTGCTTATTTAATGGCGGGATGATTCGGATTGCAGTACAAAAACGGTTTGGAAGAAATAATTGCAGACCCACTTGTTGATCAACATCTCGACGCCAACAAGCGCTACCTAAAATTACTATATAAGCAGGAAGATTATGCTAATTGCTTAATGCACGCATGCGAAGTAACCACAAAATATCCCAACGATATTTACGCATACGAGTGGGTGTGCAAAATTTATTGCGAATCACGTGAGATGTCAAAAGAATGTTTAGAAAAAATTCACAAACCAATAGAACACTATGTTGAAACATTGCTTAAGCTAAATCCGAATGCTAGTTTAGGGCTACTTATTAAAGCAATTAAGCTCTTTGAAAATCAGCAATATGTGTCAGCACGAGATCTACTGTATCGTGTTCAAGAACTGCAGCCGAAGTACAGCGTTGCTTTGAATTTATTAGCACGTACCGAAATGCTTATTGGTGTATGGGGCTTGGCATTACCATTATTGAAAATGATTGGAAATGATAATTCTGTTGAATATGCAATTTGCTTATCCCACCTGAGTAATAACGAAAAAGAATTGCACGAAACGATTGAATTACTGCAGAAATTTGATAATAATGAGGAAATTACGGCGACAATGGCTAGGTGATGCAAATATTTTACCAAATATTTTTTCTATTACTTAAAGTATATGCTTGTCATATGTTACAGATGTTATTTTAAATTAGGTGATAAAGCTAAACTGCGAGAAATGAATTTAAGTCTCTACCAACAAGCTGAGTTTCTTATGTAAGAAAACTACTTTCTCCTTGACTGATGCTTACTAAAGTCTCTACATTTTCAGGACTCCAGAAGCTGGTGTAAATGCTTTGCAAACATCCAGTGATGAAGAATCATTTGAAGTTCTTTTTTTGCTCTCTAAATTGCATTTAGAATTGACTAATTATGCTGCTGCTTTGAATTGCATGCTCAAAGCGACACGCTTGCGACCCCACAGTTCGGAATGCTTTCATTATCTTGGAAAAATCTACTACATTACAAAGGATATTGTGCGTGCACGTAAATGTTTTGAAAAATGTGTCAATTTAAATCCGTTATGTGAGAGCGCAGTGAATAATTTGAGTGCTATTTATCAGCAATTAGGTGAAGAGGTAAATTCTTACAAATCAAAATATTTTACATTAGAAATTCATTTCATAAAATTATATAATTTTATTATACAGGAACTAAATGAGGCCTTATTGCTTAATACACTTAAATATATGAAATCTGAGGATTCAAAACGCATACATTATAAGTTGGGTTTACACTATTTTAATGTTAACAAGTGGGACGATGTAAGTAATTATTTTTAACATTGTTTAATATATGATGAAATCATGAAACATACACGTATCTATAAAATTTAAGGCCATACAATCCTTTCGCACTGCAATAAAACTAGATGTAAATTGCATGAATTACTGGGAATCTCTTGGTGATGCTTATTCGGAGCGTGGTTCTTATAACTCTGCTATACGAGTATTTCAGAAAATACTTGAAATGAATCCTACCAATATTTATGCCAAATTAAAAATCGCGCTGATTAAATCGGTAAGTAAAAAATGCACTTACACTATTTCTTAGGAATTACAACTTTCATTATATTCGTACAGACCATACGCATGTATCCTGAAGCTATAGTCGATTTTGACGAGCTTTTAAGCACTCATCCTGATTATTTACCTGGCTTGAAAGGTGCTGCTGAAGCTCATATTGGTTTGGCAAATAATCTGAAGCAGGAGCATCTCTATGGACGCTGTAAGGAGCATTTACAATTGGCAATGAATTATCTGGAACGGTATTTACTAAATTTATTTATTTTTTTATTAAAAAAATCATTTTCTATATACGTTTCACTTGTTGTTTCTAAACTCAGAACATTTTTGTCGTTAAACGATCACAATATGTTTTGGTTATGGCGTCTCACAGCCAATGTGTTTGTACAAACAGCTTGCATGCCAAGCTCCCTGGCATATTTGGAAGTATCGGGCCAGCTGGCAAAGTTGGAGGAGAAAACAGCGCTTTTGTCGCGAAAAGACTTATTTATTTTAGCTTCAAGGTTTGTAGTAACATTTGAATCCATACCTACCTATATGTTTATCTAATGCACTTTTATTAAATACTCTGGCTCTTAGATTTTATACTTGCGCCATAAAGCTGAAACCTAATTCATTCATCTGGTATGAATTTGCTTTATGTTCGTACTACTGCGCGTTACATTTCCCCGATGAGGCGACGCCGCATTTGGAAATGGCAACCAAGGCGTGTAAAATGGCGATAAATGAGCAAAGTAGTCGTTGGCAAAACTGGAATTTGCTGGGAGTAATAAATTTGCATCAAGGTATTGTGTTAAACAATTTTTTATATAATCATTACATCTTACATTTGCTTCTATATTTGCAGCAATCATTAATTTACCTTTGGCACAGCATTGCTTTATTCAGGCACTGAACCTCGAACGTAAATCCTATACATCTTGGACAAATCTCGGCGTGCTTTATTTAAAGCTCAATGAAATAAAACTTGCCAATCAAGCCTTTCAACGAGCGCAGCAGTCTAGTCCTATATATGGAAATGCCTGGATTGGCCAGGCTATGATTGCTGAAGCTATTGGAGAAGAGGAGGAAGCTCTGGATCTCTTCAGACATTGTCAACAATTTGAATACCATCCCGAATCCTCGTTGGGCTATGCGTACTGGGTGTGCAAAGTATTGACGGATGAAGAAAAATGCAAAATGCCACATTACCGTCATGCTATCGATAGTATGTTCGCGGATATAGTGTCGTTAGATGCAATTAATTGGTAATAAGTAGAAATAAAAATCACATTTCATAGAGATTTAAATTTTTAGTCCATTCTGAAAACAATATTTGCATAGGCATATTAAAAATGAGGAGAAAGAAGCCACACAAGCTGCACTCTCATTCCAAGGATTTTTGAATATACGACAAAAACACTATCATCTAGCCGAACGAGCTTACCAACAAGCTGTTAAGAGCACCATTGCTGGTGCTGAGCGCGATAAGCTCTTAATTAATTTGGGTTATCTTTATTTAAAAATTAATCGGCCCAGTGAAGCAATTAATTGTTTTAATCGCGTAACGCACGCTTCATTCAAAGCGATAATCGGTTTGGCTCTCGCCTTCGTGCGTGCAGATCAACATCAAGAAGCATATTCTGTGTACAATTCTGTATTGAAAAGTTTGACAGATGAAAACGAGGATAAAGCGGGCATGATATTGGTAGCAATGGCGGCAATGGTATACGGCTCGCAAGGTGAAGCGGACACTAAAACTATATTATATCAATGGTAGAAAAATAAATACGTATAAATATTTATTTAAGAATTCATTTACACAATTTTTCATTTTAGCATTCTACTCAAGAATTCTCCTATACAGGCTCTATATTCTGCCTGTGCATTAGGAATTCTACATCTAGATAATCAATTAACATCTACTATTCTGACGGAGTTAAAGAAGTACGAAAACATTGAAGTACACTGTGCTCATATTGCTTATTTGACGGCACAACATTATGCAGCTATAGTAAGTGTTAATTCAATAAATTAGAAAAATTAAGGCACTCCCCAAATCTTCAGGAATTTTCGCATTCATTTATACTAATATAATACTTTTTTCTCAGAATGAAAAACGTAAGGGTCTAACGTACCTCCTATCACGTGTACACGTCTTCCCACACTGCGCTGAGCTACGAAAAATTCTGGCTAATTATCTACTGGACCATTTTAGCCATGCATCTCAATATCACGTGGCCACAAGTCAAATTGCTATGAGTTCAATTGAATTGCTGCATCGTAATAAATCCAAAAAGTACGTTCAAATGCAAATGCAAAGAACTTGTATATCATTATCGTAAATATTTAAATTCTATTAATTTTAGGAGCGATTGCATTGAGGATTCGAAATCGTTGTTAATTGCCAGTCGAGCATTACGACCCATAAATAAAATACGTTCATTAAAATTGATACAACATGCTATACGTCTACATCCTCAAAATGAGAACGCTTGGCGCGCTCTACAGGAAGTTCATTGATGTGTGTATTTAAAATCATTTTAATAAGAACTCAAGAAATAATTATTTATATTCAAGTACTGATTGTTACTAAGCAATACAGGTAATTTAATTAAATAAATTTTTATATTATGAGAAATACTATATAATTCAAAATCTTAAAGAATTCAAAATGGAGAACTAAATAATAAAGGTAGACCTTTTAATTTGTTAATTGTTATTATATTTAAGTTAAAGCGAGTAAAAAAATCAGAAGTGGAATATATGATGCGCGTACTTCTTTTCACATTTAACTCCATCATGTTATCAAAGTCATAATAGATAACAGTACCTTTTTGTCAAATATTTAAATCTCGCCAGCTCAAATATTGTTTTATTACTTATTGTAAGGAGTAGTGTTACTGCACCAATATATAAATTTCTAATAAACAAATTAAAAATTCTAACTATTAATTACTTCCGAAGATTCCTTCAAATTAGTTATAAATAAAAATATTATTATTATTTTAAATAAAATCATAATAATTAGGTTCAATTATATTTCTATTAATCGAAAATATAATATAAAACATTAATTAACTTTTAACATCAATATTTACAAAAGACATTGTTACAAAACTGTTCGTTTAGTTACGCATGCTTCGTCATATTATTTTCCAAAGCATTTTGAAAACGCTGATAAAGCTGCTGTGCACCCTGCTCATTGATCTCTTCATATCCCGGCAATTCGCCACGCATTCGTTGCATCCAAGTGCATATTCTCGGGTATCTGCAATGTACTTACAATATTGAACATAAAATCGAAAGAAGTTTTTTTTTAGATAAATTTACCGCCTTTCTTCTATGGGCACCAGCTTATGAAGTGTAATCAATGTAGTGTTAATAGAAATATCTGCTAAACTTAGTTGCTCGCCGGCTACGTAGCTGCTCCGTGACAGGAATTCCTCAAGAAAACTGTAGGCATTATGTGAGAGGTCAATGCTTTTCCGATGATATTCTATGTCCTCCCCATGCAATATGCGTGCCTAAATGAAGGGGGAAAAATGCATTACATAATATAATTTTCGTTAAAAACTAACTTACCACAAAGTCTTTAATCACTTGAAAAAGTACACCATCCTCATAATAGAGACGCTCATCAATTACAGCACGTTTAATGAAGTCTTTTGGATATAAATGTTCATGTTGACTCTGCCCATATTGATTGACCATATAAGTTATAATTGCATGACTGTCACAGAGAGGTACGCCTTGATCGACTAACACAGGCACAGTATGGCGGGGATTTACCTGCATAATTGGTAAAATGCCTTTACTTTGTGATAATTTGAATTTTAAATACTTGAAAAATCACAAACAAACCTTTAAGAACCAATCGCTATGATGCTCCTGTGTTGCATAGTTGATAGCTCTGTAAATGGAAGAATTAAGCAATAATAAGTCAATGAAAATGCAATTTCGAATTCAAATTACACATTGCACATTACTTTGAGATAATTGGTAATTTGCTTAAGAATTTTAATACATATTATTCATCTTCTTCTTTGTACCTCTTTCCGTTAGGACTCAGAAATTAAAGTATTTATTTCAAATTTGTGAAACTGTTTATATGTCAAGGACTCATGTACAATATTTGTAGGAAGGTTAGTATATAAGCGGGGGGAGGAGAATGTCCAATATATTCTAACAAAAAATGGTCTTTACTCAATGCCATAAGAGTCATCTGACGTTGCCCAGACGACAATCGCATATCGCTCTAAAGGGAGCGGGGATGGGAGAACGTAAAAAGATCAGATGCGTGAGTATGAAGAGCTTGAGAAGCTGGCCGACAAGGGTAACGCTCGAAAATTCTACGAAAAGATACGGCGACTTACGGGAGGTACGGGAGACCGGAGAAAGCTCTTGTAGGGCCCAGAGGGGTGATCTAGTGACGGGCGCTCAGAATGTATGTATGTAGCAATCGCCCGCTTAAAAAACAACAGACCGGTAGAATTATTCAAATACGGTGCTAAAGAACTGATCAGGTGCATGCATCAGCTTCTTTGCGGGTTAGGGGTTCAAGAACTTACCCGCGGTAAGGCATGTCTGTCGTAAGATGCGACTAAGATCCAATAGTTCCCGTGACAGTCGGGCCTTTATACCGGAACGACCCGGTTTTTTATCCGGCCAAGGACTGTCACTCCCGCAGCATTCCCCAAAAATTACTTTGAGGAATATTTTTGCGGTTACAACAACAACTACCGTGGGATAAGCCTTCTTAATATCGCATATCAGATCCTTTCGAGCGTATTGTGTGAAAGACTAAAGCCCACCGTCAACAAACTGATTGGACCTTATAAATCAACCATTGATCAGATATTCACCATACGCCAAATATTGGAAAAGACTCGAGAAAAGAGGATCGACACCCACCACCTTTTCGTCAATTGTAAAGTAGCCTTCGACAGCACGAAAATGAGTTGCCTTTACGCTGCTATGTCTCTAGGCTGTGTAAACTGACGCTAGACAACACCAGAAGCTCCGTCAGAATTGGGAAGAATCCCTCCGAGTCGTTCGATACTAACCGAGGTTGACTTTTATCGTGTGATTTTTTTAATTTGATGCTGGAGTAAATTACAGAGCTGAATAGAGGAGGTACAATATTTTTCAAGAGTGTACAACTGCTGACACATGCCGATGACAATGATATCATAGGCCTTAACAACTGCACCGTTCGTTTTGCTTTCTCCAGACTTGATAAAGAAGCAAAGCGAATGGGTCTGGTAGTGAACGAGGACAAGATGAAATTTCTCGTGTCATCAAACAAGTCTTCGTATTCGCGACTTGGCTCCCACGTCATTGTTGACAATCATAACTTCGAGAGAAAAGTCTTGCGGACGACTTATGGTTCTTTGCGCAATGGCAACGGCGAATACCGCAGACGATAGAACAATGAGCTATGCGAGTTATACGATGATATTGGTATAGCGCGCTAATATTGATTCAGCGGTGCCCACGCTAATAAAGAAGAAGAAGAAGTCGTTGAACAGACCGTACAATGTGCGGGACTTGCCTATTACTGACTTATTGTTTACTTTAAGGAGATAAATATATGTATATGTATATATAATATATAATTGGCGCTTTATAACCGCTGAAGCGATTTTCGGCCGAACTCCTCCTCTGCTCTTCATGTTTTTCTCTGTCTTTACATATAAGAATTTCAGTCCCTGCGTATAATTAAGAAGCAATATGATAAGAATACCGTGCAATTATGTTAGGAATGTGTAAAAATAAAATGTTGTTAATTATATATGTATATATGTCGTTCACAAGACTCTTCTTTCCGCTCGTGTTATCTTTCAAAGTAGAGAGAAAACCAATAAAGTGATTGCACTAAATATAAGAACGAAGATAAGAGAAAATATGAGGCATATATACCAGGTGTGTTTGTTGAAGCTTGCCGGTTTTACTAGTAGATGTCGCTAGCAATATGTATAAATTTCTATGATTTGGCATGTATGTAACTTTTTTCTATTGACATTAACCTACAAAAATACGCAAGTCACATTCCGCCAAAATAATAGCGTCATATTTGTTTACCTCAGTGAATATGTCGAGTTTCGTTCCAAGTAAATCGCATTTGCGGCATTCGTTGCTTTTCTTACTTCATCAAAAGAAAAAGCAGCTGAAGCTGGTAGAAACTTATGGTGAACATGCTCCAGTGATTAGAACATGTGAGACATGGTTTCGTCAATTTAAAAGTGGAGATTTCGATTTGACAGACAATGAACATCCTGGTGCAGGGAAAAAGTTCGAAGACGAGGAATTGCAGGCGTTATTGGATGTTGATCCAACCCAATCGCAACAAAAATTGGCAGAAACACTACATGTGACTCGAGGACAACAAATGATCAATTTGAATCATGCGTTGATCGAAAAACGGTCGGAATGTGCCCGAAGACAAGGCAAAGTTATCTTGCAACATGACAACGCGTCGTCTCATACCGCTAAACTGGTGAAAGACACATTAAAAACACTTAATTGGGAAATATTATCGCACCCGCGGTACTCTCCAGACCTCGCCCCGTCCGACTATCACCTTTTCGCATCGATGGGACACTCACTTGCAGAGCAGTGCTTCGCTAATTTTGAAGAAGTCGAAAAATGGCTCGTCTAATTGTTTGCCTCGAAAGAGAAAAAGGTTTTTTGGAATGGTATCCATAATTTGCCTGAGAGATGGGCGAAATGTGTAGAAACCAATGTTCAATACTTTGAATAAAAAAATTTTGAGATTCCTCTGAAAATTAAGTGTTTTCTTTATCGAAAAAAACCGGCAAACTTCAACAAACACCCCTGGTATATATACTATTTATATTCGATGAAGAAATGATTTTAGCATCAAAAATAACTAAACATTTTATATAGTCGTTTAAGTGTTGATAAGATATTGTTGTTATTAAGTATATTTTTCTTTTATAACCACTTGAGTGTTTGTTACCAATGTGGTACGATTATTTTTCTTCTACAGTTTTTTCAAACAAACATATCTCTTATCTCTTGTTAATAATCAAACTCAAAACTCGTAATTATTTATATTGATGCAAATAGTTAAGTAATGTGTTTTTATTTTGATAAAAAAAATGCAAATTTATGAAACTAGCTAATTTTTAATGAAATCAAAAAAATTAGGTTAGGGACATCGACGTCGTCATCATTTTTCAGTCAATATCATATCATCATCGACATCATGTCGACGGTAAATTTCTATTACGGAAATAAATTGAGACGATGTCCACAGTATCGCACGATATTATGTACTAAAATATCACGAAAAATCTACAAAAATTCAGTACCTCGTATTATAGATTACAAAAAAAAAAATTCACACTAAGAAGAAGAAGCGCTGTTGACTTTATACCTTTCATGAGAATGCCAAATTTAGTGTATTCTTCAAAGTTTGTACCCTAAAATCTCATAGCTAAAAAATCGGTTGTAACGGAGCTATAAGATGTACGAGTACTCTTTCGGTTTCGATGGTTTCCCGTGTCAGTATTTATTTAAACTTATATATGTAGAATACCAAATTTTATTCTCTTAGATGCTTAGGCGGCATCATCTCGCGTCGTTGGCTTCTGTCCTGGTTTTCGAAATTGTCAGATAAGCCCAAGACGACGGACGCCTTGGAAAAGTATTTATTCATTCGGCGTGTTTGCTTTTGCTGACATAGGACCCCAATTGCTGCAAAAACTGGTCGTAAATTGGCACTCTGGGCTTGCCCGAAATCATATTTAAATAATATAGATAACTCTTATCATAAAAAATTAATTAATTTGCATTTTATATCTTCTTGAAAACCATATTTCTAAAAAAAATACCCTTTATCTGAGAAGGACTACTTTAAAAGGAACAGAAAGCCATAGCCATTTTTACAGACGGCTTAAAGTTCGATGGAAAAATGGGCTGCGGTATTTATTCTTCTAATTAAATATGAGAATGAGACTACCAGACCACTGCAGCGTCTTTCAAGCGGAACCCTTTGCAATGTCGTGGTCTGGGTACCTGGAGACAGTGGCATCCCAGGCAATTGCATGACAGAAGAAACTGGCGAGGAAAGGAACCTTTCTACTCACGATAAAACATGCACACGATGCTGGTGTACCTCTGTTCACGGCAAAGTATATGCTTAAACTGGCCTTTGCCAGGGAAGCAGACTCAAGATGGCTAAACGAGATCACATGTAATGTGACCAAACAGTTATAACAGAAGTTGGACGCGAAAAAATCAAAACATCTTATTCCTCTAGACCGGTTCTCCATTAAGGTACCAACGGAGCATTGTTTAATGGGGCTTCACGGAAAAAGAATGGGATATCACTCTAATGATTATTCCCGCAGCTGTAGGGACGAATCAATCAATAAAATATAGCGGTGAAGAGCTGACAAGGTGCATGCATCTGCTACTTTGCAGAATATGGTCGGATGAAATCATGCCCGACGATTGGAATTTTAGTGTGCTCTGTCCAATCTATAAAAGAGGGGACCCCACAGTCTGCGCCGATTACTGTGGGATAAGCCTCCTTAATTCGCATATCAGATCCTTTCGAGCGTATTGTGTGAAAGACTAAAGCCCACCGTCAACAAAATGATTGGACCTTATCAGTGTGGCTTCAGACCTGATAAGTCAACCATTGGCCAGATATTCACCATGCGCCAAATCTTGGAAAAGACCCGTGAAAAGAGAATCGACACACACCACCTCTTCGTTGATTTTAAAGCCGCCTTCGACAGAACGAATAGGAACTGCCTTTATGCCGCTATGTCTGAATTTGGTATCCCCGCAAAACTTATACGGCTATGTAAACTGACGTTAAGCAACACTAAAAGCTCCGTCAGGATCGAGGAGGACCTCTCCAAACCGTTTGATACCAAGCGAGGTTTCAGACAGGGTAATTCCTTATTGTGTGATTTTTTTAACTTATTGCTGGAGAAAAAAAATACGAGCTGCAGAGTTGAATAGAGAAGGAACAATCTTCTGTAAGAGTGTACAGCTGCTGGCTTACGCCGATGATATTGACATTGTTTAGACTGGATAAGGAAGCGAAGGAAATGGGTCTGGTAGCGAGCGAGGGCAAGACGAAATATCTCCTGTCATCACACAAACTGTCATCGCATTCGCCACTCGGCTCCCGCGTCACTGTTGCCAGTCATAACTTCGAGGTCGTAGATAATTTCGTCTATCTAGGAACCAGCAGCAACACCAATGATAATGTCAGCCTGGAAATTCAACGCAGAATCACTCATACCAACGTGTGCTACTTTGGACTGAGTAGGCAATTGAAAAATAAAGTTCTCTCTCGACAAACGGAAACCTAACTTTTGCTTATCGTTTCCGTCCTGCTATATGTTGCGGAGGCATAGACGATGGCAACATCTGATGAGTCGGCGTTAGGTGTTTTCGAGAGAAAGGTTCTGCGTAAGATACGACGACATTGACATAGTTCAGCGAATCACGAAACAGCGGCTACGCTGGCTAAGTCATGTGGTCCGGATGGGTGAGAATACTCCAGATTTAAAAGTATTCGACGCAGTACCCGCCGGTGGAAGCAGAGGAAGAGGAAGATCTCCAGTTCGTTGGAAAGACCAGGTAGAGAGAAATCTGGCTCTACTTGGTATCTCCAATTGGCGCCAAACAGCGAAAAAAAGAAACGAATGGTACAATGTTATAAATTCAGCTATAATCGCGTAAGCGATGTCTACGCCAGTAAAGTAAGTAAGTAAGTGTAGGGACGAAGAACAGGAGGAGTCTATCGAGCACTATCTCTGTCACTGTCCATCCTTGACATCTGCGCGACACAAATTCCAAGGAAAACACTTCTTCGACCGTCTCGCTGAGCTTGTTTTTAGAAAAATTATAATTTTTAGATAAAAAGAAAGTATAGAAACATACTATACGTTGGTTATGTATTTCTTACTGGGTATACACATTCGCTGATTAGATGATTTTCTCTCGCCAATACCAATGTATCAAATATTTTACCTCACCAGAGCAATCAGATCGCTAGTCATGTATTATGACGTTCAAATCAGTTATTTTTATAATTATATACACACACACACGCACAAATAAGAACGTAACTAAATATGCGTACTCTAAATTAGAATAAAAACACACACAATCACTTTTGGAGATAATGAATACTCAGGATAAGCGTTTCTTGTCATTTTTGGGTGGGTGTGAGAGATTGTATGTAACTCTTTCTTAGTGAGATATTTAACTTCTTGACATGTTCTTCAAACAACTTTGTATGGCTTTGATGAAGACTTACAGGGCACGCAATCTATCATTAATTGATTTTCGAAAGCACTTTTATTTTTAAAATACTTTTTCGTATTTTTGTTTTTTTTTTGCATATTTTTTTGTATTTTTTTCGTATTTTTTTTGTATTTTTTTTGTATTTATTATGCCTTAAGTGTACGCCCTTTATTGACTTTGACCATGAAATAAAGTCAAGCAACAAAGATATGCGAGCAAATAGCTTATACTCGTATGTATGTATGTATGTATGGAAACACTCTGTATTGTTATAATCATCAGCACATCACACACAAGCACACACATACATAAAATAGTTTACATATTTATGCAGAAAATAATTTTAACGCGTATAGTCGTATACATACATACTTGTATGTATGTATGTATGTACATATGTATTAAAACGCGCGTATTTTTATGTGTTTTCTTTTCTTCATCACTCACTTCAATTCCACATTCAGTCCAATAAATTTGGACGTCAGCAGTGCAGCTCTAGCGGGGGGACTGAAAAGCGCATAATATAAAATTGGACGCGCTGACATAGTTGGATTTCGAGTTGGTAAAGTAAAAAAAATTTTACGCGATTTGCTTGCTGGTGGCGCTGTGTCCAGCCAGCCAACGAGTGTGCTACTAAACGCTCAACAAATGACAGACGATTGATAACGCTCTTGTCCGCTGCTGTGGTGGGTGATCGCAACACGCTCCAAAAATGCTACTTGAAGAGGTATAATAATGTGAATAAACTTTTGTTATAAGTCTCTGCCTTTGTTGTTAAGAGAATTAATGACAATGAAGTGTGGAGAGGCGATGAGCTTGAATGTGAGGGTGTAGTGGTTGTAGTAATATTACAATGAATACCTACATACATTCAAACATACATAGTATATACATACATACTAATGAAAGAAAGTAATTTTGCTAATTATTTCGAAATATATGTATTGGGTGTATGCATTAATTCGTGCGGTATTCATAGAGAGGGCTCTACTAGTATTATTTCGCGTCGTGTTCATCTGTGTTTTCAGTAGATGTCATTTGTTTTAGCGTGAACAACAATTTGTTTCATTAATTAGAAAATGTCGAAATTTGTACCAGATAAAGTGTTTTTGAGGGGAGTTCTTCTTCATTACTTTAACATGAAGAAAAGTGCTACCGAAAGCCATCATATTTTTCTGGACGTTTATGGTGACCATGCTTTAGTCGAACGGACGTGCCAAAAGTGGTTTGCACGGTTTAAAAGTGGCAATTTCGACTTAGACGACGGACAGGCAAAAAAATTTCAAGACGAAGAATTGGAGACATTGCTCGACGCAGATGCATGCCAGACGCAAGAAGAACTTGCAAGAGTATTAGGAGTTGATTAAGCAACCGTTTCCAGACGATTAAAATCATTAGGATTCATCCAGAAGCTTTGAAATTGGGTGCCTTATGAATTAAAGCCAAGAGACGTCGAACGTCGATTCTGCATGTTGGAAATGTTGCTTCAACGCCACCAAAAGAAGTCATTTCTGCATCGGATTGTGAAGCCCGGCCAACCATCGACATCCACGGCAAAGCCGAATATCCATGGTGCCAAGGTTATGCTATGTATTTGGTGGGATCACAAGGGTGTGCTCTATTATGAGCTATTGAAATCGGGTCAGACGATCAATGGGGACCTCTACCGAAAACAATTGATTCGTTTGAAAAAGGCCATCGCGGAAAAACGACCAGAATATGCGACCAGACACGAATCAATAATTTTTCATCATGACAACGCTCGGCCACATGTTGCAAGGCCAGTTAAAAACTATTTGGAAAACTGTGAGTGGGAAGTTCTACCTCACCCGCCTTATAGCCCAGACATAGCACCTTCCGATTACCACTTGTTCAGATCAATGCAGAATGCCCTCACCGGAGTACGCTTCACTTCAGAATAGGGTATCGGAAATTGGCTCGATTCTTTCTTGATCTCCAAGCCGGAGAAGTTCTTTTTGGATGGGATCCACAAACTGCCAGAAAGATGGGTAAACATCGTAGCTTCCGATGGGCAATACTTTGAACATTAAATGTATAACAATTTTTTCACAATAAAGTCTTAATTTCCGAAAAAACCGTACGAATTAATGCATACACCCAATATATAATAATTTTTTGTACGAAATATATTTTCTTCACTTTGAATGGAAAAGAAATATGAGGGGATTAACAAAAGTTCAATAAGTTGACCAGAAAAAAAAACAAAAAATTCTTTTTGTATTTATTCGTAATCTTTGTCCTTTTTTTATCTTCTCTACATAATCGCCAATGACTTCAATGTATTTCTTAAGCCTATAGATTCACTTCTGAAAACAGTCTTAAAAATCTTGCTTTTTAAGTTTATCAAGTTCAGCATTAACCGCATTAATTATCTCCTCGTTGCTATTAAAAACCTTTACTTTAAAATTTTTTTTTTAAATTTTTGTAAATAACCAGAAATCACAAACTGCTATATCCGGGGAATATGGGGCTGGACGTATTCCTTCGATCCCAGAGATCGTAATAAAATTACTCGTTATTTCAGCAGTGTGGGATGGCGCGTTGTCATGATGTAAAAAGTAGCGCCGCAAATCCTCCTTTTTCCTGTTTTCCAACAAATTTTTGAAAACTTTTGGTAAGCACTCTTCGGTGTACCATTTGCAGTTACCGTCTAACCCCTTTTCAGTGGAATAGCAACTACGATTTTAGATCGGGTGAAGTAAACTGACATCATTACTTTTGCTGCTGATTTTTATTGCTTAGATTTTACGGGTGGGTTTGCTCCTGTTGGGCTATATACCAAGGACTGCTGTTTGGTTTCTGCATCGTACTTATAGAACTGAATATTTCTATTGGCTGTAAATTACGCCGAAATCCGTAGAGAATCACATGGCGAATTTCTGTTTGCGTTGGCGGTAGAATTTCGTCTGACCTATCCTCAGCTATCTTGCGTTTTCTCGTCTCCATTTTAGCTAATCGTTCTAAAATTCCAAAGGAAGACTAATAAAGAAATTGCAAAGGATTTGGTATTTTTAGATTTTACAATAACAAATTAACAGTCACCAACTATCCGAACTTTTGTTAATCCCCTCGTATACTGTGCTCGTATTTGGAACTTTTTTCGACAAATGAGGCACCTATCAGGTATATCTAATACGAGCGCGCTGAGTTCAATGGCCTTAGCCGTTTTTCAGAGTTAGTTCCCATTTTCAAAATATACGCCATTTTATATTTTTTTTAGTCTATTACAAAGAAATATCGCTTTATCAATCAAATAGCTTCGTATTCACTTGAAACTCACTGAGCCGGAGTTTTTGGAGTCGTTGATTACAGATCCCTGATTAAATATGGCGGTTAAATTTTTAAAATCTACCCACTTGAAACTCGTTGGTCGGCAAATTTTTGAAATCGCTGCTTATGAATCTGGTATTGGTTTTTCAAAATGCAAAATGAAAGATCCAATATGACGGAGAATTTTTTTTAACTGGAACCTCAACACACAACAAATTAAAAATGATGGATTCAATATGATGGATGGATTTTTAAAAACTGCGAAATTAATGTTGAAACGTGTGAATTATATGAACAATATTATTCGCAGTAATATTCATGATGTAGATGGTGGCTCATTCAAGAGGCATGCAACTGGATTATACCAAAAATATATGCTTTATTTGCTTGTAGGATACCAGTCTCGCGGTTTCGGCCGCGGTTGCCGAATGGTTAGCATTACGTCCTGCCATTTGGAAGGCCAGGGTTCGAATCCTGGTTCGACCAACATCCAAAAGTTATGGAAAATTAATTTAAATAAAAAATTGAGTAAAATTTTCTAATTGCGGTCGCCTCTCGGCGAAATGAAATAATGGCTCCTCATAAAAAAAACCATCAGCCGTTCCGAGACGGCTTAGTATAAACTGTAGGTCCCTCCATTTGTTGGAAAACATCAAGACACATACCACAAATTGGAGAAGGAGCTCGGCTGAAAATCGCTTCAGCGGTTACAAAGTGCCAATTTGTGGTACGAGGGGTAACTGATAAGTTCGTTGCCTAAAGTACTTAATGAAACAATGTAAAGTTTTATGTTTTTTATTTCCCAATATATAGTGAAATACACTTTTCACATCGTGAATACATTGCCCTTATGCCACTGAAAAAGTATTCTTTAGATTTCTTTTCAAAATGGTTTTCTACGGCCGCTTTCGTCTCACTGACGTCTGAAAGTCTTCGCCCCCGTAATGCCTTTTTTAAATTTGAAAAAAAAGGAAAAAGTCACTGTGACCAAGGTCCAGACTGTAGGGTGGATGGTAAATTTTTGTAAATCCAGTAGCTTTTATCCCCCGCAACCCGAGCGGTGCGAACGGGTGCGTTGGTTTGAAGAAACAGCGCGCTAACTGGCCACGCCTCTTCTGTACGACTGCCTCACACGGCTGACTCAACAATCAATTAATAATATTCCCTCGCTATCCCAGAAAATGGTAGCCATAATCTTCGACGCCGACTTTCCACTGCCGTAACGACGGGATCGGACCAGAGGGAGAGGTGGGGGCATGTGAAGAGGTGGTTAGTTTCGGGCGGAATATCTCCATATGCTGGGCGTACGTTGGATATGTTGGGGTCGAGTCTGAATAAGTAGGAGTTTAACCTGCAACAGTATCCAGACCTAAGCTGTATCAGTGTCACGAGGGTCTCTCGAGGCAGCTCGAGCTCGTTGTCTGCGATGGGTGGTGCTTTGTCTCCGAGCTCGCCATTCACGGGAAGGGAGTCTTTGAAGGTGTTGACTGACTTCTGGTGAATGGCGTTCAGTGCTTGTCTGTACGCCGTCCTGTTCAGCGGTTGGTGCACATACTCGGTTTTTCTGGATGGTGTCCTTCAAGTCTAGTACTCCTTTTCTGATGTTTCTAGGTGTTCCCTACGGTAACATCCCAATAGTAACTGCTTGCACAGCAAAGCATTATGCTCCTTAACTCATAGCATAGGTGCTTCGCTGTGCAAGTGATGCTCCGGCGTTATCAGGAGGTTTCTTGTCGCGGTCCTGAGGGCAGTGTTTTGACAAGCCTGTAACTTCTTCATCTGCGTCTCGTTCGTCCCCGGCGCCCAGATCGGTGCAGCATAGTTTACGGCCGGTCAATTGCTTTATAGGTTGCCAGCAAGGTTTCTTTATCTTTACCCCAGGTACTGCCGGCTAGCGCTTTGAGTATTTTGTTGCAGCTCTGGAGTTTTACGACAGTTGCGGTCGCATGCGGAGTGAAGGAGTACAGGCTGTCGAGTGTTACTCCCAGTACCAGTGGTGAAAGCCAAGTAGCTTAATGAATTTTCTTATATGGAAATCTGGTACTAAAGACAACCATTTTTCGAGCCCTGGCGAAGTAAATGTTAATTTTTCCATTGGCACTCTAAATTCAATGTGGTGGATCCCAAACCCAGCCCACAACCTCGTCACGCTAGTAGGTTTAAATTTCATATATTGGATGAGTGCATAAGTTCGTGCCCGATTTCAAGTGCAAACTACAATAAAATTGAAATTTTTTGAAGAAAGCGCTTTTATTAATCAATTATGTATTCGTCATCATGTTCGGCAATCCACTCCCAACGTTCAACCAATTTACGGATGCCTGATTCATAGAAATCGCGCGGTTTCTCGTTGAAAAAGGTGTCAAGGTGGTTTTTGACGTCTTCCACATTTTTAAATTTTTTTCCATTCAAATTGTTCTGCAGCGATCGAAACAAATAATAATCAGAAGGTGCAATTTCGGGTGAATATGGGGGATGCGGCATGATTTTCCAAATTCATCTCCTTCAGTTTGGCCAGGGTCGGTTTTGCAACATGTGGCCTGGCGTTGTCATGATGGAAAAGAACTCCTTTGCGATTGGCCAAAATCGGACGTTTTTCATCAATTGCTTTCTTCAATTCGACCAATTGCTGACAATACTTGTTGGCAGTGATCGTTTCTCCAGCTGGCAAGAGCTCAAAATAGATCACGCCTCGGATATCCCACCAAATGCACAGCAGTACCTTCATCGGATGTAATCCACCTTTCGACATCGGTTCCGCCCCTTCGTGTGCCTGTTTCCATGTTCTTTTGCGTTGAACATTGTTGTACAGGACCCATTTTTCATCACCAGTCACGAGCCGATCCAAAAAAGGTTTGGAAATTGCTGTTGACATACGGTCCACTTTGTTCTTTTCACTCAACTGATGTGGCACCCATGTATCGAGCTTCAAAGTGTACCCAACCTTTTTTAAACGACGAAACGCAGTTGATTTGTTGACGTTCAATTCACTGGCAACCTCTTCCGTCGAAATACGTGAGTTATTCGCAACTAAAGTCCTTAGAACATCGTCATCAAGCTCAGAAGGCCGTCCACTGCGAGGTTGATCTTCGAGGTTAAAATCTCCAGAACGAAATTTCGCGAACCATTTCTTTACTGTGCGGAGTGCTGGAGCACGGTCCAAATAAACTTCGCGAATATCTTTAGTTGCAGCGCCCACTGTTTTTCCTTTGCGGAATTCGTATAACATAATATGACGCATATGATCTTTTTCGTTGTTCATCTTCCATGCGTCTTTTCACTAAGCAACTCAAATAAAAATGAAATTATTTTATGCTTGATTTACAGTTCGGACTGTCACCTTTCCAACGATATATAATATGTATATATTTCTTTCACGAGCGCCACTCTCAAACGATTCGTACGGCATCCAGCGGAATCGGGCACGAACTTATGCACTCATCCAATATAAGGGTGTTTTTTGGTGTGGTTTTCAATGAGGCAAAAAAATTTTCGAATTTGGTCAGCTGTTACTTGATTTCATAGTGAACGGACTTACTTACTTGGCTTGCGGACTTACAAAATTCAACTCGCGCAAGAATTGAAGCTTAACGACCTTCAAGCGCTTCGCACGTTCAATGGATGGCCCAAAACGTGATCGATCCCGAGTTGCACAAGACTATTTTGTTCAGCGATGAAGCTCAGTTTTGGTTAAATGTGTGTGTTAATAACCTAAATTGCTGCATTTTGAGTGATACTAATCCACAATCCATTGTTGAGACGACGTTGCATACTCAAAAAGTCACTGTTGGTTGTGCTCTATAGGCAGAGGGAATAATTTTTCCATATTTATTTTAAAAAAATATGCTGGCCGTAATGTTACACTATTTAATGGCTTTCTCGGACCCGAATAGGAGGATGTTGATGTTAACGACGTTTGGTTTCATTAAGACGGCGCTACATGCCATATAACCAGCGAAACAGTCAATTTACCGAAGTAAAACTTTTGGTGAGCGCATTATCTCTCGTTGTGGGTCTATGGCGTGCCCTCCATGATCATGCGCTTGTGTACCACTGGACTATTTTGTGGGGTTATGTGAAGTCGTTTGCCTATGCAGATAAGCCCAAGACGATTGATGCCTTGGAAGAGAATATTCCGCGCGTTATTGCTGACATGCGGCCCCAAATTGCTGCAAAAAGTGTTTGAATATTGGGCCTTTCGGCTGGAATTTATTTGAGCCAGTCCGAAACCATTTTTAAATCACAACGTCAAACCCTTTATAATCTCTATAATAAAGTTAAATTCTTGATGATAGTATTACATTATATGCATTTGATTTCCACATTTGAAAACCACATGTCAAAATTTAAATCTTTTCATATTTTTTAAAGAAGAAAATTATTTATTGAACACAATAAAAGGGTTAATTCCACTCTTCATTGATATTTTTCATCTTTAGTTTAATATATATTTTTGAATACTTCAATCTAAGGCAGGAAAAATTGTATGGCATTTTAGTTGAAACAAATAAATATTTAAATTAACTGTTAGATTTATTTCATTTTGAATTCCAACGTGAGCAGAATACTCGCGGAAATTGTCTGTGCTTTAAATAACGTAAACCTTACAGTGGCTGACAAACTGTTTTCATCTTCGCAATCGCACGGTGCACACATATACAAATACATACAGGAGTATGTATGTATGATTTATTTTTGTGAAAGCAGCGAGAGAACTGGGAACAGCAAATAGTCAGCAGCCAAAAGCCAAGTGCCAACAGCTAACAGCTGTTTTCTATTTATTTCATCTAGTTAGTCTCTCCGTGGAAGCTGTACAAATAAATACTGATATTTCCATTTAGCTGAATCTAGAAAGTGCTTCAACTTAACTTCAAAACAAGTGCATACATACATACATACATACGTGATGTCTAAACCAGCATTATATTATTCGTTATTTAGTCCACCGGCGCGAGCTTGTATTTTAACGGCCAAATTGATTGGACTCGAATTGGATTTAAAGTAAGTTTTCGTGGAAAATTAAAAGATGCGACATATGTATATGTATGTATATGTATACGAGTACATATATATAAATGTTTCATAATTACATTTGAGTAACAAATAATTTATATTTTATAAAGATTGGTGGATTTTGCTTCAAAACAGCATCTCACGCCAGAATACTTGGCGGTAAGTTGTAACAGTGTTATTTGTTGTATATTCGTGCAGATTAGTTATGTAAAAGGTTTAATTTTTTCCCACCATAATCCCTGCAGCTAAATCCTCAGCATCAGATACCGGTTTTTGTGGAGGCGGACAATGAGATTTTTATTGACAGGTATGTACAAGTGGGGGAAGGGAATATCTAATGTAGGTGTGTCCATATGTGAGTACGTGCATGGTACCATGCTAAAGAAGATAAACAAATACATATTTACATATTTACATACATAAGCTTGCGTACATACGTTTTTACTTATTTTGTTATTTTCTGAGATTTCATTTTTTGTTTTACGTGACTTTTTGGTGAATATTTGAAAACAAAAATATCATTTTTCCAAAATACGCAGAATTTATGGGCAAAATGCCCAAGTATTTACCTAAAAAAGTGTATGCCTATTCGTACATATTACATATGTACATACATATGTTATTGCCCCCAAATGGAACATTCAATTGTTTATCAATACGAAAAGAGCCCACAAGTATAATGTATTTATGTATGTATGTACCTTTGTGTTTATAATAAGTGGAAAGCAAATATATTTGCAAGTACAATAATAAATTACATTTATTTATATATAAATGTATAAACATAGATATTACATTACAGTAGGTGCACGTATGTATATATCTAAGTAATTTTATATTTTTAGATTTAGATTCCGCGCTACTAATTGAAGTAATTATTTTTAAAATTAGCTACGCTTGCTAACAACATATTTGCAATACAATTCATTTATCGGGGCATACATTTAGGAGTTATGGCTCAAAGAACCTGCATTCTGCACATATACATTTAGAGTTAAAAGTAGTTGTTGACTTAGAACTTATGAGCCCCATAAAGCTACTTTCCGAAGAGAATATTGCTCTTGCCTGGAAATTGTCAAATGAACAAATTAGTAAATACAAACTTACATAAAAAACGAAAATGTTGCGCATACGTCCCGACAAATAGTTGATTTTTAAGATAGTGTTACTTAAAGCAAGCGAGAGACGGCTTATTTGGCAAAAGCGAAAAGCTTCGAAAAGTGACATAAAGTCGCTTTGACTTTGTCTGTGGTAAAGTCCTCTACAAGTCGCTCAACTTTCCCGACCTGCTGTCGGCTGCAGAAGAGTGGATATCGATGAAATTCGATGCGTCGGCGTTAGGAGTTTCTGAAAGAAAGGATTTTATGAAAGGCCTTGTGAAGTATTTATGGACTTCTCCATACTAGTAACGGAGAGCTGTGCGATTAAATATGCTTCAATTGTTGCTTAACGGCTATATATCGTAGTTGTAGGGAAACTATTAAGACCAGAAAGTTTCCGGAAATTGTTTGTTTTTTCAATATTTGCGGTTTGGTTCATCATGAATTCATTCCAACGGAACAGATGGTCAATAAGAAGTATTATTTGAGCGTTTTTTGGGCGAAAACATCCGTCATAAACGGCTGGAATTGTGAACCAACAATTTCCGGAAACTATCATCACAATAATTCGCCATCGCACCGAGCTGTAGTTGTGAACGATGTTAAGACCGAAAACTGTGACCCATGCGACTTCTTTTGTATTCAAAACTAGCTACCCCTCCGAGGAGCCCGTTTCGACTCGATTGTGAAAATTCGCAGAGGGAACTGCGGTCGACTGATTTCAACTGCTGCTGCAAACAAACTTTGACAGATCGTGCTCATTTTTGGCATAGTAATTAAGGACAGTGCTACGAAATTAATAAAAAAAAGTGCTGAAAAATATGCAGAGGACTGTTACAACCATTTTTTCCATACAAAAATTTAAATAAGTGATAATTATATCAGGTTTATCAGCTATTTGCATGTTTAAATGAAGGTCCCTATTATAAGTATATAAGGATTCCTGACTACACCTTGTTGTATTTTGCTGAAGGTAAAGAATGACTGTGGAACGGCATCTCAAACTCCCTACGTACTGCCGCTATGGAAACAATTGTTTTTTGGTAGTGCCAGAAAGAGCTGATACGAAGAGGACTACGTGTCGCAGTGGAAAGAAAGCAGACTGCCTACCTCGCAACCTTGCGATCGACCACAACACATTCGGGGTGGGATAGATACCGAGAGCTAAAGAGGGAAGCAAGACGCATTTGCCGACGAAAAAGAAAGAGCTTGAGAAGCTGGCCGACAAGGGTAATGCTCGAAAATTCTACGAAGAGATACAGCGATTTACATAAGGTTTCAAGACCGGAGCTAACTATTGTAGGACCCAGAGAGGTGATCTAGTGACTGATACCACCAGTATACTGAATTTATGGAGGGAACTCTTCTCCAATCTGCTAAATGGCAGTGAAAATGGAACATCCGGGGATGATGAGCCCCAAACTCCAATTGATGACGATGGAAAAGACACTCCACTACCCGACTATGAGGAATTGTGATTACCCGCTCAAAGAACAACAAAACGGCCGGAGCTGACAGCCTACGGGCAGAGCTTTTCAAATATGACGGTGAAAAGCTAACAAGGTACTTGCTTCAGCTTTTTTGCAGAATATGGTTGGATGAAAGCTTACCCGACGAATGGAGTTTAAGGGTGCTCTGCCCAATCCATAAAAAGGGAACCCCACCGTCTGCGCCAATTCCCGTAAGATAAACCTCCTTAATATCGCAATCGATCGTATTGTGTGAAAGACTACCTAAAGCCTATCGTCAACAAACTGATTGGACTTCGTCAGTGTGGCTCCAGACCTGGTAAATCAACCATTGACCAGATATTCACCATACGTCAATTCATGGAAAGACCGATCTGGTTTCATTTGGTATTTCCAACTGGCGCCAAACAACGAAAGTAAGAGATGAATGGTGCGATATTGTTGATTCGGATATATTCGCGTAAGCGGTGCCTTCGGCAATAAAGAAGAAAAACCAAATAATGTTTGGGGCTTGCTTATTACTGAGTTATTGTTTGCCTACTCAAGGAGATATAGGCAGAGATTACCCGCATTTCGCTACACAAAGTCTTCCTCTAAGTGAGGCGAATGCCATAACTTTCATCTACTCTTGGGTTGAACGAATAAAAATAGCTTGCAACCTTATGTATTTAACTGCATCATCAAGCTCAAAATAGTATACTAACATGACATAGCGATCTATGAATTATATATATTTTTATCCAAAGAGATTATAGTACACATATGTTAATCTAGACAAAACCCATCCAACGTACTTAACTTCGAGCAAATCGAGCTTGTTCCCTCCGACATTTGTCTGACTAGACTAAATATAATTGACGCATTGTAAACGCTGAAGCGATTTTCGGCCGAGCTTTTCCTACAATGTGCGTTATGCGATGGTTTTCTAACCTACTATTCTAAGCCAGCTCCGAATCGTCATGGATTTTTGTGTGGAGATTTTTATATCATGTCAGAAATAAATAAACTCGGAGGGTTTGACATTCCCTGCCGAGGGTCGAGCGCAATTAGCAAAATTATTTTTGGATGTTGGTGGAACCAGGACACGAACCCTGGCCTTCCTAATAGCAATACGCAATACCACTAAAGGATTACTTTGCACATATTTCAAAAAACAAACGAACCATAAAAATATGATATTTATCTCATTAAAATTGGTGGAATTTAAAGTGAATGGAACTATTTTTCTTAAGAAAAAGTGATCCTTATCTGAAATTATGTAGGAAGGCACATATCAAAAAAATCGAATTACAAATGAGTTTTTTTTAGGATGTATCAGCCCAGGGTCCACTTCTCGGAAGCGGAAGAAAAAATGGTTTTTATCCTAATTTCCGGAAGTTAAATGCTATACAAAGAGCAAATTGTTCATTTAGTTATGTTCGACAGATGTGCTCAAAATGTTCCTATAACCATGAATTTTTATACTGTATGAATCATTTGTGGGAACCGGTCAGATCGGATTACTAACATATAGCCTCCAAATAATGTGTGACTGGATCATAAATACATAAAGGATATAAATGAAGTACATATTGGTTTTGAAAATAGAAATGGAAAATTTCTCGTGTAGCCCTCATACAACCGATTTATTCATATAAGAGAATTTATATTTAATTCTCAAACAGTTTTTCGTTTTCTCTGCGAATGACTGTTTGAAAAGTGCATATCGGAGAAACGTAACAATGAAACCCTTAGATAGAAGACCTATCTATCCACTATTCATACTTGATCAATTGTATGCTTTAATTAAGCATCCCTATTAAAGGGAGAATAAATGTTTCAAACTAAATATAATACATTGTAAAAGAAAATAGGAAAATATAGTTCATGCTCGTATATTTTTTTATAAAAAACAAAATTGATGGGTTTGGCAAAATCTTCATTGAAAATATTTATATGTGCAAAATTATATCATATCATTTTTGTTTGGAAAATTACAATAAAATTAAAATAAGAAAGAAAAAAAAATATTGCAAATATAAAATGAGGTTTCCTTTATAGATCTTCACTAGATTCAGTCTGCGAGGCATAGAGTGAAATAATTTCTGTAGGGTTGGCCAATCGAATTTCTCCCAAGCCTCTATTATATCTTTAAGCTACTTAACGCTATCATACTAACTGAAATATGAATAAATCTTCACCGAGATCTGGACTTAAACCAGGCCACTGGAGCAATGGAATGTTGCGTAAATCGAAAAACGTTACCGTGGCCCGAGCAACATAAATTGGTGCGTTACCCTGTTGAAATGTTCAATTATTATCATGAAAATCTTCACCAAATTGTATCAGTTCACTGCCCAGCAAATCTATGTATTTCTGAGCATTAATTTTTCTCGGAAAGTAGCATATTTTTGTCTTGCCTCTAGCTCTAAATGCGGCCTATACTATGAAAGATCCACCGCCATAATTTCACTTGTAGCAGGTCGATGTTGGATGTTGTAAGCCCCTCCAATTCTTATGACGACCATCAAGTCCAACCAAATTATACTTTTCCTCATCACTAAAAATGACATTTTCAAATTCTTCAACCAAAATTTGTATTTGTCCTAGAACGCTATACGAGCATCTTTGTGTCGTTTGTGTGTAAGACTCGGTTTGGGAATCTTACATTCCTATCGTAGTCCCAAATCTACTTTCACTATTTGCGGCACCCGTTGCTTCGTAATATTGTGTCCTTTCTGCCTTTATTTGTCTGCAACTCATGCTGTTCGACGCCAGCAGCGGATTATGGCATTCAGTCCTCCCATCGATAGTAGGCTTGTTGTAGATTGTTGTCGGAATCAGAATTGAAGCCAGTATAATTTGTTAAACAACATTTCGCTATTTACTACAATAATTTATTTTTATTTACACTTTTGAAATTCAAAATACACACGATGTAAACTCTACGACAACTAAACGACAAAAAAAATCAAATTGCACATACGAGGGCTATATTTCTGGCCTAATAATGAAAATACGAATATTTATCAACGAAAATGGTTTATTTTTTTTTTTTGAATTTTTCGTCTTGGAAGACCCACACGGTCGGTTGCTGTTTTGTTTCGGGCTCATACGCATAGATCTATGATTCGTCACCTGTGACGATCTTATAAACGTCTTTTGAAGCACCGCGATCGTATTTTTTCAGCATTTCTTTACACCAATCCACACGAGCCTTTTTTTGAGCGATTGTCAAATTGTGCGGGATCCAACGAGAACAAACCTTTTTTACGGCCAGGTGTTCATGCAATATCGATTGTATGCTGGTGGGAGAAGTGCATAGGCATGCTTCTATTTATCTGAAGGTATGTTACATGACGGTCTTGCATTATCAGTTCACGTACGGCATCGATGTTTTCTGGCACAACGGCTGTTTTTGGACGACCTTCACGGAATTCATCTTTGAGTGAGCGTCGGCCACGATTGAATTCGTTGTACCAGTTTTTCACAGTGCTTAGTGTTGCCTAGGCCAGACCTATATATAGCAGCCTACGTATAAATATTTTATATGAAACAAGTCACAAATTTCTATTACATAAGATAACGGTATCACATATAGAGTCCAACAAAAAATGTTATGCATGCGTAATTGAGCTATTACCTATATAAATAATATTACAAATTCAAAATAACTGTACCGTTAGTGACATACAATTTTCAATTTACAATATTCAATTTACGTAAATAAATTTAAAATTATAAAACATAAGGTTTATGAAAAAAGTAATTTTTTTTTTCAAAATGCTCAAGCTCATGCTCGAAAATGTTCGAACAAAATCTTGAGCTCTAGTATGTATTGGGTCGTTCACTAAGTAATTTCGATTTATTAGTTCAATTTAAACATGAATTTTTTATTGTGTAAATTTTTTTTTAAATTAGACAAATTTGATTTTTTAGCAATCTTTCGAGTTGTTATTCGCCGATTTGCATCGACCAACGACTTTATTTTATCCACATCGTGGTGCATCCTCAAGATCGAAATTGTCAGAACGAAATCTCAAGAACCAATTTTGACTTCGTCATTCGATCAACAGATCTTCTCCGTACACATCACATAATTTTCGCTTTGCTTGAACTGCATTTTTACCCTTTCGATAGTAAAACAGTCAAATATGCCGAAAATGCTGTTTTGATCTTCCATCTTTGATAGAGCACCGAAGAAAACTATTCCAAATAATTTAACAAAAAATTTTATAAACTAGCCTTACTATATTAGCCATTCATTCGGCCGCGGTATCCGAATGGTTAGTATTGCGTACTACCAGGGTTCAAATCCAAAAGTTATAGAAAATTAAAATTAAGTTAAATTTTCTTATTGCGGTCGCCCCTCGACAGGGAATTTCAACTCCTCCAAGTGTATTTATGACATGAAATAAAAGCTCCTCATAAAAAACCATCAGCCGTTTGGAGGCGGCTTAGTATACCATAAACTGTAGGTCTCTTCATTTGTTGGAAAAAACATCAAGACGCAAAACCACAAATTGGAGGAGGAGCTCGGCCGAAAAAATAAATACATATTGTATATAATATATTCCAAATATATAAAAATAGTAAAATCAATCGAAACAAAATATGTAAGCACACATACCTATGTACTTTATTATTAGAAAGTGAAAATAACTCATATACATATGTATGTATGTAACTGGTTATCTAAATAACAAGATAGCCTTATAACCTCGAATTTCAATGTTGTCTAACTTGTAAATTACTGAAATAAAAATCATAATTTTCCATAACAGTTATTATATAATATACTTGGACTACATTTATTTATTCTATTATACGAGTATTTCTATATTATCATTTCTTCATTTTCATATTTCTACTCAGTCATGCAATTATGGCCTATATGGTGTCAAAATATGCCAACAACGATGATATGTATCCGAAGGATTTGAAGAAACGTGCACGCATTGATCATATGCTACATTTTGAAAACGGTGTACTATTCCAAGTTATCAAGGATATGGTGGTGAGTATTAAAAAAAAAAAAATAAAAAAATAAAAAAAATTAAAATAATAATAGTGCTGTACTAGCTGCACTTGGCTTCTCAATTTTAATTATTTTTCATACTTTCACTACAGCGACGTAATATCTATGGAGGTGAAGGTGAGTTTAATCCAGTAACATTGGAAATGTGCAGCAATGCTTATAGCTTTCTGGAGTCTTTTCTTGGTGACAGCCCATTTTTTGGTAACAGTGCTGTACTCACCATAGCCGATGTTTGCCTCAACACAACATTAGTCACACTTGACCTGCTCATACCGGTCGATGATAAAAAGTAAGGAAAAAATGGTTTTGATTTCATACGAAAAAATAATTAAATTTATAAAAATTTTAATTGCTTTATTATATCTCATACAGACACCCGAGACTGAGAGCTTGGATGGAGCGTATGAAAACTCTGCTACCTTCATATGAGGATGTGAATATAAGTGGAGCGAAAGTGTTGCGCGACCGCATAAAGAAGGCTATGCGAGGGAATAAAATCAAGGCGGACAGCATTACTGAATATGATTAAGTATGTTTTTATTGTTCAATTTTATGTAGTGAATTTATTATAATTGTACTAATATTTCTATATTTATTTAGTGACGGTTGTTAAATAATTGTTGTAATAAAAATTTCACATATCAAACATTTAAAAAATGTGTGTGTGAGAACCAAAATTAATTTAGTGAAAAGTATAGGATACTCAGTAAGGGGGGATCGAACGTTGTTCGCTCAAAAGTAAGATAAATGACTTGGACAATTTTCATAGTATAAGTTAATGCTTCTTAAGCGTTGAGATAAACCAGCAAAAACGAATATTTACAAATCAAATTCTACAGTGAATTCGGATTGAATTCATATAATTTACATAAATTTTTGTAAATCCTAAGCGATCTGCTCCAAAATGCCTTTATACAGTAAGTAGCTGGGGCATTGAGTGCGGTCTGGAAATAGACCGAACTGGCACTCTTCATTAGAAGGTACAAGCCACCCTTCCTCAAAGGCATCGACTCACCTGGAACTGGAACACGTTGAACACATATTGTGTATTCGAACTCAACCATGGACGAACCGCATAAGGTACGCCCAAATACTACACTCTACAGAAAGAGAACAGTCTTAACCAAGGTAAACTCTGTACATGACGTGGGCATACTGCTTTCCCCAGAAAAGTATCTGCTAATATGGCCTTTCTGGTGATGGCAGAGCGAAACCACTTACAAGGTGACTAGATAAATTTGGCCAGTAATCGAGGTAGAAATAATTAAGTCTGGGCTGCTTCTTAAACGACTTCTGCCGAGGTGCAGGAGCATAGATGTGGAGGAATCGGCGGAACATTACCTCTGTCACTGCCCAGCTCTCAGTGTGGTCCGTTTCTTGGGCCATTAGGCCTAAGTGCGCTTGATCAGGGTTTTATAATCAAACATTTTGTTAAACAAGCTAACTAATATCCGCTTGGATATTATAACTTTTATAATAATTTTGAATTTTTTCATTTATTTTCATAAAAAAATTGAAAAGATCCCGATTTGGTTGTAATTCGCATGATTATTGAGAATTAATTACCCAGTTTTGGCATGAATTCGCTCTTAAAAATTTGTTTGAAGAAATAAGTAGTTCGGCATATACGTATCTGGAGTGCGAATTACGTTTGAGAGAGCGAACAACGTAATTGGAGTGCCGTATATCATAAAAGAAGTACAGTGGAACCTCTGTAAGTCGAAACTCGATAAGTCGAAAACCTCTCCAACTCGAAGAAATATTTCATCCCCTTCCCTACAAGCCGTAAAACCTTCGTTACTCGAAATTTTAACCCTCTATTACTCGAAATACTCAGCGAGTCCCTAGAAGCTATTTCTGTATATTTTTACTCTCCGTAACTCGAATACCTACACTCAGACCTCTGTATCTCGAATATTGAATTAATTTTGACTATAGTTTGACTTGCAAGCTGGTGGAGGGAGAGAACAGACTATAGTTTTCTCACTCCCCCCCCCTAGCTTGCAAAGCTAATGATTTTATTGGCGCGCAGCTACTTGCGACTTTTTCAAGAAGCTGAGGATGCGAAGCTCAAATTTTTACTTATTCTCTTTCGCTGCAACTACGATCACTACCTACAATCTGCCGTAAAACAGTTTTTATAACGAACTGATAAGCAATGAGTGTGAAACGTAAACTTAAAACTCTGAGTCTTGCTGAAAAACTGCAAGTACTCGAAGCAGTAAAAATTTGTCAAAACAAGACGGATGTTGCACAACAGTTTGATATACCTTTAAGTAAACTTTCAACAATAATAAAAAATTTCAAATCATTATATCGCAAAGAAGTCGTCAGAATGATGGCGCGAGATTTAGATGAAGGAAAAAAAACGGCCATAGATGTATTGCAAGCCATGCGGATGACCGATAAAGCTTGGCGTAAAGTGACTGCTGCCACTATAAAAAACTGTTTTGGTCATTGTGGTTTTTCTTCGTCAACAACCGAAGAAGTTGAAGATGATGATTGTCTACGACCTCCTGAGGAATGGAATGCAATAGCACCTGGAATATGTTTTGACGATTTTATAACATGTGATGATGGAGTAATGACTGCGGGAAAATTATCGGACGAAGAGATACTTGATTCACTATCTCCGAGCAACGAAAACGACGAAGATGATACGGAAGATCCAATCGATATACCATGCACTCCAATAGTTTCAATCAAAGAGGCTAGAATAGCATTAAATACTTTACGTGATTTCATTGAACAATCAAGCAAATCAGAAGAAAAATAATTTTCCGCTCTTTGTATCTTAGATAATGAACAACCTGCTTTAAAGCAAAAACAAATTACTGATTTTTTCAAATAAGTTTGTAAATAAATATGTTGGTGAGCAGTTATGTAACGTGAATTTGCATGTATATTTATTTGACTTTCTCCTTTCTGTTTGTCCCCTCCCTAACTCGAAACCTATTACCGCCTAACTCGAAATCCTCTGTAACTCGAAAACTCTATAACTCGAACTTTTTTCCGCTCCCTTCCAGTTCGAGTTATAGAGGTTCCACTGTATGAGTGCGAGATGAGAGAGAGATGACATTTATCGATGATAAAATTTATAAAAATGAGAGCACATCAAATGACTTTCAAAATAAATTTTTGAATTCGCATTGTGTAATCGAAATGTGAAAATGGGAGCACGGATGTATATTCCTCAATAAATATCCTCATACGGCTCAATAAATGTTTTCTCTTGCTTTTAAAATAGTTTTTGAAATAATCTATTAATGGAATTTGGATTTATAATAAATCATTGAATTCCAAGTGAAGACGGTATGGTGAATGACCATAATTTGATTGGTAAAACAGGATTTTTTTCACAACGTGTTTTACTCCCCTCCCACCCAACCGACTGAGATGTGCGTCTGAAGGATAATAGGAAAATCGATCGTGGAAGCACGCTGTTACACTCTTCACTTACACTAAACAGCTATAGATTCGATCATCAGCTGCTATAAATTATATAAAAAAAGTAGAAGGAAATTACTTATATTTTTAAAGCCCAGAGTAAGTAGTTTTTGATAAAGAAAATATAGACGGAGGAATCGATACCGGTAAAATGAGTATTAGAATCGTTGTACAAACATTTCAATGTTTCTTTTGCATGAACACAATGAAATGGTTCTCAAGTATCTAGATGATCTTAAAGAGGTGTTCAAGGTGGCTGATTGGTTTTACCATTCTAAAATAAAAGTTGATGAGTTCAAAGAAAAATCCACGATTTACTCACTATTTAGGAAGGATTACTCATAGAACGGGCATCTCATCACTAACTGGAAAAAAGCAAAATCCAAACATGAAAAGACTCTAATCGTAAAATTAAATTACTTAATCGATAGTTTTGGCGCTTACAAATTAGAAAATTTATATACCTATATCAAAGTTGTATATCTATGAACAAAAACTAACTTAACTATGTTTTTATGTACGTGGAATAGGGCTGGAAATAAAGATATTAATTTATTTTTCAATATATTCACCTCAGGTCTTCTTACATTTTTGGACACAGGTAATAATTACTCGGGGCCTGGCCTGAACTGTAGGTTGGGTGATTCACCACTTTCCACGTTAAGAAGTTATGCATCGCAGCCAAGGTAACGCGCCTCTTGGGGTGGGCGCGTTGACGTGCAAAAGCAACACACCTTTTGTTGATTTTCCCTCGTCTTTTCTCTTTAATGACTTCTTTTAGTCGCTTGAATATTGAAGCGTTGTACTCTCCAGTTTTAGAAACAGATTTATCTTGATAATCGTTTAATAATATTCCTTCCGAGGAGCCAAAGGAGCGTTGCCATGAATTGCCCAACTGATTGTGACACCTTAAATATCTTGAGAGGTCCCCTGTTGAAGCCACTGCATGGAGTCTTGTTACGACTCAGTTTTATAATGATGAACCCAAGTTTCGTCTTCAGCAACAATTTGACCCAATACACCATTCCCTCACTTCATTACAGAGGTCCAAAAATGCACGTAAACACTCTTTGCGCTGTTGTTTTTACGAAGGTGTGAGCAATCTCGGCACCATCTTGCGTTGACCTTAGTCATGGCAGGATGTTCGTGCCGGATTTTAAAAATGCTTGTATTGAATACTCTAACCAGTTCTGCGAGCTGTTTATTCTTTAGACGAGCATCGTCGAGGACAATTTCTTCGAGAAGTTCTGGCGGCGTCATCTCGATGTGCTTGCAAGAGACTTCCTTGTTTGTTTAAATAAACTGTGCGACTTCTGCAGAATGGCTTTTTTCCGGAAAAGAGTAGCCGTAAGCCAATGGCATCCCATTCATTATGATCGCAACTAATTTTCCTTGCTTAGTAAGGACTTCATAATGGCACGATCTTCGAATTTTTTCATATTTCACTTTTCACTCTCATTTATGTCCTTTGGTTGATGATAGCTCAAAGACTAATTGTCTAATAACAACGGAACGTTGCGTTTATACTAATTATGAGTAATGAACATGAATATGTTACGATCCTAATGAACCCTTCATCATATTATTCAGGGGTGTTACAGAATCAGATTGCTATCAGAATCAGAATTGAAACCGACCGAATTCTGCTTAAGAGGTTATACATTTAAATTATTGATTTGCATTTTCAAAACAGAAGTGTAGCACCTGTTGGCAAGAGTAATTCTGCGTTGGATTTCAAGGCTGACGTTATTGTTGGTGTTAATGCTGGTCCCTAGATAAACGGAATTATCTACCACCTCGAAGTTATGACTGCCAACTAAATTTTTCCTGTGTGGGAAAATCAACCGTTCAAAAGCTTTTAGCTCTTCTGTTATAACCACCGAGACTGTTGGTCGCGCTAAGGAGATATTTGAGGCATTGCCTACAGACCGTTGATAAGAGCCGTCTACCAAAAACCGCAGTGTCGTTGCAAGTTGGAGTACAGGTGAGATAGACAGTGTATCATATTGGTCTATGAATCTACATACAAACAAATTTTGTATCAGCAAATGTAAAAGTAGAATGCAAATTGCACTTATGTACATCGATTCTAGTAGCTTCAGCGGATTGCACTTATCATTTAAAATTGTGCGCGTTATTTTCTCATTGGTTTTTCCAAATTCTTCTATCATCAAAAATGCTATCTCCCGCCAGAAGTTATTTTATTTTTAAGTAAAAATCACAAATGTGTTAAGGGGGGAGACTCATGTAAATGCCTCGAAATCGGTCATTTTTTAATATTTTTTTTTACAGTGATAAAATAATTTAATTGTTTAGAACTTTTAACACAACTTTATTTAACATTTTAAGATTACAAAAAAAATTTTTTTTTTTTTTTGTAATTCAAAATGGTGGCTCAGCATGACGTCTTGTAGGCTGCCTCTAACGCGAGGTCCGAAACTGCTCCATTTGTCACTCATCAACCGTTGATCTGAAACACCAAAAAGAAAATTTGTTTTTTTCAAGACATATAAACGGAAAGGATAAACCTATAAAATTAAAAAGAAAAGAATACAATCCAATATAAAATCAGCCTTAAAAAAAAGTTACGTTTTTTAGCTATTTTTTTGACCCTTTTGACCCCAAAAAAATAAATAATCAATCAAAAATACCTGAAGTTTTAGGTTTATCCTTCCGGTAGTAATGTAGAGAAAAGCCTCATCAAATTTCAAACAAATCGGTCAATAATTTTTTGAGCTACAACACGAGCAGTTTTTCAAAAAGTAGTTTCGAGATAATCGCGTTTAAAGTTTCAGTACACAGTACAGTTCAGTACGGCCCGCTCCACTGTATTAGCTATAACTTTGTAAATATTCGAGATTTTTTTTTTCCGGCTCGTCAGTACACGTTCAACATAGTATACTTTCAGAATATTGAAAAAAAAAAAATCGATTTTTTGAAAATTTTACATGAGGCTCCCCCCTTAAAACCAGTACAAAAATTTAATTAAATTGCCGGGCTTTTTGCTCAAGTTTGTTGCCAGCTGATTCGAAAATCGGTTTTGCTTATCTTCGAAAACAGCAAATTGAAGTCGGTTTGACAACACCATTTCAAACAGATATTGATTTTCAATTCCAATAAATAAGCAATTAAGCCTCGGTCTCTATAACACCCCTGATTGTATTTATTAAATTTAGTGTAAAAAAACACACATACATATCTAATTAATTGCAGTTTTATTAAATTTTCTTAGATTAAAAACCTTATTTAACATTATTTACATACATAAAACAAATTTACAATTATAATCATAATTACTGCCAGTATACATAAATTTTGATTAAAATTTAAACGCTGCTTAATTATTTACATAATTATCAAATATTATATAATATTTAAATTTATTGAGTACACAGGATATCCTTTAAAAGCTTATGAGTGTAGATAGGTATGCATATTATTTTTTATACAAAGTTTTTGCGCTGCTAAAACACTTTAAACGTTCAAAAATACATTTTCAATGCACACCCGTTACTGTTTGCACTCTTTTATAGCACAACATTTACATATTTATTTAGGCTTTCAATATCAGGTATATCTTTATTTCATTTTTATTTAGTTTTAAAACGCAATTACTTTCATCATTTAGTATTTAGTTTTTTTTTTTAATTGTTTTGCTGTTGGTAATACTTGTATGTATTTATGTCTTTTATATAGAGTCTTTTCAAGGTTGTTTTCATATATAGTTTTTTGTTTTTAATATTTGATTTTAAAACTTCTACAGGAAATGCAATAATTACAACAAATAACAGCTTGTCTGCCGCGCTCGTTGTTAAGTAAATGCTTGCATAATTTACATACATTTTGATATTGTGAATAAATAGTTAATCAATTTATTAAGTTATTTTTGGAACTGATTTTTTCTTGCGTAGAATTAACACTGTTAAGTTATGAGGTTTTCCTTAATCCATTTAAAATTTATTTGAGTTAATATAAAATAATTTTGATTTAATTTTTATTATTGTACATCAAATAGTGTTTGAGCTACTAAATTACTGTTGTGATTTCCTAAGATTTTGCAGAAAGTGTTAATATCTTTTTTGCGTATTTAAAATTTCAAGTTTAATTATTTTTGCGATCGCATATTAAGTTTACAGATTACAATATTTTTAAGGTAATTTCATTATGACGAATAAAGCAAAAATAAAAACAAAAAATTAGAAATGCTCAACTAATAGAAACGATGCCATTTTGTTTTTTTAATGTGAAAACAAAAATTACCTGAATGATTTTGTTTCATTTCGGCCCCATGTTATCGAAACGAAATGAAATTGTTAATTTTGAAACCGTATTAACTGGACATTAATTAAAATGGTCAATGTTAACTTTTAACATTATCTGTTAACGATTTAACATTAACGACAACATTTCATTTGGGGTAAAAGCGAAGTAACGTTATCATTTCCAAATGTTTATCCGAATTGATTGAAATTTTTTGTTTAACGTGAAATTTATTTTTACGATGCAGCCTTGAAAAAGTACATTTTTGATATGGTTTCGTACCCCTTCCCGCTGATGCTGTAGTCTGCCTCTCTGAATTTGTTAAAATCTTACCGGCGTAGAAAAAATATTTTTTATTTAAGGCTTTCGACATATCATTTTATCAAAATCTCAACTCGTCCCTCGTATTTTTAGTTGCAATAAATTCAAACTGCTGCTGTAGTTTTCTCACTTTCCCAAAAAAAAAATGTGATCTGAGTCAGCCCCAAAAATTAAAGTATCTGTAATAAACTATTTTTTTTTAATTTTATTTTTTTTTTTTAAATAATTTTATAGTTCAAAATAAGCATTGAGAGAGGATCTTTACAAATCACTTGTTGACTTCTACGGAGAAATAATGATTCGTATGAGCAGAAAGCAAGAGTGAATCAGGAAAAATAAAAACAGCAAAAATCACAAAAAAAAATATTAATATTTTTTTTTTAGATTTTTTTGAATGCAAATTTACATGAAATGTTTCTGAGATGTATCACTAAGATGTCCTGAAGCTTTAAGGGTGTGTTCTATATATTATGATGTAGGCATTCAGACAAAAAGCTTTTTCCGAAATATTGTTCCTAAAGGGGTGAAATTGGAAGACGAAGTTAGTATGTCCTAACGTAATGTTTGGAGTGTTCCTCAGTACTCTCTCAAAAAAAAAAAAAAAAAAAAAAAAATTCAAAACGGTTCCAATATATCTCTCCTTAAACCAATTTTAGGAAAGCAAAATTGTGTATATAAGGAAATTCCAAATATCAAGCAAATCGATCCATCAACACGAGATCGGCCCCTGGACCACTTCTCAAAAAAAAAAAGTAAAATAAAAACTTTCAGTAGGGTGCGATATTTTGTAATCTCGGACTATGTTGACTGTGATCATAATATTTATATTATAAGAATTTTTATATGTTAAAAATAAACCCTAACTCAATTGCACTTGGATACTTCGTAAACAACAATCAGTTTTGGGACATGAGACAAAGGAGAAGTGCGATGAAAGTGTCTAGAATATCCAATTTGTATTATATTTCCAAAATTTAAATGGCAAAAAATGAATTTTATATTCAGCTAATATATATAATTATCATGTCATAGAGTTTGTTAGCAAACTCCTCCAAAAACGGCTGGTCCGATTTTTATGAAATTTCGTGTGCTTAACGCGTAGATATGAGAATCGGACAACATCTATTTTTAGAACCGGAAAGTGTACCAGGGACTGACCTATTCGAAAAAATTATATTAACCCAATAAAAAGTGTCATACGTTCCCTTACGCTAGAAGTTTAATGAAGGCAAATTGGATCTGTTTCCTTGTAATTTTCGTGCGATAAAAACGGAACAACTCCATAGCAAGCGCTTACGAGCATTTGACAATTATCAAGTGGGGGGGAAAAAATAACTCTCAGAACGACACATGTGGTTAATTTTTAGTATGGCGCCGGACAGCGAAAAGAAGAGAGGAAAGGCGCGCTAATATTGATTCGGCTATAATCGCGTAAGCGGTGCCAAAGCTAATACAGAAGTAGAAGCCTCAATTGGAAATGAAAGGAATGTGACCATTAATTTTGCCTGGTCTGTATAAGTTGGGTGATGGCTTATTGGCAAACCGTCTTTGTGGTTTGTTTTAGTGGCGTAAAACTAATCGGCTACTACCATATCGCTTTCCAATGATTTTGAGTACATTCAAGTAGTTCATGAAAAGATTAACACTATCTATATTTTTTTACCACTCTGAAGTTAATCCAAAGGCTTGGAATTCAGGCGAAGCGAAGTTCGCTGGGTCGGCTAGTACATGTATATATATATGGTAGGTAGTAGTCTGATAATTTACATTCTTTTTAATGTTTTTTTGGGAATATTTCATTTGACAAAAAAAAATAATAATAAAATCCAATCACTTTCATTTTAATAAAATAATATATTAATTAATAGTATCGCATAGTGTACAAAATAATTATTTTTGTCTTCCTAAGAAAGCTATTGCATAAGAAAATAACATATATTGTACATCGGTTGGATAGAAAATGTGTTTTTTTTTAACATCCAGGCCGACCGTAAGAACGTTGTTTCGAGAAAAACGCGTTTCAGCTACCTAGTCTTAGCGCGTACTACTACGAGAAGCTCACGTATAGATGCTATAACTTCGTCAATAATTCGAATTTCGTTCTAAAATTTATAAAGTGTAACTTCGAAATAAAAGTTCCAAACGAAGTTAGCAGACTACTACCTTAACCGTTAAAGAGATTTTCGAATTTTAGTTAACAAAAAAGACACAACCCTCTTAGATAACACTTCCAAGTCGTTAGTGTCGTTTTCTATTTTTCTTATTAGTGGCCAACACTTTACTGCACAAATAGTGCCAAATTGAAAACTTGAATTAGTTTTGAGACACTCTTTATATAATTTATAAATCAAAGGGAACCACATAAGGAGGCAATCGTTCCATAGTATTTTCACATTTGCAAGTCGATCTAATTTTTTTTTTTCATATTTTTTGCTATATTAAAATTTATATAAAGTACAATAATTAAAGATTTTATATTTCTCACTTTGTCCTTTTGCGAAGCGCTTCAAAAATATTTGACAACGACAAACATCGACTAATCGCCAAGAATGGATATTGATTTTCTTAATCTATATGTAGCTACATTAGCTTGCATGTGTTATCATTAAAATAGGATTTAATGTCCTTCGCTGTTTCTTTTCGTATTTTATACAACCTAAATCAGTTGACTAATTGATATTTTATTTAAAAATGATATTAGTCTTGATAATTTTTTTATTTTGCGCTATATAATTACATATACATATGTATATTGTTATTTGTTTTTATTTATATTTATATTTATATTTGTTTTTATTTTTTATTTTTTTGCCAATCATCACAGCGCTTTTACATCTAGTTCAATACATAATAACGTACAAATATATAGTTTTATGAATATGTTTAATTTTCGTGCTCATTATTAATACTCCAAATATCTATGTACTTGACATATTACTGCGTACATACATACACTATAATATCACTATATGTGATCCATCAGCGGGTTCTTACGCGTATAAAGCAATCAACTAGTATATACAAAGAGAAAAATGCATTGCTTCTACATACATTTAAATTTACGAGTACAGCAAATATTAAATTAATTATATTATATTTTAAGCAATATTCACTACCAAAATTACACTCGCCACCGAATGTAAAGTACGGAAGTAAAGGATTATAGGCTCATTCACAACAGCTGCTGCTCAATCGAAGGTAGTCCAATTGCGCATGCCACCACCGGTACCGGCGAGACCACCACCAGTGATTCCATTGCTGGTGCCACCAACATTTGCTGCCGTCGTTGTTGCGGTTGTTAGTGTGGGCGCTGTGGTCAAAGAGAATTGATCAAGTCCATATTTGCGCAACAATTCAAAATCCTCATCTGGTGCTGGCATTGGTGGCGGCTTGCTGGTTGGTAGAGGTGGCGGTTTCACCGTTGGCGGTTGCAATTGCACCGATGTATGTGCGCGTGTTTGTGGCTGTGCACGCATATGTGGAGATCTTAAGTGTTGTGGCGTGTGGTAAGGATACATTGGATTGCTTATACTACTGGCGGCGGGAGTATTGCCCAAAGTGTTGGTATTGGCAGGCAAGGTGGTTGATTTCAAACCATTCGTCTTGGCGCTGCTATTAGCTGTGGCTATGCCATTACGTAAAGGTAGCGGTCGTGCATTCTGATTTAGTGGATCGAAATCTTCTAAATCGAAGCTCGTATTCGTACTATCGTCCAATGAAATCAGGTCGTTCATAGTGTCTTCCTGCGAAGATGTTGACGACGGTGCGGCAGATTTGAGCGATAATTCCGGCACTGGTAGATGTTGGGACTGAAGTGAACGCAAAGACTGCTGAGTGGAATAAAAATATTTTTAATTGTGTATAATTTATATTTATGCAAGAAAAGAAAAAAAAACTGCTTGAAAAAATGTATGCTACCACAAAAAAAGCGTTTAAAGTGTTATTATTATCATGAATATTTTTCTTTTTTATATGAAAATCTTGAGGTTAAACGTATCCATGAGGGCAATTTTTTTCAAATGAAATGTAGAAAACTTTGAACTGCGTTGGTTAATTTAAGTTCGTAAAAAATGTTTATACTAGCTATTTAAAAATGTAATGAAAATAAACCGAACAGAAGAGCGTTACCTATATATTCCATGCGGCTTTTGGCATTCAAAAATTTACCTACTGTAAGGAATGCCTGTTGTAAGATTCGACTAAAATCTCATAGTTCCCATAACAGTTTAATCTTTCTACCAGAACGGCCCTTGCTATTATACGACCAAGGACTTTCACTACCGTAATATTCCCCGAAAACTAATTGGGGGATATTTTTGCGATTAAAACTTCTAATTTAAAAGAAATAGTAATACTAAGGACTGCGCATAGTAGTAGTCCAGCGGATGTCGGCCTTTAATATGGAGCATAATTATATTCAGAATTCAAGAGAAGCAAATCTGGCACCTAACAAACGTATTCTCTGTCCTCAAAGTCTAATTCAACGGTAAGAAGAAGCCAGCTTTTAAAAAAGCATATGCATGGTGTGTTATTGTGCATTATTTAGAACCTAAAAGTCATTTATGTACGTGAAAAAAAATTAAGAGAGAGAGAGAGAGAAAGGCAGAGAATGAGAGAGTTCAGGAATCTGACGCATTTCAACTTCAGTTTCACGATAAAAAGAAAATTAAAGAAGAAATGAATAACAATTTTTCAGCTTGTTCGGAATGATTCGCTATGTGAGATTTTTCTTACGGTGTACAGTCGGCTCTGTCTTGGGCTGTCACTTCTAACCCCGTGTCGGCACGTTAAGAATATTTTCCTTGAAAGGTGTGTTCTCTTAAGCGTTTTAGTAAAGTATAATTAAAACTCTTCAAAGTAGTTATTTAGTTAGGTAGGTAAAGTGGATGTCTGAAAACACACTTAGAGCTTTAGGAGGCCGATTGTGATACGGGACAGAAGTTCTCCTCAGACCAGCCTGGCGTCTTTGAACTACCGTGGTTTAGATAAATTAATTTAAATTATTAGTAGTACTTCGAGATATCATCAATAAACCCGAGACCGATAGTAGCTAACCCTTTTGTATACAAAAAGCCTTGCATCCGCATAGAAGAAGTTCTTTTACTTCTACTTCCTGGCAGATTCCACAGTAATATTCCCAGTGTACTGACGTGTCCGTCAATAAGCTAGTGACCTCTTAGCCCTTCTATTAGTCATTATTTTTATATTTCAATATATATATTCAGCACTGGCCACATTTGTTTATTTGCTGAGAAAGTCAGGGATTATTTCCTACGAGACCCAGCTATTTCTGACATGAAATGAAAGCCCCTCGGTATAGCATGAACTGCAGGTCTGTACTTTTGCTGGAAAAAACATCAAGGTGATAGGGGAGATTCCTTCAGTATGAGTTGAGATTTGCTGCCGGTTGTTTGCTGTAATATTTGTGGACATTTTTGAATCGGAACTAAGCACTAAATTTAAGGCCATAGTTAGGATGGGAGGGAAGAACACACGTTGTGGAAGCAAAATATTTCCTTAAAGTTAGGTCCACTGAGCTACTACGACATTATTAAGAACACTATGGCTATTATATACCCACTTAGGTTTCTTAATGGATTGTTTGAAGAGGCTGTCATTGTTGCCTGATCACGTCGAAAAGTGAATTTTTATTGACTCATTTCAATGCCTCAATATTTTTATCTAGCTTTTGTGTAGCAGATGTGAAATCGTATCTCATCCCTAATCATTCTTAAAACCCCTTCATCCTCTGCTGTAATGTCGTTCCTCTTTGACATAAATGGAATGCTAGATTTTTCGACCAAACCTCGACCACAACCGCTACATCTCTCTAGTTAGGGCCTCTTCTCAAACATATTTAGAATTAAGTTGTCTATAAGAGGTATTCAACGAAAAAAACGAAAAAGGGATAGATATTGAGCATTGAAATTAAATTTTTTGTATGCGATTCTTTGAAAAATATTCGAGCTTAACCTTATCACAGTTCAAAGTTGAAATTTATAGCTCGACAAAACAGAAGTATTAAAGTCTATGAATGAAATAGTAAACTATTAATCAAATAATATGTCGTTAAAGCGTAATTAAACAAACAAAAGCATAAAATGTGGAGTGGGGAAAGGGAATGTGGTATGTTATGTAATCCGAAAACAACAAAGTTAGATGAATATGAGCGCAGTTAGATTATAAAAGCTTCATTTTTGTACTGCACGCCAGGGCCACTATGCTAGGTATACATTTCAAGGTGTACATGCTACGGGTTGGTAGCATTGGCGGATACCTCTTTTTTCTGTCGCGGCGCCGGCACTGGTGTTGTCTCCGTAGACGCTGTCGCTGTCATTGCCACTGCCTCTGCTGCTGGTGTTGTTGTTCTCGTTGAGTCATCATCACACGAACGCGCCTGATGAAAGAATGATGACGATGCAGCCGATACAAATGAACCACCACTCGAATCAAACGATGAAGATGACACCGATGCGTTAGAAGCATTGGAAGACGATGAATTGCGCAGCGCATCATGCTGCAGTAAACTGCGTTCAGCGTAATCTTGCCAGCAATTATGCTCCAAACGCTGTATGCCCGCGTGTACGGCGGCAGCGGCCATAGCGATCGCATTACCGCCGACAGTAGCAGCCTTCGAACCAGTGGTAGTAACATGAGCCTGCGGCGCACGTATGCATGTCAAATATGCACTTTCCGCGCTGCTGTCGCCAATAACATTCTCGCCGGTGCATTGACGTCGCGGTGGTATCGGTGGTATTGGTGGCGATTGCATATCTGGTGGTTTATCGTAAATAAAATCGGTTGTCACTATTCTATTTAAGGTCGATGTGCGCTTTGCGGTCTGTGGCATTGCCACTGAGCTATTTTCTACTGCATTTGACCCCTCCTCATCGTTTACAGCCCTTGTAGGCGGTTGAGGCACCGGCGGTGGCTTCGTTTCTACATATGGATGTAATGTGAGTGCCGTTAGTTGACGTCGCACTTGTGGATGATTGTAATATGATACTGGTGGGTTGGCTGTTGCAGTATGCGGCGTCGCATTTGTTGGTCCACCAGTGGTTAGTGATTGTAGCAAGTGTGCGGCTGGTGGCGGCGGTCTTGCTGGTGGTGGGCCACCTGTACGGGTGGCTGTGAGTCTTTGATGTTGATGTTGCTGCTGTTGTTGGGCATTTTGTTGCCGCTGGTAGGCTTGCTGGTGCTGATTATTACTCGCTGAGTTTTGATTTTGTTGAGAGTGATGGTGATGATGATTGTTGTGATGCTGTGGATGAGTTTGGTGAGTGTTCGAATCTAAGCTCATGCTGGGCTTAAGCTGTGGGTGTATGCGCACGCGTATGAGTGGGAATCAAAGCAAACATTTTTTGTTTTGTTTTTGTTGTTGATAAGTTGTATTTGTGGCGTTGTTTGTTAAGCGGGGAAAAAAGCGCAGCGATTATTGTTGGTAGTAGTGGGGAGATGGTGTTGATTGATGGTGGTTCAATGGCAATTTGCCGTTGCGTTTGCGATTTTTTATGTAATTTTTTTTTGCAGGGTTTTATATTACGGTCGATGTTATGAGCAAAACAACAACAACAACATAGAGCATGTGCAACAGAAATGCGAGTACATAAAAAAATATGAAAATATAAGAAAAGAAAAAAAGAACAAAGAACAAAACAAAACCGATAAGAACGTAATGTAACGAGAACAATGAACACAGCAAGACAAATAAATACATATAATATGCACACACATACACACACACACACAAGCACATTTGTTAACACATACATATGCATATCTATTAGTTTAAAATACATTTATTATATAACACATTTGTATGTACATACATACATACATACATACATATTGACAAAAAGCAAAGCAAATGCAGACATTAAATACATATTTACTAACATACAGACGATACACATTTAGGAATGTCGGGCAGGCGTTCGGATTAAATGGATCAGTAAACACGTCCATACAAATATATGTACACATGTACATATATGCAACTGTACACTTATAAATTTAAATTTTGTAAAGTCCAAAGGCTTGTGGGAGTTCATTTGCTTTAAAATTTTGTTGGATGAAAAATTATTGGCTGATTTTAATACAGGGTACGCCATCTATTGCGATACATTTGAAACTTGAATATAATATATACATATATAAATGGCGTTTTCTAATCGCTAAAGCGATTTTCGGCCGAGCTCCTCCTCCAATTTGTGGTTTTGCGTCTTGATGTTTTTCGAACAAATGGAGGGACCTACAGTTTCTACTAAGCCGCCTCCGAACGGCTGATGGGTTTTAATGAGGAGCCTTAATTCATGTCAGAAATATACTCGGGGTGGTTGACATTCCCTGCCGAGGGGCGACCGCAATTAGAAATATTAACTGAATTATTTCGTAATTTTTTGACGTATATAGTGGCATGTTCAGTCTGTTTTGTGCCATGAAAAAACTAACTAACTACCGATACAACATGCTCCATGGTGATGGTGAGTTTTGATACAAAATCATCATCATGGGCGATGAATCACATTTCCCATTGAATGGCGCGGTGAATAAGCAAAACTGCCACTATTGGGCCGAAGAAAATCCTTGTGAGATAATCGACGAGCCTCTCCATGACCAAAAGTGTCTGTTTGGTGCTGCGTAGATATCGGCCGTATTTTTTCAAGATTTGCAACGCCGTTACGCAAAATTGAGGGCGCTACAGAGCGCAACAAATAAAATTTGTGTAAAAAAAAAAAACAAAAAAGAGTTGTTTTAATCAAAAGTTATTCAAGTTTCAAACGCTATCGCAATAGATGGTGCACCAGTACAATTCAAATTAGCTGAGTAAATATTTTTTAACAATATGTAATCAAAGATCCAAAATGACCATTTCGAAGTATTGTATTAAAAAAAGAATGATATTTCATAGAAATAACAATTGTGACTCTAGATACCTTGGGATCGAGCAGTGTGAAGAAATTTTCAAAAAAAATCTTGAGCTTTAGTATCAACATACCTTTTTTTCTTAGGAAAAATTTTTTCTTAGGAAAAAAGAGGTTTCAGTTGTTAAAACCTGTGTTTATTATTATTATAATATTTTAATGGGAAATTAGGCATTTAATTTTTTATATTAGGTTCAGCAGCAAACTAACTGTTAGTCAGAAGGGGATAATTTCATATTAGATGGTTGGTCCCATTATCGTGAAAATTGTGAGTTTTGATGTTAGTTACAGCTTATAACCAAATAACATTATAACGATTTTCGGACGGCTAATTTTAACGTTTTTATTATCCGCTGAACTTATTTTAACGATATTCGGTATCGCTTGATCAGCTGTTGTCGTAAACTACTCGAAAAATCTCCAACAAAGTGACGAATATTTTGAAGTTGTTAGCGCCATCGATAAAATATTGATATTACATTAAGGTTAAACTGAAGTAAATCATATCGGGAAATTGCCTAATTTACATATATATAAAAAGAAAAATATGATAATAAACAAAACTGGCTTCGGAGTATTTGGCATAGGTTTTACCCCAAGAAGAGGAGATATCATACCTTTCGTCATTGGTCTCTTTCCACTTGAATGCAACTGAGAGTTGAATAAATCGTTTCTCAACTTGATAGCCACCTAAAAGAGAGAAAAATAACGGCGATATCTACAGACCCTCAAACTCATGTAACTCAAGTGTTTTCCCAGTATTAACACTTTAGCAACATTGAAGTATAAAGGCTTCTGATCACATGGCTCAGCCAGCGTGGCCGCTGACTCTTCTTTCACTGAACTATGTCAATGTCTTATCTTATCTTATGACTTATCTCTCCGTATTATATATTACTCGAGTCTCTCGAGGCAGCTCGAGTCCTTGGTCACCAATAGGTGGAGTTTGGAATTTCGAGACCACCATTCATAGGCAGAGAGTTCATCAAGGTGCTGACGGCCTCTCAGTCAATGGCGTTTAAGGTGTACCGTCCTACCCAGCGGTTCTTGTCTATGGCGCTGTATGGAGGTGTTTCCAACGGTAACATACCTGCATATATTGGGTACACAGCTTAACATTATGCTTCTTAACTTCTAGCATAGATGTTTCACTGGAGAAGTGGTATGTCGGTGTTTTGACAGGCCTGTAGCTTCTTTATCTACGTCTTACTAGTCCCCGGTATCCAATCGGAGCAGCACAATTTACGCCTTGTATGTTGCCAGCAAATGTTTTTGTTTCTTTGTATTTACCCAAGTTGCTGACGGCTAACGTTTCGAGGATTTTTCAACGGCTTTTTATTTTTGTGAAAATCGCAGTTGTATACAAAGTGAACGAGTGGATGCTGATCCCCAGTAACTTTGGGTTGTTAGTTGTTGCAATTTTTACACCATCGACTTTCACATCGAGTTCGACCCGGTACTCAATCTCATGGACAGAATTTCCATGAATCGTAACTAAATTGACCCATTTCCGAAGTGTATGGTCAGTGGAGATGAAAAGTGGATGGCACTCATGGTCGAAGCATTCAGCCGGCCCAAACGGCCTCCAAGTTAGAATTGACGGTCAGGAAGATTAGGTTGTGTGTTTGGTGGGATTGACAAGAAATCATCTATCATTATGAGCTTCTACCTTACGGCCAACCTCTTAATTCGGACGTACTATCAGCAACTGAACCGACTAAAGAAAGCAATTGCCTAGAAGCGCCCAGCTTTGCCCAACAAAGCGGGAATTGAGTTTGAACAAGACAACGCCAGACCACACACATCGATAGTGGCTCGCCAGAAGTTCCAAGAGTCTGGCCTTCGCCTTATAGTCCGGACCTCGCACCGAGTGATTACCATCTATTTCTGTCCATAGCGAATGATTTGGCTGATAAAGGATTGGCCTCAAGAGAAGCCTGTAAAAATCGATTGTCTAAAGTTTTTGTCAATAGGAGCAAGGGTGTCTATGAGAGAGGCCTAATGACATTGCCTTCAAAAAGGCAAAAATTTATCGAGCAAACGGTGCATATATGAAATAAATCTTATAATTCTAATTGTGGTAAATAAAGCTTTCCATTTAATGCAAAAATAATGGATTAATTTTTACTAGACTGAACAAGTACAAAGATTGATAGATTCCTTCGTATTTTCTTTAAAGGCCACAATATTTTTAATGTTAATGCCTTTCGGTTATTATTATTATTGTTGTTAAGGGCTACCAAAAGTTAAAAAAGCCTGCCCGACACATTCCTTTGAGAGCAGCAAAAACAAACAACAATACACACACAAATATAACACTAAATTAACTACCACAAATACACAATGGTTATGTAAACAAAAAACCAACTGAATGAATACTCACGCTACGATCCACAAACGGTGGTTGAAATAACGGATGATTTTGTAGTTCCTGTGATAAATTCATCTCCGATGAACAGAGCGAGCTCGCCGGGCTAACAGTTGGAGACGGAGCCAAATGAGCAGCAAGATGAGCAGTGCCATGCGTAATGCCCGCAAAACCGTTCGACTGTATGTGCGCACTCGAGCTGGATATAGCCAAAGGCGTGGCACGTCGTATATACTGGTTGGAGCCATTCAAATCCTCCGGACGAGCGTATTGAAAGGAAGCAGCACCCGTTGATTGTTGATTTGCGCCACCTGTAACACCAGCCGCTGCAGTAACACGTTTATTGCTGAAAATCGGTGAACTCGGTGCTGAATGATGACCGCCAATGGATTTGGTTTTGCCGTAACCAAAGCCAACACCAAAAGCGCTGCCACTACCGATACTGGTGCCGTCAATGCGATCGTGTTGCGAATTCGATGTGAGATGCGAACGGAAGTGAGTTGTAGAGCTATTTGGTGGTGTAATATCGCGTAATTTAGATTTTAAGTCTTTATATGCGCTCTTGACGCCGCGTGAACCCTCTTTGACCTGCGCCAAGGAGCGTGAGTGAAGCGAGGAGGAGGAGGAAGAAGAAGAAGATAAAACAGTGAGGGATTAGTATATAACGAAGGCGTTGTTGAGTTGAAAACTATTTTACTAATACAAAACAAGCATACTTTTAGGCGTATTGCAAGCATTATGGGCATTAAAAGCGCCCAGTTACAACAACACAAACAATTTATTGAACATAACGGTTACCAATTGTTAATTTACGTAATATAAAATTACACTGAATAGTTTATATATATTTGTTAGTTAGTTAAAACTTACAGTTATATTAGCTACTTGTACATATATGCCACTCACCGATTTCACAGCAGACTTCACGGCCGGATTCGTCTGCGTTTCAACGTTAAAGATGCGCATACAGTAGAGATACAAGCCAAAACAAATTTACGCAATGTTTTAAGATTTTAATTATTTTTTTGGAGATTTTCAATGAATATTATTTAAAATGAAATGCAGTCGTTTGTTCAACGGACGTTTACAGAGCAATTGAGCAACGATATTACGGAAAAGAACGTAGAAGCGCAGTAAAGCATACGCCAGCCAGTCGACGTCGAACGTGTTGAGTATGTAGCAGTAGTGTGGTGGCAGTGGCAGTGGCAGTTGATGATTGGTGTGTAGTAGCAGTTAAAGAATATTTAGATATTTTTTTTTTTTGATTTTTTGGGAGCAACAAAGCACGTTTTAGGTTCGACCGACGATTTCAATATGGAAAAAAATTCGAAAAAAAGAAGAGAAACAAGTGATGTTACTATTGACTAAGCTATATCTGTATGTAGGTTGGTATTAGACATTAAAGCATATTGGTTGTTTGTATGTATGTACACTATTTGTTTAAAAAGCATGATTTTGTGTTTTAAAATTATAAAATACGCGTATATGTATGTATGAATATTCGCCAAAGCAGGAAACTAATATGTATGTGCAATGATACAAATGGTTGGATATTGATATTATCAGTGAAAATAGTATAATTATGGTTGCTTTAAAAAAAAAACCCCCCATTGACAATGAAATTTCGGGTTCCATTGGTTATTAAAAATTCTAAGCTTCATAATCGTTCATTAAACACCATAACCCAAAAATATTCTATATTTAATACGTGTTTTGTGCATGTAATTAGGCGGGTGAAGGTCAGGGTCATATATGTATGGATGTGTATGTTTTATTAATATATAAAAATTTAATTTAAATACTATTATTAAGTGTGATACTTGAGAATATTAAAAACTGTGAAACTAAAATTTGTTAAAAAATATGAGTTACTAAAACCTAAAATTTACAATTCTATAATTCTAACATACTTCAAAAATATACGTAAATAAAATACATCTAAAATAATTTTTTCCATGAAACTCCTCTTTTATTATAAAGTTTGAACCTTGGCCTCATAAGTCAAACACTACCATCATTCGAATGATCGGCTTGCGAATTTTTCCAAACTTCGATCCGTTTGAGGTAGTTTTCTACCTTTTTTTGGCACATATTGGAGGGTATCTCAGCCATAACTCGACGAATGTTCGTTTTCAAATGCTCAAGAGTTAAAGTTTTGACACAATCTTTGGCGTTGCCCCACAAAACTAAGCTCAACGGCGTCAAATCGCACGATCTCGGTGGTCAATTGACATCGCCAACACGAGAGATCACGCGGTCAGGAAATATCTCTCGCTAATGTAGGTTGGCAGCAACTTGTTGAAACCACATATTGTCCAAGTCGTGTTCGTCAAATGCAGGCCAAAAAAAAAAGGTCGGTTATCATACAACCATAACACTCCAAATTGAAAGTGGTCGCCGTGGTCCTTTACAAAGGAGTGAGGTACAATCATACCTCCGGACAAAAGGGCGCACCAGATAATACGTTTTTCTTTAGGTGTAATGGCCTCTACACTCCGACATATTCGATTTAAGGATCCAGTATTCAAAGTATTATCGCAGCCTCTGCTCACCCGAGGAACCAGCTCTAATAAATATAATCGAGAGTTTCGGATGAGAGAGCCAACTTTTCATGGCGACCCTACAAATGTTTTAAGAATCACAATTTAAGGGCATGCAACTGAAATATCTGGTTCCTTAAATGGGAAGGCGCCTCTTGCCCAGCTGGGACAAGAACGGAAGATGCCCTTGTGAAATCCACTGGTTTTGGAACACAAGATGAAACATGCCTATATAGGTTGTGGCTGCTGATATGTTGTTTGTAGCACCAGAATCCTGTACAAGAAAGTTCATCACGCTAAGTGGCTGTCACCGGATTGAAAATTGTGAAACCAAATTCATTATATTCTGATATATGGATGATATGTACCCAGGGTTCTAGATGTGTGCACGTTCCGAGAACTTAAGATCGACTCTGATCACTAACTTGTCGCAGCAAAGATACGCACCACCTCTGTGCAGTATGGAACGTCCGTCACCAAATACAAAGAAGTGTCAACAGCCAGCCCGTACTCGACTTGCAACTCCTTGGTCACTCATCAGTAACTCGATATAAAAGAACTGTAAACAGCATCATACATTTTTCAACGAGAGGGGGTGGGATAGATACCGAGAGCTGAAGATGGTATCAAGACGCATTTGCAGGCCGCAACATGTGAGTATGAAGAGAATATAGAAACCAATGTGGAAATCTGGTGACTGATATCCAAAATATCCCGCTGAATGGTAGTGAAATTGCTACAACGGAGATGGCGAACCCGATGATGATGGAAAAGACGTTCCAATACCCGACTATGATGAAGTTCGAACACCGTTTGCCCGCTTAAAGAATGACAAAACGGCGGAAGCCGATGGATAACCGGCTGAGCTAGTCAACCACGGTGGCGAAATTACAAGGTAAGCTCACATGATCAGATCTTGGATAAAACCTGTGATAAATGATTCGATAAACGACACCTTTTTACGATTCTAAAATTGCATCTGACAGACCGGTACGCCGAATACCGGTGACAATGAAACAATGAACTGCACGAGATACACGACGATATTATGTCAATATAGTGTATAAGGAGACAGCGGCTACGCCAGCTTTGAAGTATTCGTTGTATTGTACTACCAGCTGGTGGAAGCAGATGAAGAGCAAGATCCTCACCGTCGGAAGCATCAAGTAATACAAAATAAAGGTGGAAACATTTAGAGCAAGTGAGATTCTTCAGCTGCCAAAACAAATTGACCCGCCCTAATATGTTTTTATATTCGAGCAAGCGTAAAGGGCTTATCAGTGCTTGAAGTGCTTGGGAGTGATTTGTTAAAAGTTAAATGTGCATAAATATTTGCTCGTTATAACTTTAAATATGTACGTGATGGAAATTAGAAATGAAAAAAGTGCCTGCAATACAAATCGCTAATCTAAGTAATAGTGCGCTTATTAGAAATAAAAATAAAATATAAAGATAAAACTAAGAAATAAAAAACTTGGAACACATTGTTAAACTACAAAACGAAAAAAAGATTTAGTAATATTTAACAAAAAAAAAATGTTTAAATATAAAATTTAACCAAAAAAGTAGTTTGTTAGGAAACTAAAGAAAAAAGACAAAGAAAAAATAATATGGAAAGGAAAATTTACGAACTTTTGAAAGTGAGTGTTTATAGATTTTTCTTTTTTTGCATTTTTGTAGTTGAACTGAGTGACGAGGAATTATTTTTCAGTCATAATATTTGTTTTAGGTATTTTTTTTTGCAATTTAATGGGTTTGGAGATTATTTGTTTGCGAAAACTTCTGACATACCGCATTGTACTGTAAAAATAAATAAAATTAATTTTAACAAAAAATAGTTAAATATTAATAAAATCAAATCAAACAAGTAAAAAAAATCATACTTTTTCAATAAAAAAAATCAGACCTACTTACTAATATTGCTAAAACTATACGTGAAATTTTCATAAAAGATTTGTGTTGGGAGAAACTAAATTACATATCTACTTAAGAGTACTTTAAATTATATAAGAATATGCAAATATTCTATGCAAATAAAGAGTGTTTTTTTAACGTGTGGTTTTCAATGAGGTTGTTGTTCAGAATTGGTTGTTGTTTTTGTTGTAGCGGATTCGTCAACCCCGCTTATGGATAGGTTACTTAATCTAAGTCACCGAAGTCATCTAACGGGAGGTCCAAGAAATGCTGTTTCGACGAGTTCGGACCAGAGGAAGAGAGAGAGGGGGGTTAGATGTGTCGGCTTTAAAGGGCATGTGAAGAAGTGGTTAGTGTCGTGCGGATATTCTCTACATGCAGGACATACGTTAGGTATGTTGGGGTCGAGTCTGGATAAGTATGAGTTTAACCTACTACAGTATCCAGCCTTTTTGACAGTCGAACCCACCTTCCGCCCAACCGACCGAGGGGCACACCTGAAGAAGATTCGAAAAATCAAACTTGAGCAAGTGATCGATCCGGGAAAGTCGCGGTTACTCTTGCCTCTTTCGCTTAACAGCTTCAGATTTGCCCATCATAATTTATAGCATTATATGGAAAAAGTAGAAGAAAATTACTTATTTTTTTGATACAGAAACAGAGCTGACGGAATGACCAACATCTAAAACGTTCGTGGATTCCCAAGTTTGTTCTGCATGGATACAATGAAAGGGTTCTCAAGTGTTTAGATGATCTTAAAGGGATGGCAAAGTTAAATTCGCTAAGTAAGAATCGGGTACTGGCATCATATGCGTACATGAGTGTTTTTATACACAATTTGCATTGCCATTTCATAATGAACAGACTTACATACTCTGCAACAACGTTTGCAAATCGTGCAAATTTATTACCAAAACAATGGTTCGCTTCGCCCAGCGCCGAACGTACGCGAATGGTTCGGTTGAATGGGTACGTTAAGAAACAATTTTTTCGCATTTGGAGTGATGATTACTCACAAGCCATTGTTGAGACGCCGGGAGATTCTCAAAATATCAATGTTTGGTGTGCTCTACTAGCAGAGGGAATCAATTACTACTGCATAATTCTTCCAAAATGAAGCCGGCCATAATGACCTTTTCGTGCCTAAATTGAAGGATGTTGATGTGGACGACCTTTGGTTCCCACAAGACGGTGGTACATGCCATACAGCCAGTCACCTTTGGTAAACGCATTATCTCGCGTTGTGTACCTATGGGGTGGCATCCAAGATTCTGCGATTTAACTCCGCTGAACTATTTTTTGTGAGATTATGTGAAGTCGCTTGCCTACGCAGATAAGCCTTAGACGTTTGACACCTTGAAAGAGATATTCGGCGCGTTATTGCTGACATACGGCCCCAATTTCTGCAAAAAGTGGTAAAATAATTGAGCCTCTCTTCTAGAATTTATTTGAGCCAGCCGCGGCGGTCACTTTCCCGAAGTAATTTTTTTGGTGAGCCCTTATCTTTATAACATAGCTCAATTCTTGGTTATCACACTAAATTATATGCGTTTTATTTTTTCTTGAAAACCACATTTCTACAAAAAAAAAACACCCTTTATTTCAGGAAAAATTATATGGTTGCTACAAATGATTTATCTACCTCACCGAACTCATTTTGGTATACTCAGAAATAAAAATGGTATTTTAGGTATTTTATTTTAATAAATTACAATGGAAATTTCTCTTATTTTTTAATCATACATATAAAGGGTTTTCCAATAAGAGGTGTTATTTTGAATAGACTACTATTCCGGCAGATGTAACTTTTGAAGCTGTAATTTGTTGGTATTTGACAAGTAAAACCTACCCCAGTAATAAAAACGCATTGAAATTATTAAAATTCATTATAAAAAATCATCTTGACACTGATGAGGCCCATTTCCACTGCGATGGCTACGTCAATAGAAAAACTATTGCATCTGGCGTTCTGAGAACCCAAGATTTATTGTTGAAAAGCCTTTCCATTTTCAAAATGCAACTATTTGGTGTGGTTTATGGTCCGGTTGGGTCATTGGACCTTACATTTTCGAAAATGAATTGATTGCGCTATCGAGAAATGATTCATGATTTTTTTATGGCCAGAATTGGATGTTGTTGATCTGGACAACGTTTGCTTTCAACAAGACGGCGCTGCGTGCCACCCAAGCAAGGAAACCATCGATCTTTTAAGGGAAAAGTTTCTTTGAATATCAAGATAACATCTCTTATTGGAAAACCCTTTACTGACTCAATAAAAGTTGTTTTAATAAAAAAAGGTTTCATGCAAAAAATTAAACCAAAAACATTGTTATATCGTAAAGATCGATCGAAGGATTATCGTCTATGGAGCTAATTTAAGCAAAAACGTTTACCTATTTGATTCAGATAAGTTTAATGAATATCTACGTTCTTGCAAAAAAAAAAACTATACATGCAGATTAGTTCAACAAATACACATACATTTTGTATGGGAACAAAATGAATGAATAATTTTTCTTATGCGTGTGCACTTAGATATGTATCCCTGTGTGTATGAATGATTTTTCCAACAATGTATTCTATTCTGTTCACCCTTACTTAAAGCAAAGTACAACCATTCACCTCGGTAGACAAACACAAAATGCATAGCTTGCACTTGACTACGTAAATATGTATGTATGTAACTAAGTTATAGTTTAGCAATAAGCAGTTGCAGCATATGTAGATGCACATACATATGTATGTATGCATGTATAGAACTATTTTCAGGCCTCCAACTCCCACCAACAAGCTATATTATATTTCTATTATTTCTATTTGTAAGCGCAAATTTATAAATAAATTCACTCTAAAAATAAATCAAGCCTAATTCATAATATTCATTATATATGTAAACTTGAATGGACACACACTTACCTTTTCCTTAACATTGTTTAGAAATTCATAATGTCGTCGTTTCTTCATCTTCTCTGCATACCGCGCTGTCTCCAATTCAAATTCATCCGAATAACCTAAGCCGGTGTTGAGCATTTGCAGACGTTCATCAATGAATTGTTGAAATATTTGTAATTCCATCATTTTCGCTAGGAACGGACGTAAATGTTTGGGACGAGATTCGATAAACTTATCGCGGTTAAATGTTTTGCCATTTTCACGGAATTCTACAGCATCGCGATAACCGCTTATCAGTTGCACTAACACACCGAGGAATATTTTCGAAACACGATCGCCAATGTGTTCGTGTGAGTGGCTGAGTTGTTTCTTCATTTGTGACACAATATCAGCTGGCATTTCGCGTACATCATCGAAGGGACTTTGAAAGACTTTAGTATCACAGTTAAGTATCACAACTTCGCCAAGTTCATCGGTTGTCATCTGTTGGTGTGGAAATTTATTTGATTTAGTTTAGGATTTCATAAATATAATTTTTGAACAGAAATGGTATTGTACTTTAATATGAATATGTATTTAGGAGAACGGCAACAATCTGCATTTAATGCCCCTAATCTATCTAACCCGAAATCTTTTCATATTTTTTTTTGCAGGCGCTTGCTCAATCCCGCTTAGGAGCAGGCAAAAGACATATATTAGTGTCGTCGGGATGCGGCGTAATTTATGACCGACCAGCCGATTTCCTTTTAAGCTGTGAGCAACGTTTCTTTGTCTTTTTCTTAGATGTTGCCAACTAGCGAATTGACGGTTTAGTTACATGGAGTACAGATTGTTAGAATTTGAGTCTCGAAAATTGCGGGATAACAACTTACTTTCGAATATAAGTTATCAACAGCCTACAGGCTACACCAATATCTAGCAGTCATTGGCTTATGAGATAAGGAGAGCCCCTCTGGTGCTGGAGGGATCTTCGAAATGTAGGAATTAAACAATAGCTGCCGAGCACTTAGCTTAATTTCTCAGAGTTTTTACCTCGTTATTCTACCGATGACTGTCGACCACTCAGGTCCACCTCTTCAACCTCTTCTTTTTTTTTCTTTTTGGCTAAAGCCATTGTTGTGCTGCTGTTCTTATGTCGTGGGTGGAAAACGGGAGCAGCAAGGCCCCGCTAATAAGAAAATGGGAGATATGGGCTTATGGACTTTGAACCTTTTCCCTAATGAAATCAAGCGCCCCGCTGGTGTTTGCCAGTTTGCGCAGTTGGTGAGTTACTTCTTGCTTCATTTGTCAACCGAGGGGCCAAGATCATGTCAATCGAAACAATTATGGGCAATGCTCTGATGCGAGAGCCAGCTTAGGTCGCCATGTTAAGTTTTTCATCAGACCAGCTGTTGTAACGTCAGACAAGCTGTAGTAATTGTTTATAATTCTGACAGAGGAGTTGTTATTTATGGTGCAGTTATTTAATAGGGTGGAGGCTAAAGATCCTGGTGCGAGTTAAGTCGTCCAAAACTAACCATTCAGAAAACCTCTTGCCGAATTTTATATTTGATTAAGATCCGAGTGCGTTAGGGTGTCGCCCTGGTCATCGGAATTGTCCTCTATCCCAACTAGACAGCGATATAACCCAATTCAATGGGACAATGAGTCTTCACACGACCTCCTTGCACATATTTATGATATACTTGTATTTCTTGACAAGCTTTCATTTCTTTTCATGAGATAACTGCACCTTTTGGAAACAGGACAAGATAATCGTCACAATAACTAAATCAAAATAAAGAAAAGTCTAAAGCAAAGTGGCCGCGGAAGCCGAGTGGTTAGCATTGCGTACTACCATTCGGAAGGCTCGGGTTCAAATCCTGGTACGACCACCATCCAAAAGTTATAGAAAATTAATTTAAATAAAAAAAGAATTAAGTTAATTTTTCTGATGCGGTCGCCCCTCGACAGGGAATGTCAACCCCACCCCTCCGAGTGTATTTCTGACATGAAATAAAGGCTCCTCATTAAAAAACATCAGTCGTTCGGAGGCGCCTTAGTATAAACTGTAGGCCCCTCCATTTTGTTGGAAAAACATCAAGATGCTAAACCACAAATTTGAGAAGGAGCTCGGCTGAAAATCGCTTCAGCGGTTACATAACGCAAATATATATAAAAGCAAAGCTAATAAAAAGTAACGAATGTTTGGGAATGGGAAAAAACATTAAGACGTTTCCAGTCGGTAAAAGCCCCAACCATAGCTAAACAGCCTAAGTCAACAACTTGCTCTTTACAGGACTCTTTGGATGGGTGGAAGCTTCACTAAATATTCGATCGGCTAGAATAAAGTCCTTAGAATTTTAAGCAGAAATGTCACAAACTGAAGTAACAGCTCACAAATGAGTTTTTAGTGTACTTGTTAGGATTAACTTTGGATGGTTTGTGGCGTCCAATTGTATCTTACGGGAGGAATATCTTATATGTATGTAAATGTAAGTAGTTAGTAGCAAAATATTTATTTTTATTCACCGACCGTTTCAAGTACTGTTTGCGGCACACCAATCAGATATGGCATTGGTGCGCTCAAGTAGTCTTTCAATTTCATCGGCAGCACTGGTATAAAGATATGCTGCCACACCATAGGATAGAGAAACGCATTCGCCGCTTGTATGCACGATGACAAACGATCCAGACGACGCGATGTGAAAATGATTCGTCTCTCCGCCAGCATCGCTGCAAATACTGCAATCATGTTCTTTGGATCGACAAAATTATAATACAGATTTAAATTGTGCTAGAAATGAGAAAAAGATACAAAACAAGAAATTAATGCTATCATTCCATACATATTTAGATACATGTACGAGTATATGTAAATAAAATTTTATTTCAACACTGCATACAATCAAAGCTGTTCTACTTAGATTTTCATTAGACTTACATTCGCGGGTATGCTGGGTAATTGGAAATGCAACGGCCGCTCAAACACGAAATACTGTAAACAAAGCAACCACAAATTTATTTGATTAGATTAAATCATTTCAAATGCATTATGGTGTGAATGTGTGAACTTACATTTTGACCGCCGCTATAGAATAATTTCAAATGTCCACCCGGATCGGGCACACCGCGATTATATGCTTCGGCGAGAAAAGTACGAAATTCATCGTTGGAATTATCGACATTCGTTGTTGTTATTGTTGTAGTGCCATCGCATCGCCGCAGTTCGGCGAGTAATGTCAATAATCGCAAAAATGTGTCGTGCCATGGCAAGTAGGTGATTAGGATCATTGCTCTATCCGTCTTAGGATCGTGTCGACAGAAACCGAATCGCCACTTGGAATCATCTGTTGTGAGTACGAAGGAGTAGGATTGCACGGAATCACTGTAAATTATTATTAATAAAAATTTCGTTAGCCTTTTTGTTAATTAAATATCATTACTGATTAATTAATAAATTAATCATGTCTAAACTCATCAGCAATTTTTCTGAATTGATTAATCACAGATCTCTTATTTACTGGTTCTAACGTCTTAACTAATTATAGTATTGGGTTGGGGATCAAGTTCGTTCGTTCCAAAAGCTCGAGTGGGAGGTTCCTCAGCATCTACGGTACTCGCTGGACCTTGTGCCAAACGGTTATCACCCTCTTTCTGCTTCATGAAGAATCAAATGAAGAGTGTTACCTTCGGCGGCGAAGAGGAACTCAAAAACTGGTTCAACAGCTTCTTTGACACCAGACTATGAGATTTTTTAGCAAAACGGCATCAATAAATTGGTGGAAAGGGGGAAGAAGGTCGTTTACATAATTAATTAATTTATTGCTTTTTGTTTAAATAAAACTCTTTGAAAAAAGGCGTGAACTCATCCTTCAACCCAATAGATGCCTTTATGTAATTATTCCCCACACAAAAATTAAATTCATGAAATCTCACCTGAGCTAACTTCCTATCATTCATACTCCTAATGAAATTAAATTTATGTACGAGTATACTCTGCTTTCACGAAATAAAGGCTGAAAGAAATTATAGCGACCCTGATTTAAAGCTCCGATGGAATGAGGCCATTCATCTCTTAATTCCCTTAAGGATTAGTTTGGGTGCGAATGTGATACCTTTCAGCCTCTATTCGGACAATTTTTCTTTGAAAGGAAAACATGTTCTAAGACGGCAGTGCTGAAATAAGGGTCAAGGGTCGATTCCACATATGTTTACTTTTGCTCTCTCCCGTCGCAACTCTTTGGAGAAGATTGTACAGCATCTTTGAAGAACAACAAGAACCCCAGCGGGTTAGGGGTTAAAGGATCTAGCCACGGTAAAAAACGACTAAAACTCAATAGCTGCCGCGACAGACAGGTCTGTATGCCGAAACGATCTGTGTTTCCACTTTGACTTTCAACTGACCCAAACAGACCAATAAGCGGAGATTTCTAATAATTGTAAACCTTCTGATCACAATACCAACTACCGCATCTTATAAATAAAACATCCTATCCAGGGTTCAAATTCTGGTACCACCAATATCCAAAAATTATGGAAAATTCATTCAAATACAGTAAAAAATTAAGTTAAATTTTCTAATTGCGGTCGCTCCTCGGCAGGGAATGTCCATCCCTCTGAGTGTTGGAGGAGAAGCTCGCTTCAGTGATTACAAGGCGCCATTTATATATGTTGGAATGTTCTTCACGCGATTCTTCTAACAGAGTTGAGATCTTCCTCAAGACGAAATGCTCTCTACGACTTCCATGCTATGATAATCAATAGCAAGGTGGGACCCTAAACGCGAGTGCGCTGAGTGTTTGAAGACAGGCGATATTTCGTCTTATCTACATTCCTACCGGACCCATTGTACGCTCTTGTGAAATATACTATAGTATAGGTATACCATGTAAATTTTGCTCTGCAGCTAGTTTTATTTTCTCCAGCATTAAGTTGAAGAAGTCATACGATATACAGGTGTCCTGTCTGAAACCTCATTTGATACTTTTATCTTTCACCCAATAAGGTAGACCATATGTGATATTGAAGGGACGCACTTAGGTTCCAATCGTCGGACACGCTTTCACCCGATCATATTCCACAAAGATGCTAATGCAACCCCTTTTCTTTCTTTTTCTTTAGCTGGACAATCGCTATTCGAACTTCAGTTTAGGCAGACATTGAAATTTATTTCCACCATCTCAGTATTTTCATAAATTTTTCGACAATCGTTTTGTCGATCAGTTTTTCAAAGTACTCGATATCTATACCACCCTGCACGTGCCGTGATCTATCACAAAGCTAAAGATAGCAGTTTTTCGACGCCGAACATTCCTTGTATTTGTTGACGGGCGTTAAAGGTTGTACAGAGTGGGGTGTGTAACTTCGCTGCAACAGGATGGTGATCTAGGTCCTCGGAATGTACACACATCTAGAACACTGAGGACATATGTTCCATCTATCAGAATGTAATTAAGCCAATAATTAATTAATTGGTGAATTTTATAAAGCCCCGGCGAAGTTGGTCAGCATCCCCAAGCGGTCTTGTTTTGCCGAGCAACTCTAGCTACCTCGCAGTTACTATATAAATTCGTGTTCATGTTCTAGGCATATTCTGTGTAGTATTAGTAATACAAATTTACGGCAGTCTTATGTAAATATATTACAATGTACGAGGAAACTTTTATGTTCGCGAAATGGTGACAACCGCCAAAACTGTCTCCTTTTGTTTTTTGGAAACATCAGTCCGAGATAGATCTGAGCTATAGGGTGGGTCATTCAAAATATTGAAGCCCTTCTTATGCACGGGAGCCAACGCAACGCGGCTCGTGTTTTTGCGAAGGCATGAGCATTTTCGGAACCCATTTGGAGCTGACCTTAGTTATGCCAAGATGATCGAGCAGGATTTTAAAAAAGGTTGTTTCGGATAATCCACCCATTTCTGCCCGTTTCTTCTTTAGTCGAGCATATTCGAGGACAATTTTTTTAACTTTTTGAATAAGGTCTGGCGTGGTTAACGCGATGCTCCTGTCCGGCCTCGGCTGTCCTCAAGGGATTCCCTTACTTGTTTAAATACTATGCCAACTAAACATCATGTTTTTTCCCCGGACAAGAGTCGCCGTAAACCAATGATATCTGTTGTTGTTGTTCTTGTCGTAACCGTAAAATTTTTCCCGAATTGGTTTTCAGGAAACATTGCGAGAGTGACAGTCCTTGGCCGGATTTAAAATCCGGGTCGTTCCGGTATAAAGACCCGACTGTCGCGGGAACCATTGGATTTTAGTCGCCTCTTACGACAGGCATGCCTTACCACAGGTAAATTCGTTAGCCCCTAATCCACAGGGGTTACAAATGACATCTCGTTCATTATGGTCAAAACTGATTTTCATGGCTTTGTAACGGTACGATATTCAATTTTTTCAATATATCACTTTTCACTACCGACTATGTTGCTTGGTTGACGATGGCTCAAAGACTAATATAATAATATACGAATAAAATAAGAACTTTCGCAGTTTAGCGGTGAGTTCTAAAGTTTATTTCAGTCAAATTTAAAACATCGTTTTCTGTTTCAGTTGCGGTAACCATCTTAACATATCTAATACCCATATCAACACTCATTAAGAGCTTAAATATTTAAAAACTACACTGATCTTTTTCAATAGCCTTTTTTGGATGTGTGACCGGTTTCAAGTGTCTTGTCTCATTTCAATGGTACAATCTAAATATACTACAAAACAATGAGTCATCACATTAAACAATTACTCATCACTTTAAATATGGGATATACGAGTATGTACTCCAATAAACTAGATTCGTTTGCAATGTACATACAAAACATACCCGTGCTTGTAAGTTCTGCAGGTAACAATAATAATTAATGGAAGATTAAGTAGAAATAAAAATATTAGAACGATTCCATGGTTATTCTTCTTCCTTAAATGAGAAAGTAAAATGAATCACACAACTTGAAAGGGGTTCTCTACCATCATACACAGGTATATGTATGGTACTGCAGCGATTGCTTATTATACGTAAAAACACTACGGCCTTCGACTGCTCTTATCCTACTAGACAGTGGAGTTTAACTTTCACAAGCGAAGGCCCGACCTGAGAAAGAAGTAAGCTGACACAGTTTCTCGCCGGTCTCAGATCATTAAGAAAATACCCCTATAAATTTAAAATTATTGATCGGCGGTCAAAAAAGGTTTAAGGCCTAAAAAGGGAACGAAGTGAGTGGAGTTCAAGCTTATCCTGTTAAAGACGAAACTTCTAGAATAAAAAAATTTGATTAACAGATTGATGTTTGCGGGGTATTCTTAATTCATATTAAGGCTTATGTTATAATCCCTTAATGCAACAATTTATAAGTAGGCTCTTAACACCATTGACCTTCCCGTGGTGGGAGTCAAAACACCCCTTATTCCGGTTGAAAAGCTCAAGATGTAATGTGGGATACTTTAGGCTACATGGCTCGAAGAGTTCAAAAATGTGCGAAATCTTAACAAAGATCACATGCTAAGTCTACTTTGAGTAAAGAAGAGTGTACGAGTGATGATAACGCTTACCAAGAACACCCGAAGACGTTGATGGTGGCACTAGAACGTTCGTCATCACATCCAACAACCAAGGAAAGAATGAAAGAAATGGTTATGAACGACCACTGAATCACAGTTGGAGTATATGTTTGCTAATCGATTGAATAATGTCATGACATTTTTTTACTAAATTTTGTTTAAAAAATGTGACAGCAAAATTTGTTCCAAAATTGTTGAATTTTGAGCAAAGACTGCGGCGAATGGAAGTTGTTCCGGAGTTAGTTACTAAAGTAATTCAACGACGATGTAGAATCACTGAAACATGCTATGGTCTCTACAACAACAACATAACAGGTGACAAACCATGGGTTTACGGATATGACCTCGAGAATAAAGCTCAAATATTACGATGGAGGCTCGCCAAAAGTGAAAAAGGGTCTTATGCCCACGAATTCAGTCTAGAGGCCAAACGATCAACGCGTGAAGCGATCCGTAAAAACGCCAGACATGGCTCCGTGTAACTATTACCTATTTCTTCAATAGGCCGCTTTATAGCCGAATATAACATTAAAAGAACAACGTTGAAAATTCTAAAGGTTTTATTATGTTAGATCTCAATAAAACGGACGTTCATCTGGCCCTAAAAAGGTTCAAGGGTTTATGTAAGGCGCATCAGTCGCCTAATGTAACCTCACTTATCTTAAATATCACGTTTGTTTCGAAGATTGGAAGAAGCGCTCATAAAACAATTCTTCATCTAATGTCCAACATATTTCCAATCAGCACATTATCGGCGTTTTCCATTAGATTGAATGATCCTCCTCAGTGGAAAGATAGCCGATAGAACAACAATAAGGCTTATCCATAGGGTATTGCAGAATATGAGACATCTTTCGGATGCCAATGGCTTTCTTGAATTTACGATATATTAGCAACCTTAACAAGCAATTCCTCTGTTACGGATAGTGAACATACATTTTAAAAGAGTTCTCTATACACAACTTTTACTTCCATCAGAACTGGACTCCTTCAGTGAATAGATTGCGATGTACATTAAAAATCTCACGGTCGTTTATAAAGATCCGCAGATCTTGAAAAGTTAACAACCGAGCGACTTAAAATTTTGTCAGATTTTTTTATGATTTGTGGAAAATCTTATTTACGATTCGATTTACTTTAAATTCGGTGTCCTCTTGCTTAAATTAACAGGAAGACTACTCTTCTCACCGGGAAGTCGACCAGAAACTGGCCTATTCGAAAAAATCGTATTTATTGTTCATTTTAATTGAAATTTTTTGTTTACGGGAAGTTATTTGAAAATACTTTGGTTTCCTGGAAACGGACCAGAGACCTAGAACCAAGTTCGATTTGCTCGAAATATACATAAATAATTCTTTCTTTACGGAATGGGGATCACACAGATAGACAAAAAATTAGTATGATTTAGATATAAGCATAGATCGTGCATAGGCTTGTTCGCTTCGTATTTTACGAGGTGTGACAATTAAGTAATGAGACTGATTATATTGCCGCGATTGTGGTAATCGTGCGGTCTCGAAATTCCCTTTCCCTTCTCCCGGCATCCTTCTCCTCTCCATTGATATATTTGCCATCGCTCTGGCTTTTTTAGTTCGCCTGCTTTGTCGTGTTGAGTAAACGTTTGTTCGTGGTGCTCGGAAAAACGAGATCAAGAGCAACGCGTCGCGATAAAATTTTGCGCCAAATTGGGCGAAACAGCTTCGGAAACGTACACTAAAATTGTAAAAGTGCATGGTGATAGTGCTCTTAGTCGTGCCCAGGTGTTTCGATGGCTTAAAGAGTTGAAGGAGGGGAGTGAAAGCGTGGGAGACGAGGAGATGATTACTGCCTTTTTTGATAGCCGTGGAATCGTCCACAAAGAATTTGTGCCTCCGGGGCAAACCGTAAATCAAGTCTACTATCGCCAAATACTCAAAAGATTGCGAAAACTAGTCAACAGGTGCGCCCAGACATCGCTTGTAAGTGGATCGTTCATCACAACAACGCGCCGTGCAACACCGCCCTCAGCGTGTCCCAGTATTTGGCCTCTAAAGGGATCGCCGTATTGCAACAACCGCCTTATTCGCCAACCTATTCATCACCCTGTGATTTCTTTTGTTCCCTAGAACAGAATCGGTGGTCAAAGGAACCCATTTTGAGTCGATTGAGGACATCCAGGCGGTCGTGACGAGGGTACTCGCGGACATCCCAGTCGAAGCGTTCCAGAAATGTTACGAAGCATGGAAAACGCGCTGGATCCGTTGTATAGCTGCCCAAGGGGACTACTTTGAAGGGGATGGCAGAGTTGTATAATAATTTTGAAATATACGGTTTTTATGGAATCAGTCTCATTACTTAGTTGTCACATCTCGTAATTATTCTGCGACTGCAGGTTACAAGCTATTCTTATACGTTTAATTCAACTTAAGTGTGATAAGCATAAATCAGAATGGTGCGTTTGGATTACTTCGAAGTATTCATTTTGACATTTTCGGAAAAGTCTTTGACAAGCGAAGAAGTGACTCACATATACAAACAAGTTATAAGATCAATAACATAATATAAAATTAATATTTTGACTTAGATGATACTTAATTCGTTTTTGCAATGTCAAATAGAATAAATATGGGATTAAATACAGAAGCCACAGCATCGTGTGGCCACGTCTGCTAGTTCATATTAAAAAACGTAAATTACATTTGGATTAATTAGTTGATCATTAATCATCTCAAATAACTTGGACACCATTGCTTGCATAACCATAATTGACCTATTCCAAAATAAAACTGAATTTAGTGTGAGTATTCTCTTACAAGACTTATCGTGTTACATATATTTCGTAAAGAAAAGACATGCAATAACACATTTCCCCTTGGGCTGATTAGTTATTTCAGAAATGCTTGTAGATACATACATACATACGAGTATGTTTGTACTCACGACATTCACCAAACAAATAATTCAAAGAAAAATGCAAAACAAAATTGAAAAAATACAGTCATTACTCAATCGAAATTTATGTGTGTAAAAATTAATTACGGTAGGAGAAAAAATTACAAAAACACTGAGAAAACAAATAAGTAAGGTGGAGGAAAGGTTTCGCCATTGGAATTGTGAAAGCTTAACAGTTCGTTTTTTCTCGGAGACAAAACTGTGACAATTCATTCTACACTCTTGCATTAACAGCTGTGCATGTAGTTCGTGTAATAAATCGTGGCTCGCCTACAATTGGCGCTAAAACTCAATATGAATCAAGTTCAACTAAAATATTGAAAATAACTTAATAACCGATTTTTTTGTACAAAAATTGATTTTCTTTTACAGGGGTTTTCAAATAAGAGGTGCTATTTTGATAATCAAAGAAACTTTTCCCTTAAAATTCCGGCCATAAAAAATCATTAATCATCTCTGGATAGCGCAATCCATTCATTTTCGAAAAAGTAAGTTCCAATGACTCCGTCAGACCATAAACCGCACCAAACAGTTACACGTTGAGGATGGAGAAGCTTTTCAACAATAAATCTTGGGTTCTCCGAGCCCAGATGCGACAGTTTTGCTTATTGACATAGTCATCGAGATGGAAATGGGGCTCATTAGTCAAGATGATTTTTCGATGAAATTTTTACAGTGAATTTTAGTAATTTCAAATCGTTATTGAAGCATTTTGTACATAACCTGATTTTGTTAAGGATTTTATTAACCAATAATAATTAAGCTATAATCCTTTGTAATAAAAATCCGAAAAGCTGGCCATTTCCATTTAACTACAACTGGGGTGAGTAGAGTATTCCAAGTTCGTTGGACATTTTAGTTGCCAGAAAGAAAAGTTGCATTTATGGTATTTAATTTTAGGATTAAATATTAATTCTCATATTTGAACAAATCGTTTGTATGAGCTTCATAAGATATAGTACTCCGATTTGGATGCCTTTCGATATCAATATTTATTTCTACAATATATACGTGTGTGGAACACCAAGGGAGAGGAGAGGGGGCTATGTGCTATAGTGGTCCAATCTGGCGAGTTACAAATGTTAAAAACAGTATAAAAATACTTCTGCTTACCAAGTTTTGTTGTTGAAATATCTAAAAAACTGAGGGACTACTTTGGGTACAAACATACAGACAGACAGGCATGGCTTAATCAACTCGGCTCGCCATTCTGATCAGATCGGTATAAGGTTTTGTTGGTTTCCTTATCGTAACGCTCAAAATCTATCTTCATATTCTCTTACGATTTTTGAATGACTGGGCTTAATAGTGTGTTGTCCTGCTGTGCTAGATGTACGTAGGTTCCGAGATCGACTTGCAACTCCTGCTTTCTGTGTGCCCACATCAGTAACTCGATATAAGCGAACTGTGAAAAGGTATCTCAAGCAGCCTACATAAAGCTATGAACGGAACTATTGGCTTTCAATAATGTCAGAAAATTAGATGGTACGTTGGAGAATGTCGAGCTGCAGTGGATACAAAGCAGACGGCCTATCTCGCAGCCACAATACGTTCAGGATAAGATAGATATCGACAGCTGAAGAGGGAAGCAAGACGCATTTGGAGGCAAAACAAGGAAGAGACAGAAACATGCGAGTATGAAGAGCTCGAGAGGCTGGTCATCAAAAAAAATGCTGAAATTCTATGAAAATATGTGACAAATTGGTAAAGGTTTCAAGAACGAAGGATACTTATATAGGAACCAAGGAAACAATCTTATGACCGATATGTAGAGAATACTGAATTTATTAAGGAAATATTTTTCCAACCTGCTGAATGGCAGTAAAAGTGCTCCGCCCGGAGATGGTGAACATGAATAGCAATCAATGATAATGGAAAAGATGTTCCAATACACGACTATGATGAAGTTCGAAGAGCGATTGCCTGCTTTAAGAATGACAAAACGACTGACTTACCATCTGAGCTAGTCATGCATGGCGGCGAAAATCTGACAAGGTTGATGTATGAGTATGATCTTCAATATCGGATTTAAGGTCTTATCGAGACTACAGTGTGAAAGACTAAAGTCCGCCGTAAACGAACTGATTTGACTTTACCAATGTGGCCTCAGACCAGGTAAATAAAGGGTGGTTAAATTGTAAGGGCCGATGTTGAATGTGAACCACACCTAAACGCCAAGTTTTTTTCCGAATTTAATTTGACATTTCTCTATTTCAGACTTACTCAATTTGAACCATGGAGAGATACACAATCCAACAACGTGTTAAAGTTATCCAGACTTATTATGAAAATGGGATGGGATTTTCGAAGAAAATCATCTTCAGTGATGAGGCACATTTTCACCTCAGTGGATTCGTCAATAAACAGAATTGCCGCATTTGGGCGAATGAGAATCCAAGAGTGATTGTCGAAAAACCAATGCACCCACAAAGAGTGACTGTTTGGTGCGGTTTATGGGCTGGCGGCATCATCGGGCCGTATTTTTTCCAAAATGAGGCCGGTCAGGCAGTTACTGTGAATGGTGTTCGCTATCGTGAGATGATAACGAATTTTTTATGGCCACAATTGGAAGATATGGATGTGGACGATATGTGGTTTCAGCAGGACGGTGCCACTTGCCACACAGCTAACGAAACAATGGCTCTTTTGCGCAACAAATTCAATGGCCGTGTTATCTCACGTAATGGCGATGTCAATTGGCCCCCAAGATCATGTGATTTGACACCGTTGGACTTTTTTCTCTGGGGTTATTTGAAAGAAAAGGTGTACGTCGATAAGCCAGCAACAATTCAAGAGCTAAAGGATGAGATAATTCGGCACATTAACGGCATAGAAACTCCATTATGCCTCAGCGTCATCGAAAATTTGGACCATCGTATGGAGGTGTGCCGCCGAGGTCGCGGCGCTCATTTGGCCGATATTTTGTTACATACATAATTGAGTAATACCAATATATCATAATAAAATAAAATTTCAATAATTTCCTAAATAGTTTGTGTTTTATTCAAAATCAACATCGGCCCTTGAAAATTTAACCACCCTTTATATCAGAGCAGATATTCGCCATGCGTCAAATCTAATTAAACACCGTAGTTTTCTTTTATTTCCTTTTCGAACGTATCTTAAGGGACAAGGTTGTAAAAAATTAAATTCAAAACTTAAAACCAACATTGAAACTTTCATTTCATAAAGGTCCATAATGCGCTAAATTCAAAAAAAAAAAAAAAAAAAAAAAAAAAAAAAAAAAAAAAAAAAAAAAAAAAAAAAAAAAAATGACCACCTTAATCCATGCTTTCAAAAGCACAAATGCTGTTGATATATTACTTCATATAAATTTACAGTTTCTCAAGTCACAATGAAAATAAACTCCAAACAAAGTAACGAAACTTTTAATATTCATAATTAACACACATAAATAACAACAACAACAACATAAACACAGCATTATATAAATAGCAAAGGTAAAATAAAATATGAATTAATTAAAAACGGTTGGATGTCAAAAATTAAAGCAAAATAAATTATGTATAATATATGTATGTATAGCGTAGTAAAACAAAAGTTAAAAATAAACAAACACAAGTTTGGTAAATAAAAATCGGATTATAAACAAAACTATGACGGAAAGTGGTCAAAGCCGAACATCGACATACGGAAAAGCCCGCTCTGTATATACAAACATACATACAAACATACATTTGGACGAATGCAAAAAAGCATGAATATGTAGATATAGGTACATAGGTATATGTATGTATGTAGAAAAAAGTCTTATCGGCAAGATACCAGATTGTGACTAATCGTATGAATAACATAAATATACAAACAAATGTAAATAAAATTTAAAAACCCATTCCATTTGGTTATTCATAAGTTGTTTCGGCGCTGAGCCACTACTGGCCAAATACTCAAGCCTAAGCTGCACGCGAACTCAATTATGAAATATGTGTTGGTTGTTTTGTTTTTTTATTTTCGAGACATAAAATTGTACAATGCAAGAGTTTTTCTTTTTTTTTTCAAATATGTAAAAGAGCATTGTAACGACTTGTCCTTGAAACAGTTGAACTGTTTCTTTGACTGTTGGTACCAATTTATGAACTTTAATTAATTCTAAATCGACTACGAATAGCATTTTTTTTAATAAATTTTTTTTTTTTTTGTAGAAGTCACTGCAAAATAACTAAGTCGTATTTCTCTAGTGAGTGGACTTTTTTAATGGACGGACAATAAACATCCAATAAGCGAACACCCATTTAAGAGTAATTTTTATTAAAAATTAATAAAGTTTCTTAAAAATAAGTAAATATATTCATTGTAAGGCTATACTTGTCAACAAAAAAAAATAAATAAATAAACAGTTAATTTCTGACGGGCTCCGGGTTATCGCAGAGATTTGCTCGATGGTTGTCGGGGTATTTCACAAAAAAATTAAATAAAACTGGATGTGGTTTTTGATTTGCGTTCGTCTTCATAAGTGTCAAGTCAGTCTTCGCAACTACATTTCCAGAGAGGGAGTAGATAACTGCCACAGCTAAATAAGATCATATTCATAAAGGCAAGAAATAGTACCTCACAACGATCTTCCAAAAGGGGAAGTAAATCTTCACCGCCTCTAAATATCTGATCGAATTTACAATAGGAGAAGGAGTAGCTCCTCGTTATGCCCAAAATAGACAATGTTAAATGATTGAGGTCAATATTTTAAAAACAATGCTACCTTAATATTTTTCGTTTATGTTTATGTGCTTTCTTTTCTTTTAAATATGATTCTAGACCCAATTTGTAAGGATGCTCTGGAATTTTTTCCATTAAAAGATCTTGGTAAGAAGACTTATGGATGCTGTAAATACTACCATTCTGGTACATACTACATATTTATATTCTCTTTAATATGTGGAATTTTTTCGTGCCAGATTATTATTATTTATTTTAATAAAAATTTAAATCAAATATAATGTATTGAATACTGAAACATCGGGCTATCCGGACACTGTAAGAAATGTTTTTTGCATACATTTTCAGTTACCGGACTCACTGTACATTCAAAATAAACATAATTTTCATTCCATTAACCGGAATTAATTAATCGAATTTATTAAAAAAGAGTTTTTTTGAAAACAAAAAATGTATTTTGAATTAATTACACATTGACTATCATTAAAAATAAACACTTAATTCTATTTCTATTACTAATAACTTATTTATTTAAAAACATTTCTCCCAGTAAACAAAAAAAAAAAAAAACAAAAAAAAATACTTTTCCACACTTACATCGCTGCAGGGAATAGGAAGACTAGTATGAAAAAATTCTAGTTAAATAATAGTATTTTGAAGACGAAATTATGCTAGTTGCTGTAAACCACATTTATAGGTATTATTGTAGTATTTAAAGGACAAAAATATATTATACTAGTTTGTCATAGACTAAAATTATAATAGTATTTTGCAGTAAAATTTGGACTAGTTTGCCAAAAATATAGTATATGAACTAGTATTTTGCAGAAAAATTCATACCAGTTTGTCGTTTTGCAAAAACAAAGAAAAATAAGCGGAAATTATAAGTACCTAGAAGCTCCATTATCAGACTTGCCGAGACAACAACAATAACCACACATTATTGCGGTTACATTTTGTTCAATTGGAAAAAAATATGAACAGTGCTAATTAAGCTTCAGATACATACATAAATCCATTTTTGTTTTTGAATAGTACGATAGAGACTGACTGAGTCGAACTAGTTCTGAACTGGTATAAACGCTTCAGTATTTTAACTAATATATATAAACTGGTATTTAAGTAGTACGAAACTGATGCATAGACTGATAATTTACAGTTCGTAGAACATCGCCGTGTTAAAAACACCAGTTGCTTACATGGAAAATAGATGAAAGATTAACTAGTTGGTGTAAAAATGTTAACTGGTTAAATTCTATTTAACAACTATCCCCTGCAGGGTTCCTTTTTAAGCACAAACGGTGAGGAATTTACAAAAAAATTAATAAGATTATAAATTAATTCCTGCTTCGAATGCATTTATTTTTATATAAAATTAATTTTTTTTTTTGTAAAAAATCTTAGTACGACTACTAGGTGGTATCCGCACACTAGCACACTTACCCTATATTAATACCTTTATTGTTATAATTGCAATAGTTTTCAAAGCATTAGATAAACTTCTGTAGCCATTAACCATAAGTTTAAAGAAATAAAATTTAAAGATGTAGAAAAAAAAGATGTTTTTATCTAAGTTGTAGAGTTGAATAAGCCGCTTAAAAAATGTTTAGCTATACATTTAAGTACATTCAAATGCATGCTATATATGATTGGACACGCACGCCTTTTTTATTACTTTTTTGCAAGTAAAATAACCGATATATAGAAATGTGCATACGTTTCTAAACATTGTCAACAGGTGTGCGTGATTACCAACAAAAATATGTGAGCAAATGGGTTTGCACAATACATTTTTTTACAACAATATTGAAGGTGTTTCTGAAAATAAGTAGCTTTTTGCTTGAGGCGTTATAATTTTTTCCTTAACGAATGTTTAGTTAAATATATTTATATATACATAAATGTGTTTAATATACATTTGAGCCTGAAGAATATTACAATTAAAGTTATTTTAATTATATGTATAAGCAAATTCCCAAATTCGAAGATTTTCGGAAGACCGATGTTTTTTTCGTAAAATTATGGTAATGAAACCATAGAGTGTCGATATTTACTCAACATCAGCCACTTACATACATACACGTATGTATACGAATGCACCTACTTACATAAATACGAGTGTGTATGAGCTTCATTTAAGACGCTAACACAACAAAGTAATATTTGAAGCAAATTACTTTGCTTGTAATGAATATAAGTGTGTATGTATGTACACACGAGTACATGTCTGTATATAGACGTATTATATTGTTTTCTTTTTTGCGCCGTTCCTTTTTTTTATCAGTGAATATGACGATGCTGTTGATGAGGAAAATATGATCTGTTTGCCAATTAATTTACTTTTGTTTTACAGAAATTGAAAGAAAGGCATACTGTTGTAATTTGGTATTAATATGCATATATAGCTTTTAACTTTGAAGCAAACCACATACAAAAATTTTGTAATATTAATTACAAAACTTAGCGATTTTGCGCTCATTGGTCAATAAAGCAAAAGTGACCGTGCGAAAATGAAGAGTTAAAAAATTGATATGCTTGCGGCAATAGAAGCGTATGCAATGAATAAAAAAATTCCAACATACATACAAACATATAGTTTTTATATCTTATAGCTATGTGTAGTTAAGTAGACACAGGTATCACAATGGGTGAGCGCATGCATGAATCATAGACCAGTCGACGCATGGCAAAGAGCATTGGCCAATTCGAAAGTAAATACCTTACATACATTCAAACATGTAAAAGTACCTATGGATGTTGGTACATAAAAACACATAAATGCACGCAAGTACAATAATAGCATTTTATAGACTGTTGTGGAATGAAGGACAGCAAAATGTGGTAAGGAAATGTAATGAAACGCATTACATTTGTAAATGTATGCAATCAACTTTGCATTTATGCACATAGCCCACATACATACATACATACATACATATGTATAAATTTTTACGTACGAACGAATGTATAGTGTGCTACTTATTCGAACGTGACTACAATGCCTGTTGGATTAAACTCACCGGAAGTTCTTATACTCGCACACTCTTCCTACAGTTTCCATACATGGCCTTTGAATACGCTCTATTCCTACCTTTGTATACATACCTATACTTGCATGTATTTGCTTTTGTAATATGACATAATTACTATATTATTTTTATTTAGTTTTTGTTTTCTTATTATTATTTACTCACCCCTCGATTTTGCAGGGAAACGCGAAAGCAGGTATATCTGCCATTGTCTTCTCGTCGCGATATCCCTCTGGAAAGCTTTCAACAATGACACATGGTGAAGACGTTTGACTGCCGCCTGTTGGTGTGCTCCCTTTATCTGCATTATGTACGAGCGCGACTTCACACCAAAACTCGAATAGTTTTTTTACATCCGTTCTGTAAACACAATTTTACAATTCGTAAGCCCAAATTAATTAATACATAATAAAATGTTGTAAAAAGTGTAATTGTATAAAATAAAGTCCACTTATTAATATCAAGTCAAGTCACATATACGTTTATCACGTCTTTGTTCAAATCCTCATTTAAATTAAAAAAATTCTCACTAGACAAGTTGGACAAGTAGGGGAATAATGCACTGGACCGTAACGCCCACTGATTTACTGTCATCCATTTGAGGTGACATTCACATTACCCTAGGCATAGATATGAAACTTGGCGTAAACCTGGGACGTTGCAATGGTTTCAAGTCAAATAGCTTTTCTCGTCCTAGCAATCAGTTTATGATTGTAGATTAATAGGAACTTAGACATTAAATATGTATTCATGCTTTTTCACATTTCAATAAAACCAAATCATAATCGCATAATATAGCCGTGGACACTCACTTTATACGGGAACTCATAATCGCTGCTTTTTGCAGTCGCCGCCCTGCTGCCACACAAAATTTCCTCTTATTACATATATTATAAAACAATCATAATGTACAATATTTTCGTACAATTTAACGCTTCAGACTTTGTATGAAATATATTATTTTATTTGTATGTAGTACAACGATATCAATAATCTACAATATACTATAATTTATTTAAATATTTCTGATTCTTATTATCTTTTCTTTGATTTTTCTGCACTACGTCACTCTCGATTTCCGCACATTTACAAAAGGGGTTTTTTCCACGCACTGCACTTTCTTATTTACCCGTCCAAGGACTAGACTTTATTTTACAAACTTCCTTTGTTAACCTTTATGCTTCCGAATTTAAAAATTTATTCGACATTTCCTATTTTTAAATTCATTATCAAGCTAGACATTAAAAAAAATAATGTCCCCGAGACAAAAGCAAGAAACTGTGACGGCAAAAAAATACGAGTTGTGAAAATGAACGCAAAAAGATATATGAAATGTCAGTTTCAAATCAGATGATTGTCAAAGTTCAATAGCGTTGCCAGATTAGATACGGGAAATTTGAATTTCAGTTGGGAAATGAACAATAATTTACGTTGGCATCCTTAAGATACTGCTTTGAAAAGCGGAAACGGATGAGCAGAGACCATTAGTAGTTGAACTGCGTAAAATGTAGAAATATTAAACAGGTTTGAATTAAAGTGAGGATAGAGATAAAAGAAAAAGTGATACATCGCTGCTCGAATTAATGGTTTAACGTATAACTTCTTCAGAATCCAGTCATTTAGTGTAGTGCTCTATGATTTGGTGCACAACTGTCCAGAAGGTAAGAAAGTATTTTTGAGGCGTCTACATTTCAATTACCCAAAAGTGCTGCCCAATATGAAGCTGGCTGGTAAACATAATCTCAAAGTTTAATAAAAACTCTTTTGATTCCAGTGAAAGTAGCTACAGTTCTACCTTACTTTTTTCTTTTATAACTTTTGCGTTCCCTATTATGTGAGTATTACTAGAGAAAAGGCATTTGTAGAAACACAACTTATATTTTTTGTTACAATTTAAATTTCAATAAAATAAAAATTTATATTCGTCATCAGCGAATTCAGCCATTGTAACGCGTTTTAGAGCTACTAATTTTCTTCTGCATTGCCATATCAGTTGATCTTGAATTTGCATCTGGAATGATCAAAGAAATATTTTATTTATATAATATTTTCTATAATTCTCATATGAATTTAATACTGATTTCGGTGTATCCCAGATTTTTTAGCTCCTCAGCATTTTGTGCCTGCAGACTGCTGTATGCTGAAGAGCCAAATGCTAATGTGTGACGCAGACTCTCAAATAACTCCCTCATATCGGCATGCGTTTTGGCATTTTTGTATTCTTTGGATTTTCTCAAACGTTCCAGTTCCAATTTAATTGACTCCGTTACTTCCAAACATTTAAATAATTGATTTTGAAAACTATTTAGTGGTACATATATTTCATTGGTTTCATTAAACTTTTTCTTAGAACGAGCATAGCAACGTCGCTTCTTATGTTGCGAATGCAAGGCACACTCCATTTCAAATCGATCCCATATCACCGGCTCCTGTCTCAGCATACCTAAGCGTGTTGTAATGAAGTGGACACACATTGAAGTGTACAAAAATGTACGTAAAAATTGACGTTTTGACGGATGTCGCTTAGACAGAAAGGCAGCTTCACTGAAGATGGCACCCGATTCAAATTTAATGCCATCGCGGTAATGACCTAACAAACGCACCATCATCACTAGAAAGACATATGAAATGTATTCATCACGTTTTCGGTGTGCCTGTCTTAAGTCATTTTTCACATCCAACACTATACGTTTCGGCAATAACTGAGCGTCATCATGACAACTTTCAAAAGTGCCAAGGTCACAGTTAAAAATGATCGCATCACCAAGCTCGCCTCTGCAAATCTAAAGAATAACGAGTAGATATCACAAACATTTATTGAACCCAAAACTCAAAGCTAACTGCATGAACTATCTGCACTCACCGTGTCTAGCACCGAGGTATGTACACCAATCAAATAGGGCATGGGCCCCATAAGATAGTCCCGTAGTTGTATTGGTAATATTGGTATAAAGATATGTTGCCATTCCATGGGATAGAGCAGTGCATTAGCGGCTTGTACACACGCTGAATGTCTATCCGGCTGACTAGATGTGATTATGATGCGACGTTCTTGCATGAGTGATGCTATTAAAGCTAACATAATTTCAGGCGTTGCGGATTGATAAAATACAGTCAAATTGTGCTGGAAAAAGGACAGTGAAAAATAATTTTGTTAACCATATCCATATATGTAAAGAGCTTTATGGATCTCACATTGTCGTTAATAGCAGGCAACTTATAAAACGATGGTTGCTCCAGTGAAAGGACCTGCAAATATAATTATCAATAAAATGATCGGCTTGAAATTGTAGATCCCTCCATTAACAGAAAAGACATCAGACCACAAATCCGCTTAAGTAATTAGATCTGTACAAAGTACTTACCCTGTGACTCGTGCCAACCGTAACAAGCGTGATCTCTCCTCGTCTTGGTACTTTTGACTTATAACAACTGGTGAGGAATGAGTTAAATTCATTTGAATTTCGACCCTTAATATCCGTAAGCGTGGAGAGAATTTTGAAGAAGGTATCATGCCAGGGTAGGCGGGAAAGTATCACCATAATCGAATTTTCATCCAAATTATAACGACAAAAGCAAAATCGCCAAAGGGAATCTTCAGCTGTCAACACAAAGGAAAATGTGCCCACTGCAGCGCTGGAAAAATACAAACATATATTTTTTTGTTCGCATAGTTAATATTCGCCTACTTACCTTTCAGACTCACAAGGAACAAAAGCAAATAATTGCACCATCTTTAAAATTTTGTCATCACGGAAATTCGTGGGATACTTTTCCGTTATTGTTGCTAAATTTTGATTATTTTGATTTTGGTTGTTGTAAGTTTGATTGTTGTTGGTGGTTAATGTTGGGCAATTTAACTCGCAATAGAAATCAAAGAGATTCTCTACGTCCACGCTGAAAGAAAGACGAATTGTTATGAATCAAAATAAAGTCGGTGTAACTGTTGGTGCCAATTCTCTTACTGAACTCGCGTGCCGGGTATTCCTGCCAAATTATTGCTCATAACACAAAATTTCCGTGGCTGTAATTCAAGCAGTAGACTTTTCCCACGAATCTCCCACACTCTTGAACCATAACCGCAATCATAAATGTTAAAATCTATAATAACTGTAAATTTTTCAATATAAATTATTTTATCAAGTTTTAATTTAATTTAATTTAATTTGATTATTCCTTTTTGATTTTCTATTTTCATACAAAATTTTTTTTTTTTGTGTGAATACTTCACTAACCTCAAATGTCATTTAAAGGAGGAAAGCTGTTGAAGAAATGTATTTTATTGCAATAAAAATATGTATTTTGGAAAATAGTCGATACACTCCTATAAATATCAGAATACTAATAATTCCGTTATAAAAAATCATCAAATGATTGCTTACAAAACTAAAAGCTGACAATTTCCTCTTCCTTGTTCCGACATTAGGCAAGGTTAGGTTGAACTGGCTAACCCAGGGTCTCACTTAGACGGTATTGCCAAACACACTGTTCTGAAAGAACACCCTCCTTAGTCAATTTGTCAGCTATCTCATTGCCTTTCTGCGTGATCCAGCCACCAATAAATGTTAAACTGTTCTTTTTACAGGCAGTATTTTTATCGGTATTTTGACTCTACGATGCGAGACACCTTGTCCTTGGTGTGAGAGCTTACCCATCAACCCTATCCGGAGCGGGCAGTGACCAAGCAGTACCACCTCTTCATAAACTAGAGTGTTAAGCGGACCGTGTCCATTGGTTGGTTTGCATCTAGGAGGGTCAACCATATTCCCCATGTTCGAGAACGGATTCTACCTTCCACACGACTTTATGTAATGCTGTATATACCATTTTACCCTTTGTGTATGAGTGCTGTGCTTTTGGCGGTAGGTCCTCATCACAGTTCGCTTGATGTGAACTTCTTGGAATACTACTCCTGCAATTCGCCGTGAAAGCGGGACTTCGCTTTCTTTATTACAAGTTTCAAAGAGTTTCAGTTTTCACTGACTCCTTACTGTTATTAGCCCTTGGATGTTTGGATGTTAGCCTGACAATGATTTTAACTCGCCCACTTTTCATCGAGAGCCCTGGGCTTTGAAACTACGAATAATTCGACCCTCTCAGTGATCATTCAAAATTAACAGGGAATACATCCATGTTACCTATTAAATAGACAGTATTGTGGACAGTCAGTTCTAAAATTTTCCCTTTTAACATGAGAGCAATATTAATGGCATTACATATCTAAACAAAATGGCTTTTTAAAGTGATTTCATACCGAGTATCTTCCCTTAAAGTGTGCTTGATTTTAGAGATAATTAGGAAAGCCTGTGAGTTGCGGTAACTATCCCGTAGGGAGCTGGTATATGCGGTTTAAGGGTTTGCTTTGATGAGGAGATCTGCAAACTCTTTCACCGAGTACTGCCGTTAATCTCGGTGTATTAAAGTCCCACCCCAACCCGCATCAAGTCGAAATTATTCAATACATAATTTTTCTGCCCCCGGACGAAATCATGCCCAACGATTGGAACCTATATAAGAGTGATCTGCCTAATACATAAAAACAGGAAGCCTACAGTCTGCACCAATCATAATGAGATAACCTTCTTCAATATGGAATGTAATTTCACCATGCAAAATAAAAGTTTCGTCCCCTATTAAATCCGAAAATACACAACTCTGGCAAGAAATATACCGAAACTTCCGAAATGTTTACATTAGTATGACAGCATCGACTGTTAACATAACATTTTCTGTTAAATTATCGAAAGTGAATTAACTCACTTTGAAAAGTGAGTTAACACACTTTTATACAACAACAAACACATGGGAATTCACGCATTTAAATACGGTGTTTAAATGAATTTAACGTCCGGTGGAAATAGGCTATAAGGATCTATCGAGCGTGTGAAAGTGAGAGCTAAACTTAATTTTGGGTATTTGCAAAGATCTACTAACTCTAAGTTAAGTAGTCTATTTTAAAAAGACCCGAAGAAAAAGTTATACATGGCTTATTTTTACTTGTTTGTGATTTATTGATGTTCATTCATTAAATCAAATTATATTTTTAAAGCAATAGTGAAAAATAAAAAAGAAATTAAAGCATGTATTTTTAATCCTATAATGGTATTATTCGCTCAATAATTCTATATACACAATAAATGTACATGTGGAAAACTCAGAGTGATATTTCAAATTAATATACAATATAATATTAAATTGCTAGACATTTACAAATTCTAAACGATGCCATAATTGATGAATGAAACTTAACAGAATATTTGTAAGACTACGCAATGGATTAAGCGAACTTTGCCCTTCCGTTTTATTGTTATATGCTTCTCCTGAAAATAATAACACTTTCTGCAAAAATTCTAAATTAAAAAATGCTTAACTATATAATAGTCTGTTATTTTCAATTAAATATTCATATCTTGTTTACAAAATAATTCGTAGTTACATACATCAACAACTTAGTAAGATAGGCTTAAATTTAGATACATATATACGCCATATGCAAAAAAAAGTAAGTAATAAATTATATGCTAAATACTAAGAAGTATGAATTTTAAAAATTCAGTTGCAACAACTGCCTGTACACAAGCAGCCCAATCAACCACGCGCGCTATTAGCTCTTCCATTGCTTACGTCAGTGCTGCCGCACTCTCAGTTTCCATTAAATTATCTACACTATCACTTAGCAGCTCGGGCGTGTCCATTTTTGTTGGAGTTTGGTTGATTTGAACAGCGTCCGCTATACTTGGTGTATCAGCGCCTGCATTCCGTTCATGCTCCGGCCCTTTCACTTTGTTCATTAACAATGCTTCTATTTCTTTTTCTACATCAATCTCGGGCTCATTCAATTCGGCGCTATTTTCATTATCCGTGGCAGCCTTAATTGCACATGCAATTAGACCATCTTTTTTCGTTGTGGTTGTTGTTGGCACGTCCACATGCCCAGTAGTAGCGCCCATTTGTTTTTTCTCTGTGACAGTAGTCTCCTTATTTTCCACCTCACTCGACTGTAAATTTTGTTTCACTGGAGAGTCCACTGAATCGCCTACATCAGATTCATCTATTAATATCGGTTCGATTGTGTCATCCACTGACACCACAGTAACATCATCCGTAGGCAATTCAGTTGAAGAGGATTGTGTTACTGGTGCTTCTGTTGTAGTAACTGTGTTGACTGATGGTTCTTTCTTACCCATTTCTTTCTTTTCCATTTCCTTCCTCTTTTCACTAGCTTGCAAACTCTCAATTACACGCTTAGCACATTCGCTTACCGTTTCCAACTTATTTTTTGAGTTTTTATCACCACCGCCCACTGTCTTATCATTGGCCGCCCACTTATCGCCGCTGTTCTCATTCATTATCTTTGCATCAATTACCAGTTTGAGCGGCTCTTTCTCGCCGCTATTAGTGCCACCTTCAACCTCTATAATCAATGATTTCTCTTTGTCATCATCATCATCATCCATAACAATGGTAAATTCTTTACTGTTATCTTCAGGATTTTTATCTGTCGGCGACTCTTTGCCATCCAACATTTCATTTTCGTTTTCTTTATCCTCTTCAATTGAACTCTCTAAGTCCACAGTCAGTATTTCCACATCACCGCAATCATTTTCATTTGCAGCATCGTCGGGATTTTTAGAATCTTTTACAGCATCATTCTTTATGGCTTTCTCCTCGTCATTTTCAGTGTGTTCTGCTGCCTCACCTGTTTCATCTGAGTCCACTACTCGCGCAGCATCAGTCTTTGACTCATTTTCATGCCTCTCCAGCATATCTTTGGCGAAGGGGTACTCCTCTTCGGCTTTTTTCAATGAAATCGCACATTTCATTTTTAATTTTAAGTCGTTGCGTTTCATCTCCTCCAAACGTTCACGTTCGAGCATTTCCTTTTGCTTCAATAAAGTCGGATTCGGTTTATTGGTGGTCTTTTTACGTGGCTGCTTACGTTGTTGATGCTGTGTTGAATCGCTACCACCCTCACCCGTATCCGAATCAACTTCCAATAAGCTAACGAGGAAAGTCTTCGCTGCTGTCATCATATCTACCTCTTCCATTTTATCCTGTTGTTTATTGATAGTTATGGTGCCAATATTTTTAGGAGTTGATATCTGAACTAAGCTAGGCACAGGCACAGGTGCAGGCGCAGGCGCAGGCGCAGCGGGCATTATAGTAGTGCCTTTTGGCAAAGACAGATGTTCTTTTAAAATCAATTTTTGTCTAATATTATCTGGGCTGATGCTGGGACTTTGTTGACTTTGCTGCCGTATCAAAGAAATATTGCTGGTGGTACTAGTTGCAACTGATTGCATTTGAGGCTTTTTAGGTGAAACTGTTTGTTTGCTTGGTTGCGCTTCATCCTCATTGTCCGAGTCGAGTGTGATAGTGTCTGTTTTGGGCTCAACAATTTCAATTTCGTTATCTTCATCGTCGCTAGCTTGTTTATCTGATTTAAAAGAGCAGAAATGTATGTTAATTAATAAAAAATCATAAAATATCATTAAATTATATATTAAATTATAAATAAACAAGAAAGGATAATTAAAAGTCAGTGTTTGAAGGTAGAGAAAAATGTTTTTCATTATATGTATATTATATTTTACGAATTCTTAAATTTACTTCTCATATATATGTATTCGAATACAACTAAATGGCTTAGCATAAAATACCCAAGATACATATTTATTATACTTAAATATACATAATAGTTAAAATTAGTTAGGAAAAATTAAAAAGAAAATATGCAACAGCAGTGAAGAAATCAAATCATTTTATACAAATTTTAATTTAAATAATACTAAAGTAAATCAGATTAAAATATTTTTGTCAAAAAAAGCAGTTTAAAAAATATATATATTTTATGATAACACCATAGTGACTACAGTTTTAGCCTTTCATCATTCACTATCATTGCATTCGACATTGCCATGAATTTTTAAAATTCAGCGCATTAACTTGGGTATTACACATATAGAATGTTATATTATACTCGTTTATTTCCCTTAATATTGTATATGAGTACTTGATTTCGTTAACCTGCTCTTGACACATTACATGTTTATGTAAATTTTTTCAATAAAAAAATAAACAATTTTTATATGAAAGCAAATAAATTAAAACCTTACTTTACTCATATCAAGAAAAAAAAGCCAAATAAAGCATTTTATAATTTGTAAAAATATACATATTATTATTAAATTAATGTGAAAACCCAATAAGTTATTACTAAATGCTTATATACTGTCAATATATATATTTTATATAGTTTTCAATTTATATCAAGGAGATCTATTTTGCTTTTGCTTCATGTGATGATCATTTAAGGAAAAACATGTCATCCACTGGTAAATTTCGGCAATATTTCGGCAATAGTTTACCCTCCGTGTATTTGCCACGTTCACGCGTATAACGTTTATAGCTAAACAGCGCCAATTGCCAACGCTTTTTAATTGTATTAGTGTTGCCTAAAAAATAAAATAAAATAAAATTTATTAATACTGATAATCTTTTGACAATTTTTTAGTACAAAAGATTTTATTTTACATGCAATAAACTCCCACATACACACATACGTACATATATGGAAATTTACAACGCTTTTCTAACTCTTATCTACTCTTACGTTTGAAGTCCTTTAGCTCGCTTGCTATATCTTCCCAAATATTTGCGCGCAGCACTGTATCAGAGTAATCATTGTTCGTTTGATCCCACAGCATTGGATAACGATGAACAGCATACACTAGCTGCAGCATAAATTCTTTATCATCATGTTCATCCTGCAAACGAGGCTCATCCTCCTCGCCCTCACTAGATTCTTTCGTAAAATCAATATCAATGTTATTCAAATGTTCATTCCGTAAATCTTCTTCCACAATTTTATAAAGAAAATATAATTTTGCCAAATATTTTGAATATTTCAATTCCAAGTTGGCTCTCTTTCTTTCGTCCTTTATTGATTTTAAGCGAAAAGATTTGTACATTTCATACAAATGTGACCAACGATCCATAATGTCTTCGGGAGTTAAGTCTGTAAGAGAAAATAAAATCACGAAAAGTTAGAAAAAAAAACTATAGTTTCATTACTCGCCAACTAACCATGTGCAAGATTGCTTTGTAAGCGCATATTTTTCCACAGGTGCTTCCATAAATATTTGCGTGACTTTTCCTCAACTGGATTGAATAGCACATCAGTAGGTTTACGCCATAGCACTGGATTACATTTCACGAAATTCATAATTTTCATATCCAATGCACGCACTTCAATCGGCTTTTCATTGCATTCTTCCGGCATCTCAAAGTTATCGGCTTCGGCAGCAACGCTCTCATTCCAGCCAGGTGGTTTTCCGATTTCATTCAATTTCTTCTTCAAGTCAAAACCACCATTTCCCTTGGTGCTATTACCACTAGCGCCACCATCTTCATCGTCAGTGCCACAATCCACATCGATCCATTCGTCTTCCGGCAGATCGCGATTGGCTAAGAAATTTGTTGTCTTATCAAAGTAACCATTGAAGCGTTTGCCATCACGTACCCGTCGCTCAACACGCACATAACGCTTACGTATATTCTTCCAACGTAATTTTATATTTTCGGTACGTTTGAAATTCGACGACACGGTGCGCCAAAGCTTGCGTGTTACCTCAAAATTACCATAATCGGGATGGCGAGTACACCAAATGGCAGGCAGCTTTCGTATAAGTCCTGCTAGCTTGCGATCACGTGCATGTGTTTGCTCCTCTTGACTCATGTAATTCTCAGTGCCGTAATGTGCTTTATTACTATAGCGTACCGACTGTTGTTGTGCTGCATATTGCTCGAAACCGCCACCATCAGCGTCGAGATCTTCATCGTCCATATCGGCAGTCGCATCAACATCTTCATTGCCAGTCGCTTCAAGTCTATTATTATAATACGACTGCTCCGCATCATTGTATTCATTCGTGGCGTCCAGTGCACCAGGCAACCAACCATTATCGCCCAACTCATCATTCTCACCATAATCCTCATCATCTTCACCACCATTTGCATTTAGTTTGCTTTGTCCCAGTGGCATGAGGGGCGAGAGTGGTGGTTTTTTGTCGTCACCCTCGCCATTTTCTAAATTAGCATGTAGACTTTTACGATACTCATACACTTGATTATGAAAACTATTCGCGCTGGTATTGAATAGATCTATATCCTCCAGTTGCCCGTAACGTACATAGTCGACACCTGAAAGAAAATATTTATATGTGAATTATTGCATTCAACTGTAGTTCTATTTGATGCTGCAACAAGTGCTGTCGAGCTGTGAATTTCATTGCCTTCAGACATTTTGCTAACACATGGACCACTGATTAGAAATTGTTGAGTATTATTATTTTTTTTTTAGATAAAAGTGAAGGGCATTATGCTGGGCTCTTCTCTACGTAATACCTTTTTTTGAGATTTTACTAGTTCTTAAAAAAAAATAAAAAACAATTTTTATAAGGACTCCAATCAAACGAGTTTCACCTGATTCTCACCATAAAAGCTATTCTTCTTATGCCAGTGAATAAAAAAAAGTGTTTTCAGATCCCTTTAATTTGCATAAAAATCTGTATATGATGCGTTAGCGAAGGAAAGCATATTAAAAATGTAGTTTCGCTTATTTATTGAAACTATTACATGTAGCTCAAGAGGTATTTTATCGAAAGAGCTCTTTGTAAATCGGAAAATATTTAATTGATTTCTATTGTCGCTCTCTTCTTTACTAATAATTGAAAAATGTAGTCCATGTCAACACTCTTCGTGTGAAAAATTTTAGCGAAAAGCGCAGATTTGGTTCGCTCGCTGATAGTCAATGAAATTGAACTCAAGACGCATCAAATATTCTCTATTATTTCGTACTTACATTTCTGATCATATACTCGGAACTTATTCATGTGCTTATATTATCACCTTTTTTTACACTAAACACCATTCAAATCGCAGTCCATGTGCACAACAAATTACCCAAGACAATGACTGGTATGTTAGGAGACTGACTCGAATTATGTACATATATTAATTCATACATATTTATTAAAAAAAAACGGAATTCGATACCTTCTTTCAAAATTTAATTAGCTTTTCGAAATTCATTTGATTTTTAATTTTAGAAAATCATTTTCAACTATTCAAATCGAAATATATTTTATGACTAATGCAATTTTTACTTTCGACCTTAATATATATGTTTTTATACGTACATAAGTGTAAGTAAATTAAACTTTCGACTTTAAAAAACTAACTTTTGATTTAAAAAAAAAAAATTTTGAATTGGAAATTATAGACAGTTATTTTTTCGACATTGAAACTTTAATTTTTTTTTTAAATCGGAAATATTAATTTAAATTTTATTTTAATATTAATTTTTTCATTGTTTGAGAAAGTAATTTCGATGTTGATATAGAAACTTTAAATATAAAAGTGTTAACTATCCTTTCATCATTCTATTTGCTTAGATTGCCGACTTAAGACATTTAGATTTAAAGAAACAAATAATTACTCAACATTACGTTTTAATTTTCATTACTAAATAATATTAAACTTTCGAAATGATTTTTAAAATAATTTCCTTTCTTCGAAACCAAATTCATACTTTTCGAAGTAACTTTTTAACATTAAGTTATAGTATAAAGTGTTTGAATTATACATTTTTTGCTTTTATATGTATGACTTTTACTTTTCGACTTAAAAATTTAGCATTTTATCCCGATATTTAGAATTTGACTTTCGAGATTGCTTTTTTTTCTATAAGAACATTTAAATTACTGTATTATCTTTCCAAAATAAAATGCTTTACCTTCGCAAACAAATATTCGGCTTTCAAAAGTAAGTAAAAATTAAGGTTTTGAATTATGTTGAAACTTAAAAGAATTAATACGAAATTAATTTTCAACCAACATTAACTTTCCATCTATATACCCGAATTTCAATCTGCGATTTTCGAATTTCTTTAATTCAAAATTTTCAACTTCCGAAATTTGATACTTCAAGTTATCAAATTTTTGCACTCGATTCCGATTTTCAATTTTTTCCATCAATACATCTTATGAAATTATTGAAATTTTCGAAATTTCATACTTAATACTAATACATATTATGTTCTGGTTGCATAAACACCACCTACCTGCTGCCAATTGCCCGTTTTCCAAACTATCCGCATCATTTACGAAACCCAATTGACGCATATCTCCTAAACATTTATCTTGAAGTCCCTTGAAACGCCCAATGGCATAAGTCAACAAATATGAGAGATGTATATATAGCTCCTTGACTTCAAGATAATTACGTGCCTGTTTATAGGCATTCGAGTTGGTTAGCGTTTGCACTTTTCCAGTGAGATGCTGGCAAATCTCCATGGCATTGAAGACCTGATCCTGTAGCTGTGAACGCGCTTGACCAATGGCAGTGTCGGGGAAGACGTGACGCACCATGAGAGGTGCACGTACTGCAGTCGTAGCGTTGGCAGTGGTTACCGATGCTGGTGTAGCCGTTGGCGCTACAGGCACACCATTAATCAATTGAATTTGTGTACCTCTGACACCGCCATTTTGATTACCAACATTCGCTACTGTGGAATTACTATAGCAGCGAATCATTTGCGCGTGTGGCATTGAATTTTGTTGATGTTGCTGATGTTGCTGCACTGTATAATATTGTGAACTTGCTGGCGTTATTTGTACAGGTCGTCCACTACCCGCATGTTGTATGGTTATTGGGCTTGCTTGTCGCATCCAGGCATTGTTCGGCGAAGGCGTGTTGTGCTGCGCTGGATTTGTGCCTTGACGTTTCACCTGGATTAGTTTACCATTTGGTAAGCGGAATGTTTCTTGTTGAGCTGCTGAATTTAAATCGATACGATAGCCATTGATAGTGTGATAGACAGGTGTGTGCCCTGTATTTGTGGTGTTACGTGCACCAATAATTGTACGTCGTACAATCGGTGCAGGTGATGGATGTCGCATGGGTAGGCCAGTGTTACGCAGGACCAATGGGGGTGGAGTATTATTGTGTGGCTTCAAAGTGATGCTGCTTGGAGACGATGAATGAGTTTGCAAAGATAACATTTTCGGTGTCGATGTCATTGGTATGGATGGATGACCTGTTTTCTGTTGCACAGTAATCTGACAATCTGGCTCCAACATGCTTAACAAATCGGGCGTACAAACTACTTCATCATTTGAAGTTTTTATACGTTTGGCAGCAGGAGCTTGTGCTGGCGACTTTGCTGGTTTTTTTGTGCTGGAGCCACTTTGACTACGACGCGACGTGGCCGAGTCCAAACTTTCATTAGAATCGGACATATTACCGCATTTTGATTTCGCCAAACGACAACAAGTTGAAACATCCTTCTGATAAAGTACTTTTTTTGCAGATTCATTACTTTGACTTTCTTCAATAGATCTAAGAAAAAATATACAGGACGTTATTAACATATACCTTCGAAATATCGAAATATGAATTAAACAAACTTACTTCCTTTGCTTTTCAATGAAACGTATTAGTGCCCAATGCTGCGCTCGTAATGGCCATAATATTTTTGGTGCACAACTAAAACAGTTCCAATTCTCGTTTTGTTCAATATCGACAACAACGCCACGTGAAAGGTTCTTAACAATGCATGATTTGCAAAATACATATGGACAGCTTGAGCAACAATAAACTTCACCACCTTGTCCACACCAACGGCAATATAACTCGGAGCCATCTTCGCCTTTACTGAATTCACCGCTATTGTAAAATTCATGACATTTCACACAGTGTGTAACGCGCAGCACTGGATGCATTCTTATGATTTCCTCTTGGCATGGTGCTGTGCCGATATGCATCTTACAGATGGTGCAGTGAACTTTACGCTCACGCACCAAATCCACAGTCGGATATGCTCTTAGATAGAAACGACGTTCCTCTTCGGATAAGCTCGGATCGAAATTGTAGTTTTCTATATAAACGAAAATATTACTTTTTAGTATATTAATTTTATAAAAAAAATATTAATTTATATAAATTTTTCTCTAAAAGATGTCTCTTTAAGATACATTTTTTAAAATGCGAAACGGTTTTTATATGAACAATAATAAAAACAAATTTACTACTGATCTATTACAAATTACCGAAACAACCAGTACGAAGATTTCACGATCTTCCATATAGTGTAATAAATGATCGAGAACTCATTTTATACCATCGGTGTATTAAAATGTACCTTTCCATTTTTGTCATTATTGAAAGTCACAAAAATTGCAAACGAGATTATTACAATGGCAGATGTATCCCCGAGGATACAGGGGGAAAACACCTTAAGGCCAACAGTGTAAGTGCATGGCTGATCATGATTTTCCTCAAAAAAGGATGTAACTCTGTTACGAAACATATCAAAACGCAGACTGAAATCGTACAAGTTAAGGAGTTATGAGGCGAAAAAGCTTAAGCAAAAATCCCTGAGATTACAATTTCCGTCACAATGCTAGTATTTTGCGCATGACTGTTTAATGGGTACCGACGAAGCGAATAGTTGTGATCATTATATACATCCTGAAATAGGTCAAATAAAAAATTATGAAACTTATATACCCCTTAATCGAAAGCTCATCCACTTCGGGTGTTATATATCAAAAAAATATCGAAAGCACACATCAATTATTGAAGAGCGCCACCTATAGGCGGGATTCAAAAAGCTTTTAATCGAAAGCAACACTGGGTTTGTGCTCTTGCTAAATCTATACACGGCGAAGATGGATATAACTTCGTGAATTATTGCCGAATGTTAGGAACCGAAATACAACTCTTTGAAAGTGGTTCGGAAATGTGCTACAAAGATGTGGCCAAAAGAATTCCACAAACATGACACCAACCACATTGCCACCTAATGATAGCAGCGAGTTTATATAATTTATTTTGCTGTACTAAGGAATTGTGAATCGATTTATTTATTAATATATAAAAATAAGCATTTAAAATCATTAATTAAATTATCGTAATTGTAGGTTCAATTAATAATTTTTTAAACATATGACCTCAGAATTATATACTACTTTGAGGTAAAACATGGTAAACTTTTAGGCATGCCAAGTAAAATGAAATGCATTAATTATTTCCGGATAAAACTACCAGGCATAATTATTGTTATGTCTTAAAGGTTTTATCGCAAATTTAATGACGCGCCTAGTCGATGCTTCTGGCAACACTACTTACCCTCGCTGTCGTTGGTGGACGATGCCTGCGTTGGGGCCGCCGCTATGGCGGTGGTGCTCTCCTCCATCTTGACCACACACGTCTAGGTTATGTTCAGAGCACAAGCAATGTTATATGTATGCAATCCTTTGTGGTGCGGCTATACACACGTAATATAAAATTCTTCTCTCAACTGACTAGATTGCGATTTCAGCAAATGGGACACTTTTTCCAAATCCCCACGAGCTCAGCACACCATCGCACACTGATCGACGTGCAAAGCGTTGATTCTTAACAAACACACCAACTTTATCACTATTGCTTTTTTTGTGTTCACAAAGCAAATGCGTTTAAGAAACACATTCACCCACACACACACACTCGTTTTTGTATACAATTTAGCTGCGGTTTATTGTTTATTTAATAATAATATTTTGCAAATGAAAAGTGAATTGAAAATCTGCAAAATTTTCTCTCTACACTACACAACTTGACAGTACTCGCTTCGGATTCAATATGGCGACGAATTTTTACTTTTTCGTACCAAGCGTTTTATTTTCTTTTTTCACTACTACAGCTCGGCTGACTTGTTCGACAGCATTCGCATCGCTGCCTGAATTGCCGGTCATGTGCTGGAAGAAGTCAGAAAACCGTGTGCGAGCGAGTGAGCGGATATCAAACGTCATTAGTTCGACAACATTCGTGTAATGTTCGTGTGTATTTCGATTTACGCGCCATATTGAGATATACCATTGGACCAAAGATAGCTAGGTAGTACACATAAATGGATCCGTTCAAGTAAAATTTATATGAACATTTTACACTTTGCAGAAACGGACCTCTATATAAACAGGCTGAAAATTAAACATTTGGATTGCGGGGATTGATTATAAAAAAGTCATTTATGAAAAAGAAAACTTAAATAATATATAAAATAATTTCAATATATGTTAGACGTCAATGCTTAAGATCCCTTCCTAGAACAACTGTAAAGATCATATACCAAAGTATTGTTCTAGTACATAGAAGTTTTTTTTTTCAAATTACTTATTGGCACCAATGGTTCTACTAGTTATGGGCTTGTTATAAGAGGAAGTGGAAGAAACGATCGATGTACCCGCCGGTGGAAGCAGAGGGAGAGGAAGACCTCCACTCCGTTGGAAGGACCAGGTAGAGAAGGACCTGGCTGTACTTGGTATTTCCAAATGGCGCCACACAGCAAAAAGAAGAAGCGAATGGCGTACCATTGTTAACTCGGGTAAAATCGCGTAAGCGGTGTCTACGCCAGTAAAGTAAGTAAGAAAAGGAAGAAACGATGTCTTTATAAAATGTTCTAAATAATTTAGTTTAATATACATACATAAACTATTGGAAGTAGTTTTGATTTAGAATACAAACGACTATAAAAGCGCAAGCAAACTAATCTGAAAATGTTTTCCAAAGTATTTTGTCCCTAATATCTTTTATATAACACTTCTCAAAAACTGTAATATCATAGCAACTGCGTAAATAAACATGATAAAGATTGGGTATATTTCTCATATAGTACTGTATAGGCTTAAACTTTTTTAAAATCTATTTTCACTTCTTCGAAAGCATTAACATTACAAATCGAAAAACTAATTATCCCCGGATTAAACTATTTCACTACTCTCCTGCTCAGCAGGGTTATTTTTTAAAGCAAAAGCAACCCTGAATTTGACATCTTAAGATATTTATTTTAAATAGTTACAAATCGCAATTCAAATATATTGCAATCCGCATTAAATTAATTAAGGGATCTTTAGTTATGTAGTTTAAAGAATTTTATTACATAGTTTGTTCACGGTGCTGTGACAATATCAACCTCATATATACATACGTAGATACATATCTACGTATTCTTACAAATATGTACATTCATACATAATTGATGTCTTTATATTTGTTCTGCTTTTATTTCATTTATTTATTTTTATTTTAACGTTGGTTTGGTGTAGACCCATAGAACCTATTGCTCTTTAATCCTCCCGGTTACACCAGGCATCATTATTGGGTGTTAACCACTGTTATAGCTTCTGGATGACTTTTTTTGTATGAAATAATTATTGGAGTTGTTGAACTCGTGTTAATAATTATTTTATAATAATAATATATAAATATATATGTAATAATACATCAATAATAATCTGAGTAGATGTGGGTGACCGATATGGTGGAATATTGATTGATACAAAATGAACTTAATGAAAACACAAATAGTCAGTTAATGATTGCCAAATTATATTCAAATAAAAAAATACTCTTATTATTCGAGTTAAAAACTAAAACAGTGCTTGTCGTAAAACGCATTCCATTAGGTACTTTTTTGTTACTGTCTAAACAGCTTTTTTTTTATTTGTATATCCCGCAATTTGTATTAATTCGAAGTTTTAAGAAAGTGAACATGACATTGATTTTTTATACTTTGTGTTAATTCACATTAAAATTTATATTTTCCCTTTTTATTTTGGGTATTTGAGCATATATTTATATGAAATTCAATCAAAATTGGGAAACGTAATTTTATGCATACTACTTGTTTTATTATCATTGTGAATGACTACTTCATCAAGAGGAAGTATATTGCGTGAGATTGTAATATTTGTTGTTATCACTTTATAAGGCACCATTTGCTCTTGTTTATTTTATACAAATTTAAAGATATTTAAGTTCTTGAATATATACTAGGAAGTTATTAAAATAAATACACATCTATTTTCATCACTATTATTCTTGGAACATTACTACATATAGTTTTTAAAGCGAAGTTACAACGCAATCGGTTGTTAAAGCAAGTACAAAAGCACAATTCATTTGATATTGCATTTCATAATATTAACTAACTAACACAATACTGATAACTTTGTGTGGTTGTATGTATTTTTTTTTTTTTGTAAAGTATGTGTACATATATAATTGCATTTAACTTTTCCATGATAAAAAGAGTTTAAATGCATTAGTTTGCTAACCAGCACGTTTAGTTGCAACTTGATTTTGAAGCATGTATGAATGACTTCACTCAATGAGTGAAATTCTTAAATGCCATTTTATTTATAAATATCTTTTTTTTTACAAAATTAAATTAAACTAATAAAAAATGTCAAAAGTACTAACATTTTCTTAATTATCAATACAAAAAATAACCGAAATATAACCAATCAGAGATTAGTATTATATAGCAACTAATTTGTTGCTTCGAAATTTTCGCAGACATGTCGTCTGGAGGAGCAGGATCCTCAGCAACTGGTGCAACGGCCACCGACTTTTTCGGCTGGGATTTACTATATAAAACAATCGAAAAAATTGTCGATAAAAAGTCAGATGTGTTGATAGCCTTAGCACACTTCTTGTTGGTGAAACATTACAAAATGCAATGCGTTGGCATTGGCGAAGATGTAAGTAATGTGTAAATCATTACATGTTCTTTTCAACTGAAATGTTCTAATTTTTTGCTTATTTTTTTACACTAAAGAAAACAATTTCAAACGAAGATGTTGGATCAGAACTATTACCAGATGGTTGGAATGACCGTGGCAAAAGATATGCTTTGCGCTATTTACACAATGGTCGTTTGTATCTGCTAATAGGACATAATACAGAAGACTTTATCACAATAAATTTACTCGATGTTAAAGACACAAAGGTGACCAATATAACATTAAATCCACAAGAATGGGTAAAACAACTTAAAGGTCCGCTCAACACGCTCATGCCCGATGCGTCACTAATCTCAGATCGTTATCGTAAAGAATTAGTTGATCCGGTAATTAAAATAGTTATTAAAATATGTTCTGCATATATCCTTATAGAGGAAAATTGTATTTTGTTAAGGTTTTCACGGGTAATACGCGAGAGGTGACTACACAAACAAATGTAAATCAAGAAACGCCTTCCTCCAACTACAGAGATCCCCTGGCAATTGGCGGACCAATGAGACCAATGGGGTAAGTTATAGTATATTGTTGTAATTTTATATACCATGTAATTTTGTATTTTGTTATATAAAATACTTCCACATAAACGGTTCTTCACACAGTAAAGGGAATTTCATAAGTATTAATAATTCTGTTTATGACAATGACTATTGCGCGCGTTCACAATGATAAATTTCCTCTAACCGGAAAAAAGTTTTTTTTTATACCCGTTTAAGATACCAAAAAATGCATTTTTATTTATTTTTTTTTTTTGAGAAGACATTTCGGTGGTTTTAATAGTTTGCTCAAGTAATTCTTTTTATGTCGAAAAAAATTTAAAAATTTAAAAGCCACATACATATATGGAGGTATATACACGTGTATGTACATATGTATTTATCCCTAATGAATACACGATCTCTTTCTCGCTTTAAAAGAGCTTTTAGCTTCGAAGTTTATTTCGTGATAACTTCTCAAGTATCAAGAAGCTGGATTTGAACTTAAGTGATGTTGTTAGTTGATTATTAGTCATTCCATTCTAAAGTCTTTACTTCTTTGAGAAACATATACAATTCGTTCTAAGAGTAGCACCTACTGATTAATAAAATTTTCGAAAAAAACGTTTAAAAGAAAAAACTTGTATTGACTTGACTATTGTATAGGTGAAATCTCTTGCGGTAGTCGCTTGTGTGCTTAAGAAAAAATCGTTTTTGTTTTTAGTCGTCAAGCCAAAACATATTTTATTACTCTCACAAATATTTATAACATGCAGGCTGCGATTTTTGTTTATAACGTAGTTTCACTTTGTTTGCTAGCTTGTGTAAAGTATGTACAGCTCTTATTTTTTGTTTTTTAATACATATTTGTATACTATCTCAATCAATACTATATATATACTTATTACAGCTCTTTTCCAATGGAGCCGCGCCCCTTTGGCTTTCCCGACGTTGGACGGGGGGACTTAGATCCTTTGGGTCGTGGTGGTCCTGGTAATCTATTTCCGATGCCCTCACGTCCTAACTTCAATGCTGGTTTAAATCCGCGTTACGATCCTATTGGTCCAGACGGACGTATACTGCGAGCAGACCCTAATCCGGATCACCTACAACCGCCAAATTTTGGTTTCGATTATTATATGTAAAATAAAAGATAAAAAAAGCAAAGCGTATATAGTTTGGTTCTTTTCGAACATTAGTCATAATTAATGTTGAAGGTTGCATTAATCGTTGGTTAAAGCCCATTCATTTGACAGATATCAATTAAAATTAAAAGTTAAAATAAAAATGTTTTTATAAATTTTCATTGTAATTTAGTATAACGAAAAGCGGGCTTCAACGTGTGCCTTTAACACACTCCTAAGTAAACATGAGAAAATATATGATAATACGAATTTACACAATGAAAAAGAATTTTAATAATTTTAACTTTGTTTGAATGAGACTTAACCATTGATTAAATAACCAATAATTCAAAATACACAAGAAAACCAAGTAAACAAAAGGAAATATTTGTTTAATAATTTTGAAAGGATATTTACACATATGTATGATCACCTAGATGGCAACTAACTTGTATTTAAATATACATACATACATACTTGTAACGGACTGCATTTGAGAAAATAACATGATATTTATTATTCAATAAAACACCTTGGCTATAGATTTGTTTTGGTATTGAATTTTATTTTATGAGAAAGAAAAAATACAGATTTTAAATGAGCTCCGTACTATGGGCTGCAATCGATTTTCGGTCTTCCCTGTCTACCGAGAATCGATTATCGTATTTAAAAGCAGTTGTATTCTTGCCGCAATACGATAAAATGGAGAAAACATTGTAAGTATTTCAAACAAAATATGTAAAATATACAATGTGAACTTAAATAAGCAAATCAATTCAGGAAAGTATCAAACAAAGAACAAATTGAGCGCCTTATCGACTTGGTCGAACAAAATGTCGATATTGGGAGAGGAAAAGCCCCTTAAAAAAATACGGGTCTAGTCGGCAAGAAATCAAAGATACCTGGGCTATAATTGCGGTACAACTAAATTGTCTTGGGCCGCCATTGAGAACAGGACCGGAATGGCAACGGATAAAATACATCTAACAAAATCAAGAACAAATTCCGTTATTAACACTTGCCATTTTATATCCATAGGTTTGAATTCACTATAAAGCCAACATAAAGCGGAAGTTGACCAAAAACCAAGAGCATTTTATAGGCAGACCGGCAGTGGACCTTCATAGGAAGTGAGTTTAGCGTAGAATGAAAAAAGAGTATGTGCGCTCACTAAAGTAAATGAATATGCTTCTGTAGTAGATGGCACGAAACAACCCATATCTCCTCCGATAACGACAGATACGTTGGGGACTAATGAAAGCCAAGCTCCAACACCGCGGCCCAACGAAACGAACCCAGATGAATTGAAAATGAAGTTGCTCGATAAGCAGGCCGTAAGCCAAGATGAAATTCTGTGCACACTGAAGAAAATAGAGTGTACGCAGCATAAAGTTTATCTAATGAAAAAAGAAAAGTTAAAATTGCTGAAGGAACAGGAAGCAGAGAAAAGTGCTTTGAAAAAATTAAAAATAGAGATCGCCATAGAAAAATTAAAGCGACTTAGGAATCAATATTAGAAATTAATTAATAGTTTTAGTTATGGTGTTTGTATAAGGATATCTTAACTTAATGTATGCATTTTGAATAAATATACTTTTAATTTTTACAAAATAATCCTCTTCGTTCCGCTGCTGGGCAATAACAATTGTTATCGATTTTTACTGAACCCCGTTCCGAGCCTTAATAACTTAACGAAAACAACAGAAGCACACAAAAACAATTGAGTTAAATTGTAATGTTGACAGTACAGTCATGTAACCCTGCGGGTTAGTGGCTCAAGAACTATGCTGCAACTACCCATCTTACATACCTTCCATCCATAGCAAACCATTTTATGAGAGCGCCTTGTGAATGAAAAGTTGTTACGACTTGTCGATGCCGTTACTGACGGTTGCGTCGAAGAAAATACTCGTGTTTGTATATTCTATTGAGTCGGCTGTTATGGCTGTGCGGTATGTAAAATGGGCAGTTGCAGCATTAACCGTGGTAAGGCAGGCTTGTCGTTAGAGGCGACTAAAATCAAATGGTTCCCGCGACAGTCGTGTCTTTTTACCGGAAAGACCCGGATATTAATGCGGCCAAGGACTGGACACTACCGCAATATTCCCCGAAAACCAATTCGGGGAATATTTTGGGGTTACAACAACAACAACAACATTACCGAACATAGCTCCGTCGTAGGAATTTTCATGAACCATCTTTTCTTTCCTTTTCTACATATATCATTATAAAAAAAATTTTTAAAAAGTTAGTCGAATCTAACCATTTTCTTTTATATTTATTTACTTACATTTCAAACCAAGAATTTCAGCCATTAGAAATATACCATTGTGAACAGTGCAAACGAGCGAAACTCATAATATCGTCATAACAGTCCTGTTCGGTGAGCTTGCCTGGTTCGGCCAGGCAAAAAGCCAGTAAAATTTGTACCGAGAGGGCGCAATTTTGACATCTCGTTACTCGTTGATTATCAACAACGTCGCGTCTTTGCTGTTTCGGTTCTTGAAATGCTTGAAAGTTATGCGGAATTTCATCGAAAAATCATCTTGACTGATGAGGCCCATTTCCACCTCGAGAACACAAGATTTATTGCTGAAAAGCCTCTCCATCCTCAACGTGTAACTGTTAAGTGTGGTTTATGGTACGGCGGGGTCATTGGACCTAACTATTTCAAAAATTAATGGTTTGCGCTATCAATATATGATTAATGACTTTTTATGGCTGGAATTGGATGGTTTTAATGTGGACAACGTTCACTTTCAACAAGATGACGCTTCGTGCCACAGAATCAACAAAACCATCGATCTTTTAATGGAAAAGTTTCTTTGAATATCAAAATAACACCACTTATTGGAAAACCCATTATAAGAAAGTAGACAGAAGATGTCGCTGTCATTTAATTAGTATACACGCTAACTTGGATTGTAATGCTTGGCTACACTGGTGGAGCTTTTAACTGAAAGCAGATAAAATTCAAACAGATCAAATGATCTTCATGGCTGTGTAGTACGCAAAAGCTATCAATTACAAAAATCACAAAAGAAAGGAGACTTCAGCCGTTAACAAATACTAATCCGAAGGTTTTGATTTATAGGAAACAGTAGCTTTTAAATTTTCAAAGGGATGTTCGTCTTATGGTATGGCAAAACCAATAAAAAGCACTTTATCTTAAAAACTTCAAATCCACTGCCATTGATTGTAACTTAGAAAGAAATAGTTCGAGGAAAGTGCTCATCTAATCCGAAGACAAACAACAAAAATGCAAAAACTACTACATCGCGTCAAGTTTACAGCTACAGAATATCTGAGCACTTGATCGTGGATATGTAGGTAAAAGGAAAAAAGTGAAAACAACAATAAGTAAAAGCGGCACACATGTAGCTTAATGGGATAACCATTGGCTCGTGCTGTGGGCATCCCAAGTTCGAATCCCATTCGATCAAAGGTGTCTGGAAAAAGAAGTCTGATGAGGAAACGTGGTGGTTTCCGAAATAGCAGCTATAACTTCTACCGTCCAAAACTATTGTTGTAATTTTTTCACTATTTCCAAAAAATATATGGTCTGAAACAGTTCCATTTAAATGAAAACCAAAAAATGCTAGTTATTCTAATGACCACTCACTTTCCAGTTTACTCCAAAGAACGTCAGTTTCTGCAGTATGTCACCAGAGCTTGCAAACAACGCTATCAAAGATATTTGTACATATGTATGTACATGATGTAAAACTCATAAGCCGCAAAAATGGTGGAGTAAGCAATTGCAAATGCTATTTCTATACAACCTGATCCCTTCTTTATGCAGAATTAGAGCACATTCCCTATAGATGGACTAAGGCGAAAGTGGTTTCTATATAAAAGGGCGACAGGACCTTACTAATCAGCCTTACAACTTTTCTATCGAAACTTTTAGAGAGAATGCTCGTCGCCGATATAGTTCTGAAGAGCTTATTATGTAGGTAACGAGACCGCCTACTCTAAGGGTAAATCTACGATATAATATGATGAGTATTAAGAGAGGTTTGGCAAAGATCATCAAAGCGTTTTCCTCGACAATGTCAATGTCCTACCTAAGATAGTGTAAACTGAACTCCGAGAAATGTGGTTTGGGGCGCACTTCGGTGGCACATCCGCAAACAAAAAGAAAAAAAGCATCTCCCAGTGTAAAATTCTCTCTCCCCTTATACAATGTCTCCCTAGCAAAACCTTTCTTCACAAGCTAAGCAGCACGGGTTATGATGTAGTGGCATAAGCTGACGATATCGCCCCTACAGCGATTGATAAGCACCAAGCTCCATGTGGTTTACTCTAAAATGCCCTTCACATCGGAAGCAATTGGTGTGCAAGATTGCGTTCTGGATGTAAATCCTACAAGCATCGAATTGATACTCCATACCAGAAGGTACAATCCAACTTCATTTAAAGCGACCTTACTCAAAACCAGTTATGTATATTACGCTTTCCACTGAGGTTAGAGACTTATCAATAATCTTAGATATCAACTCAACTGGGACGGAAATACGGTAGAAAGAAGTGGGAAGGTCATGACTGCACTCTACGTCGGCAAGGCGACAATCGGTAAAAGATGTGTAGTAAAACGGTGCCTTCCTTGAAATTTTAAATATTTTTTTATTCTTATCCAGATAGGCTGTAAGGTAAATTTTATGCAATCTGCTATGCTATAAGGCTCAATGCAACTCAAGAAATCGCAGTACTGGATACACTTATGCCCAAATTCTAGGTACACGTACATAGCTGCGTACAGTGTTTGTCTGATGACGCATTCTTTAGAAGGCTCATTGTAATACCTTCGGGACTAAAGATGTCCTCATACTAGCATTACCTTTCTAAACCAATCCTTGCTCTTGATGAAGTTATTCAATTTGGAAAGCTTGAGTACTAAACTCTTCAACATTCTCAGATGTTTTTTTTCGACAATACCAAAATCGCGGAATCGAATAAATGGGGCAGTCCATTCAAATTCGACGGCAAGGTTGAATGTAGAGTTCAGTACCACACGCTATAGACACGAGCAAGGGACTTCAATAGAAGTTGCTTCATGGTTACTTAACTCCGCAATGGTAACGTAGCTATCAAGTCTCTTCAAAGCAATCAGCAATTAAGATGATTAAAGGTGGAAATAAGTTGTAGGGAAGTTTTAAACAAACTTGCGAGTGTTGGCTTAACGTCTGTGGTTTGGGTCCCTAGAGAAATCCCAGAGAGTTGTGGAACCGACGAGCTAGTTGGAAGAGGAACAAACCTAAATTCAGCCCGCGTCGTAGGCAAAATATCGGCATTCCCCAGCAGCTAAAGAACCAATTAGTTAGTTGATAGGATGATATACAGTGAGTAGATTCTCGGAGGTTTCTAGGATATACCTATTTATACTTATAAAAATTTCATCAAAAACTGAGATGCGGAAAGCAAGATGCAAATTTAGTTGTGCGGAAATGAGATCACCAGCGTCAACTATCAACAATTACAATTAGTTTCATAGCTATTGGATATCGCAGCAACTCATGGACATTTCGTTATCGTGGTTTGTTTGTTGGCGAAATTTGTATGTATGTTAGTTTGTGGCAAGTAATATTGCCGCTTTAATTCTCATTAACTTTAAATATATGCACTTACATAGACGTATTTGTATGTATGTGTCGATAAAATCACTCCATTACCACGGCTGGATGCTAAGTGATTTGCATGCGTATGTACATATGTACATACATACATACTCGTATATAATATATTAGTTGTATGGTAAACCACGGATTTGCAGCAACTCGTTTACTCTGGCAATTCGGAAATTGTTGAGCAGTTATTTAGTAGCATTACATATATGTAATTATCGCTAACGGTATTAAACATTTTGTCTTCGATCTGAAAAGCTTGCTGCCACATTGTGTGTCACATTTGCCAAACTGTCAGTCTGTTTGTTGCCAAATTGCGGGCTTAGCCGTTGACTGGCATGAATACGCCCATGCTTTTGGCGATTTTCTTTTCAATATTACATACATACATGTATGCATATATTTTTATTTGTTTATACATACAAGCACAAGATCATGTAAATCTTGACAATGACTTGTGGTTTTCATAAGTAAATAAACGGACTGGAAAATCAATAGATTAATTAAGCCGGTAAAAATTAATTAATTTCGTAAATTTTCATAAAATACAACCACTTTATTTTATTACACTTGAACTAATTTTATTTTAATTTATTTCATTTAAATAAGTCTTTTGTTTTATTTAATTTTATTATAATTTTATTATATTATATATGTATAATTGGCGCTTTGTAACCGCTGAAGCGATTTTTTGGCCGAGCTCCTCCTCCAATTTGTGGTTTTGCGTCTTGATGTTTTTCCAACAAATGGAAAATACATATTGTATAATAATGTCTTTAATTTTACTTTATTTGGTTTTATTTCGTTTTATTATAAATTAATTAATTGTTTACTTCATGTTATTTTATTTTTACTTTGTTTTGTTTTATTTAATTTAATTTCATTTATCTTATTATTTATTAAATTCAATTGTATTTATTTTGGTTTATTTAATTTAATTTAATTTCATCTCTTTTTATTTAATTTTGTTTTAAATAATTTTAGTTTTTTTATTAATGTATTTAATTTAATTTTAATTAATTAATTTATTTTATTTTATTATCCTATAATTTAATTTACTTTATTTCACTTTAATTAGTTTTATTTTAGTTTTCATTCAACTACATTCCAAATCAATTTAATAGTTTTATTTTTTTAATTCTACAATATATTTATTTTGAATTTTTTAGGTCATCATATTTTTTATTTTTTTTTTATTTCTAATTAAGTTTATTTTATTTTCTTTTACTTTAATGTATTTTTTATTTTCATTTAGTTTATTTTATTTTATTTATTTTTTAATTAATTTTATTTTTATTTTATTTTAATTTAGTTTTTTTATTTTATTTTTACTAATTTTAATTAATTTTGATTAATTTTATTTTTGTTTTATTTAACCTTAATTAATTTTATTTTTGTTTTAATTTGTTTTAATTATTATTTCTTATATCATTTAAGTTTAGTTTATTTTATGTTGATTTTATTTTAATTAATTAATTTTTTTATTTTATTTTAGTTTCATTTTTTTATTTTATATTTTATTATTTTATATTATTTTATTTTAATTAAGTTCAATTCATTTGATTTAATATAATTTAAATTAATTTAATTTAATTTTTTTTATTTTAATTTTAATTTCTTTTATTTTAATTGAGTTTATTTCATTTGATTTAATATAATTTAAATTAATTTTATTTTATTTTTTTATTTAAATTTTAATTTATTTTAATTAATTTCAATTAATTTTATTTTATTTTAATTTAGTTCTTTTATTTTATTTTATTTTGTTAATTTTATTTTATTTTATTTTAATTTAGTTTTTTATTTAATTTTATTTTATTAGTTATTTGATTTGATTTAACTTTTATTTAATTTTATTTTTATTTAGTTTATTTTAGTTAGTTAGAAATTAAATACATAGTATAATAAAAATAATAGAGATTATATACATATTTTAAATACTCACCTTGAATTGTTTAATATAAAATACTCACCCTGTATCCACTGGAATTCCAATTCCTGTAAAACAAAGTAGATTGAAGAAAGAAACGGAAAACCGAAATTTCTATGTATGATATAAATAAGCTTACAGTTTTTTTATGTTCAATCGCTTGCTTACTTCAATACCATACGTTTGTATTAATATAATAATATATGTGCGTTACTAAGAAGTAAATAAAAACCGTGTAATAAATACCGAAAAGAAAACGCGTTTTTTAATTTAATAAAAAGGACATTATTATTTTTCATAATTCTAGACAAAATTAAGATTTTATTCAACCGAAAGTTGAATATATGTTATTAATTTTATTTTTAATTTTATTTCATTTAGTTACACATAATTTATTATTTTTTTAATTATATTTTCTAATATTAATATTTCTTTTTATTTAGTTTTATTTAATTTATGATTTATATAATTTAATTCTATTTTATTTATTTTGTTTTATTTTATTTCATTATAATATAATTTAATATATTTTATTATAATTTTTAGATTTGATTTTAGTTTTTATTTAATTATATTTTAAATCAATTGAATATTTTTATTATTTTATTTATTTATTTTATTTATTTTTACTTCATTTAATTTAATTCCTTTACATTTTTATTTAAAATTAATTTAATATTTTATAAAACTTTATTTTATTTTACTTTGTTTTGTTTTATTTTAAATTTCATTATTACATTTGAAATCATAGTTAGTCAGTTAAAGTAGAAGTTACCTAGGAAACGACGTCGGGCTGTACTTAGGATGGGGCAGTGGCAGATGTAGTGCTCGACGGACTCCTCCTCGTCTATGTCTCTGCAGCCGCGACAGAAGTCATTAGAGAAGCAATCCACCCTTCTACCATGAGTCTCCAACAAACCAAATTTTCTTTTCTTTTTTCCTTTTTTTATTTCAATGAATTTTAGTTTGTTCTATTTTTTATTGATTTTATATTCAATTCCTTAATATTTTTATTTAATTTGACTTAAAATATTATTCTTATTCAATTTAGTTTTATTTATTTTGGTTTATTTTATTTTAATATATTATAATTTAATTTATTTTATTATACTTCATTTGATTTTTATTTAGTTGTTATTTCACTATATTTTAAATCAATTCAATATTTTTATTTGACTAAGTTATAATATATTTTACTTTACTTTTAATTTAATTTAATATTTTTTGTTTCTTTTATTTTTTTTCATTTAATTTTATGGAATTTTATTTTATCTTTTTTGTTTTATTTATTTTTGTATTATTTTATTTTACTTTATATTATTTTTAATTCTAGTATTACATTTGAACTCATATTTCATTTGAATTTATAATATTTTACTTAATTTAATTTTCTAAATTGTAATTTTATTTTATTTTGATTCGTTCTATTTAATTTTATATATATATTAATATAGTTTATTTTACTTTATTATATGATACTTTACTCAGTTCTATTTTATTTAATTTTTATTATTTTGTTTATTTCATTTGATTTGATTTGATTTCATTTTACTTCTTTGTTTCAGTTTATTTTACAATAGTTTATTTAATTTAAAATTTTTTTAATAATTTTATTTCCATATATTTTAATTTAATTTATTGATATTATTTTATTTTCGTTTATTTCATTCTGATTCATATAATATGAATATTATTTTTTGTTTTATTTTATTTCTTTCATTTTATTTTATTTTACTTTATTTATTTTCGTTTTTATTTATTTAATATGAAATTGATTTATTTTATTTAATTTCAGTTTATTTATTTAATTTGAAATAAATATGTTTTATTTTATTTCTCTAATAGCTTACTTTATGTAATTTTAACGGTTTAATAAAGGCGACATTTATTTGCCGGCTTTAACACTGCAAAAAACCACTGCGCGCCTATTTACCATTTTCCCCTTTTTCCATTTTCCGTCCACACACGTTCACTTTTCATACTCTTACTGTGCGAACTGTTGTTTTTGCCCATTTCTTTTCTTCTTTGCTGCTGGAATTTATGACCACATTCGATGTAATGAACACATTTCTTTCATTGTTTCGCCATACTAAACATTTCCATCCCACTTTGCGGTAGGTTACAACTATGCTGCGCAATGCAGAGTGTTTACGCTACCAATTCCTCGTTGAATTTGTGTGAGAAATAAAGAAAAAAAACTAAAGGGTGGTTAAATTTCAAGGGCCAATGTTTTTTTTTGTTTTGAATAAAACACAAACTATTTAGGAAATTATTGAAATTTTATTTTATTATGATATATTGGTATTACTCAATTATGTATGTAACAAAATATCGGCCAAATGAGCGCCGCGACCTCGGCGGCACACCTCCATACGATGGTCCAAATTTTCGATGACGCTGAGGCATAATGGAGTTTCTATGCCGTTAATGTGCCGAATTATCTCATCCTTTAGCTCTTGAATTGTTGCTGGCTTATCGACGTACACCTTTTCTTTCAAATAACCCCAGAGAAAAAAGTCCAACGGTGTCAAATCACATGATCTTGGGGGCCAATTGACATCGCCATTACGTGAGATAACACGGCCATTGAATTTGTTGCGCAAAAGAGCCATTGTTTCGTTAGCTGTGTGGCAAGTGGCACCGTTCTGCTGAAACCACATATCGTCCACATCCATATCTTCCAATTGTGGCCATAAAAAATTCGTTATCATCTCACGATAGCGAACACCATTCACAGTAACTGCCTGACCGGCCTCATTTTGGAAAAAATACGGCCCGATGATGCCGCCAGCCCATAAACCGCACCAAACAGTCACTCTTTGTGGGTGCATTGGTTTTTCGACAATCACTCTTGGATTCTCATTCGCTCAAATGCGGCAATTCTGTTTATTGACGAATCCACTGAGGTGAAAATGTGCCTCATCACTGAAGATGATTTTCTTCGAAAATCCCATCCCATTTTCATAATAAGTCTGGATAACTTTAACACGTTGTTGGATTGTGTATCTCTCCATGGTTCAAATTGAGTAAGTCTGAAATAGAGAAATGTCAAATTAAATTCGGAAAAAAACTTGGCGTTTAGGTGTGGTTCACATTCAACATCGGCCCTTACAATTTAACCACCCTTTATTATGACTTGAATAGCTCATGTTGTCACACTATTTGTGGTCTTTTAGCGATTTTCCTGTTTATTATTGTAAATAATTTTATCAGGCTTAACTAGGTTTAATGTGCGTTTTCCCACATTTAATAGAGTTAAGGCGTTATGAAGCGGCTTTGTGGTTTTTCAAGGGATAGAGTTTTTGAGTGTGTGCATTGTGCAGATGATAGAATTCAGTCTTATCAAGTATTCTTCCATTTTTCTATTCGAACCATCTTATGGTCGGACAATAAGACTGGAGTTTTCTGGAAACTATTTCATCTCATATTACCTATCTCGCAAGAGATCAGCATATATTTCCTTGTTGTTTTCAAAAGTCTAAAGTTCGTAGTTCAGCTTTATTCCATTATATTCCTGCTTTTTTTACTGTTTGGCGCCAGTTGTAAATACCAAATTAAATCAAGGCGCTCTCCAGATAATCTTTTCAACGGAATGGAGGCCAGCGTAGCCGTTGCCTCTTTATTCGCTGAGCTATGTCAATGTTGCCATATAACCATACAGCTCATCAGGAATGACGAGCGACTTGTAGAGTTTGGTCTTTGTGAAGCAAGAGAGGACAGTGATTCTTCGCTGGATTTCAATGCTGATATTATTTGTTTGCTGACAGGAGATATTTCGTCTTGCCCTCGTTCACTAGCAGACCCATATCTTTCAATTCCTTATCCAGTGTGGAGAAAGTAGAACTCACGGCGCGGTTGTTAAGGCAATGATATCAATATCTGATCAATGGTGGATTTACTAGGTATAAGACCACACTGATAAGGTCCAATCAATTTGTTGACGGTGGATTTTAGTCTCTTCCAAAATACGCTCAATGGGACCTTATATGCGATATTAAGGAGGCTAATCCAACAGTAATTAACGTAGACCGTGGATTGGTCAGAGAATACTGTTGGATGCACCTTGTCAGCTCTTCGCCGTCATATTTGTATAGAACCTGCCAGTAAGCTCTGCTCCACCCCCTTTATTGTTCTTTAGGCGGGCATTTGCTATACGAACATTGTCTAAGAAGGGTATTGAAACGCCTCCTCCAAACATCATCGATTGATTTCGGGTTCCGGGTTGACCATATCCGGGTATTCCGCTTTCACTGTCATTAAGCATGTTGGAGAAGTGTTCTCTCCATACACTAAGTATGCTCGGTGACATCTGTCACCAGATTACCTGCTTTGTTATTACATGAGCATGGTCTTTCCACAGAATTTTCGAATAATACCCCATTGGTTGATCAGGCCAGCTTCTCAAGCTATGAGTCGAGTAGAGAAGCAGGTGCGTATTTTGGCTGCGACAAGATAGTGGTCGGAGTTTATGTTTGAATCCCGGAGCGTTAGAACCTCAGAAGCATGTCCCCCTGATGCCCATTTCAGGCCCCGGCCAAGTCGATCAGCCTCAGCTTCGTCATCTGACTGATTTTTCCGGTTGTTGAGCCGAAACTACCTTTTTTGACCACCCTGCCTTCTGAAACCGGCAATAAATGGCAACAATCAAATGGAAGTGTGTGTAAGTCTGTCAAAAATAACATTTCAAATCACTCGTGAAAACGACAATCACCTTGCGGCAGGTGTTAAATATCTACATGTAAAGCAAATTTATTATCGCTAAAATATATCAAAATGTGCACAACTTCCTTCCTCACAACAGAGTTGAATTTGCCATTTCGAAAAAAACACCTTCACTTGCTGCTACTGCGGCGTACGCCAAACGATTATGTAATACGTGTACAACAATCATAACCGACAATAATGTCAACAACAACAATAACAACCGAAGCAAAATATTGTGGCAAAATGTGCAGTCAAGAAAAGGAGAGAAAAATGGATGAAATCCAAAGCAAAATAAATAAAACATGTGACATTTATCAAAATGCAATTGAAGTCAAAGAAATGCAGCAATTCCTTCAGCGCCATTCGCTGACGCCACCTTTGACGGTCAATGCCACAACAGCGTAACAGCGTGACAACAACTTCACTCGTATGTTTGGCCGACAGTTGTTTGTTGGCCTAGCACTCTCATTGTCATGGTTAATCCGGAAAATATTAGACGTCAGAAATCATCATCATCATTTAAGGCATTATTATGTTTAATCGATGTGGCAACCGCAGAAATGGCAGCGATGACAAATATACCGTTAAATACTTATTGACTTAAATGTGCATTCGTTGTGGTGATTATTGTCGATACGCGAGTATTTATTAGATAATAGTAACTGTTTTATTTATGTGCATTATTTATACCTACATAAATATTATTATTTTTTATACCCATAGATGCATACAAACGCAAATGTATGTATGTATATGTCGTTTTAATACTTGTTTCCAATCACCAACCGTCACAACATAGGAGTATACAGATTTACATAAATGCCTGAAAGTGTCTCACACTCATATACGTACATATCCCACAATTGTCATACAGTTTTAGTATACGTAGTAAACGTTTATAATTTAATGTTATGTCCAAGAATTTAGCTTTATTACAAATATAAGGGTTTTTTATGTTTTAAAAATGATTTGGTGTGATCGCCGCGGCTGGCTCGATTAAATTCTAGCTGAGAGCCCTAATTTTCGGTCACTTTTTGCAGCAATTGGGCCCGTGTGTCAGCAACAATGCACCGAATATTCTCTTCCAAGGCGTCAATCGTCAAAAGTTTCCTTCAATATATTGATTGTTTCGTTAGCTGTATGGTATGTAGCGCCATCTTGCTGTAACCAAAGGTCGTCAACATCAATATCTTCCAATTCAGGCAAGGAAAAGTCATTAAACCTTTGCGCATAGAGCACACCAAGCAGTGACTTTGTGAGAATGCAATGGGGTTTCAACATTGGCCCATTCAACGAAAAGCAAGCTTCATCGCAAAAAAAAAAATTGCGGTCGGTGACTTGCTGAGAGCGTTAACTGAACGCGCAACGTGAATGATGGTCGTTCGGTTTCAATTCTTGCACGATTAGGTTGAGCTACCGACTCTGCTGGGCGATTATATCAATCGAAATTGATTGAACGCAGGCCATGATGTACGAATAACGCGAACCGAACCATTATTTTGGTTATAAATTTGCACAATTTTCAAACGTTGTTCCGAAGTAAGTCCAGCGGAGTTAGACTACGCTATCTTCACTCACTGTTTTGACAACTTTTTCTCCATAATAACACCGGACAGGAATGAACGGAAAATTGCTAATGCTCCAGATCAGAGTGACATAGCCATCTTCCCGGATGGCTCTAAGCTCGATGAAGCTACCAGACTAATGTAGCGTCTTCCAAGCAGAACTTATTGCAACAACGGAAGCCGCAGAATAGTTGCTGGGATCTCTCTTACTCATTCACTTCGGGATCTCTTCAATGTACAATAGTTATACTACATCAAAAGATGCGCTGAAATGCCGAAGCACTTCAAAGAAGTTCGTGACCTGGGAGCCTGGACATAGGGTCAGCAATTGTATGGCGGATGAGCAACTACAATAAATTCTATGCACGTCCTCGGCAAAACTTAGACTAAAGTTGGCTTTCACCAAAATAGCCAACACCAGACGACTTAGCCAAGGAGCCTGCAACGTTACTAAACAGTTTTGGTCTATGCTTGACGTTAAAAGAGCAAGGGATCTAATCCTCCAAGACTTTTTCACCATTAATTCAACAACAGGCATACCAACTGGACCCCGTTTAAGTGGGTTCACGGTGGGAATGGGATAAAGTTCCAATGATTTTTGGCGTAGTTCGTACATCTGAGAAAGTGAGAAGTTCTCCACAGCGGTATCACAAAGGGCCTTCAGGCCTAAATGGGCTGGTCAATCTGATCAGCAACCGAATCAAATCAACTTAACTCATATGATAATGCACATTAGGGTGGTCCAAACAAATTTATTTCCTGCTCACGCAACATAAGAAAGTTATTCGAAAAGTATGGGTTCATGTGTAGAAATTCACGCAAGTGAGGAAGGTTTTTGGCTGCCATTCAGCTGGAAGTGACCAGAAACGATTATTTTATATGTGTATAAGTAGTTAAATCAGCTCTCGACTTCGGGCCTTAGACCAAGTATCGTGCGTAAGGTTTCGGCATACAACTTGTAAGCGCGGTTCGTTAATTGCCAAGCCGATTAATGAACTTGTACGATCAAAGACGAGGGACCTGATAAAGACAGAAGAAGATGGAACTTTGTGAAATCTACTACAGCAGCCTAATTTGATCAAAGAAGGTTTCGAAAGTCGCATAGAAGCCATTTATGAGCGCTGTTACCGCCATGAGGGCAAAGAAGGTATTTTCAGCCCAAAAGTCGGGAAATTTAGGCTCCACGTCTAAACATCCTCTCGAAATATGGTCTGCAGCATCAGATTTCGAAACAAGTGAATTCTTCATGCTACATGACTGCCACCTCCATAAATTTGGACCTTTTGTTTAACCATGACCTAAAGCTCCACATGAGTTACCGCATCGGGTTTTTATCGTTTTCAGCACGAGCAGCTCGCACGCCAGATTAAAGATTGAGTATAGCCCTGCGACTGCAAATGAAAGCCTAAAAGCATAACTACACCCCACCCGAAATTTTCAACAACTTTAAAGTTCTGATTGTCAAAAGTGGTATAGGGACAAAGATGGAAATACGTCTTGTTCTTGTTCTCTAACAGATCCCTTCGCTTCACTTCTTTATCCACCCTTAAGACAGCAGATATCTCTATTGAGTTCTTCTACTCAAGCAATCGATAAAATTTTAAAGACATTTGAAGATACTGGATCAGTTACAGATGTTGTATGACCTGTGCATCATCGTTTTGCTCGTTCCGCCTTAAATATCGCTACTATAAATGAAAGTGTAGACGAAGACCCGAACGTGTCCATTTCTCGATTTTCTCAAGAGCTGGGACTTTCTTACGGTACATTATGGCGTATTTTGCACTTGGACTTACACCTATATATTTATAATTGGCGCTTTGTAACCGCTGAAGCGATTTTCGATTTTCGTCCGAGCTCCTCCTTCAATTTAGGGTTTTCCGCCTTGAGGTTTTTCCAACAAATGGAGGGACCTACAGTTTATACTAAGCCGCCTCCAAACGGCTGATGGTTTGTTTTTATGAGGAACCTTGATTTCATGTCAGAAATACACTCGGAGGGGTTGACAATCCCTGCCGAGGGGCGACCGCAATTAAATTAATTTTTTTATCTAAATTAATTTTCTACAACTTTTGGATGTTGGTCGTACCAGGATTTGAACCCGGGCCTTCCGTATGGCAGTATGCAATGCTAACCACTCGGTTACCGCGGCAGGGTAACATTATAATCATTATATCGTCTGTTAAGGTGAAAAATCATTTTTTTTTTCCAGCAGGTGCTACTATGGACTGAGTAGACATTTGAGAAGTAAACTCCTTTTACGGCGAATAACAACTGAACTCCATAAGTCGCTAATTATTTCCATCCTGCTTTATACTATCGCGAATTTTTGCGGGAGAAAAGTTTTGCGTACGATTTATGGTTCTTTGCAACTAAAACTACCTCAGACGATGGTACGATGATCTAAACAATTTACCCGACAACATTCACTCAGTGAATTAAGTGTCAGCGGCTGGCTAGGCCATGTCGTCTGTATGGGTGACAATAATCGAGCTCGGAATGTTTTCGACACAATACACTTCAGTGGAAGTAGAGCAAAAGGAAAACATCAACTCCGTTGAGGAAATCGGACGGAGCAGTGTTTGGCTTCACTTTATTCGAGAGTACACAATTCTCAAGCAATAATCACAAAAACCATTGGTGGTCGTTAAGTAATTCAACTCCTCGTTAATACATATTACGTCTTTATAGCTCATTTGACGATATTTATCAACCCATTGTATACTCTCTACATGACCTCATATGCAATTCACGTTCAAATTTGCATACTCATAATTTAATAAAATCAAAATTGGAACGTGCAAGAAAGGAGACCAGATGTTTCTCCAATGTTTGGTATTTATATGTGTGTACTGGTACATACGTGTATATACAACTTTTATAGTTTTAGCAAATTTTTTTGTAATGATTTCATTGTCTTCTGAATATTATATTTCTGTCAGGTATCTACCTCAATTATAAATATTCCCATATGCAATACAACAGCATATAAATATAATATACGAGTATACGAGTACATGTGTATGCACATACACGTATGTTGTACGAAGAGCAGTAGCTGAACACACCCTTTTATATAATTTTTAATTAATATTTATGAAACGAATCGCCTTTAAGGCGACTTACAGGTCAATTGCAGATTTATATTCCATGCTTTATGCATTTTTTAATTTCTCAGTTTAATAGTGTAATTAATCAGGTTTAAATTTTGATTAGATTATCTCCTTATTAGCATGTTGAATGGGTGGCTAGTCACACTTCACATATTTAAAAGCGCACTTAGCTTGGCCGCAGCGGTAGCCGAGTGGTTAGTATTGCGCACTGCCATTCGGAAGGCTCGGGTTCAGATCCTGGTTAGTACGACACCAGGATTTGAACATCCAAAAAGTTATAGACTCAGTTCTTACACTTGCGTCCACGTCGCGCACCCTTTAAATGTATGTGGTAACCAACCCGTGTTGAGCCTTGAGTCACGGCTAAAAGAGAAGAAGAGAAATAACGAATAGCAATTATATAATATATTCGTATATATAATTGGCAATTTGTAACCGCTGAAGCGATTTTCGACCGAGCTCCTCCTCCAATTTGTGGTTTTTGCGTCTTGATGTTTTTCCAACAAATAGAGGGACCTACAGTTTATACTTAGCCGCCTCCGAACGCCTGATGCTTTTTTATGAGGAGCCTTTATTTCATGTCAGAAATATACTCGGAAGGGCTGACATTCCCTGCCGAGGGGCGACCACAGTTAGAAAATTTAACTTAATTTTTTATTTAAATAAATTTTTTATACATTTTTGGATGTTAGTACGACACCGGGATATGAACCCGCGCCTTCCGAATGGCAGTACGCAAAGCTAACCACTCGGCTGTCGCGGCCCGCCTGAAAAACAACAAAGCGGTGAGGGAAGACGGATTAACGGATACCGAATAATTTACAGGATGCATGCATCAGCTCTTTTTGCTGAATATGATCGGATGAAAGCATGCCAGACGATGGAAACCTAAGAGTGCTTAGCTCAATTGATAAAAAGTCGGATCCCACCGTCTGTGCTAACTGCAGTGGGATAAACCTCATCAATATCGCATATAAAGTGCCATCTAGTGTATTGTGTGAAAGACCATAGTCCACCGTCAGTAAACTGATTTGACTTTGTTAGTGTGCTTTTAGACAAGGAAAATCTATAATTGACCAGATATTCGCCATGCGCCAAATCTTGAAAAAGACCTGAGAAAAAACAATCGACAACCACTAACTCTTTGCCAATTTTAAAGCAGCACGACACCCGATAAAGCTTTAACGCCGCTATATCTGAATTTGGTATCACCATAATATATACCAGGTGTTTCGATAAAGAAAGCACTTAATTTTCAGAGTAATCTCAAAATTTTTTTATTCAAAGTATTGACCATTGGTTTCTACACATTTCGCCCATCTCTCAGGCAAATTATGGATACCATTCCAAAAAAACTTTTTCTCTTTTGTGGCAAACCATTTTCGACTTCTTCAAAATTAGCGAAGCACTGCTCTGCAAGGGAGTGTCCCATCGATGCGAAAAGGTGATAGTCGGACAGGGCGAGGTCTGGAGAGTACGGCGGGTGCGATAATATTTCCCAATTAATTGTTTTTAATGTATCTTTCACCAGTTTAGCGGTATGAGACGGCGCGTTGTCATGTTGCAAGATAACTTTGCCTTGTCTTCGGGCCCATTCCAACCGTTTTTCAATCAACGCATGATTCAAATTGATCATTTGTTGTCGGTAGAGATCCGTGTTCACCGTTTCACCAGGTTTTAACAACTCGTAGTACACCACACCACACTGGTCCCACCAAACACAGAGCATTGTCTTACGGCCAAAGCGATTTGGCCTTGCAGTCGATGGGCCAGCTTCACCAGAGGAAAGCCATGATTTTTTTCGCTTCGGGTTCTCAAAATAAATCCATTTTTCGTCCCCCGTGACAATTCGATGCAGAAAAGATTTCCTTTCGAATCGTTGAAGCAGCATTTCACAAACGGGTTTTCGATTTTCCATTTGTCTATCGTTCAGCTGGTGTGGCACTCATTTTCCATACTTCTGGATCTTTCCCATGGCTTTTAAACGTTGGCAAATTGCTCCTCGAGTCACATGTAGTGTTTCTGCCAATTTTTGTTGCGATTGGGTTGGATCAACATGCAATTCCTCGTCTTCGAACTTTTTCGCTGCACCAGGATGTTCATTGTCTGTCAAATCGAAATCTCCACTTTTAAATTGACGAAACCATATCTCACATGTTCTAATCACTGGAGCATGTTCACCATAAGTTTCTACCAGCTTCAGCTTCTTTTTTTTTTGATGAAATAAGAAAAGCAATGAATGCCGCAAATGCGATTTACTTGGAACGAAACTCGACATAGTCACTGAGGTAAACAAATACGACGCTATTATTTTGGCGGAATGTGACTTGCGTACTTTTGTAGGTTAATGTCAATAGAAAAAATTACATACATGCCAAATCATAGAAATTTATACATATTGCTAGCGACATCTACTAGTAAAACCGGCAAACTTCAACTAACACCCCTGGTACGTATGTTGTACGAAGAGCAGTAGCTGAACACACCCTTTTATATAATTTGTAATTAATATTTATGAAACGAATCGCCTTTAAGACGACTTACAGGTCAATTGCAGATTTATATTCCATGCTTTATGCATTTTTTTAATTTCTCAGTTTAATAGTGTAATTAATCAGGTTTAAATTTTGTTTAGATTATCTCCTTATTAGCATGTTGAATGGTTGGCTATTCACATTTCACATATTTAATCAGCGCACTTAGCTTGGCGGCAGCGGTAGCGGAGTGGTTAGCATTGCGCACTGCCATTCGGAAGGCTCGGGTTCAAATCCTGGTGTCGTACTAACATCCAAAAAGTTATAGACTCAGTTCTTACACTTGCGTCCACGTCACGCACCCTATAAACGTATGTGGTAACTAACCCGTGCTGAGTTTTGGGTCACGGCTAAAAGAGAAGAAGAGAAGAAACGAACCCGATTGCCGAATCGATGATGGTACATATATTTCCTTGCCCGACTATGAAAATGTTCGAAAGGAAATTGCCTGCCTGAAAAACAACAAAGCGGTGAGGGCTGATGGATTACCGGTAGAGCTATTCAAATACGGCAAGATGCATGCCTGACGATGGGAACTTTAGTGGGGTAAACCTCCTCAATATCGCATATAAAGTACCATCGAGTGTATTGTATGAAAGACTATAGTCCACCGTCCGTAAACTGATTTAACTTTGTTAGTGTGCTTTTAGGCCAGGAAAATCTACAATTGACCAGATATTCGCCATGCGCCAAATCTTGAAAAAGACATGAGAAAAGACGATCGGCACACACTAACTCTTTGTCGATTTTAAAGCAGCACGACACCACATAAAGATTTTACGCCGCTGTGTCTGAATTCGGTATTTCCGTTAAACTTATGTGGCTGTGTAAACTGACGGTAAACAACACCAAAAGCTCCGTCAGTATCGGGAGGGACCTCTCCGAGCCGTTTGATACCAAACGAGGTTTCATACAAGGTGCTTCCTTATCTTGTGACTTATTAAATTTATTGCTGAAGAAAATAATAAGAGCTTGCAGAGCTGAACAAATGTTGGCGTATTTCGATCGAGAAAATGGAAGATAGCTGAGGATAGGTCAGAAAAATATTCCACGGCGTAATTTACAGCCAATACAAATATTCAGTGAATGCCAAATTGCATATGGAACGATTGCACTGTCTTTAAAGATTATTTCTATGTGGTTCCGAAGATTCCAGACCGGACATTTTTCCGTAGAGGATGAGCCCCGAGATGATCGATCAAAATCTTCCACTGATGACGTCACTGTAGCTTTGGTGAAGTCCAAAATTGACGAAGATCCACGATTGACACAAGAAATGATTGCTAATGAATTGGGCTTGAATGCCATGGCCGTATCTCGAATATTAAGTAATAATCTGGGATACACGCAGAAATCTGCTCGATGGGTAACACGACTTTAAATGAGGCTCAAAAAGAGGCATTTTGTTCAATTTTTCCCAAACGAATTCGAAATGGTCAGTCTAGCAACTTTAGTCAAGTCGTTCCTGATGACGAATCTTTTTTCTATAAGTACGATCCAGAAACCAAACAGCAGTCCATGGTGTGGAGCTCAACAGGAGCAAACCCACCCGCAAAATCTAAGCAACAAAAATCAGCAGCAAAAGTAATGATCCCAGTTTACTTCACGCGATCTAAAATCGTAGCTGCTATTCCATTGGAAAAGGGTCAGATGGTAACTGCAAAATGGTACACCGAAGAGTGCTTACCATAAGTTTTCAAAAATTTGTTGGAACGAGGATTTGCAGCGCTACTTTTTACATCAAGACAACGCGCCATACCACACTGCTGAAATAACGAGTAATTTTATTGCGATCTCTGCGATCGAAGAAATACGTCCAGCACCAAATTCCCCGGTTATAGTACCTTGTGATTTCTGGTTTTTTCCAAAAATTTAAAAGGAAAGGTCTTTAATAGCAACGAGGAGATAATTAATGCGGTTAATGATGAACTTGTTAAGCTTAAAAAGCAAGATTTTGAAGACTGTCTTCAGAAGTGGGTCTATAGGTTTAATAAATGCATTGAAATCAATGGCGATTATGTAAAGAAGATAAAAAGGGACAAAGATTACGAATAAATATAAAGCTTACCGAACTTTTGTTAAGCCCCTCGTATATGTATTGAATCGGTGCGCCTTTTCAGAAAATTGAAGGAACTATTTTCCGAACAGTAACGTATTTTCACTCTACCTCTTCTGGATAATGTGTTGTTGAATTTTTATTTTGTCTGAATATTAGTTACCTGTATTTTGTCTGTTTGGGATTTTGTTCTGTCGGTTCTATGGATTCTTGTCTGGAGTTCTTAAAATTGCTTGAATTATGTACTGACTAGATTTAAAAAATCGGGATTATTGAGTACTTCCGGTTTTCACCTTATTTTAACGGCTGAATCGCGAGTCTTAGATGTGTGCAGTGATTGTTGATGAGGACCGAACTTTTATGTTTTCCTAAGGTATCCTCACTGTTAAAGTATGAGGTATGAACTAATGGCTAAACTTAAATTTTTTTGTTATTCGAAGAAACGAGTGATCGAACTCTCGGTAAATCTGTATTTCGGCACTATTCGACTAGTTCAAATATTTTTTTTTACGGATTATTCGATTATTTAATTATTAATTGGTCAAAATCAACAATAATAATTTTAATCAGCTCAGGGACCTCGGAGCAAAGCTCTATTATGGCAAAAATCTCACTTTGAAAAACACTTTAGTGAGTCTCTAGAAAAGACATCCTTATCAATTCTGACTTAACGCTGCAAGCCACTGCCATTGCCAAGTGTTACGTTAACGAGACATTCTTTTAGGCATATTCTCCTTATATATTTGGTTTAATTTGTTCAACACCTTCCTGACAGTTTGTGTCAATTATTTGATTACTTGCTCTAGATACTAGTTTTTGGAAATATACTACTTGAGTTTTATGCCCAGAAGCGTGAAAGTGTGAAAATTGTTTTTATTTTATTTTTAATTTATGCATTTTATACGTTGCATACATACATATATATATGGCATGTATATAATGACATACAGCTTTACGCACATTTAAATAAACAAAACACTTCCTCATCAACCCAAAAAAAGCGAACAGTTCACGCTGCGGGCGTTTTCTTCTTCAGCCGCGTCAACAAAACTACAACTAAAACAATTTTAATACGAATATAAACAGGATCGCAGTATAAACAACATTTGAGCTCCCACTCCACTAGTTTCCTTCCCTCGCCTAATTTTATTTCTTGGACACACAATCTACCGCCTTTTTTCACCAAATATGCATAGTCACCAAACTGGTGCAGCCGCCTCTAAAACGTGTGCTCCATATGTATGTACGACGCTTGCGCTGTGGCCTAGGAAATATGACCAAAATAGGGTATATCAATTTACGCCTCAGCCGCCCATTGCGTCGTCGTTACGTGCTTGATGGTGTCTGCGCGCCACGTCAGTATTTTCAAACGCCGTTAACTCTTCGCTTGAGCTCAGGCCCCTCGCAATTAAAAAGCAATCAATGGAAAAACTTTTGAAAAATCGTCGGTCAACCAAAATTGGTTTATAACAAATCAATTGCGTACTCGTGTGTGTGTGTGTGTGTGAGGGGAAAAATCGCAAACTTAATAACAATAACAAAAACAGCAAACACTGCCTTTGATCTGATAATGTATGTGTGTGTAGATTGGAAGCTGCTGTGCTGCCATGCTGGCCAACATGTCCCATCTATAAAACCATTTACTTCCGAAATGCAAACAGCGATCAAGCGACCTTCCAGGTGACAATGCGCAGACACACATATGTACATACAAAAATACCCAGCAGTAAAAGGTGAGGCCTTGGTAGCGCAGAGGTTCAGTGGAAACTATGTCCTCATGCATCAATAATTCATCGTAGAAAATCAACACTGCGCTGTTATAGCAAACAGCATCATTTGGTGAAAGGGAGTTGTGCTTGTGCATTTTTTTTGGTTTCACTTGATATTTCCAACTGACGCCAAACAGTGAAGAGAAGGAGCGAATGGTGCGCTATTATAGATCGGCAATAATCGCCGAATCACTCTTCACCACCACAATGTGAGTTCTTATACATCGACTGAAACAACTGCTTTTTTGGCACTTAATGGCTTCTTGTATTTCCGAACACCGCTTAGGGGCAGCCTAGGTCAGTCTAAATCATCGAGGTTACCTAACGGGCGGTCCAGACGGATTCGGATCAGAGCAAGAGGGAAGTTAGATGTGTTGGTTTTAGGGGGCATGCAAAGAGGTAGTAAGTGTCGTGCGGGGACTCATTGCAGGTGTTAGTTATGTCGGGGTAGAATCTATATAAGTAGAAGTTTAACCTACTACAATATCCAGACCTTAGCTGCACCAGTGCAGCTCTTTGTTTCCTATAGGTGGTGGTTTGGCTCCGAGAACGCCAGAGGGAGAGGGAGAGGGTTCATGGAGGTGTTGACAGACTCTTTGTGAATGGCGTTTCATGCTTGTCTGTACGCCGTCCTGTGTGACGGTTGCTGTAGATGGTGGTCTGAACAGACCTTAAGATAACTCCAGCCATTGCACTGGAGAAAGAATGGTGGATTCATTTGTGGCATATACAGCAGAGATAATCTGTCGGACCAGGGTTGGGTTCGACGCTAGCCCTGATGAGAAGAGTTTTTGGGGCAGCCCAGCTGCGAGGTGCTGCTCCGTTGATGCACTTAGAGTAATGTTAACTGTTGAGCTAAGCGGGGTTAGGTTGCCGAAAGTTCAAACGCGTGCAAAAGTTTATATTTGTTCTCAAATCACGAAATATTAAAGGAAACCCTCGTAATGATCCCCTCAGGAGCAAGGGTTCAAGAATTTTCCCGCGGTAAGCCATACCTGTCGTAAGAGGCGATTAAAATCCAAAAGTTCCCGAGACAGTTGGAAATATTTTTGCGGCTAAAACAACAACAACAGCCACAATTTTAAATAATATTAATACATACATCATCGTGGCGGCCGCAGTAGCCGAGTGGTTAGCATTGCGTACTGACATTCGGAAAGCTCGGGTTCAAATCCCGGTGCCACCAACATCCAAAAGTTATGGAAAATTAATTTAAATAAAAAATTAACTTAAATTTTCTAATTGCGGTCGCCCCTGGGCAGGGGATGTCCACCCCTCCGAGTGTATTTCGGACATGAAATAAAGGCTCCTCGTAAAAAACCATCAGCCGTTCGGAGGCGGCTTAGTATAAGCTGTAGGTCACTCCATTTGTTGGAAAAACATGAAGACGCAAAACCACAAATTGGAGGAGGAGCTCGACCGAAAATAATATTTTGGAAATAATTGTAAATATTTTTTAATTTAAATAAGCAACCAATTTAATATTTTTTCATATACAATAAAAATGGCCCCCCTGTTCTGCAACAACAAATACGTAGAGCTTTTTGTTTACTTGTTAACTTTTTTCTTGCGAGAATTTCTGTTTGCTTTTGCCTTTTGATAATCGATCTGCAATCAAATGGTAAGGCCTTATCAATTTTGCTAGAGGGTAGCATATGTATACGAGTATGTGCATGTGTGCCCATGCGTATATCAACTAGTTCGTCAATTTTTTTTCGAACACTTCGATGTTATTGCGTCTGCGTGCATGCATTTATTTGGCTTCCTGCTCCCGCCGGTTTTCGTACTTTTTTTGGTATTGAGATTTTTTCATAGCTTCAACACACACACACTCGCATCTATTGATACGGTGTTTTCATTTCTTTGTATTCTCTCGATTATTCAATTTTTGGCTATGCACTTGGCGTTGAATTTGTGCATGTCGGCCATTGCACTGATTTCGCGAAGACCAAATCGACTTGGCTTACAGCTGCGAATGCTCACGCACTATTTTTCGGTTATCTGCTCTTGTTGTTCGCATCTGGTGGGGTCCATTAGTCTGGGCTTGTTTTCGGTTTTACTGTTATGGCTGTTGTCGCTGTTGTCGCTGTTGTGGCGTTGCATTGCTCATTTTTATGGAAATTAATTGTCGTAACATTTTTTAAGTGCTGCGACTTCCTTAAAAAAGGAACTCATCGATAATATGCGGAAGGATTGTCATGTGTTGACATTTGAAGTGCTGAGAGTAACTTGAACCAATTGTAATGTCGGGAATGACAATCCATTCGTTATTCGGAGAGAACCAGTCAAAAGTCTAAAATTAAAATTTATATTTATTTTATTTGTGGGTTCCAATGAGTGATAACAAATGGTTTTTACAATTGCATTGAATAATACTAGTTGCTAGTTAGACCTACAGTGAAGCCTGGTTAAGAGAGAGTTCAAGGTACCGTGATTTTTATCGATCATAGCGGTTTCTCACTAATCCGAGTATCTGGCTGATAGAGGTACAGGAGAAGTCTGTCTCACTTACAGAGGCTTATTAATACTATTAAAAATATTTAGTTATAAGCAAGATAAGTATAATTTACTAGAGTGAAGTAAAGAAAAATAAGAAGATAAGTTTAACGACAATAGTTATATTTCGTTGGGACAATGTTTGAACTGACTATGTCTAATGATATTTATCAACTGCAGTAAGCATGAAGGGAGGACCTCTCCGAACCGTTCGATGCCAAACGAGGTTTCGGACAGGGTGATTCCTTATCGTGTGACTTTTTTAACTTATTGCTGGAGAAAATAATACGAGCTGCAGAGCTGAATAGACAAGGTACAATCTTCTATAAGAGTGTACAGCTGCTGGCGTACGCCGATGATATCGACATTATTGACAACCGTGTCGTGAGTTCTGCTTTCTCCAGACTGGATAAGGAAGCGAAGGATATGGGTCTGGTAGCGAACGAGGACAAAACGAAATATCACCTGTCATCACACAAACAGTCCATCCCATTCGCCAGTCGGCTCCCACGTCACTGTTGACAGGCATAACTTCGAGGTCGTAGATAACTTCTTCTATCTTGGAATCAGTATTAACACCAACAACAATGTCTGCCTGAAAATCCAACGCAGAATTACTCTTGCCAACAGGTGCTACTTTGTACTGAGTAGGCAATTGAAAAGTAAAGTCCTCTACCGACGAACGAATACCAAACTCTACAAGTTCCTCATCGTTTCCGTCTTGCTATACGATGAGCTGTACAAGATATACGGCGACATTGACATAGTTCAGCGAATCAAGAAACAGCGGCTGCGCTGTCTAAGTTGTGATCCGGATGGATAAGAATATTCCAGCTTTGAATGTTTTCGTTGCAGTACCCGCCGGTGGAAGCAGTGGAAGCGGAAGACCTCCACTCCGTTGGAAAGGCTAGGTTGAAAAGGACCTGGTAGAACTTCGTATCTCCAATTGGCGCCAAACAGCGAAATTAAGAAATGAATGGCGCAATGTTATTAATTCGGCTATAATCGTGTAAGCGGTGTTTACGCTAGTAAAGAAGAAGAAGAAGTAAGCATGAAAATTATTATATTAAGTAGTGGCGGGATTAAACATTTTATTAAGTGAATAAAAGCTAAGAAAAACAAGTTAAAGTGCAATACAACAGGTGGTCGACAGTACAGCCGATAACACTTTGCTTACTGGAAGAAGCTGTGGCCAACTTGCTATAGTTTAATAGACATACAGAAGATATTTTACAGGGTCACTGCTAAAGAAAACTACCCAGAAAGTGATGTTTACGACGATACTCAGTATAAGCTGGAAATATGGTATGCATCCAGATGCGCCCACCAAATGCCTCACAATGAAGAGGAGCAACCCAAAACTTCCGCAAATGCCAGTAACCGAAGGCAACCGACCGCTTGAGGTTGTGTGAGTAAAAGATGAATGTTTTTACGTAAAGATATTTAAAAGAACAAATACACATCCCAAACAACACAAAATTTATATGCAAAATATAAACACCATAAACATTTGCTAACTGGTATGGTTTTATCTTTAAAATACTAGTCTTTAACTAGAATGTTTGCTTACTAGTTTGGCTTTCCACTGCCATAAATAGTAAATAGGCAGGGCAGTGAGCTGGTAAAAATGGCCCCCAAGCTAGGATTGACGCTCAAACAGGCTTTGTTGTGTGTTTGGTGGGATTGGAAAGGAATCATTCACTCTTAATTTGGATCTCTGTCAGCAATTGGTGCCACTGAAGGAAGCGAACCAAAAGAAATTCCCAGCTTTGTCCCCTCCTGTTAATTGTGTTTCATAAGGACAACGCCAGATCACGCAAATCGATAATGACATGCCAGAAGCTCGTAGGGTTTAATTGAGAGATTCCTATGCATCCATTTTATAGTACGGACCTCACACCAAGTGATTACCACCTCTTCCTGTTTATGGCGCATGATTAGGCTGGTAAATAATCGGCCTCAAGAGAAGCCTGTGAAAATTGTTCATCACAGTTTTATGCGTATATGAACAAGGCATTACCTTCAAAATGGCAAAAAGTTATCTATCAGAAACGGTGCGTATTTGACATAAATCGGTTAATTCTAATTATGGTAAATAAAGCCTTCAAATTAATGCAAAAATGAATGAATTTTTATTTAACCAATATTAATTTATCACCACTCGCGTCCAAGTTTAATTTAATTCTTTGTAATAACTTTATTACACAGTTAAATTAATACCGCCATTAGTAATTAGATCGCATTTGAAATAAACTTAAAATAACACAATCATAACAATTCGTATTTGCTTATGACTTTTGTGCGTGATTCAGTTGTTTGATTATTGTGTCCACATCATCGAGGCGGCACAAGCCAAGCTGAAAACTAACACAAACTACCTATGAGACTTCCAAAAAAATATGATTTTTCCAAACTGCATTCATATACATACGAGTATATATACATAGGTATATTCAAACAAATTGCACGATTTCTTGCTTGCAGCGCCATTTCACAAGTCGTTGTGACATAAACACACATTTTTGGTCGGTAGCAGAAATAAATTAATAAATAAATAAGATATAATAAAGATTATTAATGAAAAAAGTTCGTTTTTGCTACCAACAAATAAAGTCATCGCTACTGTTCAACACAATTATCGGGATTAACGGCAAACCATTACAACGCCTCTTCAAACAACACGCTCGCCGACAGCTCCACCCGTTCGCTTCCCGTGTTCGCTATTGTACGGCACGTTATAAAGCACTTAACGCTTTGGTTGATCGATCGATCGCACACTCGTTCAGCCGAACGCCGCAAAAAGTGGAAAAGAAGTAAAACAAATAATTGATATTTCAAAATCTGTCTAAATGCACACAATGTCTGAATGTTGGCACAAAAGCCACCAACTCTAAAGGAAACGATTTGGCAAATTGCCAGAAATAATCGTGTTGATCACAATCGCAAACTCAGTTGTGGAAAGACAAACAAAAGAAATTAAGAAAAAGAGAACAAAATGAATAAACTAGAGCAAGTGTTATTATTGTCGATGTGTTTTGGGTGAATGTGACCTGAGAAAGGAGATTTGGTAATAAGATCAAGTACAGCCGTAGCAGCCATATGAAAGATATTTGAAAAAAAAAAAAAAAAAAAAATCACCAGCATTTCGGGGCGACTTCAACCTGGAGGGGAAGCTCGGACGAAAATCATTTAAGCGTTTATTTAGAGCCCATTACTTCATATGTGTATATGTATGCCGTGTATAAGTTGTTGTTTTAGACTTATCGAAAAGCGTTCGCGATAAGATTTAACAACGCATTCCAGAGGTATGACCACTCAAAGTTGGACAATCTAGAGTTGAATTTCTTGTGTTTGAAAATTATTAATCCCTTGTTAATATATTTTTCGATGATTTTTTAGTTTAAAAAATATAAGCATAATTACAAAAAAATGGACTTTTTTGAAAAAAAAAAAAATTTTCTTTTGATCGTACCTTTTTTTTACTCATCACAGGTCTACGAAACACTCCAGATCCGTAAGCTTTGAGCTTTTATAAAACAAATGGCGTCAAACTTATTCGCAGTGTCCTGAATTGTATTGCAATATTTCAATTTGAACTTACCTCTTCAGACCAAAAATTGCTAAATTGTTGGAAAAAAACATTTCTAAATTTTCTTAGTAATCGCTGAACTAATTCCTAGTTCTAGTTCCTCCTACAATTTGTGGTTTGCGTTTTGATGTTTCCCAACAGATCGAGGGACCAAGAGAGATTCAAGAATTTATATTCTTACCAATATTTATAATTCAGACCCAATTTTAATATATTTGTTGTATAAGTTACATACTGACATTAAGCATTTGTTAATAAATATAAAATAAATAATAACCTCTTGTTTTTAAGTTTGGTATAGGAAGTCTCTACGTAGGCTGCTATATATAGGTCTGGCCTAGGCAACACTAAGTGTTGCCAGGTGCAATCTGACATTTCCATTGGAAAGTTTGACATTGTTTAGCATAACATCACTCAGAACGTTTTGTCATTTAATCGTGAATTGTTTTATTTACAGGGAATTAAAAAATTAATCTCGGCCAAAAAATGGAATTAACTCGTGAACATTTTCGTGCGATCATTTTTCACAACTTTCGACGTGGATTATCACGACAAGAGTGCATCGATGAACTAAAATCTTTGTATGGCTATGAAGCACCATCCTATAGCACTGTGAAAAACTGGTGCAACGAATTCAATCGTGGCCGACGCTCGCTCAAAGACGAATTCCGTGAAGGTCGTCCAAAAACAGCTGTTGTACCAGAAAACATCGATGCCGTACGTGAACTGATAATGCAAGACCGTCATGTAACATACCTTCAGATAGAGGCATGCCTATGCATTTCTCCCACCAGCATACATTCGATATTGCATGAACACCTGGCCGTAAAAAAGGTTTGTTCTCTTTGGATCCCGCACAATTTGACAATCGTTCAAAAAAAAGCCTCGTGTGGATTGGTGTAAAGAAATGCTGAAAAAATACGATCGCGGTGCTTCAAAAGACGTTTATAAGATCGTCACAGGTAACGAATCATGGATCTATGCGTATGAGCCCGAAACAAAACAGCAATCGACCGTGTGGATCTTCCAAAACGAGCCAAATCAAAAAAAAAAAAAAAAACATTTTCGTTGATAAATATTCGTATTTTCATTATTAGGCCAGAAATATATATAGCAGCCAGTCGTTCATTATTTCCATCCTGATGCGGAGGCATGGTCTATAAAAACGTCTGTTGAGATGACATTAGAAGTTTTCGAGAGAAAGGTTTAACGGAAGATTTATGGTCCAATGGCGAATAGCGCAGACGACGATGAAACGATAAACTGAAGAAAAAGTACCAAAGGAAAAGGTAAGATATCATTGACCGAAATTTGAGTTTCATTGAGATTACACAGACTCCGGTAAATTAAATTTGAAAACTTGGATCTACTCCTGTCTTATTCTGTACATTCATAGCTGTAGCATCTTCCTCTGATATTTTAGTGTGTGTGTACCCTAATCAAACTGGTCTCATTTTTGGAATTACTAGATACCTAACCTATTATACGGCCACAATAACCGAGTGTTGGTTAACAGGACATAGTTCAATTCGGAAATCCAGGGTTAGAGTCCTGGTCCGCCCAACATTAAAAATTCATTTTCCTAAATACGGTCGCCCCTCGGCAGGGAATGTCAGCTGCTTATAAAAATCCATCGGCCATTCAGAGGTGGCTTAGTATAAACTGTAGGTTCCTCCATTCTGTTGGAAAGCATCAAGACGGACAAGGAGCTAGACCGAAAATCGCTTAAGCGGTTAAGAAGCGCCAATTATATATGTATATACTCGGATTTTTGAAAATTTGGATACAAGATAGGTGATTCGATGCACTATATAAGATACAAAATCCATCCGATTCTTCAACCTCCCCTACACAGCTCCCATTTGCTCTAAAACTCTTCTTGTTTTACCTTTTTTACCATCATTTTAGCGAGAGGAGAGTAAAAGTGGTTAAACTTGTTGATGTCTAATAAACCGTGATCGCATTTATTATTCAACCACACTTGTTGTTGGCACCAATATTGCCATTTATGAGTAGGTTGCATGATGAGGCATAAAACAGCCAGCCAAATAAAATGCTAAACTAGTAAAAAACAATAAAACAAACACTGGCACAATCGAGTGACCGAAAAATGTATTCATATGTATCTAAGTGCGCTTGTTATGCATGTAACTCGGTGCAAGTTGTCTTCAAATCTGCAGCTATTCGTGTGTTGGCCCGTCTGCATCCCAGTTTGTGATTGGAAATGTCTGGACCAGTTACCTCGTTGGCGTTCATATTCGTTATGTTCGTAGTTGTTGTTGTTTTAGCTAGCTTTGTTTATTAGCGTTCACTTCCTTAATTTTGAAATTGCACACATTCCAAATTGTTTTTGTTTTTTTTTTTGCGTTTGTGATTTTTTTGTTTGTTACAAATGATTTACTTTTCATATTTGAGAAATTCGTTACTTACATGTTTTTTGTTGTATTATTTTTAGGTAAGTTTTTACTTTCTTTTATTGTTTAGTGCACATATATTTATATGTGCTTATATATATTTAGGTACATTTTTAGCTTTTGTTTATTTTCTGAAAACAACAATCACGTTTTCCAATGGATTATGTAATTAACGCATTTTGAGCAGATTTTGAATGAATACTTCAATTAAGTTAGAGCGTCAAAGTATGTTGTATGTACATACATATATAAATAAATATATATTTAAATATAGGTGCTTTGTAACCACAAAAGCTATTTTCGGACGAGTTCCTCTAATTTGTGTTATGAGTCTTGATGTCTCAAACATATATACCAAGCCGCCTCCGAACGGATGGTGGTTTTTGAAGATGAGGGTTTGATATTCCCTTCCGAAGGGCAACCACAATTAGAGAAATTAAGGTTTTATAATTTTGGTACTTGGTCGAACCAGGACTCGTACCCTGACCTTAAACTCACTTTAAGGAATTTATTTTAGTCTTTCAGATTTAAATTTCCTCATTCATTTGTGTAGACATCGCTTAAGCCATCATAGTCGAATCAATACGAGTAATAGTGCGCTCGTCGCTTCTATCTCCCCTTTGGAAATACCAAGTGAAGCCAGTTCACTTTCTACTTGTTTATTCCAAAGGAATGGAGGGTTTCCTCTTCCCCTGACACCACCGATTACTTTCAAGGCTGTATAGCACTTATCCAGGCGGATAACATGATCTAGCCGGAATAACCTACGTATTCTATGCATTACCTGAACTATGTAAATGTCGCCATATAATTCGTACAGCTCATCGTCCGACTGCGATATACGTCGTTGCCGAAGGCAAGTGGCCCTAAATCTTACCCAAAATCTTTCCCTCAAAATCTGTCAAATCCGACTCATCAGATGTTGTCATTGTCCAGGCCTCCGCACCATACAGAAGGACGAAAATGATAACAAACTTGCAGAGTTTGGTCTTCATTCGCACTTGCGTTAGTTAGCAATAGTGACTCTGCGTTGGATTCCATGTTATGACTGCCAGTAGTGACGTTGGAGGCAGACTGTTTTCTGTTGACAAGAGATATATCGTCTTGTCTTTGCTCATTACAAGACCCATTCACTTCGCTTCTTTATCAAGGCTGGAGAAAGCAGAACTAACGACGCGGTTGTTAAAGTCAATGATATCAATATCATCGGTATATGCCAACAATCGTTCACACTTGTAAAAGATTCTACTTGGTCTAGTAGCTCCAGCATCAAAGAAAGAAAGAATCACCCTATCTGGATTCATGTTTGGTATGGAACGGTGCGGAGAGGTCCTTCCAGATTCTGACGGCGCTTTTTGGTATTAACCTGTTTCAGCTTACAGAGCCGTGTAAGTTTTGCAGGGATGCCAAATTCAGACGATAATTGCCGCAGACTTGAGTCCTCTTTTTATATGGTATGTGCAGAGCACAATTAGATTCCAATCGTCAGGGGTGCTTCCGTTCTATCAATATGCAAAGGTGTCAATGCCTCCACCTTGTAAGTTCTTTCCATATTAGAATAGTTCAGTCGGTAAATCATCAACTCTCGCCGCTTTGTTTTCTTTAAGCGAGCAATTGGTGGGTATTGAAATGCCTTTCTCATCATCATCGATTGAGGTTTCGGGTTCACCATCTCCGGGTGATGCACATTCGCCACTATACAACAGGCTGGAGATGTGTTCCCCCATGAACTCAGTATGTTTTGTAAATCCGCCACCAGATTACCTCATTGGTTCCTACACGAATTTGCTTCGGTATTGAAACCTTCTGCAAGTTGCCGCATCTTTTCTTAGAAATTTCAAGCTTAACTCTTGTCTACCAGCTTCTCAAGCTCTTCATATCACACACTTCGGCCTGTTTTTTGTCGGCATATTTGTCTTGCTTCCCACCTCTACTCTGGGAATCCCGCACATTTCGGCTGTAACGTTATCTCTCAACGTCTGTGTCTCCAATCCTAAAATTTGACATTCCTCAACGTAGCAGATCTTTTTCGGACGAAAAACAAATATTTCTATGCGGCGGACATAGTAAGCTTGAAATGTCTTTCCCTTATATACTAATGGGTGATCTCACAAAGCAGGGGTGCAAGTTGAGTGGAATGGGCATTCAGTGCTGTATAGAGGCGGTATCATATCTTCGCTGCGACAGTGATCGGGGACTGAGTGTCTCGCCCTCCGTGAATCCGATGCCGAAAATCATCCTTGTTTCGTATAGAAATAGAACAATTTCAGTTTTTCCCAACTATATATAGAGTATTTTGGAGTAGATCGCTTAAAGTTTGTAGTTGCTTGCCTGTCGCTATCAGGGCAAAGTCGTCAGAGTATGCCATCACACCACAGCCTGTGCTGTACAGTTTTCTAATCAGCGTGTTTGCTGTTTGACACCACAGCAGTGGCGATAAAAATTCTCCTTGAGGGGTGAAATTTGTTGTGTATCTGGTGATGCTGGCGCTGCCCAGCCTTTATTACGAATACCGGAAGAATGTTGTTGACAGTATCTCAATGTCGAGGAAGATATCAAGCGTACACTCCTTCAAGGCAAGTGATTTTTCGATTAAATCGTGTAGTCGACTGTATCGACAGACTTACTCTTAAAGTAAGTATGTTGCCAACTCGAGAGGCTGCCTGGTGATTTAGGCGTATAAAGATTTTTAAGAGAAAATAGGTAAGACTAATAGGTCGAAAGTCCGTTGGACTGACATGGTTGGCTCTTCCTCCTTTTGGGATAAAAATTTATTGCATATTCCACACTTCTGCGGCATACAATGCTGCTGATATAAAAGATATCCTGAGGATATCCAGCATTTCTTCACAAGATGTAGTTCATTCACCATTTAGTTTCTGGATGTAATTTGTGATAGCGGAGTTCTTGGAGAGAACTTTCCTAAGTCTGTTGCCTTCTGTACTTCCATAAATGTCACTGCAGAAGGTCTTCCGAGATTCTCGTTTTGCCTTCTTTATAGAGGTTTTTATAAGATTTTAGGCAAGCTTTATAAGATTGCCAGGAGCCCGTTGTTTTGGTTACATTAAAGAATTTTCGGCTTTTTTTTTAATTTTCACCATTAGGGTATTTTCTCTCCAGATAGGATAGATAGAGGGCATGAGGCCTAAAAAGCGGCGTTACAGTCTTCGGTGACACCTACTTCATCTACTGCTGCATCAATTTTCGACGATGAGTCAAGCTTGCCGAGAGAAACAGACCTTGTGCAGTTCTTGACGATGATCGGAGCGTGGATAGAAACTTTTTTTTATCATACGGGCCGATCGTAAGAACGTTGTTTCTAGAAAAACGCGTTTGTAGCTATCTTTCGGTTCAGCGTGTACTACTACGAGACGCTCACGTACAGGTGCAATAACTTCGTCAATATTTAAAATTTTGTTCTTAAATTTTCATAGTGTATTCTTAAAATATAGTACATTCGAGAAAAGTCGTTTTTTCCAAACCAAATTACCAGATTACTACTCTAAATCATGGCCCTTAAAACGTTTGCAAACTGTGGTAATAATAATAATTGATAGATACAAAAATATGTAGATTCAGATCATTTATTGTTTTACCGACAAAAGCTCAGTTTGTTACAAAAATTTTATTTAATATTTACAAAAACAACAAACAATATTTATTTATACCATCGCCGCCATTGTTAATGTTATCGATCATTGCCCTTAACCGATTTTCGAATACAAAATAACAACAGTATGTAGTCCAAAATTAATGGGTGTGTATGTGTACGTGCTAAGGGTTAAATTTATTTACTTACACACTTACTTTAATATATATTTATTTATGCGTAAGTAAGCAATGTAATTTATAGTTAATTAATTATGCTATCATTGGCATACAAATTGTATGTAACGTTGATAAAAGCACAAAGAGCTTATTACAAATTTTTTGGCCGTACTGAATATGGAATTGAATATTATTTAATAAGTTTTGCTTACAAATTTTATTTCAGCCGTACCGAAAATTTATGCAAAGTGCAAATGCAAAATACGTGTCGACCTTCATAATATTGACTGAGAATTCCCAGAAATGTAATAAAAAAAAATGCCACAAAAAATGCAGACCCAAAATAGAAAAAATGAAACCAAATAAATCATAACTGGCGACGATTAATGTGGGAAAAACAAAGCAAACTAGGTACACATGTATGTATATGTATGCATATACATTCACACAAAGTTGTGCGCGCCAAAAACTGATGCATTTTTAATTTTCGCAGATTGCCATTTTTGTCCGTTCGGTGAATTCATCCATCACCCAGCTATTGCAGCAATAGGCATGGAAATAGCCAGACTATATACATATATTTATAGTTGCGGTAAATATGCATGTATGTATGTATATAATCTCTTTTATTGCACAACTTTGGGAGCTTGAATGTTGCACAAACTTACTGCCAGCCAGAAAAAAGCTATTTGATTGAAAGAAAACAAGACTAATTAAACTAAATATTTTTTGCAGCTTTAGTGGGAACCAACCAAAAAGAAAAAAGAGTAGGCGAAATTACCCGAAGATCATTGTGAGATGGAAATGTTACAAAACTCTGTTACTAAACTTGTTGTCCATTTAAGGGTTAAGTTAAAGAGAATGCATATAAGGCACGCTCTCTTACCAACGCTTACTCACATATACACTTGAACTCAAAAGCAATGATGAATATACATAACATACACATACATATTACCGGGGAGCTGCTTTGGAGCGTTGGGTTGCTGAGTTGAAGTCGCTTTTTTTATAATTTTTATAAATAAAATCCTCGATTGAAGGTACAAGCGAAAAAGCGATGACTCTTACATTCATTTCTTTATGTGGCAATACTTTCTTTTCACCTCCAATAGTCGAAGTGTTGCTGAAATAGAAGGGGGTTTCGTCTATAGCTACACAGTTAAGCTTTTTAGGCAGTTATGCCTACTTAGAGAGTTAAAGGATGTAATATTTTATATTTTCCAGAGACCTCTTTTATTAAACCTAGCGGGTTTGACATTCACTAAAAAGGGACGGTTGTTGGTCTGACCAGGTTTCAAATACGTAACTCTTAACCTGTGAGTATGTGCTGCTAATAAATCGGATTAACATATGTAGAAGTAGAGCCAAATCATTCGCCATAGATAGCAACAGATTGTAATCACTTGGTGCAAGGTACGGAATATAAGGTGAACACATAAGAATCGTTTAACCATGTCCTCGGAGCTTCTGGCGAGTCATGTCACTGTGTGTGGTCTGTCGTTGTCTGAGAGTACATATTTGAATATGGAGTTGGGCCGTAGAGGAGCAGCTCGCAGTGGATGATTCTTTGCCAATCCCATTAAACACACAACAAAACCTTCCTGGGCGTCAATTCTGGTTTTGAGGCCGTTTGCGCCGGCTCTCTGCCCTTTGACCACGACAGTTTTCATTTGACGTTGCTATACACAGTGTGTCCCAAAAATAACCGAACTTTATATTTAAATCATACAACATACAGCGCCATCTATTGAAAATTTGCAACATTAAAAAGATAAATTCATCCTCTTTCAAACGCACCTGACTTCATGTAAGTCGGATGACAGATGTAAAAGTGACAGCCATTTCAATAAAACCAAAAGTGTGCTAATGGTTCCAAAAAAAAAAAAATGGAACAAAGAGCAAATATAAAATTTTGTGTCAAACTTGAAAAAAAATTGAAATTGAAGTTTAAAAAATTAAAAAAAAATTGAAAAAAATGAAGCAGCCGTAACCGAGGTACTGAAGAACATTTCTATAAATAACATAAAAAAATCTATGCATGCGCTGGTTGATCGTTCCAAACGTTGTGTTGAGTCAAATGGAACCTATTTTGAATAAATAATAACTTTCAAAGATAATGTGTATTTTACTATTTTATATCCAAAAAGTTCGGTTATTTTTGGGACACACCGTGTAAGTGATCCACTTTTCGATCACCAGTCAGTATTCATTACGCATCCCGACTTTTTTAAGTGGCTCTAAACTGTTTTATTTGCAATGTTTAGCTCCTGAAGATTCAAAGCAGTGCTCACATGATAGTCAGACTCGACGATATCCATTACTCTATGGACATTTTTCGACAATACCGGATCGAACTCGACGAAACCAAAATTGTGCGTAATTGTCTGTGTAAGGACAATAAGAACTATTCGCATTTTCAGCTGCCCAACTAGCGTTTTCGCCATAGCGTAGCGTTGTCCTTTAATCGGTGCCTACAATTTTGAAAGCACATTGGAGGACTTATACAGATCGTTTTTGCATCATAATATATTCAAAATCACTTGCAGTTTTACTGTAGATTTTTCTATCCGATTTACTTCAAAAAGTCACTTATGTATTAAGTTTTTGATAGCTTCTCAATGTTTGGATGGCAGCACTGCTTTGAAAAGCTTTCATGTAGTCACCTCTACGCGGTAGCTTGCATAAGTCATACCTTGATTCTCTTACTCTCACACTCTTGCCAAGCAAAACAAACATCACTCTCTACTCTCTCACTCTCCCTTTCTCTCTCTCTACAAGTTCACTTTCGTTTTCATTTGCGTGCTTTGCTCATATTTTATTTCAGTTGTTATGTCATTGCCAGTGGGCGCATGGCGCTTAGCTCTTGGTGCACAACCAAAACCGTTAACAGCAAAACTCAAGGTTGGAGAGGTGTTACAGCGAATGACTTTTTGCCATTTTTGTATTTAACTCATTCGTGCTATGTTATGTTTTGTTATCGCTCTTCGCCGCTTAGTGTCGTGCGGCAACGCATGCTCGCCTCGTCTGCATTTCTTTGACTACATACAAACTAAAAATTTGATTAGCGGTTTTATTTTGTTTTGTACGAGTTACAGCTGTTGTTTTATGACTTTTATTTGTATGTCTCTTGAGCTTTTTGGTGCATTTGCTACCGTCTTTCTTTCTTTATTTTGTTTATGTTTTCAATTTTATAGACCATACACATACATACACGTATACTATGCTCATACATAAATATATATGTATGTAGATGTTTCATGTATGATGATTTTGACATTTGTTTGTTGTCTGTGGTCTCTGGTGCGGCGCTGAAACGCTGCAGCGCTGCATTTGGGGCGACAGCGCGTTGCTTTTGCTACCTTGTGTTGGGGGTATTTAACTGGAGTGTCAAAGAATTATAAAAACAGTTTTTTCCTCCACACGCTGGAGTACAAGTTGGTCTGCGCGGCATTTTAGCCGTTACAAGTGGTGCAAATACAAAACACACATACATACATAAACGGTGCGAAAATCTTTTAAACGAATCAAACGAAAATCTGCTTTTGCGCTGAAGTTGTGAATTTTGTGATTTAGGACCCGGGAACCATGCGGATCCAGCGGAGTCTAGTGGTAAATGTGTTAATTAATTAAAAAGTTATAAAAAAGAGTAATTTAACAAAAATAAAACTTTTTTTATAAAAAAAATATAAATCTCAAAGTAAAAAATGCTTACTTTTGTTGTCTATAAAAATGAGTGACTAAAACTGTGTGTAAATTTTCTACAAAAAAAAAAAAATAAAAACTAACTAAAAATTGTTATGTCTGCAACTGAAGAAGTAAAATCACAGTTATAAATGACAATAAACAACCTTGAGAGACTAATTATTTAACTACAACTGATTATCTATTTCATTTTACTAATGAGTCGGCCAATTTCACGCCAAAATTCAAACTCCGAATCAACTTAAAATAAAAAAAATAAAACGAAAAATAATAATTTTTCACGGTTTGTGCATCCACCTAGTGCAAATTTGCAATTGAAATGTGCTTATGTCGGCAAAAGCGTTGCGAGCAATCAATATTTTCACATGCACATGCCGATATATCGCACGCCTTTTATTTATATTTATTTTTATTTTTTTTTTGTATTACAAATTTTAATTTAATTGCTTTCGTTTTTCTGCACATTTGCGCTGAAAATTTATAATTCACTTCCAGCATAGAAATGCGGCTTACTTGCATTTCCGATTCGCCGCCAGTGCAATAGGAAGTATGTGCCAGCAGTATTTTTTTGTATTTTGTTATTGTTGTTTTTTTTTTTTTAGTTTTTGCTTTCTTGTTATTTGCTGTTTCTTTATTTATTGCATTTTGTAATTCATCAATTCAACTCAAATGCGCGTTAGAAATAACGCTGGGCGTCATTGACTTTGTTGGCTGGACAAACTGAAGACTTAAGCAGCAAACTTGGCCAGTCAGCGCATGCAGTAATATTTTAATGTGTCTGCCAGCATCTGTTTATTGTTTGGTTTTGTTAAGTGTAATCGTTAGGAAACTGATATATGCTTTAGATGTTAATGTGCCGATAACAGTAAGAAGACAAATTGTTGGTGCGCTAATGAAGTTTTTATATTGCAATATATATTTTTCCTGCCATTTTAGGTTGATTATGAAGATAGAAAATTTTACAAATGATTAGTATATGAATAATTTATGCATATCTTCATTATTTATTTGTATTTGGTTATGATTATTAATATTTTTTTTATAAATTGGGTTAGACAAATGCAAATATGAGTTTGAGAATTGTTATTTAATAATTCTCTCCTTTATATTAAAACTAGCTTTTACCCGCGGCTTCGCTCGCATTAAATCCATCCAATAAGAGATCATTATAGTACAAACGGATCAATATAAAGAATATATTTTATTGCTTGTCTGAGATTATCTATTTGAAAAAATTACTACATGCAATGAAGTTTCAAATTTCAAAGTATACTTTATTGAATCAATACAACAAATATTAAAATACTGATGGTACACCCGACAATTCAAGTTAATTTAAAAACTCTGCAGGATATGAGGTACTTAATTCTGTATCCATAATTGTATCCATTGATAAATATTCCACCATTTCCCCTTCCACCTCTTTTAAAATGTCATTGTGGATTCTATTAACTACTTCATTTTTTGGTGCTAATATTGCTCTTGAAAGTGATACGCAACCTTCAGCATCAACATCTAAACGACCATCACCAATTTTCAATAACATTTCAGCATAAAGTCCTGAATCCACGTCATTATGAAGATGCACTCTCATATTTGTTTTTAAGCTCAGCTTTTCAACTCTCGACCATAAGCTCGATGATTTTAAGTATGCTTGAATTTCATCTGCTGGTGTTCCCCTCTGAATAACTGGAAGGGTTTGACGAAAATCACCAGCCAGTAAAACTACCATTCCTCCCATTATATCTGTACTATCCCGCAGGTCCTGAAGAGTCCGGTTTAAAGCTTCTATAGCCTTTTTGTGAGACATTGTACATTCATCCCACACTAAAAGCTTACATTCTCGCAGCATCCTACCTCGAGAACTATTTTTACTGAAATTACAGATGGGCGAATCTTCATGTGCAAGGTTCAATGGTAATTTCAAAACGGAATGTGCCGTACGGCCGCCGTTTAAAAGCGTCGCGGCAATACCCGACGAAGCTACTGCAACTGCTATTTTTCTGTTTTTTCTGATGTACATTAATAATAAGTTGAGCAAAAACGTCTTTCCGGTTCCACCTGGTGCATCGAGAAAGAAGAGTCCACCTTTGCCGTATTCTATTCTACGTAAAACTTGATGGAGAACATGAGCCTGCTCTGGAAGTAACAAAGGGATTAATTCTTCTACTTGTCGCTGCAGTGCTATGAAATCCTAATCTAACTCTCGAGCAATTTCATTGTTGAAATCATCCTCATTATCTCTTTGAGGGCTTTGCATCCCAAAATCATCTAATTTTTTTCCAACCATTGTGAAAACCTTGTTTTCAATTAGAATTAGCGTTTGGTTGTAAATATGTTCATTGGAAGTCATATCTGTATGTACTTGCTGAAGTCGATGTAAAATATATTTAGCTTTTACCCGCTAGATGGCGTTAACGTAGCGCTCAGCAAATAGATGACCAGGCCACCACCATACATGTACATTTTATGGCCACCATACATGTAGATATGTATGCTGTATACCGTATACTCCCATACACACATACCACACTACTCTCAATGCAGCTACATATGTGCCTATACCTATGTATAGTCCCACTCTCTCTCTTGTATGCTTACATTTTATGGCCACCATACATGTAGATATGTATGCTGTATACTGTATACTCCCATACACACATACAACACTACTCTCAATGCAGCTACATATGTGCCTATACCTATGTATAGTCCCACTCTCTCTCTTGTATGCTTACATTTTATGGCCACCATACATGTAGATATGTATGCTGTATACTGTATACTCCCATACACACATACAACACTACTCTCAATGCAGCTACATATGTTCCTATACCTATGTATAGTCCCACTATCTCTCTCTCTCTGTGCATATGTGGCGTTACTTTATGCATGCGTATGTATATGCTCTATTGTGGCTATTGGACAGAAAAGTTTCTTTATTTTATTTAAAAAATAATTTTTTTTATTAAATAAAAAGTAGCCTATGTTCATTCTGATACCTCCAAGAGTATGTGTACAAAGTTTCATGATGATCGGTTAAGTAGTTTTTGCGTGAAAGCGCAGTAAACGAAACGACTTTCGCATTTATAATATTAGTATAGATACATTTATTTTGTGGATAACTTATTCATTTTACATAATTCAGCGTGTTTACCAATATTAAGTAATTAACAACTATTTTTAGGCAAACATTTATCTCTTTGCTATTTTTTTGACAAGATAATTTTAAAAAGTGAGTTTGAATATTTAACATTAAAAGTTCTCTCAAAATTTTTCATTTTAGTTAAAACAAAACTTGTATTTTTTGATTTGATTTTAAACTAAATAGATCGCAATATAAGGCTAAAGATCATATTTAATTTATTACTTTTTTCATAAAACTACTAATTTTTAGGCTTTATGAGCGATTTTTACATTTAACATTATTACTTAAGAGTATAGCAAATTCGATTTAATTTATGAATTTTAGTAAAATAAAATATAATAATCAAAATGAATGCTATCACAATCAGTAAGATGCAAAATTTTCTGAATTTGAAGAAGAAAATATGCAAGGAAGGATTTCACTCCATTCCATGGGGCTTAAATGACCCGAAATGAAATTCATAAGCCTTTTTATTTTTTGTTGTAACAGGACATGCTTGGAAGACAATTATGGAAAATTTTGTCGTATTCGTATGTTTTACGCCAAACTTTAGATATTTTAAATATTTAATTCACTTATTTTCGGCCGAGCTCCTCCTCCGCCTTGTGGTTTTGCATCTTGGTGTTTTCCAACAAATATTTAATTAATACATATATTTATTTGCTAATTTTATTAGTAAATTGGCACTTTGTAAGCGCTGTAGCGATTTTCGGTCGGAGGGAGAGACCTACAATTTATTTTAAAACCCCTCCAAGAGAGTGATTTTTTTTTAAACTTAAAATTAATTAAATTATTTATCTTAAATAATTTTTTTATAATTTTCTATTATTATTTTTTGACTGCCAGTCCGAATGGCAGTACGTACTGTTTACCAGTTGTCTAATTTTATTAGGTGGACAAATTAATTCGGTCCGTTTTGCATCCGCCGAAAAAGCCAGTAGTCGGAAGGAACAAGATCTGGTTAAAGCAAGATGTTCCTTTCGAGTGTTTCCAGGTTTATTTTGACCGTTACAGCCACGTAGCTCTGAGGGTTGTCCTGTTGCAAAATCACCTTATCAGGCCTTCTGTTCATTTTTCACGCAAAGCAGGTCACGGATTTTGATCCAGTAAGGCCTACAATTCATCATTTTCAAATTTTTCGGGTTGGCCAGGAGGCTCTTTGTCTTCGACGGTAAAATCACCACTTTCGAAGCATCGAAACCACTCTCTACATGACTTATAGGTCAGAGGTCAATTAAAATAGAAAATCAAGAGTTGTCGCCCATTCGAAGCCGCAAAGAACAATGTTGTTGCCATAAACATATGCTTATATACATAATAATTAGATAACTGATCTGGACTATACTCAAATGGTTTCTGCTGCAAACAAGCACTTTAGCCATGTCACTACACTGGTCACTTGAGAGTTGCATTATTGCATATACTCGTATTCATATATATGTATATTCCAATATACAAAAAAAATTCAAATGGCAGGAAACAATTAACTAGAGTTAAAAGATATGCAAGGATTTACGCTCTTCGCGTAAGCAACCGATGAATATTACAAAACGCCGATCTGAAAATAGCGAAGTCTTAACATTTCCAGCAAATATTGTGAATTCGGAAACTTTGAACGAGATTCACCAGTTGACGATCACTTTGATCCTGTTTCATCCATTGATACAAACATTTCTAGGCAAAAAATTCGGTTTCTTGCATTTAAGAGCATACTTGGTCAAACACTGAGCAGTGCAGAGTTTTCTCACTTAATGGAAAGGCAGAATATTTTTTTGTTATTTTTACGATGGAGGCTAACTCACGCAACTTCACTTTTCGATTCTACAAAACGATTTTATGCATTTTCGCGAAGTTTTTGTTTGTACATATCGATTCATTTTGCCATTTGAGTTAAAAATAAACTTTTAGAATGGAAATTTGGCAAGCCAACTGCCATCATTTTATTCATTTTTGAAAAAATTTTACTTTTTTTCTTTTCATTTATTAATTTGGCTTCACTAAGAATTGAAAAATGGAAACACGGATTTTTATTTACAGTGTAAACAAAACTATCAGTAGTGTTGAATAAGAACTGAAAAACATCGGTCAATAAAATTGAAATTTTTCTTGATCCCATGAAAACTTATATCAAATTTTGAATGAACTAGGGCTATCCAACAATAGTAAACAAATGAAAAAAGATCTACAGGATCAGGTTTTATTATGACATCAAAATATCTATATTCAGGAAATATACAAAAATCTACACTTAGAAAAATTGTTTTGCTTAACTCAACTTACAATACATACATATATACATTGGATTTTCGTGAATATATGGATTTTAGTGGATCGCTTCTAAGTATCCAACAATAATCTGCTAGCATTCCTGGACTCCTATCTTCTAAAAACGTTTCTCCATTAAAGATATGTTCTGATGAAATTTCAAACCTTGTTCTTCACTCACAGCAACCAAATTTCTGGGAAAGAAATCTAAATGAGAGCTCAGCATAAGTACTTTTAATTTCATATTACATCACAAAGCTACATTATTTATTTATATTTTTCTGTGAACAATATTCACATAACATTTCCAGGCAAGTTTGCCCTGGTCATTTCGTTATCCTTCAAATGTCTTATTCTTTATCAGTTACCGTATTTGTGTACCTACAAATATTCCCTCTTTTTATTGTTATTGAAATTGACGTTTCATAACTTAGGACCAAATCTTTAGATACTATGTATATCTTGCTGAATTAGAACAAATTCCTAGCTAAACTCCGGTTTTTCTGGCGGATTTTTGTTTGAAAATTTTATTGAAAATTAAGTTTCAATATTTTCAACAGCTTCTTAGTTGATAATTCCACGACGCCTCTCACCACATAGATAGTAGATAGATGAAGTGGCAAACGAAAAGTTGGGACCAAAGCCCCGTGAGATCTTAACGCACCATTCGAACTTAATGCTCATTTACTGTCCCCGGCTTGTCGGATGTTGTGAGCAATATAACGATTAAATTCGTTATATACAATAAATAAATGCCGCAAGAACCACCATAGCGCACAATCCCCAGAAGAACGGATTCATTACGATTGGATTTTCCGTGAGTTTAATATCTTGGAACCTTTATGAGCTCTGTCTGCTGCATTTCAAACCACACACTACGAATTAAAGGAGAAGCATGAACGAAAATCGCGTCAGCGATTATAAAGCGCCAAATATATTGTACTCTTATATAAAAAATAATTAGAGATATAAACACCTTCGGCAGTGATATATGTAAATTGGAGCATATAGGTATGTACTTGATTTTAAAATTGGGAGCTAGAAATACGTGAAAAATAAAGTAAATGAAAGAAGTGGAAGATTTTCTTGAACATTTTGTACAGTTTTAAATTCATTGACTTTCCCATAGAGCGCAATTTCAGAACAAAAGTTCAGTAAATTTTATTGGAGCTCTATTGTTATGGCATGCTGTTTATATGCGTAAAATCAGCAACTATTTACTTTCCCATATCTTACACTTACATAAATACTTTTCAGCAAAAACAAAAATGCATAGTTAAATCGCATTTACTTTGTTGCCGCCATCGTGGCAATGTCATTAACACTTCGCTAAACGAATTTAGTGTGAAATGACATAATAATAACTAAACAAAAGATTATATAGTAACATATAGACAAACATTCATGATTGGAACCAAACGCATATATGAGTAAATATTTTGAAAATATCTAAATCAGCTGATAAATGTATATGTATGTATAAGATCGGTCACAACAAGCCAGGTGGAGCCATATTTTGAGAACAGACCGAATTAATTCATACCTCCAATAAATATTTTGAAAATAACCAAAAAATATCTAAATCAGGAAAATATAACAGTTGGGAATCTAAGAAACCAATAAGCCGCTGAGTAGTAGCCATTAAGTTTTTTTCCGTACTTGCGTGGAAGAATTAGTTATACTTATAGATACATACAAGTCAGGGAGCAGAAAATGTGAATCGTGTTTATGATCCGGATACTTTAACAGTCAATCATGCACAATTTTGATTTCGTTGATTTCGTTTCGATAGTTTTGTTGTAAAAGATGCTCCACGGAAGAACTTGAAAAAGTCTGGATACACAAAGAAGTTCAATGTTGTGACAAGAGTTAACGAGAAAAAACATCATGAACCGAATTTTCATCTGCGAATCTCTGCTGAGTAGTGACAAAATAGACTCATTTCCGAACCGGATGGTAAGTAAGGAATCATCGTATAGGAGCTGCTCCTCTACGACCAAACTCCTAATTCGGACCTGAACTGTCAGAAATTGGACTGTCTGGAGGAAGAATTGTGTTTCACCAGGACAACGCCAGACCACACATATCGATACTGATTCGCCAGAAGACCCTACAGCTTGTTTGAAAGGTTCTTATGTATCTACGTTGTAGTACGGACCTCGCATCAAATGATTACCAACTGTTCCTGTTTATGGCAAATGATTTGGCAGGTGAAGAATTGGTCTCAAGAGAAGCCTGTGAAAATCGATTGTCCCAATTTTTTGCCGATAGGGACAAGGTTTCCAGGAGAGACGCATAATGGCATTACCTTCGAAATGGCAAAATGTTATCGAGCAAAATAATGAATATTGGGCAAAAATCGGATAGTTCTAACTAAAGTAAAAGAAGTCTTCAATTTAATGCAAAATTTATGGTTTACTTTTTACCTAAGATTATATCAAAAGTTTACTCTCTTCTCGAGTTTTTTGATATTTTATGAATTTTATTTATTGATTGAGCTGCAAGTAACGACCGACATTCCTAATGCTGCTGTGCGGATATAAATGATAGTCCAATTACACTATGATGCAATAAATATCATTTGCTCATTTTATATGTATACATAAATATTAGCATATTTTATATATATGTATATTTCTTTATAGAGCCGAAAGTACCATTTTTTTTCTATTAATGATGAAATAATAAATCAAGCAACATTTATTAACTCTGCACGCTGCTGAACTGACTATATGCAAATCAGTTTTATACACACATGAACACGTACGTAGTGTACGTATGTATGTACGTATGGGTAAATATAACACTTTCACTATCAACGCGTTGCCCACATGCAATTAGCACTTTTTGTGCTTCACTCTGCAATAAATATATCGCAGTCAATAAAAATATTACAAAAACATATATATATACACACACATAATAAATATATTTTCAGCCCATTGCAAAAATATACTACGTCATCGAATCTCCTTCGCCACTACCGGCTACTACACACTGACAGACGTACGTATATATGTATATATGCATGTATGTTAATACTCTATACCGCCTATTACGCAACTCTTCCGCAAAGTAATCATATCTCACTGGAAACTTGCCCATCCACTTGCATCACTTCTCAATTTCCAACTGCAAATGTGTGATAATAAAGAGGCATGTTTTTTATTTTAATTTCTTAGCTTTTGGTTTAACTACTACAAATGTGAAATATGAAAGGCGAGAAAAAAATGCATTTACTTTCATCACAATCAATTGCAGTTGGATGGTTGCAGTTTTGAGTTGCGCCCCAGTTGGCGGTAGCCATGTTTACATCACCTGCAAACATGGCTACCGTCAACTAGTGACTAACAGTTCTTGCCCATTATAATTGGTCGCTTCATCTGGTTTTTGTTGGTTTTTTTGTTGCTTGGCTCTTTTGAATTATAGAAGGACATAGTTGTACAGAGCAGAATATTTTACAGATGGGTTGAGTAATTCTTATACTCCATAACATTTTTTTTTTTAAGACGCATCCAGCATTACCCAGCCTCCGCCCCACCGATAGAGGGTCACTCCTGAATCCAACAGATCGGTGTGCGAAAACCAGTGACAGTGCGGTTTGTCCTAAACCTGAAACTGATAGAGGGAAGGTAGCGGTTACACTTGTCTCTTACACTAAACAGCTACAGACTTATTCAACAGTCGCTATAGATTATATGGAAAAAGCAGAAGGAAATTACTTATTTATTTAATTTTTTTAATGCGCCCAATAAATAGTTTTTGATGCAGAAAATAGAGACGAAGGAATCAATGCTGACTGAATGAGTAGAGTACTAAAATCTTTGCAGAAACATCCAAAAGGGTCGCACATTTCAAAGTTGCTTTTGCATGAACACAATGAAAGGAACCTAAAGTGTTTAGATGATATTAAGAGGATGGTAAAGTTAGTTCACTAAGTAGGTATGGGCTCTTGATTAAATAACAAGCATCTCTCTGCGACAACGGAGTGTAGGCAGATTAATAAGTTGTAAACGAGAGAGATTCTTAACCACCTCTCAGATTAAATTTCTTGACGCGAAAAGCAGGAATTTTGTACAGATACCATTATATCGCTATCCGATTGATAGTGTGGATTCCATACAACTAAATCATATTACAAATTTAACCTAACACGTGAAGTAAAGAGTAATTTGGTAATGATTGGGTTATTGAATCCCTTAGACAAACGTTAAATTAATTGTAATACCTAAATCAATGGAGTCAATAACTTAAGCAACATTGTGATCATGTATCATATAAGCAAGATTCCCTGAGAAGGCAATAAATAAGTGTAAATAAATGGCTGCATGGTCGAATATATATTCAGCGAATATTTGGATTCGAAAAAGTCCTCGATAACAATCATTAGAAACTCTTGATAGCAGATTATGGTAACCCACAATTCTTTCGTTTTTGTTAAAAAACTATAGAATAACTTCGGGTTTTAGGCAAGATTATTTCGAATTCTTGTAACACGTTTTTTGTTGAACGCAGTTTGAGAAACTTTTATAGGTATATATATATATAATTTGTGGTTTTGCGTCTTGATGTTTTTCCAACAAATGGAGGGACCTACAGTTTATACTAAGCCGGCTCCGAACGGCTGACGGTTTTTTACGAGGAGCCTTTTATTTCGTGTCCGAAATACACTCGGAGGGGTGGACATTCCTTGCCGATGGGCGACCGCAATTGGAAAATTTAACTTAATTTTTTATTTAAATTAATTTTCCATAACTTTTGGATGTTGCTGGCACTGGGATATGAACCCGAGCCTTCCGAATGTCAGTACGCAATGCTAACCACTCAATATGCCCAATATTTCTGAGGTTAGGTTAAGTTGAAGTGGCTATCGATGTGTGGGCCCATTGTTATACCACGCTGTTTACCCTATCACTAAGCTTCACTTTAAATTTTATAATTTATCTTGATGTGCAATGTTTCAAACTCAATATAAATCGTATATAATTAAAACAAACTTTTTTTAAATATTTTTGTTAATATAGAATAATTAGTAGTGCAAAAAAATAGGAAAATATTGTTCATATAAAGGGTGGTTAAATTGTAAGGGCCGAATAAAATTTGATTTTGAATAAAACACAAACTATTTAGGAAATTATTGAAATTTTATTTTATTATGATATATTGGTATTACTCAATTATGTATGTAACAAAATATCGGCCAAATGAGCGCCGCGACCTCGGCGGCACACCTCCATACGATGGTCCAAATTTTCGATGACGCTGAGGCATAATGGAGTTTCTATGCCGTTAATGTGCCGAATTATCTCATCCTTTAGCTCTTGAATTGTTGCTGGCTTATCGACGTACACCTTTTCTTTCAAATAACCCCAGAGAAAAAAGTCCAACGGTGTCAAATCACATGATCTTGGGGGCCAATTGACATCGCCATTACGTGAGATAACACACATAATAAGTCTGGATAACTTTAACACGTTGTTGGATTGTGTATCTCTCCATGGTTCAAATTGAGTAAGTCTGAAATAGAGAAATGTCAAATTAAATTCGGAAAAAAACTTGGCGTTTAGGTGTGGTTCACATTCAACATCGGCCCTTGAAATTTAACCACCCTTTATATTTTATACAAAACAGAATTCATGGGTTTGTCAGAATCTTCATAGAAAATATTTATATGTCCAAAATCATATCATACCAATTTTTTTTCGAAAATTACATTAAAATTAAAAATAAAAATATTGTCAATATGGAATGGGGTCTCCTTTATAGATCTTCACTAGATTCATTCTGCGAGGCATAGGGTGAAATAATATCTGTTGGGTTTCCAGATTCGATTTTTCTATTAAAACAACTCTAAGCTGCTCAACGGTATTATACTGCCTACGCTGAGAGTATGCCCCAAATATCCTCAAAGGGATTGAGATCTAGACTTAAGGTATGCCACTGGAGCAATGGAATGTTGCGTGAATCGAAAAACGCTCGCGTGGCTTGAGCATTATGAATGGGTGCGTTATCCTGTTGAAACGTCCAATTATTGCCATGAAAATTTTCAGAAAATTGAATCAATTGCTTGACAGTGAAACTTTATTAATATCGGAGCATTTATTTTGATCGGTGGAAGCATATTTTTGTCTTGCATCTAGCGCTAAATGTGGCCCATACCATGAATGAGATCCACCGCCATTATTTTGCTTGTTGCAGGTCTGTCTTGGATGTTGTAAACCACTCCAATTCTTATGATGACCATCTGGTCCACTCAAATTATACTTTTTCTCATCACTAAAAATTACGTGTTTTATTTGGCATCTTTGTGTCGTTGTGTAGGACTCGGTTTGGAAACTGCAGATTCATATCGTATATGGTCCAAAATCTACTTATTGCTGCCTCGTAATATTGAGTTCTAAAAAAAAAAAAATTATTATTAAAAAACATTTCACGAAATTACCATCTCTGGGAAGGTTTGCAAAATGGCTAGTTGGGCTATTAGAAGCACAATAGTTCATGCGATTAACGCAGCACATAATTTTATTTCGTTTGCCGATACGTTCACGAATGTTTTAATTCGACTTCAGATTATCAAATTGTAATTAAATATTTTATTAAGCCAAAAGTGCTAAAAATAATCTATCTGTGAAAACATAGCTCTCTCTCTGAGTGTTCAGCATTCGCCAGGCAAAGGCTATACTTACTTACTACTTCAATTTGCAAAAAGAATAGAAGTGTTCTTCACTTTCAATAAAGAGTGTAGCAGTGCAGCTTGGTAGTATATAGTGTGTCTTAATGTCGTCTAAGTGAGATCCGAAGGGTCAGCCAGTTCAACCTAACCTAAACTAGCCCTCCCTCTCGTTGCAATTAAAACTCTTCAACTAAAAAGGTGTCAAAAGGTTTCCCACTGCTTTTACCCCTTTTTATATGAAAAAACTCTTAAAATCCAAAAATATTATTATTGCATTTTATTTCATAACAAATTTTTGAAATTTTAATACAACATATTTATTAAAAGTATTGTAAAAAAACACTGCACCGAAAATTGCGGAAAGTACCGAAAGGTACATATAATACATACATATGTAGGTATATACAATATAAATTAACTCATAGTAGTTTCCTAAGTATGCAGACAAAACTTTAAAAAGAAATCAGTTTAGACAGAAATAACATAAAAGAAAAATTTGCATAACTTCATATGACCAAGGTCAAATGGCTATAATTTATGGTGAATTTCTTCTGGAATCCCCAACATATGGCCAAGAGATGTGTAAAAATTTCCATCAATAGCGATTAATAGCACTAACAAAAAAAAAAAACAAAAACCAACTAACCATAGCGAAACATAATAGTACGAAATATAATAAAATTTTAATAATATATGCAGATATAAACAAACAAAACTTTTGTATGTATTTCTCATAACGCCATCTCACACAATTATGGTTGTCATTATGAGTCATCTAAAATTAAAATCAAAGAATTACGATTAAAAATGGGTTAACGAAAACGTCACAAAAGCATTTCATCAGAAGAAGTTTGAAAATAAAAAGCGAAATATTGCATTGTAAACCAATATAAAAAATTATAATGATATGAAACAAATAATAATAAAAATAAAATTAAATGAAACTTAAATTGGTAGCTACACAAATAAATTGGCAAATCGAATTAATTGTTAAACAAATGAGCAGACCATAGAAAAGCGCACAAGAAAAAGTCTGAAGTTGAATATTTTAAAATATAAATGACCAAAATAAATTCACTGGAGATTCAACAATGCGATTACCATTTTTATTTTTTGTAAATTTGTTTATTTGTTTGTTTAAAAGTATGGCACACTTCACAATGTGGCTGCTGTGGGGTAATTTCTCAAGAGTAACCGGTAGACGGCCAAATTTTTATTTATAATTAATGATTATTATACTTCAGTTAAAATTAGCTTTGCATTGATTTGGATTTTTGTTATAGTTAACAATGTTTTTTAGTTTAGTAGTTTTTTTCACATGAAAATAAATTATGAATGCAAGCGTTATCAATTGAGTTTCGAGCTTTGGCAGTTCGGTAAGTAATTCCAAAAGCAGAAATTTAGAAAAAGACAAAACTCCTAAATTAACCATCCTTTGAACTTTCCAACCACCGAAATCTTCTGAGCCAGATTTTAAATATTCAGGCTCGAGTTACACGATCTTTGAGTCCGTGTCACAAGCCCACGACGCGAGATATGCGCCAACCAAAATTTCCTTTACTAAATTGACTCTTTTGTTGACTGTATGGCATATAGCGCCGTTTTGTTGGAACCAAAGGTCGTCCCCATCAACATCATCAAATTTAGGCATGAAAATCTTATTAATCATGGCTATCATTTTTGGGAGAAATATGGACCGCTGCTCATAGAACACTCCGAACAGTGACTTTTTGAGGATACAACGGGGTCTCAACAATGGCTTGTAGATTTTCATCAATCCAAAAGTGGCTATTTGTTTATGAACAAAATTTTCTTGTAAAAATCGTGACTGATACCATCTCGTTTGTCGCCTATTCAGGGAGCCTGTGACGTATATGATGGTCGTTCGGGCTTCAGCTTCTACTACGAGTTGGATTTCGTAAGCTCACAAACTAAGGTCCTTCCGAAAAATATTCCATAAAGTGAATGCGTATAGCTCTTCGATTCGCGAATTACCGACTATGCCGGGCGATTATGTCTACCGAATATTAGACGCAGTGCGCGATTTTACCTGCGAACTAAACCATTAGTTTGGTAAAAATTTGCAAGATTTACAAACTTTGTTCCGAAGTTAGACTGTTTATTATGAAATGGCCAACCAAAATGAGTATAAATGACGTAATAGCTGTCAAAAGGTCCAGCTCTGAAAAAAGTATTGGTTCACTGAAAATCACATATATTTAAAAAGCAAGATCAAGTCTCGTTATACGAGTAAACTTTTTTAGATGAGTGAGTTATCGATGGATTTTTGCTCAGGGAGCAACACTAAAAGGCATTTCCTATTTCTATTCAAGCATATAAATACGGGTCCAGGAGCAAATCTTATGCAGGGCGTAACACTAAATTATTGTGGGGCTGCGTGAATTGCAGACGTCCCAAATAGAATTTAATTTAGTATTCTTAAAAGTGTATTGACCGGTCATCTACTTTTGAGATATTATCATCGAAAACTAAATAGATATGGTTGAATCAGCTGAGTAAAAAGCATGCACAAAAGATAATTAAATCCTATAACACTACCCTTGGAAGTGCTCAATCTTCCATCGATTGAGCCGCCATAGCTTCCACGATAGCTAGCTGTCAATTCTGTTGGTCTTTTATAGTATCAAACGGAGGTTCAAATTCATTCTTGGTGAAGTAATCCTCAAGTGGTATGTCAACGATTTTAGCGAAGTTTAATAATGCCTTAAACAACCTTACTTTGAACAGCGAAGTTCCTGAATGTCTAAGACGTGTTCTGGAAAAAGGACGGACAAAAAACCGAGGAGGTGTTCCAATATTCACTCATGTTATATCCTCATGCTCTTTTTGACAGCGATATCCCTAGGTTGTGGCTTGGAATCAGTCCTTTGGGAACGCCATAAAGCTTTTCATGCAAAGAGAAGACTTTTTGCTGTGTTAAATTTTACCTATATACAATATATAAAATCGGCACTTTGTAAGCGCTGAAGAGATTTTCGGCCGAGTTCTAGCTCCAATTTGTGGTATGCGTCGTGATGCCGCTTCCGATCGGACGATGGATTTTTACCAGGAGCTTTTCATTTTATGAAAAAAAATACATTCGGAGGGCTTGAAATTCCCTGACGAGGGCAACCGTAATTAGAAAAATTAATTTTCTATAATTTTTCTTTAAATAACCGAGTGGCGGCTGCACTACTGCGGTGGTATGCCCATTGGGAAATGTCAATGTGTACTGAGGAGCTCGGCGAAAGCCTTCACTTTTTTCAGCGTAAAATTAAAAACCCAGCCGGGTATATATATTTAGTATAAACCGATTAATAGCGATGTTGGCCTAAGAAAAAAATGAAGCAAATCCAATGCAATAATGACGTAAGCAAGGTACAAAAATTTCCAGAGCTGAGTAAAATGTCACAAACTCTATTAATTTAAAGATGATCATTGAACTTGTTATTTTTTCAGCTTCATATTACTCCAATAACACCTTTTATTTCTACATCATTACGCGTTTGTTTTTGCAAAACACACCAAAAAAAAAGAAACACAACTCACAAAAGCAACGAACATCATCTACAAATGTGTCGAAATATTATAATTTGCTACTGTTATGAGCTGCAGTTGAGTAGAAAGATGAAGAGCTTAAAGTGAGGGAAAAAAATCTCAGACCTTTCCACACATTACTGCTATTGTGTCAGACATCAGATAGTGTAAGTTTTTTTGTTTTGAAAATTATCATCATTCCATCATAAAACAATAGCGGGAAACAACAAAAAAATGTATAGCGTAAAATAAGACGGTGTTAAATGTGAGTGCCAGTGTGACGCTGGCGGCTGTAATCCAAATTAAACGCAATTTCCCATAACGTAATTAAAATAGTCAAATAATATGCACATATATATGTATGTAGATGTAACTCTTGTAAATTTGCTGCTTACTTTATTTAACCTGTAGCACACGGCGGTTCATTAAACCGGGTGCACTGTTGACCCATTTAGGGTAAAATAATTTAAAAAATTTTCTTTTTTCTTTTTACTAATATTTTGCGTCATAATTTAGTTATAATTCATTGTAATTTAGACAACTGTGGATTACAACAAAGCAAGTAACTAAATTACCAGCTGATTATGTAATACGTTGTATTATTGCATATTTATTATTTTGTTATTACCTTAATATGATATATTGTTTATATATATTAGGCATCTTTCGACTTTTGTTATTGCTTTGCTTTCTCACAATATAATGCTGTCGATTTTAAACACATTAACGCGTAATTAGTTGCGTTGACTGCGAGATTATATTGCATTTAATCAAACCATCTATTGCTATTTTTAGATCATCTAATAAAAATTTAATACAAGTTGAGACAGCACAGGTTAAATATTTTCTCAACTGTAATGATTTTTCATCTACACAAGGGTTGCCCTTTATACTCGTATTTAGGGATTAGAGAACAAAAACAAATATTAACCAACGAAAATCAATTTATTGTTTTTCAAAATATTCTCCATTAAGATTTATACCTGGTCCTGATTCGACCAACTTCCAAAATTAAATTTTCTATTTGGGGTCGCACCTTGGAAAGAAATGTGAAGCCCTAAGAGTATATTTCTGACATCAAATAAAAGCTCCTCACAAAAATCCATCGGTCGTTCAGAGGCTTTTAAGCCGCCTGTAGCTCCCTCCATTCATTGGAAAAATATCAAGATTCATACCACATATTGGATATTGGATAGGAATATATAAGATCTATACTCTTTTGCTTGCGTTTGAAGCAATTGTCTAAGCATTCTGCACACTCTGATTGAGGTAATTCCATAACATGTATTCTGAAGGCATCAACCACCTCTTCAGATGTCGAAGAATGTTGATCTCTCTGTATATGTATTTTTTATGTACAAAGCAGAAACAAGTCATTCAGTGCGCATTTCAGTTTATACGGTGAATGACTCATCAAGTTGATGTTTTGTATGCTCAAAAATACAGTTGTTTCAGCCGCTTGCATTGTTGTGATGTCGAGCCTTCGAGGGTTAGTTTCACCGATTTCTTGAAAGACAACTGGAGAATAAATGGTTGTGCACCACTCAGTATTACTAAGTGTGATTTGCTTGGTAGTGCTTCGTCTGCGAACAACTTTTGTTGGATTCGACTCACCTATAAACATCCATACAGTCGACGTAAATCCACGATTCATCACCTATCACGATATCATCGAAGTGTTTCGAAGCACCGCTTTGGTTTTTAATTTTTTAATATTTTTCTCGACCAATCGACACGAGCCTGTTTTTGAGACATTGACAAATTGTATGGGATGCAACGTGGGTAATTTTTTTTTACAGCCAAATAAATATACAATATTGAATGTGTCCAGCATACATCAGCCACTAACGTCTATAGTTGGCTAAATCTGGCGAAAGGTCACATGACGATCTTGAAATATGCGTTTGTGCACAGCATCAAAAGTTTCCGGAATAGCAATTGATTCTGGACGACCTTCACGAAATTCGTCTTGGAGTGATTTACTACCACGATTGAATTCCCCATACCATCGATAAACACTGGTCCTTGATGGGGTGCCATCACCAAAAATTGAATTGGTGCACGTCGAAAGTTGTAAAAAATAATCGATCACGACCAGGGATGAGGTACCAAGCTCAATTTGCTCCAAACGTAAATAATACTTTCTTCACGGCAATACCGACAGATTTACAAAAATTAATATGATTGGGATATAAGCAAAGATCATGGGTAGGCACGTTCACTGTGCAATGTTATTATTCTGTGGCTGCGAGTTTATTATTTATTTACTTTAATATCTTATATTGTGGCCTAAGAAAAAGGTTAATTCAAACTGTGGCTAGTTCGATTTTTTTTAAAATTGGACTGGGCTGGATATGAAAACATCCAATTTGTAATGTGTGTCTTGATGTTTTTTCCAACAAATGGGCGGACTTTCAGGCTACACGGACATTACTAGCCGTGGGACGACCGTAATTAGAAAATATATAAAATATTAAATTATTTTTTATAATTTTGTAAGTTCAGGTCTGGTCAAGGCTCGAACATATTATGTAACTGCAGGTTTTTGGTCAAGTATCGCTTGGATAGCCGGGCTAACTCATTGTTGGGGGTGTCTGTTGACCACTCGTTTAGTAAACAACAAAAGAATGCAAAATGCAAAGTTGGGAGACACTCAGTTCCGTTCGATTGCTATTGTCTCGTCAGTCAATTGGAGTTCACCCCCACTCTTCGAGATATTAAAGTGAAGCCATGGTCGTAATGTTCACTCCTATCATTTTACAACGAACATTTATCTGAAAAAATCCGTCCCTGAGTCATTCATCACACCAATAGGTGCTTACAAGTCCATTCATGAAATTTTCCGTCATAATGGGCTAGGTGAGGATGTTGTAAAGAATCCCCCATCCGGCTAGTTAGTGCTGGTGTCAGCCCACCATAGTTTTGATCGACCGATCAACCTCACTCACATAACAAACCCAGGCTAATTACTCAACTATGACAGTCGCTCTGTCGGAAATCGTTTCCGCGGTTACAAAGCGCCAGTAAACAAAAAGATACAGAAGGGTTTATTTTCTTTTTTTGTTTGACATACGAAATAATTGTTAGTTCAGTACATATATTTTTTTGGAAGTTAAATTTTTTATAGGACGTACATATCGTTATTTTTTTGGACATGTGGTTTTCAAGAAGAAATGAAACCACCCTTCACAGCAATTCTCTTTCAAAGCGTCAATCGTTTAGGGCTTATCTGCGTAGACAAGCGACCTCACATAACACCAGAAAAAATAGTCCAGCGGTGTTAAATCGTACGGGGTTCACCAAAAGTTTCCTTGAATAAATTGATGGTTTCGTTGGCTGCATGGCATGTAGCGCCGTCTTGTGAAAACCAAAGGTCGCCCTTATCAAAATACTCCAATTTAGGCACGAACAAGTCATTAATCATGGCTTTATAGGGCACTCTGTTGAATGTAACATTATCAAAAAGGCCAGCTCCGAAAATACGTAAAAAACACCCTTTAGTATAACTATTTGAATTCATATAGATCAACTCCACCAATTTTTTAAAACGTTATTAATTTTTAAACTCTTCTTATAAATTTTAAGAAAACTATAATTAGGTCTCAAATTAAATTTATTTTGTAGATGCTTTTTCAGGTCATTGTTATGTTGAATTGTTTTTGGGTTTTCATTTAAATGGAACTGTTTCAGACCATATATTTTTGGAAATAGTGAAAAAATTACAACAATAGTTTTGGACGGTCTGAAACAGTTCCATTTAAATGAAAACCCAAAAAAAAATTTATTTTGATTTATCAAAAAGAAAGCATTGGTACAATAAGATTTCCATATCTTTTTAACACACTAATTCATTTTAACTTGTCGACATCTACATGCAGTTTCTGAATACTGAATGCACTCTACATATCACCCTGTTTCTTGGAGTATTTTGTTAATTGTAACCCCACGATGTATCCAAATATTTCATATTGGGATCGCGTCACAACTAAATGATTTTTTTACCGAAAACTGTTATTTTAAAATCTGGAAGAAATACAAAAAAAAAATAAAATAAATATAGTTTAAAAAACTAAAAAAACACGCTTTTAAATAATGTTAAACTAAAAAGCTGAATATAATTTTGGAAACAAACTTAAGACAATAGTATGTATATAAATATAAAAATTACTTGTATAATTGAGAGAAAAGCGTAGCGCGCTCGATATATGAAAATTATGGTACAAAGATAACTTGGAATAGGAGATTCCTGCTGTCCAAAAGCCGCTTGAATCTCCTCATTACATTTAAAAAAACATATAAAAGAGTGCATAAGTGACATGAGTTTTTTTTATTGGCCGCATATTAAATTGTTTTCGATATATATTTTTATTCATTTCACCACTGATTTCAAATTAACTAATATGCATATTTCTTTGCGCACAATTTTAGCCGTTTCATAGTGACCTTCGTTAATAAATATATATGTATATTATGTTTAAAAAATCTTTTTCACTTATTATGTAAAAAATGCGGATATTTAGGTCAGAATTTTTTTTTATTATTTCAATATCGATATTGTCTCAATTTGCATCAATCTTTTACATCGACCGCCTACACTCTCCCTTTTCGGCGAATCGCAATTGCCTTTTAAAGGAATTACATCATTTTACCATCAACCACAGATATGTACATATGGGTGAGTGAGTGCTTATATATGTATATAAATAAATGGCGGTCAGCATTCCTTCATTTCGTTATGCAAATTTGCAACGGTCATTATTTCCATCAATTTTGGCAGTTCCGCAGCAGCACGACTCTTTCGCGTCTGCACACAGCGTGCTAACCTCAATTGGCAGCCGGCATTGTGGCCAATGACCTTTTTTGTTGTTTATCCGTCTGCTGTTTTTGGTTTGTGGTTATTTATGAATTTGACCTGAATTACTTAGTAACCTACATCCTGCTTATAAGTGTTTTACATCTGTACAGATGCATGAATGTGTGTATGTACGAGTATATAATTTAAAAATAATATATATACTCGTAGCAGTTGAATAAAATTTCTATATATTTTATTTTTTTTCTTCCATCAATTTACATGTTAATAATCCTCTCTACCTCTTTCTCTCTCTCTCTTTCTTCCACAGTTTTGTACCCTCGGTACACTCTCCCTGCTCACACTTGTCGCCAGCAAGGCGCTGATCGATCAACAAACTGCCGAATCGCAAGCAAATAGTGCCACCGTCGCCCAGCAGCGCATCGGCTGGGATCACGATCAACATGAGGTGCATGAAGTACACGATCACCACCATCACGAGCATCATCACGATCCGGGTTTCTGGAAGAAGAAAGTCACTTGGAAGGAGGGTTGGAAAAAGATTTGGAAACCTGCCAAAAAGCAAATTTGGAATCCTTCATGGAAACAAATCTGGAAACCCATTTGGGTGCCAGTTAAAGTGCCCGCTTGGAAGGATATCAAAGTGCCGGCGTGGAAGCAAGTGTGGAAGCCAGTGTGGAAGGAGATAAAGGTGCCCGCTTGGAAGGAGATACAAGTGCCAGATTGGAAGAAAATTTGGAAGCCAGTGTGGGTACCAACGAAAGTGCCCGCATGGAAGGATATACAAGTGCCAGCGTGGAAACAAATTTGGGTGCCGGTCTGGAAGGAGATACAAGTGCCCGCATGGAAAGAGATACAGGTGCCGGAGTGGAAGCAATATTGGACGCCAGAGTGGATTAAAGTGGGCATACCTGGTGAGAAGTATCTGGGTAAAGATCCTGAAGGTTGGGAATACACAAGCCACGATTTGTGGAAAAAGAAACTAGTATGGAAATCACATTGGAAGAAGATATGGAAACCGGCGAAGAAACAAATTTGGGTACCAAGCAAGAAATTAGAATGGAAAGAAGAATGGAAACAAATTTGGAAGCCGGCGAAAAAACAAATCTGGGTAGATGACAAGAAATTGGAATGGAAGGAAGCGTGGAAACAAATTTGGAAGCCAGCCAAGAAACTCGTTTGGATACCCGATAAAAAACTCGAATGGAAAGAGTCGTGGGTGCAAATTTGGAAACCGGCGAAGAAACAAATTTGGGTCGAAGACAAGAAACTCGAATGGAAGGAAGCTTGGAAACAAATTTGGGTGCCTGGTTGGAAGGAAATTTGGGTGCCGGCTTGGAAGAAAATCTGGCGGCCTGTAATCATTTCTGAGTGGTTCCCCACACCAGATCATCACGATCATCATCATCACGAACATGCAGAGCATGGTTGGGATCGAAAGGACGTGCTGGGTCAAGGTGGTAGTAAATTGTTGTGGAAACGCGACGACAAAGCTACACAACTCAAACCAGTCGCCACAGCTGATTTTCAAACGGCAAAGGCAACTGAGGTGAAAACATCCGCGGCAGTGGGTACACAACCCGTAGCTCCTGTGGCGCCGCCACCGCAAGGCTTCAAATTTCCCGGTTCGTAAATGAGCGGAGTAACTGTGCATTGTGTTAAGATGAGAGAATTTTTCTTAAGTTTACTAGCTAAAAACACTTCCTTCGTCTACAGCATTTAAGCTCGATTCTGAGAAAGATCACAAAAATTTTAGCTCTTACTCTTCTGGGGAATATGGCGCCTAAAAATTATCCAAGAAAAGAAAAATTTATTGTAAAATTTGGAAAAACCATTGAACAGAGAGCAGTAATAGTTTTGAGGGAATATTCTTCGGTCTGCTGAGACCTAGGAATTTTGTGAGGTTCTTAGGATTGGTTGGTAAATTGGAAGATTGTCCACCTTTACACAGTTATATTAACATATGTGCATATGCCACATACCTGGCCGTTCATTTGCGCATATTATTTGTTATTTTTGTAAATATGTATTCCAGTCGTTAGTATATAAGACACATCACAAAACGCATTTTATTACTAAAAGTTATTTAAATTTATTTTGTTTAAGTTTAGAACTCCCCTCGCCCATGTTTTCCTGTTCTTCAATTCAAAACCATCATTTTCTATATTTTCTCTTCTACTTCGATTAAATTATATTTGTTTACCATACAACAACTATTATAACAAGTAAATATAAATATTTAATTTATACTTAAGTTGTTTCTGTTAACTAAATTTATTTGTTTAGCTTTAAGTGAATATCATAGTTGACATGTTAAATCTATAAAATATAATAAAAAATTGTTGAAACTTTTTTTATACCAAAACAAATAATGAATTTGTGTTTACATTTGTTATCGCCCTTAATATTTGGTCAAGTGTTTATGATCCCAATAGTGTACCAGACAATCCTGCACAATTTTGGTTTCGTCGATTTCGTTCCGGTAATTTTGATGTAAAAGATGCTCCACGGTGGGGTAGGCCAATTGTCGAAAATGTCCATAAAATAATGGTAATCGTCGAGTCTGATGCGAGCACTGTTTTCGATAGCCTAAGAGCTAAACAATACGCAAAAAATAGTTTGAAGCTCGATGTAACAAAGTCGACCCATTTCTGAACCAAATGGTGACGGGTGATGAAAAATGGCTCACTTACAGCAACATCAAACGAAAACGTTCGTGGTCGGAGGACAGTGTGCTGGAAGGTTTTATTGTGTGTTTGATGGGATTGGCAAAGAATCATCCACTGTGAGCTCCCTCTTACGGCCGGCCAAACTCTTAATTCGGACTTGTACTGTCAGCAATTGGAACGTCTGAAGTAAGCAACCGCCCAGAAGCGCCCAACAGTACGGGAATTGTGTTTCATCAGGGAAAAGCCAGACCACATATGTCGATAGTGACTCGCCAGATACTCCGAGTACTTGGTTAGGAGGATCTTATGCCTCCACCTTGTAGTCTTGACCCTGCAGCAAGTGATTACCATCTGTGCTTGTTCATGACGATTGATTTGGTTGGTGAAGAATTGGACTCAAGAGAAGCCTGTGAAAATCGACTGTCCCAATTTTTTGCCAATAGGGCAAGAGTTTTTATTAGACTATGGTGAACAAAGATTACAATTTAATGTAAAATTAATGGATTACTTTCTACTAGACCAATATTTTGAAGACAACTATTTGATGGAGTCTGCCTAAGGTTGGAAAGGTAAAGAAGGAGCTTCAGAGGGAGATAGTTTACGCTTTGAAACAAATACAACTTTGCTCAATTCTCTTACTCGTGTTATTCCAAGATGAAGTGTGTGCTATCACCAGATTGCTTAATGAGGTTATTAATATTATTTATTCTACAATATCCACCACCTGGTTTGGTGGGATGGTTGAAAGGGGAGAGTATAAACATTGACCGCAGGCGGCCATAAAGATAATGCTCGTCCTCCCCTGTAGATGTCCCATCAGTATAATTTAAAGATTTTTTTTTTGTGCTAGCAAAAGTTTCGCCTGTCTGCAGTCCAGGATGCCCCACAAGAGTTTAGTATTACGTCTTACGTTGGAATTGCCCCTGGAACTTAAGCGTTCCCTTACCTTCCACTTTTTTAAACAACATTTTAAGGCGTTGAGGTAGGCGATGGTTACAGCATTGCCACCTGCACCGCCTTTTTTTCTTCAGTTTGTCGCTATGTTGGGGGGGCTGGACCCAGCTGTTAGTGCTGCTTCATAAGTCACTTGCACGTTAATTGGGCTAATGTTAAGGATGACTTCCAGGATCTTCGTTGAGGTAGTTCTCATTGCGCCTGCTGTACTTAGTGAACAGGTACGTTGCATCATTTCTAGAAATTTGTTGCGGTACTTTATCTTTAGTGTCGGCGACCATACTAGCGATCCACAAGCAGATTAATAAGTTAGTTTATCAGTGTAATCCACAGTAGCGGAGGCACAATGCCCCTATAGAGTTTTAACACCGTTCAGGCAAGTAAGATCTGATTTATCCCAAATGGGGTAATTGATGAAATCAATGCAACGGTGTTTGTATTATCAAAGGCCCCCTCTACATAAAAAAAACCATATACGGGTATACTCTTCTTTATTTATAGATTTTTCAATTGTTTTCAATACCTCGTACCGAGCGGTATCAACTGATTTATCCTCAACGATCGTATGTTAGCGGAAAGGTAGGTGCGAGGGTGTTTGTTGTTTGATCCAATCATTACATCCTTTCTATGTTTTTCCGTACAAAAGCTAACATCTGAATGGTCTATACGATTTTGGTACCAGCCTCTTAACTAGGGTTCGTGGTAGAAATGACTCTGGCCTCTTGTCACCTATTCCGTGTGTACACCAATCGGATGCTAGCTGTGTACACCGAGTAAAGTCTTTGTGCTAGCAAGTTTGACCTGTTACGTAAAAGGAAGGGGAAAATTCCATTAGTACTGGTTGCTTTGAATATCCGCCATTTAGCCATCCAAAGATTATCGGAACTTAAGAAGCCAATATTTGCAAGGTTTTTCTATGTCAGGCACTGTCAGTTGAATAACGAGCGACAGATTGTCAGTTTGTTTTAGGCTTCTTCGCACGCACCCTGGTTTTCCTTTAGAAACAGTCATTATAGATGGCTGTCAGCGCATTACTCTCTTCGACTATAGCTATTTTTCCTCAGTTATGTATATAGAAAACCCAAAAAAAAACATCCATTATGTTGGAAGAAAATAAATATGCTTACTTGTTGATAGACAAAGAGAGCTCTCTGTTAATACCACTTTGTCCATTTGACATTTATTTGATTTCTTTAAGCTCAGAGAATCTGAAACGGAGAGGAAGATTTGATGATTGCAGCGTTCAAAAACGATAGCGAGCTTCGCTGGACTGCATGCCTCGTTATTATATTTCTCGAAGACTCCTAGAGCCGACTCATCAGATGTTGACATCGTCCACGCTTCTACGCCATATAGTAGGACCGGTATGAGGAGAGACTTGTAGAGTTTGGCTTTCGTTCGCCGAGAGAGGGCTTTACTTTTCAATTGCCTACTCAGTTCAAAGTAGCACCTGTTGACAAGAGTGATTCTGCGTTGGATTTCAAGGCTGACATTATTATTTGTGTTAATGCTAGTCCATAGATAGACTTAGGTTATGACTGTCAACAGTGACGTGGGAGCCGAGTTGCGAGTGCGATGACTGTTTGTTTTATGGCAGGAGATATTTCGTCTTGCCCTCATTCACTACCAGACCCATTCGCTTCGCTTCTTTATCAAGTCTGGAGAAAGCAGAACTTACGGCGCGGTTGTTGAGGCCAATAATGTCGATGTAATCGGCGTACGCCAGCAGTTGTACACTCTTATAGAATATTGTACCTTCTCTATTCAGCTCTGCAGCTCGTATTATTTTCTCCAGCAATAGGTTAAAAAAGTCACACGATAAGGAATCACACTGCCTGAAATCTCGTTTGGTATCGAACGGCTCTGGGAGGTCCTTCCAGATCCTGAGGGAGCTTTTAGTGTTGCTTAACGTCAGTTTACACAGCCGTATAAGTTTTGCGGGGATACCAAATTCAGACATAGCGGGGTAGAGGCAGCTCCTTTTCGCGCCTTTTTCCTTTCCTGTCGAAGGCTGTTTTAAAATCGACGAAAAGGTGGTGTGTGTTGATCCTCTTTTCACGGGTCTTTTCCAAGATTTGGCGCATGGTGATTATCTGGTCAATGGCTGACTTACCAGGTCTGAAGCCACACTGATAAGGTCCAATCATTTTGTTGGCGGTGGGCTTTAGTCTTTAAAAGGAGGCTTATTCCACGGTTATTGGGGCAGACTGTGGGATCGCCCTATTTGTGGATTGGGCAGAGCACACTTAGGTTCCAATCGTTGGGCATGCTTTCATCCGACCATATTCTGCAAAGTAGCAGATACATGCAGTTCTTCACCCTCGTATTTAAATAGCTCGGTCCCTACCGTTTAGTTGTGTTTTAAGCGGGCGATTGCTATTCGGACTACTTCATGATCGGGTAACGGATTAACTTTTCCATCGTCATCAATTGGAGTTTCGGGTTCACCTTCTCCGGGTGTTTCATTTTCACAGTAGGTTGGAGAAGTGTTCCCTTCATAGATTCATTATACTCTGGGCATCCGTCACTAGCTCACACCTCTGGGTCCTACAAGAGTTTGCTCCGGTCTTGAAACCTTCCGTAAGTCGCCGTATCTTTTCGTAGAGGTAGGAGGCGTGGCATCCAGGATCGTGCGATTTAACACCCTTGGACTATTTTTTGTGGGGTTAGGTGAAGAACCTTGTCTTCGCAAATAACCCCTGGAAGCACTCGGATGAAATTTATTCAAGCCAATCGCGGTGGTCACTTCCCCGAAATCATTTCCAAAACATAAGGGCGAACCTTTATCTGAGCTAAATTCTTGGCTACAACATGAAATTATATGCTTTTAATTTCATCTTGAAAAAGCATGTCTTAAAAAACACCCTTTATAACATATAGTAGGTGCGAGTTTCTCAAAAATGGGGCATTGGTCAAAACACCGTCAAAACACTGAATTTCATATCTACAAATAAATATTGGCACCGCTAATCATCGAAATTGGAATACTTTATCATTGTAACCTCCTCCAACCAATTGTTCAGATAGGAATCAATATTTATTTCTCAAATGAAAAACCATAAATTTGATATGGGCATGAGAGGTATAAAGCTTCGCTGTGTCCGAAGAAGGCGTTTCTTTCTTGTTTTCTAATGTAGGTCCGCCTAGTTTAGCTAGGTAGAATGAACAGCAAAGAATTAGATATATCAACAGCAGACCTCTCTTTGACTAAAGGGAATTTATGTTTACCCAGAGACCAACTAAAATAAAATTTGTCACGCCTCTTCAATTTATATATGCAAAGCATTTTTTTTTTAATTTTTCAATGGACTGATCGACTAAAAGTTACTGCTAATTCGTTACTTTTAATAAATACTAAAGGAACATAACCTACAACATTTGAAAATAAATTAAATTAATAGAACTTAAAAACAAGTTAAGCTACATACATAAATACAAGAATGTGTGTGAGTAAGCAAATAAATAATAAATAGTTTTCGAGCACTACTCAAAAGCTACTTCACGCACCCGCGAGCGTTTCACGCCTTTCTTCCAACCACCACTAGAGCTTCCATAAACGGAGCCATAACTACTGCCACTTCTCTTACTCCAACCACTATAGCTTTTGGCTGAGCGTAGTCCACTGCTGCTGCTGCTGCTACTGCTGCTACTACTGACGCTAATGCTAGAAGGACCATCAGCACTGCTTCCACCACTACTCCAGCCACTGTTCGTGCTGTCGATCACACCATCTTTGCGCACTTCCCAACCAGGCGGCACTTTTGGCAGCGGCACCCATTCGTTCTGTACCAGCGGTGTCCACACCTTCTTCCAAACGGGTATATAAATAGCTTTCGGTCGCCAATATTTCACCCAGCGAGACTTCCATTCCACGTTCCTCTTCCAAAAGCCATCTGCAGAGGGATCATGACTAGCGGTGTGTTGTACACTAATGTGGGGAAATAATGGTGAGAAAAAGGTGTTGTTGTCTGTAATGGTTTGTCTACTTTTAGGCATTTTTCGTTACTATACTCACACTGTAGTCTGAGAAGATGAGTGCGCAGTGCAGATTGTGTTGAGTAGTGAGGTGATGCTGATGACATACAGTAGGCACGTGGATTTATTTACCTGGGAAAATGAAATTAATTCAATTTACTTTATAGATAATTACATATATATATATATATATATATTTGTTTATATAAGGAGCCTGAAAAGTTTATTATCAAAAATCCAGATTACGTTCCAGAAAAAAGTTAAGACCGCAAAATCAAAATCATCATCGAAACGCGAAATTAGAAACTTTTTAAAAAAATTTTTGGTATATAACACTACCCTGGAATGGTATTTTGATTCTCGTGCCCTGCCTATTTTCGGTTCGATGAGATCGCAAAATTAAGTTTTAAATTAAACAATAAATTCCACTGACACTTTACAGATGGTTGGGAAATTAAACGACTTCTTATTCGTATATTCGGATGTACTATGTACAAAGATTCTCTTCTTCTTCTTTTTTACTGGCATAGACACCGCTTACGGTATTAGAGCTGAGTTAACAACATTGCGCCATTCATGTCTCTTTTCGCCGTTTAGCGCCAACTGGAAATACCAAGTACAGCCAAATCCTTCTCAACCTGTTCCTTCCAACGCAGTGGAGGCAATGTCGTCGTATATCTCGTACAGCTCATTATCCCATCGACTGCGTTATTCGCCGTTCCCAACTCGTAGAGTACCATAAATCTTACGCAAAACCGCTCACCGGAAACTCCGAACGCCTGAAGTCGGGTTGCACAGAGCGTTAGCTAATGGGTTAAGTGAGGTACTTCGTTCTGCTTCTTTCAACTTCAGACTTAACCAGTAGGATATCAAGGCCTTTATGTATGTTTACGTTACGAACGTACCACTGTGCGGCCATTATTACCCTTAAAATTTTGAACTGACACCATTGTAATTGCATTAGCAATGACTACTTTATATTATTCCTTATGTATAAGTCAATATTTAATCTTTTGGCATCTATGTGTCTTTCCCACCCGCCTCCGAACGGACGGTGGATTTTTACGTGTAGCTTTGATCTTCATGCCATAAATACACTTGACATTCCCTTCCAAGGGGCGACCACAAAATAGAAAAATTGTATTTCTAATTTCTCGAACCACTCCGAAGTGAGTGTCAGACGTAGGTTCATTTTATTACGATCTAAAGTAGTCGCGTTATTGTTTTTATAACCTCAAAAATATTCCCCAAGGAAGTTTTTGGGTAAAGTTGTGGGAGCGACAGTCCTTGGCTGGATAAAAATCCGGGTCATTCCGGTATAAAGACCCGACCATCGAGGGCACTGTTTGATTTTAGTCGCCTCTTATAACAGGCATGCCTCACAGCAGGAAAATTCTTGAACTCCTAACACGCAGGGTCACTAAAGTAGTCGTCGTATAGGACGCTTTTCGCGAAGCTTAAGAGAGCCTTAATATCCAATTTTGAAGCCTAGTCTAGTACTTTTAGCTGTGAAGCTCTGATATATCTAATACGAGTTCTAGCTAAGGCTGAACTGAGACAGAGGAAGTGTTCTAAAAACTTGAAATTTTAAGCAAACATGCTTAAAGAGTTGGAGATTGAAATGTCATGAAAGGAAGCACATAAAATTAGAGATTTCTTCAAGCTAATATAAATAAGAGTATATTAATGTCAGCCTAGTGCGCTAGTGGGCTAATTTTACTACAATAGCCCTCCGTAGGATTTCCAAATTCATGGCACTTTGGTGATCTTTCTTTTCCTGAAATAGTATTTTATTAAAAATATTTTAATCACTTCACATTTATTTTAACTATTTAAATGTGATTTGAGATTACAAATTGTTTTCTTCGGTATTTATAGTATTCCTTTAGCACACTCACATTCGGTCCCATTATTAAAGTTATGAGGTTCTTTAAAAACCGATAGAGCACTGCAATATCTCTACGAACGATTAACTTTTTTCTATAATTGTAACACTTTCCAATGAATCACTGATTAATCACTCCTCAACTATTCAACTCCTCACTCCAACCACATCAAAGTATCATTTGATAATGAAGCGCCGCCACTTTCTTTTGTCTTTTTAAATACTTCTCCCAATTATTGTGAGCCATAAAATTTTACAAAAAATATGTAATTGATTCAGCGCATGTCGATGCAAAGATGCATTTAAAATCGTACACAAATTTTTGGTAATTTGCATTATTACGTCGCTTGGAGTTGGTCGTTGGTTCAATGAGACGGATGGATGGAACTCCCTCGGTTAAGGTATTTGGCTGTATACATACATACATACATATGTGTAGGTATACCTGTGGATATGTTGTTAGTGGTCAGTTTGTTTGTAACTTTGCTTCCGTTTTTAACTTGTATCGGAAACTCATTCATTAGTATGCGCGTCATTGATGCGCTCGCGACAATTGATAATTCCGCACAGGCCGCAAATGGTGTGACAAACAGACAATCGACAAGTGCAGTGACAAGAAGAGTAACACTGGTCAACTGAAGTCTTGTTTCCTTTGAATTTTTTTCAGTTATTGGGGCTCTGATTATTTTAATAAAAAAAATTCCAACAATTTATAACATTAGAGAATTTCTATTGAGTTGACCCAAAAGAAACCGACGATTTTAAAAAAAAAAGTACAATAAATACATTTTTTTTTTAATTTTATAATGAACTTTAATCAATTAATTTAATTAATTAATCAATTATGCAATTTCAATTTTGTTGGATGACCTTTCGCCGTCCTTCCGGCAACATCATTATTCCACGCTCATAGAACTTCTGGCCTTTATCTTCAAAAAAACTGAACCAATTGCTTCTTTTATAGCCTCGTCTTTTTCGAAAGTTTTAGCATTTAATGAGTTCTGCAAAGTTCGAAACAAACGGTGCAAGGTCATGGCTATATGGTGGATGCATCCACAGTTTCCCGCCAAGCTCTCTTCAGTTTTTGGCGAGTGACTAAAGATGTTTGCGGTCTAGCATTGCCTAGGTGGAATATGAGACCTTTACGATTGACCATTTCTGGCCGCTTCTCGTTGATGGATGTATTCATTTGGTTCAGTTGTTCACATTAGTCATTCGAATTAATCGTTTGGTTCCTTGGAAGTAGCTCAAAATATACCACACAATTCCAATCCTACCAAACTGACAGCAAAATCTTCTTTTGGTGAATATCAGCCTTTGAAGTGGTTTGTGGTGCTTCGTTTTCGATTGACGTTATTGTCAACAATCCATTTTTATATCTAAAGGGTGGTTAAATTTCAAGGGCCGATGTTGAATGTGAACCACACCTAAACGCCAAGTTTTTTCCGAATTTAATTTGACATTTCTCTATTTCAGACTTACTCAATTTGAACCATGGAGAGACACACACACACAGCTAACGAAACAATGGCTCTTTTGCGCAACAAATTCAATGGCTACAATAAAACAATTTGGACTTTTTATTTTATCGCTTATGTAATCGAACGTAAAAGAAAGTAAACCAAATTTCTTATTGTGAGCTTAGCTCGAATGGATCCCTACAGTTAACGCCCTACTGTTTCGAATGTACGGTATAAATGTGTGGTTGAGAATCTCTGTCGAGCAGTTTTGAAATATTATACATATGTACATATGCATGTATATTGATTATCATTAGAAAGTACAGATTTTCAAATTTGGAGTCGACAGGGAATATTAGTCCCCTGGTGTTCATCTCTAACATGATATAAAAATCCATCAGCCGTTTGAAGGCGGCTCAGTATAAGCTGTAGATTCCTTCATTTGTTGGAAAAAGCTTAAGACGCAAAACCATAAATTGGAGGAGGAGATCAGCCGAACATCGCTTCAGCGGTTATATATAAACAGGTGTGGACTAATATAATTGGTTAATGCTCCAATTATTAAGTCTAGAGTTTCAATGTAAAATGTCTAGGGTTTCTAAATTTAATGTAGACGTGTTTTCTAAATTTATTTAAATTCCGTTGCATGGTTGGAGATGGAGTTTAAGGCAATGTGTAGAAGTACATGCAAGTTTTGACAAAGTTTTTGACTGCCATTCGCTTGGGAGTGACCAGAAACGATTATTTTTCATGTGTTTCTACAATCTGTGGTTAGCCAGAAAAATCAGTGGGCTTGGAAGCAAGCTAAAGTGAGAAACCAAGTCCCGTGCGCACCACCGGATTTGGCAATCACTACCTAAAAAAACAGCTTCCAATGGATATACAAACAAGACACGGTTGAGAGCCTTCCTTTTGATGACGATCCCTACAAACCTTTTAAGGTTTACGATTTGACCACATGCACCTGCAATGTCGGGTCGCTTAATTGGAAAGGTGCCGCTAAACAGCTGGTTAATTACCTCGTACACGTAAGACTAAAGGCTGACATCACCGCTGTCCAAGAAATGCGATGGACAGGACAATGACAGAAGTAGATGGGTTCCTGGGAAATGTTCTACAGCGGTCATATAAAAGAGCGCAAATTTTGTGTCAGATTAGTGGTGGGAGGGAGACTACTTTGCCAAATCCTGGCATTCACCTCATTCCTCTGTTGTTGTTGTTGTTGTTTTTGTTGTTGTAGCGGCTGACTAACCCCGCTTAGGGCAGGTTTTGTTGATCTAAGTCGTCGAGGTCATCTAAGGGGAGGTCCAGGAAACGTGCTGTTTCGACGGGATTGGACCAAAGGGGTTAGATAAGTCGGTTTAAGGGAGCATGTGAAGAGGTGGTTAGTGTCGTGCGGAGACTCTCCACATGCAGGGCATACGTTGGGTATGCTGGGGTCGAGTCTGGATAAGTAGGAGTTTAATCTACTACAGTATCCAGATCTAAGTTGTGTTGTCCAGATCATTCCTTCCGTGTGCACCAGTGTCATTTCATGTATTCAAAGATGAGTTTGGACCATGCCAGAAAAAATCGGGCAACGTAACTTGATGTACATGTCCCTTTGCATATAGATCTAGCAGCTCTCTCTTTCAAAGAAAATTTAGCATTTAAATTAAAAAATTCTTACATTTAGGAGCTTGAGAATATCGTCGAAATGTCATTGACCACCTCACACTTACTTTCCATGAGACCAAAATGAAAACACAAAAATAATTATTTTCTTTATAAATCGTTTTATTTATTTTCTTTTCTTGTTTATATGGGTTTTGAAATTTTTTTTCTTTGTAATTTTGTTCTTTTTACGCTTAACACCAAGCTTTCGTGAGTATATACATCACACTCATGTACATATGTATATATGTGTGTGCTTAAATTTGTATGAATATTTTTGTTATATACGAGTATATGTACTATATTTTAAAAAAATTATTTTCCTCATAGAAAATATTTAAAGTTAATCTATTTATTGATGCGTTGCGCTTTGCTTACAACAAAAACTAGCCTATAACAATGAGTAAACAAACAATGCTAGGCGATAGGCGAATTTACATTTATAAATATCAGAAATATCAGCTGTATAATTTTTATATAATATTTATGTATGTATGTGTGTATATGCATATAATGTTTTGTATCTAAATGGCTGTGCATATATATGTATGTAACAAACAAGCAAGAGTATTCATTTTTAGTGATATACATACATAATTATTTTTGAAAATTTATCAATTAATTCTGCATAATAGTATGCTTAATATATGTATGTATGTGTTTGAGTATAACACGTGCTTATGTATATAAAGAAAATATATATGTATGTATGTTCGTGCGTATAAATTTTGTTTTATTTTCATATAAATTGCAATATTCACTTCAAGAGACATGCCGATTAAATAATGATTACTAGATTTCTGATAATTTAACAAGCTTTCCTCCTTACATATGAGTACATATAAACATTTTAATTTTAGCCTGATAAATAGGTATGCATATAAATGTATGGTTGTGAGTTTAAATGGAACTTTGCGATTACATGTGCAATGTGTCTGTGTCGTGGAGGCCGTAAAAGCTGAAGTTGAATTAACAAAAATTGAATTTTGGCAAATTAAAGCGCTACACTTTTAGTCAGCTACTCTCACAGATATGTGAGCATATTAAATTTTCTCGAAAATTCTGACCAAAATATGCCATAAATTTTCATTTCGAAAGTTCAGCTTAAAAACGTGCTGAAAAAAAGTTTCTCAAACTCGCTTTATAGCCCCTCCGGCGGACACAGAACTGGTTTGCATTGGAACAAATATTGTTTAGGCTTCCTTTTTTCTACCATCTCTTCTACATACTTTCCCTTACAGTTTTCCTTAGTTTAGTTTAAAGCTAACATTACAGTGTAGTTGTTTTTATTAAATATTAAATACTTATACATATATATATATGCGTTAAATTATTTGTCTAACAATTATTTGCATGTCTACAATACAGAAATTGATAACGTAAGCAGTACATAGTACATTCAACGTTTACACAACTTATAAGTAAGTACTAAATATGTTTGTATATAAGTTTAGTTAAGAGTACAATTAGAGTATTCGCAATGCGCTAAGGCAAAATATGATATTAATTATTTAAATCGTTGTATTTTATCTAATAACAATATTAATAGAATATCGGAAATTAATTTTTTGTATACTAATTTTTAAGTTTATCGTAAGAAAAAAATTGTGTTTTTACAATAAAAAAAAAACTAAATTAAATATTTTCTTTAGGCATTTTAACTGAACTGCGTAATAAATAGCTGGAGCTTATATTTTAAATTGGTAAAATTAGTATTATCTAATTGGCAGTTATTGTACAAATCAAAAAGGTTTGGATATAAATATTATATATTTATATGTACGTATGTCTGAGAACCAAATATAATATAATAATATTTAAAATTTACGCCAATTTACTGAGCATTTGCAAGAATAAATACTTTCAGTTAAATGCTTACAGTATTGAGGTACCGTCAGACGCAATTAGTAATTTCAAACTGTAAACCAAAATGACAAATTTCGAAATTTAATTTCATGAGCATGTGGACTGAAAATCAATTTCAATTTTTGAAAATTAGTTTATTTCACCATAACTCAAATGCTTTGATAGCAATTTCAAGAGAATTACAAATTTATTTAAACGGCCTTAAAGTTCAAAATATATTGCCATATAAAAGTCGTTAGTACAGCACAAGCAATTGGAAATTTAATTTCAGAAATCAAATTGCAGGTACAATAAATGATTATTTGAAATTATATATTGCAGAAGCTGTTTTCAGAGTACTCATATAGGGATATTGAAATTTTTTGATAGCAAAATGCGTGAAGGAAATATAAATTGTGTGAAAATTGCTACGTTTCATGGAACCTATAAACTTTTCAAAAACATTTGTATGATATTTTTGCAAGTAGAAATATTTCATTTAGAGCAAACCATTTCAATACGCCAGTGTTAACTTAATGCAGTCGAAATTTCTTGACTTGTTTTCATGCCGCTTAAAAAGCTTCAAAATTTATTTTTAATAAAATATTTATTGGCAAGAAAAAATCGGAAAAAGATATTTTAAAGGAATTTAAGAAAAATAGAAGTAGACTGCGTGCGAATATTTATGCAATTTCAGTTTCTAAATGAGCAAGAAACATTAAGTTGTGATTCAAAAAATAATAATTTCGTTGCTTTATAAACATTTATATTAGATGTAAAATTTAATGCAAATTTTAAATATTTTATATTTTGTCGTTAAAAAATTAGAAAAAGTTCTGTTGGAGCTGAGTACAATATTTGGAATTAAAGATTTTTTTTTTTTCAAAAACGAAAGGTGAAGATGAAGGCGAATTTAGTTATGCAAATAAAAATTATACATATTGAAATTAATTTAAGTGACCCAACCAGTGTGACACTTTCAAAAAATCAGTTATTTTTTGACATTCTTCGATAGCTTTACCTTCGAATACTTCGACCACAGATAAGTAACTATAATAGTTTTGGAGTAATCCTGAAACGCGTGAGATCAGTTTTTTTCAAACGCGTTTTTATCGAAAGTGCGTTTTCGAATTTTGCTGCGATTGTAACTCAAAACCTAATCCTTCGATTCTATTCTCTTCTATTCAGCATTATTTCAGGCATAAAGTGACCCTCGGATATTTGGATCTTCTTAAAATTGTAAATTTGGTTTAGAATTTTCTATCATCCATCAGATTTTTAAGCTAAACTTTAACTTTTTTTTCAAGACGACGGCATTTTTTTTTGGATTTAATTTTTTTACCTCAATCGTGGGTCAATTTATAGTTCATACAATTCTCTTTAACGCCTGAGGGCAGCTAGGATGATAGCACAATGGAAACTTGTTTTTCGGATCTGCGCGAGATAGTGCATATCTCGTCGAGAATGTAAGATTTACGTTTGAAAAATATATGTAAGGATACTTTATTTATAGACAAATATACCGTGGATAATGTAAAACGTTCAATGGAGAAGTTTTCTTTAAAAAAATATCCAAAAATGACCCTTTCTTGTGTCAGACTAGTTGAGCCCCTTAATTGAGTTTAATAAGCGAATTTCGAGTATTTCGTTTAACGTGGTTTAACCGTGGCTGTAATGAAAAAATATTTATATATTATAAAATTATAGCGATGCTATAAATATATAAATGTGGTGTGAATAGATTGAGTCCTTTTCTACATGAATACAAAATCTAGCGCATGTCTAAATGATTTTTTTTTTTTTCTAAACAAGAAGCGCTAGACAGATTTTTTGATATAATTTATTACATTTCTTTTGCTGGACAAGTTTCCAAATTTAATTTTAAATTTCAATATTAAACTCTGATTACTTTTTTTTAACAAAATTTAGTTAGATGACCATTCATAGTACATATTAAACGAGAAATATTTTTTCAATTTTAAATTAAAATTTAAAAACTACACTTTGATTACATCTTTAAGCCAATTTTAGTTGGATAGTATTAACAATATTTTTTTTCCATACTTATACATCAAAGCACATCAAGATTTGTTTCATTTTCCTGCCAACTTTCTGCAAGCACCCTTTTCTTTTATTAAATAAGTACTTAATGTTACAGTTAAAATGCCTTACAAAAAAGTTTTTTTTTTTTTTAAATTTCAATACAAAACAATGTTAATTATAAATATAAAGAAATAATAATAAGAAATTTGCATTCGTTTTGTTCCATTGAGAGTTTGCAATTAATATCCTGAAGAGTTTCGATCGAAAGTTTCCACCGTCTCCTGCATTGAGTTCGTTGCGTCCGTTTAACCGGACAAGTAATCAGTCTTTAAAGAATTATTTCGTTTTTTGCATGTGTTTTGGATGATTAACTGCTTTCATATTTAAATACATTTTACTGCTATCTCTTTCGTAAAACTACTTTTTCTTTGCAATTCGAGTACGTGTAATTAATAATGTGGACCAATAAACGAAAGCAATAAACTTTAAACGCGCGTATTGAGTATAAAATGCCAGGCCACAACAAAAGCATAGCAGTAAAAATTCCATTTTGTATGCAGCGCCTTAGAAATTGATGTACTTATGTAATTGATAAACTTAAAGAACTAAGCTATAATTTTTTTCACTCAAATGACATTAAATTGATGGGCAACGGCTTGGGTGCACTGCGCTGCATGGCCACCTTACAAATGGTTGTCGTCCACAGTTGTGTCGCCTGCGCACTATCCGTGCGGAACTTATATATCGTGCCGAGTGTGCGATGATATAATTCAAATGAGTTTTTATGTTTCGTATTATCGACGACTTGTGCAAACCAACCGTCCAGCGGACACACTTTGCAGGGTTCACGCTTGAAATCGCTACGTTCGCTGCCCTTGAAGGACTTGGGCGGAAAATAGACCAGTGAATTGGCCCAAATTTGCAACCAATAACGTTGCCACGAAGCCACCGCCGGTTTACGTCCTTCCTTTTGCACCGTTTTACGTCGCACACAACCCTGTATGCAGTTCTCTGGATCGAGTGTTGGTGCGTAGATTAGCTCCAGTTCGCTATTATGGCAAAGTACACCTTCAACGCTGTCATTCGATGTGGCATCACCGCTACTTAACATATTGCTACTATGTTCCAACACGGAATCATCGAGCAGGTGGCGCGCTTGTTGTTGACTTAATACGCTGTGGTCGTGCAGATGATGGTGTTCGTCGCCATAGCCGTGCATTAGCGCTGGATTGCCATAGTTTGCGTTGTCGTTGTGTGTATGTGTTATTTTTCCGAAAATACTGAAAGAAATTGATTGATAGAGAGTGGTGATTATTAGCTAAGTTTCTTGAAATTACATAATTAAAGTAAATTAAATAAGAATGCGTTTTTTTTACATATTTTTTACACTTAAGATTCAAGGCATTAAAAATAAAATTTTATACAAATGTAAATGAAATTATGATAGACTAGGTCTAGTAAAAGATAATCAATTTTGCAATAGATGGCTTAAGTGATCTGTATCTCGCGTGCTACAAGTGCCATGGAAAAAAGATAACGTTAGAAGTGTTGATCACTTAACTCAGTAGTGTTTGAACGCATGTCAAAGATGGACCCAGCAAAGAAATTCTTAATAGAAAAAACTAAACTACGATGCTGAGGCTCATTTCATTGAGATTGACTTTAATATTTGCTTGTTCGTTCTATCGAAAAATATTCTGAAAAACAACATAATGGATTTATATTCTACAATTTTTCTTCGATAAAGTCAGGCAGCTGAAAATGTGAATAGTGTTTATGTTCCTGATACTGTTACAGCCAATCATGCACAATCTCGGTTTCATTCCGATAATTTTGATGTAAAAGATGCTTCACGGAGTGGAAGGCCAATTGTCGATAAAAAATAATGGAAATCGTCGAGTTTCGATTACCCAGGACCTAAGCATTGCATAAAAACCAATTTGAAATCATTATTTCAAAATGGCTGGATACACAAAGAAGTTCCATTTTCCGAACCGGATGGTGAGTGGCGTTGAAAAGTGGATCACTTACAGCAGCGTCAAATGAAAACGGTCCTAGTCGATGGGCAGTGAGTCGGCACAATTTGTCTCCAAGCAAGGATTGACGGCAAGGAAGGTTTTGTTGTGTGTTTGGTGGGGTTCGCAAGGTATCATCATCCACTATGAGCTGCTCTCCTACGGCCAAACTCTTAATCTGTACTGTCAGCAATTAGGTCGTATGTGATTACCATCTGTTTCTGTCTATAACGAATAATTCGGCTGGTGAAGAATTGGCATCAAGAGAAGCGATTGAAATCGATTGCCCAAATTTTTTGCCACCGGGGCCAAGGGTTTCTATGAGAGAGGCATAATAACATTACCTTTTAATATCCACCATTTTGTTCGTTAACTTTTTGCAATCATAATGGATTACTTTTTACTAGACCAATATTTTAATTATTGTGTATTTTACTAAAAATTTCAAAAGGAAAAAAATTGGCATGCAAAAAGTAGGTTTGAAATGAAATAAAGCTACATGAAAATGAAAGTTATTTATAATTGAGGTTATAACCTCATTTGAGTTTTAATTTAAACTTAAAAGAAATAATTATCTGCTTTATTTTTAAGTTTTAAAGCAAAAATAAAAACTATTCCTTTGGTCCGAAATATACAAGTACCACAAGAAGAAGAGATGGACCCATCAAAGTGTATACCGATATGACGAGCGGAGTGTTATAACCGTCTGTGTATCTATTATGATGAAAATCTAATCGAATGAGACGGATAATATTATATTTATTTAAGATAAATTTGAGGCGGCCTAACTAGCCGAGTGGTTAGCAGTGTGTACTACCATACGAAAGCAAGCGTTCGAGTCCTAATCAACATTCAAAATTATAGAAAATTAAGTGAATTTCTGATATGAAATAAAAGCTACACATTTAAATCCATCGCCTGTTCGCTGGCGGCTTGGAATAAAATCTATGGTTCCTCTATTTGTTGGAAAAATATCAAGACGCAGGAGCTCGGTCAAAAATCCTTTCAGCGGTTACAGAGCGCCAATAATACAATATATTATATATGTACACAGGTATATACATAAATTAGAGATTTAGAATGGGGCTGGCATTTTAAATAGCTAATTAATTAAAAATTTGATGGATCTTAGCGTGTTTCTATGAATTTAAGAATTTATTTTGACTCACAAAGACGCTTGGGGAAAGCTGAGTAGCGAACTAAGCCTAGTACAATATTATAAGCCAATATATAGAGAGCACGAGGAATATATTAAAACTAAGACAAAGAAAAAATCGACTTAATAGGGGGTTTAAAAAGGATCAGAAAAAGAACAAGCATCAAGAAATGATTATATTTAATTATATAAAATATATATGTAAATAACAAAATGTGGCCTACAAAACTAAATGGTATTATAATTTGGAATACGAACAACGTTATGTAACAATTACTTCACTCACCGACTGCATCTACAACGCTTATTCGAAATGGTGCCAATACCAGGTGCGATCATCAAAATAGAGCACTGACATTTGTGATAGAAATTTCGCGGCAAACTGGTGCTACGAAATCTGCCAGCACAAATGACGATGCCAAATAAATAAATTAAAGAAAAAAGGAAGAGTGGTTTGGCAGCGCGCAAAATTGTTGTAGTTTGTTTGAGATATGTTTTTTGTTTTTGTTTGCAAAATATGCACGCGATGATTATTATATGTGCGTACGAGTATGTAGGTATTGTATGTACATCCAATTGCATGAAATTGTGATATAATTAGACAAATACAAAGAGAGAGAAAGAAAGAATGGAAGAAAGAACATAATGATGGGTGTTGATTGCGTTGCAGGTGACAGATGTTATTAGTGAGAAGGCATTTTAAAAGAAATACAAAAAGAAAACACAAATTGTCAAATTACAAGTATTATAAATACAAATACAAAGTACTTTTATCAATAGCAAATACTAGTATCTGTGGTTATTTTTCAAATAGCTAATAAATATTGAATGAGCTTTGCTATTAAAAGACACCAGCGGAGGTGTGCGCAAACTTACTTAGTGCCCAGACTGCGACATTTACGATGACCGGGTATGAATTTATTGCCACCACAATTGGTGATACGCATAGAACCGATTGTTTTGGCGGGTGAGAGATTTAGGCAAGCGAGTGCAGGTGTAATAGCGTCGATATTAAAGGATTCCTTCGAGCTGCACGATGACGAGCTGGGACCGGACGGTGAGGCGGGCTCCAATTTTAAGGATTTCCTAAAAATCACGTACAAATTGAAATACAATTATTATAATTAGTCAAAGAAAAATTAATTTCTTTCAACTCACTTGTATTGATCCTCTTCGAAAATATTCTGCAACTCCTCAATATAACGTATCGAAGTCAAATACTTTTGTGTTGCCTCAATCGGCTGTATATGCATATAATCGGATTGTTGATAATTTGCAATCACGCGCAAAATGTTATTCATTTTATTACGTCGCTGCTCCGGTTCAAGTCCACCTTTATGTGGATGCGCCAAATCGATGTAGATTAAATCTGTGAGAAACAAACCCAAATAGGGTATACATGGTAGACGTAAACTCTCCAAATAGGCACGTAAATTCTCCCAATTATTTTGATCGCTGAATATATCACTCAGTCGTTCAAAGGCTTGTCGATCCTTTTTGGATAGACAGGCCCAAGTCTTTTTCAAACGAAAAATGCTGGCACTTTGCATGGCGGAAATGATGGCGAACAATGAATGTAGATTGTTGAGTTCGTGCAGTTTTTTCGACACCTAAAATGAAGGAAATAGAATTAATGTTAAATGTTGTGACCGTTGTCGCTGAGTAATAGCTAGTTGATACAGAAAATAAAACTCTACTAGCCGTTCGGAGGCAGCTTAAACAAGTTTGTAGGTCCTTCGATTTATTGAAAAACATCAAGATGCCCAATATAAATTGGAAAAGGAGTTTATTAAAGAATTGCTTCAGCGGTTATAAAAGGCTATGTCCTGAATGACTGACAGATGAACCCACTGATCTTAGTGACTTGAAACGTGAAGGGTGTGTTCTTCGTATGACGTAAGCATCAGATAAGAAAGGATAGTAAATCTGGGATCGATGTATTCGAAAAAATCTAATTTATTTTTAATTTGCTGGATTTAAAAAACTTTTGTTTAGAGGTAACTCTTTGCCTCAACTGACATGGGGGTTCAATATATGTTCATAAATCATTGTACAGAGTCCAAGACTAACCCATAAACAGCTTTTCTTTTCTGGAAGTAGACCTGTGGCCGATCTTTCAAAAGTTGATATTTTGGTTCGATTTGCTTGAAGTTTGGAATACATACAGCCCTTGCCTAATATTTAGAATATGAATAGCTTTTGGTCCGGGACCAGATACTGATCTATTCGAAAATATCGTATTTAGGATACGATTTGCTTGATATTTGGTTAAAAAAGTGTTCTATGTATTTTATAAGTTTTCAAATATTTTAATATAAAAATTTATCAGTTAAATAAAATTCATAACCTAAAAAAAGTTAAAAATAAGTTTAGAACTATTTTTGAACTTTATGTGGACCAAGTAAAGGTAGTAATATTACATAAGATATTGTGAAATATATCCTTAGTTCAAGAATCCAGCACTGGCACCCGCAAAAATGCTCAAAATTGGACATATAGAAATCGTAAATTTTTTAGTACCATGGAAGATGGTAATTTTCTACAAATAAAAGATTTAATATATTTAATTTTTCTTAGTAACCATCACAGAGCCTCAGTCCACTATCGAAAGTAATCGAAAACTCAATAAAATACAACTATCGGCACAGGAATTTGGCCTAAAGTCTTTAATCTCTATCGTTTGCCTATATTCGAGACAATTCAATATATTTGGAGCGGGAGTCTACAGTTCGAGAAGTTTAAGCCAAAATTGTTGACATTCCCTACTTGCCTAACAAATCTCACTTGAGGGTTGAATAAAGTCTGCATTTAGCTGAACGCACTGTGCTCCTAAATATTGTTTATCTAAATCAAACATGTCTAACATAAAACAAGAATGAAATTCAATTTGAAATCTTTGCGCAAACGTCAAACCTCCATTCATTTTCAGAATTAACCCTCCTTTCTCTGAATATAACAACAAAGGCCATACCCGTGCTCCAATATACTCACCTTAATGAAATGTGTCAGTATTTCCGCACGTTGCTTGGGCTGCTCGCCGCTCAATATCTCCTGCACAGTCCAAAAGCTGGTGTGATTGAAACGTTTCGTAAATGCAACAATATTCGGTGTGACAACGTGTTTATCTTTCTTCGTCCAAGCGCAGCTGGTCAACTCATCCGGTTGAATGGCAGCAAAGATGGGAAAATCCAGTAGAGTAATCTGATTGGCCAACTCATCAGCGGGCACACGTAGAGCATTCAATATGACTGCATCTAAATTATTCATAGACGAACGAGCCGGTAAACTTTGACTCTTGCCAGGCGGTGGGGCGGCGCTGGGTGAATAGAAGCAGAGAAATTAAAATTATTAATAAAGAAAGGAAGTGTTTTAACAACTTAGCCATAACATTTGAGCGCAACTTACCCAACACAGTAGTAGCAACCGGGTGAGCCTGGCGATGATGACAAGGAATTCAGGCAACCAATCGAATTTTTGCGACGATTACTCTTCACATGCATTGTCTTGCTTGCAATTGCCTGTGTCAACTGTTCTGCATCGAATTGACAACTCTGCGTTGAGCGTGTGCTGTCCTTGCGAGGACGCATATAGGAAATGGTAGCAGCGCCATCATGACTACCGTCACGCCCACATGAGTAACGTTTTTTCGAATTGCGTAAACCAGTTGAGTGTTGTTGTTGTGGTTGTTGCCCACAATTGCTCATCGAATTAGTGTACTTGTCACGTTGTGGCTGCTGCAGTGTATTCAATTGTTGTTGTTGCTGATGTTGTTGGTGTTGCTGTTGCGCAAGGTGTTGGTGATGATTGTTAGAGATGTATGTTGGTGGTGGTGCCATATAACTATTGCCACCATTGGAATGGGTATCAAGGCGGGGTGAATCTTCACGTAAATTCTTATAGAGATATTCCTCGCCCAACTGTAATCAAGCGGAATAGCGTGAAGGTATTATTACAAAAACAATGAGTGTATTAAAAAATGAAATACAACTTAACAGTTTGCTACTCACTTCAACGTAACGCAAACTATCCGATGATAAATCTCTAGAGATTTCTGAGTAACGCATCATGGCATGTGGGTAAGTGTGAAATACATGCGGAGGACGACTGCGGACTGCAATGAGACGTCAACGTCGTACAAAAACAATGCTCGTAAATACACTCTGCCGTACGAAATTATATGGTCTGCTGTAATTCAAGGAAGTGACACGTTGTGCTGCTTTCTTTTGTTCGTTCAGCTGATGCAATCACGTGGAGAGTGAAATCACTCAGGCGAAAAGGATTGGCTGCAAAAAAGAGAGAAAATATAATTCAGTTTAGTTAAAGAAATAAGCAGGATGTTTTTGCGTTAAATCTTAGAGTTTTAGCAATGATATTAAAAATTAAAAATAATTAAAATAAAATGAAATATAATATATAAATAAAAGTTATTTGACTATATGATAGAAAAACCTATTGCACAATAAAAAGTAAAATAAAATAAAATATTAAATAGATAAATAAAAATTAAATGATATAAATAAAATTTAAATAATATAAATTAAAGAAATAAAATTATATTTTAGAAAAAAATAACAAATAAAATAAAAAACAATAAATAAATAAATAGTAAACACAAACTAAGTGAAATGAAATACAAATTGGTAAATAAATTAAGAGAAAATACGAATATAAGACACAAAACAATCTGACTTTGTTAAAAAAAAATATTAAAAGTAAAATATAGGAAATTAAAAATATAAAAAATAAATACAATAAAGAAAAGAAAAGAAAAATATATAAATAAAAAAATCATATGATTAAATAAAATAAATTAAATATGATATAAAGGGTGATCCATTTTGAGGTTCCCTACTTTTTTAAAGAAAAAATCATAACAAATTCAAATTTAATGGATAAAGTTTATTATCATTCAAAAGAACATTTTTTGGCATTTATTTTTTGAAGATTATCTCTTTCAAATTTTGGTCGCGGCTACGTCTCACATGGTGCATCCGTTGAGCCCAATTCTCGATGACTCGTTCGGGAATTTTGACTGGTAGCTGGGTAATAGCACGCGTGATGTTAAATCGAAGCGAGATTGTTCGCATAGACTTTAGACTTTATATAGCCCCACAGGAAAAAGTCTAACGGTATGATATTTCACGATCTTGATGGCCAATAGGCCTCTCGAAAACGTGAAATTATCTGCTCACCGAAGAGTTCTCTCATTAAATCCATTGATTGTTGCGATGTGTGGGAAATGGCGCCATCTTGTTGAAACCCAATGGTGCTGAGATCACGAGCTTCAATTTCAAGTATCAAATAGTCGGTTATCATGGCGCGACAAAGGTCGCATTGACGGTTAGGCTCTCACCGGCATAATTTTTGAAGAAATATGGACGACGAATTCATCGGCCCACAAATCACATCAAACCGTTGTTTTTCTGGATGAAATTGCAGCTCTTGAATCACATAAGGTTGCTCTTCGTCTCAAATGTGCTATTTTGCCTGTTTACACACCCATTGAGCCAGAAATGGGCCTTACCGCTGAACAAAATTTGGCTCGAAAACGTCGAATCTTCATGGAACTTTTCAAGAGCCCATTGAGAGAAGCGATATCGCTTTGGAGGATCGAGCGAGCTGGATTTTGTACGCTTTCAATTTGAGATCTCGACGCAAAATGCGCAAAGTCATTCCATACGTCAGTCCGAGTTGCTCCAAACGGCTCTCCTCGGTCTTCGTGTACACTCTCAGCTACGGCCGTTATATTTTCTTCACTGCGCGCTGGACGTAGTCTATTCGGTCGAATATTATCCAATAATGAATGCTGGGTCTGAAGATGGGTGATGGTGTTGGGAATAGTACGCTCAGTAGGCAGATTATGGTGACCATAAGCTGAGTGAAGCGCATGAAACACATAATTTACAGAACGTGAGGTTTCGTAATAAAATTGAACGATTTATAAATGTTGTTCAGGCGTAAGTCTTTTCCTAATAAAATGCCAAACAATACTGAACAAAAATAACATGACAACTTGAGACGACTCACGCGTGATCTGTCAAAAGAGGGTATTGAAAAAATTACCTCTACTTGGATCACCCGTTATGTATGAAAAAAGTATGGTATATAACAAAGCAAAAATAAACGATTTTTTAATTAAAAATATAAAATTAAAACCTTAAGTAATAAAAAAGTTAATTTCCAACAATTGGGAATCAGCTAAGCTTCAAGCCTTTCTAAATATAATGAATATTTATGTAATTCTTTGTTAAATTACAAAAAAAAACACATTTTTGCCTTAAACCTTCCTATTTAGCTCACTGCTGATACTTATGCAGCACATATTTGCATTTATTCGCATTTTTAATCTTATTTTTTCCCGTTGACAATTTTCGCGCTTCACTCTAAAAGTTCATTGCAGCTGTGCAGGGCAAGTGCGAATATTTAACGACCAAACACACATAGAGTCAGCGGCGATAATAAATTCTGACTTGAACACACGGGGCAGCGCAGCGCTGACGCAGAGTAAGAAGAACACAAACGAACCGCTTGCAACGGAAGCAGAAATAAAGAATTTTTTTTCTTTTTACAAAAACGAAAAATCTAAAAGCGTACAGTGCTCACAATTTATGCGCATATTATACAATGTGCGGGCATTTAAATGCACATAGTAAATAAGTATGTCCAGAAGCCATGTCCATCCAGTGACTTATGTGATAAGCTCAATTCATACTTTTCCTCAAACTGATATTGATTGTTGGAGAGACAAGCAAAAAGCATTTATTTACATGCTGTTGGTTCAAAATAAATTTTTTTCTTATAATTGTGTCAGTACAGTTTATTTAAATTTAATATGTATATATGTACTGTACAAATGCGTAAAAATAAGAACAAAGCAAATTATGGAAATCCCTCAAAATAGTAAGAACTGAAAACAAAGAACTTTTAAATGAGATTAAAATAATGAGATCACTGTATGCACATATGTAGAATGTGATGTGTTACTCCCCAAATGTTAATTACTAATGGTAAAAATTTAAAAGACGCCACAATCAATCTAAAATAATTTAAAAGAGAAAAACAAAACATTTGATTCAACTGCGGGTCAGGGGTTTAAGAATCTACCCGACTAAACCATACCCTTTAGTAAAAGGCGACTAAAATCGAATTGTTCGCAATATTCCCGCCGGTTATAACAACAACAACAAACACAAAATTTGAGACCGAAATAGAATGACTTGTAAGATGACAATGACAGAGTATTTACTTTAAGTAAATAACAGAAAATTTAATTAGTTCCGTTTCATTAAATTCAAAAGTCTAAACACATCATAATCCTAAATGTCTCTAATTATCAGTAGCAAAAGAAGAAAGCAGAAATGACATTATTTTATGGTGCTCTCCTTTATAAACGCTGTCGTTTGGCCTTTCCGAAAATTATTAAAATTAAATTGCGATCAGTTTCAAAGCCGCTCGACAGCTAACTGCTGAACACCGTGGAATATTCTGCCGCCAAGTGCTACAACATTACTCACGATGGTTAGTTTACCCAGCATAGCTTTCGATTTCCTCGTCACGGCCACCTGGATGTCCTCAATCGACTCAAAATGGGTTCCTCTGACCACCGATTTTGTTCTAAGCAACAAAAAAGGCACAGGGTGACATATCGGGCGAATAAGGCGGTTGTTGCAACACGGCGATCCCTTTAGAGGCCAAATACTGGGACACGCTGAGGGCGGTGTGGCACGGCGCGTTGTCGTGGCGATAGTAGACTTGATTTACGGAAGCTGTTTCGCCCAATTTGGCGCAAAATTTTATCGCGACGCGTTGCTCTTGATTTTGTTTTTCCATTTTCGTGACGAGCACCACGAACACACGTTTACTCAACACGACACAGCAGGCGAACTAAACAAGCTATAGCGATGGCAAATATATCAATGGAGAGGAGAAGAATGCCGGGAGAGGGTGAAGGGTTACCACAATCGCGGCAATATAATCAGTATCATCACTTTATTGTCACACTTCGTATATAATGAAATTTCCGAAACAGCTGGCTGCCGGATCAGAGTGAGATGGAACGCATCAGTGACACGCAAAACCACCAAGATCATCATGAGTCGTGGCAGCAAAGGATACACGCATTTCATGCCTACACGTTCGCGTAAGAACTGGAGGACAGTTGTTGGCCTAATAACGGGTCACAGCAAGCAGATTGGGGATTAGTGAGCAGTGATAAATACATGTAGGAAAAGCAGGGAGGAAGGCATGAGTAAGACATTAGAACACCTCCTCTATTTCTGTATACGACGATTACTTTATATATATATATTTATATAATTGGCGCTTTGTAACCGCTGAAGCGATTTTCGACCGAGCTCCTCCTCCAATTTGCGGTTTTGCGTTTTGATGTTTTTCTAAGCCGCCTCCGAACGGCCGATGGTTTTTTTTTTTTTGTGAGGAACTTTATTTCATGGCAGAAATACACCCGGAGGGGCGACCGCAATTAGAAAATTTAGCTTAATTTTTTATTTAAATTTTGGATGCTAGTCCGACACCAGGATTTGAACCCGAGCCTTCCGAATTGCAGTACGCAATGCTAACCACTCGGCTACCGCGGCCGCTACGGCTACTTTAGATAGCAAAAAAATGGACTTCTATCTGGCACTACAAAAAATCAATGGATCTACGTAAGGCGAATCAGCCGGCCAGTGTAATATAATGTAACCTCACCTATCTCGTCGACTTTCGTCAATATTAGGTTTCGAACCAGTTCTGTACATCGAATTTTTCAAACCGTTTTGAATAGTATTTTCATTGGCATTTACTTTTAGCGCTGAGACTACCAATTGACTGTGTACTAGAACACTAGAGCGCTCCTTGAAAATATCTTTTGATTTTTTTAAAAGCTTTTATTTAGTTTATAAAAATCACGTCATTGCCAAATGCCTCTTTAGTTTGGCCCATATTGCATATTTTTTTGTTGCTCAAAAATTATAAAATAAAGTCTGATTCGCTTAAAAAGGGTAATAACTACTGGCGAATCATGGGTATATGATTATAACATGGAAACTAAAGCTTAACTAATGTAGTAGAAGGGCACAGGATAGTTAAGAAAAAGTACGTCAAGTTGAATCAAATGTCAAAGATTTGTTCGATTGCGTGAAACAATACGAAAAAGCACTCTGAATTTAGAAAAAATCTAGATTTTGCTCTAAAACATTAAATTTATCATTCTCAAGGCACCGTATTCGCTATCAAATTTATCTCCCTGCGACTTTTTCCTGTTTGAAAGCATGGCGTTTTGTGACAATTGAGAAGATAAAGTCGGAATCAATGGAATAGCTCACGCTTACACCAAAAAGAGTGTATCAGAACTGCTTTGAGGATTGGAAAAAATGTTAGCGCAAGCTTATTAAATCCGAGAAGTACTGTTTCGAAGAGAACAATGTAGAAATTTGTAAATAAATACATACATATTTTTGAGAATTCATTTTGTATTGTGAACTAAATGTGTATAAATTTTTAATTAAGTGGTTACAGGGGTCACATACATAGCTTTTTTATTGTCATATTTATATCTTGAGAATATTATCCTAAATTTTCGAGTTGATCTAAGTAAAAGTTTCGAAGCTACACCTCTGGGAAGGTCTGAACCCAAATTTTTTTGTTTTGTAAACTAAATCTGGCAAAACTCCTTTCACTTTTTCAAATTCTAGTTTATGGTATTAACTAAAGCACCATTTTTTTACTTCGGATGGTCCTGCTATTAGTTCTAATGTGAACGCAGACGCACCTTTCTTCGAACGAAAATATGAATATTTTCCTTTAAAGGGCTCAACCACTGTGACACTTTTAAAAAATCTATTTATTTTTGACATTCTTCGATAGCTTTACCTTCGAAAAAAAAAGAAACTTCGATCCCAGATGCCTAAATGTAACAGTTTCGCAGTAATCCTAAAACGCCTATCGTATAGTATATCGTATTCAGCATTATTTTAAGCATAAAGTGATCCTCGACTAATTTGAAAGAATTAAATTGTAAATTTAGCATGGAAAATGCCGTCAGATTTTTAAGCAAAATTTTAACTTATTTTCAAGACGACTCCATTTTTTTTGGATTTCATTTTTGTATCCCAATCGTGGGTAACTTTGCAGTTCATACAAGCTTCCTTAACGCCTTTTTTGTGTTTTTCATTTCAGGTACCCTGACGACAGACAAAATGGAAACATGTTGTTCTTACCTTCGCAGGATAGCGCATATCTCGTCGAGAATGCAAGATTTACGTTTGAAAAAAATATGTAAAGATACCAAATATACCATTGATACTGTAAAGCATTCAATGGAAAGAATGAAATAAAAATTGTTCAAAATATACTCTTTTCCCGGATATAAATACATGTATCTCCTTACGAAAAAAAAAACATTATTTGAACTTCTTTATTTTGTCGACTTTGCACGAAACACCCTTCATAAATGAACTACCATTTAACTAGTATGAAGCTGATGTATAGTCGGACAATTGACAGCTCGCAGAAAATACCAGTTGCTAATGTAGGAAAAATATGGCAGATGAACTAGCTAATATAAAAATACAAACTAATTGGACTCTAGTTAACAACTAGTGTTTTTTCCTTGCAGGGCAGTTAATGGAAAGACAAGAGAATAATGGAAAATGGAAAAGGCCATAATTTAAAACTGCTACTCTCGAGCACTTGAAAGTGTGAAGTTTTACCAATCGTAGAAACAACATACGAAATTTGGCCTTAATTGTTTTACTTTTATTAATTTATTAAGTTGGTATTCATTTTAGTCTCTTTATAAATACATAACATAAGTCAATAAACTCATTAAAACTACAATAGTAGATATTACACACATATATACCCAAAAATATGCCACATAATAAAAAAAAACCAAACAGATAGCCAACATTTATTGACCAAAGCTTGCCACTCCCATAACACGTGCAACATTAAAATAACGCGCCTTTTTCATGTGGCACCTGATAATATTCCTTTTTTATTACAATTTTTATAAATATTTACAATGGTTAAATAGACATAAATACAAAATATACTCATGTAAATATAAATATGTAAATATTTACATTTATGTATATACATATGTATGCAAGTACACCTAATATAGTATACTTCAGACCCATGCCATGCACCATAAAAGGTAAAAAATTGCGCTTACTTTTTCGGCTCTCTAATTTTGTACACAACTTCCGGCACGCGTACTAGCCAAAATATATATCGAAGTAGCAAAATAAATGAGAAAACCAAATTAAACCAACAAATATAAAAATTATAGAAAATTGCCAAGCTAATGTTCCGAGCCATTAAAAGTAGCCGAAAGGCGATGAGGAACAATGAATGGTTAAAGTAAACTTAAACAAAATAGCAATTACACTGGTAAACACTGTTTTTATCACACAAACTTTCGTTTGTTAGTGTGTTCTCATTAAAAATTTATAATTATTTTGTTTCAATTACATCCAGTTCTTTAGTGATACGTTCATATTCATACGTTCCTTTGTTTGAGGAACTTCATTTAAGTGACTGTATAACTATTGCATACAATTAACATTTGTATGTACGTTAATTACTTCGAAAATATGTCACGAGTGTGTTCTACCAAGGCAACACAACACAAACTATCAGGGTGTTCCAAAGAGCGTTTTGATGTTCGGGGATTAGAGGTTTGTAGGGGGCACATTAGGATCGTAACGTCCTCAGTGCCACAAAATTAGTACAAATACAAGGCTTCATTGTTTATTTAAACAAACAAGGGATTTCCTTGAAGACGACCCGAGGCCGAGAAGGAACATCCAGCCAGAACTTATCGAAAAAGTAGAAAAATTGTCCTCAATGATATTTGAATAAAGAAGAAACAACTCGCAGAGATGATTTGAGTATCCGATACAAATATTTTTAAAATCCAGCACAATAATCTTGGCATGACTAAGATCAACGCAAGATGTGTACCGAGAATGTTCACGCCTCTGCATAAACAACAGCGCGTAGTGTGTTCACGTGCTTTTTTTTTTTTTTGTCATCCTGCAATGAAGAGAGGCATGGTTACTGGAGACGAAAAGGTCACAGAATTTCCTAAGAAGTTTAAGGTGTCACTGAGAAACTAATGGCAACGGTGTTTTGGAGCTCGAAAGAAATATATATATATATATATATTATAGGTGAATATATTGAAAAGGAAAAAATAATTTGTTTTTTTTTTTTATTTCAATCCCTTATCCACCATTTCGTCAGTAATTGAACAGTGCTACTATTTATACTAGTTTGGAGTTCCTGTGAGTAAACAATATAAGTCTTGGATTCCATATAATATATTAGTTTGAACGGAACCAAAGGATCCCGTATGTGATTGTTATTTTTGTTTGACTCAAACTTGTCCGCGGCCAAAATACCCATTCTAGATTGTGCGAAAACCTATGCCAAAACCTCCGAACCGAAAGGCCGATTCTAGTGAGGAATTTTTTCTAAGTCAGCACGATACGGTATCTCAAGATAAGGATCCAAGTTATGAAACTTCAACTTCAGAATAATCTTTTTTATTAAAAAGTGACTTAAGTATTGAGTCTGTCTAGAAAACAGGTTATAAAAAGCTTAGGGATGCCATATATGCTGGACTCTTATTTGGCTCTTTTCCGGCAAATTTGGATGCTGTAAGTGAGGAACAAGGTAAGTTGTTACATTTCCTTAATGGATATTATTTTTGGGGACTTAGAACTAAAACTACCAAAACCTACCAAAAGCCAAATATTCACGAAAGTATTTATTATTGTGGCGGCCTCGGTAGCCAAGCGGTTAGCATTGCGTACCGCCATTCCGAAGGCCAGTGCTCGACCAACATCCAAAAATATTGAAAATTAATTTTTCTATTCGAGATCGCTTCTCGGCAGGGAATCCCAAGCCCTCCGCGTGAATTTTGGACATGATAAAAAAAGTTCCTCATGAAAATCCATCGGCGGTACCAAGGCGGGTTAGAATAAACTGCAGGTCTCGGCATTTGTTGGAAAAACTTCAGACCATAAGTTTCCATGTGATTTGTTGACCAGTGTTATTACACGACACGTAGAGGGAGCAGAAATTTAATTTGTTTACTTTTTCGATATTACGTTTATTATTCTTTATTTTAAGGAAGTCATGAAAATAAAAAAAAAATAATTTTCGTATTTTCGCGCAACATATACCATACATACCATACACGCTGCTTGAACGCATATTTATTTCATAGCACTTTTTTATTCTCGCCGTGGGACTATTTGGTTAGGCGAATGGTGGGTTAAATGGCTGACTAATTCGTTGACTGACTGTTAGACTGACGGCTTACCCTATCGTTTGGTCGCGTACGATTGCACACATCCACAGACGCCGGCACCCGCACACTTGGCGCGCAAAAAGCCCGTTTCCAACCAAGCGTAGCACGACAATAAAAGCAAATTGAGTTCTACATACATACATACATAAATATGATTAGAAAAGAGGCGCGACATATATACATACATACATATATGCATATAAATATACACCTGTATGCACCTTTGGTTGATTGCAAATTGAGGAAATGCAACATGACTGAAGTCAAACTGAGAATGATAGACTTGATGTGGCGGCTTAGTAAACGTAGAAAAATAGAAACAAAACAAAAGCATATAAAAAATTGAACAACAGAAATAAAAAACTGAAATGTTACGAACAATGAGTGGTGGCACGAGCGAATAAACACTTTAGTAGTAGGGATGGCGCTGGCGAAGGCGTCATCTGCAATGCATTACTGGGTACATTGCCGTTACGAACCGCTGAGCAAAGTGGTTGCTACATGTGAGGCCATCAAAATAATGCTGCCGGCTTTCCCTCCGTCGTTGTTCATAGCCACAGTGGAAATGAAGCTCTAAATGTACGGTTGCGGTCATTGTAATAGTAGCGCACTTAAAAATAGTATTTTCTTTAACCTAGAAATTAATTTTTAATTAATTTAATTTAATTTTAAATTTTATCTGCGTAGCCAATGTGACGTCACATAACCCCAGAACAAATAGTACAGCGGTGTTAAATCACATGATTTTGCAGGCCACGCCACAGGTCCACGACTTGAGATAATGCGCTCACCAAAGAGTTTCCTTCAATAATTTGAATGTTTAGTTGGCTCTATGACATGCAGTGCCGTCTTGTTGGAACAAAAAGTCGTCCACAACAACATCCTCCAATTTATGCAAGAAAACCTCATTAAGTCAGGCCCATAGAGCACACCAACTTTGACTTTTTGAGTATGCAACGGCGTCTCAACAATGGCTTGTGGATTAGCATCAATCCAATTGCGAAAATTGAGATTATTAACGTACCCCTTCAACCAAAACTGAGGTTCATCGTTGAATACAATTTTTTTTTTGGTAAAACTGGGATCGGTGGCCATCTCGTTTTGGGCCCAGTAACCGAACTTGCGACGTGTTTGATGGTCGTTCGGCTTCAATTCTTGCACGAGTTAGATTTTGTAAGCCCGCAAAACAATATCCATCCGCAAAATCTACCATAAAGTTGATGGTCACAGCACCAATTGTTGTTTGCAATGGCGGATGGACTCATTCGGTTCTTCTTCGATACTCTGCTCCACAGCAGCAATAGCGTCCTCGGTGCGCACTGCACGACACCTCTGAGTCTTGCACATTATCCACCGGAGTAAATTTGGTGCCAAACAGCTCGAATTACCAACTTTGCTGGGCGATTATGTCGATTGAATATTGGACGCAGAGGGCGATGTGTCGCGCGAACAAAACTTTTATTTGTTCCGGAGTAAATCTATTCAATTCGAAAATACCAACTCCGAAAACAGTATTCCTTCATTGAATACCATGCGTTAAAAAAACACTCTTAATAAACTCGAACGTCTTTAAGAAGTTTCAGTAATCTGGCAGCCATCCAAATTAAAACCAGCGTAAAGAAATACAGCCGAATGCAGCCGTCGGTTGACCGATGGAAACGGAGGAAATAAGATTAATTGTTTGTACAACTAAGATTTTATTTTAAATTTGACATTTGGTCTCCTGACAGATGTTCAGAAAACGTACTTTATTCGAATGGTAGAAGAAAGAAAATTTACAATTCCTCAGACAAAAAAATAGATTGAAAAATCGCACGATATTTTTCCATACCAAAAATTTATTGGAAAAAAATTTCATACTCGAAAATTTTAAAGAGTGATTAATTATTATTAATTAAAGATTAATTAATGATTGATTAATTAATTAATAGTAATTTTGTTACCTTTTAATGCACGCAGCTATCTACATATACATTTATACACAGAGATATATGTACATATGTATGTATGTGTATGTATGTATTTCCATCGTGCAAGGTGAGATAGTTTGCTTGAAATAAAATACTAAAAAGCCATGCCACCGTGGAAAATGGTGAATCATGCGAACAAATGTAGCTGGATGGAGCAATTGTTCTTAGCTGTTTTGTTAATTATTTATTTATGTGTGTATGTTTGTAGTTATATTAAATAACTAACTAAGTGACTTATTGGTCATTTCATGGTTTGCTTGACCGAGCAATTCGGTTAGTAGTTGGAGGGATGGTATTATTTTACGCAATGGCGGTAAAATATCGATTTAACAAAGCTTCTAGTGCGAGCGCAGCAAAATATGCTTTGGTTGTGGTGTAATATAGAAATGGTGGAAAATATTTATTTATTAAAGTAAAATTAAAAAAAAATACATATGAAATTTGGCACAACATAAAATTTTGGATGACATAAAATGTGGCATAACATAGAACTAATATGGTTATGGCATTCCATAAAAAACTATGATTCAACAGAAACTTAGTTCGAACATTTGAAATCAGCAATACACACGCAGGTATTGACATTGGTCGAAATTTATATTCATGATTACCGACTCTTTTGTGCATTGCTGCATAGTACCAAGTAGAGCTTTAGATATCCGGGTACTCGTTCGCTCAATACTTAACTGCTCAAATATTTTTTTTTAATTTTCTAGTTTTTGAAAAATTTGAACTGCAGAACAAAAAGTTTTGATTTTATTTGCTTTAATTTCTATAAAATAATTTTAATGAGTTTTAAACTATGCAAAATAAATATCAAATTATAGACAAAAAAGCTGAGGAAAGACAAACAAGTTTGTATTTAAAATTCTCGGAAAACTCGAAGTATTCGACAAATTTCGAATAATGTGAGTGCGAGTATACCTTGCTCAAACTTGCTTAAACTGTACGAAAATGTTCGATCAAAAGCTTGAGCTTTAATACCGAGAGTGGGATCGATCAAGTATTTTCGGAGCAGTCAACAAAGGACCGTTTCCGAATTCCTTATAGGTCGTGCTTTGTACCCCCCACCACATAAGAAATCGACTTCAATGGAAAGCAGAAGTAGAATAAGCCTCGAATGGAAGCACCTCCAACGCACTTCTAATGAAGAACACAGAACCACAGACAGAGGACATGCCCTCGTAATGTCCAATCCCTTAATTACGAAAACATCTCTGTCTCGTTGGTTAGTTTTTCGCAAAAATTACGGCTGCTATCACCGCAGTCAAAAAATGGGATGAAAATAAGGACGATGTGACCAAAGATATCTGCTACATCATAGAGGAACGCTCATAAAAACGCAGCGATGTAGAAATTCACTTCAGCTAAACAGTCAAGAAATTCAGCTTATACGTTAAAGCATTCCCAAATTGGTTGAGATTAATCGATTCCAGCAACAGAAAATACATTGGTTGGTTAAAAAAAAGGGAAGTTGAGAAGTGACCGTACCTAAGACATTAAGTCTGCTTTGCTGTAGATCCAAACTATCCGGTAGCGAAGATTTCGTTTGATATAAAAAAACTGTACTGTGGTTGGAGTTGAGAGCATCGGGCAAGAAGTGACTTTTCAATCGGCTGAAGGCCGGATACTTGCAAAGGTAGTGCTCCCAGCGTTTCGTCATCTTCTGTGCACGCTCTGCACTTGGCCGATTCCACTTATTTCAGGAGTAGACGGCTGAGAATAGAATTGTTCTTTTCTTCTGCATCTTCAGTATTGCCCACATCTCCGCTTGGAAGATACGAGTCAAAGAGTTTGAAGCTCGCTTGGTTATTAGGGTGGTCACAAAATAATTCTACTCCTGCGCCTGCCTCACATTTAGATCCAACAATTTAGATATCTGTATCTACACTGTTAGCGATGGGCCCGCCTTCCGTTCATTCTATTCTCTCATACTAGGGAAGGAATGGGTGGCATCTACCCGGCAGATGGTTTCCGTTTCTCGGTCGCAGTTTTGCATGTGCTTCACAATTCGGGGAACGCACCCAATTATCTAGAACATTAAGGTGACTAGCTGTTAGCGCTGCTTCATACATCACTTGTATGTTAATTGGTCTAATGTCAAGGAGGACTTCTAGGCACTTGCTATGCTAAGTAAATAGGCACGTTGCACCTATTCCAAAGATTTAAGCTACATGGCTGTCTCTAGATTTTCATAGCCAAATTGATCATATTGCGAGCGACGAACATTATGTCTCCCGAGTTTTAGACTCCGAGGATGCAACGTTAATGTGAGCAAAAACCAGGTAAAATACTCGAAAATTTGATTAAACGATGCGATGAGAAGGGGTTTCAAAATTGGGTCTTACTCATATTTGATATTAAGAAAACACCGAGATTATGGCCAAGAGATTTTTCCAGCCTGCTTAAATGGAGGAAAAATTTAATGGAACACTCTAAAGTTCGAACAGCGATTTTTCACGGCAGAAGCCAATGGTTTACCGGCTGAGCTATTAAAAAGACTAAACAAATTAAAATTAGCAATCAATCAAAGCGCCTAAAAGAATACACAACTAATAAAGGAAATTTCCAAAGTTAAGAACAATTTTCTGGCAATACACGACCGTCATAAAAAACAAAAAAGAGAGAATATATTTTCTCCACAAACTGCATACCCAAATCCGCCCACATACATACATATGTACATTCATTTCCACGAGAAAATCACATAAAGCACTCATCATTGGCACCACATGTGACCAAGTATGCGCGGAGCCATACATATTGTATTTATTATTTATTTATTTTATGATGTGTGTATTGCATGATGTGTGACCAGCTAAATTGAATTATAGCTACTGTAAAAGACCATTACAAAAGCAAACAATTTCCAATATGAAAACAAACAATACCAACGCATTGCCAAGCAAAACAAAAACAAGCAAATTAGCAGCTGTGAAAATGAAGAAAAATAAAGGAAAAATATGTATTAACGCAACAGGGTTGCATTTACTACAAGTACGACACGACTATATGGGGAGAAGGTAAGTGTCGTGGGAGCAAAGCTATTTCAAGGCGTTCATTGGACGGGAAAAAATAATAGAAGACATGTGAAAGCAACAACGGTCGTGTGACGCCCACAGAAATTCCAAGTGCATATTTTGCTTGGCGTTGAATATTTATTGTTTTTTGTCTTATTATGTTATTAATTGCTTTAAGCTATGACTGCTTGCAGTGAACTTGTCACTTCCGATTGTATTATATCAGTGCTTTTTCTTTGTTTTTTTGTTTTTATCTCCAGTAGCACTTCGTTAAGAAAGTGGAGAGACACAGAGTTGAGGGAATGAAAATAGATTATGAAAAATGGAGTGCCATGAACCTTTCATTGGTTAATTATTATTACTATTTTTTATTTATTTTTTCTTCATTTGAGTGACATTGAAAACAAACACCACAAAACTCAACAAAAAAAAGCATGAAAACCCAAAGAGAGGATGCCACTCATGGACTCTTTCTCACACGAAACAAGGCATTAAAGAAGAAACAATAAATATTAAGTACGAATGGAACCGAACATGATATTTATGTTAAAACCAGGCGGATTGTAAGACTTTCCAGTTATATTGGAGGTAGACCCATATTAGTATTGTTCGGCGGATGTTTGGAACTTACTGCAACTAGCATTAAGTAAGATAAAGAAATTTCGACAAATTATTAACACGTTCACGCCGGCGTGTACCACCGGTGGCTCGCACATGTCTGCCTGATCGGGCGGCGCGTACCACCGGTGGCTCGCATATGATTGTACTACCAATCAGTGTGCATCACCAAACATAACTAATTCAATGGTACTAATAACAAAAACATAAGTAAATATTTCAATGATATAACATAAACATTATTATTTATGTTTTATTAGACCGTTTTCCCGTGCCATAATCTTTCATTGAAACATTTAGTTCGGCGCCGTCTGATAGAACAAAAAGCTTTCAGCGCAACCGCCTATGGGCGCGAAACATGAATTGCAGCGCCGGCGTGAACGTGTTAAATAATATATCCTAAGTCCACAGATAGGCCAAAAATAGAAGGTTTGTTATATGGGAGGAAGGTCCATTTTCTATTTATGCATTCAATATCCGATCTTGAGTCAAGCGGGGTGTGAAAAGTAAGAAATCGGTTATGTTGGACAAAGTTGTTGTTGCACCATTGCGACCATATTCAATTTTTGTACACACTACGAGTCATATACCGATGGTGCAACGGGATATCAATCTTTTGATGCCTTTCTTGAAGTAAATAGTTTCCCACCAGCCCCTTCATCCACAGGGGGAGACGCTACTCCTTTGCCGTCTTGTCCGTTGAAATCCTTTTCTCACCCATTTGAAGCTTCAGGGAGGTAAAGAGATTATAGAAATACGCGGGATGGTGCAGAATATTCCATTTAAATGAGGCGAGCAATTCTTCCGTGGCGTTGGACGTGTGTGTTCTGGCATTGTCGTGCACCAGCCAGTCTTCTTTTATCAGCAGGCCTCTCCTCTTGTTTTGAATCGCTGTCCTCCATTTCTTTAGGGATCTCATACGTGGTTTTCCTTGCCAAACGAGATAATGGATGACGCCGCATATTTCGCACTTGACGGGAGACTGGATTGGCATTGTTCACGAAAGGTGCCGTCAGTTCTCAACGTACTCACCGACTTCATTACAAAGAGGAGAGACACTACCGTGTTGCCAACATGACGAAAATAAAATCCCTTTGGCCGTGAGGGCCTCACTACACTTACATTTCTTGTAGACCTTGGAAATTTAAGTTATATTTGAAATATACCTTTTGACCCCAAATTGGGTGGTGCGATGTCCACTCGAAATTTCTTTTCACCACTCATATTTGCCCATTGAATGTGCGGATGGACCGAATGTGTGTACCATCAAAATCAAAATATTTCAATCCTCATTTGAGTTATCGTATATACAGACGGGCGGACGGACAGACAGACATTGCAGACTAAATCATTACGCCATTTCATGACATTTTATATATGTACATACACATATATATGTACTTATGGCCAGCGTTCGGACGACCGCAGTAGCCGAGTGGTTAGCATTGAGTACTAATTTTAGGATGGCCAGGTTTCTAGTTCCGGTTAAACCAACATTAAAAATTAAAGAATATTTAAATTTTAAATTCCGTACGCCCCTCGGCAGAGAATGTCCTCCTCTTAAAAATCCACCGGCCGTTCGGAGGCCGAGACGCACACCACAAATTGGAGGATTAGCTTGGCCGAAAATCGCTTCGGCGATTAGAAAGCGTAAATTTTTATTATTATATTATTACATACAACCGTTAGTTGAACAAACTTGATATACTCTGTGTACATAGCGCAGCCGAGTATAAAAAAGTAATCGATAAAAATCATTGACAAGCAAAGAGAAGATACCACACATGGACTCTTTCTTACACGAAACAAGGCGGGAAAGTAGAAAAAATAAGCTAAAATCCTAACCAGAAAAACACGTTGATCAAGTAGCAAAGACATTGACAGCCCACTTAGTTAACGGACTAGCTGTGTGGGACGTTGGCTGAGGAAAAGTAAACACGAGAGTGGAAAAGCGCATGACGCCAGCAGGGCGCCAAAAGTTGCGCACACCATATACCTATCTTAAGTAGCAAGTATGGCAAGGAGTATTGCGAAACAGAGAATGAAACGCAAATAGAATAGGAAACTTGGCAAAAACACAGTGTAAGAAGACATACATGTTGAAAATTGGCTAGCTGATGATGCAGCATGAAAAAAAAGAAAGAACACAGAGCCAGCAGATAGCGAGCAACTATAACTAACAAGGTGAAAATTGATTAGGAACTCCTAAACGTAGCCACATCACAATGCCTTTGGAGCTATGTAGTATGTATCTCGACCACACATGGTATACGTAGATGTATACGCGCCAAACGGCACGTTCACCTCTGGGGTCGGTGTTTTCATGCCATTGCGGATTGCTTTTCTCAAAATACACTAAATTCAGTTTGAGCAACTCAGAAAATTTAATTACGTATTTAGAGAAGATCCGAAACAGGAAACAACTGCGCAGAGTCGAAGTGTTGAAATGTGTTTGTAAATTGAATCTACTTACATACTTATTCAGGTATTTAATTGAATGCTGAAATTGGGTTCACAACCTGCAGAGATATTGCAGTGTCTGGCGAGCGTAGGACGGCGTCAATAGTCATTTTACTTCAAAGGAATTCGGTAAAATAATTTCAGCACCCACAGGAAACTGGCACTCACTTAACGGAAAACCGTTAATAAATGATGCTCAAATGCATTGGAATATTTTTGATAGATAAAATAAAAATTGATCGGTATTATTGCGCCGCCGGTGCAGATCCAAAAGGTCTACAAACTCGAACTGCCATTGAAAGAATAAATATTTTTTTTGTACGAAAATACCAAACTGATTTGTTTATGATTCTAAATTTTTCATATGCGAATATACATACATACACGTATATGCATAAACAAATTAAGAATATTTAAAGGAAGGGTGCAGTGAACTTTTCACGGTTAAAGCGAAACTTGTTGGAAAGTTCATGGTTTTAAGGAGAGTCACTCCTGAAAGTTGCATTGGCATATATTCGGCCTTAAGCTCTGAGCTTCTTAATGCTTTACAAGTTGAGTATTACGTTGAGAATTCGAGCAGTACGATCAACTTTCGAACAATTCGAAAATTTAGATTTTGTTTGCCATAATTTCTTTAGAATTTTAATGATTTTTAGAGTTTGCCTAAGTTAATATAAATTATAGAAAAAACTACTGAGATAAAAGTCAAAATGTTTGTTCAAATGCTTTTAACAACTCGAAATACTCGAGCTTACTGAACAAGTGTGCGAGTGCTCGTTGCTCAAATGTTCGAACAAAAACTTGAACTTTGAGTTCTACTCTTCCCTTTCAGCCTATTTATATGCTGTTTAGACAGAGAGCAGAAGTTCCTTTTTTTAAGAGTTTCACTTTAGATGACATCACAGTTTATAGCGCGAATTCTAACAAGACATTGTGCGATTAGTACTCATTTTAAGATCCTTCAAATCATACTCTGCTCTACCGTCTTAATATATACAATACTTAAGAAGACTGAGATACATATGTAGCTTATCACTTCTCTCTTGAATTATGTTAGTATTTTGTGGGAAGAAAACGCAAATAATTTGGAACACACAATTCATTCAAAATGGTCAAATTCAACCCATCTTAGTATTGATTCGACATACATAAATCGTAGCACAAATAATTTTGCTATAATTAAATGATCGTGGCGGCATTAAAATGGATAACTCTGAAAAACTGCCAACTCTAAGCTGTGGTCATATACTCTTCAGAAACTACCAGGGCTCTCAAATATGAATTTCAGTTTAATCTCTATAGGACGAGATACTACATATGTATAGAGTGCACCGGAATTTTTCAGTCTTCACATCTTTATAAAAGTTTCGTGTGAAAATTAAAAAAGTCAAGCAAAGTTATCTCTTCCAGTTTCATAATCTTTCTGCGGATTTAGTTGTACAGCAAAATAGCAAACTTTTTCTTAAACACATCACCTATAGTCCTAGAAGCCTCCCACTTAGCATTGAACGCCATTTTGATGATCCTGTCGATAATAAATGGGACAGAGTCCCTTAAAGTAGCTAATGAGAAAGTCACATGAATCCTTTTGTGTTTAAAAAGGTAAATAAACTCAACTTGAACCACCGAGACATATACCACCTGGCAGTTCTGGAGTCCCCATCTAATGTAGACTATAATGCGTTAAGATCCTGGTTCACGGTGCAAACACGGGGCTTATAGCACACATATTTATATAGCGAGTCGTTGGTCTCAAGACCGACGCACTTTCTGTGAACAGATCGCAGCGGTAAAACTTCAATGTAACCTCTACTTCAGGCTCCCACAGTACTGTTGATTGAAGTCCCTCCGTCTTGGAAGCAGAATTAGCACCAATAATAATTATGTTAGAATTCATAGAAGAGATGCTATTTAGACTTGAATAAGCTTATGAAAAGAGAAATACTTCCTATCAACGGACAAATTTCATAAATTGCTCTCAAATCTGTGGATAGCTTCTGTAAAAGATTTATTATACTGGCGGGAACGCTGGCGAGCAAACCGCAACAGCGTCGTCTGACGATGCTGTGGACGTTTAACGGCGTTTAACGGCATACCAATGTTACCGTATCGTCACTTTCACTGACGAAGACAATATTCAGTATAAAGCCGATTATAGTACGCCTTTTAGAGGAAAATATTGCTGATGCATCTGAAAATGCGCTCGAACAGCGGTCAATGCCAACTCGACACATTCGCAGGAATCAAACATTTGGCGCACTGCTACATTTGAGACCACACGCAACCATGGAAAAGTCAATGCATCCTGAACGAGTGATCTTTCCGATCAAGTCTGTCAAATATTAGATTGCTAGATGGCGTAGGAAACATATATTTTATACTAATAAATATTTTCTAAAATTTTTCTTCGATAAAGATGAAAACGCAAATCAGGCAGTTGAAAATGTAAATAGTGTGTATAGGCCTGATACTGCAACAGCCTTGATACACAAAGGAGAAGAAAAAACTTAATTCACCGAATTTCCATTTACGAATCACTGTTGAATCGTAACAAAATCGACCCATTTCCGAGCCGAATGGTGACTTCTTAGGAAATGTGAATCACTTACAGCAACGTTAAACGAATAAACGGTTGTGGTCGAGGGGTAGGGAGCCGGCACAAACGGTCTGTAATCCAGTATTGACGGCTAGGAAGGTGTTGTTCTGTGTTTGGAGGAATTGGGAAGCAATCATCCACCAACTATCAGCCGATCCTCTCGGCCAGCCGAACTCTTCATTCGGACCTGTACTGTCAGCAATTGGACCGTCAACGAAACAGGCGTCAAATACCCAGAGATCAAAGCGAAGTATCGATCGCGATCGATTACCACCGAAAATCGCGAGCAAGTTTTTTTTTTGGCAGACCACATAATTTTCAGATCGAAAACGAACGAGTTACAAATCGCGATCGGCTGATGGAGTTTTTCGTACTTTGTTATAGACCGGCGGCATTATTGGTTCGATGCTGTTTTTTTTTTTCTTAAACGATTGGACTCAGTTGGACTATCCTATCGAAAAAATGTTGAAAAAGTTAGTAGACAGAATGGAAAATATTTAAGCGACTTATTTTAAAACTCAAATTTTTCGTCTTTCGTGGCCAACTCTTTATTCTAAGGCACTCTGAAGTTTGTGTAAAGTACACAGACGAGAGACGTGCTTTCATTTCGATCCTAAGTGAACTAAATTTCGAAGATCACTTTGTTAAAAATATTATACTTTCGATTCGATTAAGAGGGCGAATACATTGTGATTGCTTTCATAAACATGCACAAAACAAAATCGACCGAAATTGATGTATGTATGTCTATGTAGATATCCTTATCCCCAAAATTTATTGCAGGCAACATAAAAACACTCCATAATATGCAATACTCATACACATATATGTAAATGAAGTCACTCTTTAACCGCCAACGGCCAATTCCTATGACAAATTCAAGCCAATAAAATTTCATGAATTAATTGGGATCCCAAGCAATAAAAGTTGATAAATTAATGTTTTATGTTATTAAAAAAAAATAAGTCAACTCACATATGAGCTCAATTGCACACATACGTGCATATATATGTACATATGTGGGCATGTGATACACAAGCCGAAAGAAATTTCCTAAAGACGACTGCATTCAGTCATCAGCCAAAAACGGTCAAACATTTCGAAATACATACATACATGCATAAATATCAACCAATTAAACTGAAAGTTTCAAAATATGAAAAGAGCAATATCAGAGGAAGGGGAAGCAGCAGACGACCCAACTAATTAATTTCAATTAAGATTTCTCGCGATAATACCCATAGAAGCTGCTAACAAATGAATTTGTGCAAATACCTACATAGCAAGAAACATACAAATTTATAAGTTATTGAAACGATTTGGATACCTAAGGCGAGCGTAGAAATAACTTAGAAAGTAGTAGACGAAATGAACGAATGAACTGAAAATTTATGAAACCAGAACCAGTACAAAAACTGAAGACATACACACATGCTTATCGAACATGGCGATCTCGTGTTGTGGCAACAGCCAGAACATTTGCAAACTCTTACGAAATTAGAGCAAAAACTTAACATTACCACATACCATACATACATACATATATTCCATGAAATCTCGTAATCGCCTTGAAGTTTAGTTTTCAACTTTTTTCTACGTTTAAAGCAAACGTTTGTATGTACACGTATGTAAATATATTTACATACACATTATTTCCTTAGAAGAAAATATTATGCAATAAATTATAAATGCATTTTCTAGACCGCAAACCATATACCATACATACATACGCGACCACGCGTTCGAAGGGAAAACAAGACTAAAAATAACCGTGTTGCGCGCACACAATGCATTCATTGAGTTTGCAAATGAATTAAAGTCCGTTACGATTATAATAAATGGCAGATAAAATCCACATATGGCCAGCTAAACAAATAAGCAAGCACGCTTCATATTTGTCCGAAATCTATGCGTCTGGCAAGAGCAGCGGCGGTGTGTCCTCCTAATGGCACGGCAGCACGTAGTACGCATTTACATACATACACACATACATTTACAGTCATTAGACGATCGGTTTTGAATATAAATTAATGGTGAAATGGGTTGTAATTCAAAAATTGCGATGGTTAACAGCAAATGTGTTCAAGAATAATGCGCAAAATATTGCAAATTGGATGGAGCATACTCCATGGCATTAGAAATACCTTCAGCGGATACTTTTGAAAATTCCAAATTAACCGAAGAATTTGGTTGATCTTATGGTACTTGTGACTTCCTCAGCGTTGCTAGATATATATACATAGGTATACATATATATAACTAGCTTTTACCCGCGGCTTCGCTCGCATTAAATCCATCCAATAAGAGATCATTATAGTACAAACGGATCAATATAAAGAATATATTTTATTGCTTGTCTGAGATTATCTATTTGAAAAAATTACTACATGCAATGAAGTTTCAAATTTCAAAGTATACTTTATTGAATCAATACTGTAATGTCTGTCCTTGTGCTTTGTTTATAGTTACGGCAAAGCTAAGTTTGACGGGAAACTGAACTCTTTTAAATTGGAATGGAAGGTCAGTGGGAATAATTGGAATCCGAGGTATGATTACACTTTTTCCTTTACCGACACCTGTTAAAATAGTAGCACCAAGTATATTCTGTCCCAATTTCGTTATCCGAAGTCGTGTTCCATTACATAGCAGAGGAGCATTTAAATTTCGCATAAGCATTACTGGTACATTTAGTTTCAACTGAAGCTTATGTGATGGTACACCCGACAATTCAAGTGAATTTAAAAACTCTACAGGATATGAGGTACTTAATTCTGTATCCATAATTGTATCCATTGATAAATATTCCACCATTTCCCCTTCCACCTCTTTTAATATGTCATTAATGGGATTAATTCTTCTACTTGTCGCTGCAGTGCTATGAAATCCTAATCTAACTCTCGAGCAATTTCATTGTTGAAATCATCCTCATTATCTCTTTGAGGGCTTTGCATCCCAAAATCATCTAATTTTTTTCCAACCATTGTAAAAACCTTGTTTTCAATTAGAATTAGCGTTTGGTTAAATATGTTCATTGAAAGTCATATCTGTATGTACTTGCTGAAGTCGATGTAAAATATCTTTAGCTTTAACCCGCTAGATGGCGTTAACGTAGCGCTCAGCAAATAGATGACCAGGCCACCACCATACATGTACGTATGTATGCTCACATTTTATGGCCACCATACATGTAGATATGTATGCTGTATACTGTATACTCCCATACACACATACAACACTACTCTCAATGCAGCTACATATGTGCCTATACCTATGTATAGTCCCACTCTCTCTCTTGTATGCTCACATTTTATGGCCACCATACATGTAGATATGTATGCTGTATACTGTATACTCCCATACACACATACAACACTACTCTCAATGCAGCTACATATGTGCCTATACCTATGTATAGTCCCACTCTCTCTCTCTCTCTGTGCATATGGGGCGTTACTTTATGCATGCGTGGTGTATGTATGTATGTATGCTGTACCATTTAGCTGGAATAACGAAATTATTGGAACTAAATGTATATCATATCTGTATGTACTTGCTGAAGTCGATGTAAAATATCTTCAGATTTTACCCGCTAGATGGCGTTAACGTAGCTCCATAAGGAGGCTATTGGACAAAAAAGTTTCTTTATTTTATTTAAAAAATAATTTTTTTTATTAAATAAAAAGTAGCCTATGTTCATTCTGATACCTCCAAGAGTATGTGTACAAAGTTTCATGATGATCGGTTAAGTAGTTTTTGCGTGAAAGCGCAGCAAACGAAACGACTTTCGCATTTATAATATTAGTATAGAAGTATAGATAGTATAGATTGGCGCTTTATAACCTCCTAAGCAATTGATGCCGAGCTCCTCCTTTTGGATGTCAAACTAGGATTCGAACCTTGATCTTCAGAAAAGCAGTACGTAATGCTAACCAATCGGCTATTGCGGCCGCCTTGAAACATACAGATATAATTTTTTATGAATATAGAGTAAGGTCCGGCAATCAAAGTTAAGTTAACGTAAATTACTGCGAAATCAAAAACAATAAGAGCACTTGAATAAAATATCAAGCTTGATGTGGTTTCTCCGAAACCACTTTGCGAAAACCTACGTTATGCCCTATACATAGTTGGGAATTGGTGCAAGGACAGCGGAACAGGATGTTATCCCAGTCGGAACATGGCAGAAACGTCATGAAAGGCTATAACTGCACTTAACGCTTGCTTGCCAAACGACGATATGAGAAATATGGGGTCTAAGACCGAATATCGTGTACTAGATTTATACATCGGAAGTCAAACAAATCCTACTTTACTCTACTCGAGAAAATTACTTTCAAGAGCTCCTATCCTGGTAACAGGAGCAATGCCATCAACTCCCTTAAAAGCACTGCTAACTCTTCTCAACTACTGCAGCAGCATTCTGAACAAACTCTCAACTAAATGCAACACTGCCGTGGTCTGGGTACCCGGGCACAGTGACATCCCAGGCAATTGCATGGTAGACGAACTAGCGAGGGAATATCTACTATAAACCATACACACGATGTAGGTTTACCTTTATCCACGGCAAAGTACATGCTTAAAATGGTCTATACCAAGATGGTTGAATGAGATCAAGTGCAACGCTATCGCCAAGGAAAAAATCAAAACATCTTATCCTTCTAGACCGGTTCTCCATTAACATAATGACAGGCCATTGTTTAAATGGGTCTTACCGGGAAAAGAATGAGCTACCACTTTAATGATTTTTGCCGCAGCTGTGGGAACGAAAAAGAGGAGGAATCTATTGAACACTACCTGTCCAGCCTTGACATCTGCGTGACACAAAATCATCGGGAAACACTTCTTCGACTGTCTCGCTGAGCTAGCCTTGTTGCCTTTATAAGGCACACTAAATGGTTCGAACATTTGAGAAGGTGAAACAGGAGCCTCACAGCGGTATCAGAATGCGCCTATTGCCCTTAGTGCGCTTGTAATGACCAGCAGCCGCAGCAACTCAACTGCAATCATGCCGGTTTTTGCTACGAACATTTTGATTTTTGGTTACCCTACGGGTTAGGCGTTCGTGTATTTACCCACGGTAGGGCAAGCCTATCGCAAGAGGCAACTAAAATCCAATAGTTTCCGCGAGGGAGAGGTATTTATACCGGAGCGCCCCGGATTTTTATCTGACCAAGAACTGTCATTCCCGCAATATTCCTCGTAAACCAATTTGAGGCATATATTTGCAGTTACCATATCAATAACAACAATAAGTTTATTGAATTTAGTACAGCATTTTTCGGCCACTCGAACTGAACATGCAGACCAGGTAAATGCCTTTTCAACGGATATTTTTAATCGGCACGATCTCTCCCGCTCTCTCCTCACATTGCTATTTGGACTAGTTTGGTTTTCCTGTGAGGATTCAAGATGAATCTTGAGTTCCAAATAAATAAATGTTGTGTACTGTGTGTGAGACTTCTATTAAGTTGGCCATTTGCCATTCGCTAAAACATTGATTTGGACTGAGAGGTATTGAAACCAAGTCCATACGTCTTCGGCCAAACGACCCATACTTAGTACCGATTGTCTGTGCCAAAATCTTCAAATTGTTAAAAAAAAAAAATGATTCTAGCGAGAATTTTTTGTTCTAAGTCACCACAATATGGTATCTCGAGATAGAGACCAAAGTTATGAAATACGGCAACTGCTAAAGGATAACCAGGAAAAACTTGTCCGGCAATGTTTTATGAATTTTGTCTAGAACTTTCTTGAAAACCATAAATCAGAAAGTGATAAAGTTTTAATAAATGTACTTATAATGTCCTACAAAGCTTTGGGTGTATGTAATATGAAAATAAAAATGCATATGCCGGCCTCTCATTTGTATTTTTTTCCGGCAAATTTGGGTGGTGTGACACTCAATTTCTTTTGAAAGTTTACTATTTACATGCTGTATTCGACTGAATTTAAACCTTTTAATTTTTTCACATTTTCTGTATATCTTCCGGCATTCGATGTCTAAGCAACAATTTACTTAAAGCCAATTGCTTCAATAATCACATACACTTTTTGCGCACACTGTTATTAGAAAAAGTTCTTCTCCGACACTATTTACATGCACCAAACGGCAAACTGATAACGTGACAGCAAAACTACCCAACGATTTGCCAAAAAAAATAAATCAAATGTTTTATGTTTTGGCGCCTGCGTGAGGGAATTCATTTGTGAGCTTACACAACAGTAGCAAAAGAAAAAACTAAAATAAAAATAAAAATATAAACCAAGACAGGTTAATAGCGCGCTAAATTTACGACTTACAATTCCATGCACAATAATTTTCTTCGACTATTTCAATTTCAGTTAAACTGACACTTTATAGTGTAATTAATACGAGTGCTTAAGACAAGTTGTAAGACGCAAGAGTATCGACTACCGACTACCGTCCGCTGCACACTATCGTTGCTACAACAAAACGCAAGGCGATAAAGTTAAAAAAAAAGTTTGCAAATTACGATTTTATGCGTCGACACGCGTTCAACGATCGAACAAGAAGCGCACGATTATGAAAACAAAAGCCAACTAAACGTGGATGAAGCAAAAATATGTATATATGTATAAATATATGCCATTATGCGATGAAAATGGCAACACACAATATATGGCATACAGGGTTTTCCAATAAAAGGTGTTACTTTGATATTCAAAGAAAAATGTAATTATTTTAAATTAATGATCGAATGTTTATTTCCATGTAAAGCGGAAGATGCGCCATTAATAATGAAAAATAATATCAGCATGGCCACTACGGCTAAGCTTGTATCCTTTTTATAAAATTTTCCATCACCAAATCGCAAAGTGGTTGCTATGTATATGCCCTCAATAGCTACACGAATTCGATCTTTGAGGTCTTGAATCGACGTTGGCCTGTTGACTTCAAAGATAGAAGTGGCAAGGTGTAAAATCACAAGATCTCGGTGGCCAATTGCGCTCACCTCTTCGAGAGATAACACGGTCCGGAAACTTCTCCTTTAAAGGGTCAATAATTTCGTTGCTTGTGTGGCACGTAGCGCCGTCTTGTTGACAGTAAACGTTTTCCAGGTCAATACCATCCAATTCCGGCAATAAAAAATCATTAATCATCTGTTCCAATAACCCCGCCGGACCATAAACTGTACCAAACAGTTACAATTTGATAATGAAAAGACGATAAATCCTGGGTTTTCCGAGCTCCAGATGCGACAGTTTTGCTTATTGACATAGCCATCGATGTGGAAATGAGGCTCATCAGTTAAGATGATTTTTCGATGAAATGTCCGATCATTTTCATGCATTTCAAGGAGCCAATGAGCCGGCTTGAGTTCTTGTGTTAACTGAACTTTATAAGCCTTAAGACCCAAGTTGTTAAGTAAAATACCATGTAATTAAGTTTTTACACCAATTTGTGTATTGCCGTCCGACAAGGTGTTTCCCGAGGATCGAAAAATGTTTTAGATTTACGAAGCGTCTCTGACAGGTTTTCACCATTTTTATAGTGAATTTTAATCATTTCAATGCAATGCGTGTATCGTTCTATTTCTATTACTCATGTAGTTTTTACTTGTCAAAAATTACGACTTCACAAGTGACATCTGCCGAAGTAGCAGGTTGTACAAAATAACAACTTTCATTGGCAAACCCTTTACAAAGTTTGCATGCGGCACTACGCAGAAATACTTACATACAAACAAAGTATATAAAGTACATTCATACATACAATACATATGTATCTATATTTGTTTGTGGCCTCAGACGGGCAGACAGGTAGTTTGCAAAGTGTAATATTTTGTGGTTGGAAGCAGAGGTAACCACAACAATACCGAGAATGAGCATAACGCAACCGCAAAAGAAAACAATATGGCCCCAAAAACGCCTCCGCCCCCTGATAAAACCAGACCCATTCATTGCGGCCGGTCTGACGTATGACGTTGGTCGTTCACAGTTCGCCTACTTTGGGGGGTTATTTTACATAAATTTTCCTTAAGGAAAAAAATAAACAATGGAAAATCGTAAAAACAAGAACAGAAATATGAATACAAATATATATACATATGAACATATATATATATATACAATATAAACACATGCACATATGTATGTACATCCAAGCAAATTAAAATAATAATCAGGAAAATTATTGAAATTGTTTACATACAAATGAGCATAATAACGTAAGCAAATATCATTACGTACAAATGTATATATGTACATATACAATATATTGTATATGTACAAATGATCGCATATTTATCTCTAGTCTTGTTTATAGTGGCATAATCTTGTACTTGCAAATACTTTTAAATATGTCGAAATGTATATACTTTAAGAACATATATGTATGTTTGTATGAAAATTCACCTCAAGTAGCAGTGGGCGGTGGCAGTCAAACCAGAAGCTTTATATCAGACAAACAGCAACATTCCACCGGTTCTGCCAATTCGGTTTTGCGATTGATTTAACAATACATACGAGTAGATTACATAGTATAATAACAACAAGCCGATACAACAAGAGAAAAATAATTAAAAATATGTATTGCATTGCCGTATATATGTATATTCTTAGATAGTACGAACAACAACAACAACAACAACAATTGTTGCTTTTTATCATAATACAAAATAATAACAGCACGTCATTGCGGTCACAACCTGAACGTCTCGGGGGTAGTGGTACGAGTAGTATGGTAAGTAGCATGCCGCAAGAGCCGTAAACACCGCAAAAGCACAACCGTAAATTGTTAGTAGGAAACAGTGGGGCACGAGTTGGTTATGTGAATATGCAAAATATTATATGAATTATTATGTACATTCCGCGAAGATAACAGACAAAATGGTTCATTTACTATATTGCCTTAGCATAAATTGACTTTTAGTTGGCAAACGGCTTATCTTTGTATGCATGTACATACGAGGGGATTAACAAAAGTTCGGTCAGTTCAATCTAAAAATACCAAATCCTTTGCAATTACTTTATTAGTCTTCCCTTTAAATTTTAGAACGATCGGCTAAAATAGAGATAAGAAAACGCAAGATGACTGAGGATGGGTCAGACGAAATTCCACCACCAACGCAAACAGAGATTCACCATGTGATTATCTTCGAGTTTCGGCGTAATTTACAGCCAATACAAATAAATCAGTGAATGCCAAATTGCATTTGGAACGATTGCACCGTCTTTCATGACTAAGTGGTTCCGAAGATTCCACACCAGACATTTTTCCGCTCGATGGTAAAGTCGTTACTGATGACGAATCTTGGTCGTAAAGGGTGGTTAAATTTTCAAGGGCCGATGTTGATTTTGAATAAAACACAAACTATTTAGGAAATTATTGAAATTTTATTTTATTATGATATATTGGTATTACTCAATTATGTATGTAACAAAATATCGGCCAAATGAGCGCCGCGACCTCGGCGGCACACCTCCATACGATGGTCCAAATTTTCGATGACGCTGAGGCATAATGGAGTTTCTATGCCGTTAATGTGCCGAATTATCTCATCCTTTAGCTCTTGAATTGTTGCTGGCTTATCGACGTACACCTTTTCTTTCAAATAACCCCAGAGAAAAAAGTCCAACGGTGTCAAATCACATTATCTTGGGGGCCAATTGACATCGCCGTTACGTGAGATAACACGGCCATTGAATTTGTTGCGCAAAAGAGCCATTGTTTCGTTAGCTGTGTGGCAAGTGGCACCGTCCTGCTGAAACCACATATCGTCCACATCCATATCTTCCAATTGTGGCCATAAAAAATTCGTTATCATCTCACGATAGCGAACACCATTCACAGTAACTGCCTGACCGGCCTCATTTTTGAAAAAATACGGCCCGATGATGCCGCCAGCCCATAAACCGCACCAAACAGTCACTCTTTGTGGGTGCATTGGTTTTTCGACAATCACTCTTGGATTCTCATTCGCCCAAATGCGGCAATTCTGTTTATTGACGAATCCACTGAGGTGAAAATGTGCCTCATCACTGAAGATGATTTTCTTCGAAAATTTTCATAATAAGTCTGGATAACTTTAACACGTTGTTGGATTGTGTATCTCTCCATGGTTCAAATTGAGTAAGTCTGAAATAGAGAAATGTCAAATTAAATTCGGAAAAAAACTTGGCGTTTAGGTGTGGTTCACATTCAACATCGGCCCTTACAATTTAACCACCCTTTATAAGTGTGATCCAGAAGCCAAACAGCAGTCCATGGTATGGAGTCCAACAGGAGCAAAACCACCCGTAAAATCTAAGCAATAAAAATCAGCAGCAAAAGTAATGATGTCAATTTACTTCACCCGATCTAAAATCACAGATGCTATTCCACTGGAAAAGGGTCAGTCGGTAACTGCAAAATTGTTACACCGAAGAGTGCTTACCAAAATTTTTCAAAAATTTGTTGTAGTTAATACTGAAAATTTGTTAGTCCTAGAAACAACTCCTGGAAAGGTTCGTATGAAATTTTTTTCGAAAAGTGAATCAGGTCGAGTCTGAGCTATTCGAAATAGTATTTTCGGTTCGATTTACGTCAAAGTCGGTGCCTTTTTGCTTAGATTAACAGGAAGACTACTCGTCTCTCCGGGATCTCGACCAGAGAAACTCCTATTCGAAAAAATTTATTTATAACTGTTTTTTACTTGAACGGAAAGTGAACGGATCTATTTGATCATGGTTCAGTTTAGTTAAATTTTTGGATGATAGACTTAAATCGAATACTTTTGCTTGTGGAAATGGACCAGAGCTCTGGAACCATATTCGATTTGCTCGAAATATAAATAATACTTTCTTTACGGGAAAGGGATCACTGCCAGATTGACAAAAATTAGAATGATCTGGATATAAGCATGTTATTTTTCTGGGGCTGCGGGTTCCAAGCTATTCTTATACATTGACTCCAACTTGAGTTTGAATAAGCATATATCAGAATGGTGCGTTTGGTTTGTTTCGAGGCATTCATATTGACATTTTTGTGAAAGACTTTGAGCAGCGAAGAAGTGACCTTAAATCGGATAATTCTAACTATGGTAAATAAAGCCATTAATTTGATGCTAAAATAAGACATTACTTTTAACTAGACCAATGTATTGAAATAATTTTATAAAGGTATGTTTCAGCTTTTTACTTTACTTTACTTTTAATTTTTTTTCTTCTAATGAAATTCTCAGCCAACCAACAAAGCAAGTACAAAATTGTTTACAACTGAAAATTGTCGTTCTTTTGGTAATATAAGCTCTTTAAATATGTAAAAACGGAAGCGCAATCTTTATAGTATAACGAAAGAGGCAGCTAAAAATATGCGGACATGACTTTCCTTCCTTTCCATATACACTTGAAGCCCTTAATGTAGACTGTAAACGCTACCAAACCCACTCTTGCCATGTAATTGGCTATTTTCTCAACATATTTTGCTAAATCCGCCTGCGCAATGTACAAACATACATATTTTGCTGTTGTAAAAACATTCTTGCCACATGTTTGCTTTGTGAGGGATTTTCTTTCCGGTGAAAAACAAGAAATGTTTTATGTTACATTGCATAGCACAAAAAAAAATAACAAAAACAAATTGTCTAGTCGGATATTATTGGCACCTTTCTCTACTGCTCATCCATAAGAAAATATTTTTGGAATATTTCTTCTGGGAATCACTTAGCTATTTTTATAAGCCTACTTACTGCTTGCTGCCAATTTGTTTACGGCATTTAGCTTAATCTTCGTACGCGTAAAAATGCTGATTTTTTTTACTAATTATTACCGTAATAAGCGCAAAGAAGAAGATAAAATAAACGCAAATCTATTTTGGGGCAAGCGATTTCATGCTCAATTATGTAAACCATCTATTGTTATGTATCGACAGCTAAAATTGACAGAATGATTCAAAACACCACAACAGAAAAAGTAGAATGAGAAATTATTTTTGGTATTGAAATCATGATAATTTTATTGGAGTGATTGAAGGTAATTATTGAATGCATTGAAAGTATTAATAATGAATTCTGCGAATCACATCACAAAAGGATGGTTCGCATTTGGACATATGAACAAATGTAAATAAATATATTTTTGTATATTTTTCTTACTAATGAAGCATTTTCTGTTTATAATTGTGTGAGTTCGTTAGCATCTCACATGGAAGGAATGTTGGCATCAATTGATGAAAAAGAAAATAATAATAATTTAATTAAAATACTTTAGGGGAAATATATTATTAATTAGAACTTAAAAATAGAACAAAATGAGTTTGAATAAGAAGGAATAGCTGTCCTCAGGCATCCCAAAATATATCTTTCATGACAATATCAACTCTGAAAAATTGGTCTGATCCCTTTTAAACAACGCGACTACTCCATTCACGTGTGAAATATTTACTCCACGCGAAAAATTGAGTAATCCAAAACTAAACACAATCCATGCAAAAAATATGAGTTGAGTTGAGTTAATGCGGTTGCTGATCAGAGCGACCATCGCATATATGTACATAGGTTGTGATATCTCGTGGTGTGATTCTCACCTTCTCATCTGTACGAACCATTTGAATTGAAATATATATGCTAAAATTTTCGAGTGTAGGTTCTCCATTTGTTGGAAAAACATCAAAACTCACCACTCACCACAAATTGGAGGAGGAGCTGGGCCTAAATCTGCCTGTTTCAGTTATATTTTTGTTGACTATCAGAATGGGTCTTTAACTAAAAGCGATAACCGATATTGACAACTTTAGAGCTCTCCAGCAGCACAATAAATTATATAGCCCTACAGACGCTAGAATGACATTGGAGGTAAGCCCAGCAATTATCTTAATAAGATCTTTAACAAAGCTCATGAAACACCGTCGAACGGGACGAAATGAGCGCAAAGAATAAAAATGTTTGAATGTAGCACCTTGGGAGGCCGAATTAATTCTGGGTTACCGTTATATATTTATAATAGAAGTAAGTATAAATCGTATGAATCTGGCGAAAATGTTGAATATGGTTGGTTGTTAAGCAGGACGGAAGTCATGTGACTGTTTCTAAAAACACAAGGACGACAAATATCACAAGACCAAACATAGTTGGTTTGAAATAGTTCGCTTGTACACCAAACGGCATACCAATCACCACTAATAGGATAGCTAAGATTCTACGACACTAAACTACATGGGACCAAAATTATGTTCTGCTACACTTGCTGTTGTGTCTCTAGTCTGAAAAACATTGCTGTTCTTCTTGAAGCAGGCCCGAAACTTTAACCACCGCAGGCTGATGATACTGCAATTTATTCTCGCCAAATGGGATCATTATCTGTCTACGGAACGCTGGACACACACAGATTACGTGGGGTACTGTCTCTACCCTTCCCTGCATTTCTTGCCTATAACCAAATATCAAAATAACAATCAAAAACAGTGCAGAGATCATTCAAATAATTTTTATTACGAAAAAAATAAACGCAAAACCTACGCCTCTCAAACTGCATGGAGAGGGGTTTAGAGAAGTAGAACATTTACGATTTCAAACTCAGCTCTCATATACTCGTATGTAACATATGTTCACTCCAGCACCTTCGAACCCTCAGACTCACTTTTCGGCATCAAAAAACTATTCTTGCTTCTTTCAGCAATTAAATTGGCCCGTACGTTATGGGGATGTCGCCTCTCATGTCGGTTGGGCGGGTGGAGGATATTCGTTTGGCTTATTATTACCATATGTACATATGTAATAAATATATAAAATCACATTGGGAGTAACAAAGGTAAAAATTCCTTATTTGGCTCACATAGGTAAAATCTTTCATCCAGACGAGACTTGCTGGAGTCAGTATACAAGGTATTGAGTAAATATGTAAATAAAAAATAGTCTTTATGGTAAATTGCGCATTGAAAATAAAAATCTGATTAAAGAAATTTCAATTAAGCGAGCAAAGATTGTTTATAATTTAATAAAGATATTTACATAATTGAAATTCCGCCCTTGAGGAAAAATGCGCATACATACATATTACACAATTTCTTAGTGTGAAAAGTGCACGTTTTTAATTTATAAACGCAGTAGAAATGGAAACAATTCAACAGAATGTCAATGTATATTTTATATTGAGTTTAATGCGTTTTTATATTTAATATGAGTAAATAACAGGTCAATTGAAAAGTCCCCGGCCTACCATAGTAAAACACATTTTTTTTTGCTAAATTCATTTTTTTTTTATTTAAAATAGTTCCTTTCAAGGGTGATACACTGATTATAGAGACACTAAAAAATTTAAAAACCATTTTTGTAGTACGATTTATGCTTTGTTTTAAAATATGCCTCACTTTCGGCGATCCCTTAATTAAACATTCAACGAAAATTTGTTTCCATCGCTGATTTTCTTATGAAAACCGGAATCGGTGGCCATCCACGATATCCAAGCGTTGCTCTGCAGCAAGTTTGTTCATTATGAAATGGCAACTGAGTATAAATGAAGCAACAGCTGTCAGAAAGACCAAATCTGAAAAAAGTATTGCCTCATTGAAAACCACACTTCTAAGCAAAAATACCCTTAAAAAACACGAAAGAAGAGCTGTCTTTATACCTTTCATCACTATATCAAATTTATGGTATTTTCTTTTGGGATATCATATATGAACACATTGATTGTATTAGACCTATTTGATATAGCCATCCAATTTCAATAACGTTCGGTAGCAATGTTTAATAGTACGAGTATATGCGCGTGTGGAATATAAATTTTCACGCCCTCAGATGATTTTTTGAGGAATCTGATACATAAAATCTTAAATTTGAAAGATCGGGCGTATATATGTTATATATATTTATTGGTTCGATCTGGCCGGTTGTGACACAATGCATCTACGTGTATGTACCAAGTTTGGTTGAAATATCCAGAAGCTGAGGGACTATTTTGTGTACAAACAGACGGACTGACGGATATGACTAAATAGAAGATAAAATAAAATAAAGTAAACGAAAAAAACCAAAGTAAAGTAAAATAAAATAATATAAAATAAAATTTAAAAAAATATAGATAAAATAAAGTTAACAAAAAATTATAGAATTAAAGAAAAATAATATAAAAAAAATATAAAATAAAAAAATTATATAAAATAAAAAAAATAATATAAAATAAAAAAAATAATAATATAAAATAAAAAATGATAATATACAATAACATAAAAAAAATTATTATAGTATTAAAAAAAGAATACAAAATAAAATTAATTATATTTCAAAAACTAAACAAAATAAAATAAAATGAAATGGAATATAAATTAAATAATCAGAGTATAGCAAGCCATCAAGAATACCCCACTGCTTAGTACGAAGCTTACTCCTTTCAGGATATTAACTGGAGTAGACATGAGAGTTAAGTTGAATGAGCTACTACAGAATGTCGCGAAAAATCAAAAGACAATTTAAAGGAAAAATAAGCGTAATTTTTATACTAAGAACTAACTTAGCAGTGAAGTGCAGACAGGTCGAGTTGGTCGCCATCAAGAGCACTCAATTCGAAAGGGGACTTAGATTAAGTACGAAAAACCTTGTTTCTTACAAAGTTTTGGCACACAGTCGAAACGAGCTTGAGAAAATTATGCTGAGGGTCTCCGACGTTAAATACATAAAGAATTTGGAAACTTCGTTCTAGCCGAATGAATAGTCAGGAAGGCCGAATGTTGGATTGCACACTCCAATGTGAACACTTATTTAACGAAGGATTCGAATGAACAGAACGAGGACATAATTTGAATTCGGAGCAATACGCGTCATTGTAAAATTAAATAATAGTTTAAACAAATATTTTAAGGTCTTAGCATGTGTGTTTGAAATCATTTGCTATGGACTCCGCATATATGTCTATTAAAAATGAAATAAAATAATATAAACTAAAAGGGAATACAACATATTAAAAAAAAAACTTACGAGAAAATTAATTAAAGAAAAATAAAACAAAATTAAAGAAATATATAATTATGAGCATATGCATGCATTTATGTACATATGTACGAGTACGTGTTCAGAAAGAGAAAACAATATTTTTTTAGCTAAATGAGATTTATTTTAAAAATATATTATATTTATGAGAAAATCGCCAAAAAAACCAGACGCCGTCAATTTAATAAATATAAATTCATATGAATGAATATACAAGCATATGTACATTAATATTAATTGTTAAGTGTGTAAATGTACGATTGCATATTGCGAAATGTGAAAACGTTTTAATTTTCATTTTCAATGTCAAGTCTACAAACAGCCAGAAAAAATACATAAAATATACATACACGTATACATACATATATTGTGCTGCTGAAAATATTAAATTTTAATTTATTATAAATATGTATGTATATTTCAAAACATGTGCTAACAACATAAATATGTACATACATTCATATATACATACGTGTATATACAAACATTTGTACATTTGTATATAGATAAATCGTTTGGAATAAAATGCTTAATTGATATGAATGAAATGTTCAAAATGCAATGCCAATTAAAAAAAAAAAAACAAAAAAAAAAAAAAGAAAACAATAAGATTTCTAAAATTTATAGAAGGTTCAAAGTTTTTAATACAAAAATATTTACTTCTTCAATGTTAGTTTTTGAGATCAGCCAATTGATTTACGATTAGTTGTAGTTGTGGACATGCCACGCACTTTTAATCGAAAGTCTTCAACCGCAACCAATTTTTAGGGGATAAATACACAACGCAAGGTCAATCAGCTTCTAAAATGTGCTGTTCATTTTTTTTATTTTTTTTTTTTTTGGTTTTGTTTTGCTTAAGGGTTAGTGGCTGGTTTGGGCGCCAAATAAATTTATAAATATATACCCTTCATACATATATATACATATACTCGACATTAATATTAGGAAAGTACATATGTTTTCTATTACTTTTATTATCTTCGTGTCTCTGCCTATTTGAAATGGATTTTGATTCATTCCCAGCAAGTTCAATAACCGTTAGTTAGTGTTTGTTTTAGTGAGAATGCCAACCTTCAAAAACTGTGGGGAAATTGTATTGTTTTCTATTTAAAATGAATGCCAAGACGAATGGCTTTATCGTTTACAACAGACTTTTTTAACCTAAAAAAAAAAAAAAAAAAAAAAAAAAAAAAAAGACATCGCAACAACATATTTAATTAGCGTTAATGAGCGGTCGTTGAGTTGTAAATAGCTGACAAAGAATGAGGCCGGCGCGCGATTTATTTTGTAAAAAAAAAAAAAATAAATAATGTTTGTGTTCAATGGCCAATAGCCAATAGTCAAGTGCAAGTGCTGAAAGTGTAATTTTTCAGACACAAATTTCCTCAATGGAAGAGGTTACAAATTACAACATCAATATTTTTGAAAAAGTTCTGTATTGTTTAGGCGAGGGTTTAAAATAGAGCTCAAGATTTTGTAGTTTCTATTGCAAGGAAGGAAGGCGTGGTGCGAAATTTCTTACAGAGCCAAAAGAATTTTAATGTTTTCAAAGCCAATCGGGAGAAAATTTACGCTTTCTGATCGAGTTCAGCGTAAAATCATCAGAACTTTTGGCCTAACTTGGCAGCTGCTGTGGAGAACAAAAAGTCAAATCCCACAATTTGGCGTACTCAGACTGCAAGCATTTGAAGTTATCAAAATTGATGAAAGCATTTCATATTTTTCCACGATACAAACAAGCGCGTCTACGATTTGCAGAAGAACGCACATACCAATTATTGCTCGTGATGCGTAATCTGTGTAACTCTACTTGTTGTAAAGGTTATCTTCTCCGGCGTATCAAAATGAAATATTGATGGCCAAGATGATCTTCAGTTCTATTGGAGAAATTTGCGAAAGAGCCGAGGCAATTTTTGACTGATTTATAGACAGAATTTATAGACTGGCCGGCCTGTTGCCCGAACATAAAACCCATAGAGAAGGTTTGGATCATATTAGCAAGAAAGGTTTGTGTTTAATGATGTAATTACCACCGAACGGCTTAATCTGGATGCCAGATGCAAGAAACTGACTGAGACGATGAAAAAAAAAATGTTTTGCATAGCAAGAGCCAATGGTGCATCTAACAGTTAATTTTAACGACTGTGGAAAATGTCTTATCATTTTGAAACAAGCAAAAAGATCTTTATTACATAATGAACCAATGCTTAATTTATAGAAATTTGTTTATTTTATTCCAAGAACCAATTTTCAAAAATTATTATGCAAAATATTAAAAAAAAAAAAAAACACTGTTATCTTATGACTCTGAAACGCACTTTATATAAAGGAATTGCTGGACTGATTTGGCTAATTTTGATCTTGAACTATTTGTGGAAGTTTAAATAAGGTTTAAACACTAAAACAGCCGAGAAGTAGATTAGCTACTGATCTGTTAAGAAAAAATCGTATTTATGCTATATGCCATAACGAGATTAACAAGATCATAACCTTCTCAGTGGGAAGTGAACCTTATTGGTTTTACTTGAAATTAGGTGCATGCACCCATAAGTATCTTTTTGCTTGGATTACCATGAACTCAGCTTCTTTTTCCGGGACCTGGAACAGGGAACGACCTCATTGAAAAAATCGTGTTATTTATAGTTTGATTTAATTGAGATTCTTTTCAAACCAGGACCAATTAACGTTCTTTTTGAGAAAAAATCATTATTAAAATTACGTTTACGGTTCCATTTGGTTCAATTTTTGTTCGAAGGAATCTTTATGTCTAGATAAAAGTACATTTATAGTACTTTTATTTCCGGAAAATGGACCAAGTTAGATTTGTGTGAAATTTCTGTTTCCAACTGAGAGTACTGCAGCTAGAGTGTTCTCATTCCTTCGAACCACAAGACCTAGCCTAGACAAAGATACAGAGGCTATCTTTATTCGCCGCACTATGTCAATCTCGCTGCATAGCTCGTATAGCTCTTCATTCCATCGCCTGGGGTGCTCGCCATTGCCTATGCTCAAAGGAGTATAAAACTTACAAGTCCATGCCTCACCAACGTATTAGCAGGACGGGAAGGATGAATGGCTTATAGAGTCTAGTCTTTGTTCGTTGAGAGAGGACTTTACTTCTCAATTGCTAACTCAGTTTCATGTAGCACCTATTGGCAAGAGTGATTCGCGTTGGACTTCAAGGACGACATTGTTGTTAGTGTTAATACTGGTTCCGAGATAGGCGAAGTTATCTACGTCCTTAAAGTTATGAATGTCAACAGTGACTTGGGAGCATAGTCGAAAATGCGCTAGCTGTTTGTTTGATGACAGGAGAAATGTCGGGTTGTCCTCGTTCACTACCAGACCCATTCGCTCCGCTTCTGGAGTCAAAGTGGCAACTTCTTTTCGGGCTGTCGAAGGCTGCTTTAAAAAAGTGATAGTGTGTTTTGATTCATTTCTCACGAACATTTTCAAAGATTTCACGCATGGTGAATATCTGGTCCATGGTAGATTTACCAGCTCTAATTATACTGATAAAGTCCAACCAGTTTCATGACGATGGACTTTAATCTTTCACAGAACACACTCGATAAGACCTTATGTGACATTTAGGAGGCATATCGCACGGTAATTGGCGCAGACTGTGGCTGTTTAAAATTTTGCTATGCAACAAACTTCCCAACTATTGCTTGTTTATATTTAACGAAACACCCTATTCATACTTACATATGCATATGTATGAGGGATTGCATTTATAATGGCATGAACTTTTTTATCATTCTTTTCCACTTTTGTTTTGATTTTCATACAACTTGGCTGTCAGACACAGCGAACACATTAAGTGGCTTGCATATACGCATGGCATTCACATACATACATACTTATGTACGAGTATACTCAATACAAAAACACTTAAGCGTATGCAGCAGCAACTGCACTGGGCCAACTAGTCATTTATTGACCAGGCAGCCGCGAAAACGTAAGCTTTTCTTCTTTTTTTTTAACAGTAACAAGAACAAAAATAGATAGCAGTGGAAAGCAAGCAAAAAAGAGCGAGAAAAGGCGTGTATTGTATGTATTGGATGAGTGGATAAGTTCGTGCCCGATTCCGCTGGATGCCGTACGAATCGTTTGAGAGTGGCGCTCGTGAAATAAATATATACATATTATATATCGTTGGAAAGGTGACAGTCCGAACTGTAAATCAAGCATAAAATAACTTCATTTTGATTTGAGTTGCTTAGTGAAAAGACGCATGGAAGATGAACAACGAAAAAGATCATATGCGTCATATTATGTTATACGAATTCCGCAAAGGAAAAACAGTGGGCGCTGCAACTAAAGATATTCGCGAAGTTTATTTGGACCGTGCTCCAGCACTCCGCACAGTAAAGAAATGGTTCGCGAAATTTCGTTCTGGAGATTTTAACCTCGAAGATCAACCTCGCAGTGGACGGCCTTCTGAGCTTGATGACGATGTTCTAAGGACTTTAGTTGCGAATAACTCACGTATTTCGACGGAAGAGGTTGCCAGTGAATTGAACGTCAACAAATCAACTGCGTTTCGTCGTTTAAAAAAGGTTGGGTACACTTTGAAGCTCGATACATGGGTGCCACATCAGTTGAGTGAAAAGAACAAAGTGGACCGTATGTCAACAGCAATTTCTTTGCTTCGACGGATCAAAAACGAACCTTTTTTGGATCGGATCGTGACTGATGATGAAAAATGGGTCATGTACAACAATGTTCAACGCAAAAGAACATGAAAACAGGCACACGAAGGGGCGGAACCGATGTCGAAAGGTGGATTGCATCCGATGAAGGTACTGCTGTGCATTTTGTGGGATATCTGAGGCGTGATCTATTTTGAGCTCTTGCCAGCTGGAGAAACGATCACTGCCAACAAGTATTGTCAGCAATTGGTCGAATTGAAGAAAGCAATTGATGAAAAACGTCCGATTTTGGCCAATCGCAAAGGAGTTCTTTTCCATCATGACGACGCCAGGCCACATGTTGCAAAACCGACCCTGGCCAAACTGAAGGAGATGAATTGGGAAATCATGCCGCATCCCCCATATTCACCCGACATTGCACCTTCTGATTATCATTTGTTTCGATCGCTGCAGAACAATTTGAATGGAAAAAAATTTAAAAATGTGGAAGACGTCAAAAACCACCTTGACACCTTTTTCAACGAGAAACCGCGCGATTTCTATGAATCAGGCATGCGTAAATTGGTTGAACGTTGGGAGTGGATTGCCGAACATGATGGCGAATACATAATTGATTAATAAAAGCGCTTTCTTCAAAAAATTTCAATTTTAGTTTGCACTTGAAATCGGGCACGAACTTATGCACTCATCCAATATTATATATTAGGGCGGGGAGATTTGTACCTATCGATTTTTTTAGGTTCGACATAAGGAACTTAAGCACTTTTTCTGCTTTGTATGAATTTTATATTAAATTAGTTTCCTTGCAAAATTTGCATGCCCGATTGTACATTTTTTTAAAGAATTTTATATAAAATCTGAATTTTATAAAGAGAATGATTAGAGAAATATAATCTGAATTTTATAAAAAGAATGATTAGAGAAATATAATCTCACTACCCTAATATACACATTTACAAGTACATATAAATATATGTACGAGTATAACTTTATAAAAACTATGCCGCTGAAATTAAGTGAAAAGCGTTAATTGCGCGAACGTATATATGTACATATATATGTTTCTGTGAAACGTCAATGTGTCGACAACTAAAAAGCGTCTGCCAAAGTGGCTGATGAGGCTGGCTGGCGAAAATATCGAGCGTTTAGCAAATTAAACTGGAACATAATGTGGTACGTATGTGGGTATGTCTGTGTGTGTGTGCGCGCATGTGTGAAGGGCAACATGGCAAGAAGTCACTTTGTGGCAGCTGCAAAGTGCAAGTGCATTGAAAGAAATGGTCTCTCTTATACCCATTCCACTATATTCATACGTACATACCATATATGCGTATGTATGTTGGTTCATACGTAAAGGGATGTGTATAGTTTAGTGTAGTGTTAAAGACTTCCATCAGCATGATTTTGACCCACATTCTAAGTAACATCAATGCACAACCATTAAGTGGGTCACACCAAGCTCCGTAACGAAATTAGAGGCAAATAAAAGAAAAAAAGAATGAAAACAACAAAATAATAGTTTAAAAACACTTTCGCGAATCGTTTGTAAATATGTATGTATGTACATAGTACTTATGTATTATGTATAGATGTATTTATGACTCTCATTTTTCACCTTTTTGTTTTGTGTTTTCTATTGTTCAGTTGTCCCACTTAAGGCATTTTTTATGTTTCAAATTTATTTCAAATACAGCAAATGTTTGTTCTACAGATTCTGATATTTTTGATGGAGTAAGAATATACAATCATATGTACATACGTATATGTATGTGCTTGTTTGTAGTTGCGCGTTGCACCGTTTCGAAGCTGTGTTTGGCAACACTCTACTAAGGGTCTAGTAAATCTAAGGTAGCAATCTCCTGTACATGTACCCGTATATAAATATTTATGTACCTATGCACATACAGTTACGAAATAAATTATAGCACTGAGCTCGTATGCAGCTATTAAACAACACATTTATTGAAACATTTATTATATAATGAAGACACAAAAGTATTAAATAGTTTTATTATGTTACGCTGCTGAGAACATTGCACGACCGACAAAAAAATTAAAAAAAAAACTATTGGATTACAAATTAAATCGGTCCATTTTTTGGTGATCAAATAAGCCTATTTTGTTGACAAAAAGGAAAATATATGTCATTCAAAGTATTGTCCGTCGCAGGTGACTATTTTTTCCCATCTCTCTGGTAATTTTCATATATCATCTTTATAAAATGAGTCCTCTCTCTCCTCGATGCATTGAGCCGTTCTTCAATTTCTTCAACCGATGGCTCGTCAAATCGTTTTGCAAGGAGCAAGATCTGTAAAATACTCCGTCTGGCGTAAGACCTCCATTTTAGTATATTTCTTGACCGTTATAGCCATTTGGGGCCGAACTTTGTCATATTGCAAAATCACCTTGTCATGGTTTTCGGTCTTTTCTGGCCGTTTTTTTCACATCAATGGTGGTGGACGCAGTGGAGGAGGAATACCTCCACTCCTTTGGAAAGACATTGCTGTACTTGGTATTTCCAATAGGCGCCAAACAGCGAGAGTAACGGGCGAAATAATTTTATCCTGCCTGCGACAAACCCCAAGCTGTTTCGACGGTTTCCATAAACGAAACAGCCATATACATATGTATGTTCTGCTTTAAGGGGGGAGACTCATGTAAAATTTTCAAAAAATCGATTTTTTTTTTTTCGATATTCTGAAAGTATACTATGTTGAGCGTGTACTGACGAGCCGGAAAAAAAAATCTCGAATATTTACAAAGTTATAGCTAATACAGTGGAGCGGGCCGAAGTACGTATTGTACTGTACTGAAACTTTAAACGCGATTATCTCGAAACTACTTTTTGAAAAACTGCTCGTGTTGTAGCTCAAAAAATTATTGACCGATTTGTTTGAAATTTGATGAGGCTTTTCTCTACATTACTACCGGAAGGATAAACCTAAAACTTCAGGTATTTTTGATTGATTATTTATTTTTTTGGGGTCAAAAGGGTCAAAAAAATAGCTCAAAATCGTAACTTTTTTTTAAGGCTGATTTTATATTGGATTTTATCCTTTTCTTTTTAATTTTATAGGTTTATCCTTTCCGTTTATATGTCCTGAAAAAAAAAAATTTTTTTTTGGTGTTTCAGATCAACGGTTGATGAGTGACAAATGGAGCAGTTTCGGACCTCGCGTTAGAGGCAGCCTACAAGACATCATGCTGAGCCACCATTTTGAATTTAAAAAAAAAAAAAAAAATTTTTTTTGTAATCTTAAAATGTTAAATAAAGTTGTGTTAAAAGTTCTAAACAATTAAATTATTTTATCACTGTAAAAAAAAATATTAAAAAATGACCAATTTCGAGGCATTTACATGAGTCTCCCCCCTTAAGACAAAAATATTGGAATTGATTTAATGAGTGTGAAATAAGTATTCACCTACATAAGCATGTTTATATACATGCATACATATAACACCATTTACATATTCACACAAAAACGCCAAACGCCATCACAATTACAGGATGTTATGGTATCCTTGAATGTGATTGAAAGGTGTTCGGATAAATATAATAAAATAAAAATAAAACAAAGCAGCTGCTCTACAAAAAGAGAAAGAGGGAATTCAGTTGAATAATAAAAAATGGAAAATAGAGGGGAATAAGCAAAACACAACTAAAGATTATAGCAGCTGGTAAACTGCAAAAAATTAATGGTATAAAAAAGTTGAACTATAAGCGAGCAACTAACGTATCCTATACATACACGCACATACAGTCGACAGCTTACCTTACAACAACACAACAGAAACAAAACAAAAATCTGACATTTTAGAGTAAAGACGCAACAAAAGCAAAAAAAAGTAATGACAGATGCACATGAGACACCTGTGAAGCTTCATATCTGGCAGATGTTATACTCCCCTTATTTAATTAACTTGCTTTTTTTTAAAACAAAGAGAAAAGTAACATGTATTTAATGAAAAACGCTTTTTTCAATTTATTTTAGAAATCGGTATTTTGTATTAATTTTTATTTTGTTTTTTGTTTTTAATTTTTTTTATTTTTGTTTTACTTTTATTTTTAATTTTAATTTTTAATTTTTTTTAATTTTTAAAATTGTATTTTTTATTGTAAATAGATGTTTTTCTTTTCTATTTCTTTAGTTTTTTATATATTTATTTTTTATGTTTTGTTTTTTTTCTCTTATTTTTTATATTTATTTTTAATTTTTTTTTATACTTTTTTATATTATTCTTTGCTTTTTTTCTATTAATTTTTTATTTTTTCATTATTATTATTAATATTATTATTATTTTTGTTATTATTATTTTTATCTGTGTTTTTTTATTATTATTTTATTTTATTATTACCATTTTTTTATTATTATTTTATTTTATTTTATTTTATTATTACCATTTTTTTATTATTATTTTATTTTATTTTATTATTACCATTTTTTTATTATTATTTTATTTTATTTTATTTTATTATTATTATTATTATTTTATTTTATTTTATTTTATTTCCTTTTATTGCATCCGGTTAAGGAGTAACTTTCAATTGTTGGCGACAGCTCAGCTGCAAGCCAGTAATTTACATCTCAGTTTTAAATATAATAATACATATGTGTACTTAAAAATAATTTACATTGAATTGGATTTAATAAACGCTTATTGTAAAAAGTTTCTTATTATATGGCATGAATTCAGTAATGCTGCTTTCTGAATGTCGAAGATGATGTAATCTGGCAACTGGAGTTTTCGTACGTTTTCCTTAAGGTTGATATGCACAAGGCCATGCGCAGAGACGATGATTGGTAATAGATATACTTTCCTCAGCTTCCACTGGCGTTTCACATCTATGCCTAAGTCCGAGTACTTGGCGATTTTTTCCGTATATGTTTTTTGCATATTTTTATTGAGAGGAACCGCAATATCAATTATGAATGCAACCTTACTGGCTTTGTCGACCACAAATATATCTGGCCTATTGTGGTCTCTCGTGGCATTCGTCAAGACGGTTCTGTCATAATAAATAAGGATACTGGAATTTTCGTGTACAGGTTCCGGTGTATATCTGTAGTACGGTGTGCTATTTTGAAGAAAGTCGTACTTCTGCGCAAGTTGCATATGAATTATTTTCGCGATGTCATTATGGCGTTTAAGGTACATTGTATTAGCAAGCGTAGTACATCCAGCGAGTACATGGTCTAAAGTTTCGCTTCTGCTATTACATCTACGACATCTGTCTGCAGGGGCATTTACGTCTCGAATTACATACTTTACATAATTTCTGGTGGGAACAACTCCGTCCTGCATCGCAAAAATGGTGCCTTCTGTTTCGGCGAATATCGATCGGTTTGTGAGCCATAAGTGCGACAGTTTTTGGTCGACAAACGGGCTTAACAAGTCTTTCCGATATTTACCGTGAACTGCCATTTCAGACCATCTCTGAAGTTTTTCGTCCGTCGATATCGTGTTTCTACTTTCATAATGCTGATTCATTCGCAGTGGGGTGTAATTATCATCAGCTGATTCTACGGCCTGATGGATCTCAGACTGTGATGATTTTTCATGAAAGTATGTTCGGAGATTTAAAATAAGTTTGTCATGCAGCGCTCCGATGTCAATCTGACCCCTACCGCCATCTTTTCTGGCCAATGTCGTTCGGAACACCGAAGACTTGGGGTGATGTGCCTTATATTTTGACATGACTGTGCGAAGTATACGCTGCATGTTTTCCAGCTCGGTTGTTGACCATTTTATAATTCCGAAACTATATGATACTACAGGTATGACAAACGAATTAATGGCATATATCTGATTTCTTCCATTTAATTGGGTTTTGCATAAAGCAGTGAGTCGTCTTCTAAATTCCGCCACCAGTTTTTTCCGCATCTGCATTGTGTCTACGCAATTGCTTTGCATGACTCCAAGATATTTTATTTTATTTTATTTTATTTTATTTTATTTTATTATTATTTTATTTTATTATTATTTTATTTTATTATTATTTTATTTTATTATTATTATTATTATTTTATTTCATTATTATTATTTTATTTCATTATTATTATTTTATTTTATTATTATTATTTTATTTTATTATTGTTATTTTATTTTATTATTATTATTTTATTTTATTATTGTTATTTTATTTTATTATTATTATTTTTTATTTGATATTTTAGTTTCTTATTACACTTTCCTTTGTAAGCGTAGAGCTTTCTAAAGAACCAAAATGATATTACGCTTATTATTCTTCGATTAATAAAAAATTAAGGGATTAGTATGAAAAACATCATCATTCAAGTTAGAAATCGTAGATCACCTGAAAAATCACATTTTTTTAATTATGACATAATTGTAATAAATGAGCAATATATAAAAATGCATACATATATATGCCTCTAAGTAATTTGTATGTATGTACATATATATGTGTATGTGTATAATATAAGAAGAGTCTTAATGAAACATAAATAATTACTTCCTGTCTACGTGCGAATCAAACGCATTATTATTGCAAAAATAAAATAAAAATAATAATTGGTGAAATGACCACACCACCCCCAACCAAAATACACCAAATAGTGCCTACACCAGTTTGCATGCCATTACATTTGATTATAGAAAATAAACAATAACAATTTTTGTTATATTCGTAACAATAATGCCGAGTATTTTTCGCTTGAGCTATAAAGACAATGTTGAATATTTATTTTGGAGAAAATACCCTATAAAAACTGCCAAATAACGGAACTGCGCTGTGTGCAAATCGTAAAATTAGTAAAATATTTTAAAGAAAAATAAATAAAAAGTTCCTGTACACTTATTTACTTACATACACGTATGTACGTACATATTTATAAATGTTAAGATATCTACATATGTACTATACTCGTATGTTCCTAGTGTGAAATCACGAGTTCAGCTGTTTGGCGTAGTGCAGAAGGTTTTGGCAGCAGACAGTTCTGCATAAATATATGAGTGCCTATATACATATATAAATATGTATATCTACATTCAAAAACGACCCAATAAACGTGGCGAACTCACCACAAATTCAAGAAGTGCTTGCTTTATCGCCTATAACCCTATAGACGATACTTGACGACGATAGATTGGGAAATTCGCAGGTGAATCACCTCTCTCAATATCTTGAGCATTATCTGCTAGTTTTTTTTTTTTGAAAGTTTCGAAAGAATTTTTTTCTTCAAATGGTTAATTATTAATTTAATTCTCATATCACAAAATAACCAAGATTTTACCTATATATCACTTATGTAAACACAGATGGTATTTAATTTGTACTGTTAGTTAACGTACATTAAAAAAAAGATAATTTTTTTTTTATTAATTTTTTTATTTAATTATGTTTTTTTTTAATTTTTTGCATTTTTTATATATTGTTTTTATTTCTTTTTGTATTTCTTTTTTATTTAGTTTTTATTTCCTTTTTTATTTATTTATTTAGTTTTTATTTCCTTTATTATTTATCTATTTATTTTTTTATTTTTTTTATTTATTTTTTATATTGTATATTTTTTTATTTATTTTTTATTTACTTTTATTTATTTATTTTTTATTTACTTTTATTTATTTATTTTATTTTTTTTATATATTTTTTCCCCTTTTTATTTTTTTATTTATTTAATTTTTCACTTACTTTTGCTTATGTATTTTTTATATATTTTTCTATTTATTTATTTATTTTTTATTAACTTGTTTTTTATTTATTTTTTATTATTTTTCTATTTCCCTTTTTATTTATTTTTTATTATTTTTCTATTTTCCTTTTTATTTATTTGTTTTTTTTTTTTTGTTTTTTTTATTTATTTTTTATTTATTTAATTTTTTATTTACATACCTTTATTTAATTTTTTTATATATTTTTTTGTTTATATGTATATTTATTTAATTTTTTTTATATATTTTTTATTTTTTTATATTTATTTTTATTTTTTTATATATTTTTTATATATATCTTTTATTTTTTTATATATTTTTTATTTTTTTAAATATTTTTTATTTATTTATATTTTTTTATTTATTTTTTTTATTTTTTTTTTATTTATTTATTTTTTTTTATTTATTTTTTTTATTTATTTTTTTTTATTAATTTTTTGTTATTTTTTTTTTTATTTTTTTAATAATTTTTTACTTATTATACTTTTATTTTTTTAATACTTTTTTTTATTTATATATTTGTTATTTAGTTATTTATTTGTTTGTTATTTATTTTTTATTTATTTATTTATTTATTTATTTATTTTATTTTCTATCTATTGATTTATCATTTTTATTATTTTTTCTATGTATTGATTTATTATTTTTATTTTTTTTGTGTATTTATTTATTAATTATTATTTATTTATTTTTTTTTTTATTTCTTTCTTTATTCCTCTTTTATTTATTTCTTTATTTATTTTTCATTTTTTTTTTATTTATTTAATTTTTTATTTACTTTTATTAATTTATTTTTTTTTTATTATTTTTTCTTAATTTGTTAAAAGAGGTTGCGAGTGAACCACTTTATTTAAGCTTTACTAAAAATTTATAAATTTAACAATTATTTAAGAAATTTATTTTCTAGTTCACACCGACAATGCATCGATTGTCTTCGACGTTTTGTTTACTGTGTAGTATGTTTATTTTTTAAACAATACATACTCGTATACATAAATAGACGCATTCTCGCCATTGGTTTTCAGTGAGCATAAAAATCTCATTGACCAAAACTTTCAATAGAACACTGTAAACTACACCTACGTATGTGAGTACAAATGTACTCAGAAAAGATAGAAATTATTCTAATCAAATTTGAAACTTATTGCCAAAATGTCTACAATTTACGTGACAGTCCTCAAGCAGCTTGGAGAGATATATGTACATACGTGTATGTACATACATATGTATGTATTTATGTACACACATAGATGGTTTAGGTATACATATGTATGTGCATGAATCATTGCTATTCTATTGATTAAAATTCCTCTTCAAGTTCAGCTATTGGAATGCGTTGATAAGTATAAAAGTTATGCGTTTTTAAAGCTGCAGTAGTCAAAACATAACAAAATTACAATTTTTTATACATATATTCATAGTATGTAAGTATGTAAATATTTTGTACGTTTTGCTACTTATCAGCAAAAAAAAAAAACAAATGATTTCGAGTTGAATGACCAAGCAAATAATAACAACCGATTTAAACAAGCTAAATAAGTATAATTTTTCTCTATACACTGTATCCGCCAGCCGGAGATTGTGGGCTCAAGCCTCGCTTACTAAAAAGGCGTATATATGTATGTGTCAGGAGAAATTGCAGTAACCTTTCATAAAGTCATCAGCAGAGCACACAGCTCAAGATAATGATTCTAAAAAATGATTTAATCTATTCAAATATATTTAGCAGTATCCTGCTTAATACTATCCAAGAATACAACAATGCAGTAGCAATTTTTTGTAACACAGTTTTTTATAAATGGATTGAAAGGAATGTAAAAAGTACTATAAATACTTAAACAGTTATTGAATGAATGATGTGCAAACTTGTAGATACAAATTATAGAACACCTACATACATACATGCTATGTATGTATTTATACAGTAGACCACCGCTGACGTAAAAATTAGGAATGTAGCTGCCATACGTCAAAGCCAACCATAGCAACAAACAATATTCCAACGCATAGCGCATATAGATTTCGCATATTCTTAAAATAACAGCCACGAGCCATATACATATCTACTAAGACGACAACAACAAATTTGTAAGAAAATCAAAAATGCTTGACTTTATGTATTGTACATAGTTAGCTATGAATGAATTATTTTTTATTTTAATTAAGAAAAATCAGGTTTTCAGCAGCTAAAGTAAATCTAATGCAGAAAATCGTCATTAAAAATAAAATATGATATAGAAAATTATTAAAAAAAAAGTATTTTAAGCAGATTTTAACGACTTTCTTATAATTTCACAGGCGCCTTTGGCGCATAACAAAAATCAGCCCACTTATAACCTAAACTAACACTGTTCGGCGAAAAGAGTATACTTGCCAAGGCGTAGCCAAGGAAATATGCTAATTTTCATAAAATTTATAAACTACTTACAACTGTATACATACCTCTTGACAGGCTTCCACTTTCTGTTTGTTGAGTATCTATTTTATTGCATATATTTTGTGGCTGCTTTACGTATGTAAGTATGTATATATGATCAAACAGCTGCGCATTCACACCCCTTTTTATTATGTATTTTTTTTATTTTAATTTTAATTATTAGTATATATTTGTCCGTATAAGTGGCGTCTCAAAGCGACATCACCAACAGTGCCAACGCCATCATCGCCAATGCAAGTTCACAATTTGCCACTAATTTAATAAATTATTATTGCTACTTTTTTTCTAGCTTTCTAGCTTGATGCGATTTGTATGTATATAGGTATGTACATATATAAATATATTCTGAATGTCTGTCGCAAGTTTTCTTGAATTGTGCACTTTTCCTTGTACTCTTCACAATTTTATAACATTGCCATACAGCTGTGATATATGTATACACACCCAAATATATGAAAAACTTGTAAAATTTTCACTTTTCCAAATATAATAAACTTCTTGTACATCCAAGTTTTTCACCAATACAACTGCAAATGCACTAAAGATTTTTTACAATAATATTATTTTTTTCGTTAGTTTTGTTTAAATATATATGTATGTATTTCACGTTCACAATTTAATTTTCTTTTAATACATTTTTATGAAACATTTCGTTGAAGTTGAACTTTATAAAAGTAAGAAAAACAAAAACTGTTTAAAAGTCGATACAAAAATTGTTTGAGACGAAGCCGCAGTGTGGAAAACTCTTTATAAGAAAATGCACAATCACAAAGCTACCAACAGCGGCGTCTACGAAAAAAAAACTCAAACACCCGCAGGTTTTGTAAACCAATTGGCTTGACTGCTTTTTCTCACAATACAATTGAAAATGTTGTAAATGCAAATTATGTGAAAAATCAACTGAATCAACGACTGTGAAGCGGCAATTATGCGGACTGGTACAAAAATAATAAAAATGACAGAAAAGCGAATGTGTGGATAACAAAATAACACTAATGTATCATTGCCAGATGAAAGTATTTTCGTTAATGGGAACAGTTGTTAATAAACAGTGTGGCCGTGTTAATCTATAAGTAGAGAAATGGTTTCTAAAATTTGTTAACAAATGTAGATATAATACAATTTATTTACATTCGTTAATAATTATAAGTAAACTTTGGAGGCAAAGACTTGTTGTTGTTTTTGTTGTAGCAGTTGTTCCAACTCCTCTAAGTCACCGAGATCGTCTGACGGAAGGTGCAGGAAACGAGCTGTTTCGACGGGTTCGAGGGACCAGAGGGAGAGAGGGGGTTAGATGTGTCCGTTTTAGGGGGCATGTAAAGTGAAGCTACAATAAACGGACTTAAGTATTACGCGGGTGTGGCGGTTAAACGTCAGTAGAGGCCAATTAGTCTTTAGAAAGGATAATAAAAATTTACTAGAATTTATCAGCCATGGAAAATTATACCATTATTATAGGTTATGTAAAACTGTTTTGTTGGAATACAAAATTCAGATAAAACGGCATGAAGGTAGTTCCATTTGGCGCTGTTGAAAGCAGCTTTAAAATAGGCAAAGAGATAGTGTCGGACCTGTTGCCAAGGGTCCAAGACTTGTGCATAGTAATAACCTGGCCAATAGTGGATATAGCTTGGTTAAGTCATTTTGATAAGGTCCGATGATTTCGATAACGGTGTGGTTTGATCTTTTACATTTCGAACTCGGTCATAGTCGGGTAACGGAACGTCTATTTCATTGGGGATTCGGGTTTTGCACTATCGCTGCAAATTAGCAGGCTGGAGAAGTGTCTCCTGAGCATCGGTCTCCAGAAAACCTATTTAGTTCCCACTACATAATGCTCCGGTCCTGAAACCTTTTGTAAGTCGCCGCATCCATTCATAGAGTTTTCGAGTTCTTCATACACTCGCATTTCGAACACTTTTTCTCAAAATTCGTCTCTTCAATTTTCGCTAACTTTTGCAGTCGCAGTCGATCACAACGTTTTCAGTTTGTCATTCCTCATAATACTATAATACTCCTCTTTCAGAAACCAATAATTTCTTTAGCGGCTATGCGTAAGTAGCTTGGAATGTCGACTAACAACTATCTAACTGTTGAAAGCGCCCTCAGTCCATCCTGACGTTGAAACTGCCAAGCACATTTTTAGTATTATGAGGGGTAGCAGCGCTCAAGAGTATATTCCAAGCACACGTAAAAGGTGTCTTAGGCCACATCTTCTCTGTCGTCGTTGCGTGTGCGCAGATCAGCTAAAAGTTAAAAAATTTCACATTCACGCACCGTTCTTGCACCGGGGTTATTGCCAGAACTCGCGACGGAGGCACTCTCCCATCCCAAATCCAATAGCAAATTCGTTATGCCTTATATGGTCGTTGTACACGATACAAGAGCCTATTAGAGTAAATTTTTGCAGGTTAACGGTCCAAAATCGTATGCCTAATCACGGGAAATGGATGAAGACACGTAAAGCTTCCATACTATAACCACCGGTAAATACAAGGAAAAGGAAAACCCCCACTACGTTTGAAAGATCAGGTTGAAAAGAATCTAGTTTTGCTAGGTGTTTCCAACAAGCTCGGAACGACTGGCTTGCTATTGTCGATTCGACTATTGAAGAACAATGATAATATTCATGTAAACTCGATGCGTGCCGTTAACAAGGATTTAATTGCATTTCCACCCAAAAATTGGCTTCAAAATTGGCTCACATTCTCCTCGAGACCATTTTAAGAGGAATACACTTTGAAGGTCAATGCAAACTTGATACTTACTTAATTAGTTAGTTAGATAATTTAACACGTTGCTTTATCACCGAACCTTGATCAAGCGCACTTAGGTCTATTAACCTGTTGTGATATCTATGTTGGTCCTGCTAAGGAGATTCCTTACACCTTTCCAAATGCTGAAACCACTTAGTGTGTTATATCAAGTACAGCAGATTAATGAATGCAAACTCTGCAAGGCAATCGAAGAAGAAATTTGGAAGAAAACGATAACTAACCGCACTGAGAGCTGGGCAGTGACAGAGGTAGAGTTCCAGCGATTCCTCCTCTCCCTCTTCTATGTTCCTGCAGCTGCGAAATCGTTTGAGAATCAGCTCATGTTTAACTCCTTTAATGGCCAGATTTATCTTGTTACATTGCACATGGTTTCGCTCTACCAACTGCTGTTGGGTCTTCTAGTGTAGGCTAGCGTTAGCAGTTACTTTGCAGAGGAAAACGGTATAGCCACGTCATGTGCAGATGTTTCCGTGTTTAAGACTGTGCCCTTTCGGGCCAGTTCGTCGGCTATGCCCCTATAACCAGGAACCCAAATTTCACTTACCAGACCCACGTTTTTATTATGTTTACAACTCACAATTTTTTTTTTTTTTTTGTTAGTTAAGTTTAGTTTATTTGTATATGTTGTATGTATAATTTGCATTATGTAAGTACAATTAATTATATGTATATATATATATAATTTCTCATTCTTGTAATCAATCATTTCTTAAACGGCTTCAAGGTTTATGGTTTATCGATTATTGGTTATTCAGTTTATTGTGTTTCGAATTGAGTTTCTTTCTCTAAGAGTTATCGATCGATATATCTACAATCAACAAGCTTTTCTTCTTCTTCTTCGTCAGCTATTTCTTCCTTCACAATATTTAGAGTTTAGTAAAAAATGCGAAATTTGTAATTATTGTTATGTATATATGTATTTAAGTGAGCTAACGAAAGGAAAATAAGTGTTGGAAAATGTAGAAAAGTAAAAGACATATGTAAGAGTATGTAAATATGTAAATATTTGTTGCAAGTATTTTAGTAGTATTTTTTTGTTTGTTTGGTGTTAGCTGTTGTTTGATTTATAAAGCTGTTGTATTAGTTAGTATAGTTTTTTTTTTAATCGATTCACTAGATGTATGTACGTATGTATGTATGTGTAATTTTTAGTTCCTTTTCATACTTTTGTTATGCCATTTTCTGCCAGTTTACTTCTAACAAATATGTATTTAACAGTGTCACACGCATCTACAGTATTTGAATTTATGTATTTACAAAATGCATTTTTCGCCCCTCATGCACATTCTTCATGCAACAGTTAACCATTATTGTGGCTTTTTTATTTTTTATTTTCCATTTTATTTTCTTTATGTATAATTTTTTTATTTTTTTTTTATTTTTTACATTACATGCAATTTTTTTTAAATACCTTTTCAGAATTCACAGTTATTCAATCAACTATTGACTTTTGCTTCCATACATATTTATGTATGTTTTGTAATTATTTTATTATTTACGCATTTTGTTTAACAAATTTTTCTTGTAGGTATTTGTATTGGCAAGAGTTATGATAAAAGTGGAAATGTTTGAAATTGTTTGCTGGTATCATTTGATTTGTAAAGACTTTTCATTTTCTTGGATGTATAATATTTATATGTATATATGTATAATTTTATTTTTTTTTTTGTTGATTACTGATTATATTTGGGTATTTTTGGTTTTGCATTAAAATATTCATGTTAGTGTTAAAATCCATTTTTGCATTAATAAATTTAATTGTAAATTTTTAATTGTTGTACACCATCGCCACTTGTTTTGGAGTTTGTTTATGTGTGTGTTTTTAATGTATATATGTATATGAGTGTACGATTGTGTACATGTGTAGGGGAATTCAGTCAATTGGTTTTTTTTATTATTTAAGATATTGAAATAAGTACATATATACATATACATACATGTATGTATGTATGTACATATGTATGTATGCATTTAATTATATTAAAAAAATATTAATTGAAATTTACTTTTAATTGTTCAGTTTTGTGTAATAATATTTATATATGTGTTGTATTTCTCAAAATATATGTATGTACATATATTTTTTTTTTCTGTTCATGTATATATATTAATATTGATGTTTTCAATTATTTACTATTTACATGTAAACCAATTATTTGAGATAAAAATAATATAGAAGAGCTTGAAACTTATATGCTTACATTTCAGTTTTATATATATTTTTATTTTTTTTTTTGTTATTATAAATGTATTTACATATACAAATATATGTATATCAGTTTTGTTGAATGTAGCATTGTATATTTCTTTGGAAATTGACATGGATATAAATATGTATGTATGAATGCAAGATTTTATTTTACCACAAAGCTTTTGAATAAATAAAAAAAACATATATAAAATTAAACAAAACAAGAAAAAATTGCAATAAAAATATAAAAAATTAATTATATACATATATAAAAAATGTAAACAAAATTAATTACTTACACTTAAATAAATTTACATACCGTTTTACACACTACTAATTTTCAAAATATAATAAAATATATTTATAATATTGTTATACAAGACATAAACATTTATTTATTTGTTAATTTTATATGTATAGACAAATTTTTAGGTATGTATATATGTATACAATATAAATAAATTACTATATCCATAAGTTTATGTATGTATGTAAATATTTTTCTATTTCCGCACGACAATCAATTCTTGAGGCCATAAATTGTTTAGCTACTAAACTTATATGCTTTTTAACCAGCATTTTTTGCTTCTAGTTTTTAGCCAACTACATTATTTTTAATGATTTATGTATGTATATATATATTATTATTATTATTATTTATATTATAATTTATTATATACACATTTATAATTTACACTGATAAGTACACACACATACATACAATTTAAAATGTACTATATTCAAAAGTTTAGCCAATTTATAGCCAGAAAATGAGCAACAAGTTGCCATTAGAAAGTTACGCAACCGATAAAAAAAAACATTTATCGCTATCTTTTATAATGCTAAGCATTTGTTTTATTTTTATTTTTTGGCATATATGTACATATATAAGTTGTTATCGATTGCTTGTAACTTTCTTATCGCACTTTTTTAAGCTCACTAAAGCTGCTTTTGTAGGGCCGGCCATATTATGTTATATTTATACACATGTATATATATATTTTTTGTTTGTTTTTGTATGATATAATAATAAATCTAACGATATTATGAAAATATATTTTTAAGTTTTATGTTAATTTTGTAAAATTCATGTTATGCATTTATAATATTATGCACATATATGTATATAATACTTGGTTGAATATGTTGCATTTATATTTAAATATATAGTTTTTATTACATTTTAATTTATTTTCTTTTGTGTTATTTTTTATTTCCTTTTATTGTTTCTTAATTTTATTTTATTTAAGATTTCTTATATAACTTAATTTAATTTAGTTGAAATTATTTTATTTCCTTTTGATTTTTTTTATTTATTTCAAATATAACAATTGATTTTATTTTATTTAACTTTTATTTTTTTATTTTATTTAACTTTTATTTTTTTAGTTTAATATAATTGATTTTTGTTTGCTTAGTTTATTTTTTATTTTATTTTACTCTATTTTATATTTTTATTTTATTTATATTATTTTATTTTCTGTGTTACTTTTTTAGTTTATTTAATTTTTAATTTTTATTTTAAATATTTTAATTTACTTTATTTAGTTTATTTTGTATTTTATTTTGTTTTATTCTATTTCATTTTATTTTATCTCATTTTATTTTAAGTTATTTTCAATTTTTTGTATACATTTTATTATTTAATTTTTACTTTTATAAGGTATAATTTTTTTGCTGTTTACGTTTATTGTTCTTTTTAATTTTATTTTATTTTATTTTTCTTTATTTTATTTTTATTATTTTATTTTATTAAAATGTTTATATTTATTTACGTAGTATTATTTTATTTTATTATGTTTATTTTATTTTTTTTTAATTTAATTTAATTTAATTTTATTTTAATTTTATTTTAACTATTTTTATTCTTTGTTTTGTTTTACTTTATATTACTTTGTTTTTATTGGTTATATTTTTGGTTTATATTTTTCTTTAATTACATTTTATTTATTTAAGTTTAATCTTTTATAAAAAATAATATAAATTAACTTTATTTCATTTTATATTACTTTAATTTTTTTAATTTTATATTATTTTAATTTTATTTTGTTTTTAAATACCTTATTTTGTATTATTTTACTATATATTATTTATATTTAATTATTTTTCTTTAATTTTTTCTATTTTTTATGTTAGTTTTTTTAACTTTTTTATTTATTTATTTTATTTTATTTTTGTTTAATGTATTTCATTTTTTTCATATTATTATATTTTTTATTTATTAAATTTAATTTTTTTTGCTTTTTATTTTTATTTGACATTATTTTTATTTTTTGTTATACTTTATGAAAGTTTGTTTTATATTATTTTATATTATTATGTTTTATTTGCATTTTATTTTATTTTGATTTTGTTATTTTATTTATACTTTTTAACAAAATTTTATTTATTTCTTTTATTTAATTTTAAATTTTTATTTAATTTAATTTAACTCAATTTAAGAAAATTATTTTAAAATTATTTCTTTATATTCTCTTAGTTTACGTTAATTTTAACTTTATTTTGTGTTTAATTTTTTTGTTTTATTTTAATTTTTTTTTTTATTTTACTTCGTTTTATTTACTTTTTTGTTTTATTTTAATTTATATTTCACTTTACTTTTTTATTTTATTTTATTTTACAATTTTAAAGAGTTATGTTTTATTTATTTCATTTATTTTATTGTATTTGACTTTAATTTATCTTTTAATTTTGTTTTATTTCTTTTAGTTAATATTTTCCTTTTTATATTTTTTAATAATTTTTTAAAAATTTGTCTATTTCAGTTTATTTTAAATTTAATTTAATGTTTATTTATTTGTGTTAATTTATTTATTTTTTTTATTTTATTGTGTTTTATTATACGTTATTTGTATTTTTTACATTTATGTTCTTTACTTTAAATTAATTTAGTTTTTTTATGTTACTTTATTATTTCATTTGATTTTGATTTATATTATTTTATTTTCTGTTTTTTTAATTTTTTATTTTATTTAAATTTTATGTAACTTTATTTTTTTTCACTTCATTATTATTAGAAATTAATTAATAGAAAATGGTTACTATATACATATATCTCTCTTGTATTTAAAAGAAACGTCATTCGATAATTTAAAATTATTTGGCGAAAAAATGACAATTTATATAAAATATGCACTCTCGGGCACCAAATTTTCCCCTTTTTAGCAGACAGAATCAAAGTTAGAAGAAAAAATCGAAAAAAGAAGAATTTAAATATATATTAAATTGTGTAATTGACACTTCCAATTTATACTACAATACCGAAATTAATAGAATAATGGCGAACGCCTTAAAGTAGGCAACGCAGCAAAATAATTATTTATCTCTATTTTATGTTTTATGTTTAAATACGTTTTAAGACATATAAGAAAAACATGTAAAAATATAGTAAAATTTTTAATTTCAAATTTTATTGAAGAAAATTTTAAAATTTTTGCCGCGAAATTCTATAAAACTAATTTTATATATGACTGCGTAATTGACACTGGAAAAATTAATTGTTGTTTATACAAATAGAAAAAATTTGATATATTTTATTCACTTCATTAGAGCTCATCACAAAAAGATTTTGGATTTATGAAAAACTCAAAAAAGCGCTGTATATGAAAATAATTATGTAGGCAGCTGCATTATTTATTTATACATACGTACATATATGTAGGTATGTATGTTTTGTTAAGTATTTTACTATGAGCTTACAAAAGTATGTATGTACGTATGTATTGGATGAGTGCATAAGTTCGTGCCCGATTTCAAGTGCAAACTAAAATTGAAATTTTTTGAAGAAAGCGCTTTTATTAATCAATTATGTTTTCGCCATCATGTTCGGCAATCCACTCCCAACGTTCAACCAATTTACGGATGCCTGATTCATAGAAATCGCGCGGTTTCTCGTTGAAAAAGGTGTCAAGGTGGTTTTTGACGTCTTCCACATTTTTAAATTTTTTTCCATTCAAATTGTTCTGTAGCGATCGAAACAAATGATAATCAGAAGGTGCAATGTCGGGTGAATATGGGGGATGCGGCATGATTTCCCAATTCATCTCCTGCAGTTTGGCCAGGGTCGGTTTTGCAACATGTGGTCTGGCGTTGTCATGATGGAAAAGTACTCCTTTGCGATTGGCCAAAATCGGACGTTTTTCATCAATTGCTTTCTTCAATTCGACCAATTGCTGACAACACTTGTTGGCAGTGATCGTTTCTCCAGCTGGCAAGAGCTCAAAATAGATCACGCCTCGGATATCCCACCAAATGCACAGCAGTACCTTCATCGGATGCAATCCACCTTTCGACATCGGTTCCGCCCCTTCGTGTGCCTGTTTCCATGTTCTTTTGCGTTGAACATTGTTGTACAGGACCCATTTTTCATCACCAGTCACGAGCCGATCCAAAAAAGGTTTGTTTTTGATCCGTCGAAGCAAAGAAATTGCTGTTGACATACGGTCCACTGTGTTCTTTTCACTCAACTGATGTGGCACCCATGTATCGAGCTTCAAAGGGTACCCAACCTTTTTAAACGACGAAACGCAATTGATTTGTTGACGTTCAATTCACTGGCAACCTCTTCCGTCGAAATACGTGAGTTATTCGCAACTAAAGTCCTTAGAACATCGTCATCAAGCTCAGAAGGCCGTCCACTGCGAGGTTGATCTTCGAGGTTAAAATCTCCAGAACGAAATTTCGCGAACCATTTCTTTACTGTGCGGAGTGCTGGAGCACGGTCCAAATAAACTTCGCGAATATCTTTAGTTGCAGCGCCCACTGTTTTTCCTTTGCGGAATTCGTATAACATAATATGACGCATATGATCTTTTTCGTTGTTCATCTTCCATTCGTCTTATCACTAAGCAACTCAAATCAAAATGAAGTTATTTTATGCTTGATTTACAGTTCGGACTGTCACTTTTCCAACGATATATAATATGTATATATTTCTTTCACGAGCGCCACTCTCAAACGATTCGTACGGCATCCAGCGGAATCGGGCACGAACTTATGCACTCATCCAATACATCTTAGATAAAAAAAATTGCATTGTAAATTAAAAAATTTGTATATATATATGTAGGTATGTACACATGTTTTTAAGAATTAATTATTTTATAAAACGTTTTAGGCTCGGATGAAGTTAATTGTTTATGTACTGTATGTAAAGGTAAATGTGAGTTGTAAGAAAAACTATGTGTGTATGTATATTTAGGTAATATGTATGCACACATGTATGTAAGAGCTTTTAATTAATTTAATAGTTTTATAAGTATGCATTTATATGTATATATATACATAGTATAGAGGAATGGTCATTTATTTTTATTTTCTATTTTTTCATGTATAAGTCATGTGTGTTATGTACTTTGTATTAAAAACACTAAAATATATATAATATGTATGCATATAAAATTTTACACTAACTGAAATTTAAAATCGAAATACATAAATGCGTATTTTAGGATTATTTAATTTTGAATTATATTTTACATTTAGTTATAGTTTTTCTAGTCACTGTTAATTAAAAAGATCATCAATATCTAAAACAACACCTTTTCTAGTGTTAGATTTTTGGGTTAAGTTCTTATGTAGTATGTATGTACATATGTATTTATGTATGTTGGTTAGAAAAAATTTATCTAGTCTATAAATAGGGAAGAATTTGACAAAAATTTCTTTTTTTTTTCTTATACAAAATTTTATACATATTTTCAAGTATTAATTTTGTGCCGATTACCAGAATATAACAGTATATTTTCTTAATTTAATTAATTATTATATATATATTTTTTTTTAATGTTAAAGATTGTTTTAATTTTCCTTTATCTGTTTTATTGTAAGGAATTTGATTCCTTACAATTAATTTACATACAGGAATGTTATTTTTATGAACATTCACACTCTCTTATTACCTACAGACCTCCTTGCTTTGCTGTCAGTTTTGCAAACTAGACAAATGGCTGAGTTTGACTTTCACCATTCACATTTACATTTACATATACATATATGTATATATTTAGGTTATTATATTAATGCATTTTAGGTTCAACAATTTTGTGTAGATTTCATGTTGGACTTTGTTTAAGTAGTTTTAGTGTTCATGAAAATATTTTTTTTTTTTTTTAAACTAATATATTAACTGATAAATTAAAGCGAAAGAAATAAATAAAAATTACATTTTTATTATATTATTTTGTTTACAGGATCGGGTCAAATAAACAGAAATAAAATTTAATAGCTTCCCTTAAATGATCGATAAATTGTTTATTAAAATGCTACTAGTTATCATTTTCGATAGAAAGAATTGAGTAACTTTAAATTAAAAAAAAACGAAATTGCATTGTAACTATTATTAAAATTATCGGAAATCATTAACTCAAAAATCGATTAAATTAAATCGATTGCTTATAAAGTGTCTACTAATGAAAACTAACACCGATAAGTATTGTAGAAAAATTATCTAGCAAATATCGTTTACAGTTTTCGATAAGCATCGATTAATCGATATTAAAGTTGAATTTTATTTCATAAATGTTAAAATAATAAGTCTGTTTTGGAATTATAAATGTTTGTACATAACTATTAGTTCCCTGCTAATTACAGTTTCGATAACAAGAATTGAGCAGCTTGAAATTAAAAAAGAAAACATTATTTAAACCGAAATTGTATTGTAACTCTTGGCGAAGAAACCTCCAAACTTATCGGGGATTATTAATTAAAAGATCGATTAAATAAAATCGATCATTTTCAAAGTCGATATATCGATTACATTTTTCGATAGACAACGATTAATCGATATTAATATTTTATTTAGTTTCAGAAATGTGAAAATAATAAGTCTTTTTTGAAATTTTTGTACATAACCATTAGTTCTCAACTAATTACCAGTTTCGATAGGAAGTATTGAGCAGCTTAAAAAAAACAATAAATAAATAATTCAAAATTGTATTGTAACTCTTGGTGAAGAAACCTCACTATTTAAAAAGTCGATTAATTTAAATTGATTATTCACAAAGTCGATATATCGATAACAGTTTTCGATAAACATCGATTAATCGATATTAAGGTTTAATTCGATTTCAAAAATATTAAAATAATAAATCTGTTTTGAAATTTTAAATTTTTGTACATCAATATTTTTCATGAACCTTAAACCTCCGTTACATTTAGCCACTTTATAGTATATACAATACATTATAACAGTGTTATTTCTATTCAACATATTCAGTGGTGAAGCCTAACAAACCATTGCATCTCGACATTCCCAATGTAAGTACGTGTTACACTTATAGTATTTCTTTATAACCTGTATTTTTATTTTATTGTGATAATTGGCCTTGTGATAGTTATGTTTGTATGTACATATACCATATATTTGTATTGGTTTCCATTTCAACACTTCAAAAAAGTGCGCTTGCACATATAAACCAACAATTTAATTTAAGTAATTCCTCCTACCCATTTCATTTTTACATTTTAATATTTCTTTCCCTTCTCCTCTTTCAACTACAATACATCCTCTTCGCTTGCCCATCACTTAAGTGAATCACTTACAATTCACTTTCATAAAAGAATCTTTTTTTTCAATTTCAATTTGACATCACAATTACTATGAAAGTACCGCTACTGATACCGTTTCTTCACACTGTAAACTAAGTGTTTGCTTTACTTCTTGTTCTTCTTCCTTTTGCTATTCTCCTCGGAAGACGTAGACTCTGCTGAGGTAGCTTTGGGATTGGGTGCAGCACCGACTATAACCTTATAAGTGGGCTTCTTGCCGAGTTGTTGTGTGGGTGGCTGTTGTGGTGTAGCATGTGTTAGATTGTTGGTAATGATTGGTGTTGAAGTTGTGGTCGTGGTTGTAGTGGTGATGTTGCTCGATGGCGTAATTGGCGTTTCATCCAAGAACAATGGATTCTTCACCTCCATTTCGCACATTGGCTGTGGATTTGAAAAACAATCGAAAAGGGCGTAAAGGAAAAAAGGAAAGAAAATATATGTGTTATACGTATATTTTTTCATTACTCAAACTCATGATTTGCATGGAAAACTCACCGGTGCAAGACCTGGGCATTCGTACACAGTGTAATCACCCTCCTCATTCTCCTCATCATCACTCTCCACATCCGACATGCCACAGCTACCCTCAGCCGCCTGACGATTCTCCATAGCTATAATTTGCTGCTTCTGATGCTGATAATGGTACATTTGTGCGCTTTGTGCCAATTTGCGATCGCCCGTTGGCGAGATGTCCTTGTTTGGCCCGGTCACACCATAAGCCGGATATTCAACATCCGCTGCTGCCTTTGATTTCCGATGCAATCTACAATGAAAGCCGTAGATAAAAACTTAGCACAATACGAGCAGTGCAGACGTTTGTCAATTAACTTACGTGTACCAAGCAATGCCAAGCGCTATCAGACCCACTGTTACAGCCGCACTCACGCCGGCAATCAACGCCACCAAGTACATGCCCATCTCACCGTCCACGCCTAAATGTTGACGCATCACCAGATTGTCGCCACCATTTCCACCCAACGCTGTAGCTGCATCCTGTCCACCAACAATGGTTGCCGATTTGCCCTCCTTACGCAGTTTGTTGATGAGCGCATTGACATGTGTTGGATTACTGTTGTCCTCACTGACATCCTGTTTCATGGCGGCGACTACACTGGCGCCCGCAACTGCGGCTGCTGCAGCAGCGCTTTGCGGTTTGATGCGATGGAATGTGGTTGCTCCATTATCGCTAAGTTTCGCAGCTTCAACAGGTGCTGGCGCCAGCACAGGTGCTCTGGTATCCGGAGAAGTCACAGTCACGGTATCGGAATCAGTAGCGCCTGCGGTAGCCGCATCCGTATTTGCAGCCACACCAGTTGCGCCTGGCAACGCAGCTGGCACTGTTTGGGCACCAATATTCTGTGACTCGGCTGGCACAAACTCTTGATAGTCATCTAAGGCGCGTGAGTCCAATTCATCGCTATTTCCATTATTCTCAGCCTCAACCTCAGCGCTGTCCCGCTCAAAGAAACGTGGGTCGGCTGGTCCCACTGCGAAGGGTATGCGTTCGCGCACTATATTATTTTTCATATTCAACATGTTGACCGGTGGGTACTTGTAGCTAAAGAAGCCATTTGCATCCACGTACTGATTTCCAATGTTATTGTTGTCGATATCGTTGTTGTTATTGTTAATTCCGTTGTAATTTTTATAACTGTTATACCGATTTCGATTGGCATTGTAGGAGTCTCCTGCGATTTCCGTCGATTCCACATCGAGCTCACCACTCTCCTCATTGCTCTCTTCCGCATTCTCACCGGCCAACATTTGCAGGCGTTGATTCAAACGTTCGCGCTGTTCGTCGATTTGTCGCTGCCGATTCATTTGAACATTGATACGCTCCAATTGTTGCTCGAATGTTTGTTGTAAGCGCCGTCGCGCATTCTCTTCCATAAGTTGAGCCAAATAATCGTTCGACACATCAAAAGATTGTTGCAAATATTGGCGGAACGGTTTACGACGAAGCCCTATAAGTGTAAAGAGATAAAGGAAAGAAAAAGTGTTTGCATTGAATAATCGGCGTAAAACAAATGAAATGCAATAAGAATAAGGAAGTGATATGCTAATGAGTCGTCAATGTGAGGGGGCTGTGTCACTTTGTTTAATAGTAGGATTTTCACTTTGTAAAGGTTTGAGATTTTTACACAATATTTCCCCCTAAGTTTTGGATTCCCTTAGTCTATAGGTAAAATGTGGCTTGACTTTGTTTTTTTTTTTTTTTGTTAAAAGTTCTTTGTAGTTTTTAGTTTTGTGAATTCCATAAGAAATTTCAATACAAAAGTAGGCGTTAAGTTCATTCATTCGTCGAAAAGCTTGCCCCATAAGCCTGATAAATTCAAGCAACTTATATAAGGTCTCTAATGAAGCTTTTTTTTATCAATGCCTGAATGTAGGCAAGAAAAATCAACACTAAGTCCATGCTAGCCATATAACCAAGGACATGCTGATCACTCCAAAAAATCGTGATTTATTTCTATTTTGAGAAAAGTTGTACGTATTATTATGTAAAGATATAGATTTTCTTCAATCAGATTGATAAGTTGAGCAGCTGATAAAAGCTCTAAAATTAAGCTTTTTTAACAATGCGCTTGAATGTAGGCAAAAAAAAATTAACACTAAGCCCATTTAGTTAGTCTGAATATGAGATCAGGTTTCTGGTGCATAGATTTAGGTGTATTGAAAACACACTTAAAATTTTTTTATTTTAAATTTTTAAGCTTATATTTTGAAAGGGAATTCAATAAAAAATGAAAATAATCAAATGGAGAGGCTTAAACTAAGAAAATACCGTAGAAATGAAAGAGCTTTCTTAACTACAGTTCAGAATCAAATTAAGTTAATTCTACTTTATTGAATTTAAGACTAAAATAAATTGAAATTAAAATTTAGACTGAAGAAACTAAAATTAAAATAAAATTAAAATTTGCATTAAAATTATATTAAGATAAAATTAAAATCAAAATTACATTATAATTAACATCAAAATTAATACTAAACTAGTGATTAAAATTGAAGTAAAATTAAAATAAAAATAAAAGGTAGAAAATTAAAAAAATTTAATTTTAATTAATACTAAAATGAAAATTACAACTAAAATTAAATTAAAAATGCATAATACAATTGAAGTTTAAATTAAAATTAAATTTAAATTTAAAATAAAATTAAAACTTAAATTTAAAACAAGAATAAAATTAAACTTACAACTAAAATAATTTAAAAAAATTCACATTAAAATTGAAGTTAAAACTAAAATTAAAATTAAAATTACAATTAAAATTAAAATTAAAATTAAAAATTACAATTACAATTAAAATTAAAATTAAAAATTAAAATTAAAATTAAAATTAAAGTTAAAATTAAAATTAAAATTAAAATTAAAATTAAAATTAAAATTAAAATTAAAATTAAAATTAAAATTAAAATTAAAATTAAAATTAAAATTAAAATTAAAATTAAAATTAAGATTAAAATTAAAGTTAAAATTAAAATTAAAATTATAATTAAAATAAAATTAATATTAAAATCAAAATTAAAATTAAATTCATTAACAAGTTAATATTAAAATTAAGGTTCAAAATAAAATTAAAATTAAAATCATTATAAATGATTTATAATTCAAAATAAAATAAAACCCAAAATAAAAATTAAAATCAGGATTGAAATTAAAATTAATTGTAGACAAATTTTCATCAAAAAATTTATTAAAAAATTTCCAAAAACTGTTAATTTAAATTTAAAATAATCTCCTTCACACATAAGAGTATAAACCGCCTACGCTCAGAGTCTAATACAAAGAAAAGCCGTATTTTCCAATTATGTAGGCGTTTGCTGGAATACTCAAGTTCAATTTATATAATTATATATGTATATGTGCATATGTACCTAACTTACATATGTATATAAAAAAAGAAGAGTCTGTATGTTTGTATATTTGCCATTTAGACGTCCTGATTCGCTCTCAGACAGAGTTCATATTCAACGCCCACTTGCTATTCAATGCAACTTACGGGTTGTAATTGTTTATAAGGAATTAAATTTCAAGATGTTGCATACCTACATACTCGTACATACGCATAAAGATAAACAAATTAAAAATTTACAAAGAAATCATGTTTTATATTTGATGTCAAAAGCCCAATATAAGAATGATTGCCATACTTTATGTGTTTTTGTAAAATAAATTCTTAAATATATTCATATGAATAATTCGGCATAAAAATGCCTTAAACTTAATAAATACTTGTCGTGAACACATAGCATACGAGTATATGTCAGTCTTGAAAAGATTATTTTTGCGTCGCAGTCTGTGAAAAGAGGAAGGGAGCTTCCGTTGTTAACGTACACTTTTTCTTATTAGACCCTAAAGGAAGCTGTAAGTTTTTTTTTTTTGTATATAGAAGGATATGTATACGTACATATGTGTTAAGGGGAATAAAATCCCCCTTCTGAAAATCCTTAATTACGAATATATGAACATATGTACACTCTCAACTATAATTATAATAAAATAATTATATTTCTTCATAGACTAAAAAAAGATTGCGTGAAATTGAATTATTTATTATATGATTATATGAGGAAATAGAAAAAATTGTCACGTACCTCCCACCCATTGATCACCTTACTATGGTTTATTACGGCAACAACAGGTGTTAATTACAGGTGAAGAAAATGTGAGATACTAAAAATAACTAACTTTTCTCATTGTGTAAAATACTGGAGCAAAAATTATGGCACAAGAAAAATTTTACTCAAGTAAGGTGCACCAAAATTTTATTAAAGTAATTGAATGTAATGTTAGACACATTTTTGTGAAAAATAGTAGTTAACAATTTGGTGATGATCCTCAGAATCGGTCTGCTTAGTATTTATTACCGTAATCGTATGTGATAGAAACACTAGATATTCGGTTGGGAACTCCAAATAATACTTTTAGATAGTTAGTTCGGTTTTGAACTGATATTTGTAAGCCAGTGCGAATTAATAATTCCTGACGGAAGATTTACTTTCTTTATTTCTTAGAGTTACCAGTTTCGACGCTGTTTTCAAACATCCTGCGGCAATGATCTTTCCAAACCTTTACTTCTTAGCCTATGGTATTTGCCATTGCTAACACATAAATATCTACATAGCTTATCCGGAGGAAAAGGGCTCATTTTTAATAATTTATTTTCTATATAAAAAAGGAAATATTTTATTGAAACCATTTACTGTCTTAAAGATATAAATGGTTAATGTATAATCGCGGTTTCAAAGGTACAGAGCTGCATTTTGAAATCTGTCAAAATTAATTGTCATACCAAACATGTTTTGTTTAAGTTAAAAGTCCGGCATTTATAAAAATGAATGGTTTAACAACAGTACAACGCTTTAAAATCTTTAAAACCTACTACACAAATTATGATTCAAACATGGCCACGTTTCGTGCTTCAAAAGCAGTATAATCGTCCAACTACTAAAGTAAAAAAAAAAAATTTGAGAAAATTTGAAAGGCTGATTCGGTTGCAGATATTGTCAGGCCTGTGCATCATCATTTTGCTCGCTCCACCTCAAATATCGCTACTATAAGTGAAAGTGTAGCCAAAGAGTCAAATGTGCCAAGTTCTCGACACTACATCCATATAAAGTTCATATAAAGTAACAAATTTCACATTGATCAAATAATTTTAATCGATTCGGTTGAAACATGTGGAAATGATAACGTTAAGCTATCTTTAATGTTAAATCATTAACAGATAATGTTAAACGTTAACATTGAAGTGTGCTGTTAGATCATAGCAAGCAGCGCCATTTTAAAATTAACATTAACAATGAGTTTTGTGCGGTTTCAGCATTAACAATTTCATTTCGTTTCGATAGCATGGTGCCGAAACGAAACAAAATCATTTGGGTAATTTTATTTTTCATATTAATAAAACGAAATGGCATCGTTTCGTTAGTTGAGCATCCCTGTCTGCAACTTTTATTCGAATTTACTATTCTTGAGATTATGTGGAAATTATTAAAAAAAAAATTGGGTTTTTAGACACTGTGACACCCATGTAGCCCCTCAAATTCTCTCTTTAACTTTATGAAAGAACAAGTATTATTAATTGAAACCTTTTAGTGAGAGTTACAGGAACTTTAATGTAATTACGTTTTGACAATGAGCTATTTGACTTACGCTTTTTCTGCAGATTTTTTTTCCAGAATTTGATTTTCAATATTGTGTCATTATCACAAAGTTTTTAATCCCACTTCAATATTTAGACCGATATTTTTGAAAGCTTGATAAAATTTAAGAGTGATCTATAAATTATTTTAATTCGCTTCCTAAGATTTCTGCTTACACCATAAATAGCTAGTTAATGTGTAATTTTATTTAGTTACAACCCGACAACCCACTTACCGTGAACAACATATGTATGTATCTTGAGGTACTGTATTAAGATTTTTATCTCTTTTTCTTTAAATTTTCCAGAAGCAGGAGGGCTTTTTTATGGTTGTTGTATATATTTACTTTATGTACTATTATCTCAGTTTTAGTTCAATTTGTAAGAAAAATCACTAAAGGGAAAATAAAAAAATGGTAATGAAAATATGCTAGGTCTGAAAATATGAAGGCTTTATAAAAAAAAAAAACTATGTAAAGCTAGAGAAGGCAATGGAAAATGAAAGTCGCGTGAACGTCAATGTATTGTGAGAAAAGTTTTGTTTGGCTTTCTATGGTTTAACCGTATATTACAGATATAGGGTTTTCCATTGAGAGGTGTTTCCCTTAAAAGATTGATGGTTTCTTTACATATGTGGAACGTAGTGCCGTCTTGTTGAAAGTAAACGTTGTCCAGATCAATAATTTTGAACATAGAAATTTTGAAATTAGCCCGCCTAAGCTATTGATATTTCAAAACCTAAGAAAATCTAAATAAAAACGGGTCTGCATGTATGAAAACATTACTTCAAGCCAACTGCCTTTAAAATAATTAATATATTTTTATTTAAATTTTTATTTTTAAATAAATATTAGAAAACCCGACCACACGTTGCTGTGGCTTTCTGTTATTTGTTCAGATTTTATTCTAATTGGTATTGCAAGGAACGAGAAAACCCTCAATTAAGAATTATCACTCTTCAATTCATTCTTCATTTCATAAAAATGTCAAAATGAATGTCTCAGAGTAAGCCCAACGCACCATTTTGAGCAACGCATATTCACACTTAAGTTGAACTTATAAGAATTGCATTGCAACCCGAATATACCTACGTACGATCTATCCTCATATCCAAAGTATTCTAACTGTTGTCAATCTAACGGTGATCTCTTCCCTGCAAGGAAAGTATTATTTATATTTCGAGCAAATGGAACTTGGTTTCCGGTCTCTGGTCCTTTTCCAGAAAACAATAGTATTCCGTTCAGGCATATCATCTCTAAAAATTTAACTAAAACGAACCATGAACATTGAATTTTGAATTTTAGTTATTCTCAAAACTACAAAATGTCTCTAATTATTTTTTTTTAATGTATCCAACAATTTTCTAAATATACCATTTTAGTTTTTTTTTAGACACAATTCGTATTAAATCAACAATTTCTACTTCAGCTAATTAAAATTTCAAATAGTTTCACACAAAGGCAGCCGTGACTTTATTTTTAAACGCAACAAAAAAAAAACTAACAAATTAACAAAATTAGGGCATGGAAATTACCGCTGAGCCTGATTATATTACTGTTATAAGCAAGTGCTTATATTATTGTATGGAAAAGAAATAAAGTAACGGAAGATAATAAAAATAACTTTAGGTGGTTAAAACTTAAGCTAAATGAGGCACTCAAGCAAACTGTTTGCAACGCAAATACAAAGAATTGGAAATGGAAGTGGATACTCAACGGGTAAGTACACCACAATCCACCACCACCACCACCACCACCACCACTACAATCACCACGAACGTTATAGCTGTTGCACAAGAAGTCATTGAAATCCAACAACAACAAATAGCATATAATCTAAGTTTAAAAATAACTCTTATACAGTAGTTCTGTGTACATTTGTGCATACATACATACATACATGCACACTGTGCAAACACCCACACACCCACACACCCACTCGCCGCACGAGCCGAATTGAGAAACTACTGAAATCATTGCTACCCAAAAGCGCCTTAACTCTAAGGCCTGAATGCCTACTTGTTAAACAGTGTTGCATTGAGGTGCTGAGTGCTGATAGTGCCTAATTTAGTTAGCTTTGTGTAGAGGAAGGTTTTAACGGTGCGGGATATCGGACTTAATGGCAAGTGTTCTAGATAAAATATAACGCTTTCTGCACTTATATATGTACATATGTACAAATCAAACGTACGTACACTGTGCTGCATGGTAAAGACAAGGCTAACACTTTAGAAGCAACAAACACTGTATTTAAGCATATGAGTATTTTATATGTATGTATACTCGTACATACATTTATTTATACATATATATGTATATATACAATAAATGTAGATATTTATATATGTAGAAAACCTTTGTATCGGCTAGTTCGTGGCATGACTTTAATTCACCCACAAACAAAGCTCACTGAAGGCGGTTTTACCCCGTAGATATGTACTTATATATATATTCGTACACACACACACACCGACAAAATTGTTGTTATCTTAATTTTTTCCTCTTTGTTGATTTTGTTATTCTTTTTAATTTATTTTTTGATTTTGTTTCTTTTTTTTTGTTCTTTCTTTCGGTGTCTCTAATGTGCTTGGTATGGTGCCGCCCGGTTTGTTAATGTGGTTTTTGTTCGTATAATGAGGTTGGTTGTAGGTGTGAGCATATAATTTCTTCACCTTCTCTTTATCTCTCTCTCCCTCTCTCTCTCTCTCTCTCTCTCTCTTTACCAACAACTGTTCGGCCACTAACCGACGTTGGTGACAAAGTTCACTCGTTTGATTGTTGGTATCGGAAAGGTTCTCAAGATTGCCCTGAGGGGGGTGGGGGTGTTGCAAGCGTGTGTTGTTACCTGCTGCGAGTGCTGATGGTGATGGTGGTGGTGATAAGTGGGTTATAGTTTGAGTTGGTATGTTTTATGTTGAACTGGTATCCGCTTTCGGCAATGACGTCGGCAAGGATAAGATATACTTGCACACATATTCCGACTAACTTACATACATAAATTATATTATGCATGTGTCTGTAAATAATGTGCATTATCACATACATATATTTACATAACTATGCACGAGTATGTGCGAATGTTTGCTTGCGCGTGTTTATGAATGTAATCATATAATATGTATGTAAGTATGCGCGCGTTTGACTATCCACATTATAATATATTTACTCGTCTATATGTACATACATATTAGTATATAGGTATGTATGTATGCAAAACTCAACAAATTTTTCTCTACACTTTCGAAATTGTGTGCCAGCTGTTAAAAAAAATAAGGGCGTTATTTTGCAAAAACACAAAAAAAAAAATAAATGAATAAAAATATAAAAAAAAATTAATAAAAATAAAAATAAGTAAAAAAATAAAAAATAGTTTCTGCTTGTAGTTGAAAATAATTTTGAATTTATCGCAAAATATTTATGAAGAAAATTTTTTCGAAAAAATTTTTTATTGAATTAAATTCAATTTTAATTTAAAAAGAAAAATTTGTAAGAAAGTTTCAGAGAGAATAATAAAGTTTTTCTGAAAACTGATGGTGGAAGAATGCATGAATATCTATAGTCTCACTTGAGCTCATCCGTTTTTTCATACCTAATCGGCGTATGGATGAGTAAAATTGACAAACCACGCTTCATACTTTGTTCACTTCGAAGTTGAAAAAAAGAGATTGCAAACCGTTCAACCAATAGCATCTTAAAGACTCGAAATCCTAATATCTTAGATATATTTACGAAAGACAGCAGTAAGAAAGACACACAAAAGCTCGAAAAAAGAAAAATAGTCGCGGGATCTAACATATATGTAGAATCAGCGGATTAATATCGTCAAATCAGTTTCTCTTTGTTTTGTAAATCATCCCTGCTTTTTCTGCAACATTTGGCATGATGCTGCCATTTAAAAAAACTTTGAAAATATTCGAGGGAAATGCAGTTCTTCTTCTTTCTTTTTCTTTTATCAGTTCTTTGTTTTTTCTTCTTTCATTTTTCTTTTTTCTTTTTCCTTCTTTCTTCTTCCTTCTTTCTACTTACTTCTTTTTTCTTTCTTCTTTCTTCATCTCTTCTCGGTTTTTTTTTTCTCTCTCTTCTCTCTTCTTTCTTCTTCCTTCTTACTTCTTACTTCTTACTTCTTACTTCTTACTTCTTACTTCTTCCTTCTTTCTTCATCTTCATTCTCTTTTCTTCTCTCTTTTCTTCTCTCTTCTTTCTTCTTCCTTCTTACTTCTTTCTTATTCCTATTTTCTATGCTATTCTATTTATTTTTTCTTTCTTCATTCTTCTTTCGTTTTTCTTCTTATTTATTTCTTCTTTCTTCTTTTTTCTTTCATCTTTCTTATTTCTTCTTTCCTCATCCTTCTTTTTTCTTCCTTTTTTCTTCATTCTTCTTTCATATTTCTTCTCATTTATTTTTTCTTTTTCCTTTCTTCTTTATTCTTTCGATTTTTCTTCCTTCTTTCTTTTTCTTTTTCTTTTTCTTTTTCTACCTTCTTTTTTATTTCTTCTTCATTCTTCTTTCATCTTTCTTCTTATTTATTTCTTTTCTTTCTACTTTTTGATTTCTTCTTTATTCTTCCTATTATCTTCTTTCTTATTTCTTTTTACTTCATTCATTTCCCTTCTTTCATCACTTCTTTCCTTTATTTTTTCTTGTCTCTTATTTACCCTTATTTCTTTCTTCTTTAGACACCGCTTACGCGATTACAGCCGAGTTAACAACGGCGCACTTTTCGCTGTTAGACGCCAATTGGAAATCCAGCCAGATCCTTCTTCAACCGATCTTTCCAACATTTTAGAGGTCCTTCTCTTCCTCTACTTCCATCGGTGGTTATTGCGTCGAAAACTTTCAAATTTGGAGTGTTTTGTGCCATCTGGATTCGCTATGTCAATGTCGGCATAGAGCTCCAACAGCCATCGTTTGGTCGCATGGAATATAATGGGCGGTACTAGGGAAGATGTTTCGCATTAAATCTTTGGAACACGGTCAACGCACCTGTCTACTTGGTGTGATAGTCGCGAAGAGGACTACCACTTTTACCTCTTCTAACAACTAGCTGCCTAAAATTCCGTTTCAGTCCTCTAACTGTATCAGCATATAGTAAACTATAACAGATGCCGTCTGTTCGTTCCCGAGTAGCAAAGATTGGACGGAAGGTAAAACTAATAGTAATTGTATTGACGGGAAAAACTTAAATCGACTTTGTGCAAAGCGTGCACAAATGTGGATAAAATACTGGAGTACTACAATTGTGAGTGCCTGGCCTTCAGCGGATTTAGATGTCAAATCTTTCAAAACCCCACAAACTCCAGCCGTGAGCTGGAGCCTATTCGATGAGCCTACTCAATAGCCTAAGTGCGATCGATTGTGATTATGTCCTTGACCTCTTAACAATGTCTCCACTTAGTGCCTTGAAAAGGGCTTTTTTTAAAACAGTTTTAATTATTTATTAAAATATGCAAGCGTGTCTTCAATTACTCCTAACTACATCAAAACCAACAATTTCTCTTTAATCGAATTACTGTGACCGAAATAAACTAGGCACCGCCTACTACGTATACCCAAACCAACTACAAAAGAACATGAAAGTTGAAAAATATGTAATTAACTTCAGCACACGCCGCGCCGTTTTGCCAATGGGGCAGGTGAATTTCACTAAAATCAGGAGTAAAAATAAGGACGAGTGAAAGTAATTTCCTTTTAACCAGGTAGAAAAACACCGCATTGCAATCGGAAATGAGCATACACAAATTATAGAACTGAAACAAAAACAACACAACTGCACAGCGCAAAGGATAACAACAATAATTATGAGCGTGAAAAGTTTACCAGATGTTGACGATGAAAAAAAAAAAAAACAATACGTGTTACGTAGTTTCTGCCGTATGAAAAGGTAAGTTCTATATTTGGAATTCGCAGAATACGAAGTTGCCGATCCAGTTGGAGATGCGGCGGGTAGTGGGCAAAAGCGCGAGAGCGTTGCTGACGTGGTTCGAATGAATATTATATGCAATAAGGTAGTTTTGTGTGTAATGCAAACGGAGCTCAATGAAGAGCCGAACGCTGCTGTCATACCAAAATACTTACACTAACAATATATACATACGTATATATGTAAGTATGTAGTAGTTGATAATAACACTATGTTAGTTGGAAAATTCAACAACCCCGTTGCCTAACCGTATTCATTATTTCATATGCCTCACTTTTTGTAACATATGTACATATTAAAAGAAAACACACTTATTATCTATAAATATTTAACATTACTCATACGCCCCGACTAACCCAAGTCTTGTAAAATCATAATGCAAAGAATAATTAAAAACGAATTGATATAAATAAAAACATAAACAAAAATAAAAATGAAATAAAATATCATAAAATAAAAAATACCTGAAAAAAAAATCAAAAACTAAATAAATAAAATAAAAAAATAATATAAAATAAAATAAAACGAAATAAAATAAGTAAAAATAAAATAAAAATATAGAGTAAAATAAAATAAAGTATTATATAATAAAATAAAATAAATTAAAATAATAAAATACAATAAAACGAAAAAAATTAAAAAAAATAAAATGAAATAAGATAAAATAAAGTAAAATAAAATAAAATAATAATGAAATAAAATAAAAAATAAAAAAAGTTTAATAAATTAAAATGAAATAAAATAGTATAAAATAAAATGAAATGAAATGAAATAAAATAAAATGAAATTAATTGAAATTAAATAAATAGAATGAAATTAAATAAAATAAAATGTAAAATTAAACAAAATAATATAAAATAAAACTAATTGAAATTAAAATAAAATAATATAAAACAAAATAAAATAAAAGAAATTAATTTAAAATAAAATAAAACGAAATAAAATAAAACAATATAAAATAAAATAAGATAAAATAAAGTAAAACAAAATAATATAAAATCAAATAAAATAAAATAAAATGAAATGAAATAAAATAAAAAATAAAATAAATTTAATAAAATAAAATGAAATAAAATAGTATAAAAAAATGAAATGAAATAAAATAAAATGAAATTAATTGAAATTAAATAAATAGAATGAAATTAAATAAAATAAAATGTAAAATTAAACAAAATAATATAAAATAAAACTAATTGAAATTAAAATAAAATAAAATAATATAAAACAAAATAAAATAAAATAAATTAAATACAATAAATTAAATAAAAAAAGTTAAATGAAATGAAAATAAGATGAAATGAAATAAATAAATAAAATAAAATAAATCAAAATAACTAAAATGAAATGAATTAAAATAAGATGAAATGAAATGAAATTAAAAGAAATAAAATAAAATAAAACAATATAAATTGAGATAAAGCAAGATAAAATAAAGTAATTAAAATAAAATAAAATGAAATGCAAAATAAAGTAGAACAAAATAAAAATAATTAAAATTGAATTAAATAAAATCAAATAAATAAAATGACTAAAAATAAAATAAAATAATGAAGTAAACCGAAATAAAAGGAATAAAAATAAAATTAAATTAAATAAAAAAAATAAGTAAAAATAAAATTAAATATATTGAAATTAAGCAATATAAAATAAATTAAAATAAAATATTATAAAATAAAGTAAAACAAGAAAGTCAACTAAAATAAAATGAAAATAAAATAAAGTGAAATTATATGCTGAAGTGATTTACGGCCGAGGTGAATGTAAAAGGGAAACAATATAAAATAATGTAAATTTTAGTCAAACAAAGTATGTACTACGAGTATAGAAGAAGAAAAATTTTAGTATAATAAAAAAGTAAAATATAAACGTAGAATAGAGCCAAATAAAATCAATATTAAATATTATATTAAAATTAAAGATTTAGAAAATTTATTAAAATGTTAATCATTTATATTATTTACAGAAAGCGAAATTATTTCTGAAAAACGAAGCTAGTTTTAAAATATTCCCCATTTGTAAACAAGTGTAATTGTTGCTACTTCATTTTGTTGCATACTCGTATGAAAATGAAGTTGGGGCATAGAAGTCAAACCTTTTGACTTGCGGCTTCACATTTCTTTACGTGTTTCTTATATATTTGCTTAATCTGCAACTGTTATTCTCGGCCACCTTATATGGGCTTATAGCTAGCTCATTACGATTTAAATGGGACTAAGATTTATATGTATGTATGTACACATACATATGTAATCTAAATAAGTTGTGTGCGTTTGTTTGTAAGCTTATACGAGTATATGAACTTAAGAGATATTTTCAAATATCTATGCGATACGCGAAGTGTTCAATTGATTGCTATTGCGTGTTAAATTCAACACTCCGGTCTAACGAAGCCAAACTACAATCAAACAAACATACATAAATACACGCATATCCTTAACACTTCGACTATCTTCGTTTCACATACGAAGTTGCTATTGAACACTCGTGCCTGTGGCATGGTGGTTTTGGCGTTTGTACATACGTATATCTGTATATATAACTGGTGAGCTAGGGAATGGCCATTCGGCACGCAAATACTAAATGAAAATGTTTAAAAATAGCAAAAGGCGAAATGGAGCGAATGGCCCAAGGCACGCCGTTGAAAGTGTTGGTGTACTGTATGTCCGTCCGTTGGTCGGCTTTCTTGCGCCTGCTGTACCTTCTTCTTCACCTATTTAGCGGAACACTCTTTGAATGGCTTGCATGTTCTCTGAATGGTTTCGTTGTCCTTGCGTTTATAAATATCGACTAATTTCAGTTCGATTTCTAAATTTACACATTTGTAATGTGCTTTATAGTGTTTTTTTTTTACTCTTTTACTTATATATGTGTGTACATAGAATGGTGGAGTTGAGTGGGATTATTGAGCATATTGCTGGAAGTGGGTGTGGGGTTGCGTATTGCGTCCGGCTTGTAATTGTATTTGTAATCAATGGTAATTGTTGTTACTTTTGTGATTGTAAATATGTACACACATTGTAGTTATTGTAGTTGCGTTCTGTGTTCTGTGCTATTTTTAACCAATACCTACCTGGGTAAATGGTCATTTCGCAGTGACCTAAAATGTTAAACACCACTGCAACGAGCAGCGACAACGCAATTTCAATACGGCGAACCATGGTTGCTGTTGCTGTTTTTGTTGTTGTTATTGTTGGCTATTATTTTTTTCACTGCGTCTTAAGAGCTTGCACCTCGGCCACTGTCACTTCCCTTTTCGTCTTTTTGCTTTACTGCAATTGCGGTTGCAAATTAATTACAAAGTACTGCGTCCAATACAATCCTGTTATTTGTACTGCAAATCCAGTTGCAAATTGCAATTAAAATAACGTTTTCTCCCTTTTCACAGCTGCCATATGGCGGCTACGCACTTGAGCTGAGCTAAGCTGCCGGTGCGTGTGGCTGTGCGTACGTACTTCTGTATGTGTGTATGTACGCTTGGCGTTTGCCCTTTTAATGCAGTGCACACACTAGTACTATTGTTGTTGTTGTTTTATATTCCACACGCCGCGCCTCCGCCGAACGGTCGTTGGTCGTTTTCGTATCGATTTTCATACGCGCGTAGGCAGTAAGCAAGTTTTTTTTTCTCAACTGCACCTAACAGCTTTTCCCTTTAGCTGGTAATTTTTTCACTGGCGCCCAACAATATGCTACACAAATTGGCTCACAGTTGAGTTTAATAAATGTTTTTCACAATTTTCAACACAATTTGTTGATTTTTCACAGAATTTTCCACTTTTTGTGTAGGCGTTTGCTGGCTGTGTGTATATTTCAGTTGCTTAGCTGTAAAAGTTTCTTTCTTTTAATTCGAAGTTACTTTTTCCGTTTCGTTTTCGTTCGTTTTGGTAGCAACGAAATGTCCCGTTGTACTGAAAATGTTCACGTTGACGTCCCACAGTTGAAGCTTGGTCGCCACACATTCGTTCATCGTTTATCGCCTTCGTCTGCTGCGTTGTCGGTCGTTTGTACATTCGGCTACCTCCTTCCGAATCGCGTGTTGCGTTTGAAACTTGTAGCTCTTGCTAGCTATGACGCAAAATTTTAATGGTCGCATACGCCAATTTTTTTCTCAACGCCTCCGCAGCTGTGCGATGAGAGCGTATGTATGCGACGATGGGCTTTGTATTGTATATAGTACACCAAACTGCCGCTGTCCTGCTGCTCTTGCTCCCGTTTCTTCTGCTATTGCTGCCATTGACTGCAATGGATATTAAGTAGCAAAAGTTGAGGTAAGAAAAAAAATAACGAAGCTTTGGGAGACAGAGGATACAGTAGCCGGTTGGTTGGTGATTGGTGGTGAGTATGCCAATCTACGAGTATGTATCCTGAGCGCTGCACAGTGTTATGGCAGTGGCACATGCTTGAGTAAAATCAAGTCTAAAATGAAGGGAAGGATTTGAAAACCGTATACGTGTTTTTTTTAAGACTTAAACAAAGCAAACTTCGGAGAATCCAAGACTTGGTCGGAGTAGAATAGAATAAAAGGTAAACATGGGCATTAGAAATATCAAGTAGAAAAGGAACCCGCCTTACTTTATGACAACAATTGGTGCCGAACGACGAACAGAAGAACCAACTGCCACGCCAATAAAGAAGAAAAATAATGACGTCTTAAAGCTTTAATTATTGCCAAGTAAATACAATACCGAACTCCATACCAAGGTAGATGAATATCACGGCAGCTTATACTTATAATAAAGCTTGAATATGAATATGATCGTTAATATATAGTTAATCTAGACGATATTTAAAGCTCTTCCACATCAAAGAAGCCGGCAAGGTTGATTCCCTTTCGTCCTAACCAAATATAGTAAGCATGTTTTTGGTATTTCTCCGAGAACTGTTTACTTTACTCGGTCAAATCTAAAATCTAAAATCCATTTTGATGCCATTTTTCCCCACTATGCGGACCACATCACCACCACCTCTCAGTTATCGGAAACGCGCAAGCGTATAATTAACCAATTGTACAAGCAAATATGCAGCAAAAGCTCTAATAACCATTGTAAAAATTTGTTGCTCGACCTCTATCATATACTCGTACTCGTACGTACCCTAACTTATTCTGTGAATCGGTTTTACATTCAAGTTTCTTCAGTTCATTGAAATACGAACGAACAGGTGGCGGTGGCATTGGCTTAGCGATAGTTTGTATTGAGTGCTAGTTGTGTGGGGTCAAAAGTAAGAAGTATGGCAGAGCTGAATTCACGTGGAGCTGTCGATTATGTATGTATGTCTCTCAGAGGCCGTAGTGGCCGTGTGGCCTACTGGCTTGTAGTGAGTGCTAACGAACCTTTGCCAGTTCAAAATATTCAAAATTATGGACTTAATTTCTAATTGCGGTGTCCTCTCGGCAGGGAATGTTACCCCATCTGGCATGTAAAATAAAAAAGCTTACCATCAGTTGTCCGGAGGGGGCTTAGAAATAATTTTGGGTCCCTCCATTTTTTAGAAAAACAGCTGATTCAGAGAGTGTAAAGTTTCAATTATGTGTATGTAAGGCGTGTTAAAAAATTTTAAAGTTATTTTTTCTTAACGTTTATGCTTCATTTCTACTCGGATTAAGCCTACAAGCATAAACACCAAATGTTCTACTCGAGTTGAATTCAAAATGGAGTTAATATCAAGGCTGCCAAGCCCAACTTCGCTAAATTTTACCCAAAGTAAGCAAGACATGGCGCCTGTACCCTAATAACTCTCGACCAATCAGCTTAACTTCGTTTCTTCTAAAATGTCTGAAAGATGTGCACATCGAGAAATATCTGGATGACGGTATACTCTCAAAAGCAAAACATGGCTGCACAAAGGGTAGATCGGAGACGCAGCATTACATAAAGTCGTGTGGAAAATAGAATCGGCTATCGATAATGGGGAATATACTTTGGGCATTTTCCTCGGTATATCTGAAACGTTCAACAATATTCGACGTTCAATACACATCCATGTGGCCATAAAAGCCTTAATTTCATACAGCAAGAAGCCAGCTGTCGCACTATGTAAGGAGGCGATTCAACTGTTACTGGGTGCCAGGTCACACGGGTAACGAGATAGCGGACAAACTGGCTGAGGAAGGTGTCTATTTAGAACAGGACGTAGTTATAAACTTTCCAGTTTCATTCAAGGAAGTAAAACAAAAGCAAGAAGGAATGCGTGGAGACAGTAGCTCACGTAATCTGTGAGTGTCCAGCATTCAGCAGACAAAGACTACGCTTACTTAGTGCAGAAAGCCTAAAGCAATGTTTTTCACACTAGCGACACAATAGGAGTGTAGCAGTAGAGTTTGGTTGTTGTTGTTGTAGCGGTTAGTAGAGTTTGGTCGCATGTAGTGGGTCTAGCAATTCTATGAATGTATGAATGTGACACTCAATAGGTCAGCCAGTTCAACCTAACCTAACCTATTTAAATAAATATATTATTACTTAAATTTTATACATCTGAGTATGCAAGCCAATTTCTCTTATGATTAGTTTATAATTTATAATTTTTCTCCTGAAGTGTGTGCCTTAATGTTCTCTTCAACATAAACCCACAGTTTATTCTAAACCGCCGCCGAACGGCCGAAGGATTTTTATGTGCAGTTTTTATTTTATGTCAGAAATACACTATGATGGCTCAAACTTCTCTGCCGAGGGACGACCGCAAAAGTTAACTCAATTTTTTTTTAATTAATTTTCTATAATTTTGGCTATTGGGGCCGCCATGATTATTTTATGTTAACCTAAAAATCGTATATCAAACAAAGTTGAAATCCCCTGAGCAGACAGTACAGTGGAATTAATAAAAGCCACAAACTTTTGGTGGGCGTACTAACTCGAAAGCCCATACAGTTGCTTTTGCTCTCCTTCGCCTCTCCATCAGCATGTCTCTCTTTAGCTTGAAACATTGGACAACAATTTTTCGCTCTGCGCTTTTTGTTTCTGTTTTAGCTAGAATGTTTACCAGAGAGCGTATGTATGTACCTACTATGTACATAGTATGTATGTATGTACGTTCTCTGTGTTTGACGCTGCAGCAGCAAAAGTAGCAGCAGGTGTAAGGCGCGGGTGTTGTTTAGATACACCGCACTGAATCTATTTCCATGTGGGATAGGACGAAATTTTTCATCAATGAAAATATTTTGAAGGACTTTGTGCACATGCGCATCCCATTTCGGTTGCTCCATTGAACTTTTTCGGCGCTCACAAACAAATAAACAAACATTTGCTGATATTCTGCAGGCACGAGCTCGATATTTCGTTGATTTCGTTGTGTTTGTGGCCCAGTGACGTGTGGGTTTTGCGCATAGAAAAGCTCTTAATATAGTATGTATGTATGCAAGTACGCATTCTATTATAAGTAGATATCGCTAGATAGGTTACCATTTGAAATTAAACACCATCTGATCCATGTTTGTTGTTTTATACATACTCGAAAATACAAACATAACGTAGATTTGTATGTAGTTGCGTTTATAAAGGTGGTACCTCCCTTATCAGCTAATAGTATTCGTATAACCATAAAAATCATTCAAGTCAAAGCCAAGTGCCATAGCTTAATAGCCATAAGCTTTATAAGTTTTATAAAACTTTACATATGCATATACATATATTGTACGTTCCTTCTTTTTATGCCTCTAATGGAAAATAGTTCATATTTTGCATTCAATTTCTCAATTGGCTCAGCAAAGTCATTCAATCGGTCACGTTCACTTCTTATCCATTGGTTCCAGTGGCTGATTTGCTTGTGGTAAATACTCGTATATGTATAGTCATACATAAATATTGTTATTAGTTTTGTGATTTGCTTAACAACCTTGAACTATAACTGTATAATAAAGTCCGGAATATTTGTATGCATGTTGGTCCACACACAAATTTATAAAAAAAAGTAAAAAGAAACCGAGCAGACGAGTAAGCTCGTACACTTTTGCTTCAGAGGCGGATCCAGAAACGATTCTTAGGGGAGAAAAATTTACCACAATGGTTGAAAAACTAAATTCCAAATACACAGAAACTTACAACAAAGTTTTTCTTCAAAAAATTTCATATTTGCTTGAGCTCTTGGAGGGAAACATGCCATTTTCATCAGCTGGATCCGCCCATGAATGTATATATGTATGTCTAATAAGCTTAATGTAAAATTTAAGAATTTGTATGTTGGTCATATTATAACAAAGAATTAAAAGTAAGGTTACCTTATGGGAGTGTATATTGGAAGTCACTTAGCCATTTTATATTCAACTTTAACTTAGTCTTCACGTTCTTTCTTTAGCTTACTTTCTAACTGGAAAACATAAATAATCAGCCGGAAGGAAATTTATATATAAATAAATACACATATGTACATAAATATAAGAGCAACAGCTGCCAAAATACTTTCCGAATATTTCATATTTGTTGTATTGTGTATACTTATAGCTTATACTTTCGGAAAAATTAAAAAAATAAATCTATAACTAATCCTTTAATTTACTCATTTCCGCTTTCTATAAATATAAAATTTAAAATATCCGTTCCTTTTATTTTAATACATTTATAAAAGCAACCCTTCGAATTGGAAAACAGCTGTTCATTGTACAAACAATAAACTGTTCCCAATAGCGCTACCACATTGTAATAAAAGAAATTAAAATCTGTATAACATTGAAGTTGTAATTATAACGAAATAGTTTTGCAATTAAGGTTTAAGGAAAACAAAAAATACTTCTGATATAAAAATAAATTAAAAGCATGCAATACGAATTTCAGCATCATCCTCATAATTTGATAACCACCACCTTACCCCTTTTCTATGAATCCGATAGCACTACATTTTTGACATTTACACTTGGTTGTTTTGCTGATGATTAATGCAAATATAATAATTTTCGTAAACACATATAAGTACATCTAGTGAAAATTTTCCATAAATTGAACAAATATTTGATAAAATGGCTGCTTTAAAAGGTAAGCATAATCATAGCACAAACTTCCTTCTAATTTAAAATACTATTTTCGTTTTATTTATTCCTTTTCTGCGCTACACCTTCAACGATATGACGGAATGACTGTGTATCTAACAGCGTAAGTGAACAAAAGATACAAAGCTCCAACATTATCAACATAATTGCGTTCTATTGTATTTAAACTTATTTTTACTTTTGGATACTCTTTTGCAGATTATTGATTTGTGCATTCTTAACATGCTTGGGCATGACCTTTCTTATATTGGCTTGCGCGGTGCCACAACCGAAAATTTTCTATCCATTTTTTGTATTGTTATTCTACGTTCTATCCGTTTTACCGGTATTCATAGCGAAACGCTTTAACCAAGGCAATGAGACTAATCCAAAAACGGAGTTTGCTCTTTTTCTCTGCGCTGGTATGGTGCTGAGTGCTTTCGCATTTCCCATAGTACTGGCGCATAGTCATGTGGTAAGACAAATATTTTATACACCTTGCTGGTGCTATTTAAACTTTCTTATTAAATCATTGAAATTTTAGATTACATGGACTGCAGCCACACTTACGTTGATTAGTAATGTGATTAATTATTTAACCATATTTGGTTACTCGATGAGAGATAGCGAATTTGATGCTCCATACGGTGGAATGTTTTAAATTGTAAACGTTTTTTAATATTAAAATTTTTTGTTTTCATGCAATCTGAGTGAAAAGACTCTTACATAGAAAAATGACTGCAATGGCTTCTTATAGTCGAGTTTACATAAAATATTTGAAGAAAACTATCATCACTTAAATTCCAACGAAATGTTACCGATGCAATGAATTTAACATTTTAATCAGAGTTGGACATACGTGTAGAGCGCCTTCAAGATTCTAGTAGATTTGAAAAAGGTTAAAGGCTAAAAGAAATATCACTTACATTGCAGCTAATATACATAAACACATACATACATACATGCATATGATTTTTTAGGTTTAAGATAAAAAGCTTTTTGTATTTACGATCAACTTGCGAAATAAAAAATGGTTGCTAATCTGGCACATTTTTCGTTTTAAGAAGAAAATTCATTAAACGTAAACAAAATTCAAATTACCAAATAATTACTATATTTGAAAGGAACGATTAAAGATAAAATAAATAAATGTATGTTATATAAACCTCATGCGCAATATAAAGAATCTCGTTTGTGTAATATTAGACACTGAATGTATGTATACGTAGTAGTGTATTAATACGGCTTTGAGTAATTTTAATTTAAATTCTAAATGATACTAAACCCTAAAATTTTCATTAATAAAAATTGGCCAATTTACTAATCGTATCAAATATTTTTACACTATTCAATTATATTTGGTTCAGAAACCTTACTCTTGAGAGATTTCAGGTGAACAGAAAATTTAGGGTCAATAAGATTATTATTTACCTAATTTTTTTATTCAATTTTGAAAATTATTATAAAAACAAATTTCTTGATGGCGGGCTCTGATTTTTTTTTCAATGAAAAGTGGACTATTTTAAAAATTTATTATGGAATGCTCAAAGTATGCAAAGAGATCTTGTAACTGCGGAATATGAGTTGAAATATTATATGAATATAAATCGCAATGAGATTTAGTGAACCCATATATGTACATGTCCTTGGCCGGATAAAAATCCGCGGTGTTCCGGTATAAAGACCCGACTGTCGCGGGAACTATTGGATTTTAGTCGCCTCTTAGCTCACCATTGTAGCTCTCTTTTATGTTGTCGCAACATTGTAATGTGTGCCAAGTCAAAATTTCCACTGTCAAACACGTTGAAACTCAGAAAGGCAAATCTTCAAGAACGGCCAGGCAACAAAGGGAGTCTCACACAAAACTCGAAATCCATTTTGTCGTGGACCTACTCTGTAGCCGATTGAACTGAAATCATACGGCCCTTCGAAGTCCCTGAATGCAGAAAGTACGGAAAAACGATCATGATAGATAAGCCGACCCAAAACATGAATTGGAGCGTGGCAACCGCTAAAAGGATTAATTTTTTAAATTGAATGAATTGGTAATAATTTTAAATGCTGGTCTTTCCGGTGGTCGAATAATTGAACGCAGTGCTAACCACATAGCTACTGCGGTCGCTCATTTGGCTGCTACTCTGCCATGGCCGAAATGGAGCTGGAAGAGATGTTATGATTTTCAATCACTAAAGCGAAAGGTTGGGGCGTTCTTATAAAAGTTGTTGCTCGAGATACAGCAATGTTCAGGGTGAAAAAATTAAGAGTCGCTTATCCAAAAGCTCGGCACTAAGCAGATGCCCAGGTTAGTTTAGGTTTTATTAGCTGTCGATAAACACATCGATTAGACTTGGGTCTAAATAAAACCACATCGATTTTTTGATAAATCCCATTAAATCAATAACCTTGACGTCGGCTTTCCTGAATAGACCATCCTCCAATGCCTAAACTTAACCTTGCCCAAAGCAGCGCGGTCGCATAAAAGATGGATGATCTTCTCTTATAAGAAGCTCCTGGTCTTTCTGCATATCTTCCTAGGGGACAGAGACCTTCAGAACTTGTATTAGTTGCCACCAAAAAAAATGCAGGCTCCCTTGCCACTATTGGCAGCCATAACTATAAAATTTTCTGTTTAGGAACCCTCATCAACAGCAACAATAATGTCAGCCGTGAAATCAGACGCAGAATATCTTTGGCCAAAAGATGCTACTTTAAACCGAGAAGACAAACGAAAAGTAATCCCCTCTCCCGACAAACCAAAACCAAACTCTACAAGCTCCTCAAAATTCGCGTCGGGCTATATGGCGCGGCAACCCGGACAATGACAACAACTATTGAGTCGGTATTAGTGGTTTTCGAAATAAGTAATTTGCAGAAGATTTATGGAACTGGGCATTGGTAGCGGCGCGGGCGGCAGATAATGGATCGACGACATTGACATATATATAATTGGCACTTCTTCACTGACGTAGACACAATTGGAAAAAGCAAGTACAGCCAGGTGTTTCCCTAACTGGTCTTTCCAAGGGAGTGAAAGCTTCCACCAGCGGGTACTGTATCGAAATCTTTTAAAGTTGGAGTACTCTTATCCATCCGAACCAAATAACCTAGCCAGCGCAGCCACTGTTTCTTGATTCGCTGAAATTTGTCATATATATAGCTCATCGCTCCACCGGCGATATTCGCCATATCCAATTCGTAGAGGACCATAAGTCTTACGCAAAATCTTTTTTTGTAACCGCTAAAGCGATTTTCGGCCGAGCTCCTCCCCCAATTTGTGGTTTTTGCGAATTGATATTTTCCCAATAAATGGAGGGACCTACGGTTTCTTATTAAACCGAACGACTGATGGTTTTTTATGATGAGTCTTTATTTCATGTCATAAATACACTCGGCGGTATTGACATTCCCGGCCGAGGGGCGACCGCAATGAGAAAACTTAACATAATTTTTTATTTAAATTAGATTTCTATAATTTTTAGATGTTGGTAGGACCAGGACTCGAACCCTGGTCTTCCGAATGGCAGTACGTATTGCTAACCACTCGGTTATTGCGGGCGCCATTGACATAGTTAAGTGAATAAAGAGACATTTCGTCCGAAAGTCCTCCATGGTGTTCCGTGCAGAGCTCACTGGTGAAAGCAGACGAGGAGGAAGATATCCACTCCCTTTGCTAGATCAGGTGGAGAAAGACCAAGCTTTACTTGGTGTCTCCAATGAACGCCGAAGAAGAAGAATTACACAGTATCTACTGTGGCCTAAGCGCGCCAATATTTCCAAAGCAGAGCCGTACATTGAAAAGCCCAGACATTAGAACCACTCCACGCTTACAGAAAGACAATCAATAACTTATACTATGTTTATTTGCCTTAACACTATCGCCAGGATAAGTTTTCATTTGGCTTTTACAAACTATTTCACTTGGCATCCCTGAGAACAGGTGTACATTTTCGACATTCGAAAGGGAAATATAACGAAATATGAAAACAAAAACACTCACACATGCCAAACACTCACATTACAACAAGGCAATGGCCAAATAATTCGGCAAAAATGTGACTGAGCGACCAAGTAAACGCTTTCGGCCGATTCAGTTGCTCTCGTAACGGCGGATAACGTGCAACAGAATTCAAAAGACACGAGCGCACGTACACGGCGTTTGCAACACACACGCACACACATACGCTTATATACTACATAGCAGAAAAAGCAAGCAAAGGTTTTAAAAGAAAAGTTTTTTTTTCATGAAAATTTGCTGTATAAGAAGTAAAATATGCGGAAAACAAATGAAAATGTGCGAAAAATTTAATTAAATAATTCAAAAGTGAATGCAATAAAAAAATGTGTGTGTGCTTTTGCAGGCATTTCAATTGAAATTTTGAGATGAAAAAAGTGCGTCAGTGCAAAAGTGAGAAAGAATCGATGAATTGATTGCATGCCAAGCAAGGAGCAGCGGTTGAAGGCAGTAGTCGGAAGGAAGGAGTACAAAGTGAAGTTATTGCAAAAACACCAAAGAAATTAAATGAAATAAAATGTAATTATGCACAAAAGGTGGAAATTTTGTTAAAAATCCATAGTGAAAACGCAAAAGAGAAATCTTTAAAAGGAAAGTGAATTTTTTTTTTTGCAGAAAGTTGAGTTGAATTGTAAGGACATACGTTGGCAGCGCAGTTGGCATAGATTTTTTTGATGAACTTCATAGCCTACTTACAGGCGTGTTGTTGTAAAAAAATTTTTTTGGTAGTACATGCCACTCATTGTTCTTGTTGCTGCTGACACAATTTTCCATATTAAGCCTTGCAAACCAAACAAACAAAAAAACAACAAATATACATACTTATACATGAATATAAGCATACGCACTTGCAATTACATATGTATGTATATGTATGTATGTAGCACAGTATGCGCGTTTAGCTCTATTATATGAATATGTATGTAAACCCTACTTTTGGTTACCTTCTTTAATGGCCTTTCTGCATTCTCCAAATCGATTTTCTTATGAAACCCTGTCGCGGCAAGTACGTTTTTTGGCGTGTTTAGCAAAAAACAAAAAACAAAAAAACAAACAGCAATAGCAATAGCAAATTTTTGTTTTTTTTTTTGTTTGTTTCTGTTTTTGCTTTTGCTTTCAACTTCGGCAATCGATAAATCAGTGGATTACATAAAATTGTTGTTGACATGCAGCAGTGAGGCAGCCATCTAAGCGTGACACACATACCCGTACACACACGTGCATGTGCTGTAGAAACAAACTTTTCTGGCACACTTGACGCTTGACGCTGTCGCACAGCTTCCGTTTTTCGTAAAAATAGCGTCAATAGACATTTTGCTTCTTTTTGATTGCTCCCAATGCAAGCGTCAGTGGCAGTGGTTAGTGTTGTATATACAAATATACATACATACGAGTATTTGTATTGGTTTTGTTTGGGTATGTCATTTTGAGTTTGACATTTTGTTTTTGCTCCTCTTTTTTCCGGTTATTCTCTGCTAAAGGGTTTTCCAATAAGAGACGTAATTTTGAATAGTCTGCTGTTCCGGTAGATGTCACTTTTGAAACTGTAGTTTTTGGATATTTGACAAGTCAAATCTATGCCAGTAATAGAAATGGAACGATACACGGTTTAACATTACATTGAAATTATTAAAATTCACTACAAAAATGGCGAAAACCTGGCAGAGACAATTCGTAAAACTAAAACATTTTTCGGTCGTCGTGAAGCACTTTGTGGAAAAAATGAAGCAGAAGTTATTGTTGTGAAGAGTAAAACACTCAAGAACAACTGGAATTTTGTTGCTGTAGCCCAAAGTGTTGAAGAACCCCCAGGTTTGTCCATTCCAGGTCGTTTTTTGGAATTAGAAATTCAGCAAATGTCATTAACCCGTATTCTGCATAAATACCTGGGTCCTATGGCTTATAAAGTTCAGTTAACACAAGTACTCAAGCTAGCTGATCGTGCCTTTGCCGATTGAGTCCTTGAAATGCATGAAAATGATCCGGAATTTATCAACATCTTCACTGATGGGGCTCGTTTCCACCTCCATGACTAAGTCAATAAGTAAAACTGTCATCTGGGGTTCGGAAAACCCAAGATTTTTTGTTGGAAAGCCACTACATCCTCAACGTTTAACTGTTTGGTACAGTTTATAGTGCGGCGGTGAATGGATTGTGCTATCGAGAGATGATTAATTATTTTTTGTGACCGCATTTGGATGATATTGATCTGGCCAACGTTTACTTTCAACAAGACGGCTCTGCATGCCACACAAGCAACGAAACTATCGACCTTTGAAGCGGGAAATTTCCGGTTATCTCTCGAAGAGGTGATCGCAATTGGCAATCGAGATCTTGTGATTTAGCACCTTGCCACTTCTTCGTTTGGGGCCACGTAAAAGATTAGGTCTACGCTAACAGCCCAACGATTCAAGACCTCAGATTTGTGAAGCAATTGAGGGCATACAGCAGGCACTTTGCGATTTGGTGATGGAAAATTTCATAAAAAGGCCTGTAAACATATCCGTGGCGGCCATTTGGTTGACATTGTTCCATTATTAATGGCATATCTTCCTCTTTACTTTGAAATATTAAAAAAAAATGTAATTTTTCTTTCATAAGAACATCTCTTATTAGAAAACCCTGTATTTGTTTTATGTTATTTTATTTTTCCTTTTTTCTTTTAATTAATGCTCGCATTGGGTGTCAATTGTTTTAAAATAGATGAACTAAAAAGGAAAACAATATCTTTTATTGAAAAAATTTAATTAATATGCATTTCCTCTCTATAATTTAAATTGAAATTGATATAAGCGTTTGCTCTGCCAGTGGTGGTCTATACATATGTAAATATGTACATACGTGTACATATGTAATTATTATAATTTTTATTTGGGATGCAGCAGAGTGTGCTCAGGGATAGAATATCAGAGGTTCGAATCCTGAGGTCACACCTTAGAACTGAGTGTCGAAAAATCCAATACTCTTATATCGCATGAAGGCTGCTCATAAAAATACTATCATACTGTGAGGAGGTGGTATGAGACATATCGCTCTTTTAAATGTAGAAAAACTATCAATACACACAACCACAAGATCACAAATTAAGGGAGAAGCTCGGCCGAAGATCACTCAAGCGGTTTTCCACTTAGAGGTGTTATTTTCATATTCAAAGAAACTTTTGGCTTAAAAGATCGATGGTTTCGTTGCTTTTGTGGCACGTAGCGCCGCCTTGTTGAAAGTATCAATATAATCGAAATCCGGGCATAAAAAACAATTATTCATCTCTTGATGGCGCAATCCATTTACCGTAACTGATGCTCTAACCTCATTTTCGAAAAAATATGGTCTAATGACAACGCCGGACCATAAACCGCGCCGATTAAAAATGCGATACATTCAGTTTAGAAAATTACTTTTAATCAATTCAAAGTATAAAATTTGTGAAAATAATAAAAAATTCGGAAACAATTTACATTTGCTCGATATGACCACCTCTTTCCTTGACTATGGTCTTAAGACGGTATAAAAACGAATCGCAAGCTGCCCAAATGTGACTTGCCGGTATTTTGGTCCATTCGCGGACAACGGTTTACTTCAGCGCCTCGAGACTGATATATCTTTTAGCTCGGATCTTGCTCTTTAAAATGGCATAAAGAGAATAATCCATCGGATTAGCGTCTGGTGAATTCTAGATCCATTATGTGGACGTTATGAAGTTCGGAACGTTGTTTTCCAGCCATTCTTGATTCACTCGAGCTTTATGAGATGGTGCCGACTCCTGTTGAAACGTCCATGGTCTGCCACCAAATGTTTGTCTGCCAACAGCTTCAAAGCAACCTCCAGAATATTTTTTCGATAATATTGCGCATTTACTTCGACGCCAGATTCGATGAAAACGTTTGGAGAGCGCTCATCTGCGGTTGCAGCGGCTCAAACCATTATCCGTGGCAGGTGCCGCCACCTGGTGGCAAATCGATGACTCAAATTCTTGTATGAACGGTCGGTCAGGTAAATCCTATCCTTTTAAGAGTTTATGGATTGCTCAACTGTAAAAATTTTCTCGTCAGAAATGTTGGGAAATTGATCACTTTCGGCTAAGGGAAGCAACGCCTTCGCTCTCTCAAGTCTGATTCCTCTCTTTTTCGCGTTCACTCTCGTGCTCTTGTAAGCAATACCCTAAACTGTCATTTACATAACGCACAGCCATAACACCCGACTGTAATATAATATACCAACACGAGTATTTTCTGCGGGACAGCCGGCAGTAATGGTATCGTCAAGCGGTGACATTTTTTCATTTACATAGCGCTCTCATAAGATAGGTTGCTATGGCTGGGAGGTATGTAAAATGGGTAGTTGCAGCATTAGCTAACCTACAGACAGTGGATGCCCGTGCGCCAACTGCGCGAGCGGTCTGAAGTTCGTTTCACTTTGAGTTCCGGACATTGTATTTCATAAAACGAAGATTATTAGAACAAGTAAATTAAAGATAGTAATACAAGTTACATTAATTAACAATGTTATTGTTGTTGTAGCCGCAAAAATATTCCGTAAATTAGTTTTCCAGGAATATTACGAGAGTGATTATTTTTAGCAGAAAAAAATTTGGATTGCTCCGGTTCCGTGAACTATTAAATTTTAGTCACCTCTTTCGACATGCATAGCTTACCACGGGTAAATTCTTGAACCTCTCACCCGCATAGGTACACTAATTGACAATATATTTATTTTCCCCATTGGTATGCATTATTGTTCTAGGAGCGTTATTGCTCAATCGAGATATTTTTTCAATGTTTTATTTATTAAAAAAATGTATTAATCTTGGACCCTTTTTTAATGTTTTGTATATGTATATATCATAAAGGCACTAGCTTTCTGTTTCTCTGCCGTTTACATAGACGGATGTTTACGTGTTAACCGAAAATACAAAACTGATAATTGGATTTCAGAAACCCACACAGGCGTAACCGGCTCATTTTAAATGTTTGTTTTCATTAATTTGAGTTCAGAACGATATGTATTTGATATTTAAACTGAATACTCTTTCAGTTATCTTATTCGTTATTTGAGGTACTCAATGAGAGAAACTGTGTGGGTCGTTATATGTGTAGATCCGAAAAAAAAATTAATATTTCCAAATACCAAACTCTGTAAATTAACTTCAAAATGAAATAACAATACTTTTACTAGTAATGTGAAAATATACGCAGCGTACGTTCGTCGGTCAGCAATTGTCGTCTGTTATAGCAAATGTAAAGCATTTATGACACTTTCATAAATATTTACATTAACTGATAAACTAAAAGATTAAAAGGATTATTTTATAGCTGAAAACACTTGCTTCAGCGATTAAAATTTGTCAAGAACTTTTCTTTGTTTTGTTTTCATTACATATGTATATTATATGTATATTAATATTATATATTCCGCAAATTGTTTTGTTTTATATTTCTTTAGGTAAATACATATGTTTCTTCAAAAATATATATTTGTTGCTGTCTGCGTATTGCCAAATGAGCGTGAGGTGCACATAAATAGATTTAACATAGCATACACACATACATACATACATACATACGCTAAGTTAACAGAGCACAAATATAGCTAATATTTTATTTATGTATTGCTGTTTTCGTATATTTGTATAAGCTTAATGCCTCGTTGTCAGCCAAGGCGTTAGCGTACGTAGTAAAGTTTTCATTTCTTATTTTTATTTTTTATCAAATTATTTTTTTTTTTTTATGTTTTAAAATTAATTCTCTTTATTTTTGACAATTTGCCAGAGTTCAATGTGAGCATGCGACGCGCTCACCCACACTTTTGTAGCAAATTTATTACGGCATTATACCGCAATGACGAGAAATGCTCGTTTGTCTGTCACATTTTTTGGCCGGTCTTCTTCTGCTTTGCTGAAAAATATACAATTTTACAACTTAATTTCCATGCCGACGCAAATGATGTCCTATAGCACTTAGTATTTATATTATATTTTGTTAAAATTGTAAATATGTACATACATATGTGTGTAAGTATGAAAATGATTTTCATTTAATATTAGATTTGAACGACGCGTGAGACAGCATAAAGTGGGCGTGTGACAATTACTTTTAGCTCATAAAATCTTATTTTACATTGGCTAAATTAATTTTGGCTTTTTTCTAGCGATTTATTTTTGTGTGGAGATCTAGCTGCAGGCCGAATATATGGAAATATAAAAAATATTGTTTTTTTCTCCCCGTTGATAGTTTTTGTTTTATTAAAAACTGCTCCAGCTGAGTTGACTGAACTTAATTTCTATCATTTGCAGTCATGAGCGAGTCATTTCTTCTTTTTCCAGGTCCTTTCTGCTGCCTGGTCTTTCCCCACCTGGTCTAGCCAACGTAGTGGGGGTCTTCTTTTTCATCTACTTTTAGCGGCGAGTTCTGCTTCGAATATTTTCAACGCCATCGTTCGGTCGCCTACTGCATTTGTTGTCGTCCATTCATAAATTCTTTACAAAACTTTTCTTTCGACCTTTCGGCATTATATAACAGGACGATAATGAGGAGCGACTTTTCCAGTTCGGTTTTTGTTCGTTGAGAGAGGATTTGACATTTCATTTGCCTACTCAGTCCACAAGAGTAGACAAGAGTGATTCTGCGTTTAAAACTTTTGTTTAGTATGGAACGGCTTCCAGAGGTTTTTACATCATATTCAGACATAGCGTAGAGTCTGGTCCTTTTCGTGCTATGAAGCGCTGTTTTAAAACTGAAGAAGGCACTGTGTGTTACAATCCTTCCCAATAAGCAGTCAATGGTTGATTTATCAGATCCAAAGCTACTCTGATAAGGTCCAATCAGTTCGTAGATGGTTTTAATTTTTTTTAGATAATGCAGTCCACAGAGCCTTTTACGCAATCTTGGGAATACTTATCTCATGGTAGTTGACGGGCACCGGTTTTTTTTCATGAGGGTACAGCGAGGTTGTGCGCTTAAAAAATCTAATGGAAACCTAAATATACGAGGGCTGCTATATATATTTCCGGCCTAATAGACAAATAAGATATTTAGTTTCAATTTAGCTACCACATAATTAAGATGTTTGATATTGTTTTTTAAGTTTTTCCAACTTTTTATTTTTGTAAGTTTTTATGTTTATGTATGTATGCATATACTTTAATGTGTTTATTCATGTTTCTTTTTTCAATATAAATAAACAGAAGCCCCTGAAGATGCTAAAATATTTAGCGAAACGTCGGGCAAAAAGTGGAGTAAATTTGTTTTATTTGCACTGAAAAAAACCAGATCAGCTGTGCCTAAGTAAAAAATTATAATCACTAAAATACGAATATTTATCAACGAAAATGGTTTTATTGTTTTTCAAAATAGGCTCCATCAAGATTTATACACTTTTGCATGCGCTCAAACCAATTTTCGAAGCACTTTTTCTACTCCGATTGAGACACCTCCAAAACATGGTTTTTGAATGCTTCAACAGCATCTTCTGGCGACGAAAATCGTTGACCACGCATTATTTTCTTGATGTGTGGGAATAAAAAGAAGTCATTGGGTGCCAAGTCAGGGCTGTACGGTGGATGACCCATCAATTCGACGTTTTGGCCTGTCAAAAAGGCGCTGGTTTGAGCCGATGTGTGAGAGCTCGCATTGTCATGGTGCACAATGATTCGTCTTCTCTTGTTCGTTTATCGAATTTCTCCGAAGACTTCAGGCAAACAAATGGTGGTGTACCACTCCTACGTTGCTCAAGCGGAACAGTCGCCACATGACCAGTTTTGCTCAAGCGGAACAGTCGCCACATGACCAGTTTTGCCAAAGAAACAGGCGACCATTTGCTTCGAAGTGCTTCTTCCACGAACAACTTTCGTTGGATTTGGCTCGTCCTGGAAGACCCACACGGTCGATTGCTGCTTTGTTTCGGGCTCATACGCATAGATTCATGATTCGTCACCTGTGACGATCTTATAAACGTCTTTTGAAGCATCGCGATCGTATTTTTTCAGCATTTCTTTACACCAATCCACACGAGCCTTTTTTTGAGCGATTGTCAAATTGTGCGGGATCCAACGAGAACAAACCCTTTTTACGGCCAGGTGTTCATGCAATATCGAATGTATGCTGGTGGGAGAAATGCATAGGCATGCCTCTATCTGAAGGTATGTTACATGACGGTCTTGCATTATCAGTTCACGTACGGCATCGATGTTTTCTGGCACAACGGCTGTTTTTGGGCGACCTTTGAGCGAGCGTCGGCCACGATTGAATTCGTTGTACCAGTTTTTCACAGTGCTATAGGATGGTGCTTCATAGCCATACAAAGATTTTAGTTCATCGATGCACTCTTGTCGTGATAATCCACATCGAAAGTTGTGAAAAATGATCGCACAAAAATGTTCACGAGTTAATTCCATTTTTTGGCCGAGATGAATTTTTTAATTCCCTGTAAATAAAACAATTCACGATTAAATGACAAAACGTTCTGAGTGATGTTATGCTAAAAAATGTCAAACACTTAGTGTTGCCTAGGCCAGAAATATATATAGCAGCCTTCGTATAATATAAAAACTAATGACACCCAAGGGTGCTTCGTTACACTAAAACAAAAATAGTAAAAAAATTAAAAAATCTAGAAAATTCTAGACCTTTTTTGTATCAGAATTTCAATAATTTGTTTTATTTCATATGTTTTGTTTCAGATTATTCACTTAAAATCTCTTTTTAACAATATCAAGACCCTCTCGAATTCTTGAACACTTTATCAGGAATTCTCGTACTATTTTTATGATCCATTCTTTTTGATTCACCCTCAGCAATTAGTCTCGTGTTTGAATTTTAGCTTCCGTACTTCCAATCCTTCCACTTGGACATACGTGGAAAGAATAATCAAAAACATGTATCCCTAACAAACTTCTTAAGTAACCAGCATTAATATTTTCAAAAAGGTTGCAAGACTCTTAAAAACAGGTGATATCTCTTTTAAAAAATATTGCTACCGCAGTGCATCGTGTATTATCTTAACAATTTGATTATATTTAAAATTACAAAAATATGGCATCCCTCAAAAACATTTTCCATTGTAAGTCTACAAGTTCTCTTTAAGCCAATACATTCAATATAACATTTTATTTTATTTACTAGTTTAAACGTATTTTCCTCAGAAAGTTTTCGGAAATTGTTTTTTTTCGATATTCGCGGTTTAGTTCATCATGAATTCGTTCCAACGGGACAGACGGTCAATAAAGAGTATTAGCGTTTTCAGGTGTTTGTGCGAAAACATCTGTCGTAAATGGCCGGAGGGGCAACGTTGCTCAAAAAATTTTATTCATTAAGTCCTTATTTCTCTTCAGCTTAAAACCCATATTGTAATATTTTTATTATTGTATAGCATTTTTCAAATTCAAATTCAGAACAGGTGGTATCTCTGCGAATTGTAAATCTACATCATTTTTGAGAGCACACTCGAACACAAACAGTCCTTTTGTCAAACTAGGCTTAGGAATATAGCTTGGTTTCAGTCGAAGGTATGCTTACAGAAGACTTTAGTTTCAAAACAAGTGGCTAGTCTGTTGAGTTCTCTTAGCAGTTTAATGTGGATTTTTTCTTCCCCCACATTCCTTTAGTACATCGATTTAGAAAAAGCTGGTTTTTCATGATTTTGGGTAGGGGTTTGAGTATTTTCTAGAGCCTTAGATATCCGATATTTTTCCATTTTTCAACTGTTCAAATGTTTGTTTGAAGTTTTCGAGCTTTTGAACATTTTGAACAGGAAAACAAAAGTTTAAAATTTTATTAACCAAAATTTTCAATGAATTTAACACTTCGCATGATACATTAAAATTTATAAAAAAAAAGTCAAAAAGTGTAAAAGTGGGCGTTTTTAAAATGCAGAAAATATCCTTTCCTATAATCTTCTGACATTTATTTTTTACTATTATTTTTTTAATTTAATTTCCAAGCGTTTATGTACTTTTTCAAGTGCGAATTCATAAACTAAGAGACTTTGTGTAAAGATAAATCTTAATATTATATTTTCTACTAATTTCAACCAGAAATTTGATTTCATAAGCAACACTTGGTATTTTCGGGTTATCTCTGATCTTTAATTCTTTGAAAATTAAATAAAAATATTAGTTGGGAAACACACTTATACTTTAAATTATTTATTAACTGGCGCTCACTTTGCTAAATAACTTACTTAATAAATACGTATAAATTCACTATCTTCAATTATAGTTGCAAGAAAATTCAAATGTGATAAAATTTTGCAGTAAAATACTAAAAAGCGCTAGTAAATAGTGGGAAATAACTGTTGCTGCCTGAGAGGTTAATTATTTGAGAAAGCAGCAAAACATATCATTCAGAATGGTTGTATAGTATCGCTGTGAATGCTCCGAGGAAGATGATTATTCCATAGAGCCGACTGATAGAAACGAGAGAATTACTCAATTACAAGAATTTGATGAAAGGTAAGTGATTATATTTTCTAAATAAATACTAAATAATTTTTATTGGGAGCTACATTAAAAAAAAAACAAGAAAGAAGAGTCGTCTTTATACCTTTCATGACCATATCAAATTTATGGTATTTTTTTTTATTTCTGAAAAAAAATGTTCTTCTTATATCTGAAAAATTGGTCGGAGGAGGCTGAAAGAGGTTTTCGGGTTTTGCTGGTTTTCGGTGTTAATATTTATTAGTAGATACGAATCTATAATACCAAATTTCAGATGTTTTTTGACAGAGTTTTGACCTCTTATCTGAAAACATCGATGTATGGAAGCCACATGCCTTAGTCGTCCAATTTCGATAATTTTTAGTACCAATGTATAATTCAGCCGTAATAACCAAATAATTAGTATTGTGTACTACCATTCGGAAGATCAGGGTCCGACAAAACATCCAAAATATATAGAAAATTAATTTATATACAAAAATTAAGTTGCGCTCGCCCCTCGGAAGGGAATGTCAACCACCCGAGTGTATTTCTGGCATGAAATAAAAGCTCCTTTTAAAAAAAACCATCAACCATTCGGTGCTGTTCAAAGACGGCTTAGTAGGTCCCTCCATTTGGGAAGAGAAGCTAGGCCGAAAATCCCTTCAGGGGTTACAAAGCCCCAAATACATTATTATTAATGTGCAGAATACCAAATTAGATGATCTAAAAAATTGGCCGTATATATGCTATCGCGGTCCGATGATATTTCACCCACAGAAAGGTATGAAAATATGAAAAGGGCAAAAGTTATAAAAGTTTATAGTCATTCTGCGCTCTATGATAAGGCTTTTAATGAGCTGCAGTAGCCGAGTGTTAGCAGTGCATACTACAAGATGGAAGGGCATGGACTCAAGTTCTGATCCAACTAACATTTAAAATTATGTAAAATAAATTAAATTATTTTTTTATATATAATTTTTCGGCAGGGAATGTAAAGCCCTCTGAATGTATTTCTTACATGAACTAAGAACTTCTCACAAAGAAAAACCGCTCGAAAGCGGCTTAGTATAAACTTTAGGTCATTCCATTGGTTGAAAGAACACTAAGGCAAAATATTTGTCAGAAAATTCAAAGCCACTTACTATGTCTGAAACATCGTTTATTATCGTACAGCTCGTAGCGGACCTGCCGTGTCCTGACGAAGTCTGTGGTGATTCCTTAGAACAACTCCTTTCATGCATCTCGAGCAAAATTTAGTTCATGGTGAATATCTCTTCAGTTTTAGATTTACCAGTTATGGTCCGCTCGCTGGTGGTTGGCTTTAATCTTTTACACAACATTCTGGCTAAGATATTATAATACGTGATGTTGAAGAAACTTATCCCACGATAGTTGGCCCACGGTCTTGAAACCTCTTCATAAAATTTTCGAGCAATTCTTCTGCAGATCTTATCCCCCGAGTTTTTTCATACTCACGAATTTTAGTTCTTTTCCCCTACAAATGCTTCTCATTCCTCTCTTCAACTCTCGGTATCTTTCCCATACCACTCGCGTTGCGGTCAATCGAAACGTTGCGAAATACGCAATCTATTTCCTCTTCACGTGGGTGCGACAATTCTTCGCGACTTCGTCGAACATCAATAGTCGCATTGGTGGCTGTATATAGGGAGCTTGAAATGTCAACCAGTTCACTCATGCCGAGTTTTTGCCAAGCGCTCTTAGAGAGGAGTAAATAAACTTGCGAATCGAGTAGAAAATCGTTTGACTATCTGTTGTGATGACAGCTTCTCGATGTAGAACCTTTCTTAAGTTAGTCATCCGAGTTGATGTTGCGACTTCAGCGAGTGTAGTGGATTCCGTTTACCAGAACATGGTCGATCTGGTATCAAATTTTTCGCTCAGTGACAACCAAATAGCTTCATGAATTGTTTATGCTGAGATCTGATATCATATTTCTGGCACCGGTGAAGTCCATCGAGGATGCTGGAAACCGCTGCTTCCAACTCGACAGCCGCACCTCTAGTTAACAGGCACTGCGAATTAGATTTCAGGGTATCCTTAAACAGAATATATCGGAGTGACTCCACTAGAACTGTCCTAACCTCTTAAAGAAAAATTCAAAGTTCTTTTAAATTTAGCATTACACATATTTTAAATCGAAACTATATTTTAGTGGCAAATATAGGTAGGTTCAAAAATAGTCAATAAGCATTGGAGGTTAGTCAGTGAAAACTTTATTTATAATAATCTTAGATATATGAAAACATGAAAAATCGAAATTGGATTTGTAAACTTTAATCCAAAAGTAAACACAAATAAAGGTTAACTTTAGAAGAAGTTATTTCATGGTTTTGTACACATAATTTTAATTTTTTTTACATATGTATAGATGTACATTGGTCCATTATACTTTTTTTTTGAAATTCTAGTTCAAAGAACTCATCAAAAGTTCAGCTAAACACTTGAAAGAGAAACAAGAATTGCTTAGGATGGGTCGTTGGCGACGGACAACGACGAGCCCACCCACTACACACAACAGATGGATGCTGACGTTGACAGGTGAGCGTTGTGCCTATAAATATGTATGAATTTTTGCCATATACATATATACACACTTAACTACAAATTAATATACATATACGAATATGAAAAATAAAAAATAATAAAAATAAACATTCAGCCATTTGTTCTATAAATAAATTCCATCATTTATCATTGTTTATAAAGCAAAGTGTCATACGAACATGAATTGAAATGAATTCAAAAATAAATAAATATAAATTTATGTAAATTTAATTATCTCTTAGCTACCGAATTTTTCAGCGGGAAAGTATTGTCAAATATAATATCATTTTTTGGCATGGTGAAATCAGAAAAGGTGTGATCAATAGCAATGTAAAATACGTAGTTTTGAAAAAATCGGCAGTTTTATTGGTAATGCGACATGTGTATGCTTTTATAACAGTAGAAAATATTATTCAAATACTGCAATCAAATAATTTTTAAATATGGCTCACCAGACAAAGTTAGCTGAATTTTATTCGTTTTATGTGTCGGCGTAAAAAATGTCTTTTTTAGCTGAAAATAAAAGAAAAGTATGCACTTGCAAAGCAAAATAAATGATTTTCTTTTTTAATTTTTTTTTGAGAGGCTTTTTATTCTAAAAATTAATAGAAAAAATGTTAACAGACATAAAGCGATTAATTTGAAAAAATATTGGATTCTCTTATTCCTGTAGCCGATCTCCAAAAGGGCCTCCAAAAAAAAGGTGTCTGGCGGTGAGGAAAATATTTCTGCTTCAAATTATCTGAAACCCGAAAACCAAAAACGAATACAGGAATAATGAAAATTTCGATTTTTTTGTGATAGGCTCTACACTTCAAAGTGGCTTAAAAAATTGAAATTATTGTCAAAAATGTTATTCCTTCAGATCATTTCCTAACAAATGTGTCTTAGAAGGTCGTGTGAAATTTTTAAGTCGATCGGTTTCGAACCACTTCACTAAGTACGAGACATCCTTAATGATACGATCATATCTCCGAGACTCGGACTAACTTGAGATTTTCAGAAAATATTCTCAAATATATGCATATTCGAAAAATTAAAAAAAATAGATTTTTTTTTAATTAGAAGGGGATATAACCCCTTTAATTCATGGTAAATATTCCATCATGGTTTGGACATTTTAACATAAAAAAGCAAAAGTAAATTTGGAATCCAGGGTATACCTAGGTACTCGTTTAACAGCTGAGTGGAGAACGTGTTCTTAGAGCAGGGATCGAAAATAATCATAATTTTTGATTTTACAATAAAAAACAAAAAATAAAAGACTTTCGCGTATCGCATGGGAGTTTTCTCTATATACATATTTCTAGAGGTTTATTGCGGTTCTGTAGTGATGTCGGAAATCGGAATCAATATCTATAGAAACCAAAATTAATGATAAATTAAAATTTTTACTTACTATTCAGAATATAATTATTAATAATTAAGGTATATTTTTCAGATCAGATTTTGCATGATCTGTAAAGCAAATACGAAATTCCATGCACATAGTTAAAATTAAAAAGTTATGAGGCAAAATAATTTTCCGAATTCGATGAACTTTCTTTTGGAGATAATCAAGCATATTTGACGTTAATTCAAAGTTCATTAATTGGTTAGTTTATAATAAAAGGAATTTACCATCTAAAAAAAAAATTATAAAAAAAAATTCAAATATTGAAGCACCACGGAGACTGCGCAATGCTTTATGGGCCAAAGCGGATAAAGAAAAGACGAAAGCACGTCAGTACAGTATTTCACTGCTGCAAATAAAGTACCTTTGATATCAAACCATACTGCTCCAAGATACACTGTTACTTGCGGAGCATATATGTCTGAAATGAATAAAATTATTAAAAACAAATTGAAAGTCACCAACTGACTGAACTTTTATTAATCCACTCGTAAATATAGCATAAAAGAGTGAGCTTAATAAATTAAAAAGTAGCAAAAGTTTCATAATTTTTTTACAACTTTTTACTACTTTTAAAATCATTGCCGGAATAAAACTGCCGAAGAAAAGAGGTGAATTTTCTGATCGCACCTGATAATGATTGCACCATGATATTTTGTAAAATATTGACGAATATTTATTACTACAGTAAAAATAAAACCATATAAATATTTCTATATTTTCTAAGTAATAAATTTTATTATTGTAGTAGTGACAAGATAATGACTTTGTTTGTTAAAAGTTTAGCAGCTGAAAAACTTTATACTATTATTTAAATAATTTTCATATGTACATACATATATTTTCAACAAGCTTTCGATGAAAAAATACTTCACGGAAAATAATAAAAATATTGGAAATTAAATTTTGCGCACATGTTAAACATTTCGATTGTTGCGCTTCTAAATATAAATATTTATTTCCATTTTCATATTATGGATCTCATTCACACATGTACAACATCAATAAGTACCTATGTACAATACATATTCGAATCTTCAAAGCAATCAGAAAATATTCATATTCACCGAAACGTAAAGCTCTAAAATAATATTTTTGTATTCAAACATATAAAATTAAATGCATTTGTTTACTATGAAATACTAGAGAAATATTTATAATTCAATTTCGTATGTCTTCGGTATTTTAAGTATTGATCTTCCAATTTAAATACGTAAATAAATGAATTTCATAGGGTGTGCCATAACAATGGCATGTTTTTTTTATTCTAAATATTTTGTATACTATCTAAGTATTGAAGACATCCTATAAAAGTATGTTAAATAATTAAAAAAAAACAAAATAATGCAATAAGTAAAATGTATTCATAGTGGAATGTCCTCAAGTAATTCAATAAATTTTTTTTTCTTTTCTTATGCCAGTTCGCTTGGATTCGAACACGGTATTTTGCGACAATATTTTTAATTTCATTCTACAATAGGCGTATTTTTAAATCGCGTTGAATTTGGTCGCCCTTAGGGAACCGATAAGCGTATGTCAGAGTTCGTAGCGTCTTGCACTGAAACCTTTCAAGAATTTCCAACTGTGAGGAACAGTTGAAAAGCGTACGTCCATCCTGCTAAAGCACGGATTTGTACAAGAAGAGCTTGTTCTTAATGGAGAGATGGCATCGACGATTTAAAAGCTAATGCTTTCTACGAAATTTTATTCCAAAGGATTTTCTCTTGACGAAGAAGTCGTCTGTCCAAGTGAATTCCCAAATACTTAGTACTTCGGTTTGTAGAAGGTCGCGTGAATTGATTTTACCTCGTTAACCCTCAAGCAACATCGTGTAGCTCTTTTTTTATTTTAAATGACAGGCCTTTGTACCATAGGCTTGAGATATGTCCAAAATGACAGTTGAACCACATTCTTTATACTCGAACAGGAATTGAATTTTTTAGTATTGTATCCATGGAGTCCTGGTTCCACTAACATCCAAAATTATAGAAAATTAATTTTTCATTTGCGATCGCCCCTCGGTGGGGAATGCCAAGCCTTTCGAGTGTGTTTCTACCATGAAAATCAAAAAAAATTATAAAAACCCCCCAGGTCGTACGGCTTTTAATAAATTGTAGGACCCTCCACTTGTTGGAAAACATTCAGATTAAAATTTGCCTAAAAAATATATAAAATACCTATTGACTTTATCGTTTGTACAGAATTAAATATCTCAGCTCGATTGATTACAAAATTTGTTTAGAAACAGTTTTTCAAACACATATGACAAGATTTGATGAGGTTAGGTACGGCGATTTCTTCTCCGACTGCCCTGGTTTTAAAACCATCTTGATTTCGTATTTGATGTTTTGTTGCCTTTTAGATTTTCGATAGTACTTACTATATTACTTCTATTGAAATTCTTCATCGACAGTTTAGCTCTCAACTGTCTACCCAGTCCAAAGAGTAAAGTATAGTTGACAAGAGTAATTCTGGGGTAGATTTCAAGGCTGAAATGTTGTTGTTCGAGTTAATACTACCAATGCCTCCATTACTCTCTATACTCTCTGTAATGGGGCATGCCAGCTAAAGTACTGCCAACGGGTTTTACACTGCGATGCTTAGATCTGTACTGGTCTGGTGTCCAACATTCTATCGAAAATCTACCCTCAGTAAATTCAAAAGAGTGCAAAGCGTAGCACTCATATGTGCCGGCCATATGTTATGATGACTTAGATAATCGAAGTCTAATGGTACTCTCGGCTAATTGTAGCTAGTCTGGCAGCACTAAGAGCCCTGGAGTCCATCATAATAAATTCAGAGAAACGGTAGAAGATTGCCGCTAATTACTAAAAGATATGGTTAAGCAGTTCTCTCTGAACCTACTAAGGATGCCAAGGCACAGTAGCATACCGGGTAACGAGATGGTAAACAAGCTTGCAATGAATTAGACTTTCCTTCAACTTTCACCATCATGGTAGAGTCGGAACATGTCGTTCTCTGCTTGTAAACTCACCAAAAGAGAGTTTTTCATGCCTTCCGACTAGGATCCCGGCGACATGGAATAAAATAAGATCGAGAGAAGTTATTACACTAAAAAGGAACGAAATATCTACAATGATGGGTCTTTTTATGGCTAGTGATATAGAAGCCAATACGCGAATGCAGTGACAGCTTGTTTGATGACCACAGCTTACACAGCTATATTAGTTTTCAGGAATATCAAATTCAGACTCCTTTTCGTGCTACTAATCCCTTTTCTCCCGGGTCTTTTTCAAGATCTGAGGCATTGTGAGTATCTGTTTAATTGTAGATTTACAGGTCTGAAGCTCAAATCTGTTCGTTGACGAATGACGTGAATTTTTCACATAGCACAGTGGATAATAGTTAGACCTTATATGGGATACTGAGAAGGCTTACCCTACGATTGTTGGATCACACTGTGGGTTCCCTCATTCTATCTATTAAACAAAGCACTATTGGGTTCCACACGTAACGCTTGTTTTTCCGACCATATATTGCAGAGAAGCTGATGCAGTCTCAGTCTCAGTCCTTCGTTGCTTTATTTTAATAGCTCAGTCTGTAAGCCGTCGACCCCCGCCGCTTTGTTATTCTTCAAACGGGCAATTGTTATAGTCGGCAGATGGAATCTCCATACAATCATCATCAATTGAGAATCGGGTTTATTACCTGCGGATATAAAATTTGGACTGTTATAAAGTAAAGTGGAATAGTACACCCTGCATAAAGTCAATACCTGCTTTATACATGTACATGCTCTGAACCTGAAGTCTTCCTTTAGCAGCCGCACCTGGTCTACGAATTTTCGAGCATTATCACCATCGGTAACCTTCTCAAGCTCTTCAACTTACGGTGGTTTACGGCATCTCGCTTATTCTGTCTTGATTTTTAAAATATTAACAAATATTGCTCGTTCTAACTGCTCAAGGAATTTTGTAATCTTTTCGACAGGTGATCCAATATTCCACAAGATATCGTTAGTTTGCTGCTTTATCTTTGCGTTTGAATACTTTAAGATCATCCAGCCAATTTTCCTTAAAGTTAGAGATCGACCAATAATATCTTTTCTTGCCTCTTAGAACAGGAAAAGAAAATTACTCATATTTTTTGAGAGAAAAGAGAGTCTAATTAGAATAAATATCATAGAAAAGACCATCGTCCGAAATATTTCTATACTGAGATTTTGAACTTATCTCATTAATTTCATCTAGTCTGCTTTCGTCCAGTTTTTGTTTTTAATAATTGAACACCCTGTATAATTGTGTAGTGTAAACTGCACAATATATTTCGCCATATCCTCTACCGAGTATTATACTCGTATACATAGACATATATTGGCGTGTGCAACGCTCACCTCATAATTCCCACAATTTCTTTTTTTCTTTTGCTTTGCATTATTTTGCCAATTTTTTTTTCTTTATTGGCACACGCTGTTGACCACCTCTATGCCCACAACTTAATGAGCTAATAATCTCGTCAATAACATGAACGTCAATCACACACACGTACACACATATGGTATATAATGCCACCATTGTTTTACACGTGATTTTATGAGGTGAGAACCGTCGGTATTGTGCTATTCAGCCTCAGCAGACAAGTAGCCTTTGGGCATACATATGTATGTGTAAATGAGCTAATACTCGTAAAACAAGGTCATGTTAATGGTCAGTTGTGTGCGTGGGCGGTTGCAGGGTGAAGGTTTTGAAAGTTAAAAGGTGAAAATTACAAGTGGATTTTCGTTGCTTGCGATTTTCCTATTGCACCCAACAACTCGTTATTGTACACGTATGTACCATATATAGCAATTACGGTAATAAGGGTAATTGGGTTTGCATAGTGTTAGGTTCTTGTATTTGCCAATATTCATTTATACCATATCAGGTGTCGCCGACTTCTGGATGGCTGCTGGTATTTCGAAGAATACACTTTATGCCATATAAAAGAAATAAAAAATAAATTAATTAAGTAATTCAAGCATAGTGAGGTTAATTAAAGCTAAACCCGTAGGTGCTTATTTGGAAGAAATTTTCGTCCAGGAAATTTGGTATATGTGTTAGTCGACGCAAATTTCATACAAAATCTAAAACTATTCCTTATCAAGAATCCGGACAGAAATGGGCCTGTCCATAAATTACGTAAGCACTTATAAGACGGGTAGGTCACACTGCAACTTTATGCAAGCTTACTTAGGGAGAGAGCGCTAGGAGACAAATCTTACGTAAGCAAATTTTTTTTTTTTCAATTTTCGGTAGTCGGTAACTTAAAGTACTTCATGAAATAATGTCTAGTTTTATGTTTATTATTTTTTCAATATAGTTTTCCTCAAGTGAAATACAGTTTTCACATTGTGAATACAATGCTTTTATACCACTGAAAAGATATTTTTTAGATTTCTCTTCAAAATGGTTTTCTACGGCCGCTTTCATCTCACTGTCGTCTGAAAATCTTCGCCCCGTAACTCTTTTTTTAAATTTGAAAAAAAAAGTAAAAATCCACTGAGAACCAGGTCCGGACTTTAAGGTGGATGGTCTATTTCTGTGAATTCAGTAGCTTTTAAGGCATCCCTCGCATCCCTCGCAACCCGAGCGGTGTGAACGGGTGCGTTGTCTTGAAGAAACAGCACTACGCGCGCTAACTTGTCATGTCTCTTCTGTACGACTGCCTCACGCGCCTGCCCCTAACAAATTAGCGTTCATTGTAGTTCTCTTTGGTTAGTAATCAATTAATAATATTCCATCGCTATTACAGAAAATGATAGCCATAATCTTCGACGCCGACTTTTCCACTTTGAATTTTTTTGGTGGACTCGCGATGATACTGACGAATTCAAGTTTCATCAAATGTTTCAATGCTATGGCAAATTCCATACAAATCATCTTGTCACAACTCCAAAAAGTCTTTGAAACTTTTGAGTGGCGTGAGTATTCGCGGTACCATACGCGCACTAATTTTTTTCATATTCAAATGTTCATGCAAAATCTCTCTAGCTCATTATTTGCTTATCTGTAATCCTTCTGTTATCTGCCAAAATGTAATTCTTCGATCAGCCAGTACTAAATTTTCGACTTTCTGAACATTTTCTTTGGTCACGACCGTCACTGGGGCGCCCAAGGCGGGTGTCATCTTCATAGGACTCTGGAGCTGAACACATTTTTTTACCATCGTATATGAAGGGGCAGAGTCCTGAAGAACCTATAAATTTAATCACAGCGCGATGCTCCAAATTGCGAGAATTTCCAGTTTCCGTTGACATTCGGCAATTAGTATTACCAGTAACTAGATGATCTGTCATCTCTAACTACCTAAGTTTGCTAAAAAGTTGTTACTGTTTTTATACGTTTATTAGATCTGGAAGCGTTTAAAGGCATAATTCATACTTCTGAAAGTACAGTTAAGCCTATTGGACCTGACGAAAATTCTCGATATGGTAAAATTAATGCCGAAGTAGTCAAATATTTTAAAAACAATTAAAAACATTTAGACGTAATTTTTAATGCGTCAAAAAAGGTCAGGCCTTCCAATATCGGATTATGGTTTGTTGGAACTGTTCTTTCGGGGAGTATGGAGTGTTACCTCCACAAAAACTACAGACTAAGGAGACCCATACATTATCCATAATATTAAAGTCTGACGACAATGAAGGTCATGTAATAGTGTTCACCTTCAACTGATTTGAGGATCTGATTTCCAAAAAAAAAGGCAATAAAATTGCTTGCAGAATATCTATGTATTTCTCAAAGTTCTTATGAGTGGTAAGAGATTAACAATCACCGAAATTGAGCTTCTAAAAAACCTGGGCTATTATCATAAATCGCGCCAGTAGCTTTTGAAATCGTCTGCTGTAACGAGGTTGAATTTCTTTCATCAGTAAAAATCAATTTAAAACAACATAAGAACTTAAGTCACTTAATAAAGAAATTAAATTGTGGTCTTTAGTTAACCGAGGTTTCATTGGCTTCATATTAGCAAATTTAATGTTTTTGGATTTCTGTAAAATGCATTGAACAGCTAGCGATAAATTAAGATCGCTCTCATTTCTAATGTCTTACAAGCTTCTGTGTGGATCTTATAATTTCTCTATGCTGTCTGTTATCCAAGCCTCAACTACTTCCCATGCGTACTTGGTTGGTTGATTAGTTTAAATAGAAGGTTAAGGAGCGGATCGCAAGTCTCCACTTCTAGCCGTAGAGTTGGCTCAATGCATTTCACCTTAATCTAACAATACTTTTGCAAAGATTTCGCTCGATTTTATAAATTGATTTATCGTCTGCCAACGATATGTTACCACATCCGTAAGATTGGATCTGGGGACACTGTAAAAGATGAGACGTCTCAATCGGCCACTATGAGATGAGGCGAGACGAAACTCTTATGTTTGTAAGCTTTAAAGTAACGCGTATCTAAACTCATACGTGAATCATCATAGAGTAGTACAGTTAAAATCGCTCTACTCTTTTTCATCCAAATTATTCACACAGCTTTGGTGAGGTTATAACTTTACGGTCGCGAGCATTGTTGTATTGTGCCGAAAATGCCGAATACGAAGGTGAGGTGAGACTAACTTATTTTAGAGCGCGAGAATCGAATGTTCGTTATGGAGCCCAATCAAAAAGGAACCTTCTAGAGATGTGTGAAAGATATTGTTAGTTGTATAAGAGCGGTGGTCAACTCACCAGCAGGTTCAGTTGAGTTTGGAACTCGATAGTACCAATATCGGTGTTATTAACTAAGTTGAAAAACAAATTTTGGGAATTTTATTTAACAATACAAATGATCGAACTCGAAGTATTTGGGAAATCAACGAAGCTTATTTAGCAAAAATCATTGCGGCATAAATATTGATTTATATTAAAATTATATGTATATAATTTTATTTCATCCAAATTTAATCGAATGCAAAATAAAAATTTTCAGTTAAATTGATGCTGGGCAAAAATCAAATTATTTATTTACATTTTACTTTATTTACTTTTTTATGTTCAACTACCCATCTACAACAAAACAACATCGAATATTTATAAATTAAAAAAAAAAACAAAATTAAATCCTAATTAATCCAACAAATAACCGTTGCCAAATCAGTTATTTTGATTTGCGCGAAAAATGCAATGTCGGACAATTGTTTTCCATGTAAGTGCAAAAATAGTAAATTAAAAGAGAAAATTGTTCACTTTTTGTTTTGTTAAAAATTGAAAATTAAACAAAAACGCCAGCAAATTGTAATTAAATGAAAATACTAACCTTTTTTAAGTTTTTTCTTTTGATTTTTGTAAAAAGTATGGAAATTTTAAAATTAATCTATTAATGCGCTAGTTTTATGTTTTTTTTTGTTGTTTAATTTAACTAACTAAACACGTAGAGAAATGTGTGTATACACTGGTTGAAAATTAGTTGAAAATTCTATACTTTTCATAATTGGAGTTAAAAAAATTTCTATAACTACTACATATATGGTATGTATACATTACTATATAATCTGATCTTCATTCATAAAAAAAAAAACAAAATTTCCAAATGCACATTTCTTTCCGAGTTTGCTATTTTCCCTCATTGCGTTGTTTCTACTGTCTTATGATTTTTTTTTTTACTAATTAAATAAATTACTTAATAAATTACACATAAAGCAAAGGCAAAGCTCCTCTCGCTAATTGGTTCGTTCGTTAAGTCGTTGATTCGTTAATATTGACTCGTTGATTGCGTTGCCTACGTGTTGTAAATGTTTGCAACTTCAAGTAACTCGTTATAATAGTGATATATCACATTACACATTATACTGCTATATTTACAAACATACAACTTTTATTTATATCCTCAACAGGATATAATAACATAATTAATGTACTTACAACAATAGACTCATCATTAGCGAAACTCACTCGAAACTGTTCGGGTACAACGTGTACAGTTCAGCACAACTACTCGTCCATTGTATTCGTCTATTGCACACTGGAGTTTTCTCTGGAAAATTATATTAGAGGTATTCGCTTAGTTTAGGAAATGCTTGCTGAGGTACACAGTTTTCGAACAACAAAACAAATGCAAAAAATATGCTACGAGAGGAAAAATATTCTATATGCAAACCTAAATATATACATATATTTATTTCCACATATTGCAAGCAGAAAAAAGCAACCCTGTGTCAGGCTCTGGTCTATAGTTGTTTGATTTAAATTTGCAAATTTTCCTAGGGATTTTTTAGCTAGCTTGAATTTCCTAAACTAAGCCAATACCACTATTGAATAGTAAAAATCTCGTGTACTCGTTACTATTTTTACATAACTCTTCCTTACTCATCTAATTTTTCTACATTACTTCTCTATTCTTCATTTTTAGCTTTGAAATTATTAGTTGTTAGGCTTCTCACAATTGTTTCTTATGAAAATGTTCTATACTTTCCTATGTAGTTTAAGTAAAACCAATGCAAGATTTATGAGTACTCACTCTTTTGAGGGGACTCATGATTGCTGAAAATGCATTCTATATATAGGTTAACATAACATAATAATAACATTTTGTCAAGAAGTTGATTTAAAAAAAGGATCACATAAAATTCTAGAAAATGTATTAAATCTTTATTTGACTCGATTTAATTTAATGTTTAAGGATTATTTCAATTAAATGCTGACCGCAGCTGTCCAAACGTCAGGTCCAATTTTGGCATATTCTCTCCAACATATTGGCTGGTATCCCACGAATAAATTATTTAATATTGGCTTCCAGTGCGTCAATCGTTGTTGACAGCTACTATGGATGTGAGCTTTAATATATATCCACAAAAAAATATCCAGAGGCGTTAAATCACGCGATCTAAGCTGCCAATTGATCGGTGATTGATGAACCTCTCACTGAACTCGTCCCTCAATTGCTTTGAGTGTTGTAGGCACAGACACTGTCTAGTTGAAAAAAAAATTGTAATCAATGCACGAAGTGTTCGCCATTCTCAGAAATGTTCCAGCCTTCGTAGTCTTTGAAAAAGAGCAGACCAATGCACACAAAACGGTGTCTCTTTTGGTATAAATGGTAGTTCTAGCAATACTTCTGCTTGCTGGATGGCAATTTTCCTCGTTTACCTAGTTATTCAACTAGAAATGAGCTTCGTCGCTGATGTTGATCTGAGACCCTATATGGCATCTTCTGCCTAGGGAATTGGTTGAGCACTGTGGCTCTTAATCTTAGCATCCATGTGTATATACACATAGGTAATTACCAACATGCACCACTGCAAAAATGGCAGGAAAACGTCTCAATCGGCTAGAGACTTTCATAAATCGACGGATCAAACGGCTCTAAGTATCATGTCTAAACTCGAGCGGGTAGAGGGGAGAGACTGCTTTGGAGGTAGGAGAGGAAATATATTTATTGTGTGTAGCTCGGATAAGAGCAGCATGTGCCCAAAAACTACTCCACTTTTTTTATTTTTTTTTTTATAGTAAATTTATTGCTCGACCGAACTTGGGATGTTGCTCACATAAGCACTCTTATTTACTCTACATCCTACTTTTTCTTTTATGAGTTCTTTATAAGTAAGAATGGAGCAATTTAGCGCACAATTCGCAATCATATTTTATATTACCATGCGGAAGATTATGGATTTGAATGTTGGTCGGACCACCATCCAGAATCAGAGAAATTTTATTTAAAAAAAAATAATTTTTAGTCCTGGAAACCGTTTCAGCGGTTACAAATGTATTACAATACATTTTATATTAAATATTATCAAAAGGCTGGTTTGAAAAGTCTTCCTCTCCAAGCACCGAAAAATCGAAATTCTTATAAAACTCTAACTCCTTAAACTTATTTTTGAAATTCCGGCAAATATATTATATTAAACTGGTGAAAATAATAATAAGAAAAATATTATAACATATTTTATATAAATAAAGAAAAAAATATAATAAAAAGTACTTTGGATTTTTTACCTACTCGTATATACACAAGAGCTCAAGATTTTATTAGGAAATTTTCGAATACGAACTCGAACAATTCGGTCTTTTTCGAACTTTTTTCGAACTTTATCGTACTTTTTTCGAACTTTTTCGTACTTTTTTCTATATTTTTAAAATCATTAATGCAAAGTGTAGAGCTCACTGCAATACTAAAAAAAATGTTACCAACAAAATTAAAAATTTTATGACAAATATTTGAGAAATTGAGCAACAAACGAGTATCGGAGTTAATTTGTACAATTAAAAATAATGAATTTTAGGGCTTATAATAATAATTTATTAAAAATTCGCCATTTTTATCTTATTTCCACACGAATGCCAAAGAAAACCATAAAAAACGAAAAAATATTTGTCTTTCTTCTTCTCTTCTACTCTTTACAGCGGCATTTGGAGTTCTCATTTTCATTTGGATTCCACAAGTGTCAGCTGAATGTCAAAGTATGAATTCATGCCTCAAGCAAATGTCACTTTTTTAACCTTTCCTTAAGTCAAAACAAAACAAATGTATAACTTTTTCAATTAAAATTACCGCTCTTTTATTTCTTTATGCGACAAAAAAGCAAATATAATTAAATTCAATTAAAATAATTGTATTTTTTCTAAATATAAATATTTTCATTGCAAAAAAAAGAGAAACAAAATAGTATATTCTAATATAAAAACAAAAAAAAAAATATATAAAAATAATACCAAACGCAAGAAATAATAAATGTTTAAGCTTTTCGTGTTATAATAAAAATATCTAATGTATTTATTAATACACATATATAAATTTTTATGTTCAAATTTATGTATACAGTGAAGTTCCGCTAATACGGATCAATTAAAATCAGCCATATTCCGGACGATGAGAAAGTCTTGGTTACCAACGACATAACACACACAGTATTAGAAACCAAAAAAAAAAAAAAAAAAAAAAAAACATTTATAAAAACTTTAAACCAAATTATTAAAGGGTGTTTATTAGACATGTGAACCGAGATATTGCGCCCACCAAATGTTTCCTTCAATAAATTGATTCTTTCGTTGGCTGTATGGCATGTAGCGCCGTCTTGTCGGAACCAAAGGTCTTTCTTAACGTCCTACAATTCAGACACGAAGAAGTCATTAAAATCATGGCTCTATAGAGTTCCCCATTGACTGGAGAATTATGACCGATTTAACTTTTTGAGGAAATATGGACTAATGATTCCCTCTGCCCATAGAGCACATCAAAGTGTGACTTTTTGAGGATGAAGCGGTGTCTCAACAATTGGCTTTTGAATTATCATCACTCCAAATGCGATAATTTAGTTTCTCAACGTACCTATTCAACCAAGAGTACGTTTCATCGCTAAACGAAATTTTCTTGTGAAAATTGGGTTCTGTGGTTATCTCGTTTTGCGTCCATTCACCGAACGTGCGACGCGTTTGATGGTCGCTCGGATTTAATATTTGTGCAAGTTGAATTTTGTAAGCCCGCAAACTAAGATCCTTCCGTAAAATCGTCCATAAAATGGATGGGCACAGCTCCAATTGTTACGTGCAATGGCGGATGCACTTATTCGAATCTTCTTCAATACCTTGCTCCACAGTAGGAATAGCGCCTTCGGTGCGCACTATTCGACATCTTTGAGGTTGCGGATTATCAATTAGAGTAAACGTGGTGCGAAAATGATCCAGTTGCTCGAATCACCGACTCCACTGGGCGACAATGTCGACCGAATTTTGGTTACAAATTTGCACCAACCGAAAAAAGTATTCCCTAATTGAAATCCACATGTCTAAAAAAACACACCTAAATTGGAGCGTTGAGCGCTAACCCACTGTCAAAAATTCTGATGCCCATACAATTTGTATAACCCATCCCACAGACAATTTTGACAGTGCGTTATAGAATGAATTTAGGTGTGAAGGATTAAAGTCTGAAAGAAAGAAGAAAACACTGAAAAGAGGAAAAGACGAATTGGAGAAGAAATTGACAACCAAATTTTATTTTGCAAACAAGTTGACAGATATTCACCGAAAAATTAATTCAAAGTTTAATGTAACTTAGTTGGAAGAAATTCACCTAATTCACTAAATGCTCCTCAAATGAGACGTACTTCAAGAGAATAAAAAAACGTCAAAATGTCAGCGTTCTTATTTAGGCATAGCGTGCGTTGCCACTGATTGGCGTTAGAAAACTCAACGATGAACGCTCCAATTTGGGTATGTCAGTTAATAAAGAAATCAGTTAATTTCTTTTTTTTGGGGATATCTCAAAACTTATTGGAAAAATCAATTAAATTTTCTTTTGGCTAATGTCTATGTATTTGGCAAGCAAGCAAATTAGTAAAAAGTAAGAATTAGATCCAGATTGGAGTGAACTAGAAATTAGCGAATCTACACTGTATACCAAAACACTCTTACATACATACCATATATGCATACAGTTATATTTTAATTATGTGTGCTTTACTAAGTGTGAATTAAATGCATTGGTTTTGCCCTTTTCCATAAGGCTTACAAGTAAATCGCTGAAATGCTTGAAAAATAAGTGGAAACCCATTTTTTTGCTTTTAATACATATAACATATATATGTATGTACCATATATAACATTCAATTAAATATTATAAAGCTATTCCAAGGAACTACAACTTCACCCACACACACATACGAATATTTCTCATACTCTTTTTCCCCAAGGCATGTGATTATGTTGTTCGCTCTATCATTGGTTTTGCTTAATTTAAATTACTTATATATTTATTGTTTAGTTGATATTTGTCGACAGACTTATTTAAAGCACCTTTTAGTCAATATTTAATCTATTTTTTTGACTTCAAATAATTTTTATCCTCTTAGATTGTGTATGAAATTTTTGTTCAATTGATAACACTGGCCAAGGAAAGTTAAACTTTATTTAGCCACATGAAAACTTATATAAAATATTTTGAACTTATTAGGACAACCAAACAATAATATATTAATTGTAAAATATCTACACATCAGGTTTTGTTGTGACATCAAAAAATATATTTTTAGAAAATAATTCGCCAAAAATAAATCTAAATGAGAGTCCATCATATGTAATTTTAATAACATTCTAGAGTTTGCCCGCGACTTCGTCCGAATGTAATTTCAAGATGGTTTTTATCCTGTTTTTATGTTATTTAGTTATTAAAACGTATAGCAAAAAGAAAAGTTTTCCAAATATTTGAAGAGATTTCACACAAATTGAACCGTAAATATGATTTTTTCGGATAGATCGATCCATGCATCGACATAAGCAAAGAGCTATGTGCCATATATTAAACGAAACCAGACCATTTATAGGATTCCAGAAAAAGAAAAAGTGTTTTCTACGTTTCTTCGGCTCTATACAAAATTTTATTTAAATCAAACGATAAATAAAAATGTTTCGGATAGATCGGTCCAGGGTTCACTTGCCGGAAAATGTTTATCGATTGGGTATGTCATATGCAGAACACATCCTCCAAGTTTCAGGTCTCTATGATCAATCCGACCACGACCGTTTTCGTTGCTGTAAGTGACCCACTTTTCATCACCAGTCACCATCCACTTTGGAAATGAGTCGATTCAGCAACGGTTCGCAGATGAAAATTCGATTCATGAGGTTTTTTCTCGTTAGCACTCATTTTTTCTTTGCTGTGGTCCAACTTTGACATGCGCTCAACACTTTTCCTGCTATCTTTTTTAGTACAATTCTAATCGCAAAAATAATGGTTGACTTGTTACTGGACCTAATAGTACACCCCAAGAGTTGTATATAACATTACAAGATCATCTATTAATTCCTTATAATTTTCTTATTTATTGATTTCCTAGAAAGTTCTGGACAATATTCACATAACCTTGCCTGGCAAGTTTTTCTTGGTCATTTAGTTTGCCTTCAATGGTTTTATCCTTTATCGTTTTACGTATTTGTAGGCTTACAAATTTTTGCTCCTTAATTTTTGCCGAAAATCAGCGATTCGGGAATTTCTCTATTCTATCTTGAGATACCGTATCGTGTGATTACAATAAAAAAAATGATCATTTATGTTGATCGCTCAGAAGAACTCAAAAATTATCAAAACAGAGACTGTCGGGTTATTAGTACTTAGTACTTAGTACTTAGCGCTGTAAGTTAATAGAATGAAAATACTCATATAAGTATTATCTAAATGAAGTATTTAAAGTCCGAAATGAATATTTGGGTGTCACAAAAAAACTGGATGCCATTGAAGCAAAATAATTATAAATTTTTCATGACCGTACACTGACATAAACACAAATCATCGAAAAGTTCGTGGTATAAAAACAGTGCTAACCAGTGTAATCTCTAAAGCATTCCGAAAAAAAAAATTCCCTGAAATTCAGAATCAGTTCAAAGTTGTTACTGTTGTGTGTTGCTTCTTTGAACATGCACTTCTGGAAAAAAAATAATAATAAATAAATCTAATTTTATTTATATATTTCATATGCCTTTTAGTTTTCTGCTAATATTTACGTTCTACTAAAGATTTCTTCAAAATTTTGAAAAGGCTTCCCGAATCGACATATAAAAAATTATATTTTCTTACTTTTAAGACGCTAAAACTTAAACTCTTTCGCCATAAACATATGTATATGTATATAGCATCATACTCAAAAGCTTTTTAGTAATTACATTAGAAATTTGCATTGTGCTTTTTTTCAATAAATGTCATATTTTCGTGTGCATTTTCTTCTTAATTATCACCACCTTTTTCACTAACTGTTTCGATTGTTTTTAAATATTTACATGTTTATCACGTTTGCGCGAGACTTTCTAGTTGAATGTTGAGTTTGCCGTTAATCTTAGTGAAAAAAGCTTCATTTTTAAACATTTTATTAAATAAGAAATTTTATTATTTTTAAGATATTTATAAATTTATTTGGAAATTTTAATAAACCGCAGGTTTAAACTAAAGAAAAAGTTTTTATTAAATGCATCTGGCACTAGGCAGGGAATGTCAACTCAACCAAGTATTTCTTACACGAAATAAAATGTTCGTTTTTTTCGTTAATTAAACGGCCTAAATGTATTGTTGGTTAGTTAGTTAAAGAGATTGCTCGATCACGGAACCCTGTTCAAGTGCACTTAGACCTACCATTTTTTGTGTTTTATGAAATTCAGGAGATTAATGATGCTTACCGATGAAAGCTCTGCAAGGTAATCAAAGAAGCAGTTACCGAGAAAACGCTAACGGTTCGCGTTGAGAGCTGAACAGTGACAAAGGCAATGTTTCACAGATTGCTTCACATCTATGTCCTTGCGCTTGTGGCAAAAGTCGTTTGAGAAGCAGCTCATCATTCTATCACGAATCTCCATAAGACAGTGTCCGATTATTACACCGGTTGTTATGCTTATGGAGGTCCTGTTTAAAAGAAGTAAAGATCAGAACTAAGTATTCACTGTTATCAATGGCCAGATTGGTTTGGTCACATAGCAAAATGTTTCGCTCTATCATCTGCTATTGATCCATCTGGTAAAGGTTATCTTTGCCGAGGAAAGCGGTATACCCACGTCATGCAAAGAGTTTACCGTAGTTATGACTGTTCTCTTTCTAACCCAAACCACAAACGTTTCGCATACATTCGAGTTTTTGTTTAAGATTTCTCTTCATCTTATCGCCACCTTAGAGGTGATATGATTGTGTTGTAGTGACTGAATGGCATCCTGGCTGTCAGAACATATTATTGTATAATAGGTTATGTTACGGTATTGCAGTTGAACAACCATGAGCGGCTTCCGTTATCGCAGTTTGCTCCACTTGAAAGACGCTGCAGTGGTCAATAGCAAGAGGTTCATACTCTCAACTCCACAACCTACTTTTGCATCGAGGTAAAGCCGTTTCGAGAATGGTGGTAAACTGTAATATTTGGTTTAGTTGCATTCAGTCATATGACTTTCCTTGCATGACTAAAACTAAAGGCCTCGTCCAATTATTAAAATATTCAAATCTCGCACATTTCGTGGCGTAAGTACGAATGCAGGCGAGTCCACAATAGCATTAGTCGTTGCTTCTCTTAGCTGTTCGGCACCAATAGGAGATACCAAGTCCACCACGTACACAAGCTGTAGGTGAAAAACTTTCAAAGCAGAATATTTTCATCCAACCGGACTGATGTGCCATCTCCGCGTATTTCACTTCCCTAGCATTTTAGCGTCATTGGGAAATGTTCCCTCCATAAACTCCGTATGGATAAGTAAGCTCCGATTTTAAAAACGTCTGTAAGTCGCCACATTTTCATGTTACCCTTAACGGCCAACCACTTAAGCTCTCCGATCACAATGTTGAAGGCGACAAGCTGCAACCTATTACGATATCTATATGTTTGGCTGTCTATTGTGATCGCAGCTTATCCACATCCTACTTTTCCGGTGCGTATCTTCGGTTGCGACAAAATAATAATCCGAGCAATATTAATATTATCACATTTGATTACAGAAGGCATGTAGGCGCATAGGCGTCATGCAGGGATCTTTTGGAAAATCTCGCTTTAATGTGTGTAATAACAAAGCATTCGTCCACGAATGTGAATGATTGTACTCGGAGACGGAGTTTCTCTCTCTCTCTTTCCACAAATCCAGCACTAAATTTGTCCTCCTTTATGTGAGCGCTGTAGGATATTTCACAAACACCTACCCTCTTTCATCCTTGTTCCGTCTATTTTATGGAGAACAGCAGGAAATCAGTTTTATAGCTGGTTTAAGATAATGATTATGGGGTAATTTATATATATGTATATATAATATATATATATATCTACTATTCTCCTTGAACAGGTGATTTTGTTGGCCAGAAGAGTAAAAAAAAAAAAACAATTATAAATCACGAATCCTGATTTGAAATCCACTTTTGTTTAGAGTTTGAACGCAGAGGTATACCTTACGAAGAAATCATATAGCAAAGGGATTTATGACGGTAATAGCAGGACATCTGAAGAGCTATCTGGCGCCCAGTGTTTATTAAGTTACTCAAACCAATAAATAAAATAATAAAAACTTGGTTTTAAGTAAAAACTAAAAATAAATATATAAATGTATTTAATTTTTATTAAAAAAAGGTGACATATTTTATTAAAAAACCATTTTAATTGGTTCCAAGAAATATCGCTTTGATGCCTTTTTTCGATTTTCAAACAATTTAAAACTAAATCTTATTTTGTGTTTTATGAACTTTAGTAATATTTAAATTTAAATTAGTCAATTTCTTAAAATATCCATGAGTAAGTAAGTAAAAAATAAAATTTTATTAGCATGATTTAAAAAAGATATGAGAGACTGTAAACAATTTAAATATATATATATTTAAAATCTTTTAAAACTTATGTAAACAATAAAAAGCAACTTTAAGGATTTAAAGAAAAATTACAATATATTTTTAAATTCAAGCCTTTCACGTTAAGATATGACCATCAAAAAGTGCAAATCCCAAATATAGTTTTGGAAAATTTCTCAGAATTTTTAATATAAAATAATTTAATTTTTTAAACTTAGGTAAATTAATAAATATATATTTAGAAATAATAAATCTTGTATAGTTCTGAATTTGTTCCAAGCCTGGGAACTTTTTACATAACATATGGGCTGAAAAGTCCCAGGCCTAACACAGTAAATACGTTTTTTTTTTTTAAATTGTCTTCATTCAAGGGTGACAGCCCTTGGCCGGATAGAATCTGGGTCAACTCCGGTGCGTAGAACCGGCTGTCTTGAAAGTTGTGGCTTTATTCATCAACGTACTCGCTATTCGCTCGCCTGCCAAATCAGCAATACGAATAGATGCTACTAGGGTTTCGGGAACGCCATTCACAGGAAGAGAGGTGTTTAAGGGGTTGCCGGATAAAAATTCGGGTCGGTCCGGTATAAAGACCCGGGAACTATTGGATTTTAGTCGCCTCCTACGACAGGCATATCTCACCACTGGTAAATTCTTGATCCATAACCCGCAGGACCAGCCAGCCGGAACGCCATCCCCTCCAGTGGCTCTTGCTTATGGTGCTGTATAGAGTCTATATAGTCTAATACACTCTTCCTGTATGCCTGTGTGGAAGTTCAGCTTCAAGTAAATGTATGTTGGGATGCTCCCGACGGATATTGTCTGCTTAGATCAACTTGTAGCATAGAGGTTTCACTGTGTAAGTGATGCTTCGGTGACAACAAGTGATTTCCTGTTTTGGCAGGCTTACAACTTCTTCAACTGCTTCTCGCTAGTCCCCGGCGACCAAATCGGAGCAGCGTAACAACCGTCCGGTCGATTGTCTTATATGTTACGAGGGACGCTACTTGGTCTTTATCCCAGATGCTGTCGTATACGGACTGAAGGAGTACGAGGGCTGCTATATATATTTCTGGCCTAATAATGAAAATTCGAATATTTATCAACGAAAATGGTTTTTTTTTTTTTTTTTTTTTTTTTTTTTTTTTGGATTTGGCTCGTCTTGGAAGACCCACACGGTCGATTGCTGTTTTGTTTCGGGCTTATACGCATAGATCCATGATTCGTCACCTGTGACGATCTTATAAACGTCTTTTGATGCACCGCGATCGTATTTTTCAGCATTTCTTTACACTAATCCACACGAGCCTTTTTTTGAGCGATTGTCAAATTGTGCGGGATCCAAGGAGAACAAACCTTTTTTACGGCCAGGTGTTCATGCAATATCGAATGTATGCTAGTGGGAGAAATGCATAGGCATGCCTCTATCTGAAGGTATGTTACATAACGGTGCTTCATAGCCATAAAAAGATTTTAGTTCATCGATGCACTCTTGTCGTGATAATCCACGTCGAAAGTTGTGAAAAGTGATCGCACGAAAATGTTCACGAGTTAATTCCATTTTTTGGCCGAGATGAATTTTTTAATTCCCTGTAAATAAAACAATTCACGATTAAATGACAAAACATTCTGAGTGATGTTATGCTAAAAAATGTCAAACTTTCCAATGGAAATGTCAGATTGCACCTGGCAACACTTAGTGTTGCCTAGGCCAGACCTATATATAGCAGCCTACGTACAGGCTGTCTTGTCGAATGCGACTCCTAGTAGCTTTGGGTAATTTATTGTCGGAATTTTTACATCATTCACCTTCACAATGAGTTCGAAGCGGTACTTCTGCGTTCCAAACAGTGAAAATGGTAGCCAAGGATTTCGCTGGTGGTAGTCGTAAATGTCTTGCAGTGACACCACCCCTCAGACACCAGTATCGAGCATTCATTAGAATATGAGAGCAAAAAAACGCTCTCTGGTAGAGGAGAAATTCTCGAAATGGGAAAATGCAAAAGAAGCAAAGAGAAGACACCACACGGCGGAACCTCTTTATTAATTTACAGAGCTTAGAAGTTCGACCAAGAAACTCTACCGATGACTGTCGACCACTCAAGTAGTTCATAGTCCACCTCTTCAACTCCGGCGGTAATGAGGAGTCCTAAATATCTGATGGTTGACAGTGTAAGCTTTTAACAAATCCAGTGCTAGCATGGCAGTGCTGATTTTGGTTGAGGCCATGAGTTATCGGCGGTTTATGGCCTTAAGTAAGATTGTGGTACGGAAGCCATGCTGATGTGTTTTGCGGGCTCAGATGGTGTATGAAGGACGGGAACAGCAAGATTTCAATCGTCTGCGCTAGTGCGCAAAGGAGAGATAAACTCCCCTTTGTTACCAGTTTAAGCGTCCCCTGAATACTACCTCACCGGTGCCTCTACGATTACATTTGATGTCAGTAAATCGAAGTTTTATTATTGTTTCTGTTGGAAACACGAATTTGTTTTTGATCCAATAATAAAAGTGGTGTTCTTATTAGCACATTAACTCAAAAATTTATGAGTAGAATATCATGGAATTTTAACAGCTTTCTGTTGAAAGTTATTTTTAACTGAAAAAGCGTTAAATATTCAATAAAATTAGCGCCATCTATGTGTTAACGAGCCTGGACATTTCAGTCCGTAAGTTATATCGGAAACAAATTTTGTTAATTTTAAATTAATCTCGTCTGGAGTAGTTTATTTATCAGTTTGTTTAAAAAAATTTATATATATAATAAATATTATGATATATAAATTACTTTATAAAATCATTCACCTCAGAGTATAAAAAGTCGAAGGAGATACGAGATTATTCGTCATACATTTAGGCGTGAAAATTAAAAAAAGTAAACAACCCTATATATATAATTGTATATATGTATTTGTATATATGTAGGTATGATATACTACATTTAGGTAGCATGTAATGTAGAATATCTATAGTCTTTATTTTAATTTCTGCCTTGCTTTACTTATTTTTGTTTTAGCATAATCTTATAATTATAATTTCGTAGTTGTTGTTGCAACGCAAAAACTTGTACATATGTACATATTTATAAACATGTATGTTTTGCACAATTTTAAAGCAAAAGCTGCAAAGAATTTATTTATTTCAAAATCAAAAAAAAAGAACTTATAATTTCATTAAAAATTATTTTAAATATTTTTACTAATACAACTTTTTATCTAACATTTCTGACAACACACACCACGTGCAGCACGTTCGATTTATTGCTATGAATGTGATTCGTGGACGGATGCACGCTGTAAGGATCCCTTCAATTACACCGCGCTGCCACGCGATCAACCACCGCTGATGACCTGCAATGGCTGTTGTGTGAAAATGGTGCGGCATTCGAAATCACGTAAGTTGTTAATTATGTACGGTATTTCTCCATTTTCTTTATATATATACAGCTAACAGCTGAAAAATACTCGTAAATGTACATCCAGAGAAAAAAATCTGTTATATTAACTCTGTAATCCAGTTAAAGCAACAGATTTCACATTTAAATCACAGCCAAACGATTTATCTGTTAAATTAACAGTTGGTTTACAGTTTACTGTCAAATTAACAGTAGCTGTTGTTTCAACAGAATCTCTGTTACTTGTTAACAGTCGTGACTGTTCTGTGCCATATAATATTTCTGTTGTAATAACGAGCGCGGCTGTTGTTGTATCATACATTTCCGTTATTAATAACAAACATTAATATAAAATATTAAAATAATTTTAGCGGTTTTACAGTAGCTGTAAGCAATTTAAAAAATTTACATATTTTTTATGATACTAATAATATAATATACTCTTTTTTTCTTCAACTTTCCTACGCCTCTCCCATTTACATACACACGTACACACACCCCCACGCGTATATATACATATCTATGTATACACGCGTGTATATAGCCTACGAAGTTGTACGACGTATGTGTACGTCGCAATTGCAAATAAATTTATTTATGGTCGATCATGTGTGCATGATGGAAAGTTCAGGCAATGGACATATGTGCTTTTGTGAGGAAGATATGTGCAATTCTAGTAAAAATTTATTGCAAAATGGTTCATCATACCATTACATCATGATCTCAGCGCTCTCATTCATACTATATTTACTCAATCAAATACAAATTCGTGCGCAAATGCAATTTTTCGTTCGACAATTGCAAATGCATAAACAAAAACATAAACATAAACAAATTGAGAATCTAATACAAAAACAAGAACATAAACAAAACCAAATACAAAACCAAAAACCAATACCAAAATCAAAACAATCACAACATACAACCGCAACAACAACTTTTATCACAACCAATCAAATGCAAGTCCAACTCCAACTTCAATATCAATATGATAAACATAAACAAAAACAAAAACAAAAACAAATACAAAACCAACTTTGTCATATAAATAAACAGCAACAACAACAACTGCAACAAGAACAACAGCAAGTGCATGAGACATTTTTTAAACAAGCAGAAATTTTTCACTTTTATCAAACGAATAAGCAAGCAACCAAACAACCAGTAGTACTACACCTACAACCGGTCATTGCATGCCCAATAAAATCAAAAACAACAACAAATGATGTATCTACACAAATCGTCCAAAGATAGAGCGAAGGCCCCCACCCCTCAACTCCGCTCCCAACACAAAAACAAAAAAATAAACATATTAGGAAAAAATCCATTAAATTAGAAAAAAAATATGGAGTTACAACCGCAGTGCATCCTTTTAGTGGGAGAAAAAATTTAAGGCATTGCCTTTGGTACAAACGGAAAAATTTAGTTTTTTTTAATTGTTTTTAATGCATTAATGAAAATTTAAAAAAATAATGTTAATGCAAAAAATAGTGTTTAATGATTTTAACTTTATTTACAGTAAATTTGCAATGCAAAATTTTAGAATAATTTTTTTTTTTAATTTAACAACTTAAAAATCCCATTGATCAATTTCTTTTTTATTCTTATCATCAATGAAAAATATTATTATTTTTAAAATTTAATCCAAGTAAAAATTTAATGAGCAAAAATATCGATACTTTAATCCTACAAAAATTTATTTAATTTAAAAACTCTACCTAACCTAATTTTAATTGAGGAAAAATGCCTTGGACAGAAGGAGTTGGCGATTTAGGAACATCTACACATTTATGCCAAAATAGGCCTACCAGAAAAAAGCTCCTTTTCAATTTACTTGGACTTGGCAAGGGCTATCTATGAAAGCAACTGCATGTCAAGCGCACTTCTTCACTTCACTCACTTCACTGGAAGATTATCTCCTTATCCTCGTTACTTTTCTTTCTTCTGCCTGCGAACAGCAACGATCCACCAGGAGCCCAATTATCTTTAAAGTGTTCAAATTTTCCACATTTTTCACGTCCTTCTTCGGTCCCATTTGCCACGACTCCCGGCATTCACTCAGTTTGGTCACAAAGAAGAATCTATTTGGCAATAATATACCTAATAACCCACTATGCTGCCCTCCAATTCAACTCTATGTCGTTGTGACCAGGCAACCAAACAAAGGACAATTTTATTCAGCCATCTTCTTAAGAGATCTGCGACCGTCTAGTCACTTCTCTTGCTTCATGATTGTTGAGTTGAGTTGATTTGGCAATTGGTGAGCGCAACTTTGGGGTCTAAAAAGAAGGGTAAATTGCATATAATGCTGATCATATCTGCCAGGTCGCCTTGCACGTGATCTCCTTCAGTCAGCTGATGTTCGCTTATCTAACGAAGACAACTCGCATAGTCTGTATAACATATTCTGGTTAGAAAAATTCGATTTCAATGTGTCTTACAGATCCAATTATAGAGTAAATTTATGACGAGAAAATGTCTGGTAGTTTGTAAAAAATCTCCACATACTTAACCAAATTATGAACCAACTATATATATTTCGATGCTATCAGTCATACTGTCATATGTGCTTGCTCATCCTTCCCAGTTGAGAATCATTGTTATATAGTTGGAACAGGTACCCAAAGATTAAACGCAGCGGGTTATACTGCGATTTTCACTGCATCGAAAGCTTTCAAAACCGGAGTGTTTTCATCCATTCCGACCACATGACCAGCGTAACCGTTGCCTCTTTATTCGCTGAGCTATCTCAATGTCGCTGTATCTTGTACAACTCATCGTTCCAACGACTACGTTGCCAACGCGCCGGGGACTATAAATCTTACGCAAAACATTTATCTCAAAAACTCTTAACGCCGACTCATAGGACGTTGTCATCGTCCATACCTCCGCAGTTTAGTTTAGAGTTTAGTCTTGGTTCGTCGTCTACCTTTTTGAAAGGAAGCTTATGCATGTACCTCATCAGTTCTTGGCCACCGTATTTAAATAGATCTGCTGGCAATCCGCCGCTTTGTTAATTTTCAAGCGGGTGAGTGATTGCTATTCCAACTTCTTCATAGTCGGGCAATGAAACATCTGTGCCATCGGCATCGATTGGGGAATCGGAGTTGCCATTTCCGGGTGTTGCATTTTTACTGCCATTTAGCAGGTGAAGAACTATTCCCTTCATGAATTCATTGTACTCTAGACATTGGTCACTAGATCACCGCTTTAAGTCTTGAAACCTTCTGCAAGTCGTCGTATTTTTTCGCAGAATTTTCGAGCAATATCCTTGTCGACCAACTTCTCAAGCTCTTCAAACTCACTCATCTCAATCCACAGTTTCCTTACAGAGCTTACATTTGTTACGAAATATAATTTTCGTTTGTTTTTAACTTGCAAATTCTAGCCGCGTTGAAAAGTTATTGCATTTGAATCAAAAGTTTAATAAAATTACAAATGATCGACAGTATTTTGTTAGAAAATATTTGAGAATTTAATGCCTTAAGAATTCGGCATTATAAATTTATTTTTTTTTTTAATTTTTGCATTAGCATTTTCAATAAATACGGTTTTGGGATGCGCTGCTGGGTGTAAACTTTTACATTTTTTTTACTTCACATGTGAGAAGTCCAAGAAAGACATACCTAAATACATACATACATATGTATATGTAAATTTACAATTAATTTAAATACAATAATTACATACATATTTAAGACATTGATACATAAATACATATGCGTACATAGTACATATATACTTAACATAAATACATTGTTATGCTACACGCTCGATTTAATCTTTCCCTCCCCCATTCGTAACACCTCTTAACACCACATACACTTTGTGCTCTTTGATTGCCGAAGAGGTTTTTTCTCTCTATAAACTATAAATTATAACTTCTTATCACTTCATAGTTGCTAAATACATAAAAACGTATTTTTAGAGTTAGTTAATTGAATTGTTTTACTTAAATTTATTTAATTTTAATTATAATTTCCAAACATTATGTGCAATTTGTTAACGTAAAAGTATGTAGTATTAATTACCTCTTAAGCATTGTTAATGTAAATTTGTTCCCTTTTTTTTTAGAGTTTTTAATTTTTTTTTGAAAATGCATATATTTATTGTCATACATACATAATTTCATTTAATTATTTCAACTCATAATGTATTGTTTAATGAAAAGAAAAAAGACGTAGTTATTAATTGTTAACTAATTTTTGTAGTAGTTAGTAGTATTAGTATTAAAAAAACCAAGAATAAATTTAAAATATTCATACATACATACCTATATCTAAATAAATACTTCAATGCAAAGTGTACATGATTGGCGGAAGCAGTAAGACTTCATGAAAAGGAAATTTGCCAGATAAGTAACACTAAATATATCATTTAAATTAAAACAAAAAGATAATAAAAAATTCTAATAAATGCATGCATGATCGCTTGAAAAATATATAAAATAAGCAACAACACATGAATTAAACAGCAAAGTTGTAAGCTTTCGTTTTAACTGGCTTAAAATGATTTCTTGGAAAATTTTTATTTATTATTTTTGATTTTTGAAATTAAAAATAAAATATCTAAAATATAATAATATCATTATTATTTTTTTTAAATACATAAAAAAGCTTGCACAACTGCTTTCACTACATGCATACAAACATACATACATACAAGCTAAGTGGGTGAAATGAAGGTAGGTAAAAGCTTTATTCTTTTTTTATATTAGTATATACAATTTTAAATTAAAGTATTGGGTTAACAAATTAATTCGGTGCGTTTTTTTGTTCAAAAAAGTTTTTTTTTTTGTTCAAAAAAGTTTTTTTTGTTCAAAAAAGTTTTTTTTTTGTTCAAAAAAGTTTTTTTTTGTTCAAAAAAGTTTTTTTTTTTTTTGTTCAAAAAAGTTTTTTTTTTTTTGTTCAAAAAAGTTTTTTTTGTTCAAAAAAGTTTTTTTTTGTTCAAAAAAGTGTTTTTTCTTCAAAGAAGTGTTTTTTTTATTCAAAAGAGTTTTTTTTGTTCAAAAAAGTGTGTTTTTTGTGTTCAAAAAAGCTTATTTGTGTTCGAAAAAGTGTTTTTTCTTCAAAAGAGTTTTTTTTTGTTCAAAAAAGTGTTTTTTCTTCAAAAGAGTTTTTTTTTTGTTCAAAAAAGTGTGTTTTTTGTGTTCAAAAAAGTGTATTTTTTGTGTTCGAAAAAGTGTTATTTTTTTTGTTCAAAAAAGTGCTTTTTTTATTACGCGCTTTTTACTTTTCTTTTTTAAGTTGGAAGAAAATTTTATACAAAAATTTCATTGAAATTCAAAAGAAATAAATTTTTCACAAAAATTTGCAAATACCTTCATTCCACCTTCATTGCTATGTAGTCGAATTACACAGTTGAATGTGCGAAAACCAATTTAGTAAAGGTAAATATTTAACGAGTATAAATATAATGCAAGAGCTTAAAAATGAAAAACAATATATTAATTAAATTAAAATTTAATTTTTATACATAAATAAACAATTACGCTTTGTCTTATACAAATATCACTTTTACAACTACATTTAAATTTAATATTTACAAATTAAACTCAAAAAGCTTCAAAAGCTCTCTTTAAAACACTTTTAAATTAAATAAATAACTCATACGCCGTAAATGGAAGACCATTGATTAACACCTTCGGCACTTCACTGGAAAGCAATTTAACGTTTTAATAGTTAAAAATTCACAGACGTACGAAAATCTAAAAATTTTGAATTTTTGCAGTATTTTTGGTGCTTAAAAAGCTTTTAAAGAATAACAAAATCTCGTGTTTTCGTTCAGTTAAAAAAAACAACAGAAAAAGTAAATACATAATATCGCTAAACACTAGATGATATAATAATCAGGGCTGGATACAGCTGGGGCAAGTGTATCATTAAGAGTTCAAGCAAATATTAGTTCTTTGAAGAAAAGCTTATAAATTTATCAAGAACTGCAGTGAAATAAGGTTTTAAAAAACTTTAAAGCACGCTTTGGATTTTGACTTCCTTGCAATACAAGAATCGCGTGTTTTTGGGATTTAACTTTTGAACCACTATTAGGAATTTTTTTTTTAATTTATTTTTTTTTTTTATAAAATTATTATTTTTTTCATAAAACTTTTTTATACAATTTTTTCATAAATTTTTTTTTATATAAAATTATTATTTTTTTTTAAAGAATCATTTCTGAAGCCGCCACTGTAAAATCAGGAATTCAGGAAAATCCGTAAAAATAGTATTTTACAAACTTACACATACAAATTTTTCAATTTTATTTTATTTCCACAGACCCAAAATTGTTTATCGTCGACAGAAAAAAAAAATTAAATAAATATAATATAATAAGTAGATGAATAATAATTAGGCGTGAAAAATATTATATAAAATTTTTAATTTATTTACCATTAAACTCTAGAAATTAAGACAATTGGCAAGTTTTAAAACTAGTTTTTATTTTATTTAAGAATTGAATTATTTATAAACTACTTTTTACATAAACTTAAAACATTCTGCTTCATTTAATTTAAATTAAAGAAAAATTGTTAATTTTCTCGCAAATAAAAATCATAAACTTTTCGAAAAAAAAGTGTTTTTTTTGCAATTTTATTTGAATATTTAATAAAAAATCATAAACTTTTCGAAGAAATTGTTTTTTTTGCAATTTTATTTGAATATTAAATAAGAAAAATTTAAAATAGTTAAAAAGCTTATGGCACGATGGAGAGTTGTAGTTTGCTTAAAGAAAAAATACTGCTGCATAAGCATCACTCTAATTTTCAGTAGCCTAATATTGGAAAGAATGTACAAGTATGAGGAACGCTTTAATGGTGAGTTTGTTTCATTTGAAGATAAACAAATACAATATTGCTTGATTTGTAGTATATTTTCGCAGCACTTTTCGCTTCATTTTCAATAATTAAGCACTACAATACATACATAATTACTTATTTTTGTAAATATATAAATTCCAATTTTTTTATAAAATAAAAAATTTAAATGCAAAGTGTATATATTTCTTCTTTTTTAACTTTAATTTCTATATTTTTGCTAAAATATATGCTTCGATCAATAATTCTTTTTATATAAGAGATAGCACAAATATTTTTCGATGCTTTTTATTTCCTTACTAAAAGACCCCCGACCACACGTTTGGGTGAATTTCTGTATTTTTTTTTTCAATTTAGATATTATAATTGTTATTGAAAGAAGGTTAGGAATAATGAAAAGTCCTTATTAAGCTTCAACTTATGCGAAATAAATATTAAATTTACTATTATTATCAGTCTACCCAAACATTAATAAGAAAACACACATCAGACATAGTCAGAGATTAGTCGCTTTTATGCTGCTTAAAGCCTTCCATGGAAATGTGATTACGGAGGATGCCTCGAAGTAAACCGAACACTATATTCTGATCCAAGCTTATGCACAACAATGTTAACTATTTAAGCATAGCTATGAATGCAACAGCACCGTCAAATTCGAAACAATCCATAATTTGTATGATTTATTTTTCAGCTATTTATAAACTGTTGAGGGACCCCGCCTTCAGATGAACTCAACATCTATAAAAAAAACACAGATATTTCAAATTTCATTGTGATTTGAATGCCATCGAAACAGTAGATAGTGACGTCCAAGGCTTGACCGGAGACATTATTCCTCCCTAAAAACAACAATACGAGTCCAATTCAAAAGAAACTTACGAAATGACCGTAAGCCAATCTCACTTTTTTAATTTTCAATTGATCATAATCCTTATGCCATTCACGGATAGAAAATTATCTACATCGAAAATAGAAAATTATACATAGAAAAACTATCCAATCGCGCATAGCCTGAACCTAAGGTTAGCAGTCTCTAGTCACCAAAAGATACTTATAACCCAAAAGCATAATTTTTATGCTGGTAGCCATTCAATAAGAAGTTTCTAGTCAAAGTATTGAATTTGACATCAATAAACAGGTCACAAAATAACAATGTAAAAATAATTTGTTTGTTTCCAGATTCGTTTTTATGAAAAAAGTTGTTCAAAAAATTTAAAGATAAAATGTAAATGGACATACTGATCCGTTGTAATAGCTATATTGGTCCTGTTAAGAAGATTCCTTTCACATTTTCCTAGTGCTCATACCAATTGGTATGAGTTTTATAAAATTCAAGAGATTAATGATGCCTGACCATGCAAGCTTTGCAAGGCTATCGAAGAAGAAATTTCCGCGAAAACGATAACCTGCCGCACCGAGAGACAATGATAGAGTTAATGTTCCACCAATGCCTCCTCAACTATGTCTCTATAGCTGCGGCAGAAATAGTTTGAGAAGCGGCTCATCCTTCTACCAAGATTCCCCATAAGACAGTGTCCGATTATTACGCCAGTTTTTATGCTTATAGAGGTCCGGTTTAGAAGTAGTAGAAACTTAATTCTTTTTTACCTCGATTAATGTCACATTGCATATTGGTTTCGCTCTGCCATCTGCTGTTGGCCCTTCTGGTGTTGGCTAGTCTTAGCAGATACTTTGTCGAGGAAAGTGGTATTTACGTCATGTACAGAGCGACTGCCAGCTTGTCCGCTATGCATTTCTCTGGTATGTCCCTATAACCAGGGACACAAACCGCGGGCGTTTCGCGTACAGTCGAGAGTTTGTTTAAGATCACTCTGTATTTTATTGCCAACTTTGTGGTGGTATGATTGCATTGGAGTGACTTAATGACAGCTTGGCGATCAGAATATATTGCAATAGGTTGGTTTCTCGTATAAGAAAATATAGATATAACACCTTCAAAAATAAGTTCATTTCAATGAACCATTATGGTCCTAAGGCATCTATCAGCTGATCGTCTCTATTCGTTTTTCTGGCGAAATTTCGGTTTGAGACTTGTGACTATACGAAAATGAATGAATCACGGAGTAGGTCAGCGTATAAGGTCACCTAATATTGAGACCAGCATAACAAACTAATTTCGGTCGCAAAATACGAAAGACGAAGAGAAGATCTATACTATTCAGACCATTTTTCTGTGATATATCGTCGATTCATTTCTCGAAAAGAAAAGCAATAAATATGTTTAACTAAAACGGACTGAACTATACGTATGATTTTACGATTATATCAGTTCCAGATTCAATTTCTGGACGAAAAAGTGTTTCTTACGATACACTAAGGAAAAATTCACAATTTTCAAATTTCATAAATCAAAACATAAATCTAATTTATTTAGTCGGCCTCTGGTGCACTTCCCGGACTTTTGTTTTTTGCAAATCTTCCCAGGAACCATATAAACAAACTGACAAATGCTCAGCGACACAAGTTGTTAGGTCAGGATCCGTTGGTTCGATGCCTGTCAAAAGAAGTCTGTTGAGGAGATGTGGTGATCATAACAAAAATATTCAATTCATACAAACAAATAGGCCTTCAGCTCAGTAAAAGCTTATGACACTAGATATAGTTTCCCCTTTTGACCGAGTCAAATACTAATATGCTGTCATCTATAGCATCCACAAATCCATCGCCGTTTAAGAGACAAGTCCTTTCGCGATCGGCTCCGATGTAGAGTAGAACGGAGCATACGGACTTTATGTGATTTTTGTTAAATTGTCTGTTGAACTTTTCGTTGAAGGGAAACGCATAATGTGAATGTCTTTATTGGCGTTAACTAGAAAACAGCTACATGTCCTGAAAGGAGGGAGCTTCCTACAGGAAGATACTAGAAGAATATGGTTGATTTAGAAAGTAGCAAACCAAAAGCTACCTTGCATATGATAACTGGTTAACTAGTTTTTGAAAAGCCAAATTTTAAGCGTTATGAACGAACCACACGATAATTTCGAAATTCGTTTTTGTGGATTGAGGTTATACATTTTTAAAAGCTTTTACTTACTCTTTTCTTACTTTGGTTGTGTAAAGATTTATTTCCCAATTTTTTTTTTTTTTTAATATTTCGCTCTATAGAATTTTGTATGAATTTTCATTTTTTTTTTTTTTTTTGGTTCTTTACAAGCAAAAAAATAATGCACCTGCCTATGAAGCACCTTTTAGCACACCATCTGCACATATTTACAAAAAAAAAGTATAACCCTTTGAATGAAAACTTTGCCTATAGTGAATATCCCAAGGATAATTCCAACTTCCTTAACCCATAAAATAAAAAATAAAAAATTAAAAGTAACGTAGTAGACACCAAAGAATATTTAGCATGATTATTAAATAAAGTATTATTCTCAACCAAATAACTACTAAATACCCTATAATACAAACTTACAGTCACACCTTCTACCATTCGTTACCCATCATTTACCATCTGCATTTAGATCCAAATAAACGTCTCTCTCTCTCTCTTCCTCGACCTAGCTCTCGCTTAAGAGAGATGTTCTATATACAACACTACCTACAAAAAGTCTCGTTCTTCATTGTAGTGACGTACAGATGTATGTAGCTAAGTCGTTCATCCACCAAACCAACCCATCCATTTAACGTCCCTTCACTCCGTTTGTGAAAAGTAAATTTTTACTATAGGCCCTGGGTACACGCGTGCGCGCTTCGCTATTTTATTAACCAAAAATCAAAAAAAAAAAAAATGAATTAAGTAAATAGCAATTGATTTGCTGCTTGAATTGCGTAGTGTATAAGCAAGCTACAAGTAAAAAAAAAAAAAACAAAATTAAACAAGTATATAAAATATTAACAAAAAAATAATAATAATAATAATCGGTTACAGCTTGTTGGCAAGTTGTTGTAATGGTAAACGTATTTGCGTAACTTATTTTTAAGTGATATGAACGAACCATAGATTCCTCACAATACAAAAAGCACTGAATATTTGACTTCTAATTTTTTCTAAAACAACAAAGTACACATTTTAATGTTGTTGTTATTAAATTATTAATCTAACATTAAGAGAAAAATTCAAAAGAAATTTTTATGTTTAAAAAAAAAACAACAAAATTAAGCAATAATTGAGAAAAATAAATTCACTCACACAGAGAAAAATAATTGGTTTAAAAAAATATCCAAAAATAACAAAAAAAATTATGATGTTTTTTCGTTCATCAAAGATGTGAGAAAATGTGGTTTTGGTTTGAATACATACTATATATATGTATTTAAATATATTTTTATTTTTAGTATTTTATCTATACGTATTTATGCTAATTTTTATATTTCTATTTATAAATCATAAATTTGTGCTTTTTTTTATTTGTGGTAATTTAAGTTATACATTTCTTACTTTAAACTTTTACTACACGCTGTCGTGCTAACATAAACACACTCCTTCCTTATTGTTGTAATTTTACCAAGTCACATAATTCACATATAAAAATAAAAATAATAATAACTTTCAGTATACTTTTAATAAGTAATTATACAGCATATTTTGTATTTTCAACGCAGACCCAATGCATTTCATACAATTGAACTTGTGAAACACTCTCACTCGATGCCGAATTTTATTTTCACTCATTTATTTACATTCTCTGAGTATACTTTTAATAAATAATCTCAACGTAGCCCCAACGCATTTCATACAACTGAACTTGTGAAACACTAAACTCACGCAAAACTCTCTCAATCGATTCCAAATTTTATTTTTACTCATTTATTTACACTTTCTGAAGTGTACAAATCATGCTGAGTATACTTTTGTTAATTAATTATACATCACATTTTGTATTCTCAACGCAGACTCAATGCATTTCATACAACTGAACTTGCGAAACACTATACTAACTTAAAGCTCCCACACATCAACACACTCTACCGCTAACTCATTCGAGATTGAGTATAATTTTTACTCATTCCTTTACAACTGCACTTATTGTGTTCAAGGAAAAGTAAATTATTTTTTCTTAAATGCGAATTAAAAACATTTTAATTAAATTAAATTATATTTTTCTTATAGTTGAGTTGAGTTGAATTGATGCATCTGCTGATCATGCAAAAAGCACAGTGAGGCCCATGAGCTCATTGTGTTACCGTTATCTCAATATACATACCTCACCTTTTAAATCATCTTAATCAAGCATAATTTTTTTTCACATTATTAAAACATTTCAGTCACTCCAAATTTAATTTCTATTTTCCATACATTTAAAATTTCGCTATTTTCTCTCACCTTATAACCCGCTCTCTCTCACTCTATCTCTCTGTCTAACTGTCTATCTATGTATCTCTATGTAGCTATCTCTCTCTCGCTTTGTTTCTCTCACTCATGCCACAATTTTATACCATTTTATATTGAAATTTACATATTTATTACAAATATCATGCCAAATTCATCTAATCGAGCAAAAAAGAAGAACGAAAAAGATTATTATTAAATATTTAATTTGAAAAAAAAATATGCTCATAATTTTTTAAATAAATTTTAATACCAATTTAATGAATTACACTTACAAAGAGCAAAGTGAAACGATAGTGAAAAAAATGTGTTGGATGTGTTTCTTCTCTCCCTTGCCCCAAAAAAACAACAAACACATGAGACCGGTCGTCGTCGCTTGCAAGCGAGAGAAAAAATACTTTCGTGCACATTTTTTTTAATTCGCAAAAATACTTTGAAAAACAAAATTTAAATAGAGAAAAAAATTAATCTTTGAGCTTTGAGAGAAACAAGCAATAAATGTTTTCAATTAAATCAACACGCTGGAAATAAAAAGAATTTTTTCAAAACAAAAAAAAATCACTGAAAGCGAAGAAAAAGAAGAAAAGTGCTTTTTCACATACGATGCCAATGGTCTGACTTAAATTTTTTCATCATGTACCACCATCGCAACCATGTGCAAACCAAACCAAACCAAACCAAATCAACTAAGCAACCAACCAACAACAGCGTATATGTATGTATATAATTACGAAATAATACAACTATATGCTACATACATAATACTTATACATATATAATATAATATTATATAAACAAAAAAATAGAGTAAGAAGCAATAATAAATTCAGCTACGAATGCCACGACAAAAGAATAATTTAAAAGCTTCATATTAATGCGCTTCAAAGCTGCAAAAGCTTTGTAATAACAAGCGAAAGCTTTTTAAGCCAATCACATACATACAATGAAAAACTACAGTTACACACAAACAGACGCTTACATTTATTACACTCACACATATGCTAAATCACCAATAGATATAAACAATCACACTTACATACATACAAACATACATAAATACATTTGGTAAAATCAACACACATACACAAAAAATAAGCAGAAATTTAACGTTTGAAAATGAAATAGCTTCACGAGCTTTCAATGCGAACAACAGCAATAGCCGATACAGGATTTACCGCACGCCAGCAAAAGTATACATACACACAACAGCAAGAGCAAGAGCAAGCAGCAGCAGCAGCCAATTTTCGGAGGCTCAAAAAGTGAAAGCTGCGAAGAACGCAAGCAAAAAAGCTCAATATGTGAAAGCTGCAAAAGACAAAAGCTTTCACAACGGAAGCTTTCACAAAAAGCTAGCTGTAAGATTTAAAATTTTTAAGAAATTCAAAAAAAAGTATTGAAAAATATATCAAATTCAAATGAAAACTTTTGTAAGCATTTTTTGTTTTTTTTTTCTTATCATTTCAAAAAATATATATAAATTTATTTAAGAAAAATTGTAGCTGTAAGTTTGAAAATGTTTTCGAAAGCTCAATAAGTGAAGGCTGCAAAGGAAAAAGCTTTCACATCGGAAAAAAATTAAAAATGTCTACGGAATGAAACAATAGAAATTAAAAATAAATCAAATTAAAATCGAAACGTGTGTGAGCTGTTGCAAAAAAAAATATTTAATTATTAAGAATTTAACTGAAAAAAATTAATTAAAATTTTTTTTTGTGATATTGAGCTTTTTTAAACATTTTAATATTTTTTGTTTGTTTTGTATTAGCTGGTAATTTTAACTACTAAAATTTGAATTTTCCTTTATATGTCGTATAATATTTGGTCATAAAGGTGCTTAGTGAATTTCAAATGAGCACTTGTAAGTGTTTTCCGAAAGCTCTGCACATTTACTACAAAAATGTAAGCTTTTATCAACATTGTTTTACGAGCTTTAGATTTGTTTCTTATTTTTACATTAAACCAAAATACATATGAATAAGGAAGAGAAGATTTTAATATTATTGTTATTCAAGCAAAAAGCACAATTTGCTGTTTTTGTTTACAATTTTTGTTTAAATGAATACAAATGCTTCTTTAACTATGCGGAAACCGAACCGAATCGGTTCACGATTTTAAACTGTTTTCAAGTTTTTTTATACCCGAGCTATCACCCTACTCGGATACATAGCTACGCAAACTTTTATGCTTTCGAGCTTTCAGATTTTTACTAAAGTCATTAAAGCAAAATGAAAATCTTCAACTTTTTTCTTTCCCTTTAGCTTTCACTGTGTAGAAAATTAGTTAAATTGCTAAGTTTTAAAGCTTTCTGGACATTTTAAGGTTATTCCATACATTTTTTAGCTCAAAAACAAAGCATATGGGCACATAAATAAAATAAATAAATAATATACTTTCCAAGAAGCGAAATACAACATTTAAGTCATTGAAAGCTATACAAATCTTCAATACGCACTGAATTTTGTATTGCTGTTGCGTTTTTTAAACATTAACCTTAAAAAATTAATTAATTAAAAGCTTAAGCCAGAAAAATTAGAGCCAAAACATAGACATTTGTATTTTCGTACAATTATTTATTTATTGTTTTCAAATTTAAATATAAAGCTTTCGTACGTGCTTAGTATTTTCTAAAACTTCCGGCAAATATCTAACCATGACATTGAATAATTAAATAATTTTTAAGCCCTTGTTAATGAGAAAATTATACATAAGTGAATTTAATATTAAATGTAGTCGTTATGAAAATTTGTTATTTAATAAATTAGTAATAGTTTTAAAGAAATTATCAAAAGTATTTGCATATTGAAAAAGACAAATAAATTTTAATATAAATCAGCTAAATTTTATAAATGTAAAAACAAAAAAAAAACAAAATTTAATTATAATAATCTATGTACTACATATTGTTGAGGGACATACAACAAAGTACCATGAAAATAATTACAAACATACATACCTTATTAGCTAAGCCTTAACGCAACACTATTTTAAATAATAAAATCCTCACAAGCAAACATTTGTCTATATTAAAATAACTAAAATACAATATACATACATACTTAAAAATTAAATGCACTCTTAAATAAAACTAAAAATATAAAATAACTACAATAACAAAAAAAAAAATATTAAAACCGTGTTGTTTGTTGAGGAGTAATCAAACTAATCTCAGAAATATTCAATACACTTGATTGTACTACATACACATATATCCGATAAGTGTTTTGTGTCCAAAACAAAAGACAATGTAGTATCAAATACAATAAAGAAATTGTAATGAAATATTGAAATAAGTTTGTTTTAATTACACTTAATGGCTCTTATTGGGAACCGTGTTGAAATGCCTGCGAGTAAGTATTGGAAATTCCTAAAACGGCGCCTGAAGAAATTTATGAATGTACCACAGTTTTTTTTTTTTTACTTTTCTTTTTCTTCGTTTCCTTTATTTATTCAGTAACAAATAATAGCAATTTACACACACGGCTTAATACTAAGATTAACAACTAATTTGTAGATTCTTGACTCATATTAAGCATAGACATATCAGCACTGGAGTCGGCGATATGATATGACGAGTCTTGCGCTAAGTCCATGTCGTCGTCACAAAGCATTTTGCGCATGCGCTCTTTGTAGCTATAATTACCGAGATAAAACAAAGCGAAAAATAATTAGAAAAAGTTTTTGACCAAAAATGCTAAGAGAGCGCCACACTTACACCTGGCTATCGGGATTGTTTTCTTGATTGCGACATTTTTCCAACTTTTTTTCAATCAGTTTTACCTTTTCCTTCGCCGGAAGTTCGTATGTTTTCACCATATAGCGTATTTCTATAAATTAAAATATGAATTTATTGCAACACCAGCTTTTACATGTCATAAACAATTTTTAACTTACTGCGTACGGCCTCTATTAGAACCGGCAATTTATCACGTGCAGCTAAAAATAGGTTTTCGGTTACATAGCTATCTAAGTTTTCCTGCTCTTTGCTAGCCGCATGCAGCACAGCTGCCAATGCAATCTAATGATAAAATATTCTTGAACGTTTACACTTATAATATACTCGTATTTTAATATTTCCCTTACCTGCGATGGCGCATATAGCAGACATGCGTCGGTAAAGAAAGTCTTTTCTATAAACTCGTCTATATGTGGCCTAAGACGCTCAGGATTTGACATACCACTGCGAGTCTGAAAGCAAGCAAAAACTATTACCACTATTACAACAACACTAACTACCACAAAGACACTATATAAATTCCAATTGTCAAACCTTGATATCAATCAGAAATCCCTCAATTGGTCTATATGGATTGTGCACTGTGAGGTAGTAATTTAGTTGCTGCATCATAAGCAATTCATTTGAGAGTATAATGTCCATTGCCTTATTGCGATCGCCTTTTATATTGCTCACAAACTGGCCGATTGAAACATTAAATTCTTCAACTTTGCACGCTAAATAAACACACGTGGCACTGCAATAAGTATTACACAAATTAAACTTTCTTTCATATATTTTAATTAAAACTTACAGTATTTCCTTTGGATGGTAATCCATTGGGGTGTTGTTCAAGTAGAAACGTTTAAAGTAATGGAATGCAGTGCCTACAACACATTTTGGCATTGGTGGCTCAAAACGTCGACAGAAGTCATTCAAATATAACTCATACTGTTTGAGCAATATACGTTCTTCAATGGACGACAGGAAGAACTCATCACGTTGCTCCTGCTACAAAAATATAAAGCAGTCATATGGTCAAAAATTACTTTGTTTAACAAACGTATTGTACTTACATTCATCTCAACACCATGTGTATTGATATATGTAGCATTTTGTTGCAATCTCAATGAATTAAGTTGCTGTTCGTTTGAAAAAGTCCAGAATTTCTTTTGCGAACTCTGTGGAAACATTTCGTCAAACGGATAAAATTTATTTATGATGCTTCCTCTTCCTTCACATGATGGTCACAATTGTATGTACATGTACAGTGTGCGTCATATGATTTGAAATTTGCCAATTGGAAATTAGAATGTTTATCTTGCTGGCAGTTAAGTTTGAAGAGAATTTTTTAAAGTTTGATGGTTAAATTCAGTGCTTTGATTAAAGTATTGAATTAAACCTAATTTTCATTGTTTAATTATCTTAACGCCCATCATGCAAGTGGAGTTAGTTAGTAAAGTCTCTTTTATTTTCTTTCTTAGAAGAATAAGAGATAAATTATTCAGTTTTTTTAAAATAAAAATAAATTAAATATTTTTTTATTAATGATGATTTTTTTCATAACTTATTAGTTTTTAACCAACTTAATAGTTAAAACGAGTTTTGATTTCATCTAGACCTAAATATTAAATCAGAAAAAAATGAAATTTGTTTTTTTTTTTAAAATTTGGCTACATTCACCTCTTTCAAATCAGATAATACTAAAAAGAAAGATAGTACATTGAAAAATTTCAAAAATTTAATGCCTTAAAAATTAAAAAATAATTATTCTACATCTTTTCGGCAAACTAACAAAATTCCTAGTTACTTAAATGGGCACAAACTTCCAGTATATACCATGCGCTCTACAGGATGAGCTCAGACGGATCGCCAATGCAATACTTGTGCCCGGAAAAGGTATTTTGGCAACCGATGAATCACCCAACTCGATGGATAAAAAATTTGCACCATACTGCATACCAAACACCGAAGAGAATCGTCGCCTATATCGTCAAGTTCTGTTTACAACCGAAAATCTGCAGGAATACATCTCGGGTGTCATTCTACACAACGAAACTCTTTATCAAAAAGCCGATAACGGAAAGACATTTGGTGATTTGTTACGACATCGTGGCATAATCGTTGGTATAAAAGTCGATAAAGGCATTGTGCCGTTGCCGGGTTCATTGGATGAAGGCACCACAGAGGGTCTGGATGATCTCTATTGTCGTTGTGGTAAATACAAACACGATGGTTGTGATTTTGCTAAATGGCGTTGTGTTTTGAAAATCGGCAAACACACGCCCTCTTATCAAGCAATTCTGGAGAACACGAACACGCTTGCACGGTACGCCTCCGTATGTCAGTCGCAGGGTATTGTACCGATTGTGGAGCCAGAAGTGCTGGTTGACGGTGACCACGATATCATCAAAGCACAGAAAGTGAGCCATTAATGTTTGTGCAAGTTTTCTTTGACTTTTGTTATCTTTTCATCCCCGGAATAAGGTAATGGAAACAGTGTTGGCTGCTCAATACAAAGCCTTAAATGATCATCACGTCTTCTTAGAGGGTACCTTGCTGAAACCGAATATGATTACGCCTGGACAAAATTGTACCCGGAAGAACTCGCCTGAAGAAGTGGCCTACGTTACAGTGCAAGCATTTCTGAGGACCATACCAGCTGCGGTGCCAGGTTTGTAGAAAACAATGTATATAATTTCCTAAATCCAACTATAGATTAAATTTCCTCAATTCCTTTTAAAAATGAAATTTGGGGACAAATTAGTGTTGCTCTTTGGTGTGTTAGTGTGGGTGACCGTAGCCAGCAGAAAAACTACGGTAGACATGAGTGAAAATTGACTCCGGATGAGAGACCCTCCTTCTGATAACGACGTCCGCAAATGTTTTAGGATCAGGATTTGAGGGCATGCACTTGGAATGTCCAGTCCCTTGATTGGGAAGGTGCCGCTGCCCAGCTAGTTGATGTCCTCGAAGAAATAAAGGCCGGCATCACTGTCATCGAAGTGATGGACGGAAAAGGTGCGAAACGAGTAGGTCCTTGTGAAATTTACTACTGCGGCCATATAAAGGAGCGCAAATATGGTGTTGGATTTGTAGACGCTCGTCAACTTCGTCGTCCCACGTCACTGCTCACGGTTATAAATTCGAAGTCGAAGATAATTTCGCCTATCTAGGGACCAGCCTTGAGCTGGACGAGTTATACGGTGACAGCGATATAGTTATGGATATGTATATACGTATGTGGTTCAGTGAATGAAGAGACAGTGTTTACGCTGCCTACGTCATGTCGTCCGAATGAATGAAAGCGCTCCAACCTTCAGAGTATTCGATGCAGTCCTCACCGTTGGAAGCAGACGAAGAGGAAGGTGCAGGAACTTGAAGACCTGGTTTCACTTGGTATTTTTAACAAACACCGAAGAGAAGAACCGATTGGCCCTATATCGCGGCTATAATCACATAAGCGGTGCCCACGCCCACTAAGAAGAAGAAAGCCAAGCTTTAGAGATACCATATTGAAAGAGAGCACTACGACTGGGCTTCGCTACTTTGAGATATTTAAAACAGCGACCAACTCGACCGTCGGCCCCGCTTTATCTGTCCCTTAAAATACTTTTCAATTATTTATTAACGCATTCGGGTATAATGTCAGAAGTCTATAATTAATCTCTTATCATATGCATTTTCAGGCATTGTCTTCCTTTCCGGCGGTCAATCGGAAGAAGAGGCCACGGTAAATTTAAATGCTATTAATAATGTCAATTTAAAACATCCGTGGAAACTGACATTCTCTTATGGACGTGCCCTACAAGAGTCCGCTATGGCAGCTTATGCCGGCAAAAAAGAAAACATTCCACAAGCGCAAATTGAACTTCTAAAGCGAGCTAAGGTGAGGGCTTATAAATCCATTCTAAAGACGGTGAAAATTAATACTGCCTTTCTTTCTCTTACAGGCCAACTCTCTCGCAAGATCTGGAAAATATATGGCAGGCTCTATACCGCCCTTTAAAAACGAACAAAATTTATTTGTTGCTGATCATAAATATTGAAAAACCTTTTACCGAACTTACATGGATACAAATGGATTTTATGAACACTAAATTGATAGAAAAGAATTAAAGAGAAGAAAAATCCGATAATAGTTCGTCGAGCTTGTAATAATCATAAATGAGGGCTTTGTTTTGCGAACGGGTAAAATCTCCTCATATACGAGTACCAAAAACGGTATAGCCAAACAACTGCTCATGTATACTAGGAGTTATAAATACGTTCCTACTCGTCCCTTCTTCGGTAATCTCAAATCGAGGCTGTCTTGTAAATGATTGAGACTCCTTCACTCCCTTTTTTCACACAAACTGATCGGGCGGCAACTTTCTTTGAAATTCCTTCAGCTCATAGAGGGATCCAATAATAGTTCTACATCTTCTTGCAGGTGAACTACAGAATCGAAAATCTTTTCCATTTGGAACTTTCATTCAAACTTTTTTAAGATCACTCGAAGTACTCATCTTAGTAAAACAAAAGAACCCCTCGAATGGTTTTATAGATTTATTTAAAAACTATCTATGCCAACAAATAATCTTCCTCAGGCCTGCGATTCATCCGGATCTTCACCCGCATACGGATTATCTGCCTTTTCCTTGACTCTACGTAATGTTATACCCAACTTTAGTTCCGAAAGGAAGTCCGTGGCTGGTGGTTTGCGCTCGGCGCGGGGCTTGACTCCACTGATAGTGGCAGCTTTTTTATCGACTTTCTGTGAATATTAGAAATAAATCATATTAGCTCCCTCTATCGCAACTGCATACAATACTATAAGTTACCTTTAGGGTTATGCCGTTCCGAATACTATCCAAAAGAGCCCCACGTGCATCACTGTTATCGGCACTTATCATTGCAGTTGCCGGTGGACCTCTAGTACCCTTTATCATAGGATTTTGCATGGGCGGCGGTGGAGGTGGTATAGAACCGCTCGAAGTAGAAGATGGTGGCGGCGGTGGTTTTGGCACACCATTCATCAGTGCAGACGGTGGTGGCATAGGTATGCCACTAGCAGGTGGAGGTGGTGGTTTTGGCGCACCATTCATCAGTGCAGACGGTGGTGGCATAGGTATGCCACTAGCAGGTGGCGGCGGTGGAGGTGGTGGTATAGGCGCACCACTAGCTGGTAGAGGTGGTGTTGGTGTTGCAGATACTCCTCTAGAAACATTCTGTGGCACTGGTGGCGGTGGAGGAGGCGTGGAAATAGTAACCGGCGGAGCTTTTACAAGAAATTGTGGTTTGGGCATAGGCTTTGGTGGTGTTGGTGGCGGAGTTAATTGCTTTTTATTGCCAACCCTTGCATATGTTCTAAAGCCATTATCTTTGTTTATCGTGGCATACAAATGATTGTCGATAGATGACGATGCGGTTAAGTTAGGTACTGATGCCATACCATTGAGACTTGTAGCTGTTCCTGCATATAACCCTTCACTCTCCCACTCATCCAGACTGTACAAACTCTGATTAGAATGGTAGATGACGGATGATTTTTTGTTATCAGCCTTTATTAGAGACGGAGGTGGTGGTGTTGGTGCCTCGACGATTGGCTTCGGTTTCACGGTTGGTGGTGGCGGTGGTTGCCTTAAAGTCTGCCTTGGATACGAATAATCGTCTTCCATCTCAGTCTTGCTGCTGTAAATATCCTGAACGGAAGGAAAGTCAGATGGGTCCGCGAAACGCAAGGCTAAGGAATTAAAACCAGACAGCGTATTCTTAGTAGTTGTTGGTTTTCCAATTGGACTTGGTGCTTGTAGAGGTTGTGGTGGAGGTGTATTTGGGTTTCGACTAGATTCGGCTGTTGCATCTGTTGTTGTTGTTGAAGCTGGTGGTGGAGGTGGCGGTGGCGGCGCATGCATTGGCTTTCTGGCACGTGAGAATCTTGGTGATTCGCTTAGTGTATACTCACTGCCAGTGGAAATTGTGGCGTACATTATATTAGGCGGCGGACTGCTGACCGTACCATTATTGCTGCGTTTAGGTGGCTGCAATTACAGCAAACAATTAAAAATCATAACATTAATAGTTGACTCCGTTATCTTACCATCCAAGTGAACTTTGATTGCACAATATTTTTAATAATATCTTGTTTACGCATGCCTCTCAAATCTTCCTCCGTAATACCACGTTCCAGCATGTACTTCCTTAAAACGTTATCGTTCATAGTCAACGTCAGATCGAATGCATTGCGCGTACGGTCTCGTGTCATATCTCCGGCAACATGTTGAAAGTTCATTGGTCCACTTATCTCGTATTTGGAACCCTTAATGCTGGTCACAAAGGTCGAGGGTGAAGGTGGTGTGGGTGGTTGCGGTTCGAAACGTCGCGGTACAATGGGACTACTATTCTCCAAACTTTTTAAGCTGTTATTGGACGAAGATGTGCTTATTGTGGCATAGCTTAGTGTTTTGGGCACTGCTGAGTTGTTGGTCCGAAGTGTGCTGGTTGCGGTGTTGATTTTGCGTACAGGTGGTGGAGGTGGTGTGCGGCGGACGGTTGTAGGGGTGTTTGGTAAGTTTAAAGGTGACGGTGAAGCCATTGTGGAGGGCTAGAAATGAGAGAAAAGTTATGTGATTTGATAAGTTTCTGCGGATTTATGATAAAACGCGGGTTCAAAGATTGGAAACGAACTGAAATTTATACATTTATTCATCAGTTTGCTAGGTTTATTGACTTTCATCTCTAAATTAGATTTAGACCAAGCCTAAGCCGACGAATCTTGAGACCTTACGATATACAGAGTTATTTATCACATGCAAGGATCTGGAACTCTGACTAAAAGTATAATGGTTCGCGCTATGACTAGGATAGGTTAGTAAAATTGGCCATAAGAAGATTCTTAATCGTACACTACGGCTTCTATTCCAACCAGTTGGAATCCCTCATGAACTTGATTACGTTGGAAGTTTGGTAGTGGAGCTTTTGTCCTTTACAGCGCTTCGCTTGTACTCTGAGGCAGCGTTTCCAAAGGGATTTCATAGTATTTCTTCAAGCTTTTAGTGACGCGTAGTTTCCTTCGCTACCACTTTATCGGCAGAGATAGTTGTGTTTGATTGCCGACTGCTTCGCGGATCGTAAGACCACTGCCTTTGCGAAAGTTGGATTCGTAACGATTCCGGTGTTTTAAGGACCTCCCACATTATCAGACTGGAATGACTACACCGTTTCTAGCGAATATAATGTACGGAGTTTTTACGGTTGCGGGTTTCTTGATGCAGAGGGAATGTGCTAAACTCTAGTACCTACTGACTTCGCCCCTTTTGCAGACTTAGACGCGATGACCGGGTGTGCATTTCATTCGGCGACTCCATCAGAGCCTAAGAACTGCGCGATATTTTAGCTAGCTTTTATAGGTAAGGCAAAAACTTCCAAATCTATCGGGCCCAACATAATAATCAAGCTGAGGCCAAAACATCTGGATCCAGCTAAAGAAGAATTATTCACCAGGATTCTCAATCTGTCTCTGACAACTCTAACAATACCCGACATGAGGAAACGGGGTAGAGCCGAGACAACCAGCCACAAGAAGAAGAATCACATCGGCCGCTACATTTCCTTTCCTCAGTAGTGAGGAATAGTTTGGGCTGCTTTTCACGACCAGAATTATACTGGCACAATTGAGGTCTAAATTTGGTAGTAGACTCAATCTAACCAGACTTGACTACAACATATTTAACGTATGTTCTTCATGCAATAAATTCCGCGCGACTCTAACCAAGTCTTTGCCTGCCCACTAAAACCTTTTCAGGAACACTATTTGATGGGGACTTATGGTGAAAGGATGGGCTATATCTCTCATGCTGCTGCTGCAGAGACATAGACGAAGAGGAGTCAGTTGAGCACTACCTCTGCCACTGCCCCGCTCTAAGTGCGACCCGACATCGTTTCTAGATAATTTCTACTTTGACTGTCTTGCTGATATAGCGTCAGCAAGTATCAGTAATATCGTGTGTTTCATAAAACAAGCCAAGTGGTTTCAGTATCTAGAAAGGTGTAAGGAATCTTTTCTATAGGCCGCCCCATAGATATCACAAAGAGCCAAAAGCTCAATTGAGGAACCACGTGAAACCTTATTAACTAGTTAACTATAGAATAATATTTCCTACCCCTAGCCGCGGTTGATCAAGCTGTTGAGTTTCCAAGGCTAACAGATATGATGTGACCCAAATATTTCAGGCCCCTCAGAGAGCATGCTGCAGTAGCTGTGCACTCAAATGTAATCGGGTAACTGTCTATTGAAAGCAACGGCCAATTGTGTAAGAAAACAAAAGACCAGGGTTAACACTCGGTCTATGGTAAAAGGGCAATAGCATTTTGATAAAAATTCCCAAGGTTTGGCCTTAACTTTATTTACATAAATGTGCCTACAAACCCTATTGACTCTGTAACTACCGAATGAATTCTAAACAAATTTTGAGATAATCGCTGATATGCGGCGGCGGCAATAAAACTTTATCAGTTTTGATATGTGACTAGAAACTGAATAATTGACAATAAAATGTTTGGCTATAATTAAACCGGCAAAAAGTTGATTATTTTAGATTTATTTATCAGTGCGCCTAGAGGGTGAGAAACTTTTATCATGGTCATATGTTGATTATGTTAGTACTCCTTTTTGAACCAAAAATTTATTGTTTAACAACAAAATCGTATTTACTTTTGATATATTTATTAACCTGACTCATGGTCTTTGTTCTACATTTTCAATGAATAACAAATTCTTTTACAGAATAAAGTGTGTTTACGTAAAATCCACTTTTTTATGGCACAGATAAAAGCTCTGTTCGGTGAGATGTGTCAGTAAGCATTAGTCAGTACCGAAATGTCAAATGTCTCGGTAAAAATTTTACTGGCTTTTTACCTCACCGAACGCGGTTCAGTAAAATTCAGTAACAATTGTTACTGCCCATCAGCTCACCGAACAGAAGTAATTTGAGAAAAACAAATTTTACGAACTACCAATTAATGAATCTCCGGGGTTTCGAAAAAAGGTATATGATATACTATATATTCAAGGCTCCGACCTCACTATAATTCATAGAGACTATCGGTCATACTAACCCACGGAACACACTACCATCGTTCACAGCCCAGATAAGCAATTTATTGAGATCTTGAGGAGCTAAGGAATGAATAAGGTTACCTCAAACGTCTATGGAGGCAAGTCATTAAATAGTTTATGAAGACAACAAACTTTTTTGAAGACATTTGTGTGACGAAAGTGTTCATGAACCAGAGGTCAATAGCTAATAAAAAAGTAATATATTTGTCTCTCTATAACTACAAGAGCTATTTTTGGCTGGTTGCTGGGTAAGAGTCTTCACCGAAGGATCTAACCCTCGGTCTCAACTAGCGCTGTGAGCACTGTTGTTATGCACTATCTATCGTAACTCTTTACAACATCTGCTATTAGTAAATTTAAACCATTTAAAATGCTTTTCGTGGATAGCCCTTCAAGGGTTGGGACCTGAGGTTTTCCAAGTGTTTGTGGCGAATTTGAGATAAAGCTGGGCAGCCATAGAGAAAGTGGTTTATCCTTATCCTTATTCAGTTCTAATGCGCAGCCTCAACAACGATTTTTATAGGATTTAATGCATGCCAAAGACCAGATGACCTGTTATAAACCTATATACATATACGCATGTCTGGACCTTATCTGTTCCGCTATCTTACAGTTGGTTATGGATCTCCATCTGTTTAGTTTTATTTGTTCAAACTGCAAGTGAAGATTTTACTTGATCATTCCTAACGGATATGATATTATCTCCCCATCAGATTCATCAGGAGATGCTCTCGATTTAGCCAACCATGACTGGGAACCAATATAATGCTGATGGCGAGTTGATCCGACTTCTTGCAATAAGTGACGACCTTCGACGATAAGGTCAGCAATGCCGGCTGAGTACCCAAATATATAACTACCTTCTGTATCCCCTCTTAGATATTCATTAGCCCTCTACAGAGCCCTTAAAACCTATTGCTTCCGGATTGGAAGATGCTACTTCAATTTGGTAGACGTAAGGATAGGGAGATTTTGATACCTTTAAATCATTTTTGCTCCAACAGCCTCACTCCACAAATTTGATGACGGAAACAGCTGCAACTTTGCAAATAAAGATATCTATAGACTGTTTATACAGGAGGGCTGATAGATAGTGCAGCACCAGCGTAGGGGCTCTGTGTACTCCCTTTACCTTCCTGATATTCTACTGTTTTCGTAAAGCTGTCCATCAAACCAAAGCTCTATATGGAAGGATTGGTCGTACATATGATGGCTATATGCATCCATATGACTATATTTGATTTGAGGCCCCAGTCCCAGCGAAGTATTCTCTTGCCGACGTAATTTCTATGTTAAACGTCCAGTTAAATTTTATATCTATCTCAATCCCCAGATATTTTACTGTGGAAGACAGAGTAACAATCCCTCTGCCAACTGAGCGAAGTTAGCTGCAAATGTGGTATTTTAGTATTCTTGTTGAGAAGTCCGAGCTCTGCGCACCACTACCTTCCGATCGCCACGCCGCTATATCTGAATTTGGTATCCCTATAAAACTGATACGGCTTTATATACTAATGCAGTACAATACCAGAAGCAAAAAGCTGAGAAGGAAAATACCAAACGAGGTTTCCAATAGGGTGGCCTTCTATAGTGTGACTACTTAAACATAGTGCTGAAAGAGATAATAAGAGCTGGAGAGCTAAATTGACAAGTTGCAATCTTCACTAGTCGCGCAGTTGGTTGTGCTTCATCCAGGCTAGACAAAGAAGCGAAACGGATGGGTCTGGTAGTAAGCAAGGACAAAACGAAATATCTCTTGTCATCAAACTAACAATCAGCAGCCGTTGCTCGACTCCCACCTCTCTGTTGACAGTCATAACTTTGAAGTCGTACATAAATACGTCTTTCTTGGAACATACATCAACACCAACAATGTTAGCCCCGAAATCCAACACATAATTACTCTTGCGAACAGGTGATATTTTGAACTAAGTAACAATTGAAAAGTAAACTCCTCTCTCTACGAACAAATAACATACTCATTCATCATTCCCGTCTTGGTATATGCCTCAGAAGCTTGCACGATGTCGACTTCCGATAACTCAGTACTAAGAGTTTTAGAGGGAAAGGGTTTGACACGGGCGAATACCGCAGACGATGTGAGAATGAGCTGTATTCTTATTCACATACGTAGCAATGGGTTGGCTTTGTCAATTTGTCCGAATGGGTGGAAGCACTCCAGCTTTGAAAGTATTCGATGTAGTACCTACAGGTTGAAGCAGAGGAAGAGAAAGACCTCCACTCCGTTGGAAGGGTCAAGTGTATAGTGACCTGATTTCAGCTGGAATTTCAAATTAGCAAGAAACAGCGAAAATAAGAAATGATCAACGTGCTGTTGTTAACTCGACTATACTCGCATAAACAGCGCCTATGCCAATGAAGAAAAAGAAGTTTATCGGCGAAAGTGAAATCGACGATAAAATTTTAAAATTTAAAGTAGGCAGCAAATTAATTTCAAGGCAGCTTGGCCAGTTTTTTATCACATCATAAAATTACTACAAAAAAAAAGTAACAAATAACTGAAAAAATTAGTGCCCAGCACCTATATATGTATGCATACATGTGTATACGTACATATGTACATATATACAATAAGTGCTAAGACTGTGCGATTCTCAGAAAATTTGAAATTAAAAAGAATTCTTTCAAATTTTTATACTTCTGTGCAGTCGAACAAAGTCCCTGGAATTTCCTCATCAAGAATGACGAAGAGGCAATAAGGGCGAATCCAGAAAAGAAATTAAGCTAATCAATTATTGCATACGGGAATGGATCCGGTCTCTAATTAACACCGGCAAGACCTACAAGGAAGTTGAAAAACTTGTTGGGTGTTCAGCCACAATGATACGTTATGCTATTACTTCAGAGAGTTTTGAACGAAAAGTGGTAAGATGTGCTAGGACACGACCGATAATGTCGGCTGTGGAGATAAGGAACGAATTGAACCTGCCCCACGGTGTTCATACAGTAAGAAGACTTCTGCGTAAACATAAGTTATATGCCTGCAGTCCTCGAAAAGTACCGCTTTAAAAAAATTATGTAGCACGACGTCTTAAATTTGCCAAGGAACACCTTAATTGGCCGATTGAGAAATGGCGTAACATTTTGAGTCAAAAATAGTTCTATATGGTGGTAAAGGGTCCCGTTAGTATGCAAGACGCCCACCTAATACTGAGTACGACCCCAGATTCACCACAAAAACATTGAAACATGGCGGTTCAAGTATTATGGTTTGGGGCTGTTTTTCGTACAGAGGTGTGGGTCCAATTCACAAAATTGATAATATAATGGACCAGCACGCATATGTGGCTATAATGAAAAATATTATGATACCATTCGCCGAAGAAGACATGCCGCTGAAATGGATGTTCCAGCAGGATAATGACCCGAAACACACCAGTACGGTGGCAAAGAAGTGGTTTCGAGTAAATGGAATTGACCTTAATCCCATTGAAAACCTTTGGGAAGACGTTAAGAAAGCCGTATGGAGTGCTAAACCGAAAAACAACAACGAACTCTGGACTGTAGTGCAGAAAGCATGGCAGAGCATACCCTTGAAAAGATGCGAGAGTCTTGAAGAGACGTTGTATTGCTGTTATAAAAATCATGGTCATGCTACCAAGTACTAAGTTTATGCATAGCTGAAATTTCAAAAAAATCCTTCATTGCTCCTTAAAAAAGTTTTTTATTACCTTACTACTATTTTACTGCTCACTACAATTTTCCCATATAAACAAATCTTTGTAATAAACATATCGTCCACATATGTAAATCAAAATATTTTTTGTTAATAAATTTAGCTTGGAAAATATGCTCCACTTTGCATTTCAATAGATGTTAAAATTGTTTCGAAATTTTGCATAACTCGAAGATATCTAAAATTCTAGTACCCACTACTATTTCACTGCTCGCAGCTGTATACATATGTAGGTATATGAGTGAAGCTTGTAAGATTATACCCCTTTTGATGTTATGGGCACTCTCATGGAGTAACTCAAAGTTGATAGCCTGACTAGTGTATAATATATGATGAAAGGAGGGCAGAGATCGAGAGACCGAAACAGCTGGTAATCACTTGATGCGAGGTCCGGACTATCAGTGAATGCATAAGAACCTCCCCACCAAGCTTGTGGAGTTTCTGGCGAGTCACTATCAATGTGTTTGGGCTGGCGTTGTCCTCATGAAATACAATTCCTCTCCAGTTGGCCAAACCTGGGCACCCAACATACAAGAAAACTTTCCTAGCCCTCAATCCTGTCTTGGATACCATTTGTGCCATATGTCCTGATATTTTAATAGTCAATCTTGGACAATTTCGGTTTCGTGAATTTCGTTGCGGTAAATTTGATGTAAGAGATGCTCCACGTTCCAGGCCGATTGACAAAAATATCGATAAAATATTGGAATCCGTCAAGTCTGACCATCATATCAGCACTGTTTCGATTGTCCAGGAGCTAAACATTGCTTAAAAAAACTGTTGGAAGCGACATGAAAAAGAAACAAAGAAGCTCGATGTATGGGTTAACGTGAAAATCCCTAATGAATCGAATTTCCATCTGTGAATCGCTGCTAAATCGTTACAAAATCAGCTCATTTCTGAAGTGGATAAGGACTGCTGATGAAAATTGGATCACCATCTGGCGTAATCCGATCGCACATATAGAACGAGAGTTACAGGTAACTAAAGCCTTCTATTGCAAAAATAATGGTTGATCTTTTACTTGACTATATTTTAAGTAATATAAAATTGCTTAACGTCAGCTCAATGATTATGGTTAAGTAGTTAAGTTTAAGGTTATCCTTAAGCTGCTCAATAGAGTAAAGTAGAAAATAATCAAACAATTAAGCCACCACTCAAAATTACCATCCAATATCCTGGCATTTTATTGCTTTTGATGATGTCGAAAATGAAGGCTCGCCGTTGTTCTGGTGTTAAATATTCAATTTCATCCGACAATCCGGCCTTACGCAAGTACAGACGCAACGTCTCATCCTCCCCAATGCCGTCAAGGGCAAAAGTACGTTTGAACTCCACAGATTCAGTGCCCTCCATATATTGGAAATCATCTGGAGCACTAATATAATTTCTATCCATGTTGGTGGCGGTGCATTAAGAAGCCTTAAATATATAAAATATATAAATATATGTATGTACAATACATAGATACTTGTAGAAATAAATGCAAAAAACAAAAAAAAAATTAGTTTCCATTCACTTGAAGTACATTTTCGTGGTATTTTATTGTACTCGTATGTATGTATGTATGTATGTAAGAATGAAATTCATTTTAAGACTTTAGTGATTAATGAAGGTATGCAGGCACAAAAAATACAATATAACTTTAAGATATACAAACATATCTATATATATACATATGTACATACATTGGTAATTTAAAAATATATATGTATATTTAGTTATGTATGTTAGCGCTTTGATATTAAGTAGAAAAATATACGTTAGCTTAGCGGTAAAGGGTATGCGGCAAGTAAAATAAAAATATCTAGAGTCCATCGATAAGGTTTTCACTTTATCAGCGCAAAAATTATTCACAAATAACACTGGCCAACACTCTTTTTGTTACACGAACTCTTTGATGAACTTTGTTTATGTCTGTGTGTGTGTATATTAATTATAAATATTATATTCAATCATCATCATCATTTCTGACCTTATAGACCTACGAGGCATATCAGGAAAGTAAGTGTACTGAGTGAGGCTCTCATGGTCGGTAGTGTATCCAGACTCCCCCCCCCCCCTTTTGTAACGAGACCGTTTCGAGATCAATACGTTGAAAACTGTCAGTACGTTTCGAGAACAATGCCAATCCAGTCCCGCGCCAAGTTATCTCGTTTTAATCGAATACCTACCTCAAGGGGTGATCATCAACTCTGCAGGACATTGTTAGACCCTAAATAAATTACGCAGTGCGATTCCGAGGTATGCTGACAAAAGGAGGCTGCCTACTGCACGACAATGTCAGACTACACGCGGCTAACGCCCCGAAGGTACTGCTCGACTCGTTTTAAAGGGATGCTGTGAACCATGCCGTGCATTCGCTTTTTTTAGCACCTCCAGATTACTATCTCTTTACGAAGGGGTTGACGGGAAACTACTTCGAGGAAGGCATACAAAAATTTATGGGTCGCTTCACCATCTGTACAAAGAGGACTGGCGACTTTGTCGAAAAATTGCTTACATTATGTACTGAAGTATCACGAAATTTTTTTGTTTAGCCTTTGTTTGAATAAATTCCTTTAGGCGACGGACTAGGATACGATCTCTGTCCTTCCGAATGGCATTACGCAGTACTAAGCACTCGGCAAACGCGGCCGCTAAGCTACAACCTAGTTATTTGCCATTTGCTATATCAATGATTTGGACGTAACCAAAGGATCAGGTACGTGATTATTGTTTTTGTTGGCTCAAACTAGAGCTATTAGAACCAAATCCAAACACACTAGCCAATATTAAAAGTAAGAAATTGTGCTTAGAAGCTGGACCCTGCAAGGACAGTAATCGTGCTATATACTAGAAAGAATAAAATATGCCCGAAGGTATACGAATAAACAATAACGTAATAGAACCCATCTTTGAAACGAGCTATCAAATATTACATCAGAGTAACGTGGAAAATTCACTTGTAATATGCGATAAGTAAAGCGACGAGATCAATAATGGCCTGCAAGAGATTAGCAGAGAAAATCTGGGGATGAACCCCTAACTCAACCATTGAGGAACCGCATAGGACGAGCCCAAATACTAAACTCTACATCACTCTCGGAAGAGGTGGACTACGCCATTTCCGTCTTCTGTTTCGACAATACTTTCTCAACCGAAATCCCAGAGGCGACCGAATGGAAAAATGCAGCAGTTCTGGGTCATAGATCTTTAGCCATCTTCACCGACGGCTGTATACTACTTGGCAAACTAGGTTGTGGAGTTTACACTGACCTTTTACTATAAAATTAAGTAAAATACTTCCCGACTATTGCAGCGTATTCCAGCGAAACTAATCGCTATAACAGAAGCCGTTTAATGGCATTAAAATGCAGAGAGATCTTAAAGAAACTCTCGACTATGTAGGTATACTGCTTATCCATTAAAACTAGTATTTACCAGAAGAGGCAACAGTGATACTTCAATACATAATGTAAGCTATTTTTCGACAAAGTCGTGAAGTGGAGTATCAATTTTTTAATGCCTCCCTCAAAATAGTTTCCGGTCAACCCCTTCGTCCACTCATCCTTTACTTCTCCGCCGGTTAAAAACCTTTTTCCACCCATGCGCAACTTCAGGGAGGTAAGGAGTTAATAATCTGGTGGAGCTAGATGAGAGGAAATCGATGGAACATTACCTCGGTCACTGCTCAGCTCTTAGTGTGGTTCGTTATAGTTTTCTCGGAAATTTCTCCTTCGATTGCCTTGCAGAGCTTCCAGTGGCAGGCGTCATTAATCTCCTGAATTTCTTTAGCAGGACCAACATAGGTATCACAATGGGCCCATAAGCCCCTATGTGTGCCAAAAAAGAAGCAAAAAAAGGTACGTCTAACAAACTTCAATAGAGATGGGATATGAAAGATAATAAATGGATGTATCAAGACTGCATCTAGCATACCAAACTCAAAAGAATCAACATATAGTAATTTACAGTGACAGTCAGGCTGCACTGAAAGTGATAGCATCAAGTACAATACAATTGAATCGGATATGGTGTGGGAATATGCCAAGGATCTAATAAAGAGGGAGAACGAAACATAGTCCGACTGGGTCTACAGATCTTTATCTAATCAAAGAGGTGCTGATATACTAGTGACGGGATAAGACAATCAAACAAACTTATGGATGGGTAAAATACCAGAAGATTTAGAGACATCATATACTTAATAAGAATAACTCAAAGATTACTACCAGGAATTCTTACAGGGCATTGCAAGAATTCGTTGCATATGTACTCTTTTGGAAACAGCTCAGATAAAACTAGTCGCTTTTATGAGCTATTACCAAAGACAACAGTGCACATACTGTTTGAATCCAAAGCCGTTGCTAGAAGAAGACTGAGGAATCTAGGAGTCATTCATTAAAATCACATTAAATCAATCAAGCCTTCTATTGATTGAAGTGATGTGAAAGAATTGGAGAGCATAATAGACCGCTTATCGAGGTTCATATCTATCAAAACTTCTCTTCAGCCAAAGTACCCATCCTACATGGTGCCGACCAGCTAGACACTAGCGAGGAATTTGTCCTAAGTCAGCACGCTATCTCAAGATAGGAACCCAAGTTATGAACCGTCAACTTTAAAAACACCGCAATTTTTGACACATTTTTTGATAATCTAATAGGTGATTTGCATCCGTTTGAAAAACTGGAAAACTGAATGACGAAGAAAATTTGCCTGGCAATGTTTTACGACTGTTGTCCAGGGCTTTCTATAAACTTTTGGGAGTAATATGAAATTAAAAATACAAATGCTGGACTCTCATTTGGATTTCTTTTCCGCAAAATTGGGTGATGTGAGTGACGAGCAAGGTATTGTAAGTGAAGCAATAAAACTTTCCCAAGTGTAGATTTTAGATTTTTTCCGAAAATAGTTGTTTTGATGTCACAACAAAATCTGATGCGTACATATTTTTTCCTTGATATATTATCGTTTGGTGATCATAATACATTAAAATTTTGATATATAAAAGTTTAAAATTTGTTGACCAGTGTAATTTACTGCGAACGGATTCGCATATCGTATTTTGTTGGTGATTCACACTAATCAGTCATTTTTTACATTCTTTTGTGTTATTTTTGCTTTAAGGAAATTTAAATTCAGTTTCCTTTTGATGGAAAGCACTTTGTCTTTTGCTGCTCAACATAACCTCAAATATGAGAAGATATTTAAATTTTTTTTTAATTTTTTGAAAATCAGTATCGTTTTCTTCTTTTACTTATTTAGTATTTTGCATATACATATATTGGATGAGTGCATAAGTTCGTGCCCGATTCCGCTGGATGCCGTACGAATCGTTTGAGAGTGGCGCTCGTGAAAGAAATATATACATATTATATATCGTTGGAAAGGTGACAGTCCGAACTGTAAATCAAGCATAAAATAACTTCATTTTGATTTGAGTTGCTTGAGTTGCTTAGTGAAAAGACGCATGGAAGATGAACAACGAAAAAGATCATATGCGTCATATTATGTTATACGAATTCCGCAAAGGAAAAACAGTGGGCGCTGCAACTAAAGATATTCGCGAAGTTTATTTGGACCGTGCTCCAGCACTCCGCACAGTAAAGAAATGGTTCGCGAAATTTCGTTCTGGAGATTTTAACCTCGAAGATCAACCTCGCAGTGGACGGCCTTCTGAGCTTGATGACGATGTTCTAAGGACTTTAGTTGCGACTAACTCACGTATTTCGACGGAAGAGGTTGCCAGTGAATTGAACGTCAACAAATCAACTGCGTTTCGTCGTTTAAAAAAGGTTGGGTACACTTTGAAGCTCGATACATGGGTGCCACATCAGTTGAGTGAAAAGAACAAAGTGGACCGTATGTCAACAGCAATTTCTTTGCTTCGACGGATCAAAAACGAACCTTTTTTGGATCGGCTCGTGACTGGTGATGAAAAATGGGTCCTGTACAACAATGTTCAACGCAAAAGAACATGGAAACAGGCACACGAAGGGGCGGAACCGATGTCGAAAGGTGGATTGCATCCGATGAAGGTACTGCTGTGCATTTGGTGGGATATCCGAGGCGTGATCTATTTTGAGCTCTTGCCAGCTGGAGAAACGATCACTGCCAACAAGTATTGTCAGCAATTGGTCGAATTGAAGAAAGCAATTGATGAAAAACGTCCGATTTTGGCCAATCGCAAAGGAGTTCTTTTCCATCATGACAACGCCAGGCCACATGTTGCAAAACCGACCCTGGCCAAACTGAAGGAGATGAATTAGGAAATCATGCCGCATCCCCCATATTCACCCGACATTGCACCTTCTGATTATCATTTGTTTCGATCGCTGCAGAACAATTTGAATGGAAAAAAATTTAAAAATGTGGAAGACGTCAAAAACCACCTTGACACCTTTTTCAACGAGAAACCGCGCGATTTCTATGAATCAGGCATCCGTAAATTGGTTGAACGTTGGGAGTGGATTGCCGAACATGATGGCGAATACATAATTGATTAATAAAAGCGCTTTCTTCAAAAAATTTCAATTTTACCATAGTTTGCACTTGAAATCGGGCACGAACTTATGCACTCATCCAATACATATGTATATAAGTACATATTTATGTAATGTTTGCTTTATTAGTAGTTTACATAACTACATACATACATATGTATGCATAATTCACATATTTTTCAAGCACTAAAAATCAGCATAAACAACAATAATTCAAATTAACGTTCGAACGAATTGAATATAAATTTTTAACGGTTATCAACGGCCGACGAATAATCTAAAAAACCGTGTTAGTACTCCATGGACTTAGAAAGTTGACTAATTTCGATTTCTCTATAAAAGGCAAAAAATATTTCTAACAATTTATCAGTTGCCCAGTTTCTAATCTCGCATTCTCTTACCTTTTACGATTATATTATTTATATTGTTAGTTTTTGTATTTGTATTGATTGCAATTTAGACATAGATATACACATATAGTATAGTATATCTATTTAGTTTTACGATTTTTATTTATCATTTTTTTGCACGAGCGAGTTTTCTTATCAAACCCGTGGATGTGCTGGTATTTGAGTGCTTCTCACCTGTGTCACAACGAGCTAAGGAAACAATAATAATGATAGAAATATATATTTTTATTATTGAACATAGCCGAGAACACTTTCACATAAACGTCCGGACATATGTTTTGGAGCTGACATATGTATGTAAATATTTATTTGTGTTATTTTTTTTCTCTTTATGGCTTGAGAATTAGCTCGCCATTATAATGGTGAGTTTTAAGGGGTTTTCCCATGCTAACGTTTCCAAATCGCTATTGTTTTAGTAATAGCTCACCGCCCTCTCACTAGAGTCAAACAAAGTATGTGGCGGACTCTGTTTGAGTTCTACATACGAAATAAAAAAATAAAGCACTGACAGACATTGCTATTGTACATAGCTAATAACCTTTCCAACAGTTTTTGAACCTACAAGACAACAATCAAATGACTTCTAGGATGATCTTGTTAAAATGAAACTAATACAAATAAGGAAGACTAAGTTGGGATGGATTGAGCATTAGTCTATGTCGTCGAGGTTATCTAATAGAAGGTTCAAGAAATGAGCTGCTTCGACGTCTTCAAATAAAACTGAGAGGGGTGTTAAATAAGTTGGTTTTAGACGGCATGCAAAGAGGTGGTTAGTGTTGTACTTGGACGCTTTGTAAGCGGGACATACGTTAGGTTCTGGTCCGCAGATGTAGGAATTGAGTAGACTGCAATATCTACAATTTGTGGCAGTAATACTTGAGTCTCGCGAGTCAACTCGAGCTTTTGGTCTGCTAAGGGAGGTGGTTGGTTTCACGGATAGAGTGCTTATAAAGATGTTGACTGTCGCACTTCGTCGCACATGCTTACTCTTGAAAGATTGAACGTAAAATGAATCGATATGTCGTGTATGGTGAAACAATTTCATACCAATCGAAAACACTTGTATGTCGTGTATGGCTACCTTAACATACGATTGTGGAGGCGTGTGAAAGGTCGCCAAGATAACAGTTCACTTTGGAACTTAGGTTATCAATATTCTGGCCACACGCCAATATCGACCAATCATCGGCATATGAGGTCAAGGAAACCCCTTCCGGTGGAGAAGTGGACACCACCTTGCGGAACCTCTTGTTTAATCTTCCTGAGTTTCGATGTTTGACCTCGAAATTCTACCGACTATTGATGACTACTCTGGTAGCCTATGATCCACCTCTTTGAAACCGGCGGTAATGGGTTCAAGAATTTACCCGCGGTAAGGCATGCCTGTCGTAAGAGGCGACTAAAATCCAATAGTTCCCGCGACAGTCGGGTCTTTATACCGGAACGACCCGGATTTTTTATCCGGCCAAGGACTGTCACTCCCGCAAAATTCTCCAAAAATTACTTTGAGGAAAATTTTTGCGGTTACAACAACAACAACAACAGGATTCCTCAATGTTCGATAGTAGCACTGAATCGTTGACAGTGTCAAAAGCTTTTCCAGTTCTGCCAGGACAGTACGCGCACAGGGGCGGTTTTGGTTGAGACCATTGACTAAGTGGTTATGGCGTTGAGTGTACTTTGAGGAAGCCATGCTGTACTCAGATGGTAGAGATATATCGGCCGATAGGACTCTCCTTTGTTGACTGGTTTTCCGGCATGAGTACACACACGTCGAGTATTATTAGGGTGGTCAAAGACAGATTGAGGATCTTAGTAAGGAAGTCTGCTCGCGCTGGTCCTAGATGTTTTAGCATCAGCAAGCTTATTCCGCCGGGTCGATGGATTTGGAGGCATTCGCCTTTCCGATTACACCCTGAACGTCTTCCCTGGAAATATCAAGCGGTGCGCTGGTGTTTTGCGGTTTGCGTAAGCGGCGGATCACTCGTTGTTTCATATTTTCAACCGAAAGATGCAGTATAAAGAGTCGGCTAAGTCGGAATGAATTTTCCGCTCGGTCATCGCACCTCGTCGGATTTGACAATGGATTGGTTGTCCCAGAGGAGATTGCATGATCTTAAGTGCTCTTCCCACATTTTCCGCTTATGATTGTCTACTATTCGCCGAATCTCCTGGTTGAGATAGGACCATTTGTCCGATGCTAATGTCATTATAGGTCGCCAGGCTATATTGTTTATCAGACGAGCACTCGCAATTGTTATATCTGGCGAGCTTTGGCTTTGGTCTAATACACAGTACAGACAAGCTGCTATGTAGCTTCCGTGAGGTGCAGCTGCATGTGGGTGGGGATGGTGTAGTAGTAGGAGAGAATACCAAAAATTGGCTCGACGTATTTTTAGAATTTCAATGGAATCAGCAATTATTTTAAAATTGAGGTAACATTTACTGTAAGACTTTTACAGTACAAAAAATTATAATTGTTATTGCATACAAAATTTTATTATAATCTCCATTGATTAATTAAATTACTAAGCTTTCAACAAAATGTATAATTTTCAATAAAAAATAATTTAGGTTAATAAAATCTACACAACAATTTTCTTAAAATAATCCTAATAATTTCGATACTCTATAGTTGAACACACTCATCAGCGCTGAATATGACTTTCGAACATTCAGTACGAGTATTAAATGCCAACAACCAGAAATTTTTAATAATTAAATGCTTTAAACCAAATGTCACCCTATAAAAATTATCTTAATTAAATATTTGAATTTTTCTCGATTTTCCTATATATGTGCATACGATTTTTATAAGATTTTATGCCTTATAAAGATGTGTTTTAAATTTCGTTATTTCCCAAGTCGCACTGCAACTCCGAAAGCATTCGGAAACATTTTACCCGAGCCGCCATTACGTTCAGTGAAGAACGTGCCCCTGTGAAAAACTCGTGTCGTTGCACAATTGGTAACGAATTTTAAAGCAAAAAGTGGAAAATATTTCCAATTCTTAATTGAATTTTCCTATTAACAACTGCGCGCAGTGTTTAGCATATAAAATACGTGAATTTGGCACAGTTTAAGTGGAGAAAATACGTTGTGAGAAAAGTATGAATTAATCGAATTTGATCGATTTTGGTGAAAAAAATTTCATGGTGCTCGCCATTTACCCGACCCGAAAAAATATAATCATCGTGCTTGCTTCTCGCTCGCACGAATGTTTCACACGTATGGTGTGAACGAGAGGTCGGTAGTGAATACAATTTTCAAGCACATATGGCTTTTCGTATTGGCAAGAGTGTTTGTGTGTGAACGAAGTGTGGTTAACCCAGCTACTTCGTCCGTATAATTCGAATGAAATTGTTGTTGGGAAATGATTGTGCATTTGGTGTGAGGTGGATGGCTGAAATTGATGTCGTGTATATAGTAGATAAGGCTACCACGAAAATGTATTGAATGCTTCGGTATGGAACGGTATCAAACGACGCGTCCCATTCTCAGTGGTAGTATAAGGGCGGAATAGTGTGTGTAACGGTCGTTGAATAGCGTGCGCGACGCAATGGATTTTCGAAAATTCGGACAAAAGTGTGAGTAGATGAACTGTACATTCACTTTTCGGATCCGATTCGGAAAAGCTGTTGGTGAATTTAATATACTTGTGCGGAAAAGAGTAACAAGTAGTGTATGTATTTTGTTGCTTTTCGGTATAAGACAACGTGCTCGGTTCATTCGCGGTCGCAAATTACGGCTTGTTTTGTGTTGTCTTCTTTGGCCCTGTTCGATTTTTGGTCTGTTGAAAATGTGAGTGTGAATGCGACAACTGGCAACACTTTGCGTTTTTTCTTATTCTTTTTGCCTTCTCAGTGAGCGCGAACGCTCCCGAGAACGTTGACGACGAGTAGCCTTCCGCCATTATGGCTTTCATGCCAAAACCACGCTATTCCGCAAAATTCGTATTTTTTGTCGTGAAATATTGTTAAAATTTGTGGTGTTAATAAGCATTTGTACAACCACAATTGAATTTTTTGAATTCAAAAATTGAAATAGTATAATATTAAATAAATATTTGCATGTTTTATGTGGGGAAAGTGTGTAAACGTGCTTTTCATTTTGCGTCTCGATCTTCGTTTTTTCCTTTAGTTTTCGTGTTTTTTCATCGCAACGCTGTGCTGTGGTAGTGCTTATGAATTCGCCGGGTAGTTTTTGTTTTGACGAACTCGCCGTAATGCAAATAATGGCGTCGTCATAAATTCGCTCTGCTGTCGTCGGCGAGGCAGTTTATATAGGTAAAAAGTTGCAGCAACCACTTTTGTTGTTTATGTCGTTAAAAAAATGCGGCAAAGCGGTACTGAACACAAGGAATTCTCGTTCATCCTTTATGAAAATAATAATTATATGTGATTTACTGAAATCTTTATTAATTTAAACAATGCAATTATGCAAATAATTTGTATGCAAGATGAATTGATATGCATATTAGGTGTCCCGATTGTAGTTTTTGTTTTGACATCTGCTCTTCGGAACTTGTCATTCCAATTCGCTTAGAAAGTAAAACAAAGCGTGTGGAGAAAATAACAACAATGGTGTGCAAGATATTTGTTATAAAAATGTTTTTTATTCTAATTTCGCAGATATTGAATAGTCCAAAATTATAAAGTAAAGAATGAAATAATAAATATGATGAAAAATGAAATTTAAAATGGAGTAATTAAATTTATAAAAGCAAATTTATAAAGTGAGCAAGAATAGTCGGACAGAGTAAATAAAAGCGAAGAATTAAACAACAAAAAAGCAGCATCAGCTTCTGCAAAGAAAAGTAATAGATAATTGGAAAACACGTTGTGTGTAAAAAAAAAACAAAAAAAAAAAAAAACGTGAAAGTGTGATAATATAAAAATAAGTATAAGATAACAATGTTGCAATGAAATGTGCAAAAGTCAAAGTAATTATGCCAATTCATTTGATTTCTTCGATTTCAACTTGAAAAATGTCGTCGATTCCATTGCTGCACCGCTCGTCGTTGTTGCTACCACTGCAGTGCTGTAATTGCAATAATTTTCTCGCCTACATTTTGTTGTTGATATCGTCGCTGTTGTCCACGTTGAGCGGAAATAACAGGGCTATCAAGAGGATTCTCCATAACAATAAAACTTGCCCAAACCATCAGCGGCATCATACAAATAATAGCAGCACTTGCAACAGCAATCATAAAAATAGTTTTTGCTCATCACAATTAAAATCTTTCATCCCAGAATATTTTATTGGCTTAACTAATTTCTACGTGGCCAATTCAGTTCTGTCCAAAGGATCCGCAGAGAGGATAGTTAGTTCAATTACATACAGAGGCATCCAAACCTCTGATACGTATACTCTAACATCTTTGAAAACTACAGATTTGGTTGTAGCCAATAAAAATAGTGGACGTGGTAACACCAATTGGGAAGTTAGCAAAAGCAATTTTGCTTCATCAGCTGCACAAGGAAGACGTTGTTTTGAGTGTCCACAGCCAGAGGACCAACAATCGCTTCAAGAAATAGGTGATTATTGTTGTTTTGCTGATAACAATAACAACAACTGCAGAAAGCGCTACACCCGTAACGGTGACAGCGTATTTTACCACAATATCAACAGTGCTTGCAGCAGTCCGCGCAGTAAATTGTTCGTACAGTTTAATACTAACATCTGCACTAGGCAACCCAATATAACTGCAGTAAGAGTAGTTGTAAAACCGAGAGTAACAGCAGCGGTTATTAAGCCTACATCCGTGGATCTCACACACCCTTTCTTGCAAAACACCTTTACTCCAGATAACAACTGCGAAAACAGCTCAACAACCTCTAAGTATCTGAATAATAACAAGAAGCCGTTTTCCATCTACTCAGTACAGAGGCTAAGTAGTAGCAGTTTAACGCGGCTGCTGCAGGAGAAAGAGCAGTCGACGCATTCCAACAAAAATACGGACTTATCGTCGAAGTTACACGTTTTGGTGCAACAACGAAAGTCAACGTCACAATCGCGAAAGCTTCAGCATTTGCTAGTTGACGTGAAAATTTACGCTTAATTTAGATTAATTGAAAATAAACAAAAGAGAACGTAGAAAGCGGAGAATACATTTTTAAGAACAAAAACAACAACGTAAGCAAAGCAAAGCAAAGAAGGCAATTTCCGTCAGCGGGGAAATAAAAAGCAACAACCAATTCAAATCATACAACGTATCTCAACCGATCAGCTGCTATTTGACATAGAAAACTCGTCTAATTGCAAAGGTAGCAGTGTGCTGTGGGGAAAAGAGTGTGAAAAGAATAAACAAAGAGCAGAATCAACAACAGAAACCACCGTTGCATCCATACAAAGCAAATTAAAAAGAATACACTTACACACATCTCACCATCATCATGTCAAAATTATCATTTCGAGCGCGTGCGCTCGATCCCTCCAAACAAATGCCAATATACTTGGCGGAGGAGTTGCCAGATTTGCCTGAATACTCGGCTATTAATCGTGCGGTTCCACAGATGCCTAGTGGCATGGAGAAGGAAGAGGAATCGGTAAGTTCACGTGTTTACCTACTTGTTTTTCATGAATATGTAATATAATAGCAATGAGAAAGAAGAGTGGAGTCAAAATATAATAAAAATTATAAATTTCTTCGAATAACCGCAGTATAAAAAAAATGAATATAAATAAGACATGACTGGAAGTCGACTTGTTTACTTGTATGAACTTTGTTTTGTATGCATGTACAGATGTACCTATATAACTATGCACATTTATATAAGTATAAATATTCGTTTATCATATTGTTTCGTTTTCACGCAATATGATCATTAAAGCATTAGTCAGCAAATGATAAACGTGTTTAATTGATTTTGTAATCGCAATTGCGTTTTTGGTATAAAACCTTATAACCTTAAATAAATTCTGATTTTTTAATTTTTTGTAAACTCCTCTTTTAGTTCGTTTGATATTTTATACAAGAATGTTGTCATTCAACATCAGCTTCACTTCAAAATTTTTACAAACAATCTTATATTGTTTGTTTCTCTTTCCAATCTATTAATTACTACAATTCTTACTTACCTTAACTCATTGTTTGATTATTAGTTCGTTAACCCAAAATTTTACGCTCAATAAGGGATTGAGGGGCGAAATACAAATGCAATGTTGAGGCTTATTTTCCATGTATAAATCTTTGTGTCGCAATTCATTTGTATGAATAGCAGGTAAACATTCAAACTATGTATGTGTACTCGTATGCCGCTTCGTAACGTAACAATAAATTGCTTTGAAGTTAATGTGTTGTGCAAAAAAATATATACAGTGTTGGAAAAAATAATAGAAAAAGCTTGTTTTCGTCCATTAACTTGAAATATTTCATAGGAAAAGAAACTAACATTTATTTAATTATTTTTTTTAAACATATATATAGGTAACTTATATAATAAGGAACAAAAATATTTTCTTTTGATTTTCCATTAACGTAAAAAATTAATTTCATTTTTTGAGCTTGGAAAAAATAATAGAAAAAAACGCAAAAATACAAGTGAGAGATGATTTTTCTAAATTTTTAAACTGAAATAGTGGTTTTGCTAATATTTAGTGGTACAGCCATTACTTTTTATAACTGAGGAACACCTACGAGTCATTGATTTCACTAAATTGGCGCAAATTGAGGCATCAATCCCGTACCATTCGGATTGCACTTTTTCCCACAAATCTTTTTTGTTTTTGCATTTAAAGGCACCAACTCTCTTTTTTAGCACCCCCCACAAGTGCTCAATCGGGTTTAAATCCGGTGATTGAGCAGGCCACTCCATTACATTTATTTCGTTATCCTGTAACCACTTCTTTACGAGTTTTGACGCATGTTTGGGGTCATTATCGTGCTGGAACTCCCACTTAAGAGGCATTTCTTCTTCAGCATATGGCAACATTACATTTTGGAGAATATTTAAATAGTCTGGAGCACACATTTTTTCTTTTATCCAGAATATCGGACCAACTCCTGAAGCAGAAAAACATCCCCACAGCATAATATTACCTCCACCATGTTTAACGGTCTTTTTGGTATGTTTTGGATCGAAGGCAGTATTTTTTGGGCGCCTTACATGAGTTTTCCAATCTGATCCGAACAAATTAATTTTAGTTTCATCAGACCAAAGGACATTATTCCAATTTTGGCGGCATAGGTGATGCTTTGCAAAAGTTAGTCTTTTTCCAATATTTTTTTGGCTCAGATATGGTACTTTTCTTGCTGAATATGCTTTGAGGTCTTTCTCAATCAGCCTGTTCCTTATTGTGCGACTAGATACTGATGCCTTTAATTGATTTTTGAGCTTATTCGACGAAAGAAAAGGATTTTTTCTTGATTCGCGAATCAACAAGTCGTCAAACCTTTTTGATGTGGCACGCTTTCTTCCTCGATTTTCCTTTGTCGCTACAAAGTGAACTGCGGAAAACACTTTTTTTAGGGAGCACTGCATTAGTTCAGAAATTTCTTTTAATGTGCTTCCATCTTCTTTCATTTTTTTCATAATTTCTCGTTCTTCAGCAGTGCAATGTACTCCTCGACCCATTTTGAAAATAATATCCAAATGTAGAACGGTATTTTGACAAATTGGTTAATTTTGAGCTTAACTCACCTTAAGGTATTTAAACTATACGTTTTTTTGTTTAAAAAAGCCAATTTAAGTCAAAAGTTTCGCACAATTCGAAGATGTTTCTATTTTTTTTTCCAGCCAAAACACGTGTTGACCTGCAAACTTAGCGAACAGCGCAAATATTTGCTGCGAAAATGACTCAAAAAGGAGAACAAAATAAAGCACCGTTATCAGTGCACATGTGCAATTGGTTTCATGCATATATTTTTCGTACATAATTAGCAATTGGGATTGAAGCGCAAAGAAGAATATTTTTTCTATTATTTTTTCCAACACTGTAGGTATATTATATATACATACATATAAATTCATATGTAGGTATAGGTAAAGCACATAAACAAAATTGTTTTGTTTATTTTCATCGAATGGATTTTAGCAAAAGGTGCAAACGACACTAACTTGAAGCAACTAATTCGAAAATACGTTTGTTTATATGTATATCGAATCTGCCGATTTTCCCACGAATGGAGGGACCTACAATATATTCTAAACCGCAAATAAGAAATTTAAAAAAATTAATTTTAAATATTTTTTTCTAAGGCTTTGGATTTTGGTCAGGGCAGAGTATTCGAACGCATGAACTTTCGCATGTTATTACGCACTTTTCATCACTTAGACACTGCGGCCGCCATTATTTTCTGTAGTTTTAACACTCGTCGCTTTATAAAAAAATTTTCCGGCCATGGACTGTCACCCGCGCAGCATTCCCCAAAAACCAAAGTGGGAACTTTTTTTATAATATGGAAACTTGAAGCGAGCTGATAAAATAAAATTACCTGTTGACCTAAGTGGAGTGTGGGGTTAGGGTGTATAAAGAGTGACAGCACCTGACTAGATCAAATCTGTGTTAAATCCGATGCGTAGAACCGACCATCGGCAGGGTAGTTTATAAGAAGGGCAAAGCAGCTAGAAACCTCATATTAATTTGTTGCTTTTGTTTCCAAAATTTTAAAATAAGCTTATTAAGCCTTTTGAAGTACCTGAATGAATTAAATATATTCAATATATAATAAAAATTTAAATTTTAATTTATATTCTTATTTAATTTTTGTCAAATTGTGTTTGAGATAAAAATGTTGTTAAGGCGAAGCTGCTATAACACAATACATATCTGTAATAGGTTTATAAATACTATATTGCGTATAGTGCTTTTATTTTGCACAATACCGTTTGTATGAGATTTCAACCGTATAACATATTTAAATATATTCGAAGTATGTATGGATATTTGTATATCGTAAACGATAACAACTTTTTCGCAGAATTTTATTTGCTTACTTGAAATACCCTTTTCAGTATTTTTTTATGAAATTTACATATCTGTGTAGGTATTTACATCACCTTAGGCTGCGTACATATATATTTATGACAAAATACTAACTACATTTCTTACATATTTTTTTCTTTAATTTTTTTTTAAATTTTTTTTAATTTTTTTTATTTATTTTTTGTTTTTTTTAATTTTTTTTATTTATTTTTTACTTTTTTAATTTTTTTTAAATTTTATTTTGCTAAAAACACAGCTACAAATCTTAAACCCAATTTTAACTCAAATATTAGAAAGCGTGACCTTGAAATGTATAAGTATTGCAGGTCACACTTGTATACTTTCGTATCTACAATGAAAATGTTTGCTTTTGCTTTTAGAAAATTTCGAAGTTCTAGATAACACTCCCTTGCGGCCAAATTTGCATTATATTACATATTTATATATGTAGCTCACAACTCCATTGCCAATTATAAAATTAGGCTCTAAGATTGGGAATAACAAGCGAGCTGAATACAAACCGAGCAGCATTAAAACCACTGTCCATTAAATCAGAAACAGACTCATCGTACCGCAACAGCCAAAATGATGGGAATACTAAACAGACTCGTCGTGCATACATACACATACAGAAACATACATAATAAAAAAAATTCTGACTCACTATACCAACAACAGTAATAACACACAACACAGTCAGTCAGTCAGTCAGTAAGTTCCACATAATGAACAAAATAAAAAAATAAGAAAATATCTTTTCAAAATTAAGAGCAAAGTTGTGGGAATATTGGTACATTGCCTGCAGCTGTAGGATTTCTTGAGCGCCGGCGTATTGCTTTTCAACAGCTAAACAATTGTAGTCATGACTGTATACTCGTAGGTCTGTGTGTACTCGTGTGTATTACTGATGCTGTTGCTGCTGATAGCAACCTCGTATATCGTTTTTGTTGTTGTTGACTCCCCTCGATTCTTTTTCAACGGAATGGATGGCAGTGGATTTTTTTTTTCTTTTACATAAGTGTTTGTGTGTTTTTTTTTTTTTTGCTTACATTTGTTTAGTTAAGGTTTCACGCACAGTGCTTCTGTAAGTAATTCTAGTCGAGTTGGTAAAATAGCCAGTTCCATAGGTCTTTGGAGGATTTGTTAAGAGCAGAAAGTCGCCGTTAAGTAAATAAAAGAAAGTACATATGTATGTATGTACATATATTACGCTTGGATAGTTTTTGTTTCCCTTTTCTTGGATGTGTTTTTCGCATATTTTTATATATGTTTATATGTATATACCATATACATACGTAGTTGTATTTCAGAGTATTTACAAATTAATAAAAAATTAAAAATCAAGGGATTTATTCCTGTAGAGACCGATATTGCCACATTTGGTAGTAAGTGGTTTCAAGAAGGTTCCCACTGTAAATGGCGATTAAAATCTCATATAAACATATTAAAATTATAATAATTTTTTTACCGTCCAAAATTAGTTGAAATTGATTTCAGCAATAACAAAAAAAAAAAACGGTATTTAATTAGCTCTTGAATGATATTATATACATATGTACATATGTAAATGCTGACAGACAAAATTGTATAAATTTTTTATTTTCTTGGAATTTTTTTCTCGTAATTTAGCAAACGTGTGTGTGGGTTTTTTTTTGTTTTCCTTGCAATGCTTAAGAAATTTTCTCGAGTACTTATAGTAAGAAATACATACATACATAAGTACATTAATGTCATGCTGAAGTTTAATAAAGTAGTGTGTGTGTTAGTAACTAGTAACAGATTTTAGTTTATTTTAAAATATGTAATTAACAGTTTTTCAAAATAAGCAGTTATACATTTATAACGTAAAAAAAGTTTAATTCGTTTATAACTTTGACTTCGCGTTTATTTAAAAATATTTACTTGCTGCACATACATAGAGCAAATTATGAAAATGAAATATTTTTTTTTGTCAGTGGAGGAGTGATTTTTAAAAGAAAAATTATTATAATTTCAATAAATTTAGCATATATTCTTTTTTATAGGGTGCTAGTGAACGAACAGTACTGAAAAATAAATTAATTTATAACCTTATAGGCACCAATAGGGAAAAGTGTGAAAAAGTTATTTATTTTTCAAAGTGAGGAATTATAAATTATTATTAATAAAAATAGATTAGTTTTCTTGGTAATTAATGTGTAAATAATTCTGAATACATATTTTGTTAAAAAAAGATATCTGAAAAAGCATGAAATTTTCTCTCGAGTTATCTTTAATTGAAATTTTATTTAAAATGAGCAGTAAATACAAAACAAGTAACTAATCAAGAAATTGTAGTTTGGTAGTATGTCTTCGTAAAAAATAGGATCTGTTAAAATAATCAATAATTACTTATAAAAATAACATTGGGTGGGTAAAAAATAATTTTTTGTTTTTAAAATACCTGAACCATTTAAAATACAATGTTATAACGTTATATGTACGCAAATAATTCGCATATATGTATTACATATGTGAATTAGACGCTCCGTATTTTAGACATCAGGAAAAGATGAGCAGCTATTCCATGTCCCATTGTAAATTATTTATATTTATTTATTTGTATTTAAGGGCGGTGAGGATTAACTCCTCTTTCCCGACTTAACGGATATATTCTTGTTTAGATGAGGAGAGGATCTACTCCCTCTCTAGAAATGTAGTTGTGAGGTCCTTTAGAACCCGTACGAAACTGCAATATAATTTCATAAATATAATCCGATTTAGAATTAATTAACACGTTCACGCCGGCGTGTACCACCGGTGGCTCGCACATGTCTGCCTGATCGGGCGGCGCGTACCACCGGTGGCTCGCACAGAATTGTCTCATCGGGCGGCGCGTACCACCGGTGGCTCGCATATGATTGTACTACCAATCAGTGTGCATCACCAAACATAACTAATTCAATGGTACTAATAACAAAAACATAAGTTAATATTTCAATGATATAACATAAACATTATTATTTATGTTTTATTAGACCGTTTTCCCGTGCAATCATCTTTCGTTGAAACATTTAGTTCGGCGCCGTCTGGTAGAACAAAAAGCTTTCAGCGCAACCGCCTATAGGCGCGAAACATGAATTGCAGCGCCGGCGTGAACGTGTTAAACACTTCGGAATCGTATCAAATGTTTTAACTTAATTAGTAGTATGAAAGAAAATTGAGCATGAATTGGAAAAAAAGGTAATCGTCCGGTAACTAGCACATTTAATCTACTTTGTTTAGATCAATTTTGAGAAATGGGTTTTTTAAAATATATAAATGATGATGATTTTTCTAGATTAATTAACTAAAAATCTCGATTTTATGTATATCTAATATTTCGATATATGTATTTAACTAGTTGATTTCAAGATAAGTAAAAAACAAGCTGAAAAAATTGAATCTTCCGACCACAAGCACATTATATATATATATATAATATTAATGACTATTTGCAAAAGGAGTTTTGCGTTATATTTTGTATCCTTTATGATATTACCGCCGATTACTTACAAAAAAAAAAAGTAGAGATTAGGAGCGAATTGAACCTGCCCTACGGTGTTCATAGGGTAAGAAAACTTCTGTGTAAACATACGTGTAAGTTATATGCCCGAAGTCCTCGAAAAGTACCGCTTTTAAAAAAAATCATGTAGCACGACGTCTTAAATATGCCAAAGAACAGCTTAATTGGCCGATTGAGAAATGGCGCAACATTTTGTGGACCGACGAGTCTAAAATAGTTCTATATGGTGGTAACGGGCCCCGTCAGAATGTAAGACGCCCACCTAATACTGAGTACGACCCCAGATTCACCACAAAAACATTGAAACATGGCGGTTCGAGTATTATGATTAATGAAAATATTATGCTATACCATTTGCCGAAGAAGACCCGAAACACACCAGTTGCGGTCTCGAGTAAATGGAATTGAAGTCATGGATTGGACAGCTCCATCCCCTGACCTTAATCCCATTAAAAACCTTTGGGTAGACGTTAAGAAAGCCGTTTGGAGTGCTAAACCGAAAAACAAAAACGAACTCCGAACCGTAGTACAGGAAGCATGGCAGATCATACCCTTGAAAAGATGCGAGATATACATACGTAGATTCTATGAAGGGACGTTGTATTGCTGTTATAAAAAATCATGGTGTTGCTACCAAGTACTAAGTTTATGCATAGGTGAAATTTCAAAAAAATCCTTCATTGTTCCTTAAAAAGTTTTTTTATTACCTTACTACTATTTTACTGCTCGCTACAATTTTCCCATGTAAATAAACATATCGTCGGGCTGCTATACATATATATTTCTGGCCTAATAATGAAAATATGAATATTTATCAACGAAAATGGTTTTATTGTTTTTCAAAATATTCTCCATCAAGATTTATACACTTTTGCATGCGCTCAAACCAATTTTCGAAGCACTTTTTCCACTCCGATTGAGACGTCTCCAAAACATGGTTTTTCAATGCTTCAACAGCCTCTTCTGGCGACGAAAATCGTTGACCACGCATTATTTTCTTGATGTGTGGGAATAAAAAGAAGTCATTGGATGCCAAGTCAGGGCTGTACGGCGGATGACCCATCAATTCGTCGGCTGTTTTTGGACGACCTTCACGGAATTCGTCTTTGAGCGAGCGTCGGCCACGATTGAATTCGTTGTACCAGTTTTTCACAGTGCCATAGGATGGTGCTTCTTAGCCATACAAAGATTTTAGTTCATCGATGCACTCTTGTCGTGATAATCCACGTCGGAAGTTGTGAAAAATGATCGCACGAAAATGTTCACGAGTTAATTCCATTTTTTGGCCGAGATGAATTTTTTAATTCCCTGTAAATAAAAAAATTCACGATTAAATGACAAAACGTTCTGAGTGATGTTATGCTAAAAAATGTCAAACTTTCCAATGGAAATGTCAGATTACACCTGGCAACACTTAGTGTTGCCTAGGCCAGAAATATATATAGCAGCCCTCGTAAATATAGCTTGGAAAATATGCTCCCCTTTGCATTTCAATAGATGTTAAAATTGTTTGGAACTTTGCATAACTGGTTAGTTTAATCTCTTCACGTTTTTATACAATAATAACGATTTTTTTTATAACTGCGTTCATTTAGTATAAGCAGAGTATAAATTAGTTAGTCATCAAGCGGAGGTGTCAACTTTTGCTGTTGGGAAAATAACTTTTAAGTACTTAATATATAATGACATATCACATATTTAATGTCTTATCTATATACTCGTATGAACATCTGATAAAGTCTAACACTCATTGATAATTAATGTATATTTACGAGCATATGTATATAATTTAAAATTTGTACATCATCAATATTTATGACAGCGACTTTGAATTTATAATTAATTCGTACGAAGAATCGAACTATCAATGTACATATGTATATATTTTATCTGATTATTCATAAGTTATTTCAAGTTCATTGAAAAATAACACTTCATTTACTATATGTTTGTGGGCTCTAATAATGGGTGGACCGCGAAAACAATGTGTTTTAAAATTATTATGGAATAAAATCTTAAAAAAAATTGTAATTTCGAGAGAATTGAGAAGTAAAAAAAAGTTCTTAATTAATTTAAGTAAGTGTTCCAAAGTAATTTTCGGTTTTCCTTTTTTTTTATCCAATTTTATATGTGATCAAGCTTAATAGCATCTTCTATATAATAATAAAAAAATTATCATTTACAAAATTCATGGTAAAGAGTGCGATCATACATACAACAGGGAATCGTCTTTCCTTTCCTACCGCTCTGAGAATTATTTCTCCAACTATCTGTGGAACCGTCTTTGAATTTTCCCTACCCTTATGAGTTCAAACCTCTCTGGTTAATTTTTCTTTAAACTATGAATGGTACTAATTTGCCACTAAACTCTTTCTAATAAAAAATAATTAACAAAATAGGACAACTCTATAAGAAGTATTTCGTCGGCTAAAAGGTCAGATAAATATTTGAATAACACTCCGATTAATGATAGAACACCACCTCATATGGCTGCCGTAGCCCATTCTGTCGATCCAATTTTTCAACACCATATCGATTGTGAGACCATCTATGACTGCAATGCCAACTTCAATGTTCACCTTGATAATTGACTATTTTCATGCATTTGTGTTAAATTTTAAAGCTCAAATCAGCAGTAGTTCAACTAGCAAACGGCCAATCCTTTATTTTTATATGTATGAAAGATAATATAAAAAAATTAAAATTTTTTTTGAGAAAAGGAAATTGTATATACGAGGAGAAAAAAATAAATTATAGCTATTACAATAATAAGTTAAGTTTATTTTTCGTCACTGATTTCAATGCATTTCTTAAGCCACCTCTGAAAGCAGCCTTCAAAATCTTGCTTTTTAAGCTTTTCAAGTTCAGCATTAACCGCATTAATTATATTCTCGTTACTATTAAAGACCTTTCCTTTTAAATTTTTTTTAATTTTTGGAAATAACCAGCAATCACAAGGTGCTACAATATATCCGGAGAATATGGTGCTGGACGTATTTCTTCGATCTCAGAGATCGCAATAAAATTACTTATTATTTCAGCAGTGTGGGATGCCGCATTGTCATGATGTAAAAAGTAGAGCCGCAAATTCTCTTTTTTCTTGTTCTCCAACAAATTTTTGAAAACTTTTGGTAAGCACTCTTCGGTATACCATTTTGCTGTTACCGTCTAAACTTTTTCCAGCAGAATATCAGCTAAGATTTTAGATCGGGTGAAGTAAACTGACATCATTACTTTTGCTGCCGCTTTTCGTTGCTTAGATTTTACGGGTGGGTTTGCTCCTGGTGGGCTCCATAACATGGTCTGCTGTTTGGTTTCTGGATCGTACTTATAGAACCAAGATTTGTCAACATTAACGACTTCACAAAAGTTGCTAAACTGACCATTTTCAAATTTGTTTAGGAAAAATTGAGCAAAATGCACTCGAGCCGATATTTAGGGCTCATTTAAAATTCGTGTTACCCATCGAGTGGATTTCTTCGTGTATCCAAGATGATTACTTAATTTGGCGATACAGTCTTGGCATTCAAGCCACCAGAGCTACAGTGACTACAGCAGCAACACACGTCATCCACGCACCACTCCCTCACCCCCCGTATCACGAACGTTCCCCCGAGACGGACTCGACTCCTTCAATTCAACTGCAACAGACTCCAGGGGAAGATCGATGAGATAGTCGACTACATGAGCCGGGAGCATCTGTCAATTGCTGCGATCCAGGAAACTAAGCTGACCGCCCGCTCGGATCTTCTGAGTCGGGCCGGATACAACATAATCCGCAAGGATCGCGAGCGAGACCACGGAGGGGGTCTGGCGTTCATCCTGCACAACACCGTGCAGTATCGTCTCATCGACGGCGACATCGACCGCAGGGATACTACCCTAGAATGTCAGGGCATAGCTATCCGGTCAGGCGATGCCGAGCTCGAAATATTTGATATATACATTCCTCCTGTTACTAGTTGCCCAGTTGGATATAGCCCTGATATAGGTGCGCTACTCAGAGGCGAAAACCGTTTGGTTTTGGGCGACTTTAACGCGCACCACGATCTTTGGCATTCTAGCCTGTCAAATGACCGTAGAGGAATGGAGCTGGCGGAACAGATAGACGATTCGACATTCTGCACAATGAACGACAACACCCCCACCAGAGTTGTGGGTAATTGCCAAAGCTCGCCTGACATAACAATTGCGAGTGCTGGTCTGATAAACAGTATAGTCTGGCGACCTATACTGACACTAGCATCGGACCACTTACCCATACACATCTCGATTGACAGACCTCCCGACTTTGTTTCCGCGGACCACCGGACCTTCGTTAACTTCAAAAAAGCTAACTGGACCGGCTTCACGGAATTCACTGAGAACGCCTTCAGTGCTCTCTCCACTCCAACAGACGTCACCTCTGGTGAACGATCATTCCGCAGGATAGTTGTGACCGCTGCCGCCCGCTTCATCCCGGCAGGCCGAATTGCGGAAATCCGCCCTAACTTCCCGTCCGAAGCGGCGGCTTTAGCAGCAAGGCGCGACATCCTCCGTAACTCCGATCCCGGGAATCCCTTAATCAGAGATTTAAATGCGGAGATTCGGACTATTGTAAACAAGCACAAGCGGAAAAAGTGGGAGGAGCACTTAAGGTCCTGCAATCTCTCCTCTGGGGCAAACAAGCTCTGGGCTACAGTCAAGTCGCTGTCTAACCCGACGAGACGCGATGACCGGGTGGAAATTTCATTCGGTGATCGCGCCTCGTCGGACCCGAAGAGATGCGCGAGCTATTTTAGCCGGCTTTTTACACTGCATCCTTCGGTAGACAAAGCGAAAAGACGTGTAACCCGTCGTATGCGCAAACTGCCAAACACAAGCGCGGCGCTTGATTTCTCCAGAGAAGAGGTTCAGGGGGTTATCGGGAAGGCGAAAGCCTCCAAATCCATCGGCCCTGACGGAATAAGCATGCTGATGCTAAAACATCTTGGACCAGCGGGAGCAGAATACCTCACTAAGGTCCTCAATTTGTCTTTGACCACCCTAATCATACCAGATTTGTGGAAGACCGGTAGGGTGGTCCCGCTACTCAAACCGGGGAAACCAGCCAACAAAGGAGAGTCTTATCGGCCGATAACTCTCCTCTCCCCAGTAGCGAAGACGCTTGAGGCCTTACTGCTCCCGAGTTTTACTCACCATCTGCGTCCAGCAGCACATCAGCATGGCTTCCGAAAAGTGCACAGCACCACAACAGCACTTAACGCCATAAACACCCAGGTGGTCAATGGCCTAAACCAAAACCGACCCTGTGCGAGAACTGTCCTGGTAGCGCTGGACTTGTCAAAAGCTTTTGACACCGTAAATCATTCAGTGCTACTCAGTGACATTGAGGAATCCTCATTACCGCCGGGGTTGCAGAGGTGGGTCATGGGCTACCTGAGTGGTCGTCAATCATCGGTCATATTCCGAGGTGAAACATCTAAATTGAGGAAAATTAAACAGGGGGTTCCGCAGGGTGGTGTCCTCTCCCCGCTACTGTTTAATTTTTATATTTCGAAACTCCCTCCTCCACCGGAAGGAGTCTCACTAACCTCGTATGCCGATGATTGTTCGATATTGGCGTCCGGCCAGGATATTGATAGCCTTTGTTCGAAAGTGAACGGCTACCTCGCTGATCTCTCCCGTTTCTTCACTGCACGACACTTAAAAATTCAACCGACGAAATCCTCGGCTACCCTCTTCACCAGCTGGACGAAGGAGTACCGGCTAGAACTCGATGTGAAAGTTGATGACGTGAAAATTCCAACTGTAAACAACCCTAAGATTTTAGGGGTCACATTCGATAGCCTGCACTCCTTCACTCCGCATACGACCGCAATTGCCGCAAAACTCCAGGGCCGCAACAAAATACTCAAAGCGCTAGCCGGCAGCACATGGGGTAAAGATAAAGAAACCTTGCTGGCAACCTACAAAGCAATTGGCCGGCCGGTCGTAAATTACGCTGCACCGATTTGGGCGCCGGGGACGAACGAGACGCAGTGGAGAAGATTACAGGCCTGCCAGAACACCGCCCTTAGGACTGCGACAGGAAACCTCCTGATGTCACCGGAACACCACTTGCACAGCGAAGCATCTATGCTACGAGTTAAGGAGCATAATGCTTTGCTGTGCAAGCAGTTCCTGTTGGGATGCCACCGCGCGGAGCACCCCAGCAGGCACCTCCTAGAAGCGGAGCCTCCGCCTAGGCACATCAGGAAGGGAGTACTCGACTACGACAGGACCATTCAGCACCACATTCAACAACCGCTGGACAGGACGGCTTACCGACAGGCACTGAACGCCATTCACCAGGAGTCAGTTAACACCTTCATCGACTCCCTCCCAGTGAATGGCGTACTCGGATCCAAACCACCACCCATCGCAGACAGTGAGCTCGAGCTGCCTCGAGAGACCCGCGTGACTCTGGCACAACTCAGATCTGGATACTGTAGCAGGTTAAACTCCTACATATCCAGACTCGACCCCAGCATACCCAACGTATGCCCTGCATGTGGAGAGTCCCCGCACGACACTAACCACCTCTTCACATGCCCCCTTAAACCTACCCATCTAACCCCCCTCTCCCTTTGGTCCAACCCTGTTGAAACAGCACGTTTCCTGGACCTCCCGTTAGATGACCTCGACGACTTAGACTAATTATACCTGCCCTAAGCGGGGTTAGAGAACCGCTACAACAACAACAACAACAACAGCTACAGTGACGTCATCCATGGAAGATTTTGGTCGACCTTCTCGGGGTTCGGTCGGTCTGGAATCTTCGTAACCACTTGGAAATAGTCTTTAAAAACGGTGCAATCGTTCCATATGCAATTTAGCATTCACTGAATATTCTTATTGGCTGTAAATTATGCCGAAACCCGAAGAGAATCACATGGTGAATTTCTGTTCGCGTTGGTGGTTGAATTTCGTCTGACCTATCCTCAGCTATCTTGCGTTTTCTCGTCTCTCTTTTAGCACATCATTCTAAAATTTGAAAAAAGACTAATAAAATAATTGCAAAGGATTTGGTATTTTCAGATTTACCGAAAACAAATTGAAAGTCACTCATCGAATTTTTGTTAATCCCCTCGTACAATAGTATATACATACAGTGTTGGAAAAAATAATAGAAAAAGCTTGTTTTCGTCCATTAACTTGAAATATTTCATAGGAAAAGATACTAACATTTATTTAATTATTTTTTTTAAACATATATATAGGTAACTTATATAATAAGGAACAAAAATATTTTCTTTTGATTTTCCATTAACGTAAAAAATTAATTTCATTTTTTGAGCTTGGAAAAAATAATAGAAAAAAACGCAAAAATACAAATGAGAGATGATTTTTCTAAATTTTTAAACTGAAATAGTTGTTTTTTCTAATATTTAGTGGTACAGCCATTACTTTTTATAACTGAGGAACACCTACGAGTCATTGATTTCACTAAATTGGCGCAAATTGAGGCATCAATCCCGTACCATTCGGATTGCACTTTTTCCCACAAATCTTTTTTGTTTTTGCATTTAAAGGCACCAACTCTCTTTTTTAGCACCCTCCACAAGTGCTCAATCGGGTTTAAATCCGGTGATTGAGCAGGCCACTCCATTACATTTATTTCGTTATCCTGTAACCACTTCTTTACGAGTTTTGACGCATGTTTGGGGTCATTATCGTGCTGGAACTCCCACTTAAGAGGCATTTCTTCTTCAGCATATGGCAACATTACATTTTGGAGAATATTTAAATAGTCTGGAGCACACATTTTTTCTTTTATCCAGAATATCGGACCAACTCCTGAAGCAGAAAAACATCCTCACAGCATAATATTACCTCCACCATGTTTAACGGTCTTTTTGGTATGTTTTGGATCGAAGGCAGTATTTTTTGGGCGCCTTACATGAGTTTTCCAATCTGATCCGAACAAATTAATTTTAGTTTCATCAGACCAAAGGACATTATTCCAATTTTGGCGGCATAGGTGATGCTTTGCAAAAGTTAGTCTTTTTCCAATATTTTTTTGGCTCAGATATGGTACTTTTCTTGCTGAATATGCTTTGAGGTCTTTCTCAATCAGCCTGTTCCTTATTGTGCGACTAGATACTGATGCCTTTAATTGATTTTTGAGCTCATTCGACGAAAGAATAGAATCTTTTCTTGATTCGCGAATCAACAAGTCGTCAAACCTTTTTGATGTGGCACGCTTTCTTCCCCGATTTTCCTTTGTCGCTAAAAAGTGAACTGCGGAAAACACTTTTTTTAGGGAGCACTGCATTAGTTCAGAAATTTCTTTTAATGTGCTTTCATCTTCTTTCATTTTTTTCATAATTTCTCGTTCTTCAGCAGTGCAATGTACTCCTCGACCCATTCTGAAAATAATATCCAAATGTAGAACGGTATTTTGACAAATTGGTTAATTTTGAGCTTAATTCACCTTAAGGTATTTAAACTATACGTTTTTTTGTTTAAAAAAGCCAATTTAAGTCAAAAGTTTCGCACAATTCGAAGATGTTTCTATTTTTTTTTCCAGCCAAAACACGTGTTGACCTGCAAACTTAGCGAACAGCGCAAATATTTGCTGCGAAAATGACTCAAACAGGAGAACAAAATAAAGCACCGTTATCAGTGCACATGTGCAATTGGTTTCATGCATATATTTTTCGTACATACAGTGTTGGAAAAAATAATAGAAAAAGCTTGTTTTCGTCCATTAACTTGAAATATTTCATAGGAAAAGAAACTAACATTTATTTAATTATTTTTTTTAAACATATATATAGGTAACTTATATAATAAGGAACAAAAATATTTTCTTTTGATTTTCCATTAACGTAAAAAATTAATTTCATTTTTTGAGCTTGGAAAAAATAATAGAAAAAAACGCAAAAATACAAGTGAGAGATGATTTTTCTAAATTTTTAAACTGAAATAGTGGTTTTGCTAATATTTAGTGGTACAGCCATTACTTTTTATAACTGAGGAACACCTACGAGTCATTGATTTCACTAAATTGGCGCAAATTGAGGCATCAATCCCGTACCATTCGGATTGCACTTTTTCCCACAAATCTTTTTTGTTTTTGCATTTAAAGGCACCAACTCTCTTTTTTAGCACCCCCCACAAGTGCTCAATCGGGTTTAAATCCGGTGATTGAGCAGGCCACTCCATTACATTTATTTCGTTATCCTGTAACCACTTCTTTACGAGTTTTGACGCATGTTTGGGGTCATTATCGTGCTGGAACTCCCACTTAAGAGGCATTTCTTCTTCAGCATATGGCAACATTACATTTTGGAGAATATTTAAATAGTCTGGAGCACACATTTTTTCTTTTATCCAGAATATCGGACCAACTCCTGAAGCAGAAAAACATCCCCACAGCATAATATTACCTCCACCATGTTTAACGGTCTTTTTGGTATGTTTTGGATCGAAGGCAGTATTTTTTGGGCGCCTTACATGAGTTTTCCCATCTGATCCGAACAAATTAATTTTAGTTTCATCAGACCAAAGGACATAATTCCAATTTTGGCGGCATAGGTGATGCTTTGCAAAAGTTAGTCTTTTTCCAATATTTTTTTGGCTCAGATATGGTACTTTTCTTGCTGAATATGCTTTGAGGTCTTTCTCAATCAGCCTGTTCCTTATTGTGCGACTAGATACTGATGCCTTTAATTGATTTTTGAGCTTATTCGACGAAAGAAAAGGATTTTTTCTTGATTCGCGAATCAACAAGTCGTCAAACCTTTTTGATGTGGCACGCTTTCTTCCTCGATTTTCCTTTGTCGCTACAAAGTGAACTGCGGAAAACACTTTTTTTAGGGAGCACTGCATTAGTTCAGAAATTTCTTTTAATGTGCTTCCATCTTCTTTCATTTTTTTCATAATTTCTCGTTCTTCAGCAGTGCAATGTACTCCTCGACCCATTTTGAAAATAATATCCAAATGTAGAACGGTATTTTGACAAATTGGTTAATTTTGAGCTTAACTCACCTTAAGGTATTTAAACTATACGTTTTTTTGTTTAAAAAAGCCAATTTAAGTCAAAAGTTTCGCACAATTCGAAGATGTTTCTATTTTTTTTTCCAGCCAAAACACGTGTTGACCTGCAAACTTAGCGAACAGCGCAAATATTTGCTGCGAAAATGACTCAAAAAGGAGAACAAAATAAAGCACCGTTATCAGTGCACATGTGCAATTGGTTTCATGCATATATTTTTCGTACATAATTAGCAATTGGGATTGAAGCGCAAAGAAGAATATTTTTTCTATTATTTTTTCCAACACTGTAATTAGCAATTGGGATTGAAGCGCAAAGAAGAATATTTTTTCTATTATTTTTTCCAACACTGTATATCGTAATTATTAGTGACTTCACCCATTTGAATTAATTAGTTATTTTTCCATGTGAATAATGATTAACGACCAAGTGCGGGCAGCGCAATAATCAAATGCAATGAATAGGCTGAAAAAATTAATATAATTTCAATATTAATTTGAACTAAGTATGCGAGGTGTAATGACTGCCACAAATATAAATAAATTTTAAAACATTATTTGAATCGTCGAGGGCTTATTCTTTAATTACTTCCCGAAGTGTTGTTATATTATTGTTTGTTGTGGGAATTATAGGATTTTTTCAGCATAACACCAAAAAGTTTACTCAGCACACCTTCAACTTTTTTTTTTCAATTTAATTAGCAATTAATGCAGAAATACTTTTTTTTTTAAATTTTAGTTAGCAATTTATTTGTTTTTGTTGTTTTATTTTGAATATCCTTTATTTCTTCTATGGTTTACTATAAAGTGCTTATAATTAGCGCCAATGGAACGGAGGCATGAATAAAAAAATATGAATTTAAGCAAAGAAAAGTTCAAAAAACACTTCCTTTTTACATTAATCCTTTTATGTAATCCTCATTTACATTACGAATTTCAACATTTACTCACTTTACTGCTTTTACCTTTATTTATATCTGGTCTCATCATCACTTTTTTGTTTTTATTTAACTTTACTCTTTTTGTTGCTTTTTTTTTTTTTTTTTTTTTTGAGTCGCACAACCCAAATGAAGTCGCTATTGTCGTCGTCATGCCCTCGACAAAGACGAAAATTTGGTAATGGTTTTGCTGTGCTGACGCGTTGGTAGTGCCAACAAAAACAATTTTAACGGCTTTAACGCAAATCGTGACCTGCTAAAATTGCTCATTGTCAGAATCGTTGAAGCGCCATTGCTTCTTTCAGGTCTTCTTGTTGTTGTTTTAGCGATTGTGTCATTTCCTTTTTTCGTTCTGTTTTCGTTTTCGTTTTTAATATTTTTTCATTATTATTTTTTTTATTTAATTTAATTTTTTTGCTTTGCCCATGTCTTGGGAGTGTTGTTGTTTCCTCTTCATATTTGTTCTTCCTTCATTTTGTCATTACATTTCAAGCTACTCCACTATGCTTGGAGGAATGTTCTTTCACGCTTTGCGTTGCCTAATTTTTTTTATACTTATATTTTTGGTTTTGTTCATTTTATTTTTTATTGTTTGCTGTGCAAAAACTTGGCATTTTTCTTAAAGTTGATTTCCTTAGTTGCAGTTTTTTTATTCGTTTCCAAAACTCGTGTTCTTATGGTTTTTGTAATTTTTGCTGTGTTTTTATGTTCCTTATTGCCTTTGCTTCGGAAGGTTCATTGCTGCCAGCGCACTTTGTGTTGGTTCTTAATGACGCGTGTTCATCATATCTGTCCCCCAATGAAATGTAATCGCTCGATGCTTTTAGTGCTTATGGCGAATCTTCTTTCTGTGTGTTCAGATGCTGTGCACGTGGGTGTAAAATATATATGGTGCAGTTTTGTTGGCTTTTTCGATCTATTTATGGCTTATTATCTTAGTGGTTGAGATAAGTTTATCTACTAGCACACTAGCGAGCACTTTATTTGGTGCGCTTTCTAGTTTCTCTTTGCTCTAGTAGAACAGCTCCTTTTCTCTTTTTCGTTGAAAATCCGAAGCGCCCAACAATAGCGTACTAGCATTGTGAAGGCTAAGGTTGATTTCTGGTCCTGGTCAGACTAACATCATTTGCAAACATTTTTCGAATTATGGTGGACCCTCGGCAGGGAATGTCAGACCATCCGAGTGTTTTTATGACGTAAAAAAAGATCCTCAATAAAAGCTATCGGCCGCACACCACAATTGAGAGAGGATATATTTTTTCGATAAGGGCGAAAACGCAAGCCAGCCGGCTGAAAATGTGATACCGTTACAGTCAATTATGCACCATTTCGGTTTCATTCTGGTAATTTTGATGTAAAAGATGCTTCACGGAGTGGAAGGCCAATTGTCGAAAATGTCGATAAAATCATGGGCATTGTCGAGTCCGACCGTCACTGTTTTGATTGTCCAAGAGGTAAAGATTGCACAAATAACTGTTTGTAACCATTTGAATACGAAAGGAAAAATTAAAGCATTCAATTTTATGCAAAAGTAATGGATTTCTTATTACTACACCTAATATATTAGTCAAGTAAAAAGTTCGTTCGTTTTTTTTTTTAATAGATTTTTCAAAATATGATACCTGTGTTCATTTGTCCGATTTAAGTCAAATATGCGTCGTTTTGTTCGTAAACTTGTTGCCAACGATATGCCAACTTCATTATACCCCTTTCGTAGAAGACTGCGTCCCTATTGGCAAAAAAACTCGGAGAGCCAATTTTCACAGGCCTCTCTTGAAACCAACTTCTCACCATTAAGCGCGTTCGCCATAGACCGGAAAAGATGGTAATCACTTGGTGCCAGTTCCGGACTATAAGGTGGGTGCATTAGGACCTCCCAACCGAGCTCCTGGAGCTTCTGGCGCGTCACCAAAGACGTGTGTGGCCTGGCGTTGTCCTGATGGAACACAATTCGGCCTCTGTTGTTCAAAGATGGCCTCTTCTGGATGAGTGCTGCCTTCAAGCGGCCCAGTTGTTGGCAGTAGAGGGCCGAATTGAGCGTTTGGCCATAGGGGAGCAGCTCGTAGTAGATGATTCCTTGCCAATCCCACCAAACACACAGCAAAACCTTCCTGGCCAACAATCCCGGCTTGGCCACCGTTTCCACCGGCTCTCCGCGTTTCGACCACGACCGATTTCGCTTGACGTTGATGTAAGTCATCCACTTTTCATCGCCAGTCACCAAACACTTCAGAATTGGGTCGATTTTGTTGCGATTCAGCAGCGATTCGCAGAAGAAATTGGGTCCATCAGGGTTTTTTGCGTTAGTTCGTGTGGCACCCAAACATCGAGCTTCTTTTTGAATCCAAGGTTATGCAAATGGTTCCAAACGGTTTTCTGGCTTATCTTTAGTTCCTCAGCAATTAAATAAGTGCTCACGTGACGGTCTGTTTCCACTATTTCCATGATTTTATCGCAATTTTCGACGACAGGCCTCCCGACGCGTGTCAAAGATGCACATCGAAATTACCGGAACGGAACCTAGCAAACCACTTTTGTGCTACACGTCCGTTTACAGTATCGGGCCCATAAACTATATTAATTTTTTCAACCGCTTTGGCTGCTTTTTCGCCTTGATCGAAGAAAAATTGTAAAATATAGCGAATTTTCTCTTTGCTAATGTTCATCTTTGACGAGCGCTCACAACGTACTGAGTCAATCAATCGAAAAACTGTCAAAGACAAACTTTTAGCGCGAATAAACACGTTTTCAGCGCCGTATAGTATGACATGATGCGACACGTAACACTAGTACTATGGACAATAACGCCATCTCTTAGATAAAAACCGAACGAAATTTTTACTTGGCCTAATATGTACTTTCCATGAACATAAAAGAGCAAATTAATTTTGATCCAAGTATGTACATACATACGTACCAGAAGTAGAAGAGATAAAGTCAGCAAAATATATAGCCAAGTGATCAGAATGACTAGTCTCAGCTTTCGAGATATTTAAACAAAACTTGGTATGCGGATATATTTTTGTAATGCATTGATCATTTGTCGGCCAGTTTGATCGACCATATCGTCTAGTCCCCATACAACCGATTCGTTTAGATAGATATGAGGTTGTTTTGCTCAAAAATGTGATTTTTAAATTTGGTGACCAGTAAATTTAAATATATATTGACAATGAATATTGCATTTTGCATGCAATACATTCGATATGTTCATGAAAAGTATAACGGCTTCCGCATGACCGAGGACAGCACTTCTTTCTTTTTAATACTGAAGTTCGGAATATTTAAAATAGCTAACCAAACAAAGTATTACCTACACCCCGACTGAGTTTATTTTATTTTATTCTTAACCTGTTTGTGTAAAAATATTCTTTTTTTTACTTTTTATTTTCGTAAATAATTAATATGATTAATTCAGTAGGCTAACAGGTGATTATGGCATATTAAAGTGTGCGATGAAAAGGTTTTTAAAATGCATACCCCTAATTGAGAATAAATAAATAAATTTTAAAAAAACGTTATTAAGTTTTCCTTTTTATTTTTCATAACGAAGACAATGTATCTCAAATAACTAAAAAATTAAAATAAAATATTTATACATTCATATTATGTATTTATGAGTACTTACTTACATATTGTACTTTGAAATTTTATTATTGTTATTAAAATGTTGTAGTTAAACATTGCAATTCAATTCATTAATATTTATTTTCTTTTTGTTATCGCAAATTGTTTCTAATAACAGTACAATATATGTATGTACTTATTTTATTACGAATTACTGTTATTGATAAGATAACCAAATGTAGTATTCAACAATACATACATACGTATATGTATGTATATATATATTTATGTAAATACTTGTCGTAACTAAAAAATCATACTCTCATTTACCAACACATAGAAATGTTTTGTTTTATATGCGTAATATATACCTTCATATGTAGACAGTATTTAAATTTTTATATGGATATCTACGCAATATGAAGTTTACCAGCCGCTGTGGGCAGCTTTATATAGACGATTTATTGTTTAGTTTTTTGTTTTGTGCACTCGTTTTCTTTTGATTTCGTCTTTCTCAGCATGATATGACGCTTTCAATTTTTATTTAATTTGGCAATTGGTCTGTTAGTTAGAACTGGAAGAATAATAAAAATGATTTTATATTTTATATTTCTGAATAAAGTAAGTTGAGAACTAAATTTTTTGAAAGATAGATCAACAAAAATGGATTAAAAAATAGCTAAATTATAATAGTTCAAAAAAGTAATAATAAAAATTAGTATATTTTAGTTACTTAAAAAGATCAAAATAAAAAAATAAAATAATTAAAAAGATAATAATAAAAAAATAAAATAATTAAAAAGATAATAATAAAAAAATAAAATAATTAAAAAGATAATAATAAAAAAATAAAATAATTAAAAAAGATTATTATTATCTTAAAATAATTAAAAAACATAAAATAATTAAAAAGGTGATAATAAAAAAATAAAATAACTAAAAAGATAATAATAAAAAAATAAAATAACTAAAAAGATAATAATAAAAAAATAAAATAACTAAGAAGATAATATAAAAATAAAATAACTTAAAAGATAATAATAAAAAATAAAATAATTAAAAAGATAATAATAAAAAATAAAATAATTAAAAAGATAATAATAAAAAAATAAAATAAAATTAAAAAGATGATACAAAAATAATTTCTTAAAAAGATAATAACCAAAATAATAATAATATTAATAAAAAAGATAGTAAAAATATAATAAACAAAAAAAATATTTCTAAAAAAGATTAACAAAAATCTAATACTAATGAGAAAAATAATAAACAAAAAAAAATTAAAATATTAATCTGAAAAAGCAATAATTACATATAAAAAAAGAATTAATTAAAATAGCTACAACAGTTTAAGGATGAAAAGCTTAATAAAATAATAAAAAAAAAAATAATAACATAAAAAATTAAATAAAAATTAGAAAGAATAGTAAAGGAAGAAATATCAAAGATTGATAAATTAAAGAAAAAATAAAATAGCATTCGTAAAAATGATCACAGCAGTTAAAATTCCAAAATTAAATAAAAGCATAAAAAACGTAATTAGGTAATAAATGGAAAATAAGAAATTTACAAAAGAAAAATAAATAAAAGCACTAAATAAAACACTAAAAAAAAAAACAAAATAGAAATAAAAATAAGAAGTATCAAATATTCAAAAAGAGATAAAAAGCCTACATGAATAATTGATGCTTTCAACAGCCCAAGCGATTTTTGACATACCTCTTCGATCATATCGTACGGCGATCATATCAAATAAAAAATGACGTTTTTGTCAAAAATTGTATGTCTAAATTAATTTCAATTTATCTACCATATATGTATAAACATTTGTCGTATGTACATATTTAAATACACCAATAAAAAATGTTGCTATTTCAAATGCTTTCATTTTCCACACAGCTGTGCATTGTCAAGAAAAAGAATACAATTGGTTTGTGTTTCTTATGCTGCAACTACCCATCGCACGTACCTTCCGTCCATAGCAACCTATCTTATGAGAGCGCCATGCAAATGAAAAGTTATCACCGCTCGCCCATAGCGTTACTGACGGTTGTCCCAGAGAAACCAGCGGCGATTTGATTTTTTCCGTAAAACCGGCTCAGCTCATTTCTCGCTCTTGTGTGTATGCATGTATATATCTTATGTATGGTTGCCAGTATAGACTTTGTAAACTAATATGAAATAAACTAATAACTATTAATATGAAAATGCATAGTTTTTTCAAAGGAAATGAAAACTAAATTCGTAATTAATTATTTATTACCATATAGATCACGTATATTTGATTTGTGTTTATATTCGAACATATAAATTATGAAATTTGCTGACGAAAATTATAAATTTGTTTAAAAGTATGCAAACACACTGGCTGCTGGCAACATTTCTACGCCGTTCGCAGCGTCGATAATTCGTGTATTTACATCGCTCTCCAGTCGGCTGTTATGGACGTTAGCAATGTAAAATGGGTAGTTGCAGCATTACGCATAAATATTGTTTCATGTATGTATGTATGTATGTATATATATGAGCATGTGTCTTTTTATATGCTACATGACAACTGGTTGACCGATAGTCACCAGACTATAGAGTCTAGACAACAGGCGATAAGTTTATTTAACAAAAAATAAATAACAAAATAAAAAGCAAAGATATAACTAACAGAAGATGAAGAAATATAATGTCATACATACATATAGTTGATTGTTACCAAAATTGAATAAATTTGCTTTTATGCATAATTAAATTATCATAAATGTTGTCTAATATTTTTTGTTGGATATTTGTTTTTTACTTTAATGCCAATCAAGCAAGTTCCCAATATACACATATTTGCATTTGCTTCTTTTTATTATTAACACTCCCAGTTATTGCGTTTTCTCTTTTATATACATATATCACTTTTCGCGTCATTTTAAAATTTATAAATTTTTTATTATTACTCTGATAATTTATTACTTTATGTATAACCATCCAAGCAAAGATAACCAGAAATGATAGATCGAAATTCGGAAAAGAAATAAAACAGCAAACAAACTTCACAATGTGCTAATTATTCCAACAAAAATATATTATTTTTTTTTTGTACTGAATCTATTGCTCACGTAGATAACGGGCAAATTTTATTAATTTATATTTGTAAACATTTAATATATGTATGTACAGAAATGTCAATGTCAAATATAATCTACTAACTGCCTAGTTCCGGTCCAGAAATTTTCTTCAAATAGAACATTCTTCTGAAAAGCTTTCTGATTAATAGTCATCCAATTATAAAGGAGTTTTTTGTTTTGTATAAGTATATTTCGGTAAATACGTATTTTTTTTTAATGCTTGTCTTGAAATTTGCATTTTATGTTAATCAATTTCACAACTAAACAACAAATTACGTTAAATTATCTCCCACGTAGGTTTACACTTACAGCTAAACGATTCTCATATACATATGTACATACACATTAAATTGCATTCGTGCATGTATATGAAATGTATACTAATATTACAAATATATATATATATACATATATATATCTATATATGTAGCATGTACATATGTAGATACGAAATCTTTTTGTGTTTAAACAATTTGATGTTAATTTTTATCCCTTTCATGTATAGATAGGCCCCAGGCCGAAGACAGCACAGCACTACTTTTTCTTTTTTTTATTGAAATTGCTCACTGATATGCAGTACATTCTAAATTAGTATTATCATATTTTAGATTTTGATTGTTAAAATTTGTTTTGCAAGAATTTATTATTGCAATATTAGAAACTTTGGTTAATATTATTTATTAGATAAAGAAAAATAATAAATATAAAAAGTTTAAAACATACAAAAAGTTAATAAAAAATATAAAAAAGTTAATAAAAAATATAAAAAAGTTAATAAGAAATATAAAAAAGTTAATAAAAAATATAAAAAAGTTAATAAAAAATATAAAAAATAATAAAAAATAATAAAAAATAATAAAAAATAATAAAAAATATAAAAAAAGTTATTAAAAAAATATGAAAAATAATAAAATATATAAAAAAGTTAATAAAAAATTCAAAAAAGTTAATAAAAAATTTAAAGAAAAGTTAATAAAAAATATAAAAAAAATATGATATAATTCTAATAATAATAATTTTAATAAAAAATATAAGATAGTTCTTTAATTAAAATTTTTTTTACATTTTTTTTTTATCAACTTTTTATATTTTTTATTACGTTTTTTATTCACTTTTTTATATATTTCTTAATATCTTTTTTATATTTTTTTTATATTTTTTTTTATATTTTTTTTTATTAACGTTTTCATATATTTTTTATTAACATTTCTATATATTTTTTATTAACTTTTTATGTTAAATCAAAAGAACTTTTTTATATTTTTTATTAATTTTTTTTATTAAAATTATTATTATTAGAAAAAAGAAATATTAAAACATTTTAAAAGATTATTGAAACAAGCTAATAAAAAAAGATTGAAAAAAAAACCATAAAAAATTTAGAATATTTAATAAAAAACATTTAAAAGAGTTAAAAAAATTAAATTATTTAAAAATTAATATAAAATATTTAAAAAAGTTGAATATAATATATTTAAAAAAATGAATTAAAAAGAAAAAAATTATAAAATAATATAAAATTTTAAGAGATCTTCAAAAAAACTAAAAGAAGTTAATAAAATATTAAAAAAAAAACAAATATTAAAAAAAAATAAACAAATATTAAAAAAAATTAACAAATATTAAAAAAAATAAACAAATATTAAAAAAAAAATAAACAAATATTAAAAAAAAATAAACAAATATTAAAAAAAAATAAACAAATATTAAAAAAAAATAAACAAATATAAAAAAAAATAAACAAATATTAAAAAAAAAATAAACAAATACTAAAAATAATGGTTAAAAAATGTTAAGAAATATTATAAAAAATTTAATAAAAAGTATTAACGCTTGAAATAATTTAATTACAAATATTTAAAAACTATAAACTTTGTTAAAAAAAATTAAAAAAGGTTATGCAAATTTAAAAACAGTTAATATAAAATAAAAAAGTATATCTTATCATAAAAATTGAAAAGTACCAAAAAGATAATAAAAATAATATATACATATAGAATATAAGAACATCAAAAAAATAAAATGCTCAAACAAGACATGCATACTATGTAATTCAAAAATAAATAATTAAATTAAAAATTAATGTTTAAAAGAAAATTAATGAAAAAAATAATTAAAGAAGAGTAAATTAAACAGTATTTGGCCAAGCTCCTCTTCCATTTTGTGGTTTGCGTCTTGATATTTTTTTTAACAAATATTAAAAAATAAATTGCCAGACATACATAATGTTTATATCTTGAAAGCTTCAAGTTTTTAATAAAAAATCTATAAATTTCATAAATAAATAAATTCAACAAGTATTTATTTTATATTAAAATATTACCTCTCACTGAATTTTTTTTTATAATAACCGTCCCCCTTTTTCACTATTATTATTAAATTACCAAACGCATTAGAATTGACTTTAAACCATTTTCAACCTTAAAGTGGCGTCATCACGAGCTCAATCTTATTTATAGTACTAATAATTGCTTATACATATATTTTATTTATGTACGTACATATTTATGCAGTGCGAATTTGCTGACAAAATATCTTGTACCACCACCCACTACTTTGCGCCAGCCAACAAACCAATAGGCTCACAAATGTCTCTTATGGTTCTTCAAAGCAGTTGGCGCGAGTATTTATCATCGTTTTGAATTTTACAAAAGCTTAGCGCTCATTTCCTTTTGTGAACAGGGCTGAGTGTGGCATAAAAGTGAACATTTTATAAATAAACAAATGGAAATATCTTATCTACTTGAAAATATACTCGTATATGTATATACGTATGTGTAAATATATTTTATAAACACATGTTTTTTGCTTGACGTCTCGATTCGTCGATTTGCCGCTTTCGCTCGCCGTTAGTTGAGCGGCGCATAATTGACAACATGTGATGAAAATTGTGTGTGATGAATTGCAATTTTAGTTTTTTTTTTTATTTATTTATTTCATGCCATTTGCTGTATTTTACACGCATCAATGTGGAACAAGTATGTATGTATGTATATGTATAGCCGCGACAATAACAATACGAGTATGTATGTGTCTACTTATGCACTATACATACTTACATACGTTTAGATGTTTGTAAATGTATGTAATTAATGATTCATTACAATTTTATTGCCCTTTGGCTGGCTCTGACTCGATGGGTTTATATTCGTCATTTCAGAGTATTTAGTGTTGTTTTTATTGCGAGTTTTTTGTAAGTAGTTTTTATTTAATAAGCAATATGAAAATGATAAGGAAAGTTGTTAACATCAGCAGCCTTCATACTTCTGGGTCATTTAGTGATTACCAACTAAGGAATTCAAATTATTCGTAACCGCTATATTAATTATACACTACTACAGATATTTGATTTTAGAAAGCCTATATTACTTTTGAGTACTTCCTTCCTTGTATAAATTATTTAGTTTTACATACATACATACGGAATAAAGAAGAGTGCGGTTAGAGAAAATAAAAACGTATATGTATACATACATATGTAATCATTTATTTAGTTCCGATTTAGTAGATTTTTAATGATCAAAATAAAATAATTAATTGAATTGAAATTTTCCATCACCAAATCACAACGTGGCTTGTATATGCCTACAATAGCTTCACGAATTCCATCTTTGGGGTCTTGAATCGTCATCAGCCTGTAAACGTCTTATCTTTCGAGAGGCTCCAAAGGTTAAATAATAAATTTCGGTGACCAGTTGTGAGCACCTCTTCGAGAGAAAACATGGTCCGAGCCCCGGATGCGACAATTTTGTCTACTGACCCAGTCATCGAGGTGGAAGTGGCGTCATAATATTTTATAGCAATTTTGAATACAAATAGCAAGCTATAGGATGTTTTCGAACTGATCGCCCACAGATCCACTTCCCGGGGGAAAAAAATACCGCATTCAACTAAATTTTTTTTTTTTAACCAAAAGCACTCGTAAAGTATATTTAATTAAAAACTTTTTAACATAAACAATTATTTAATTTGAAAATCTCTTTGTGTATACCTGTTCCAAACTCGTTCCAATTTAGTCTAGAGTTCATCTATGGTTTTCGGTGCTTCCCTTTGAGCAATTAACCTTTTTTTTATAATCGCACTTAAATTTTCTATGGGATTCATATCGGGTGACTGAGCTGGCCACTCCATCACCCGAATTCCGTTAGTTTTTTTTTTTTTTAACGATGAACCCAGCGTTACCCACCTCCTGCCCAACCAATCAGACCGGTGACCGAAAACCAGTAACAGTTCGGACTGCCCTGAACCCGAAACCGATCGCGGAAGGTCGCGGTTACATTTGCCTCTTACACTAAACAGCTACAGATTTGTTCATCAGTTGCTATAAAATTGCATGGGGAAAAAAGAGGGAATTTATTTATTTATTTAAAGCACTCAGTAAGTAGGTTTTGATACAGAAAAGCGAGTCAGAGGAATCAATGTTGGGGAAATGTGTATTAAAATCATTACACAAAGATCTAAAAGGGTCGTGCATTTCAAAATTTGTTCTGCATGAGCCCAATGAAAGGGGCCTAAAGTGTCTAGATGATCTTAAAGGGATGATGAAGTTGAGCTCGCTAAATAGGTATGGGCTATTGATAGCACCTCTTATCAATTTAGTTAAAAATAAAACTCCAAGCATCCGTAAACCACTTTTGTAAGAAGGCAGATTCTTGTTCGCATCCCAGTTTAAATTTCTTAACGCGAATAATATGAATTGCTTTTGTACAGATTCCAATTTATCACTATACAATTGATAGTGCGGACTCCATACAACTGAGCCATATTCCAAAATGGACCTAACAAGTGAGGTAAAGAGTAATTTGGTAATGTATGGGTCCTTGAACTCCTTAGCCCAACGTTAAAAGAAAGCTAAAACTCCTTTTGCCTTATTAGCACAAGCATTTATATGATTTCTAACGAAGATTTTGTAATGCGGTCGGTATGTTTAGGATCATTAATTTACATGTATAACAAATCACCGGGTTCGCATTCAAAAATATCAAACTAGAATATCGATGTAATATAACAGCAAAAAAAATTCCATGAAGTGTTGCCATATTTGCGTGAAATTCAATGAGAAAAGTAAAATGTTCATTACGTGAACACTTTTTGAACTCACTGTATGTACAGAATTTCATGTAAATCAAATAATTTAAAAATAAATTTGATTTTTCCATATTCTGGGCATACGTTGGGTATGTTGGGGTCGAGTCTGGATGGGTAGGAGTTTAACCTGCTACAGTATCCAGACCTAAGCTGTGTCAGTGTCACGCAGGTCTCTAGAGGCAGCTCGAGCTCGTTGGCTGCGATGGGTGGCTCTCTACGGTAACATCCCAATAGGAACTGCTTGCACAGCAAAGCATTATGCTCCTTAACTCGTAGCATAGATGCTTCGCTGTGCAAGTGATGCTCCGGCGACATCAGAAGGTTTCCTGTCGCGGTCAGTGCTCTGAGAAGCCAGTAGCTTCTTCATCTGCGTCTCGCTCATCCCCGGCGCCCAGATCGGTGCAGTGTACTTTACGATCAGCCGGCCAATTGCTAATAGGTTGCCAGCAAGGTTTCTTATCTTTAGCGCTTTGAGTATTTTGTTGCGCCTCTGGAGTTTTGCGGTCGTATGCGGAGTGAAGGAGTGTAGGCTGTCGAGTGCTACTCCCAGTATTTTGGGGTTATTTATGGTCGGAATTTTCGCGTCATCGACCCTCACACCTAATTCGAGCCTGTATTCCTTTGTCCAGCTGGTGTAGAGGGAAGCCGAGGATTTCGTCGGTTGATTCTTAAGTTGTCCAGTGCTACCAGGACAGTTCGCGCGCAGGGTCGGTTTTGGTTTATGCCATTGACTTTCTGAGTGTTTGTGGCGTTTAGTGCTGTTGCGGTACTGTGCACTTTCCGGAAGCCATGCTGATGTGCTGCTGGACGCAGATGGTGGGTGAAAGTCGGGAGCAGCAAGGCCTCAAGTGTCTTCGCTACTGGTGGGAGGAGAGTTATCGGCCGATAGGACTCTCCTTTGTTGGCTGGTTTCCCCAGCTTGAGTAGCGATACTATCCTACCCATTTTCCACATATCGGGTATCATTTGGATGGTCAAAGACAAGTTGAGGACCTTGGTGAGGAAGTCTGCTACCGCTGGTCCAAGATGTTTTAGCATCAGCTTATTTCGTCGGGGCCGATGGATTTGGAGGCTTTCGTCTTCCCGATAACCCCCTGAACCTCATCCCTGGAGAAATCAAGCGCCGCGCTGGTGGTTGGCAGTTTGCGCAGTCGGTGGGTTACTTGTCGCTTCGTTTTGTCTACCGAAGGATGCAATGTGAATAGCCAGCTAAAATAGCTCGCGCATCTCTTCCGAAGAGACGTAGTCACCGAACGAAATTTCCACTCGGTCATAGCGCCTCGTCGGGTTAAACAACGATTTGACTGTAGCCCAGAGCTTGGTTGCCCCTGAGGAGAGATTACAAGACCTTAAGTGCTCTTCCCACTTTTTCCGCTTATGACTGAGGCCGCGTTCCGACGTACTATGGTCTGACACACGTAAACAGACTGTGCGGGGGACTAGGAGCTGCCCTCGCACGGGAGGAGGAAGAGGAGCTGGTTGTGGGTAGGGATGAGGAAAGGTGGGAGTCATGCTGCGGGGAACTCCTTGAGACCGTAGAGGTCTGTTGGTTACCCAAAGTGGGTAAAGGTGCTGAAGGCACTGCCGTGTAGGCTGGGGGCGCTGGCAGCATGTAAAGTTTGGACCACTTTCTGTGGGCCTTAAGGCCTGAGCAGACCTTAAGATGACTCCAACCCTTGCACTAGTTGCACCTAAATGAGGTAGAGGAGTGGTTGAGTCTTTTCTGGCACACGCAGCAGAAATAATCCGTCGGACCAGGGTTGGTTGCTACGCCAGCCCTGATGAGAAGGATTTGGAGCACCCAGCTGCGAAGTGTTGCTCCGTTGGTGCACTTAGATTAATGTTGTTATCTGTTGTCCTAAATAGGGTTAGGTCTCCGAAAGTGTGACAGCCCTTGGTCGGACAAAATCTGGGTCAACTCCGGCGCTGTCTTGATAATTCATATTACATTTTTTTGGTTGGTGGGCATAAAAATAGATACATATGAATTTTTTTAATAATCGGGGAATATCAAAATGAAGGGTAAACTTTTACAAAAATGTTATTAGTGTAAAAACAGCAAGTTACATATTCATGTTATAAAAACAAAGTTAATTAATTATTTTATTAGCAAATACTAATTTTCACCATCACCTCACCTTTACAGGAACATCATCTGCAGCGCGCAATATGCACAGGCCTCATTATACCAACGCCAGAGGTTTTTACCACCGACCAGGAAGCCTACGACCGCATGTATCCTCCAAATTACAAAATGCCCCGTCAACTAATACACATGCAACGTAAGTATATTCAAAATACGCTTACGTTTGAAATGTTTTCTAATAATAATAAATTTTCACTCTTCTTGTTGTATCCAGCGTTGGGTCTCGAACAAGATGTGCCAGACTACGATATGGATAGTAGTGATGAAGTTTGGATCAGTCAACAGAGTCGACGTCTCGATCTGACACCACTGAAGTTTGAGCAGATGATGGATCGGTTGGAGAAGAGTTCAGGGCAAATGGTCGTTAAGCTAAATGAGGCGAAAGCATTGCTGAAGCAGGACGATGAAGTCAGCATAGCTGTTTACGATTATTGGCTTAATAAACGCTTAAAAATGGTAATAATCATAAAGAAATTATAGCGAAAAAAATTAAAAAAAAAAAAAATTGAGAAAAAGAAAATAAGCGCAAATTCTTAAAAGTCGCACTCAATTTATTTGGATAATAATCTATTTTTTCATTAAATTCCAAAGAAAAAGAGTTGTTGTTTTAGAATTGTTTAAAAAAAATGTTATGTAATGTATCAAGAAATTTTGCTAAATTAAAACTTGAAATAATACAGCAACATCCGCTGATACTGACTGTGAAAACGGAGAATCGTCCAGGCGCATCTTCGAACAATCCGTACTTAGCGTTTCGCCGGCGCACCGAAAAGATGCAAACGCGAAAGAATCGCAAAAACGATGAAACGTCCTATGAGAAGATGCTCAAGCTGAGGTGCGTACGAAAAATTAAATGCATACATACAAACATACTATGTATTTGAAAGGGTGGGAAAGCAGTGTGACTTTTTTTTTGTCCCATAATTTTATATTTTCTTTGAGTTTGCTTAAATTCTATAGATGAATTGTATATGCAAATTGCATAGTAGCTGCATAATAAAAAAGTACAAATAATTTTGCACGAGCTGAAAAGTCTTTATGGCATTATAAAGTTACGATTGAAGAAATAATACTAAATAAAATAAAATAGTTGGAAATAGTAGGTAATAAATGTAATTAACCTGACGAGAGTATGTAGTAAAAAAATGCTGTATTTAGATAAAGGCAGCACCAAATGTGGGACACACCTTCAAATTAGAAAATCACTTTAAATTGTGCATATATATGCAAGGTTATGATTATAACTAACATCTTGATTAGGGAAATAAAATAATAAAAATTTAATATATTTTTATATATACAAATAATACAAGGGGATAAACAAAAGTTCGGTAAGTTGACCAGAAAAAAAAACAAACTGATTTTTCTTGCTTAGATTTTACGTGTGGGTTCCAAACAATGGACTGCTGTTTGATTTCTGCATCGCACTTAAAAACTAAGATGCGTCACCCGTATCGACTTTACTAAAGTTGCTAGACTGACCATTTTCGAATTTGTTTAGGAAAAATTGGGGAAAAATGCACTCGAGCCTCTTTTTGGGCCTCATTTAAAATTCGTGTTACCCATAGAGCAGATTTCTTCGTGTATCCAAGAGGATTACTTAATATTCGCGATACAGCCATGGCATTCAAGCCACCAGAGCTACAGCCACGTCATCAGTGGAAGATTTTGGTCGACCTTCACGGGGTTTGTTCCCTAAGGAAAAATGTCCGGTCTGAAATCTTCGGAACCACTTAAAAATAGTCTTTAAAAACGGTGCAATCGTTCCATATGCAATTTGACATTCACTGAATATTGGTATTGGCTATAAATTACGTCGAAACTCGAAGAGAATCACATGGTGAATTTCTGTTTGCGTTGGTGGTGGAATTTCGTCTGACCTATCCTCAGTTATCTTGCATTTTCTCGTCTCCGTTTTAGCCGATTGTTTTAAACTTTGAAAATAAGACTAATAAAGTAATTGCAAAGAACTTGGTATTTTTAGATTTAATAAAAAACAAATTGAAAGTCACCAACTGACCGACTTTTGTTAATCCCCTCGTAATGTGGCGTCTACGTGCCTTTGAATTCTGGTAATTGGAGCCTAAGTGTGCTGCCGCACGTTCGCTGGGTTAAGATTTCAGTTAAACAATGGAATATACAGATAACACAAGTAGAATGATAAAAGTTTAAGCTAAAAAGTAAATATAAATGGGGAAAAATTAAGTAAAATTGTTTAAAGAATTTGGGAAGATAATATTTTTGTCGAAAAAGGAATGAAATAAAACGGCATTTAACTCTATATAGGTATCAAAAGAGGTACAATAGGTTAAAAATAAAATTGTGCTTCAGTTAGCAAATGTTATAAATGTTGAAATTGAAGAAACAATAAGATAAACAAAATGTTTAGGTTATGTTATTTTTTGAGATTTTCAGTATTATTCCGTAAGCTTTGTAACCGCTGAAGCGATTTTCGGCCAAGCTCCTCCAATTTGTGATTTTGCGTCTTTATGTTTTTCCAACAAATGAAGGGACATGAAATAAAGGCTCATCATAAAAAACCTAAGCCGCCTCCAAATGGCTGATGGTTTTTTATGATGAGCCTTTATTTCATGTCAGAAATACACTTGGAGAGGTGGACATTCCCTGGCGAGGGGCGACCGCAATTAGAAAATTTAAATTAATTTTCTATAACTTTTCTTAAAACTAGGTAAATAGTAGATTATTCTAAAAAGAATCACTAGGAAATCATTCAAGTATTATTCAAATTTTCTAATTTTAAATTATTAAAATTTTATCTAAAACTGCTTTTTAGAAAATGTTCATTGAGTAAGAGAACTTGTGTAGTACTTTTGAAAATGTAGAAATTTTAATATCTAAAAAGTTTGTTGACTTCACACCGTAACCAACCCGTATGACATTCAATGAGCCTCTGTAACTATTTTCTCATAACAAAAATCGTATTAATCAATTCGCGTATATATAATTAGACGCGATCTGCAGCGTGCCACCACCGTACTGGAGATGGTAAAGCGGCGCGAGAAGACGAAACGTGAGCAATTGCATTTATCTATCGAAATCTTCGAGAAGCGATATCAGCTGCGCGACTTCAGTGGTGCTCTGTTCTCCGAATTGAGTTCTAATTTGAAGAATTCCAGGTATGATGCATCATATGCTTACACTCTTATTTACCAGAAATAGAATTTTACTTATACATTGCCTTTATTTCCTTTTGTTTTGTTTTTGTTTTTGTCAACTCAGGCCAGCGTTTGCCCCTCTGTATACGAATCAATACTCACATCATGGATCAGCAGCAGGCAGCACGAGTACTGGTGTTGGGTCGGCAGGTGCAACGGGGCATGCTACCGGCAGTGTACTTGGTCCGGGTGGTTTGCTAGCAGCAGCGGCGGGAGCCAATAATGTGGCGGGCGGTAGTGGTAGCCATCTGTATGCGTCGGCTTCGCAGTACCTGAATTCTTCGACTCTAACGATTGGTGAGTACCAGTTAACAGAATTACACATTGGTACATACCTGACTGAATATGCAAAATTATGCTTTATTATATATGTATTTATATAAAATACGTTTTCTTCAACTAATTTCTGTAGATGCAATTAACGCTGGCGCAAATGGCACTGGTAATCGTAAGGAGAAGCGGCCGTATAAGAAACGGAAACACAAATTGACGCGCGAGAAGCAACAGCAACAGCAACATCTATCGCAACAGCAGCCACAACAGTATTTAAGTGGCGTTGGTAATGGCAGTATTTTATCAACGTCTGCATTGGTGGCAGGTTCAGCGTTAAGCGCGCAGCATTTACTGCAGTTGCATCGTCAGAGCTCATCGCCGGCTGCAAATGAATCCAATATCGAAACGGAGGAAGAAGAGTTCGGCAGCGGCGGTTTGGGTGGTGTTGGTGGTGGTAGTGGTAATGGTCATCATGCGCACAAAATGGGTTCCGAAAGCGAGGAGGAGACACCGTTTGCATTTAGGCGAAAGCAACATTGCGACTATCAGAGGGTGAGCTTATGCGATGGCTAGAGATTAGATATGACTCAATGGGCTCAGTACCAATGAGCATAGTTTTGTGATAGCATGTGTGTGTGTGTGTGTATGTAAGAAATTTGCTCTAACGCATTTACTATAAATAGGACTGCTATTTGAAGATTTGCTCTGGAATAACAAAATTTTTCACTTTTTTGTCCGTTTTCATAGCCGTTAGCGCATGATGGTAATTGGCCTTGGGAAGCGAAGGAGGATCATGGATTTGGTGATTCGAAATATCGTTTTACATTAACATCAATCAGGCATCCAAGGTGAATATACATTTTTTTGCGTAAAACGAACAAGAATTTAAGAAAACGTTCTCCATTTTAGACCGCGTTGCATTGGGTTCGCCAGACGTCGCATGGGTCGGGGCGGTCGCGTCGTATTGGATCGCATCTCCACAAATATGGATGATTTTTGGTCACAGCTTGACTATACGATATTTGAAAGCGATACAACTTCAGCTGCGTCGAAGTCTGCGACCGTCAAGAAGGAGCTTGTGAAACCTCCCTCGCCACCCACAGTTGTTGACTTGCCTGCCACTGCAATTGGGTCAGCTGCTGCAACGCCTGCATCACAAACACCCGCCAATTCCACAATCAAAGTCGAGCCTATCGAGGTGTCAACCGACAAAATCGACGCTATTGCCACACAAGTCAGTGATGATGATGGTGTTGAGGCTGACTTTGATGATGACGATGACCATGAGGAGGCTTTGCGCGCAGATGCCAATATCTCGCGCGATGCCAATTACATTTCGTCGTTAACAATGCTGCGGCATCGACAGCGGCAGCGTTTGCGGTTGCAGCAAAAACATCGACGCCGGCGACAGCAGCGTCTAAAAGCCACTGATGTAATTGTTGATACAAACGATGAAGAGAACACAAAGCGGCGTCGCTTTAATAATATAGACGTTGTGGATTCAAAGGCTGTGTCTGCGTCACAAACAAACGTTACGGCTAAAGAGCCATTGCCACCACGGTTGCTGCATCGTTTGTCCAAGTTGATCGATGAGAAGAGCATGAATAGTATAAGCAGTTTCTTGTTGAGTGAAAAGGTGAAGCGTGAAAAGTTGAATGGCGATGACGTGTCCGATGAAGTGGTGGGCGATTTAGTGCGTCAGCAGCAGCAGCAGCAGCAGCAGCAATGGCCAAATCATCGTTCCAATAACAATTTGATGAACTACAACAATAATAACAACAACAATAGTAGTAGTAATATAAATAAGAATGTAGGCGTTAGCGATAAATGTAATGTGATAAAAAGTGAAGGCGTGAGCCCAACAACGCCTGCGACAGCGACAGCGACGACGGAGGCAATGTCATCGTCAGCTGTGACAGCCGCCGCTGCAGCAGCAGCAGTCGCAATGGCAGTGGCAGCTTCGTCTGCGACGTCATCTAGTTCAGGAACGTCCATGTTGTCGTCCTCGGCAACCGCACCCTTAACAAAAGCTATCAAGCAAGAGCTAATAGACTGCACAAGTGGCGGTGCCTCAGCCGACGATTCAAATGAACCATTAAGTAGTATAAGAAAATCGGCATCTACCTTAACGGGCGCCTCCGATTTGCAGGTACTGGAGGATGAAGAGAATGTGAATTTGGCGCAATTGAGTAGTATAATACGACACACGGTGAAAAAGGAGCCACTTGAGTGCAGCGATGTATCGACTGCTTCGTTAATTAACACAACGAAATTCAACTCCATTAACTACATGCACAACAACATTGACGATGAGGACACCGCCATTTCGACAACGTTAAATCAATTGCCAGATGTAATACGTCACCAACATCGCTTAACAGAGCAACGTAAAAATCAATTGAAGGAGGAACAAGGCATAACCGAGCACCCCGCGTACAGTAAAGGCATCAATGTTTTAATCGACAGCGACTCAACGACGCAGTTCAATGACAATTACGATTATATCGGTAGTCTTTCGCCGACCTCCAGCCAGCGATTGGACGTCTGCAATGAACTTCTTTCAGAAATACGTCGCGATTGGTTGCACTTTCGTCCGAAAACACCAACCGATGAGTTGTCCGATAGCAATGATGATTGCAAATTGACGCCAACAGAGCCGCTGGTGGAGTGGACGCAACAAACGCCAATAGCAGTTGAAATGTTACGGCTACCATGTGATAGTAATGAGTCTCGAAATACGAAACGCCGACGAAAAACGGACGAGCAGACGCTTAGTAACCTATGGGATACACATTCCGACGATGCACTCTTCGTAAGTGACAGCTTCAAGTATGCCGATCTCGAACCTGACACACAGCTACTACAAACCTATTATGCGCCGGAAGTAACGCGCGGTAGTAGCAAGAGTCCAGACGTTGGTGCTGCCGGTAACTCGAACTCTGCTATCGATTTCAACTTGAGTGGCGACTCGCTGACTGATATAAATTTATTAGGGGATGGCGATGAGACCGATGAGAATATGCTCGTTAATATATTGAAGGAATGTGATGATATTAAGACGTTAAATCAGGCAACGAACTTCTGGAACGGCATTTTAGAAGGTGAAGCTGAAGTTGATGAAGTGGCTGCAGATGTGGAAACCGATTTGCTCGACTGTATCGACGACAAACCGAAGAACAAGGATGGCAGACGCTCATCACGTGTTAAGGGTGGCGGCAAGTGGCGTAGTAGTAGTGCTATGTACGGCGGTACATGTTTCAGCACAACCGATGTCAGTTGCGCCCTTCCGGATGATATATTTTTCCAAAAGAAGCAGCCGAAAGTAGAGACCGTCGTCGCACATGACGTAACAGCCGATACAGTTGTGAAAACAGAGCCCGCAGATGTTGTATCCGACCCAGCGCTTGCTGCTAGTAGATTAGCAACTGCACAGCCGCAGGCAAATGCCACAGTATCAAACATACCCGCGCAAATATTACAAAGCAGTGTTGCTGGCGGTGGTGCCAGTGGCATTACTGGTAATGGCTTAACTGTAGCTGGCGTACCGAATTTCATTTCGAAAAACGTGCAGCCACAGTTAATAGCCGTGCCCGATGTCGTGCAACTACGTCAACCTCAAGCGCAGCTGCACGTGCAACAGCAATTGGTCACACAACAGCAGCCTCAGCAACCACATCAAGCACAGATGCAGTTGCAAGATGTGGCTGCGGTTGGTGATATCATTACAGTCACATCAACAAACGTGCCGGCACTGCACCAGCAGCAGCAACAACCGCAACAACAGCAACAGCAATTTCAACAACTGCAGGTGCAACAACAGCAGCAGCAACAGCAACAACAACATCAAATTCTTCAATTGCGTCAGCCACGTCTGCAGAATGTCATGCAACAATTACAACAACGCCAACAATTACTCCAAATGCAGCGGGATCTACTGTCGTCCAGTGGCGGTCCGGTCATAACACAATACGTATCGGCAACACCAACGAATACCGGCACTACAACCGTAACAACGACGCCATTACGACAGCCCACACTCACACCCATTGGGGCAACAGCGACGGGAAATCACACCATCTACACCACCAGCACAGCGACGGATGGCAGCATTATTGGTGGCACACAAAAATTCTACATACAGAAAGCACCCTTCATCAGCGGTAACGCAACCATATCCGCATCACAAGCGCAAGTTCCTAATAGTCAGACGTCGACAAGCACCGCACCGCCGTCGGTTATCACGCTGTCCAATGTGAAGTTAGAGAATAATAATGATGGTGCGTCGGGCAGTCAAGCGGTCACATCGGCAGCCAATACTAATGTACTAACCATAGATGGCAACGCAGTACCGGCATCTGGCATAAGTTCAACGGGCGCTGGTGTGAACATCCTCAGCACTGCGATTGGACATCAAGTATCTGTGCATACTAGCGGCGGCACCGTACAGCATTTGACAAATTCCAGTACCAGCGGTGGTACGGTGCAGCATCTATCGTCCTCATCGGTGTCTGCAGGCACGACACCACTTCTCGTTACTACAACTACACGTCAAACGCAACAACAACAACAGCAACTTGTACATCAGCCAACGCAACAGATAGTGTGGCGCCAAATAAGCGGTGGCACGTCGAATGCGGCAACGTCGAGCGGTGGTGCCGTGACTATTAGTGGTGTGGACGCAGCGGCGACAATGGCGGCGGCGGCAGCAGCCAGCGGTGGCTCTGGTGGCAACAAGATTGTGTGGGCCAGTCGGCCAGGTCAAAAACGGCTTTTGAACGGTCCTGATACTGCGACAGGTGAGCGGGACATTTTATTTTGTTTACGATAAAATCGAAATTATTTTCGTGGCATTTTCGTTACTATGAAGATTTGTAATTTTGGATTAACATATGTATACATATATACATGTATACTATATTCAACGAATCGTATTAAAATGTGTCAAAAGCAAGCTGCGGTGTTTAGTTTCTCCATATATTATTTACAAAAGCTAAAATCTTTGAAATTTTCAGATATTAACAAATTGTTGCTGAACCGCAAATTCTCACAACGAAAAATCATCACGCAAGCCGCTCAACAGCAACAAATTCACATTTCTAAACAATTGCAACAATTGCAGCATCAACAACAGCTGCAACAACAACAGCAGCAGCAGCAGCAACAGCAACAAGATGATGACGGCGGAGCAGTGAATGATGGACAACAAACGAACACCGGGATGGCTACATTGCTCAGTACGACGACTCAGGTCGCCCAGCAACTGCAAAAAGTCCAAATGCAGGCAGGTAAAGTGATAAAGATGTCCTCCTATCCATTGCTCGTGTCCGAGTTGAATGTTGCCCAACAACAACAACACCAGCAGCAACAGCAACAACAAAAGCACAATTCAGCGGCAATAGCAGCGAATCATAACTACAGTCTACAACCGACGACGGCAATAATAACATCATCGCAATCAGTGGTGCATCAGGGCAGTAGCGGTGGTGGCGGCGGCAATAAAATCTATCTAACCAGCAATAATGCTGCGGGTGGAGGCACCAACTTTACAATAGCCACAGCCAGCGAACTGGCCAATGCTGTTGCGGCGCAACAAGCGGCCAATAGCAATAGCAATAGCAGTAGTAGTAGCAATGGCAACAGCAGCAATAGCTTAACGCAAAAGCTGCATCACTACAAAGAACTGCAGAACTCCAATTTAAAGGTGAACTTTGTGTCCACTTCGAATGCGGGTGGCAGTAGCGCCGCGGGTGTCGGAGGTAGTGGTGGTGGTGGTGGTGGTGGTGGTGTTAGTGTGCATCATGGCAGTATTGTTGTTGATGCTAAGACTGTGGCCGCAGCAGTCAGTCATTCGCAACAGCAACAAACACAGCAGATAACGGTGCCACAACAAGCAGTCGTGCTGCATAAGGCAACAGCGAATGCCGCGTTGCAGCAGCAGCAAAAACTGAAACGTGAGCGCATACTCAACCTAATAGGCGCCTCCAACATGGATGGGAATGCGGCGAGTGTCACGAACGTTGCGGTCAGTGGCGGCGGCGGCAGCGGCGTTGCTGGTGGTGAAAACAGTAAGCGTGTGCTGTATACGAGTCTGTTGAATGTGAAACCGTTGCAAAAGAACAATTCCGGCCAGATGCAGATGCAAATCGGTCCCGGTGGTATGACGCATGCGCTCTTACGTCGACACATCGGTAACAATCAGACGATATTTACAAATATGCGTACATTACCGATAGCGACGAGTTCCGCCGTGGGTAATGCGACTACTGTGCAGCAAATACAAGTAGCAGCTGCCGGTGGTAGCGGCAGTGGTGGTGGCAATGGCATGAGTGTTAGTTTGGCGCAGGTGACAACGAATGCGACGACATTATCCTCATCAGTAGCGGCGCATCAACAACAACAATCGCTGGTGAGCATAGTTTCGTCGAACTCCACAGCTGCAGCGGCGGATGTTATAACCACAACGGCGTGCGGTGCATTAACGACCAGCTGCAATGATCTCAAGAGTATTGAGAGTGTTGTTAGCAACAACAATGGCAATGGCGGTGGTGGCGGCAGTAATAGCAACAGTAATAGTAATAGTAATAGCGGTAACAGTGTTGGCAGCGGCAGCGGTGGTGGTAATTCAAGTCTGTCGATAACTGCGTCTGCGAACAATAATACGCTCGCCTCTGCAATAATCAACAGGTGAGACACGGGGAGCTAACTAACCATAAGAAACAATGATTATGATGAGTATAAGTGTGGGCGCGCTGCATGGTGGATGAGCACGACGGCATTGGCCATGTTCGTCATTGTCGCCGTCGTCGCACTTGACGCAGATAGAGCTGTGATGACAGCGCTTGGTGTTGCACAACTACAACTGGGATGCAGTCGCAAATATACTGCCTGTTGTTAGCGTTATTGAGATGATGAGGTGAAAGCTATGAATATGGTTGATTGCGATGATGGTGGTGATTATGATTAAAATGATTGCATGTAAATTTAAAGTAGGCATTTTCGGCGTTAAACATCACCTTTAACGATGACAAGTGAATTTAATTGTGCAAACCAAAAAGCAGGTCTGTGGTGGCGCAAAAAGTGAGGTGTATGGGTATGTGAAAGAAATTTTTTTGAATAAAAATAATAAAAGTATCGCCGGTATGCTGCTGTGAAGGTGGCGAGATATAGCAAATTGCAATTAGAGCGACCACTGCACAATCAACATGCAGATTTAGTATGCCACAAGCAATCTTCAATCAACATGAGCACATTTCTTCAATCTTCAATCAAAATGAACATTGACAAGCGCGCTAAAAGTAGGCGTCGCATCTGTAGAAGTAGCAGCAGCGGTGGTAACATCAGCAATCAACAACAAGCAGCAATCAACAACAGCAGCGGAAATACAACAACATATAGCTTACCAATTTCTTGTAATTTTACTAGATGTTGTTGTTAATAATATTTAATAATGTAAATGTAGATTATATATTAATTTATATATACATATATATGCATCTATACGTGTATATATATATACATACATACATATATACTTAATGAGTTGAGCTGATATGAAATGAAAAGAAATGAGAGGAAGTAAAGAAGAGTAAACAAAAACAGAAAGAAAAGAAAAAAATGCTAACAAAATATGTTTAGTACAAGGTATGAGCAAAAAAAAAGAAAAAAAATTCCGCGACACCGTTACAACACCTAATTTGTTACTGTATAAAGAAATAATCCGAGTAAGGACAAGCGCAACCAACAAGCAGCATGCATTGCATGAATTGCAGCGAAGCAGGAGTAATGTGGGTGGTGTGTTCGAAAATGTATGCAAGACCGGGCAAGAAAGATTCTCTTTGTCTTAAATTCATATTCAACAACTTAAAATTTGCAAAAGCGAAAATATTTTAACGAATTAAATTTTTTCAATTGTAGAATAGCAAAAACTAAAGTGCGTGTAAGCTCTTAAGCACATACTGAATGCTATTTGTGTGCAGCCAGTTACAATAATAAAAATATTTTTGAATTATTAAAAAAAGGTATTATAAAATAGTTTAGGTGAAAATTTCATACTTGCGGTCAATACAACAAATAAGGAGAATAAATTTTATTTATTTTAACTAATCGGTTGGAACCTTGCTTGCAGCTTCAAATGTTTTTAATTAACAGCACTGAATAAATTTCCTACATCATTCTACATTCAGAATGGGCTATAGTTAAGAAAAACAAATATTACAGAAAATTGAAATAAAAAAATAAAAATAAATAAATTGGAAAATTCATAAACCACCACTACCCACAGGTTCGTTCGCATAGTTCATTAACCTGCTTAATAATAATGCAATGCATAGAACATTTTTGTAATTAATTTAATTTATTTACATTTGCTTTAAGTTATATAAATTTCAAACAAACAAAAAATATGCATCATTTTCATTTTTTGTAATTGTTTTCTTTTTCTGTTTTTGTTTTATACATTTTTTTATTAAACAAAAATCGTTATATAGAAAATACGATTATAAGTAGGCGTTAGCTATAAATTAAGTAACGCTTTAGTTATTAATTTCTACTACCACATTTTTTTTTATTATTTTTTATGCTAATAAAAATTGTAAATTTAATTAAAAGAGAGAAAAAAGCAAAAAAAAAAAAGAAGAAAAATATGGAAAGTTAGACATTCAAGTAAGCCTCGATAAGAAGTATATTACTAGCTACATTATAGAGTGAGTGGGCGCAATAGCTAGAAAAAGAAAAAAGAGAGAGAGAAAGGGAGGAGCAAACGTGAGAGACGGAGAGCATAAAAAGTTAGAAACGTCAAGAGGGTAGCTGCAGTATATGTAAGTGCTACCGATTAAAAAAAATACATAGTTGAAAAACACGACATTCGCTTATTATGATATATGTATATCAGATCTTATTTTCAAGATCGACTTTTTACTTTTTAATAAAATAAAAATAAAAAATAATTGAAATAAATCTAAAACTATTTAATTAGCTTTCAATCGAATTGCCTTTTTTTGGAGAATTTGCGTTAGGTAGACGTGGTGCAGTGTTTGCATGGACATTTTTGGATAATTTATTTCTTATAAAAAAAAAATAAGAATTGAATAACAATTAACAATTTCAATTTTTAAAACTAATACTAGCCATATAATCGCATATTTTCTTTGCCAATATTTCCGAAAGGGTGTTCCATGCCAAAACGTATAATTTTTGCACTTTATTCTGTTTTTTTTTTTAGGTAACAGTTTTTCTTAAAAAATAATCATGCTTTTAAATTGTACTAAGCTTCCCCACTTGACCCGTTTTATGTGAAAAGAAAAAATGCATCATTTATCTATGCACGCACTGCACATTTCCGCTAGCATTAAAGGCAATCGGTTGTCGGCGGCTCTATAATGAAACTCCATACAATCCATACAAACTCTTCAATACACACCCAAATACTTCCGCAAATACATATGTACAAATAGCACCACAGAGGTTTAGAACCTTTAGGAAAACTATGAAATTTAAAATTAAAAAAAAAAAAAAAATATTTAAGCAAAAACAATAAAGTTTAAAAAAAAATAGCATTTACTAAAACATAACAAAAACAATATTCACATGAATTTTCTTTCGAATGAAATGTAATGTTAATAGAAATTGATAATTGAAATAAATTCAAAATTTCAATACAGTAATTAGTTAATATATTGTAAAAAAAAAACAAAAAAATTAAAAGTTGAGCAGATTCTATATGTGAGAGTGAAATTTAAAAGAAAACTAAAAAATAAGAAAAAACAAACAAAAATAAATTACAAGTACTGTCCAACAAATCAATTGCTGTGTTAAATAAATATTTAAAAAATGAGAAAAAAAATTTCAGTCAAAATTTTTCTATGCTACATTTATTAATTATATAATATTATTTTCGAAATTTATATGTAATTTGCATTTTGCTACCACATGCGCATACACACTAACTCACTTCTGTCTTCTTAGTTGCCATTTGCCAATCCATCATACATTTTTCGAAAAATTTATTATATACATACATACATCGTACACGCGAAAATTTGTTATATACATACACACATCGTACTCGTACTCGCCCCCCTTCTCATAACTACCACACAAACTCACAAACACACACACACACACCCATATACACTCATATATATAATATGTGAAAAACAGGCAAGATAAAAATAGTAATAAATAAATATATATAAATGTAATAATTATAATAAAAATATAAAATGTGAAGAAAAAAAGAAAATAAAATGAAAATAAATAAACAAACATAAACAAAAAAAAAAAACAAAAAAACAATGTAAATAGTTAATAGTAATGATAATGATGAATAAACTAAACTTAATTATTACAAATTAAATTATAAAACAAATTAATATTAATGTTAATATTAAAAGTTATGTACTAAATAATTATAATTACAAAATATATTAGTGGTAATAAACGACATCAAAGCGAGACAAAAAAAAAGAAAGAAAGAAAGAACAGCAAAAAATAACTCAAAAGCTTTTTTAAGATGCAACTTGAAACAAGGAACTTTAAGGGCAAATGTGTAAAGTATGTATAAAGTAAGTGTGGTGTCAGCGACGGCGGATGGACCCTTTATTTCTTTGACCAGAACTTGGTTAAATAATGTGCTTTTTCGATATTTTCTAATTTTTCCTGGTTTTTACACTTTTTCTTTACTTTCGTGAGTTTTTGATTGAGGTTATGTTGAAGTTTACAATTTTCACTGGTTTGCGCTTCTCCCAACGAATTTCTTATGTATGTATTTCACTTCCACTTTCTACTTTAGCGATTAATATGGGGTCGAAAATTTTTTCCAACATTTAATATTATTTGCTCAGACAGCATAGAGCTCAGTGCGAATTTATGTACTTTTGCAAATATACAACATGTGTATGTATGTATTTACATACTACCATTATGAATAAATTCATTTTTAAAGTTTATTTACTCGATTTTACCGTTACCCAGGAATAATGTTGCTTCAAATAACATTTTGAATTTTACATTTAATAAATAACTAAAGAAAAGTTATTTCTTTAAAACTATTTCTATGTTCACTATTTCTTGTTTACCATTTTTACATTAAAAGTTTAGCTTAATCGAGTATTCTCATGATAAAAAAAAATCGTATAAAATATAATATTTAAAAAATATAAATATTAGAAAACTAGTTTTTAGGAAAACTTATTTTTTTTAGGCTTATCAAAATCTATTTACAGTTTTTAATGCAAATAGAAACCTAAAAATTGCATTTTTTATTTAAATAATTTTTTTTTATTTATACAACCATTCATTCGAATTCAAATTTTACTCCCATACAAAATTAAAAAAAAATGAATAGAAATAGGTTTCTTTTAACAGGCTTATTAAATCTGGTTTCCCATTTTCCTTTGTAGAAATGCCAATAACTTGCTTTTAATAAAATACTTCGAAATATACAACAATTAACATTAACTAAATATTCAAAAAAAAAAAAAAAAACAAAAAAAAAAATAAAGTTCAACGGAAATTTTTTTATTTATAAAATTTATTTTCTTTTTTATGGTAATTAAAAATTAAAACTTGTTTCTTAAAAAAAAATTATTTTCAAATCTTCTGATTATAACAATATTCACATTGAATAAATATTTAAAAACCTATAAAGTTTAAAGGAAATGATTTTTTAAGGATTATTAAATACAGTTTTCGTTTTCATGGTAATGAAAAATTCAAACATTTTTTTTTTAAATATTTTCAAATCTTTTCATTATAAAACAACCACATTAAATAAATATTAAAAAGTTTAGAGGAAATATATTTTTTTAGGATCAATAAATACAGGAAATACAAAATTTTTTTCTTAAAAAAAATATTCTCAAATCTTCATAAAGAGTTTAAAGGAAATTAATTTTTTTTAGGATTTGTGTAATCCACTTTTCTTGTTTATGGTAAAGCAAAATGAAATTTTTTTCGTTTTAAAAAATAAATAATTTTGAAATTTTCTGTTTATAACAACAATATTCACATTAAATATAAAAAAATTAAGTTTAAAGGAAATTAATTCTTCTAGAATTATCAAATCAGTTTCTGTTTTATGATAATGAAAAATTAAAATTATTTTTAAAAAAAAAATAATTTTCAGATCTCCTCATTAAAACAGCATTCATATTAATGAATAATCAAAAAAATAAAAGTTTAAGAAAAGTATATATATTTTTTAATTATAACCCGTTTCCTTTTTTATGGTTATGAATAATTAAAATTTGTTTCTTAAAAAAATATTTTCAAATATTCAGTATTCACATTAAATAAATATTAAAAATATAAAGTTAAATAAATTAATTTCAGTTTAATTTTTTATGGTAATGATTTTTATTTAAATTAATTTATTTTCAGATCATTCAGTTTTATACTCCTTCAATAATTTTCAGTTTAATTTAATATTGAAAATGCAAGTTTGAAAGGAAAATTAAAATTCCAGGTTTATAAGCCAATAAAAGTCTTAAACCAAATTTTCTGTTTTTTATTTTTGTATAGAATAAAAATTTGTTTAAAAACGATTTTCATTAAATTTCCCACAAAAGAAAAAAAAATCGAAAACAAATTTTAAGTTTTGCTATTAATAATTACTTAATTTATATGCGGGACATTTCAAAAATATAGTTTCTTTAATGCTTAATTTCGAAAAGTTTGGAAAAACGAATCAGTGATTCTGAATGGTTAAAAACCACGATCAATTCACTTTAAGAATTTGATTATTATAACTAAATAAAAAATAAACCCAACAAAATTTATATTTACAGACAGTTTTCAATAAATAAACATTTTCTTTTATTTTTTTTTTAAGATTCAAAATTATATTTATATATTTTTTAATATTTAAAATTATTTTTATATATTTTTTTAATATTCGAAATTATTTTTATATTTTTTTTAAAATTCAAAATACTTTTCATAATTTTTTTTAATATTCAAAATTATTTTTTATATATTTTTTTTATATTCAAAATTATTTTCATATTTTTTTTAATATTCGAAATTATTTTTATATTTTTTTTAATATCCAAAATTATTTTTTATATATTTTTTTAATATTCAAAATTATTTTCATATTTTTTTTAATATTCGAAATTATTTTTATATTTTTTTTAATATCCAAAATTATTTTTTATATATTTTTTTAATATTCAAAATTATTTTCATATTTTTTTTTTTTAATATTCAAAATTATTTTTTTTTTAATATTTGAAGCTGTTTTTTGTTTTTTAATATTTAAACACTAAAATCTTAACAAATAAATAAATAATTTTCCTAGCTGCATTGCTTCCTAAGTCATCATTGTTTATCACTGCTTCTACTTGCCTTTGGGCACATTTTTGTATAAATTTGTGAGCGTCACTTCACAGGACTCGCCTAAGTTTTTCATACGGCCGTCGCTCGCTACTTTTTCAGCTTTTACTTTGCCTTAGTTTGTAAGTAAATAAGTAAATAATTAAATAAAAATAATTCAAATATTAAATACATACCTACGTACATACATACATATGTAACTGTAATTTATCTTGTGAATATGTAAAAAAAAAATCAAAAAAAAAAAAATTAAAAATCACCACAACAAGAACCTACTACTTTAAATCTTATGACTATTATTTTTTATACAAATTAAAAAAAAAAAACAAGAGCAAAAAGTCTATGTAACTTGCTTCTGAAATGTAAAACAAATAAACATACATAAATTCAGCTAGACAGCTAGAGCATAAAATATAAATTCAAAATAATGCATTAAAATTTAAAATATTTAATAATAAACATTAAAATATTTAATAATAATCAAATTAAATAATTACTATTTAAAACTCTGCAAAAAGCATAATACAAAAATATGTATTATATTATACTACATTTAGAATTAGCGTAAAGAAATACATTAAAAAACGATTGGAAAATGATGAAAACAGAAAATAATTACAACAAAACACAAATTGTTGTTAAGTATGAATGTGAAATGAAGTCGTGCAAATAAATTTACGATTTATGCGAGTAAAGAAATCAAGGAAAAAAAAACAAAAACAAACATTTCGTCTTTTAATTTTTCTCATACTATTTCAAATATTAGTATAGTAAAAAGTAATCCATTATTTTTTCATTAAATTGAAGGCTTTTATTTTTTGTTGTTAAAATTATCCGATTTATGTCAAATATGCGCCGTTTTGCTCGGTAACTTTTTGCCATTTTGAAGGTAGTTTCATTATGCCTCCCTCATGGCAACACTTGTACTTATTGGCAAAGAATTGATACAATCGATTTTCACAGGCTTCTCTTGAGGTCAACTCTTCACCAGTCAAATCATGGTGCGGGGTTCGCCCTATAAGGTGGATGCATAAGAACCTCCCAACCAAGCTCTTGGAGCTTATGGCGAGTCACGATCGATGTCTGTGTTGTCTAGCGTTGCTCTGATGGAACACAATTCACCACATGTTGGCCAAAGTTGGGCGTTGCTGGACAAATGCTTTCTACAGATGTTTCAATTGCTGACGGTACAGTCGACGGTGCGAATAAAGAGTGAATGATTTCTTGTTAATCCCACCAGACACACAACAAAACCTTTCTAGCCGTCAATCCTGGCTTGAAGACCATTTATGTCGGCTCAATGTCCTTCGATCACGATCACGTTTTCGTTTGACGTTGCTGTAAGTGATCCAATTTTCATCACCACTCACCAGCCACTTCAGAAATGGCAGCGATTCGCAAATGGAAATTCGGTGAATAAGGTTTTTTCTCGTTAGCTCATGTGGCACCCATACATTGAGCTTTCTTGGGTATCTCGCCTTTTACCAAACTGTTTTTGCTGTAGTGTTCTACTCCTAGGCAATCGAAATAGTGCACGCATGACGGTCAGACTCAACAATTTCCATTATTTTATCGACATCTTTTACATCAAAATTACCGGAACAAAATGGCCGAAAACCAAAATTGAGCTTGATTAGCATCAGGACCATAAAGACTATTCACATTTTCAGCTGCCTGACTTGCGTTTTCGCCTTTATCGAAGATAGATTGTGGAACTTAGCATATTTTCTCCTTGCTGGTGACCATATTTTTTTCACATGCGCTCAAACGCTACTAAGTTCGGCGATCAGCACGTTTCCCCTTATCTCTTTTTAGTACAAAATATCATCTTTCAAACGTCAATACATAGATCACTAAAACCAACTACAGCAAAAATAATGAATTACTTTTTACTAGACCTATATTTTATGTACCTCGAACTTTTTCTCTATTTCTAAGCTTTGAATTTCCTTATATTGGCGCTGCTGTGACCAAAAAGTAGTCCTGCCTATTATGGTTGGTGAAGTCAATATTTTTTAGTCGACATCACATCGTTTCGACCAGAGAACTTATAATGATGACGCGTAGTCACAGTTTATCGATAAAATAAATGTGATTTGATATTTCTGCATCAGTTCAAGCGGTCGTTTCCCTTCGGTTGCTGAGATTTGCATAAGTTTTGGGTTGTTCCTCTTCAACGCGAATAAAATCTGGTGGGTGCAGTTGGAAGTGTACGAAATTTCCGGCTCATTCTGTACATCGTCCCAAACTTCCCTTTCTGAAAAAATGTATACAGCAGTTAACCAGCACAAAATCTTCTGGATTTCGCTGTCTGTTAGACTCTAGTAAGTTGACCACAGCTTCTTCCAGTGGGCAAAGTGCTTTTGGATGTACCCTCCACCAGCTGTTGCTTTGAATTCCGCCTTGTTTTTATATGCCTTTTTCACGTAATTAAATTTTTAGTGCCGCCAAGCAAGGAAAAATTAAAATTACACTGTCTCTTATTGGGGGGAAATGCCGTCTATGTTTTCACTAATTGCCTACCATTGAAGCTTAAAGTTACTCGATCGCTTTTGATGTTGGTCGAAGCAGGACTCGCATCTTTAATTAGTAGATTGTTCTTCTTGTATTAACAAATAAACATTTTGGCCGCTTTGTTTTGAGTAGAAAGATTGGTATATTTTTGTGTAAACATTTATATAATATTTTAAAATGTATTATTTCAAAATAAACACACATAAAGCAATTGCATGTGGTTTTCAGAACGCCTAAAATTATGCTTTGATTTTACATTGCTGTTGATTCGTGTTTCTTAGTACTTTGAATAATTTGGCGATGATCATTGATATGGCTGTGCGATAAGCGTATTCTTAATTACTTATGTACATATATAAATAATACATATATTTACTCAAAATATGCGCTGTGAGAAAAAGTATTGTATTATTATGGGCAAACCAATTTTTTTCTTTTTATTTATGAGTTGAAAACTTTTTGAGTTATTTCCATATATGAAAATAAAGTTAAAAATCTCTTAATTTGCATAAATAATATTCAATATCAAAATTTTTGTACAGTGTCGGGCAAAACATATTGAACATATTGGACATATCTTTGGTTTCTACAAACATCGTTTTAAATGTAAAAATATTACATAGAAATCCAGAGAAACTATTTATTTCAAAAAAAAAAAAAAAAAGAAATCATAATAAACCTTTGACTCCATGACTTATATATGTATTTATGTATAATATATACGGAAAAAAATGAAGCATGTTTAATGTTCAGCGCGACAAAACATATTGGACTAATTAGTAATTATTAATATTTTATAGCGTAGCACCTCCTCGGCAAGGCAGATATAAAATTGCAAATGACTTCATGTACTTAGAATACTTCATGCAGCTTTAAATATGTAGTTTGTTTTTGCCCCCGTTTACACTTTCTCTGTCCATCCTCCCATTAAGTATCTGCCATAGATTTTCAATTGCATTGCCACTTAAGAATATTAATATTTTCAGTTGCGATACAATTTGCTACTAGTTTCGAGGGGTATTTTGGATCGTTATCGTGTTCAAACAACCATGGAAATGGCATACATATTCTGTTCCGCATGGGAAAGTATCACGTTTTGAAGAATATTTTTATTCATAAACCAATCCATAGTATCATTTATTTGATGCAGAGATCCAACACCAAACCCAAGAAATATCCTCATGTGATAATATTACCTACCTGACAACTTTATCGTAACGTTTGACATTTTTGGTGTTACCTTGGATCCCACTCAATTTGTCAATGGCTCAAAAAAAAGGCGCGTAACGATTGTTCGAGAGAAATTGAAAAAAATACATGGCTTGGTTCGAAACACGTCGATAATATTGTGACAAGCGATGAATCCTGGTTTTCCGCGCATGAGAACGAAATTAATTGTTATTCTCTAAAGCAGTTTTTGATGAATATTGCAGGAGTGACAGTCTTTTGTCGGATAAAAATTCGGGTCATTCCGGTATAAAAACCTTATTAATGCGGGAACAATTCGATTTTAGCGGCCTTTTACGACAGGGTAGGGTTTCGCGGGTAAATTATTGAATCCCTACCCCGCAGGGGCGCACGAAGACTACCAAACATATGGTTTCCTGATTTTTTTTTTAAACTGGAATTGTCGCCAGTTGTCGGGAAAACCAACCGTCGACTGAAATAATTGCATTTTCGAGAACTTAAATTATCGATCCTTCTTTTATTTATCTTTTTATTAATATAATTGGTGCTGAAGCGTTTTTGGCCGAGCTCCTCCTCCAATTTGTGGGTTGCGTCTTGATGTTTTTCCAACAGATTGAGTGACCTATTGCCTATGCTAAGCCGCCTTCGAACGGCTGATGGTTTTTTATGAGGAGCTCTTATTTCATGTCAGAAATACAATCGGAGGAGTTGACATTCCCAGCCAAGTGGCGGCCGCAATTAGAAAATTGAACTTTATTTTTATTTAAATTAATTATCGCACGTAAAAAAATGCATTGAGGGATCAACGTTCTTCGACACCCAAAGAGGCGGTTGATGTGTTCAGAACGCAAGTTTTTGGGGATACCTCACACAGAGTGGCAAAATTACTTCGACAATTACTTGAAACGCATGCGCAAAAATGTATAGATCATAATGAGGAATATTTTTGAAAAACAGTAAAGAGATTTTTGATGTTAAACATTTTTTTTGTGCTCTAATCCTGAAATATCAAAGGCAACCCTCGTAGTAGATTTATTATAGTTTGCAGAAATGTAATTATTATTGGATATGTACATAAATACATATGTTTTTCTTTGAAATAATTGTACGAGTATAGTCTTTGAGTTTGCTTTTTCTGAAACAAAATAAGGTACATGTACATATGTACACGTATGTATATGTATATGCATTATATTTCAGATTTATAGTGTAATAAAAATAATTAAAAAAAAAAATTAAATAAATATTTTAACTTTTTGGTTTAATTTTATATTTTGTTATTTTTTGAGCGATTTTTTTCGTTTAGAAAGTAAATTAAGTTTTAGTGCCATTATAAAAACCTTTAACCACAGCTACATAGCATGAATAATAAGGTGTAGGCGTAGAAATGATTATTTTTTATCCTTCTGCCCAATATACGTTCTTAAGCCGAACTTTTCTTTTTAGCAATCTCTGATATCTTCTTCATGAAATTATATTTTATTATAACAGATGGCTGCATCGTAACGATAAAATTCACGTTAATTCAAAAATGTCTATCGTTTCGGTAGAAACATTTGAGAATATTAATGTTAAAGCAGCAGAAACGAAAAGCTATCGTTTATGTTGAACCCATAACAGATAATGTTAAACGTTAAAATTGAGTTGTGCTGTTAGAACATACCAAACAGTCATTTTAAAATTAACATTAACGAAGAGTTCTGTGCGGTTTCAACATTATGGTAAAAATCAGTTTTCGTTTTGATAACATGGCGCCGAAACGAAACGATTTGATTTTGTTGAGTTAGATTTTCTTGTTAGCGAAACGAAATGATATCGCTGCGCTTGTTGAGTATCTCTGTTATAACCGTATACTCGTATTTCCGTTAAGATCATCGCTCATGGCTTTGTGCGTGCACATTTTTCATATTTTTATCGATTAAAGAATGGAAGTTATTTATCGAAATACTTTTGAAATTTTTTAACGATTTTTTTTCTTAATTTTGAAACTTAAGAATGAACGATATATGCATATTAGGGTGCTTTTTTTTTTTGAACAATTTTTTTTTTTTCGATCCCATGGTAAAATTTTGTTGGGAGTACCAAAAAAACAATTCTCAGAAAGTTTGAGCCCTTAATTTTAATATTACGAGGTAGACCAAGGCGTATAAAGATTTCCCATATAAAATACACGTAAAAATTTTTTTTTTTTCTTTAAAATTTTATAACTCAGCGGCGTTTAATGGGATTATCTCACCCGATATCACGTATTCTTCAGAATTGAACGCTCTACAAAAGTGTCCATTACGGTAAAGTCATAACTTGCACGTACGGGGTAGTACGGGCCTCTAAACCTAATTTTTTCATAAAATTCGCGCTTTTTTGGATTTATCTCGTAAAAAACACTAGCTACGGAAAAATTGTAAATGACAAACTTGTAGGAAATTAAATTTCCTGAGATACAGAGATTTTAAGTTGAGGAGATAATTTATCAATTAAGCCCAGAAATCCATAAAAGTTCCATACCCCATCAACTTAAAATCTCTGTATCTCAAAATATATTGATTTTAGCGATTTGACGCCGGAGTCTTTTTTGTAGGAAATTTAATTTCCTACAAGTTTGTCATTTACAATTTTTCCGTAGCTAGTGTTTTTTACGAGATAAATCCAAAAAAGCGCGAATTTTATGAAAAAATTAGGTTTAGAGGCCCGTACTACCCCGTACGTGCAAGTTATGACTTTACCGTAATGGACACTTTTGTAGAGCGTTCAATTCTGAAGAATACGTGATATCGGGTGAGATAATCCCATTAAACGCCGCTGAGTTATAAAATTTTAAAGAAAAAAAAAAAATTTTTACGTGTATTTTATATGGGAAATCTTTATACGCCTTGGTCTACCTCGTAATATTAAAATTAAGGGCTCAAACTTTCTGAGAATTGTTTTTTTGGTACTCCCAACAAAATTTTACCATGGGATCGAAAAAAAAAAAATTGTTCAAAAAAAAAAAGCACCCTAATGCATATGTACATATATAATATTATACATATATGTATTCTATACATTTTTTTTAATGATTCCTCACCACCTACTGATGCTTCGCAATATAAAACTGGCAGCTGCAAATATTTATACGGGTAATATATACATATGTATATCTATATTTAATAATTATTACACTAAGTAAGTGTAAATATATATATATAAATGTAAATTTAATGGTTCATTAATAATTAAATATGTAAAATCTTCAACAAAAAGCGTGTTAAATAATTAAATTAAAAGATTTATGTAATTAAAATGAAACAAACTGTATATATTGTATGTATATAAATTTAAAAAATTCTTGTAAATTTATTATAAATAATATAGAATAAAAAATATATAAAGCTAAATAAACTAAATGCACACATATGTATGTAAATATTTATATATATGTATGTAAACATGTATGCACACATGTACTTATATATGTACATGTGTAAATGTCCAGTTAATTTTTTAAATAAAAACTATTAAAACTAAAAATGAATAAACAAATAGGAAATGTGCAAAATTATAAAAAAAAATAATTAAAACTGTAAAAAAAAAAAATTAAATAATTTATTAAAATTTTCCAACAAAAGCCCGGCTATTTGCTACATAAATGTGATGTTACTATGTATTATGTATATGCATACATATGTACATAAATATGTATGTGTATTGAAATTTAAAAATATATTGTATATACCATAACATACATAAATAAGTAATAAAATGTAAAAAAATATATATTTTTCAAAGGAATATTGCATGCCACATTGTAGTTAAATTTAAATAATATTTAAACATGAACAAAAAAATATATGTGTAAATATGTATGTATATAAAAAAAGATATAGGTATGTATAATGTAATATAATGAAAAAAAAATATTCTCTAAACAATAATATCTCGGTGTGGTTTTTAGGTATATTATATAAAAAAATATGTATATACATATATACATACATACATATGTACAAAAACCAAAGAAAGCAAAAAAAGAAATAAACTCTTAATAAATACATAATTAAATTACATATTTCATACAAATTAAAAACATAAAAATTAATTTACATGAATATATATGAGTATATAAATACATACATATGTATGTGACATGTATGTAAGTACTTAAATTTCAAATTTCACTAACTAATATGTAACCAGTTACACAAAATATTTAATTTTTATTGACAAACATACAAACGTACATACCTAAATAACTATTTACTTATAAATAAATACATATATAGTATATGTATATATAAATAGATACATAGATACAATAAACTCGTGCAGAAATCTTATGTTTACATATAAATATTATATTATATATTAAAAAAAAAAAAACAAATAAATACTCTAACCGTTAAAAATTAGGACAAAAGAGTAAAAAATAATAAAAAATAAAAGTAATAATTATTTAAAAATTAAATAAATATAATTAAAAATTAAATAATAATAATTAAATAATTACAAAAAAAAAGTATTAAACTATTAAATACAGGTAACTAATATAAAATATAACATAATTATATAAAAGAAAATTCAAATTTAAAGAAAATTACAAAAAAAAAACAAAAAATTAATTGAAAAATGCAAAGTTACAAAACCTTTGTATTTGTATGTATGTAAATACACTCAACGAACGAATTCAATAATAAATAATTCTTTGCTAAGTATGAAACAAAATCATATAAATATAACAAGTGTGTTTTATTAACAGCGAAATAAACATACTGTATACGAGGGATTAGCAAAAGTTCAGTAAATTAACCAGAAAAAAAATCTCTTTGTATTTATTCGTAATCTTTGTCCTTTTTTATCTTCTCTACATAATCGCCATTGATTTCAATGCATTTCTTAAGCCACTTCTGAAAACAGTCTTCAAAATCTTGCTCTTTAAGCTTATCAAGTTCAGCATTAACCGCATTAATTATATCCTCGTTGCTATTAAGGACCTTTTCTTTTAATTTTTGGAAATAACCAGAAATCACAAGGTGCCATATCCGGGGAATATGGTGCTGGACATATTTCTTCGATCCCCCGCTGACTCTTTCTTATGGTTTCCAATAAATTTTTTAAAACTTTTGGTAAGCACTCTTTGGTGTCGCCATTTTTCAATTGCCGTCCGACCATTTTCCAGTGGAATAGCAGTTACGATTTTAGATCGGGTGAAGTGAACTGACATCATTACTTGCTTAGATTTTTTGGACTTCACCAGAGCTACAGTGAAGTCAGCAGTGGAAGATTTTGGTATACGTTCTCAGGGTTCGTCCTCTGCGGAAAAATATCCAGTCTGGAATCTTCGGAACAACTGAGAGGCTTTGTCAATCTAAGTCGCCGAGGTCATCTAAAGAGAGGTCCAGGAAACGTGCTGTTTCGACGGGATTGGACCAAAGGGAGAGGGGGGTTAGATGAGTCGGTTTAAGGGGGTTTGTGAAGAGGTGGTTAGTGTCGTGCGGAGACTCTCCACATGCAGGGCATACGTTGGGTATGCTGGGGTCGAGTCTGGATAGGTAGGAGTTTAACCTGCTACAATATCCAGATCTAAGTTGTGCAAGGGTCACGCGGGTCTCTCGAGGCAGCTCGAGCTCGTTGTCTGCTATGGGTGGTGGTTTACTCCGAGTACGCCATTCACGGGAAGGGAGTCTTTGAAGGTGTTAACTGACTCCTGGTGAATGGCATTCAGTGCTTGTCGGTACGCCGTCTTGTCCAGCGGTTGTTGCACGTGTTGCTGCGGTAGCATCCCAGTAGGAACTGCTTGCACGGCAAAGCATTATGCTCCTTAACTTATAGCATAGATGCTTCGCTGTGCAAGTGATGCTCTGGCGACATCAGCAGGTTTCCTGCCGTAGTCCTAAGGGCGGTGTTCTGGCATGCCTGTAATTTCCTCAACTGCGTTTCGTTCGTCCTCGGCGTCCAGATCGGTGCTGCATAGTTTACGACCGGCCGGCTAATTTCTTTGTAGGTTGCCAGCAAGGTTTCTTTATCTTTACCCCAGGTGCTACCGGCTAGCGCTTTGAGTATTTTGTTGCGGCCCTGGAGTTTTGCGGCAATTGCGGTCGTGTGCGAATGTGACCCCTGTTTACAGTCGGAATTTTTTGGTCATCGACTTTTACATCGAGTTCTAGCCTGTACTCCTTCGCCCAGCTGGTGAAGAGGGTAGCCGAGGATTTCGTCGGAGAAATAGTCTTTAAGGACGGTGCAATCGTTCCTTATGCAATTTGGCTTTCACTGAATATTTGTATTGGCAGTAGAAGAGAACTACATGGCGAATTTCTTTTTGCGTTGGTGGTGGGATTTTGTCTGACCTATCCTTCGCTAACTTGCGTTTTCTCGTCTCCATTTTAACCGATAGTTCTAAAATTTGAAAGGAAGACTAATAAAGTTATTACAAAGGATCTGGCATTTTAAAATTTAACAAAAACAAATTGAGAATCACTAACTGACCGAACTTTTGGTTGACTTATTAGGTCTGATCGCCCATTTTGTGGATTGGGGAGAGCACACATAGGTTCCAATTGTCGGGCATGCTTTCAATCAATCACATTTTGAAAAGAAGCTTACGCGTGCACCTTGTCAGCACTTCGCCGCCATGTTTGAATAGTCTGCTGTTATGCCGTCAGCTCCAGCCTCTTTGTTGTTCTTTAAGCGGGCAATCGCTGTTCGAACCTCGACATAGTCGGGTAGTGGAACGTCTTTTTCAGCATCATCGATTGGGATATCGTGCTCACCATCTCCTGGTGTTTCATTCACTATCATTCAGGAGGCTGGGGAAAAGTTCCCTCCATGAGTTTGCTTCGGTCTTGAAACCTTTCGTAAGTCGCCGTATCTTTTCGGAGAATCTTCGAGTCTCCCTCACCTTCGAGTTTGAAATCTCGTCCCGCAGTTGTCTTATACCGGGTTGCTGATGAGTGCTCTCAGAGAGCAGGAGTGTAAGTCGAGTAGAAAACTGTTCCGCAGTCTGTTGTAATTGCAGCTTTTCAACGTCGAACCTTCTTTGTGTTTATTTACGGGCATTCTTTGATATACAGACGCACGTGCGTGTCTTCGCTGCGACAAGATAGTGATCCGAGTCGACGTTAGGGCCTCGGAACGTACGCATATCTAAAATACTGGATTTCGGGCCCCGGCGAAGTCGATCAGCCTCAGCCCGTTCGGGGATGTTTCGTCGTGAAGGCTGAATTTTCCGACTGCTGTCCCAAAAATACCTTCTTTCCCCCCCTCAACGGAAAGAAATTTCGAACACATGTAACGCCGTCTTGTTGAAACCAAAGGTCTTCCACATCAACACCCTTCAATTAAGGCACGAAAAAGTCATTAATCATAGCTCTACAGCATCTACCATTAACCGACTTCATTTTTATAGAAATATTGACCTAGAATTCCCTCTGCTCATGGAGCATAACAAACAATGCATTTCGAGTGACGGCGTCTCAACAATGGCTTGTAGGTTATCACTCCAAATATGAACAAAGTTTTTTAGTGAAAATTGGGGACCATTCTAAGCACGTTCTACGCACTTGATGTTCGTTCGGCTTAAATTTTCGAGTTGGATTTTGTAGCCTAAAACCCAAGATCCTTTCGCAAAGTTTTCCCTAAGTTTCCAATTGTAACGCGCGATGGCGGATAGATTCATTCGGGTCTTCTTCCATACTAAGTTCCATGACAGCAAAATAATCTTCAGTGCGCATTGTACGTACGGCGTCTCTGAGGATGCGTATTATCCACCAGAGTAAACGTGGTGCGAAACCGATCGAAGATTGCTGGAATTGCCGACTGTCACCGTTTTGTCGACATTACCCCGCTTAGGTCGTCAACCTTAGACCTCCACGGTCCAACGGAACTCCCTACAGCATGACTGCTCCACATCCATCACCTGTTCGGGGGCTACCCAGCAGCTTCTAGTGCTCTGCACAGTTTGTCACTTGTTTCAGGCTGTAATGCGTCGGAACGTGACGTCTCTGCTTCCCCGAGACAGACTTCTGCAATTTAACTCTAACGAATTTCAGGAGAAGATAGGCGAGATAGTCGACTTCATGAGCCGAGAGCAACTGCCAATAATTGCATTCTAGGAAAAAAGCTGAGCAGCTGCTCAAATCTTCTCAGCCGGGTCGTTTATGACATTATACGTAAGAATAGCGAAATAGACCATGGTGGATGCTCTTTCCCTACGGAACCAACATAACAAGTGGGAGGAACAGTTAAGGTCCTGCAATCTCTCCTCTGGGCAACCAAGTTCTGAACCACAACCCGATGGCCTGTTGGAAATTTCATTCGGTGAGTGACCTCTCCTGGTATCACCGGATATGTCAAAATTGTTTGACACCCGCCATTTAGTCCTTACGAAGGAGCACCTTCTCGGACGCGATGTGAAAGTCGATGATGTAAATATTTCGACAATAAATAACCCAAAGTTACTGGGATTCACATTTGGCAGCCTGCACCTTTTCAGTCGGCATACGGATGCATTGGCCACTAAAGTACAGAGTCGCAACAAAATTTCCCAAATCGTTAGCTGCCAGTACCCGATGTATAGAAGTTTCAAGCATGTCAGAACACCGCCCTTAGGATTCAGACGGAGATCCTCCTAATCTCATCGACTCATCACTTATACAGTGAAATATCAATGTCCTATATGCAGCTAACCCCTCTTTCTCACTGGTCCGAAGACGTCGAAACCGCTCGTTTCATGGACCTCCCATTAGATAATCTCGATAACTTAGACTAGTCTCGTCTGCTCGTAAACGGTCAAACATTCAGATAAATGGTGCAGATGCCATGAATTGGCTTTGATTTTCGAGAGGAAGCTTTTGCGAAAGATTTATGGCTCTCATTCATGGCATACATATGTGCGGCGGCGAATATCGCAGACGACGGCACCGGGAGCCGACATTGTCATAGTTCAGTGAATCAAGAAACAACGGATACGCTGGCTAGCTCAAAGCGTCGGATGGACGAAAACACCGCAGCTTTGGAAGTTTTCGAAACAGTATCCGCTGGAGAATCATAGGAAGACATCAGGTGGTGCCCTAAATTGACGCCAAATCAGGCGAACCGTTAATTCTGCTGTAAAGTAAGTAATCGAATTCTTTGCTTATTTCCAAAATGTTAAAGTAGTAACAAAAATTACGCCTAAAAGTATGCTAGATTCTGTTTGCAATTAACTCATTATATCTATGGACAGAGTTGATTTTATTTCAAGAGATTTACAAAGAAAATTCTTTAATTTAGTTTTATCAAAATTTATTTTAATGATTTAAAGCCTCGCACGCGTTTATTAAAATGGCGTCACCGACTCTTAGGTCAGTGGCTGCCTTTGAAGACGATCATTTGGAGTTCATCCAATGAAGCCAAAAAACTTAGCCAAAAATAAAGTTGAGTCGGGCTTCTATGAGCTGTCAGCCACTGGTGGTTTGGTTAAATTAAAATAAATGGATGGTAAAAACCAAAGTTGGGAATCCGTCACAAAAAACGGTGAATCTATGGCTTGCGAAAGCACAGCAAGGGGCAATCACTGTACCCTCTGGCATTGTGAGGAGAAAATAATCAAAGGCTGTCAATCACTTTATAAAAACAAAAAATTGTCACAAAGAAACCACCATTGAGGTTTAAGGAGTTGCAAGATCTATTCCGGTATAATAAAATGGTGTCGCGGACTCTTTAGTCGGGGGATGCGAATGAAGATGTTGAAACCAAAACAACCAAAGGTCACAAAAAGTGAAGTCATCTTAAGATTTTATGAGCTGTCAGACAAGGCTGATTTGGATGGCAAAATAGAATCGATGGTAAAATATATATTTTTTTAAAAAGCAAAAAATATACACAAAGAGGTCTAAGCCCCTTTATTCCCAAACCACCAATAAGATTTATGGGCTTGTAAGACCTATTCCGGTATGCTTTGATGATGCCGATATCAAAATGAGGCCATTTTAAGTCTTCGTATGCAATCAGTCAGACGTTTGACTAGAATGTAACGAAGTTTCTGACTTAGTACTCGTTTAATAAAATGATGTCGCGGATTCTTTAGTCGGGGGATGGGATTGAATATGTTGAAACCAAAACAAGCACAGGCCACGAAAAGTGAAGTCGTCTCGGGATTTTATGAGCTGTCAGACAGGGGTGAGAATCGATAACAAAATATATATTTTTGTAAAAAGCAAAAAGTATACACAAAGAGGTTCAAACCCCGTTATTCCCAAACCAACATTAAGATTTATGGGCTTGTTAGAGCTATTCCCGTATGCTTTGATAATGCCGACATCAAAAAAGAAGCTCTTCTTTTAAAAAGGAAATTCACGGGTATAACAACCATCATAATCACCGTACACTGTTTTATGGGGATTCACTGTAGAAGGATGGGTTATATCTCTAATGACTTCTGTCGTGGACGCAGAGACATAGACGAGCACGAAACGGTGGAGCATTACTTCTGCCACAGTCCGGCCGTAACTGCGGCCCAAAATCAACAAAGTTCCAAAAGCCTGAAGGAATAAATAACAATCGAAAACTTAAAGGTTTCTGATCATTGCCCGAAAAAAGGTGGTATGAGAAGGAAAATATGGAGGTTAAAATTAAGGACTTGACTTAAAAGTAACAAAGCACATCTGTGCAAAATTAAATTTGTCCCAATCTCAAAAAAAAAGGCGAAGGACCTGATTTTACTCCAGAACTTCCGTTCAACATCTCTCACTTCTGCCACACATAAAATCATTAATACATGCGTTAAAGATAGGATAAATTGATTTCTTGATTCGCAGCAACTACTTTTGAACTTTTGCACATAGGAAAAAGGGGTCGGTCAACAACACTCACAAACAAACTTTTGAACTCTTGAACCGAAACTCTAAACTCTGAATCAAACAGCACAAGAAAACATATGTGATGCACATAGGAAAGGGATCAAATACAGTGATTGACGTTTCCTTTATTAATAATAATGTTTGGAAACATAAAATTCTTGGGAGAATCCTAAATAGCTCTATCACCTGCAATGACCATTGTATCACGATGGTCTGCTAGGCGACTCGATGTGTTTGGCGTATGCTCACTGACAATTCTCGTTAAAATTCTAGAAAAAATATTCGCAGGCAACGAAATACAACCGTACAGCCGAAGATCTCAGTTTGCTGTATGATTATCGGATAAACAAATTCCGCGTCAATTTCACTGATTCGTCTGTACATCTCACAATAAGACTGGTTGTGGTATTTATGAGTATGCCTTCCACATCCACATCTCACCTTTGACGAAACTCTTTGACAAATTTGAAAATTCCAGACCTACGGGAACGAACATCCCAGCCTTTTTCCCTCCATATTTGGCTAGAACAAAAAAAAAAAACTCGGTCTGGGAAACTGTTAGCGCTCCCTGCTGTGATCAAAGAATTAAATGGAATTTTTACTGGCAATTTTATTAAATCACATCAGATCAGCGCTATAACCAAAGATGGATGAACGTCGCGAGACACTGAATGTTACCTCACAATCACTTGCCATTTTATAACTGCTGATTTTGAGCTACGCGCTGTAGTTTTGTCGGCAAATAAATTCCGATGCTGTATGAAACCAATGACGCTGCTGAAAATATTTCAAGTTCATTGCCCGATGTGCTTTTAGGATGGAAAGAGTTCGACAAAGTGACTGCGATTGTAACTGTTAATGCTAGAAGCATACTAAAAGTATGTGAGAGAAATGTTCCATGCTGTGCTCACATAATACATTTGATCATGCTAGATAGTCTAGCTCGGGATAAAACTAAAATACTAATGACAATGCTTATTGATCAATTTTTTTTTTAAACAGCTCACTAGCTTATGCCAAATTCAAACAAAATGGCCTACTTTTTATATGGTAGATCGCACAGCGTTCAGCTGACGAGATCTCAGTCCTAGAAAACTTAAAGTAACGATCATCATCAATTATACCCCAACTCTCAAGACAGTCTGTTGTACGCACCGGAGTTGACCCGGATTTTATCCGGCCAAGGGCTGTCACCCTTTCGGCGATCTAACCCCGTTTAGGTCAACAGGGAAAATTAGTCTAAGTTAGTCCTTCTAATCAGGTCTGACGTCGAAACCAATCCTGGTCCGATGGATTATTTCTGCTGCGTGTGCACCAAAAGACTCCACCAGTGCAATGGTTGGAGTCACCTTAAGGTCTGCTCAGGCCTTAACACACATTGAGACTGAACCACACGTTATGTGGCCCAAGTGCGTCTCCAGCCTCCACGGCAGTGCCTTCAGCACCCTTACCCACTTTGGGCAGGTAGCACCCCAGCGGGCACCTCATAGAAGCTGAACCTCGACCTAGGCACATCAGGAAGGGAGTACTCAACTTAAAGAGCACCATCCAGCAACACGTGCAACAACCGATGGACAGGACGGCGTACCGACAAGCACTGAATGGCATTCACCAGGAGTCAGTTAACATCTTCAAAGACTCCCTTCCCGTGAATGGCGTACTCGAAGTAAAACCACCACCTATAGCAGACAACGAGCTCGAGCTGCCTCGAGAGACCCGCGTGACCCTTGTACAACTTAGGTCTGGATACTGTAGCAGGTTAAACTCCTACTTATCCAGACTCGACCCCAGCATACCCAACGTATGCCCTGAATGTGGAGAGTCCCCACACGACACTAACCACCTCTTCACATGCCCCCTTAAACCGACTCATCTAACCCCCTCTCCCTTTGGTCCAATCCCACCGAAACAGCACGGAGTGAAGAAAAGACCGTTGCCATATAAAAATTGTACGGTCACTTGGGCTCGAACATTAATAGATCCGCGCTTTCAATTTCTGAATCTGAGGTCGACAAAATTTTGAAAAATGAGCGACATCGTTCGAAAATTCTTCGCCAGAAACTGCTATACCTTCCGCAAGCCTGTCAACAGCAATATCAAATGAAAAGCAGTCCCTTTTCGAATCTTTAAAGTTAAACAACGCGCGTAAGGTTCGGAGCAATCGAGCACACTCTATTGTAATCCTTCAAATTATTGGACTACTGGAAGATAATACGAACAATGTTGATATTCATAAAGTTTTCATAGTTACTTTTTTTATAGGTGTCAACTGATGAAAGACTCTGAAAATGTGTACACAAATATTTAAGCATTCCACCAGCTACATCTAGGGATAGCGAGCAAATGTTTAGGATGTTTCCTTGCCAGCGAGTGAAGAAGCTTTTTAAAAGACAAAAACGTGGACCTGGTTTTGTCCACGAACAGAAACAAATGATTGGGCAGTCCCTAAGCTACCATATTGATGATGTCAAAAATAAATAGTAATGACTAGATATATCGTCGAAGAGCGAGTCACTTGAGATTTATAAGCATACATCGGGAAGTATAAGAATGTAGGAGATCAGAGAAATGAAGTGGAGCAAGAGCAGTTGCGGTGAGCCTGTAGTAAGCTCAAAAACATTCGATGAAACTTCAATATCTTTCTTAATCACAAAAAATATTTAGAAATCATTAATAAATAAATAAATAATTGGCGTTTCGTAGCCTCTGAAGCGACTTTCGGTCGAGCTCCTCACGTAATGTGTTTTCCAAAAAATGTTTTTTTTCGTTGGATTTTTGGATTTTTATGAGATGCTTTCATTTCATATCAGAAAAATACACTCGGAGGACTTGACATTCTCTACTGAAGAGCGACTGCAATTTAAAGTGAAATTAAAATTTTCTATAATTTTGGATGTTGAACGAACCCGGGCCTTCAGAATGGCAGCACACAATACTAACCACTCAGCTATGCGGGCGCGCAAGGAAGGAGAAATTGATCCTGCAAAAATTAGCCAACTATCCAATTTTTTACAAAAAGCCAAAATTAAATTATAATTGTAATTACACTAATCTTATTTCGTTTCATCTTCTGAACCTACAAATTACCGTAAACCATCCGGTACGGATGGATGGACTGCGCTCAAACTGTGCCAATAAAAAAATAACAATAAATAAATAAATAAATAAAAAATGTTTCGTTGTGAATTGTATAAAAAAACAATAGTCTATGACTACCTACACACAATACAACGACTCTTGGAACTCCAAGCCAACAACCATTATCCAGAACATCGCATTAACATCCTTGAAGAACACAGATCCATGGTCAAATCATACCAGCGCTCAAATTTCAACCAACCCAAATAATTGCGATCAACGCTTTATCACTTTCAAATGTTGGCCGCTGCTAAGTCTCAGAGGGTTCATCCACTGAGTCCAATTTTCGATGTCTCATCGGGCATTTCGACTGGCAACTGACGAATGACATGCGTAATGTTTTGCTTCAAGGTCTGAATCGAAGCACAAACCACACCACACCAAACCTTTGTTTTTTCTAGATGAAGTCGCAGTTCTTGAATCTCTCTAGATTGCTCTTCGCCCCAAATGGGCAAATTTCGCTTGTTTACATACCCGTTGAGCCAGAAGTGGTCTTCATCGCTGAACAAAATTTGCCTGGCAAACGTCGGATCTTCTTGGAACTTTTCAAGAGCCCAAAGAGCGAAGCGATGTCGCTTGGAAAGGTCGAGCGGATTTCGTTCTTGCACGAGCTGTAAAATGCGCCAAGTCATTCTATTCGTCAGTTCGAGCTAATACGAACGGCACCGTGGTCTGCTCCAATTACCGTGAGATAAACTTCCTTAATTAACCATTAAGATTTACGGGCTTGTAAGAGCTATTCCGGTATGCTTTGATGATGCCGATATCAAAATAAGGCCATTTTAAGTCTTCGTATACAATCAGTCAGACGTTTGACTAGAATGTAACGAAGTTTCTGACTTAGTACTTGTTTAATAAAATGATGTCGCGGATTCTTTATTCGGGGGATGGGATTGAAGATGTTGACACCAAAACAAGCACAGGCCACAAAAAGTGAAGTCGTCTCGGGATTTTATGAGCTGTCAGACAGGGAAGATTTGGATGGTTAAATCCAAAGTAGAGAATCGATGGTAAAATATATATTTTTGTAAAAAGAAAAAGTATACACAAAGAGGTTCAAACCCCGTTATTCCCAAACCACCATTAAGATTTACGGGCTTGTAAGAGCTATTCCGGTATGCTTTGATGATGCCGATATAAAAAAATAAGCTATTTCTGGCATTCGTATACAATCAGTCAGAGGTTTCACTAGGAAGAACAATGTAAATGATGCGCTCCTACAACTACTGCGAAAATAGTGTTTGATGGAACTGAAATCCCGCAATATATTGTTTACCATTAGTTGATTCTTACATTTCCCCACTAAAGCAATTGGGACACATAAAATTCTGCTGCAAAAGCAAGCTTAAGCAAAGAAATTGCGATGCCGACAAGCTAAAAAGAAATGGTTCAAACCTAACCACGGTAAATTCTGCGAACGATGCGGGCCTTCACGAGCAAGGCCAATAACAGATGGCAGGGTGAAACCACATCATGCGATGAGACAAAAAGAACTAGAAAGAACTAAGTCTCTACTCCTTCTAAAAAGGAAATTCACGGGTATAACAACTATCATAATCACCGTACACTGTTTGATGGGGATTCAGAGTAGAAGGATGGGTTACATCTCTAATGACTTCTGTCGTTCTTGTCTAGGTAAAATCAACAAAGCTCCAAAAGCATGAAGGAATGAATAACAATCGAAAACTTAAAGGTTTCTGATCATTGCCCGAAAAAAGACGGTATGAGCAGGAAACTATGGAGGTAAAAATTAAGGACTTGACTTAAAAGAAACAAAGCACAACGGTGCAAAATTAAATTTGTCCACACTCACACACTCACAAACAAACTTTTGAACTCCTGAATCGAAACTCTAAGCTCTGAATCAAACAACGCTACGAAAACATACATATATGATGCGCATAGGAAAGGTATCAAATAAAGAGATTGACGTTTTCATTGAGTCCATGTCTGCTAGGCGACTCGATATGTTTGGCGGATGCTCACTGACTCTTCACGTTAAAATTCTAGAAAAAATATTCGCAGGCAACGAAATACAAAAGTACGGCGGAAGATCTCAGTTTGCTGTATGATTGCCGGACAAACAAATTCCGCGTCTATTCCACTGATTCGTCTGTGCATCTCACAATAAGACTGGTTGTGGTATTTATGATTCTTGCGAATCGTCCCAAATGCGCCAATTTCGCTTCTTTACATACCTATTTAGCCGGAAATGGGCTTCATCGCTGAACAAAAATTGGCTGGCAAACATCGGATCCCCTCGGAACTTTTGAAGAGCCCAAAGAAAGAAGCGATGTCGCTAGAGACGGTCGAGCGGATTCAGTTCTAGCACAAGCTGTAAAATGCGCCAAGTCATTCTATTCGTCAGTCCGAGTTACTACGAACAACGTCGTGGGCTGCGCCAATTACCGGGACTAAAGTCCACCGTCAACAATCTGCTTGGACCTTATCGGTCAACCATTGACCAGATATTCACCATGAGCCAAATCTTGGAAAATACCTGTGAATCGACCTCTTCGCCGATTTTAAAGGAGCCTACCACAGCACGAAAACGGGCTGCCTGTACGGTACTATATACGAATTCCATATTTCCACAAAACTTATACGGCTGTGTAAACTGATGTTAAGCAGCACTAAAAGATCTGTCAGGATCGAGAAGGACCTCTCCGAGCCGTTCGATATCAAAGGAGGTTTCAGACAAGGTGACTATTTATCGTGTAACTCTTTTAATTTATTGCTGGAGAAAATAATACGAACTGCAGAGCTGAATAGTAAAGGTACAGTCTTCTATAAGAGCGTGCAACTGCTGGCATACGCCGATGATATTGACATAATCGGCCTCCACAATCGCGCCGTGAGCTCTGCTTTCTCTAGACTGGATAATTGAACGAGGGCAAGACGAAGTCCTGTCATCAAACAACCAGCCATTGCATTGGCGACTCGGCTCGCACGTCACTGTTGATAGTCATACCTTTGAAGTCGTAGGTAATTTCCTCTATCTTGGAACCAATATTAACACCAACAACAATGTCAGCCTAGAAATCCAGCGCAGAATCACTCTTGCCAACAGGTGCTACTTTCGACTGAGTTGACAATTGAAAAGTAAAGTCTTCTCTCGACGAACGCAGACTGAACTCGACAAATCGCCTATGGTGCGGAGGCATGGACGATGACATCATCTGATGAGTAGGTGTTAGGAGTTTTCGAGAGAAAGGTTTTGCGTAAGATTTATGGTTGGGAGTGGCGAAAACCGCAACCGATGGAATGATAAGCTGTATGAGCTATTCTACCACAATGACTTAATTCAGCTTATTACAAACAGTGGCTCCGCTGGCTAGAGTATGTGGTCCGAAAGTTGAAAGTTTTCGATGGAGTATCTGCCCACCTGTGGAAGCATAGGATGAGGAAGACCTTCACTCCGTTGTAAAGGCTAGGTAGAGAAGGACCTGGCTGTACTTGCTATTTCCGTCCAACAGCGAATAGAAGAAGTGAATGGCGCCAGTAAAGAAGAAGATCTGAGATCTTTGTCTTCTAAACGCAGTTTTTTTTTAGACATGTGGTCGAATAAATTCCAGCAGATGTCTAATTTTCTGCCACTTTTTGCAGCTCTTTGAGCCGTATGTCAGCAATAACGAACCGAATATTCCCGAAACCTCAATCTTTTCGAGCTTAACTGAGTAAGCAAGCCACTTCATATAACCCCATAAAAAATAGTCCAGCAGTGTTAAAGCGTAAGATCTTGGGGTTCAAGTTACAGGCCCATGACGCGATAATTAATACAATACTTTCCTTGGCTGAATGGCATGCAACGCCGTCTTGTTGGAACCAAATGTCGTCCACATCAACATCCTCCATTTTAGGCACGAAAAAGTCATGAATCATGACTCTATAATATTCCCATTTTCCGGCTACACTTTTGAAAAAAAATGGACCAATGATTCCCTCTCCCAACAGTGACTTTTTGAGGACAATCCTTATCACTCCAAATGTGACAATCTGGTTTCTTAACCTATCCACTTAAGCGAGAGTCAGCTTTATGACTGAACAAAATTTTCTTGTGAACATGCGACGCGCTTGATGATCGTTCGCCTTTATTTCTTACACGAGTTGGATTTTGTAAGACCGCAAACCAAGATTCATTCAAAGTGCTTGGACTAATTCGGATCTTCTTCCACACAGGCTCCACAACAGCAATGTGGACTACTAATTTCGTTATAAAAGATATGCTGCCTAAATTTCTGCTAATTTTTTCTTAGAGATTTTGAGATTTTTTTTACGAACAAAAAACAAAACACGCATAGAATTTTTTTCAAAGAACTTACAATTATTTTATTATTTATTAACTTTCTTTTAATATTGAAAAAAAAATAATAATTTTCGTAAATGTACATAGAAATATGTATGTACTTATGTCGTATAACAATTTTTTTTTTGCTTGAAGTAAAATTGCAAAATATCACAATTAGAAAACTAAATTTTTTATAAACTAAAAAAAAAACACATTTCTAATATTAAAGCAAAAAAATATGTTAAACTAATTTTATAAAAAGTTTCAGCTGTTTGGTCTTATTTTAGGCGTTGAGAAGAATGATATCACAGGACACTGAAATATCACACAATAAACATTGGTTGGCACGTCTTGTTAGCCACAGTGCCACCTGAGTCGGTCTACGTCACCTGAGGAATGGCGCAGTTACAGGGAATCGCCGTAACAACTGATCAAATCGGCTGAGCCCGAGTAAATGGCTTAATTATAGCGAAATATTGGGGTGCCTAAGTTCCTCGGTTGTAAGCTGAAGCAGATATTGGTCCTCTGAGTTCAACTGTATAAGTTGCCCACTGTCTAAGTCCAATAGTTCGGTCGCTGTTGGGCTCGGTTCATTGTTGTCGTAAAGAGGTTGCGGTATTTGCTGCTGCTGCTGCTGAGTTTGTACACACGCCTGTGGGTATTGTGGTTGTGAAAGTTGTGCGGTAGACACCACCTCACTTGTCATTTGATCAGCAAACTGAGCAGCACACTGAAACACTTGAAGATTTGGTAACGTCTCTATATTGGGTTTTGGACGCTTTCGCTTCAACTCGCCTGTTCCCAACTCGACGGGTAGAAATTCAAATTTGAGTGGATCACTAGTAGCACCATCTGATGGTCTTTGCAGTTGAATGTATACCTGCACTGGTTCCGTTATGTCCGTTGTACGATAGCTGGGTGTTCTAAAAGCAATAGCTGTTCGTTTGTATATATCTTTACTCGGATCGAATGTACCATACGCTTCCCAGAGTGTTGTATGGTCCTTTTCTTCGATAAATCGTACAGCAATATCGTTGCTTACAATCTTTTCGCAAATCAAAATAATATTAGTATTGCCCAAAACTGAAGCCGAACAGCTACAAATGCGTACAATATTAAGATCTGGCACGTATCTCTTATTGTATATGGGCTTCGAAACGACGGGCGGCAGTGGTATGGTATAATGTCGTATTTCATTTGCTAGAAATACTTGAAAGCACAAACGTACGCAGTAGAGATTGTGACCTGACCGGTCGGTACTGTGAGCAAATCCCGTCCTAAATGGATCGACGCGGATATTCTGACGAACCCGCAAAGACTGCTCTATATCACGCTTTTTAACACACTGTATACTCAAATCTTTGAATGCGGTACACATTGTGTCAGGGTCGATTTCCACAGTGCAAACACCTTTCTTACAATTCTCATTACCGATTAAATTGTACGGATGTGGACGATATGGCGCATTCTTGGTCACACACGAGACCACTACGATCGAGCGTCCTTTGAAGCCAACAATTTCGATGGTGGGGTAGGTTTTCAAATTCGGTGTCGAGTTCTTGCCCAATAGTGTACCAGAAAAGTGTTTCTCACATTCGTACCGAAATCTCACCGCTTTACTAGCGGGTTGCTCCACAATTCGTACATAAGCGGTGTTTACGGGTTGCTTTCTAGAAAGTGCACGGTGATTAGATGAAGCGGTTGGTGTGTTGGTATGTTCTTGCTGCATTTTAATCACTTCATTACAATTTTTATATTCCTGTTTTTGTTCGCTTTATTTACTTGTATGTTTCGCGAAAAGATGCCTTGGTTATGGTCTTGTTGGTGTTCAAATGTGTTTAGCGCGTGCACGGACTGAGTTGTCGTATTTATAGCAAATTCAGCAGTCAGTTTTGGTGAACGTCCACTTTTGGTAGAGTCCTATGACCTTTTGCTGTTATTAAGGTACTTAAGATTTTTTTTCTTTGTCATATATTGGATTTGCCATTAAAAGTTCCAAGAAGATCCGGTCGGTGGAATCATCGGACATTTGGTTTTCACACTTCGCATCAACTAATGGATTTATAAAAAAAAAACTTAGGTGAGCAGATAATTTCACATTTTGGGCGGGTCTATGCGAACAATCCCGCTTCGATTGAGGCCGAGCCGAGCAAAAGAACTGGAGGGACCTATGGTTTATTCTTAGCGGCCTACGAACAGTCGGTGTGTGTGTTTATGAGGAGCTTTTTGTTTCATGTCAGAAATTTATTCGGAAAAATTAACTTAATTTTTTAGTTAAATTAGTTTTCTGTAATTTTTGGATTTTGGTCGGACCATTTTTTTTAATTATCAAAACAATAATAATTATTAAAGTTTATGTCAATTCAACTTCTTCATCTTCATTTGGCGCCAGATTTCCAACTGAAGTCAGTTCACTTTCCTCCTGATCCTTTCAAACGGAGAGGAGGTGTTTCACTATCTCTGCTTCTACCGGCGGGTATTAAGTCGAAAACTTTCAAAGTTAGGGTATTCTTATACATTCGGACGACATGTCCTAGACAGCGTAACCGCTGTCTCTTCATTCGCTGAACTATTTCAATGTCGCTGTATAACTCGTGCTGTGCCAATACGCAAAAGGATCGTTCGCAAAACTTTTCTCTCTATGATTCTCAAGTCCGACTCATCGGATGCCGACTTCGTTCAAGCTTCTGCACTATATAGCAGGATGGGCATGATGAGGGACTTGTTTTAGTTTACCGAAAGGAGACTTTTCTTTTCAATAGCTCATGACTCAGTCCAAAGTAGCACATGTTGGCAAGTGCGACTCTCTGTTAGATTTCAATGTTAATGGTGTTTAAACTGGTCCTTAGATAGACGAAATTATCTAAGACCTCGCTGTAATGACTGTCAACAGTGACGTGGGCAACGTATGGCGAATGTGATGACTCTTTCCTTGATGGCGGAAGATATTTCGTTTTGTCTTCTCGTTTACTAACAGATCTATTCGCTTCGCTTATTTATCAAGTTTGCAGTAACAGAATTAACGACGCGGTTGTTAAGGTCTATGATATCAATGTCATCGGCATACGCCGCCAGTTGTACACTCTTATAGAAGATTGTACCTTTTCTACTTAGCCCAACGGCGCAAATTATTTTCACCAGCATCAAATTGAAGAAATCGCACGAGAAAGAGTAACCCTGTCTGAAACTTCTTTTGAAACCCAATTCTGACTACGCTTCTGGTGTTGCCCAGCGTCAGATTGCGCAGTCGTATAAGTTTTTCAGGGATACCAAATTCAGAAATAGCGACGTAGAGGAAGCTTCTTACTGTGCTGTTCAAGGCAGCTTTAATATTGATGAAAAGATGTTTGTTTCTCACGGGTCTTTTCCAAAATTCAACTCATAGTTAGTTACCAGATGGTCAGTGGTGGATTTACTAGGCCCAAAGCCACACTGATAAGGCCTATTGGGTTTGTTGATGATGGACTTTAGTCTTCCAAACAAGAGCCTCGATTAGATCGCTGAAACGAGGCTACTTCTCCAATGTCTTTTTTACTAAATGGAGGGGCGTAAAGTTTATATTAAGTCGCCTCCGAACGGCATATGGATTTTGAAGAAGATCTTTTAAAGGGTTTCAAGGTTCCCTACATTAAAAAAAAATAAAGAAAATTCAAATTTAATGGGAAAGAACATTTGAAAGAACATTCTATGGCATTTATTTTTTCTAAATTGTCTCTTTCAAATGTTGACCGCTGCTCCGTTTCAGATGGTTCATCCGTTGAGTCCAATTTCCGATGACTCGTTCGAGCATTTCTACTGGTAACTGGCGAATGACACGGGTGATGTTTTTCTCCTTGTTTACATTCCCATTGGCCCAGAAAGAGGGCTCAGCGCTGAACAAAATTTGGCTAGAAAACGTGGGATCTTCTTGGAACTTTTCAAGAGCCCATAGAGCAAAGTGATTTCGCTTGGAAAGGTCGCGCGGTTTCAGTTCGTGCTGTATTTTGTATGCTTTCAATTTCTCGACGTAAATTGCGCCAAGTCTCTCTATACGTCTGTCCGTGTTGCTGCGAACGGCGCCGAACCGACTCTTCACGGTCTTCGTGTACAGTCTCAGCTGCGGCCACTATATTTTCTTCACTGCGCGCTGGACGTGGTCTATTCGGTCGAATATTATAAAATAATGAATTCTGGGTCTCAAGATGGATGATGGTGTTGCAAATAGTTCGCCCAGTAGGCCAATTATGTTGACCATAAGTTGAGCGAAGCGCACAAAACACATACTTTACAGAACGTGAACTTTCGTAATAAAGTTGAATGATTTGTGGTTCAGGCGTAAGTCTTTCCATGATGAAATGCCAAACAACACTGAACAAAAATAACCTGACAGCTTGACACGACTCACGTGTGATCTGTCAAAAAAAGGCTATTGAATAAAGTACCCCTTCTTGGATCAGCCATTATTTCATATCAGAAATACACTCGGAGCGCTTGACATACCCTGCCGGGGGGCGATAGGCAACTAAAAACAAAAAAAATGGACTCGAACCCTTCGGAATCTCCAATTCAACTTACTCAAAGATAACCAAACTAAGTTAAATTGACTAATTTTAAGTTAATAATTTTTCTTTGAGATATTTTATGCCACACAAACGATTAATACAAATTCAAACATATTTTTTTGGTTTCATTTACGCATACCAGTAAAGTATGGTAGATATGTATGTAAGTTAAAAAAATGGAAAAAAAACTACACACTTGGAAAAATAAATTTATCACTGTTGGTCATCTCATTTTGACTGTCACCATAAAATTTGGCGCTAACAAGCCAATTCAATTACCAAAAAAGTGTTACCAAACAAGATCTGTACAATTTTTGCCACCCAATAATGGCAGCAGCAACAACAACAATAATTTCAAATACCAAAAAATGCTGGTAGCAATAAACAAACAAAGGCACGAACGAGCGTACAACCCAACTACAACAACCAATTATCCATTTTGGCCAAAACAGCACAGCAGCAACATAGCCATTAACGAAATATTGCGCGTACGTGCAGTAAACTAAAAGTCGCGTTGAAAATCAAATCAAATATTTTCCATTTTTTTCACACCGTACACCATAAGTAAACGAATGTGATAAAGTTGAAAATACAAAAACAAAAAGAAAAATGCGAAAAATATTTTTCTAACGAAAGAAAATAAAATGAGTGGTGCTGGAGCCAAGTGGTAGGCAACGCGCAGGCGTAGCACGGCAAAATATACATATTTACAGCTTGTGGTAGCAAAAAGCAACTCGAAAATCTTTGTTTTACTCTACGGTAGCCAATCAAGTTGTTGTACTCCATATTGTTGCTGCAGCGTTGGTTTGTTAGCTTTGCTGAGGTGTTAAATACGCCACATCGCCGTTGAACTCGCCAATTTCCAAGCTCAATCGAGCCTTTTCGTATAATACATAGTTGGCAATTTGCAACCAAATTCCTAATGCGATTGTATGTGCTTGTGTATATGGTATGTGTGGCCGAGAAACCCAACAAACATTAGGACAGATATCTACTATACCGAGCTGTGCTGCTGTGAAGATCAGTTCGGGAGCCTGAGTGCCCTCAGTGGTCGAGTGGTCATAAAGCAGATGCATTACAGATGTACTTAGTATCAGGAATTGGAGAATCCTTAGGCAGCACTCCCTTTCCGATCACCGCTACATACAATTCGATCTAGATGGGATAGTCTCTGAAGTTGTTATATTAATTTCTGTTCCACAGGTAGAGCATCGGAACCGGCATGGAGTAAACCAGTGCCCATACTAAAAGATTTCTTAATAGAAAGCAAGATCAATTTGGCGATTAGTACGTTTAAACCTTTTGGCTAAGCAGTTCTCTCTGTACCAGGTATGGGTACTCGGACCCAGCAACATACCGGGTAATGAGATGGCGGACGAGCTGGCAAGGAAGGGTATTTTCCTTTCACTTTCACTATCATGGAAGAGTTTGGGCATGCCGCTCTCCACTTGTATGCTCAATACAAGAGAGTTATTCGCTAAGGATGCTAATTAAAGATGGAAAAGTCTCAATACATGTAATGTGGCCAAGACATTATGGCTAGAATTGAACGGACAAAGTTCTCGTGACCTCATCGACTTAAAGAGGAAGGAGATATCTACAGTTATAGGTCTTCTTACAGGGCATACTCTATTGGGCAGGCACGCAGAGAGACTGGGCATACCATCTGACAATTTCTGCAGAAGTTGCAGAGAAGAAGAAGAACCTGAAACCTTAAGGCATTTTTTCTGCGAATGCCCCGCGCGTTGGAGGAGTAGGCTGAAGTCTCTGGGGCCGGCAACTGAGTGAGATAGTGGGGGCCAAGATGCGGCAACTACTCAGCTTTGCAAACTCCACACATTAGTTTGATTAGCGTGTAGGAGTCATTAGGATCCTCAGTGGTATCACAATGGGCCCGCTTGGGGCGTAGGTGAGCTCATGCCCAGCATCCACTTCAACCAACCAATCAACTCTTCCATTTTCACATCGTTACATACAGTATCTGCGACGCTCTATGGGTGGAGAAGAAAATAAGTAAATATATTTGTAATGAGAAAGCCTGCTCTAATCCTATCTGTAGCTATCAGGGGTTAATGCACAGACCTTGTTACTTACTATCCAATGCTACTGGATTAAAACAACGTCCACCGAATTTTCGTGGAGGCTAGCACGAGGACAGCAGAAGCTGATTAGGAAGTGTGTAGATTAATTTGGAGGATCTTTGGGAAGTGGTTAAACCCATTGCTTCGTCTTTCTCTGCCGCAAGGAGGGACTATGGCGTCTTGGACTTCTGCGACGATTTCGGAATCCATAGGTCGGTCCTCCCCATATCTTCCCGCCTGTTGAATGCTGCACCAATGTACTCTGTCACCAAGAGCACATCGCTTTCCATATCTGACGCAGCATGGCTTCAAACAGTGGTTCATTCAGAACGTTTCCAGTCCGTCCAAGAATATTTGCGGCCTAATCGGTTGGAGATGACATTTCCAGTTCCGCTCTTGGCGTAAACACGTTGTGTACTATCGGTGTAGGGCCAAGAAATTTCTGCAAAATACCCTGCGGAGATACATATGTTCTTCTGGGTGAGCCTGTCTATGACCCTGCCCTTAACTGCTGCTTTTCGACTTCCTGAAGTTGTGACTATAAATTTAGTAAGGGAAGCTGAGGTTCTATGTCACTTGTATCCACTCGAGGTGTTTTCCTGAGATTCCGGTCTGTGGGTTCCTCCGTTAGTTGATGAGCGGAGATGACGCTAAGCTTCTCCGAAATGGCTTAATAGATGTGGAGCAGCAAGGGCGATGATCTCAGTCATTGGGTAGCTCTTCTACCATATCACCCGTTATCCTTCTTTTTCTTTGCATCTTTGCTAATAATTTCATTAAGTGATTTAAAATTAAATTTAATAAAATTTTCATCTAAATCTTCGTGAAATTCTGGAAGAGAGTTGAAACCCTGATTAGGCGTAAATACGAGTACATCGGAAAGATGCTTGGCAAATGAGATACGCTTTTTCTCGTCGCTCCGAGCCAAGGAAACATTGTGAGTTCTCAATGGAGGGTCAGAAATGACTGGACTTTTGAAGCTACGCCACAAATAATGGTTAGTATCAGAAGTCGCTGATAGGGGTTCTAATGATTTTTGAAAGTGATTTTAATTTTTTTTTTACTCTGAAAAGCTTTTTCACCGTTGCCAATCTCTCCTGAGTTGTCTGTTGTTGGTTACCTAACTTGCAATGTCTTTACCCTGGAGACCGTTGAAAATTTGTCTCTTGTGGTTAGTTAGACGGGCTGTGCTGAGTTGGCTGTACGGTAGATATGTATAACAACAAATCCGTTATTTTGAAAGGATTTGTATAAATTTCAACCCTTTGGAGATATTAGTCTAGAACCCCAGAAATAATGTTTTGCATTGTACACACCGGCTGCCAGGAACCTTTTATCCACCTTTGAAAAGAAATCACTGAATTCAGATATATTGTAACGTACAGGGTGTTCCAATATGAGGTGTTATTTTGATGTTCAAAGAAAAATTGCATTTTTTGAAATAAATGATCGGATGCTTATTTCAATATAAAGAGGAAGATATCCAATATTACCCAAATGGCCATCACGTATCCGTATCCTTTTAATGAAATTTTCCATCACCAAATCGCAAATTTAATTTATGTCATCAACAGCTACATGAATTCCATCTCAAAGAAAAAAGTGTTAAATCACAAGTTCTCGATGGCCAATTGCAATCCCCTCTTTAAGAGATAATACGGCCCGGAAACTTTTCCCTTCGTTGCTTGCATGGCCCGTAGCGCCGTCTTGTTGAAAGTAAACGTTGTCCAGAACAATGCCATGCAATTGCGGACATAAAAATCATTAATCATCTTTCGATACCGTAATTCATTCACCATTATACATATGAAATTGGCGCTTTTTAGCCGCTGAACCGATTATCGGCCGAGATCGTTTGTGATTTTGCGTCTTGATGTTTTTCCGAACGGTTGATGGATTTTTATGAAGAGCTTTGATTTTCATGTCAGAAATACACTCGGAGGGCTTGACATTCCCTGCCGAGGGGCGACCGCAATTAGAAACATATAATAAATTATGGCACTGAACAGGACCCACTTGCTTATGTGATTGCTCTATGGAAGTTTGTAAATTGGATGGATTTATCCCTTTTTTAAGAGCTGAAAATCTGGTTCAACATCAACCCTAAACATTGGGTGGGGAATGTTCACTTTATATAATCATAATTGCCACTTTGTAAGCGATTTTCGGCTGAGCTCCTCCTCCAATTAGTGGTTTTGCGTCTTGATGTTTTTCCAACAAATTGAGGGTTTACCGGTGTGCTAGTTGAAATTTACCGGTTTTTTCGATAAAGAAAACACTTAATTTTCCGAGGAATCTCAAAATTTTTTTATTCAAAGTATTGACCATTGGTTTCTACACATTTCGCCCATCTCTCAGGCAAATTACGGATACCATTCCAAAAAAACGAGCCATTTTTCGACTTCTTCAAAATTAGCGAAGCACTGCTCTGCGAGGGAGTGTCCCATCGATGCGAAAAGGTGATAGTCGGACGGGGCGAGGTCTGGAGAATACGGCGGGTGCGATAATATTTCCCAATTAAGTGTTTTTAATGTGTCTTTCACCAGTTTAGCGGTATGAGGCGGCGCGTTGTCATGTTGCAAGATAACTTTGCCATGTCATCGGGCCCATTCCGACCGTTTTTCAATCAACGCATGATTCAAATTGATCATTTGTTGTCGGTAGCGATCCGTGTTCACCGTTTCACCAGGTTTTAACAACTCGTAGTACACCACACCACACTGGTCCCACCAAACACAGAGCATTGTCTTACGGCCAAAGCGATTTGGCCTTGCAGTCGATGGGCCAGCTTCACCAGGGGAAATCCATGATTTTTTTCGCTTCGGATTCTCAAAATAAATCCATTTTTTGTCCCCCGTGACAATTCGATGCAGAAAAGATTTCCTTTCGAATCGTTGAAGCAGCATTTCACAAACGGTTTTTCCATTTTCCATTTGTCTATCGTTCAGCTGGTGTGGCACCCATTTTCCATACTTCTGGATCTTTCCCATGGCTTTTAAACGTTGGCAAATTGCTCCTCGAGTCACATGTAGTGTTTCTGCCAATTTTTGTTGCGATTGGGTTGGATCAACATGCAATTCCTCGTCTTCGAACTTTTTCGCTGCATCAGGATGTTCATTGTCTGTCAAATCGAAATCTCCACTTTTAAATTGACGAAACCATGTCTCACATGTTCTAATCACTGGAGCATGTTCACCATAAGTTTCTACGAACTTCAGCTGCTTTTTTCTTTTGATGAAATAAGAAAAGCAACGAATGCCGCAAATGCGATTTACTTGGAACGAAACTCGACATATTCACCGAGGTAAACAAATATGACGCTATTATTTTGGCGGAATGTGACGTGCGTATTTTTGTAGGTTAATGTTAATAGCAAAAAATTTCATACATGCCAAATCATAGAAATTTATACATATTGCTAGCGACATCTACTAGTAAAATCGACAAACTTTAACAAACACACCTGGTATACTAAGCCGCCTCCGAATGGGTGATTGTTTTTTATATGAGGAGCTTTGGATTTTCTTGTCAGAAATATACTCGGAGGGGTTGGCATTCCCTGTCGAGGGTCGTGCCTAGGGTTTGAACCTGGGCTTTACAAATGACAGTACGCAATGCTAACCACTCGGCTGGCGCGGCCGCCAATAGTAATTGTTAATATTAAATACGTTTTTAACCTTGAAATCATATTGTTTCCAAGGCATTTTTTATTTCTGATGGATTCACAGTTCGATTCTGACTGAAGAAGCGGCTGGAGGAATTGCCGTAAGGCGCAAGTTGTTCTGGAAGGAATTACTGGAGCAGAGGGCTTATTGTCTGCTTGTTGTCTTCGCTGTAGGCTCTGTTCTGAAAGAAAAACTCGTTGTCGTAGTGTTTGTTGTTGCTGTTCGCTTTGCCTAACGTTTCCACGTTCTATCATCAAAACCGTGTACCTTTCTGACAATTGTAATTATTTAAAAGCACAAGCAAATAAACAAAATGTGCTGCATATCGTTAGGCGCAACTTTTTATAATCAAGCAGGCTTTCTTTTTTGTTTAAAAAACGGTTGTTTAATCGTTTTTGTTTTCATTTTTGGAGGGTTTTCTTTTTGGTGGAGCGCCTATTTCTTTATTAATTTAAACAACATACAAATTTGTGAAAATCACTTTTTTAAGATACGGCAGAATGCCAATTGTTGTTATTTATTTTTCAATTTATCATTAATTGCTTGAGTGCAGAATTGTATAAAAGTGCGATCATAATTTGTAAGAGCTAATTAGCCTGTAACTTCTCGTTAGATATACTTGTCAGTGTGATAACACCAGCGACAAATGTTGAGCAACTAACGCACAAAGTGTGTCTCACTCATGGTCAGTCGGAGGTATTTGACCCTTTGTCACATACCTGATACTGACATCATTTACGTTAGCAACCGGTTGACGAGGCAGGGACTTGTCCTAGAACAACATTAGCACTGTCTTCTTCACTGAGATGACCCCAGGCGACAGCCCTGAACTACACTAACACTAACAGAGTCATTTTTCCTATAATAGTTTCCTGTCTGTCTAAGAAGTACCTACGTCACAGAATTATTTCTGGACAGCTGAGGCCATATTTTATATCTAGCCAGACCAAAGGTGTATCCTTACTCCTCGTAATCTATTGGAGGCACAGGCACCTATTGTGCATGAGGAACCTGTAACCTCGCCCTTGGAAAGAGCGTTATGAGCAACCCATCTGCTCATTCCCTCCACGTTGATAATACTGCGCATATCCCCGTGGTCTTACACATGTCCCCAAGGGTCATCCTGCTTCCCCTAAGCATTCAGTAACATCAAAGGCTTTAAATTATTCTAATTTGATTCCTAAGCAGCCCAGTTCTTCAAATACATTAAGTGGTGAACAAGACATCACCTCCTTAACGTTGTCTCCTTTCTTGTGTCACATACACATATTCCTGACGCAGTGGCGCACACAATCATGCACACATAGTTGGGTTCGTTCACTGCAATTACTGCATTGACTCCAAGGTCGGTAAAGATCCTGAAGCACCCAGGAAGACCTCATACTACACTGTTGGTGGCGTACGGCTCCTGGAGCAATGCAATGCTGATACCTTTTTCAAATATACAGGCCTTAACTTCGCACATAACGGCTTACGACCCCTGCCGATTTAATTGAATCCGTGTCGGGCAAGCGCACGGGCAACTGAGCGACTGTATATCGGGCATTCAGCTGACATCATAAGGTGATCAGCTGGCTGGGACCGGAACTCGTAGTTGGGACAACGCATTGTATTTTTTGGACGTTGCATTATTACCTAAAGTGTAGGACGCAATCTCTTCTATCATGTTTTTAACTTCATGTTTAGAACGCCCCTCTTCCATCGCGTTCTTAACAAACTCCTTTGAATAGATCAGCTCCATTATTCCACGGTTTAATCTGGTGGATTCTTACTCCAAGAGTAGGACCCACCATTACTTTCTTTTCGAATTCCTCTGTGTAGACAAGTGCTATTAGCGATACACTCCCACGTTTCTCGTTGCGTTGGGTAAATGTTCTCAATGTAGGCACTGGTTCGTCTCTTGTAGGGACCCTCAATCCTCGACTCGCTTGCCCTTAGCTGTCGGAGTACTCTTCTTAATCCCCTTCAATGGTGGAGCCTTTATTCCTTTCGACGCCTCTTCGGCCTCCCGTTTCTGTCGGGTCGTTTTTGGCATCCCAATTCTAGCCGGTCGATCCGTCACCGAACAATCTACACAGTACAGAATATTAATAGAATGTCCTTGAAACGTAAAGAAGAGTTTTGCTGAATAAGTACCGTACAGTAATACACAACACGTGCAGAATAATATTACAGCCTGAAAATATGTATTACAATTCAAAAAAATTGTAAAAATAATTTAAAAATTCTATCAAAAACGCCAAATATATTCCGCAAACACATCCGTTCACCATGAAGGTTCACAAACGAGTCAGTGTATGATGACGAATAAGCAAAAAGTGGGTAATATCAATCCCTTCGAGTGTATTTATGACATGAAAAAAATAAAGGCTCCTCTTAAAAAAACCATCAGCCGTTCGGAGGCGGCTTAGTATAAACTGTAGGTCCCTCCATTTGTTGGAGGAGCTCGGCGGAAAATCGCTATAGCGGTTACAAACCGCTAATTATACATATATAGACCAAAGTGTTGAAGAAAACCCAGGTTTGTTCATTCCTTGTCGTTCCTTGGAATTGGACATTCCACAAACGTCATTACACCGTGTTTCGTATAAAGATTTGGGTCTTAAGGCTTATAAATTTTAGTTAATACAAGAACTCAAGCTGCCCGATCATCAACAATGTCGTGTCTTTGCTGATTGGGCCCTTGAAATACATGAAAATTATCCGGAAAATCATGTTGATTGGTGAGGACCATTTCCACCTCGATGACTACGTTAATAAGTACAACTGTCGCATCTGGAGCTCGGAAAATCCAAGATTTATTGTTGAAAAGTGTCTCTATCCGCAATGTGTTGTTGTTGTTGTAGCGGCTGGTTAACCCCGCTTAGGGCAGGCTTTGTCAATCTAAGTCCCGAGGTCATCTAAAGGGAGGTCCAGGAAAAGTGCTGTTTCGACGCGATTGGACCAAAGGGAGAGGGGAGTTAGATGAGTTGGTTTAAGGGGGCATGTGAAGAGGTGGTTAGTGTCGTGCGGAGACTCTCCATATGCATGGCATACGTTGGGTATGCTGGGGTCGAGTCTGGATAAGTAGGAGTTTAACCTGCTACAATATCCAGATCTAAGTTGTGCAAGGGTCACGCGGGTCTCTCGAGGCAGCTCGAGCTCGCTGTCTGCTATGGGGGGTGGTTTAACTCCGAGCACGCCATTCACGAGAAGGGAGCCTTTGTATGTGTAACTCCGCAACGTGTAACTCTTTCCTGCGGTTTATAGTCCGGCGGGGCCATTGGACCCTACTTTTTCGAAAATGAGGCTGGAGCAACAGTTACGGTGAATAGATTGCGCTATCGAGAGATGAATAATGACTTTTTATAGTCGGAATTGGAAGGCATTGATCTGGACAATGTTTACTTTCAGCAAGACGTCGCTACGTGCCACACAAGCAACGAAACTATAGATCTTTTAAACTAAAAGTTTCCGTGCCGTGTTTTCTCTCGAAGAGGTGATTGCAATTGGCCATCAAGATCTTGTGATTTGATACCCTGCAACTTCTTCCTTTGAGGCCACGTGAAAGATAAGGTCTACGCCAATAGGCCAACGTCGTTTAAATACCAAAGATATGGAACTCGTGAAGCTTTTGAGGGCATATAGTAGCCACTTGCCAATTTTGTGGGGCAAAACTTCATAAAAAGGATACGGTCCATTATTAATGGATACATACATACATTGAAATAAACATCCAATCCGATTTGAACATCAAAATAAAACCTCTTATTAGGAAACCCTGATGTAAATCAAACAAACCTGAAAAGGTCTGTTGGGTAATTGAACTGAAATTCGTGGGGAAGTATTGTATATGTATTTATGTATATTTGGATACCTTGCAGTGGTGTTTGCTCTTGTTTTGAGAATTTCTATTGCTATTTATTGTTTTAAGAAATATATATTTTTTCTGCTTTGGTTTTGGTGTTGTTTTCTTGTTAGTTTCCGCTCAATATTGACCATTGCCCATTTGCAGCTGTCACCACAACGGTAGTTCCAGCATCTGAATATGATCGCTAGTTTGTTAGCTGTTGGCCCATTGCTGGTGGGTTGATTATTTACACTTTACGGTGGCAATTGTACAAGTATAGCTCACACGGTTGCACATTTCGTTGTCATGTAGCTGCTGAAATGTCAAGTTAGTGGAAAATTTAATAAATCTAATAAGCGTGCAATGCTTGCTAAGAGAATATGAAAATAATTGATAAACAAATATTTTTTTTACTGATTTGCAATCTTCTTTTTGCTCCTTTGGGTTAGATTCAGTATAAATTGTTAGTAAAGGATCCTTCCCGGGCGACAGATGTCGCCTTTTCATCATTAGCAATTCATTTCGAGTTTCATCAACTGGTAAATTTCTATCGTTTAAGCGAAATAAATGCGAAGGGCACCTAATTTATGTTAGGTTGAACTCATTAAATCTGAATGAAGTCTTATACAGATGATTATTATTAGATATACATCGACGGCCGCAATAGCCGACTGGTTTGGATAGGGTACTGCTATTTTGAAGGTCAAGGTTCGAGTCATGGTTCGACCAACAAGGAGAATTTTAGAAAATTAACTTTTATTATTGCGGTCACCCCCTCGGCAGGGAATGTCAAGCCCTCCGAGTGTATTTCTGACATGAAAATCAAAGCTTCTTATAAAAATCCATCGTCCATTCGAAGGCCTTTGAAGGAATTGTAGAACCATCATTTATTGGAAAAACATCAAGACACAAATTGAAGGAGGAGCTCGGCCGAAAATCGCTTCAGCGGTTACTTGCTAAGAGATTATCAATGGTCTTTAAAGTAGAGACACAAGACGAATCAGCTTTGATCGTATGTTGTGGAGTAGGGGAACGCCGGGTACCCACCAATTCCATGCTCCGCTATGCTCCCACATTCCCATGTTGTACTCTTCTTAGTTCGATTTGGAAGGCATGCGACGCCAATAGGTAATGCCTCGTTAATAGAACTATTTGCAACCTTGAGTGGAGCCTCTGCTACATTTTCCCGGTTGTTGATGGCATAGAATTATAATAAAACTTTGAAATGTTAGTTTTGAATTTGTTGTAATTTGAAATCAATTTTAATCATTTGGAATCCCGAGAAGTTGGTTAAACCAGTATGATCTTTTATCCAAATAAAATTTCTGAATAAAAGTCCGAATCAGTGGATATTTTACTGCATACCTTCGAAATATCTCTCGTACTTGATTGGTTGGCCGTAAGCGGCCACACCTAACCCATTGAGCAGGCTCATTGTGCTCCCTCGCGTATCCCAACTAAGTGTTTTTCCAGAAGTTCTTTCGGTTTTTTAAATTATTTAAGTTTCTTCCAACCATGCATGTCCACCTCCGTGAGGTTGGAGCTGGGGTCATCGTGGAAAATGTGACAACTCAATTGCTTAAAGGTCGGACTTTTGCGTTTCATCTTCATGCTCTGCGCACAGCAGATTCCTCTTTATTTGCCCTATGGAAATAATACCTCAGGGGTAGATGCTCCGTTATATTACGAATGTTAAGTTCTATTATGCTTAAAGCAAATAACAGATTGGTCAGTATACTATCCACGCTGCCTGACAATAATTTAGTGATTCATCCTAGAGTGGAAGAGTTCCAAGACCTTATGTGTTCCTCTATGGTCCACTGCTTTATATAATATTTGAAGGCGCTGAAGGATCTGGGGCAGTCTCGCCAGCGGTGCCAGCGGTGCCAGCGTGAGTTAGCTCGTCCGCCTTTTCACTGCCATTTGGACTTTGCCTTCACGCACTAGTTGTCTTAATTGTCGCTTGACAGTCAACCAGAAACCTGAAAGATTTTTCCATTAAGCAGTTGCCTATTTATCACCTTCAATTGTAGCTATTGAGTATGAAGCTACCTTGGTTGTTGGGGTGGTCACAGAAGAATCCTGCTCCTGCCTTACATTTAGACCCATCAGTAAGATATGAATATCTTCATTGATACCGATTTGCACGCCTTCCGCCCATTCTTCCCTGCTGGGGAAAGAGTGAGTGGCCTCTATCCGGTAGAAGGTTTCCATTACTCGATAACATTTTATGTTTAGTCCCTGTTCTGATAGAATTTTGTCAATACTTTTTAATGCATTTGAAAAATAAGTATGTATGTATGTATGTATAGGTGGAAAATAGTTGACAGCATTCATCAAAGCAACAATGTTTGTTTATGTTTTGTTGCCTTAATTTAAATAATAAAACTTTCTAAATTAATATTTCATTCCTTAAGACACTTCCTGGTACCATAACCTACAAAATAAATACAGTGATGCATGCATGTACAGTGGTGGCCAGTACATTGGCAACCCTACATTTTTGTGTTTAAAAAATTCTTCATACAATTCCCAATAAATATTAAATTTTTTTTATAACAGTGTGATATTTCTTTGGTTGGACGGATAGTTTTATGAACCAAATGGTGAGATTTGAAGTATTTTTAATTTTTAAGCACATCATAGAAGAATTTTCATCATTAATTGTCCGAAGATCAGCTAAGAAACAAATTCCGAAGGTTAAAAGCGAATCCAAAAGGATTCTAATATTCCCTCTTGCATGTCCTACTGTGGGAGGAGTTCTGGAAGCACTTTGAATACTGTAAATTTCTTTGCTGAATATTTCGAATCTTATTATGGCAGTCATCGCTTTCGCCTCAGCTCTACTCGGCTCCCACATCACTGTTCATAGTCATAACTTTGAAGTCGTAGATAACTTTGTCTCTCTTGGAACCAATATTAACATCAAAAATAATGTCAGCCTGGAAATCCAGCGCAGAATAAATCTTGTCAACAGTTGCTACTTTGGACTGAGTAGGCAATTGAAAGCTAAAGTCCTCTCTCGACGAAGGAAGGCCAAACTCTACAAGTCGTTCATCATTCCCGTCCTGCTATATGGTGCGGAGGCCTGGACGATGACAACATCTGACGAGACGGCGTTATTAGTTTTCGAGAGAGTTTCGAATAACTGTGAACAATATATTGGGAGTGAACAATATATTGTGGAGAAACGAAATCTCTCTCAAACCCTATTTTCACGGCAGTTGTGGGAACAAAATCATCATTTATACTGTCTTTCGAGGTGAAACGTCTAACTGATTGTCTACGAATGCCCGAAATAGCTTATCCTTTGATGTCGGCATTATCAAAGCATACCGCAATAGCTCCATAAACCTTAAAGGTGGTTTAGGAATAAAAGGTCTTAGACCTCTTTGTGTAAATTTTTTGCTTTTTACAAAGTTATTTGTAGCCAGTGCGTTTTTAAAAATTATTTTATATAGAGTCCTACTAACAGTGGTAATACCTTTAATCTGAAAGTCTTTTACATAGCTCTATGAAGCCAGACCTGTAGTAATTTTATCTTTGTTCATTTGTGCATTGGCTGACGAGTAACCGGCACGAAAATGTCAACTTTTGAGAAATGGCGGATATTCAGCTACTTCGATTTCGTTCTTTTTTTCTCAACACTTTTGACTGTAATGCTGCTGTTCTATCGTATACCATCGCTTCACAGTTTTCTGTTATGGATTCTCTACTTTGGATTTTATCATCTATTAACGAATTAACAATATCTCTATTATATATTCATACTGTTTGTAAAGGTAAATACCACCCATAGGCGTATTTTTACAGACCTATAAGCCTCCCTCTTAACAAAGTGCTATCAGAACACCAATTCGGGCTTCGTAAAAAAATGGTACTGTAGAACAAGTCATCCAAATTACTAATGAAATCGGGAACGCATTCGTGTTCAAAGAAGATTGCCGTGTAATATTTCTGGATGTAGCACAAACGGTCGACAAGGTTGCATATCCTATTTAACAATATATTTGAGTCCTATCTGTATAACAAGCGGAATTTATCACATGCCAATATTGGACAGTAAACCGAAAAGTACAAACATCCACTTTCCCAAATGACACTGCCATATTATGCCGTGATAAATGCCCTAGCAAAGCGTCGAAAAGGTTTGGGGACCATTTAGTTTTCATCGAAGAATGGCTAGCAAAGTGTATAATTTAAAGTCAATGAGCAAAAATGTAAACACGCCTGAAATTATATTAAATGGTATAATTATTCCCCAAGCAAACGATGCAACATACATAGGTATATCGGCTCACACTTCGATAGAAGGCTCACTTGGAAAATACACATAGAAAGAAAGTAAAAAAAGACAACATACTGCATCTGAAATTAAAACTTGCTAGCTGAAAGTGGCTTTTATATAAGAGTTCTGGGTTAAAACTAGAATCCAAAGTATTTATTAAAGTATTTATTTACAATGAAATTATAAAGCCGATTTGGATGTTTCGTACTCAGCTGTGTAGTTTGACCTGTGCAACTTTTTTTGGATTTTTTTTATTATTAAACTATTTCGACTTAAGTATTTATGCCCTTCTTTTACTCTGCTTAACATTCCAATACTATTTTCTCTTTTAAACTATTTTATTTCGTATTCATTTGAAATTCAAATATTAGGTGCTCATTTTATAGCCACCACTGTATTCGCTGTTTAAGCTTCAGATAGGTAACTGTTAATCGGAAAAAAATGTCACGCGAACTGAACCAGCTGTCATTGGTGCAAATTAAAATAAATAAATGACACTTTTCATACGAATTTTGTTTGTTTACACTGACAACCCAAGCATGACCCGAACAAATCTCTAATCACAAATACGAAGAAGCAGAAGTTTGTTAACACAAAAAGCATATAAAATTAAATAAAATAAAATAAAATAAAGGAAAACAATGGTGTATGAGGCGAATGTAACAAATGTTATTACAAATACAACCACAAATCGAAGAGGGTGAAAAAAGTAGCAAAAGATACCAACAAAAAGCTTCTCTCAAAATGCATAGAAAATGTCGGTGGCGATGAGACAGAAATCAACACTCGGTGAAATTGGCACGAATAGTTGAGCGTATACGAGTATATGTATGTATGTACAATATATAGTACATGGCATATAGTATACAGTTGCTGGCTTATTTTTCAGCCTGTTAAATGTAACAGAAATTATTGTGCCCAGCAAAATGGCTTACAGCGAAGCCAACTACAAAATGCCAAAAGGCGGGCATAGACGTCAGCAGCAGCGATGATATGATCAGTGGCAAAAGGCTGGAATTTTTAAACAATGCCTACGAGTATAAGCGCAGCAACAACTATAATAACAAGAACACAGTCTAGAGTGAGGGAGTGAACCGCCGCGTAGAAGGATGGCTGGTTGGCGGGGAAATGGTGAGGGGAAACGTAAGGCATTTTGCTACCGGCTTTAAGCTGTTGCTATTACAAATTTCTAAATCAAAGTTACACTAACGAAGTCACAACACGATCAAACGACAATGGCATGCCTAGTAAATATCAGAAGCAAAAACAACAACAAGATACTGTAACTAACCACGTATATTAAGCGGTGTTAACAATCAACACCCAGCAGCAGCAACAGCAACTGTAGGATTAATAGCAGCGTTTGTTGCTACAGTCATTGCAACAACAAGAGTAAGGACAACAGCGAGAGCAAGAGCAAGAACAACAACAATACACTTTCTGCTAGCAACTGCAATGCCAATAAGTGGGCAATAAAGTAAAATGGCAATTCAAGTCGCTCATAAATTGTTGTAAACACCATTAGAGTAGCAGTAGCAGCAGCAGCGACAGCAACAACAATAAAGAAAGATAACAACAACAACAACAACTGCGTGAAAAAGCATCCACTGCAGCAATGAGATCAGTATTATTGCATGTACAGCAACACTTTAGGTAGTTAGAAATGCTGGATCAACAACAACAACAACAACAACAACAACCATTCCGCAAGTGTCAAATAAACGGAAAACAGTTGAACACACTTGTTGTTATTGTATTATTGTTACATTTATTTCACGTAAGTGTGCGTATACAAATACCTATATGTTTGTACATATGTACACTGACTTGCTCTCTCTATTGAATTAAATGCTGCTGATTGCTGCTGCCGCATTTGTTGCCAATTAAAATTTAAAAATATCCACAATAAAATTTGTGGCATAAATAGTCGATTGTTTGCTTTTAGACAATGTTGTTGTTGTTGTATAGTTGTTATATGTTGTTGTATGTACATACTTAAATAAATATGTTCGTACTTGCTCGTACATGTGTTATCAATTGTTTACTATTTCATTTCACCGATAGAAAGCTGAAGCATGAGAACTGAAAAGGGCTTACATAAGTTTCTAAGATTTCTCTAGATCTTTCTACATTCAAGCATTTGCCCTACCTCAGTTGGCTATGAATTTAATACGTACTCACACCCGAAACCCAGCCAACCCGGCCTACTGAGGATAGTTTAGGTTTGCCCATTGATGTTGTGCTGGTCGGGAGTTCGGTACTTAAACTATTTGGAAAATAGAGAACTTAGTCTCTCATCAAATAAAGAGTGACTAGCCAATAGATTCCAGCCCATAGACCAAATTTTCACCAATTTTTTGCAGCATTTAGGGCAGTATGTCAGCGTTGATGCGGAGATTCTCTTCCAAAGTCTTAATTGTCTCATGCTTATTTGCGGAGACAAACCACTTCACCTAACCCCACAAATAATAGTCCAGGGGTGTTAAGTCCGACGATATTGAAAGCCAAAATACAGACCCACCACTCGGAATAATGCGCTCACCAAAAGTGTCCTTCCAAAAATTGATTGTTTCGTTGGTTGTATGGCATGTAGTACCGTCTTGTTAGAACCAAAAGTCGTCCATTTCAACATCCTCCAATTCAGGCGCAAAAAGTCATTAATCATGGCTCTATAGCGTTCTCCATTGATTGTAACATTATTATCGGCTTAATTTTTGAAAAATAAAAATATATGATCCAATGTTTCTCCCTGTCCATAGAGCACAGAAACAGTGACTTTTCAAGGATTTAACGGCCTCTCAACAATGTCTTCTGGATTATAATCACTCTAAATGCGACAAGTTTGTCCATTAACGTACCCATTAAACCAAAAGTGAGTTTCATCGCTGAACAAAATTTTATTGTGAAAACGGGATCGATGCCCATCACGTTTTATGCCATTCACTGAACGTGAGAGTCCATAATTTTAGCAACCACGAATCGAGATTTTAACGTAGCAACTTGGGTAGACGAAGCGCAAAGCATAAGTTGTCTTGTGTATGTTCATCTCGCGTTTTTGTTAAGGAATTTCTTATTCTACTGTTATCCGATAGCATATGTTAGGGTTAGTTTTAGCTGGTTGACTCCTGCATCGATTATAGACCTGCTGGATCTTTGTAGTGCTAAATAGCGGTTCAGGTCCTGGAGTTGGAAGTAGTCGTTATACGATTTTTGTGATGTTTAAGCGTGTTTTGATACCTATGCTTGAAATTTCCTCTAGTTCGCTAATTAATGACGTCTGTGGATACCTGAGACGTGGTCTTGCAAAGGTCGTATAGAATCAAAGGTGCTGCACGGATGTCTCACTCATGGCTGCCTCTCTTCATTTCTAAGTTTTTTGAGGTAGCACATTCACAAATTAGGTGCATCTTCGTCCGTTGCCGTTGCACATGATCTTGGGCATTTTGAAAGCGGTTTAAAGGCTCTGTGAATCCTGGAATCTAGTAGATGGGCAGTTACCTCAATGCAGCTACTTAATTCACTGCTTTCCAAATCCTGACAGTATTTTTATTACGTAACACGATGTGAGACCATTGGTTTAACTGATTAGTGGTATTAAACAATTCTACAAACATCAAGCAGCCAGAAAGTCTGGTTGATGCCCTGCCCGTGAGGGGTAGGGGTTTAAAAATTTTGCCGCAGTAAGGCTTGCTTGTTGTAAGAGGCGACTAAAATTCAAAAGTTCCCGCGGCAGTTGGGTCTTTATACCGGAACGACCAAGAGCTGCCATTCCCGCAACACTCCCCAAAAAGCACTTTGGAGAATTTTTTGCGGCTACAATAATAACAACAACAACTGGTCTAGGCTCAACTCAGCGCAATAGATACCGGCGGCCATTCCGTCAGGTATTTTAGTGATCAGTGTAAGCGTTGTGTTAGATAGTTAGTTGTTGCCTGAATGCGAGCACCTAGGCCTGCTGGCGAGTTATGATACCAAAGTTGGTTGTGTGAGATCTCTCTTATCTCTCAAGCCTTTTAGTGTGTTTTATGAATCCTACAACACACTTGCCGAAGCTTATCTGCAAGACACTCGAAATGAAAATTTTCTAGTGTAGCCCCTCACTGAGAACTGTGCAGTGGAAACGGTAGCATAACAAAGACTCCTCCCCTTATATTATATGTATGTCACTGCAACTGTGACAAAAGTCTCAATCAGACAGTGCTCGTTTATAACGTCAGATGTAATGATAATGGAGGCCCAGTTTTTTCTTCAATCGATGGCTAGATTTGCCTGGTTACATCGAATGTGGTTTCCTTCGTACCATTAGCTATGAGACCAACTAGTGAAGGTGGATTTTCCTTTTCTAGCCTGTTCGTCCACTGCACAGTTCGCGAGAATGTTCTGTGCCTGGAAGTTTGGGTAACCGTTCGAGAGAAGTTATTAGAGTAGGTCTTAGTGCTCCTTACAGTATAGGACTTTTCAAGCCGCATTCCACTACATTAAATTATCATAGCGCAAGTTTGGCTTTATCACACTGCTTAGCAGCAGTACATGAGCTGAAGCCAACCGCTTCACCTCTAACATTATTTTCCTTCTCTAGAACTATTCCGAGATACTTGAGTACAACGACTCGGCTTATAATAAACTGTAGGTCCCTCGCTTTGCTGGAAAAAATAACAAGCAAGCCGCATATCACAAAATGGAGGAAGAGTTCAACCGATTCAACCGATTTGCTCAGCGGTTATGAAGAGGGTCTGCGTAACAACAACCCACTTTCGGTAAACAACTTATCGGCCGCTCAGCAACCACTACCGCTCTCTCTCTCTTTTATTGCTGCGGAGTTAGCAGTTTAGTTTAAGAGGCTAATACGCGCCGTTGAGACTAGGGTTAAGAGCTTGAGAACAGCAACTCAGGAAAATGACCGAAAATTTTATGAGAATTCACAGCGACTTACTGAGGACCCATTTTTGAACCCTGGATGGATATCATTGATTTTACAGTGGAGAGAACTGATAAATGGAACTTGGTGACATCCTCCGAATTATACTTTATAATAAAAATGTCTGTTCACTGGTACAAAAGGTTATGTATCCAGTCACCCCGACTGTAAAAATAAAAATATCATTAATATGCCGTACGTATACGCTAACTCCGCCGAACTGTGGGTTCAAACCAATCAACAAACGAAATTAGCCTGGAAAATTAATGCACCAGCCACACCAAGGTGTGTAGGTCATTAGGGGTCATCGTGGTGTTTACAGTCGCCGCTACGAGCTATCGGGTATGAAGTGTGCAGTGCAATGAAAAGCGATCAACACACCGAACCCGATGAGCTCATCTCATATAAGCTAGATCAGTTGCAGATCAATACAGGGCAGATTGAATATTGGAATATTAAATATTATTAGCGACGAGTAGTAAAAAATCCACGAAAAGAGCAAAGAGTTTGAACAAACAATAAATACGTGCGGCATAGTGAGGCAAACAAATCATTTTTTAGTACCGTAAAAAAATGGGTGCGCACACTGGAGCCAAGCAAACACGAGCCAAACGCTAACACAAGATCTGTAGACATTTTTAAGTAACAACAATAACAACTACTACAAATGTATAACTTGAGGGAATAAAGTCTTTGGAAAGAGGCATAGAGATCCATTTGGAATTCGTTGGAGTAGCAAATGTGAAAAGTTAGTGGAAAATTTGCATTTACATTTCATTGCAAATGGGCAAAGCGAAATGAGCGAATGTACCGCAGCATGCCACGATGTCTTAGACATACCTATATATACATGTATATTACATATAAATACACAAACATGCCGCATGCCCCATGCAATGTGGGGAAAATTGATTTGTTCGCTGGCACCATTGTTCACCCGGTCGTCTGGTCTGGTCTGGTCGTCTGGCCGTCTGCTGCACAATTCCAACTGAGACACCTCAGCTGTTTAGCTATGGGCCAATGGGCCATGGTAGTATCAGCGTTAGATAGTTGCATTGTAGTAGTGATGTTATTGTTGATTATGCTGATTATACAGTCGGCCATATTAATGTTAATAATATGCAATGGTTTCGAGATCCAAGTTTATTTGCTCTTTATTTTATGTACTTTTGGTGTAGAGTATTGAAAGTTATTTTGCCTGCTACTCTTGCCAGTAGAATAGGAATATCGCCCTATGCAGGTGGCAGATTTTGATGAACGCAAATGAAAATATTTCTAAAATGGCTCTTTTTCGATGGAACAGATCAAAATCCTGTCGATTATTCAATATCTTGCGACCCCATGGTTATAACTATTTCGTCTCCTTAGCTCAATGCCATGCCTGCACCTCTTCAAACTCCAATCTCTTGTGTTTTTGTACGAAGATTTTTATATTTTTTTGGAAATTAACTTTAACTTTGGGCTTGGAGAAGGGCCTGACCAATCATTTTTATTCGTTGTTCGGGGGGTTTCAGATGGTGTAGTCTTCAAATTACCATCATCATTCGGATTCTCCTTGCATCCTCTATTATTCCGCTAGGGTATCTTTCCCTGAAAGTACCATATATGCTCTGAATATTTGCAATGCCGTGATATTTGTATCTGCCCGCAAGTGCACGCTCTATTAACCATGATCGATGTACGGGAACATACTCGAGGATTGATTTATCCGAGGATTGATTTATTTGAGTTGCCCACAATAACGGACACAAGATGGCCCCCTGTGGAATGCTTTCGCATACGGCTCTTCTATTACTTAATATGACTGCTCTAATGGCAACTAAAAGAGATATTTCGCATCGTCGTAGGTAGTTGAAAAGGGTTTGCGGAGAAGGTTCTAGGCTGACTTAACGAGAAGAAACACTTGTGTCAATGGTCAGTTTATGTATCTAATACCTTGTTCGGACTGATATTAAAAATATATTTTCCTAACAAAAATTGATTTTCGCGCTAAAACTAGTGTTTCGTTCTTGCGAAATCTGTCAAACGAAAAGACATCCAAAACCAGTTTTCGTTGAAAACGCGGATCAATGTTGAAACCCGTGAATGTACGATTTTCATATGGCAACGGTCTTTTCTTCACTCCGTCTATTAAGAAATGCAAAGATGCAAATCGATGACAACATCATCCCGGCTTGTACTCGACCATGCTTTAGAGGAAATGTCTGAGCTTGGCCTTAACGAAATTAACAATTTGTTACTTTCAATAACAAATGCTAAAACATTAGAACACAGAGCCTTTAGGTACTGTAGTAAATATTAAGCCCAAAGGTGATCTGCTGGCTCTAGCATGTTTATTTATGAGCTCGCATAAAAATGTTTGTTCCTATTATCAGATTTTTAATAAGAGCTGCTCCACTTCTGTCAAGTCAGTGACAACTCTCTCTCCCCACCAGTGAACATCCTCTCAGCTTTTGACTTGAAGGCGCGAGAATGTGTATGATTTTTCCAGTGTTTTAAATATTGTACATACGCATTAAAAATTTGTTTCCGAAATTTCTACAAATAATTTCCAACCTTACCTCTTTTCACTTAAAGGAGTACGTGATAGTCCCCTTATTGACTTAAGCTGCTCTGAGAGCTCAAACCAGATCTTTACCATCATCCTTGACCTGGGTGGATCATGAGCTGAAGTAGCTCCGGGTGACTTTGCAAAAACCCAAGAAGATTTGAAGGGTATGTGGCGTGACGAAAAGCAAAAACAGCCCAAGACCAACTCAGTGGCACTGACCATTCAAAGCTAAACATAAAACCAATTGCGTCTGCTATATGAAGCGTATGGCTGCAACAGCGTCTGACGCAGAAAAATTAAAGAATGGTACGAAACAATGCAAATGTCCGAATGCTCATTCGGGAGCAAAATATCCAAATACCTCCATGCGACACAGAAATTTTCAAAGGTGATTACCTTTCTTGGCTGTGATTCAAAGATTTGTTTACATCCATCTACATTCTCAATCAATGCATATCCGCAGTTGAGAAAATATACTAACTCAACTAGAAAACACAAGGCGAGGCAAAATAAATTGTCCGAAGTTGTCCTTTAACTAATTATGTCTTTGATATAGCTTGGAAGAGCTTAATCTACCCATCCAAGAATAAACATATTTCGGTTTGAAGGCAGTGAGTGGAGTGAATGCGGTAGCTCCATTTAGCTCGGCACTTAAATGTCATAACATTTTTATTTCTAATTGCGATTCTATTTTAACATATTTATGCTCAACAAAACCGCCGGAATGCTCCCCCATTGGCTCTATGGGAACAAACCATAGAAACTAAACCGGACTGTACATAAATTATGTCCTTCAAGACATCACACTCTGTTCACATCTAACATAAGTAGTTCAGCCAAAAGTAACTGCCCCAAGGAGGACCCCAAACCAAACAGAGGAAAACCCTTCAAGTCAGGCTCAGCATGTGTTAAAAATGTCAACACATGCTTTGCAGATACAAGTAGAGGAATACTACTAGGTACGGCACGTGGAGAGCATAGCCAGCCCAGCGGTTTTAGGCTCAAGTATCGGGACACACGCTTCAACCACGCATTGATATTATTAAAATTAACCAAAAGAATGGTGAAAACCTGGCAGAGACGGTTTGTAAAACTGCATGCCACACAAGCAACGAAACCATCGATATTTTAAGGGAAAAGTTTACGGACCATGCCACATAGATCCTGTGGTTAACATCTTTCGACTTCTTCCTTTGAGGCTGCGTGAAAGATGAAGTCTACGCTAGTAGACCGACCGCGATTCATGACCTCAAAGATAGAATTTGTGATTTGGCTAATATTGTTTTTCATTATTAATGGCATACCTTTCTCTTTACATTGAAGATAACATCTGATCATTTATCTCAAAAGATTCCATTCCATTCATTTCCATTTCTTTGAATGTCAAAATAACACCTCTTATTGGAAAACCCTGTACTAGTATTATGCATGTTCCAGAGTTTTCATAGTTGACAATGGAATTAATGGATTTACGTTTCATTCCTCTTACCTGACCTTTGTTGCTCAATGGCTCCTGCTGGAACAATGACCAGATTATCCGAGGTCGTTTTATGTATTATTACTACCAAAGAAGCAATGATTGAAGATTGATCTGGGCTATTTTGATGCTCGGCGTAATTGGATCTAATTTGTCTGGTCCTTAAATCGGATAGCATGAGGTCCTCAATATTCCTCTGAATTGCCAATTAGTTAGCCAAAGTGACAACGTCATCTGCTACAGTAGCTGATGGGTGTATGTCTGTCTTCGGCGCTGCTTTTTCATGATCTTTCCTTATACCATATACATATGTGCCTTGTATTGCAGCTTCCATAGGATCTTGCTAAGCATTTTCTTTCTACCTCCCAGACCTCCATGGTTTGGTATTTTAAACTGAAGCTGCAGTTTATCCATGCTACCTTCTTTATTTTCCTTTAGCATATCTATGTGGATGGTATAGTGTGTTGGCCTGTTTTGGTTTTATTGGGGGTGAGGATATATCTTCGCCAATCCGAGTAGTCAATTCTTGCCATTCAGCCGTATTGTTATCCCTAAAGTCAGCAATAAAGAGTCCTGGCCTGAAAGAAACCATTGTGAATGTTAGTGGTTTCTACCAGCCGTCGGCCGCCTCGGGGAATATTGCATAATTGACAGTCGTTTCGAGTCGTTCCGATCCAACTGTCGTGGGAACTATTGACTTTTAGTCGCCTCTTGCGACAGGCATACCTTGAACTCTTGAACTCCTAGCATGCAGGCGTTCTTGAATCTCATGAGATTCGGTCATTCTGACCGCTTTCATAGCCTAATCTTAGCTGTACCCATGGCGAGGCCTCAGTGTCTGTTGCTTTGAAATACAATAGATGACCAGTTCTGCTGCCAAATGCGGAGTCTGGTCTCAGTACTTCTGAACACCAGTGCATAAAACTTATCATGGAGTTCACTTGTTTTTGCTTTCACTCCTTTCGCCTTCAATTTTTGATTGCTTTTAGTTATTTACAGTAATTACAAAAACGCAAAAAATTAATTTCAGTAATTTCTTTTCGCTATGCGTAACTAACAAATCTTACGGTATATTTACTATTGTGGTAATGAAAGACTCTTTTACAGCCAAGCTCAGCGCAACGCAACTCATCTTTGCTTATTATTTTAAATTCTTTCCTCGACTGCGGAGTTAACTGGCGACATTGAGTCAGAATGAGCCAGCACCTTAGGCGTGTAATTTGCAGTAAATTACGAAAGATCAACGCTAGAGGTCGTTGCTGTTGTTGCTTTTAATGCGGAAGCACGCATACCGACGGCAGTAAAAACACAACGATTAGATTGAGAGAATAAGCAATTAACCAGCTGACATTTGTCAAATATGTTAAGGAGAATGTTAAAATTGCAAAAATTCGTATTCTAAGGAGTGTTGACGAAATCTGGTGTGACAAGAGCTAGTTGAGTTGCGAGTGGTTATGAAGGGTAGCAAAATTAACTAGTTCCCATGTGCCAATATCTGTACAGCTTATCATTTCAGATTAGTCGAATTAATGCTCGATACCACTTAGCTAACTACTACCTGACTACCCATCCAATCGAAAATGACCTTTATTGTGGCCATCTCGTTTGGGCCCATTCACCGAATGTGAGTGATTGTCGTTCGGTTTCAATTCCTTCCCGAGTGGGATTTTGTAAGCTCGCAAACCAAGATCCTTTCGCAAAATCTTCTATAAAGTGGATGGGCACATCTTCGTACCGCTGAGGCCATTATCCACTGGAGTACACGTCGTGCGAAGCTGATTCATGCTTGCTTGAATTACCCACTCTGCTGAGCAATTATGTCGATCGAATATTGGACGCAGCGCTCGATGCATCGCTCGAAAATAACCGAATATTTAGTAAAACTCTAACAAACTTGGTAGGTTTGCCATTTTTATTGGTTACCAAAATGACTGCCATAGGTGCAGGAAAAGACCTAGCTTCCATATAACTTTTGATAGATTTATGAGCATATTATAATCATAAGCGGAGTATCTGTTACACCCGAACTCAGTATTTTCTTTGCTAAAATTCTCAGGCAATTACAGTGTTGGAAAAAATAATAGAAAAAATATTCTTCTTTGCGCTTCAATCCCAATTGCTAATTATGTACGAAAAATATATGCATGAAACCAATTGCACATGTGCACTGATAACGGTGCTTTATTTTGTTCTCCTTTTTGAGTCATTTTCGCAGCAAATATTTGCGCTGTTCGCTAAGTTTGCAGGTCAATACGTGTTTTGGCTGGAAAAAAAAATAGAAACATCTTCGAATTGTGCGAAACTTTTGACTTAAATTGGCTTTTTTAAACAAAAAAACGTATAGTTTAAATACCTTAAGGTGAGTTAAGCTCAAAATTAACCAATTTGTCAAAATACCGTTCTACATTTGGATATTATTTTCAGAATGGGTCGAGGAGTACATTGCACTGATGAAGATCGAGAAATTATGAAAAAAATGAAAGAAGATGGAAGCACATTAAAAGAAATTTCTGAACTAATGCAGTGCTCCCTAAAAAAAGTGTTTTCCGCAGTTCACTTTGTAGCGACAAAGGAAAATCGAGGAAGAAAGCGTGCCACATCAAAAAGGTTTGACGACTTGTTGATTCGCGAATCAAGAAAAGATCCTTTTCTTTCGTCGAATGAGCTCAAAAATCAATTAAAGGCATCAGTATCTAGTCGCACAATAAGGAACAGGCTGATTGAGAAAGACCTCAAAGCATATTCAGCAAGAAAAGTACCATATCTGAGCCAAAAAAATATTGAAAAAAGACTAACTTTTGCAAAGCATCACCTATGCCGCCAAAATTGGAATAATGTCCTTTGGTCTGATGAAACTAAAATTAATTTGTTCGGATCAGATGGGAAAGCTCATGTAAGGCGCCCAAAAAATACTGCCTTCGATCCAAAACATACCAAAAAGACCGTTAAACATGGTGGAGGTAATATTATGCTGTGGGGATGTTTTTCTGCTTCAGGAGTTGGTCCGATATTCTGGATAAAAGAAAAAATGTGTGCTCCAGACTATTTAAATATTCTCCAAAATGTAATGTTGCCATATGCTGAAGAAGAAATGCCTCTTAAGTGGGAGTTCCAGCACGATAATGACCCCAAACATGCGTCAAAACTCGTAAAGAAGTGGTTACAGGATAACGAAATAAATGTAATGGAGTGGCCTGCTCAATCACCGGATTTAAACCCGATTGAGCACTTGTGGGGGGTGCTAAAAAAGAGAGTTGGTGCCTTTAAATGCAAAAACAAAAAAGATTTGTGGGAAAAAGTGCAATCCGAATGGTACGGGATTGATGCCTCAATTTGCGCCAATTTAGTGAAATCAATGACTCGTAGGTGTTCCTCAGTTATAAAAAGTAATGGCTGTACCACTAAATATTAGCAAAACCACTATTTCAGTTTAAAAATTTAGAAAAATTATCTCTCACTTGTATTTTTGCGTTTTTTTCTATTATTTTTTCCAAGCTCAAAAAATGAAATTAATTTTTTACGTTAATGGAAAATCAAAAGAAAATATTTTTGTTCCTTATTATATAAGTTACCTATATATATGTTTAAAAAAAATAATTAAATAAATGTTAGTTTCTTTTCCTATGAAATATTTCAAGTTAATGGACGAAAACAAGCTTTTTCTATTATTTTTTCCAACACTGTATTTGTTTGCTCTGATTCCTGATCGTTACCCATCCGGTTAAAAAGCGAAACTGCTTTGTCAAAAGAAAAGTCTTGAATACATTATGCGATCCTCAGACCGACATAGTGAAGTCAGGTATATCTTTGGGCAGGTCTTTAGAAGATTTATCGTTAACCCAAATAATATAAAACTGGCTGAGCAAGATACGAGGACATCAACTAGTTTGGTAGTGGGCCCTTCCCAGTTAAGTCCCGGGTTATTCCTGGCGCATGCCCTCAAATCGTGATCCTTTGCGGGAGTACTCATCAAAAACACACAACCTTGCTAGGCTTGTAGATTTCAATTTGGCACACGTTTATGTAGTACGCCGCTTGCTTCAAAATCTGCTTCCGCTTGCAGCCACACCTCTGGTGAACAAAAGCTGCAAATAGACAGCGAACCCTTATACAGAGTGGTTTATTGAAGCTTCCTCTCTTTTAGCCGTGACCCAAGGCTCCGCATGACTCCGCTTGACTTTAATTGCATTCTAATAAGCTTGACTACATCTCGTTACACCACAATTGTTCGGCTATAATCGCGTAAGCGGTGCCTACGTCAATGAAGAAGAAGAAGGTTGAGAGAGATAAAAAATTCCAATAAAGTTGTTTGACTTCAGCTATTGTCAAAAAAAAAAAGTTAGACACCTCGAAGTCATTTTACCCTAGTACTAAAGTGTCAACATGTTAAGAACCATATCTCTCTAACTTTGAGGTCTGTGCATCGATTTTACCCGTATGTGTAGAGATCAAGATAAGGATAATTGGGCAGGACTAAGTGTGTTTTGATTAGAGATCAATGAACTTTTTACGGATTGACTGATGCAGTATGGAAGGACAGTTGGGAAGTTTGATGTAGAAAATTCGCCATCGACTCTGGATAGTAAGGGGCTTTTGTAATGAAGTAAAGTCTTCTACTGATCTTTCTTTCCTTTAAGACACATAATCTCCACAGCTAGGTGTCGAGTTAAGAATTGTTGGATGTCAAGTTAGTTACCGATAAAGTTGTCTAACTATTGCGGGGTTACTTTCCTATGACCAGCACTAGGAAAAATTCTCTATTGATAGAACACTGGACAGAGTTCAGCGGACGGTAGCTATTCTCCATTACAAGAGTTCTACCGTCCACTCCATCAAAAGCCTTGAAAACTGTTCTAAATTTTCTTATACTGGATCTGTACTGCAAAGTTCAAGCGAGATGCAACGCTGCTAGACTGGACGCGACTAACCTTGGAGTTATTGCACAAAAGAGCACGCCCGGATATTGTCTTTCTCACAATTTTCCTGCGGATTTGGGCTATGCCATCCGCACACTTACTCTCTGTCTTCGGCAAAACTCACGCCGAAGCTGGCTTTCGAAAAAAAAGACAAAACCAGATGGCTTAATAAAAGAACTTTTAACGTGACTAGACAGCTTTGGCCTGTATTGGGCGCTAGAACTTCTTTAGGGACCGGTTCACCATCAATGCTATAACGTGTATACTAAGTAGATATTATTTAATGGGACTGCACGCTAGCAGAATGGGATACTTTTCAAATGATTTTTGTCAAAGCTGCAACTTGGAAACGTCTGTCGAGCGCTAACTCTGTCACTGTCCAGCCCTAAGCACTATACGACATAAATATCTAGGATAATCTTTGTTTGATTGCCTGGTTGAAGTACAATAGCAACGGCTAGTATAGGCAGCATAAAATCGCTCATAACGCACCCGAAATGGTTCGCGTGCAATGGGCCTTCAGGTCTAAGTGACCTAATCATCAGCCGCGTCAACTCAACGCAACCTCTCTTATAAACTCTTACATAATATATTCTATCATGGTTGGAACATCACAACTTCTTTAGAAACTAATTTTCCAAGCCTACCTAAAAAAATTGTGCTCAAACTGCTGCGCCACCGTTAAATTGCTTTGATCACCCAATTGAATTGATGAAAATTTCTTTTCCTTCTTTTCATTTCACAAAACTGCCAACCGGCAATACGGCAGCCGCGCTTAATTTGCAAGCATCCCTGTGAATATTGGCGTGCGGCCGTAGAAATGCATCAATAAAATCCAATAAAAGCTCGACAATCGATGTTTCGATGTGCGACAATTGGCAGCAATGCGACGCGCGACGTGCGACGTGCGACGTTTACTGACATGACACAATTGCCAAAGTGAATCACAGAGCGGCGGCAGTGAACGCAAGAGAAAGCAACAGACGCAACAAAGACCAATTGACCGACCAGCAGATTGACGGAACGTTGCTCAAATTACAAATCAACGTACAAATGAATACGCAAATTGCCGATACAATAACGAAAAAATGGCAGCACCGTCAGCGATGTCCGTCGCAATGTCCATTGATGGCTGCTGATGCTAGTGGATGACGGCCAGCGTCTGGGGGCTGCTGAAACGGCTGCAACGGCTGAAACAAAGCGGCGTGTGGACGACTAGGCAGCTGGAGATATGGGGACATGGAGACACTGGTTCAATCAGCTGCCGAATGATGGTCAGTTGGTGTTGTTGTAAGTGAAACGATTGCAAGCAACATACATACATACTTACGACATACATAATGCTTCTTCTTTTTTTGTTGGATTCCAATATTGCCCGCCTTTCATGGCGATTAAATGGTTAAAATGGTCACTTGAATGGCTGCCGTCGCTTGCGCTGTTTAACAAGCCCATAATTAGTTGCGCTTTTCACTTAAATTGTAAGCAAACAGACCGACCAACCGACCAACCGACCAAGAGACCCACCGACAGACCGATAAACCAATAATATAATTTATAATAATAATAACAACAACAACAACGAGATAAAAACGAAATTGCTGCAATATATAATAGCAATAAGTGTACAAAAAAGAAACAAAAAACAAAACAAAACAAAAAAAATGAAAAATGCAAATAAACAACGAGGTAAATGCAGCAAAACGATTGAAAGCTCGAGTAAATAAGCCTCTGGAGCGAATGAACGATTGAACGCATGAACGCATGAGCGAATGAAGGCTGACAATTGCCTATATGTATGTATGTCGAGGATTTAATTGAAAGGATGTGGCTGGTTGGCTGGATGGCAGGTTGGGCATTGAGCACTGCTGGCACACCGCTGGTCAGTGGCCGTGCATTCGTCGGTGTGAGTGGTGCAGAAGCGTAGCAGACAGGGAGCAAATTGCTGACCACAATAGCTGCATGCAGTTTTTACTATTTGCATGCACTGCTAAGGGTCCACCTCATTCCACAACGCTGTGGAGTGGGAAAAATGAGTAACTGAGTTTGATTGAATTGATTTTGGCACGTACTACACGATTGACACAACTCCTTTCGTTTATTGAAATTGTAAGGCGAGCATTGTATATTTATTTATTTATTTTGTTGTTGTCGGTCTTCTGCTGTGTTACTGTAATTTGTTGGCAATTTACCATAAGTAATTAAGTGAAGATAAAAGAGAATGAGTATTTGTTGGCTGTGTGTTTATACTGTCAGTTGGGCGTAACTTATAATCAAAAGCTTTCTGAAGCTACATTTTGAGCTCGGATTTGTCGTCTTGGACAGAAGCTAGCAACTTAGATAATGTTTCTTACCGAACGAAGCTCGAAGGAGAAAACATTAAGAGCCGTCACAAAGCTTGTAGTATGTTCAAACTGGCAGGCTAAACATGTTAAATGGGCTCGAACTTGTTAAATGACAAAAACGGTTAAAAAAAAGTCAAATCCCGTGTAATTGTTTCTTGTAAATTGAACTTATTGAGCTATTTAACATGCAGAAAGCTTTCTTTACAAACTAATGAAACCTAGCTTTTTATTAGGCGAACAATAATGGAGGCCGGGATGGGTCCATATGGAGAAGCTTACGCAAGTGAGCACATTTTTTTACTGCCATTCACCTGGGAGTGGCCAGAAACGACTCTTATATGTAAGTTCAAGCAGCTCATGGCTTCCGGTCTTATACCAAGTGTCCACTGGGTAGCCAACAAACATCCGTTTGGAGCCAAATTGAGAAGGCAAATTCCCCTGCGGTTGTGCGCAGGGTTTGAGACCCATCACTTGAAAAAGTAATCCAATGAAAAAGAACAAAATGCCTCGGAAGAGAGACCTCCGTAAACGTTTTAAGAATAACAATTTGAGGGCATGCTCTTGGAATATGCGTTTCCTTAATTGATAAGTTGCCGCTGCCCAGCTGCTTGATGTACTCGAAAGATTAAAGGCTGATATCACGGCCTTCTAAGAAGTGTGATGGACGGGACAAGCACGAAACTGAGTAGGTCTATGTGACATTTACTACAAAGACTATATAGAGGAGCGCAAATTTGGTGTCGAATTTGTGGTGGGAGAGAGACTCCGTCGTCGAGTACTGTCATTCACCATGGGGGATCAAAATTGTACTTGGCGACATCAATGACAGGGTGGGAAAAGAAGGTACCTTCGGAACAACTCTCGGAAAAACTAGGCTCTACAACGAAACATCCACAAATGAGTTGAAGCTGTTCAACTTTACCGGGGCCCGCAATATGATTGTCTGTAGTGCTAGTTTTCTACCTACCCGACTCACAACCATATCGATCATGTTGTGACGAACGGACGACATGTATCCAGTATTCTAGATATGCGTACGTTCCGAGGAACTCAGAACTACATACATATACATAGGAAACCTCTTTCTGGCTTCTGGTTAATTTACATTCGATTTTTTGTTCCTTCGTATCCACCCGCACACAGAGTCTTCCTTTTCCTTTGCTTCCACTGACGGATATTGCAACAAAAACTTTCTAAGCTGGAGTGTTCTCATCAATCTAGACCACATGACCCAGCAAGCGTATCCGATGTCTCTTATTTCATTATGAATGTCTTCGGATATAACCCACACCTCATTGTTTGTTCGGTTGCGGTGTTCGCTGTTGCCAAAGCGTAAAGAACCATAAACCTTACGCAAAGCAAAACATATGTACGAGTACGTCACGATTGTTGAAGCGAATGATGTCAATATCATCGTGCACCAGCAGTATATCATCGAGTATACAGAAGGCTGCCTAAAAATCGACGAAGAGGTGGGGTACGTCGATCTGGTCTTTTCCAAGATTAAGCGCGCGGTGAATATCATGTCAATAGTGGATTTACTAGGCCTAAAACCACACTGATTAGGTTCAATCAGTTTGTTTACTGTGGGGCTCAGTCTTTCAAACCTTAATGCGTGTTTGAAGGTTGGGCAATGATACATCTGATGAATCTGAATTTTAGGCGAATAAAAAAATTATAGCAACTAGAGGTTAGCAAAATGTTTATATTTTTTCAACGCCAAAAAAAAAAATCAGAAAATTTATTTTTGTTTCCCTTTTTATTTTGGTGAAGTAAAAATTCAACATACATAAATGAACTAGTATACAACTAGTATAAAGCTGATGTATTATCGGAAGATTTACAGTCCGTAGGACAACGCCGTGTTAAAAAATATCAGTTGCTTACATGGGAAGTAGATGAAAGATGAACTAGTTACTAGTTAGGGCACAAATGCAAACCAGTTGGATTTTGGATAACAACTACCCTGCAGGATAGTACTCGTATTGGTATTTTTCCCTGAGTATTCATGTGTCTACATATGTAGTATATAGTAACATATATATGTATGTATGTATGTATGTACATATGTGTTCAGCAATCAATCCCTTGAACACAATTTGTTTAATAAAAACTTCCTAATTGACTATTAATTACTCACACCATTCCCCATCAAAACTTTTCTTGTGTTTATGGCTTTCTATATATGGTACATACGCATCAATTGTGGTGCTTACAAGTATTAAAAAATTTGTTTGTGTTACGTGGAGGTGCAAAAGTTCGTAGAATGAAAAGTTTGTACTGGAAATAATTTTTATTTCTTTTTTCAAATAAATAAATTGAACACTTTTCTGAATCTGATATTTTTTATGAATCTTTATTCTTGAAAAATTATATTTTTCTCAATTTTTTTTTATAATTCGCAGCGTTTCTATGCAATGCAAGTCTGCCTTGTGAGTTGCCGGACATGCTTAGCCTCGAAAAGGTTAACAAAATATTGGTTAATATGTATATTATTTTTCTTATATTTGTTTTTTAGAATATTCTCCCAAAACCGCAAAAAAGATAGTCAATTAGCCTGTCATTTATTATATTTTGAACGGCGTCTCCTCTTCTCTATACCTTTTCCATTCCTTTCATTTCATGGATTTTGCTACCCCACGAAGACACGCCATTTATGGTAAATTGCTGTCTTTATTTAAGCTAAATTAATAGTTAAGAAAACAAATATGGTGACGAGTGAAACATTAATAATTGAATAATTTACAAAAGCAAATAAGGCCATTGGGTGTTGGGCGTTGAGTGAAAATTGTACTGAGCTGTAACTACACAATTAACGAGCCCCCCCATTATTCCGCGCGCATATCATATAGCTTCAAATTACAATTGATTTTTATTTTCCTTTTTAAATTTTTTTCGTTTATTGCTTTGGTGGTGAGGACATGCGATGATCGATAGAAAATATTATATATGTAGGGTTCTCAGTCATTTCGGTTAATTATTACCTACCCTTGGCGCAGTTTAAATAAATAGATCGATACTTTTAGTTTATTTTAATTCACATCTTCATTATTTAATTCATATTTTATTGTTTAATTAACATTTTTAAATAACGCTTAACTTTAACAAACACATTTATTGTAATTATTATTTTAGAAATACAAAGTAAAATTCACATTTGATGGTTAACTTATTTTATATTTTAGAATTAAGTGTGCTTGTTCAAATACTCTTTCTAGACTGACTCATTTTCAAGTTAGAACCGTTGCTCTTTTTTCATCGTCCGTTATAGTGTCCGTTATAGTGTCCATTAGTACGCTTCGTCTCGTCAGTGTTGTCGTCAAAAATAGTCCAGGGATGCATTTAATAACATATATGTATGTATATCACAATAGAGGCTCAGCTCAAATTTTATCATCCTCCAGAAAACGAAGGAAAACCTGTTTTTGAGCTCTTGAAATATAATATTTTAAATGAAGAAAATACTAATTTTTTGATTGAATCAGAGTTTTTTTATAAGAAATATTTATATTTATAAAGATTTGATTAAAAAAAAATTATTATAAAAATTGTTTTTGTGAAAAATCATTGTATCACGAACGATAGACAATGACGGCCTTTCTAGACACAGAATAAGCCTTGAACAATATAAAGTTAAGTACAATAATTGAGTCCCTGTCACATGGCCTAAACGACATGCAAATGGATAAAGTCGATGCTTATGGGCAGAATGATCCTCAGCAGTGGGAGGGAAGAGGGACTCCTCAAGGGAGGGTTCTTTCTCCGCTTTTATGGATGATAGCGCTGAACGATAGAGCACCTACTCTAACTTAAGGAGGAGCATATGTGTATGGAGACGACGTCGTTTTGATGGTATTGGTTTTGTTTTCTTTAAATCAGGGAGATTATGGAAAGAGCTATGGGCCGGACTAGGTATTAACCTTAGAAAAACAAATATCTGGGGGTGGAGATCCATACCAAAAGGAAAGCTTATATTGCCTACTACATTTACAAGAGAATACTTGGCGGGAAATAGAGTCTTAAACCGAATATAGTCATGTGATTGGGTACAGCTGTCATTAGCATTATTGAGTATGGAGAAGATGTTCAGTCAGAGAGGTAGGTACTATTTCAATCTATATCAATGGGTCCAAAATAAATTGCGGAGGAACTTGACATCTCTCTCTCTCTCTCTCTCTCTCTATCCGTCTATCAAACTTAACTATCATCTTCTAAGCGGAAGTACTATGTCTAGAGAAGGCCTATACAGCTCTATTAAATAGCTACAGGAGGGTACAGAAACCTACTATACCAGGTGTGTTTGTTGAAGTTAGCCGGTTTTTTCGATAAAGAAAACACTTAATTTTCAGAGGAATCTCAAAATTTTTTTATTCAAAGTATTGACCATTGGTTTCTACATGTTTCGCCCATCTCTCAGGCAAATTATGGATACCATTCCAAAAAAACTTTTTCTCTTTCGAGGCAAACCATTCGACGAGCCATTTTTCGACTTCTTCAAAATTAGCGAAGCACTGCTCTGCAAGGGAGTGTCCCATCGATGCGAAAAGGTGATAGTCGGAAGGGGCGAGGTCTGGAGAGTACGGCGGGTGCGATAATATTTCCCAATTAATGTGTCTTTCACCAGTTTAGCGGTATGAGACGGCGCGTTGTCATGTTGCAAGATAACTTTGCCATGTCTTCGAGCCCATTCCGACCATTTTTCGATCAACGCATGATTCAAATTGATCATTTGTTGTCGGTAGCGATCCGTGTTCACCGTTTCACCAGGTTTTAACAACTCGTAGTACACCACACCACACTGGTCCCACCAAACACAGAGCATTGTCTGCAGTCGATGGGCCAGCTTCACCAGGGGAAAGCCATGATTTTTTTCGCTTCGGGTTCTCAAAATAAATCCATTTTCGTCCCCCGTGACAATTCGATGCAGAAAAGATATCCTTTCGAGTCGTTGAAGCAGCATTTCACAAACGGTTTTTCGATTTTCCATTTGTCTATCGTTCAGCTGGTGTGGCACCCATTTTCCATACTTCTGGATCTTTCCCATGGCTTTTAAACATTGGCAAATTGCTCCTCGAGTCACATGTAGTGTTTCTGCCAATTTTTGTTGCGATTGGGTTGGATCAACATCCAATAACGCCTGCAATTCCTCGTCTTCGAACTTTTTCGCTGCACCAGGATGTTCAATGTCTGTCAAATCGAAATCTCCACTTCAACAAACACACCTGGTATACACAGACAGCCAGGCAGCACAGCTGGCCTTGTCGTTGCTAAGTCTGGAGCATCTCTAGACCAATCCGTGGCAGTATTAATAACATGCCTCCTAGAAACGATCAATCGGGGGATTTATATATCGAGCAAATATTTTTTTGCTAAGAATAGATAGAAACCTGTAACCAATTGCAACAAAAAGGAACCAAATATGGCTCAAGTGTGATAAAACAAGCCCTAAGGAATCATCAAATAGGTCCAGGAAAAATATATACAGATTTACAGCTAGTATAACAATTTTTGTTCATCAGGCGCCGTAGCTGGAATGGCTGATATTATAAAAACTTTTTTGTCCACTTTGGCGTTGAAGTCACCAAATACGATTTTGATATCGTGGATTCGGCGACTTCCTTCTATTAAATGTCCCAAAGGCTTATCATTTTCCCTCCTTCTACCGTCAATCACATCACCAGCTGGGCAGTGGCATCTTCCCAATTAAGAAACCGGACACTCCAGGTGCATACCTTAAAAATGGAGTTCTTAGAGCATTTGCTGTGACCGTTTAGATTTTAGTAAAACCTTAAACTGCATATGTTAGATTGGTTCCATTGAAGCTTTCCCTCATTTAGAAGAGACCCAAGACTCCACAGGGATAGGTTATCGCATTTTGCACGTTTCCAGAATGTGTGATATGGACGCAAGAGTAGGAATTGAGTATAGCCCAGAAGCAAGACTACACACCATTACACCCCATCCTCGTCCCACCCTTTGGATAAGTCAAAAAATCTGAATACCTTAGGTTAAAACCGAAACTCGAACTGTATCCCGATGCACTTTGCATATTATTCATGGACTCGAGTCTATAGGCTGCTGTGTGGGTTGTTAAAATCGGTGCAACAGCAGTACGGTTAACCGGTTGGAACTTTATCTGGCTGTTCTTAATATCCGAGCGCAATCTTATGATGTCGTATCACTTAAGGTTGTAAGAAGATTATAGATTGCTATAAAATGACACTTCCGTACCTGCAAAACCTTCGGAAACATTTCGAAGAACAGACGAGGTGGAGTGGAAATAAGGTAAGACAGTCAGAAAACTTAAAAGGGAAGGAGCACTCGATTACTCCGCGTCCCAGGGGCCGTTCGAGTAGCCGTACTCCTTGAGGATGAAAAGCAACTGGAAGGCTCCGCATGTCAACACTCCAATGAGGTCGAAAGAAGGGCAGGTTCAATAAATTCCCTTTTATCCTCTGTAAAGGTTCCGTAAAAAGAATCTGTTGTATTTGGCTCTGCCTCAACGCAATGCAGTCTTGATGCGTCACTGACTACGAGACCGAGATCAACAAGCACAGAAGACTGTGGTACGTTTCGTGCACAATCTGCATCTGTTTATGAGGAACTAAATACGTTCCCACTTGCAACACAAGAAGTGACCGCATTGTGTGCCGATTCCTGGACTGCGCGCTGTGTCCAATATTCGAACGACATAATTGCTCAGCAGAGTCGGTAATAGATAATGCGCATCCTCAGAGATGTGGTGACATTATTGCTGCTGTGGGGCACTGTATAATTAATGCTCATGGAAAAATGTTGTGTTTCATTGAAAATTTTGTGAAAGGATTTTGGCTTGCGGGCTTACGAAATCCAACTCGTGCAAGAATTGAAGCGTTGCATGTTCGATGAATGGGTCCAGAACGAGATTGCAGCCGATCCAGACTTTCCTAGATGAAACTCACGCTTGGTTGAATGGTAAATTGATCAAAAAATTTGGCGCATCGTGAGTTATGATAATTCACAAGTCATTGTTGCGACTAGATCCATCGGCTGGAATATATTTGAGCCAGCTGCGGCAGTTAATTGCCCGAAATCATTTTTAAAACATTATGACACACCCTTATATTTATAATAAAGCTCATTTCGTGGACATAAATTATTTACTTTTTATTTCTGATATTCATTGCGTACGGTTGTGTTCTGAGTGACCTTTTTCGTTTCTCTTTTCTTAATTCTTTCGCATAGTGCGCTAAATACAATTTCTAATTTTCCTTGTGATAAAAACATACATTCATTGGTGTTAAAAAAAGAAGATAAACAATGCCTCCCAGGCGCCCCCCTCTTGGGGATAACAGGTTTGCCCTGCTATCTTCAAGTTCAAAACCTAAAAAAAAAAAAGAAAAAACTAAACACATTTTATTAGAAGAGTTTCCCAATTTAAAAACAGTGAAAAAAGACAACCCCAAATATTTGGTAGTTAGTGCGGTAAATACAGCTAAGCCCTTGAGTAAATTCTCTTGCTTTGCGGTACATAAAGCGCTAAAAAACATAAGCTCGGAAATCATTAATATATCTGAACTGAGAGATGGCAGTTTGTTGCTTTTCGTAAAAAATACTCAGATTGCCGAAAAGTTCATAGCAACAAAATCATTATTCGGAATCTGCGAAATAAAATGTGACTACCACAAAAATCTTAATTGTGTAAAAGGTACAGTTTACGCACCATGCCTAAACGAAGTACCAGATAAAGAAATAATAGAAAATTTGAAAGAACAGGGTGTTGTAACAATTTTTAAATTCCCTAAATATAATAACAATATACCAACTCCAAGCGGTGTTATTCTTCTTACGTTTGACATGTACCGTCTACCCGAAAAAATTGAAATCTCATGGTATACTACAAAGGTAAGACCATATTATGACAATCCTATGAGATGTAAGTCTTGTCAACTTCTTGGACACACGACCAAACGATGCAATAAAAATGTCCCTGTTTGTGACTAATGTGCACTCCCACCCCACTCTCCTTCGCCTTGTTCACGAAAATTTTGCGCAAATTGCTCAGGTAGTCATCCAGCCTCCAGCAAGTCATGTCCCAAGTATATACAAATGAAAGAAATAATTACAATAAAAACAGACAACAAATGTTCTATGCGTGAGGCAATGCGAATGTACAAAATGCAAATCCCTCCCACCCTTAAAGAAACTTCAACCACTACTTCTTATGCTAACATATCAAAACAAAAAACTAACAACATTCAAGAAAACAACAACCTTAACAATGCCGATCAAACTAACTACAACAATAACAATATACCAGTCAAACAAACAAATGAAAACGAAAAAGGAAACGAAGAAAACAACACCACAGTGCCTATACTCAACGCAACAATGTCAACATCAGTCGACGACTCATCTACACATACAATGTTGTCCGCACTACTCTCTCACCTTACTTCTACAGCATTAGACCCCTCCCAACTTACAGCTCCTTCAACGGAGTCCCCAATGATAGAGTGAATAATGCAAATTTTGCAATGGAATATGAACGGTCTATTCAATAATTACCCAGATTTAAATATACTAATTAACGAATATTTTCCTGAAATTGTAGCAATACAAGAAACTCATCTACCCTTTAATAAAACCTTTTACCCTCATAATAAATATTATAGTTACTTCCACAACAATAGACAAAATACTTCGTGTAAGCAAGGGATAGCTCTCTTTATTAAAAAAACAATAAGCCACAAACGTATCCAAATCAGCTCAAACATCTCATGTTTAGCTCTCGAGATAGACATTGGTTTTAAGATTACAATTATTAATTGCTATATTCCCCCCCACCAAAACTTTAATGTCAGAGATATTTCTAATATATTAAACTGCATCGTCACCCCTATCCTAGTAGTAGGTGACTTTAATGCATGGAGTCCCTTATGGGGTTCCACAAATACAAACAGACGAGGTGAAATATTGGAAGACGTGATACTATTACATGACCTTATTGTACTTAGCGATGGTGCGCCAACGCATTTTTCGACCCATGGAACATTCACTCATCCCGATCTTGTTCTAGCTTCAGCTACATTAGCCCCTAAACTTTCCACTCATACCATCGATGATCTCCACAACAGTGACCACTTCCCCATCATAACTACCCTTTCTATCCCTAAAGCCTATAATGTGAAACCCAGACCCAAGTTCCTTACAGATAAGGCAGATTGGTCAACCTTTTCATCCCTTTCCACATCTCTGTCTAATAATAAACCAACTTCCCAAAATGTAAATGCCGAAACTTCTGCGATAAAATCGATTATTCTCTCTGCCGCGCACTTATCTATTCCCCAGTCTAGCTCCAAAAAATTTTCTGCAATACTTCCTTATTGGTCCAACAACCTAAATTATCTAAGAAACAACAAAAAGCACCTGTGGTCTAAATTTAAACAAAATATGACTGATACCAACCTAATAAATTATAAAAAAGCCAATGCCGTATTTAGAAAGGAGCTAAAATCAGCTAAACGTATATCGTTCGAAAAAATCACGGAGAATATAAATCCGTCCTCGAGTCCCAAGAAAATATGGTCAGATATAAAATATCTGACATCCGGTACCCAACGATTTAGTATACATCATATCCAGACAGTAGAAGGTCCAATTTACTCGCAAAAAGATATTTCTGAAAAGTTTGGCCAAACATGGTCATCCCTTTCAAATGATCAAAATTTTCATAACAGATTTACCCTTAAAAAAGAAAATGTTTTAAATGAAAATTATACCAACCCTTACCCACCTCCAAAAGCCCTTATGGTTGACTCACCGATTACTGCAATAGAATTTGACACCACAATTTCATCGCTTTCAGGAAAAACGCCTGGAGCTGATAGAATATCGTATCCCATTTTAAAACATATCCCACTAGTTCTTAAAAATAGACTCGTTAACCTGTATAATAGCATCTTTGATTCCGGAATTTATCCGCAACAATGGAAAATTGCCACTATTATACCCGTCCTCAAACCTAACAAATCCCCCCATCTTATCGAAAATTACAGACCAATCTCCCTTCTCCCCTGTATGTCCAAAGTTATAGAAAAAATTATATCACTTCGAATCATGTGGTATGCAAAAGCGAGTGGCCTTATGGACCCCCATCAATTCGGTTACCAAAAAGGCTTAGGGGTAATGGACCCTCTACTTTATTTTGAACACTTTGTCTCTACAGCTATGTCAACTCGTAATCACATTTCCGTATTAAGCTTAGACTTTGAAAAGGCCTTCGATAAAATTGGAGTGCATGTAGTACTTGATGAACTAAAGCGTTGGCAAGTTGGTACCAAAATCTATAACATTGCAAAATCTTTTTTGACTCATCGCAAATTTTTTATTTCTGCAAATAAACATCATTCACAAATATATCACCTATATAATGGTATACCCCAAGGCTCACCATTATCGGTCACTCTTTTTATAATAGCTTTTAACAAAGTGACCTCCTTAATCCCTTCCAGTCCGACCACTCACAATTTTGCTTATGCTGATGATGTAATTATCTTTACCAAAAATAAAGACTTACAACAAGTGAAGAAAATATTTCTTAAAGTTCTAAACGCAATCAGCAGATGGTCTGAAGAATCTGGAGCCAATATCTCCACAAGCAAATGTACCACCTTTCACATCTGCAAAAAACACCAATGCTCCTTTCCATCCCTCTCCTTTCGTAACATTGAAATCCCTCACACTAATTGCTTAAAAATATTAGGTTTAGTATTTGATAAAAGTATGTCATTTAAAGAACATTGTAAATATATTAGACTAAGCTTATGTACTAGACTTAACATTATAAAATTTATGTCTTCTAAGTACTCCTTATGTCATACAAATACACTTGTAAATATAACCAAGGCGTTACTACTGTCAAAAATAGACTATGGACTTTCAATATACGGGCATTGCGCAAAAAGCCATATCAAACTTCTTTATGCACCTTATCATGCGGCAGCTAGAAGCTGTATTCGAGCCTTCGCAACTTCACCAATCATACCTATCTTATCGGAAGCCGGTTTACCTAATATTGCCCAAAGAACTGCCAGAAATACGATGGCGCTTATACCTAAGTTACTAAATATCCGGAACAATTTGTTGTTCGCACAAGTAAAGAACGCTCTTAGTAACTTAAACACTAACAAAAGACAATCTACCATAATTCGCGCTCTAACGATAGCAAAAGAACTACATATCGTTGCAACTCCATCATTGGTCGAAACAGCGGCATTTCCATCCTGCTTTAAGCTTACATCATCGTTTATTAATACTTTGCAACATCACCTTAAGAATGCAACCAGCAATAGTGAATATCACCAACTACATAACGAAATTCTAGATCACCACAAAATAGGTTGGGAGGTACTATATACAGACGGATCTAAATCAGACACCGGTACTGCATTTGCTGTGACAAACATACTAGGTGCTACCATCGCTGCATACTCTCTTCCATCATACTGCTCTGCATTTACAGCCGAAGCCGCTGCCCTACTAGAAGCAGTACTTTTTTCATCACAACATAATAGGAAAACCCTTATTTGCTCTGACAGCAAATCTGCCATTGAAGCTGTCCTCAACCAATCAAACGAAACCCCCATTATAATAAAGATCAGAAACGTTCTGTTCCAAAACTCCAATGAAATAAAAATAATGTGGGTACCAGCGCACATAGGAATTCAAGGCAATGAAATAGCTGATAAAAGAGCTAAACAAGCTTGCTCTGAACCACTATACGTATCGGGACACTTCACCGATAACGATATTAAAAATTTAGCTAACCAAGTTCTCAGTGACAAACCCATTAACGAGTGGAGTAGCTACAACCATCATTACAAATATTTTAATACGTCAGGGACAAGGCCAGTCTACCCTTCATACCCTTTTTCCAAGGAAATAAGAACATTTATGCGTCTTCGCATTGGGCATACACTAGCTACTCATGAACATCTTTTGAAAGGCCTACCTAAACCAAGCTGTCCGCATTGTGGTTGTACTGAATTCAATGTTATCCATATCCTCGACAACTGCCCAAACTCACAAGTAATAAGAAGTGGAATATTCAACAACTCCAAGCCATCTGATCATCTTAAAATCCCTAGTGACCGTAACATTAAACTAATTGCAAAATTTGTATCTCATTGTAAAATAACCATATAATAATAAAAAAAAAAAAAAAAAAAAAAAAAAATAAAAAAATCATTATCAAATATAAAATATTATTGATATTTTTGTAGTATTTTTATTATTATCACATAAGCTAGAAATAATTTATAATATTGATACTTTAATAACCTTACATTGTATAACACTTTAACATTAGTTTAAAAATAAGCCGAAGGCCCTGGCAGCCAGTGCTTTAGTTTGTAAGTGGAATAATTATTAATAATTGTTTCTCTTTTAAATAAATAAATAAAAAAATATTTCTGATTGAATATCACAGGTCTAAAAAACTCTCTTTATACGAATATATACACATAGATATAATAAAAGAAGCTTAGAGACTTCTTTATATGAAAATGTGTTTGATGGACAGTTACACTGGCAGTTGCCAATTTGCTTGAGGCTGAAGCCATTGTTCAACACTTGATTAAATTACTCCAACGAACACATACATACATATACTCATAAACGAGTTCATAGTGGGGCGGGTCAAGCGACGATACATTTGAATTAACAAATAGAGCCAACTAATTATATGTCATTTACAAACGCAAACGCAGCGATTGAGAAGAAGTTCGAACAGTGGAATATTGCGTTTTGAATTGCTATATAAATTTAAATATACCTATATTGGTATATGGGCACACACATACACGTACAAGCATTCATGAAAGCATATTTAAATAAGTAATTTTCTTGCTGTAAAATCAAAAGGGGCCAATAAAGTGAAAAAGTTGGTTGGATATTAAAGTTTAAATATATATTATTTCGAGATAGGAGTGTAGTCTTTTGTTCGTAATTTAATAAAAGCTGCCGAGTGTAGCAATCAATGTTGTGGTATTCGATTTTGCATGCACCACTAGATCACTTTTCTTCAATTATAACAGCGCTTGAATAACAAAAATAATGTTAATAAAATAATAAGTCTTATAATTGTGTAAAACCACAGCGTGTAAGATAACTCAAGCACTCAAGCTCTATAGTACGTAAAGTTAGGAAGAGGGACGCATTAAAGAGATATTGTTTCTTTGGAGAATGGGAGAGAGGCAGAGAGTGTTTAGATTGTTGGTTAGGGTCGCACAGTTTATGAATGAATTTCTATTTAATTTTTTTTCGATTGGGAAATAGTTAGTGCCTGTTTTAACCGGATTTTCGAAATGAACAGAGTTATCCATTTTGCGGTTTCGAAAATAAACGTAAATAAAATACATTTGAAACAATTTGCGACGATTTTGCTTATTTACGTATTCCCCGAATGAGAAATGTGCGCCGTGGATGTTCGGCTGGTTTCAGTTCTTGTGTGAGATGGATTTTGTATGGATGTTTTTCAATGACAACATTCAAAATTATAGTAAATTAATTTAAATAAAGTAAATTTTTTAAATTTCTCTTGAAAACTCTCGAAAGCACCGACTCATCAGATGTCCGCATCTTCCACGCCTTTACACCTTATAGTAGGACGGAAATGATGAGCGACTTGTGGAGTTTGATGTTTAAAAGTCGAGACAGGACTTTGATTTTATGATAGTCTTCTAAGTCCAAAGCAGCATATATTGGCAAGAATGATTCTGCGTAGGGGTTGTTGTTGTTGTTGCTAACGCTGGCCCTTAAATAGATAAAATTATCTGCAATCTCATAGTTATGACTGTCAAAAGTGACATAGGAGCTAAGACGCGAATGAGCTTACTTGACCGATAGGTTTACATGATTTCACTTCTTTCTCCCGACTTTCCTGGGTTCAATACCATCTTGCTCTCAGCTGCCTTCCATTGGGCCGGGAAAACACTTTTTGCTAAGCAGGCGTTTAACAGGTGAGTTAGAGAGTTTAAGCCTTCGTCAGGAACATTTTTGAGAACTTCAGCAGCAATGAGATCGTATCCGGGCGCTTTGTTGTATTTAGATTTTAGATAGTGCTTCATATTTTACTCCTAGTGAACTTCTTTGTCGAAAGTTCCAATTGATGAGGTTCCTCTAAAAATTTCGATATAATGGTATCCATATTATATTTATTTATGTTTTGGAGAAAAGACAGGAGTTGTCGGAGTTTCGAAGTAGTGATTGATCGTTTTTTATGTTTGCTTTCTACAGAGAATAGTTTTGAAAAAAGTGCTGGTTCCAAACAATGAAGGAATTTATGCATTTTTGAGTCCTTTTACCTCAGAAGAAAAGCGATCAGTTCTTTTGTGAGTACGTTACGCTGTTATGGCTTCTTTGGAATCGGCAACGAGATGGTGAGTGTCAAACATTTTTTTCATGGGAAGAGTGTTGGTCCGATTCCTGGTCAGACCCATATCCAAAATTATTGGAAAAAATCGAATTGCGATCGCCCTTCAGCAGAGGATTTCAACACCGAGTGTATATCTACAAAATCCATCAGCTGATTGGAGGCGATTTTAAAAAAACTGTAGATCCCTCAATATCGGTGGTTGGGGAAAGAGTTCGCTTCACAACCGCTGAGAGGAAAATATTAGGTCAAGTAAAAAGTTCGTTTCGTTCGGTTTTTATCTAAGAGATGTCGTTATTGTCCATAGTACTAGTGTTACGTGTCGCATCATGTAACAGTATACGGCGCTGAAAACGTGTTTATTCGCGCTAAAAGTTTGTCTTTGACAGTTTTTCGATTGATTGACCCAGTACGGTTTGAGCGTTCGTCAAAGATGGACACCAGCAAAGAGAAAATTCGCTATTTTTTACAATTTTTCTTCGATCAAGGCGACCACGCGTCGGGAGGCCTGTCGTCGAAAATTGCGATAAAATCATGGAAATAGTGGAAACAGACCTCACGAGACGGTCACTTATTTAATTACTGAGGAACTAAAGATAAGCCAGAAAACCGTTTGGAACCATTTGCATAACCTTGGATTCAAAACGAAGCTCGATGTTTGGGTGCCACACGAACTAACGCCAAAAAACATGATGGACGGAATTTCCATCTGCGAATCGCTGCAATCGACCCATTTCTGAAGCGTTTGGTGACTGGCGATGAAAAGTGGATCACTTACGACAAACGTCAAGCGAAATCGGTAGCAAGTAGGAACTATCTTACTACGAGCTGCTCCCCTATGGCCAAACGCTCAATTGGGCCCTCTACTGCCAACAACTGGACCGCTTGAAGGCAGCACTCATACAGAAGAGGCCATCTTTGATCAACAGAGACCGAATTGTGTGCCATCAGGACAACGCCAGGCCACACACGTCTTTGGTGACGCGCCAGTAGTTCCAGGAGCTCGGATGGGAGGTCCTAATGCACCCACCTTACAGCCCGGACCTGGCACCAAGTGATTACCATCTTTTCCTGTCCATGGCGAACGCGCTTAATGGTGAGAAGTTGGCCTCAGGAGAGGCCTGCGAAAATTGGTTCTCCGAGTTTTTTGCCAATAGGGACGCAGCCTTCTACGAGAGGAGTATAATGAAGTTGGCATCTCGTTGGCATTTCGTTGGCAACAAGTTTGCGATGAAAACGGCGCATATTTGACTTAAATCGGACAAATATACACAAAGTTATCATATTTTGAAAAATCAATAGAAAAAGCCGAATGAACTTTTTACTTGACCTAATATTTTGCAAAAACATAACAGACTTGAAAATTTTGCGGAGCATTTTTGGCACAGCTTCACCAGATGGTCACATAAATTGTACTTAAAACTGAAAACGATGAATGCATATGTATGTACGTACACTTGCTTACGCTTTTACGCAATTTTTAATATTTACTACTAAAATGTAAGCCGTACTTTGTACCCCTTCTGCCTCCACATTATTCATATCTCATAGTCGCTATTGGTTTTGCTTACATTTTCACTCCATTAAGTTCTCAACTTTTATTGCTCAATATTTATTACATTGCCGAGCTCTATGAACGAGATTATTATCAGCGTAATTTATAGTTATTTTCTCAACCCAGCAGTTAAAGACGATTTGATTTAATCAGCTGACATAAAATGCTCTCCGCATCAAAATTTATGTTTGTGCTTCAAATAAATAAATGAATATTATTTATCTCCACTTAGAGATGGTAAGACAATTTGCCAATAGGAAATGTAAACAAATCGACCGAAAACTGAAAAAAAAAAAAAACTAAAATCTATTGCAAATACAAAACTAACCTTTGGCGTTTTAAGCAAAACAAATATTAGACAATTAGAAGGAAAAAAAGTTGTTGCTATAAATATTGCTGTTACGTAGCAGCAGTTGCTGCAAATGAAAATGTTGCTGCTGACTGTTAAAGCCGCGGGAGACTTTTTATGACGCTCTCATAAAAGCGAAACCGCGGCGGAGTGGAGTGTGAGGGGAGAGTGCGGAAAAATGTTAGTTACGATATATAGCTGAAGAGTTTGAAAGGAAAATAAATATGTACGTATGTTCAAATGTATGTAATCTAATAGTGTAGCAAATCGATAGATATCATTTATGTCTACGGAAAACGAAAGACTAAAGGCACAAACTTACTTACGAGGTGGTGTTGCATCTGCGCAGACTTAACGGGTTTATTTTGTACAAATTTAAGATAACTGAGTAACATGAGATCACGCTCAATCTCTGCGTGCTGAAACCGAGCGAGAACTGACTGGACTAAATTAAAGAAAAGTACTGTCAGCATCCCTCGCAAATAAGGCTTCTCACGATAAGTTTGGCTCATCGCTAACAACTGATGTAGCGGCCAATTGTAGTCCACAGTCTGTTTCTTTCGGTGAGCTGGACTCAGCGCCAAAAATATTTGAAGCAATGTACTGTGTTATCCAAGCCTGTAACACTATTCTTCCGAAAGGATATAGGAAAGCTAAATGGTGGAACAAAGAAATCTCAGAGCTTCTCAAAAGCAGCAGAGAGCTCTTTTATGAAGCCAAAAGCACCGTTTACTGGCAATTCTATGAAGTTTGCCTAAAAACCTTCACAAAAGCTATCAGGAAAGACCCTAAAAAACCCTTTTCACTGACATCGAAAGTAACTCACAGGGAAATAGATTAAGGAAAGTTCTCTCCAAGAGCTCTGCTATTTTAAATTACATCCAAAAGCCAAATGACGAATGGACAACATCTTGCAGAGAAGTTCTGGGCTTAATAATGATTACCAGGATTTTCTGAAGAATGACACACTTCTCACCAGAGCCTGCAACCAATGTTGAAATGTATATAAAAAGTATCATAAGTCCCAAGAGAGTGGAACGTGCAATGAGTATGTCAAAAACCGATCCCGTAGCTTGGCGTTCCCTTCCTTGCAAGTCCCCTTAATCGTCTTCGTCGGATCTGTTTGGGAAACGTCACGCCACTAGACTAAAGCAACTCAACCATGGAGAAACCGCAGTACAGGACACGCCCAAAAGCTAAGTCCTATGCCATTCTCGGAAGAAGTGCACTGCATCACTTCAGTTTTCTATTGTGTCAACGAAAATACCACAGAGGAATGATTGGGCATACTTTGGGACCAAAACTCGACGGCAGGATGGATTGTGGAGTTCACTCAGAACCACTCGACATGAGCTGGAGGCTTCTCTACCACTACAACATCTTTAAAGCTGAACTAAACTAGCATAAAACTCTGCAATTGTAATTCAATCTATAATAATATAATATATTCCGACAGCAAATTTGTCATTTACGTCTATTCAATGCAATCACACAATCTCCAATTTGACAATAAGATTTACAGAAAATTTAAAAGAGCTCGTGAATTCATGTGAAACGTTCGTGATTTGAGTTCCCGAGCATAAATACTTTCCAGAGAATCGCAAAGTCTACGAGCTAAAAGGGATACAATCCCAATGTAAGGTAAACTCTTTGCACACGACGAAGATACCTATTTCCTCAGTATTTGATAAGATCGGCCTGCATCAGCTGGGTCTATAGTAAATGGTGGTGTGAACCCACGTACAATGTAACCAGACAAATCTAGTCATTGACCAAAGAGAAGAGCGCTAAGTTTCTACGCTAACTAAAAGTACATAGTTATGCTTACGGGACACTGTTTGATGAAGACTTATGGTAGAAGGATTGGTTACTTCTGTAGCAGCTGCAAGGGCATAGACGAAGAGACGGTGGAACATCACCTCTGTCATGGCCCGACTATGGGTGTGACTCGACACGTTTCCTTGGTAATTTTTACTTCGGTTGCATTGCAGAACTTGGTATAGATAAGATAACTGAGTAAGTTTACACTCATTTCCCGCCGAAACAAGAATACGTAGGCTGCTATATATAGGTCTGGCCTAGGCAACACTAAGTGTTGCCAGGTGCAATCTGACATTTCCATTGGAAGGTTTGACATTTTTTAGCATAACATCACTCAGAACGTTTTGTCATTTAATCGTGAATTGTTTTATTTACAGGGAATTAAAAAATTCATCTCGGCCAAAAAATGGAATTAACTCGTGAACATTTTCGTGCGATCATTTTTTACAACTTTCGACGTGGATTATGACGACAAGAGTGCATCGATGAACTAAAATCTTTATATGGCTATGAAGCACCATCCTATAGCACTGTGAAAAACTGGTACAACGAATTCAATCGTGGCCGACGCTCGCTCAAAGACGAATTCCGTGAAGGTCGTCCAAAAACAGCCGTTGTGCCAGAAAACATCGATGCCGTACGTGAACTGATAATGATAATGCAAGACCGTCATGTAACATACCTTCAGATAGAGCCATGCCTATGCATTTCTCCCACCAGCATACATTCGATATTGCATGAACACCTGGCCGTAAAAAAGGTTTGTTCTCGTTGGATCCCGCACAATTTGACAATCGCTCAAAAAGAGGCTCGTGGATTGGTGTAAAGAAATGCTGAAAAAATACGATCGCGGTGCTTCAAAAGACGTTTATAATATCGTCACAGGTGACGAATCATGGTTCTATGCGTATGAGCCCGAAACAAAACAGCAATCGACCGTGTGGGTCTTCCAAGACGAGCCAAATCCAACGAAAGTTGTTCGTGGAAGAAGCACTTCCAAGCAAATGGTCGCCTGTTTCTTCGGCAAAACTGGTCATGTGGCGACTGTTCCGCTTGAGCAACGTAAGATGGTCAATTCTGAGTGGTACACCACCATTTTGTTTGCCTGAAGTCTTCGGAGAAATTCGAAAAACGAACAAGAGAAGACGAATCATTGTGCACCATGACAATGCGAGCTCTCACACATCGGCTCAAACCAGCGCCTTTTTGACCGGCCAAAACGTCGAATTGATGGGTCATCCGCCGTATAGCCCTGACTTGGCACCCAATGACTTCTTTTTATTCCCACACATCAAGAAAATAATGCGTGGTCAACGATTTTCGTCCCCAGAAGATTCTGTTGAAGCATTCAAAAACCATGTTTTGGAGGTGTCTCAATCGGAGTGGAAAAAGTGCTTCGAAAATTGAAAAACAATAAAACCATTTTCGTTGATAAATATTCGTATTTTCATTATTAGGCCAGAAATATTTATAGCAGCCCTCGTAATCACGCCAACTTTTGCGAATTATACTGCTATAATAAATTTGCACAAACGCCCCATTAGAGCCTCAGAAGTGTTAGAGCAGCATCTTAAGCTAATTAAAGAATGCCTAACAAAGTGGCGCATAAAAGTTACTGAAGACAACTGCAAAAACATAACTATACATTAATGTGTCTCATTGTCAAGCTCAACAATGTACCTGTCCCACAAAGTAGCGAAATCACATATCTTGGCATTCACTTGCATAGACGTTTAACTTGGCTGAAGCTTCAATGTTCCAGTTTGTATTGGTTTTTAAGCAAGAAATCTGCGCTCAGCCTTGAAAACAAAGTCCTTCTTTATAATGCTGCTATAAAAACGATATGGCTGTATGGAACCCAATTATGGGACACAGTTGCACAATCATCCGAGCCCTATCTATCTGCAATAGCTATCACCTTGGCCTCGGTAACAAGTCAAATGCACCTGAAGAGTAGGGACTTACTACCCTTGTAAAGAGCAACACTGATGCAGCAGCCCATTCCAGACCAATGGGCTATTATATTTTCAGTTTAGTTCTTAAGATTTGATAACTTATTCTGAGGCTTCTAATATCAAAGCAGATTCAGTAAATAAATACAAATGAAAGCTCTCTCAAATGGCTAGGAAGGCCGCCATTGGTTACTGTTTGTCATATGATGATTTTTCTAATATGCTTATCACTTCCTTGAAGGAAGGAGTCTTACTGATATTATGTGCTGAGGAAAAATCGATTTAAGCTAGATGAAATGCTTTGGAAGATCACCATTTACCTCTCCAAATAGATTCGTCCCTTTTTTCCTTGCCTCAACTGATCCCAGCGAGCGTTAGTTAAATCTCAACTTCAAGGACTATAATATTGAAATCATAAGCATAAGCAACCCTTAGTAGCAGGCTTGAAGCAGGTACCGCAATCGTGGCGTGAACTGTCATGTCTTCTGGTACATTTTCATTGAAACTGTTTACTTCCTACAGCCTCCATTAGATGAGCTCAACGGCGGATCTTATGAAGAGTAAGCTGGATGTTGTTTAAGACGGCCGCCTCCTATGAAGGATATGCGTTAAGATCTTTTCTGGCTCGTTACTAGTATTAAATAAAACTTCGGCCCGTAGAATGGAGCCATAATTCGTAAGTATCGCACCTGCATGTACATATACTTCAATTGTATTAATTTAATATCGGTCAAGCAGCATGGCATTTTACTTCCTTAGCCCTTCTTTGCTTGTAGCACAGTAATGAAAAATTCGCGAGACATGTCGACTCCATTATGGCGTGCAATGAAAACAAACAGGCAAAAAAAAAAAAACAGCAGCAATAGAACAGCTAAAAGAGCGAACAGGAAAATTGATATATACGTAGAATATGTGTACTCGTACATACGCATACTACGTCCCTATCAAAAGGCGGTGTAAAGGTTTGTTCTCACAATTACAGCAACAAATACTTGATATGAAAAAATAACAGAAATTCACAGGAATTTAGCATACCTTTTAGCTGCTATAAATACATACACCTTGAATACTTCGCCCAACTGGCTTAATCAAAGGGCAACAGTTTAGCTCGCACAATCGCACCATCGCGCACATACAACCAATCAACAATATATTATTTACATATGTACATACAATACATACATATTTTGTAGTGGTATCCCCATTGTTGGTTTTTAGTGTTTTTTTCCTTTGACTTAATTTAATGGCGTTGGTTTGTTTGTTTCCTGGTGTTGCATGCAACACAACGTAATCATCATCAGCATCGTGATGCACATGTGCACTAAATGCACTTCACTTTCGATATTGCCATATAAATTGTGCATCATCTTTCGTCGGAATCTGTCGCAAAAGTGAATGAAGAAACAAAGAAAACTCGAAAATAAAACAATATAAAAATATATAGTCAGTAGTATTTGCGAGCAAACAAAGTGAATATTTTTTTATAAAGTATATCTTATATAAATTATATAAAATATATACTCGTATATATATACATAGCAGAGGCCATTTTTTGGTATTTCGCGAGTTGGTGTTTTTTAGTTTGGAAAAGAACTGTTCCGCACTAATATGCATTTCGGACGTTAGATATCATTCGGTAAATATTGAAAGAGTGCATAAGTTCGTGCCCGATTCCGCTGGATGCCGTACGAATCGTTTGAGAGTGGCGCTCGTGAAAGAAATATATACATATTATATATCGTTGGAAAGGTGACAGTCCGAACTGTAAATCAAGCATAAAATAACTTCATTTTGATTTGAGTTGCTTAGTGAAAAGACGCATGGAAGATGAACAACGAAAAAGATCATATGCGTCATATTATGTTATACGAATTCCGCAAAGGAAAAACAGTGGGCGCTGCAACTAAAGATATTCGCGAAGTTTATTTGGACCGTGCTCCAGCACTCCGCACAGTAAAGAAATGGTTCGCGAAATTTCGTTCTGGAGATTTTAACCTCGAAGATCAACCTCGCAGTGGACGGCCTTCTGAGCTTGATGACGATGTTCTAAGGACTTTAGTTGTGAATAACTCACGTATTTCGACGGAAGAGGTTGCCAGTGAATTGAACGTCAACAAATCAACTGCGTTTCGTCGTTTAAAAAAGGTTGGGTACACTTTGAAGCTCGATACATTGGTGCCACATCAGTTGAGTGAAAAGAACAAAGTGGACCGTATGTCAACAGCAATTTCTTTGCTTCGACGGATCAAAAACGAACCTTTTTTGGATCGGCTCGTGACTGGTGATGAAAAATGGGTCCTGTACAACAATGTTCAACGCAAAAGAACATGGAAACAGGCACACGAAGGGGCGGAACCGATGTCGAAAGGTGGATTGCATCCGATGAAGGTACTGCTGTGCATTTGGTGGGATATCCGAGGCGTGATCTATTTTGAGCTCTTGCCAGCTGGAGAAACGATCACTGCCAACAAGTATTGTCAGCAATTGGTCGAATTGAAGAAAGCAATTGATGAAAAACGTCCGATTTTGGCCAATCGCAAAGGAGTTCTTTTTAATCATGACAACGCAAGGCCACATGTTGCAAAACCGACCCTGGCCAAACTGAAGGAGATGAATTGGGAAATCATGCCGCATCCCCCATATTCACCCGACATTGCACCTTCTGATTATCATTTGTTTCGATCGCTGCAGAACAATTTGAATGGAAAAAAATTTAAAAATGTGGAAGACGTCAAAAACCACCTTGACACCTTTTTCAACGAGAAACCGCGCGATTTCTATGAATCAGGCATCCGTAAATTGGTTGAACGTTGGGAGTGGATTGCCGAACATGATGGCGAATACATAATTGATTAATAAAAGCGCTTTCTTCAAAAAATTTCAATTTTAGTTTGCACTTGAAATCGGGCACGAACTTATGCACTCATCCAATAGATTAATGGGAACTGAATTCGAAATGGAGCAATTTAATATAAAACATTTACCAACGAAAAAAAAACGAAAAAAACAAAAGAGATATATTTGTAATTTAGTTTAATTTTATTGTTTCATTTCATTCTAAATAACTTTATAATATTTAGTTTTGCTAATTCTATTTATATCTATTTTTTATTTTAATTCAATCTAATTTTGTTATAATTTAACTTATAGGTTATTTTATGTTATTTTCATTTATTTTAATTATTATTATTTTTTTAATTTGTCTCATTTTACTTTATTTTACTTCATTTACTTAAATTAATATTTTATTTTTGTTTTATTTTTTATATTACTTTGTTTTATTTCAATTTACTTTATTTTATTTTCATTTCATTTCATATGCAATATATTATTTTATTTCATTTTATTTAATTTTGTATTATTTCATTTTACTTCATTTTATTTTATTGTATTTCATTCTATTAATAGTTATTAATTATATTTAATAATTTATTTTAATTTCATTTTCGATATTATTTTATATTATTTTGTTTTATTTCATTGTATTTCACTTTATTAATAATTATTAACTATATTTAATATTTTATTTTTATTTTTTTATATTATTTTCTTTTATTTTACTTTTTTTATATTATTTTAATTTATATTCTTTTATTTATTTTAATTTATTTTTTTTATTTTACTTTATTTAATTTAATTAATTTAATTTAATATTTTATTTTTTTTCGTTTTTTATTTTACTTTATATCTATTTAATTTTTCAGATTATATATTAACTATTTTCTTCACTTAACTTAATATTATATAATTAATTTATTTTCGTTTTATTGAATTTCGTTTTATTTTGTAGCAGTTCAATTTATTTAATTTATTGTATTAAATTAAATTTTATTTTATTTTATCTAATATTACTTAATTTAAATGAATGTAATTTAATTTTATTTATATTTAATTTAAATTATTTAAATTAGTTTAATATATAGACTGTTATGTTTTTTAATTTTATTTTTTTATATTATTTTATTTGATATTATTTAATTTTATAATATTTTATTTTTTAATTAATTTTATATATTTAGAAATGATTATTTCACATATTATTTTGTCACTTTTATATTTGATTTATTTTTATTTTCCAGTTCTTGCATTTTCTTTTATCAATTTAATTTCTAATTTAATTAATAATTTAATATTTTATTTTAATTTTATTGTACTTTATTTTATTTTAATTTATATTGTTTTATTTCATTTTTCATCATTTTGTTTTATTTGCTTTATATTAGCTAATATTATTTTAGTTTATTTATTTCATATTATTTTTTTTTCATACATGTTATTTTTTTACCTAATTTAATTTAATTTAATTGTATTTTATTTTCTTAAATTTTAGCTTAATTTTTTTATATTTGTTAATCCATAGAATCTAATATAATGGAGTTTTTGCTCTGAACTTCTTTGTAATAAGTAAACATATGCTTGTGACTTAACATAATCTACTAAAGAAATATTCAAAATTAAACGTTTAAATTCAGTCTTCGAACGTCAATCGCTTCCGCTTCAGGCTCGTTGAAGCATATTCCGAACATTCTTCAACGTCTTCTTGTCTCAAGCGTTTACTTGAGTATGCCACCACATTGTTATTTTCTATCTCCCATGTCTGCTCCTCAGGGTCTTCATCGTCGCTGGATTCCAAAGCAAGATTTTGAGTAAGCGTCCCCTGCCTGGCAACTTCTATCTGCATCTCCAACCATTCCGCCAGCTCCTCAAGATTACACATTCCACTCATTTCGAAAAACGAAAAGAATAATAATTTCACTTTGTAGAAAGAATTCAAATATTCTCCAATTTTGTAAAAATAACTAAGGAGTTCTTTAAAGACAGCTTGCCAAAACTCAACTAAACAAAAATGGTTTGAGATTGCAGCATTTTATAAGTTCTCGTACACTCACAAAACACAGATTGTTTAGAAAAAAATATATGTCTTAAACCCTTTTCCTTGAAGCTGCATTGTAAACTGTTATCAACATTTTATAAAAAATATGAAAATTTGAAAGGATGTCCTTTAAAAGTGAATTTTATTCAACAACAGCATTGTCAATTTTATGGCCAAGAATATTTGTATGTTTGTGTATTGGTACTAAAATGAGTTGTTCCTGGAAATGGCCCGTGAACAATTAACCGAATATGCAAATTTCTCATAATGAGGAAAGAATAAAGTTGAAGGACAGCGAGCGCCGCCTAATTCCTAAATACTTTGTGTTTTCATTACTGATAGATTATGCATACCTACTTTTCGCGTGTCCGTGGATACGTATATGTATATTTATGCATAATTTTACACAAATGTATATCAGCAAGCAATTCATTTTAATGACCTCGCGAAACCTCCTTTATTGCTAAAATTACTAAATTTCTAAAAACTCTTGCAAAATTATTTTAGGCAAAAATCTGAGGAAAGCGTAAATATATTTCATAATGTCTGAAGGAATTTTATATTAAATGACTTAAATTAAATTTATTACAAGTGAAATACATAATATTCTTATAATATATACGTGTATTTTGGCTTATTCTATTTATTTTTATTTTTTACTTCAATTCAATTTTATTTTGTTATAATTTAATTAAACCTTGTTTTATTTTATTTTCATTTAATTTAATTTATATTTTTTTTTTAATTTGTCTCATTTTACTTTATGTTACTTCATTAATTTAAATAAATTTTTCATTTTTATTTTATTTTTTATATTAGTTTATATAATTTTGTTTAATTTTATCGTATTTTATTTTCTTTTATTTTTTTACTTCCTTTTATTTTATTTTATTGTATTTCATTTTATTAATAATTACGAATTATATTTTATTTTTTATATTATTTTAAATTATTTTGTTTTGTTTTATTTTATATTATTTCTTTATTTCATTTTATTTTATTTCATTTCATTTTATATTATTTTATTTTACTTTATTTTAATTTATTTCAGTTTATTTTATTTGGTTTTGTTTTGTTTCATTTTATTTTATTTTACTTTATTTTATTTTATTTTATATTATTTTATTTTATTTTATTTTATTTTATTTTATTTTATTTTAAATTATTTTGTTTTATTTTATTTTATTTTATTTCATTTCATTTTATATTATTTTATTTTATTTTAATTTATTTCAGTTTATTTTTTTTTGGTTTTGTTTTGTTTCATTTTATTTTATTTTACTTTATTTCTAGTGAATTTTGTTTTATTTTACGTTTTAAATATTAAAATATTAATTATTTTCTTTACTTAAGTGAATGCAATTAATTTCTTTTCGGTTTATTGAATTCCGTTTTATTTTGTATCAATTTTATTTCATTTTATCTAATGTTACTTAATTTAACTGAATGTAATTTAATTTTATTTAATTCTATTTGATTCTCTTCCATTTAATTTTACTTAATCTAAATAATTTAATTAAGTTTAATGTATAGATTCTTACGATTTTTAATTTTATTTTTGATATTATTATATTTAATATTATTTAATTTTATAATATTTTTATTTTTTTATTTTTGATTTTATTTTATTTTGTTGCATTTTCCTTTATCAATTTAATTTCTAATTTTCATATTCTTTTTAAGCTATTTTGTTTTAATTTTATTGTACTCTATTTTACTTTAATTACTTTTGTATTATTTAATTTATTTTGTTTTATTTTATTTGCTTTTATATTAGCTAATATTATTTTAGTTTATTTATTTCATATTATTTTTTTTTTCATAAATGTTATTTTTTTACCTAATTTAATTTAATTTAATTGTATTTTATTTTCTTACATTTTAGCGTATTTTATTTATATTTGTTAATCCATATAATCTAATATAATGGAGTTTTTGCTCTGAACTTCTTTGTGATAAGTAAACATATATTGTGACTTAACATAATCTACTAAAGAAATATTCAAAATTAAACGTTTGAATTCAGTCTTCGAACGTCAATCGCATCCGCTTCAGGCTCGTTGGATCAGATTCCGGACGTTCTTCAACGTCCTCTTGTCTCAAGCGTTTACTTGAGTATGCCATCAGATTGTTATTTTCTATCTCCCATGTCTGCTCCTCAGGATTTTCTTCGTCGGTGGATTCCCAAGCAATATTTTGAGCAAACGTCCCCTGCCTGGCAATCTCGAACTGCGTCTGCAACCATTCCGCCACCCTCTCAAAATTACACATTTCACTCATTTCAAAAAACGAAAATAATAATAATTTCACTTTGTAGAAAGAATTCAAATGTTCTCAAATTTTGTAAAAATAACTAAAGAGTTCTTTAAAGACAGCTTGCCAAAACACAACTGAGCAAAAATGGTTTGATATTGGGCATTTTATAGACGCTCGTACGCTCACAAAACACAGATTGTTTAGAAAAAAATAGATGTTTTAAATCCTTTTCCTTGAAGCTGCATTGTAAACTGTTATCAACATCCTATAAAAAATATGAAAATTTGAAAGGATGTCCTTTAAAAGTGAATTTTATTCAACAACAGCATTGTCAATTTTATGGCCAAGAATATATGTATGGACTTTGAAATGACCCGTGAATAATTAACCGAAAATGCAAATTTCGCATAATGAGGAAAAAATAAAGTTGAAGGACACTGACCTAATTCCTAAATCCTTTGTGTGTTCATTACTGAAAGATTATGCATACCTACTTTTCGCGTGTCCGTGGATACGTATATGTATATTTATGTATAATTTTACACAAATGTGTATCAGCGAGCAATTCATTTTAATGACCTCGCGAAACCTCCTTCATTGCTAAAATTACGAAATATCTGAAAACTGTTTCAAAATTATTTTAGGTAAAAATCTAAGGAAAGCGTAAAAATATTTCATAATGTCTGAAGGAATTTTATGTTAAATGACTTAAATTAAATTTATTACAAGTGGCATACAAAATATTTATATAATGGAGCAAAACAAAATAAAATGGAGTAAATTAAATAAAATTAAATAAAATAACATAAAATAAAATAAATTAAGTAAAATAAAATAAAATAAACTAAATAAAATAAAATAAAATAAAATAAAATAAATTAAAATAAAATAAAATAAAATAAAATAAAATAAAATAAAATAAAATAAAATTAAATAAAATAAAATAAAATAAAATAAAATAAAATAAAATAAAATAAAATAAAATAAAATAAAATAAAATAAAATAAAATAAAATAAAATAAAATAAAATAAAATAAAATAAAATAAAATAAAATAAAATAAAATAAAATAAAATAAAATAAAATAAAATAAAATAAAAAAAAAATAAAATTAAAATATAACAAATATAAAAAAATAATAAATGAAAATAAATTAAAATAAAGCAGAATAAAATAAAATAAACAAAAATAAAGTAATTAATATAAATCGAAATAATATAAAATAAAATGAATAAAAAAGATCAAAGTAAAATTAAATAAAATAAAATAAAACAGAATAAAAAAAAATAAAATAAAAAAATGAAATTCAAAAAAACTAATTAAAGGTATATCTAATGAAGAAAAATAAGATAAAAATAAAAAAATGAATAAAATGAAAAACAAATAAAATAAAACTAATTAAAAATTAACTAAATAAAATATTGTAAATTAAAATAGAATTAAAGTTACTAAATTAAATATTGTAAAGTTAAAAAGATTTAAATAAATTATTATTAAAAAATTAAATAAACTAAGTAATTAAATAAAATAAAATAAAGTAAAAAAAAACAAATTTTTAGATGTAAAATATAGATATAAATATAAATATTTTAATTTTATTTAGTAAATAATATAAGTTAAAATGAAATAGCATTAATTTAAATAAATCAAAATATAATAAAATTAAATTAAATAAAATATTGTAAAATAAAATAGAATAAAGTAAAGTAAAATAATATAAAACGTAATTAAAATAAAAAATATTAAATCATATAAAATGATATAAAAAGTATATAAAGGAAATAAAATTATATTGGTAAAATAAAATATAAAAATAGACAAAATAAAAGGATATATTATAATTTTTTATTAAATTAAATTAATAAAAAATATATAAAATTAAATAATATAAAAAATAATAATATAAAAATAATTTGGTAAAATGAAATACAATATGAAAAATAAAGAAATATTCAACTTTAAAAAATAATATAATAAATTAAATGAAATAAAAAAATTATATTAAATTATATTGAGTAGTTAAAATAAAGGAAATTATATAAAATGAAATAAAAATTTAAATAAAGTGGAATAAAATTATAAATAGTAATTTATTAAAAAAATAAATATTTTAAATGAAACAAAATTAAATTGAATTGAATTTAATGGAATAAATTAAAACAAAATTTAATGAAAGGAAATTTAATTAAAAAATTAAATTAAATCAAATAAAACGAAATAAAATATAATGATATTGAATTAAATAAAAACAAAAGGAAAGAAATAAATAAAAAATAAATGCAGAAAAATAAAATAAATGAAATTAAAAAATTATATTAAATTATATTGAGTAGTTAAAATAAAGGAAATTATATAAAATGAAATAAAAATTTAAGTAAAGTGGAATAAAATTATAAATAGTAATTTATTAAAAAAATAAATATTTTAAATGAAACAAAATTAAATTGAATTCAATTTAATGGAATAAATTAAAATAAAATTTAATGAGAGGAAATTTAATTAAAAAATTAAATTAAATCAAATAAAACGAAATAAAATAAAATGATACTGAATTAAATAAAACCAAAAGGAAAGAAATAAATTAAAAATAAATGCAGTAAAATAAGATAAGTTGCAGCTAAATAAAATAAATGAAATTAAAATAGAAAATACTTTAATTTAAAATGAATTTTTATGTATTAAAAAATCAATTCGTTGCGATCAATATTCTTCAACAAAATTTGTACAATATGTCTTTAAGCATGTCGAAATGTTTTATTTTTTATGAAACATTTGTATTTTTCACATATGTATGTATGTACATACGTTATACATACATATGTACATATATGCATATAAACAGACCCATATATACATACATTTGTACGTGTGTGCCTACGTGCTGAAACTATTTCTCCTTACTTCGGCAGCGAAAATAAGTTCAAGTGTCGACGGCGCACTTAATTAACAAATATACAAGCACTTAACCTAACCACAAATGACAGGAGCAGCAAGAAGAAGAACAATTGTATGGTGTAAATATGTAGTAGGTTTGTACGTATAAAGCTGGAAACATGCCGACATACACATATATGTATGGAGATTTATGTACATATATGCATGTATGTATGTAGATGTATATACATACATAAATACATGTTTTTAGGTAGATAAATATAGTCTGCTGCGGCGGTTATAATAGCAACAAGAACAAATAATTGTAACTCCAACAGAATTTATAAACAGAGGAAGAAAAAAATGAAGCAGAAAGTGAGTACCAAAGGGATAACAGCAAGGAAAATAAATTTCTGTAAATATATGTACATTTTGGTACATATGTACATACAGATGTACTACAGTAAAAACAAAATTACAACAATTGCAGGAACATTGGATGAAGTGTAGCAAAAATAGCAAGAGCAAATGAGCGACAACGACAAAATCAAAATCAAAACCAAAAGCAACAACACTAGGCAATCTAAATTAAAAGAGCTGTCGCAAAAATATATAAAAAAATTTTAGCAAAATTTTAAAGAGAGCATAAGCAATTCAGAGTGGCTCTAATAGCAAAGTGTACAGCGTGAAAAATAACTTATTAACAACAACTACAATAATAACAACAAAACCAACAAATACAAAAAAAGAAACCACACAGAGCCTTAAGCCAATAGCAAAGAAAAAAAATGGAGAAACAACATAATCGAGTTGCACTCCTCAGCCTTTGAAGCGCAAGCAGATCAGCTAGTGATCACAACGCGCGGTATACAAGGTTTTGTTCACTCGCACGAATAGCGCGCGCTCCTCAAGCAAGCGCTTGCTCTTTTTCACCCATCGCATCGCAACAGCCTGTCAAATGGCGTGCTTATATACTATCTTCCGCTTATATATTAACGTTCGCTGCCACTGCAAGCAGCGCTTATATGCGCTCTCACTCACACAGCAGCGCGCAGCTGAAAACCAGTCAAACAACTGAGCGTCGATGCAATGCTGCAAGCGCACATACCAACCGCACACATTTCCCATTGGATTACACCACCCAATTTGTACTCTCTGCAGTCGCATTAGAGAGCACTTCATGGTATGTGTGTGCGTGAGAACTCTGCAAAAATGCTATTGCGGCTGTTGCTGCCAACCCATTTGAGGTTAGTAGGCGCACGAATGAATAAACGAGCATCAGCTGAGCTCAACAAACACCACCAAAGACTATACATTTGTGTTGGCAAAATGTTTAGTTAAGTTATGTAGCGTTGTGGGCTGCACAGGGGGTGCACTTCTAACGGGCAGCGGGCGTTTAATGTGCGATCGCATGTGGTGCGGCTATACGCGCGACGACGCCGGTCTCAGTTAAACGACGTGGTCGGCCAGAGTAGCAGTGCGAAGAGTTAATGAACGGTCGCGCGCGTCTCTTTTGTTTGGTAAATTTTATAGCCATTTGGTCGAGCGAAAAAAAACACATAGCCAAAACAGAAATAAAAAAGAAGAAGCAGAACAAGCAGTCTTGAAGCTTGATTAGTGTATGGACCAGCGCTTGAATAAAGAAAACCATTGCTAACGAAAAAAAGAAGAGGAAGCATGCATGTGAATTGTGAAGAATTGTGAAATGCCGACGCGTTTTTCGACGACGCGTTTCAACAATTAACGGCGTTTTACTAAATCTACCATCGCGAGTATATTCTTATATTTAGAATGAAACGCTTAGCGCAAAGCGCGTTGCTTATCTAAAACTGATTGTCGTGCTGCTGTTGACAGCTACAATCCGCGTTTTAATTTATTTGTTTACATATGAGTGTTTGTACAATCCAAAAAATTGTTAATGTGTTTTCAAGTGAACAAAAGATGCAGTACAGCAAAAAATTTGTGAGCGCGTGATTGCCGACGGCCTCTTAATTTCTCCTCAAAAAAGTTAAGGAGTTTTCGCATTAATCAATCCAAGCGCTCTATGTACGCGCTTGGCACACATTTGTTAGCTGCCACTGTCATTAGCAGCAACAACGAACGTCAACAGCTCAATGTCCACTGTCGCGACCACACGTACAACGCTCACCCAACAATTGCTGCCAATAAACGTGACGCCAGCGTCACCGCCACCAGCTATAGTTGTCAACTCAACAGAATCAGGAGTGTCATCAAGCACGTCAAGTCAAAGCATATACGCTTTAGCGCCACTTTCACACCAACACAACCAAACGCCATTACTCGAACAGCTGTGCGCGCTGCGTCGACGTCGTGTCGCCGATATGCATCCAGATTGTATGCTGCTCCAAGCGCATGGCGTAACAAGTCCGCGCTTAAGCCCAAGCGTTACGGTTTTGGCAGGTGAAAAACGTCGAGATCACACTGGCACAGTGTCCATGGAGGCGATATCTGTAGACGAGATTAAAAATATGTGTGATGATTCAAACGACTCAACGGATGAGATGGATGTGGTTGGTGATGACGAGAGTGGCGAAGGTGTGCGTTTACACGAAATAAATGAATTAGAAGCTAAGACGGCGGCAGCGCGCTTAAGTGGTGCCACAACACCGCACTGTGTCGACGATGTGGACGACACCGGCGAGGAAGACGATGCGTTGAGTCTCTGTAGTGAGGACAGTGAATTATCTGTGGGCCAGGAGGTAGGCGGCAATACTAATGCTCGCACAGTACCAAATTTTTGTGATTATACGCAACAACGCCGCTTACTGCTCAGCAATGTTGGCAGCATGATGGCGTTGTGTGCGCCGTCGGCATTTAGCAGTGTGCAAGCGCCTGCATCCGCTTGCGGTGATGGCAGTGATGCGCGTTCAAGTGCATCAACGGATGACAACACATTACAGCAGCTGGACGAGGAGAGTATTGGCAGCAGCACTGGTAATGCGTTGCAGTCGATACCTGCGCCATTGACACCACAATCGCCACCACAAACTACCAGCGCCATGTTGGATCCATATGTGGTGGCCAACGCGCTACGCATGCCAGTGCCGGTGTTGCCACGCGCGGCCAACCATACATCTGCCTTTCAATCGGAGCTTATGCGTAAGTCACACATGTACGCTGAGGAGTTGATGAAGCAGCAAATGCAATTTATGGCTGCGGCGCGTGCCAGCGCGTTTACATTGCGCGGAGAAGCAATAGCGCCGGATCGACGCGCCTTTGCGCGCATGCCAGCAACGCCACAGCAAATGTCCAATTTTGTTGGCATACAATCGCAGCTGACGGCTATTACAAAAATGTCACAATTAAGCGCTGCTGCAGCAGCAGCGGCTGTTGCTGTTGCAGCGGTGGCTAATAATACTCAAACAACACAGCAGCAGCAACAACAACAACAACAAAACAAATCGCATTTGTCTAACAACGCGGATGCGCTAAGCAAACTGAGCGCTTTAACAAGCGCGCACACACAACTCTCCCCCTCAACCGCCAGCGCTGTATCAAGTCTGAGTCAGCTGCAAGCGCAAATGCAAGCGCACTTCCCGTACGCGCACAGTAATCACCTCAACAATAATAACCTCAACAATAACAATAATAATCTCAATGAACCTGCGCTTAAATTTAGTATTGATAATATTTTAAAAGCTGATTTCGGCCGGCGGCTAGCGGAGGGCGCTGCTTGTATGGCTGCGTGTAATAATATCACGCGCGCTGCCAAATGCAGTGGCAGTAATAGTAGCAGCAATAGTGTTTTGCAGCGAGCGCGTAAGGCAGCAACTGCTTTAGCTACTGGCTCAGTTAGCGGCAACTCAGCGCTCGCTATCGATCTAACGCATCTCAATGCAGCGGCGTCAACCGCAACCACGACATCAGCTTCAACGGCAACTTTAAACTTCTCACACACACTCGCAAATATTTGTACAAATAGCAGCGATTCGTCTAGTACTGCGGTGAGCAGTAGCTTTGGCGGCGTCTCTGAGCATGCCAAGTCACCTGCCGCCGCTGCGACGGCGGGTAATGGTGATTTCAGCGCTTCAGCGTCGAAGTGCTCGGCGACAGAGCTCAGCGCAAAGGTGGTAGAGGACACAACAAATAGCGGCGGTAGTAGCAGCGCTGCTAAATCTAGCGGTACTGGTGCGAGCGGCAGCGGACCCATTGTATGGCCAGCGTGGGTGTACTGCACGCGCTACAGTGATCGACCCAGTTCAGGTAAGTGCGATGATGAGGAGACTGTTTTATAAAAACATCTTTTTTTTTGGCAAATAACGATAAATAAAATATATGGGTGTAAAACGGAAAAACAAAATGAGATTTATTTATTTGTGATTGACTCGAAATGAAAAAAACATTTGCGCCGCAAAAAAAAATTCTTGTATAAAATATTTATTTAAATTATGAGCCAGTGGGCCGCCATTTTTTTGATCTCACGCTTCAGAAACCGTTTCTTTGAGAACTTTTTGTCATAATAAAGACATGACCTTCCTCAAGTTCTTTTGATTTTGTTGCTGTAACCGCAAGAATATTCCTCAAATTAGTTCTCGGGGAATCTTGCGGGAGCGACAGTCCTTGGCCGGATAAAAATTCAGCTCATTCCGCTGGATTTTAGTCGTCATGCCTTAGCATGGATAAATTTTTGAATTACTAACCCACAGGGATGTGTGTGTGTGATTCTATATAGTTGCAATGGCAACTTTCATTTCGTGTTTTATGTCATAAATCGTCTTTGCGTGGTTAGCATGGTACTTATCCTTAAGAGGATTTTCCATGGTTGTGTGTGGGGTTTTAAGCCACAAATGTGACAGTTTTGCATTTCAACGTAGCCGCCGAGGGGAAAATGAGCTTCTTCGGCAAAGATGAGTGTGGGGAAATCACATCGGATGGTTGAGGCTTCAGTACTTAGACACATTGGACGAGCAGGTACCCGAATTGTGCTTTAACGAACCGCTTTGACGAGCTCGCTACAAAAATTGGTCCACAAACTGACTGAAAGATGAGTTTTTTGTGCGGAATTCTCTTGAAAGACTCATCATTTTGGAAGAAAGTTTTCAATACCTATTTCACAATTTTTTCATGAAGGAGATTTAATCATTCTGTAAACTATGAAATTTGTATTGAATATCTGACTCATCGGGAGTGTGTCCTTGTAGATGTTAAAATTCAAAAAAGCAGTAGTTTAAAAAGCAAACGGTTGATGGTGGACCCGTCTCAAGAACTCATTTGTGATTTCGCTCAATAAATTATGAATGTGAAGTGATGATTTCAGAAACTCACGGCCGAAAAGAATCTTCTGAAGCAGCTTTTGCAGCTCGCTGTACTAAATATGTGTGGGAACAACTGGCTTAAAGTGTATAAGTCTACATAAAGTACATGTTTCATGAGCCAAATTTGGAAAAATTCTTGGGATTTTATTATAAGGTTTAGCCCTCTCAATAGTCTCGGGCATTACAGGTTTTTTCTATTGTAGATACTTGCGTGAAGGAAGATTCTTGATTACTTGTGACACTATTCTCTCGTAGGGCGTGGTCCGATTGTAATTTTTTTATTGAATTATAAATTACATGGGATAGAGTTATTTTCGGAATAACACATCGGGAAAACGGCTTTCTGTTCACATACTTACAATCATAAGCAAAAAGAGAAAAAAATATATTCTTTTATTCAATAACTAAATTCATAATGAATATGGATGGTTTACTAGTGCCATTGATAATAATGTCGGTAGTAATACGATACTGACCGATATACAAAAAATCAATGACACGATTTTGTCCAACCTCCAAATTTTTACACTCATAACGACCAACTTTCATGGGACAACGAAATAATTCAATTAATTCCGGCGACAATTTGAAAAAACGTTTGTACATTCTATTCTCTTGAAATCTCCTGAAGAAACTGCAGCCCTCTCTTTTCCATGAGTAGAAATTACGATAATTCGATTCGCCTTGGGGTTTCACACGCAATATTGCATTTAAAGTTAATTGATTTTCATAAATTGGCCTGAAAAGTGTCACATTCATGTTGAAACGTTTGGAATTTGGATGTTTCTCGAAGGTCATGTCCAAAACTTGCCGATCGAGATTCGTTTGAAAGCTGGTGATCGTGATTTCTCTCTTTTTTGTGCAGCGAGAAATATAGAGAGAGAAAGAGAGAATAATATAAATTTATTAATATGCATATGCAAAATAATAAAAAAAGTTTAGTCTCACCGCTTTGATATACTTGAAATGTTGAAAAAAGCCAAAAATTATTATGTAAAATAAAACTTGAATAGGCGTTCGACTTCGCGACTTCATGTTCGTTGAACAATTGAATTTGGAGCACTGCCGAATACATTTAATTCACATTCATTTACATACATATAATTTAATGAACACGGCACTTGGTGGATTTTTCATGATTACAGGAAATTGGATTACTTAATGTTGCTTGAAATTCGTTTAATTGCATAATTTATTTGTTGCTTATCATAATTGGATCTAGAAAATATTTCCATCAAACTTTATGCTAGCAGCACGGTACAGTGGCAGATAAAAGCAGATAAAAGTTGAACACACTCTTTAGAGAGAGCACTGAGCGTTCAGTGTTTTAGCGTCAGTGGAGCCACTTCGAATGATTTTTTGTGTTTATTTCCGTATAAAGTGCAATTACCTCAAAGTATATGGCCGAATGACCCATACCACTATTGTAAAATATTTTTTCAAACAAAACAAAAGAGTCAATGGAAATCGAAAGGTCCTTATGATAACAACTTCTTTAGTTTAGTGCAACGAAAGTAAGTTCCCTCAACGTCTGATGCTTAAAAAGCGGTGACATTAACTGGCCACCTAGATCACCAAATTAAGTTCTCCCTGACTGCTCTTTATGGCTCAAGGCGAACATACGTGCTGATATTATCACTCTACCACCCGAGATGCCTCAGAAAGTACAATAATGGAAAACACAGCAACACAGAAATACCTCTGCCTAACCTCGGGTGTAGAAGGGAGAGGATTTCCTAAGAATACTTTGAAAAATGGGTCTTGGACGAGTTCAGGAAGTAAATAATTAGAGATGGTAAGGGATGGCCAACCCAGAAAAAAAACTAGTTTTTTGTTGGCCTCTTCTTCTTCTTTTTTCTAAAATATATATTAAGAACCCAAGTGTTTATTTCAATTATTAATTTCTCTATATGATAAAAGGTAGTGAATACCTGCATATTCCTTTATGGGGAGCCCACAAACCAGTTAGCTCGCCAGTGGGGTTAGTTTAAATACCTCGCTAGAGCCACGTACTCGAAAGAGCCGGTAAATAAAGATAAAACAAATATTTATTTCTAGTAGACCTGGCAACACATTTTTGTGGCTTTCTGTATTTTGTGCGATTTTTATTCTAATTATTATTGCAAATAACGATAAAAAAACTCTAATTAAACATCATATAATTCAAAACATTATTACGGTTTTTATACAATATATTTGATCTAATTACTTACTGGCATGGGCGCGTCTCCTCTTTCGCTTCTTAAAGTCTTACACGAAAATATAAATAAGTCATTCGGACCTAAACTTATTAACACTCAAGTTGAATTTATGAGAACTGCTTGTAACCCGAACATACCTACGCACGATCTATGCTTATATCCAAATCATATTAATTGTTGTCCTTCTATCCGTAAAGAAAGTATTATTTATATTTGTAGCATATCTCAGTTGGTTCGAGGTTTCTGATTCATTTATAATAAAAACAAATTATTCCATTTAGATACATCACCCAATAATTTAATAAAATCGAAACATGAATATCTATATTTTTTCGAGTAGGTGGATCTCGAGTTCAGATACCGGAGGAAAGAGTAGTATCTCTGCTAATTTTAGGAATAAATCACCTATGTAAATACGAGTTTGTCGAATAAGTGGCTCACTGGTCCACTTCCTGGAGGAAAAATTAGTCTTTCTGTGAGACTAACAGAATTTCAAATAAATGGAATCATAAATACAATTTTTTTCGAATAGGTCACTGCCCATTAGGGGAGGTAGGTTTCACGTCTATTGCTACATAAACTATGTTTCCACCAGTGGAACCTAAAATTTTTTGTGAATAGAAAGAGAATTACATTTCGTCTACTTTCAGAAACCCATTAAGAAACGATACTATTGGCGCATCTTGTAGCTACATTTCGTCCGAAAGCCGATGCGAGGCCTATTGGTGTAATTCAAGGCCTGTTAAATAGGAAATTGCCTTTGCCTTGATATTTTGCGAAATCATCTGATAAGGTTTAAGGCAATAAAATGAATCTTAAATATTTTTATATTATTTCATATGTGAAACAATATATATATAATTGGCGCTTTGCAACCGCTAAAGCGATTTTCGGCCGAGCTCCTCCTCCAATTTGTGGTTTTGCGTCTTGATGTTTTTCCAACAAATGGAGGGACCTACAGTTTATACTAAGCCGTCTCCGAACGGCTGATGGTTTTTTTACGAGGAGCCTTTTATTTCAAGTCCGAAATACACTCAGAGGGGTGGACATTTCCTGCCGAGGGGCGACCGCAATTAGAAAATTTAACTTAATTTTTTATTTAAATTAATTTTCCATAACTTTTGGATGTTGCTGGCACTGCGATACACATACAATACATCATTCAAATGATCGCCTCGCGAATTCTTGTAAACTTCGATCCATTTGAGCTAGTTTAGATCACTTTTTAGCACAAACTGGGCGGAATCTCAGCCATAATCTGATGAATATTGGTTTCCAAGTGCTCGAGTATTAGAACAAACAATGCATTATAGCCTACTTTGAGGCGCAAAAAACGCGCATTATTGGTTGAAAATGGATGGGTACTTGATATATGAAGAATTCTACAAAACCCAAGCAGAGCTAATTAGAAGTTTACGCGCATCAAATAATCATAATTTATATATACAATACATATGTACATGAATATATACGCCCAGCTTTACCTACATTGTGATTATCCAGCTACAGTAGAGCAGAAAGAAAAAACAAAAAAAAAAAAAACAAAACAAAAAACAACAAACAATAAGTGGTTAAGCAATAAATAATAATATAAACAGTAAAACAACAACAAAAAAATTACAATGTGCGAACAACCCCCAGATAAGCTTAGAAATATGTACACGCAGTTGAATAAAAATGTATGTATAGGTACCTATGTATGTATGCATGTGTCTGTGTGTATAGGTAACACCCTCAAAAGAAAAAAAAAGTAATAATGTAGAGCATGCAGCTGCTACATTATAAATACATATGGGAGTTTATAAACATACATATTTACATACACACATATATAATGTACGCGTATGTGTATATATCTACATATGTAATCTAGATCTGTACGTACATATGTATGCAAGTGTTGCTAGAGAATTTAATTCAAGTGTGAGGGTTGGATAGCACATACATGCAAACAGTCATATAAATAATATCTCGTCGCAGTCATTGCTTGTCTTATGCACGAGTATGTTAGTATGTATGTATGCATGTATGTAACATATATATGTACATACAACTACTTGATTATGTGTCTACATACTTGCTAAGCGCTATTTAAGCTCATTACGCTAAACAAACACTTATCATATGTGCCGAGCATACACGTATATACATACATACAAACAAACAAACAAACATACAAACATACAAACATACTTACATACATTCTTCGTCCCTTCCCCGCTTACTACCACATCTAACACTTAAACCATAAGCAAAGTTTCCTCCACCACTTTTTCACTTACCCACCCACTTTACAGCTACCATACATACATCCACACATACATATTTACATATGTATATCTCCATTGTGTCAAATACCAACAATTATGGGTACTTATGAATTTATTTTATGACGCCACAGGGAATTCTCATTTTTGGTTAGCTCATCCTTATTTGTTTATCCATAACAAAACCAAATTGGCGTTATACGAAAGCACGCACAAACACATATATATATTTTTGTATGCCTATAATGTTGTTGTTGCTGTGGTAAAGTTAATTGTTTTTGACTAGTGATTTTTTGGTTTATTAAAGATCTCTGGAGGGAGTTAATGCTTTTATGGCTACCTAAAGAGCACTGTGGAACTATACATATGCATATTTGAGTACATATCTATATGTATAAGTAGATTTACGAAATCGTATCTATGCAAGACACCAAAAAGGATTAACTGTTTTTAGTTGCGCTGAAATTCATTGGTCGTGTTGGTATTTACTGTTAAAGTAACAATTATTTATTTATTTATTTGTTCTCTTTTTCTTAGTATTATGTGTAAATGACATATGTATGTAGCTGGTATGCAGTAAATGTGTTATGATTTATGGCCTTAGTGGTTTAGAGCAGAGGTTTAGCATTTTTACAAAATATTTTCTGCATTTGATTATGTGTTGCCTGGAAATGCTCAACACTTATGAGGAAGGATAAGCCATTGAGTGGAATTTAGTGGAGTACTAATTTCTATCTCCAAATAAAAAAAAAAAAACTGAATTCAACTTTGTAATTAGAGGACAGGACTTTCTTTGCGTATTACAATTTCTATATTCAGAGGATGTCAAACCACTTTCAGGTATACGTTTTTCCTGTTCAACTAAATATGTTTAGATACCTGAAAGGGTCAGTGCCGAGCGTTAGGTACATTTGGTATGATAATTTTGGCTCGACATCAATCTACTGTACGAATGTCCTTCAAGGTGATCTTAGTAATTTTATGTTCTTTTTAAATGGTTTTGAGGAAGCCGCTATAACAACAACATGTTAAGGCAGATACTTAAAATTTTATAGCAAAGCAAGACCATAGTTTACGAGACAACTTTTTTTGACCACAACTGAATTGTTCAAAAGTAAAATTGATAAAATTTTGAAATCTGGAGTTAAAGCTATAGAATATTTTTCACGCAAAGCTCTTGAGTAACGGTGTCACCCATTACCACCAGCTGGATCCGCCTGTGGTTGTGGAAAATTATTGTTTTAAGTTTTAGAGCATAACCTCAAACTTGTGAACGCGTAGTTCTTTGGCGTGTAGAAGGAGGGGGAGAAAAAAACTACAAAGAAGATATTATTTTCAATTATTTCCTTTCACCACCACCTATTTTTGTATTTAATTATATTTAACCGAAATGGCGTCGAAAAGTGGCATTTTTTTTTGTCAAAGGAAAGTCTTTCTGTTTAATTATTCTTTGCTAAAACAGGCTCTCTTCATATTTAAGATGTGAAACGACTATTTTTATAACAAAATTGGTAAGAGAGACTAAGTTCAGGTCGAACTGAAAATTAGATTCTCGGCTGATATTTATGTATATTAAATCCACAGATTGGTCAGAGATAGAAGGTCTGTGATAGAAGGGAGATCTATTTCTAGCCCTGTACCATCTTTGGTACATTTCTGTTGATTATAAAGGGTGGTTAAATTGTAAGGGCGGATGTTGAATGTGAACCACACCTAAACGCCAAGTTTTTTTCCGAATTTAATTTGACATTTCTCTATTTCAGACTTACTCAATTTGAACCATGGAGAGATACACAATCCAACAACGTGTTAAAGTTATCCAGACTTATTATGAAAATTTTCGAAGAAAATCATCTTCAGTGATGAGACACATTTTCACCTCAGTGGATTCGTCAATAAACAGAATTGCCGCATTTGGGCGAATGAAAATCCAAGAGTGATTGTCGAAAAACCAATGCACCCACAAAGAGTGACTGTTTGGTGCGGTTTATGGGCTGGCGGCATCATCGGGCCGTATTTTTTCCAAAATGAGGCCGGTCAGGCAGTTACTGTGAATGGTGTTCGCTATCGTGAGATGATAACGAATTTTTTATGGTTTATGGTTATGGTTTCAGCAGGACGGTGCCACTTGCCACACAGCTAACGAAACAATGGCTCTTTTGCGCAACAAATTCAATGGCCGTGTTATCTCACGTAATGGCGATGTCAATTGGCCCCCAAGATCATGTGATTTGACACCGTTGGACTTTTTTCTCTGGGGTTATTTGAAAGAAAAGGTGTACGTCGATAAGCCAGCAACAATTCAAGAGCTAAAGGATGAGATAATTCGGCACATTAACGGCATAGAAACTCCATTATGCCTCAGCGTCATCGAAAATTTGGACCATCGTATGGAGGTGTGCTGCCGAGGTCGCGGCGCTCATTTGGCCGATATTTTGTTACATACATAATTTGGTATTACTCAATTATATATATATATATATCATAATAAAATAAAATTTCAATAATTTTCTAAATAGTTTGTGTTTTATTCAAAATCAACATCGGCCCTTGAAAATTTAACCACCCTTTATGTATACAATTGGCGCTTAATAACTGCTGAAACGATTTTCGGCAATTTGTGGTATTCAATCTAAAGTCAAGCGGGGGGTGGAAAGTTGCCCTAGACCAAGTATTAAATCCTATGGAGTTCTGTTCAGTGATTTCTAGGATATACTTTTTGCACCAAAAATAGGCTTTATATCGTACGTCCGAATTTTTTTTTTACCAACTGCCAAACTTTTCTATTTAATGAGATCGTCTCTAACAAATATGACTTTGATTCCACATTTCGTTACTAAATCTTCGTGATTTTCGTACTTTCCGAATCCGAAAAGTGTATATGTCGAATCCTTACTTGAGTTATAGTGTGGACAGACATTCCTAAAACGATTTGTGTCATACAAACATATAAGACCATAGCTATCTCTATTATTTTACATACAATCGTTTGCCTGAACAATACTCTCTGTATATAAGAAAGCATAAATAGGGTGGAGCCACCCTCAATTTTCCAAAATAAAAAGTGAAACTATGTATATTCTGGATGAGAAACGAAAAATTTTGAAAAATATTTTTTTTGGGCATTTGGTTTTTAAAAAGCAATAAAACGCGTATATTTCAATGTTAAGATATTAGCTTTATTATAAAGATAAGTGTTTGCCATTATGTTTTAAAAATGAGAAAATAAATTTCAGCCGAAAAGCCAAATTTTCGATTACTTTTCGCAACAAATTATCGTCTCGGGCTCAACTGCGTAGCAAAGCGACTACACATACATACATACATATGAAACTCCACAAAAGAAAGAAAAAAAAATTGGCACATCATTGTTAAATCACACGACCTTGTAGGCCACGTCACAGGCCAACGGCGCAAGATAATGAGTTCACCAAAAGACTCCTTCAATAAATTCATTGTTTCGTGGGCTGTATGGCATATAGCACCAATTTTTTTTATTTACGTATACATTCAACCAAAAGTGAACAACAATTTCTTTTGAAAATCGAGATCGGGAACGTTTATGATCATTCGGTTCTATGTCATTTATTATGTAAACATTTTCTTTGAAAAATCAGTTAATATACCACCAAGGAAAGAAGTCCACGAATTATATAAATCAATCACTGAAACATTATGTGTTGACTGAAAGACCTTTGAGATTATTTGAATCATTCGATTAAACCTATTCCATCTCTGCTATCGTTCAAAACAGAAGAGGCAATCATTAATACATACGAGTACTATAACGGTGCGAAATAGAAGTTCGTTAAAGGATATTGTAGTGCTTCGGGGTTCTCCTCAGAGTATTTAATCGCCTGAGCATTGAATTTAAAAAACTACAAAAATTACTTCTACTATCCTCGACCTGTGACCAGCCTCCATTCCAATATTCAGCAAATATTCTTAGCTCCTATGGATTTCCAGTTTTCCACTGCTAACTTTATCAAAAAATTCATGCTTGCTATTACTCTTTTAGCGAATGCAAACAGCAAATTAAAACATACACGTATATGCATTGTGTACATACATACGTATGTGCTTATTTTCATAGATTCTGTTCTGTATAATCTTCAGTTTGATATCTCTTTTTGCAAAAAAAAAAAAAAAACAAACAAAAAAAACAATTAAAAATGAGAAGTAATTTTTTGTCAATAATTTCCCAATTTTCTATTCAGTAGTGTGTTTGTAAATATGTATGCATTTAATGCAGCAAATTTTGCAATTAATTGCAATCAAAAATGCAAAATTTGGCATACCAAAAAAAGAACGATGCAGATGGGCGACATAAAATGAGCGAACTGCCAATTAAAATGGCAATAAAGTAAAATAAGAGTCATCAAAATTTTTTATGTTTTCATTGGTTAATGTACAATATCCACATATAAACGTTCATATGTAAATAAATGCGCGTGTGTGTGGGATGACTAGTCTGGCTGCTGCCAATTGATAGTTGACGTTGTCAGCCTTAAATTCAGTTTAATTAATTGAAAGATGAAAAATGTATATATGTACATGTATGTATGTATGTACGAGTACATATGTATGTAAATAAATATTTGAAAATGAGACTTAAGTACTTTTTTACTCGTAAAAGGTGGTTTAAAATGATGGCGAGCGCATACATAAAAATAACTATGCCTTTTTAAATATTAAAAATGATGTTAATAAAATGACTTCCACCTTTGCTGTTGCTTTACGATTGACCCTCCTTAAATTTACTAAGAATTGATGTGTCATAAGTTTTTCGATTAAAACAGCTCGGAGAGTGAGAAAGAACTTTAAGTTTAATTCCCATAGACCAAACAGCTATTTTCATTAAGCAGAGAGAAAGACAGAGAGGTAGAGAGAAAGGCAGAGAGGTAGAGAGGCAGACAGAGAGGTAGGAGAGATAGAGAGAAAGACAGAGAGGTAGAGAGGCAGACAGAGAGGTAGGAGAGATAGAGAGAAAGACAGAGAGGTAGAGAGGCAGACAGAGAGGTAGGAGAGATAGAGAGAAAGACAGAGAGGTAGAGAGAGAGAGGTAGAGAGAGAGAGAGAGAGAGAGAGAGAGAAAGACAGAGAGGTAGAGAGAGAGAGAGAGAGAGAGAGAGAAAGACAGAGAGGTAGAGAGAGAGAGAGAGAGAGAGAAAGGCAAAGAGATAGAGAGACGTAGAGAGAGACAGGTAGAGAGAGAGAGGTAAAGAGAGAGGTAGAGAGATAGAGAGAAAGACAGAGAGGTAGAGAGAGAGAGAGAGAAAGGCAAAGAGATAGAGAGACGTAGAGAGAGACAGGTAGAGAGAGAGAGGTAGAGAGAGAGAGAGAGAGAGAGAGAGAGAGAAAGACAGAGAGGTAGAGAGCGAGAGCGAGAGAGAGAGAGAGAGAGAGAGAAAGAAAGAGAAAGACAGATAGGTAAAGAAAGAGAGAGAGACGGAGAGGTAGAGAGTGAGAGAGAGGTAGAAAGTGAGAGAGAGATAGATAGAGAGAAAGAGAGTGAGAGAGTGAGAGAAAAAGAGCGATAGAGAGAGGGGAGAGAAGGGAGAGAGAGAGAGAGAGAGAGAGAACACTTAATTTGCACCTAAAATATCTTATCTAGTTCTGAACTTGTGAAATTGGTCTTGATGAAGACTAAGAAACGAATGTTATTGAGATACGCTTATGAGAACATAGAGCCTGCCTAATGAATTAATCTAATTCCATAGCACCGGCCTTCTCTAAAATAGGGGTTCTCAACCACGTAGAGCATTAATGTCTATATGATCATATAGGTATGTATATATTATAAATAAAAACTAATCCCTGTTTCTCTTGGCTACGGCATCACGCGTGAAAGGCTGGACCGATTTCGCTAATTCTTTTTGGGGTGTGTTTTTTGGTGTCAGGAGATGATTCTTATGACAAAAATTACTTTCCTCCGGGAAGTGTACGAGAGAACGATTTTTCCGAGAAAAAACTTATTTATGGTTTGATGTACTTGAAAGCCACTTCTTTCCAGGAACTGCCGATATTATTGAAATAAATATTTTTATGGATTTTGTAGAATTTTTTTAGGAAGGTATCTTTAAATACTTTAGTTCAACTGCATTATTATTTACTCTTCTCCTCTTTGCTAATGCCAATTCTAATATCTAAATTCAATAAAATAAAAAAAAATGGCAATAAATAGTCATGTAAATTAAAATAATTAAATAAACCATAAATGTGTTTGGAAATTTCCAGACAGTCTCTGAGTGTTCCGATAGTAAGGCTTTTTCTAAGTTCTGTAGACAGATATTTTCATATTATATTACGCTGACTCCTCCATCTACTTTTAGTCATTTCAGCAACTGGCTGGTAATATTAGCGAATGTCTAAATTTGCAGCTTTTGACCTGCATTATTTGAGTCTCTCTGAGAAAATCAAATTTTCAACTTTACTTAGCGAGTTTTGTGGCGCTTAGCTGAAGCGACTTAATGGCCTTTTCAACACTTTTGGCAGCCTTTGCTAGAGGTGAGACAACAAAGAATTGCACTTTAATCTTTACCACTTATCAAACACACACACTCGTACATACCAATTGACCTTACCGCTTTTCCACTGTAGCAGCGCCGAGGCTTAGCAGTAGGCATGGACATGGACTTGGACTTGGAAGAAGACCGACAATAAATTAACCAAAATGTTGCACTTGTTACCACAATTTTTTGTTGTTGTTGAAGTTTTGTTTCGCCGTTTGCCAAGTGACGACCGCGAAAATGATGCAGCAATTACCGTTACAGTTTTTTTCCATTCAAAACACTTAGTGGTTGCTGGTTGGGGGAAAAAAAACTAGTAGGAGAAATCGTGTGGCGGCCATGGCAAATCGGCTTTTCATCGCATTGGGGGCGTATTTATAATGATGAAGCGACAGGAGGTAGACAAACGTACACATAAACACACATACATATGCATGTACGAGTATATAAGTACATGCAAAATGGAAATAGGTCCGTTCGTAGTCGGAGCGTAACGGAAGTTGGAAAATTGCGCAATTGGGAAAATTGAAAATCGTTTGTTTACTTTTCGTTGTTAATGCCGCTGCTGCTGCTGTTGCGGGGAAATTGCTTAATGACCAACACTTTGGAAATTGAAAATTGCATTGCAAAATGCCGTGAGGAGACAAAACGCTGGCTAACAGTGTGTATATTTACACATATATAGGTATATATACATAATGGAATGTATGTGTGTAGGTAGAGGCATGAAATAGTTTCACCGATTCGTTCGTTTTTTTTATTTTTATTTTTATATATTTTTTTTTGCTTCAAGCTGCCCTTAACCGTGAGCGTGAAGCATTTAATTTGGCTTGGTTGCGGCAATTTTAAAGTAGCCGCACATTTGTAAGGTTTGTTTGCACAACCAAGTGTGGCAGTGACAGTTGAAATTTTCTTTAAATCGTTGAAAATGGGTGCAAATGATTTCCAGTAAAGTGGTTGAGAAAATAGCTACGAAAATCTGAAGAATGTAAATGTTTGTGTGCAAATCCAAAGTACAATAGAAATTCAAATAAAATTTTTCTTAAATAGGTCGTTGGAAAATTTGCAGTTATTTTCTCAATAATTTTCATATAGAAAGCCCAAAGGACTATACAAATAGTGTGTCGCCACCAAAATGGTATCGAGCACATAATTTCAGGATATTTTGATACCACTAAAATATTTCGTTGCTATAAATTTGTTATTGCTAATTACTCTAAAATCTGTTTATGTTATAGGTCACAATAGTAGCTTTTAGCAAAGAAATTAAGAGCTTTATCGGCTTACAAGGTTCATTAAGAAGCGAGCTTACGTTCAAAATTAATCAATATATTGAATTTATAAGACAGTAGTCTGCTTTAGATGCTTCAAAAAATGCATATCTCTTTTCTTAAATCTATTCTAGAACTATTCAAAAATATTTCTTCAAAGCTTCAGTGGCCAACTCGACACATTTTAGATGCTGGAGCAGTTTTAGTGGTCGAGCGTCGAGCAGGTTCGAGTGCTCGGGCAGAACTTTGAAGCGTATTTTCTCGTGTTTTCATTTTTACAAGTGCCGGCGGTAGCAACGCGTCAGTATTAAATTATCTTCTATTTGAACTAAAAAAGTTGAATAAAAGTATTATTTAAACTATTTTTTTTTCAACTTGAAATGAATTTTTTCTGTAAAAAGTGAATTTTTTTAAAGTAAATATTTTCAAAAAAGTGAATTTTTTTCTAAACTTCAAAACAAAAAACGGATTTTTCCAACTTCCTCCGTATTTTTTTAGTTCATACGTATATAGAAGATACGCTCAAAAAATTAAAAGAAAATAAAAATAAAAAAATTGGTTCGACTGTTTCAGATGGATCGCACGACCTCCATCACCGGCACCGTTTCACGAGTTCAGACTGCAACCACCTCAGAAAACTCTTCACAACATTGGAAAATTCCAATATTTTTTGATACTAAATATTGTTTTTTGAAGCTTAAATATAGTACAAGAAATAATTTCCTTCGTTTTCAAAAAAAATGCTAAAAAAAGGAGTTTTCTGGTTCTAAAGGAAACTACTGCCTTAAACAATTTGGGATCCTGGAACAATTTTCAATTGTCTATTGTATTTTAATTCCTCATTCAATTTTTTTATAGACTTTATAGTATCGTAAAAGAAGGGCCATAAACGCGAACGTGGAAGGATATCCAGATGAGTAAACAGAGGCACTCCACATACAGAGAAGTTTCTACAAGTCCTCTGGGACTTGATGCAGGGAACACTAAGAAAGGTGTCGTCCTGGTCTACCCAATGTGGCCTCTGTGTCAACTCAAACAAAGATCTCCGCTATCAGCCCACCAGTACGGTATTTAACTTAGCCTGGGGACGAAAGCCAAATTTTTAGGAACCATCTTAGAAACTAAACTAAACTGGAAAGATAATATTATCCAAGCATACGAGAAGGCTGCTACTGCTACATTCAAAATAGCAATATGTAAGAGATGGAGTCTAAGCTCCAGGGTCATAGTTCAGATTCAAAGATGTGCGCTTATGTGTATCAGTGCTGCACTAAGGAGGGCGCCCAGTGAGGCTCTAAATATAATACTCAATATCATACCGTAAGTAATGATAATGACTGCACTTCGTCTAAGAGAGCCAACTCATTCGACTACTCAGCCATTGGGGCACTCGGTAATATTGAACAAATACGATTTCATACCAAGTTATACAGATATAAGCTACTATTGTGGCTCAGAATATGGTATACTCAGATCTTAAAAGAAAAGATCTTAAAAGAATTTTATTTTAATTTGAGCGGATAAGGCAGCATTGTTGAGAAATTCTTCTCTTTGTATTAACGGGTGATCCAAGTTGAGGTACTTTAGCCTTTTTGGACAGATCACGCATGAGTCATGACCATGTTCAGCGCGCAGTGAAGAAAATATAGCAGCCGTAGCTGAGTGTGTGCACGAAGACTGTGGAGAGTCGATTTGGCGCCACGCGACCTTCCCAAGCGATATCGCTTCGCTCTATGGCTCTTGAAAAGTTCCAAGAACATCCGAGCAAAGTTTTGTTCAACGATAAGGCCCATTTCTCGCTCAATCGGTTTGTAAAAACAAAATTGCCGCATTTGAGATGAAGGGGAACCTGAAGAGATTCAAGAGCTGCCTTTTTATCCAGAAAAACCAATGGTTCGATGTGGTTTGTGGGCCGGTGGAATCATCGGCCCATATTTCTTCAAAAATTGTGCCGGGGAGAATGCAACCGTCAATGGCGACCGTTATAGTGCCATGATAACCAACTATTTGATGCTTGAAATTGATGCCCGTGATCTCGGCGACATTTGGTTTCAACAAGACGGCGCCACTTCCTACACATCGCATCAACTAATGGATTTATTGAGGGAACACTTCGGTGAGCAGATAATTTCACATTTTGGGCCGGTCGATTGTTGGGATATGTAAAGTCTAAAGTCTATGCGGATACACTTCGATTCAGAACTTGGAGCAAAATATCACGCGATAGAGAGTCAGTTTGTCTGAAGTCATGTTTACTACCGAAAAGTTCAAATGGGTTATTTACTAAGCTGATGAAGGAGGATTTATTTTCATTGTCTATTGAGACAAACCCAACTCAGGGCTTTGAAGCTCTAACAACAATAAAAACTCGTCGTATCACATCAAGATACCACATCACATCAACACATCACCACACAAATATCACATCACATCAACACATCACTACATAAATATCATATCACAGCACATCAACAGATTTACATATCGCCGTAAGAACAATATACACACATCACACAGTAGCAACATAAGATATACATATATACAAGTATTATACTTAGCATGTGGGCAAAATGACAACGCATACGCAGGTGAGGTATTTAGAGGAGGTAAGGTATTATTTCTATAAGTCCTTGTGATGGACTACTAGTCTCTAAATCGCTGAAGCGATTTTTTGCCGAGCTCCTCCTACAATTTATGGTTTTGCGTCTTGATGTTTTTCCAACAAATGGAGGGACCTACAGTTTATACAAAGCCGCCTCCGAACGTTTAATGACTTTTTATGGGGAGCTTTTATTTTATGTCAGAAGTACATTCGAGGGGTTGACATTTCCTGCCGAGAAGCGACCACAATTAGAAAATTAAACTTAATTTTTTATATAAATTGATTTTCTATAACTTTTTGATACGGGTCGAACTGGCACTCAAAACCCTCGCTTTCCGCCAAATATTAACATAAAAAGATGGCGAGGATCTACTTCCGCACTGAGAATGTGGAGTTCATTATACTCTTCGAGTATATTTCTGGCTTGCTATAAAAGCTTATTCATTGGGTCGAAAATCGCTTCAGCGGTTATAAGGATCCAAGATTACACAGCTCGATTTTTCATTTAACTAACTTCATCACAATTAGCTGATGGAACATACATTCCATTGTCGCTATTTTACTGTCGCTATATTTAGGCAGAATAGGGTCTTTTTCTGTGCTTTGTATGCCAATTTGCATCTCAAATTTCTGTGAGGTTAATTCCGTTTATGAAACTTTATGTAAGTCCTATCATCTTTATGTGGAGTTCTCGAGAATTCTATCCGTCCGCCGGTTTCTCGAGTTGCTAGTCCTCTCTTTATTTATTTGACATAACAAATTTACGTTAATCTCACTTTCCCAATTCTTTTAAATTTGAGCTTCTACAACCTTTAACGAAAAACCAGTATTAAATACTTTAAACTTTCTTTATCCTTCCACAATTAAAATAAAATTAAATGATATAAAATAAATAAATAAAAAAAAAACACTGAATTTTTTTATATCCATATTAATGTCAAGTTAATAATTTTCTAAATGTCTAATGGTATTTTAAACATCCAGTCCATTTTACCTCCTACATACATATATATTTCACATGTCCATATTTGTTGTGCAATGTTGCACATTTTGTTGTTGCAACACGTACGGGTCGCAGACAGAGTGCAGGCCTATTTTGCCAATACTATATGCACTTTTTTATTATTGTATGATTTTTTTTTTTACTATTTCTGTTGTGGTTCTCTATTACATACAGTTGACGTTGGCTGAGTTGCGTATTGCGGTTAAATTATCTGGCCGCTGCTGTCGTTGAAAATGACATTTTAATGAAATGTTCAAAGTTTAGTTGCAGATGTTTTTTTGTTTTTTTTTTACTTTTTTATTATTACTTTTGTGTTGAATTGTTTTTCTTGTTATGCTTTCGTACGCCATATTTGTCGGTTAAATGAAAATTAAATACTTGAATTTATAATTACACTCACATGAATGTAATTTTATCAACGCACACACATAAAAATATGAATGTATATGTATGCATGCATGTATGTACCTATGTGAACTGGTTTTGTTGCCATACAATATGTTTGCAAGGTGAAACAATATAATTGGCTAAGTGGTGGAGTGACATTTTCATTTGTGAAGTTTAATTGAAGAAAACGATGTTTTCATCATTTCTGTATACAAGTACCATATATACAATATATTTATATATAGGTAAAAAGACTATTAAGTCATGGACAAGACAAATGCGAAATAAAATTAAGTAAAAAAATGTCGCATGAAATATTTTAATTAAATTTGTGAATAAAAGGGACATGATAATATTATATAATACAAGGAAGCCTATAGTACCTATACTCTACAGCTAAATGTTTATACATATTTATACATATATCCAGTGCACTGTAGCTAACCAATAAAACAAATTGTTCGAAGACCCATCCTTCCAATGTGCTTAATAACCTACACTAAAATATGACACTATCTGCTAGGCCTACAACAATTAAAACAAAAGAAAAATATGCTTACTAATTTCTTTGTTCTGATATTCATGCATATATACACACATGCAGTTCTTAGTAAAAATAGTATCTATATGTTATGTAACAAGTGTTTCCGAAATATTTTTCCCATCAGAAGCAATTTTAATAACTAGATATTGAAGAAAAACAAATGACATATTATTCCACTAACAACAATTAAATGACTTCAAATGAATTTTTACATAGTTTATTAAATAAAATCAACGGCAATTTGTTACAAGCAAATACAACAATAAGAACAGCAGAAAAAAAATATGCAATTCTAAGATAATTTATGGCTAATCTAACATTTATGCAACAATAACGAGCACACATTTTTACTGGGGTAGGGATATATACAACAGTTACATATTGTTATAGTACGTAACAGGGTCGTTCAAATAAGCTTAATTTTTCGAGTTTTTAGAAAAATAAATTTTTCTCATACACGTACATACATAACAGAATTCTTTGGAGCCTACATTTTTTTTTGTTTATTTTAAAATGTATTAATTTTTTTTATTGACTTTATTATTTTATTTCAAATTGTTTAATTAAATTAAATTAATTTAATTTAACTATATTTAATTTTTTTATTTTCTTTAAATTTATTTTTTATTTTATATATTTCATAGTTTAATTTTATTGCATTTTAATTAAATTAATTTTTTTGGATGTTTTTTCAGGTCATTGTTCTGTTAAATTGTTTTTGGGTTGTTAGTTTTATGAACTGTTCCAGACCATTTAGTTTTTGGAAATAGTGAAAAAATTACAACAACAGTTTTGGACGGTAGAAGTTATAGCTGCTATTTTGGAAACCATTTGTTTAATTGAATTTTTTTATTTAATTTTATATAACTGTATTTTATTTTATTTTAGGTTTTATATTAATTTATATTAATTTGTTTATATTTTAATTATTTTCATAATATTTAATTATACTTCATGTTATTTCCTTAATTTCTTTAAATTTAATTGATTTTGTTTTATCTCCTTTTTTTATTATTTTATTTTATTCTATTTTTTTAGTTTATTATTAATATATTTTTTATTTAAGTTAATTTTAATTTACTTTATTTTGTTTGCTTAATTTTTTTATTTTATGTTATTTTTTATTTCATTTTTCTTTATTTACAATAATTTAATTTTATTTAATATGCTCCATTTTACTTTATTTTAACATAATTTTTCCCTTTATTTTATATTGTGCCTTTTTATTTTATTTTTTATTTTATTTTATTTTATTTATTTGATTTTATTTTAAATCAAATTTTTCATATAATTTTGTTTCTTTATATCATTTAGTTTTACTGAATTTTTAATTAATTTAGCTAATTTTAATCTAGTTTGAGATTATTTATTTTTTATTTAACTTAGTATTATTTCCTTCTGTTATTTAGTTTATTTATTAATTTGAATTTATTATTTATTAATTGGTTTAATTGAATTTGCTTTTATTTTGAATAAATTGAAATTTGTTATTTTCTTTTACTTTATTTTTTTATCTTAATCCATTTCATTTTATTTCTATTTATTTAACTTAAATAAATTTTATTTTATTTAACTTAATTAATTATTTAATTTTTTGTTTTAATTGTTTTCCTATTTTTTTCTGATATTATTTTATGTTATTTCTAATTTTTTTGTTTTATATTATACTATTTTAATTAATTTTATATTATTTTATTTTTTAATTTAGTTTTATTTATTTCATTTTATTTATATTATATTTATTATTATTATTTATTTTATATTATTTATTTTATTTTAGTTAATTCAACTTTTTATTTAATTAATTTAATGCTGTATATTATTTTACTTTTTTCATTTTATTTTATCTTAATTTATTTAAATTTATTTGTTGACGTATTATTTAGTTTTATTTTATTTGTTTTATTTTTTTTATTTTATTTTTTTTTTTATTTATTTATTTATTTATCTTTATTTATTTCATTACATTTAAAGTTATTTTGTTTTGCTTTTTTATTTCACATTTTTAATCTAATGTTTTTTTATTTTACGTCGTTTTATTTAATTTTAATTTAGTTCGTATTAATTTATTTTGCTTTGTTATCTTTTTCCATTTAAAATAATTTAATTTTTATTTAAAATTAAAGTTAAAAGAAATTTTCGTTAATTGATTTTACTTAATTTATTTTTAGCTTTTAATTAAAAGCCATTTTAATTTAAAGTTAAGTTACTTTAATACATATAATTTAATTTGTTTATTGAGTTTAATTTAATTTAATTTTTGGGTTTTCGTTTATTAAATAGAACTGTTTCAGACCTTTAAATTAATTTAATTACGTTTTATTTTACTTTATTTTAGTTTACTTTATTTTATGTTATTTTATTTCATATTATTCTACTTAGTATATTTAATATAATTTTTATTTAAGCTTTTTAATTTAATTTAATTTTTAGTTTAAGTTTCAGTTCATTTCTTGATTTTATTTTATAATACATATAGAAATGATTATTTTACTTTATAAAATTTTATTTTATTGTATTTTGTTTATATTTAATGAATTTTAATTATATCTTATTTAATGTTACTAAAATTTAAAATTTAATATTTTTGTTTTGTTAAACCTTAAATTTCTACTAAACATTTCGTTCTACAATATTTGTCAATTAATTTAAATTAATTTAATCCAATTGAATTTAATCTAATTTTATTTCACATCGCTTCATTTAATTTTTGTAATTAATTAACTAAAATTTTTTAGTTTTATTTTATTTATTTTATTAAATTTCACTTAATTTTGCTTACTATAATTTTTTTATTTCATTAATTTTTTTTTAAATTATTTAAATATACAATATTTTAACTAATTTAATTTTTATTTTTTATTATAATATAATATTTTATTTTTTTATGTTTTTGCTTACTTAGTTTAATTTATTTTATTAGTTTTATTCTATTTGCATTTTTTTAATTTAGTTTAATTTAATTTTACATAAATCTATATAAATATTATACTTTTCTTATTTTATTTATATTAATTTAAATTTAGTTACATTTGCTAAACTTTGTTTTATTTATTTTCATTTAATTTTATATTATTTTCTATTTTCAATTATTTATTTAAATATATTTTATTTATATTAATTTTATTTAATTTAAATCTATTATTAATTATTTTACTTAGTTCACTCATTTCCGCTTATAGTGTTGGTCCACCCTAACATTCATCCATTTATTAATACTCTACGCATTTGTTGCATGCAACACAATCACTGAGCAATGCGCGCAATCCGACCGCCAAGTTGGCGGAAATATTTGTGCATTCAAAATGATGTGAAAATTGCACAGCTTAGCAACAGCAACAACAGCAATAATAAATATGATAATAATAATACCAACAACGATGATTCATTTCAGCAACAGTCGACGCGAAAATATAAAAATTTCCCAATAAATACAACAACAACAAGCGCAAATTGTACACCATTAAATATTTTCCACACCACAAGCCATCGATCGCTAAAGGAGTTGCTGACGCCGCCACTACCAACGACAGCGGCAGGTGGTGGTGGTGGAGGCACCACCCCAAGTGGCGACGGCAGAAAGCGCATTAGTTGGCGTTTTGCTGACGCTTAACTCGCTTGTAATACAAACATATACATATATACGATACATAGATATTTGTTTATTCACTCCATGGCGCTTGCTGAATGAATTCCAAATGCGAAAAGTGGAAATCTTTGAATAATTAATTGGAAAATGATATGTTAACGCCGGTCGTGCGACTTTTTAATTATGATTTAATGGAGCCGCTGTTGCAATAAGTACAGTTGTTGTTGCTAATTGTTGTTGTTCGGTTGCCGCCTGTACGTGGAATTTTTGTTTGGCGGGTCGGGTCGGTGTAATCATGTACATATATTTATAGTAGTCGCCTCCACAACCACTTCTTCTTGCAACTGCAAATTTCCTACAACAACTACTACAATGCAACGCTAGAAAGTGGTTCTGCTGCTCGACAATTGATTGTTATGTTGGCGCAAGTGTACACACGCATACGGCATTAGTTGCTCAATAGCAACAACAATAATAACAAGAACACAAGACAATGTGGCAGCCCAGAACAACATCAGCAAATATGCAATGGATTGCCGGCAATTTCCAGCCTATTTATTATTGCTAATTTCTACCTCTGTGTTGTTGTTGTCGCTGTTGCTATTATTGTTTCTACGTGGCTGTCGTTGTTTCTGTTGTTCTTGTTGTTCTTGTTGTTGTTGTATGACATTTGCTTGTTTTGATTATGCGCTGATTGGCGTTGGCTGTGCTGGTGTGTCGTGTTGCCGCCAACAAATGCCGCCACGGACACGTTGCTCCTGTTGTTGTCATTGTTTTTATTTTTATTTAGTTCGCGCTCCTGGTCATTTTCCTGTTTGTTATTTTTATTGTTGTTGCTGCCAGTGTCGATTGTCGGTCGATTTGTCGGTTGTTGGTTGTCGGTTGTCGGGCGGCAGCTAATGGCTCAAAATATTTGCCTAACAAGTTTTGGCTTTTCGCATGCTTAATGTGTTTACTAAAGCTCCCTTTGTCAGTCTCCGTCTTCCTCATCTTCTCCTTTCATGTGTCCATTAGTGTTAGTTCCTTTGTATTTTTCTGTTTTTCCTTTTTTGAATTCCGATGCACCCTTGCTCGTGACGTCTTTTGGTGTCTACTTAATGTTCACTTTTATTATCTGTTTTGGTATTTTAATAATGTTTTTGACACATTTAGATTTGAGGAACTACTCGTATTCATGTGAAGGAGATAAAAAATATATTTTCTTCCTAGAAGCCCAGCTAGGAAAATTTTAATTGGCAAACCGAAAGATGATCCTCTGAAGCTGGGAGTACAGTCTCCTTTCGTTATGAAATCAATGCTGGATCATTAAATCACTAAAGAAGTTCCCGATTTTTTCCTGTACTTTCTAAAGACCATCGCCTAGCTTATACTGCACCTAAAGTAGTGCACTGGCTTTACGAAACAATAGTTGAGCCCGTTGAAAAAGTTGGAAAAGTCCTGACCAGTGTAGCATTTTTCAAACGAAAGTGACATTAATCAAAGAAACGATTAATCTACTGCTCCGAAAGTCATGTGTGGCTACGTCTCGCTATATATTTTCGATATGGAAACCTGATTTGGACTCCGTGTCATGGCGGATTCCTTAGTAACAGCAAAGCTAATAAGTTTACAAGTAGAGCCAACCTTTAATCCATGGAAATATGTATCTCTCATTCCTTTTCATTTTCTGTCATCTGATAAACATAGGATACCACGCCTGAACGTCGGTGGCGACCTTCTGAGCTGTATTGGGAGCCAAATTATCTTGTATTACTTACAATATGTATGAAGGTAGAAAATCCAGCATCCTTGACCATCCCTCTTTCGGGAGATTAAGTCTCAAGTACGTTGCTGTTCATATCTTTTCAAACTCCAGTAAACTGTGGGTTATTTAGAAGTGTAATCTTTGCGGATTCGTGTTGGGATCAAAGCGTTTTGGCGAGTTGTAGTTTATTATTCGATCCTTCCGGCTCTGGTTATCGTGTCGTCGGAAGTACAAGTAATAAGTGCTGGGACAGATCTACCCTAAACAAGCCTGATGAACCAGTGAGAATCCCTTCTTGCCTTAATGTCAGATGCAATAGACCGATACTATCGAACTGGAACCCTATATCATAGAAGTTTTTATTTATGACTTAAAAACCGACGAATAAGGTATACCACCGTGAAATGGGACTACTTGAACACATTTTCCATACATTTTTTTTAGATAAAAAGTGAAAAATAAATTTGTAGAGCACAAAAATTTGTTAACTTGTTGTTCCTATTGATGAAAGAATCAATGAAATCTGGCTTTGGGGTGTTGTTGTTGAAGACCTGCTTGCCTTGTTAGTCCAAATATTTTTCCACCACATCTCGAATGTCCATCTTTGTCTAGGGGAATCCCCAATGCGCTACAATACCAATGGGCTCAAAAATAACTACTCCTCAGATTTAAATCGGCTTGATTTCAGGTTTCAAATTTCTTCCAAGCGTCTTGCGTATTACTGTGAACATTTTCGCAGCCTTTTTCTTTTACTCCGGAGCTTTTTGATGGGTAGGCTTTATTTTTTTGTTTTTGTTCTTCTTCTCAAATGTAATTGACACAATACGCTAGATACGATATGCCTTGAACATTCGTCATGACGTCGCTTCGTTCATTCATTTGCAATATATTTTGATTTTCGGGTAATTAATAAGCTGATTTCTAATAATCTTTTTTGATACTTATGCTTTTCTTTGATTCTCTCTGCAAATGTGTCTCGCTTCTTTCTCAAACTAACGATATATTTCTTACAAAGATTTCTTTGCAACAGCTCGTATTGTTCTTTAGGTTTGGGAGGGATTCTGAAATGTCTCGATTGGTACTCCAAGTCTGTCTGTTGTCTGGTTGCAAAAAGTTAATGGTTCGAAGACATGGTAAGAAAGCATGCCCTTTTTAACCTCTGCATACATATTATCCGTTCATTACAATATATTTGATTTGATTTCGGATCTTTAATGCTAGAGATAGCCAATTAGCTCCAATATTTTCAACCGTAACACATTTTCTAAATAATTATTCACATTTTTCCAGTTTTCCAAGAGGTTTGAAACATGACAGTTATAATGGTGTCAGCGTTTAAGGGGTCGATCGGTTTTTTAATTTGTTGAAATTTTTGAAGGATCTGTGTAGTATAATAATTCACCTCGCCATACTTCCTGCTACACCTTACCATTATGTCTCTGCTTCTAACGAGTTTGCCAATGCTTCATAGCGTGCTTTCACTTATTACCGATACATCTTCGGCTACCGCTGTACAGAATGCCGAAACTATACTCTGAACAGCCGCGCGATAAAGGTTTTTAGCGCTTCCATCTGTCAGTTTTCCACAATGAATTTGCATGTAACTCATCTTCTTAGAACAGAACATTCAGTGTTGTCGACATAAATGTTTCCGTTTTCCTGGTTCTATTCGCTTTCTGGTAGACGCATTTTTTTGAATTCGTAGCTAAGTCTGGAGAACTCTTGTACTTTTTTAAATTTGATTATTTATTTAAGGAAAACATGTGAAATGAATCCACTATATGTTCCCACCTTTCTGATATTTTGTGTATTTCATCCCAGAAGAACTATGGCTGTTTGAAAGCCAAGCATGAATTAAGCTAATTTTGGAGCACTGTTCCGATGTGAACCGTATTCCAGTAAGAGCGTTAGACAACGACCGGAACAAATAGCAGTCAGAAGGGACAAGGTCTGCACTGTAAGACGGGTGAGACAAAACTTCCCTACCGTTGTTTTCCAAATACTTTTTTAGCTGGTTTTGCAACATTAGGCCGAGCATTGTTATGGAAGAAAATTATTGCCTCGTGTCTGGTCGGAAATTCCAGTCCTTTCGGCAATCATTCGCTTCAGCTTTTAGTAGTGTTCTAGTGTTATAGAAGCTCATAATATAACAAGCTCTTCCAAACCCACCAAATACAGAGCATCATCTTGACGACAAGAATATTCGGCATTGACGTTGACATGGATGGTTGGCCAAGCTTCGCAACAGATCCATTTTTCATCACTAACCACAATCCCTTGCAAAAACGACTTCTTTTTGTAACGTTCAAGCAGCATTTCTGATATGCAAAATCGTTTTTCAACGTCTCTGGGCTTTAATTCATGTGACCCCCGATTTCCCTGGTTTCATATCATGTATTCGGCTTCTTTTAAACGTTTTTAAATAGTAGCTTGAATGACCCACAAAGATCCAATTCCATACAATCGATGAATCAGACCCTCCAACATTTTTAACAAAGTGATGGTGAGGACAAACTAAATGCCTAAGATTTCAACATAAGTTCATTTTCCGATCTTCGGAATAAATACCACTGTACATGTACAACGGCCGCAAGAGCTGAGTGGTTTGCGGACCGTACTATTATACCGAAAGCCAGGGTTCGAGTTCTGGCCAAACCATCATCTAAAATTATATAAAATAATTTTGTTTCCTAAATATCAAAGCTTCCGAGTGTATTTATGACATTAAATAAAGACTCCTCACAAAAATCCATCGGCTATTCGGAGGGGACTTAGAATAAACTACACACATTGGAAGTAGAGCTCGGCCGAAAATCGTTTCAACGAAAATCGACTCAAAGTTAAATTTGGTGTGCAAAATGGAATTTATTGCATAGAAACAATAGAAATAGTGACAGGGTTGTATCGTGAGACTGTTCTGACTCCAAAAAATTCTAACTACTCGAAGGTTTTGGTCCAAAAACAACATCGTATCCATAAGCTTACGCCTCCTGCGATTTCCTCTTGTACCTTAGAAGAAACCTATGCAAGGATGGGTTAAGGGGACAAAAACCGATTCATGAAAAGCGGATCACTTACGACAACTTCAAGCGAAATCGGTCGTGGTCGAAACGCAGTGAGCCGGCGGAAACGGTGGCCAAGCCAGGATTGACGCCAGGCCGAACACGTCTTTGGTGAAGCGTCAGAAGCTCCAGGAGCTCGGATGGGAGGTCCTAATGCACCCACCTTATAGTCCGGACCTGGCACCAAGTGATTACCATCTTTTCCTGTCCATGGCGAACGCGCTTAATGGTGAGAAGTTGGCCTCAAGAGAGGCCTGGGAAAATTGGCTTTCCGAGTTTATGCCAATAGGGACGCAGCCTTCTACGAGAGGGGTATAATGAAGTTGGCATCTCATTGGCAACAAGTTTACGAACAAAACGGCGCATATTTAACTTAAATCGGACAAATATACACAAAGTTATCATATTTTGAAAAAATCAATAAAAAAAAACCGAACGAACCTTTTACTTGACCTAATATGAGTGAGACCATACAAAAAAATGAATTGAAATTCAGCAAAGGCGGACATCGACAGAAGCGAGGAAATCTAGGTAAAAACAGAGCGTTACATCTACGTTTTTGCCTCATAATCACTGCTTACGACGCCCTTTTAACCAATTTAGGCGCATTTTTATTTTCGTCTTGTTGTTGCTATTGTAAGTTTAAATTAAAGCAGTGATTACAGCTGGCAGTCGTCCGAAACAATTTTGCATGTCAAAAATCACTAAGCCCAGGTGTAGAAACTAATACGATACCCAAAGGGCTGAACATTTCAAAACAGCTTATTTACGATGAAGACGAAAGCGAATGGCGGCAACTGCCAACAAAATTTTTTAAATATTTTTCAAACCAAAAAACAAAAAAAAAAAAAACAAAGTAAGTGAACATGACTTACATAAAGGAAATTCAGAAATTTGCCATGAAGAAATGTGGAAATATTACAAAAGGTAGCAGCAAAACAAAACAGAAAAATAAAAAGAAAGGAAGAAATGGCAGGAATTGTAGAAAACAACACAACAAAAGGTGTGTGGCAAAATCAGCGCCAACTTTACAAATCACGGAACATGGTAAAAAGTCACTTTAGAAAGGGCAACACACATACATACGTATATATATACATGGAGTACTCGCAAAAGCAATAACAAAACCATATGTTTATGACCTAAATGCATCATGAATATTTGAAGCTGTCACGTCATATGATAATCACTTTGACCGCACGTCACACAAACATTGCAGGGCTAAATACATATATTTATATGTGTATGTATGTATGTACATACTCGTATGTGCTCAGCGCATTGTTAGCAAGGACCAGGAGCTAAGTTATACTGGCTGGAAAGGCGGGCGTAAAGGAGTTGTTGAGGTTGTGTTAGAACAATTGTTGGTTGGAATTGTGGGTTAGTGTAAGTGCGGGTGTTGCGCTGTTAGGGTGTTGGGGTGTTGGTATGTTAGCGCTTGTTTTTGTTTTTGTTCTTGTTGCTTTTTTTTTTGTTTGTTTCGCGGAAATTGTTGGCGCGCAGTAAATTGAGCCATTGAATGGTGCACATTGCCGAGTTCATAAAGTTGTTACACCACACCCCTTTCTTTCGCTTGGCGCCTCACCAGGCATTTACATAAAAATACATATGTATGTATGTATATACGGGCGGTTGTGTTGTTGCATGGTGTTATGACATAAGGTAATTTTAATTTTTTTATTTTTCATTTATTTATTTTTTTATTTTAGAATAATTTACCGCCCACTCACACTGCTGTTTAGAATTAAGTATGTATGAATGTATGTATGTGGTTATTATATTATTAAAATATTTGAAAAAACAAAAACGCTGTGCACTCAATTCAATTTTTATGCAAATTTCTTATGTTGCACAACATTTGCATACAACAATGTTGCTGCAAAAATTATGTTGGCGCCTGTTGTAGACCATAAGCCACGAGGCTTTGTTATTAAATAGTCTATTTGACCACTGAAATTGTTATGAGAATTTTTTGAAAATGTTCTCAATAAAAGTTTAAATTAATTAAACCGCCGAAAGACTAAAAAGCAACAAATAATATTTTTGTATGTCTTTCATATACCCGTTTCGAAGCATTCAAGTACCAGAAGGAGAAGAGATAGTTGGGTTAGGTTGTGGTGGCTGCCAAGCTATCGTATAGATTACACTTAGACCTGACTAAGATTCATTGTGATGCCACAAAAACTTGACCATCAGACTTCATTATCCAGACATTTTGATTTCTCTAATGAGATTCATGACTTTGATGTCGCCTATTTTCGATAGACCCTCAAGCAGTAGGGTCCCGAAATTCCGAAACCTAACCCTGCTCACAGCAGGACAGTCATTTAAGAGATGATTTATCGTTTTCTCCCCTTCATCATCCTTGCAGGTTCTGCAGCATCTTCTATAGGGAGTCCCCAGTCTTTATACGTGTCGTCCTATAACTTCTATTACTTTGGGCATTTGCCCTCTTTTTAAGGAGTACTTATCGGACAGGTGCGCTTGGATTTGCGGTTTGTTGTACATTCATTCCCATTTGATGCGGTTTCTTTATATGTAAGTTCGCCGAGAATCAGTTTCCCAGTCGCAAAAGGCATACCAATGATTTCCAGATCTAGAAGAATATGCCTGGTCGTACCTTGCCTAGCATATTCATCCGCCGTACAGTTTCCCTCGATGTCCCTGTGACAACAGAACCACTTGAGAGATAGTCCGTTCTGCTTGTCCATTTCCTATAGAGTTCGGCGACAGTCCAGCATTATTTTGGAATTTAGTGTAAGCGAGCCCAGTGCTTTTATTGCTGACTGATTTTATTTCATGTCAGAAATACACTAGGAGGGATTGACATTTCCAGCCGAGACTCAAAATGAGTAGTTTAATGGAGGTCAAGAACTAAATTAGGAAATCAAACACGTCCGGCATTATCCGAAAAACTTTTGTATCTGCATTTGTGTGACTAGTATTGTATATCTATTTATCAAAGGAGTCCGACAATGTTGTTGATTTTTTTGTTATAAGGGCTCACTTACCCTTTTATGGTAGCAAGATTGTGTCTTCTTGAGAAGTTCTGGCGAAAAGCAGAGGGTTTGTATTGGTATAGTCCGGCGAAGTATGAGTTTAATCTGCTTGAGTATCCAGATCTTATTCATAGAAGGAATACCCAAGTCTTAAAAGTTTACTCAATATCTCTGTCTATATTTAGTGAAGCTTTAGACCTTAACTACGTCGTTTCCAGGAAGAGAGTGCTGAACGGTGTTACTGTCCCCTCTGTGAATAACGTTTAAAGCTTGCTGCTGCGTCGATGCTTTCAGCGGTGATAAAATGTGATGGTGCATGAACTTGGGAAATTTAGAGAGACCATTATGAAGTGCTATGGGTTTGCAACTATCTTGAGAAAGTGATTGCGTGGGTGGCTTCTACGACATTCTACCGGCAAATATTGTATGTAGAGCGTGACGTAATGCTTCTTCATGTAGATGGTGAATAGACGACATAAGAACACGGTCCAAGTCCTTAATTAGTTTTACTGGGCGGTCTATAATTTACTTAAGTGCATATATCACTAGCCTCCAGCCCCCATATCACTGCTTAAGGGAAACCTTAAAGTTGCAAAGAGGCCTAAGGCAATTGACCGTTGGGCAGCTTCATTCGGCACTTAGAAAACTTTTCTCAGACCCAGCCGCTGTTTCTTGATTCGCTGAACTACATATGTCGTTGCCGCCGTATATCTCGTACATCTCATTGTTCCATCAGTTGCGGTATTCGCCGTTTCCAACTTGTAGAGGACCATAAATCTTACGCAAAACCTTTCTCTCGAGAACTCCTAACGCCGACTCCTCAGATGTTGTCATCGTCCATGCCTCCGCACCGTATAGCAGGACGGGAACGATAAGCGACTTGACTACTCAGTCCGAAGTAGCACCTGTTGGCAAGAGTGATTTTGCGTTGTATTTGAAGGTTGAAATTTTTGGTGGAGTTGCTGCTGGTTCCAAGTTAGACGAAGTTATGTACGACCTCGAAGTTATGACTGTCAACAGTGACGTGGGAGCCGAGCCGCGTATGCGATGACTGTTTGTGTGATGACAGGAGATATTTCGTCTTGCCCTCGTTCATTACCAGACCCATATCCTTCGCTTCCTTATCCAGTCTGGAGAAAGCAGAACTCACGGCGCGGTTGTTGGGGCCAATAATGTCGATATCATCGGCGTACGCCAGCAGCTGTACACTCTTATAGAAGATTGTACCTTCTCTATTCAGCTCTACTGCTCGAGTTGTTTTCTCCAGCAATAAGTTAAAAAAGTCACACGATAAAGAGTCACCTTGTCTGAAAACTCGTTTGGTATTGAACCTACTCGGAGATGTTGTTCCCAATTCCGACGGAGCTTTTGAGGTAATCCATTTGGCCCCCCCACTTGCTGGGCGATGGGAGTTCGAATTTCTTCATAGTCGAGCTCTTGACGTGTAAGCATGACTTTATTCTCTGACTGAGTCTCTGTGTTCTATATGAAATTTAGCATTTCAAACTCATCAAACCGTTTTCGTTCCACGGACTTAGATCTTCACAACTCGTCTTTGTCCGAAATATTTATTAAGTGACAGAAATTAATTTAACACCATTCATTTAGTTGTCTGCAGACGTGTAAACAAATATATTTAGTTAAGCACTGCTGTGGTATCATAAAGCTTAGAAAAAATGTTGAGTGTCTACCGTTTTGTGCCTTAAACGGTTTTATGACCGCCGACATACACGTACGAGTAGTCAGCCACACTTTATGGCACTTGCGGCCAGTTGCCGGCACACTTGCTAAGTACAAGCGAACAGTAGTTGGTGAGCGTGTGCCAGCAGCAAAAGCTGTTCATCTAAGGCTCCTCTGTCTTTTTTCCCAAACTGTCTATCCGTCTGCCTTTCTATCTTTCTAACTAACAGCCGCTATTGTCGCTGCCGCAACCAAATTAGCCAAATGAGCTGGAAAACTAGTGAGTCGCTTGGCGGCAACTGACTTCTATGTGGCACTTCTCAACTACTGGCGAACCTATCAGCTGTGGCCGGGTGTTGTCGTCGTCTATCTTCGTCGCCATTATCAGACACAGCGTCATCACTAATAACTATTATCGCAACAGCGCCAGCGTCGCATCAGCAACAGTCACAAAAGCAAAAGCAACAGCAGCAGCAGCATGAGATGAGCATATATCTATAATAAGTGTGTGTGTGTGTGTGTGTGTGTGACAGTAATAAAACTGTCATGCCTGAACAACCAAAATAAGACAATATTAGTAACAAAACACCGAGCGAAGCGTAGCAGCCCAAGACAAGACGCAGTGGCTGTAGTTGGAGCTACAAATGCTTGCTGCAAGCAAGTAGAGTATCTATCGCTAACTTCTGCTAGGCGCAATTGTGTCTTAAGTTCATTTTACTTATATTATTTTCTTTTTTTATGGTGCCGCACATTGTCCACAAATGGCTATAGGCCGCCGGCGTCCGAGGCATTAAAGAGTTTTGTTGTCGGTTGGTTGGTCGGCGTTGGGAAGCGCAAGTGCACATTATATTTCTTTTTTTTTTGCTTCCAACTTTGAGTACATACATACATACATACGAGGGGATTAACAAAAGTTCGGTCAGTTGGTGCCTTTCAATTTGTTTTTGTTAAATCTAAAAATACCAAATCCTTTGCAATCATTTTATTAGTCTTTCTTTCAAATTTTAGAACTATCGGTTAAAATGGAGACGAGAAAACGCAAGAAAGCTGAGGATAGGTCAGACGGAATTTCACCACCAACGCAAACAGAAATTCGCCATGTGATTCTCTTCGGGTTTCGGCGTAATATACAGCCAATACAAATATTCAGTGAATGCCAAATTGCATATGGAACGATTGCTCAGTCTTTAAAGTCTATTTGTAAGTGATTTCGAAGATTCCAGACCGAACATTTTTCCGGAGAGGGCGAGCCCCGTGTAGGTCGACCAAAATCTTCCACTGATGACGTCACTGTAGCTCTGGTGAAGTCCAAAACTGACGTAGACCCACGATTGACACAATAAATGATTGCTAATGAATTGGGCTTGAATGCCATGGCTGTATCGTGAATATTAAGTAATCATCTGGGGTACACGAAGAAATCTGCTCGATGGGTACCACGAATTTTAAATAAGACCCAAAAACAGGCTCGAGCGCATTTTGCTCAATTCTTCCCAAACAAGTTCGAAAATGGTCAGTCTAGCAATTTTAGTAAAGTCGCTACTGATGACGAATCTTGGCTCTTTAAGTACGATCCAGAAACCAAACAGCAGTCCATGTTATGGAGCCCACCAGGAGAAAACCCACCCGTAAAAACTAAGCAACAAAAATCAGCAGCAAAAGTAATGCTGTCAGTTTACTTCACCCGATCTAAAATCGTAGTTGCTATTCCACTGGAAATGGGTCAGACGGTAACTGAAAAATGGCACACCGAAGAGTGCTTACCAGAAGTTTTCAAAAATTTGCTGGAGAACAGGAAGAAAGAGGATTTGCGGCGCTACTTTTTTACATCATCCCACACTACTGTAATGCCATTTTTCCGCCATCCCACACTGCTGAAATGCCGAGTAATTTTATTGCGGGGTCTGGGATCAAAGAAATACGTCCACCCCCACATTCCCCGGATATATCGCCATGTGATTTCTGGTTATTTCCAAACATTAAAAAAAAAAATTGAAAGGAAACAGCAAGATTTTAAAAACTCTTTTCAGAAGTGGATCTAATGGCTTAAGAAATGCATTGAAAGCAATGGCGATTATGTAGAGAAGATAAAAAAGAACAAAAATTACGAATAAATATAAAAATAATTTTTTTTCTGGTTAACTTACCGAACTTTTGTTAATCCCCACGTACATACTGCTTTTTGTCATCAGCGACATCGCGTGTGTGCGCGTCTGCAATGGTACCCGGAGGAATTGTGGAATTGGCGACCACGTCTATAAAATGTTTGTGGTTTTTAAGGGAAATTTCTAGTTTTTCTGTCACTAATTTGCTATTTGTTTGCTTGTAACTATATATTTGCGGCTGTACCACTACAATACATTGTTAGTTTTATTGCTGTTGTTTTTTTCTCACATTTTTTTTAGCGCTTTTTGTGGCAATATTTCGTACATTTTCTGCATTGGTTACCATTTTGTAAGAGCTAACACATTTGTAATGTCCATAAAATAAATATTACGTTTACACGTGCCTCTCCATATTGCGCAATATTCACTTATCTCGCATTTTATTGCTCCAATTCCTTAGACATACATATGTTTTTATATATGTAAATATACCTATATCTGAATACCAATTGGCCAAAGTAAACTTACAATGTATTCAGAAATTTAGAGTTTTTTTTAGGAAGCTTTACTGTTATAGATTGAATGCTACTGAAGAGACTGAGGAGATTCTTATGGCAAGACAAAACTCGAGAGTTTTTATTGAAATATCATCTTCTTCATAGGCGTGGACACCGCTTACGCGATTATAGCCGAATCAATAGTAGCCAGCTGGGCAGCGGCACCTTTACAATTAGAGACCGGACATTTCAGCTGCATGCCCACAAATCGTGATCCCTAAAACATTTGCGGGGTTCGTCATCAAAAGGGGGTCTCTCTTTCGAGCCACATTTTTCATTGGACTATTTTTTTTCATGTGGTGAATTCCAAAACCTACGCACAACCGCAGGGGAACCTTCTCACTTTAGCTCGCCTCCAAAGGGATGTTAATTAAATTAAATTCTGCTTATATTCAGCCCTTGATATCTTATTCTTTTTCTTCTTCAAGCGCCGACTCATCAGATGGCGGCTTCTACATCCTATCGCCGAACGGATGAGCGACTCAAGAGGGGACTTTACTTCACAGTCCAAAGCAGAATGATTCTCTGTTGGATTTCAAGGTTATAACTGTCAACAGTGATGTGGATGCCACGATGTTAATGTCACCAGTATACACAGGCAATTGTCGGCTCTTATAAAAGATTGTAACTCCACCATTTAGCTCTGCAGCTCATATTATCTTTTCCAACAATAAGTTTAGGCTGGTCCTTTGTCATTCATAAGTATCAAGAGGCTTTAAGAACGTTTTGAGCGTTAGCTTCCATCAGTACCCGCTGTTCGTGCGCTTTGCCTGCCTTCCTGCAAAGGTTTACTACGTTCCTGTTGGATCAATTTGTATCCTTCTCCTTTTTTAACGCCGGCTTTAAAATGGCTATAACATTTCTTTAAATTATCAATTTCAGTGTTCAGGCAGAATTTATAAAAGTTCTGTAAATATCATCTAGAATACTACAGATTTTGTCTATTCCAAAATGCCCTGCTTTTAAGCTGCCAAGATTAAAAGGCATCGAGATCACCCTTTCTATTGAGGTCAAATACCTAGGTATAATCCTACATAGGAAGCTCACCTGGAACAGGAACAAGGTTGAAAGGAGTAAAAGATGGGGACTATGACCGCTATACAAAGCGGTAATAATACCCATATTATTTTACGAAGTCACGGTCTGGTGACCGGCACTGGGCAAAGCTTCGTACGGTTAAAAGCTGGACAAAGTCCAACGGATAGCCTCCATACTTATTACAGGAGCGCTGCCCTAAACCTCTACGAAAGCACTTGAATTTATCCTTAATATTCTGCCGACAGACCTGTAGAAACCACACAGGGCATGCTCGGGTATTGAATTTTAGAACATAGATCAGTTATCTGACAACACTTTCTCAACAAAATCCGCAGTGAGCAATGAGTGGGAAAACGTAACAGTTCTGAATGAAAGATCCGTATTCATTTTCACTGACGTCGTTCAAAACTCAATGGCAGGGTGGGCTGTAGAGTTCACTCGGAAGCGCTTGCAAGCGAAATGAACAAGAGATTTCCCAACCACTGTAGTGTCTTTCATGCTAAACTAATAACATTAATGGAAGCCGCTTCTTGATTACTTAACTCCAATACAATATCTCAGCATATTACCATATATATTTTGACAGCCAAGCTGTCATTAAATCTCTTCATTCATACGAATACTATCTCAAAGGTGGCAAAAAGATGAATGGAAATCTTAAACAATCGCCCGGCAGCATGCATAACGACCGGACATAATGATACGAGTATCACACGATGCGATGTTTCCTCCGCAAAATACTTGCTAAGTTTAGCCTTCAGCAGCAAGGCCAATAGCAGATGACAGGGATAAACCACAGGCAATGTGACCAGCCAGATCTGGTCATTGATTGATATAAAAATAACTACATAAGTCCCTACTCCTTCTAAACATAAACTTCACGAGCATAGCAACCGGCGTAATCACCGGACATTGCTTGAGGCTCATGGGAGAAGGATAGGCTGCTTTTCTAATGATTTCTGTTGCTGCTGCAGAGACATAGACGAGAAGGAGACGGTGGGGCACTACCTCTGTCACTTCACCACCCTAGTGCAAACCGACATCGTTTCGTATCTAATTTCTTCTTTGACTGTTTGGTAGATATATTGTTCTTCTAGAGGTATCACACTGGGCCAATAGGCTTAAGTGCGGTCGGTCAAGGGAACCCGTTTTTGAGCAACCTAACTAACTAACTATTCAACTATAGAATTGATCTCACGATGATTTTACTTTTAATGCTCTTATTGCTAACTAAAAGAACTGCTGGTTATATAAAGAGTAGCTGAGCTAACTGAGCTTGGGCCTTCGTTATTTCATTAATTATAAACTAAATAAACGACTTTAAGTAAGTTGTTGATACTAAATCATTTCATTTAAACTTTGAAACCACTAAGTTCTATCGATAATTGCAACCAAATCAGAAAAAAGCACAAAAGAAAAGGTGGTAAATAAGCAGTGGCTGAAGAGCGTTAAACCTAATATAGTCATTAAGGCGTTGCAGAGATAATAAGATAGCTGGTAATACAATGTAATAAATATACGCTAACGTAGAGTTAATTGAATGAATATACATGATATGTAAAAACGCACTAACTGAAATATTCAACATTTTAAAAAGCTTCGAATGTTTCTTTTGTTTCCATTAAATTTTTTTGTAGAAGAAATATTGAAAATATCTGTTATGCTTTTGTGTACCGTTAATAAATATTTTAGTTTATGTAAAGGGTGATGCATTTCGAGATTCGCTATTTTTTAAAGAATAAAAAACACAATAAATTCAAATTTAATGAGGAATGTTTATTATATTTATGTAATGACATTTATGTTTTGAAGATTATCTCTTTCAAAAAAGGGCTATTGAATAAAGTACCTCTATTTGGATCACCCGTTATATCTATGGACGTATATTTTTCCTATGCGCGACATTACAATCGCCTGTCAAGCGTTTTCATTGAACTTTTCGTGTGTGTAATCAACACTTTAAACGCCCCTCGCCCCCAAACAATCGCAGTTACCCATGCGCCTGCTTGTTGGTCAGCTTTTCAATCATACGTATTGTACATACATATATTCGAGTGTTGGTACAAACTATTTTTACATGTTTGTACATATGTATGCATGCCTGTGATCGACCGCTTTGGATTGAATGCTGTGCGACGTCAAAAGTCTCTTTGGACCACCCAAATAGTTTTCATCAATTTTTTTTCTTTCGTTATTTTGGAGATTTCAAGCGAAAAACGATAAGGCAAAGTCAAATGTTAATCGGCAACATAAGCTATAGTGGCCAAAAGCAACACCAAAAACAACAGTAACAAAGTTGCTGATCACTGCGTGCTTAGAAGAAAGAAAAAAGAAACAAGTTTCAACAGTTCGCTTTGGTATCTCTAAGTAGTATTAGCCCACCCCTCTCCTCATGACGCCTCTGACCCCGCTGGGTTGTAGCTTAATCCGCGGACTGCTGTTGATTATGGGTGATTTTTTATAACTTCATTCATTCGCCTTTTGTCAGTTGTATTGTATTTACAACTGTCAAAATATTCATTTTGTGGCTTTTCATATTGTTGTTACTGTAGTTGTTGTTGTAAAGCACATATATTAATACTCATTTATCGAAATGACTTCATTTATCATTCGGAATTCGCGGTTTTGGCTATGAGATTTTTAACAATCAGTAGAAGCCTTTCCAGTGATGTTGACGAATAATGAGATGTCGACTGTACATAGGTATGTACGACAGTTGAATCTCGGGACTCAGACTTGAGAATCCCGAACAGTTAGAGACATTTCCTATTACACTGCATGCTTAGTTATTTAGTTAGTTGGTTGAATGGGGAGGTTGAGGACTTGATCGCAAGCCATTGAGTTGGTTCATTGTGCCCAGACCGACTGAATTAATTTCTGCCAACCGTGTATGCCCATCTTTGTAAAGTTGCAACTGCGAAAGATTGATCGATCAATCGATTGAAGACTGAATACTCACAAAGGTAGTGCTCCAGCGTATCGTCATTTTTGGCGCACCCTCTGCACTCGGCCGATTGCACTATACATAGTTCGTAGGAATGATACCTCAGGGGTAAATGCCACTTGTTCCTTCCAGGTCCCCTGCTTCCGACAAAATTTGAAAGCGTTGAAAGGTCTCTATTATTGTCAATGGTGATAGCCTTGCCAACGCCGCCGGCATGAGACAGCTTGTGGGTCTTTTCATTGCCTTCTAAATCCGTGCGATTAAAACCCAAGTCTTATTGCTGCGCTAAGAACAAATTTTTTCTCGATTACAATTACAACAAAAGCTCGCTAGTTTATCATTTCCCAAACAGAAAACGTTAAGAGACCGTTGAGTATCCTGTGATTTACTTCTGAAAGGTTAGATCCGCCGTTAAATCAAAATCCGTGCGCCTCTTGAAGCCGAAGCAGTACATACGTTGCCTCTATTTGAAATAATGATCAGTTACTGTTCACCTTTTTAGTGATATCACGAAGTAAGGTTCAATATTCTTTGTGAACCCCACACTATGATTTTTCCAGCTAGAGGTATCGAGCTTATCACAAGCATAGTAACTAGTACCGCCAAGAATTCTGCTTGAAAGTTACTAGAACGTTTCTGCAGTGGGAGCTGCTTGTAAGCTTGTAAGCTTGGTTCCACGAGCTTGGTTTTCAGCAGATAACTACCGATTTTTTAGCCTGACCTAGTTTTGTGCTCAGAGCTCATTTATTAGAAATCATATATCCATGGCACCTGTACTCTTCTTTTTTGCTGACGTAGACACTCCTTACGCGAATATAGCCGAGATAAAAACATTGCACCATTAGTTTTTTTCTCATCGCAGTTTGGCGCCAATTGCTAGTGCCAAGTATAGTCAGGTCTTTCTCTACTTTGTCTTTCCAACGGAGTGGAGGCCTTCCACTTCCTCTGCTTCCACCGGCGGGTACTGCATCGAAAACTTTTAAAGCTGTATTACTTTAATCCATTCGGACGACATGAGCAAGCTATCGCAGCCGTGGTTTCTTGATTCGCTGAACTATGTCAAAGTCATCCTACAACTCATCGTTTCATCGGCGGTATGCGCCGTTCCCAACTTACGCAAAACCTCTCTTTCTCGAAATTTTTCGCAGCGACTCATCAGATATTGCCATCGTCTAAGCCTCCGCACCATATAGCAGGACGGGAACAATGAGCGACTTGTAGAGTTTGATATTCGTTCGTCGCGAGAGGACTTTACTTTTGCCTACTCAGCCCAATGTAAGACCTGTTAGCAAGACTGATTATGCGCTGCGCTGATTCCAGGCTGACATTATTGTTGGTATTAATACTGGTTCCTAAGTGGATGACTCTTAACAGTGACGTTGAATCCAAGCCGCGAATACGACGGCTGTTTGTTTGATGACAGGAGATATTTCGTCTTGCCCTCGTTCACTACTTATCTTAAACCTCGTTTGGTAGCGAACGACTCGGAGAGATCATTTCCTATCGTGACGGAGCTTTTAGTATTGCTTAACGGCAATTTACATGACGGGAATAACTTCTGGGTTGGCTTAGCCGAGATGTTTCGGCGTTTCGGGATTCACATTGGTCTTCGGGATTGGGGGGATTATTTACATACATACACAAACTAAACCAACCAAATCACATTGCTCGCCACTGATGAACTGACGTACTTACTGACAAGCTCATCTAGCTGGTGACTAAAGAGCCTATTGAGTTGGACGGTGTTTCTTATAACCAAAAAAAAAAAAGAATAGAAGTTTAAAAAACAAAATAAAAAAAAGCAGAAAAAATGTATTCCCAACAACGCCAATGAGATTTCAAATTAAATATTAATCTGTGACTCGAGACTATAGAAATGAAAATCACATTAAGTTCAGCAAATAAATTATAAGCCCGCTTGAAGAAAGAAAACAATAACCAATTAAAAAAAAAAATAAAAAATAAAAAAATAAAAATAAATAAATATAAAAAGCGCACATTAAAACTGACTAAATAAGCGTATGAAATGAAATAATCAAATAAGATTTAGACTTAATTAAATCTGACAGCTTTTATTTCTGCCAGCCATTAATTAAGCGTTTGCGAGTGGCGGCACGACTTTTTAAATTTTTTTTCTATTTTTTTTATTTTTTTTTTATCAATTTTTACTCTCGCTTTTTGTTAGCAACGCAAAATAATGACAAGTAAAAAAATAAACAAATTAAATGAACTACAAGTTCAAAAGGTGCACCTATACACCTACACACATACCACATCAACAACATGTAGATATGTGTTTTGGCATGTAATTTGTTGTTTGAAGGCGGCAAAAGAATTCAGTCACCACCCAGTCATAAAAATCACCAACCAACCAACTGACAGACACCATCAGTCATGCGAACTGATAGATCGGCAAACGGTTAGACAGACGGACAAACAAGTTTGTGTGGTTGGCATTTGCATAACTTACATACATATGTATGTGTATGCGCATACATACATATGTACATAATTATATGTTGTAGGTAGATTGGCATGCTGAGTTGATAAAGTAGTTAAAATGTTGCTATTTTTTGTAGTTTTTTTATTCTTGTTTTTATTATTATTTTTTTTTCTTTGAGTGTGCGTAAAGTTCAAATGGCAATTGAAATGTTAAATTAATAATTAAAATAAAACTTCAGTCATACTTAAAGTATTAATTTCATGTGCAGAGAAAATATTAAAATAAAAGGAAAATCACTCAAATCAGTTTGAGTAATGAGATTAAATTACATACATTCTAGAATTGCAGGGTTTTTTGTTTGTTTGTATTTGAAACCTATTATTATTTTTAATAGAAACCTGGTCCTGGTCCGACCAACATTATGAAAGATTAATTTTTCTAATTGCGGTCGCTCCTCGGCAGGGAAAGTCAACCCCTCCGGGTGTATTTCTGACATGAAATAAAGAGATCCTCATAAAAATTCATCAGCCGTTCGGAGGCGGCTTAGTATTAACTGTAAGTTCCTCCCTTTTTTTTCGGCCGAAAATCGCTTCAGCGGTTACAAAGCGCCAATTATATATATATACATATACCATATATATTGCGTGGCATTTCATTATGGAAAGTCTCGCGCCTGAACAACGTTCAATTTTATTACGAATATTCACGTACTGTAAGGAATGTGTTTCGGGTGCTTCGCTCAACTGGTCAACATAATCGCCCTACTGAATGTATAATTCGCAAATTGAAAGCGTACGAAATACAGCTTGTGAGAGAAATGAAGCGGCTCGACCTATCCAAGCGACATCGCTTCGCTCTGTGGGCTCTTGACAAGTTCCAAGAAGATTCCACGTTTTCGAGCCAAATTTTGTTCAGCGATGAGACCCATTTCTGGCTCAATGGGTATGTAAACAAGCAAAATTACCGCATTTGGGACGAAGAGCAACTTGAAGTGATTCAAGAGCTGCCATTTTATCCAGAAAACATACCGGTTTGGTGTGGTTTGTGGGCTGGTGGAATTATCAATCCATATTTCTTCAAATATGATACCGGTGAGAACGTAACCATCAATGGTAACCGTTAGCGCGCCATGATAACGGACTATTTCATGCTTGGAATTGAAGCTCGTGATCTCGGCGACATTTGGTTTCAAGAAGACGGCGCCACTTCCCACAAATCGCACCAATCAATGGATTTATTGAGAGAACACTTTGGGAAGCAGATAAATAAATAATTTCTCGTTTTGGGCCGGTCGATTGGCCACCAAGATCGAGCGATATCATACCGATAGACTTTTTCCTATGTGAATATGGAAAGTCTGAAGTCTATGCGGACAATCCCGCTTCGATTCAGGCCTTGCAGCAAAACATCGCACGTGTCATTCGCCAACTACCAGTCGAAATACTCGAACGACTAATTGAAAATTGGTCGCAACGGATGGACTATCTAAAAAAGTAGGGAACCTTGAAATGGATCACCCTTTATAAAGTCGTATTTTTAACAGTGGACTTTAGTATTTCACACAATACGCTCGATAGGACCTTATATGCGATATTGAGGAAGCTTATCCCACGGTAATTGGCGTAGACTGTGGGATCGACCTTTTTGTGGGTTGGGCAGAGCAAATCTCCGAGCATACTTTCATCCGACCATTTTTGTAGCCGGAATTCCAAAGGCCGCGGGATAAGCAGCCAACTTTCTCTCCACTACGAAATAGCAGTCCTCATCGTACAGAATGAATGGTAGTACTCTGCGACGGAGTTTGAGGGACTGGCCATTCCAGGTGCATGTCCTCAAGTAGTGATCCTTAAGGGGGGACATCTGAGTAACTCAAAAAAAATAAGCGGATTTTCTGGAATTTTTTTTGACCAAACGAAAGAGCCAATCGAAATTTTGTAAAGTAGGTTTTATAATATGCGATCCGATGTACAAAATATGATTTTTTGAAAGAAATCGAAAACAAAATGGCGGCTGTGCAGCATTTCTTCGTAGGCCCTATTTTTGGGAAGGGGGTCCATGGCCGGAAAGCTAACGTCCTTAATTTTTGATCTGGAACAAAAAATAAAGTTTTGTTAGTTTCATCAACAGCTATCGACACACGTAGGATTTTTTCGATATATTGATTTTTCGCAAAATGGTGCGTGATCGAAAAAAAAGTTCAAATTTTCACGAGGAAAAAAAGTCCAAAAATTGTTTATAAAAAAAAAGTAAGCAATATAAAAAAAAATTATACGTGTGTCGATAGAGGAAGGAATTTTGAATATACTGTCAAAATTTCAGATCGATCGGTTAAGATTTGCTCGAGTTATGTTTCCGGCCATCTAAAAAAAAGTGGTTTCGAGAAAAACGCGTTTAAAGTTATAAGTCGCGGTCGGAATATGCCTATGAGGCATTGCCGCAGAATGGAAAATTTGGACATTTAGACACTTTTGCCGGATTCTATCTTGTGGTATATTATTTTTAAGATCCCAAAGCATCTTTTAAACGAAAAAAAAATTTTTTGATTTTTTCAAAATTTTACTCAGATGTCCCCCCTTAATTTGTTTAGGGGGGTCGTTATCAGGGGGGGCTATCTCATCTGAGGCGTGCTATCTTTTCATTGAAGTTAGTTTCTACGTGGCGGGCTCCAAACCCAGCGCACAACCTCGCTAGACGAGTAATTTTAAATTTTTTACACATTTATAAAGCGAGCCGCTTACTTTAAGACAGAAGCCCGCTTGCAGTCGCACCTCTTGTGAACAGACGCGGCGTTTAGACTTCAGCGAACCTTTAAATCAAATAAGTCGGAGAGTGGGTCCACTGAAGCTTCCTCTCTTTTAGCCATGACCCAAGGCACTACAAGGGTTGCTCACGTTTCCAGGGTGCGTGACGTGGTCGCAAGAGTAGGAATTGAGTATAGCTCCGCGACTATACATATAGATCCAGTGTTCAATTAACTCAAGAAAGAAGAGTTCTTTCTCGTTCAGACTCTACCTGTTCAAAATTACAGCTAATCCTGCTGTTCTGTATTTGGCACTCTTTGGGATACACTTTATATTCTGAAGATCAGGCTATGACCGGGCGTTTTTCGACAGAGTAGTAATGCATCGGGTCTCTCATACGAGGCGTGCATAAACATAATCGCGTAGGCGGTGTCTATGTCAGTAAAGTAATGCATCGGTTGTTGTGCTTTCTGGACCTTCCTCGTTTGAATTGTCCAGTTTTCGTCCCACAATACGAATGGAAATTGCGACGTTAGTCATCCGTTGTAAAAGAACTTGATGGTGTGGCCAGAGCACTAGGCAACAAGGGTTCCAATGTCCGTCGCAGCAAACATACCTCTAGTACAATAGATGGACTTAGCACACACCTTATCTTGTGCTACCTCAACTTGTGCGGTAGCAAAATATTCTAGCCCGAAGTTTGTTCCAAATGCACGCGGAGATTTCTTATGTTGTGAAAACGGTGTGTAAGGTATTCTATCATTTTTCTGTATTTAAAAGGGTTATCTTGACCTGCCAGTTGATTTCACTTAAAATAAAGCATGTCTAAACCCACATGTGTATGTATGTATATAGATTACGTATGTAAAAGTTGCTGTGAATGAAGAAGGTATACATTTCACGCCACTGACTCATACTCATGAAGATACCCAGCTCCGTGCTCCATTTGATTGACAATCCATCAATTTATTGACATTCATCACACAGGACTGAGTGGAGGGAGAAAATACAAAAATCAATTCGAGAACTCTGTGTGGCCGACACTTTACCGATTACCGCATACCCGCAAGAGTTTGGAGAGTAGAATTGCCGGCGTGTGTGTGTGTTTGTGTGTATGTGTGTGCGTGTGTGTTATTTTTATTCATTCAATATCGAGCAACATTTTTTTCTTAGTCTTCTCGACAAGCGACAACACTTTGGTGGTGTTGCAAGCAATAGTGATTATTGTTGACGCCAGCTTAGTGTTGTTATCTCGGCTGCGTATGCGACGCGTTTCCGTCTTTACTTAAAAAGTTTTTTATTCAAGTGATTTTTGTTTTTTTGTTTCTTATAATATTTCTTTATGAGATTTTATTACCCTCTTCATTGGTGTGACCTTCCAAAAGATCAATTGCTCAATGCTTTTGGTGATGCCACCGCAAGCGGACCGATGGGCCGATGGATGATGCTGTCAAAAGGGGATTGTACAGATTTGTTTTCGTAGCTTGGTCTTGGCTTGACTGTTTTATAATGTATTTTATTGCTTTAGTTGTTGTTGTTGTTGCTGTTATTATTATTATTATTTGATTTGTACGGCTGTGGTATCGTGTCGACTTGACATTGATGACTGCCCCAACAACAACTGACAACTGCAGTGCAACATTGATTGTTACATATTGCTCTCCCTGTACATGTGTGCGTGTGCGCGTGTGCTGGTGTGTGGTCAACCGCATTTGACATGTTCAGCCCCGAGACAAACATTATTTTGGACAGTTTTGCTGCTGCTCTTGTGTGATGTGTCCATACACCCGAAGCTGGGATGTAACGAGTATTCCACTTCGGGTTTTGAAGTTTCGATTTCCACTATGAATTACGCTGCTGGAAAAGCGATGAAAACCGATGAAAAGAATTTAGAGCGCCTCCAACGGTTGTTATTGATTTCATACATAAGCTTACTGGACATGAAGAGTTAACAAGATTTTAAATTCTTTTGGGTTTCGTTTGACTTCGCATATAGACGAAGGTCGGTCGTTGCGAATTTCTTTCCACTACCGATCTCAAATTAAAGAAAGCTACAGTTAAATGTCTTATCCTCGACGCTCCTGCTCTGCTTACGAAACAACTTTTATTAAGACTTCGCTTTCGAATGTTCGGTCCGACGAACATGCGTGGTGTCTATCACTAGCCCTGTTATGAGTTTTTGTATTGAAATTTGTCTTCTGTGATTTAAATTCATTTTTTACACCTTTCAATTGGTTTGATTTCTATAGAACGTTTGATGCGCTCGTGTCATTGCGTGCATTTGTTGTTTTTTTATATTATTTTAATTGTTTTAAATGTTACGATCCACTTCACTGATATGTGTAGGCATTATAATCCTTTAAGCGTTAAATTAACAACTTTGTTTTTACAAAAGTACAAAGATATATCTGGAATGTGTAATTGCGAGGTGGAAATTACTGGATGTGGAGGAAAATCTCATGTGGAGGAATAGCTCGCGTTACTATTAAAGATCCCATTAGCTCCTGCTCGCAAGTCAAAACACCATGAGAAGTTGCCAAAAAAGAAATCGACGTATTCTTACATCCGCTACTTAAGTCAAGTTCATTCAAGTCTTTAAAGGTTGCTGCATCTAGAATCTCCAGCTTACTCCTCCAAAGGTGCTGGGCATTCGTATAGTAAGTGCTTTAAAGTTTCCGGTTCTTAATTCTGTCCACAACTCCTGCAGAAGTCATTTGATTGTACACCCAATCTCTCTACGTATCTGACCAATAGAAGATGTTCCGTAGGAAGATCCTATCTCTCTGTGTCAAATATGCGCCGTTTTGTTCGTGAACTTGTTGCCAACCCCTCTCGTAGAAGGCTGTGTCCCTATTGGCAAACAACTCGGAGAGCCAATTTTCACAGGCCTTTCTTGAGGCCAACTTCTCACAGGAAAAGATGGTAATCACTTGGTGTCAGGTCCGGACTATAAGGTCCGAGCTCTTGGAGCTTCTGGCGCGTCACCAAAGACGTGTGTGGCCTGGCGTTGTCCTGATGGAACACAATTCGGCCTCTGTTGATCAAAGATGGTCTCTTCTGGATGAGTGCTGCCTTCAAACGGTCCAGTTGTTGGCAGTAGAGGGCCGAATTGTGCGTTTGGCCATAGGAGAGCAGGTCGTAGTAGATGATTCCTTGCCAATCCCACCAAACACACAGCAAAACCTTCCTGGCCGTCAATCCTGGCTTGGCCACCGTTTCCGCCGGCTCACCACGTTTCGACCACGACCGATTTCGCTTGACGTTGTCGTACGTGATCTACTTTTCGATTCGCAGATTCGCAGATGGAAATTCGGTTCATCATGTTTTTTTGCGTTAGTTCGTGTGGCACCCCAACATCGAGCTACTTTTTGAATCCAAGGTTATGCAAATGGTTCCAAACGGTTTTCTGGCTAATCTTTAGTTCCTCAGTAATTAAATAAGCGCTTACGTGACGGTTTGTTTCCACTATTTTCATCTTTGATGAGCGCTCACAACGTACTGAGTCAATCAATCGAAAAACTGTCAAAGACAAACTTTTAGCCCGAATAAACACGTTTTCAGCGCCGCATAGTATGACATGATGCGACACTAGTACTATGTACAATAACGCCATCTCTTAGATAAAAACCGAACGAACTTTTTACTTGACCTAATATTTCGTTTCTTTTTAATGACAAGGGTGGTGGCTTATCTGTCTTTAGTTACCACCTGCGATAAAAAAAAACTCTCTTATAGTGATCTTACAAGAACGTCATGCCCAGACCCTTTCATGATGGCGAAAGTAGAAGTAAAGTACTCTTCTTTAGATGCTCGTCCGCCATCTGTGTTACTGTGTAATGGTACCCATACCAGATTCAAAGAGAACTATTTAGCTATCACGTTTAGTTATTTTCGGTAATACTCTACAGTTTCTGTTTTCATTGTGATAGATTCCAGTGCTCTTAGTGCTGCCTGGCTATTCGATATACATATGTACAATACATAATTACAATTCACTGAGAGTACCATGAAATCTAGACAATTGACAGCCTCATGTATGTCCGCCAACTCAGCCTGAAAAACACTACAGTGATCCGGTAGCCGAAAGGACCTGTAGGAGTTCCTTTAAGTTAATTCCATTGTCGACTCTGTTGTCTAGTTTTGACCCATCCCTATAAAAATGTGGATCGCGTCTGCACCTGCTGGAACAATTCTGCTCCATTAGTTTCTATATGGGTAGAGTACTTTATAGTCATTCGTAAAGTTAGTGAAAATTATGTAGTAGGCCGTAGACGGAATCTTCTGTAGTCACACCGCAGCACAAGCTGCACAATTAATCCCAATAATATCTATAGCGAGTAGATTCAAGAGGACCTTCATAGCCTCAGTAGGTATGGTCTGCCAAGCACGGCTATGCTGTTCTTTGCACTCTGTGTAATTTACAGTTGGTAGATTTTCTCTCCGAGTGATGGTCGCCAGACTACTATACCATAGAGAAGTATGAGCCTAACTACCGTAGAATAAAGCCGACGCACTACTTAGGTGGCATGCCACATTTTCGCCCAATCGCGCCTTTGCAAGTATAGAAATCATGGGACCAGTTCATTTTCTTGTTCAATGTGTTTTGCCATCTTAGTCCGTACTGCAAGGCCTATCCTCTTCCATGTCCCTCAGCATTTTGACTGTCAAAACACATAGAAATGGGAAAAGGACTCCTCCTCGAGGGGTTCCTCTGTCGATGCTTCCAGGAGTTCAGACCTTATAATCCTGCAACCAAGCCATCCAAGGTGTATAAGAGAAAATACCCGAGGGACAACGCTGAAATTAAGCTGTATTCTTTAACCGATATAGATTTCTGGTTTTGTGCCGTGTTAATTTTTATAGAGTTTGTGACCCACAGTAACTTTAATATAAACTTCAATCAATCGCTCTGTTGCTTTAAACAAAAATCAAATCAGGCCTATTGATCTGCAATGCTTTGGGTTGCTATAAGACGCCTTTCCCGATTTGGAAATAAAAGTAATTCTCAATTCTTCCAATAATTTCGTTATGTAATTTAGGCTGAAACACCTTGTTTAGGTAAAGCTGCTACACAGATAGCTCTGTAGTTTAATAGGTATGGTTTGAACGTACTGATCGCCAATTTAACCTTGCTTTTGGTAAGAAGATCTTTCATGTTGGGTACTGGGGAGTAACAGTCAGATGAATAAGAAAAGTGGGTTGTTATGAGTAGGTCAAGGGGTTTCTTTGCACCCCAGTACGGAATAAGGTTCGCTTGAGAGTACCTTCCTGCTGCTTCCACATTGCTGTGAAATCTCTCCAAGGGATTATCTTAGCATTTCTTAGGACATTTTTGTAGTCCCTTAACGATTGCTTATATTTGAACCAATACTCTGCATGGTAGGAAGCAGTTGCTTTCTGCAGAATTTTTTAAGATCTAGGCTCCACCATACTGGTTTCTTTGATCTGTGGAGCTGGCGCTAGTCAACCAGCTCACCAACCTCTCTAGATCTTCATTAAACACAATTGCCACTCAGCTCTAACGAAGGGGATTTAACATAATCCTACATGATAAGATTACTTTGTTGTCTGCAAAGCTACAAACTAGCATCTACATATATTAAAGGACTGTAAGCGAGCACTCCCACACTTGTTGCCTATTGCTCGAAGATTTTCATTGAAATAATACTAAAGAAATTCTGGCAAACAAATTTCAAAATTAAAAACTTAAAAAAAAAATTCAAACGAATATTCGAGCAGTTGAGCAACGAAAGAGTATCAAGCGAGTATGGAGTTGCTCGCATTGCTCGATACCCGGGTATCTAGGGCTTTAATACATATCTAGCAATTATTAGAAGTTCGTCGTTGCTCTTCATATCAGATGGTTTTACGGCTGCACAAGGTAAAAAGGATTCATAGTAAGTTGAAAGAGAAAGAGAGGCTCCAGCGATAATCTATTGGCTGATTTTTAATTGTCAAATTCTTAAAAAATCTTAAAGATCTTAAAATTAAATTTTTAACAAAGTTTGACTGCTGCTTTAAACAATAATACATACCTACAACTGCATGTTAAAAAATTAATTTGTGCCACTTTCGAAATTTTCGAAAAATCAGAGATCAATACACTAACCTCTGTTAGTCAACCACCCAGCTGCTGCCATAAATCACCGAATTACATACCAATTAAAATCGAAATTAAAATATTACAAATCAATTAGAGATAAGTAAAGCTCATTTGTTGCCGATGGGACCACCCGAGTAGGCTGCGAGCACTGTGGCATGAACTCTCTAACCGAAGGCAAATTTAAGCGCTCGCTAACGAGTACACATGTACGAGTATGTAAAAATATTTATATTATATATGTATGTATATACAAATTACACTTGCTGACAAGTAGTTTGTAAGTAATTTATTTGTAATTTATGAGTTTTTGTTTTTTGTTTCTATTTTTTCTTCGTTTTTTTTTTGTTGTGATTTCTCGGAAGTAACAAATTTCCATAATTCAAACTCAATGCTTCACTTGCCAGTTTTGATGCCTCAGCTTGGGCATTTATTTGCTCAACACTCAACGTGTGATCGAAAAGTATGTAGCTGCGAAACGCTTATAGCATTTTATTGTTGTTGTTGTTGTTAGACTTGACTTTGGAAGTTGGCTGACTGGCCGCCAGCGCGGGTAGTTAGACAATCACTCAATTTGTGTGTGGTTTTATTTTAGTGAAGATCGGGAGATAGACGCTTGGAAAGAAAGAAAAATCAGCAAGCGATCGCGCGGCGTCTTGAATAATTGTGATAATCAAGAAATGTGTTCAGCCTTTGTTGCAACAACACACTGACTGTTGCACTTGCCATCATACATATGTATATGCTCCTTTGATTCCCCCTAATTTGGAGTTGATTTGTGATTTTGATTCTTGTATCTGCACTTCACGCACACAAACTCAAGCGATATTGCCACAATCGAATTGAAAATATAATCAGCAGAATTTATTGTTATCAAAATTCAGAAAAATATTTCAAAACATAGCAGCCAAAAAACACTTAAATGTCAAAAGATTATGAAGCGAGTCGCCACTTGAGTGCCTCAGTTTATTACGTCAATGCGTGAGAGAAGAGCTAAAGTGTGGACAGCTTAAGTGTTCGCTATAAGTTATGTCGTATGATCTTGTAAGTTAATAGATCTGCATAAATGTGTACTCGTATGTACATAATTGAAATTATGAAGTTTAATACTTTGCGGCGCCTTTGGTTTTTGGCGGCAGCATTGGTTAGCAGTTTCGAGCCCAGGTTCGACCAACATCCAAAAATAAATTTTTCTAATACTGTACCTCCATTCTGTATGCCAGGATTCGAGTCCAGGTTCGACCAGCATCCAAAATTATATTTCTAAAAATTGCGAACACCCCTTGAGAGAGAACGTCAAGCCCTCGGAGTGTATTTCAGGCACGAAACAAAACAAGTTCCTCAATCGGCAGCTCGGAGGCGGCTCAGGGTAAACTGTAGGTCTCTCCATTTGTTGAAAAACATCAAGAAGAATACCACAAATTTTAGGAGGAGCTCAGCTGAAAATCGCTTCAGTGGTTATAAAGCGCTGGAATGATGTAGGTCTCTTTTAGTATAGTACAAGAGCGTGGCGGAAGTGAAGTTAGTGAAAATTATGTAGTGGTCAGTTCTTTTCGGTAGTCGGAATCTTCCTACTATATTAGTATGACCGTGGCTTGCTACCTTCGATTCAAAAATCTTCTCTTCTCTTACCACAGCTTAGGTTGCACAATGCATTCCACTAATATCGAGAGGGAGTAGATCCAATAGGACATTCATAGCTTCAGTAAGTATGGTCTCCAGTGCACCGCTCGAGTAATGATTACCAGACCACATCATAGAAAAGTATGGGCCTTACCACCGTAGTATAAAGCCAACGCACTTGGCACACCTCTCATTTTCACCGCTTACAAGTATAGAGAGCAATAAATGATTTTCGCATCCGTTTCTTCGAGTTTTGTGACCAGTTCAATTTCTTGGTCAAAATGAGTACCAGGTATTTTACACATTTTTACCCATTCACTGTAAACTCTGGATCCCCGCTACTTTTCTTTGCCTCTCAACATTTGGACTGCCAGGACTCATAGAAATGCCGAAAGAACTCCACCTGGTGGGTCTCCTCTGCCGCTTTTTCGGGTTCAGATATTTTCCCTTAGATCCAAGTCATCAAAGTTGCGATACTACCATGATGTGGAAGGGATAAGCTCCAAACATCCATGCGAATCAGACGTCTTAATCTCGAGAACACCGTTTTTTTGTGATAAAATCATAGGGATAAAAAATGGGATTACGTTTTAATTCCAAATGAATTTGAGGGGGTATTCTTTTTTTTTATATTTTCAAAGTTTAACTATTTAAGAATATATGTATAAGAGGATTTTTCAAAATTTAAATTATTTTCGGAGATGTAAGTAGTTTTCTGACCTGGCATCCAAACTTGTTCGGTCGGAACTAATCGAACAAAAGACTTTACGCGAAACTTTAAACGCATTTTTCTCAAAACTGTCTTTTTCGGAACGATTTTTCAGGTTCTACTGGACCGATTTACTTGAAATTTTTATAGATTCTTCTTTATTGGCTTGTCTATGGAACTAGCCCTATCCCCAAATTTTTATTTTTACTATTTTTAAAAAATTCAAAACCGTCAGAAAAAGTGGTCGAAAAAAAATTGTAAATAGTCGCCATTTTGTGAAAATTTTTTTTTCAAACTTTTCCCTACTACCGACCATTGCGACATTATTCTTGATTAATAATCTTTTTTTTTTTGGTTTCAGATTACTAGGAGGGTTAAACTCATGGTCATAGTCACGTGGAAATTTTTAAAGAGCCCCCACTCCGTCAGCTTATAATTTTAAAAATTTTTTTTAGTTTTTAATTTTTTTTTGTATTCTTCTAATGTTAACAAACAACTAATAAAAAATGGATAGTAAAAATATTAATTACCTTTTTTTACGACATTTCAAAAATTACCTGAAATTCATGTTTCTAGACCAGAATACCCCCTTAAAGTCATCTAGTTTCAGCGAAAGTGTAATGCTGCCTCTCCAATTCAGCTCGTTCTGATATATGGTATGTACATTTCCAGACGATATTTATAATATAATACAATATAAACAGGTTGTCGCAAAGAATATTTGCAATGGTGTCGCAGAATAGATCATTTAAAACACTGAAAATCGTTTTTAGTAATGAGTCTTAGCTTTTCTTCAGATGCTCTCCAGCTAATATTTCCTTCATATCAACCAAATTAATTAATTAGAGTAGAAGAGCATTAATAATTACTCCACTGAGTATTGCTAATCATTGCCTGGGAAGTGTATAACTTACGATTTCTCAGCTATCAGATGATAAAGTTGCAAACTATGCAAGTAAATATAAAATCAACAATTAAAGCGAATGAAATGAGTACTTCTCAACTCGTACGCACACACACACACTTATAATGATTAAAATCCCTACAGGAAAAAATACTAGTTGTCAACTAGAATCCAACTAGTTTACAATTTTACAGCAACTAGTTAATTTTCCATCTATTTTCCATGTGAACAAGTGGTATTTTTAACATGGCGATGTTATACGAACTGTCAACTAGTCAGTCTATGCATTAGCTTCATACTAGTTAAATACCAGTTCATATATAGCAGTTAAAATACTGGTTCTTTCATACCAGCTGAGAGCTAGTTCGCTTCAGACCAGTCTGCAACTTAATTATTAGTCAAAAGCCAGATCGATTTATTCCCGCATTCCAAACAATCGGCTTTAATGGATTTTTTGTAAGTGTTCATATAGATCTGAGAATGGTTTTGAAAAACTCCTTGCGCGGGTAGTTGACTAAGGACAAACTTATTTGGCTCACTTTACTTGAAATTTGGTATATTATTTCTTTCCAGGAACTGAATCAGATGTCGATCTATGTATTTGAAGCTTGATTAGGACTGTTCATCGTTTTTTACAATTGAATAAAATATAAAAAACAACAAAACTACGTTGTTGTTGTTGTAGCGGCAAGTCTAAGTTCCGCTTCTTCTTTTTGTCCACAAAATAATAGTTCGTGTACTAGAATTTTTGCAAACTAGTCCCAAGTTTAACAAAAAATACTCGTCTAATTATAGTTCATTGGCAAACTAGTATATTTTTGTCTTAAATACTAGTATAATTCTGGTTTACAACAAATTAGTATAATTTCCTATACAAAATACTAGTATTTAACTAGAATCATTGCATACTAGTCTAACTTTTCCCTGCAGGGATTATCATCAATCGAAGAATGTTGATAATGTGATGAAGGCAGACGTCAGACGCTAGATGTGTATAGAGAGAAAGACAGTTGGAGCCGTCTATGCGACGCTTACGAGTACAGACATACATGCACACAAAGGTATGTGATGACTCAAGTGCTGCTGGTGGTCGCTGCTCCAGTGGCATGCGCGAAACAGTTAGAGGGCTCCAATGCTGATCTTTGGCCAACGCCATACGACGATAGATTGCCTTGCCTTTGCACATGCAAACACACATACTCGTACGCATATAGGCTCACAGTGTAATTATGCGCTTGCAATTATTGCTTAGAAGCCCGCCGCGACGATCCAACGGCAGACGCGACGCTTACGCTGAGGTGGTGACTATTACTGGCGTCCGTTGGTCAGCGGAGTGTAGTGTGAATTGTTGCAAAAATTTCTAATATTGAAAATCTACACACACAAACACACATTCTCACGCATATATAACTGTAATTGTGGTGAGATATGCGTTTACTTTGAGCGAGCCGTAGCCGTAGCCGCGACGCTTTAGGTCGATAGAGTGATAAAATGTCAGAGCCATTAGGAAGCTGGCGCCAAAAGGAGTGAGAGTGTGTGCATGCATACATACATACGTCCACAGATATAAATGAAAGCAATTAAAAAGGAATTGAGAAATTGAAATTGCAACGAAAAACAAAAAGAAAAAATGCTGAAGAATACCAGTGAAAATACAATACATAATTATCGCAACAACAACAAAAATAACAATAATAATAAATGCATTTTTCAAGAACTCCAAAGCGAATACTCAGCCTTGGAGGTGAAAGAGTTTGGCGTGCAGCATGCGTTGCACTTGCGCATCATTGCTGCAACATAAAACAGTTGAGCAGCATTTACATACATATATACATACATACATACATACGTACAATTGACGGCAACATAAACAATGCAATAAACAAACACTACAATAGCAACAACAACAAAAATGCAAGTGGTATTAAGTGCAGCAAATGCCAATATCACAAACGCTTGAGAACAAAGCTTGCAACAAAAACAACTACAATATTCATACAACTGGCTGCTGCTGTGGCTTTTCGGCTGCCGTCGCTTGGCTGGACCACCCAAGTCGCCAATGCATTGCATGGCTCGATTACACACAGCCCAGCGCAAGCCTATGAAAAGAGTGTTTAATGATGTTGCTCCGTTGCAAAAATGTTTTGATTAAGGATAAGGGAAAGATAGTGAGGAGAGCGGGAGAGAGAGTGAGAGAGTGAGATCGAAATTGCGGAGATATTGTAATAAAAGGGAGCAAATAAACTAGTTGGGTTTTAGAGTTGCCATTTGTGGCTTTTTCTGATTTATTGTATTTATTATTATTATTATTTTTTTTTTTTTGAATTGGATTACAAACTTTTTTAATTACTTTTCAAATTTTCTCTTCTGTTAAAATTTCTAATAAAATATTTTCTTTTTATTTTCAGGTTTGTTTTCTGTAATTTAAATATTTTAAACCAGGCAGTGGTGTACTTACACAAATACTCGTGCTGGGTAAGTTTTGAATTAAAAATATTAAATTCTAAATAATCGTCAAAAAGCGTTTATTTTCAAGAAAAAAAACATTCATTGCTCAAAAGCCCTATAATTTATATAGGTAATATAGTAAATTCTTAATAATCCTCAAGCAAATGGTACAATTTTAAAGAAATTTTAATAGATTGGATCGGCTACAGATATTGTAAGGCCTGTGTATCATCATTTTGCTCGTTTCACCTCAAAGATCGCTACTGGGAGTGAAGGTGTAGCCGAAGACCCGAATGTGAATATTTCTCGACGTTCTCAAGAATGGAACTATCTCACGGTCACTTCCACTTGGACCTACACCTATATAATTTTATATAATTGGCGATTTGTAACCGCTGAAGCGATTTTCGGCCGAGCTCCTCCTCCAATATGTGGACTTGCGTCTTGATATTTTTCCAACAAAATGGAGTGACATATAGTTTATACTGAGTCCCCTCCGAAAAGCCGATGGATTTTTATGAAGGGCTTTATTTCATGTCAGAAATGCCAATGGAGGGGTTGGCATACCCTGCCGAGGAGCGACCGCAATTATACTATTTAGCTTAATTTTTTATTACTTTTTGAATGTTAGTACGACACCAGGATTTGGACCTACATAACGAGTATATCCATATAAAATCCAGCTCGCACAACCACTGAATCCAGACGACCATTCACAACGACGTACATACGAGGTGTGACAATTAAGTAATGATACTGATTATATTGTCGCGATTGGGGTAACTCTGCGACCTTGAAATTCCCTTTCCCTTCTCCCGGCATCCTTCTCCTCTCCACTGATATATTTGCTATCGATTTAGCTTGTCGTGTTGAGTAAACGTGTATTCGTGGTGCTCGTCACGAAAATGGAAAAAGGAAATCAAGAACAACGCGTCGCAATGAAATTTTGCGCCAAATTGGGCGAAATAGCTTCCGTAAATCAAGTATAGGTACACGTACTATCGCCAAGTACTCGAAAGATTGGCGAAAACAAGTCAACAGGGTGCGCCCTGACATCGCTCGTAACTGGATCCTTCATCACGACAACGCGTCGTGCCACACCGCCATCAGCATGTCCCAGTATTTGGCCTCTAAAGGGATCTCCGTATTACAACAACCGCCTTATTCGCCCGATATGTCACCCTGTGACTTTTTTTGTTCCCTAGAACAAAATCGGTGGTCAAAGGAACCCATTTTTAGTTGATTGAGGACATCCAGGCCGCCGTGACGAGGGTACTCGCGGAAATCCCAGTCGAAGCGTTCCAGAAATGTTACGAATCATGGAAAACGCGCTGGAATCGTTGTGTAGCTGCCCAAGGGAACTATTTTGAAGGGGATGGCAGAGTTGTAGAATAATTGTGAAATATACGGGTTTTATGGAAACAGTATCATAACTTAATTGTCACACCTTGTATGTCGATTGGTCGCTTGAACAACTAGCAGTGGGCAACGATTTTTCGAACAGAATTTTTTTCAGCGACGAGGCACATTTCTCACTCATGTGTTACGTGAAAGACCGTGCCCGTGAGGATAAACCTTTTACTCTTGAATACTTGTAAGCCAACGTTCGCTCAATATGTGCCAAAAAGTGGTCGGAAAGTGCCTCAAATGGATCGAAGTTTGCTTAAATTCGCTGGGCGATCAATTTAATGAAAAACACAGTGGATGACCCATTATTAGCTTTTTAGACGATATTTTTCAGTCTAATTCTTCATCATGATTTCGTAAGCCGATACCATTCATATATCGTCATGCCATACTTAAACATGCTTCTTCCCCTAGACGGCTTAGTCGTCTGGAGATTTGCATAGAACGCCGATAATCCGGTTCGAAGGACCATGTTGCCTTGCTGGAAAGTGGAAATCTACTTTCCATAAGTCCGCATTGTCAACATTTATATTAAACGCTTTGTTAAAATTTCACACAAAATGGCAACGCCCGTTGGGCAATCTCCAGTTCGAAGAGCTTTGTTCAAGTTTGGTCACCTATAGCTTGCTTTTAAACTACGCCTCATTTAAGATTTGACACCTTCAAAGACGTTCCCTATGCCGGAAATATTCAGTGTAACGCTTGTGGCTTACAAAATGGTTAAGTTTACGCTTGAAAAAAATTTAGAAATATTGAAAAGTTTTATTCAAAATGATGAGTCTTCAACCGAAACTGCAATTTGACTCCGTTGGACTATTTTTTGTGAGGAGATGTTTAATATTATATAATTGCTACGGCGCGATTCAAAACCTGAAAGACGAAATTGAAGTCGCCAGGGCCATACATCGAAAATGAGTTAAAAAATTGGATCGATAGACAGAACAGAATGGCCTACTACAACGCAGTATGAACGAAGTGGTGTTCCATCACTAACCCGAATGTTGACGCAGTTCAATAAAGGCAAAAACTACATTTATCCGTCTTCCTTTCATAAATATTAGGTCAAGTGACACACCCATTCTTTTGCAATAGATGGGCTTAGAAAGAAGATATTTGTACTAAAATGACTATAAAAGAAGTGTTGATCACTTAACTCATTAGTGCTTGAGCGCATGTCAGAGATGAGCATCAGCAAAGAGAAAAATCGCTATTTCTAAAATTTTCCTTCGATAAAGGGGAAAACACAAGTGAAACAGTTGGATGTAAAAGATGCTCCACGATGTGATAGTCAAATTGTCTAAAATGTCAAATTGTGTAAAATTTCAATAAAATATGGAGATATTCGACTCCCCACGAGCTAAACATCGTACAAAAAATAATCTGGAACCACTTGAAAAAGGCTGAATACACAAAGATTCTCGATGTATGGGTGCCGCAGGAGTTAACGGGAAAAACCATCACAGACCGAAATTCCATTTGCTACATCGTAACAAAAGAGACTCGTTTCTGAGGCAGATGGTGATGAAAAGTCGATCACATATAGCAACGTCCATCAAAAACAGTCGTGGTCGAAGGTCAGTGAGTCGACCCAAACGGCCTCCACGCCAGGATTCACGCCCAGAAAAGGTTTGTTGTGTGTTTGTTGGGATTGACAACGAATCATCCAGTATGGGCTGCTTCTCTACGTCAAAACGCTTGAAGTAAGAGCGCCCGACTTCGCCCAACCTGAGGGGAATTGTGTTTCATCAGGACAACGCCGGACTTCCCATAACGATGGTGACGCATCAAAAGCTCAGAGAGTTTGGTTGGGAGGTTCTTATGCATCCGCCTTATAGTCCGGACTTCACACCAAGTGATTCCCATTTTTTCCTGTTTACGTAGGCTGCTATATATTTTTCTGGCCTAATAATGAAAATACGAATATTTATCAACGAAAATGGTTTTTTTTTTTTTTTTTTGATTTGGCTCGTCTTGGAAGACCCACACGGTCGATTGCTGTTTTGTTTCGGGCTCATACGCATAGATCCATGATTCGTCACCTGTGACGATCTTATAAACGTCTTTTGAAGCACCGCGATCGTATTTTTTCAGCATTTCTTTACACCAATCCACACGAGCCTTTTTTTTGAGCGATTGTCAAATTGTGCGGGATCCAACGCGAACAAACCTTTTTTACGGCCAGATGTTCATGCACGGAATTCGTCTTTCAGCGAGCGTCGGCCACGATTGAGTTCGTTGTACCAGTTTTTCACAGTGCTATAGGATGGTGCTTCATAGCCATACAAAGATTTTAGTTCATCGATGCACTCTTGTCGTGATAATCCACGTCGAAAGTTGTGAAAAATGATCGCACGAAAATGTTCACGAGTTAATTCCATTTTTTGGCCGAGAAGAATTTTTTAATTCCCTGTAAATAAAACGATTCACGATTAAATGACAAAACGTTCTGAGTGATGTTATGCTAAAAAATGTCAAACTTTCCAATGGAAATGTCAGATTGCACCTGGCAAATGACATTATCTTCAAAATGGCAAAAAGGTATCGAGCACAAAAAGTCCATATTTGATGAATCGGTTAATTACATCTACAGTAAATTTAAGGCAAAAATAATGGATAACATTTTACTGAATATATTTTTAGGTTAGTTCGAAAATGTCATGAAAAAACTCATACAATTTTGTTGCTGGTTCATATCCTTCGATCTTTTTAGTTCAAAAGTTAATTTAAATTTCTTAGTGTTAAGTTAAGAACTGTGACTCGATCACTGTCAAATGAAGTTTGATGAGGAAATGGATGGATCTCCAAAACTACCTTTTTTCTATTTTTCTGTATTTTAAAATTTTAAATTTTTTTCTCTTTATGTTTGATGTACTTTGACTTTGGCTTTGACTCCAATTCAACTAGTATCTCTCTGGTATATCTCTGTACGAATTCTGACTTTACCGTGTCTTAGAAGTTTTCAAAAATACCAACCGCTTGCTAGGAAAGAATGCAGTTCGCTGAGTAGTTCGGTCTAGTTGGTTTAAGTAGTTTTTAAATACTTTATTTGTGAGTATGTTTATAGCTATGTACTCTCGTATTGCCTTCGCCCCTGGTTACATTTTGTTGTTGTTGTTGTTGTTGCTATACAATTTATATGCGTAATAATTGTGACAATAATTGGTTAACTCGAAACCAGTTGGCGGCTGCTTTTACCTCCTCCTCTTTGCAAAGCGGCGTAACTTACAGTGGGTTGTCTAGCGTGCGTTGTCATGATGCTTTCGAAAATGTAATATTTCTTCCAGCTTCACTGCACTGCCATGCCATCGCCTTTGCTCCTCCTCTTCTGCTGTGCTCACGTGTGCAGATTCTGATCCAACCATGGCAATGGCATCCAATTGGTAAATTTGATATCTCAGCAGTGTACAAAGAGGATTTGATTGCTTTATACTTATACATAGGTACGTACGTTGTTGGTGATCTTTATAAACGCGTTACGCCTTATGCTTGCTTCTACTATACCTATGTAGCTGCCTTCTTGACGGTGATTAGCGTTCAATTAGCCTTATTGCTTGTGGGCTGCTAAAAACGGCAGCTGAAAGTGTCAACGTGACTTTTGTATTAGATTATTGCAAGATTGCAGTTGCTGATAACTGGATTTATACATAGATGTGGAGATGTCAGCATGGAATCAATAAGTAGAAGTCAAGCATCAGAATGATAATGAAAGTTCAAAATGAAAAGGGTTTGCTTACCAAAAACTTTATTGTGGAGCTTTAATGGAACTTTAAGCTGCAAGAGAATTAAATTTTTAAACTTAATGGAGTTTGATGAATGTACTGATATCAATATGAATTAAGTTATTAAGAAAGGAAAGCAGACTTGAGACGAATGTGGTCTAATATGCGGGCATCAAACTTCCTTCAAACATTTATTTTATAGGGCAAAATAAGGCAAAAAATGGTACCATTGTTAAGTTTAATATATGTAAAGTAAGGGGCCTCTTTGTATGTAGTAGTTAAATCAGAATTGGGACTCTTGCAAATAATGGTTTCCTTCAGTCGAAATCATTCTCGAAAAAACGGACTAGGATTGTTTCTATAAAGCCCTAAAACCTCAAAGGTTATTCTTCCTCTGAGAAGCTGTCTACAGTACCAATAAAGGAAAATAATGAAATTGGACTTTTGTTGTAACCCCAAAATTGGTTTTATGAAACGTTGTAGGAGTAACGGTCTTTGGTGGGCATAAATATCCGCGTCTTTCTTGAATACCCGTGGGGGTTTGTATTACAGTCTACCACAGATGTGCCCTACATATATTCCTATTCAGCAGGTCTATGTATATCGGCTCTGTAAAGATCAAAGTGAAATGAATCCCTTGGCTCGGTAACAAAAACAAAAAGTTGTGCTACTCTAACAGCAAAAAGATCTTCTGTAAACCTGGAGCTTGGTCATAATGAGAAGAACACCTCAGGCTCCTAAAAGAGCTGGATGACACAGAAACGTGCACTCCACCAACAGTAGATTTAACAATTGCGTGGATGAAACAAAAATAGCTGAGACATGGTTGTCACAATCTTTAGCGCCGAGTTGGACCGTAGGCAACAGTTCAAGCTTCCGGAATATTACAATATTTTTTTGGCGAAAGGTCTTTGTGATAAGAAAACCCGCTAAGCCACCCACAACAGGGAGCAACATTAAAAAATGGAACTAAAGCATTAGATGGCGGCCGCAGTAACCGCGGGGTTGGCATTGTGTACTGCCATTCGGCAAACCAGGGTCCAGGGTTCGAGTCCTGGTTGAGTTGAGTTGATCTCAGATGAGCGAACCATTTCCTGTGCCTTATAAAGGCAACGAGATTTCCATAATCCAAATAGACAGTCGAAGAAATATTTCCCAAGGAACTTGTGTCGCGCTGATGTCAGGGCTGGAAAGTGGCAAAGGTAGTGCTCGATGGCTCGAGTCCTGGTTAGACCAACATCTAAAATAATAGAAAATTAATTTTACTAATTACGGTCATCCTTCGGGTGGGAATGTCAAGGACTCTGAATATATTTCTGACATGAAATAAAAAGCTCCTCTCAAAAATCCATCGACCGTTCGGAAACGGCTTAGAATAAACTGTAGGAGGCAAGGTTATGGTTAAGGTTGGAGCCGAATGCAGCCAATATTTGGTCGTGCGAAGTGATTGCCAGGCTACGAAAAGTTAAATGACAATCTACAACCTACTTCATCACTTAAGTGGAATATTTACATTACTAACAGTTATTAACTCTTAGTTGGATATTCCTGGAGGTCCCTATGAACTTATCAAAAAACATTGACGTCCCATCATCTCGCATTAAGTTGAATCTCTATCTGACACTACAAAAGACCATACCTCTTTGTGTATGCATGCCAGTATAATTCCACGTTTAATTTCATCTAAAGGGTGTTATTTATAGACATTTAGTTTTCAAGAAGAATTAAAATGCATATAATCTAATGTTATGACTAATAATTGAGCTTTATTATAAAGGAAATGGTTTGCCATTAGGATTTAAATATGACTTCGAGCCAATCACCACCGCTGCTGGCTCAAATTATTTCCAGCCGCGAGGCCCACTTTTCGATCACTTTTTGCAGCATCTGGGGCTGCATGTCGGAAATGACCTACCGAATATTCTCCTCCATGGCGTCAATCGTTTCGGGCTTGTCTGCGTAGACAAGCTATGCCACCATACACAAAGTAGTCCAGCGGTGTTAAGTCGTATGATTTTGGAGGCCACGCCACAGGCCCACGACGCGAGATAATGCATCCACCAATGGTCGTCCATATCAGGCACGAAAAAGTTATTAATCATGGCTTTACAGCATTTCCCATCGGCTGTAACAGCTTCAATTTTGAAGAAATATTAATCAATGATTCCCTCTGCCCATAGAACACTCCAAATGGTGACTTTTTGATGATGTGACGGCGTCTCAACTCCAAATAAGACAATTTCCTTTATTAATGTAACCATTCAACCAGAAATATTTTTATATTTAATTGCGTGACAGTCTGGGGCGAATAAAAATCTGGGTCGTTCTGGTATAAAAACCTGGCTGTCGGTGGAACTTTTGGATTTAAGTCGCATCTGATGCTGGAAATTTCTGGAACTACTATTTCGTAGGGGTAGTCTGAGACTTGTATCATACTTTTTATTATTTAATTATTTAATTTTCTTGTCGGTAAAGAGTTTATATAACTTGTTTCCTAAATTATACTACTGAATATTAATTTTTAAGCACGAGAAACACGACATGTGTGCAACTTATAATTTCAACACCTCGCCGCAGCCGAACACACCCAATTCACAAAGCCAATACAAAAACAAAATTATATAGGTACAGAATAAATGAGACAAGAATTAAATGATCGTTTGCTGAATTTTCACATCCATTCATTTTTCAATGTCTTTTCGCCATTCAAACGTCAAAACGGGCAATCGTCGCCACCATTGTCAAATGTCAACATTTAGCGCTTTGTAATTATTTTTTCAGCCGCTCAAGAACCACAACTATAAACTAAAATAAAATGTCTACTTGCCTACCAACTACATATTATAGGAGTACATACATATACTCGTATGTATGAATCTACAACTTTTGCGGTATTTCTGTTGCTGTTTTTCATTTTGTATTTTGAGTAATGCATTTATCGAGTTGCAAGCGAACAATTATAATCAAAATGTCAAAGTCGTTGCTACTGGTTTGTGTCACTCGGTCGGTCGGTTGATTCGTTGGCTGTTTGGTTGGCAATTGTCACCCAGCTGGGCGCTGCAGTGTCAGAGGGGCGGCTGTTTGACAGTGGCGGCCATATGTTGCGGCATTTGCACTTTTTATGCCCAAAATTGGTTTGTGTGGAATTGTGAATTTTGTCTCCTTTTTTTTAAATAATTTATTCCTTTTTATTGCGCAATGTGTATTTGTCTTTGTCGGCTTGTTCACACCTGACGACGGCGTCGACATTCAGGGTGGCCATCGATCGGCGGGCTAGACGATCAGTCAGTCACTCAGTCAGTTGTGGTGTGAACGGGTTTATTATATTTGCGATAAATTGCATAAAAATAATTAAATTTGCTATGAAAAATTATGCGAATGATAAATGGAATTGTTTTTAAGTTTTTATTTTTTTATTTTAAATAAATACAAGATTTGTTGCATAAAATTTTATTTTTATTTTTAGTTTTTTTTATAAATATTTTGAATTATTTTATTTGATTTATTTTGTTATATTTCATGCTGTTTTTCTCTATCGTTTGTTTGTATTTTTGTTTCTTGTGATCTGCGTTGCTACCCGGCAGATTATAACGAAAATGTATCCGTTTGCTGCTAAGATTTGTTTCGGGAAATGGACAGGGCACTGACCTATTCGAAATATATTATGACACCATTTACTTGATTCAGATTAACATGAAAATTACTCTCCTCTCTGGAAAGTGGATCAGTGACTGAACTACACGAAAAAATCATATTTATGGTTCGATTTACTTGAAGTGCATGAACAAGCCTAGATCCGAGTGGTGTGTTTGGCTTACATCGAGACTTTTATATATATATTTTAGTGAAAAATTTAAGCAGCGAAAAAGTGACTGACACTTACAAATAGTCCAATGTGTAACCGAGTAGCTACATAACGATTTTTAGACTTGCTTTTCCTCCAATTTATGGTATGCGGACCAGTGTGGACCTGGCCATCCAAATATTAGTACGCAGCGCCAACCAATTATTTTATCTAGAAATATTTTATTTTATTTTATCTAGATTTATTTTAATTAGTTTATATTTTAATTATATTTATTTTTATTTATTATATTGAACTCCTTTTGTATTTTATTCTATTTATTACAATATAATATATCTATTGTTTCAATTATTGTAATCAATTTATTTTTATTTTTTTAATTTAAATTTTTATTTCTTATTTTTGACATCTTTCATTAACATAAAATGATATATTTACTTTATATGCAAACACCACAGAGAGAACAGATAGACCCTTTGAGATGTATACCGATGTGATCGGAATGACGATCCGTCCATATCCGTCTGTCTGTCTGTTTGTCGCATAGTTTTTGAGATATATTTGTTTTGCATCTTTGCTTTGCATATGAACGAAACTTAGCAAAAGATTGTATATTTGTAGTGTGTTGATCAATTGTTGAAACCAGGCAGATTTCTCGATTATACCATATAGATTTGTTCAGATATGAGATTAAGGTTCAAATCGTCAAAAAAACATGCTGTACAATAAATTTGATATAAACACTTCCGAAGATTACTCTTCTTTCTTACTTTTTTCATTTAGTTAATTAATTTAATTTATCTTAATATCATATTGCATTTAATTTTATTTATTTCGATTTGATTTGTTTTATTTTTCTGTTGTATTTTAAATTGTTTTTTTTTGTGTTTAATTTAACTTAATTTTTTTTTAATTTATCTATTCCATTTTAAGTTGTTTTATTTTTAATTTTTATTTAATTCTAATTTACATATTATAATTTGTTCTCTTGTCTTTGCTAATTTAATTTTGTTTCTTTTTCATTTAGTTAATTAATTTAATGTAATTTATTAACTTATTTAATTTAATTGAATATATTTATTCTCTTAGTATTATTTTTTTATTTATTTCAATTTAATTTATTTAATTTTTTAAATTTACTGGTTTATTTTTATTTTGTTTAATGTTTTTGATTGAATTTAACGTACTTTTTTAATTTTTCTGTTTTATTTTTATTTTATTTAATTTTCTTTTTGTATAGATTTGTTATTTGTTCTATTAAAATATTTTTTTATTTCTTTTTTATTTATTATATTCTTTTTTAATTTTTTTTAATATATATTTTGTTTTTTTTTTATTTTCTTTAATTCTTTAATTTTTTATTAAATTTATTATTGTTTCGTTTTATTTTATTTTATTTCAGTTTATTTAGTTTAATTAAATTTTATTACTTTAGAATATTTAATTTAACTTTTCTTTTCATTGTTCTGTTCTATTTTAAATAGTTTTATTTTTAGTTTATATTAAATTTCTATTTTATTTTATTTTATTTATTTGTAACTTATTCCTTAGTATTAATTTTTTAAATCAAATTAGTTTCTTGTCTTTTTTCTGACTTTCTTTTTTTTTCTTAATTGTTTTATATTTATTTTGTTTAATACTTATTTTTCATTTATTTAATTTAATTCAATTTCTCTTTAATTTACCTGTTTTATTTTAAATAGTTTTATTTTTATCTTGTTTCGTATATACATTTATTTCATTTTAATTAACGTATTTGTAATTTGTTCTCTTAGTTTTTTTTTTGGAATCAAATTTAATTTTGTTTAAATTTTTTACTCAAACTTGAAATGTTTAAAATTCATTTTATTTTATTTTTATTTTCTTTTATTTTTCCTATTTATATTTGATTTAATCATTTTATTCTATTGTACTTTATTTATTTTAAGTTTATTTACATAAATTAAATATTATTATTTTTTCTTTATTCTGATTTAATATTTTTCAATTATTGTTGTCAGATTGCAAAATATGCAATTTTTGTCTAAAATAAGAGTTATTCCAAAAATGTTTATTTTGTTAAAAATCGATTAGTTAATTGCTGACAACTGAGGTCTACTAATTGCTGCCAAATATAGTCACTTGTAATTGTAAATGACAATATACAAACATGCTGGCGTCCATATAAAGCAATAAAACACGATTTTACATACATAGCAAAGAATTATAAACAAATAGCATAAAAACATAAAAGCGCATTTAATTGTTGTTTTTGCTTATAAGCAAATATTGCAAACCAGTTAAAGTCGCAACCTACCAAATGTTATCGTGAACTACAAAATGTTATAACCTTTAGGCGATGACTTTTAAATGGCACTGTTAAGCATAAGCAGAAAACGAAAAATAAAAATAGCAGCGAAGGCATGAAAGCAAATTGATTAAGCGAAAATAAAACAAAATCCTTTTGTTGTAAAAATTGATAAAAGTATATATTTATATATTATTAACTTTATTATGCAAAGGCTGAGTTGACGTGGCTGTTGGTTAATTTCTTTTGAAAACAACTATGAATTTTCTTAGTTTATTTCATATTAGTTTAAGGAGTCAATCCTGGCAACCTTGTATAACAACGAATAATGAGCTGAGCCGGTTTTACGGAAAAAATTAAATCGCCGCTGATTTGTGCGGGACAACCGTTAGTAACGGCATGGGCAAGCGGTGACAACTTTTCATTTACATGACGCTCTCATAAGATATGTTTCTATGGATGGAAGGTATGCAAGATGGGTAGTTGCAGTTTTACATTATCTGTGACCTTGCTGTTATCCCTTTGGTACTCACTTTCTGCTTAATTTTTTCCTAAATTTTGTTGAAGTTACAATTGTTTGTTCTTGTTGTTATCATGACCGTCGACTACATTTATCTACCTACATCTCCATATATATCTGCATATACATAAATCTCCATACATATATGTGTATGTAGGCATGTTCCCAGCATACATACCTACTACATATTTATACCATACAATTGTTCTTCTTCTTGCTGCTCCTGTGAGGAGAAACAGTTTCAGCAGGTAGTGTCTGTGTATATGCATATATGTATGTATGTATAATGTATGTACCTATATATGTGAAAAATACAAATGTTTGTTAAAAAATAAAACATACACGTATGTACATATTTTGTTGAAGAACATTGATCGCAATTAATTGATTTTTAAATATTGTACATAAAACTTCATTTTAAATAAATGTATTTTCTATTTTAATTTAATTTATTTTATTTTACTGCATTTGATTTTTTTCATTTATTTTTTATTTATTTCTTTCCTTCTCTTTTTATTTAGTTCAATATAATTTTATTTTATTTACTTTGTTTTATCTCGTTTTATTTGATTTAATTTAATTTCCTTTCATTAAACTTAAATTTAATTCAATTTAATTTAATTTTGTTTAATTTAAAATATTTATTTTTTTAATATGTTATTATTTATAATTTTATATTCCTTTATTTAATTTTTTTCATTTTACTTAATATCTTTTATATTAATATAGTTTAATTTAATTTATTTTACGATATTATTTTTCAAACTTGTATATTACTTTGTATTCTTTTATTGTATTTTTTTAGCAATTTATTTGTATATTTTATATTATCTAGTTTTATATACTTTTTCATTAGTTTTATTTAATAAAAATTTATTATTGTCTGTTTTTATATTTTATTTTATTTGAATCTATTTTATTTTATTGTATTTTATTTTATTTAATTTTTTATTTCCCTTCCTTTCATTTTAATTTATTTTATTTTATTATTTTATTTTGTTTTGTTTAGCTTTATTTTACTTTGTTTTATTTTATTTTTTTCGCTTTACTTTTTTTATTATTATATTTTTTATTTTATTTTGTGTTATTTTATTTTATATGATATTATTTTATTTCCTTTTATTTTGTTTCTTTTTATTTTATTTTATATTATTATATTTTTTTATTTTATTTTGTGTTATTTTATTTTACGTTACATTATTTGATTAGATTTTATTTTATTTTATTTCATTTTCTTTTCATTTTCATTTTCATTTTCATTATATTTCATTTTATTTTATTTTATTTTATTTTATTTTATTTTATTTTATTTTATTTTATTTTATTTTATTTTATTTTATTTCATTTTATTTTATTTTATTTTATTTTATTTTATTTTATTTTATTTTATTTTATTTTATTTTATTTTATTTTATTTTATTTTATTTTATTTTATTTTATTTTATTTTATTTTATTTTATTTTATTTTATTTTATTTTATTTTATTTTATTTTATTTTATTTTATTTTATTTTATTTTATTTTATTTTATTTTATTTTATTTTATTTTATTTTATTTTATTTTATTTTATTTTATTTTATTTTATTTTATTTTATTTTATTTTATTTTATTTTATTTTATTTTATTTTATTTTATTTTATTTTATTTTATTTTATTTTATTTTATTTTATTTTATTTTATTTTATTTTATTTTATTTTATTTTATTTTATTTTATTTTATTTTATTTTATTTTATTTTATTTTATTTTATTTTATTTTATTTTATTTTATTTTATTTTATTTTATTTTATTTTATTTTATTTTATTTTATTTTATTTTATTTTATTTTATTTTATTTTATTTTATTTTATTTTATTTAATTTAATTTAATTTAATTTAATTTAATTTAATTTAATTTAATTTAATTTAATTTAATTTAATTTAATTTAATTTAATTTAATTTAATTTAATTTAATTTAATTTAATTTAATTTAATTTAATTTTATTTTATTTTATTTTATTTTATTTTATTTTATTTTATTTTATTTTATTTTATTTTATTTTATTTTATTTTATTTTATTTTATTTTATTTTATTTTATTTTATTTTATTTTATTTTATTTTATTGTATTTTATTTAATTTTTTTTTTTTTTTTTTATTTTATTTTATTTTATTTTATTTCATTTTCTTTTATTTCATTTTCTTTTATTTCATTTTCTTTTATTTTATTTTATTTTATTTTATTTTATTTTATTTAATTTTATTTTTTTTTATTTTATTTTATTTTATTTTATTTTATTTTATTTTATTTTATTTTATTTCATTTTCTTTTATTTCATTTTCTTTTATTTTATTTCCTTTTCCTCAAATTTTTGCCTAAAATAATTTTGAAACTCTTTTAAGCAATAAAGGAGTTTTCGAGGTCGTTAAAATGAATTGGTCACATGAAACGCATTTGCGTAAAATTATACATAAATATGCATATACGTATATACAGGCACGCGAAAAGTAGGTATGCATAATCTATCCGTAATGAACGAACAAAGGATTTAGGAATTAGGTCAGTGTCCTTCAACTTTATTTTTTCCTCATTATGAGAAATTTGCATATTCGGTTAATTGTTCACGGGTCATTTCAAGGTCCATACATATATTCTTGGCCATAAAATTTACAATGCTGTTGTTGAATAAAATGCAAAAAAGGACATCATTTCACATTTTCATATTTTTTATAGGATGTTGATAACAGTTAACAATGCAGCTTCTAGGAAAAGGGTTTTAGACCGTAATTATAAAATATATATTTTTTTCTAAACAATGGTTTGTGAGCGTACGAGCGTCTATAAAATGCTCAATATCAAACCATTTTTCATCAGTTGTATTTTGGCAAGCTGTCTTTAAAGAACTCTTTAGTTATTTTTACAAAATTGGAGAATATTTGAATTCTTTTTACAAAGTGAAATTATTATTCTTTTCGTTTTTTGAAATGAGTGGAATGTGTGATCTTGAGGAAGTGGCGGAATGGTTGCAGATGCAGTTCGAGGTTGCCAGGCAGGGGACGCTTGCTCAAAATATTGCTTTCGAATCCACCGACGAAGAAGATCCTGAGGAGCAGACATGGGAGATAGAAAATAATGATGTGGTGGCATACTCATGTAAACGCTTGAGACAAGAGAACGTTGAAGAACGTTCGGAATCTGCTCCAACGAGCCTGAAGCGGATGCGATTGACGATCGAAGACTGAATTTAAACGTTTAATTTTGAATATTTCTTTAGTAGATTATGTTAAGTCACAAGCATATGTTTACTTATCACAATGAAGTTCAGAGCAAAAACTCCATTATATTCGATTCTATGGATTAACAAATATAAATAAATTAAGCTAAAATTTAAGAATATAAAATATAATTAAATTAAAACAAAAAAATAAAATATAAAAAAAATAATATGAAATAAATAAACTAAAATAAAATTAGCTAATATAAATCAAATAAAATAAAATAATATAAAATGATGAAAAATAAAATAAAACAAAATAAATTGAAATAAAATAAATTGAATAATATAAAATTAACTTATATAATTAAACTAAAATATTATAATCCGAAACTAAATAATATTCAATATAAAGTGAAATCAAATAAAATAAAATTCTATAAAATCAAGTAAAATAAAAAACTAAATGATACTAAATAAAATAAAGTACAATATAAATAAAAAAATAACTTAAAAGTAATATGAAAATTAGAAATTGAATTGATGAAAAAAATGTAATAAAATAAAATAAGAGCAAGGAAATAAAATAAAATGAAATATAAAAAGGCACAAAATAATATGTGAAATTATTATTTTTAAGTATATTAAATTATTTAAAATATAAAATATTATACAATTAAGTAATAAAAAATAAAATAAAATTAAAAAACATAAGAATCTATATATTCATCTAAATTAAATAATTTAAATTATGTAAAATTACATGGAAGAGAATCAAATAGAATTAAATTACATTCATATATTCGCTTCAAATTTCTTTAAAAGTTTACAATTGTTTGACCACGATTGAATCACCCTTTTCTTGGAGTAGGTTTTAACAATTTTAAGGTGTTGTGAGGTTATTAACCGATCAAGTTTTGTAAATGCCTCACTTTTAACTAAAACAAAACATGTTTGGTTTGAAATCACAAAATAGATAGCCCTACACAATAACAAAAAATTTGCATATGAAATGAGGAAAAAAAATCCCTGCGACATTTTGTCAACTCAACTCGTTGCTATCAGCAACTATCGCAACGCGCATTGGCGGCGGCGACAACTCTTGAACCGCATGCGCAGATTGAGATATTTAGCCTGCAGCAGTAAGTATGTGTGTATGTATATATGTAAAAGGGTGGTGGCGGTGGTTTTGTTGGTAACTGGTTGTTGATTGCCGCGGAATGAAAGTGATTAAAAATGTTTTTATACTCACAAGATTTATGTACAATTATGGTATAAATATATACGAGTATGTAAGTGCATATGTATATATGTAATATATATGTATGTACCCTAAGCTGACTCTTTATTGGATGTTTGGCCAGGTTAATTACATGTTTAGTTTAAGCTTGTTTTACAGAATCCATCTTTCTGTGCGTGCATCTGCGTGTGTGTGTGTGTTTGAGTTTACGCTTATATGTACATGCATATGTATCCACTTTGCAACATGCTGCGCCACTCAAGCTGTTGAACAACATTTCACAGCACATTTTGATTTCATGTTTTATTATTGTTGGCGATTATTAATGCTGCGCATGCGCAATGGGCGACAGACATTAACTACACGCCGACTGGGGTGTTGTCCAATAAATGTACACAGTACATACTCGTACATACATACATACATATATAGGTGCAAATATAAGCAACATGAGCTTGTTATATTATATGTATTTTTAAATGCATGTTGCAATTTGTATCATTATGCCGCGTGAGAAAATTTTGAAAAAACGGAAAATTAAAAAAAAAAAAAACAAATAAATTTATATGTATTTTATATTGTACTATATGTATAAATCATCGTAAATATTTACATAAACACACTATGATTGCTGAATAATTACGGCAGATGACAAATAATAGATGAGTGAGGTAAATCGAGCAACGGAAACAGCTTGACAGGCGACATCAGGATAGGGCGTGTGTATAGATTGATTTGAAAAATTGCATAAATAAACCAAAATCATGTACTTGATTTATTGCGCAGTTTTTTCTTTTATTATATTTTTACATTACATCTAGATCATCAGACAATAATAAATTTAGTTACATACAAAAATTTGAAGCTCTGAAGTGATCAATTCTGAATTTAGACACTGTAACTTCAAGAGTGCCCGCAATAGTCGAGTAGATCGAATTGGGTGCTAATATGGGAAAGGCAAGGGTTCGAGTTCTCATCCAAAATTATAGAAAATTAATTTTTCTTATTACAATTGCCCTCCGTCGGAGAATTTCAATACCTTCGAGTGCATTTCTGACATGAACTAAAGGGATCCTCATAAAAATCCAGCGACTATTCGGAGGCGACTCAGATTAAACTGTAGATCCCTCCATTTATTGGAAAAACATCAAGACGCATACCAAAAATTGGAGGAGGAGCTCGACTGAAAATCTTTTTAGTGGTGACAAAACGGTCTTTTCAACGGAGTGGAGGTCTTCCTCTTCCTCTGCTTCCACCGGCTGGTGGTCTATCGAAAACTTTCAAAGCTGGAGTATTCTTATAGCGCAGCCCATGTTTCTTGATTCGCTGAACTATGTGAATATCGCAGTATATTTCCTACAGCTCATCATTCCATTGGTTGCGGTATTCGCCTGTCCCAACTTTTAACAGACCATAAATCTTACGCAAAACCTTTCATTCGTAAACTCCTAACGCCGACTCATCAGATGTTGTCATCGTCCATGCCTCCGCATCATATAGCAGGACGGGAATGATAAGTGATTTGTAGAGTTTGGCTTCCGTTCGTGGAGAGATGACTTTGCTTTTCAATTACCTACTCAGTCCAAAGTAGCACCTGTTGGCAAGAGTGATTTTGCGTTGGATCTGTTAACAGTGACTTGGGAGCCGAGTCACGAATGCGATGACTGTTTGTCTGATGGCAGGAGATATTTCGTCTTGAATTATACTTTTCATTTGATCTGGTTTCTACGTGGTGGTTCTCAAACCCAGCGTACAACCTGGCTAGGCGAGTAAGTTATACTCATTTATATAGCAAGCCGCTTGGTTCTAGTGAACAGACCCTGCAATTAGACTTCAGCGGACCCTTAAACCAAATTATTCCGAGTGGCTCCATTGAAGTGTCCTCTCTGTTAGCCGTGACCCAAGGCTCACCACGGCAAGGGTTACTCATGTTTCCAGGGTGCACGACGTGGTTGCAAGAGCAGGAATTGAGTATATTTAGCGCCGGGACTTTAACTACACACCCAGAAGCTGGACTACACACCATTACACCACACGGACTTATATACAATAGTAATAATTATCCATTACATCAAATATACACCGTTTTGCTCGATACTGTTTGGCCATTTTGAAACTAATGCCATAATGCCTCTCTTCTAGAAACCCTTGTCCCTTTTGGGGAAAAATTGGGACAATCGATTTTCATAGGCTTTTATTGAGGCCAATTATTTACCAGTCAAATCTTTTGCATTGACAGGAACAGATGGTAATCATTTGGTGTGAGGTCCGGTCTATGGTATAAGGTGGATGCATAAGAACCTCCTAATCAAACTCTTAGAGCTTCTGGCGAGTAATTATCGATGTGTGTGGTCTGGCGTTGTGCTGATGAAACACAATTTTCTCCGGTTCGCCAAAGTTGGGCGTTACTGGGCAATTGATTCCTTCAGGTAGTCCAAATTAGTCAAATTAGGAGTTTGGCCGCGTATGAAGCCTTACCAATGCCACCAAATACACAACAAAATCTTCCTGGCCGTCAATCCTAGCTTAGATACCATGCCCGTTTTCGTTTCACTTTGCTATAAGTGATCTACTTTTCATCATCAACCACCAACCGCTTCGCAAGTGAGTTGATTTTTTTACGATTCGCAAATGTAAATTCGATCCATGAGGTTTTTTCTCTTAACTCACGCTGCACATATACCATACATCGAGATTCTCCAAGTGGTTCCAAACGGTTTTTTGTGCAATGTTTAGCTCATGGCAATCGAAACAGTGTTCGCATGATAGTCTGACTCGACGATTTCCATTTCTTACTGACGTTTTCATCAATTGGCCTTTCACTTCCAGGAGATCTTTTACTTCAAAATTACCGGAATGAAATCGACGAAACCAAAATTGTGCTTGATTGACTTTTACAGTATGAGGACTATATGGTAAACATCATTCACATTTTCAGCTGCGTTTTCGCCTTTATCGAAGAAAAATTATAAAATATAGCATATTTTCTATTTGATGGTGCCCATCTTTGCCGCTCAAGCACTACCCAGTTAATCGATCAACACTTCTTCCATTATCTTTTTTTAGTACAAAATATAAACTTTCTAATGCCATCTAGCGTGAACCAATCGAACTTATAGAACGCGAGATGCTTTTCATTGAAGTCAGATATGACAAAAATGATGGATTACTTTATACTAGATCCATTATTTAACATTTTTCGCACGGCAGAAAGTCGATTAATAAATTTTTTATTTAATTTAATCAATAAGATCCCGCAATTTTTGAAAAAATGAAATTATTGCACTTCTATTTGGAACAACACAAAAAATTTCTTCATTTCAAATGAGAGATACAAGAAGAAAATAAAGACATCTACAGGCATCCTTAAAATGATAACTAAATATTCCAATTCCACCTCGAAATGAACAAACTAATATTACTTTATTATTAGTTCAGTAATTATTTCAGTGAATTTGTCATCTATCCCAAATAATACCTACATACAATCCAGTCAGTATCAGCACGAGTACCAAATACAATAATTAAAAAAAAAAAATTAAAAAAAGAATGAAATAAAAGTGTTGGCTTTCAGCTAATAAGCATCTATTAGTAACCAGTTTTTGCCATCAACTGCAATAATAACAATTTAAATTCACTCTCACTCTTCTAGAACATCACTTCCTCCTTGTAGGCCACCAGTGAGAGCAATAATTTGCGACACCTTTCAATTTGTGCATGCCTCCGGCCAATCATTGACAGAATGTTAATACATAATTCACTATAATTTCCAGCACTTTTTGTTGTCACTATTGTCTGGATAATTTTATGCGCTTTTAAATTATTATTATTTTGTTTTTTGCAAGCTGTGCATTCTATATCGATAGACTTGCTTCTCTAATGATCTAAAGTACATATGTATGTATGAAGTATATATTTATGTACTTTCATTTTTACACTCGTATGTTGGTTGATGCATTGCATTTGCATTTAATAAAGCAATTCATAAAATTTGCATTTGCTGCTCCTTAGGCTAAAGGGCTTAGTCTTTGGTTGTAGTGTTTTCTGTGCTATAATTATTGATTTTTATTGTTGAAATTATTGCTATTATGTGGACTATACAATGACGCCCTTAGGTGACGAAGAAGAAAATCTTCATCATAATCTACGTTTTACAGCGCGTTTTCACAGACACCCCTTACACTCTGTAACAAGAAACAGTCGCCTACCACAGCTGTGCATTGTATCATGATACACAAATTTTATAAGGTAATTTTACTTAGAAATTTTTGACACTAAACGTGTTTGCTCAGAAATGTTTGATTTTGCCACTTATAAAATTTTCATTTTTAATTTTTTAATTATTTTTGGGGTTATATTCTAAGGAGAATTTTCTAGATAGATAAATAAAACGCCCAATATTTGACATTTTTTTACTTTTTTTCGATATTTAGGCTTATAGGTTTTCTCAACTCTATGCGAAAAGTCCGTGGTTTGCGTCCCTGGTTAAAGGAACACCCAGCGAACTGCGGAGTCGAAGAGTTGACCGGATAGGGATAGTCATAACCGCGTTAAATTTTGAGGTTCCTTATCGATTTCTCGTAAATTTCTTCTGCGATTGCTTAGCACAGCTTGCATCTCTACGCATCATTAATCTCCCGAACTACGTAAAATAACTAAGTGGTTCGAGCATCTGGAAAAGTGAGAGGAGCCTTGTTCACAGAACCAACATATAAGTATTATGCAGAGGTGAGGGTTCCATCATCGAGCAAGTTGTTTAACTAACTAACTGACTAAGATCAATATACCAAGGGTGTTAGTTGAAATTAGCCGGTTTTTTCGATAAAGAAAATACTTAATTTTCAGAGGAATCTCAAAATTTTTTTATTCAAGGTATTGACCATTGAATTCCACACATTTCGCCCATCTCTCAGGCAAATTATGGATACCATTCCAAAAAAACTTTTTCTCTTTCGAGGCAAACCATTCGACGAGCCATTTTTCGACTTCTTCAAAATTAGCGAAGCACTGCTCTGCAAGGGAGTGTCCCATCGATGCGAAAAGTTGATAGTCGGACGGGGCGAGGTCTGGAGAGTACGGCGGGTGCGATAATGTTTCCCAATTAAGTGTGTTTAATGTGTTTTTCACCAGTTTAGCGGTTTGAGACGGCGCGTTGTCATGTCGCAAGATAACTTTGCCGTGTCTTCGGGCCTATTCCGACCGTTTTTCGATCAACGCATGATTCAAATTGATCATTTGTTGTCGGTAGCGATCCGTGTTCACCGTTTCACCAGGTTTTAACAACTCGTAGTACACCACACCACACTGGTGCCACCAAACACAGAACATTGTCTTACGGCCAAAGCGATTTGGCCTTGCAGTCGATGGGCCAGCTTCACCAGGGGAAAGCCATGAGTTTTTTCGCTTCGGGTTCTCAAAATAAATCCATTTTTCGTCCCCCGTGACAATTCGATGCAGAAAAGATTTACTTTCGAATCGTTGAAGCAGCATTTCACAAACGGTTTTTCGATTTTCCATTTGTCTATCGTTCAGCTGGTGTGGCACCCATTTTCCATACTTCTGGATCTTTCCCATGACTTCTAAACGTTGGTAAATTGCTCCTCGAGTCACATGTAGTGTTTCTGCCAATTTTTGTTGCGATTGGGTTGGATCAACATGCAATTCTTCGTCTTCGAACTTTTTCGCTGCACCAGGATGTTCATTGTCTGTCAAATCGAAATCTCCACTTTTAAATTGACGAAACCATGTCTCACATGTTCTAATCACTGGAGCGTGTTCACCATAAGTTTCTACCAGCAACCGGTGAGCTTCAGCTGCTTTTTTCTTTTGATGAAATAAGAAAAGCAACGAATGCCGCAAATGCGATTTGCTTGGAACGAAACTCGACATATTCACTGAGGTAAACAAATATGACGCTATTATTTTGGCGGAATGTGACTTGTGTATTTTTGTAGGTTAATGTCAATAGAAAAAAATTACATACATGCCAAATCATAGAAATTTATACATATTGCTAGCGACATCTACTAGTAAAACCGGCAAACTTCAACCCCTGGTATTTAGCGGTTAGATTGGAATTTAAAAGCGCTTGGAAGTTTAATCGACTGTTAGAGTAATTATAAGATTTTTATAAGCAATTCGCACTGCTCTGAAAACCCAACAATTTTTGCTTCCAAAATTTCTTTGAAACGTCTCTAAAATTGTGAGACTAATTACATTCAGACGTAGATATAGCAAATCCAATCTTCTTGAATTCGATTTAAATTTTGGTGGACGAATCTCTTCTAATTCTGATACTTTCTTACAATTTACTAAAATTGTAATACAACGATCATAAAGGCATAAACTCGTCGTATCCAACTATCAGGGGTTGGCAAATACAATAAAATACGTGATTATTGAATGTTTAAACATTTAAAAAAAATGAAAATTTTCTTATAAGTTTTTAGTGAGCGAAGTTTAGTGAGCCTGATTTTTTTCTAGGAATTGAATACTTTTTGTTAGGCAACAAAAGAAAACGGTAGAATTGACAGCTGTTTCGGAGATCACTACATCTCTTCATCAGACTTCTTATGGCAAGGATAGGACCAACGGATCCTGACTTAACAGTTAAATTCTTGTCGCTGCGAATTACGTTTAAATTCTTGTATCATGCATTGTACAACATTTCTTCTGTCTTGATGTATTTCTTCTTGGTATTTCGATTCGAAATTCCCCTTGTTTATCATCTATTGCTGCTGGAAATTGTTTAACGAAATTTACGAAATAAAAGTCATGATACCAGAACTCAAACATCTGATCTCTCTTCAGTGAGAACAATATGGCTGTCGTTGAATCACGTTTTCGTTTGAGCTGAGTGCCTCTTATAACATAATTATGGCAAGCCCGTTGTCCTTAATTTGATGAAGAAGATCAAGTTTTACGAAAAATTTAGGTTTTCTCTATTGGCTATTTCCTCTTACCATTATTAGGTACTCCAAAACCATTATCTTGAACCTTTAGTTCACAGATTTTCTACAAAAATCTTGCTATTTTTTTAAACAAATGAAAGAAATGCCAATTTTACTGAAACGCTTGAAGCCTTGTGCTTCTAGGGCCGTGTGCGTGATTCTCATCTGACGTAGATCGCTTGAAAAATTGTCTTTAAGTTTGCAAAGTCTGAAAGAAATACTTAACCGTCTTGAACAGGACTACTATAATCTTAAAATCGTCCACTCTGTGAATATACTACATCAGTCCGGAGGAAGCTGAGTTCACGGAGCGTTTGTTGAGGCCAATAATGTTGCTGTTGCTTAACGTCAGTTTAAGTTTTATGGGGACATTAAATTCTGCTATAGTGGCATAGAGGTAGCTCCTGGTCTTCACTGGTCTTTTCCAAGATATGGCGCATGGTGAATACCTGGTCTACAAAAAGATATACTGATAAGGTCCAATCGGTTTCTTGACGATGGGACCTTCTATGCGATATTAAGGAGGTATATCCCATTGTGGGATCCATTTTTGGGCAGAGCACAATTAGGTTCCGATAGTCGGGCATGTTTTCATCTGACCATATTTTGCAAAGAAGCTGATACATGCCCCTAATCTCTTCTTCGTCCCCGTATTTGAATAGCTTGGCCCGATGCTTTATTAATTTTCAGCCGTGCGATCGCTAACCGAACTCAATTACTGTCATATAATACTAATACTATCTAAGATTCTAGGTTCTATGCTAACAATTTTTCAAAATCCTCTATTTACATGTCTCAATCTCAGGTGGATCCAGTTTGCTTCAGAAGTGATAGCGTAACGCTTGTACTTGTAGTACTGTCAAGTATATCAGTGTAATCCTTTACCGAAACCTAGCTAGTTCGATAAGGGCAACTTCTTCTGACCAATTGATATCCTAATTATGAAACAGAACTCAGGCTAAAGTGTAATCCGAACAGGAAACAGTAACGCTGTGTTCAGTGAGATCCGCCCACTTCTTTCTGAGGGTAGAATGAGCCAAAGGCAAGGCCGTCGGAAACCGTGCCTGTACTTGTATCTATAAAAAAATTTTCCGAAGCACGAGAAGGGTTTGTTTGTTGGTTCAATGGGCTAGAAAATACGATGGTCTTTACATATACAGACCTAGATATGTGTACGCGGACGAGCTGGAGAGCACTGACGTGGCTGTTAACCACTTGAGACATTTCATCGTCTTGAAATGCTTTTAAAACAATTGGACGTACCACAAAATTACTACGGGGCAGCGTGGGTCGTAGATATATGAACTGTTACTCACAGCATCAAGCATTAGAAAACTAACAAAAATAAAAATTTTGAAGAAAAATTTATAATGATTAATTTAAAATTATTTTCTTTTAATTCTTTGATGTTCAAGTTTTATGTGTGGTTCAAGGATTCATGGGAATAATTTTCGAAAATCCTTTCACAGGAATTTCTTTGAGTTTTTCATAAGAAAATGTTCTACAAGCTAATTCTAGAAATTTACTAAAATAAAATTACATTTATATCATCAATGTATTTATATGTACAATATGTACATACTCGTATGTATGCATGTCCGTATGTCATTATTTGCTCTATTTATAGTCAATCAATTGAAATATTTGTCATACTGAATGAAAAACAATTAAAATTGCTTACAAATAAACAACAACTAAATAAAATTACACAAGAGTACACACAATTAACTATGTATGTATATATATATATATATACATACGAATATAGGTAAGTATGTACAATACTTAAACAAGTTCATCTACCAATCAGACGAAAATGACACCAACTCAAAATAAAAAATTCCATAGAGATAATCCCAATTAATTCAACTTAACTCAGCTTTATAATGTAGATATATGTATGTATGTACTCTTATATGTCTGTTTGTCTGTCTGTCTGTTTGTCATTACATTCACTACAAAGTGCTGCCAAAGCAACCCGAAGCAGCAGCAACGTGGCGGCGACGCGTCGCGACGCAGCAACGCTCATTGTCAACTGAGCTGAGTTATGTGCACACAAAACAATTTAATCAATTCATCAAATTACGACGCGTCATTGCCAGTTGTGACGGATGATTGGACAAGTGGACGGACGCACGGACGGCGGATGGTGGGTCGTTAATAGGCTAAACGCCACAGGCTGAGTTGAGTTAAACTGCAATTGTACTGTGTTAGTCGACCACACATGTGCAACAGCAGCGGCCAGCAATATAAGTACGACGCAACACAGGCAGTGACAACATTTTTAAGATTATATGTAAAGGGTTTTCCAATAAGAGGTGTTATTTTGAGTAGTCTGCTATGAAGCTGTCATAAAAATAGGTTCAACAACGCATTTAAATTATTAAAATTCACTATAAAAATGATGGTTGAAACCTGACAGAGACGGTTCGTAAAACTAAAGCGTTCTCCGGTCGACGGGAAGCACCTTGTCGGTCCGCAATACAGGGGAAAAATTGGAGCTGTTGGAAATAGTTAATGGAGTGACGAGTAAAACACGTGCACGTCGCTCAAGAAGAACATAGAATATTGCGACCCAAAATGTTGAAGAAAATCCAAGTTTTGTACATTACTCGTTGTTCTTTGGAATTGGGCATTCCACAAGCGTCATTACATCGTGTTTTGCCTAACGACTTGGGTCTTAAGGCTTATAAAGTTCAGAACAGAACAAAACTCTAGCCGGTCGATCATCAACAACGTCGTGTCTTTGCTGATTGGGTTCTTGAAATGCATGAAAATGATCCGAAAATATCATCGAAAAATAACCTTGACTAATGAGGCCCCTTGATGCCTACCTCAATAAGCAAAACTGTCGCATCTGGGGCTTGAAAAACCCAATATTTAATGTTGCAAAGCAACTCTTTCCTCAAAAATCTAACTGTACGGTGGTCTGGCGGTGTCGTTGTACGTTAATTTTTCGAAAATGAGGTTGGAGCAACACTTACGGTGAAATGGTTGGCGCTATCGCAAGAAAATTAATGATTTTTTATGTCCCAAAGTGTATGGGTTTAGACAAAAGTTTCCGGACTGTGTTATCTCTCGAAGAGGTGATCGCAATTTGTGGACAGATCTGGTGATTTAACACCCGGTGACTTCTTCCTTTGGTGCCACGTGAAAGATAAGGTCCACGCCAAGAGGCGAACATCGATTCAAGACTTTAAAGATGGAATTCGAGAAGCCATTGAGGGCATACAGCAGCAACTATGCGTTCTAGTGATGGCAAATTTCATAAAAACGTCCGTAAGTCCTCTTTGGATTAAAGTCCGATCTTTTAGCTCAAAAATTCCATTTTTCTTTGAATATCGAAATAACACCCTTTATATAATCTAAGTGGGTTTGTGTGATTGCTTCATTGTATCGGCTTTTTGAACTTGTTAACCAATCAGCCGTGCTGTGTAGGGCGCCAGCTTCTCTTTGAAAGAAAAGCGTGATTGCTTGTGATTTTTTTTCTAGCTGCTTTAAGTTGTTCTTCAATTGCCCGCAAATCACTTCATATCCACTTACCAACCATGCCATGCGTTCATCCATGCATGCATTCGCTCGTTGCTCGTCGCCCGTCGCCCGTCGCTCGTCGCTGTCCCAAGATCTGTCCATTGGCAGCTCAATATCAACTGGTCGCCTTTTGATGGTGTTGTTGCCACAGCAAGCAATCAATCTTATTGACACCAATTTAAAAAATTTACAAAAGCGGCAACAAAAAAAAACATGAAAAAACAATAAAATATAATATCAAATAGACAAGGTAGTTAGTATGTGTACTGAGAAAAAAAAAAAAAATAAATAAATTAAATAAAAACAAAATTCTAAATCAACTAAGTTTTAGTTAACAGTGTTGCGCGAAACTTCAAACACCTTTTGTGCGCGTTGATTTGTCGCATTGCATTCTGTTGGTTTTTGCTGATTTTTGATTTTTTTCACTCTTCACTCACTGTGCTGTCGCATTGTCAACCACTTGCTGTTGTAGTAATAATTTTATTTTTTAGTTATTTATTTTTTTTTCTATTTTTTATTTATTTGCGCCGCTAAGTAGTTTGTTCGGAAAATGCATTTCCAACTTACAAGTTTTTGCTTTTCTTGTTGTAACGTTGTAGCCACTTTATATCTCATTTCAACATCAACTCGGTGGCGATTACATACTCGTACTCATATATCCACATTTGTATTGCCGATGCCGCGGCGCCACATTGTTGCAACCGCAAATGAATTGAAAGATCATCGTCGAATTGATTGCCGATCGTCAATTGCTGATTGTTGTGTTGCTGATCTGGCTGACGATAGATGATCACAAAGCGGCGGAATGTGAGATCTACTCGGCTGAGTGAAGCAAATAAAAACTAATAAAATAAACACAGCAGTATATGGTGGCAATAATGAAAATGAGCAACTAACAATAAAGTCTATAACTAGCAATCACACTGTAGTGGTAATAGCAACAACAATGCGCTAAGCGATAAATCAATAAAATTATTTTACAATAGTATAAATAATAAAAGAAAGAGTAAATAAAAATTACAAATGGCAAATGTAACATCCAACGATAGCAAAAGGTGACAACTACAACAACTACAAGGGAACTTCGTACAACAACAAAAATATCACGTTTTTAATTTAAAAACAATGACAACAAGAAATCTGACTTATTTCATGCCTCGAAAATTTTGATCTATTACACAATGATGAATTTGACCTCGTGATCTTTTGAAGGGAGTCTTCTTAGACGTGTGGTTTTCTAGAAGAAATAAAACGCATATTATTTGTTGTTATGACCAAGAAATTAGCTGTATTGTGAAGAAAAGGCTTTGCCATTATGTTTTAAAAATAATTTCGGGCAAGTGAACACCATGGCTGGCTCGAAGTAATTCCTGCTGGGTGGCCTATTTTTCGACCACTTTTTGCAGCAGTAGAGACCGTATGCCAGCAAAAACGCGTCGAATATTCTCTGCTACGTATAAGCCTTTAATCATCTTAGGCTTATCTGTGTAGACACACTCGAGATGTGAAAGCAGGAAATGTAACTTTAGAGACATCCTCGCTGCAAACTCTCCAAAAAGCAGCTATTAATTTGCTTAAAATTTGAGTATTTGTGGTTACCAAGAAAGTGAACAACATTTCGAAAAGATGTCCATGCTCTGCTTCATCGCCCTTTAAACATTTTGCAAAATTGCTATCTTGCGTATTGTAATTTGTTTTGTTAAAATGCTGAAAAGCTCTGGCAAAGTTCTTGATAAGGCTCAGTTTAATGTGAAGAGGGCCTTAACCCCGTCAGTGTGAGACTTTAACCACCTAAAACCCTCTCACCCGTACGGTAACCCTCGGTATTACCTTTCAGTATTTCGTCACGAGGCCGTTGGAGCTAATAGCTCAATAGTCTGAGCCGATATCGTATCCAGTACGTAAGTTACCTGGTTCACATAAGTCTGAGTCGCTGGTGTGCTGTTATCGTGCCTTCGCCTCTGCTGCTCGTTCCATCGCAAATGCTGAATTATTTCAGCTGCAATTCTACTAACTGTAATCCAGACATTTTCATTTTCCAGCATGCATTTAGCAGGAGTTTCCGGGGTCAAATTCGGTATTAACCGTGAGTCCATCTTTCTTTTTCATTTCTATTCCATCTTCTCTGCCAACGTGCAATAGATAGAAGTCCTTCCGGTCTTTTGATCTGCTGCTCCGTTCCTTTTGTCTAAGATTTGCTATCGTGATTTGTTCCCTCGCAGCGATGTCGAGAGGGATTTTCCCGACGATAACTAACGTTGCCTCCTCTGACATAGTACGGAAAGCAGCATAGACCCGGAGGGCGCACCGACGATAAGTGTTGCCAATGCTGCGTATCAAATCGGAGAACCATAAAGCAGGATTGATTTCACTACTCCTGCGAGAAGCTACCTGCTTTACTGGTACGGTCCGCTAACGTTTGACATTAATGTAGCTGAGGGACACTGCTATTGCGACTTTATTATTAGCGTATTCGAGGTGATCGCAAAAGCTTAGTCGCGTTTTGCTGTCTATGTTCATATTGAGTATAGCATCCCAATCAAGAAGATAATTACCTCTTAAAATGATATCTAAATCAATTAGTGTTTTCAATTTAATTTGAAATAATTGTATTTGATAAGAGATAAGACCTTCTGCATTGTCTTGTCTTTTGAAGAACAGTCTGGGTGTCTGTGTTCTATTTTTCGTATGCAGTAACTTGTGTTCGAGAGTCAAGATATTTCCAATGGACATAGAATTGGCTTGGATACTCATTATATATCGGAGTATTTCCTGCCATTTAAACACGTAACATTCCTCAAGCAAAAGTAACAAACAAAACAGTGTCTCTGCAATCTCAATCACAAATAACATGTTTTAGAGCCAGTATTACTCGGGTCTCTCGAGCAAGCTTGAGCTCTTCGTCTGTAATGGTTAATGATTGGATTTCACAAGAATGAGTTAACAGACTCTCGGTGAATGTCGTTTAAAGCCACCGTTCTGTCCGGCGGTTATTGTATGTGGTTTTGTCTCGGCAACCCAACAGATATTGCTTACACAGCATATCATTATGCTCCGTAATGCGTAGAATAGATGTTTCGCTGTCTCCTGTCACGACCTTAAAGGCGGTGTTCTGGCAAACTTGTAGCTTTTTCTTCTGCATATCGCGCCCAAATGGGAGAATCGTAACGACCGGCCGATCAATTGCATTGTATGCTGCCAGCAACGCTTCGTTGTCTCCTCCCCAGGTGCTGCCGGCTAACACTTTGATCGTTTTGTTGCAGTCCTGTACTTTTGTGGCAATTGCAGTCCCAAGCGGGTTGATAATTGGCGGAGTTCTGCGGAAGCCATTGTTTAATCTTACGGAGTTTGAAAGTTTGATTTCGAAACTCTGCCGATGACTGTCGTCCACTCAGAATAGGAGCACTTTCAACCTCTTCAAACCCGGCGGTAATGAAGAACCCTCAATGTAGGATGGGAGCACTGAAGAGTAGACTAAGTCAAATAATTTTGACAAATTCAGTGCGAACAGCGTCGGTTTTGGTTGAGACCATGAATTATATGGATATTTATGGCGTTAATTGCGGTTGTGGTTCTGTGCACTCTTAGTCGTTTAGTGGTGGTTATTTGCGATTTTACTTAAATTTATGGGTACATGTTTTTTTTTAGTAAATATTAATTGAATCCCATCGATATATAATTAAAATTAAAATTTCATTCGTGTATTTTTAAAAGATTTCAGTGGATCCTCTCTTAATTATTCATGTTTTTCATTAATTGGATGAAATTCTAACACAAAACCATTTTCTTAACTGAGGTTATAACGGCTTGCTTGACAGACCATGATCGTAAGTCGTGTCAAGCCGTCATGATATCTTTGTTCAGAATTGTTTGGTATTTCATCAACTTTATTACGAAAATTTACTATCTGCAAAGCAAAATTGTCGCATTGGTGACGAGGAGTAACTGAAAAAATTCAAGGAGTGCCACTTCATCTAGAAAAAACAACGGTTTGGTGTGGCTTGTGGGCCGGTGGAATAGGTCCATATTTCTTCGAAAATTATGCCAGTGAGAACGCAAACGTCAATTACGTGACCGACCAATTGATGGCTGAAATTGAAGCTCGTAATCTCGGCGACATTAGGTTTCAACAAGACGGCACCACTTCTCACAGGTCGCATAAATCAAGTGGATTTATTGATGAAACACCTCGGTGAACAGATAATTTCACGTTTTCGGCCGATCGATTGGCCACCAAGATCATGTGATATCACACCGTTAGACTTTTTCCTGTGGAGATATGTGAATTTTACAGTCTATGAGGATAATCCCGCTTCGATTCAGGCTTTGGAGCAAAACATCACACGCGTCATTCGCCAGTTACCTGTCGAAATGCTCGAACGGGTCATCGAAAATCGGATCGACCATCTGAGACCTAGCAGCGGCCAACAATTGAAAGAGATAATCTCACAAAAAATAAATGCCAAAGAATGTTCTTTCGAATACCAATAAACATTCCCCATTTAATTTTACTTTTCTGTATTTTTTTTATTTAAAAAGGTAGGAAACCTCGAAATAATCACCTTTTGATTGATTTGAGTATATTTTGCCGAAATATTACGCAGAAATGGAATTTCATACCAAAATGCTGAACACTTTTTGGAATGTTTTAATAAAACACAGTCCTATATTCAGTTTTCTAGAACTACATATATGAAAATCTTATTTATTTTATTTTAATTTGATCTTAACTTTCATCATTTCTAGAGCTAAGCTTGATCCAAGCTTTCTTTTTTAGTTCAAACTGCCTCAATTTGTTATGCCAACACTTTTATTTATCATTTCTAACAGAACGCTTTGTTGAAACATTTTGGTTTTGGAACGAATTTTGATTTTTTTGTGCTCAGTAATTTTGAAAATTTTATCGTCGACTGTTTTAATAAAGAATTTATGTTTTTTTACTTTTTATTGCTTAACCCTGCTGTCAGCTACATACATACATATGTTTTGTTGTTGAGTTTATAATTTATTGATGATATAATTGCCCAAAACAAGAATAAATGAACAATATGTGGACACACTTTCAATTTCAGAAATTGGAAAAAAAATAAATAAATAAATAAATATAATAAAAAAATCTTATGCTTTATAGTCATATTTGCTATAAAAGTTGTCAATATAAAAAATCAAAATAAAAACCAAAGTAACATGACCATAAACAAGTTGGCAAACAAATTACGAAAATGTTTTATGCTACTACCCGAGCAACCCCGTTCACCTCTATCCCCAAAAGATTGATCGCTGGCGTTATGTTTGAGAGCGTGGGCCGTTAACGGCGTTGTTGTTTTGACTTGGAAATTTATGAGCGAATCGATGACAACAACATTTTGCGCTTGATTTGCAATAGATATTTTTTCAAATAAAATAAAAATAATAATAATAAATAAATAAATAAGATAAATACATTTACCATCCAAGTCACTGAACTTTTCGACATTTTTTGCTTTGTTTTTGACAACCGCAAATTGTTGTAGTGATTATTTATTACCGAACGAGATTTGATGAAATTGTCACTCAATAAATGTTCATGGCTCGATGTTCAGTCAAATGTGATATTGCTTTATTTTCAATCGTGTTATAATATAAATCCGTTGTATTTTTTGACAGTTTTTCGACAGCTGCGCATGCACAACTCACTGAGTTCTTATTGATTTCTACTGCAGCAAATGTAATCGGTTTTTTTATAAGAAAATATAGGTGTGCCTTGGAAAGAGAAAGCTTACACACACAACTACTTGATACTCATATTTAGATAAATTTTAGATGTATTAAAATGTCAACGCTTTATTTGCATACTTAATACTATATAAAAGTTCTAGAACAAGAACAAGTTTCAGATATGAAAAGAAATATCTTTGAGATGATCCATTTGTTATCTCTCCCTTCCCAGAATCTCGGGCATTGTGTGTCTTAACAGGAAATCAGAACTGCATAAGGTTTAAACCAACTTTCGGCCAAGTTTCTCCTCCGATTTGTGGAACGAACAGCGTAAACATTCGTTCAACGGTATTACTGACCTGTGGAAAACTTTAAGCCTAAGATAGTTCATGATGATGATGTATTTGTAGTCTCGTTATAGTCCTTCCTTAAGATGATGGTCTAGTAGAACAAAGAACTCGAGGATGGATCTCTGGGAGACACTCCATCGAGGCGGCGATCCGAAAGGAAATGTCTTAGTAGGTCTTGTAGCAGTACGGGACATTATAAAAACTAACTTTGGTTGCAAGGCAGTCGGAAAATTGAGAACTACAATATAATGAAATTGAGAACTATAATGAAATTGAGATACTAAATAAGGTACACTTGGCAGAACTTACCGACACTTTAGATCAATGAATATGCGAATATTCTAGAGATTTGACTGTTAAATTCGTGATATTTTTAATAAAGGAATTTTTAATAAAGAATGCAGAACAGTTCCAGTGGCGAGAAAAATGACCGCGTTGTGACTATAAAATAGACAACCACGATATGAAAGCTCAGAGGAGTTCACTTTCTTTAAGAGTTAAAAACTGTGGAGAAATTAATGAATATTTCAATTTACCCTACAAAGCTCAGAAACGAACATTGTAAAGCTCTTTGGAAATTTATTTCGTCATGAATATGATTTTCCATATATGAGAGCATGTCGTATACGCTAATAAGATTCTCAAAATTAATACCTCAAATGACATCTTTTACCCATAATATCAAATCAACTTTAGGCAGAGCAACAGTTACTCTCGTAAAAAAAAAACAATAAAGGTAAAGTAATTCATGAAGTTGAAGTAAAAATTATGCAAGAAGCAGAAGAGGAGAGCATCGGAGCCACAACGAAAAGGTCCGCGCAGCAGAACATCTGTTTGAAGGACATACGATTGCCGGTTCTGGTTTGAATATTTTTGGATTTTATTTTTTTTTTCATTTCCTCTCCCTTATTTCCCGCTTTGCTTCATTGCATTGTACTTCAATTGACATTTTCACTGTTGTTGTTTTTATTTTTGAATAAGAATTTGTTGTATGCTTGTCACTGCAGCCGCAGGTTGTTTTGCATTTAGGCACAGTAATCATATTTTTATTTACTCCACATATTTATTATTTACTACTCACTTCCGATCATTTGAGTTTCGACAAAGTGTACAGTGAAGCTTCTATAAGGGGTACTTTTTTGTGATAAAAAGCTAGAAAAAGAGCAAAGTTTCAAGCGCTTTCGGCAAAATTTACTAATAAACAAATTTGAAAAATCATTTTAACCGATTTGTCATAGACAAAAGGAATTTTCCGAATTTTGAAAATTTTTGGTTTGTGATTTATTTGTGAACTCTCTGGGTAGACTACTTCACCAAATGTCAATTGCCTTCTCAGGATTGTCATGCTAATCCAGTATTAGTGATCTAAAAATTTGATTTGGTTTCATTAGCTTGACTAGAGGTTTCAAAGCTCTTTGGTTTCCATATATTCAAGCTTCACTGTACGCATATTAAACAACCTGCTTGTGAATGCGATAAAAAGTTGGGGTGACTTTTTTTCCTTCGTTGATTGACGCAACAGAATTTGGATATGAACAGCTTTTGGATGGACTTGCAGTAAGTCTCATGGAGGACTATTATTGTTGTTCTGAAACGTTTGACAAAATATGCAACAAATATTGAACATGTATGTGTTAGTGTGTAATGAAGTGATTTAAATACACACTAATTGTATAAGCCACTTAAAGTTGCCAGACTGAAGTCATATAATGCAAACTATATTCTGAGCAACCTAATGTCAACTAAATTACTTTAGTATCAATTTATCAGTTCTAAAAAAAATCAGTTATTCCTCAAACTATCCAAAGTAGAATGTCAGATAAAAAAATGTATTATGTACGGGTCGATTAAACTCGATTAAACTCGGTCAACTTTTCCTTAATCTTCTTCTTCAATGACGTGGACACTTTTTACGCCATAATAGTCGAAGCAATAGTGCGCATTTCGTTCTTCGCGTCGCTGGAAATACCAAGGAGCATAAGTCGTTCGCTAAACTTTTCTCTCGGAAACTCCCAAGGCCGACTCATCGTCAATAGTACCTGGAAGTCTGTTGAAAGTTCCTGCATTAGCAAAGAATATCCAAAGGTGGATTTGCGGCATCTAGACTACTCTATTTCATCTTATTATACTCCCTGGTATACATACAGCTCTACTGCTCGTTATGCTATATAGTTGTATCTTACGGAGTCAGCTCGGTCCCTGAAAGTAAATGGGGGATCATTTTCACTTTATTAAGTAGAAGAAGAGAAGGCTCAAAAATTATTGCTGATGGAGTTTTGGAATATCTCTAATTTAATTAAAAGTGTGTTCATACACTCTGCAGCTGAGTGGTTCACCAAATCCAGTGATTTTTGTAATTGACTCGACCACAACATACCCAACGTATGTCCTGCATGAGTCTCCGCACGACACTAATCACCTCTTTACTCGCCGCATCTAACCCTCGTCTCTCTCTAGTCCGAACCCGTTAAAACAGGTCATTTCCTGGGCCTCTGGTTAGATTACCTCGGTGATTTTGACTAACCAGTCTGTGAACTTCTCCGAGTGTTTTCAATTATAAGCTGCTACGTGGGAAACTATAGTCCCTTCCAAAAGGCTGAATGATTTTTATGAGAGGCATAATGTTTCTTATCAGATAGGTATACTTCTTACTATTCTTCTGCTTCTTTTTTATTGGCGTGGACACGGCTTACACTATTTGTTTGTTCTCTTAGCCGTTTAGCGTCAATTGCATATACCAAGTGAGACGAGATCCTTCTTAACATAATCCTTCTTCTACTTCCATCAGCGGGTATTCGTCGAACAGCTTCAAAGCTGGGGTATTTTCACCCATACCTTACCAGAGTAGCCGCCGCTGTCTCTTAATTCGCTAACTATGCCGTATATCTCGTACAGCTTATCATTCCATCGTCTACGGTATTCGAAGAGAACTATGTTTCTTCCGCAAAACCTTTCATTCGATACTCCTAAGGCCGACGCAATAAGATTTTGTCATCGTCCATGCTTCCGCACCTTATAGCAGGACGGGAACGATGAGCGACTTGTAGAGTTTGATCTTTGTTACTCGAGATATGAATTTACTTTTCAATTGCCTACTCAGTCCAAAGCAGCAAGAGTGGCAAGAGTGATTCTGCGCTGAATTTCCAAGGCTGGCATTGTTGTTGGAGTTGCAGGTTCCAAGATAGACGAAATTATCTACGACTTTAAATTTATGATTATCAAATACAACGTGGCATCTTGATACCAAGTCTTAAGGAGGCTGAACCCACGGCAGCCATGATAACCAAGTGGTTAACATTGCGAACTGCCATTCTAAAAGCTAGAGTTCGAATCCTTGTCCAACCAACATCCAAACTTATAGAAAATTAGCTTTTCTAATTTCTGACTTGGATCTGCCGATCGGAGGTGACTTAGAATAAACTACAGATCCCTCCATTTGTTGAAAAAAACATGAAGATTATAGAGGTTCCATTATGAAGTTCCATTTTTATAGATTAGAAACTTTTATTCCATAGGCATCGATTTGGGGAATCGGCTTCGCTATCAACTGGTGCAACATTTTGTTTGTCTTTCAGCAAGCTAGAGAAGTGTTCCCTCCCTACATTCAGCATACATAACCTCTTTGTGTCCTACATGGGTGTCTGATATAGCAACGCTGTATACGTAGAGGTACATCGTTCCTTGACGATTTCGGAGGTTTATCGGATATCTGGAATCGGAAACCCACAGACAACGAGCTACTTAGAAATCTATGAAGACTTCTATATCAAATCCGGTGGTGCATTGAAGTTATGTTGACGAGATGTACCAAACACCCAATTACAAGTCAGTGGGTCAGAGAGACCTGCTATAATTTGAAGATATCGAGCGATGATAAAACCTTTCCCTACGCCAATTAAAATGAAAAAATATCTGGTAACACTGCCAACTCTGCCACAAACCATGGATTATACATACAAAAATTAAATCAAAAGGAAGAAGCAATAAAGTAACTGCAACTCAATTTAAATTTCATCATTATTTTTTGATTAAGTGCCTTTTATTGAAACATTTCATTCAAACAAACTCAGCCATCTGCATACTCCTCACTGAACCGTCGTTTATGTTTTTATACGTTTATTTATATCCATGTACTCGTATGTACATACATATGTGTGAGGCTTTTTATGAGGAGAATTCTGGTTATTTTTGTTGTTATTGTTTGTGAGTGATTTAAATAATTGTATTTGCGTGTGGCATTCAAAGTTTACCTGTACGACAATTCAGTTAATCAAAATAAACGAATAACGTAGGGAGCAGACACACGCAGAGCTGAAGTATGGAAGAGAAGGGAGACAGGCAAACAAGCAGCAAGGGAGCAAGGGAGCAAGTGAGTCAGGTGAAACTGAAACTGTGCCAATTTGGTATGCGAACTCCTTTGAATTTACAACTGGATTAAAAGATGTATGATGACTACATTCAAATTGCTATCTACATCTACATACTTATATACGTGTATGTGTGTGTGTCTCAATATTTATATTTCCATGCATCAAAGGGAAGCTGCTAAAGTTTTACTATACACATACACGTATGTATGTAGGTGCATGTGTCTTTCCAGCCCTTGACAAGTTGAGACTGCTGCTGCTGCTGCTGCGGTCACAGGCACAACGCTTTTGATGACGAGGTCAAGCGGTCAGCGTTTGGCTTTGAATGGATGCCTCCATCATCTGGCAGTTGCTTCAATTACTATTTTTTATTTTCATTTTTGCATAATTTTTTGAATTTTTTTTACAACTTGTTCTGTGGTCTGTTTTCTTGGGCTTCTGTGGCTGCAGATTTTTTTTTAATTTTTTTTAACTCAGTTTTAAGTATTAATCTGATATAAAATAATTTTTGATTTTTATTACATGATTTGCTTGCGGTTAACAATATGTGTAAACTTGAATTCGAAATTACTTGTAATATTTTTGTGCAATTTTTTCTTGGTGAGTAAGTGTTAAGTTGCGGTGAGTTTGGCCGCAAAGCTTTGTACAACTCTAATCGAAGAACTTAAATATGTACGAGTGTACGAGTATGTGGAATGCTTTTAAAATTTCGGATAATTCAGTTCAAGTTCACATCATTATAATAAAGTATAAGCATTTATTTAGAAGTCAGAGGGTTCTTGTTTAGATATAATATTCAATTTTGTTAAATATTTTTAATATATTTATATTTAAATAAAAGGCATATGTCTAATAAACTATACATTTTTTATTTCTTTACAGGTAAATAATCACGATAAAGGTCTACTTTTAGCACTGGAAATTTTCAAAAATTTAACAAAACATCGGTCACGAAAGTGGCAAGGAGTCGCTCCAAATTCTCAGTGGTGGCTGAAGTTTAATTGGAAAAAATTGGTAAAATAGGTTAAAAATTCTAAGAAAACTTATGTTTGGTGGCAGCGTTTATTTGTTATATACCAAAGTATTTTATATTTATTTTTCCATTAATAAAATATTTTATTATATTTTCTCAATAAAAGATGTCTCTCCTCTACAGCACTGCTTTTTTTGTTAATTAATAATTATTCAGATATTTCTTATCCTATAACAAAATCGATAAGCAGTTTTGTAAATTTTCTTCAAAAAAATTAATTTTTTTATGTTTTCGGAGATATAAACCTCTGCTTCCACGGGCGTACACGACCAAGCCAACGTAGTCGCTGTCAAAGTCACCGTATATCTCGTACAGCTCATCGTTCGCCGGTATTCGTCGTTCCCAATGCGCAGAGGACTATAATAAATCTCACGCAAAACCTTGCTCTCGAAAAGTCCTTATGACTACTCATTAGATGTTGTCATCGTCCAGGCTTGTGCACCATATAATAACGGGTGATCCAAGTTATTTCTATACCCTTTTTTGACAGATCATACGTGCGTCGTGTCAAGCTATCATGTTATTTTTGTTCAGTATTGTTTGGCATTTCATCATGGAAAAACTTACGGCTGAACAGCGTTCAATTTTATTACGAAATTTTACGTTCTGTAAAGAATGTGTTTCTCGCGCTTATGAGCAATTTGTGGTCAACATAATCGGCCTACTGAGCATACTATTCGCGACACCATTACCCATCTTCAGATCCACCATTAAATATTGAATAATATTCGACCGAATAGGTCACGTCCAGCACGCAGTGAAGAAAATATAGCTGCCGTAGCTGAAAGTGTACACGAAGACCGTGGAGAGTCAATTCAACGCCATTCGCAGAAACTCGGACTGACGTATGGAACTACTTGGCACATTTTACGTTGAGATCTTAAATTGAAAGCATACAAAATACAGCTTGTGCACGAACTGAAGTCGCTCGATCCTTCCAAGCTCTATTGGCTCTTGAAAAGGTTCAATAAGATCCGACGTTTTCGAGCCAAATTTTGTTCAGCGATGAGGCGCATTTCTGGCTCAATGGGTATTTAAACAAGCAAAATTGACGCATTTGGGATGAAGGGCAACATGAAGAGATTCAAGAGCTACCATTTCATTCAGGAAAAACAACGGTTTGGTGTAGTTTGTGGGTCGGTGGAATCATCGGCTCACATTTCTTCAAAGATGGTGCCGGTGAGACCGTTATCGCGCCATGAAAACCGATTATTTGATGCTTGGCATTAAAGCTCGTGATCTCGCCGACTTTTCTGTTTCAACAAGACGGCGCCACTTTTCACAGGTCGCATAAATCAATTGGATTTATTGAGAGAACACTACAGTGAGCAGATAATTTTACATTTTGGCCAGGTCGATTGGCCACCAAGATGGTGTGATATAACACCGTTAGACTTTTTCCTGTGGGGTATGTAAAGTCTAAAGTCTATGCGGACAATCCCGCCAGTTACCAGTCGAAATGCTCAAACTAGTCATCGAAAATTGACCTCAATCATCTGAGACGTAGCCGCGGTCAACATTTAAAAGAGATAAAAATCAAAAAATTAATGCCAAGGAATGTTCTTTCGAATGGTAATAAAAATTCTCCTTTAAATTTGAATTTTTTGAATTTTTTTCTTTGAAAATAGGGAACCTGGAAATGGATCACCCTTTAGAACGGGATCACTGAGAAACTTCCCGAGTTTATACTTTGTAAACTATCTGTATTACTGGATAATCGATGATATCTATAGAAGACGGCCATACAGAACAGACTGTCTCTCACATAGGTCTCAGGTTACAGGGCCATCTAGAGAAATTGTCACGCGGAGGAATTTGATGGTCAAGGTACGATCATGTAGATTCTTCTCGATAAAGAACGCACATGGCCGAAATGGGATCAAAAGGGATCACCTTTAAAAAGAGGGGACATCTCCAATGTAATAGGAGTTATAACAGGCCGCTGTCTGATAGGACGATACGCGTCTCTTATGCGTCTGTCCTGCTCTGAGCAGGGCTTGGTTTCCAAACTTTGGTACCCTTCTGCTGGATGGTCTATGGAAGATAGCCGACGGTAAAGTCATAGTTCTAATGATGTCCATTAAAGAATAATAATGGCTGGATAATGAAGCCTAATGAAGCAGTTTCTATGGCATTACAATGGATCTTCTTAGTCAGGCCTAAGTGTAACCGAAGTGATAGATCGGTAGCCACTACAACTTAACTCAGGCCGCTTTTTTTGTTTCCCAAGCGTGCAATTTCTGTTCGAACTTCGTCGAACTTCGTAGGTAGGTGTAACTTAGTAGGCGTTCCATCATCTTCGCTCGGGAATCTGCGGTTGTCCATCTCCGGTTGTTTAATTTTCAGCGCCATTCAGCAAGCTGAAGAATAATTCCCTCCAGATATGTACCTATATGTTTGGTTTTTTTGCCATCAGTTCCCTTTGGGCCCTACACTAGTATGCTACGGTTTTGGGGTAAGCAGCCACATTGCATCAACTTTTCTTTCAAATTTAATGAAAACGTCTTACGGACATTCATGGTGGTGCATGGCGATGTTTTGACCTTGGAGTATGGGAACACCTGGTACACTAGAGCTTGCTTTCCGGTCGATTGGTTACCAAATCTCCGATACGAAAACACCCACGCGGCTCATTGGATTCTCTTATGCCGTGATCGGTACTACAGACAATTTTATTTCGGACGCCGGAGTAGTCGATTAGCTGCCACCCATTTCGGAGGCCAAAACAGGCTGATTTACCGCATGTTGCGCCGAAGATGCTTCTTTGCTCATCTGACTTTAAAATCGCAGATACGTGTTTTACATCGTGTGTTCTATGTAGACTTTCACTAAAAACTTCTTTGCTCACATCGTCTCGCTCTTTCGTCAGGGTGTGGGCGGAAATCAGCGATATGTTCAAGCACTTCGCTTTGATGAGGATTGTGGCTAAGCCTTAATTTAGCCGAATTGAATGCCAGGACTCGATAACAGTGTTTCTCTTCCACCAGAAATCCCACTCCATATTTGCGCACCCACATATGGTCACTGTAGTCTAAAACGTTTGCTGGGGCCTTCATAAAAGGACGGGTCTCTCATCCGACACTTATTGTAATATTCCATTGGGCCAAGTTTTTATGTGGTCTCAAGCCCTTCGCAGAACTACTGGGTAGTAGATTCTCACCTTATCTTGCCTCCAAATGGATGTTTGTTGGCTAACCAGGGAATGCTTTGTGAAAAGACTTGAAAGTCGTGAGCTGCTTGAGTCATAAGCAAAATAATCGTTTCGGTCACTCTCAGGTTTACGACAGTCAAAAGCTTTTCTCACTTCCGCGAACACCCTTCTCCAACAGAGACGCAAACCACAACTAAAATGAAGAGCTTGGCCGAAAATCACTTCAGCGGTTATAAAAGCGCTATATCTGGCTGTATATACGAGGGTTGCCTTTGTATTTCAGGATTTGGCAACTCTGGCGTGAAAACTGGCACCTGACAATTTCATCGTGCGAACATTTTCGCGCTATTAATATTCACAAATTTCGACGTGAATTAACTCAGCAACAGTGCATCGATGAACTTAACTCATTCTTAATATTTTTGGCGATGAAGCTCCAACTATCGATGGTATATGATCGTAGTTCGCTCAACCGCCCAAAATCAATTGTTGTTCAGTTGAAAAGCAACCCAAGATGGATTACTCTTCGCCACGGCAATGCGAGCTCTCACACAATGACTGAAACAATTGAATTTTTGGGCACTCGAAACCTCGATTTGCTGATTCATCAATCTTACAGTCCTGACTTGACAGCGAATGACCTTTTTGTATTATATATACAATATATAATTGGCGCATTGTAACCGCTGAAGCGATTTTCGGGCGAGCTCCACCTCCAATTTGTGGTTTTGCGTCTTGATGTTTTTCCAACAAGTGGAGGGACCTACAGTTTATACGAAGCCGCCTCCAAACGGATGATGGATTTTTAAAACGAGCCTTTATTTCATGTCCGAAATACACTCGGAGGAGTGGACATTCCCTGGGCGATTGCAATGAGAAAATTTAACTTAATTTTTTATTTAAATTAATTTTCCATAACGTTTGGATGTTGCTGGTACCGGGATTTGAATCCGAGCTTTCTGAATGTCAATACACAATGCTAATCACTCGGCTACCGTTCGTAAAAAGTAAACTGAGACCTGAAGAGCCGGATTTCGGAGATATCTCAATCAGAGTGGCAAAAGTGTTGCGACAGTAGATCCAAGCACATGCAAAAGTGGAAAGTATTTAGAAGAACATTCAAGTAATTTTCGATGCTTAATATTGGTTTTTGTGTCCCGAAATATTAAAGTCAACCTTAGTACAAGTATTACAATATTTATATAGTGGAGGTGAAACAATATTCAAAAACATATTTTCGTTCCACCGCAATAACTGACCTATGACGACCCACTTTTCATTATACTAATTTCCTTTCTTAATTATCCTCCTTCTCTCTTCATTAGCTTTTAAAGAGCATTCAAAGAATAACGAACGAGTTCAGGGCACAAGATGTCAGCGATATTTCCTCAACATAATGAAAGTGTACAATGTGTTTTGTAAACAAATAATAATACTAACGGTACACTCGTATATATACCTACATACGATACATAGAGTTGGCAAGCCTGTGTGTTTAGCTCAAAAGCGCTTTAATGGAAATTCCTTTGTAAATTCATCAACTCAACTCAACGCAATCGCATTCGATGACAGTTTGTTTGTATACAAATCAAAAATGGTGTAAGCAAAAATGATGATGGCAACGGGTAATTGGTTTTAGTACCAAACAAAATGTATGTATGCACATACATACATATCATATACATATTATATATGCTGTGTGTAATGTACAGCGTCGTGTAAGTGATGGTGGTGACTTTGATGTTGCGGTGCCTGGTTCGGTGCTGATTATGGTACCGGTTTTATTATGGATGTTGTTGTTGTTGTAGAAGACATATACATATGTACGTAGACCATGAGAGGCGTTTATTTGGCCAAAAGTGATATTTCTAAGAGTCGCTGAGCTATAGAAACTTTTAAGTTACAATATTATTGTATACATTTTTTTTCGTCTAACATTCACACACATACATGCATACATACACGCACATACATATATACATACTCGTATATAACTAATATTCTCACTTGAAGTGGCCACTCGTCTGTTTCTAATAACAAAATCACTTTATCTGCGCAAGCTCATCACCTGCAACGCCGTTACCATCACTACCACCACCAACAACACCAACCACCATCATTATTAACCGCACCAACTGTTAGCAACAATGCTGGCACCTGTCGGTTCCAAATGGCTGAGTTTTTAATGTCAACTTGACAAAGGGGCCGGTCGTACATATGTTTTTATTTTTTATTTTTTGTCAGTGAATGAAAATTTTTCAAATTTGTTTTTTACTCTTTTATATTTAGGTACGAATTACGAATATTATTTTTCAATTACCGTTAATGTCGCTTAAATTATTGTTGGTAATGTAAAGTCAACTTTAAACACACACGAGTAGAGTCAAATACAAAAAAGTCATTTTCTACTTTTGCAATAATTTAATTTTTTTTATTTTTTCATAAAAGTTTTTCAAAGCAAATATCATTAAAATGTCATTATGTTTGCTTTGCTATTTCAACAATGCACATAGTGTTGTTGTGCAGTGACTGTAACAGCAGACATGAAAATTTGATGAAAAAATGGTAAATTAAAGATGACAGTTGGCGTCCATTAGCAATTCCACTTTTGAGAATATACATACATACATACATACATTCATATTGAATAAGAGTATAAAAAATAAGTGACTATGTTTTTGGAGCATTACGAGTACTTTAACACTTTTGAATTAAAAAAGCGTGACCTAATTTTTGCGTTTTTCCCTTTTCTCTGTTAGTTGCTTAATTCAAACTTACTTACTTTACTGGCGTTGACACTGCTTTCGCGATTATAGCTGAGTTAACAACATCGCGCCATTCAATTGGTATTGCCATGTATAGTCAGGTCCTCTTTCTCTTCCACTGGTTCCACCGACGGGTACTGCATCGGAAACTTTCAAAGTTGGAGTATTCTTAACCATACGAACCACATGACCTAGCCTGCGTAGACGCAGTTTCTTGATTCATTGAACTATATCAATGTTGTCGTATATCTCGTACAGCTCATCATTCCATCGGTTCGCCGGTATTCGCCGTTCCCAACTCGGAAAGGACCATAAATCGTACGCAAGACCATATAGAGTTTGGTTTTCGTTCGTCGTTCGTTTGTTTTTACTTGCCTACTCAGTCCAAAGTAGCACCTGTTGGCAATACTGCTTCTTCGCTGGATTTCCAGGCTGATATTGTTGTTGGTGTTAATACTTATTCCAAAATAAACGAAGTTATCTACGACTTCAAAGATGTTTGTTTGATGACAGGAGATATTTCGTCTTGTCCTCGTTCCCCACCAGACCCATATCCTTCTTCTTCTTCTTTATTGGCGTTGGCACCGCTTACGCGATTATAGCCGAATCAATTACAGCGCGCCATTCATCTCTTCTTTTCGCTGTTTGGCGCCAGTTGGAAATGCCAAGTGCACCCAGGTCACTCTCCACTTGATCTTTCCAACGGAGTGGAGGTCTTTCTCTTCCTCTGCTTCCACCAGCGGGTACTGCATCAAATACTTTCAAAGCTGGAGTGTTTTCATCCATTCGGATGACATGGCCTAGCCAGCGTAGCCGCTGTCTCTTCATTCGCTGAACTATGTCAATATCGTCGTATAGCTCGTACAGCTCATCGTTCCATCGTCTGCGGTATTTGCCGTTGCTAATGCGCAAAGGACCATAAATCGTTCGCAGAACTTTCCTCTCGAAGACTCCTAGAGCCGACTCATCAGAAGTTGACATCGTCCACGCTTCTGCGCCATATAGTAGGACCGGTATAATGAGCGACTTGTAGAGCTTGGCTTTCGTTCGTCGAGAGAGGACTTTACTTTTCAATTGCCTACTCAGCCCAAAGTAGCACCTGTTGGCAAGAGTGATTCTGCGTTGGATTTCAAGGCTGACATTGTTTTTGGTATTAATGCTGGTTCCTAGATAGACGAAATTATCTACGACCTCGAAGTTATGACTGTCAACAGTGACGTGGGAGCCGAGTCGCGAATGCGATGACTGTTTGTTTGATGACAGGAGATCATCTTTTCATAGAATTTTCGAGCGTTACCCTTGTCGGCCAGCTTCTCAAGCTCCTCATACTCGCGCATCTCGGCCTCTTTCTTTTTTTGCCTGCAGACGCGTCTTGCTTCCCTCTTCAGTTTTCGGTATCTATCCCACCCCGCACGTGTTGTGGTCGATCGCAAGGTTGCGAGGTAGGCAGTCTGTTTTCTCTCCACTGCGACACGGCAGTCCTCATCGTACCAGCTGTTTTTGCGACCTTTCCGAAATCCAATGGTTTCGTTTGCAGCTGTACGCAGGGAGTTTGCGATGCCGTCCCACAGTTCCCTTATACCGGGTTGCTGATGAGTGCTCTCAGAGAGCAGGTGTGCAAGTCGAGTAGAAAACCGCTCGGCAGTCTGTTGTGATTGCAGCTTTTCAACGTCGAACCTTCCTTGTGTTTGTTGATGGGCGTTCTTCGATACACAGAGACGCGTGCGTATCTTCGCTGCGACAAGATAGTGATCCGAGTCAATGTTGGGACCTCGGAACGTACGCACATCTAAAACACTGGATACGTGTCTTCCGTCTATCACAACATGATCGATCTGGTTGGAAGTTTTCCGATCTGGAGACAGCCAAGTAGCTTGGTGAATTTTTTTGTGCTGGAATCTAGTGCTACAGACAACCATATTTCGGGCCCCGGCGAAGTCGATCAGCCTCAGCCCATTTGGAGATGTTTCGTCGTGGAGACTGAATTTTCCGACAGCCGTACCAAAGACACCTTCTTTGCCCACCCTAGCGTTGAAGTCGCCAAGCACAATTTTGACGTCATGGCGGGGGCAGCGCTCATAAGTGTGTTCGAGGCGCTCGTAAAAGGCATCTTTGGTCAAGTCATCCTTCTTTTCCGTCGGGGCGTGGGCGCAAATTAGGGTGGTGTTAAAAAATTTTGTCTTAATGCGAATTGTGGCTAGACGTTCATCCACCGGAGTGAATGCCAGTACTCGGCATATCCTTCATATCCTTCTCCTAGCCATAAATTAAAAAAGTCCCACGATAAGGAGTCACCCTGCCTGAATCCTTGTTTGGTTCCGATCTTGATGGAACTTTTAGTGTTGTTTAACGTCTGTTTACATGGCCATATAAGTTTTGCGGGAACATCAAAGTCAAACATAGCGGCGTAGAGGCAGCTCCTTTTCCTACTGTCGAAGGCTGCTTTAAAAGCGACGAAGATGAGGTGTGTGTCGATCTGCAGTCGATTGCTGTCAATTTTCGGGCTCATAGGCATAAATCCACGATTCACCACCTGTCACGTTGTCATAGACATGTTTTTCTACCATTTCTCCATGAATCCGACACCAAATTTGCGCTCCTTTATATGGGAGCTGTAGTATATTTCACAAGGACCCACCTTATTCTGTCCTTGTCCCTTCCATCGCAATTCTAGGACGGCAGTGATGTCAGCCTTTAACTTTATGAGGACATCAACCAGCTGGGCAGCGGCACCTTCCCAATTCAGGGACCGTACATTCGAGGTGCATGCTCTAAAATCGTAATCCTTAAAACATTTGCGGGGGTCGTCATCAAAAGGGGGTTTTCTCGTCCGAGGCTTATTCAAATTTTTCATTGGAGTTTGGACTGTTTTTCATATGGTGGGTCCCAAACCCTACGCACAACCGCATGGCATTCGCCTTCTCACTTTAGCTCGCCTCAAAACAGATGTTTTTTGGCTATCCAGGGGATACTGGTCTAAGACCTTAAGTTTCTGGCCACTCCCAGGTGAATGGCAGTCAAAAACTTTCCTCACTTGCGTGAACTTCTGCTCATGGCCTCATCACCCATCTGCGCATGGCACCTTCCCCCGTGTTATGCAGGTGTTGAGCGGTTTCAAAACTCAGATATTGCAGCGACGAAGAGAGTATGAGTGTATTTTTTTTCATCATGGGTATTTTTTTTTTTAAATTTGGCGCATGGTGAAAATCTGGGCTTGAGGTAGATCTGCCAGGTCGACTAGGACCGATCAGTTCGTCCATGGTGGGATTTAGTCTTTTTACACAATTCAATAAGGTTCTCCTTACTTTGAGGTATCCATTCCTAGGGATTGGAAGAACACAATCAGTAAGCCGTCATTCGCATCTTTTTATAGAATTACGGAGTATTACCTTCGACGACAAGCTCTTCATACTCATTCATTTCAGCATATTTTTATTCCTCTGCAAATGCGTCTTGAAAAAATGGAAGTGTACTCTCAGAAGGCAGAAGTACAAGTCGAGTAGAGACCATTCGGCTGTTTATTTTGGTTGCAGCTGAACATGGATGGATGGACAAACTATTGTGATGTTAAGGAACTACGTTTTGATGCTAATTGAGGCGGTACGTTCATTTATTGGGTTGAAAGACTTGGCGACTCAGTTCCCACCACGAATTAGACACCAGATTTGCGCACTTTTATTTGGCCACTATAGTAAATGTCAAAACCACCTTGGCCCATCTAATGCTCTATTTGGACGGCAGTGATGTCAGCCTTAAGTCTTGCGACGACATCAACAAGCTGGACCGAGGCCTCCTTCCAATTAAGGGATCGAATAATCCTGGGGCTTGATGCTTTGTAACCGATTAAGCGATTTTTGACCGAGCTTCTCCTCCAATTTGTGGCCTGCGCTTTGATGTTTTTTCCAACAAATGGAGGTACCTACTTTAGCCGCCTCCGAACTGCTGATGGTATTTTTTTCATGAGGAGCTTTTTTATTTCATGTCAGAAATACAATCGGAGGGGTTGACATTCCTGCCAAGGGGCGACCTGGTCTTCAGAATGGCAGTGCGTAATGCCAACCACTCGGCTATTGGGGTCGCCATCCTTAAATCATACTTCTTAATATATTTGCAGTGATCCTCATCAAAAGTAGGGTCCCTCAACCGAGGCGGCGTTAAACTTTTCATTGAAACTGATTTTCTACGTAACGGGTACTTCGCTAGGCGAGCAGCAAGCCACTTGCTTCAAGGCCGACGCCCGCTGTTCTGGGGAATTAGCGAGCCCTACCGAATATGTCGGAGTAGCACCACTGAAGCTTCTTCTCTTTTAGTATTTACCTAAGGCTCCACACTTGTTGGTTACCGCGTCTTGCACAAAGGTTGCTCTCCTTTTCAGGGTTTGTAACGTAGACGCGGGAGTAGTAGGCATTGTGTATAGCCCAGCGACTGTGACAGCATACGCGGTAGCTTGACTACATCCCATTTGTTTTTGATCGTTTTGTAAACTTCATACAAATATCAGCCGAGCAACTAATATATGGCTCCACACGGGATTACTTTTCCTTACATGTTACTAATACAAACCGAGCTCATTCCGCGTATGCAGTTTATTTAAGTTTTATTGAAAGCCTTCTACGAATTTCATTTCAGTTCTCATATTTTCTTGTTTATGAGATGTTATGAATACTTACCTACTTAAGCATATGTAAGTCCATGAGTCTTTAATTGCCACTTAAAAAAAATTCCGTCAAAGTGTGTTCTAAAGTAAATGTCATATAAATTTATATAGAATTTCGCGACTTAAAACTTTATCACCAGCAAAATTTTGCTTGGCCACCCACGTGACATACAACTGAGCTTCAAAAGTACCGACTGACAAGAACAGATTTGCAAAATACCGAAAAGACAACGCGTGGAATGCACACAATTGGGGGAACGAATATGCATACATATATCACTCTACACTCTCGCGGACGCATCGAAAGGGACTTCAACTCCTCCACTGCAAACTCCAACCAACGCATGCAACACATTTAGTGGGTGACACTACTTGCTTACATATGCACATATTATTGTTATAAAAAAAAGAATATTGTCCTTATTGTCTGCCTCCAAAGTTACTGTCTACTAACTGCATTAACTTCAATAAACTTGTGGAGAATTGCAACGCTTGCACACATACACACACACACGCACACATGCGCGCGCGAATCGTAAGTCATAAATCACGGGCATACATGCAGATGTTTAAGAGATGTGAGTAAATTGCCACACAAAGCGCCGAAGAGAGAGAGACCACCAACAATAGACCGCCACCATTTGTTGAGCTCATTGCTGGGCGCGATCGTTTGTCAACATAATCACCCTTCGTTTGCGACCAAGTGCTAAATCACTTCGAGCGACAATTGTCAAGCATCAAGGCAAAATAATTAGTGACTTTGTTGATCATTTCGCCTTTAAGTGGCGGTAAAGGGAGCTTTTATTGCAACGATCAGTGCGCACTAATGTGACGTGGCGTGGCGTGGCGGAAGGCAGTCGAATTCATAGCCGACCGAACTGTATGGACAACAATGTACGAGTGTGTGAGTATTTGTGAGGGAAATTGCGGAATTCAAACGAATGGCATATAATAAAAGATCCCAAGTGAGCACCGCGTACAAAGAATTCTCATTGTGATTGATAGGCGCCAACCAAGTTTTTATTTCTTTGTCCATCTCCACAAAAAAAAGCGACAGAATAAAAGCAACAAAAAGAAAAATAAATCTTAAATAAATAAAGCTCAAGTAAATATTCATGTGATATACCCTCAGCAAAAGCCTCAACCAACGCAGAAGGGTACAAAAAAGAGTTAAACACAAAAGAAACACCAACGAAAACGAAAGCCCAACACAACAACACAAAGATCGTCAGGCGCCACAGCGACTTAATTAAGTCATCAACCAGAAGGCAGACTAATTGAAGATACTGTGCGATGCGATGCCATCACCGCTGCTGAGTAACAGTCGCCGGCTGACGCAGTCGATTCGGGAGGTCGTCGCCAAAATCCGGCAGACGGTTGAGCTCGCAGTCACAGCTACAGACAAAGCGTCAGCTAAAACCTCTGTCGTTTTGTCGGTAGCTTTTTGATTTGCCTCCTCTGCTCTGTGACCACACAGCAAAGATATCGATGAAGTGGCGTCGCCGCTGCCGCCAACAACGTTGTAGTCGTACTCACTCAGTACCTCTTGACCTACCCACATTGATCTTCATACGCAAAGCTTTATTGCTCTGCCGTTTGGTCTGCACACCCAAGTGTACACGTCGTTGGTCGGTCTCAATAACTTTAAACTTTTTTTTATTTTCTTATTCTATTTCGCTTCAATACTACACTCAACATCGTAGACCACACGCCGACACATGCAGATGCTCCACCACACAGCTGGTCTGCTACGTTGAGACCAGACTGTCGCTGGTAGGTTGGCAAGTGCGGGCGACGGTGCGTTGGTATTTTGTTGGTGTCGTTGCAGTGCCAACACAATACCTTCGTCCAGCAGTGTGTTTGGTCTGATCGTAAGTGATCTGCAGCACTAAATATGCGGCTCGCAGTGTTCTAATATGCCACTGTGTTGCTGCTGCTGCTTACTATAGAGTTTCATTGAGCGTGGCTGATCGTTCTCGACTAAAAACTGATTATGACTCACCCTTTTCAATGCTGGTAAGGAGAGAATTTAATTTTTTATGTGAATATTGAGTTATTTAAATAACTGTGATGTCCTACACTTCTCGAGAAAATCTGTATGTCTTCCATAAACGCACTCCCCAGCCCTTAACCCCATAAACACCCAGATAAATCCTTGCCTTAATCGACTCTGTGCACGAGTTTTCCATAAGCCGACCTGCATTATCTGTTCGTCAGTCATCGGTGGAATTTCCAGGTCTGTATTCAAAACCCAGAAAAATTAAATAGGGCCTTCCACAGCATGGTGACTTCTCCCTGCTATTAGTAAAATTCTCAATTTCGAAACACCTCACGTCGGTAACTGCTTGATAGTTGCATTTGCTCAACGGTAAACGGATTTCGCCGACTTCTTCCACTTCTTGACTACACTACATTTACGATTGCAATCAGCGAATCCCACGGTCAACGTTCTCACCAGCTGTAGGAAAGAGTTCCGACTCGACCTGATTTCGCCTGTTACCAACCCAAATGCTCTAGGAATCATAATCGACAGCCTTCGCTCCTTCACTCAGGCTAAAACTGTAATTGTATCAAACACAGAATGATTAAGCGTTGCTCACAACATACAGGCAATCGGCCGGCAGCTCATAAACTACGCTGAACCGATTTAGATACGGTATATTAGGAATACACGCCTACCCGAATACGGCCTTAAGGATCGTAACAGAAACCCTCCTTATGTCAGTTGTACCCATTTGCCTAGTGAAACATTCAAGCTACTGTTAAGAAGCCCATGGTCTAAACAGTACCTGTTGCGATGCTACTGCAAGCATCATCCTTGCAGACATATCAAGAAGGGAATACTTTACTTTACGGACTCCCTTCAGTACCATCTCACAAAATATCTAGACCGGACGAGCCACAGCCATGCCCGAAATGTCATTCTTCATTCATTAAATCTTTTCTCGTGAACGCCGTCCATCACGAAAAACCCGAACTGGCTTTGCGAGACCCGAGTAATATTAACACGATTATGGTCTGAATACTCACCTCCTACCCAACCCAAAAGTATTTCCTGCTTGCAATAAGCTCCACATGGCATTGACCATCTTCCCTCTTCCTCTGCTCGGTTTGAGCTCGCCGAAACAGCTCGTTTCTTGAGCTTACCCACTGATGATTTTTACGGCATTGACTAACTTTCGCTACTCCTAACCAGGGTTTCCCAATTGCTAGGCAGCAGTTTGATATCATCTCCGAGCTCGAGAAAGACCTGTCCGATTCAAACAATACCAAAGGAGGTATCGGACACAGCTTGTACATCTCTCCACTGTTGAGAGGAAGAATAAAAGCTTTACTTCAGAGGAAATATCGAGTGGAGATAGACGTGGTTTCACTCCAGTCGAGTGGGTGAAAGCTCATAAGTTCGATTCCCGAAATAAAAGCTTCCTATATAATATGTTATACATACATATATATTGCTGAAGTTCCTAACTAAAATGCCTGCAGCAGCGCCAACACCAGTGAAATAATCAAGAGCATTTTGGCCAACCTGTAGGGTGGTCTGTCGTTTAGAGATTCTTAAATTAATATTAGTGCTTTTGTTGCTGCTCCGACGAGCAAAGTGCACATGAAAACATTTGTACGTACATACATATGTATAAACAATGGTGAGTTCCCAATGTACATGAGGAATCACCGCTTGGGCGTAAATATTCCACCTGATGCCGCAGTTCATTTGTTGGCGCTGTTTTGCTCTGTTTATTGTGACTTAAATGCTTATATTTGTACGTACATATATATGCATGTGCGTTATTTATTTGCTCTTCCACGAGTCTCTATTGTATTTTTTACGATTTTTGTTTGTTTTTTCTTTTTATTTGCGTGATCTCATTTCGGTATGTTTGTGCCTTTTTGCGTGTGTGCATAATCTGGAGCATTACTTTGAGTGCCTCCTTTTGGTCGTAAAATGCCAAGAGAACAAGTTATTGCGTGAAATATGCGGGCAGCGCTTGACAAATGCACTGCTCGTAAATGTCAATGCTGAAAGTGCACATCGCGCTTTCCCCCCGCTTTCCTCTTCCTTTGTTTGTTTCTTCTGTTGCTACACCTGCATTGCCAACGTCAAAAGAACTCCAACTTCGCCAAAGATTGCCATTACTTCTGTTGTTGTTGTTAGTATTGCTTGCCAGCGAAGCTCAACAACGATAAAGTTCATAAAATTAAGTACAGACATTCCAATGGGAATAGTGTCAATATCGGCCATAAGAGGAATTAATAGAACAACAACAACAATAGCAACAAGAATTTGAAATATATCTTGTGTACAAATGGTTAACATATGTTAATGAAAATTGCCCCACTTATATGCCTTTTTTATGGGCTAATATTACCTTAGACATACAATAAATGGCAGTGGTTTACCCCTTCCTGCCTCGCGTTTGCGATTCCCTTATTATATGCACAAGTGTATAGGCTACTAGGGTGGCCAGAAAGAAGTTTTGAATTATTTGATGAAGCAAAATACTCCCTTTAAAAAAATAATAATTAATCAAATAAAATAGAAATTTACTTAATACAAAATAAAAAATAATAATAAAATGAAGTGAAATAAAATAAAACAAAATAAAGTAAAATGAAATGAAATAAAATAAAATAAAGTAATATAAAATAAAACAAAATAAAATATAATAAAATAAAATAAAATTAAATTAAATTAAATAAAATAAAATAAAGTAAAATAAATTGAAATAAAATAAAATAAAATAAAATAAAATAAAAATAAAAATAAAATAATACAAAATAAAATAAAATAAAAAAAATAAAATAAAATAAAATAAAATAAAATAAAATAAAATAATATAAAATAAAATAAAACAAAATAAAATAAAATAAAATAAAATAAAATAAAATAAAATAAAATAAAATAAAATAAAATAAAATAAAATAAAATAAAATAAAATAAAATAAAATAAAATAAAATAAAATAAAATAAAATAAAATAAAATAAAATAAAATAAAATAAAATAAAATAAAATAAAATAAAATAAAATAAAATAAAATAAAATAAAATAATATAATATAAAATAAATTAAAATGAAATAAAATAAAATACAATAAAATAAAATACAATAAAAATATAAAATAAAATAATTTAAAATAAATTAAAATGAAATAAAATAAATTAAAATAAATAAAAATGAAATAAAATAAAATAAAGTAAAATAAAATAACATAAAAAACATAAAAAAATAAAATAAAAAAATTAAAAAAAATAAAATAACATAAAATAAAAGAAAATAAAATAAAAACATAAAATAAAATAAATAAAAATGAAATAATATAAAATAAAGTAAAATAAAATAAAATAAAATAAAATAAAATAAATTAAAATGAAATAAATTAAAATAAAATAAAATAAAATAAAATAAACAATATAAAATAAAATAGAATAAAATAAAATAAAATAAAATAAAATAAAATAAAATAAAATAAAATAAAATAAAATAAAATAAAATAAAATAAAATAAAATAAAATAAAATAAAATAAAATAAAATAAAATAAAATAAAATAAAATAAAATAAAATAAAATAAAATAAAATAAAATAAAATAAAATAAAATAAAATAAAATAAAATAAAATAAAATAAAATAAAATAAAATAAAATAAAATAAAATAAAATAAAATAAAATAAAATAAAATAAAATAAAATAAAATAAAATAAAATAAAATAAAATAAAATAAAATAAAATAAAATAAAATAAAATAAAATAAAATAAAATAAAATAAAATAAAATAAAATAAAATAAAATAAAATAAAATAAAATAAAATAAAATAAAATAAAATAAAATAAAATAAAATAAAATAAAATAAAATAAAATAAAATAAAATAAAATAAAATAAATAAAATAAAATAAAATAAAATAAAATGAATAGATAAAATAAATAAAATAAAATAAAAGAAAATAACAGCTGTTTTCTGATCATCTCAGCTGACCTCACATTATCAGAACCCTTCTTAAACACAAGCCATTTTCTACATCTAAAATCTTGCCTAGAATTTAGTGTCATTCAATGGAAAAGAGCAGTGATCTGAAAAATTCACTTCATTTAAAGGTTTAATCTATTTCTTCGGACTTTAAAGAAGGTCGATCTCATATTTTATTTTAGATCTTCAAGAAAAATGAGTAATTTATTGCTAAATATCACTTATAAGGCTGATGTTTTTCTTGAAACCCGAATTGCTTTTTTGGAAAGTAATTCGCTTTCGAGGAATTAATTTCCTTACGAAAATTTGCTAAAGAGCCAACTTAGTTTAACTCTCAAAACTTTTTTTAAGTGAAACAGCGTTTAAAGTTGCTCAGAATATAACCCAACTCAGCACAGTTTTCGGTCTCTGAATGTTCTGAATGAGTTGGTCCCTAGATTATGCATTTATTTCCCCATTTGTGTGATAAAAATATCTTTATATCTAAAAACCAATTGTGTATCCTCAGAAACTGCAGGTTCAGACCACACATGGGGTTATAGAAACCTTGCAACGCAACCTATCGCAGTTCGAGCCCTGCTCAGGTCGAGAATTATATTAATTTTTTCATCTAACCTTGGAAAGTTGGAGTAAGGAGTTGTTTTTTACTAAAGTCATGTCAGATTTGAAGCTGGAAGATTAAAAATAGTGTTCCCCACTATTTTGTCTTTAGTAGAGAACATTTTACTGATGGCTATCATACATCCATTTTTCCCTAATAGAATGGTTAGTAAATATAGACTGGCCCTGGATATGATTGAGGAATCCACTTTCGCCACAATTTGAAGTCCATAGAGCTCTGCATAGTGAGCGAATTATTGTCGTAACTCTTTGTATCTGTCTCTTTCTCTCTAGCGTCTCACTCTGGACTTTAGCTGAGCTCTTAGCCAAATTTGGCTCCGCTGAATAGAAAAGGTCTGCAAATTTCATTGATTAAAAAGAAAAAAAGGTAAAAATATGTGAGATAGTTTTTTTTGTAGCCGAGATAGTTTAACATATTTTCCTTAGAGCAAATGTACTTATGTATGTACTCGTACGTGGTATATCCCACTCACTCAACAATAACAGCTGTGCTGACCAGTGAACTTTGTGACCATCAATTTTCATCGAAGAAATTTCCACAACCAAATGTTGATGACTTTTTAAAAGCCAAGCAGAGACAATAAAAATTCAAAAATAAACCACAACAATAGCAATCAACGCGACATCACATGCATACATACAAAACACACACATACAAGTATGCATGGATGAGTGCAACAACTGGGGAATACTAAACTTAGTACTTGAGCCCTCATATATATGTATGTATATAGACTATGAGCAACAACAAACAACAAACAAAAAAGGGCCAGATCATAAAGCAAGTAAAGTAATACGAGAATTGCGAAAAAGTGGAATGTGTTGCTTTGGTGCGCTGGTGGGGCAGGAGACGATTTTTCAAAATCCGAAAAGAGAGTCAGAGGCACAACCAACGCTTGGGTGGTCTCGCTGTCAAAATGTGTGGTCTTTATTAATAAAAGCGCATGACAGAAACACCACCAACAACAACAACAACAAGAGCAATAACAACAACAAACAGCAAATGCAACAACATAATAAAGAGACTCTTCGATGAGCAACTGACGACGACAACGACGGCAACGACGACAGTCGAAAAGGAAGTTCATATCCAATAACAACAACATGCGGTACATGAAGGAGTGAGCACAAGCAACAAAAGCAACAATACTTGTCTGTTTGCAACTTCGTCTGTCTGATGTTGTTGTCGTCGTCTCTTCTTGCAGCCCGAGGCGGTAGCGGCGCACAGTGTAGCGAGGGAGGAAAAAAATACCAAATTGCAATTGCAGCAGGTGATGAGCTCTCATCCGGGGCGCGTCCATATCCGAAAATGTAGAAAATTTATTTACCTAATGCACCTCGGCAGGGAATGTTAACCCCTCCGAGTGTATTTCTGATATGAAAGTCAAAGCTCCTCACAAAAATCCATCAGCCGTTCGGAGGCGGCGCTTAGTATTAACTATAGGTGTCTTCATTTGTTGGAAAAGAATTATGGCGGGCATCACAAGCTAGACGAGTAGATCGGCCGTAAATTGCTTCAGGTTAAGCTCTGCAATCTTATCTTATTTTTCTTTTTTACTAGCGTAGACACCGCTTAATCGATTATAGCCGAGTTAACTACATTGCGCCATTCATTCCTTCTTTTCGACCAGATTAGCTCCAATTGAAAATACCAAGAAAAGTCAGGTTCTTCTCTACCTGGTCTTTCCAAAGGAGTAGAGCTCTTCCTCTTCCCTGCTTCCACCGGCGGACATCTTTCAAAGCTGGAGTATTCTTATCTATCCGTATCGTATAACGCGTACAACTAATCATTTCATCGGCTGCGGTATTCACCGTTCCCAACTCGTAGAGAGCTATAAATCTTACGTAAAGCCTTTCTCTCGCAAACCCCTAACGCCTACTTATCAGATGTTGTCGTCGTCCATGCCTCCACATCATATAGCAGGACGGTTATGTTGAGCGACTTGTAGAGTTTGGTCTTCGTCCGTCGAGAGAGGACTTTACTTTTGCCTACACCTGTTAGCAGGACTGATTCTGCGCTGCGCTGATTCCATGCTAACAGTATTGTTGGTGTTAATACTGGTTCCTAGGCCATGACTGTCAACAGTGACGTTAAATCCAAGCCGCTCCGGACCCTTATCTTAAACCTCGTTTGGTATCAAAACGACTCGGAGAGGTCCTTTCCTATCGTGACGGAGCTTTTAGTCTTGCTTAAAGGCATGTCGGTTATAACTTTTGAATTGCTTTAGTCGAGATATTTCGGCGTTTCGGGATTAACATTGGCCTTCGGGATTGTGCGGGCTTATTTATTTAATGGAACAAAACTTCGGCCATATTTGGGTTCTCAAGTTCTGCTTTCTAAAAGAAAAATATTAAAAAAATGAACTTGAATGCATATGTGGAATTGGAACACTGTGCAACGCCGAATGAAGGCGGCGGCGGTGGCGTCATTCACTCAACCAGGCAAGCGAGCAGCGGCGGATGTGTGGAGCTGTTGGCTGTTGACTGTTTTCCTGTGCGCAACAACAGCAAAACATCATGTTTGTATGTATGTATGTATATATGTAATGTGCAAAGGCATGGGAACATGTTGCTGCAACATGTGTTTGTCGATGTGTTGATATGTGGTGGTGGTTTATTGATAGTGATTTTTTCTACATTCGACGGCACACTGCTCGGTACATGGATCGCACTGCTGAAGGCGCTTCCTTTTCACATTGATATTTGCTGCTGTTGTTGTTGTTTTTGTTATTATTATTGTTGCTTGGTGTTGTTGCTCATGCTTATCGAGTCAGAAAGTGGTAGCGCAATTCTTTTGGTTTGTTTTTGTTATTGCACAATATACATACATACATATACTGCATTTTCGGCACAAGCGATCTTTTGATTTCTTGCCGCATTGCCGCCGCTGCTGCTGCCACTGCTGCCACTGCTGCTGCGCGACGAGCCGTAACGGTGGCAACAACAGTTGCAGGAGCTGCAAATTAAATGAGCGCACAAAATGTTCGCATTTAACACAATTCAACTTTGTTTTTCGCTGCTGTGCTTGTTGTTGTTGTTGCTTTTCTTGTAGGTTTTTATTTACCTTTTTCGTTTATCATGTGTTGCATGTTGTTGTTGTTATTTAAATATAAATATGTACTTGTTGCTGTTGATTTTTTTTTTGTTGCAGTTGCTCAATGCCCTACGCTCTTCTGCTTAACTGTTGTTATTGTTGCTGCTGTTTTTTTGAGCTTTCAATGTTTAATTTCTGTTTGTTTTGCTGATGATGTGTCGACTGTTGCCGTCTGCCGTCTGCTGTTCGCCGCCTGTTGACGGTGGGATCTTGTTCATTTCATGTTGTTATTGTTATTTATACTATTGTTGTTGTTGCTGTTGTTGTTGTTTGTTCCTTCTTGAAGACGACTGCCGTTGATCATCATCTTAGAATTGCTCGCATTAAGCTTAATTTCATTCGGAATTAGTTCGCTAATGAACTCATCAAGATCATTTCTGTCCATTTGTTTTCATTTATTGTTGTTATAGTGATTTGCTGTTGTTGTTGTTGTTTTTTTTTTTGGCAATACTGTTGTTGGTGCTATATTATTTATCTTTCACTCTCGTGTGTTTATTTCAAATTTGCTTCTTCTTTGCTCACCATAATTTACCGCGATTTTTCGCTTGATAAGCGCGGCTGCACCAAGTTCCATGGACTGGGAGTGTCAATTCGGTTATGTTCAGCATACTACACACGTAGATACATATGTAAATTGCATTTTTCATGATATTTTCATGTTTGTTTTTGTTGTTTAAATGTCATTTGAGGCGCAGTTTTAGATATTTTTTCATAATTAATTAACTTTTAATGTCAAGTGTCATAAATTTAAGGAACTCTATGTTCAGAGACCCTGAGAAGTTAATATCCAGTTTTGAGTGACAGCAGCTTTGGAAAAGCAGGCGAGGTCTGCTTCTCGAACTGTCTTTGTCAATTATTTCAATTTAAGTGCTACTCAGTTACAATAAGAGCTTTTCTTAATGAATCTGTAGACTTCTTCTTCTTCTTGTCTTCCCTGGCACTTGTGAATCATTAGCTTTATAACCGCTGCAGCGATTTCACGACTGAAATACGCTCGGGGAGATGGAATCATCTTTTCAGACCACAATACAAAAATTTCTGGAAAACATGCAGCAGTTGAGAAAAGTTAGTGATGTGAATATAACACCTGCACGTGTTGCTCAAGAACAACTGAGAATATTGCGGCTGTAGCCCAAAATGTTGAAGAAAACCCAAGTTTTGTCCATTTCTCGATGTTCTTTGGAATTGGGCATTCCACAAGCGTCTTTACATCGTGTTTTGCACAAAGACTTGGGTCTTAAGGCTTATAAAGTTCAGAACAGAACAAAACTCTAGCCGATAGATCATTAACAACGTCGCGTCTTTGCCGATTTGGTTCTTGAAATGCATGAAAATGATCCGGAATATCATGAAAAAATAATCTTAACTAATGAGGCCCCTCGATCCCTACCTCAATAAGCAAAACTTTTGCACCTGGGGCTAGGGAAACCAGAGATTTATTGTTGAAAAGCGACTCCATCCTCAAAGTGTTACTGTTCGGTGCAGTTTATGGTTCGGTGCGGTTATTGGACCTTACTTTTTCGAAATGAGGATAGACCAACAGTTACAGTGAATGGATTGCGCTATATAGAGGTGATTAATGATTTTTTATGGCCGGAATTGGATGGCATTGATTTGGACAACGTTTAATTTCAACAAGACGGCGCTACGTGCCACACAAGCAACGAGGCCATCTGCCTTTTAAGGGAAATGTTTCCGTGCCGTGTTATCTCTCAAAGGGGTGATCGCAATTGGCCTCGGAGATTTTGTGATTTAACACCTCACGACTTCTACCTTTGGGACCACGTGAAATATAAGATCTACGCCAACAGGCTGACGTCGATTCAAGACTTTAAAGATGAAATTTGTGAACCTATTGAGGGCATACAGCAGCCACTATGCGTTCTGGTAATGGAAAATTTCATAAAAAGTTCCGTAAGCGTAGCCGTGGCGGCCAGTTTGGCTTATATTGTTTTCCAATATTAATAGCATAACTTTCTCTTTGCATTGAAGTAAACAACATCCGATCATTTGTCTAAAAAAAAAACCCATTTTTCGTTGAATATCAAAATATCACTTCTTATTGGAAAACCCTGTATAAAAGGCTTTGTCCTGAATGAAGGGACGGATCAACCCACAGCGCAAACTATTGGTCGTAGAGACCTGTCACTTGGAGCTTGTCGTTTTCGTATAATTTAAGCATCCAATAAGAGAGGATTTTACGGAAAGTGGATCTGAAACTGATCCATATACAGCCAAGTCTTTCTTGACCTGATCCGTCCCACGTCGAGAAGTGCTTCCTTTTTCTCTACTTCCACCGGCGGAGTTTGATCATACATCCGATTAGCATTGATCCGTTGAACCATATCAATGTTGTTAGAGCTGATTTGCGAATTTGCGATGACTGTTTATTTGACGACATAATATGAACTATCAGACCCACACGATTCGCATTCTTATGCATTCTGGGGAAATCAGAACTATGTACTTATACAATTTGCTCTGCAGGCTCTGTTTTATCCTGACTAAGACGACCTTGATTAGAAAGCAGCACAACAGTCGTGTCAGTGGGTTTTATAAGAAAACACCACCCGCAATTCTTCTCTCACATTTTGTTCCATCCGTGCAAAATCTAAAATTATCAAAGGGATCCATGCCTTCCTAGAGTTAATGCCAGTAGCTGATAGAGAGCCGTATTTTCAAGTACATATGTCAATAGTGATTACTCTATCAATTTGACTGCCCTAGCGAAAATCAGCGCCAGAAAGAAATGACGATAGAATTACTACAGTCTCCCGAAGCAGCCCGAGTAAGAGATGATAATGGTCAGAGTCTAGCGAAGTAAATCCTATGACATGACCTAGATAGTCGCCTCGGCTAGTGATTAGAAATTTTTATAGGTTTCATGTAAAATGAATATATAAAATGGTATATTAATCATTAGTCGGAACCGGTATTATAGACTGGAAAGACTATATAAATAAATATTTAATCCTGAAATGCAACACCAAAAATTAGACAGCATTTTTTTCTTGATTTGTTTGAAGTTCTATCATAATCGAGCTTGATATAGTGGTCCAAACTATTATGTGAGCCTTGAGAACAGAGAGTTTTTTCTGTTGGATTAAGAGGCGATAAATATTTTACTGCTCCCAAATGATCGGAGATTGAGTAACTTAGTGAAATAAGCTGCTCCCCTATCTCCCGCTCTAGATGTGAACTCATTTACTTAAGACTTAGATATAAGTACAATATCTGAACTGGTGGTAAATGTCACTCTCTTCTGCCTGTTGCTGAACTCCCTCCTGCTCGCAGTCTAAGTGAAAGCAAGTGTTTTATTAAATTATTGTCTTCTGCGCTTTTTTTCTTTCGCCCTTTACTAATAGCTATGCGTAAAGGGGGCGTGTAATTCCATCCAACAAATACCATCGTGTTTCTTCTTCCTTTTTTTGGGGTGGCTAACCATTTCATGTTTCTATATATACTCGTACATATGTACACACATATAATGTACAAACAATTTTTTATGATTACCATGAAAGATTGCCAGGCATGAATATTTGATTTTTAGGGATGTTTTGTGCTTATTACTGTTGTTGTTATTTAAATGCTTGTAAGTACATTTTGAAAAGTACTTTTGTGGGAAATTATTAGCTCAATGATTACTGTGGTGAATTGGGTAATAAAGTGTTGGTAGTAGCCAAAGTTAAGTGTTGGCAATTGTATACTGGGAATGTACAGGGATTTTTCTACAAAAATAACACTAGAACGTTTTAATCATGGAACAAAATAGGGGGTCATCCATTTTACGATTTCGAAAGTAAAATGCATTCCAAATATTTTTTTGTTCATGAATGTTGCTTTTTAAGTGCTCAAGAGTTAAAGATTTATCCGAATAATAGCTCCACAAAAACAAGTCCAACGGTGTCAAATTGCAAGATTTCGGTGGCCAATTGACATCACTGAGACGAGAAATTACGCGGCTGGGAAGTTTCTCTCGCAATAATGCCTTATTCGTTCGTATTGTGTGACATGTGGCATCATCTTGTTAAAACCATATATTGTTCTAGTCGTGTTCTTCAAATGCAGGCCAAAAAAGTCGGATATAAAACGACCATAACTCTCCGAATTCACTGTGACAATTTTCAAAGAAGTAAGTAATCGCACTTCTGGAACAAAGAGCGTACCAGAGACTAAGTTTTTTCGAGGGTCAATTATTTGAGCTTTCTCAAAGAAGGAGAAATGTGCCTCGTCACTGAAGAAATTTTTATTGCGAAAATTCGTCGTCCACTGCTTGTTGTTCAAGCACCCAATCAACGTATGTACCGCGTTGTGAATGATCAGTTGGCTTCAGTCTTACAAGCAAATCGGAATATGAATGCCCCGAAGTAAGCCGATCGACGTTTAATTTTAAAACTACCTTCAGCAGCAGTATACTAACATCATGCTAATTTATAACAGTTGTCCCGGAAAAAAAATATTTCAAATGTAAACCTAAAAAAAATCACCAACGCACTAAATTTGAAGCAAGTTGACCCTAGTCCCTGGTCACCTTCCGCCAATAAAAGGTATTCTTCGTGTTAAATTAAACCAAAAGATCTGATCCAATAACAAGTGAGTGGTGGTGTAACTATGATCCATTTTCGAAAGTATCAGTCTCTAGTTCACTTGTAGGGTGTTATTATCCTCGTAAACCTTCCCTGAACTGACACAAATATTTCGAGTTCAAAATTAGCCAAATCGGTTTAAGTATTTTCAAGTTTTATCGCAACAAACCGACAGAAATTGATTTTTATTTTTATTGTATGCATACATTCTATGGCGATAGCATAACACAGCGGCTGAATTATGGTTTACCTGCTTAAGAGGGTGGCTCGTCCACTTCCCAAAAAAATAGAAATTTTCTCTCACACCAAACACCAGTGCGGCGCTTGATTTCTCTAGGGAAGAGGTTCAGGGGGTCTTCGGGAAGGCGAAAGCCTCCAAATCCATCGGCCCCGACGGAATAAGCACGCTGATGCTAAAACATCTTGGACCAGAGGGAGCAAACTTCCTCTCCAAGGTCCTCAATTTGTCTTTGATCACCCTAATGATACTCGATGTGTGGAAGATGGGTAGGGTGGTCCCGCTACTCAAGCCGGGGAAACCAGCCAACAAAGGAGAGTCTTATCGGATAGCGACTTTCACTCATCTGCGTCCAGCAGCACATCAGCATGGCTTCCGTAAAGTGCATAGTAGCACAACAGGACTAAACGCCATAAGCACTCAGATAGTCAATGGCCTTAACCAAAACCGATCCTGCGCGTGAACTGTCCTGGTAGCACTGGATCTGTCAAAAGCTTTTGACACCGTCAATAATTCAGTGCTACGACGTATATCGGACATTGAGGCATCCTCATTACCGCCGGGGTTGCAGAGGTGAATCATGGGCTAGCCGATTGGTCGATAGTCATCGATAATATTTCGAGGTGAAACATCGAAAGCTAGAAAAATTAAACAAGGGGTTCCGCAGGGTGGTGTCCTCTCCCCAATATTTTTTAATTTCTACATTTCCAAGCTCCCTCCTCCACCAGAAGGAGTTTCCCTAACTTCGTATGCCGATGATTGCACGATATTGGCGTCTGGCCAGGACATTGATGACCTCTGTTCGAAGTTAACTGCCAACCTGTCCCACTTCTTCACTGCAAGACAACTTAAGAGTTTACTCTAAGCCGCCTACGAAAATTTGAACCAAAATCTGTATAGTAGTTTCCGAACCGATGCTCTGCATATATATGTGCATATGTACATGCATATATCCTCTTTTATATATGAAAGTGTGCCTTTCTATAAACCTTGAATCAGATTTTTACTACTTTGAAATGGTACTAATGAGGAAGTCCGAAGAAGCAACCTTCAACAATCTTGAAGTATTCATCTATGAAAGGTTAGACACGGCCTTGTTGTATTTACATGGATGGGTCAAATAACTTAAGGTACAAGGTACCTTGTCTACCGACACAGAGTGACAGTACTAAGAATTCATAAATTAAACGGACAGGCTGAATATATAATATTAGTATTCTCCAGTAGCTCGGCTTCTAGTCAACGATCTTTTGGACTAGAACAATTCCTGCCTTGGCGAGTCTCTGTTCCAATAGAATATTATTATGTTAATGGAAGACCGGACTGTCCTCGGTTTTCGGTCGTTTATTCACCCGGCGTTGGTCGGTTCGTCGTGAAAAAAAACCTTTTCTATTCTTTATTTAAGAAAGTAACCTCATCTTAACCGACTACTTATGCGTTATTTTCCTTTTATTAGACTTAAAGCACTTCTTGAGAGAGTAAAAAGTCGAGATCGTCGGATTGTCAACCATATCTATTGCAATATCCACCAAAAATGCCACTTAAATACACCACATTCGACCTTTGTTGTTATAGTTGTGGTTCCAGAGAGCTGCTAGCCTTACATTGCTTACTTCCGTCAACTTTATTTTTTTATTTTTTTTTTTTTTATATTGCTCGACAGCGTCGTTTTGGCAAGTGCAAAAACTCATCGAAGCATGCAACAGATGCGTAGCAGAGCCGTCATCGACTGTTATAGCCACAACATAATAAAGGGTGGTTAAATTTTCAAGGGCCGATGTTTTTTTTGTTTTGAATAAAACACAAACTATTTAGGAAATTATTGAAATTTTATTTTATTATGATATATTGGTATTACTCAATTATGTATGTAACAAAATATCGGCCAAATGAGCGCCGCGACCTCGGCGGCACACCTCCATACGATGGTCCAAATTTTCGATGACGCTGAGGCATAATGGAGTTTCTATGCCGTTAATGTGCCGAATTATCTCATCCTTTAGCTCTTGAATTGTTGCTGGCTTATCGACGTACACCTTTTCTTTCAAATAACCCCAGAGAAAAAATTCCAACGGTGTCAAATCACATGATCTTGGGGGCCAATTGACATCGCAATTACGTGAGATAACAAGGCCATTGAATTTGTTGCGCAAAAGAGCCATTGTTTCGTTAGCTGTGTGGCAAGTGGCACCGTCCTGCTGAAACCACATATCGTCCACATCCATATCTTCCAATTGTGGCCATAAAAAATTCGTTATCATCTCACGATAGCGAACACCATTCACAGTAACTGCCTGACCGGCCTCATTTTGGAAAAAATACGGCCCGATGATGCCGCCAGCCCATAAACCGCACCAAACAGTCACTCTTTGTGGGTGCATTGGTTTTTCGACAATCACTCTTGGATTCTCATTCGCCCAAATGCGGCAATTCTGTTTATTGACGAATCCACTGAGGTGAAAATGTGCCTCATCACTGAAGATGATTTTCTTCGAAAATTTTCATAATAAGTCTGGATAACTTTAACACGTTGTTGGATTGTGTATCTCTCCATGGTTCAAATTGAGTAAGTCTGAAATAGAGAAATGTCAAATTAAATTCGGAAAAAAACTTGGCGTTTAGGTGTGGTTCACATTCAACATCGGCCCTTACAATTTAACCACCCTTTACAAAGAACAAAAATAAGTAACATAAATATGTATGTATATACAGCCATATGCATATAGGTATTTTAGTACATATGTATAGGCAAAATCAATGAGCAGAACAATGCAAAATAAAAAAGTTTCCATCAGAAATTGTCGACATGTGTGCGGGGTCTCTCAAAAAAAAAAAAAAAAAAAAAAAAAAATAAAAATAAAAGTGATGAGTCTCTATGCTTTAAGATCAGACATTGCGTGCAGTAGTGTAGAAAAACAACAAAAAGCAGAAGGACAGAATTTTGCCGCTCTTTGGTGATTCCGAGGGGAGACGATCGAGCCGAACGACAACGAAATTTTCTAGCAACACCAACCAACAAGTCAGTGATTCAAAAACCAAATGTTAATGAGTTAATTAGTGCAGGCACAGAACAACAACAACAACAGCAGCAGCAGCAAGAATGGCAACAAACGCTGCTGTGGGTCCACAACAACAATAATGCAGCAGCAACTTGAGCAATGAATACACAGAAATATAAGACTAGTAGCAACATCTGATGACATGAGACATATATATTTATAAAAGCAATTCATACAGAACATATGTACTTATGTATGTGTGTGTATACATTTGTATGTATTGTATATAAGTTTGCTAATTTTATATCGTTCATAAACACGAAAATATATTGAAGTTTTCGTGTGTAGATTATAAGTACCAGCAGAGGAAGACGGGGACCTGTAGAAAATATTATACCGATTTGTAAATTCTGGCGTGCTGAGTTGAACTTGATATATTATTGTGACCCCTACATCCGTCTGTCTCTTCATAGGTCTCTTTTAAATAAAAATAGTTATTCACGTAGTTTTCAAGATATTCAACGAAATTTGCTTCACAAGTGTGGATTTTAAAAATATTTTAATCAGTTGTCGAAACCGCACCTAGGGGATCAGTTATCACTTACCATGTCTTCACACCCTGATAAACCAATCATTATAGTTATAAGAGCTGTTTGGCTACCGCAAGTACAGCCTGGTCCTTCTGCACCTAATCTTTCCTGAGGAGTGGAGGTCTACCCTTCTTCTGCATCTATCCGTTAGTACTGTGTCGATAATTTTCAAAGTTAGAGTGTTGTTGCCATACAGTATAACTGCTATCCCTTACTACGCTGTTATAAATTATTTTGATCATATTTCATCGTCTTAGGTATACCTCGTCCCTAGTACGCAAAGATCCCTACTCTCGAAAAGCCATTGTGCCTACCCATTATATACGTGTATATATATTTTCGGCCGAGCTCCTCCTCCGATTTGTGGTTTACGTCTTGATGTTTTTCCAACAAATTGAGGGACCTACAGTTTATACTAAGCTGCCTCCGAACGGCTGATGGTTTTTTTATTAGGAGCTTTATTTCATGTCAGAAATACACTCGGAGAGATTGATATTCCTGCCGAGGGGCGACCGCAATTAGAAAATTTAACTTTATTTTTCATTTAAATTAATTTTCTATAACTTTTTGGATGTTGCTGGCACTGGGATATGAACCCGCGCCTTCCGAATGGCAGTAAGCAATGCTAACCACTCGGCAACCGCGGTCGCCTACTCATTGCATGTTGTTATCATCCATTCAAGTCTCCTTATATAAAGCAGAACGGAAATGATAAGTGGCTTCCAATTAGCAACTCAGTCTGAAGCAGCACCTACACGTAACTCGGTTTCTTGACTGGTAAGTTACTGGTGACATCATCTAAGACATGATGAACGGGGCAAGCCCGCAAGAAGATGGGTTCTTTCAACATCCTCATGAGCTCCCTTCCTGTGAATGGCGTTCTCAAGCTTTCAAGAGCTCAAGGCGGCTCGAGAGCTCTGGGTAATACTGGCGCAACTAATATCTGCATATTGTAGCCACTTTAGATCGTATCTATTTAGACTTGACCTCAACATATCCATCTATATAAACGTAACATCTAACGCCCTTTTCTCACTGATCCGAACCCATCAAAACCATCCCGTTTCCTGGATCTTTGATAACTTAAACTAGTCTCGCTAGCTCCTAAGTAGGATTAGCAAACCGCTACGACAACAACAACAACAACAACCCCAATTGGACAAACCCGACGTAAGAAGAGGACTATGCAACCACTGATGCCCTTCTATGTACGTCAAAAGAGAAACGAGAATGCCCATCACACAACTTTGTCATCGACCGTAAAGCTTGCCGGTTTTTAGAGATAATATGAGTTAAAGAGAGAGGTAAAGAGAGCAGAGAACTATAATGAAGTCCGACAAGGAATTGCACAACAAGGCGGCGGAGGCCACTGGTTTATAGGCTGAGTTATTCAGATGTGGTGACAAAGATCTGACTGGATTCCTTGCAAAATTTCATAGGATAAGATCAAAGTGTGCTTTGGCTAATCCCAAATTAAATTAATTTCTATTTTAAGCTCTAATTTTTCGCCAAAATCCAAAATAAAGTATTTTTTAGTTTCAAAATACATAATAATTACTATATAAACTCTTTAGAAGTAAAATTGAAATATATTAAATTTCCTTTTTTCACATTTACTGATATATGATACTATCGCCCATTCCCTTACATGACCGCCCATTCTCAATCGATTGTGGCTGACATTTATTGCATTTGTAATAACCAAAGCATGCCATGTAATTCCTTAATCTACTCCCAAATAAAAAAAAATACATTATGTACTTCACACATAACTTACTTCCATGCCAAGCTTATCGAACCACAAATAACATATTTAAAATTCAATAAACGAATGCTGCCGAAGCATGTGCCATGAGTTCATGTTTCGCCTTTCTGTTACTGCTGGGGGTTGCTTTTGAAGGGATGTGTGCCCTGCTGAATAAAAGTTTGGGAGAAGACACTCCCTCACACACGTTTGTGGTGCTATCAACAAGTTAACACATTGAGTTCAAGGAATGCTCGGCTCAATAAAAAATAAATAAATAAAAAATATAATAAAAAAGTAGTGAAAATTTATGGGCGTAAAAAATCTTAAAAGGGAATATTTGGCAGAGGAAAATGGGCATGAGCTGTGAGCTAAAACGAACTAACTTTTATTTTGGTTATTTGATATATTGTACATACAGAGCTACGTCATACCCAGCTTTTTGGTTGTGCATAGAGCAGTAAATAAGTTTCATCCAAGCTTATCTACGCGAAACAGTTGGAAGTTGAATAGTTGGAAGAAAATAAGGGGTTTCCCAATAAGAGGTGTTATTTTGAATAGTCTGCTATTCTGGTAGATGTCACTTTGAAGCAGTAATTTTTTGACATTTGAGAAGTAAAAAGTATGACAATAATAAAAATGTTAGCATTGCGTAGGGAATGCCAACTCCTCCGAGTGTATTTCTGACATTAAATAAAGGCTCCTCATAAAAAACCACTAGCCGTTCAGAGGTGGCTTAATATAAACCGTTAGTTCCTCAATTGGTTGGAAAAAAATCCAGACGCACACCACTAATTGGAATAGGAGCTTGTCCGAATAGCGGCAATATATACTAAACAATCGGAAACCCTTAAGCCAGATAAGTCGGAATTACTCCAATAAAGGTCTCTCTCCTTTAGCATTATCGGAGAGTCCATATGGTTTGCTGATGCATTTCCCACAAATCTTGCTCACATTTTCAGGTTATGCGAGTCTTATAGACTTGCAACTGTGTATACTTACCCAGCAGCAGGACTGCATTCCGCAGGTCCCATTCAAATTGCATCTACATTCTCTGAATTTTTAAATAATTATTTAATTAACAGTAGTTTCAGCAGTACCAATAAATTCAAAATTAAAATTAATTTATAAAAAAAAAAAATAATAGATTTAAAATTAAATAATAAATAAATATTAAAAAATAATTATACAACAGAAAATTGCTTGGAGCTAAGAGCCCCCTGAGCAAAATAACTCAATTTATGAAATGTGCAATAAAGCGACTAACGCGGCGCAGCCATTTACCAACTACCAAACATATGTACATATGGTACTTACATATTATATATGTACGTGTATATAGTACATAAGCATGCATTAGACAGCTGCTTGTTGTCGACACAAAAATTGTCGATTGGTCGCCGTCTCCAACGCTTGACTGACTAAACTGACAAACTGGTAGCCACTAAATGGCGTTGACTACCTCAACCAACTGACTTGACTAACAAACAACTAATCGCTGGGCGGTTAAGTCACCTCATAAAATGTTATCTATAATGGCCACCAAAGAGACTGTGGACGCTGTGCAGCGGCTGGCTATTCCAGTAGTACCTATGTACGAGTATTTGTGGTGAATGGAAATCGGTGTGTGAACTTTATGTATGTTGCAAGTATTAAGAGCTTACCAACAATAACAACATGCGTTGATATGTGATTGTTTCAGTTTTATTTATAACTGCAAGGTAATTATAAATTTCGTTATTTGATATAATTAAATCGAAGCAGTAGCAATTGGACTGTTTGATAGCAAAATCACGCTTTAGAGATTTTATGAATTTAACGAGCTTCGTTGTTTGTTTGGCAATAGTACAACAAAGGCAATTAGCAATTAGTTTAGAGTTGGTTAGATTAAAAGATTGAGAAAGCCAAACATTATAATTAAAATTTCGATTAAGTCGTGCAAATATATTTATTAACCATTTGATAGGCTCATGCTGTATAGAAAAAAGTTTATAATTATGTGTGTATGCATTTGCAAACTATTGTACAAATGTGTAGTACATTCAAAGTTGGAAGCGGAGTTAGGGTAAGCCATGAGATCGTAAGTTGAAGCTGAAAGTTTTGCAATTATTTTACACATAGATTGAATTAATTTTATTATTATCTGTTAAAGCCTAGTCGTTTGTTTGATTTATTTCATAATATTTATTATTTTTATACTGTAAAACAATAATAATACGAGGCGATAAACAAAAGCGCTGTAAGCTGACCAGAAAAAAAAATTATTTTTGCATTTATTCGCAATCTTTGTCCTTTTTTATCTTCTCTACATAATCACCATTGATTTCAATGCATTTCTTAAGCCTACAGATCCACTTCTGAAAACAGTTTTCAAAATCTTGCTTTTTAAGCTTATCAAGTTCATCATTAATCGCATTAATTATCTCCTCGTTGCTTTTAAAGACTTTTCCTTTTTTTTTTGATTTCAAGAAATAATCAGAAATCACAAGGTGCTATATCAGGAGTATTTGGTGCTGGATGTATTTCTTCGATCCCAGAGATCGCAATAAAATTACCCGTTATTTCAGCAGTGTGGGATAGCGCGTTGTCATGATGTAAAAAGTAGCTCCACAAATCCTCTTTCTTTCTGTTTTCCAACAAATTTTTTAAAACTTTTGGTAAGCACTCTTCGGTGTACCATTTTGCAGTTACCGTCTGACCCGTTTCCAATGGAATAGCAGCTGTGATTTTAGATCTGGAGAAATAAACTGACATCATTACTTTTGCAGCTGATTTTTGTTTCTTAGATTTTACGAATGGGTTTGCTACTGTTGGGCTCTACACCATGGACTGTTGTTTAGTTTCTTGATCGTACTTATAGAACCAAGATTCGCCCCAGGAACGACTTTACTAAAGCTGATAAACTGACCATTTTCGAATTTGTTTAGCAAAAAATTGGGAAAAATGCACTCGAGCCTCTTTTTGGGCCTCATTTAAAATTCGTGTTACCTGTCGAACAGACTTCTTCGTGTATCCCTGATGATTACTTAATATTCACGATACAGCTACGACGTTCAAGCTCAATTCATTAGTAATCATTTCTTGTGTCAATCGTGGGTCTTCGTCAATTTTAGACTTCAACAGAGCTACAGTGACGTCATTAGTGAAAGATTTTGGTCGACCTTCGCGGCTCTCATACTCTACGGAAAAATGTGCGGTCTGGAATCCTCGGAATTACTTAGAAATACTCTTTAAAAACGGTGCAATCGTTCCATAGGCAATTTGGCATTCACTGAATATTTGTATTGGCTGCAAATTACGCCGAAATTCAAAGAATCACATGGCGAATTTCTGTTTGCGTTGGTGGTGGAATTTCGTCTGACCTATCCTCAGTTATCTTGCGTTTTCTCGTCTCCATTTTAGCCGAACAAATTGAATGTCACCAACTGACCGAACTTTTGTTAATTTCCTCGTATACGGTCTATTTTTTCAGATTTAAGACCTGAATAATAATAATAATAACAATAAGAGGCATCGAAATAATTTCAAAAAGCGACGTGCTGAACCAATGAAGAATTCGAATGATTTTTTTATTTAATAACAAATTTTGGATTTTTTCGTTGTATTTCAACGATTTTAAAACTTTAGCATAAATGAATTTAGAAAAATATTGAAAAATTGCTAAAATTAAAATAAAAACTAGACAGAAGAGCTATCTTTACATTACCTTATTAAAACAACGGTATTTCATTTTAGGATTAAATAATAATTTTCATATTAAAAAATTATTTGGAGAGGCTATATGACAGAGTTTTTCGATTTCGATGATTTTCGGTGTCAATGTTACATATATAAATATGTACCAGGGGTGTTAGTTGCCGGTTTTTTTCGATAAAGAAAACACTTCATTTTCAGAGGAATCTCAAAATTTTTTTATTCAAAGTACTGACCATTGGTTTCTACACATTTCGCCCATCTCTCAGGCAAATTATGGATACCATTTCAAAAAAACTTTTTCTCTTTCGAGGCAAACCATTCGATGAGCCATTTTTCGACTTCTTCAAAATTAGTGAAGCACTGCTCTGCAAGGGAGTGTCCCATCGATGCGAAAAGGTGATAGTCGGACGGGGCGAGGTCTGGAGAGTACGGCGGGTGCGATAATATTTCCCAATTAAGTGTTTTTAATGTGTCTTTCACCATTTTAGCGGTATGAGACGGCGCGTTGTCATGTCACAAGATAACTTTGCCGTGTCTTCGGGCCCATTCCGACCGTTTTTCGATCAACGCATGATTCAAATTGATCATTTGTTGTCGGTAGCGATCCGTGTTCACCGTTTTACCAGGTTTTAACAACTCGTAGTACACCACACCACACTGGTCCCACCATACACAGAGCATTGTCTTACGGCCAAAGCGATTTGGCCTTGCAGTCGATGGGCCAGCTTCACCAGGGGAAAGCCATGATTTTTTTCTTAAAATACCGAATTTTACGCTTTTACGTCCTTTTTTTTGGCAAATTTTTATTACCCAAAACATTAGACTACAAACATTGCTAGTGACTTGCCATAAGCTCCGAGTCTATTCCTGTCTATGGCAAATGATTTGACTGCTGAAGAATTGGCCTGATGAGAAGCATGTGAAAATCGAAAATCCCAATTTTTTGCTAATAGCGGAAAGGATTTCTATGAGAGAAACATAATTACGCTACCTTCAAAGTAGTAAAAAGTTGACGAGAAAAACAGAGTATTTTTTACATAAATCAGAAATTTCGAATTAAGGTGAATAAAGCCTACAATTTAATGCAAAAATAGTGAATTACTTTTTACTAGAATTATATTAATAAACGCCAATTACTTACATATACATATTTACCTAGAAAAATATGCGCATTTTTTTAAAGAATAATTTAATGCTTTTGGCATAAAGGAAAAAGTAATAATTTAAATTAAAAAAGTAAGTAGAATTTTTGGAAAAAAAGAATAATTTTTTTGCCAAAACAAAATCATTTATCTGCCACACTTTCGTATTGCATGTGCGTCGAAAATCTACAACTTCAATGTACTAGCACATAATTAAATTCCTCTACACAAAGTTCAAAATATTGAGAATTTGTTAAATTTTCAAACTTTTTAATCGCCCACCATAAAAGTGAAAAGTGCTGTGCAGCAATTAACTACAAGCCGTCCGCACAACATGTCTATTAGTTTGCAAAATCGTATAATTGCTGCAGATTAAAATAATTAAAAATTTTACAAATCAATTTGAACGCAATCCAAAATCGAAATGAAAAAAAAACACACAAGTGGAAATGCCAATAGCCTCATCACCTTAACAAAACAACTGTATTCACACATTTATTGTGTCTCATTTAAAATGCCAACAAAAATGCCATGACGGGAGGCTACTACCACCACCACTACGCACTTATTATGCTCATTATACATATGTATGTATGTATGTTGGTGTGTATAGGTGAGTGCATACAAATTTTTACTACCAATTGGCCAACAATTACTTTTTTAGCCAACTTCTATTTCTATAACTTAACTTTTCCATTTGACAATTAAGTCTTTTGCGAGTAAAAAATGTAAAAAAATGCAAAAAAAAAAAAACGCTTTTGGTATTGCATGCAGATCCCAAGGGAATAATCCACATTTAGTTGCAAACAATTACGCTGCCACAATTGCGCTTTAGTCGAAACCCGCTGCAGAGCGTACATACATACATACATGTCTACTGTCTACTGGTACAGAGAGCATTTGGATCCTTGTGAAAAGATTTACATTACTGACATAGATTCCAGTCCACACATAGCAATGCAGCAATGAGTCAAGTAAAGAATGGACGCAGGGCGGGAGAGGGGGCGTAGATTTATAATGTAGACGATCTTTAAATGTGAAAAAAATTGGCTATATATTATACAAGGTTATACATTTTGCGCTTTCGAAAATAAACGCATATAAAATGCATTTAAAATAATATTTTCTTCATGAAATCAATTTTTATTATAAAGTTTGAACCACGGATTTATATGTGAAACACTATAAAATCATTCAAATGACCGCCTCTCGAAATCTTGCAAACTTCCATTCCGCTTGAGATAATTTTCAACCACTTTTTGCCATTTGTTGGACCATAACTTGACGAATGTTGGTTTTGAAGTACTTAAGAGTTAAAGCTTTATCAGCATAAATACGGTCTTTTGGGTAGCCCCACAGAAAAAAGTCCAACGATGTCTAATCGCACGATCTCTGTAGCTAATTGACATCGTCAAGACGATAGACTACGTTGCCGGGAAACTTCTCTTGCAGTAATGTCATATTCGCTCGTGTTGTGTGGCATGTGGCACCTTCAAATTGAAACCACATAATGTCCAAGTCATAATTCAATTGCAGGCCGAAAAGAGTTGGTTATCATATGACCAACTCATCTTGGCGAAAATGTGCTTCATCGCTTAGGGTGATTTTGTTCGCTCTTTGAATTAACAGTTACAGTCTCGTCGTTGAAATAAGGTCCAATCACACCTCCGGACTAAAGAACGCACCAGATCAGTAAGTTTTATTTGGGTGTTAAGCTCTCTCTTCAGTTATTTCAGAATTCTCGGTACCCCGATTCTCGTTTCGGCCGCGAGAGAAATACGACTCGTCTGTTGTTGAAGCACCCAATCGACGTATGTACGGTGTTCAGTTATGCTGGTCAGCTGGCTTCAGTTGTTGTGTGAGCTGGACTTTATATGGATGTGGGAGTATGTCCAAGTGCAAAATATGCCATATTCTGCCGTAAACAAGTACCAGCTCTTGACAACGTCGAGAAATAGACACATTTGGGTCTTCGGCTACATTTTCACTTACAGTAATGATATTTGGGATGGAATCAGCAAAATGATTTTACAATATCTATAACCGATGCAGTTTCTTCAAATTTCCTACCGATTGATTGAGTAGTGGCAGTATTATATCCACCATAATCCCCTCTTAAGGCACGAGACATGGCAACGTTACAATCACCATTTTTGTAGTAGATTTTCAAAATTTTAACACGTTTGTTGAGCGACTTTTAACTAAAAAAAACATTTTTGGTTTGACGGATGTCAAAACGCAGCACTGTACTTATGAAGCCACGAAATGGTTAACCCTATACATGTTTGTCAGTAGTTACCCTGCGGGGTATGGGAAAATTCTAGTAAAATACTAGTATGTGGAATACGAAATCATACTAGTTTTTTGTTAACTAGAATTTTACTGGTATTTAAAGGACAAAAATATACTAGCTTGCCATAGATTAGCATTATACTAGTATTTTTTTTTTTTTTGGTAAAATCTGGACTATTTTGGAAAAATTCTAGTATATGAACTAGTATTTTGCGGACAAATTCTAAACAGTTTGTCGTTTTGCAAAAATAGCAGAACTAACCAGACATTATTAGACTTGCCGCTACAACAACAACAATTTGATTCAATTTTAGAAAATGATTAACAGTCCTAATTAAGCTTCAAATACACAATTCGTCTTTTTTACTAGTACGATAAATACTGGTCTGAGGCGAACTAGTTGTCAACAGGTATGAACGAACCAGTATTTTAACTGGTATAAATGAACAGGAATTTAACTAGTATTAAGCTGGGGCATAGTCTCACAACTGACAGTTCATAGGGCATCGCCTTGTTAAAAATACTAGTTGCTCACATGGAAAATAGATGAAAGATGAACTAGTTGATGTAAACTAGTTGGATTTTAATTAACACATAGTATTTTTTTCTGCAGGGTACTAATAAGTGCATACCTATGTACTCATACATATGCATGTGTGCGTAATTAAGTATTTCCAATTGTTGTTTTTTTATATTTTTTTCTTTTTTTTTTGCAAATACTAAAAAACACTTCAATCAACTTTATCTACATTTATTTCCAATACAACAATACAAACTAAGCGTGGAAAATCAGTTTCTCTCTTTGACTTGGGCTATTGTTAAATAGCCAATAAAGAAAACGACTTAACAAAACTGAACAAATGACAAACCAAAAAAGAAAAAAAGTGATGAAAAAAAACACACCAAAACCGCAAAACACTTCCTTGGAATCCCACACGTTCGCTCGATTTGTCCAACTGTTATGTTTCAATGCGGTCTTGTGTTGTGTTCTGCATTGCATGTGGAATGTGAAATGCTTGTTGACAATTTTCGCGCTGCCCCAACGCGCGCCGCTGCCCCCAGACAACTAATAATGCATTGAGCCCACTTCGTGGCTACCGCCTTACACTACACAGTGGTTCAATTTGGGGCGAAATGTCGCTGTGTGACATTTATTATGGCAATTGAATGTTTCTATATAAGGATGGTGGACCACGTACTTACGTGTACATACATACATATATACTTGTACTCGATAGGAAGAAAAATATTTCTAAAATAACGCAATTTAGGAAAAAAATATATGGAATAAATATTTTAGGCATACAGATATTTAAAAATACATTTTTTTTAAATATATAAAATACAAAAAAAAAATTTTTTTTTCAATATTAAGTGTTCAAAAATTAGTGAAAAATTTAAATAAAAAAAAAAATTTTTTTTCCACATTGATGTCGTCATGAAATAATCCCTTAGTAGAGAGTATGCACTTGCGCCAGCGCTACCACCAATCTTCGAAGCTTCGTACCGCGCACCTGAGTGCTTAGTATTTACCCTAAATATCTGGAGATAAGGATCACCTATCTATCTCTGACCACTTGCACATTGATAGATCGGTAACTATAGTGGTTGTTATAAGCTGCTTTAAGACACAGACGGATACAGTGGACGGCCTCAATAGTGCTTTAAACAAATCGGGACAATGATGAAGAAATTTTCTTTTACAAAATGGGAAGTCTAACCTTCGAAAATAGCATCAAGCGGTTGATTGCGTCTGTTACGCCCTGGATACAATGGATTGCAGACGATTGGCTCATAGATATTTCCCATTGCTTTCCGCTTTCATTGGGATGCTGATACCCTCCAGTACTTTGAAGGATTTTAATAGAGTTAAAATTAGGAAAATACTTGAAAGTAAATCTTCCCGAAACTCAGTTGCACTCAAGTTTAAAGGGTCCTCCACGGAGCAAATTTCTATCCGATGCTGAAGGGTACGATATCTCCGTATGCCAAATACTCAAAACATCTATTTTATATTGCTTAAGTCATTTCCCGATCTACTTTACTTTATTTCAGCCTTAATACAATATTATATCAATCTTGTGTCGCTGGCGGTAGCAACTTCAACATCTTCGTCGTTTAGTAAGCGTTTTGAAGAGTAGTTAATGACAATAGCTGATCAAGCGATAGCAAATATCGTTAAAATTTTTGTAGCAAATAGTGAAATCGTTAATATTGTCGCTATGCTATTTGAGCGATTCGAAAATCGTTACAAATATAATAACGCATTGCACCACTGAGTCATTTTTCCACTTGAACTTGTAGGTAGTCACCCTTATAGTCCCATTTGACCTGGTGGCATGAACTCATGATGCACTATGTCATTAAAATCGAAGAATACCTGGAACATAACCTTCAAATTTGATCGCACTTGACGAACTTTTTTTTTGTCTTGGCGATACAGAATCCCTCGACTGCGATGATTCAACCTTAGGTTTAACGATATAGTATACGAAAACCCATGTTTCGTCACCTATTCAAATATATTTCAATAAATCTGCATCATCGTTGACTACGTGTAGTGACTGCTGAGCAACTTCTATTTAGTTTGAAATTCAAAAATTTTGGAAAAAAATTTGTGCTGTCAAGCGTTTCATATCCAAAACATTGAATTGTTGTTCGGCGATCAGTCATAACCAATTTTTCCTTTCACATTTTTCACGTTCTTATCGGTTGTTGATGTGCTGGTGTGTCCAGGGCGTTCGTCATCTTCAATGCCATCATGGAAACGTCTAAACCACTTGTAAAGTCTTTCTTTAATTTATAGGAGTTTGTTAATATATCACACAATTTGTTAAACTTTATTTTTACAAACGAAAATCGCCCTGCTCATAAAAGCACCGACTGCCACAGAAAAAGTCATCAAAGAAAACAGCAAAAAATCATACTTCAGGGGCATTGGTATATACTTCTCCTTCAAACAAACAAATCGAGGGACCTACAGTTTATACTAAGCCGCCTCGGAACGGCTAATGGTGTTTTATGAGGAGCCTTTATTTCATGTCAGAAATACACTCGGAGGGCTTGTCATTCTCTGCCGAGGAGCTACCGCAATTAGAAAAAGTAACTTAATTTTCTATTTAAATAAAATTTTTATAATTTTCAGTTGTTGGTCGGATCAGGAGTCGACCCCTGAATTCTGGTTATTTTTTTACACACCTTTTAAGTCTAAACATCTTTGTACTTTCAATAAAAGTTACAATCGACTTTCATCACAACCTTTTGCATGCCTTTCAAACAAGGACAGAAATTCATACCATAAGCTATTATTCTGAACCATGAGGATATGCATGGACATTGAGCATGGACCCCGCAAAAAATCCCAAATTCGCTTCGCTCTAGCCATTAAAAAGGTCTAATGTACCCGTAAAGCCTCACCCTTTTATGGGTAAATTAACGAAAATTTTATTATGGTCTATTTTAGGTTACACTTAATGGAACGTTGAGAAATTAGGCAGATTCCCCGCGAGTCTAGATTACTCAAATCGTACTCCGTTGGTAGATTTTTCTGCTCTATCCACGGACATGACGTTCGCGGGTGGGTAGCATTTATTATTCTTTATTTGAATTGAGATCGCTCCGACTGTACCGCGAATACGGATAATAACAGTCTATTGGATCTTTTTGGCGTGATGATCGACGCCGAATACATAGCTAATTTGATATTGAGTATTCTGAGTTTGAGATCCAATTGATTAATATTAATGTTAATAACAAAAATGGATGAATACCACCATCCATTCAAATATATCAATTATTTTCCCTTTAATTTTCTACTATTGGTGAATATAGTCATCACAGCAACAAAACGCCATCTGTGGACAATTGTTGATAATGGTCACGGTCGAGATGATACTGTCGTGTTTCAAAAGCCTCTACAAATTTTGGGCTAAAGTCCAAGAAAAATGCGATAGATTCTTTTTCCTTTTCCTCTCTGACTTTCATTTGCATTTGATGTTTTCTATAGTCCACCAGATTACATTTATTTGTGGTGTTTGTCGCGATGTAATTGTCCAGAAATGTAGTAGCCTACAGTTTTTGGTGGCGTTCTTAGCCAAGGTTATTTAACATTTAAAACTAGATGAGTTCAAGGCCATGATTCCTTGGACAGTTTTACTCTACATCAATGATTATGTGCAAGGGTTAAATCTAAGCCGATTTGCCAAGTATCGGTGGTCCAGAGCGATTTGTTGATGCCACTGGACTTCGCAATAGAAATATCAGTCCATAGCAGAAACACTCCTTTGTTTAGGAGGGTCAAACCGAAGGAGTAGTCTATTAGGTGGGAAATATTTCTTCACAACATGGTCAGCCGATGGCTTAGGGCTGGTGCTGTTACATTGTATTATTTTATGTATATTTATATGCTTAAAATAAAATAAAATCTGTAATCTGAATCCTTCACATCAAGAAAGTCTGGCTGCTGCGGTTCTTTTACTTAAAACAATTCGTGTATTCATACGGAAAGAAACTCAACGGCAGGGTTGGTGGTGATGATCATTGCGGTGTTTTCATGCTGAAATTACAACTATCGTGAAGAAATTTTGGAATCAATTTTAATTCATCTTCAGCGACAGTCAGGTAGCAACAAAAATGTCTAATATCTCCAGAATTTCTACAGGAGATAGCTAAAAATAAGAGATTATCTCTGGCATGGTTTTCCAGTCATTGAAGGGAACTGTAAGTCAGACAAAGTTACTAGAAAAAGTACGACCAAGCAGATGTTGCCGCGATAAGGCTAAATAAACCCTGTCACAATAGAAATGGTAGAAATCAGGCGAGATTCACTTATTGAAAGGTCGAGTAGTTCTGCCTGCCCCTTGACTGATAGGACGGCAAGCAGAAAGTCTTAGAGCTACATATATGAATCGAAGAGATGATGAAGCCTCGTGGTCAGGAAAAAGCGATATCAGTGAGGAGCTAAAAAATTAAAAAAAAAAGTGTTTAAAAATATTGTCCTTGAAATTTTTTTTCACATCAACGAAATACCCCGCCCACTGTCAATGATACGCATCACTTAGTCAGTTAGTCATCTAAACAACAGACAGCTGGCTGGCTATTCAGTTCAATTAAATTGCAAATCGATTGGACATGTTTTCAACCATCTTGCAACAGCTGTAGCAGCGATTTGAACAAATCGAATCACATTCACATTCACACAATAAATATGAAAATTTGTTGGCAATTGCGCAGACGCAAACGACATTGGAATGAAAGAAGTGACAAGCCAATAAAGTGTGCTCAGCTGGGAACGGTTTATTGCACTGGTGAATGTGGTCGAAGGTGAGGGCAGCCAAGTGTGGGAAAGTTTTGCAAATTACCAGTTGTTGTAGAAAATAGGCATTACTTGAACATCCATCTTTTTGAAAAAAAAGTAAAATATATACATTTTTTGATATTTTATAAGTAAAATTTTTATTTGATATGGCAACTCTTTTAGAAAAGCATTATAAAATTAGTGTGTATTTGCAGTTTTGATTTAATTTTCTCAGCATACTCGTATGTGTTGAAACATTGAAAATTGTATGTCAGCACTGATTTATTTATGCCTAAATACATATGTATGTACATACAATATAGCAACGTGTTTTCTTCCCATATGGACTCTGTTGAACCATGTTGCTCACTATTAGCTACCACTGTTACGCTGCAACAATGTTAACAGCCAATTGCCAATCACCATTCAAAGAATTAAGTGCTGAATATTAATTGCTTTCATGCTCCAGATGACTTCGCTAACCGTTTCACATTTGAAATGCGGACGAAATGAGTTAATAAGAAAGTTTGCAAGTACAAAAGTCTCACACATATATATATGTATTTTTATATGTATACAATTAGGCTTACAGGAATAAGTTCTCTGGAGAACTAATCCAAAGTTCAAAAGTAGGGATACTCTCAAGTCCTTCCAAATAAATAAATATCTCAACAGAAAAACTAGTAAGGACCACGAGACTAATTGTTTGTTGCATTTGTTGGTGTTTGCGCACTTCAGCGACACATTGCAAAAACATGTTGGCCAACTTGTTACTTCAATTTTTTATGGTTAATTGATGTTAAATTAAAAATTATAATTGGTAAATACACCAATGAGTAAACCATTGATGTGCAGCTTAAATAGTGATCAGATGTTGCAAAGCTCTGCTAGCACGCACTCACATATGTACATATGTATGTGTGTACATACGCCTAACCACTTAATTTATTCAGATACGATTAATCGTAGTGTCATTAAATGCCCTCCATGAGGCCAACGGAGATCCAACATCCATGTAAACCGATTAATGATGTGATTACTTGGAGGAGACTCCAAGTAAAACGTTGTATTTTCATTACTAAAAATAAAAAAATAGCAATATAAAATAAAATAAAATTAATTAAAAACGGAATAAAATAAAAATAGAAATAAAATAAAATAACATAAAATAAAATAAAATAAAAAAATAAATAGATTAAATTAAATTAAACGAAACGAAATAAAATAAAATAAAATAAAATAAAATTATATAAACGAAATTAAAATAAAACAAAAAAAAAAAAAATAAAATAAAATAAAAAAATATAAAATTATATAAAATTAATTAAGATAAAAAAGATTTAATAAAATAAAATTAAATTAAATTAAATAATATAAAATAAAATAAAATAAAATTAAATTAAAATAAAATTAAATAAAAACTAAATAAAATAAAATAAAATAATATAAAGTAAAATTAAATTAAATTAAATGAAATATAATAAAATAAAAAAATTAAATTAAATTAAATAAAATTAAATAAAATAAAATTAAATAAAATAAAATTAAATAAAATAAAATAAAATAAAATAAAATAAAATAATACAAAATTATATAAGATAAAAAAAAAATAAAATAAAATAAAAGAAAATAAAATAAATAAAATAAAATAATATAAAATAAAATAAAATAAAATAAAATAATATTAAATAAAATTAAATAAAATTAAATAAAATAAAATAAAATAAAATAAAATTAAATAAAATTAAATAAAATTAAATAAAATAAAATAAAATAAAGTAAAATTAAATAAAATAAAATAAAATAAAATAAAAATAAAATAATAGAAAAGTACAGCAAATAATGAATTAAAAAAATAAAAATATCTTTAATTGAAATATAATAAAAATTTAATTAAGTATATAAAATGAAATAAATTAAATAAAAATAAATTACAAAAAATAAATAAAATAAAATAAAAAATAAAATAAAATTTACTTACTGTTTTAAATCATATTATATTATTTTATAAAAAATACAAATAATGATATGCAATAAAAAAATAAAATAAAAAAATAAATCAAGCTAAAATAAATTAAAAGATGTTTAAATGAAATATAATAAAAATGAAATAAATTAAAGTAAAAAAATAAAATGAAATAAAATAAGTAAAGATATATTACAATGAAATAAAATATGAAATTTAATTTAAAAAAATGAAATGAAATAAATAAAATAAAATAAAATTAAATAAAATTAAATTTCATAAAAGGAAATAAAATAAATTACATTATTAAGATTAATATCTTAAGTAAAATGAAATAAAGAAAAAGTTTTAAGCAATTCATTCTTTCTTTTCTCTATTTGGCGCTACTTGGAAATACCAAGTACAAACAGGTCGTTCTCCACTTGGTCCTTCCGACGGAGTGGAGGTCTTCTTCTTCTTCTTCTGCTTCCACCAGCGAATACATAATTAAAAACTTTCAAAGCTGGATTATTCTTATCCATCCAGACCGCATGACATAGCCGGCGTAGCCGCTGTCTCTTGATTCGCTAAACTATCTCAATGTCGCCGTATATCTCCTACTACTCATCAGTCCCACGACTAACGCAAAGAACCATAAATCTTCCGCAAAACATTCTATCGTACATACATTGTCACCATGTAGCAGGACAGGAATGATGACCGACTTGTAGAATTTGGTGTTTGCTTGTCGAGAGAAAACTTTTTGCCTACTCAGTCAATGTAGCACCTGTTGGTAAGAGTGTTTCTTTAAAATCGACGAAGAGGTTTTGTGCGTTGATCCTCTATTCAAGGGTCTATTCCAGGATAAGCGCATGGTGAATATATGATCAATGGTGATCTGTTGCCATATTAATAAGGTTCAATCAATTTCTTGATGATAGACTTTAGTCTCTCACACAATTCGCTCGACAGGATATTTAATGCGATATTATGGACGCTTATCCCACGGAAATTGGCACAGGCTGTGGGGTCCCCATTTATGGATGGGGCAGAGCACATTTAGGTTCCACTCCTCGGGCATGTTTTCATGCGATCATACTCGTGTAGTCCGGTAGTCAATCGGCCCCGCTACTTTATTGTTTTCAAGCGGGCGATTGCTATTTGAACTTCTTCATAGTCGGACAGTGAAATTTCTGTTCCATCGTCATCGATTAAGGAATCTTGCTCGCCATTTTCGGGTGTTGAAGTTTTCCCTCCATAAATTCAGTAGACTTTGCACAGAGACGGGGGCGTATCTTCGCTGCAACAAAATATTGCTCCGAGTCGATGTTGGATCCTTGGACAGCCAAGTAGCATGGTGAATTTTCTTGTGCTGGAATCCAGTACTATATGCAAGCATATTTCAACTCATTTGGTATTGTTTGGTCATGGAGGCTGACTTTTCCAAGAGTTTTGCCGAAGATACCTTCTTTGCCCACCCTGGCATTGAAGTCGTCAAGCACACTTTTAACATCGTGTCAATAAGTCATGCCACTGAGAATGGTTTCGACGCTTCTAAAGTGGTTATTTTAGCTTCGAAGATAAAGCGAAAACGAAACGGTGTCGACTACAGCTAATGCGTTTGAGCTATGCATTGCTCAGTTCTACTTGGCTGCAACGTTCAAAAACTACCTGGAAATCGGAAGGCTGAACTTCTCCAGATTCTAAGATAATAAAAAAACAAAGCAAATAATGAAATAAAATAATAATAAAGAATTAAATAATAAAATTAAATAAATCATTAGACCCAAAATCAGAAAGTAATAGGCTACATTAAAGCCTTATATATTCCTCAAATTTACTAAGTAACGTTAAGAGAGCACGAAAAGCTTCGAATGGTGGAAAATTGTAAATTTAATTAGGAATATTTAAGTTGCTGCTCCTCCCCAACAGTGGCAGACAAGGATCATGATGATGATGATGATGCCATCAATGATGCTTACCAACTTAATGTTTACTGATTTAATTAAATTTTCGACAATTTGCAGTGAACTCAAATCAAAAAAAAGAAGAAAAAAAACAACAAAACAAACACGCCAATTCGCTATCCCTGCAGAGTCAATGAAAAAGCACAATCAATGACGATGACGATGTGATATTATGGCGTATTTGACGCTCATTTGTTCCAAGTGTTAAATGTTATTTCATTGATGTTGTAATTTGTTATTGCTATTTTGGTTGGTAGTTGTTGTTTGCTCTGTTATGCTGTTGCTAACAATTACTGGTGCCGGTTGTGTTGATGGCGTATCGTTACAATTGCAATTTTAATTTAATCAACTGCCAAAACAACCCTCGAATATTTGAAATGATAAAATTGAGTTTTGGTTGCAGGGGGATGGGGTGAAGAAGAACAGAGGGTGGAGATGCAACAAAAAAAAAGACTTTATAAACATAAGTATGTATGTGTAGTATTTTACAGTAAGTTGAAATGAATTTACTTTCTAACTCAATTCCATTAGCGATCTTACCAATACATACAAACATTGATATCCAAGCAATTAGCAGTTTGCGCTGTCAATAAAAAAAAATACCTTCAACTCACTTCCCATCAATATTATTGATTTTATTGTGCAATCATTGAACTTCATTTGCTCTCAACATCACTGACAACTCACAAACGGCAGCTCAAATGACAAACGAAAAATTGCAAATAGAATTGAGGCACTTGAAAATATCGCTACCTCACACATATGTATGTACGTATGTACACTCTCTCCAATAGCTCAATCCCATCACTGATCTCCCAACTCACTCTCACACGCATTCGTATGCGCAGATGAACAATCAGAGCTCGCGCAACAAATCGCTTGAAACACTTTGCCGGGCATCAACCGTTATCCTTTCGCAACAAAAATGCAAAAGGATATGTCTATCTCGCCAAGGAGAAAGCAAAAAAAAAAAAAGAAATAAGGAAATAAAAGTACTGTAACGAAGCTGAATGAAAGCGTATGAAAAGCGTAAAAATGCTACTAAAATCAAACGTGATGTCAGCACCCTGTGCCTTGCCTCCGTGGCGGATGTTGCAAGTTGTTGAGTGCGCACGCATTTTTTTATACACCATCAAAGCTGTGTTTGCTACTTTTACACTGTTGTTGTTTTTGTTGTTGCTGCTATTTTGACTGCCCAGCACTGCTACTCCACTCGTTGCTGTCAACTGAAGTTGAATTTAATTAAATCCTTCATGTCGTTGTGTCTGTTAAAAATAGACAAATGACAGTTTGTTCGCCTGCTCGACTACATTCTCAGTTTCCTGTAGCGTAGCACTGTAGCACACATACAAATATACTAATACATTCAAATATATTTCCACTTCTACTCGTACGTGTATTAACTTCCTTTCCCTTCCTGCATGTCCTTTATTGGTTTTATGCTATTCGCACGTTTCTTTGTTTATTGAATGAATGCAATTTTCATTTTCATATAGTCTGAGATACGAACCAGTTGTTGTTGTTGTTATTGTGGTGCTCCCTCGTTTTGTTGGAGAAAAATGTTGAATTTCTTTATGCACTGCTGGTGGAAGTATGATTTTAAATTTGATGGTATGTGGTTGAGAGAAATTTATATTATACTATAAATGTATATAGATAAGTTTTGTGAATTCAGACATAGCGCGTAGAGATAGCTCGTTTTCATGCTGTCGAAGGCTGCTTTCAAGTCTACGAAGAGGTGGTATGTGTCAATCCTCTTTTCAGAGGTATTTTTCAAGACTTAACGCATGGAGAATATCTGGTATAAAGCACGCTGATAAGGTCCTATAATTTCTTCGCTGGTGTTCTCTAGCCTTACGCTAGAAAGGACCAAATAGGCGATATTAAGGAAGCTTATTCCATGGTAATTGGCGCTGACTGTGGGATCGTCCTTTTTATGGATTGAACAGAGTACACTAAGGTTCCAATCGTCGGGTATGCTTTCATCCGACCATATTCTGCAAACAAACTAATGCATGCGCTTTGTCAGCCCCTCATCGCCATGTTTAAGTAACTCTGCCGAAAGGCCATCAGCTCTAGCCGGTTTGTTGTTCGAGCAATCGCTATCCGAACCTCGACATAGTTTGGCAATGGAACGTCTTTTCCATTATTATCGATTCGGGTTTCAGGTTCACCATCTCCGGGTATTTCATTTTCACTGCCCTTCAGCAGGCTGGAGAAGTGTTCCCTCGATTAAGCAAGTATGCTCTGCTCATAGATCACCAGATTACAACTTGGTTTGTACTTGAACCATACGAGTATGTATCAACTACTTATATTTTTCCATTTAATGCGATTGTCTCTAACAAATATGATTTTAAGCCACTGAGGATTCTAATGGTCTCAAACGCTAATGAAACCAATGTGTAGAGCTTGTAAAACTGAACAATCGACGTGTCTTTGCACCCGCTATTTTGCTCAAGTCTCTTAAGCCTGCCATCTCTGGAATCATTCAAAGTGCGGGAAATTCGCAAAGAGGCTGGTTTAAGGTGCAAAAGTGGTTTGGTGGTACGCTCAGCATCTCTGAACGTCTGCCCTATAGAATATGTCCTGTAAAAAGTTCCTTTATTGTAGATATCCTCTTCGTTTTTAGTACCATACCCGCTTGTGGCCGTTTTTTATTCTATAATAACCAAATTTTCCTGCTTATATTGCAACCATTTTGGCTTAAGTTAGTTAGCGTACAAGTGGAGAGCGGCACACCCAAGCTCTTTCATGTTGTTAAGTTATGTTGCTATGTCCATATACTGATTCCAGATTGAGAGAGAACTGCTTAGCCATCATTTTAATTGATCTGCACTATTAGCTCTCTATAACCGAATTTTCGACGAATGTTTTGAGTTATCGTAAATATGTTCTCTTTTCCATTGTCTCAAGTTCAGTCAAATCGGTACTCGACTTTCACGAGTGCTGCTTCTTAGAAGTCTATCATATAGGCTTCCGTATAAGAAAAGAGGAACTGCCTAAAGATCTGATAAAAGAGGTATTCTTACTCTGTCCTTTGTCCGCTTTACCTAGTTTAGCTTGGTTATATTTGTTAGGTGGGCGCTTTCGCTGTGAGGCTGGCCTCGTCGGCGTATGACCACAACAAAACCAAAACTTTCAATTTTCTGAGTAGCATAAATATATGTACATTGTACATATACAGTGAGACATATAGAAGTAAGAAAAAGCCTTTTTCTTGAAGTTCTATTTAAAATTTCTCAGGTCATGAAATTAAACAAATTTTGTTAGAAAGATCAAATGGAGAAAGACTTGGTTTTATTTGGTTTCTCTATAAGCTTTGAACTTTGTCAATATGCTTTTTGCTTTATTTAGATGCGCTTATCTCTGGGAATTATGCTCCACTCTTGCCCGGTTTAACATCCAGTACCCAGGAGAAGTTTCTTCCTCGCAGTTAAGCCATGGTTTGAAAGATATAACACGCTTCGGGTAGTACTGCATTAGGTTTTTGTTGTCGTTATAGTGGCTAGTTAGCCTTGGAGAGGAGAACACGAACTCTGTTGATATCATCACGAGCATCTGGCGGGCCACCAAAGAATGAGTTGTTTCGACTTACTCGGCTTAAAGAAAGCGGAGGATGTTGGATGAGAGGGTTTTAGTGGAATTCTAAAGAGATTCTCAATGCTGTACAAACGTTTAGTACATCCGCATCCAATCTGGATGAATAGGAGTTAAGTCCACTAAAGCCTCCAAACCTGTAGTACACTGGTCTCGCAAAGCAAATCGAGTTCTTCATCTGTTGTGGGTGTTGGTTGGATTGAGGTGATGTTATTCACAGTACTTGTAGCATCTCGCTAGATCCTGGTGCCCAAATTGCTGCGGGGTAGTTTATGATCGATGGCTGCTTGCCTTGTAAGTTACGAGCAATGTCTTTGACTCGTTGTTGTTATTATTGTTGTAACCGCAAAAATATTCTCCAAAGTAGTTTCTGGTGAATGTTGCTGGAGTGACAGTCCTTGGCCGGATAAAAAATCCGGGTTGTTTCGGTATAAAGACCCGACTGTCGCGGGAACTATTGGATTTTAGTCGCCTTTTACGACAGGCATGCCTTACCGCGGGTAAATTCTTGAACTCCTAAGCCGCAGGGGGTTATCTCAGAACTTGAATGAGCTGTGTTCTGCATTCTCTGATTGTATTACGTTGGGGAATTAAGGTCTTTAACTAGTCATCTATGCCGGTGGTAGTGCATTCAACTAGAGATTTGTTGCCGAAGGGTGGAGAATCTATAGATTACTCTAAGCTTACATATCTAATAAAGGAGGAGAGCCTGGGTGGTGTCGTGCAGTTGGCTGGAGCAGGGTTTATAAGTTTCCTTGCGGAGTGATGCTGTAGTAAGTAAAACGGTTGGGATTGCTAAATGCCTAAAACAGATAATCGAAATCAAAATCTATACGGAAGACCTTGGGAAACACACTAAAAGCCGTTAATATTTTAAGAAATTATATCAAATGTGATATACCTGTTTTCCAGCTAAATTCAAAATAACATGGATTAGCAGAAGATGATTGTTTGAGGAAATCTTTCGACTTAAGACATCTTTTTACATCCGTATCAAGAGTCTACGGATTTTAATACTTAAATTTCATATACATATACATATCTATTTACACAATAATCATTGTTCACTGCACCCAATCTGAAATATGCACTTGTGTGGCACATTGCAACGCGCTTTATCATACATTTCTGATCACAACTTGAACGATCAATTAGCAAAATGAAAAGGCAATCAATGATGATGTAAAAGCTTACGCACATAAATATATGCCGACCAACTACCGACTAACATGTCAATAAAAGCAATAGGGGTAGAGAAGTTACGGGAAAGCCAGTTGACTGTAATCGAAGTCGGCGAATCGAGGTAAGGAGAAAATCAAATGGGATTTCTTATCAGCCGGAATTAAAATTACGTTAGACTAGACTCTATATCAAGAAGGCATATTCGCCACGTTCTCTCTACGGAGGGTTGGCGGTGCCTATATATTTTCGTCAGTTAACAGATGAAGAAGGAACTAGTGACTAAATGAATGAACATTTGCCGTGACGAATACTTTCCTTACCTAGGAGCTGAAGAAGGAACTACTGCCACATGCCGTGGCGAAAATGCATTGAGCAATATCGATTGGAGCACAATCCCAAAGTCGACTAGTCTTTTGGAGTCCGATGGGTATTTGATTGTCTCCTTTCCGGCACTTGACATCAAAGTACAGCGCAGGATTTTGTCACCTTCCCTGCAGATCATTTTGGTCCAAGCGACGACTGCTTAGCACCTTAGTTGAAGCTCTGCTAACAGAATATATTGTATTTAAATACTAACAAAGATATTTGCTGTGGGTGGAGCTTCCTTGCAATGAAAACGAAGAAGAAGAAGAAGAAAAATAAGAATATGAATTAAAAGAAGAATAAGAACTCTACCAGTGGTGAGAAGTCAAACTTTGCATGCCGGAAAATGTAAGCAAGCTTTGACCGATCCGATCAATATCTTCATCAATAGCCTTTAAATCTCTATCCATTGTTAATGGACACCGAGATGTTTCATAAGACTCTGCCAAACCAGAACCGACTGCCAAAAAAACCAAGCTATATATGCTCGTAGAACACACCCGATACAAACCGCCCATGGATAGTTTTTAATAGAAGCAATCGAAATCGAAGTCGAAGATCCAGTTACTTCGCAATTCGTTGACTCGCTACCGACACCGAACCACCAGCCACTTGCCTGTTTGGTTTTGCCAAATACAATTCACCGTCGCCGGCGCTCAATCGCCCGTTGCTGACGATGTCGTAACTTTTTCGGGGCGCCAATGAAATTAAATGAAATCATTAAGAGGCAAAAATGTGACCAAAACAGAAATTAAATAAAAATAAATTTTCCAACCAACGGCCGTTACTCGTAATAAATATGTGAATTAAGAGTAGTAGCAAAAAGTAAACAACAACAAAAAATAATAAAAAAATACATGCTACAAGCGCCAAGCGCCAAGTGCCAGGCAATACACACACACACACACACACACACACACACACAATTATCAGCCAACACGCACCAAAGATCCATTCACCAAGCACCATTTTTGGCTGCTCGCCGCCACCGGCACCGCACATTTACTCGCTTAATTTGTACGCTTCGGTCCGGAATTTGCTGCTACCTGATATTATGAATGCTATTTTAAGAATTTACGCGCAAGGACATTCGGACAACTGATCAGTGCCGCCCGCAAAAGGTGCACGCGTTTTTGGACATTGATATCATTAGCGTATTGTGAGCGCTATGTACATATGTATGTGCCGTTGACTGGCCGTCTCCAGCGTGGCAGCACCAGTTGCAGTTATGTTAATTTTGTTGCTTGCAATCGACAAACGGTCGTTGCCTCATTTACACGCACACTTTTATTGTTGTTGCTTTCAAATTTTTCTTATTTATTTAATTCGCCGTTGTTTATGCTCGCTCTTAATGTTTTTGTAATTTTATGTATGTAGTTTCTTGTATGTTTTATTGTTGTTGTTGTTTTTGTTCCTACTCCTCCACCAAGTTGACAACTCCGGTAATGTTAAGGCAATCCTTTGAGACTATTGATATGCGTATCATTGCCCATTTGGCTACTTGTATTGATGTCATGTTTTTTCTTTGTGATTGTAGTTTTTGTAATTGTGATATTTTTGTTGTTAATTGTTTGGGTTTGGTTATCAGTTGTTTTACAGTTCTTTTTTGTTTTCGGGTCTGTTGCATGCACTGTGGTCTCAGGTGGCATGGCTTCATTGCTCTTCCTTATTTTTTTCTTATTGTTGTTGTTGGTGTTGTTGTAAATTATTTGTCTCTTAAATGCTTTTGTCATGTTGTCTTTGCCGCCATCTTCAATGTCCACTGTTTTTATTTCACTTTGTTTTTATTGATTTTGACGTCAAGGTTAATTCGTTTATAGAGTTGTTAAAGATTTCTCTGAATTGTGGATCGTAAGTAATTTCGAAATGAGTTAATTAAGCAATTAAAATGGTGATTCAGAGATTTCTTTTTTCACTCTTCACATTACGGGCGAATGAGGTTAAACAATTTGTTGCTGGAAAGTTATTTTCAGATTTGTTGTGTTGCTATCCAATACCTCTTCCGATCAGATCTGAACAAAATGCTCTTTAAGCTAATTTTTCTAATCAATAAACATTTGGTTTCAAAATAGTGTGTTGGAATCTTTCCAGTCTTTCCTCTAATGCATTATTTTTCATTAAATTGCATTCGCTTTATTTAAAATTGTTAGAATTGACCGACGCCAGGGTTTCAATGAGAGTACTCACGCCTTTTGCCAAAAAGTTGGCACAATCCATTTTGACTGGCTTCTTTTAAGTCAATTCGTCACCAGTCAAATCACTTGCTATGCGGTGGATGCATAAGAACCTTCCAATCAAGCTCTCAGAGCTTCTGCTGGTCCTTCAGGATTACAAGTTTGACCGTAGGAGAGCATATGTTAGTAGAAGATTCCTTTCCAATCCCAACAGACACACAACAAAATCTTCCTTGCCGTGATTCCTGACTTGGATACCATTTGTGCTGGCTCACTGTTCTTCGAGCATGACCGTTTTCATTTGACGTTACTGTAAACGATCCACTATTGATCATCAGTCCATGATATTTTTTCTCGTTAACTCATGTGGCACCCATACCTCGAGTTTCTTTGTGTATTCGGCCTTTTTCAAGTGATTTCAATGTTTAATTCCTGGACAATCGAAGCTGTGCTCGCATGACTGCCTGATTCGACATTTTCGGCAATTGACCTTCCACTAAGGGGTAAATCGGTAGACACAGCATTATAAAAGGTCGTGTGAAAGGTAGAATCTGTTCTGGGGCGTTCAATAACGTTTTGGATGGGTTAGAATCAATAGGAATCAATCTTTTGCCTAGGAATTGGATACATCTATTGCTGTGTTACAAGAAGGTTCGAACGCTATGGGGATTAGGCGTAGAGAAGTAGGAGTTTTTCTGCCTCCGCTCTGATTATTCGTGGTTAACAGATTGCAACACTTGGATCTCTGGCGAATGAGACACTTAGAATCAATAATATGTGGGTTATTTCAGCAGGACCTGAGTTTAATATTGACAAACACACCTGGTTATATTCACCAGGAAAAACAAAATTCTTGCTTGAACCAAACCAAAGCTGGGAGAGACCACTTTACAGCTGAAACCTAGCACTAAGAACTTGGGAATTTTGTTAGATAGCTAGTTGTTATGGAGACTCTATGTAGGGTAGCGAGTGAAGAAGGCATGCTGGGCTACATTTGTGGTCTCCCCCTGCTCTCTCGCATTGGATCTTCCTTGGGATTATTATGCAAATATGCCAATGGAAGATTTTGGACAAGAAAAACATATCTGTATAGGCTGAAGATGGTCTTCACCCACGAAATTTATTAGCTGAATGTAATGCATTCCTAACTGCCGTAAGGTAATACACTTCTAACAGTATAATTGCTATAAAAATGGCGGTCGAGCTACTGCAGGGAAGACACATTTATGTGGATAGACTAGCGGCCATTAGGGCCTTAATTTCATACTTCACGAAGTCGGCTGTGGTCGCATAAAATATTGCCTGAAAAAGAAGGGCTTATATTTACTGTGTGGTAGGTCATATAGGTATGGAAGACTTCAGAAAATTGAAGGAAGTGCAAGAGGTATTCTATGATGCTCTACAAAGTTTTTGCTTTCGGTAAAGAGATTCTTCTGTATAAGCTCTGCACTCAGCTGTTTCAAGCTTACCTCATCTTTGAAGATGGTCTATCAGAAGTAAGAGTCTCAAGCCATTAAGTTACCTTTTTCTTAGTGCTAGTAACATTTTGGTCTGTCAGTGATCAATACTCAAACTACTGTAGGCGTACGCCAGGAACTTGAAATACTCTAGATCTTAAATGTTTACCTATGATTCACTGCTTTAGAAAAAAAATGAAGATGGTAAAAGATCTGAGGCCGTACTAGTCACTTCGTCCGTTGGACCGTAGCCTTCCGAATGGTAGTACGCAATGTTAACCACTCGGCTATCGGATAACGCGGCCTGGGCACTTGCTCCAATATAAAGTGACGGTATTGCCTGCGAATCTAAAGGAATGTAAATCTCCAAACATTTTTCGTAAGATACTGTTTATAGCGAGAGAGGGAGTAACTTGAATATTCGCGAACTGCACCCGCAGTCATCCAGTCTGTTATATAACTAACAGTCGGTTTTGCCATTGATCTCAAATTCAAATTAGAAATCGGAAACTGGTAAGTTCGTAATAATAAATAAATTAATATTTTATTGATCTTTAACGAGAAGCCCAAGTACTCATAACTCCGGCTAAGTCAAGTTTATTGCAATTATTTTTTATGGACAATAAAAAATAATAATGAATTGAAACATTAATATCACCATTCAATTAATAATTCATAAATCAATTGTCGCAGCTCGCTAATTAGTGTTTATTGTTTTATACGAGTACATGTATGTATATATCAATCAGGTTCATTTAAATTTTATAGACCCTAGTAAAGAAAAAAGCGCACAAAACGAACTCGCATCTTTGCCTCGCAGTCGTCATTATGACATAACCACAAAATATCGCCAATAACAGGTGACTGCAGTCGATAAAAAATGAAGAAACATGAAAACCAACGATTTTCAAAAATTAAAGTACAAAATTTGAATTAAAAAATAAAAATAAACTTAAATTAAATTAAAAATATAAATACAATTTAAACAAATTAAGAAATATGTATGTACATATAAAAGTATATCAGATAAAAATCACCGTTTCATATTTAAATTTATAAAAAGTCAAAGCAGACCGCCTTTGGTGTTCCGCCACGAAATTCACGCAACCGGACTGCGCATGCGCACAAACTAATCGCTGCTGATAACTCAATTAATTTGTACAAATTCATTAAAAAAAAATAACTAAGCCCTCAAACAAACGAACGAACGAATGTTTGCGTGAAGAAAATATGTAAATAAAATAGAAGAAAATAAAAAACTGCCATAAAAATGTTACAGAAAATCAGAAAAAAGCGCCACTAATAAATAAACAGTTGAAAAAAGCGGCAAAATCGTTTATTTGCTTATTCGAGCGAGCATTTGATATAACATAAATACATTCGTGTTCTCCCAAAAAAAAAAAAAAAAACACTTGACCACTCGACCACTTGTGTTCTGTAGTTCGTGTATTCGCGTGTGATCGTACAGCCGCTATGACAGTTCGGCGACAAGTCGGTTGGGGTGCATGTGTGTGGCTTTGATTTAACTTGATAACTTTAATGTCGTCGCTTAAATTGGATCAAATGCGGTAGGTAAATTAAAAAGTGATCGAAACATTTTTATTGATAAATTAACAAATAAATATACACCAAAGCGTAAGCAAGAAAAAATCGAAAAAAAAATAAAAAATACAAAACATTAAAATAAAATGAAATAAAAAGTAGTGACACTGACGATGACGACTCGCACAGTGGCCGGTGGTGTGCTTTGTCTGCTCGACCACTGAGATAGCGTTGACAGACAAACTGATTTGTACTGTTAAACTTCAATATGTGAGCTCCTCTCACTCGCCCGCATTCGCTTACACCCTTCGCTCGACAACGGTTGATCAGTCGTGTTACGTACAAATTTATGCGGAATTCAAATTACGCTGTGTGTGGTCTGCATTCCATACAATTCGACGCAACAGTGGTGCTCAGGCGGGGACGAGAGTAAGCGCAAAAGAGCGCAGTTGTTGATTCGATGAGTGCAGAGTATGTATGTGTGTGTGTGTGGAGTGGAGTTGCTGATTACAATTCATTTGTTGCAGATCAATCAAGTTTAAGTAGTGACTCGGTTGACAGCTTATGAACTTTGAACTTAGTAACACTCACTCCTTTTAGTCTCTCTGTATCACTCTCTCTCTCTCCACAGATTATTTGTTTATTTAGTGTTTACATTTTTTATTAGAATTGACAGCGATGAAATCGGCAGCAATTGAAATTAAATGCGAATAACACAGCGTTCATATGGAGATTATTACAAGAAAGGCATAAGAGAAGGAAGTCCTGAGCAGTAAGGAATTAAGTCATATGTTGAAGGCAGGGAGAGTAGAAGAATGTAGATACGTTATCAACATAGTGGATGTTTCAGATCCCTAATTCGAGTTGGTCTTATTCTAAATGAAACGCCTTCATCTGTAAGGTATAGTTGTGTATGCTAAGAGTTTTGGGAGCTTCAACGCGCGACAAATATCGCATGTGTCTTGATGTTTTACAAGAAATGGAGAGACCTTCAGTTTATACTAAGCCGCCTACGAACGGCTAATGGTTTTTATGAGTAGCCTTTATTTAATGTCAGATATGAACTCGGAGGCCTGGACATTCCCTGCTAAGGGGCAACCGCAATTTGAAAAATTTATTTTCCATAATATTGAATGTTGACTGAACCAGGACTTTAATGGCAGAATGGCAGCACGCATATCCTAACCACTCGGTTATTGTGACCGCTTGCATGGGTTTTAGGCTGAGGAATATTCCAAAAACTCAATATTCTCTGAATTTTGTTTCGTTCTCTTCTTCAATACTCTCTGTGCACATCCTAAACTACTGCGTACTTCAGCTACGATAAGATTTATTTTTACCTCCAGCCCAGCGTTATCGAACCCACGCTATACAGATCTAAGTCGACCAGTTCTTCTGGTTCGTAAAAGCAACTTGAGGGTCTTGTTGTTGTTGTTGTAGCGGGCTTTCGTCCCTTTCTGTTACTGTATACAACTTTATTCCGAGGCATGACGATGACGATCGATTCTTCTAGTTTTCATAGCTCGCCACCTATTAGAGAAGTCAAGTAGAGCCAGTTCACTCTACACCCGATCGTTCCTAAGCAGAAGAGATCTTCCTCTTCCTCTGTTTAACCAGCGAGTGTTAATGAAAAAGCTTTCGAGATTTTCAAAACTGGAGATGTTTTGTACAACCAGAACTATTCGGTGACTACGCCATCCAAAAGGAAGAAGCGGCAGACGTCGGTGTTTAGCTCATTTGGCAGTAGAGCCAGAATTCTTTACTTCACTGGTTACACCTTCAGTATTACGGATCTTCCAAGGGATCGGATGTTATGGTTCACAAAAAACGTCCTCCGTCATAATTCTTCATGAAACCGGACAACTTCAGCTTGTAAATTATGTAAAAGATGTAGTTTTTGTTGTCAGTCGGAAATAGTTGTTGAGGATAGATCCTGGCATTAAAGTTTTTGCATGTCAGAAAAGTCATACAAATTAACTGAAAATATTTTTTTCCGGCAACTCAGCTTTTTCGGTCCGGTTTAGAAAACTAATTCTATGGATAGCCAACAACCAATCGCTTGGAGGCGCTCTAAAGTCGGAAGACGTGCTCTACACCAAGCAGGCTGTGCGTCCACTTCGAGACTGGCAAAATTATGCAAAAAGTCTCCAATGAGGATTAGCGAAGTACTTCTGAAACAACAGTTGGCAAGGAATTGTGATAGTCTTGATTGAGACGTTTAGGGTTTATGGAGGGAACATTTATCCAGCACGCTCAAGAAAGGTCCCAACAAAATACACGCAAATGCCGAAATACGAGTTCCATTCAATAATAAGTTGATAGATCTGCGACCTCACTTAGTCCTTACCACAAGTTGAACAATTATGCAACTGTTTACCATCTCCGAAGACTAAGTTAATACTTTGCTTGCCCGACTTTTATGGTAGCTACAAATCCACCTGTGTGGTCCTTCCTCAGCTACCTCATCACGCTCTGTCCGAATAAAACCATATGCGCTGCACAGCCGCGGCTTACTATAAACTGCCTTCAATGATCACATTTTTAACCTCCTCCTTAAAACCCCGCGTAAAGAAGAAGAAGAAGCAGAAGAAGAAAATGCCAAAGTGCAAATACCAATTCGCTTGTAAGCCGAATATCTGCTGCGAAAACAAATATGCGAATAAGAATGTTCACACCAATGCCCATAAACATTAACATCAATCTTTCGCGGATCAAATCGCGTAGAACAAGCACAAAACGCCATACACTTGTGCGCTGCCCATGCGAGACCACCAGTGTTGACATGGCCGCAAGCCATGCACCAATGCAAGTTTAAAGCGCATGAAGAACACATATGTATTAAGATCTCTAAAGCAAATGAACGGTATAGTAGCCAAAGCTGAGTGAACAAAAAAATAAAAAGAGATAAAACTTACGCACGGGCCAACTGAGAGTCCGACGGCTCCAGTAGACCGGCTGCTAGGCGGCACTTTGCTGTTTTTTTTCTTGGTCCTGGCGGGCTGTGAGTCAATGTCAGCTGAGTCAGACTGTGTCAAAACGGCCAAGGTACGGTGTATTGCCTACACCGGAAGAAGTAGTCGGAGAAGAAGAAGAAGAAGCACATAGTAGTGCATCCCAGTCGTCGCCGTAAGGCAAGCAGACAGCAGTCAGTGGTGAGCTTCATGGCTAAGCGCCTCTACATTTCATGCGTGGCTTTAATGATACGCTTGTTGTTGTTGTTGTTGTTGTTGTTATTACTGTGCGGAGTTGCATGCGTATGGTATATGAAAATTGCAGCAACAACAACAAACACTACATTCACATGCTTGGCGGTTCGATATTTTTGTTGTTGCAATTTTTTTGTTTATTAATTTTGCGTTTTTTGTGTGGTTGGCTGTTTGGCTGTCTGTCTGTCTGTCTGTCTCTCTGTTCTGGAATGGGTTGATCCCCCATAAAGCCAAATTAATCAATTAATGAAGCATTTAATTACAGTATTTGTGTGGTTGAAGAGAACATGAGCGACAAGTAAGCAATAAGGAAATGGCAGAAAAGAGATCATAGGTGGATTGAGGGCTGACTTCTATGGAGACGCTATGGAACTTATCTAACCAAACTTTGGGTTAAAGAGAGAGACGGCACCGAATATCGGCCGGGTCAGCTCTAGTAAGTTTTCCACTGACAGCTAAAAAGGCACGAGCTTCCCATGACGATTCTATAGCTAACAAAGCTTTGAACCTGGTTTTTCAAGCGGAGCTGATCGGTTTTACGAAGCGTAAAATTATTATTCGCTTTAATAGGCAAGTCCATCAGGACTAATGGAAACAAATTCGTGGGATAACACAATGAAGATCAATTAGGTTTCTGGAATATAGTGAAAGTCAAACGGGCTAACTCATCATCAGCGCATCCACGGAGTCTGCCATCACTCAACTGCGTTAGATATTTCAGCGTGTTTTGATCGTCCCTTGAGAAACTTCTAAAGTGTTGTATCTCTGATATAGGGAACTCAATCAAACTACTTTGGGGTCTTTGAGGATTTTATCTGAGCTGATTGGTTACTTATGCTGAGAAAAAGAGAGGTTATAATGAAGGTTAAGTTTTTAGCTATCCGTTATCGGGAATAAAATCTAAAATCTAGAGAATTAAATAACCTTGGGAATGGATTTGAACATCTTAGATCCCTCCAAACTCGCCTTCACCCTTGTTCATAAGTAAAGTGGTTTCAGGTTTGTTGATCCTTTTTATCGTAACTTTCTTGCGTGGCAGGTTCCAAGCTCAGCGCATAACGCAACCAACTATTTTCCTATGGATGACAGTGTAACCAAAAGCTCCATCAAAGAGAGATTCTTCAATATTTAGCTGCCTAACGCCTAATCCCGACTGAAGAGAAGGACGGTATCACCAAATTTTCCTTCTATGAGCACCAGTTACGTACAGTGCTTATAAGGGTGGACAAAAAACATGACCTACCCACCTCAGTGGAAGAGCGCAGAGACTAAACATCCACAAATAACGCTGATCATCTCCGTCGTATCCTGAATATGGTTGTCTGTAGTGCCAGATTACAGAAAAAAATTTAGCAGACCACTTGAGAGTTTTCTGATTGAAAATTCCATAACCAAACTCGACTCTTTTGCGATAGATGGTAGAATGTCTCCAAAATTCTAGATATGCAAATGATCCGAGGTCTAAATATCCCAACAGTCTACTAAATGTTTTGTTACAGCTAAGATCTCTGTACAGAAAGAATCAGGTGGAATATAGATTGGTGTCCAAACCGCAAAAAAAAAAAAATTGTTTGCCCTGCAATTGTTGATTTGTCTTTAATCGCCTTGGTAGTACGAGGAAATAGTACAAAATTGAGATCTGTCTTCCCCATCTTAACATACAAGACCTTGCTGAATTTTCAGACACGAAATAACTAGCGCAAAACGTCGTTGCTCCCAACGAAAAGTCTCACACGAACAGCTGCTGCGAATGCCCACCAACCGACCAACGAAGCAACCAACCTGTTTACCAAATCAATCGTATATCTCAAACATTTCTTAATAGAGTCATAAAAGCGCTCATTACTGACCTACAAATTACTACTGTAGACGCTGTGGACACGGCCGAGCCACACAAGAATCGACACACAAGATTAGACCGTAGGAGTGGAGTAGAGCGTATGCGCACACGGTGGCTGCCACCAACAAATATCTTTGCTGTCGATATGAGAAAACAAAAATATTGTCACAAGTAGTTATACACACAAGGCAATAGTTACATATTTATAAAGATCCCAGTAAACAATTCTATTAGATCTTAGTTTGAGTTGCTAAATTTCCAGAAAGCAATTGCCAATAGTAGTTTTTGAACTAGAAAACACTTTTTCATTAAAAAATTTAATTTAATTTTTTATTTTATTTGAAATATTAGATGATTTTATTATCAGAATATTTATTTATACATATATACTTGCAACACCTCGCTGTGGCATATACTCTACGCATTTTTTCATCATAACTTTCTTTACTCAATACCTGTGGGTATACAAAATTTGAAGTTTTACCATCGGCCACGCGTATAAAAAGCTTATCTGGTTGGCCATCCCTAGAATTGTCCAAGTGCGACATATGGTTCGCCAACCTTAGAATATGCAACACACAATTGTCCAGGTGCGAAGCAATCCGTATCTAAATGTAGACGGTATAATTCTACAGATTGGCCCTGAGCTTTGTTGATAGCGATTGCTTACGCAAGTCGAGCAAGGAACTGTAGTCGCTTAGACTGAAAGGGAGGAATGGACGAAATAATAGAGATTCGTGAGGCATGAGGACATTGTCATCTTTGTAAGGTCAGGTCAAGATTATTGCTTCTATTACGTTCCTTCGTGATTTTTTGACTACAAGTCTTATGCCAGAGCACAGCTGAGTTTCGGCTGATTACTATTACGTACCACTCTATTGGATATACCAATTTTCAAATTTAATATATGTAGCGGGTGCCCCGCGAAGTCCAAATAATCCAAAAATTCTATTGGGTCTCTGACTGCCTCATCTGCTTCCACAACGGCGTCTATTAGCTTATATGCAGTGTTTTCCAAAAAAAAGGTGATATTTTGATATTCAAAGAAAAATGGAATTTTTGAGATAAAAGATCGGATATTTATTTCAATGTAAAGAAGAAGATATGCCATTAATAATGGGAAACAATATCAACCAAATGGCCGTCACGCGTACACTTACAGGATACAGGACCGTATCCTTTTTATGAAATTTTCCATCACCAAATCGAAAAGTGGCTGCTGTATTCCTTTAATTCTTTCTCTTTCATTGTGGTTCCAAGGGAAGAAGTCGCCAGGTGTTAAATCACAAGATCTTGGTGGCCAATTGCAACCACCTCTACGAGGTACATACCAATAACATCCAATTCCGGCCACAAAAAGTCATTAATCATCTCTCTATAGCGCAATCCATGCATTATAACTGTTGCTCCAGCCTCTTTTCCGAAAAAGCAAGGTCCTATGACCCCATCGGACCATAAACCACACCAGCTGCACGTCAATAATATGTAAATGGATTTTCCGAGCCGCAGTTGCGACAGTTTTGCTCACTGACGTAACCATCGAGGTGGAAATAGGCTTCATCAGTCAAGATGACTTTTAGAAAAAATTACAGATCCTTTTCATGACTTGAATTCTTGTGTTAACTGAACTTTTTAAGCCTTAAGACCAAAGTACGGTGTAACGATGTTTGACGATCAAAATTCCAAATGTTTATTGGGCGCGTCAGTTAGCTACTCATAACGATTGGTTTAGTCTTAAATATTCATAAGTTGTAGTCACCCAAAGCCGTCGGCGACAGGCAAGACAAAAATAAAAGATAGGAACAAAAAGGGGGGACCAATTAAACGATAAAATTACATGACTATGATCAAATATGTACATACCCACATACACACGTAGCCGTGTAAACGTACGTAAATCAAATCAAATTCCAACTTCAGGGTGGTCTTTGGCTACCGTCAACCAAAAAACCAGCGAAACCCTGCGAGCTACCCAAGTAGCAAGTACATATTAGTATGTATGTAGCTGACGCTTTGGGAGATTAGCAGTGAATTTAAAGAAATTCAAATAGTTCGCCTTAAAACAACAACGACAAAAGCGTGTGGAGAATTTCAACAATCGGCAATCAAAAGAGGCTTAAAACACGCTCACGGTCAAGCAGTGAGAAATCCAGGAATTAATAGAAATAAAAGAAATGAAAGAAATGAAATCGGTTAGTGATCAATAAATTCTATTAAACATACATATATATATACATATGCATTGTACATCTGTTTGTATATTTCTTTTACTGCACGCATCTGGTAATCAAGCATTTTGATGTGTTCATTAAGTAAGCGACGCATGCGCCGTAAAATGTAGGTGAGACACCAGCTAAGCTGGCTTGAGAGCGGTTGTGCGTACATATGTATGTTTGTATGTATAGAAGATTATTTTTTGAATGATAATAAAAAAAATCATAATTAAAATGAATGTAGTTATGAATGTACATAGGTATGTGTATTAATTAAGATTTTAAAGAGATTATTTAATTAGGCAAGATTCGTCGTTTATTCTCGCTGCATTGTGGGCTATATTGAAAAGTTAGGTTCATTTAGAAAACGGAAGATTTTGAAGCCTTCATATCTTTGATGATAAATGTAAATAGTTTTATAAATATAAATTAATACTTAATAATTAATTTAATTAATATTAATGAATTATGCTTCGCTGTGCAAATGATGCTCCGGCGACATCAGGAGGTTTCCTGTCGCGGTCCTGAAGGCAGTGTTCCGACCGGCCTGTAACTTCATCTGCGTCTCGTTGGTCCCCAGATCAGTGCAGCGTAGCTCACGACCGGCCGGCCAATTACTTTGTAGGTTGCCAGCAAGGTTTCTTTATCTTTACCCCAGGTGCTGCCGGCTAGCGCTTTGAGTATTTTGTCGCTACTTTGGAGTTTTGCAGCAATTGCTGTCGTATGCGGAGTGAAGGAGTGCAGGTAGTCGAGGATTTAGTCGGCTGTATACGTAGATGTCTTGCAGTGAAGAAGTGAGAAAGTTCGGCTAGGTAGCAGTTTACTTTCGAACATAGGTCATCAATATCCTGGCCAGACGCCAATATCCTGCAATCATCGGCATACGAAGTTAGGGAAACTCCTTCTGGTGGAGGAGGAAGTTTTGAAATGAAGAAATTAAATAATAGTAAGGAGAGGACACCACCCTGCGGAACCCCTTGTTTAATTTTTCTTATATTCCACTGAATTATTGACGGTGTCAAAAGCTTTTGAGAGATCCAGTGCTACCAGGACAGTTCGCGCGCAGGATCGGTTTTGGTTCAGGCCATTGACTATCTGAGTGTTTATGGCGTTTAGTGCTGTTGTGGTAATGTGCACTTTACGAAAGCCATGCTGATGTGCTGCTGGACGCAGGTGGTGGGTGAAATTCGGGAGCAGCAAGGCCTCAAGTGTCTTCGCCCGGCCCGCCGGGATGAAGCTGGCGGCAGCAGGCACGACAATCCTGCGGAATAAACGTTCACCAGAAGTGACGTCTGATGGAGTGGGGAAAGCACTGAAGGCGTTCTCAGTTAATTCCGTGAAGCCGGACCAGTTAGCTTTTTTAAAGTTAAAAAATGTCCGGTGGTCCACGGAAACAAAGTCGGGAGGTCTGTCAATCGAGATTTGTATGGGTAAGGGGTCCGATGCTAGTGCCAGAATAGGTCGCTAAGCTATATTGTTTATCAGATCAGCACTCGCAATTGTTATGTCTGTCGAATCGTCTATCTGTTCCGCCAGCTCCATTCCTCTACGTTCATTTGACAGGCTAAAATGCCAAAGATCGTGGTGCGTGTGAGAGTCGCCCAAAACCAAACGCCTCTGAGTAGCGCACCTATATCAGGGCTGTATCCAACTGAGCAACTTGTAACTGAAGGAATGTATATACTAAATATCGGCATCGTCTGACCGGATAACTATGCTCTGACATTCTAGGGTAGTATCCCTGCGGCCAATGTTGCCATTGAAAAGACGATACTGTACGGTGTTGTGTAGGATGAACGCTAAGCCTCCACCATGATCTCGCTCGTGATACTTGCGGATAATTTTGTATCTGGCCCGGCTCAGAAAATCCGAGCGGGGGGTCAAATTCGTTTCCTGGATCGCAGCAATTGACAGGTGCTCCCGGCTCATGTAGTCGGCTATCTCGTCGTTGGTGGGTGGCGTTGTTGTAGATACAGGCGGGGGCTGCCTCCTACAGTATGGTGCAACATACGCATCACTCCACTCACGGGTGGTGCGCAGACCAGGGCATGTCCGAAAATGGCACCAGCCAGAGCAGGGTTGCACTATGGTCTGACACACGGCACATACTGGGCGGGGGTCTACTAGCTGCTGGGTAGCCCTCGCACGGGAGGTGGAAGAGGGGTGGGGATTGGTGGGAGTCATGTTGCGGATAGAGTGGATAGAGGTGCTGAAGACATTGCCGTGTAGGCTGAGCAGACCTTAAGATGACTCCAACTGTTGCACTGGTTGCACCTAACCGAGATGGAGGAGTGTGGAGTCTTTTTTGGCACACGCAGCAGAAATCATCCGTCGGACCAGGATTGATTTTGACTCCAGTTCTGAAGAGAAGGATTTGGAGCAACCAGCTGCGGGGTGCTGCTCCGTTGGTGCACTTAGATTAATGTTGTTATCTGTTGACCTAAACGGGGTTAGGTCGCCAAAATTATTCGAAAGGTCAAGCGAATGATTTATCCTGCACAGCAAGTCGAACTCGCCTTCGAAAAAGTGTTTTGCCAGTCTTTTGAAGAGCAACGTTTTACCTGACGTCCATTGCTGTTAATGGACTAAAGCAGTAATTTATTAGTTATTAAGTTTCTAAAACTGTTAAATTGTTAGGCTTAAATTAAGTAGATTTAATAAATAAATTTCTTTGGTGTGAAAAGAAATCTATTATTCACATATATTACGATCTCATCGACTGATTTGGTAATCGATTTTTTGGTCAGAAATTTAATTTTTACGTATATTTATTCTTGTACCTAGTTATTCATAGTAAACATCTTTCGAATAATTTAAATTAATTTAACATTACACACTTCAGTTATTTAATCCATTTGGCCCACTGTGCCAGTTTGCATAAAGCACTAAAGTTAGGCCACCCCAAAATGAGCTCGAATGTGAATCCACTACTGCTACAGCATAGAAATATTAACATAATTACAAACCATTGTTTTTCTCTTTTATGCATCTGTTAGTTATTACGTGCGTTTAATTACTTAATCTAAATATCTAAAATAATATTTAACAAGTATGAAGCCAAGTCAACAGCCTCGCGTCGCCACATGCTGTGCGATCTAATCGAACTCAAATGACGGCAATGTGATTTGCATGTACATATGTATATTAACTCTTAACATGGCTCAGATACATAATTATTTTTATATCTTTGTATCTTAATTAAAATATATTTCTCTTTTTTCATTTATTCATAACTACAAACTAATCATAAACTCGTAGACGTTTCTAGACCCACATGCAGCTTCAGACTGTTGCACACCTAACCGTTAAACTGTAAAGGAAAACCCACAAAGTGACATTATCGTTGACTTCGACTGATTAATGTAATTGAGAAGCCTTATAAGTGGCACTCGAGACTCAATATTATTTGCATGCACATACCATACATATGTATGTATGTAAAAATTATATCTGTATCATTTTACATGATTGCTACTTTATTAAAAACTTGTTAAAATCGCAACTATACGAGTATGTATATATATATATATATATGGGCATATTTCACATACAACCGCGTATGCAGAGGTTTGTATGGGCCTGTATATGTTTACAACCAGCCGAGGAATGAACAAAAGTGTGATATTTTCACACCTTAATTGTAGACATATTTATGTATATAGAAAAACAAATTGTGCTCAAATAGACTGAAGATCGAACACTGTGAAAATTTAAAACACGTATGGGATAAGTCTTTCTACAAGCTTATATTCCTCTTTTGATGGAATATATTTTGGCTTACAAAACCAGCCTGTTCTCAGCACTAGGGCTTAATTCAGCAGTTGAGTAAGCATTAAACTTGAGATCTGCAGAATTTCCCACTACAATTGTGATATTGAATATAAGTTTTTTTTTATAATTTCTCCAACACTTTGTTTGGTACCAAAAAGCTCCTCGAGCTCGTTCCCAATTAAGACAAAGTCAGTCTATATAATCGTAGAAAATTTGTGTGAATACCAAATTTAATTTCATTCAACAAATTTTGGAGTGAGCTCCTTTTTCGGTACTTTCCATCGTATTTGCCAATGTTTCGACCGATATGGCGGCTATTTCTCCACGGAATTTCGCTAGAGTATTTGGTTTGCTGATATAAATCTTTGAATTCAAGTAGCCCTAGAGAAAAAATTGCAGCGGTGGCAAATTCAGAATTCAGTGAAAATCAGTTTTTTTCAATATTGAGCGCCCAGGGAACCGTAACTTAAAAAAAAAACCATTTTAGCACAAGATGTGTAAACTCAAGCGCCGGCTAATTGAAACCATGCCCTTTTCACGAATAGTTGGCATAAAAAACGGTTATCATAACACGGTAACTCTTCTTATTGACGGTTGTTGGTTGTCATCTTCAAAGTATATCGGCCTGATGGTCATGCATATTAGTAAAAATTTCACACCACACTGTCACCTGGAATTGACGACGGTACCGAAAAAGCTTATTGCGTTCTTCGGCAGCACACTTTTTATTTTTGTTCCACGAACGTTGTGCTCTGAAAATTGAGAAGTTGCTTCACAGCAGAAATATACTAAGATTGATGCTACGAAAGCGTACTGTTATTTTTTTATCCGACCTTTCTTTAATATGGCCATCCCTGTATACTGAGAGCTCCTTTTCATGCTGGGTGAAAGTCATGAGCAGTGTATCTCTCTTTTTATAGCCACACTGATAAAGTACAATCAGCTTATTCGTGGTAAGTTTTAACCTCACTGTTTACACCGTACGCTAGGAAACACATTAGAAGTACATGACATTTTATCCGAACATACCTACACCGTCGGGGTTGACAGAGGGCGAAAAAAATCGAAAAATCAAATTAATCTTTTTTAATTATATTTCTATAATTTTTGGATGTTGGTCGGACCAGAACTCGATCCGTAGCTTTCCGAGTGGCAATATGCAGTGCTAACAACTCGGCTAACGCGGTGGCTTCCTATATAATAGACCTTCTACAATATTTCTGACCTTCTTCGACTGATTTCAGACTTAATATAAATTTCAGCAGAGTATCTAATGTTTGATTACAGCTGAACTTAGTTATCCTTACTTCACTGCAGTTATAGTATTTACTAGTCCACACTTCTACTTTGTCGAAAAGCAATGGTATTCTCGGCACCGTTTTTTGGAGTTTTACTAAGTTGTTTACAAGTTGTATCAGGGAACTGGAATGTCAGTGGAGTAGAAAACTGTCTGTTGTGACTGACTCTAGCTTTTCGACGTCGAATTTATTGGACCTGCTTCGACGTAGAAAACATAAGAATAAGGCTGCTGGTTCGACATTGTTATCTAGAATCTCTCCTCTTCAAGCATCTTCGACTACCTGTGGGGACAAGCTATTAACCAAAGGTTTCGGATGATTGTGTACTTTTGATACACACTTTTGCGTGACGATTTCTACCTCCTCCTCGATTGTGCGTATGTTTAGAACCGATGGATGGTTTTGTGTTACACTGTAATCCAGTATTTTATAATGATATTTAGAGAAAGACTTTTTAAGACTGATGTTCAGATTTCTAGCTGCAAACTGGATGCAAATTTTTTGTGGAAATATGTTTTCTCCAGATTGGGTGCCTGCCCGAAGTATGTAATTTCGTCAGCTTTCGGAATAAATACAATATTAAGCTTGCCCGTTTTTGTGTCGTAATCTGGTAGGGAATTATATTCAGCCTTAGGGAAGTTCATGGAAGTAATCTTTGATCACGCTGTCTTTTTTGCTTTTCGTAGGATGGGCTCAAACCGAATTGTGGGTAGACACTCATCCGTCGGCTACACTCGAGAAGGAACACTGCTCCCAAATACGAAACCAAATTTTTTGAAAAAGCTCTTACCAACTTGATAGTGACTACTAAGAAATCGCACATTCTAGGATTCTGTAATTTAAAGTTCTTATCTGAATTTACTTTTTTACTTCCATTGGACAAAATTCTATGTGGACCGGTCGACGTGAAATTATCTGCTCACCGTAGAGTTACACATACCTATATCAATAAATCCATTGGTTGAAGCGATGTGTGGGAAGTGGCGCCGTCTTGTTGAAATCAAATGTCGCCGAAACTACGAGCTTCAATTTCAACCATCAAATAGTCGGTTAATCTGGCGCGATAACGGTCGCCATTGACGGTTACGTTCTAACCGGCATCATTTTTGAAGAAATATGAACCGATAATTCCACCGGTTCACAAACCACACCAAACCCTTGTTTTTTCTGGATGAAATGGTAGTTCTTGAAACTCTTCAGGTTGTTCCTCGTCCGAATTGCGGTAATTTTGTTTGTTTGCATGCCCATTGAGCCAGAAACGGGCGCCATCGCTGAACAAAAGTTGACATCGGATCTTCTAGAAACTTTTCAAGAGCGCATAGTTGTACGCCTTCAATTTAAGATCTCGACGTAAAATGTGCCACTGCACTGTGTGCTGGACGTGGTCTGTTCGGTCGAATATTATCCAATAATGAATGCCGGGTCTCAAGATGGTCTATGGTGTTGCGAATAGTCCGCTCAGTAGGCTGATTATGTTGACCATAAGTTGGGCGAAGTGCTTGTGGATATACACTTTGGAGATCACTGGATTTTTATCCAAAGGGACACCCGAGTTTTACATATATGAAGATAAAGGGAGACGCTTGCTTCAAGACCACAGCACCACACCACACATCTTATGATCCTACAATGTTTTAAGACTTCGGTGGATCCTCAAACCGCTTATGTCAGATTAGACTGCAGTAAAGATCCTTACTTTGTCCAGTAGAACGGCTTATGAAAAAAGTACTTCTCATGACGATACCTGGGTGCGATTAATAAACAGTCACTACAAACACATACAAACTACTTGCTACTTATTTTGCTCAGTGCAACGATTTGTAATTTATTTCTTGCAAGTAAAATATATTAATATGTGTTCTAAATATGTACATATGTATCATATATGTACATATATTGAAACTTATCGCCTACAAAGGTATGCGACAGCAAATGTTTGTATGTAGTACAGCAGCAGTAGCAGCTTGCAATGAAGATTACAGATGTACAGTGAACCAGTATTTATGGTATATGTACATTTGTACCAGTAAATTATCTCGAGCGCCAACAACAATGCCACGAGTCACCCTTTCGCCAATTGTGGCTAGCTAACTGGAGAGGTGTGAAATGCATATTAACACACTTGACAAATTATTGGCATACACACGTACATAAATCACATAAGTTTAGATTGCTTACAACGGTGCTCACCCTTCCCCCCTCCGCTGCGCCCACAAAGAGGTTTGCCTTCGTTAGGCGTTGTAATGCTATGCGATATAATATTCAATGCAATAAAAAGAAAACAAAAAACCAATTGAATATCGAATCACCACAGCAGCAACAACAACAACAACAACAGTAACAATTGAGGCATTGCACCGATCGATTGATGGTAAATTTTTTTAATGAAATTGTCTGTTTTATCAACTGAAAAATGTGGTTTCCTATGACTTGCAAGCAAATATGCAAAAAAAAAAAAAAAAAACAATCCAAATGCGTGTGTGTGCATATGTTTGTGTGCGTTTGCGTATTTATTACTGTAATTTTATTTAGCTACTGATTGCTGATTGCCACAATTTATGGCTGAATGAAGGGGCATAGTTGCTAATTGAATGCTGTTATATATATACACAGACATACATACATACATACACACATGCATTTTGTGTACTTGTAACATCTATGGTCTCTCAATTTGCTTTAGTCTGAGACTCAGTTGCAGCAGGTCTCAGTTTCATATTTTCTATTGCAAATTGCATGAAAAAAATATGCCACCAAAACCACATATTCGTACAATTCACACCTCAATGTGTAAATTTATATGATTACCTGAACCAATACTAAATAAATCCACATACATATGTATGTATGTATATACATTTCACATTTGATTGCTTAGTCGTTGCTTCAACTGGCTTTATTTAGTCTCTCTGTCTGTTTGTCTGTTTGCCTGTCTGCCTGTTTGTTGCTTATTATTGCCTGTTATCTTGCTTGGCCATCCACTGATTGAGAGATCGTCAATTGTTGCTTCGGTATTGTATTACCAAATCGAGCGGTACATTTGTGGTTTTGAGTGCGATTCGAAAGCTTTAGGCATTCAGACGAAAAATAAAAAATAATAAAAAAGAAAAAACAACAACACTCCTTTCAAAAAGATGTTGCAATTGATTCATTTTTGAAAAAATAGTATATAGGTATATGTATTTCTAGCACAAAAAATTCTCGCAAACCGCAGACACTCTCGCAAATCTCACCTTGCACATATTATTTACAGAATTATATTATTAGATATTTTAGTGCGAACGCCAATTAATGAGGTTAAATGCCTTTTCACTCACTTTAAAATCTCATGCGATGAGAAAATATGCTTGGAAAAGCTTTAGTCGCAGCCTGAAAATGGTTGTGTGGCATCAACACGCTTAGGTCAGGAATTAGGATACCACGACACCCGATTATTAAATTATCTATATTCATGTACTTCGATTCTCTAATTAATTATGGGTTTCCACCTTGTCTTGCGCTCTCTTAGATAAATATTTGAAATTAAAAAGCTCACAGATATCTGAGACTAGCTCTCAATGGGTTTATGGCTTGGCAGTCGCATAGAAGATACAATATCGTTACCTTCTATTTCTTTTATTTTTTATTTTGTACGATGAACCTAGCGTTAACCACCTTCCACCCAACTGAACGAGGTGCGCGCCTGACAGATAATCGAAGCCAAATCCAATAGACCGGTGATCGAAAACTAGGGACAGTCCATACTGCCCTGAACCCGAGACGAAGCGCGAAAAGTCTAAGTTGCACTTGCCTCTTACAATAAACAGCTACATATTGGCTCATCTGGTGCTATAAATTAAATGGAAATAGGAAATTACTTAATTATTTAAAGCTCGTAGTAAGTAGGTTTTGGTCAGAGGAATCAATCTTTGGCTGAATGACTATTAAAAACGTTGCACAAACATCTCAAAGGGTCGAGTTTGTTCTGCATGAACATAATGAAAAGAGCCTAAATTGACTAGATGATCTTAAATGAATTGGAATGCGCTATTGATAACACCTCTTTTCAAGTTAGTTAAAAATAACACTCCAAGCAACTTTCTACGACATTACTTTCTCCTCATTGTTCTTAGAGCTTCAGACGGGTCTCCAATAAGTAACACCCAACCTTTCGGCTGGCTCTTCTATCCAACTGCGGTAGACTCTTACACTCACGGAGATGTCCTTTCTTTTAACCTTCCCCCGGACCCCTTCTCAAGACCTTCGCACAGACACCCGGGCCTGGCCAGATCCCTATGAGTTTCATAATAAATTATGATACGAATTCTCTTATGGGTTCGTTTCGGTACATGTAAAACATGTGTATGCTATCTTGGAATGTTGTAAGCAGACCGGATTAGTATAGGCCGTTCAGAAAAGGCAGCTCTTGCAACAAAATTTGTCGCCTTATTGCTTGCAAATTTGGCAGTCTCGTTTCGATGAAAGCCAACGAATTCATAGCTGCTCAAATCTACCCAAACTCCTTGTTTTGAATCCGGATTTTTCGTATTTCATTTGCGTACCACCTCATTTCTATATCGATATGATATTAAATGTAATGTTTTGAGAAAAAAAACTTCTTTGTTGACGGATACGACCAGTGACCCATGCAGGCATATGTTGTTCTTCTTCTACTTTATTGGCGTTGACACCGCTTACTCGATTATAGCCGAATCAATATTACCGCCATTCATGCCCTCTTTACGCTGTTTGGCACCAATTGGAAATACCAAGCAAAACCAGGTACACCTGATCCTTACAACGGAATGTAGGTCTACCTCTTCCTCTGCTTCCACCAGCGGGTACTGCATCGAATAGTTTCAAAGCAGGAGTGCTTTCATCTATTCGGGCGACATGATTTAGACAGCGTAGCCGCTGGCTCTTCATTCGCTGAACTATGTCAATATCATTATATAGCTCGTACAGCTCTTCGTTCCATCGCCTGCGGTATTGCGGCCGTTGCCAATGTATATGGTAAAGGACCATAAATCGAAGACTCCGGGGGCTGACTCATCAGATGTTGACATCGTCCACGCTTCTGCGCCATATACTAGGACCGGTATGGTTAGCGACTTGTAGAGATTGGTTTTCGTTCGCTGCCGAGACATGCACTTGATTAGTTCTGCATTGTCATAGTCGGGTAACGGAACAACTTTTTCATTGTCATCAATTGGAACTTCGGGTTCATCATCTCCGGGTGTTTCATTTTCACTGCTATTCAGCGGGCTGAAGAAGTATTCCTTCCATAAATTCAGTATACTCTGCGCAACCGTCACCAGATCACTCCTCTGGGTCCTACAAGAGTTTGCTCCGGTCTTGAAACCTTCGTAAAATCGCCGTATCTTTTCGTAGAATTTTCAAGTTTTGGCCTTGCCGGCCAGCTTCTCAAGCTCTTCATACTCACGCATCTCGGCCTCTTTCTGGTTTTTCTTGCAAATGAGTCTTGCTTCCTTCTTCAGCTCTCAGTATCTATCCCACCCCGCACGTGTTGTGGTCGATCGCAAGGTTGCGAGGTAGGCAGTCTGTTTTACTTTAATTATTATTTTAAATTTTATTCTAAAAGGAAAGGTATATTGTTTCATTGCATAGATCGGTAGCAAATAAAATTTTACGAAGGTACCTGGATTTTCAGCTCGGTGGCTAAATCAGAACTATGTTAAATTAATGCGTCTGGCCAGACCCAGAAGTCCCGACGAATGTTAAGAAGACAAAATTTACGCCTTAAAGTTGTCTGCCCATAGGTAAATTCTTTGTGTCTATTTTCATACTTTGTCGTGTCTTGCCTGGTAAGTTCGTCTGCCTTATAGCTGACATCTAAGTTCCTGTAGTGGAAAACACAAGTAATAACTGAGGGTTCAGTTTGGGTATTTGATGGAGATTGACACTCTAGCATTCTGAGCGCCGATGAAAACAAAAATACACTTGCCCCTGAAATCGGCTCTAATGTAATCTGCAGTCGGTATAATAACTAAAATTTCAGCTTTTGATCGAGTTTTCTTTAGAAGATACCACTGCTAACACTTCCATCAGACTCCGTACATATCTCGACATCGTCGACTATAGCTATGAAGTTGTTGTTCCAATCTTTCTTTATGGAACAGTGGCGGTGCAATAACCGAATTATTGCAAGAAAGGTATGGAGATTCGATTATTTCAAGCAATTGTGACATTGAATGGCCTACAAGAAGTTGTGTTTCAACACCATTAGACTACTTCTTGTGTGGTTATTTGAAGTCATTGGTCTTTAGTAATAAATCAGACTCTCTTCAAGCTTTAAAAGTAAATATTGAACGTGCTATTTCTGACATACGACTTGATTTAGTGGTAAAAGTGCTCACAAATTGGGTCGAATTCGTTCCAGCAAAAGAAGTCGTGGAGGCCATTTGAATGATGTTATATTCAGAACTTAAATGTTTTGATTGTACTTCAGATTAAATAAAAAACATTTGACGTTCCTCTCCATCACTCTTATTGGAAAACCCTATATTTCGAACATTTTTTGAGTGTCCGAATCGTTTATTCTCCTTTATTTGTATGGACACCGCTTAGCCGAATATGGTCGAGTTAACAACAACGCGCCAATCGTTTTTTTTCTTACTCTTCATACTCGCTCAGTGCCAAGTTGGAATCACCAAGTGAAGTCATGTCGTTCTCCTGCTCCTGATCTCTCCGACGGAGTGGAGGTTTTCTTCTTATCCTGCTTCGTCGGGTATTGCGTCGAAAACTTTCAAAGATGAATACGGACGCCATGATCGAAGTCAGCTTAAATTCGGCGGTGGTACGTGTGGATTCTTTTCTCACGTATTTTTTCCACGATTTCAGGCATGGTGAATATCGGGTCAATTGCAGATTTGTCTAGCTGAAGCCACACTTATAAGGTCCAATTAGTTCGTTGACCGTGGGTTTTAGTCTCTCACAAAGTACGCTAGGAGGAGGCTCATCACGCGGCCCTTTATTGCTCGGCTTATTTATTTCTCTTAGTAGTAGAATAGCTAGCGCTGCTGTCTGATAACTCACGTGGTCAAGTCGTAAGGAGTGCAAGGTTGCTTTTAAAGCCCCGTGTGGTGCAGTCTTGAACACATCATTTACGATTATCAGGGAGGTTCTTTGTGTTATGTTTATGAGGTTAAGGTTTGTCGTCTTTCTTTATTGCGTGCAATCATATAACCAACCCTTGAAATACCCGACTTGACTTGACCTTAACCCTGGTATATACATCTCTTGCCCAGAATTACAGCCATAAATGTTGCTTTGGTTCCCAAGTATAAGTAAACACCATTGAGATTTCCATATCTCTTTGTGATGGTTCTGTTTCAATTATTTGATTTGAAGCACAGTCCATATCAGTATGACCAGTTCAGTACTATTCGAATCCTCTTAATGAAATCTCACAGATTTTGTGGGCAATATCATCTATTCTATTTTTCACCATGAGGTGTTTCCTTGCTTACGTAAGTGAACACAGCTCTTAGGCTCCCAATTAAGCCGGTTAAAAGATAGGTTTGGGATCTGGTGATTGAAGGTCTTCTTTTGGAGAATTTCGTCAGTTCAAGGCATTCAATTTTGGTAGTTGACCACAGTGTGCATTCAACTCAATAATTTAATTCCTTGAAATAAGCTCAATGTACCTTTGCAATACTAAGTTAAAAATAAATAAATCAGCTCAGTAAAATCGTACGCTTTTAAATGTCGGTATCGCGCAAAAATTAAATCTTAAAAACTCCTCAAAGAGATTGAATTGATTTTAGATCGAAGAAAATAATGCTAAGTGACAAGATATTTGAACCATAACATTTGATCACAATTTTAGGCTGAGCCGGTAGCTGAATTATTTAAGTTTGTGAGAGAGACTGGTCTCATTTTTTCTTCCACTCTTCTCGCTCTTATTCTTCTATATATGGTAATATTCTACCAGGCGCCATAAATTCCCCACACTATTAATCACCACCACTTAACGTTTGTCCAGAATTTCTCTTCCACAATTTTCAGTGTAAATTTTTTGGCATAAAATATGTCACATTACGGCACAGTCGATTTGCATTCAAATCCTCCACCCAATCCAATGTCAACAAATCAAATTCAATTCAAATTCAAATATTTTGACATTTAATGTCTTCAACGGCAACTTTTCCCACCAATTACGCCTCTCTACCATTAATTCAACAACTTTCTCAGGCCAATTGATGGAAAATATAGGCAAATAGAGAATGCATAATAATTAAGCTGCCAAAGTACAAAAATAAAGGAGAAAAAAGAAAAATAAAAATAAAAATAAAAAGAAAGAACAGTCACAAAATATTATTTTAATTGCATTGATTGATTGTCCAACTGACTGAGTGACATTCGTTGATTTAGCCGGACAAGTGTATGCATGTGGCAACTATGCTGGCGTTGTTGTTGTTATTAGTGTATATGAATGACAATAATAATGAAAGGTACATTCCTATCGCCCAACACTGTATGAACGATCGTTCAATGAACGAGTCGATCGTTGAAGGTTGCGTACGCCTAATCGTTGACGACATGAAAATCGCACACACTCACGGACTAACGGTTTTATACAAATGAGGAGGTAGCCGAGACTATGTATTCCATGCATATGTGGGAAACATCGCAAGTCAATTGAACATTCCAGATGATATTAATTAGAAGAAAATTGTAAATCGCCTCTTTCTTGATGAGAAACCTAAAAGAGAATTTGCTCTTGTCAATAGTAACGAATTAAGGTGGTTTCAGCTCTCAATGGCGGACTTCGAAATGATCACTAAATAAGTGGTGAGTTTAAGATCCTGCCGAAAGATACCTAAATGCTTATTGATTATAAGAATTAAACACAAACTTTTCGGAGGCGGTTTCAACCGAAAATCATAAAACTCATCTGTGGAACTACCTCTTTGATCACTCGTTTGAACTGAGGTGTCCACCTCTGTGATGCTTATTACAGACAAACACTTGGAAAGTGATAACATCGCCGTCATTCTCATAGCTTTGGCTATATGACCACCGCTATTCCCGACTGTAATGCGATTCATTGCAAATTTAATTAACCCTGGCTAAGATAGATATATCGAAACCTATAGAGAAATAGAGCAGAAGGTTTCAAGATTGGAGCAATGTCTTGTAGCACACTTCAACCTGCTGAATGGATGAACTAATGTTTCATTGCCCGACTATGAAGTAGTTCGAATAGCAATCGTACGATTAAAAAGCGACAAAGCGGCGGGGGCGATGGATTAGCTGACGAGCTATTCAGAATATGCCACGCCCCAAGAGTGTAACCTAAGTGTGCTCTGCCCAATCTAAAAACAGAGGAATCCTATAGTCCGCGCCAGCTACTGTGGAATAATCCTACTCGCTATCGCGTATAAGGTCCTATCGAGCATTTTGTTTAAGAGACTAAAGTCCTCCACCAATAAACTAATTGGACCTTATCACTTTAGCTTTAGACCTGCTACTCACCAGATGTTCAAAATGCGCCAAATCTTGGAAAATATCAGTGAAAAGGAGATCGGCACATAACAACTCTTCGTCGATTTTAAAGCAGCCTTCGACAGCACGAAAAGAAGCTATCTCTACGCCGATATGTCTGAATTTGGTATGCCCGCAAAACTTTTGATACCGAGCGAGGTTTCAGACAGGATGACTCTAATTGTGTGATTTCTTCAATTTGATGCTGGAGAAAATAATACGAGCCGTAATAGCTGAATAGAGACCTTCTATAAGAGTGTACAGCTGCTGACGTATGCGCTGAGTTTTGTTTTCTCTAGACTGGATAAGGTAGCGGAGAATATGGGTCTGGCAGTGAACGATTGCAAGACGAAATATCTCTTCCCATCCAACAAACAGTCATTGCCTTTGTGACTCGGCTCCAACCTCACTCTTGACAGTCCTAACTTTGAAGTCGTACATAACTTCGTCTACCTGGGAGCCAGCATTAACACCAACCAAAAGGTGCTACTTTGGACTGAATAGGTCCTAAGTCCTCTCTCAACGAACAAAGACCAAACTCTACAAGTCGAGAACGATTCTCGTCCTGTTATATGCTGGGGAGGTTCCATGCCAATACCTGAAGAGTCGGCGTTAGGAGTTTTCAGGAAAATGCTTAGCGTAAGATATATACGGCTAAACAGCGGCTACGCTGGCTAGGTCATGTGGTCCGGATGGATAAAAATATACTAGCTTTGAAAGTTTTCAATGCAGTACCCGTCGATGGAGGCAGAGGAAGTGGAAGACGTCCACTCCGTTAAAAAAAAAACCAGGTAGAGAAGGACTTTGCTGTACTTGATGTTTCCGACTGGCGAAAAGAAGAAATTAATGGAGCAACGCCTGCGACTTCCTCTGCAGGGAGTTTTAAGATGGTTCTGATAAGGTTTATTATGTTTATTATACTATTTGATTATAACTTATAGCTATTATATTATAGTATATTTTCCACGTATTAAGAAAGTGGGAAGTTAGCCTTGAATCGATTCAATGATTCGGATCTTAGACCTACTTCCTGGAAGAAAAAGTGTTCCCCATATCAACTCTTGCCAAATTTGATTGAAACCAAATAAATTAATTTTTTTCGAATAGATCGGTTCCAGGTCCGGTACCAGGAAAATCCGGCTGCATACGTCATATGCGGAACTCACTCTCTAAGTTTCAGGTCTCTACGATCAGTAGTTTGGGCTGATATAGTCGTATATATACATAGAAAGCTAATGTGGATAAATCAACGGTCCCTTAGATAATATCGTAAGCCAAGCCTGTGAGGTGGGTCACAGGATTACATATTTTCCAACAAAAGGGTTTCAAATCTGCTGGTTCTGATATTTTCACAAATTTCTCTTTGGCAAACAAAGACTCAATTGTTTTTCTATACCCAACAAAAGAGCGCTTGCAGGCTGCACATAATTTGTAAGCCTTACTTTGTCTTGAATTTGTTTGTCTTCTTTCTTCTTTCACCACGAAATTGTTTTTATTGTTCAATAATCTTTATTATTATGCAGTTTTCGTTGGCTTTATTGTTGTTGTAATGTACGTGATTGCAATCTTTTTACGCTAATTTCTGTTGTAAAATTGTTTTGATTGTGGGTTGCAAATTGTTGGTTTCTTCTTTTCATTTTGCTTTTGTTGTGCTGTTTTTTATCAATTTAATTTTGTTATTGTTGTTATTTCTCGCTTTTTAGTTATTTCCACGCGTAGCAACACCATTTTAATTGCTTCATCATTTGTTGCATTGCCTATGCTTTATGCATTTTTAATTAGCGGCACGTCTTTTGGACAATTGGCAATGAATGTGGAGGCAACGATGCAGAAATTGTCATTGCTCATGCGATTTGTGTTTTTAGATATATACCATATATACATACATATAGTCATTGACAAGTGTCCGCGCGGAAAAAAGAAAGTATGCATTTATGGATATTGCGGGAGAAAGATTGGTTTGCTTTCGCAATTCCGTAATTTTGACAATTAATTTCCAAATCAAACAGATTAAAATTGCCGCATGATTACTGTAAAGAGCTTATGACAGGTTTAGTCAGAAGTAATCCCTTTTTTTTGCAATACATGGCTTTAGTGATCTGTATCTTGCGTTCTATAAGCGACTGGATTATACCAAGTACATGTTCTTCCCAAACTGATCTTTCCAACCAAGTAGAGATCTTTCTCTTCCTCTGCTTCCACAGACGGGTACTGCATTGAAAGCTTTTAAAGTTGGAGGATTCTTATCCTTATGGACCACATGACCCAGCCAGCGTATCTGTTGTCTTTTGATTTGGTGTAGTTGTATATCTCGTACAGCTCATCGTTCCATTGGCTGTAGTATTCGCCGTTATGAACTCATAAAGGACCATAAATCTTACTCAAAACCGTTGCCTTGAAAACTCCTAACATCGCCTCAACACATGTTGTCATCGTCCATGCCTCCGTGCCATATTGAAGGACAGGAACGCTAAGCGACTAGAAGTGTTTGGTTTTTGTTCGTCGGGAGAGGACTTTAACTTTTCAATTGCCTACTCAGTCCAAAGTAGTCTGCGTTGGATTTCCAGGCTGACATTGTTGTTGGTGTTGATGCTGGTACCAAGGTAGAAGAAGTTATGTACTACTTCAAAGTTTTGACTGTCAATAGTGACGTGGCAGCCGAGTGGCTCCAAGGATGGGTGCACATGAGTTAATGAGAAAAAACCTCATGGACATTAATCGTAAAAAAATCGACCCATTTCTAAAGCGAATGGTAACTGGTGGAGGCATAAAGACAATGCCAGACCACGGGGTGTAATGGTGTGTAATCAAGCTTCAGGGTATGCGGTTACAGTCGGGGGGTTATACTCAACCCCTACTCTTGCAACCACGTCGTGCATCCTGGAAACGTGATCAACCCTAGGGAAAGATGCAGTAAACAAGCCATGGGAGGCTTGGATCGCGGCTAAAATAGAGGAAACTTCAGTGGAGCCACTCCGTCTTATTGTCTTAAAGGTTCGCTGAAGTCTAAATGCAGCGTCTGTTCACCAGAGGTGCTGCTGAGAGCGGGTGTCGATATTGAAGCCAAGCGGCTCGCTATATAATTGTGTAAAATCATTAAACTTACGCGCCTAGCGAGGTTGTGCGCTGGGTTTGGGACCCGGCACGCAGAAACCACCTCCAATGAAAAGTTATACAATGCCTCGGCTATAATCGCGTAAACAGTGTCTATGCTAGTAAAATAAAAAATAAAAAATGCCAGACCAATCACATCAATAGTGACTCGCCAAAAGCACCGTGAGATTGGTTGGAAGGTTCTTATGCATCCACTTTATAGTCCGGATCTCGCACCTAGTGATTAGCATCTGTTCCTGTCTAAGGCGAACGATTTGGTTGGTGAAGAATTGCCCTCAAGAAAAACATGTGAAGATTGATTGTCCTAATATTTTGCCAATAGGCTCAAGCGGTTCTATGAGAGAGGCAAAATTACATATTTGACATAAATCAGATAATTTCAGCCGTGCAAAAATAATGGATTACTTTTTACCAGACCTATTATACAAGTATAATTAATTGTTTTACTTGTGCACAAATTTTCTTCTTCTTTATGTATTGGATGAGTGCATAAGTTCGTGCCCGATTCCGCTGGATGCCGTACGAATCGTTTGAGAGTGGCGCTCGTGAAAGAAATATATACATATTATATATCGTTGGAAAGGTGACAGTCCGAACTGTAAATCAAGCATAAAATAACTTCATTTTGATTTGAGTTGCTTAGTGAAAAGACGCATGGAAGATGAACAACGAAAAAGATCATATGCGTCATATTATGTTATACGAATTCCGCAAAGGAAAAACAGTGGGCGCTGCAACTAAAGATATTCGCGAAGTTTATTTGGACCGTGCTCCAGCACTCCGCACAGTAAAGAAATGGTTCGCGAAATTTCGTTCTGAAGATTTTAACCTCGAAGATCAACCTCGCAGTGGACGGCCTTCTGAGCTTGATGACGATGTTCTAAGGACTTTAGTTGCGAATAACTCACGTATTTCGACGGAAGAGGTTGCCAGTGAATTGAACGTCAACAAATCAACTGCGTTTCGTCGTTTAAAAAAGGTTGGGTACACTTTGAAGCTCGATACATGGGTGCCACATCAGTTGAGTGAAAAGAACAAAGTGGACCGTATGTCAACAGCAATTTCTTTGCTTCGACGGATCAAAAACGAACCTTTTTTGGATCGGCTCGTGACTGGTGATGAAAAATGGGTCCTGTACAACAATGTTCAACGCAAAAGAACATGGAAACAGGCACACGAAGGGGCGGAACCGATGTCGAAAGGTGGATTGCATCCGATGAAGGTACTGCTGTGCATTTGGTGGGATATCCAAGGCGTGATCTATTTTGAGCTCTTGCCAGCTGGAGAAACGATCACTGCCAACAAGTATTGTCAGCAATTGGTCGAATTGAAGAAAGCAATTGATGAAAAACGTCCGATTTTGGCCAATCGCAAAGGAGTTCTTTTCCATCATGACAACGCCAGGCCACATGTTGCAAAACCGACCCTGGCCAAACTGAAGGAGATGAATTGGGAAATCATGCCGCATCCCCCATATTCACCCGACATTGCACCTTCTGATTATCATTTGTTTCGATCGCTGCAGAACAATTTGAATGGAAAAAAATTTAAAAATGTGGAAGACGTCAAAAACCACCTTGACACCTTTTTCAAAGAGAAACCGCGCGATTTCTATGAATCAGGCATCCGTAAATTGGTTGAACGTTGGGAGTGGATTGCCGAACATGATGGCGAATACATAATTGATTAATAAAAGCGCTTTCTTCAAAAAATTTCAATTTTAGTTTGCACTTGAAATCGGGCACGAACTTATGCACTCATCCAATAAATATTAATTTAATTTATTTGCATAAATAATTGTTATTGTCAATTACAATACAAAATATTCACTCATACACAATTTGCAAATTACGATCACTTATTGTGATTAGGAGGGCAACAGCTGTCATTGTGTCTAAGTAATCGATGCAATTGCGCTTAGCATTTACCATATACATCGATGAAAAGCTTGTGATTTCAAAGCACACCCAAATCCGCCCATGTGGAATTATTGCGGTTGGCGGCAGCGTGCGTTTGTTTCAACTCCCTCAATTCAAATTAAAATTATAGTGATGACATGACAGACGTGTGTTACTCCTCCTACAGATTGCTAGAATAACTATGAATTGAGGTGATGAAAAAAATCTCAACTTCCCTGATAATTAAAACATGCATGAATGGGCAAACTATGATCTATTGATTTTAGGTAGATTTGTGTTGAACTAACTGAAGTCCCTAAAAGGGAAGTCTACGACCAGGAGGGTCTTGAAGAGTTAAGGAACTCTCCAATCCTACTCACTCAAAAAAACAGTGTTTTCACTGAAATACCTCTATCATCATCGGCTGGTCGAACAGTTGGATCTTGCATGGAGGGTGGATCTGATCAAAAATTGATTCGTATGTGCCTCGAGCTTAACCACGATTATAATAAAATTGTAGTTCGCCACAACTCGCCGCGCTCATAGAAGCTTGATTACACGGAGCAAAAAATACCCGAGAGTCGAGCGATTATATTCTTGCTGGAATAAGAAGTCATTTCGGAAGTATACAAGGGCTGCTATATATATTTCTGGCCTAATAATGAAAATACGAATATTTATCAACGAAAATGGTTTTATTGTTTTTCAAAATATTCTCCATCAAGATTTATACACTTTTGCATGCGCTCAAACCAATTTTCGAAGCACTTTTTCCACTCCGATTGAGACACCTCCAAAACATGGTTTTTGAATGCTTCAACAGCATCTTCTGGCGACGAAAATCGTTGACCACGTATTATTTTCTTGATGTGTGGGAATAAAAAGAAGTCATTGGGTGCCAAGTCAGGGCTGTATTGCGGACGACCTATCAATTCGACGTTTTGGCCTGTCAAAAAGGCGCTGGTTTGAGCCGATGTGTGAGAGCTCGCATTGTCATGGTGCACAATGATTCGTCTTCGCTTGTTCGTTTTTCGAATTTCTCCGAAGACTTCAGGCAAACAAATGGTGATGTACCACTTTGAATTGACCGTCCTACGTTGCTCAAGCGGAACAGTCGCCACATGACCAGTTTTGCCGAAGAAACAGGCGACCATTTGCTTCGAAGTGCTTCTTCCACGATTTGGATTTGGCTCGTCTTGGAAGACCCACACGGTCGATTGCTGTTTTGTTTCGCATAGATCCATGATTCGTCACCTGTGACGATCTTATAAACGTCTTTTGAAGCACCGCGATCGTATTTTTTCAGCATTTCTTTACACCAATCCACACGAGCCTTTTTTTGAGCGATTGTCAAATTGTGCGGGATCCAACGAGAACAAACCTTTTTTACGGCCAGGTGTTCATGCAATAACGAATGTATGCTGGTGGGAGAAATGCATAGGCATGCCTCTATTTGAAGGTATGTTACATGACGGTCTTGCATTATCAGTTCACGTACGGCATCTGCTGGTTTTTGACGACCTTCACGGAATTCGTCTTTGAGCGAGCGTCGGCCACGATTGAATCCGTTGTACCAGTTTTTCACAGTGCTATAGGATGGTGCTTCATAGCCATACAAAGATTTTAGTTCATCGATGCACTCTTGTCGTGATAATCTACGTCGAAAGTTGTGAAAAATGATCGCACGAAAATGTTCACGAGTTAATTCCATTATAAATAAAACAATTCACGATTAAATGACAATACGTTCTGAGTGATGTTATGCTTAAAAATGTCAAACTTTCTAATGGAAATGTCAGATTGCACCTGACAACACTTAGTGTTGCCTAGGCCAGAAATATATATAGCAGCCTTCATAGGATCAAATATACAGATCGCTGTAATGAATTTCAGGGGCTATTGAGATGAGTTGAGTTGATGCGGCTGCTAGTCGCCACCAGCACAGTTAGACCAATAGGCCTTCACCTTCTCAGATGATCGAACCATTTCGTGTGCCTTATAAATGATGCAACGAGATTTCCAATATTCGCTGAGGCTATCTCAGCAAGACAGTCGAAGAAATGTTTTCAGGGGCTATTACAACCCTAAACAAATTTATGATCTATGTAACATTCCCCTCTGCCATTTTTAATCAGTCCGAATAGTAAAGGAACATAACTCTCCCTTATATTGACAGTTAAAGCAGGACTTTCGTCTTTGGGACTTTTCTATCGGTAACTTGCAACGGTTTTTGGTTTAGGTTCCCTGACCAGTGTGCATTGCTTCACGCAGTACTGGCAGCAAATGCGGCAGTAGAAATGCACCGGATCGCAATTTCAGTTGATTATGTTAGCTTATAAACTGACAACTAGGCGGCTACATTCAAAGCTGGTTAAATATGGTAACGCCCTCTATAGCTTTTTCCCGAAAAGGCTGATTTCGGTGATGGAATCTCTGGTGAGTACACCCGTTCACGCCTGGGACTGCCTATGTCCAGCTAAGGCCTTCTCTTTTACAAATCAGGTCATCTTATTATGGGATCTACATTTCAAATAAGAAAATTCATGTAGTATAGTCGAGTTAAATTTAACTTTTATTGTTTTATTTCACTCAAAAACGCTCTACATAACTGTCAGGCTCCCATAAGACACTTCTAAAGATATATGTATATGCATGTCTATGTCTGCTACTACTAGCTGGTAGTACTCATAGTAAACACCGTTCAATTCATGATTGTGATGATCACCTTCTTGGGTTGTGCCAACAGATCATTTAAGTTGGTTTTATGGTCGTCGTCTCCATAAATAACAGAAAAGAAATGAAAAAAAAAAAACAAAACGAAAACGATCGATTACTCTCTTAGTGCAGCAAATTTACCTAAAGTTGCTTAAACGTTGCTATGCTTAATTGGAGCGTAGAGTTAACTGACTCGCCTGCCTTGTATTGAAAGCTCAGCACAACGAAGGCGCGCCTCTCTATTTCAAGCTACACAAGCTGCGCTCCCAAATGACACCAAAGTGATCGAGCACATGCACATATGGTCATTGCATTAGAGCTATTGAGTCCGCGGTTGGCTTCCGCGCTGTACATACGACCGACTTCGAATGCAGAAGAAAAGAAAAGTGCCGCAAAGTTATAAGCGGCCGTGATGCTGGCGCTGATGAAATGGATGGCGGGGCTGCGGCGTGCTAGTGGTGGCGACAGCGCAACTGTGTCGCCTGTGTGGTCCGGCGTGTTGAGATCTTTATGAGTGCGATCGCTGTCAACGGCAGACTTGGAGTGGCATACGAGTTAATATACGAGTACTTACATACATACATATGTGATTACTTACTTATGCAGTTGTGCAACGCAGACTCAGTGTGCGCTTTTTGGATGAATTGCGTTCAACTGTGGAATACTCGACTTGGCTGCTATAACACACATACATACATATATACATAAAGGCATACAAACAAGTACGTCTGTTAATCTGTCTATTTGGCTTTGGGTATGACTACATATGTACATACATACATACATATATCTGCTGTCTACTGTTACTAATTGTTGCTTGCAGCTGAAATGAAATTGTCTTATTGCGCGCTCCTTTGTGTGGCGGCCGTTCAGTTCGTATTGGTACGTTTTAAGCTAATCATTATTACCATAAAATCATTTTACGGTAGCCAAAATGCTTGCGAACATGCGAACTTAATTCGTATTTAAATGATGAATACTTACATATGCACATACGTATCACAAATTTACATATGTACGTACATATACAGGGGTGTTACTTGAATTTTGCCGGTTTTTTCGATAAAGAAAACACTTAATTTTCAGAGGAATCTCAAAATTTTTTTATTCAAAGTTTTAACCATTGGTTTCTACACATTTCGCCCATCTCTCAGGCAAATTATGGATACCATTCCAAAAAAACTATTTCTCTTTCGAGGCAAACCATTCGACGAGCCATTTTTCGACTTCTTCAAAATTAGCGAAGCACTGCTCTGCAAGGGAGTGTCCCATCGATGCGAAAAGGTGATATTCGGACGGGGCGAGGTCTGGAGAGTACGGCGGGTGCGATAATATTTCCCAATTAAGTGTTTTTAATATGTCTTTCACCAGTTTAGCGGTATGAGACGGCGCGTTGTCATGTTGCAAGATAACTTTGCCATGTCTTCGGGCCCATTCCGACCGTTTTTCGATCAACGCATGATTCAAATTGATCATTTGTTGTCGGTAGCGATCCGTGTTCACCGTTTCACCAAGTTTTAACAACTCGTAGTACACCACACCACACTGGTCCCACCAAACACAGAGCATTGTCTTACGGCCTTACGATTCCTTCTCGGTTTCTCGATTTTCCATTTGTCTATCGTTCAGCTGGTGTGGCACCCATTTCCATACTTCTGGATCTTTCCCATGGCTTTAAAAAGTTGGCAAATTGCTCCTCGAGTCATATGTAGTGTTTCTGCCAATTGTTGTTGCGATTGGGTTGGATCAACATGCAATTCCTCGTCTTCGAACTTTTTCGCTGCACCAGGATGTTCATTGTCTGTCAAATCGAAATCTCCACTTTTAAATTGACGAAACCATGTCTCACATGTTCTAATCCCTGGAGCATGTTCGCCATAAGTTTCTACCAGCAACCGATGAGCTTCAGCTGCTTTTTTCTTTTGATGAAATAAGAAAAGCAACGAATGCCGCAAATGCGATTTACTTGGAACGAAACTCGACATATTTACTGAGGTAAACAAATATGACGCTATTATTTTGGCGGAATGTGACTTGCGTATTTTTGTAGGTTAATGTCATTAGAAAAAAATTACATACATGCCAAATCATAGAAATTTATACATATTACTAGCGACATCTACTAGTAAAACCGGCACACTTCAACAAACACACCATAGAAATATTTTTTAAAACTGGCTTTTTCTCCTACAGATTCTATAGAAGTTAATCAGCGTTGCTATAGAAACCGACACAGAATTGCTTATTTATCGGAATTGAAAATCAATATCTGTTTGAAATGGTGTTTGAAACCGACTTAATTTTGCTTTTTTCGAAGATTAGCAAAACCGATATTCGAATCAGCTGTAAATACACTTGCGCAAAAACCACAGAAATTTAATTTAATTTTTGTGTTTATTAATTAAAAATAAAATGACTTCGACAGTGATAACTTTTTCTTTGATATTAAAATGATTTGGAGAAGCAAGCCAAGCTATAAAGCGCAAATTTTTAAGCGATAATGGCAGCCCGCTGGAGCTGCCAGAGTCCATGTATATACAATATGTATGTGGAATTTGCATTCTACTTTTACATTTGTTGACAAAAAATTTGTTTGTATGTACATATAATATATTCATAGGCCAATATCGTCTTAACAAAGAAGCCTTTGTAATAGCGCTGGATGTCATAGAAGAGAAGTTATGTCTATCCCACCTGTGCTCCAACTTGTAGCGACACTGCGGTTTTTGGCAGAAGGCTCCTATCAACACTCTGTGGGCAAAGACAGTCTCGCTGATTATAACAGAAGTGCTAAAGGCTTTTGAACGGTTGATTTTCCTAAGCTGGATAAAGTTAGGAATGAACGACACTGAAAAGCGAAGAGCTCGTGTCCATTTTTACACCAAGTACTGGCTATAAAATCCACTATTCGTGACTTAAATTTTTATTAAATTTCCGCTTGCAAAGAAGTTTGCCCACAATTCTGCCAAACAAATAACTGCTCGGTTTAATTTTGACATTTAAACCGATAAATCAGTTTTTGTAACACCTTAAAGCGACATAAATTCTTTTTCGAAAAAGAAATCGATATGCAAATCAATAAACGGAATTTTTAAGTCATTCAGCAGAATTTTGTAGGTTTCAATTCTGATTCTGACAACAATCTGTTTCTGTAATACTCTCGATCCACGCCGTTGTCAGCTCCTCCATGAACCATGAACGAGAGGACCCTTAAGCCGTTGCTCGAAAGAGTCAGTGGTTTGAAAAAGATAATCTCAAAAAAAGAAATGCCAAAGAATGTTTTTTCGAATGATTATAAACATTTCCCATTAAATTTGTATTTTCTGTATTTTTTTCTTTTAAAAAGTAGTGAACCTCGAAATGGATCACCCTTTAATTACTTAATGAGAGGTAGGGACTATAAGGTGCATGCATAAGAGCCTTCTAACAAAACCCTCACAGCCTATGGCTAGTCACTGACGATGTATGTCGTCTGGCGTTTTCCTGATAAAACACAATTCCCCTCTTGTTAGCCAACGCTGGGCACTTCTGAGCAATTGCTTCCGAAATAAGAGTTTGACCATAGGGGAGCAGCTCATAGTGCACGATTCCTTGCCAATCCCAGCAAACATACAACTAAACCTTCCTGGCCGTCAGTCCTAACTACGAGACGGTTTGTGCTGCCTTACTGCCCTTGGACTACAACCGTTTTCGCTTGACGTTGTTGTAAGTGATCCACTTTTCGTCACTAGTCACCATACGCTTCAGAGATGGGCCGAAACTTGGTCCATGGAGTTTTTTCTCGTTAGCGAGCTTCTTTGTGTATCCAGCCTTTTTCAAGTGGTTCCAAACTGTGTTTTACGCAACAGTGTTTGCATGACGGTCAGACTCGACGATTTCCGTTATTTTATTACGACAATTTGCAAAAATTAAAATTATATATATATATACATATACATATATACATGTAAATCATACAACATACAGCGCCATCTATTGAAAATTTGCAACATCAAAAAAGATGCATTCATCCTCTTTCAAACGCACCTGACTTCATGTAATTCGGATTACAGATGTAAAAGTGACAGCCATTTCAATAAAACCAAAAGTGTGATAATGGTTCCAAAAAAAAAATGGAACAAAGAGCAAATATAAAATTTTGTGTCAAACTTGAAAAAAAATTGAAATTGAAGTTTAAAAAATTAAAAAAAAAAATTGAAAAAAATGAAGCAGCCGTAACCGAGGTACTGAAGAACATTTCTATAAATGACATAAAAATATCTATGCATGCGCTGGTTGATCGTTCCAAACGTTGTGTTGAGTCAAATGGAACCTATTTTGAATAAATAATAACTTTCAAAGATAATATAATGTGTATTTTACTATTTTATATCCAAAAAGTTCGGTTATTTTTGGGACAAACCGTGTAGTTCAGCGAATGAAGAGACAGCTTTGAAAGTATTCGATGCAGTACCCGCTGGTGGAAGCAGAGGAATAGGAAGACTTCCACTCCGTTGGAAGGATCAGGTGAAGAGTGACCTGGATTCACTGGGTATTTCCTACTGGCGCCAAACAGCGAAAATAAGAGATGAATGACGCGCTTATATTGATTCGACTATAATCGTATAAGCGGTGTCAACGCAAATAAAGAAGAAGAAGATTCCTTTCCGCTCGTGTAGTGGTCCTTCTCTTCCGTCGGGGCGTGGGCGCAAGACGCCGATATGCTATAAAGTTTCGCTTTGATGCGAACGGCGGTGATTTTTTTTTTAACTTTAGTGAGGACACCAACTTTCTGGGCAGCGGCACCTTCCCAATTAAGGGACCGGACGTTCCGGGTGCATACCCTAAAATCGGGAAGAGGGGTCTCTTGTCCGAGGCATTATTAACATTTTTATTGGAGCTGGTTTGTACGTGGTGGGTCCTAAACCCAGCGCACAACCTCAAGACCGGCGCCCGCTTGCAGCCGCACCTCTGGTTAACAGATGCTGCATTTAGACTTTAGCGAACCCTTAAACGGAATAAGTCACTCTGGTGACTCCAATGAAGATTCCTCTATTTTAGCCGTTACCCAAGGCTCCACACGGTTGAGCTACCACAGCTTGCACAAGAATTGCTCACGTTACGAAGTAGCACGACGTGGACGCGAGAGTAGGAATTGAGTATAGTCCCGGAGCGTTCACTACAAACGTGGAAGTTTGACTACGCCCCATTATTTTATTTCAAATAATATTTTTTTTATTAAAGATTTAAAAGAGAATTTATATCCGCTGAAAAACAAAGGAGTGAGAATTACTTTTAAAAGTCCTCCATATAGGTATTAATTAACCCACAAATGATCAGCATTCAGTTTAAAAACCCTCCCCTTTCTCAATCAAATTAAAGAATTTTGAAAACCTTTTTAAATTATTTCATCATAATCATTTGTTAATTGTATCGGAAATAAAGTTTTTCTACTTAGTTAAAAAAAAAAAGACTTGAGTAATTTATTAATAATTATTTATATTATTAAATAAATATTCAAATAAAAGTAATTTTTCTGAGCAGCGTGGGTTGTTTGGTTGGTTTTGGCGAAGTTTTGCTTTCGGTAATTTCAATATCTGGTACCATAGTTAGAGTACATACATAGATCGATGCCTGTAATTTGTTTAAGGACGTCGTCCTCATCATCTAGTATTTCGATAACTTCATTATGGTCATCAATTATGGATGTATCACTGTTCTCATTGTCATCTGCATCGAAATACTGTCCCACATCGAACGCTATCATCGTCACCATCATAAGCATTGGTAGAGTCCCTTGGTGCTACAAATATTTATATCCCCAACACCATTATAATCATCACAGTTAACGTCGTAATGAGCATAATTAAGTGTTCTATTAGTGTTGTTGCTATAATCAATAGCTCTGCAATACTTCTCTGACACATTTTAGGGAGATCCGCCATCCACCATCAGTTCTGAAAGACTCCAGATCTATATCATCGTCCATTTCTCGACAACGTTTCAAAAACTATAGAGCTGCTGGAAGATAGTCTTTATAGTGTGGTGTTGGATCATTATCACGATCTCTTTTATAAACTAAATTCAAGGCATCGTAATTAATTTAAAATTCCCAAACTCAACTGTTGATGTGATCAACTGAACTACCATATGTCCTTTAATAGGAAAATTCGTTGAAGTTAACCTTAAATTGCGTAATGACTATCGCAAAATAATGAAGATTTTATTGCGTATGTGTGTATGCATATTTATGTATGTATTTATGTTTGCAGGAAGGTATGTATGTTTGTAAGTACCTTAAAAATTTCTCAAGAAAAAGTTTTTAATTTTCCATTATGTTATTTGGCATATGAATTTCTTCTTTATTATTTCTATAAATTAAAACATTAAAATTCTTAAATGAAATAAAATAAATTTATTCATATTAAATTAATATATATAAAAGAAAATAAAATCAAATATCAATTTAAACATATTTAATGGAAAATAAATACAACAAAATAAAATAAAATATTAATTATAGCAACATGATATCCAACAATTTAGTATAAATTATTTTTTTTTTTGGTTTCATTTATATATATAATTTAATTTATTTTAATTTAATATATTTTAGTTCAAGTTTATTTTTTTTTACATTTTTTATTCCATTGTATTTAGTTTTATATTATTTATTTTATTTTTATTATCTCATTTTATTTTCATTTTCATTTTAAATTGTTTTTGTTTTTATTTTATTTTATATTATTTTATGCTATTTTTATTTTAATAAATGATGCTGATTTTTTTCTATTTTTATTTTTATCATTTATTTATTAATTTTATTTTTATAAAAGTCTGCTATAAGCCAAATATTTAATTATAACTAAGTTTTCTCTTCAGCTTTATTTGCTGGGATGAGACTGGTGTAGTTTCCTTTTTGGCCACATCATCAGATTCGGCCCTCGGTGGAGTGCACAAGTCAATTATTTCTGTGTTTGGTTGCGTTTCTTTAGCAATAACAGCATCATCATCATCATCCAATAACTCAATTACGTCATTACTGCAAATAGTATTTGCTACGCATACGTAATCGAGAGAGATATCATAATCATCGTAATCATCGTGATCTTGATAACCAATACAATTAATACATTGGCCATCACCATCGCCAGCCCCATAATGTTCGTCGTCGCTGTCCACCATATCTTGGTATAAAATATCTCTCTCTGCCCTCCATTGCTCATAATGTAGTTCATCATCATCATGGTCGTAATTGATAGGGCGCTCTGCTGCTGAAGAAACACTCTGAGAGGCTGCGGGTTGTTGATTTTGCTCGAACACCGATCTCTCTTCCTTCTCCATGCACAATTTTTTCGATTTCTGCAAAGCTTCTTCTTTTTCTTGTTCTCGCTGGCGTTTCCATGCCTTTGTCAGTGCTTGTAAGTGCTTCTCACCCACTGTAATGCGTTTTGCTGGTCTATTCGATCGTAGCAATTTTTTACGAATCAAGTGTGTGCCGAATTTTGTTAGTGCTCCGTATTTAATTTCTGTTGTATCCATTTTTGAATTTTTATATTTTTAATATATTTTATTTTTCGAGTAAATAATTACAATTATCTTTAAGCTAAGCCTTCTCAAACGTAACTGTTGCAGCGAGTTAAATGCGGGCGAGTTTTATACCCTTTGCGCAGGCAGGCAAACCACATCTCCTAAGCAGGATCATTTCCGCGGCTGCGGTCGATTGTTAAATATGTAATTGATGTTCTCAAGGACATTGAGTGTATGTATGTATGTAATAGTAAGTATGTATGGCTGTGGGCGTGAATAAATAATAATAATTTTGAAAATAAAGAATGATCGTATAGCGTTACAGGATAATATTAACCCTTTTAAAAGCAATGTAGAAATTATGCATTGTTCTTGTAAGACAACAATACAGTGGAAAATTGCTTTGTATTAGTTGTCATAAAGAAACTGATGTGTTAATTGTTTCTTAAAACAGCAACTAATTTTTTTTTTTAGAAACTTAAATTTGACTTTTGTAATCTTGCGTTAACTTTTTCTATTATGTTTTACCGATTTACTAAATTTTATTTTGTTTTATGTTATTTAATTATTTTCTTCTTCTTCCTTAGTGGCACAACGATTGTAGCCGAGGTAACTAATATAAAAAAAATAATAAAATGGCGTTAAATGAAGTAAAGGATATAAATAAAATAAAATAAAAAATAAAATTAAATGAAGTTGAAATAAAAAACATTAAATACATATATCCTGAATATAGAAAAAAAACTAAACGTAAATTTCAGAGATTTTGAGCGCCCCGTCTAATGAAACAATTAACACATCAGTTTCTTTATGACAACTAATACAAAGCAATTTTCCACTGTATTGTTGTCTTACAAGAACAATGCATAATTTCTACATTGCTTTTGAAAGGGTTAATATTATCCTGTAACGCTATACGATCATTCTTTATTTTAAAAATTATTATTATTTATTCATGCCCACAGCTATACATACATACATACGATTACATACATACATACGTATATATCCTTTACTTCATTTAACGCCATTTTATTATTTTTTTATATTAGTTACCTCGGCTACAATCGTTGTGGCACTAAGGAAGAAGAAGAAAATAATTAAATAACATAAAACAAAATAAAATTTAGTAAATCGGTAAAACATAATAGAAAAAGTTAACGCAAGATTACAAAAGTCAAATTTAAGTTTCTAAAAAAAAAAATTAGTTGCTGTTTTAAGAAACAATTAACACATCAGTTTCTTTATGACAACTAATACAAAGCAATTTTCCACTGTACTGTTGTCTTACAAGAACAATGCATAATTTCTACATTGCTTTTGAAAGGGTTAATATTATCCTGTAACGCTATACGATCATTCTTTATTTTAAAAATTATTATTATTTATTCATTCCCACAGCTATACATACATACATACGATTACATACATACATACGTATATATCCTTTACTTCATTTAACGCCATTTTATTATTTTTTTATATTAGTTACCTCGGCTACAATCGTTGTGGCACTAAGGAAGAAGAAGAAAATAATTAAATAACATAAAACAAAATAAAATTTAGTAAATCGGTAAAACATAATAGAAAAAGTTAACGCAAGATTACAAAAGTCAAATTTAAGTTTCTAAAAATAAAAAATTAGTTGCTGTTTTAAGAAACAATTAACACATCAGTTTCTTTATGACAACTAATACAAAGCAATTTTCCACTGTATTGTTGTCTTACAAGAACAATGCATAATTTCTACATTGCTTTTGAAAGGGTTAATATTATCCTGTAACGCTATACGATCATTCTTTATTTTAAAAATTATTATTATTTATTCATGCCCACAGCTATACATACATACATACGATTACATACATACATACGTATATATCCTTTACTTCATTTAACGCCATTTTATTATTTTTTTTATATTAGTTACCTCGGCTACAATCGTTGTGGCACTAAGGAAGAAGAAGAAAATAATTAAATAACATAAAACAAAATAAAATTTAGTAAATCGGTAAAACATAATAGAAAAAGTTAACGCAAGATTACAAAAGTCAAATTTAAGTTTCTAAAAATAAAAAATTAGTTGCTGTTTTAAGAAACAATTAACACATCAGTTTCTTTATGACAACTAATACAAAGCAATTTTCCACTGTACTGTTGTCTTACAAGAACAATGCATAATTTCTACATTGCTTTTGAAAGGGTTAATATTATCCTGTAACGCTATACGATCATTCTTTATTTTAAAAATTATTATTATTTATTCATGCCCACAGCTATACATACATACATACGATTACATACATACATACGTATATATCCTTTACTTCATTTAACGCCATTTTATTATTTTTTTATATTAGTTACCTCGGCTACAATCGTTGTGGCACTAAGGAAGAAGAAGAAAATAATTAAATAACATAAAACAAAATAAAATTTAGTAAATCGGAAAACATAATAGAAAAAGTTAACGCAAGATTACAAAAGTCAAATTTAAGTTTCTAAAAAAAAAAATTAGTTGCTGTTTTAAGAAACAATTAACACATCAGTTTCTTTATGACAACTAATACAAAGCAATTTTCCACTGTACTGTTGTCTTACAAGAACAATGCATAATTTCTACATTGCTTTTGAAAGGGTTAATATTATCCTGTAACGCTATACGATCATTCTTTATTTTAAAAATTATTATTATTTATTCATTCCCACAGCTATACATACATACATACGATTACATACATACATACGTATATATCCTTTACTTCATTTAACGCCATTTTATTATTTTTTTATATTAGTTACCTCGGCTACAATCGTTGTGGCACTAAGGAAGAAGAAGAAAATAATTAAATAACATAAAACAAAATAAAATTTAGTAAATCGGTAAAACATAATAGAAAAAGTTAACGCAAGATTACAAAAGTCAAATTTAAGTTTCTAAAAATAAAAAATTAGTTGCTGTTTTAAGAAACAATTAACACATCAGTTTCTTTATGACAACTAATACAAAGCAATTTTCCACTGTACTGTTGTCTTACAAGAACAATGCATAATTTCTACATTGCTTTTGAAAGGGTTAATATTATCCTGTAACGCTATACGATCATTCTTTATTTTAAAAATTATTATTATTTATTCATGCCCACAGCTATACATACATACATACGATTACATACATACATACGTATATATCCTTTACTTCATTTAACGCCATTTTATTATTTTTTTATATTAGTTACCTCGGCTACAATCGTTGTGGCACTAAGGAAGAAGAAGAAAATAATTAAATAACATAAAACAAAATAAAATTTAGTAAATCGGTAAAACATAATAGAAAAAGTTAACGCAAGATTACAAAAGTCAAATTTAAGTTTCTAAAAAAAAAAATTAGTTGCTGTTTTAAGAAACAATTAACACATCAGTTTCTTTATGACAACTAATACAAAGCAATTTTCCACTGTACTGTTGTCTTACAAGAACAATGCATAATTTCTACATTGCTTTTGAAAGGGTTAATATTATCCTGTAACGCTATACGATCATTCTTTATTTTAAAAATTATTATTATTTATTCATGCCCACAGCTATACATACATACATACGATTACATACATACATACGTATATATCCTTTACTTCATTTAACGCCATTTTATTATTTTTTTATATTAGTTACCTCGGCTACAATCGTTGTGGCACTAAGGAAGAAGAAGAAAATAATTAAATAACATAAAACAAAATAAAATTTAGTAAATCGGTAAAACATAATAGAAAAAGTTAACGCAAGATTACAAAAGTCAAATTTAAGTTTCTAAAAATAAAAAATTAGTTGCTGTTTTAAGAAACAATTAACACATCAGTTTCTTTATGACAACTAATACAAAGCAATTTTCCACTGTACTGTTGTCTTACAAGAACAATGCATAATTTCTACATTGCTTTTGAAAGGGTTAATATTATCCTGTAACGCTATACGATCATTCTTTATTTTAAAAATTATTATTATTTATTCATGCCCACAGCTATACATACATACATACGATTACATACATACATACGTATATATCCTTTACTTCATTTAACGCCATTTTATTATTTTTTTTAATTAGTTACCTCGGCTACAATCGTTGTGGCACTAAGGAAGAAGAAGAAAATAATTAAATAACATAAAACAAAATAAAATTTAGTAAATCGGTAAAACATAATAGAAAAAGTTAACGCAAGATTACAAAAGTCAAATTTAAGTTTCTAAAAAAAAAAATTAGTTGCTGTTTTAAGAAACAATTAACACATCAGTTTCTTTATGACAACTAATACAAAGCAATTTTCCACTGTACTGTTGTCTTACAAGAACAATGCATAATTTCTACATTGCTTTTGAAAGGGTTAATATTATCCTGTAACGCTATACGATCATTCTTTATTTTAAAAATTATTATTATTTATTCATGCCCACAGCTATACATACATACATACGATTACATACATACATACGTATATATCCTTTACTTCATTTAACGCCATTTTATTATTTTTTTTATATTAGTTACCTCGGCTACAATCGTTGTGCCACTAAGGAAGAAGAAGAAAATAATTAAATAACATAAAACAAAATAAAATTTAGTAAATCGGTAAAACATAATAGAAAAAGTTAACGCAAGATTACAAAAGTCAAATTTAAGTTTCTAAAAATAAAAAATTAGTTGCTGTTTTAAGAAACAATTAACACATCAGTTTCTTTATGACAACTAATACAAAGCAATTTTCCACTGTATTGTTGTCTTACAAGAACAATGCATAATTTCTACATTGCTTTTGAAAGGGTTAATATTATCCTGTAACGCTATACGATCATTCTTTATTTTAAAAATTATTATTATTTATTCATGCCCACAGCTATACATACATACATACGATTACATACATACATACGTATATATCCTTTACTTCATTTAACGCCATTTTATTATTTTTTTTATATTAGTTACCTCGGCTACAATCGTTGTGGCACTAAGGAAGAAGAAGAAAATAATTAAATAACATAAAACAAAATAAAATTTAGTAAATCGGTAAAACATAATAGAAAAAGTTAACGCAAGATTACAAAAGTCAAATTTAAGTTTCTAAAAATAAAAAATTAGTTGCTGTTTTAAGAAACAATTAACACATCAGTTTCTTTATGACAACTAATACAAAGCAATTTTCCACTGTACTGTTGTCTTACAAGAACAATGCATAATTTCTACATTGCTTTTGAAAGGGTTAATATTATCCTGTAACGCTATACGATCATTCTTTATTTTAAAAATTATTATTATTTATTCATGCCCACAGCTATACATACATACATACGATTACATACATACATACGTATATATCCTTTACTTCATTTAACGCCATTTTATTATTTTTTTATATTAGTTACCTCGGCTACAATCGTTGTGGCACTAAGGAAGAAGAAGAAAATAATTAAATAACATAAAACAAAATAAAATTTAGTAAATCGGTAAAACATAATAGAAAAAGTTAACGCAAGATTACAAAAGTCAAATTTAAGTTTCTAAAAAAAAAAATTAGTTGCTGTTTTAAGAAACAATTAACACATCAGTTTCTTTATGACAACTAATACAAAGCAATTTTCCACTGTACTGTTGTCTTACAAGAACAATGCATAATTTCTACATTGCTTTTGAAAGGGTTAATATTATCCTGTAACGCTATACGATCATTCTTTATTTTAAAAATTATTATTATTTATTCATTCCCACAGCTATACATACATACATACGATTACATACATACATACGTATATATCCTTTACTTCATTTAACGCCATTTTATTATTTTTTTATATTAGTTACCTCGGCTACAATCGTTGTGGCACTAAGGAAGAAGAAGAAAATAATTAAATAACATAAAACAAAATAAAATTTAGTAAATCGGTAAAACATAATAGAAAAAGTTAACGCAAGATTACAAAAGTCAAATTTAAGTTTCTAAAAATAAAAAATTAGTTGCTGTTTTAAGAAACAATTAACACATCAGTTTCTTTATGACAACTAATACAAAGCAATTTTCCACTGTACTGTTGTCTTACAAGAACAATGCATAATTTCTACATTGCTTTTGAAAGGGTTAATATTATCCTGTAACGCTATACGATCATTCTTTATTTTAAAAATTATTATTATTTATTCATGCCCACAGCTATACATACATACATACGATTACATACATACATATGTACGTATATATCCTTTACTTCATTTAACGCCATTTTATTATTTTTTTATATTAGTTACCTCGGCTACAATCGTTGTGGCACTAAGGAAGAAGAAGAAAATAATTAAATAACATAAAACAAAATAAAATTTAGTAAATCGGTAAAACATAATAGAAAAAGTTAACGCAAGATTACAAAAGTCAAATTTAAGTTTCTAAAAAAAAAAATTAGTTGCTGTTTTAAGAAACAATTAACACATCAGTTTCTTTATGACAACTAATACAAAGCAATTTTCCACTGTACTGTTGTCTTACAAGAACAATGCATAATTTCTACATTGCTTTTGAAAGGGTTAATATTATCCTGTAACGCTATACGATCATTCTTTATTTTAAAAATTATTATTATTTATTCATGCCCACAGCTATACATACATACATACGATTACATACATACATACGTATATATCCTTTACTTCATTTAACGCCATTTTATTATTTTTTTATATTAGTTACCTCGGCTACAATCGTTGTGGCACTAAGGAAGAAGAAGAAAATAATTAAATAACATAAAACAAAATAAAATTTAGTAAATCGGTAAAACATAATAGAAAAAGTTAACGCAAGATTACAAAAGTCAAATTTAAGTTTCTAAAAATAAAAAATTAGTTGCTGTTTTAAGAAACAATTAACACATCAGTTTCTTTATGACAACTAATACAAAGCAATTTTCCACTGTACTGTTGTCTTACAAGAACAATGCATAATTTCTACATTGCTTTTGAAAGGGTTAATATTATCCTGTAACGCTATACGATCATTCTTTATTTTAAAAATTATTATTATTTATTCATGCCCACAGCTATACATACATACATACGATTACATACATACATACGTATATATCCTTTACTTCATTTAACGCCATTTTATTATTTTTTTTAATTAGTTACCTCGGCTACAATCGTTGTGGCACTAAGGAAGAAGAAGAAAATAATTAAATAACATAAAACAAAATAAAATTTAGTAAATCGGTAAAACATAATAGAAAAAGTTAACGCAAGATTACAAAAGTCAAATTTAAGTTTCTAAAAAAAAAAATTAGTTGCTGTTTTAAGAAACAATTAACACATCAGTTTCTTTATGACAACTAATACAAAGCAATTTTCCACTGTATTGTTGTCTTACAAGAACAATGCATAATTTCTACATTGCTTTTGAAAGGGTTAATATTATCCTGTAACGCTATACGATCATTCTTTATTTTAAAAATTATTATTATTTATTCATGCCCACAGCTATACATACATACATACGATTACATACATACATACGTATATATCCTTTACTTCATTTAACGCCATTTTATTATTTTTTTTATATTAGTTACCTCGGCTACAATCGTTGTGGCACTAAGGAAGAAGAAGAAAATAATTAAATAACATAAAACAAAATAAAATTTAGTAAATCGGTAAAACATAATAGAAAAAGTTAACGCAAGATTACAAAAGTCAAATTTAAGTTTCTAAAAATAAAAAATTAGTTGCTGTTTTAAGAAACAATTAACACATCAGTTTCTTTATGACAACTAATACAAAGCAATTTTCCACTGTACTGTTGTCTTACAAGAACAATGCATAATTTCTACATTGCTTTTGAAAGGGTTAATATTATCCTGTAACGCTATACGATCATTCTTTATTTTAAAAATTATTATTATTTATTCATGCCCACAGCTATACATACATACATACGATTACATACATACATACGTATATATCCTTTACTTCATTTAACGCCATTTTATTATTTTTTTTATATTAGTTACCTCGGCTACAATCGTTGTGGCACTAAGGAAGAAGAAGAAAATAATTAAATAACATAAAACAAAATAAAATTTAGTAAATCGGTAAAACATAATAGAAAAAATTAACGCAAGATTACAAAAGTCAAATTTAAGTTTCTAAAAATAAAAAATTAGTTGCTGTTTTAAGAAACAATTAACACATCAGTTTCTTTATGACAACTATTACAAAGCAATTTTCCACTGTACTGTTGTCTTACAAGAACAATGCATAATTTCTACATTGCTTTTGAAAGGGTTAATATTATCCTGTAACGCTATACGATCATTCTTTATTTTAAAAATTATTATTATTTATTCATGCCCACAGCTATACATACATACATACGATTACATACATACATACGTATATATCCTTTACTTCATTTAACGCCATTTTATTATTTTTTTTATATTAGTTACCTCGGCTACAATCGTTGTGGCACTAAGGAAGAAGAAGAAAATAATTAAATAACATAAAACAAAATAAAATTTAGTAAATCGGTAAAACATAATAGAAAAAGTTAACGCAAGATTACAAAAGTCAAATTTAAGTTTCTAAAAATAAAAAATTAGTTGCTGTTTTAAGAAACAATTAACACATCAGTTTCTTTATGACAACTAATACAAAGCAATTTTCCACTGTATTGTTGTCTTACAAGAACAATGCATAATTTCTACATTGCTTTTGAAAGGGTTAATATTATCCTGTAACGCTATACGATCATTCTTTATTTTAAAAATTATTATTATTTATTCATGCCCACAGCTATACATACATACATACGATTACATACATACATACGTATATATCCTTTACTTCATTTAACGCCATTTTATTATTTTTTTTATATTAGTTACCTCGGCTACAATCGTTGTGGCACTAAGGAAGAAGAAGAAAATAATTAAATAACATAAAACAAAATAAAATTTAGTAAATCGGTAAAACATAATAGAAAAAGTTAACGCAAGATTACAAAAGTCAAATTTAAGTTTCTAAAAATAAAAAATTAGTTGCTGTTTTAAGAAACAATTAACACATCAGTTTCTTTATGACAACTAATACAAAGCAATTTTCCACTGTACTGTTGTCTTACAAGAACAATGCATAATTTCTACATTGCTTTTGAAAGGGTTAATATTATCCTGTAACGCTATACGATCATTCTTTATTTTAAAAATTATTATTATTTATTCATGCCCACAGCTATACATACATACATACGATTACATACATACATACGTATATATCCTTTACTTCATTTAACGCCATTTTATTATTTTTTTTATATTAGTTACCTCGGCTACAATCGTTGTGGCACTAAGGAAGAAGAAGAAAATAATTAAATAACATAAAACAAAATAAAATTTAGTAAATCGGTAAAACATAATAGAAAAAGTTAACGCAAGATTACAAAAGTCAAATTTAAGTTTCTAAAAATAAAAAATTAGTTGCTGTTTTAAGAAACAATTAACACATCAGTTTCTTTATGACAACTAATACAAAGCAATTTTCCACTGTATTGTTGTCTTACAAGAACAATGCATAATTTCTACATTGCTTTTGAAAGGGTTAATATTATCCTGTAACGCTATACGATCATTCTTTATTTTAAAAATTATTATTATTTATTCATGCCCACAGCTATACATACATACATACGATTACATACATACATACGTATATATCCTTTACTTCATTTAACGCCATTTTATTATTTTTTTTATATTAGTTACCTCGGCTACAATCGTTGTGGCACTAAGGAAGAAGAAGAAAATAATTAAATAACATAAAACAAAATAAAATTTAGTAAATCGGTAAAACATAATAGAAAAAGTTAACGCAAGATTACAAAAGTCAAATTTAAGTTTCTAAAAATAAAAAATTAGTTGCTGTTTTAAGAAACAATTAACACATCAGTTTCTTTATGACAACTAATACAAAGCAATTTTCCACTGTACTGTTGTCTTACAAGAACAATGCATAATTTCTACATTGCTTTTGAAAGGGTTAATATTATCCTGTAACGCTATACGATCATTCTTTATTTTAAAAATTATTATTATTTATTCATGCCCACAGCTATACATACATACATACGATTACATACATACATACGTATATATCCTTTACTTCATTTAACGCCATTTTATTATTTTTTTTATATTAGTTACCTCGGCTACAATCGTTGTGGCACTAAGGAAGAAGAAGAAAATAATTAAATAACATAAAACAAAATAAAATTTAGTAAATCGGTAAAACATAATAGAAAAAGTTAACGCAAGATTACAAAAGTCAAATTTAAGTTTCTAAAAATAAAAAATTAGTTGCTGTTTTAAGAAACAATTAACACATCAGTTTCTTTATGACAACTAATACAAAGCAATTTTCCACTGTATTGTTGTCTTACAAGAACAATGCATAATTTCTACATTGCTTTTGAAAGGGTTAATATTATCCTGTAACGCTATACGATCATTCTTTATTTTAAAAATTATTATTATTTATTCATGCCCACAGCTATACATACATACATACGATTACATACATACATACGTATATATCCTTTACTTCATTTAACGCCATTTTATTATTTTTTTTATATTAGTTACCTCGGCTACAATCGTTGTGGCACTAAAGAAGAAGAAGAAAATAATTAAATAACATAAAACAAAATAAAATTTAGTAAATCGGTAAAACATAATAGAAAAAGTTAACGCAAGATTACAAAAGTCAAATTTAAGTTTCTAAAAATAAAAAATTAGTTGCTGTTTTAAGAAACAATTAACACATCAGTTTCTTTATGACAACTAATACAAAGCAATTTTCCACTGTATTGTTGTCTTACAAGAACAATGCATAATTTCTACATTGCTTTTGAAAGGGTTAATATTATCCTGTAACGCTATACGATCATTCTTTATTTTAAAAATTATTATTATTTATTCATGCCCACAGCTATACATACATACATACGATTACATACATACATACGTATATATCCTTTACTTCATTTAACGCCATTTTATTATTTTTTTTATATTAGTTACCTCGGCTACAATCGTTGTGGCACTAAGGAAGAAGAAGAAAATAATTAAATAACATAAAACAAAATAAAATTTAGTAAATCGGTAAAACATAATAGAAAAAGTTAACGCAAGATTACAAAAGTCAAATTTAAGTTTCTAAAAATAAAAAATTAGTTGCTGTTTTAAGAAACAATTAACACATCAGTTTCTTTATGACAACTAATACAAAGCAATTTTCCACTGTATTGTTGTCTTACAAGAACAATGCATAATTTCTACATTGCTTTTGAAAGGGTTAATATTATCCTGTAACGCTATACGATCATTCTTTATTTTAAAAATTATTATTATTTATTCATGCCCACAGCTATACATACATACATACGATTACATACATACATACGTATATATCCTTTACTTCATTTAACGCCATTTTATTATTTTTTTTATATTAGTTACCTCGGCTACAATCGTTGTGGCACTAAAGAAGAAGAAGAAAATAATTAAATAACATAAAACAAAATAAAATTTAGTAAATCGGTAAAACATAATAGAAAAAGTTAACGCAAGATTACAAAAGTCAAATTTAAGTTTCTAAAAATAAAAAATTAGTTGCTGTTTTAAGAAACAATTAACACATCAGTTTCTTTATGACAACTAATACAAAGCAATTTTCCACTGTATTGTTGTCTTACAAGAACAATGCATAATTTCTACATTGCTTTTGAAAGGGTTAATATTATCCTGTAACGCTATACGATCATTCTTTATTTTAAAAATTATTATTATTTATTCATGCCCACAGCTATACATACATACATACGATTACATACATACATACGTATATATCCTTTACTTCATTTAACGCCATTTTATTATTTTTTTTATATTAGTTACCTCGGCTACAATCGTTGTGGCACTAAGGAAGAAGAAGAAAATAATTAAATAACATAAAACAAAATAAAATTTAGTAAATCGGTAAAACATAATAGAAAAAGTTAACGCAAGATTACAAAAGTCAAATTTAAGTTTCTAAAAATAAAAAATTAGTTGCTGTTTTAAGAAACAATTAACACATCAGTTTCTTTATGACAACTAATACAAAGCAATTTTCCACTGTACTGTTGTCTTACAAGAACAATGCATAATTTCTACATTGCTATTGAAAGGGTTAATATTATCCTGTAACGCTATACGATCATTCTTTATTTTAAAAATTATTATTATTTATTCATGCCCACAGCTATACATACATACATACGATTACATACATACATACGTATATATCCTTTACTTCATTTAACGCCATTTTATTATTTTTTTTATATTAGTTACCTCGGCTACAATCGTTGTGGCACTAAGGAAGAAGAAGAAAATAATTAAATAACATAAAACAAAATAAAATTTAGTAAATCGGTAAAACATAATAGAAAAAGTTAACGCAAGATTACAAAAGTCAAATTTAAGTTTCTAAAAAAAAAAATTAGTTGCTGTTTTAAGAAACAATTAACACATCAGTTTCTTTATGACAACTAATACAAAGCAATTTTCCACTGTACTGTTGTCTTACAAGAACAATGCATAATTTCTACATTGCTTTTGAAAGGGTTAATATTATCCTGTAACGCTATACGATCATTCTTTATTTTAAAAATTATTATTATTTATTCATGCCCACAGCTATACATACATACATACGATTACATACATACATACGTATATATCCTTTACTTCATTTAACGCCATTTTATTATTTTTTTTATATTAGTTACCTCGGCTACAATCGTTGTGGCACTAAGGAAGAAGAAGAAAATAATTAAATAACATAAAACAAAATAAAATTTAGTAAATCGGTAAAACATAATAGAAAAAGTTAACGCAAGATTACAAAAGTCAAATTTAAGTTTCTAAAAATAAAAAATTAGTTGCTGTTTTAAGAAACAATTAACACATCAGTTTCTTTATGACAACTAATACAAAGCAATTTTCCACTGTATTGTTGTCTTACAAGAACAATGCATAATTTCTACATTGCTTTTGAAAGGGTTAATATTATCCTGTAACGCTATACGATCATTCTTTATTTTAAAAATTATTATTATTTATTCATGCCCACAGCTATACATACATACATACGATTACATACATACATACGTATATATCCTTTACTTCATTTAACGCCATTTTATTATTTTTTTTATATTAGTTACCTCGGCTACAATCGTTGTGCCACTAAGGAAGAAGAAGAAAATAATTAAATAACATAAAACAAAATAAAATTTAGTAAATCGGTAAAACATAATAGAAAAAGTTAACGCAAGATTACAAAAGTCAAATTTAAGTTTCTAAAAATAAAAAATTAGTTGCTGTTTTAAGAAACAATTAACACATCAGTTTCTTTATGACAACTAATACAAAGCAATTTTCCACTGTATTGTTGTCTTACAAGAACAATGCATAATTTCTACATTGCTTTTGAAAGGGTTAATATTATCCTGTAACGCTATACGATCATTCTTTATTTTAAAAATTATTATTATTTATTCATGCCCACAGCTATACATACATACATACGATTACATACATACATACGTATATATCCTTTACTTCATTTAACGCCATTTTATTATTTTTTTTATATTAGTTACCTCGGCTACAATCGTTGTGGCACTAAGGAAGAAGAAGAAAATTATTAAATAACATAAAACAAAATAAAATTTAGTAAATCGGTAAAACATAATAGAAAAAGTTAACGCAAGATTACAAAAGTCAAATTTAAGTTTCTAAAAATAAAAAATTAGTTGCTGTTTTAAGAAACAATTAACACATCAGTTTCTTTATGACAACTAATACAAAGCAATTTTCCACTGTATTGTTGTCTTACAAGAACAATGCATAATTTCTACATTGCTTTTGAAAGGGTTAATATTATCCTGTAACGCTATACGATCATTCTTTATTTTAAAAATTATTATTATTTATTCATGCCCACAGCTATACATACATACATATGATTACATACATACATACGTATATATCCTTTACTTTATTTAACGCCATTTTATTATTTTTTTTATATTAGTTACCTCGGCTACAATCGTTGTGCCACTAAGGAAGAAGAAGAAAATAATTAAATAACATAAAACAAAATAAAATTTAGTAAATCGGTAAAACATAATAGAAAAAGTTAACGCAAGATTACAAAAGTCAAATTTGAGTTTCTAAAAATAAAAAATTAGTTGCTGTTTTAAGAAACAATTAACACATCAGTTTCTTTATGACAACTAATACAAAGCAATTTTCCACTGTATTGTTGTCTTACAAGAACAATGCATAATTTCTACATTGCTTTTGAAAGGGTTAATATTATCCTGTAACGCTATACGATCATTCTTTATTTTAAAAATTATTATTATTTATTCATGCCCACAGCTATACATACATACATATGATTACATACATACATACGTATATATCCTTTACTTTATTTAACGCCATTTTATTATTTTTTTTATATTAGTTACCTCGGCTACAATCGTTGTGCCACTAAGGAAGAAGAAGAAAATAATTAAATAACATAAAACAAAATAAAATTTAGTAAATCGGTAAAACATAATAGAAAAAGTTAACGCAAGATTACAAAAGTCAAATTTAAGTTTCTAAAAAAAAAAATTAGTTGCTGTTTTAAGAAACAATTAACACATCAGTTTCTTTATGACAACTAATACAAAGCAATTTTCCACTGTACTGTTGTCTTACAAGAACAATGCATAATTTCTACATTGCTTTTGAAAGGGTTAATATTATCCTGTAACGCTATACGATCATTCTTTATTTTAAAAATTATTATTATTTATTCATGCCCACAGCTATACATACATACATATGATTACATACATACATACGTATATATCCTTTACTTTATTTAACGCCATTTTATTATTTTTTTTATATTAGTTACCTCGGCTACAATCGTTGTGCCACTAAGGAAGAAGAAGAAAATAATTAAATAACATAAAACAAAATAAAATTTAGTAAATCGGTAAAACATAATAGAAAAAGTTAACGCAAGATTACAAAAGTCAAATTTGAGTTTCTAAAAATAAAAAATTAGTTGCTGTTTTAAGAAACAATTAACACATCAGTTTCTTTATGACAACTAATACAAAGCAATTTTCCACTGTATTGTTGTCTTACAAGAACAATGCATAATTTCTACATTGCTTTTGAAAGGGTTAATATTATCCTGTAACGCTATACGATCATTCTTTATTTTAAAAATTATTATTATTTATTCATGCCCACAGCTATACATACATACATATGATTACATACATACATACGTATATATCCTTTACTTTATTTAACGCCATTTTATTATTTTTTTTATATTAGTTACCTCGGCTACAATCGTTGTGCCACTAAGGAAGAAGAAGAAAATAATTAAATAACATAAAACAAAATAAAATTTAGTAAATCGGTAAAACATAATAGAAAAAGTTAACGCAAGATTACAAAAGTCAAATTTAAGTTTCTAAAAAAAAAAATTAGTTGCTGTTTTAAGAAACAATTAACACATCAGTTTCTTTATGACAACTAATACAAAGCAATTTTCCACTGTACTGTTGTCTTACAAGAACAATGCATAATTTCTACATTGCTTTTGAAAGGGTTAATATTATCCTGTAACGCTATACGATCATTCTTTATTTTAAAAATTATTATTATTTATTCATGCCCACAGCTATACATACATACATATGATTACATACATACATACGTATATATCCTTTACTTTATTTAACGCCATTTTATTATTTTTTTTATATTAGTTACCTCGGCTACAATCGTTGTGCCACTAAGGAAGAAGAAGAAAATAATTAAATAACATAAAACAAAATAAAATTTAGTAAATCGGTAAAACATAATAGAAAAAGTTAACGCAAGATTACAAAAGTCAAATTTAAGTTTCTAAAAAAAAAAATTAGTTGCTGTTTTAAGAAACAATTAACACATCAGTTTCTTTATGACAACTAATACAAAGCAATTTTCCACTGTACTGTTGTCTTACAAGAACAATGCATAATTTCTACATTGCTTTTGAAAGGGTTAATATTATCCTGTAACGCTATACGATCATTCTTTATTTTAAAAATTATTATTATTTATTCATGCCCACAGCTATACATACATACATACGATTACATACATACATACGTATATATCCTTTACTTCATTTAACGCCATTTTATTATTTTTTTTAATTAGTTACCTCGGCTACAATCGTTGTGGCACTAAGGAAGAAGAAGAAAATAATTAAATAACATAAAACAAAATAAAATTTAGTAAATCGGTAAAACATAATAGAAAAAGTTAACGCAAGATTACAAAAGTCAAATTTAAGTTTCTAAAAAAAAAAATTAGTTGCTGTTTTAAGAAACAATTAACACATCAGTTTCTTTATGACAACTAATACAAAGCAATTTTCCACTGTACTGTTGTCTTACAAGAACAATGCATAATTTCTACATTGCTTTTGAAAGGGTTAATATTATCCTGTAACGCTATACGATCATTCTTTATTTTAAAAATTATTATTATTTATTCATGCCCACAGCTATACATACATACATACGATTACATACATACATACGTATATATCCTTTACTTCATTTAACGCCATTTTATTATTTTTTTTATATTAGTTACCTCGGCTACAATCGTTGTGGCACTAAGGAAGAAGAAGAAAATAATTAAATAACATAAAACAAAATAAAATTTAGTAAATCGGTAAAACATAATAGAAAAAGTTAACGCAAGATTACAAAAGTCAAATTTAAGTTTCTAAAAAAAAAAATTAGTTGCTGTTTTAAGAAACAATTAACACATCAGTTTCTTTATGACAACTAATACAAAGCAATTTTCCACTGTACTGTTGTCTTACAAGAACAATGCATAATTTCTACATTGCTTTTGAAAGGGTTAATATTATCCTGTAACGCTATACGATCATTCTTTATTTTAAAAATTATTATTATTTATTCATGCCCACAGCTATACATACATACATACGATTACATACATACATACGTATATATCCTTTACTTTATTTAACGCCATTTTATTATTTTTTTTATATTAGTTACCTCGGCTACAATCGTTGTGCCACTAAGGAAGAAGAAGAAAATAATTAAATAACATAAAACAAAATAAAATTTAGTAAATCGGTAAAACATAATAGAAAAAGTTAACGCAAGATTACAAAAGTCAAATTTAAGTTTCTAAAAATAAAAAATTAGTTGCTGTTTTAAGAAACAATTAACACATCAGTTTCTTTATGACAACTAATACAAAGCAATTTTCCACTGTACTGTTGTCTTACAAGAACAATGCATAATTTCTACATTGCTTTTGAAAGGGTTAATATTATCCTGTAACGCTATACGATCATTCTTTATTTTAAAAATTATTATTATTTATTCATGCCCACAGCTATACATACATACATATGATTACATACATACATACGTATATATCCTTTACTTTATTTAACGCCATTTTATTATTTTTTTTATATTAGTTACCTCGGCTACAATCGTTGTGCCACTAAGGAAGAAGAAGAAAATAATTAAATAACATAAAACAAAATAAAATTTAGTAAATCGGTAAAACATAATAGAAAAAGTTAACGCAAGATTACAAAAGTCAAATTTAAGTTTCTAAAAAAAAAAATTAGTTGCTGTTTTAAGAAACAATTAACACATCAGTTTCTTTATGACAACTAATACAAAGCAATTTTCCACTGTACTGTTGTCTTACAAGAACAATGCATAATTTCTACATTGCTTTTGAAAGGGTTAATATTATCCTGTAACGCTATACGATCATTCTTTATTTTAAAAATTATTATTATTTATTCATGCCCACAGCTATACATACATACATACGATTACATACATACATACGTATATATCCTTTACTTCATTTAACGCCATTTTATTATTTTTTTTAATTAGTTACCTCGGCTACAATCGTTGTGGCACTAAGGAAGAAGAAGAAAATAATTAAATAACATAAAACAAAATAAAATTTAGTAAATCGGTAAAACATAATAGAAAAAGTTAACGCAAGATTACAAAAGTCAAATTTAAGTTTCTAAAAAAAAAAATTAGTTGCTGTTTTAAGAAACAATTAACACATCAGTTTCTTTATGACAACTAATACAAAGCAATTTTCCACTGTACTGTTGTCTTACAAGAACAATGCATAATTTCTACATTGCTTTTGAAAGGGTTAATATTATCCTGTAACGCTATACGATCATTCTTTATTTTAAAAATTATTATTATTTATTCATGCCCACAGCTATACATACATACATACGATTACATACATACATACGTATATATCCTTTACTTCATTTAACGCCATTTTATTATTTTTTTTATATTAGTTACCTCGGCTACAATCGTTGTGGCACTAAGGAAGAAGAAGAAAATAATTAAATAACATAAAACAAAATAAAATTTAGTAAATCGGTAAAACATAATAGAAAAAGTTAACGCAAGATTACAAAAGTCAAATTTAAGTTTCTAAAAAAAAAAATTAGTTGCTGTTTTAAGAAACAATTAACACATCAGTTTCTTTATGACAACTAATACAAAGCAATTTTCCACTGTACTGTTGTCTTACAAGAACAATGCATAATTTCTACATTGCTTTTGAAAGGGTTAATATTATCCTGTAACGCTATACGATCATTCTTTATTTTAAAAATTATTATTATTTATTCATGCCCACAGCTATACATACATACATACGATTACATACATACATACGTATATATCCTTTACTTTATTTAACGCCATTTTATTATTTTTTTTATATTAGTTACCTCGGCTACAATCGTTGTGCCACTAAGGAAGAAGAAGAAAATAATTAAATAACATAAAACAAAATAAAATTTAGTAAATCGGTAAAACATAATAGAAAAAGTTAACGCAAGATTACAAAAGTCAAATTTAAGTTTCTAAAAATAAAAAATTAGTTGCTGTTTTAAGAAACAATTAACACATCAGTTTCTTTATGACAACTAATACAAAGCAATTTTCCACTGTATTGTTGTCTTACAAGAACAATGCATAATTTCTACATTGCTTTTGAAAGGGTTAATATTATCCTGTAACGCTATACGATCATTCTTTATTTTAAAAATTATTATTATTTATTCATGCCCACAGCTATACATACATACATACGATTACATACATACATACGTATATATCCTTTACTTTATTTAACGCCATTTTATTATTTTTTTTATATTAGTTACCTCGGCTACAATCGTTGTGGCACTAAGGAAGAAGAAGAAAATAATTAAATAACATAAAACAAAATAAAATTTAGTAAATCGGTAAAACATAATAGAAAAAGTTAACGCAAGATTACAAAAGTCAAATTTAAGTTTCTAAAAATAAAAAATTAGTTGCTGTTTTAAGAAACAATTAACACATCAGTTTCTTTATGACAACTAATACAAAGCAATTTTCCACTGTATTGTTGTCTTACAAGAACAATGCATAATTTCTACATTGCTTTTGAAAGGGTTAATATTATCCTGTAACGCTATACGATCATTCTTTATTTTAAAAATTATTATTATTTATTCATGCCCACAGCTATACATACATACATACGATTACATACATACATACGTATATATCCTTTACTTCATTTAACGCCATTTTATTATTTTTTTTATATTAGTTACCTCGGCTACAATCGTTGTGGCACTAAGGAAGAAGAAGAAAATAATTAAATAACATAAAACAAAATAAAATTTAGTAAATCGGTAAAACATAATAGAAAAAGTTAACGCAAGATTACAAAAGTCAAATTTAAGTTTCTAAAAATAAAAAATTAGTTGCTGTTTTAAGAAACAATTAACACATCAGTTTCTTTATGACAACTAATACAAAGCAATTTTCCATTTAGTATTGTTGTCTTACAAGAACAATGCATAATTTCTACATTGCTTTTGAAAGGGTTAATATTATCCTGTAACGCTATACGATCATTCTTTATTTTAAAAATTATTATTATTTATTCATGCCCACAGCTATACATACATACATACGATTACATACATACATACGTATATATCCTTTACTTTATTTAACGCCATTTTATTATTTTTTTTATATTAGTTACCTCGGCTACAATCGTTGTGCCACTAAGGAAGAAGAAGAAAATAATTAAATAACATAAAACAAAATAAAATTTAGTAAATCGGTAAAACATAATAGAAAAAGTTAACGCAAGATTACAAAAGTCAAATTTAAGTTTCTAAAAATAAAAAATTAGTTGCTGTTTTAAGAAACAATTAACACATCAGTTTCTTTATGACAACTAATACAAAGCAATTTTCCACTGTACTGTTGTCTTACAAGAACAATGCATAATTTCTACATTGCTTTTGAAAGGGTTAATATTATCCTGTAACGCTATACGATCATTCTTTATTTTAAAAATTATTATTATTTATTCATGCCCACAGCTATACATACATACATATGATTACATACATACATACGTATATATCCTTTACTTTATTTAACGCCATTTTATTATTTTTTTTATATTAGTTACCTCGGCTACAATCGTTGTGGCACTAAGGAAGAAGAAGAAAATAATTAAATAACATAAAACAAAATAAAATTTAGTAAATCGGTAAAACATAATAGAAAAAGTTAACGCAAGATTACAAAAGTCAAATTTAAGTTTCTAAAAATAAAAAATTAGTTGCTGTTTTAAGAAACAATTAACACATCAGTTTCTTTATGACAACTAATACAAAGCAATTTTCCATTTAGTATTGTTGTCTTACAAGAACAATGCATAATTTCTACATTGCTTTTGAAAGGGTTAATATTATCCTGTAACGCTATACGATCATTCTTTATTTTAAAAATTATTATTATTTATTCATGCCCACAGCTATACATACATACATACGATTACATACATACATACGTATATATCCTTTACTTCATTTAACGCCATTTTATTATTTTTTTTATATTAGTTACCTCGGCTACAATCGTTGTGCCACTAAGGAAGAAGAAGAAAATAATTAAATAACATAAAACAAAATAAAATTTAGTAAATCGGTAAAACATAATAGAAAAAGTTAACGCAAGATTACAAAAGTCAAATTTGAGTTTCTAAAAATAAAAAATTAGTTGCTGTTTTAAGAAACAATTAACACATCAGTTTCTTTATGACAACTAATACAAAGCAATTTTCCACTGTATTGTTGTCTTACAAGAACAATGCATAATTTCTACATTGCTTTTGAAAGGGTTAATATTATCCTGTAACGCTATACGATCATTCTTTATTTTAAAAATTATTATTATTTATTCATGCCCACAGCTATACATACATACATACGATTACATACATACATACGTATATATCCTTTACTTCATTTAACGCCATTTTATTATTTTTTTTATATTAGTTACCTCGGCTACAATCGTTGTGCCACTAAGGAAGAAGAAGAAAATAATTAAATAACATAAAACAAAATAAAATTTAGTAAATCGGTAAAACATAATAGAAAAAGTTAACGCAAGATTACAAAAGTCAAATTTAAGTTTCTAAAAATAAAAAATTAGTTGCTGTTTTAAGAAACAATTAACACATCAGTTTCTTTATGACAACTAATACAAAGCAATTTTCCACTGTATTGTTGTCTTACAAGAACAATGCATAATTTCTACATTGCTTTTGAAAGGGTTAATATTATCCTGTAACGCTATACGATCATTCTTTATTTTAAAAATTATTATTATTTATTCATGCCCACAGCTATACATACATACATACGATTACATACATACATACGTATATATCCTTTACTTCATTTAACGCCATTTTATTATTTTTTTTATATTAGTTACCTCGGCTACAATCGTTGTGCCACTAAGGAAGAAGAAGAAAATAATTAAATAACATAAAACAAAATAAAATTTAGTAAATCGGTAAAACATAATAGAAAAAGTTAACGCAAGATTACAAAAGTCAAATTTAAGTTTCTAAAAAAAAAAATTAGTTGCTGTTTTAAGAAACAATTAACACATCAGTTTCTTTATGACAACTAATACAAAGCAATTTTCCACTGTATTGTTGTCTTACAAGAACAATGCATAATTTCTACATTGCTTTTGAAAGGGTTAATATTATCCTGTAACGCTATACGATCATTCTTTATTTTAAAAATTATTATTATTTATTCATGCCCACAGCTATACATACATACATACGATTACATACATACATACGTATATATCCTTTACTTCATTTAACGCCATTTTATTATTTTTTTTATATTAGTTACCTCGGCTACAATCGTTGTGCCACTAAGGAAGAAGAAGAAAATAATTAAATAACATAAAACAAAATAAAATTTAGTAAATCGGTAAAACATAATAGAAAAAGTTAACGCAAGATTACAAAAGTCAAATTTAAGTTTCTAAAAATAAAAAATTAGTTGCTGTTTTAAGAAACAATTAACACATCAGTTTCTTTATGACAACTAATACAAAGCAATTTTCCACTGTATTGTTGTCTTACAAGAACAATGCATAATTTCTACATTGCTTTTGAAAGGGTTAATATTATCCTGTAACGCTATACGATCATTCTTTATTTTAAAAATTATTATTATTTATTCATGCCCACAGCTATACATACATACATACGATTACATACATACATACGTATATATCCTTTACTTCATTTAACGCCATTTTATTATTTTTTTTATATTAGTTACCTCGGCTACAATCGTTGTGGCACTAAGGAAGAAGAAGAAAATAATTAAATAACATAAAACAAAATAAAATTTAGTAAATCGGTAAAACATAATAGAAAAAATTAACGCAAGATTACAAAAGTCAAATTTAAGTTTCTAAAAATAAAAAATTAGTTGCTGTTTTAAGAAACAATTAACACATCAGTTTCTTTATGACAACTATTACAAAGCAATTTTCCACTGTACTGTTGTCTTACAAGAACAATGCATAATTTCTACATTGCTTTTGAAAGGGTTAATATTATCCTGTAACGCTATACGATCATTCTTTATTTTAAAAATTATTATTATTTATTCATGCCCACAGCTATACATACATACATATGATTACATACATACATACGTATAAATCCTTTACTTCATTTAACGCCATTTTATTATTTTTTTTATATTAGTTACCTCGGCTACAATCGTTGTGCCACTAAGGAAGAAGAAGAAAATAATTAAATAACATAAAACAAAATAAAATTTAGTAAATCGGTAAAACATAATAGAAAAAGTTAACGCAAGATTACAAAAGTCAAATTTAAGTTTCTAAAAATAAAAAATTAGTTGCTGTTTTAAGAAACAATTAACACATCAGTTTCTTTATGACAACTAATACAAAGCAATTTTCCACTGTATTGTTGTCTTACAAGAACAATGCATAATTTCTACATTGCTTTTGAAAGGGTTAATATTATCCTGTAACGCTATACGATCATTCTTTATTTTAAAAATTATTATTATTTATTCATGCCCACAGCTATACATACATACATACGATTACATACATACATACGTATATATCCTTTACTTCATTTAACGCCATTTTATTATTTTTTTTATATTAGTTACCTCGGCTACAATCGTTGTGCCACTAAGGAAGAAGAAGAAAATAATTAAATAACATAAAACAAAATAAAATTTAGTAAATCGGTAAAACATAATAGAAAAAGTTAACGCAAGATTACAAAAGTCAAATTTAAGTTTCTAAAAAAAAAAATTAGTTGCTGTTTTAAGAAACAATTAACACATCAGTTTCTTTATGACAACTATTACAAAGCAATTTTCCACTGTACTGTTGTCTTACAAGAACAATGCATAATTTCTACATTGCTTTTAAAAGGGTTAATATTATCCTGTAACGCTATACGATCATTCTTTATTTTAAAAATTATTATTATTTATTCATGCCCACAGCTATACATACATACATACGATTACATACATACATACGTATATATCCTTTACTTCATTTAACGCCATTTTATTATTTTTTTTATATTAGTTACCTCGGCTACAATCGTTGTGCCACTAAGGAAGAAGAAGAAAATAATTAAATAACATAAAACAAAATAAAATTTAGTAAATCGGTAAAACATAATAGAAAAAGTTAACGCAAGATTACAAAAGTCAAATTTAAGTTTCTAAAAAAAAAAAATTAGTTGCTGTTTTAAGAAACAATTAACACATCAGTTTCTTTATGACAACTAATACAAAGCAATTTTCCACTGTATTGTTGTCTTACAAGAACAATGCATAATTTCAGCATTGCTTTTAAAAGGGTTAATATTATCTTGTAACGCTATACGATCATTCTTTATTTTCAAAATTATTATTATTTATTCACGCCCACAGCCATACATACTTACTATTACATACATACATACACTCAATGTCCTTGAGAACATCAATTACATATTTAACAATCGACCGCAGCCGCGGAAATGATCCTGCTTAGGAAATGTGGTTTGCCTGCCTGCGCAAAGGGTATAAAACTCGCCCGCATTTAACTCGCTGCAACAGTTACGTTTGAGAAGGCTTAGCTTAAAGATAATTGTAATTATTTACTCGAAAAATAAAATATATTAAAAATATAAAAATTCAAAAATGGATACAACAGAAATTAAATACGGAGCACTAACAAAATTCGGCACACACTTGATTCGTAAAAAATTGCTACGATCGAATAGACCAGCAAAACGCATTACAGTGGGTGAGAAGCACTTACAAGCACTGACAAAGGCATGGAAACGTCAGCGAGAACAAGAAAAAGAAGAAGCTTTGCAGAAATCGAAAAAATTGTGCATGGAGAAGGAAGAGAGATCGGTGTTCGAGCAAAATCAACAACCCGCAGCCTCTCAGAGTGTTTCTTCAGCAGGAGAGCGCCCTATCAATTACGACCATGATGATGATGAACTACATTATGAGCAATGGAGGGCAGAGAGAGATATTTTTTACCAAGATATGGTGGACAGCGACGACGAACATTATGGGGCTGGCGATGGTGATGGCCAATGTATTAATTGTATTGGTTATCAAGATCACGATGATTACGATGATTATGATATCTCTCTCGATTACGTATGCGTAGCAAATACTATTTGCAGTAATGACGTAATTGAGTTATTGGATGATGATGATGATGCTGTTATTGCTAAAGAAACGCAACCAAACACAGAAATAATTGACTTGTGCACTCCACCGAGGGCCAAATCTAATGATGTGGCCAAAAAGGAAACTACACCAGTCTCATCCCAGCAAATAAAGCTGAAGAGAAACCTAAGTTATAATTAAATATTTGGCTTATAGCAGACTTTTATAAAAATAAAATTAATAACTAAATGATAAAAATAAAAATAGAAAAAAATCGGCATCATTTATTTAAATAAAATAGCATAAAATAGCATTAAATAAAATAAAAACAAAAACAATTTAAAATGAAAATGAAAATAAAATGAGATAATAAAAATAAAATAAATAAATAATATAAAACTAAATACAATAGAATATAAATTTAAAATAAAATAAACTTGAACTAAATTATATTAAATTATATATATAAATGAAACCAAAAAAAAAAATAATTTATACTAAATTGTTGGATATCATGTTGCTATAATTAATATTTTATTTTATTTTGTTGTATTTAATTTTCATTAAATATGTTTAAATTGTTATTTGATTTTATTTTCTTTTATATATATTAATTTAATATGAATAAATTTATTTTATTTCATTTAAGAATTTTTATGTTTTAATTTATAGAAATAATAAAGAAGAAATTCATATGCCAAATAACATAATGGAAAATTAAAAACTTTTTCTTGAGAAATTTTTAAGGTACTTACAAACATACATACCTTCCTGCAAACATACAGGCATACATACATAAATATGCATACACACATAAATATGCATACACACATACGCAATAAAATCTTCATTATTCTGCGATAGTCATTACGCAATTTAAGGTTAACTTCAACGAATTTTCCTATTAAAGGACATATGGTAGTTCAGTTGATCACATCAACAGTTGAGTTTGGGAATTTTAAATTAATTACGATGCCTTGAATTTAGTTTATAAAAGAGATCGTGATAATGATCCAACACCACACTATAAAGACTATCTTCCAGCAGCTCTATAGTTTTTGAAACGTTGTCGAGAAATGGACGATGATATAGATCTGGAGTCTTTCAGAACTGATGGTGGATGGCGGATCTCCCTAAAATGTGTCAGAGAAGTATTGCAGAGCTATTGATTATAGCAACAACACTAATAGAACACTTAATTATGCTCATTACGACGTTAACTGTGATGATTATAATGGTGTTGGGGATATAAATATTTGTAGCACCAAGGGACTCTACCAATGCTTATGATGGTGACGATGATAGCGTTCGATGTGGGACAGTATTTCGATGCAGATGACGATGAGAACAGTGATACATCCATAATTGATGACCATAATGAAGTTATCGAAATACTAGATGATGAGGACGACGTCCTTAAACAAATTACAGGCATCGATCTATGTATGTACTCTAACTATGGTACCAGATACTGAAATTACCGAAAGCAAAACTTCGCCAAAACCAACCAAACAACCCACACTGCTCAGAAAAATTACTTTTATTTGAATATTTCTTTAATAATATACATAATCATTGATAAATTAATTAAGTATTTTTTCTTTTAACTAAGTAGAAAAACTTTATTTCCGATACAATTAACAAATGATTATGATGAAATAATTTAAAAAGGTTTTCAAAATTCTTTAATTTGATTGAGAAAGGGGAGGGTTTTTAAACTGAATGCTGATCATTTGTGGGTTAATTAATACCTATATGGAGGACTTTTAAAAGTAATGCTCACTCCTTTGTTTTTCAGCGGATATAAATTCTCTTTTAAATCTTTAATAAAAAAAATATTATTTGAAATAAAATAATGGGGCGTAGTCAAACTTCCACGTTTGTAGTGAAAGCTCCGGGACTATACTCAATTCCTACTCTCGCGTCCACGTCGTGCTACTTCGTAACGTGAGCAATTCTTGTGCAAGCTGTGGTAGCTCAACCGTGTGGAGCCTTGGGTAATGGCTAAAATAGAGGAATCTTCATTGTAGTCACCAGAGTGACTTATTCCGTTTAAGGGTTCGCTAAAGTCTAAATGCAGCATCTGTTTACCAGAGGTGCGGCTGCAAGCGGGCGCCTGTCTTGAGTTTGTGCGCTGGGTTTAGCACCCACCACGTACAAACCAGCTCCAATAAAAATGTTAATAATGCCTCAAACAAGAGACTCCTCTTCTGATTACGATTTCCGCACATATTTTAAGGATCCCGATTTTAGGATATGCACCCGGAACGTCCGGTCCCTTAATTGGGAAGGTGCCGCTGCCCAGAAAGTTGGTGTCCTCACTAAAGTTAAAAAAAAAAATCACCGCCGTTCGCATCAAAGCGAAACTTTTTAGCATATCGGCGTCTTGCGCCCACGCCCCGACGGAAGAGAAGGACCACTACACGAGCGGAAAGGAATCTTCTTCTTCTTTATTTGCGTTGACACCGCTTATACGATTATAGTCGAATCAATATAAGCGCGTCATTCATCTCTTATTTTCGCTGTTTGGCGCCAGTAGGAAATACCCAGTGAATCCAGGTCACTCTTCACCTGATCCTTCCAACGGAGTGAAAGTCTTCATATTCCTCTGCTTCCACCAGCGGGTACTGCATCGAATACTTTCAAAGCTGTCTCTTCATTCGCTGAACTACACGGTTTGTCCCAAAAATAACCGAACTTTTTGGATATAAAATAGTAAAATACACATTATATTATCTTTGAAAGTTATTATTTATTCAAAATAGGTTCCATTTGACTCAACACAACGTTTGGAACGATCAACCAGCGCATGCATAGATTTTTTTATGTCATTTATAGAAATGTTCTTCAGTACCTCGGTTACGGCTGCTTCATTTTTTTCAATTTTTTTTTAATTTTTTAAACTTCAATTTCAATTTTTTTTCAAGTTTGACACAAAATTTTATATTTGCTCTTTGTTCCATTTTTTTTTGGAACCATTAGCACATTTTTGGTTTTATTGAAATGTATCTTTTTAATGTTGCAAATTTTCAATAGATGGCGCTGTATGTTGTATGATTTAATTATAAAGTTCGGTTATTTTTGGGACACACTGTGTATATCGGCGCTTTGTAACTGCTGAAGTGATTTTCGGGCGAGCTCCTCCTTCAATTTGTGGTTTTGCGTCTTGATGCTTTTCCAACAAATGGAGGCACCTACGGTTTATACTAAGCCGCCTCCGAACGGCTGATAATTTTTTTACGAGGAGCCTTTATTTCATGTCCGAAATACAATCTGAGGGGTTGACATTCCCTGCCGAGTGGCGATCGCAATTATAAAATTTCGACTTAGTTTTTTATTTGAATTAATTTTCTATAGCTTTGGGATGTTGGTTACACCTGGATTTGAACCCTGGACTTCCGAATGGTAGTACGCAATGCTAACCACTTGGCTACCGCGTACGCCATTTATATACATACATATATGCACATTTAAATTTAAATTTATTTTCATGCAATGAGAATCTTGCTTAAAATCTCCCCAAACATACGAAGCACCTGCGAAAACTTAACAAACCACTTGCTAATCACATAATCGCCAACTAACAGTAATTGCATAGCAAAACACTACAAACTCTCTCTTCTTTGCAGTTGCAACTTGAAAACCGCCCAGATTTAAATTAAATTTAAAATGTTTTTTTTTTTTATTTTCCTTAACACTTTTGCTCTATTTTGGTTTCCTTTCAATTTGTGCATTTCTCCAACGGGTTCAAAGTTCACACTCTGCTACCATAAACCACCTCCACCTGCCACCACAGTCTTGGTTACGATTTAAATCTCTTATTTTTCGCTGTCAACACGAAAGCGCGAGTGTGAAATTTAAAACGTGATAACACCGTTGTTCCGGAGAGTGGGCACCAGCGATGGCAGCGGTGGCGGTGGTCGCGGAGTGAACATATGTTCGTTGATACGATACGATACAGCAGGGGTGTGCGTGTGTATGTGGGTGTTTCTATTGTGACTGGCGGCGCTGCGAACACGTGTTCACTACATTTTTTTTTTCTTTTTTTTTTTTTGGCACGTCGCACATTTTTTATTTGATTTAATTTTTCTTCTTTAAAACTGGTGGACTGCCAGATAAACTTATTTGCTAACTTGAGTATATAGGTACATATGTACATACATACATACAAACACTTGTATATAAAAAAATAAAGAAAATAGTGAAAGCTAAATTCTTTACAAATCTTTGTTATTGTATTTTGATTTGTCGTTTCTACAACTTAAATACTGTTGTTGCTGTTGTTGTTCTTCTTGCTGCTGCTTTGGCGACAAAATTGATTTGTTCAATTTTTCCAACGATTAAACTCGCTGAAATTGGCATTAGTAACGGTACATTTCCTTTGAAGGTTTGATACCTCGCCAGCCACAACAACACTACAACAACAAGCAAAACTTAAAGGATATTAATTTAATTTGTTTGTTGCTCCGTTGCCTGCCGTCCGTCTCTAAAGTGCGGTCGTACTGCCGAAGTGACTGATCGTCATGTAGTTTTTGTTGTTGTACGCTAAGGAAACTGTGTAATTTTGGCATTTTTGCACGTCTACTCGCTGTCTTCCTGATTTCCAAGGTATGCGCGAGTGAGTTTGTGCAAGCGCTGGCGCTGGCGTTGGCGAGGGCGGTGGTGGTGTTTTGTTGTGAAAACTTTATGCTGAGTTTATCTTTGACTTTGCCTGCATACGGAGGCGTCGAAAATGTTTTTATAGACACATTCATTTTTATTTTCATTGTTGCTACTGTGGAATTTAATCAATTTTCGGCGTTTTATTGATTGGCACTTTGCTTTGGGCATTTTCTTATTTCTCTTTATACTTAATTTTAATCGATATTTTAAGCAAACTTTAACATTTTTTTCTTTCCTCTTTCTCTTTGCAGGACGAAGTAAGTAAATTGTTGCTCGGATGGTGTTGATGTTTAAGAATAATTTAAAGTTATTTAAATTTTGAAATTGCACTGGTTAAATAGTTGTAGGTAAGTCAATTGAAATACAGTGAATCCTCCCCTAGGATGCCCAAGAGAGGTGTCATGGATCGCTATTTGAGTAGTAAAAAAATTAAATTAGTTCAATATTCACCAAATTATCATTTAAAAAAATTGTCTATTATACACGTATATATCAAACAAGAATTTTTATGTATGTAAAGCTTCATTAATACATACATTGACGGACTAAAGTCTACATAAGACCCCCTTCATTTGGAATTTAGTTTTTACAGGAAAAGATTTGATGTACATGCATAATTTTGGTTTCGTCGATTTCGTTTCGATAACTCTGATGTGAATGGTGGGGAAGAACATTTGCCGAAAGTGTCGATAAATAATGGGAATCGTCAAGTCTGACCCTCATGAGAGCACTGTTTCGATTGCCCAGAGGCTAAACATTGCACATGGAAAAGGCTGGATACACCAAGAAGCTCGATTTATGGGTGCCACATGAGCTAAAAAGAAAAAAAACTGCATTGACCGAATTTCCATTTGCGAATCGCTGCTGAACCGTAACAAAATCAAACCATTTCTGAAGCGAATGACGACTGGTGATGAAAAGTGGTTCACTTACAGCAACGTTAAATTAAAACGATCGTTGCCGAAGAGCAGTGAGCCGGCACAAACGGTCTCCAAGCTAGTATTGATGGCCACGAGGGTTTTGCTGTGTGTTTGCTGGAATTGGCAAGGAATCAACCACTACGAGCTGGTCCCCGACAGCCTTCCGTAAGCCGTCGCATCTTTTCGTAGAATTTTCGAGCAGTACCCTTGGCGGCCAGCTTCTCAAGCTCTTCATACTCACGCATTTCGGCCTCTTTCTTTTTTTCCTGCAAATGCGTCTTGCTATCGCTCTTCAGCTCTCGGTATTTAACCCACCCCGCTCGTGTTCTGGTCGATCACAAGGTTGCGAGTTATGCAGTCTGCTTTCTCTCCTCTGTAGCTCGACATTCCTCATCGTATCTGCTTTTTTTTCTGGCATTGCCAATAACCAATTGTTTCCATAGCGGCGGTACGTAGGGAGTTTGAGATGCCGTTCCACAGTTCCCTTATACCGGGTTGCTGATGAGTGCTCTCAAAAACGAGATGTGCAAGCCGAGTAGAAATTCGTTCGTCAGTCTGTTGTGATTGCAGCTTTTCGATTTCGAACCTTCCTTACATTCTTTGATACACAGAGTGTGTGCGCATCTTCGCTGCGACAAGAAAGTGATTCGAGTCGATATTGGTACCACGGAACGTGCGCACATCTAAAAACGCTGGATAAATGTGTTCCGTCTATCACAACGTGATCGATATAGTTGTGTGCCAAGTAGCTTAGATATGGAATCATTTGGTCACAACACCGTTGTACCTGCTATTCCGGTAGATGTCACTTTTGAAACTGTAGTTTTTTGACATTTGATAAGTGAAAACTGTGCCAATAATAAAAATGAACCGATTCACGCTTCAAGAATGCATTGAAATTATTGAAATTCACTATGAAAATAGTGAAAACCTGCAGGAGACGGTTCGTAAAACTAAAACATGTTTCTGTCGCCGTGAAGCACCTTCTCGGAACTCAACACAGATATTGTTAGAAAAAATGGAGTTGTTGAGACAAGTTGATGATGTGAGGAATAAATCAAGGGCACGTCGCTCAAGAAAAACTGAGAATCTTGCTGCTGAAGAAAACCAGTCCATTCCTCGTCGTTCTTTGGAATTGAGCATTCCACAAACGCCTTTTCGCCGTATTTTGCATAAAGACTTTGACCTTAGGTTTTATAAAGTTTAGTTAACGTAAGAACTCAACAACAACGTCGTGTCTTTATTGATTTGGTCCTTGAAATGCAGGAATATCATCAAAAAATCATCTGGACTGATGGGGCTCATTTCCACTTCGATGGCTACGTCATTAAGCAAAACAGTCGCATCTGGGGCTCGGAAAACCCAAGAACTACGAGGGCTGCTATATATATTTCTGGCCTAATAATGAAAATACGAATATTTATCAACGAAAATGGTTTTATTGTTTTTCAAAATATTCTCTATCAAAATTTATACACTTTTGCATGCGCTCAAACCAATTTTCGAAGCACTTTTTCCACTCCGATTGAGACACCTCCAAAACATGGTTTTTGAATGCTTCAACAGCATCTTCTGGCAACGAAAATCGTTGACCACACATTATTTTCTTGATGTGTGGGAATAAAAAGAAGTCATTGGATGCCAAGTCAGGGTTGTACGGCGGATGACCCATCAATTCGACGTTTTGGCCGGTCAAAAAGGCGCTGGTTTGAGCCGATGTGTGAGAGCTCGCATTGTCATGGTGCACAATGATTCGTCTTCTCTTGTTCGTTTTTCGAATTTCTCCGAAGACTTCAGGCAAACAGATGGTGGTGTACCACTCAGAATTGACCGTCCTACGTTGCTCAAGCGGAACAGTCGCCACATGACCAGTTTTGCCGAAGAAACAGGCGACCATTTGCTTCGAAGTGCTTCTTCCACGAACAACTTTCGTTGGATTTGGCTCGTCTTGGAAGACCCACACGGTCGATTGCTGTTTTTTTTTTCGGGCTCATTCGCATAGATCCATGATTCGTCACCTGTGACGATCTTATAAACGACTTCTGAAGCACCGCGATCGTATTTTTTCAGCATTTCTTTACGCCAATCCACACGAACCTTTTTTTGAGCGATTGTCAAATTGTGCGGGATCCAACGAGAACAAACCTTTTTTACGGCCAGGTGTTCATACAATATCGAATGTATGCTGGTGGGAGAAATGCATAGGCATGTCTCTATCTGAAGGTATGTTACATGACGGTCTTGCATTATCAGTTCACGTACGTCATCTGCTGGTTTTTGACGACCTTCACGGAATTCGTCTTTGAGCGAGCGTCGACCACGATTGAATTCGTTGTACCAGTGCTTCATAGCCATACAAAGATTTTAGTTCATCGATGCACTCTTGTGTCGTGATAATCCACGGCGAAAGTTGTGAAAAATGATCGCACGAAAATGTTCACGAGTTAATTCCATTTTTTGGCCGAGATTAATTTTTTAATTCCCTGTAAATAAAACAATTCACGATTAAATGACAAAACGTTCTGAGTGATGTTATGCTAAAAAATGTCAAACTTTCCAATGGAAATGTCAGATTGCACCTGGCAACACTTAGTGTTGCCTAGGCCAAAAATATATATAGCAGCCTTCGTATTGTTAAAAAGCCATTCCATCCTCAACCTGTAACTGATTAATGATTTTTTATGGCCTTAATTGGATGTTATTGAACAACGTTTACATTCAACAAGATGGCACGAAACAGTCGAACTTTTAAGGGAAAAGTTTCCGAGCCGTGTTATCTCTCGAAGAGACTATCGCTGTTGTTCACCAAGATCTTGCGATTTAACATTTTTCGACTTCTTCCTTTCGGGCCGCATGAAATATAGGGTCTACGCTAACAGGCCATCCACAAGATCTCAAAGGTGAAATTCGTGCAGCTATTGGGGTCATACAGCAGCCACTTTGTGATTTGGCGATGGAAAATTTCATAACAAGGATACGGTCATGTAAGCATCTCTGTGGCATCCATTTAGCTGATATTGTTTTCCACTATTATACCATGGCATATCTTCATCTTAAGATTACGAATGAATACAAAATCTTTCTTTTTTTCTGGTCAGCTTACCGAACTTTAGTTAATCCCCTCGTATATGTATATGTATGTACGAAAATGCGTAAATCATTGTCAAAGTAACATTTTAAATGAAGCAAAAATTCACAAGACGTTTACGAATACTCGCATTTCGAGAATTTGTATGTAAATGGCAATATTAAGTTCAAGACTATGATATATTAAGTAGTTTTGTGGTTGTTGCAAATATTTCTTAATTTCACAAAACTATTTCCTTCGTTGCCATTAATAACTCAAAAACACGACAAGACGTACGAGTCGCGGTTCTCTATCCCCAGAAGGTTGTCGTGTGGTCAAGTTGAAGGGGGAAAACTGTTAGGAACTAGTCACTGTAGCGGTTGTTTCTTGGAAAATATGTAAAGTCACACATTCCACTGGCACACAATAATTACTAACCCTTTCATGCTACATTTACATTTCTCTTTACATTGGGCTCGGCTCAGCTAGGCGGCCAGTTGAAAAGTTCAAAAACCAGAAATGCCCATTAGTGGCTGTCGAAATTGCTTCATTTTCGCAAAACTATTCAAATAAAGGAGTAACTTTCACTTCAACACGCTCGCCAGCGTTTAGTTCATTTGACATTGGACATTTTCCACGAAAAGGCAATTAGAATCTGTAAGTTTGTTTGTTTTGGAGGTACGTACGTCTGTTTGTGTGTGTGTGTGTGTGTGTGTGTGGTGAAAATGAAATTAAGTGTCAACATTTTAATATGCCAATGTTTTGAAAGAGTAATAAAAAATAATTAAATGCAGGCTAGAGGACTTTAACAGCACACACGCGCACTTGTATACATATACAGGGTTATCCATTTTGCGCTTTCGAAAATAAACGTAAATAAATTTAAATTAAAATTAAAAAAATTTTAAATAGTTTTTTCATGAATTTCATTTTTTTATTATAAAGTTTTAGTCTAGTAAAAAAACTATGCTAAATTTTCTAATTGCGGTCGCCTCTGAGGATATTTCTGACTGAAATAAAGGCTCCTCATCGAAAAACCACCAGCCGTTCAGAGGCCACTTAATGAAACTGTAGGTGCCTCCATTTTGTTGGAAAAACATCAAGACGCAAAACCGCAAATTGGAGGAGGAGCTCGGCCGATTTGTAATTAAAACAAAACATGTTTGGTTTGACAGTTAAATTTGATAGTTGTCAAATTACAGCCATGTACTTTTAAAACCACGAAATGGATAACCCTATACATATACTCATATACATATATACGAAAACTTTGTTTAATTTGAAAAAAATCGCGCACGTTCGTCAAGTAAGCCTCGTGCTCCAATTCAATAACAGTTATACATATATACTTGTACATACATACATATATACATAGCATGTATAACTTTTGAACTACCAATTTCTGTTGTCATGCAAATTTGAATTCTTGTGGCTCAATTAATTCTTAATGTATTTATTGTTGTCCTGCAAGCAGTTTCATTAAAGCAATTTTGTGGCTGCCTGTCAGAACTCTCTCTCACTCTCTCTCTCTCTCTCTCTCTCTCTCTCTCTCTCTCTCTCTCTCTCTCTCTCTCTCTCTCTCTCTCTCTCTCTCTCTCTCTCTCAATGCGACAACCATTGTGGCGCAATAAAATTTTATTACTTCACTTTAACAAAAATCGGTTTTTATTTCTCTGCAAGTATGTATTAACACCATTCATTCCATAATCTGCTATATCCTTCGTTATCCTTCCGGGGAAAGGGTATTATATTCGCATTACTTTTTTACGCGGAAAGTGTCCTTTGTCAACACTTTCGCCACGCTTGTTCGTTATGCTTGTCAACATTTAATTGTTAATTAAAGGAAAAACATCTTGCTTTTGAACAACCATCAGAGAGAGAGAGGGTGAGAGAATGGCAGGGAGAGAGAGAGTGGAAGGGGTTGAATGCAAATCTGATTGTTTGATTGACAGAATTCACTTGCGACTGCCAAATTGACTTTTGTCAAATTGAATTCTTATGCAATTTTATTTTAATCAAATTATCCGTTTCCGCCCTTTGCAGACAAGGACAATCGGTAAATTAATTTTTAAGAAATTTTTGTTGGCACAAATATTAGTTGATTACGACAGTAGAGTAGATGAAGGATACTTAAGAACAATTCGCTACCAGCAGAGTTGGAAATTCGAACAACCATGGATCGGTTTCGCACCAAGTTTACTCTAGTGAATAAAGCGTATCCTCAGAGATGCCATAGAGTCCGCAGTAAAGATGCTATCGCTAATGTCAGACTAATGCAGAAGATCCGAATGAGTCCATCTGTTATCGCGTGCAACAACGGGAGCTGTGCCCATACATTTTATGAAATACTTTGCGGAAGGGTCTTTGTTTGCGGGCTTCTCAAAACTAACTCGTGCATTAAATGAAGACAAACAAGCATCGAGCGTTGCACTTTCATGGTATGAGTCAAAACCTGAACACCGATCTCGATCACCGATTCATAAGAAAATTTTGTTCAGGAATGTAGGTCACTTTTGGTAGAATGGATACATTAATAAACAGAGAGGTAAAGAAGGAAGCAATACGTATTTTCAGACGAAAGAAGAAAGAGGCTTAAATACGTTGGTATGACAAGGGTAATGGTCGAAAATTCTACGAAAAGACCTACAGTAGGTTTCATGACCCGAGCAAACTCTTGTAGGACCTATAGAGGTGATCTAGTGACTGATGCCCAGAGTATTCTTAATTTATGGAGGCAACACTTTTCCTGCCTGCTTAATGGCAATCAAAATAAAACGCTCGCAGAAGGCGCACCCGAAACCACAATCGATAATGACGTAAAAGACGTTCCATTACCCAACTATAACGAGGTTCGGAAAGTGATGGTCTGCCAACAGAGCTATTCAAATACGGCGGTGAAGAGATGATCAGGTGCATGCATCAGCTTCTTAGCAAAATATGATTGGAACTTAAGTGTTCTCTGCCCACTCTAAAAAAAAGTGGGATCCCACAGTCTGCGCCAATTACCGCAGGATTAGGTTCTATAGAGCGTATTGTGTGAAAGATTAAATCCTACCGTCAACAAGCTGATTTGACCTTATCAGTGTGAGTTTAGACCTGGTAAATCCACCATTAACTACATTAGATATTCACCATGGGCCAAATCTTGGGAAAGACCAGTGAGAGAAGAATCGATTTCTGTATTCGGCAGCACACTAAGGACCTGCCTCTACGTCGCTACCTCTGAATTTTGGTATTCCGGCGGCTGTGTAAACTGACACGGGATAACACAAGAAGCGCAGTCAGTATTGGAAAAGACCTCTTCAAGCCGTTCGATATGAAATGGAGTTTCAGATATAACTCTTGTTAGCATGTGCTACTTTGGACTGAGTAGACTATTAGTCCAAACCAAACTTAACTCTAAAAGTCATTAGTAGACGATGTCATCATCCGCTGAGGCGGCTCTGGGAGTATTCGAGTGGATTGACTACGGCGAAGACCGCAGACGATGGAACGGTGAGCAGTACGAGTTATACTAGTGACATGGGAGTCAAAGTTCGACTCTCTGGCTTATAGCACTCAACGATGGGAGTTCTGAAATCAAAACACTCAAACCTTGGTTTACCAATACAGTTTTATGTAATTTCGAGGAGAATAGTAAAGACAAGTAAAGTTTTTCTTAAACGAGTTAACATGTTTTCAGAAGGTGCTTTGGGTATGATTCCTCAACAGAAAAGTAAGATATATGAAATACTCGTATATATCGACTTTTCTGCAATTAAGAATCATAGTGTCCGAAATCAAAGCTCAAAGATCTTTTCTCCACGAACAAAAGTCGACTTCAATAGTAGCATTGATTGCAAAGAAAGAGTTTTTCCTTCTTTCCCCACTCAAGAGAGTCTTAACTTCCCCTCATGTTTCGAATTCACGACGATTGACTGGTAGGAGACGCCTAGAGCAAAAGCAGTAAAAGGAACGAGACCAAGAATTTCTATGTAGCGAGCAGAGCACTCTCTCTTTAAATCCTGAATATGATAAGCACCATCAGATACTTGAGGTTGGAAGTCTTCCAAATGTTCCAATGTTTGAAAATAGAGACTTAGTGAAACTCGAAGTCGTCAGGTTTCCAAACTGACACGCTCTGCCGTGAACACACAACCTCGTCACACACCACTTTTCCTTCTAGAGTTTTTTTTGTTATTTTATTACTGGAAGACGTGCTATCTATCCCAGTAGATTTACGTACCAAAGGACTATTTAGTACTGAACTATTTTTCCTTTCCCTTTCATTTTCTACCTGGATGGACTCACACGTACTACAAACTCTCTAATTTGCTCCCTTCCTTTCATACAAAATTAGTTTCACTTGTTTGGTGCTAGTCATCATCATCTTTGATTACTTTCTTGGTAGGCGGACTTTAATGACTCGACAAAAACTTGGTTTGAAAGTCCAAGCGGAGCGGTGATGACACGCCAGAAAGCAAATAGAAACAAAGTTTAATTATTTAAAATGAAAATTAAGTAAAACAAGAAGAAAGACAAGTTGGACTTTGACTATTTAACATTTGAATTAATTGCGGCAGGAAATAGCAAAACCGAAGGATACGCGCTGAAAACACGTTCCGCAGCAAATTTCGCCACTTTAGTGAATTACAATTCATTGGTGGCGTGTAATTTTCAACTCCTCATAAATCTTGGTTTGCAAGCTCGTGCGTGGATGCCATGGAAATTTATGCAAACGCGAAGCGCAGTCGTGTATGGCAGACGGAAGACAGAAAACATCGCAGGCGCTTATTGTTGGGTGGTGGCGGTAATGTCCGCTGTTGGTTGGTGGTGGTTGCTGCTGACTGAGCAATGGGGCGTAGCGCAAGGTAGTGTCCGAGAATGAAAGAAGCACAACAAAACCGATTGCGTCCAGTCATTGTGGCGCAATTACACGCATCTATTTTATTTGGGCAAATGGAATTTTTATGTTCCGGTAGAGACTCGCAACACACAACTACACGAGGCTATCTATTACATATGCATGAATGTACCATAGACATATGAAATTTAGTACAAAGTTTATTCCTCACATGCGTTTACCGCTCACTGACGCTCCTGTCGGTAATTGTGCGGCAAGTCCTGCTCAATTAAATGCACTTCTTGTGCTGTCTGTGCATATTTAGCTACCGTGTAGACCGGTGGTCATGCTCAACTACACTTTATTCCACATCATCCTCCTCCCTCCCCTCTCTCTCTCTCTCTTTTCCATTTTTTGACTGCCCTTATTGATTATGCCTCTCGGTGTTTTTCTCTCTCTTTCTGTATTTTCAGGTCCACGTACACGGAAACCTAAGAAATTGACCGGTGAGAAGAGTACTGGTGGCAGCGGTGCTTCGAATAGCGGTAGCGGAAGCGGCGGTAGTAGTGCTGCCACAGCTGAGGATAAACGACCGCGTACGGCGTTCAGTGGCTCGCAATTGGCGCGCTTGAAGGTGAGTTATGGTTGAGCAATGAAATTTAATTTCCATTGCATTTGAAGTGAAATTGTAGAGGTAATGAAATGAAATAAATAAGTACTATGTATGAGTAAATGAACATATGTTCGTATATACATATATGCATAAGAGAACTACATACATATATATTATGTTAAGAGTAAACGGTAGAAAGTAAGGTGGAGCAAGACGATTCTCACTATCACAACGCGTGCTCTTGATATATCGACTTAGTCTCTGAGGGGACTGCAACCTAATATAGTATTCACACCAGAATTGAGTGAAGATACTCAGCGCGAAACTTTTGCCTGCAATGCAGTTTACTAGGGCAGCCAAGTCGTCGTTTATATTGGGAGAGCGCTAAAAGCTCCAACTCGTACTTAACAGAGATCGCCTGATTAGTCTAGAAGGCGCTTCGACTTTTGATAAGCAACTGCAAGGTAGACATCCTAAAAAGAAAGCTCTTTCAGGTCATGCGTGAATTTTAATACAAATTAAAAAATCTACAGTTTTAAGCCGCCTCCAAGGATGCCTACCATAGATAACTGAATTAATAACCATACTGAGCTCGCAACTCAGTCTGCTTTACGTTTAGGAGTTAGTTAGGACACAGATAATTCAAATTGAATGGGGAATGTTTATTATCATTCGAAAGTACATTTTTTGGCATTTATTTTTTGAAGATTATCTCTTTCAAATGTTGCTCGCGGTTACGTCTAAGATGGTCCATCCGTTGATTCCAATTTTCGATGACTCCTTCGAGCATTTCGATTGGCAACTGGGGAATGACTCACGTGATTTTCTGCTCCAAGACCTGAATCGAAACAGGATTGTCAGAGCATAGAAATTAGACTTTACGTACTGCACGACCCTTTTAGATCTTTGTGTAACGCTTTTAATACACATTTGTCCAACACTGATTCCTCTGACTTGATTTTCTGTATCAAAACCTACTTACTGAGTGCTTTAAATAATTAAATTAATTCCCTCTCCTTTTCCCCATTAAATTTTATAGCAGCTGATGAGCAAATCTGTAGCTGATTAGTGTGAGACGCAAGTGTAACCGCGAACTTCCGCGATCGGTTTTGGGTTCAGGGCAGTCCGGACTGTTACTGGTTTTCGGTCACCGGTCTGTTGGATTTTTCGATTTCCCTCAGACGCGTCCCTCGGTCGGTTGGGCGGGACGTGGGTAACGCTGGGTTCGTCGTGAAAAAAAGAAAGTGGCCAATTGACCGTCCCAATACATGAAACTATCTGCTCTCCGAATTGTTCTCTCAATAAATCCATTGTTTGATCAGATGTGTGGAAAGAGGCGCCAACTTATTGAAACCAAATGTCGTCGAGATCACGAGCTTCCATGCCAGGCATCAAATAGTCGGTTATTATGGCGCGATAACGGTCACCATGACCGGTACGTTCTCACCGGCATCATTTTTGAAGCAATATGGGCAGATGATTCCACCGGCCCACAAACCACACCAAACCGTTTTTTGGATGAAATGACAGTTCTTGAATATCTTAGGATTGAGCCAAATTTGAGCATCATCGCTGAAAAAGTTTGTCTCGAAAACGTAGAATCTTCTTGGAACTTTTCAAGAACGAAACGATGTCACTTCGAAAGGCCTAGTGGTCTCAATTCTTGCAAAAGCTGTATTTTGTACGCTTTCAATTAAAGATCTCGACGTATAATGCACCAAGTCATTTCATACGTCAGTCCGAGTTGCTGCGGACGGCGCTGAATCGACTCTCCACGGTCTTCGTGTACACTCTCAGCTATGGTCGCTATATTTTCTTCACTGTGTGCTGGACGTGGTCTATTCAGTCGAATATTATCCAATAATAAATGCTGGGTCTCCAGATGGTGCATGGTGTTGCAAATAGTCCGCTCAGTAGCCCGATTATTTTGATCATAAGTTGAACGAATCGCGCGAAACACATTCTTTACAGAACGTGAATTTTTGTAATAAAATTGAACGATTTGTAAACGTTGTTCAGACGTAAGTCTTTCCATGATGAAATGCCAAAAAAGACTGAGAAGACACACGTGTGATCTACCAAAAAAAGGCTATTGATAAAAGTACCCCTACTTGGATCACCTCTTATTTTTATATCTCCAACAATTGTAAAAATACTATAAGCTCGTTGGCACGTCAACTCGGCATAGCTACTATCTGCTTTCCGAGTAAAGGAACCCGGACCTAACGAGTTGGCCAACTTAGGAGTATCTTCTGACAAATTCGAAGCAATGATAAAACTATGTATTGGATGAGTGCATAAGTTCGTGCCCGATTTCAAGTGCAAACTAAAATTGAAATTTTTGAAGAAAGCGCTTTTATTAATCAATTATGTATTCGCCATCATGTTCGGCAATCCACTCCCAACGTTCAACCAATTTACGGATGCCTGATTCATAGAAATCGCGCGGTTTCTCGTTGAAAAAGGTGTCAAGGTGGTTTTTGACGTCTTCCACATTTTTAAATTTTTTTCCATTCAAATTGTTCTGCAGCGATCGAAACAAATGATAATCAGAAGGTGCAATGTCGGGTGAATATGGGGGATGCGGCATGATTTCCCAATTCATCTCCTTCAGTTTGGCCAGGGTCGGTTTTGCAACATGTGGCCTGGCGTTGTCATGATGGAAAAGAACTCCTTTGCGATTGGCCAAAATCGGACGTTTTTCATCAATTGCTTTCTTCAATTCGACCAATTGCTGACAATACTTGTTGGCAGTGATCGTTTCTCCAGCTGGCAAGAGCTCAAAATAGATCACGCCTTGGATATCCCACCAAATGCACAGCAGTACCTTCATCGGATGCAATCCACCTTTCGACATCGGTTCCGCCCCTTCGTGTGCCTGTTTCCATGTTCTTTTGCGTTGAACATTGTTGTACAGGACCCATTTTTCATCACCAGTCACGAGCCGATCCAAAAAAGGTTCGTTTTTGATCCGTCGAAGCAAAGAAATTGCTGTTGACATACGGTCCACTTTGTTCTTTTCACTCAACTGATGTGGCACCCATGTATCGAGCTTCAAAGTGTACCCAACCTTTTTTAAACGACGAAACGCAGTTGATTTGTTGACGTTCAATTCACTGGCAACCTCTTCCGTCGAAATACGTGAGTTATTCGCAACTAAAGTCCTTAGAACATCGTCATCAAGCTCAGAAGGCCGTCCACTGCGAGGTTGATCTTCGAGGTTAAAATCTTCAGAACGAAATTTCGCGAACCATTTCTTTACTGTGCGGAGTGCTGGAGCACGGTCCAAATAAACTTCGCGAATATCTTTAGTTGCAGCGCCCACTGTTTTTCCTTTGCGGAATTCGTATAACATAATATGACGCATATGATCTTTTTCGTTGTTCATCTTCCATGCGTCTTTTCACTAAGCAACTCAAATCAAAATGAAGTTATTTTATGCTTGATTTACAGTTCGGACTGTCACCTTTCCAACGATATATAATATGTATATATTTCTTTCACGAGCGCCACTCTCAAACGATTCGTACGGCATCCAGCGGAATCGGGCACGAACTTATGCACTCATCCAATACATATGACCATTAGAACGATAGAATATCGTAATCAAGAAGACAAAGAATGAATTCAAAACTAACTCCGGCTGCAGTGTAAGTTCAGTGTGGGCTTGAATGCAATTATTCTCCAATCCAACGTGAAACAAACGTTTTCATCTTTGCCTGCCACTAAACCAGGGCGAAGTTAGGTGGGAAAGAAATATACAGTTTCTTTACTACTACTAAAACTAATTTTTTGTCAAGTACTTGATCCTCATCCTTATAACCAACCAACTAAGCATCCATTAGAAACAATGTAGAGGTTCCAGCTGAAGGAAACGTTATCAATATTACTACGAATATTATGCTTGAAGAATCTGTGGCGGTGAATTCAACGATAACTTTGGTTGGTGGTTTGTAATCGCTGAAGCAATCTTCAACCGACTTCCTTGTTTTGATGTTTTCCGCCTTCGAACGGCCGATGGATTTTTATAACGAGCTTTTTATTTCATGTCAGAAATACACTCTGAGGGATTGACACTCCCTGCCAAGGGGCGGTTGTAATTAGAAAAATCAATTTTCTATAATTTTGGATATTGGTCGAAGCAGGACTCGAACCTTGGTCTTCCGAATGGCAATACCGAATGCTAATCACTCAGCTATTGCGGTCGTTTAAGTAGGTCTACTAAAAGGCCCATTACTCTGTAATCATTAAGGCATCTCTTTACTCAAAATTGGTTTCAAAGATCGTAAAAAAGTTGTCTTACATTAGTTTATATATGTATATGTATGTATATATATTATATAATATATATTTTATTATTATATATTACTGATGTTAATTTCCCAATTTCTATCCAACAAAGCATTTGTATTATTTACAATACATTTATTTATGTCTCTCTCTCTCACTCTCTCTCTCTCTCTCTCTCTCTCTCTCTCTCGCCCACAGCATGAATTCACGGAGAATCGTTACCTGACGGAAAAACGACGCCAACAGCTAAGCTCCGAGTTGGGTCTAAATGAGGCGCAAATCAAAATTTGGTTTCAAAACAAACGTGCCAAACTGAAAAAATCTAGTGGCACGAAGAATCCTTTGGCGCTGCAATTAATGGCACAAGGACTCTACAATCATTCGACGGTGCCACTAACGCGTGAAGAAGAAGAATTACAAGAGTTACAAGAGCGTGAAAATGCAGCAGCGGCGGCGGCAGCCGAGGCAAGAAGTGGCGGTGCTGGTACGACAGCAGTGACTACCGTCTCCACGTAGGCTTAGAAGGTCCTTTAAAGTAAATACAGGAAAATTTAAATTATTTAAACACAAGAACAACGAATACATTTTATTTAAGTAAATTATACAAAACAAAAAACTGTGTAGATATAAATATATAAATTTATTTGTAAGTAAAATATTTGTAAAATAAATACCTATACCACATCAGTGTTGGAATTTATAACTATTTTTGATGGTAGAAGTAGCTGTCAAACTTTTGTCTGAAATGAAGTAATTAGTGTTCAACCATTTCTTTAATTACTGCAAATTCTATCGCGTTTTGAATGCATTCCACGGAAGGCGGAGCGGCATGCCTTCATTGACACTCGTTTAAAATATTAATCAACAAAGAAATTTCAGAGAAATTTATGAATTCCACTCTGCTCTCCCCGAGCTACTTGAGTTAAAAGATTTCTTTTTCGTTTCAATAATGCATTTCACGGAAGGCGAAAATGAATTTATATGTAAATATAGATTTTTACTTTTAATTATTGTATCTAAGTGAAATAAAGACTTCGAATTGTCCCTTCACCGCATGCATTCTGCCCTGCCTTCCGAGTAATTCATTTGAAAAGGATTAATTATCATTGCTTACTTCATTCCGGGAAAGGTAATTTACTTCTCGTCATTTTTAAAGTAGTATTGACGCCTTCTTTCTGCAAAATCTTACATTTTAAATATTAATTTAAGTGAAAAGAATGGAAAAAGCTGCTAAATGATGATTAACGCTTTTGGGGTTTCATGATTTATGTATGTACGCACATACGTATTTAATTAAATATTTAATCAAAACTGATTATTCATATTTGAAGTAATTAATCAGGATTTAATTAAGACGACGTCTGACCAATTAATTGTTTGATCGCTAATTATCCACTTTTTGAATAATAACCAAATTCTATTTTATGACTACAGCGACGCGCTGCTGTTAAAGACTCAAGTTTAAACTAAACTATAGCTTTTTTTTACTTAATTCATTATCATTATCATTGATTCATTTTAATTTTAATTTATTTTCTTATTTTTATATAAATTTGCTTATATTTATAACGTTTTACTTTATTTTTTTTATTTAATTCAATTTTGTTTAAATTATTTTATTTTAATTATTTCAGTTTACTTTATTAATTTTTTTTTATTTTAATTTAATAAATTTTATTACATTTCATTTATTTTATTTGGTTTTTTCTTCATTTTGTTTTATTTAATTTTATATTATTTTATTTAATTTTATTTTAATCCTTTAAATTTTTTTGTATTGCATTATATTTACTTTTATTAAGCTTTTACTTTTTTTATTCCATTTTAGTATAATTTCTTTAATTTTTTTAATTAATTTTGTTTTATTTATTTTTTTCTATTTCTGCATTTTTTTCAATAACTTTTGTTTCATTTTTTTATTTTAATATATATTACGTTATTTTATTTTATCTTATTTTATATTATTTTATTTAATTTTATTTTACTTTATATAATTTTATTTTTTATTGTTTTAATTCCATATATGTTATTTTATGTTGTTTTAATTATTTTAATTTTCTTTTTTTTCTCTCTTTTATTTTATTTCCATTAATTTTATTTTAGTTTTTAATTTGATTTTATATTGTTTCGTTTAATTTATTATTTTTACTTTATGCTGATGTAATTGATTTCAATTAATTTAATTTAATTTTATTTGTTTTTATTTTATATCAATTAATTTTATTTGGTTTTTTTATGTTAGTTCATTTTGTTTTATAATAATATATTTATATTATTTTATTTTATTTTAATTAATTCTTTTTTAGTTACTTCATTTTTTTATTTATTTTTTGTTTTATTTTAATTTATTTCATATTATATTATTATATTTTACTTTGATTTATTTTACATTAGTTCATTTTATTTTATTTTGATTATTTTATTTAACTTTAACTAATTCTATTTTATTTAGTTATAATTATTTTATTTTATTTTACTTTATTCTTTTTATTTTGGTTAATGTATTTTATAGAATTTTATTTTATATTGTTATATTCATTATAATTTCATTTAATATTTTTAAATATTAATATATTTATTTTAGTTTAGTTTATTTTAATTAAATAACCTTTTTTAATTTTGTTTAATTTTGACAAATTTTATTTTATATTATTTCAATTTATTTTATTTTTTTTATTAATTTTATTTTATATTCTTTTACTTTGATATATTTTGTATTAGTTCATTTTATTTTATTTCAATTTTTTTATTTTATTCTGATTTGATTAATTTCATATTATTTTCTCTTCTATTTATTTTGCTTTATTTTATTTTATTGGATTTTATTTCATTTAATTATTTTTTTATTTAATTTTGGTTTATGTGATTTAGTTTAATTTTACTATGTATCCTGAAATTAAAATTCGGTAACATCGGAAAAGCCAGGCTGAGCACATTATATATCCATAATTTTAAAAAGGTTTAGTTTTGTCCTTGTAACGTTGTCTCTCATTATTATCATTATTCCACAAATTATTACTTATCCCACCCAAATTAACTCATTATCCCTAAGAAAAGTCCTTAAATTTTTCTTGGGAAATTCTTTAGGTACTTTGGTGCATACACTCATACATAGATACATATGCATATAGGTACACATATGCAACAACATCTCCATTGTTCTGCGGTAGTCATTACTCAATTCGCGGGTAACTTCGCTCGAAATGAATAGATAAACAGGATCAACGCATTGTTTTTTATCACATCAACAGTTGAGTTTGAGAAAGTGAACGTTTTGTGGTTATTTCTTCAGTGCAAATACATTTAAAATAAAGTTATAATTTAAAAATGGATTCAGCAACAAGACAAATTATTCACAGCCTTGACTTTAGTTAACGAAAGAGAGCGTGCTATTGACCCAACACCACACTATGAAGACTATATTCCAAGAACACAATATTTTTTGGAACGTTATCGAGAAACTGACGAGGATACAGATCTGCAGTCTTTAAGTCTAGTTTGTAGAGAAAACGAAGAGGAGACTACATTTAATCAGATCCATGGATGCGGCTGTACCTCTGGTCAAGTCAGCAGGAGATGAAATATCTCGTCTGAAGAACAAAGAGAGGAGGCGACTGAAGATAGTGAAGATCACCAGAAATACGTTACACGAATATACAAGAGCTAATTATTACAGCAACAACACTAACAGAGCATTTAATTATGCTCATTATAACGTTAACTGTAATGATTATAAGGGTGTTGGAGATAGGAACATTTCTCGTAAAGACCATACCTCAAAGGCATTTGCAGCTAAATCTGTATCTGATGACAATAATGAAGTTATGGAAATACAGTTATCGATCTATGTACGTACTCTTAAAAATGTGCAAGATAACGAAATGAACGAAATAGGAAATTCCTAGAAAAATTTTTTTCGTTTCAATATTTTACTTATAAATTGTTATTATTTTTAATTTACAAATACAGATAATTTAACTAACTATTTTAAATTTTTTATAAACTTAATTTCTGATTTAATAAAAAACAAATATTTCGATAAATTAATTTAACATCGTTTTAAAACTTCTTTAATTTGGTTGGGAAGAGATGGTGTTTTTAAACGAGAGCCTATGAGCAATTGCACACATGAAGAGAGATTTCTTTGGTCACTAGTTTTTCAGGTTTGATTTTCGAGAATATTAACATTTTTTTTTACAAATTAAAATAAACAAAAAGAAAATTTAATTCAAATAAAAAAATTAAATAAAATAAAACAAAATTAAAAATAAATAACATAAAAATAATAAAAAACAAAATTAAATTAAATTGTATTAAATTAAGCGTAATGAAATATATATATATAAAATGAAATAAAACAAAAATTAAAAATCAAAAATAATAATATAAACTAAAAAAAAAATATATAATAAAATAGAATGAAATAAAGAAAAATAAAATTGAACTATTGTATATCAAACAAAATAAATTAAAATAATATAAAGCAAAACAAAAGACTAAAAAAAAGAAATTAAATAAAAATAAAATAAAAAAAAATAAAATGAAATCAAATGAAATAAAATAAAACAAATAAAATAAAAGAAAGTAAATAAAAAAAAAAATACAAAAAATAAAATAAAACAAACAAAAATTATAAGAAAAAAAATAAAAATTCATAATAAAATTAAAAAAATAATAAAACAAAATAAAAATAAAAATATAAAATCAAATAAAATAAAGTATAATTCAATAAATTAAATTTATTAAAAAATAAAATAAAATAAAACAAAATAAAATAATATAATATAAAACAAAACAAAATAAAGTAAATAAAATAAATAATTTGAAATAACATAAAATACTGTACTCTAAAATAAAATAAAATAAAATAACATACAATAATTAAAAAAAATTAAATTACATAACATAAATATAATAAAAAAAAATAACATAAAATAAAATAAAATCCAATAATATAAAATAAAATATAATAAAATAAAAAAAAAGAAAACAACATAAAATAAAATAAAAACAAAAAAAAATATAAACAATAAAATAGAATAAAAAAGTTAATTATAAATAAATATCAGTAAAATAAAATAAGTTAAGTAATATAAAATTAAAAAAATTAAATATATAAAAAAAATAGAGTAAATAAATTAAAATAAAATTAAATTAAATAAAAATAAATAAAATAAAAAAAAAAAAATAAAATAATATGAAATAAAACAAAATAAAATAAATGAAATAAAATAAATGATTTGAAATGACATAAAATACTATACTCTAAAATAAAATGAAATAAAATAAATTACAATAAAATAAAATAAACAAAAAATAGTAAATAAAAAGTAAAAGAAGTATAACAAAATAAAATAAAGAAAAATAAAATTAAATTAAATAAAAATAAATTAAATAAAATATAATAATATAAAATTAAACAAAATAAAAAAATTAAGAAAAATAAGATAAATTAATATAAAATCAAATAAAATAAAATTATTTAAAATTAAATCAAATAAAAATTATTAAAATAAAATAACTTAATAAATAAAATAAAATAAAAAACAAATATGAAAAATAATATATTCCAATAAAATAAAACATAATAAAAAGATAAATAATGTTAATTAAAATTGAATTTAATTAAGAAAAACCGGTAATTTTTTAAATAAAAGTTTTGCCACAGATTGAAGATAATTATTTTCCTTTACTATATTTTTGCTATCACACAGAAAATATTTCATATCTGTATATATTTTGCTCTGTAAAAAAGAATAATTTATTGTAGTACGAGTACATGAAAATTATAAAATACAAGTTCAAGTAGTCATTGAAACCCTTGACTTAATTTAAGCCGTCAACATGTTTTCAAAACCAATTAAATGCTGTTAGCAAAATTTTTATTTTTTTTTTCAAATTGAGTATGTGAGTTTTAAAATTATTAATGCTGTTATTTGTCAATAGCTAAAAACCTTTGCTTTTGTTTTTAAACACATTTGTTACCTTAACATAACCTCAATCTTGTACGTCAAAGGGACACTCTATTGTTGTTATAGCTGAACCTAAAAGTCCACAAAGCGTGACCTAATTCTTTTGCTGTTTACTTGACCCAAAAAACCTTGCGTTTACATAATAAATAATAAAATATTTAATATTATTTTAAAGTATAAGTTAGCTTATGTAAAGTATACGATTAATTTATTTTAATAAAAAAATAAATTTTATGTAAAAAATATCAAGTAAATTTGTAGTAGCAAAACTTTAAAAATAAAATGCAATAATATGTAATAAACAAACACATGAAATAATAACGAAGATAACTAAAATACTTAAGAAAATGCTTATATTACATAATAAACAATTATTGCATAACTAAAAACAAATCTAGTCTTAGCTAATATGAGTTATTGTACACACTTAACAAATAAGTAAGCAATTTATAAGGACAAAAAGAACAACAATTAGTGGGATGTAAATATTTTATCTGTACAAATGGTTGCTAAAATAAATTAACTAAAATAATCTTAAAATTTAATTGCTTTTAATTTATTTAAAGGAAATTTTGAAATTTATGCAGGCAAACATCAGTGAAATAATATCAAACTGGTAAAAACTTCAACTGATCCAAATTGTTATTAAACATTTTCTTCAATTGGGTCTGGTAGTGAATGAGAGCAAGACAAAATATCTTCTGTCATCAAACAAACAGTCATCGCACTCGCGACTTGGCTCCCATGGCTTGGTTGACGGTCATAATTTCAAGGACGTAGATAATTTCGTCTATCTAGGGACCGGCATTAACACCAATAATAACGTAGGCAATTGAAAAGGAAAGTCCTCTGATGAGTCGGCTCTAGGAGCCTTCGAGAGAAAAGTTTTGCGATTGATTTATGGGCCTTTAGCGCATTGGCTACGGCGAATACCGCAGACGATGGAACTATAAGCTGTACGAGTTAAACGATGATATTGACATAGTTCAGCGAACTTTAGTGAGAACACCAACTTACTGGGCAGCGGCACTTTCCCAATTAAGGGACCGGACGTTCCGGGTGCATACCCTAAAATCGGGATCCTTAAACTATGTGCGGAAATCGTAATCAGAAGGGGGGTCTCTTGTCCGAGGCATTATTAACATTTTTATTGGAGCTGGTTTGTACGTGGTGGGTCTTAAACCCAGCGCACAACCTCAAGATCGGCGCCCGCTTGCAGCCGCACCTCTGGTTAACAGACGCTGCATTTACACTTTAGCGAACTCTTAAACGGAATAAGTCACTCTGGTGACTTCAATAAAGATTCCTCTATTTTAGCCGTTACCCAAAGCTCCATACGGCTGAGTTACCACAGCTTCCACAAGGGTTGCTCACGTTACGAAGTAGCACGACGTGGACGCGAGAGTAGGAATTGACTATAGTCCCGCCGCTTTCACTACACACGTGGAAGTTTGACTACGCCCCATTATTTTATTGATACATTTGTTTTACTTTATTTGAAATAAAATTTTTTTTATTAAAGATTTAAAAGAAAATTTGTATTCGCTGAAAAACAAATTACTTTTAAAAGTCCTCCATATATTAATTAACCCACAAATGATCAGCATTCAGTTAAAACCCCCTCCCGTTTCTCAATCAAATCCAAGAATTTTGAAAACTTTTTAAATTATTTTATCATAATCATTTGCTTGATTTTACTGGAAATAAAGTTTTTCTACTTAGTTAAAAAAAAAAGACTTGAGTAATTTATTAATAATTATTTATATTATTAAAGAAATATTCAAATAAAAGTAATTTTTCTGAGCAGCGTGGGTTGTTTGGTTGGTTTTGGCGAAGTTTTGCTTTCGGTAATTTCAATATCTGGTACCATAGTTAGAGTACATACATAGATCGATGCCTGTAATTTGTTAAAGGACGTCGTCCTCATCATCTGGTATTTCGATAACTTCATTATGGTCATCAATTACGGATGTATCACTGTTCTCATCGTCATCTGCATCGAAATACTGTCCCACATCGAACGCTATCATCGTCACCATCATAAGCATTGGTAGAGGCCTTTGGTGCTACAAATATTTATATCCCCAACATCATTATAATCATCACAGTTAACGTCGTAATGAGCATAATTAAGTGTTCTATTAGTGTTGTTGCTATAATCAATAGCTCTGCAATACTTCTCTGACACATGTTTGGGAGATCTTCATTAAGCAGTAAGGTTCTTCATCTTCAGCCGCCTTCTTTGGATGATGATTTGATGATATCTCGACATTCAGAACACCCACATTCAGTTCCTCAAACGAGATAATTCGTCTTCGGCTGACTTGACCGGATTCATGGATTTGATTAAAGGCAGTCTCCTCTTCCCTTTCTTTAGAAACAAGACTTAAAGGCTGCAGATCTATATCCTCGACCCTTTCTCGACAACGTTCCAAAAGCTATAGAGCTCATTATCACAATCTCTTTTATAAAATTCAAGGCATCGTAATTAATTTGAGCTGTTGCTGTATCAACTTTAAAATTTCAAGTTTATTTCAAAATTATTTGCACTGAAGAAATAACGTTCGCTTTCTCAAACTCAAACTTAGCTGTTGATGTGATCAACTGAACTATGTCCTTTGATAGGAAAATTCGTTGAACCTGTTTATCTATTTGAATTGAGTAATGACTATCGCAGAATAATGAACATGTTATTGTGTATGTGTGTATGCATGTATGTTTATGTATTTATGTTTGCAGGTAGGTATGTATGTTTGTAAGTACCTAAACAATTTCTCAAGAAAAAAGTCTGGAATTTTCCATTTATCTGGCATATGAATTTCTTCTTTATTATTTCTATAAATTAAAACATAAAAATTCTTAAATGAAATAAAATAAATTTATTCATATTAAATTAATATATATAAAAGAAAATAAAATCAAAAAACAATTTAAACATATTTAATGAAAATTAAATACAACAAAATAAAATAAAATATTAATTATAGCAACATGATATCCAACAATTTAGTATAAATTATTATTTTTTTTTTGGTTTCATTTACATATATAATTTAATTTAATTTAATTTAATATAATTTAGTTCAAGTTTATTTTATTTTACATTTTTATTCCTTTGTATTTAGTTTTATATTATTTATTTATTTTATTTTCATTTTCATTTTAAATTGTTTTTGTTTTTATTTTATTTAATGCTCATTTATTTTAATAAATGATGCCGATTTTTTTCTATTTTTATTTTTATCATTTAGTTATTAATTTTATTTTTATAAAAGTCTGCTATAAGCCAAATATTTAATTATAACTAAGTTTTCTCTTCAGCTTTATTTGCTGGGATGAGACTGGTGTAGTTTCCTTTTTGGCCACATCATCAGATTCGGCCCTCGGTGGAGTGCACAAGTCAATTATTTCTGTGTTTGGTTGCGTTTCTTTAGCAATAACAGCATCATCATCATCATCATCCAATAACTCAATTACGTCATTACTGCAAATAGTGTTTGCTACGCATACGTAATCGAGAGAGATATCATAATCATCGTAATCATCGTGATCTTGATAACCAATACAATTAATACATTGGCCATCACCATCGCCAGCCCCATAATGTTCATCGTCGCTGTCCACCATATCTTGGTAAAAAATATCTCTCTCTGCCCTCCATTGCTCATAATGTAGTTCATCATCATCATGGTCGTAATTGATAGGGCGCTCTCCTGCTGAAGAAACACTCTGAGAGGCTGCGGGTTGTTGATTTTGGTCGAACACCGATCTTTCTTCCTTCTCCAAGCACAATTTTTTCGATTTCTGCAAAGCTTCTTCTTTTTCTTGTTCTCGCTGGCGTTTCCATGCCTTTGTCAGTGCTTCTAAGTGCTTCTCACCCACTGTAATGCGTTTTGCTGGTCTATTCGATCGTAGCAATTTTTTACGAATCAAGTGTGTGCCGAATTTTGTTAGTGCTCCGTATTTAATTTCTGTTGTTGTATCCATTTTTGAATTTTTATATTTTTAATATATTTTATTTTTCGAGTAAATAATTACAATTATCTTTAAGCTAAGCCTTCTCAAGCGTAACTGTGGCAGCGAGTTAAATGCGGGCGAGTTTTATACCCTTTGCGCAGGCAGGCAAACCACATCTCCTAAGCAGGATCATTTCCGCGGCTGCGGTCGATTGTTAAATATGTAATTGATGTTCTCAAGGACATTGAGTGTATGTATGTATGTAATAGTATGTATGTATGGCTGTGGGCGTGAATAAATAATAATAATTTTGAAAATAAAGAATGATCGTATAGCGTTACAGGATAATATTAACCCTTTTAAAAGCAATGTAGAAATTATGCATTGTTCTTGTAAGACAACAATACAGTGGAAAATTGCTTTGTATTAGTTGTCATAAAGAAACTGATGTGTTAATTGTTTCTTAAAACAGCAACTAATTTTTTTTCTAGAACCTTAAATTTGACTTTTGTAATTTACGCTTTCATTAGACGGAGCGCTCAAAATCTCTGGAATTTACGTTTAGTTTTTTTTCTATATTCAGGATATATGTATTTAATGTTTTTTTATTTCAATTTCATTTAATTTTATTTTCTATTTTATTTTATCTATATCCTTTACTTCATTTAACGTCACTTTATTATTTTTTTCATATTAGTTACCCCGGAAGAAGAAAATAATTAAATAACATAAAACAAAATAAAATTTAGTAAATCGATAAAACATAATAGAATAAGTTAACGCAAGGTATTTTATTTACTAAAAAAAAGTATTTTTCACTCCAAAGTGTTGCAAGAGACTTTTCAGTTTCATACTTATAAAAGCAATAATAAAATGATAAACAAGATTTCTCATTGCTCTTCAATGCTTCTCACGTATTGTAGTGGGTTTTGCCGGTCTAAACGATTGCAGAAATTTTTGGCGAGCTAAGTAAAGGGTGGTTAAATTTCAAGGGCCGATGTTGATTTTGAATAAAACACAAACTATTTAGGAAATTATTGAAATTTTATTTTATTATGATATATTGGTATTACTCAATTATGTATGTAACAAAATATCGGCCAAATGAGCGCCGCGACCTCGGCGGCACACCTCCATACGATGGTCCAAATTTTCGATGACGCTGAGGCATAATGGAGTTTCTATGCCGTTAATGTGCCGAATTATCTCATCCTTTAGCTCTTGAATTGTTGCTGGCTTATCGACGTACACCTTTTCTTTCAAATAACCCCAGAGAAAAAAGTCCAACGGTGTCAAATCACATGATCTTGGGGGCCAATTGACATCGCCATTACGTGAGATAACACACATAATAAGTTTGGATAACTTTAACACGTTGTTGGATTGTGTATCTCTCCATGGTTCAAATTGAGTAAGTCTGAAATAGAGAAATGTCAAATTAAATTCGGAAAAAAACTTGGCGTTTAGGTGTGGTTCACAATCAACATCGGCCCTTACAATTTAATCACCCTTTATGTACAAGTATATGACGTTAGTGCTCAGCGTGGGTTGTTTGCTTGATTCTGATGAAGTTTAGCTTTCGGTAATTTCAATATCTGACACCATAGTTAGAGTACATACATAGATCGATGCCTGTAATTTGTTTAAGGACGTCGTCCTCATCATCTAGTATTTCGATAACTTCATTATGGTCATCAATTACGGATGTATCACTGTTCTCATCGTCATCTGCATCGAAATACTGTCCCACATCGAACGCTATCATCGTCACCATCATAAGCATTGGTATAGGCCTTTGGTGCTACAAATATTAATATCCCCAATACCATTATAATCATCACGGTTAACGTCGTAATGAGCATAATTAAATGCTATACTAGTGTTGTTGCTATAATCAATAGCTCTGCAATACTTCTCTGACACTTTTTGGGAGATAGTCTTCATAGTGTGGTGTTGGATCATTTTCACGATCTCTTTTATAAACTAAAATCAAGGCATCATAATTAATTTGAGCTGTGCTTTTCTTTCGCTTCCAAACTCAAACTCAACTATTGATGTGATCAACTGAAATATGTTCTTTGATAGGAAAATTCTAAATGACTCGCAGAATAATGAAGATGTTATTGCGTATGTGTGTACGCATATGTATGTATGTATGCCTGTATGTATGCAGGTAGTTATGTATGATTCTGAGTACCTAAACAATTTCTCAAGAAAAAAGTCTGGATTTTCCATTTATCTGGCATATGAATTTCTTCTTTATTATTTCTATAAATTAAAACATTAAAATTCTTAAATGAAATAAAATAAATTTATTCATATTAAATTAATATATATAAAAGCAAATAAAATCAAATATCAATTTAAACATATTTAATGGAAAATAAATACAACAAAATAAAATAAAATATTAATTATAGCAACATGATATCCAACAATTTAGTATAAATTATTATTTTTTTTTTGGTTTCATTTACATATATAATTTAATTTAATTTAATTTAATATAATTTAGTTCAAGTTTATTTTATTTTACATTTTTATTCCTTTGTATTTAGTTTTATATTATTTATTTATTTTATTTTCATTTTCATTTTAAATTGTTTTTGTTTTTATTTTATTTAATGCTCATTTATTTTAATAAATGATGCCGATTTTTTTCTATTTTTATTTTTATCATTTAGTTATTAATTTTATTTTTATAAAAGTCTGCTATAAGCCAAATATTTAATTATAACTAAGTTTCCTCTTCAGCTTTATTTGCTGGGATGAGACTGGTGTAGTTTCCTTTTTGGCCACATCATCAGATTCGGCCCTCGGTGGAGTGCACAAGTCAATTATTTCTGTGTTTGGTTGCGTTTCTTTAGCAATAACAGCATCATCATCATCATCATCCAATAACTCAATTACGTCATTACTGCAAATAGTGTTTGCTACGCATACGTAATCGAGAGAGATATCATAATCATCGTAATCATCGTGATCTTGATAACCAATACAATTAATACATTGGCCATCACCATCGCCAGCCCCATAATGTTCATCGTCGCTGTCCACCATATCTTGGTAAAATATATCTCTCTCTGCCCTCCATTGCTCATAATGTAGTTCATCATCATCATGGTCGTAATTGATAGGGCGCTCTCCTGCTGAAGAAACACTTTGAGAGGTTGCGGGTTGTTGATTTTGGTCGAACACCGATCTTTCTTCCTTCTCCAAGCACAATTTTTTCGATTTCTGCAAAGCTTCTTCTTTTTCTTGTTCTCGTTGGCGTTTCCATGCCTTTGTCAGTGCTTGTAAGTGCTTCTCACCCACTGTAATGCGTTTTGCTGGTCTATTCGATCGTAGCAATTTTTTACGAATCAAGTGTGTGCCAAATTTTGTTAGTGCTCCGTATTTAATTTCTGTTGTATCCATTTTTGAACTTTTATACTTTTAATTTATTTTATTTTTCGAGTAAATAATTACAATTATCTTTAAGCTAAGCCTTCTCAAACGTAACTGTTGCAGCGAGTGAAATGCGGGCGAGTTTTATACCCTTTGCGCAGGCAGGCAAACCACATCTCCTAAGCAGGATCATTTCCGCGGCTGCGGTCGATTGTTAAATATGTAATTGATGTTCTCAAGGACATTGAGTGTATGTATGTATGTAATCGTGTGTATGTATGGCTGTGGGCGTGAATAAATAATAATAATTTTGAAAATAAAGAATGATCGTATAGCGTTGCAGGATAATATTAACCCTTTTAAAAGCAATGCTGAAATTATGCATTGTTCTTGTAAGACAACAATACAGTGGAAAATTGCTTTGTATTAGTTGTCATAAAGAAACTGATGTGTTAATTGTTTCTTAACACAGCAACTAATTTTTTTTTTTTAGAATCTTAAATTTGACTTTTGTAATCTTGTCTAGTGGCACAATGATTGTAGCCGAGGTAACTAATATAAAAAAACAATAAACTGGCGTTAAATGAAGTAAAGGATATATACGTATGTATGTATGTAATCGTATGTATGTATGTATAGCTGTGGGCATGAATAAATAATAATAATTTTTAAAATAAAGAATGATCGTATAGCGTTACAGGATAATATTAACCCTTTTAAAAGCAATGTAGAAATTATGCATTGTTCTTGTAAGACAACAATACAGTGGAAAATTGCTTTGTATTAGTTGTCATAAAGAAACTGATGTGTTAATTGTTTCTTAAAACAGCAACTAATTTTTTTTCTAGAACCTTAAATTTGACTTTTGTAATTTACACTTTCATTAGACGGGGCGCTCAAAATCTCTGAAATTTACGTTTAGTTTAATATTTTTCATCCTTTTTTTCTATATTCAGGATATATGTATTTAATGTTTTTTATTTCAACTTCATTTAATTTTATTTTTTATTTTATTTTATTTATATCCTTTACTTCATTTAACGCCATTTTATTATTTTTTTATATTAGTTACCTCGGCTACAATCATTGTGCCACTAAGGAAGAAGAAGAAAATAATTAAATAACATAAAACAAAATAAAATTTTGTAAATCGGTAAAACATAATAGAATAAGTTAACGCAAAATTACAAAAGTCAAATTTAAGTTTCTAAAAAAAAAAAATTAGTTGCCGTTTTAAGAAACAATTAACACATCAGTTTCTTTATGACAACTAATACAAAGCAATTTTCCACTGTATTGTTGTCTTACAAGAACAATGCATAATTTCTACATTGCTTTTAAAAGGGTTAATATTATCCTGTAACGCTATACGATCATTCTTTATTTTCAAAATTATTATTATTTATTCACGCCCACAGCCATACATACATACTATTACATACATACATACACTTAATGTCCTTGAGAACATCAATTACATATTTAACAATCGACCGCAGCCGCGGAAATGATCCTGCTTAGGAGATGTGGTTTGCCTGCCTGCGCAAAGGGTATAAAACTCGCCCGCATTTAACTCGCTGCAACAGTTACGTTTGAGAAGGCTTAGCTTAAAGATAATTGTAATTATTTACTCGAAAAATAAAATATATTAAAAATATAAAAATTCAAAAATGGATACAACAACAGAAATTAAATACGGAGCACTAACAAAATTCGGCACACACTTGATTCGTAAAAAATTGCTACGATCGAATAGCCCAGCAAAACGCATTACAGTGGGTGAAAAGCACTTAGAAGCACTGACAAAGGCATGGAAACGCCAGCGAGAACAAGAAAAAGAAGAAGCTTTGCAGAAATCGAAAAAATTGTGCATGGAGAAAGAAGAGAGATCGGTGTTCGAGCAAAATCAACAACCCGCAGCCTCTCAGAGTGTTTCTTCAGCAGGAGAGCGCCCTATCAATTACGACCATGATGATGATGAACTACATTATGAGCAATGGAGGGCAGAGAGAGATATATTTTACCAAGATATGGTGGACAGCGACGATGAACATTATGGGGCTGGCGATGGTGATGGCCAATGTATTAATTGTATTGGTTATCAAGATCACGATGATTACGATGATTATGATATCTCTCTCGATTACGTATGCGTAGCAAACACTATTTGCAGTAATGACGTAATTGAGTTATTGGATGATGATGATGATGATGCTGTTATTGCTAAAGAAACGCAACCAAACACAGAAATAATTGACTTGTGCACTCCACCGAGGGCCAAATCTGATGATGTGGCCAAAAAGGAAACTACACCAGTCTCATCCCAGCAAATAAAGCTGAAGAGAAAACTTAGTTATAATTAAATATTTGGCTTATAGCAGACTTTTATAAAAATAAAATTAATAAATAAATGATAAAAATAAAAAAAGAAAAAAATCAGCATCATTTATTAAAATAAAAATAGCATAAAATAATATAAAATAAAATAAAAACAAAAAAATTTAAAATGAAAATGAAAATAAAATAAGATAAAATAAAAATAATAAAATAAATAAATAATATCGAGCAAAATACATTAGAATAAATATGTAAAAAAAAAAATAAACTTGAACTAAATTATATTAAATTAAATTAAATTAAATTATATATATAAATGAAACCAAAAAAAAAATAATTTATACTAAATTGTTGGATATCATGATGCTACAATATAATTAATATTTTATTTTATTTTGTTGTATTTAATTTTCATTAAATATGTTTAAATTGTTATTTGATTTTATTTTCTTTTATATATATTAATTTAATATGAATAAATTTATTTTATTTCATTTAAGAATTTTAATGTTTTAATTTATAGAAATAATAAAGAAGAAATTCATATGCCAAATAACATAATGGAAAATAAAAAGTTTTTCTTGAGAAATTTTTAATGTACTTACAAACATACATACCTTCCTGCAAACATAAATACATAAATATGCATACACACGTACGCAATTAACATCTTCATTATTCTGCGATAGTCATTACGCAATTCACGGTTAACTTCAACGAATTTCCCTATTAAAGGACATAGTTCAGTTGATCACATCAACAGTTGAGTTTGAGAATTTTAAATTAATTACGATGCCTTGAATTTCGTTTATAAAAGAGATCGTGATAATGATCCAAAACCACAAAACAATATTTTTTGAAACGTTATCGAGAAACTGACGAGGATACAGATCTGCAGCCTTTAAGTCTAGTTTGAAGAGTAAACGGAGAGGAGACTACATTTAATCAGATCCATGGATGCGGCTGTACCCGCGGTCAAGTCAGCACCAGACGAAATATGCCGAATGAAGAACAAAGAGAGGGAGTTTTGAGTATCGAGATGTCATCTAATCATCATCCCGAGGAGGCGACTGAAGATAGTAAATATCACCAGAAATTCATTACACGAATATAAAAGAGCTAATTATTACAGCAACAACACTAATAGAGCACTTAATTATGCTCATTATAACGTTAACTGTGATGATTATAAGGGTGTTGGAGATAAGAACATTTCTCGTAAAGATCATACCTCAAAGGCATTTGCTGCTATATCCGTATCTAATGACAATAATGAAGTTATGGAAATACTGAATGATGAGGACGGAGACGATGAACAAAATACCGTTATTGATCTATGTACGTACTCTTAAAAATATGCAAGATAACGAAATGCACGAAATTGGAAATTCCCAGGAAAATTCCTTTCGTTTAAATATTTTACTTATAATTTGTATTATTTTTAATTTACATATACAGATAATTTAACTAACTATTTTAAATTTTTTCATAAACTTAATTTCTGATTTTATAAAAAACAAATATTTTGATAAATTAATTTAACTTTAAAACTTCTTTAATTTGGTTGGGAAGAGATGGTGTTTTTAAACGAGAGCCTATGAGCAATTGCACACATGAAGAGAAGTTTGTTTAGCCACCAGTTTTTCAGGTTTGATTTTCGAGAATTTTAACATTTTTTTTTTACAAATTAAAATAAACAAAAAGAAAATTTAATTCAAATAAAAAAAATAAATAAAATAAAACAAAATTAAAAATAAATAACATAAAAATAATAAAAAACAAAATCAAATTATAATATTATATTAAATTAAACTTAATGATATATATATATATAAAATGAAATAAAACAAAAATTAAACATTAAAAATAATAGTATAAACTAAAATAAAAAATATATAATAAAACAGAATGAAATAAAGAAAAATAAAATTAAACTATATCAAACAAATTAAATTAAAATAATATAAAGCAAAACAAAAAACAAAAAAAAAAAAAAAAAAAATAAATAAGAATAAAAAAAAAGAAAATAAAAGAAAATAAATAAAATAAAATACAAAAAATAAAAAAACAAACAAAAATTATAAGAAAATAAAATAAAATAAAAAAATACATAATAAATTAAACAAAAACAATAAAATTAAAAAAAAATTAAACTATTAAATAAAATAAAATTAAAATAAATAATAATAAAGAAAATAAAATAAAGTATAATTAAATAAATTAAATTTATTAAATAAAAATAAAATAAATAATATAAAATAAAATAACATTAAATGAATTAAATAAAATTAAATTTAAAAAAATGTATTAATTTAAATTAAATAACATAAATAAAATAAAATCACATAAAATAAAAAAAATCAAATAAATTAAAATAAATAAAAAAATGAATTAAAACAAAATAAAATGAAATTAAATAAATAAAAATAAGAAAATAAATAGAGCTAAATTAAATAAAATAAAAATAAATAAACTAAATTAAAATAAAATAAAATAGAATAAAATAAAATAAAATAAAATAAAATAAAATAATATAATATAAAACAAAACAAAATAAAGTAAATGAAATAAAATAAATAATTTGAAATAACATAAAATCCTGTACTCTAAAATAAAATATACCAAAAATATAAAAATAGAATCCCATAGCATTAAAAACAAAAAAAAATGTAATAAAATAAAGTAAATAAAATAAAATAAATTAAATTAAATAAAAAAATTAAAGTTAAATAAAATAAAATAAAATAAAATAATATATAATATTTTATATTATAATAGAATAAAATAATAGAATAAAATAACATACAAAATTTAAAAAAAATTAAATTAAATAACATAAACAATAAAATAAAAAAAAGAAAATAACATAAAATAAAATAAAAACTATAAAAAAATATAAACAATAAAATAAAATGAAAAAGTTAATTATAAATAAATATCAGTAAAATAAAATAATTTAAGTAATATAAAATTAAAAAAATTAAATATATAAAACAAAATAGAATAAAATAAATTAAAATAAAATTAAATTAAATAAAAATAAATAAAATAAAATAAAATAATATGAAATAAAACAAAATAAAATAAATGAAATAAAATAAATGATTTGAAATGACATAAAATTCTACACTCTAACATAAAATGAAATAAAATAAATTACAATAAAATAAAATAAACAAAAAATAGTAAATAAAAAGTAAAAGAAGTGAAACAAAATAAAATAAAGAAAAATCTAATAAAAATAAATAAAATAAAAAATAATATAAAATTAAGCAAAATAAAAAAAATTAAGTAAAATAAGATAAATTAATATAAAATCAAATAAAATAAAATTAACAAAATAAGATTATTTTAAATTAAATCAAATAAAAATTATTAAATTAAAAAGATTTAATAAATAAAATAAAATAAGAAACGAAAAAATAAAATTAAAAAATATATATTCCAAAAAAATAAAACATAATAAAAAGATAAAATCAAATTTAATTAAGAAAACCGGTAATTTGTAAATAAAAGTTTTGCCACTATTTGAAGATAATTATTTTCCTTTACTATATTTTTGCTATCACACAGAAAATATTTCATATCTGTATATATTTTGCTCTGTAAAAAAGAATAATTTATTGTAGTACAAGTACATGAAAATTATAAAATACAAGTTAAAGGAGTCATTGAAACCCTTGACTTAATTTAAGCCGTCAACATACTAACTAAGTGCTGTTAGCATAATTTTTATTTTTTTTTTTCAAATTGAGTATGCGAACTTTAAAATAATTAATGCTGTTATTTGTCAATAGCTAAAACCCTTTACCTTTGTTTATAAACACATTTGTTACCTTAACATAACCTCAATCTTGTACGTCAAAGGGACACTCTATTGTTGTTATAGCTGAACCTAAAAGTCCACAAAGCGTGACCTAATTCTTTTGCTGTTTACTTGACCCAAAAAACCTTGCGTTTACATAATAAATAATAAAATATTTAATATTATTTTAAATTATAAGTTAGCTTGTGTAAAGTATACGATTTAATTATTTTAATAAAAAACTAAACTTTATGCAAAAAATATCAAGTAAATTTGTAGTAGAAAAACTTTAAAAATAAAATGCAATAAAATGTAATAAACAAACACATGAAATAATAACGAAGATAACTAAAATACTTAAGAAAATGCATGAATTACATAATAAACAATTATTGCATAACTAAAAACAAATCTAGTCTTAGCTAATATGACTTATTGTACACACTTAACAAATAAGTAAGCAATTTATAAGAACAAAAAGAACAACAATTAGTGGGATGTAAATATTTTATCTCTACAAATGGTTGCCAAAATAAAATAACTAAAATAATCTTAAAATTTAATTGCTTTTAATTTATTTAAATGAAATTTTGAAATTTATCCAGGCAAACATCTAAGAAATAATCTCAAACTGGTAAAAATCAGAATGCGGCTGTACACTTTTATAAAAGATTATGATTTTCTTCAGCAGGCTAGAGAAGTGTTTCCTCTGTTACTAGATTACCTCTGTGAGTCTTACAAGAATTTTCTGCAGTCTTGAAACCTTCTGCGCCTTGCTTCATTCATTCAATTCTCCAACCTGCTGTGAAAATGAAACATCCGGAGAAGGTGAACCCGAAACTCCAACTGCTGACGATATAAAAGTTGTTCCGTTAACCGAATATGAAGAAGTCCGAATAGCAATCGTCCGCTTAAAAAACAACAACGCCGAGCTATTCAAATACGGCAATGAAGAACCGATCATGTGCATGCATCAGCTTCTTTGCAAAATATGTTCAGATGAAAGCATGCCCGACGATTGGAACCTAAGTGTGCTCTGCCCAATCCACAAAAATGGCGATCCCCCAGTCTGCGCCAATTACCGTACGCCGACGATATCGACTTTATTGGTCTCAACAACTGCGCCGCAAGTTCTGCTTTCTCCAGACTTGATAAAGAAGCGAAGCGAATGGGTCTGGTAGTGAATGAGGGCAAGACGAAATATCTCCTGTCATCAAACAAACAGTCATCGCACTCCCGAGTCGGCTCCCACGTCACTGTTGACAGTCATAACTTCGAGGTCGTAGCTAATTTCGTCTATCTAGGGAGCAGCATTAACACCAATAATAACGTCAGCCTTGAAATCCAATGCAGAATCCCATTTGCAAACAGGTAATATATTGAGCTGAGTAGGCAATTGCAAAGGAAAGTCCTCTCTCGGCGAACGAATACCAAACTGTACAAGTCGCTCATCATACCAGTCCTACTATATGGCACACATCTGATGAGTCGGCTCTAGGAGTCTTCGAGAGAAAAGTTTTGCGAACGATTTATGGTCTTTGGCGCATTGGCTACGGCGAATACCGCAGACGATGGAACGATAAGCTGTACAAGTGAAACGGTGATATTGGTATATGTAGTTCAGCGAAAGAAGAGACAGCTTTGAAAGTATTCGATGCAGTGCCCGCTGGTGGAAGCAGAGGAAGAGAAAGACCTCCACTCCGTTGGAAGGATCAGGGGAAGAGTGACCTGGATTCACTGGGTATTTCCTACTGGCGCCAAACAGCGAAAATAAGAGATTAATGATGTGCTTATATTGATTCGACTATAATCGTATAAGCGGTGTCAACGCCAATAAAGAAGAAGAAGATTTCTTTCCGCTCGTGTAGTGGTCGGTCACAACGTTGCGAGGTAAGCAGTCATCGTACCAGATGGTTTTGCGACCTTTCCGAAATCCATCGTTGTGGCGAAGGCAACGTTCATTAGTATGCTCCAGGCGCTCATAAAATGCATCTTTGGTTACATCGTCCTTCTCTTCCGTCGGGGCGTGGGCGCAAGATGCCGATATGTTAAAAAGTTTCGCTTTGATGCGAATGGCGGTGATTTTTTTTAACTTTAGTGGGGGCACCTTTCCAACTAAGGGACCGGACGTTCCGGGTGCATACCCTAAAATTGAGATCCTTAAAATATATGCGGAAATCGTAATCAGAAGGGGGGTCTCTTGTCCGAGGCATTATTAACAGTTTTATTGGAGCTGGTTTGTACGTGGTGGGTCTTAAACCCAGCGCACAACCTCAAGACCGGCGCCCGCTTGCAGCCGCACCTCTGGTTAACAGACGCTGCATTTAGACTTAAGCGAACCCTTAAACGGAATAAGTCACTCTGGTGACTCCAATGAAGATTCCTCTATTTTAGCCGTTACCCGAGGCTCCACACGGTTGAGCTACCACAGCTTGCACAAGGGTTGCTCACGTTTCGAGGTAGCGCGACGTGGACGCAAGAGTAGGAATTGAGTATAGTCCCGGAGCGTTCACTACAAACGTGGAAGTTTGACTACGCCCCATTATTTTATTTCAAATAAAATTTTTTTTATTAAAGATTTAAAAGAAAATTTGTATTCGCTGAAAAACAAATTACTTTTAAAAGTCCTCCATATATTAATTAACCCACAAATGATCAGCATTCAGTTTAAACCCCCTCCCGTTTCTCAATCAAATCCAAGAATTTTGAAAATTTTTTAAATTATTTTATCATAATCATTTGCTTGATTTTACCGGAAATAAAGTTTTTCTACTTAGTTAAAAAAAGAAAAGACTTGAGTAATTTATTAATAATTATTTATATTATTAAAGAAATATTCAAATAAAAGTAATTTTTCTGAGCAGCGTGGGTTGTTTGGTTGGTTTTGGCGAAGTCTTGCTTTCGGTAATTTCAATATCTGGTACTCTAACTATACATAGATCGATGCCTGTAATTTGTTTAAGGACGTCGTCCTCATCATCTAGTATTTCGATGACTTCATTATGGTCATCAATTATGGATGTATCACTGTTCTCATCGTCATCTGCATCGAAATACTGTCCCACATCGAACGCTATCATCGTCACCATCATAAGCATTGGTAGAGGTTTTTGGTGCTACAAATATTTATATCCCCAACACCATTATAATCATCACAGTTAACGTCGTAATGACCATAATTAAGTGTTCTATTAGTGTTGTTGCTATAATCAATAGCTCTGCAATACTTCTCTGACACATGTTTGGGAGATCTTCACTAAGCAGTAAGGTTCTTCATCTTCAGCCGCCTTCTTTGGATGATGATTTGATGATATCTCGACATTCAGAACACCCACATTCAGTTCCTCAAACGAGATAATTCGTCTTCGGCTGACTTGACCGGATTCATGGATTTGATTAAAGACAGTCTCCTCTTCCCTTTCTTTAGAAACAAGACTTAAAGGCTGCAGATCTATATCCTCGACCCTTTCTCGACAATGTTCCAAAAGCTATAGAGCTCATTATCACAATCTCTTTTATAAAATTCAAGGCATCGTAATTAATTTGAGCTGTTGCTGTATCAACTTTAAAATTTCAAGTTTATTTCAAAATTATTTGCACTGAAGAAATAACGTTCGCTTTCTCAAACTCAAACTTAGCTGTTGATGTGATCAACTGAACTATGTCCTTTGATAGGAAAATTCGTTGAACCTGTTTATCTATTTGAATTGAGTAATGACTATCGCAGAATAATGAACATGTTATTGTGTATGTGTGTATGCATGTATGTTTATGTATTTATGTTTGCAGGAAGGTATGTATGTTTGTAAGTACATTAAAAATTTCTCAAGAAAAACTTTTTAATTTTCCATTATGTTATTTGGCATATGAATTTCTTCTTTATTATTCTATAAATTAAAACATAAAAATTCTTAAATGAAATAAAATAAATTTATTCATATTAAATTAATATATATAAAAGAAAATAAAATCAAATAACAATTTAAACATATTTAATGAAAATTAAATACAACAAAATAAAATAAAATATTAATTATAGCAACATGATATCCAACAATTTAGTGTAAATTATTTTTTTGGTTTCATTCATATATATAATTTAATTTAATTTAATTTAATATAATTTAGTTCAAGTTTATTTTATTTTACATTTTTATTCCTTTGTATTTAGTTTTATATTATTTATTTATTTTATTTTCATTTTAAATTGTTTTTGTTTTTATTTTATTTAATGCTCATTTATTTTAATAAATGATGCCGATTTTTTTCTATTTTTATTTTTATTATTTAGTTATTAATTTTATTTTTATAAAAGTCTGCTATAAGCCAAATATTTAATTATAACTAAGTTTTCTCTTCAGCTTTATTTGCTGGGATGAGACTGGTGTAGTTTCCTTTTTGGCCACATCATCAGATTCGGCCCTCGGTGGAGTGCACAAGTCAATTATTTCTGTGTTTGGTTGCGTTTCTTTAGCAATAACAGCATCATCATCATCATCATCCAATAACTCAATTACGTCATTACTGCAAATAGTGTTTGCTACGCATACGTAATCGAGAGAGATATCATAATCATCGTAATCATCGTGATCTTGATAACCAATACAATTAATACATTGGCCATCACCATCGCCAGCCCCATAATGTTCATCGTCGCTGTCCACCATATCTTGGTAAAATATATCTCTCTCTGCCCTCCATTGCTCATAATGTAGTTCATCATCATCATGGTCGTAATTGATAGGGCGCTCTCCTGCTGAAGAAACACTCTGAGAGGCTGCGGGTTGTTGATTTTGCTCGAACACCGATCTCTCTTCTTTCTCCATGCACAATTTTTTCGATTTCTGCAAAGCTTCTTCTTTTTCTTGTTCTCGCTGGCGTTTCCATGCCTTTGTCAGTGCTTCTAAGTGCTTCTCACCCACTGTAATGCGTTTTGCTGGTCTATTCGATCGTAGCAATTTTTTACGAATCAAGTGTGTGCCGAATTTTGTTAGTGCTCCGTATTTAATTTCTGTTGTATCCATTTTTGAATTTTTATACTTTTAATATATTTTATTTTTCGAGTAAATAATTACAATTGTCTTTAAGCTAAGCCTTCTCAAACGTAACTGTTGCAGCGAGTTAAATGCGGGCGAGTTTTATACCCTTTGCGCAGGCAGGCAAACCTCATTTCCTAAGCAGGATCATTTCCGCGGCTGCGGTCGATTGTTAAATATGTAATTGATGTTCTCAAGGACATTGAGTGTATGTATGTATGTAATCGTGTGTATGTATGGCTGTGGGCGTGAAGAAATAATAATAATTTTGAAAATAAAGAATGATCGTATAGCGTTGCAGGATAATATTAATCCTTTTAAAAGCAATGCTGAAATTATGCATTGTTCTTGTAAGACAACAATACAGTGGAAAATTGCTTTGTATTAGTTGTCATAAAGAAACTGATGTGTTAATTGTTTCTTAAAACAGCAACTAATTCTTATTTTTTAAAAACTTAGATTTGACTTTTGTAATCTTGCGTTAACTTTTCCTATTATGTTTTACCGATTTACAAAATTTTATTTTGTTTTATGTTATTTAATTATTTTCTTCTTCTTCCTTAGTGGCACAATGATTGTAGCCGAGGTAACTAATATAAAAAAATAATAAAATGGCGTTAAATGAAGTAAAGGATATAAATAAAATAAAATAAAAAATAAAATTAAATGAAGTTAAAATAAAAAACATTAAATACATATATCCTGAATATAGAAAAAAAACTAAACGTAAATTCCACAGATTTTGAGCGCTCCGTCTAATGAAAGCGTAAATAACAAAAGTCAAATTTAAGTTTCTAAAAAAAAAAATTAGTTGCTGTTTTAAGAAACAATTAACACATCAGTTTCTTTATGAGAACTAATACAAAGCAATTTTCCACTGTATTGTTGTCTTACAAGAACAATGCATAATTTCTACATTGCTTTTAAAAGGGTTAATATTATCCTGCAACGCTATACGATCATTCTTTATTTTAAAAATTATTATTATTTATTCATGCCCACAGCTATACATGCATACATACGATTACATACATACATACGTATATATCCTTTACTTCATTTAACGCCATTTTATTATTTTTTTATATTAGTTACCTCGGCTACAATCATTGTGCCACTAAGGAAGAAGAAGAAAATATTAAATAACATAAAACAAAATAAAATTTAGTAAATCGGTAAAACATAATAGAAAAAGTTAACGCAAGATTACAAAAGTCAAATTTAAGTTTCTAAAAAAAAAAAATTAGTTGCCGTTTTAAGAAACAATTAACACATCAGTTTCTTTATGACAACTAATACAAAGCAATTTTCCACTGTATTGTTGTCTTACAAGAACAATGCATAATTTCAACATTGCTTTTAAAAGGGTTAATATTATCCTGCAACGCTATACGATCATTCTTTATTTTAAAAATTATTATTATTTATTCATGCCCACAGCTATACATGCATACATACGATTACATACATACATACGTATATATCCTTTACTTCATTTAACGCCATTTTATTATTTTTTTATATTAGTTAACTCGGCTACAATCATTGTGCCACTAAGGAAGAAGAAGAAAATAATTAAATAACATAAAACAAAATAAAATTTTGTAAATCGGTAAAACATAATAGAAAAAGTTAACGCAAGATTACAAAAGTCAAATTTAAGGTTCTAAAAAAAAAAAATTAATTGCTGTTTTAAGAAACAATTAACACATCAGTTTCTTTATGACAACTAATACAAAGCAATTTTCCACTGTATTGTTGTCTTACAAGAACAATGCATAATTTCTACATTGCTTTTAAAAGGGTTAATATTATCCTGTAACGCTATACGATCATTCTTTATTTTAAAAATTATTATTATTTATTCATGCCCACAGCTATACATACATACATACGATTACATACATACATACGTATATATCCTTTACTTCATTTAACGCCATTTTATTATTTTTTTATATTAGTTACCTCGGCTACAAATATTGTGCTACTGAGGAAGAAAAAGAAAATAATTAAATAACATAAAACAAAATAAAATTTAGTAAATCGGTAAAACATAATAGAAAAAGTTAAGTCAAGATTAACTTAAGATTAACACATCAGTTTCTTTATGACAACTAATACAAAGCAATTTCCCACTGTATTGTTGTCTTACAAGAACAATGCATAATTTCTACATTGCTTTTAAAAGGGTTAATATTATCCTGTAACGCTATACGATCATTCTTTATTTTAAAAATTATTATTATTTATTCATGCCCACAGCTATACATACATACATACGATTACATACATACATACGTATATATCCTTTACTTCATTTAACGCCATTTTATTATTTTTTTATATTAGTTAACTCGACTACAATCATTGTGCCACTAAGGAAGAAGAAGAAAATAATTAAATAACATAAAACAAAATAAAATTTTGTAAATCGGTAAAACATAATAGAAAAAGTTAACGCAAGATTACAAAAGTCAAATTTAAGGTTCTAAAAAAAAAAAATTAATTGCTGTTTTAAGAAACAATTAACACATCAGTTTCTTTATGACAACTAATACAAAGCAATTTTCCACTGTATTGTTGTCTTACAAGAACAATGCATAATTTCTACATTGCTTTTAAAAGGGTTAATATTATCCTGTAACGCTATACGATCATTCTTTATTTTAAAAATTATTATTATTTATTCATGCCCACAGCTATACATACATACATACGATTACATACATACATACGTATATATCCTTTACTTCATTTAACGCCATTTTATTATTTTTTTATATTAGTTAACTCGACTACAATCATTGTGCCACTAAGGAAGAAGAAGAAAATAATTAAATAACATAAAACAAAATAAAATTTTGTAAATCGGTAAAACATAATAGAAAAAGTTAACGCAAGATTACAAAAGTCAAATTTAAGGTTCTAAAAAAAAAAAATTAATTGCTGTTTTAAGAAACAATTAACACATCAGTTTCTTTATGACAACTAATACAAAGCAATTTTCCACTGTATTGTTGTCTTACAAGAACAATGCATAATTTCTACATTGCTTTTAAAAGGGTTAATATTATCCTGTAACGCTATACGATCATTCTTTATTTTAAAAATTATTATTATTTATTCATGCCCACAGCTATACATACATACATACGATTACATATATACATACGTATATATCCTTTACTTCATTTAACGCCATTTTATTATTTTTTTATATTAGTTAACTCGGCTACAATTATTGTGCTACTGAGGAAGAAGAAGAAAATAATTAAATAACATAAAACAAAATAAAATTTAGTAAATCGGTAAAACATAATAGAAAAAGTTAACGCAAGATTACAAAAGTCAAATTTAAGGTTCTAAAAAAAAAAAATTAATTGCTGTTTTAAGAAACAATTAACACATCAGTTTCTTTATGACAACTAATACAAAGCAATTTTCCACTGTATTGTTGTCTTACAAGAACAATGCATAATTTCTACATTGCTTTTAAAAGGGTTAATATTATCCTGTAACGCTATACGATCATTCTTTATTTTAAAAATTATTATTATTTATTCATGCCCACAGCTATACATACATACATACGATTACATATATACATACGTATATATCCTTTACTTCATTTAACGCCATTTTATTATTTTTTTATATTAGTTAACTCGGCTACAATCATTGTGCCACTAAGGAAGAAGAAGAAAATAATTAAATAACATAAAGCAAAATAAAATTTAGTAAATCGGTAAAACATAATAGAAAAAGTTAACGCAAGATTACAAAAGTCAAATTTAAGGTTCTAAAAAAAAAAATTAATTGCTGTTTTAAGAAACAATTAACACATCAGTTTCTTTATGACAACTAATACAAAGCAATTTTCCACTGTATTGTTGTCTTACAAGAACAATGCATAATTTCTACATTGCTTTTAAAAGGGTTAATATTATCCTGTAACGCTATACGATCATTCTTTATTTTAAAAATTATTATTATTTATTCATGCCCACAGCTATACATACATACATACGATTACATATATACATACGTATATATCCTTTACTTCATTTAACGCCATTTTATTATTTTTTTATATTAGTTAACTCGGCTACAATCATTGTGCCACTAAGGAAGAAGAAGAAAATAATTAAATAACATAAAGCAAAATAAAATTTAGTAAATCGGTAAAACATAATAGAAAAAGTTAACGCAAGATTACAAAAGTCAAATTTAAGGTTCTAAAAAAAAAAATTAATTGCTGTTTTAAGAAACAATTAACACATCAGTTTCTTTATAACAACTAATACAAAGCAATTTTCCACTGTATTGTTGTCTTACAAGAACAATGCATAATTTCTACATTGCTTTTAAAAGGGTTAATATTATCCTGTAACGCTATACGATCATTCTTTATTTTAAAAATTATTATTATTTATTCATGCCCACAGCTATACATACATACATACGATTACATATATACATACGTATATATCCTTTACTTCATTTAACGCCATTTTATTATTTTTTTATATAGTTAACTCGGCTACAATCATTGTGCCACTAAGGAAGAAGAAGAAAATAATTAAATAACATAAAACAAAATAAAATTTTGTAAATCGGTAAAACATAATAGAATAAGTTAACGCAAGATTACAAAAGTCAAATTTAAAGTTCAAAAAAAAAATTAATTGCTGTTTTAAAAAACAATTAACACATCAGTTTCTTTATGACAACTAATACAAAGCAATTTTCCACTGTATTGTTGTCTTACAAGAACAATGCATAATTTCTACATTGCTTTTAAAAGGGTTAATATTATCCTGTAACGCTATACGATCATTCTTTATTTTAAAAATTATTATTATTTATTCATGCCCACAGCTATACATACATACATACGATTACATATATACATACGTATATATCCTTTACTTCATTTAACGCCATTTTATTATTTTTTTATATTAGTTACCTCGGCTACAATCATTGTGCCGCTAAGGAAGAAGAAGAAAATAATTAAATAACATAAAACAAAATAAAATTTTGTAAATCGGTAAAACATAATAGAATAAGTTAACGCAAGATTACAAAAGTCAAATTTAAGGTTCTAAAAAAAAAAATTAATTGCTGTTTTAAGAAACAATTAACACATCAGTTTCTTTATGACAACTAATACAAAGCAATTTTCCACTGTATTGTTGTCTTACAAGAACAATGCATAATTTCTACATTGCTTTTAAAAGGGTTAATATTATCCTGTAACGCTATACGATCATTCTTTATTTTAAAAATTATTATTATTTATTCATGCCCACAGCTATACATACATACATACGATTACATATATACATACGTATATATCCTTTACTTCATTTAACGCCATTTTATTATTTTTTTATATTAGTTACCTCGGCTACAATCATTGTGCCGCTAAGGAAGAAGAAGAAAATAATTAAATAACATAAAACAAAATAAAATTTTGTAAATCGGTAAAACATAATAGAATAAGTTAACGCAAGATTACAAAAGTCAAATTTAAGGTTCTAAAAAAAAAAATTAATTGCTGTTTTAAGAAACAATTAACACATCAGTTTCTTTATGACAACTAATACAAAGCAATTTTCCACTGTATTGTTGTCTTACAAGAACAATGCATAATTTCTACATTGCTTTTAAAAGGGTTAATATTATCCTGTAACGCTATACGATCATTCTTTATTTTAAAAAATATTATTATTTATTCATGCCCACAGCTATACATACATACATACGATTACATATATACATACGTATATATCCTTTACTTCATTTAACGCCATTTTATTATTTTTTTATATTAGTTACCTCAGCTACAATCATTGTGCCACTAAGGAAGAAGAAGAAAATAATTAAATAACATAAAACAAAATAAAATTTAGTAAATCGGTAAAACATAATAGAAAAAGTTAACGCAAGATTACAAAAGTCAAATTTAAGGTTCTAAAAAAAAAAATTAATTGCTGTTTTAAGAAACAATTAACACATCAGTTTCTTTATGACAACTAATACAAAGCAATTTTCCACTGTATTGTTGTCTTACAAGAACAATGCATAATTTCTACATTGCTTTTAAAAGGGTTAATATTATCCTGTAACGCTATACGATCATTCTTTATTTTAAAAATTATTATTATTTATTCATGCCCACAGCTATACATACATACATACGATTACATATATACATACGTATATATCCTTTACTTCATTTAACGCCATTTTATTATTTTTTTATATTAGTTACCTCAGCTACAATCATTGTGCCACTAAGGAAGAAGAAGAAAATAATTAAATAACATAAAACAAAATAAAATTTTGTAAATCGGTAAAACATAATAGAATAAGTTAACGCAAGATTACAAAAGTCAAATTTAAGGTTCTAAAAAAAAAAATTAATTGCTGTTTTAAGAAACAATTAACACATCAGTTTCTTTATGACAACTAATACAAAGCAATTTTCCACTGTATTGTTGTCTTACAAGAACAATGCATAATTTCTACATTGCTTTTAAAAGGGTTAATATTATCCTGTAACGCTATACGATCATTCTTTATTTTAAAAATTATTATTATTTATTCATGCCCACAGCTATACATACATACATACGATTACATATATACATACGTATATATCCTTTACTTCATTTAACGCCATTTTATTATTTTTTTATATTAGTTACCTCGGCTACAATCATTGTGCCGCTAAGGAAGAAGAAGAAAATAATTAAATAACATAAAACAAAATAAAATTTTGTAAATCGGTAAAACATAATAGAATAAGTTAACGCAAGATTACAAAAGTCAAATTTAAGGTTCTAAAAAAAAAAATTAATTGCTGTTTTAAGAAACAATTAACACATCAGTTTCTTTATGACAACTAATACAAAGCAATTTTCCACTGTATTGTTGTCTTACAAGAACAATGCATAATTTCTACATTGCTTTTAAAAGGGTTAATATTATCCTGTAACGCTATACGATCATTCTTTATTTTAAAAATTATTATTATTTATTCATGCCCACAGCTATACATACATACATACGATTACATATATACATACGTATATATCCTTTACTTCATTTAACGCCATTTTATTATTTTTTTATATTAGTTACCTCGGCTACAATCATTGTGCCGCTAAGGAAGAAGAAGAAAATAATTAAATAACATAAAACAAAATAAAATTTTGTAAATCGGTAAAACATAATAGAATAAGTTAACGCAAGATTACAAAAGTCAAATTTAAGGTTCTAAAAAAAAAAATTAATTGCTGTTTTAAGAAACAATTAACACATCAGTTTCTTTATGACAACTAATACAAAGCAATTTTCCACTGTATTGTTGTCTTACAAGAACAATGCATAATTTCTACATTGCTTTTAAAAGGGTTAATATTATCCTGTAACGCTATACGATCATTCTTTATTTTAAAAATTATTATTATTTATTCATGCCCACAGCTATACATACATACATACGATTACATATATACATACGTATATATCCTTTACTTCATTTAACGCCATTTTATTATTTTTTTATATTAGTTACCTCAGCTACAATCATTGTGCCGCTAAGGAAGAAGAAGAAAATAATTAAATAACATAAAACAAAATAAAATTTAGTAAATCGGTAAAACATAATAGAAAAAGTTAACGCAAGATTACAAAAGTCAAATTTAAGGTTCTAAAAAAAAAAATTAATTGCTGTTTTAAGAAACAATTAACACATCAGTTTCTTTATGACAACTAATACAAAGCAATTTTCCACTGTATTGTTGTCTTACAAGAACAATGCATAATTTCTACATTGCTTTTAAAAGGGTTAATATTATCCTGTAACGCTATACGATCATTCTTTATTTTAAAAATTATTATTATTTATTCATGCCCACAGCTATACATACATACATACGATTACATATATACATACGTATATATCCTTTACTTCATTTAACGCCATTTTATTATTTTTTTATATTAGTTAACTCGGCTACAATCATTGTGCCACTAAGGAAGAAGAAGAAAATAATTAAATAACATAAAACAAAATAAAATTTAGTAAATCGGTAAAACATAATAGAAAAAGTTAACGCAAGATTACAAAAGTCAAATTTAAGGTTCTAAAAAAAAAAATTAATTGCTGTTTTAAGAAACAATTAACACATCAGTTTCTTTATGACAACTAATACAAAGCAATTTTCCACTGTATTGTTGTCTTACAAGAACAATGCATAATTTCTACATTGCTTTTAAAAGGGTTAATATTATCCTGTAACGCTATACGATCATTCTTTATTTTAAAAATTATTATTATTTATTCATGCCCACAGCTATACATACATACATACGATTACATATATACATACGTATATATCCTTTACTTCATTTAACGCCATTTTATTATTTTTTTATATTAGTTAACTCGGCTACAATCATTGTGCCACTAAGGAAGAAGAAGAAAATAATTAAATAACATAAAACAAAATAAAATTTAGTAAATCGGTAAAACATAATAGAAAAAGTTAACGCAAGATTACAAAAGTCAAATTTAAGGTTCTAAAAAAAAAAATTAATTGCTGTTTTAAGAAACAATTAACACATCAGTTTCTTTATGACAACTAATACAAAGCAATTTTCCATTGTATTGTTGTCTTACAAGAACAATGCATAATTTCTACATTGCTTTTAAAAGGGTTAATATTATCCTGTAACGCTATACGATCATTCTTTATTTTAAAAATTATTATTATTTATTCATGCCCACAGCTATACATACATACATACGATTACATATATACATACGTATATATCCTTTACTTCATTTAACGCCATTTTATTATTTTTTTATATTAGTTAACTCGGCTACAATCATTGTGCCACTAAGGAAGAAGAAGAAAATAATTAAATAACATAAAACAAAATAAAATTTAGTAAATCGGTAAAACATAATAGAAAAAGTTAACGCAAGATTACAAAAGTCAAATTTAAGGTTCTAAAAAAAAAAATTAATTGCTGTTTTAAGAAACAATTAACACATCAGTTTCTTTATGACAACTAATACAAAGCAATTTTCCACTGTATTGTTGTCTTACAAGAACAATGCATAATTTCTACATTGCTTTTAAAAGGGTTAATATTATCCTGTAACGCTATACGATCATTCTTTATTTTAAAAATTATTATTATTTATTCATGCCCACAGCTATACATACATACATACGATTACATATATACATACGTATATATCCTTTACTTCATTTAACGCCATTTTATTATTTTTTTATATTAGTTACCTCAGCTACAATCATTGTGCCACTAAGGAAGAAGAAGAAAATAATTAAATAACATAAAACAAAATAAAATTTAGTAAATCGGTAAAACATAATAGAAAAAGTTAACGCAAGATTACAAAAGTCAAATTTAAGGTTCTAAAAAAAAAAATTAATTGCTGTTTTAAGAAACAATTAACACATCAGTTTCTTTATGACAACTAATACAAAGCAATTTTCCACTGTATTGTTGTCTTACAAGAACAATGCATAATTTCTACATTGCTTTTAAAAGGGTTAATATTATCCTGTAACGCTATACGATCATTCTTTATTTTAAAAATTATTATTATTTATTCATGCCCACAGCTATACATACATACATACGATTACATATATACATACGTATATATCCTTTACTTCATTTAACGCCATTTTATTATTTTTTTATATTAGTTAACTCGGCTACAATCATTGTGCCACTAAGGAAGAAGAAGAAAATAATTAAATAACATAAAACAAAATAAAATTTAGTAAATCGGTAAAACATAATAGAAAAAGTTAACGCAAGATTACAAAAGTCAAATTTAAGGTTCTAAAAAAAAAAATTAATTGCTGTTTTAAGAAACAATTAACACATCAGTTTCTTTATGACAACTAATACAAAGCAATTTTCCATTGTATTGTTGTCTTACAAGAACAATGCATAATTTCTACATTGCTTTTAAAAGGGTTAATATTATCCTGTAACGCTATACGATCATTCTTTATTTTAAAAATTATTATTATTTATTCATGCCCACAGCTATACATACATACATACGATTACATATATACATACGTATATATCCTTTACTTCATTTAACGCCATTTTATTATTTTTTTATATTAGTTAACTCGGCTACAATCATTGTGCCACTAAGGAAGAAGAAGAAAATAATTAAATAACATAAAACAAAATAAAATTTAGTAAATCGGTAAAACATAATAGAAAAAGTTAACGCAAGATTACAAAAGTCAAATTTAAGGTTCTAAAAAAAAAAATTAATTGCTGTTTTAAGAAACAATTAACACATCAGTTTCTTTATGACAACTAATACAAAGCAATTTTCCACTGTATTGTTGTCTTACAAGAACAATGCATAATTTCTACATTGCTTTTAAAAGGGTTAATATTATCCTGTAACGCTATACGATCATTCTTTATTTTAAAAATTATTATTATTTATTCATGCCCACAGCTATACATACATACATACGATTACATATATACATACGTATATATCCTTTACTTCATTTAACGCCATTTTATTATTTTTTTATATTAGTTACCTCAGCTACAATCATTGTGCCACTAAGGAAGAAGAAGAAAATAATTAAATAACATAAAACAAAATAAAATTTAGTAAATCGGTAAAACATAATAGAAAAAGTTAACGCAAGATTACAAAAGTCAAATTTAAGGTTCTAAAAAAAAAAATTAATTGCTGTTTTAAGAAACAATTAACACATCAGTTTCTTTATGACAACTAATACAAAGCAATTTTCCACTGTATTGTTGTCTTACAAGAACAATGCATAATTTCTACATTGCTTTTAAAAGGGTTAATATTATCCTGTAACGCTATACGATCATTCTTTATTTTAAAAATTATTATTATTTATTCATGCCCACAGCTATACATACATACATACGATTACATACATACATACGTATATATCCTTTACTTCATTTAACGCCATTTTATTATTTTTTTATATTAGTTACCTCAGCTACAATCATTGTGCCACTAAGGAAGAAGAAGAAAATAATTAAATAACATAAAACAAAATAAAATTTAGTAAATCGGTAAAACATAATAGAAAAAGTTAACGCAAGATTACAAAAGTCAAATTTAAGGTTCTAAAAAAAAAAATTAATTGCTGTTTTAAGAAACAATTAACACATCAGTTTCTTTATGACAACTAATACAAAGCAATTTTCCACTGTATTGTTGTCTTACAAGAACAATGCATAATTTCTACATTGCTTTTAAAAGGGTTAATATTATCCTGTAACGCTATACGATCATTCTTTATTTTAAAAATTATTATTATTTATTCATGCCCACAGCTATACATACATACATACGATTACATATATACATACGTATATATCCTTTACTTCATTTAACGCCATTTTATTATTTTTTTATATTAGTTAACTCGGCTACAATCATTGTGCCACTAAGGAAGAAGAAGAAAATAATTAAATAACATAAAACAAAATAAAATTTAGTAAATCGGTAAAACATAATAGAAAAAGTTAACGCAAGATTACAAAAGTCAAATTTAAGGTTCTAAAAAAAAAAATTAATTGCTGTTTTAAGAAACAATTAACACATCAGTTTCTTTATGACAACTAATACAAAGCAATTTTCCACTGTATTGTTGTCTTACAAGAACAATGCATAATTTCTACATTGCTTTTAAAAGGGTTAATATTATCCTGTAACGCTATACGATCATTCTTTATTTTAAAAATTATTATTATTTATTCATGCCCACAGCTATACATACATACATACGATTACATATATACATACGTATATATCCTTTACTTCATTTAACGCCATTTTATTATTTTTTTATATTAGTTAACTCGGCTACAATCATTGTGCCACTAAGGAAGAAGAAGAAAATAATTAAATAACATAAAACAAAATAAAATTTAGTAAATCGGTAAAACATAATAGAAAAAGTTAACGCAAGATTACAAAAGTCAAATTTAAGGTTCTAAAAAAAAAAATTAATTGCTGTTTTAAGAAACAATTAACACATCAGTTTCTTTATGACAACTAATACAAAGCAATTTTCCATTGTATTGTTGTCTTACAAGAACAATGCATAATTTCTACATTGCTTTTAAAAGGGTTAATATTATCCTGTAACGCTATACGATCATTCTTTATTTTAAAAATTATTATTATTTATTCATGCCCACAGCTATACATACATACATACGATTACATATATACATACGTATATATCCTTTACTTCATTTAACGCCATTTTATTATTTTTTTATATTAGTTAACTCGGCTACAATCATTGTGCCACTAAGGAAGAAGAAGAAAATAATTAAATAACATAAAACAAAATAAAATTTAGTAAATCGGTAAAACATAATAGAAAAAGTTAACGCAAGATTACAAAAGTCAAATTTAAGGTTCTAAAAAAAAAAATTAATTGCTGTTTTAAGAAACAATTAACACATCAGTTTCTTTATGACAACTAATACAAAGCAATTTTCCATTGTATTGTTGTCTTACAAGAACAATGCATAATTTCTACATTGCTTTTAAAAGGGTTAATATTATCCTGTAACGCTATACGATCATTCTTTATTTTAAAAATTATTATTATTTATTCATGCCCACAGCTATACATACATACATACGATTACATATATACATACGTATATATCCTTTACTTCATTTAACGCCATTTTATTATTTTTTTATATTAGTTACCTCAGCTACAATCATTGTGCCACTAAGGAAGAAGAAGAAAATAATTAAATAACATAAAACAAAATAAAATTTAGTAAATCGGTAAAACATAATAGAAAAAGTTAACGCAAGATTACAAAAGTCAAATTTAAGGTTCTAAAAAAAAAAATTAATTGCTGTTTTAAGAAACAATTAACACATCAGTTTCTTTATGACAACTAATACAAAGCAATTTTCCATTGTATTGTTGTCTTACAAGAACAATGCATAATTTCTACATTGCTTTTAAAAGGGTTAATATTATCCTGTAACGCTATACGATCATTCTTTATTTTAAAAATTATTATTATTTATTCATGCCCACAGCTATACATACATACATACGATTACATATATACATACGTATATATCCTTTACTTCATTTAACGCCATTTTATTATTTTTTTATATTAGTTACCTCAGCTACAATCATTGTGCCACTAAGGAAGAAGAAGAAAATAATTAAATAACATAAAACAAAATAAAATTTAGTAAATCGGTAAAACATAATAGAAAAAGTTAACGCAAGATTACAAAAGTCAAATTTAAGGTTCTAAAAAAAAAAATTAATTGCTGTTTTAAGAAACAATTAACACATCAGTTTCTTTATGACAACTAATACAAAGCAATTTTCCATTGTATTGTTGTCTTACAAGAACAATGCATAATTTCTACATTGCTTTTAAAAGGGTTAATATTATCCTGTAACGCTATACGATCATTCTTTATTTTAAAAATTATTATTATTTATTCATGCCCACAGCTATACATACATACATACGATTACATATATACATACGTATATATCCTTTACTTCATTTAACGCCATTTTATTATTTTTTTATATTAGTTACCTCAGCTACAATCATTGTGCCACTAAGGAAGAAGAAGAAAATAATTAAATAACATAAAACAAAATAAAATTTAGTAAATCGGTAAAACATAATAGAAAAAGTTAACGCAAGATTACAAAAGTCAAATTTAAGGTTCTAAAAAAAAAAATTAATTGCTGTTTTAAGAAACAATTAACACATCAGTTTCTTTATGACAACTAATACAAAGCAATTTTCCATTGTATTGTTGTCTTACAAGAACAATGCATAATTTCTACATTGCTTTTAAAAGGGTTAATATTATCCTGTAACGCTATACGATCATTCTTTATTTTAAAAATTATTATTATTTATTCATGCCCACAGCTATACATACATACATACGATTACATATATACATACGTATATATCCTTTACTTCATTTAACGCCATTTTATTATTTTTTTATATTAGTTACCTCAGCTACAATCATTGTGCCACTAAGGAAGAAGAAGAAAATAATTAAATAACATAAAACAAAATAAAATTTAGTAAATCGGTAAAACATAATAGAAAAAGTTAACGCAAGATTACAAAAGTCAAATTTAAGGTTCTAAAAAAAAAAATTAATTGCTGTTTTAAGAAACAATTAACACATCAGTTTCTTTATGACAACTAATACAAAGCAATTTTCCATTGTATTGTTGTCTTACAAGAACAATGCATAATTTCTACATTGCTTTTAAAAGGGTTAATATTATCCTGTAACGCTATACGATCATTCTTTATTTTAAAAATTATTATTATTTATTCATGCCCACAGCTATACATACATACATACGATTACATATATACATACGTATATATCCTTTACTTCATTTAACGCCATTTTATTATTTTTTTATATTAGTTACCTCAGCTACAATCATTGTGCCACTAAGGAAGAAGAAGAAAATAATTAAATAACATAAAACAAAATAAAATTTAGTAAATCGGTAAAACATAATAGAAAAAGTTAACGCAAGATTACAAAAGTCAAATTTAAGGTTCTAAAAAAAAAAATTAATTGCTGTTTTAAGAAACAATTAACACATCAGTTTCTTTATGACAACTAATACAAAGCAATTTTCCACTGTATTGTTGTCTTACAAGAACAATGCATAATTTCTACATTGCTTTTAAAAGGGTTAATATTATCCTGTAACGCTATACGATCATTCTTTATTTTAAAAATTATTATTATTTATTCATGCCCACAGCTATACATACATACATACGATTACATATATACATACGTATATATCCTTTACTTCATTTAACGCCATTTTATTATTTTTTTATATTAGTTAACTCGGCTACAATCATTGTGCCACTAAGGAAGAAGAAGAAAATAATTAAATAACATAAAACAAAATAAAATTTAGTAAATCGGTAAAACATAATAGAAAAAGTTAACGCAAGATTACAAAAGTCAAATTTAAGGTTCTAAAAAAAAAAATTAATTGCTGTTTTAAGAAACAATTAACACATCAGTTTCTTTATGACAACTAATACAAAGCAATTTTCTATTGTATTGTTGTCTTACAAGAACAATGCATAATTTCTACATTGCTTTTAAAAGGGTTAATATTATCCTGTAACGCTATACGATCATTCTTTATTTTAAAAATTATTATTATTTATTCATGCCCACAGCTATACATACATACATACGATTACATATATACATACGTATATATCCTTTACTTCATTTAACGCCATTTTATTATTTTTTTATATTAGTTAACTCGGCTACAATCATTGTGCCACTAAGGAAGAAGAAGAAAATAATTAAATAACATAAAACAAAATAAAATTTAGTAAATCGGTAAAACATAATAGAAAAAGTTAACGCAAGATTACAAAAGTCAAATTTAAGGTTCTAAAAAAAAAAATTAATTGCTGTTTTAAGAAACAATTAACACATCAGTTTCTTTATGACAACTAATACAAAGCAATTTTCCACTGTATTGTTGTCTTACAAGAACAATGCATAATTTCTACATTGCTTTTAAAAGGGTTAATATTATCCTGTAACGCTATACGATCATTCTTTATTTTAAAAATTATTATTATTTATTCATGCCCACAGCTATACATACATACATACGATTACATATATACATACGTATATATCCTTTACTTCATTTAACGCCATTTTATTATTTTTTTATATTAGTTACCTCAGCTACAATCATTGTGCCACTAAGGAAGAAGAAGAAAATAATTAAATAACATAAAACAAAATAAAATTTAGTAAATCGGTAAAACATAATAGAAAAAGTTAACGCAAGATTACAAAAGTCAAATTTAAGGTTCTAAAAAAAAAAATTAATTGCTGTTTTAAGAAACAATTAACACATCAGTTTCTTTATGACAACTAATACAAAGCAATTTTCCACTGTATTGTTGTCTTACAAGAACAATGCATAATTTCTACATTGCTTTTAAAAGGGTTAATATTATCCTGTAACGCTATACGATCATTCTTTATTTTAAAAATTATTATTATTTATTCATGCCCACAGCTATACATACATACATACGATTACATATATACATACGTATATATCCTTTACTTCATTTAACGCCATTTTATTATTTTTTTATATTAGTTAACTCGGCTACAATCATTGTGCCACTAAGGAAGAAGAAGAAAATAATTAAATAACATAAAACAAAATAAAATTTAGTAAATCGGTAAAACATAATAGAAAAAGTTAACGCAAGATTACAAAAGTCAAATTTAAGGTTCTAAAAAAAAAAATTAATTGCTGTTTTAAGAAACAATTAACACATCAGTTTCTTTATGACAACTAATACAAAGCAATTTTCCACTGTATTGTTGTCTTACAAGAACAATGCATAATTTCTACATTGCTTTTAAAAGGGTTAATATTATCCTGTAACGCTATACGATCATTCTTTATTTTAAAAATTATTATTATTTATTCATGCCCACAGCTATACATACATACATACGATTACATACATACATACGTATATATCCTTTACTTCATTTAACGCCATTTTATTATTTTTTTATATTAGTTACCTCAGCTACAATCATTGTGCCACTAAGGAAGAAGAAGAAAATAATTAAATAACATAAAACAAAATAAAATTTAGTAAATCGGTAAAACATAATAGAAAAAGTTAACGCAAGATTACAAAAGTCAAATTTAAGGTTCTAAAAAAAAAAATTAATTGCTGTTTTAAGAAACAATTAACACATCAGTTTCTTTATGACAACTAATACAAAGCAATTTTCCACTGTATTGTTGTCTTACAAGAACAATGCATAATTTCTACATTGCTTTTAAAAGGGTTAATATTATCCTGTAACGCTATACGATCATTCTTTATTTTAAAAATTATTATTATTTATTCATGCCCACAGCTATACATACATACATACGATTACATATATACATACGTATATATCCTTTACTTCATTTAACGCCATTTTATTATTTTTTTATATTAGTTACCTCAGCTACAATCATTGTGCCACTAAGGAAGAAGAAGAAAATAATTAAATAACATAAAACAAAATAAAATTTAGTAAATCGGTAAAACATAATAGAAAAAGTTAACGCAAGATTACAAAAGTCAAATTTAAGGTTCTAAAAAAAAAAATTAATTGCTGTTTTAAGAAACAATTAACACATCAGTTTCTTTATGACAACTAATACAAAGCAATTTTCCACTGTATTGTTGTCTTACAAGAACAATGCATAATTTCTACATTGCTTTTAAAAGGGTTAATATTATCCTGTAACGCTATACGATCATTCTTTATTTTAAAAATTATTATTATTTATTCATGCCCACAGCTATACATACATACATACGATTACATACATACATACGTATATATCCTTTACTTCATTTAACGCCATTTTATTATTTTTTTATATTAGTTACCTCAGCTACAATCATTGTGCCACTAAGGAAGAAGAAGAAAATAATTAAATAACATAAAACAAAATAAAATTTAGTAAATCGGTAAAACATAATAGAAAAAGTTAACGCAAGATTACAAAAGTCAAATTTAAGGTTCTAAAAAAAAAAATTAATTGCTGTTTTAAGAAACAATTAACACATCAGTTTCTTTATGACAACTAATACAAAGCAATTTTCCACTGTATTGTTGTCTTACAAGAACAATGCATAATTTCTACATTGCTTTTAAAAGGGTTAATATTATCCTGTAACGCTATACGATCATTCTTTATTTTAAAAATTATTATTATTTATTCATGCCCACAGCTATACATACATACATACGATTACATATATACATACGTATATATCCTTTACTTCATTTAACGCCATTTTATTATTTTTTTATATTAGTTAACTCGGCTACAATCATTGTGCCACTAAGGAAGAAGAAGAAAATAATTAAATAACATAAAACAAAATAAAATTTAGTAAATCGGTAAAACATAATAGAAAAAGTTAACGCAAGATTACAAAAGTCAAATTTAAGGTTCTAAAAAAAAAAATTAATTGCTGTTTTAAGAAACAATTAACACATCAGTTTCTTTATGACAACTAATACAAAGCAATTTTCCACTGTATTGTTGTCTTACAAGAACAATGCATAATTTCTACATTGCTTTTAAAAGGGTTAATATTATCCTGTAACGCTATACGATCATTCTTTATTTTAAAAATTATTATTATTTATTCATGCCCACAGCTATACATACATACATACGATTACATACATACATACGTATATATCCTTTACTTCATTTAACGCCATTTTATTATTTTTTTATATTAGTTACCTCAGCTACAATCATTGTGCCACTAAGGAAGAAGAAGAAAATAATTAAATAACATAAAACAAAATAAAATTTAGTAAATCGGTAAAACATAATAGAAAAAGTTAACGCAAGATTACAAAAGTCAAATTTAAGGTTCTAAAAAAAAAAATTAATTGCTGTTTTAAGAAACAATTAACACATCAGTTTCTTTATGACAACTAATACAAAGCAATTTTCCACTGTATTGTTGTCTTACAAGAACAATGCATAATTTCTACATTGCTTTTAAAAGGGTTAATATTATCCTGTAACGCTATACGATCATTCTTTATTTTAAAAATTATTATTATTTATTCATGCCCACAGCTATACATACATACATACGATTACATATATACATACGTATATATCCTTTACTTCATTTAACGCCATTTTATTATTTTTTTATATTAGTTACCTCAGCTACAATCATTGTGCCACTAAGGAAGAAGAAGAAAATAATTAAATAACATAAAACAAAATAAAATTTAGTAAATCGGTAAAACATAATAGAAAAAGTTAACGCAAGATTACAAAAGTCAAATTTAAGGTTCTAAAAAAAAAAATTAATTGCTGTTTTAAGAAACAATTAACACATCAGTTTCTTTATGACAACTAATACAAAGCAATTTTCCACTGTATTGTTGTCTTACAAGAACAATGCATAATTTCTACATTGCTTTTAAAAGGGTTAATATTATCCTGTAACGCTATACGATCATTCTTTATTTTAAAAATTATTATTATTTATTCATGCCCACAGCTATACATACATACATACGATTACATACATACATACGTATATATCCTTTACTTCATTTAACGCCATTTTATTATTTTTTTATATTAGTTACCTCAGCTACAATCATTGTGCCACTAAGGAAGAAGAAGAAAATAATTAAATAACATAAAACAAAATAAAATTTAGTAAATCGGTAAAACATAATAGAAAAAGTTAACGCAAGATTACAAAAGTCAAATTTAAGGTTCTAAAAAAAAAAATTAATTGCTGTTTTAAGAAACAATTAACACATCAGTTTCTTTATGACAACTAATACAAAGCAATTTTCCACTGTATTGTTGTCTTACAAGAACAATGCATAATTTCTACATTGCTTTTAAAAGGGTTAATATTATCCTGTAACGCTATACGATCATTCTTTATTTTAAAAATTATTATTATTTATTCATGCCCACAGCTATACATACATACATACGATTACATATATACATACGTATATATCCTTTACTTCATTTAACGCCATTTTATTATTTTTTTATATTAGTTACCTCAGCTACAATCATTGTGCCACTAAGGAAGAAGAAGAAAATAATTAAATAACATAAAACAAAATAAAATTTAGTAAATCGGTAAAACATAATAGAAAAAGTTAACGCAAGATTACAAAAGTCAAATTTAAGGTTCTAAAAAAAAAAATTAATTGCTGTTTTAAGAAACAATTAACACATCAGTTTCTTTATGACAACTAATACAAAGCAATTTTCCACTGTATTGTTGTCTTACAAGAACAATGCATAATTTCTACATTGCTTTTAAAAGGGTTAATATTATCCTGTAACGCTATACGATCATTCTTTATTTTAAAAATTATTATTATTTATTCATGCCCACAGCTATACATACATACATACGATTACATATATACATACGTATATATCCTTTACTTCATTTAACGCCATTTTATTATTTTTTTATATTAGTTAACTCGGCTACAATCATTGTGCCACTAAGGAAGAAGAAGAAAATAATTAAATAACATAAAACAAAATAAAATTTAGTAAATCGGTAAAACATAATAGAAAAAGTTAACGCAAGATTACAAAAGTCAAATTTAAGGTTCTAAAAAAAAAAATTAATTGCTGTTTTAAGAAACAATTAACACATCAGTTTCTTTATGACAACTAATACAAAGCAATTTTCCACTGTATTGTTGTCTTACAAGAACAATGCATAATTTCTACATTGCTTTTAAAAGGGTTAATATTATCCTGTAACGCTATACGATCATTCTTTATTTTAAAAATTATTATTATTTATTCATGCCCACAGCTATACATACATACATACGATTACATACATACATACGTATATATCCTTTACTTCATTTAACGCCATTTTATTATTTTTTTATATTAGTTACCTCAGCTACAATCATTGTGCCACTAAGGAAGAAGAAGAAAATAATTAAATAACATAAAACAAAATAAAATTTAGTAAATCGGTAAAACATAATAGAAAAAGTTAACGCAAGATTACAAAAGTCAAATTTAAGGTTCTAAAAAAAAAAATTAATTGCTGTTTTAAGAAACAATTAACACATCAGTTTCTTTATGACAACTAATACAAAGCAATTTTCCACTGTATTGTTGTCTTACAAGAACAATGCATAATTTCTACATTGCTTTTAAAAGGGTTAATATTATCCTGTAACGCTATACGATCATTCTTTATTTTAAAAATTATTATTATTTATTCATGCCCACAGCTATACATACATACATACGATTACATATATACATACGTATATATCCTTTACTTCATTTAACGCCATTTTATTATTTTTTTATATTAGTTAACTCGGCTACAATCATTGTGCCACTAAGGAAGAAGAAGAAAATAATTAAATAACATAAAACAAAATAAAATTTAGTAAATCGGTAAAACATAATAGAAAAAGTTAACGCAAGATTACAAAAGTCAAATTTAAGGTTCTAAAAAAAAAAATTAATTGCTGTTTTAAGAAACAATTAACACATCAGTTTCTTTATGACAACTAATACAAAGCAATTTTCCACTGTATTGTTGTCTTACAAGAACAATGCATAATTTCTACATTGCTTTTAAAAGGGTTAATATTATCCTGTAACGCTATACGATCATTCTTTATTTTAAAAATTATTATTATTTATTCATGCCCACAGCTATACATACATACATACGATTACATATATACATACGTATATATCCTTTACTTCATTTAACGCCATTTTATTATTTTTTTATATTAGTTACCTCAGCTACAATCATTGTGCCACTAAGGAAGAAGAAGAAAATAATTAAATAACATAAAACAAAATAAAATTTAGTAAATCGGTAAAACATAATAGAAAAAGTTAACGCAAGATTACAAAAGTCAAATTTAAGGTTCTAAAAAAAAAAATTAATTGCTGTTTTAAGAAACAATTAACACATCAGTTTCTTTATGACAACTAATACAAAGCAATTTTCCACTGTATTGTTGTCTTACAAGAACAATGCATAATTTCTACATTGCTTTTAAAAGGGTTAATATTATCCTGTAACGCTATACGATCATTCTTTATTTTAAAAATTATTATTATTTATTCATGCCCACAGCTATACATACATACATACGATTACATATATACATACGTATATATCCTTTACTTCATTTAACGCCATTTTATTATTTTTTTATATTAGTTAACTCGGCTACAATCATTGTGCCACTAAGGAAGAAGAAGAAAATAATTAAATAACATAAAACAAAATAAAATTTAGTAAATCGGTAAAACATAATAGAAAAAGTTAACGCAAGATTACAAAAGTCAAATTTAAGGTTCTAAAAAAAAAAATTAATTGCTGTTTTAAGAAACAATTAACACATCAGTTTCTTTATGACAACTAATACAAAGCAATTTTCCACTGTATTGTTGTCTTACAAGAACAATGCATAATTTCTACATTGCTTTTAAAAGGGTTAATATTATCCTGTAACGCTATACGATCATTCTTTATTTTAAAAATTATTATTATTTATTCATGCCCACAGCTATACATACATACATACGATTACATATATACATACGTATATATCCTTTACTTCATTTAACGCCATTTTATTATTTTTTTATATTAGTTAACTCGGCTACAATCATTGTGCCACTAAGGAAGAAGAAGAAAATAATTAAATAACATAAAACAAAATAAAATTTAGTAAATCGGTAAAACATAATAGAAAAAGTTAACGCAAGATTACAAAAGTCAAATTTAAGGTTCTAAAAAAAAAAATTAATTGCTGTTTTAAGAAACAATTAACACATCAGTTTCTTTATGACAACTAATACAAAGCAATTTTCCACTGTATTGTTGTCTTACAAGAACAATGCATAATTTCTACATTGCTTTTAAAAGGGTTAATATTATCCTGTAACGCTATACGATCATTCTTTATTTTAAAAATTATTATTATTTATTCATGCCCACAGCTATACATACATACATACGATTACATATATACATACGTATATATCCTTTACTTCATTTAACGCCATTTTATTATTTTTTTATATTAGTTACCTCAGCTACAATCATTGTGCCACTAAGGAAGAAGAAGAAAATAATTAAATAACATAAAACAAAATAAAATTTAGTAAATCGGTAAAACATAATAGAAAAAGTTAACGCAAGATTACAAAAGTCAAATTTAAGGTTCTAAAAAAAAAAATTAATTGCTGTTTTAAGAAACAATTAACACATCAGTTTCTTTATGACAACTAATACAAAGCAATTTTCCACTGTATTGTTGTCTTACAAGAACAATGCATAATTTCTACATTGCTTTTAAAAGGGTTAATATTATCCTGTAACGCTATACGATCATTCTTTATTTTAAAAATTATTATTATTTATTCATGCCCACAGCTATACATACATACATACGATTACATATATACATACGTATATATCCTTTACTTCATTTAACGCCATTTTATTATTTTTTTATATTAGTTACCTCAGCTACAATCATTGTGCCACTAAGGAAGAAGAAGAAAATAATTAAATAACATAAAACAAAATAAAATTTAGTAAATCGGTAAAACATAATAGAAAAAGTTAACGCAAGATTACAAAAGTCAAATTTAAGGTTCTAAAAAAAAAAATTAATTGCTGTTTTAAGAAACAATTAACACATCAGTTTCTTTATGACAACTAATACAAAGCAATTTTCCACTGTATTGTTGTCTTACAAGAACAATGCATAATTTCTACATTGCTTTTAAAAGGGTTAATATTATCCTGTAACGCTATACGATCATTCTTTATTTTAAAAATTATTATTATTTATTCATGCCCACAGCTATACATACATACATACGATTACATATATACATACGTATATATCCTTTACTTCATTTAACGCCATTTTATTATTTTTTTATATTAGTTAACTCGGCTACAATCATTGTGCCACTAAGGAAGAAGAAGAAAATAATTAAATAACATAAAACAAAATAAAATTTAGTAAATCGGTAAAACATAATAGAAAAAGTTAACGCAAGATTACAAAAGTCAAATTTAAGGTTCTAAAAAAAAAAATTAATTGCTGTTTTAAGAAACAATTAACACATCAGTTTCTTTATGACAACTAATACAAAGCAATTTTCCATTGTATTGTTGTCTTACAAGAACAATGCATAATTTCTACATTGCTTTTAAAAGGGTTAATATTATCCTGTAACGCTATACGATCATTCTTTATTTTAAAAATTATTATTATTTATTCATGCCCACAGCTATACATACATACATACGATTACATATATACATACGTATATATCCTTTACTTCATTTAACGCCATTTTATTATTTTTTTATATTAGTTAACTCGGCTACAATCATTGTGCCACTAAGGAAGAAGAAGAAAATAATTAAATAACATAAAACAAAATAAAATTTAGTAAATCGGTAAAACATAATAGAAAAAGTTAACGCAAGATTACAAAAGTCAAATTTAAGGTTCTAAAAAAAAAAATTAATTGCTGTTTTAAGAAACAATTAACACATCAGTTTCTTTATGACAACTAATACAAAGCAATTTTCCACTGTATTGTTGTCTTACAAGAACAATGCATAATTTCTACATTGCTTTTAAAAGGGTTAATATTATCCTGTAACGCTATACGATCATTCTTTATTTTAAAAATTATTATTATTTATTCATGCCCACAGCTATACATACATACATACGATTACATATATACATACGTATATATCCTTTACTTCATTTAACGCCATTTTATTATTTTTTTATATTAGTTAACTCGGCTACAATCATTGTGCCACTAAGGAAGAAGAAGAAAATAATTAAATAACATAAAACAAAATAAAATTTAGTAAATCGGTAAAACATAATAGAAAAAGTTAACGCAAGATTACAAAAGTCAAATTTAAGGTTCTAAAAAAAAAAATTAATTGCTGTTTTAAGAAACAATTAACACATCAGTTTCTTTATGACAACTAATACAAAGCAATTTTCCACTGTATTGTTGTCTTACAAGAACAATGCATAATTTCTACATTGCTTTTAAAAGGGTTAATATTATCCTGTAACGCTATACGATCATTCTTTATTTTAAAAATTATTATTATTTATTCATGCCCACAGCTATACATACATACATACGATTACATATATACATACGTATATATCCTTTACTTCATTTAACGCCATTTTATTATTTTTTTATATTAGTTACCTCAGCTACAATCATTGTGCCACTAAGGAAGAAGAAGAAAATAATTAAATAACATAAAACAAAATAAAATTTAGTAAATCGGTAAAACATAATAGAAAAAGTTAACGCAAGATTACAAAAGTCAAATTTAAGGTTCTAAAAAAAAAAATTAATTGCTGTTTTAAGAAACAATTAACACATCAGTTTCTTTATGACAACTAATACAAAGCAATTTTCCACTGTATTGTTGTCTTCCAAGAACAATGCATAATTTCTACATTGCTTTTAAAAGGGTTAATATTATCCTGTAACGCTATACGATCATTCTTTATTTTAAAAATTATTATTATTTATTCATGCCCACAGCTATACATACATACATACGATTACATATATACATACGTATATATCCTTTACTTCATTTAACGCCATTTTATTATTTTTTTATATTAGTTAACTCGGCTACAATCATTGTGCCACTAAGGAAGAAGAAGAAAATAATTAAATAACATAAAACAAAATAAAATTTAGTAAATCGGTAAAACATAATAGAAAAAGTTAACGCAAGATTACAAAAGTCAAATTTAAGGTTCTAAAAAAAAAAATTAATTGCTGTTTTAAGAAACAATTAACACATCAGTTTCTTTATGACAACTAATACAAAGCAATTTTCCATTGTATTGTTGTCTTACAAGAACAATGCATAATTTCTACATTGCTTTTAAAAGGGTTAATATTATCCTGTAACGCTATACGATCATTCTTTATTTTAAAATTTATTATTATTTATTCATGCCCACAGCTATACATACATACATACGATTACATACATACATACGTATATATCCTTTACTTCATTTAACGCCATTTTATTATTTTTTTATATTAGTTACCTCGGCTACAATCATTGTGCCACTAAGGAAGAAGAAGAAAATAATTAAATAACATAAAACAAAATAAAATTTTGTAAATCGGTAAAACATAATAGAATAAGTTAACGCAAGATTACAAAAGTCAAATTTAAGGTTCTAAAAAAAAAAAATTAGTTGCTGTTTTGAGAAACAATTAACACATCAGTTTCTTTATGACAACTAATACAAAGCAATTTTCCACTGTATTGTTGTCTTACAAGAACAATGCATAATTTCTACATTGCTTTTAAAAGGGTTAATATTATCCTGTAACGCTATACGATCATTCTTTATTTTCAAAATTATTATTATTTATTCATGCCCACAGCTATACATACATACATACACTCAATGTCCTTGAGAACATCAATTACATATTTAACAATCGACCGCAGCCGCGGAAATGATCCTGCTTAGGAAATGTGGTTTGCCTGCCTGCGCAAAGGGTATAAAACTCGCCCGCATTTCACTCGCTGCAACAGTTACGTTTGAGAAGGCTTAGCTTAAAGATAATTGTAATTATTTACTCGAAAAATAAAATAAATTAAAATTATAAAAATTCAAAAATGGATACAACAGAAATTAAATACGGAGCACTAACAAAATTCGGCACACACTTGGTTCGTAAAAAATTGCTACGATCGAATAGACCAGCAAAACGCATTACAGTGGGTGAGAAGCACTTAGAAGCACTGACAAAGGCATGGAAACGCCAGCGAGAACAAGAAAAAGAAGAAGCTTTGCAGAAATCGAAAAAATTGTGCATGGAGAAAGAAGAGAGATCGGTGTTCGAGCAAAATCAACAACCCGCAGCCTCTCAGAGTGTTTCTTCAGCAGGAGAGCGCCCTATCAATTACGACCATGATGATGATGAACTACATTATGAGCAATGGAGGGCAGAGAGAGATATTTTTTACCAAGATATGGTGGACAGCGACGATGAACATTATGGGGCTGGCGATGGTGATGGCCAATGTATTAATTGTATTGGTTATCAAGATCACGATGATTACGATGATTATGATATCTCTCTCGATTACGTATGCGTAGCAAACACTATTTGCAGTAATGACGTAATTGAGTTATTGGATGATGATGATGATGATGCTGTTATTGCTAAAGAAACGCAACCAAACACAGAAATAATTGACTTGTGCACTCCACCGAGGGCCAAATCTAATGATGTGGCCAAAAAGGAAACTACACCAGTCTCATCCCAGCAAATAAAGCTGAAGAGAAAACTTAGTTATAATTAAATATTTGTCTTATAGCAGACTTTTATAAAAATAAAATTAATAACTAAATAATAAAAATAAAAATAGAAAAAAATCGGCATCATTTATTAAAATAAATGAGCATTAAATAAAATAAAAACAAAAACAATTTAAAATGAAAATGAAAATAAAATAAATAAATAATATAAAACTAAATACAAAGGAATAAAAATGTAAAATAAAATAAACTTGAACTAAATTATATTAAATTAAATTAAATTAAATTATATATATGAATGAAACCAAAAAAATAATTTACACTAAATTGTTGGATATCATGTTGCTATAATTAATATTTTATTTTATTTTGTTGTATTTAATTTTCATTAAATATGTTTAAATTGTTATTTGATTTTATTTTCTTTTATATATATTAATTTAATATGAATAAATTTAATTTATTTCATTTAAGAATTTTTATGTTTTAATTTATAGAATAATAAAGAAGAAATTCATATGCCAAATAACATAATGGAAAATTAAAAACTTTTTCTTGAGAAATTTTTAATGTACTTACAAACATACATACCTTCCTGCAAACATAAATACATAAATATGCATACACACGTACGCAATTAACATCTTCATTATTCTGCGATAGTCATTACGCAATTCACGGTTAACTTCAACGAATTTCCCTATTAAAGGACATAGTTCAGTTGATCACATCAACAGTTGAGTTTGAGAATTTTAAATTAATTACGATGCCTTGAATTTCGTTTATAAAAGAGATCGTGATAATGATCCAAAACCACAAAACAATATTTTTTGAAACGTTATCGAGAAACTGACGAGGATACAGATCTGCAGCCTTTAAGTCTAGTTTGAAGAGTAAACGGAGAGGAGACTACATTTAATCAGATCCATGGATGCGGCTGTACCCGCGGTCAAGTCAGCACCAGACGAAATATGCCGAATGAAGAACAAAGAGAGGGAGTTTTGAGTATCGAGATGTCATCTAATCATCATCCCGAGGAGGCGACTGAAGATAGTAAATATCACCAGAAATACATTACACGAATATAAAAGAGCTAATTATTACAGCAACAACACTAATAGAGCACTTAATTATGCTCATTATAACGTTAACTGTGATGATTATAAGGGTGTTGGAGATAAGAACATTTCTCGTAAAGATCATACCTCAAAGGCATTTGCTGCTTTATCCGTATCTAATGACAATAATGAAGTTATGGAAATACTGAATGATGAGGACGGAGACGATGAACAAAATACCGTTATTGATCTATGTACGTACTCTTAAAAATATGCAAGATAACGAAATTCACGAAATTGGAAATTCCCAGGATAATTCCTTTCGTTTAAATATTTTACTTATAATTTGTTATTATTTTAAATTTACATATACAGATAATTTAACTAACTATTTTAAATTTTTTCATAAACTTAATTTCTGATTTTATAAAAAACAAATATTTTGATAAATTAATTTAACTTTAAAACTTCTTTAATTTGGTTGGGAAGAGATGGTGTTTTTAAACGAGAGCCTATGAGCAATTGCACACATGAAGAGAAGTTTGTTTAGCCACCAGTTTTTCAGGTTTGATTTTCGAGAATTTTAACATTTTTTTTTACAAATTAAAATAAACAAAAAGAAAATTTAATTCAAATAAAAAAAATAAATAAAATAAAACAAAATTAAAAATAAATAACATAAAAATAATAAAAAACAAAATCAAATTATAATATTATATTAAATTAAACTTAATGATATATATATATATAAAATGAAATAAAACAAAAATTAAAAATTAAAAATAATAGTATAAACTAAAATAAAAAATATATAATAAAACAGAATGAAATAAAGAAAAATAAAATTAAACTATATCAAACAAATTAAATTAAAATAATATAAAGCAAAACACAAAACCAAAAAAAAAAAACAAAATAAATAAGAATAAAAAAAAGAAAATGAAAGAAAATAAATAAAATAAAATACAAAAAATAAAAAAAACAAACAAAAATTATAAGAAAATAAAATAAAATAAAAAAATACATAATAAATTAAACAAAAACAATAAAATTAAAAAAAAATTAAACTATTAAATAAAATAAAATTAAAATAAATAATAATAAAGAAAATAAAATAAAGTATAATTAAATAAATTAAATTTATTAAATAAAAATAAAATAAATAATATAAAATAAAATAACATTAAATGAATTAAATAAAATTAAATTAAAAAAAATGTATTAATTTAAATTAAATAACATAAATAAAATAAAATCACATAAAATAAAAAAAATCAAATAAATTAAAATAAATAAAAAAATGAATTAAAACAAAATAAAATGAAATTAAATAAATAAAAATAAGAAAATAAATAGAACTAAATTAAATAAAATAAAAATAAATAAACTAAATTAAAATAAAATAAAATAGAATAAAATAAAATAAAATAAAATAAAATAAATAAAATAATATAATATAAAACAAAACAAAATAAAGTAAATGAAATAAAATAAATAATTTGAAATAACATAAAATCCTGTACTCTAAAATAAAATATACCAAAAATATAAAAATAGAATCCCATAGCATTAAAAACAAAAAAAAAATGTAATAAAATAAAGTAAATAAAATAAAATAAATTAAATTAAATAAAAAAATTAAAGTTAAATAAAATAAAATAAAATAAAATAATATATAATATTTTATATTATAATAGAATAAAATAATAGAATAAAATAACATACAAAATTTAAAAAAAATTAAATTAAATAACATAAACAATAAAATAAAAAAAAGAAAATAACATAAAATAAAATAAAAACTATAAAAAAATATAAACAATAAAATAAAATGAAAAAGTTAATTATAAATAAATATCAGTAAAATAAAATAATTTAAGTAATATAAAATTAAAAAAATTAAATATATAAAACAAAATAGAATAAAATAAATTAAAATAAAATTAAATTAAATAAAAATATATAAAATAAAATAAAATAATATGAAATAAAACAAAATAAAATAAATGAAATAAAATAAATGATTTGAAATGACATAAAATTCTACACTCTAACATAAAATGAAATAAAATAAATTACAATAAAATAAAATAAACAAAAAATAGTAAATAAAAAGTAAAAGAAGTGAAACAAAATAAAATAAAGAAAAATCTAATAAAAATAAATAAAATAAAAAATAATATAAAATTAAGCAAAATAAAAAAAATTAAGTAAAATAAGATAAATTAATATAAAATCAAATAAAATAAAATTAACAAAATAAGATTATTTTAAATTAAATCAAATAAAAATTATTAAATTAAAAAGATTTAATAAATAAAATAAAATAAGAAACGAAAAAATAAAATTAAAAAATATATATTCCAAAAAAATAAAACATAATAAAAAGATAAAATCAAATTTAATTAAGAAAACCGGTAATTTGTAAATAAAAGTTTTGCCACTATTTGAAGAAAATTATTTTCCTTTACTATATTTTTGCTATCACACAGAAAATATTTCATATCTGTATATATTTTGCTCTGTAAAAAAGAATAATTTATTGTAGTACAAGTACATGAAAATTATAAAATACAAGTTAAAGGAGTCATTGAAACCCTTGACTTAATTTAAGCCGTCAACATACTAACTAAGTGCTGTTAGCATAATTTTTATTTTTTTTTTTCAAATTGAGTATGCGAACTTTAAAATAATTAATGCTGTTATTTGTCAATAGCTAAAACCCTTTACCTTTGTTTATAAACACATTTGTTACCTTAACATAACCTCAATCTTGTACGTCAAAGGGACACTCTATTGTTGTTATAGCTGAACCTAAAAGTCCACAAAGCGTGACCTAATTCTTTTGCTGTTTACTTGACCCAAAAAACCTTGCGTTTACATAATAAATAATAAAATATTTAATATTATTTTAAATTATAAGTTAGCTTGTGTAAAGTATACGATTTAATTATTTTAATAAAAAACTAAACTTTATGCAAAAAATATCAAGTAAATTTGTAGTAGAAAAACTTTAAAAATAAAATGCAATAAAATGTAATAAACAAACACATGAAATAATAACGAAGATAACTAAAATACTTAAGAAAATGCATGAATTACATAATAAACAATTATTGCATAACTAAAAACAAATCTAGTCTTAGCTAATATGACTTATTGTACACACTTAACAAATAAGTAAGCAATTTATAAGAACAAAAAGAACAACAATTAGTGGGATGTAAATATTTTATCTCTACAAATGGTTGCCAAAATAAAATAACTAAAATAATCTTAAAATTTAATTGCTTTTAATTTATTTAAATGAAATTTTGAAATTTATCCAGGCAAACATCTAAGAAATAATCTCAAACTGGTAAAAATCAGAATGCGGCTGTACACTTTTATAAAAGATTATTATTTTCTTCAGCAGGCTAGAGAAATGTTTCCTCTGTTACTAGATTACCTCTGTGAGTCTTACAAGAATTTTCTGCAGTCTTGAAACCTTCTGCGCCTTGCTTCATTCATTCAATTCTCCAACCTGCTGTGAAAATGAAACATCCGGAGAAGGTGAACCCGAAACTCCAATTGCTGACGATATAAAAGTTGTTCCGTTAACCGAATATGAAGAAGTCCGAATAGCAATCGTCCGCTTAAAAAACCACAACGCCGAGCTATTCAAATACGGCAATGAAGAACCGATCATGTGCATGCATCAGCTTCTTTGCAAAATATGTTCAGATGAAAGCATGCCCGCATGCCCAGCTGGTTTTGCGACCTTTCCGAAATCCATCGTTGTGGCGAAGGCAACGTTCATTAGTATGCTCCAGGCGCTCATAAAATGCATCTTTGGTTACATCGTCCTTCTCTTCCGTCGGGGCGTGGGCGCAAGATGCCGATATGTTAAAAAGTTTCGCTTTGATGCGAATGGCGGTGATTTTTTTTAACTTTAGTGGGGGCACCTTTCCAACTAAGGGACCGGACGTTCCGGGTGCATACCCTAAAATTGAGATCCTTAAAATATATGCGGAAATCGTAATCAGAAGGGGGGTCTCTTGTCCGAGGCATTATTAACAGTTTTATTGGAGCTGGTTTGTACGTGGTGGGTCTTAAACCCAGCGCACAACCTCAAGACCGGCGCCCGCTTGCAGCCGCACCTCTGGTTAACAGACGCTGCATTTAGACTTAAGCGAACCCTTAAACGGAATAAGTCACTCTGGTGACTCCAATGAAGATTCCTCTATTTTAGCCGTTACCCGAGGCTCCACACGGTTGAGCTACCACAGCTTGCACAAGGGTTGCTCACGTTTCGAGGTAGCGCGACGTGGACGCAAGAGTAGGAATTGAGTATAGTCCCGGAGCGTTCACTACAAACGTGGAAGTTTGACTACGCCCCATTATTTTATTTCAAATAAAATTTTTTTTATTAAAGATTTAAAAGAAAATTTGTATTCGCTGAAAAACAAATTACTTTTAAAAGTCCTCCATATATTAATTAACCCACAAATGATCAGCATTCAGTTTAAACCCCCTCCCGTTTCTCAATCAAATCCAAGAATTTTGAAAATTTTTTAAATTATTTTATCATAATCATTTGCTTGATTTTACCGGAAATAAAGTTTTTCTGCTTAGTTAAAAAAAAAGACTTGAGTAATTTAATAATAATTATTTATATTATTAAAGAAATATTCAAATAAAAGTAATTTTTCTGAGCAGCGTGGGTTGTTTGGTTGGTTTTGGCGAAGTTTTGCTTTCGGTAATTTCAATATCTGGTACCATAGTTAGAGTACATACATAGATCGATGACTGTAATTTGTTTAAGGACGTCGTCCTCATCATCTAGTATTTCGATAACTTCATTATGGTCATCAATTATGGATGTATCACTGTTCTCATCGTCATCTGCATCGAAATACTGTCCCACATCGAACGCTATCATTGTCACCATCATAAGCATTGGTAGAGTCCCTTGGTGCTACAAATATTTATATCCCCAACACCATTATAATCATCACAGTTAACGTCGTAATGAGCATAATTAAGTGTTCTATTAGTGTTGTTGCTATAATCAATAGCTCTGCAATACTTCTCTGACACATGTTTGGGAGATCTTCACTAAGCAGTAAGGTTCTTCATCTTCAGCCGCCTTCTTTGGATGATGATTTGATGATATCTCGACATTCAGAACACCCACATTCAGTTCCTCAAACGAGATAATTCGTCTTCGGCTGACTTGACCGGATTCATGGATTTGATTAAAGACAGTCTCCTCTTCCCTTTCTTTAGAAACAAGACTTAAAGGCTGCAGATCTATATCCTCGACCCTTTCTCGACAACGTTCCAAAAGCTATAGAGCTCATTATCACAATCTCTTTTATAAAATTCAAGGCATCGTAATTAATTTGAGCTGTTGCTGTATCAACTTTAAAATTTCAAGTTTATTTCAAAATTATTTGCACTGAAGAAATAACGTTCGCTTTCTCAAACTCAAACTTAGCTGTTGATGTGATCAACTGAACTATGTCCTTTGATAGGAAAATTCGTTGAACCTGTTTATCTATTTGAATTGAGTAATGACTATCGCAGAATAATGAACATGTTATTGTGTATGTGTGTATGCATGTATGTTTATGTATTTATGTTTGCAGGTAGGTATGTATGTTTGTAAGTACCTAAACAATTTCTCAAGAAAAAAGTCTGGAATTTTCCATTTATCTGGCATATGAATTTCTTCTTTATTATTTCTATAAATTAAAACATAAAAATTCTTAAATGAAATAAAATAAATTTATTCATATTAAATTAATATATATAAAAGAAAATAAAATCAAAAAACAATTTAAACATATTTAATGAAAATTAAATACAACAAAATAAAATAAAATATTAATTATAGCAACATGATATCCAACAATTTAGTATAAATTATTATTTTTTTTTTGGTTTCATTTACATATATAATTTAATTTAATTTAATTTAATATAATTTAGTTCAAGTTTATTTTATTTTACATTTTTATTCCTTTGTATTTAGTTTTATATTATTTATTTATTTTATTTTCATTTTCATTTTAAATTGTTTTTGTTTTTATTTTATTTAATGCTCATTTATTTTAATAAATGATGCCGATTTTTTTCTATTTTTATTTTTATCATTTAGTTATTAATTTTATTTTTATAAAAGTCTGCTATAAGCCAAATATTTAATTATAACTAAGTTTTCTCTTCAGCTTTATTTGCTGGGATGAGACTGGTGTAGTTTCCTTTTTGGCCACATCATCAGATTCGGCCCTCGGTGGAGTGCACAAGTCAATTATTTCTGTGTTTGGTTGCGTTTCTTTAGCAATAACAGCATCATCATCATCATCATCCAATAACTCAATTACGTCATTACTGCAAATAGTGTTTGCTACGCATACGTAATCGAGAGAGATATCATAATCATCGTAATCATCGTGATCTTGATAACCAATACAATTAATACATTGGCCATCACCATCGCCAGCCCCATAATGTTCATCGTCGCTGTCCACCATATCTTGGTAAAAAATATCTCTCTCTGCCCTCCATTGCTCATAATGTAGTTCATCATCATCATGGTCGTAATTGGGAGGGCGCTCTCCTGCTGCAGAAACACTTTGAGAGGTTGCGGGTTGTTGATTTTGGTCGAACACCGATCTTTCTTCCTTCTCCAAGCACAATTTTTTCGATTTCTGCAAAGCTTCTTCTTTTTCTTGTTCTCGCTGGCGTTTCCATGCCTTTGTCAGTGCTTCTAAGTGCTTCTCACCCACTGTAATGCGTTTTGCTGGTCTATTCGATCGTAGCAATTTTTTACGAATCAAGTGAGTGCCGAATTTTGTTAGTGCTCCGTATTTAATTTCTGTTGTTGTATCCATTTTTGAATTTTTATATTTTTAATATATTTTATTTTTCGAGTAAATAATTACAATTATCTTTAAGCTAAGCCTTCTCAAACGTAACTGTTGCAGCGAGTTAAATGCGGGCGAGTTTTATACCCTTTGCGCAGGCAGACAAACCACATCTCCTAAGCAGGATCATTTCCGCGGCTGCGGTCGATTGTTAAATATGTAATTGATGTTCTCAAGGACATTGAGTGTATGTATGTATAGCTGTGGGCATGAATAAATAATAATAATTTTTAAAATAAAGAATGATCGTATATCGTTGAAGGATAATATTAATCCTTTTAAAAGCAATGTAGAAATTATGCATTGTTCTTGTAAGACAACAATACAGTAGAAAATTGATTACCTCGGCTACAATCATTGTGCCACTAAGGAAGAAGAAGAAAATAATTAAATAACATAAAACAAAATAAAATTTAGTAAATCGGTAAAACATAATAGAAAAAGTTGACGCAAGATTACAAAAGTCAAATTTAAGTTTCTAAAAAAAAAAATTAGTTGCTGTTTTAAGAAACAATTAACACATCAGTTTCTTTATGACAACTAATACAAAGCAATTTTCCACTGTATTGTTGTCTTACGAGAACAATGCATAATTTCTACATTGCTTTTAAAAGGATTAATATTATCCTTCAACGCTATACGATCATTCTTTATTTTAAAAATTATTATTATTTATTCATGCCCACAGCTATACATACATACATACGATTACATACATACATACGTATATATCCTTTACTTCATTTAACGCCATTTTATTTTTTTTTATATTAGTTACCTCGGCTACAATCATTGTGCCACTAAGGAAGAAGAAGAAAATAATTAAATAACATAAAACAAAATAAAATTTAGTAAATCGGTAAAACATAATAGAAAAAGTTAACGCAAGATTACAAAAGTCAAATTTAAGTTTCTAAAAAAAAAAATTAGTTGCTGTTTTAAGAAACAATTAACACATCAGTTTCTTTATGACAACTAATACAAAGCAATTTTCCACTGTATTGTTGTCTTACAAGAACAATGCATAATTTCTACATTGCTTTTAAAAGGATTAATATTATCCTTCAACGATATACGATCATTCTTTATTTTAAAAATTATTATTATTTATTCATGCCCACAGCTATACATACATACATACGATTACATACATACATACGTATACATATATCCTTTACTTCATTTAACGCCATTTTATTTTTTTTTTATATTAGTTACCTCGGCTACAATCATTGTGCCACTAAGGAAGAAGAAGAAAATAATTAAATAACATAAAACAAAATAAAATTTTGTAAATCGGTAAAACATAATAGTATAAGTTAACGCAAGATTACAAAAGTCAAATTTAAAGTTCAAAAAAAAAAATTAATTGCTGTTTTAAAAAACAATTAACACATCAGTTTCTTTATGACAACTAATACAAAGCAATTTTCCACTGTATTGTTGTCTTACAAGAACAATGCATAATTTCTACATTGCTTTTAAAAGGGTTAATATTATCCTGTAACGCTATACGATCATTCTTTATTTTCAAAATTATTATTATTTATTCACGCCCACAGCCATACATACATACTATTACATACATACATACACTTAATGTCCTTGAGAACATCAATTACATATTTAACAATCGACCGCAGCCGCGGAAATGATCCTGCTTAGGAGATGTGGTTTGCCTGCCTGCGCAAAGGGTATAAAACTCGCCCGCATTTAACTCGCTGCAACAGTTACGTTTGAGAAGGCTTAGCTTAAAGAGAGTTGTAATTATTTACTCGAAAAATAAAATATATTAAAAATATAAAAATTCAAAAATGGATACAACAACAGAAATTAAATACGGAGCACTAACAAAATTCGGCACTCACTTGATTCGTAAAAAATTGCTACGATCGAATAGACCAGCAAAACGCATTACAGTGGGTGAGAAGCACTTAGAGGCACTGACAAAGGCATGGAAACGCCAGCGAGAACAAGAAAAAGAAGAAGCTTTGCAGAAATCGAAAAAATTGTGCTTGGAGAAGGAAGAAAGATCGGTGTTCGACCAAAATCAACAACCCGCAACCTCTCAAAGTGTTTCTGCAGCAGGAGAGCGCCCTCCCAATTACGACCATGATGATGATGAACTACATTATGAGCAATGGAGGGCAGAGAGAGATATTTTTTACCAAGATATGGTGGACAGCGACGATGAACATTATGGGGCTGGCGATGGTGATGGCCAATGTATTAATTGTATTGGTTATCAAGATCACGATGATTACGATGATTATGATATCTCTCTCGATTACGTATGCGTAGCAAACACTATTTGCAGTAATGACGTAATTGAGTTATTGGATGATGATGATGATGATGCTGTTATTGCTAAAGAAACGCAACCAAACACAGAAATAATTGACTTGTGCACTCCACCGAGGGCCGAATCTGATGATGTGGCCAAAAAGGAAACTACACCAGTCTCATCCCAGCAAATAAAGCTGAAGAGGAAACTTAGTTATAATTAAATATTTGGCTTATAGCAGACTTTTATAAAAATAAAATTAATAACTAAATGATAAAAATAAAAATAGAAAAAAATCGGCATCATTTATTAAATAATATAAAATAAAATAAAAACAAAAACAATTTAAAATGAAAATGAAAATAAAATGAGATAATAAAAATAAAATAAATAAATAATATAAAACTAAGTACAATGGAATAAAAATGTAAAATAAAATAAACTTGAACTAAAATATATTGAATTAAAATAAATTAAATTATATATATAAATGAAACCAAAAAAAAAAAATTTATACTAAATTGTTGGATATCATGTTGCTATAATTAATATTTTATTTTATTTTGTTGTATTTATTTTCCATTAAATATGTTTAAATTGATATTTGATTTTATTTTCTTTTATATATATTAATTTAATATGAATAAATTTATTTTATTTCATTTAAGAATTTTTATGTTTTAATTTATAGAATAATAAAGAAGAAATTCATATGCCAGATAAATGGAAAATTCCAGACTTTTTTCTTGAGAAATTGTTTAGGTACTTAATAACATACATACCTACCTGCAAACATAAATACATAAACATACATGCATACACACATACACAATAACATGTTCATTATTCTGCGATAGTCATTACTCAATTCAAATAGATAAACAGGTTCAACGAATTTTCCTATCAAAGGACATAGTTCAGTTGATCACATCAACAGCTAAGTTTGAGTTTGAGAAAGCGAACGTTATTTCTTCAGTGCAAATAATTTTGAAATAAACTTGAAATTTTAAAGTTGATACAGCAACAGCTCAAATTAATTACGATGCCTTGAATTTTATAAAAGAGATTGTGATAATGAGCTCTATAGCTTTTGGAACGTTGTCGAGAAAGGGTCGAGGATATAGATCTGCAGCCTTTAAGTCTTGTTTCTAAAGAAAGGGAAGAGGAGACTGTCTTTAATCAAATCCATGAATCCGGTCAAGTCAGCCGAAGACGAATTATCTCGTTTGAGGAACTGAATGTGGGTGTTCTGAATGTCGAGATATCATCAAATCATCATCCAAAGAAGGCGGCTGAAGATGAAGAACCTTACTGCTTAGTGAAGATCTCCCAAAAATGTGTCAGAGAAGTATTGCAGAGCTATTGATTATAGCAACAACACTAATAGAACACTTAATTATGCTCATTACGACGTTAACTGTGATGATTATAATGGTGTTGGGGATATAAATATTTGTAGCACCAAAAACCTCTACCAATGCTTATGATGGTGACGATGATAGCGTTCGATGTGGGACAGTATTTCGATGCAGATGACGATGAGAACAGTGATACATCCGTAATTGATGACCATAATGAAGTTATCGAAATACCAGATGATGAGGACGACGTCCTTAAACAAATTACAGGCATCGATCTATGTATGTACTCTAACTATGGTGTCAGATATTGAAATTACCGAAAGCAAAACTTCGCCAAAACCAACCAAACAACCCACGCTGCTCAGAAAAATTACTTTTATTTGAATATTTCTTTAATAATATAAATAATTATTATTAAATTACTCAAGTCTTTTTTTTTAACTAAGCAGAAAAACTTTATTTCCGGTAAAATCAAGCAAATGATTATGATAAAATAATTTAAAAAATTTTCAAAATTCTTGGATTTGATTGAGAAACGGGAGGGGGTTTAAACTGAATGCTGATCATTTGTGGGTTAATTAATATATGGAGGACTTTTAAAAGTAATTTGTTTTTCAGCGAATACAAATTTTCTTTTAAATCTTTAATAAAAAAAATTTTATTTGAAATAAAATAATGGGGCGTAGTCAAACTTCCACGTTTGTAGTGAAAGCTCCGGGACTATACTCAATTCCTACTCTTGCGTCCACGTCGCGCTACCTCGAAACGTGAGCAACCCTTGTGCAAGCTGTGGTAGCTCAACCGTGTGGAGCCTCGGGTAACGGCTAAAATAGAGGAATCTTCATTGGAGTCACTAGAGTGACTTATTCCGTTTAAGGGTTCGCTTAAGTCTAAATGCAGCGTCTGTTAACCAGAGGTGCGGCTGCAAGCGGGCGCCGGTCTTGAGGTTGTGCGCTGGGTTTAAGACCCACCACGTACAAACCAGCTCCAATAAAACTGTTAATAATGCCTCGGACAAGAGACCCCCCTTCTGATTACGATTTCCGCATATATTTTAAGGATCTCAATTTTAGGGTATGCACCCGGAACGTCCGGTCCCTTAGTTGGAAAGGTGCCCCCACTAAAGTTAAAAAAAATCACCGCCATTCGCATCAAAGCGAAACTTTTTAACATATCGGCATCTTGCGCCCACGCCCCGACGGAAGAAAAGGACGATGTAACCAAAGATGCATTTTATGAGCGCCTGGAGCATACTAATGAACGTTGCCTTCGCCACAACGATGGATTTCGGAAAGTTCGCAAAACCAGCTGGTACGATGACTGCTTACCTCGCAACGTTGTGACCGACCACTACACGAGCGGAAAGGAATCTTCTTCTTCTTTATTGGCGTTGACATCGCTTATACGATTATAGTCGAATCAATATAAGCACATCATTAATCTCTTATTTTCGCTGTTTGGCGCCAGTTGGAAATACCAAGGGAACCCAGGTCACTCTCCACCTGATCCTTCCAACGGAGTGGAGGTCTTTCTCTTCCTCTGCTTCCACCAGCGGGCACTGCATCGAATACTTTCAAAGCTGTCTCTTCTTTCGCTGAACTACATATATCAATATCACCGTTTCACTTGTACAGCTTATCGTTCCATCGTCTGCGGTATTCGCCGTAGCCAATGCGCCAAAGACCATAAATCGTTCGCAAAACTTTTCTCTCGAAGACTCCTAGAGCCGACTCATCAGATGTGTGCCATATAGTAGGACTGGTATGATGAGCGACTTGTACAGTTTGGTATTCGTTCGCCGAGAGAGGACTTTCCTTTGCAATTGCCTACTCAGCTCAATATATTACCTGTTTGCAAGAGGGATTCTGCGTTGGATTTCAAGGCTGACGTTATTATTGGTGTTAATGCTGCTCCCTAGATAGACGAAATTAGCTACGACCTCGAAGTTATGACTGTCAACAGTGACGTGGGAGCCGAGTCGGGAGTGCGATGACTGTTTGTTTGATGACAGGAGATATTTCGTCTTGCCCTCATTCACTACCAGACCCATTCGCTTCGCTTCTTTATCAAGTCTGGAGAAAGCAGAACTTGCGGCGCAGTTGTTGAGACCAATAAAGTCGATATCGTCGGCGTACGGTAATTGGCGCAGACTGGGGGATCGCCATTTTTGTGGATTGGGCAGAGCACACTTAGGTTCCAATCGTCGGGCATGCTTTCATCTGAACATATTTTGCAAAGAAGCTGATGCATGCACATGATCGGTTCTTCATTGCCGTATTTGAATAGCTCGGCGTTGTTGTTTTTTAAGCGGACGATTGCTATTCGGACTTCTTCATATTCGGTTAACGGAACAACTTTTATATCGTCAGCAATTGGAGTTTCGGGTTCACCTTCTCCGGATGTTTCATTTTCACAGCAGGTTGGAGAATTGAATGAATGAAGCAAGGCGCAGAAGGTTTCAAGACTGCAGAAAATTCTTGTAAGACTCACAGAGGTAATCTAGTAACAGAGGAAACACTTCTCTAGCCTGCTGAAGAAAATCATAATCTTTTATAAAAGTGTACAGCCGCATTCTGATTTTTACCAGTTTGAGATTATTTCTTAGATGTTTGCCTGGATAAATTTCAAAATTTCATTTAAATAAATTAAAAGCAATTAAATTTTAAGATTATTTTAGTTATTTTATTTTAGCAACCATTTGTACAGATAAAATATTTACATCCCACTAATTGTTGTTCTTTTTGTTCTTACAAATTGCTTACTTATTTGTTAAGTGTGTACAATAACTCATATTAGCTAAGACTAGATTTGTTTTTAGTTATGCAATAATTGTTTATTATGTAATATAAGCATTTTCTTAAGTATTTTATTTTCTTCGTTATTATTTCATGTGTTTATTTATTACATTTTATTGCATTTTATTTTTAAAGTTTTTCTACTACAAATTTACTTGATATTTTTTACATAAGATTTAGTTTTTTATTAAAATAAATAAATCGTATACTTTACACAAGCTAACTTATAATTTAAAATAATATTAAATATTTTATTATTTATTATGTAAACGCAAGGTTTTTTGGGTCAAGTAAACAGCAAAAGAAGTAGGTCACGCTTTGTGGACTTTTAGGTTCAGCTATAACAACAATAGAGTGTCCCTTTGACGTACAAGATTGAGGTTATGTTAAGGTAACAAATGTGTTTAAAAACAAAGGTAAAGGGTTTTAGCTATTGACAAATAACAGCATTAATTATTTTAAAGTTCGCATACTCAATTTGAAAAAAAAAAATAAAAATTATGCTAACAGCACTTAGTTAGTATGTTGACGGCTTAAATTAAGTCAAGGGTTTCACTGACTCCTTGAACTCGTATTTTCTAATATTCATGTGCTTGTACTACAATAAATTATTCTTTTTTACAGAGCAAAATATATACAGATATGAAATATTTTCTGTGTGATAGCAAAAATATAGTAAAGGAAAATAATTTTCTTCAAATAGTGGCAAAACTTTTATTTACAAATTACCGGTTTTCTTAATTAAATTTGATTTTATCTTTTTATTATGTTTTATTTTTTTGGAATATATATTTTTTAATTTTATTTTTTCGTTTCTTATTTTATTTTATTTATTAAATCTTTTTAATTTAATAATTTTTATTTGATTTAATTTAAAATAATCTTATTTTGTTAATTTTATTTTATTTGATTTTATATTAATTTATCTTATTTTACTTAATTTTTTTTATTTTGCTTAATTTTATATTATTTTTTATTTTATTTATTTTTATTAGATTTTTCTTTATTTTATTTTGTTTCACTTCTTTTACTTTTTATTTACTATTTTTTGTTTATTTTATTTTATTGTAATTTATTTTATTTCATTTTATGTTAGAGTGTAGAATTTTATGTCATTTCAAATCATTTATTTTATTTCATTTATTTTATTTTGTTTTATTTCATATTATTTTATTTTATTTTATATATTTTTATTTAATTTAATTTTATTTTAATTTATTTTATTCTATTTTGTTTTATATATTTAATTTTTTTAATTTTATATTACTTAAATTATTTTATTTTACTGATATTTATTTATAATTAACTTTTTCATTTTATTTTATTGTTTATATTTTTTTATAGTTTTTATTTTATTTTATGTTATTTTCTTTTTTTTATTTTATTGTTTATGTTATTTAATTTAATTTTTTTTAAATTTTGTATGTTATTTTATTCTATTATTTTATTCTATTATAATATAAAATATTATATATTATTTTATTTTATTTTATTTTATTTAACTTTAATTTTTTTATTTAATTTAATTTATTTTATTTTATTTACTTTATTTTATTACATTTTTTTTTGTTTTTAATGCTATGGGATTCTATTTTTATATTTTTGGTATATTTTATTTTAGAGTACAGGATTTTATGTTATTTCAAATTATTTATTTTATTTCATTTACTTTATTTTGTTTTGTTTTATATTATATTATTTTATTTTATTTTATTTTATTTTATTTTATTCTATTTTATTTTATTTTAATTTAGTTTATTTATTTTTATTTTATTTAATTTAGCTCTATTTATTTTCTTATTTTTATTTATTTAATTTCATTTTATTTTGTTTTAATTCATTTTTTTATTTATTTTAATTTATTTGATTTTTTTTATTTTATGTGATTTTATTTTATTTATGTTATTTAATTTAAATTAATACATTTTTTTTAATTTAATTTTAATTTATCTTATTATATTTTTATTTAATTCATTTAATGTTATTTTATTTTATATTATTTTATTTTATTTTTATTTAATAAATTTAATTTATTTAATTATACTTTATTTTATTTTCTTTATTATTATTTATTTTAATTTTATTTTATTTAATAGTTTAATTTTTTTTTAATTTCATTGTTTTTGTTTAATTTATTATGTATTTTTTTATTTTATTTTATTTTCTTATAATTTTTGTTTGTTTTTTTTTTTATTTTTTGTATTTTATTTTATTTATTTTCTTTTTTTTATTCTTATTTATTTTGTTTTTTTTTTTGTTTTTTGTTTTGCTTTATATTATTTTAATTTAATTTGTTTGATATAGTTTAATTTTATTTTTCTTTATTTCATTCTGTTTTATTATATATTTTTTATTTTAGTTTATACTATTATTTTTAATTTTTAATTTTTGTTTTATTTCATTTTATATATATATATATCATTAAGTTTAATTTAATATAATATTATAATTTGATTTTGTTTTTTATTATTTTTATGTTATTTATTTTTAATTTTGTTTTATTTTATTTATTTTTTTTATTTGAATTAAATTTTCTTTTTGTTTATTTTAGTTTGAAAAAAAAAATGTTAAAATTCTCGAAAATCAAACCTGAAAAACTGGTGGCTAAACAAACTTCTCTTCGTGTGTGCAATTGCTCATAGGCTCTCGTTTAAAAACACCATCTCTTCCCAACCAAATTAAAGAAGTTTTAAAGTTAAATTAATTTATCAAAATATTTGTCTTCGTCTTCGTCTTGGGCATACACTAGCTACTCATGAACATCTTTTGAAAGGCCTACCTAAACCAAGCTGTCCGCATTGTGGTTGTACTGAATTCAATGTTATCCATATCCTCGACAACTGCCCAAACTCACAAGTAATAACAAGTGGAATATTCAACAACTCCAAGCCATCTGATCATCTTAAAATCCCTAGTGACCGTAACATTAAACTAATTGCAAAATTTGTATCTCTTTGTAAAATAACCATACAATAAAAAAAATAAAAAATAAAAAAAAATAAAAAAAAAAAATAAAAAAAAAAATCATTATCAAATATAAAATATTATTGATATTTTTGTAGTATTTTTTATTATTATCACATAAGCTAGAAATAATTTATAATATTGATACTTTAATAACCTTACATTGTATAACTTTAACATTAGTTTAAAAATAAGCCGAAGGCCCTGGCAGCCAGTCCTTTAGTTTGTAAGTGGAATAATTATTAATAATTGTTTCTCTTTTAAATAAATAAATAAATAAATAAGTGCTCTATTAGTGTTGTTGCTGTAATAATTAGCTCTATTATATTCGTGTAATGTATTTCTGGTGATATTTACTATCTTCAGTCGCCTCCTCGGTATGATGATTAGATGACATCTCGATACTCAAAACGCCCTCTCTTTGTTCTTCATTCGGCATATTTCGTCTGGTGCTGACTTGACCGCGGGTACAGCCGCATCCATGGATCTGATTAAATGTAGTCTCCTCTCCGTTTACTCTACAAACTAGACTTAAAGGCTGCAGATCTGTATCCTCGTCAGTTTCTCGATAACGTTTCAACAAATATTGTATTGTGGTTTTGGATCATTATCACGATCTCTTTTATAAACGAAATTCAAGGCATCGTAATTAATTTAAAATTCTCAAACTCAACTGTTGATGTGATCAACTGAACTATGTCCTTTAATAGGGAAATTCGTTGAAGTTAACCGTGAATTGCGTAATGACTATCGCAGAATAATGAAGATGTTATTGCGTATGTGTGTACGCATATGTATGTATGTATGCCTGTATGTATGCAGGTAGTTATGTATGATTCTGAGTACCTAAACAATTTCTCAAGAAAAAAGTCTGGATTTTCCATTTATCTGGCATATGAATTTCTTCTTTATTATTCTATAAATTAAAACATAAAAATTCTTAAATGAAATAAAATAAATTTATTCATATTAAATTAATATATATAAAAGAAAATAAAATCAAATAACAATTTAAACATATTTAATGAAAATTAAATACAACAAAATAAAATAAAATATTAATTATAGCAACATGATATCCAACCAGTTAGTATAAATTAATTTTATAATTTAATTTAATATATTTTAGTTCAAGTTTATTTTATTTTACATTTTTATTCCATTGTATTTAGTTTTATATTATTTATTTATTTTATTTTTATTATCTCATTTTATTTTCATTTTCATTTTATATTGTTTTTGTTTTTATTTTATTTTATATTATTTAATAAATGATGCCGATTTTTTTCTATTTTTATTTTTATCATTTAGTTATTAATCTTATTTTTATAAAAGTCTGCTATAAGCCAAATATTTAATTATAACTAAGTTTCCTCTTCAGCTTTATTTGCTGGGATGAGACTGGTGTAGTTTCCTTTTTGGCCACATCATCAGATTCGGCCCTCGGTGGAGTGCACAAGTCAATTATTTCTGTGTTTGGTTGCGTTTCTTTAGCAATAACAGCATCATCATCATCATCATCCAATAACTCAATTACGTCATTACTGCAAATAGTGTTTGCTACGCATACGTAATCGAGAGAGATATCATAATCATCGTAATCATCGTGATCTTGATAACCAATACAATTAATACATTGGCCATCACCATCGCCAGCCCCATAATGTTCATCGTCGCTGTCCACCATATCTTGGTAAAAAATATCTCTCTCTGCCCTCCATTGCTCATAATGTAGTTCATTATCATCATGGTCGTAATCGAGAGGGCGGTCTCCTGCTGAAGAAACACTCTGAGAGGCTGCGGGTTGTTGATTTTGGTCGAACACCGATCTTTCTTCCTTCTCCAAGCACAATTTTTTCGATTTCTGCAAAGCTTCTTCTTTTTCTTGTTCTCGCTGGCGTTTCCATGCCTTTGTCAGTGCTTCTAAGTGCTTCTCACCCACTGTAATGCGTTTTGCTGGTCTATTCGATCGTAGCAATTTTTTACGAATCAAGTGTGTGCCGAATTTTGTTAGTGCTCCGTATTTAATTTCTGTTGTTGTATCCATTTTAGAATTTTTATACTTTTAATTTATTTTATTTTTCGAGTAAATAATTACAACTCTCTTTAAGCTAAGCCTTCTCAAACGTAACTGTTGCAGCGAGTTAAATGCGGGCGAGTTTTATACCCTTGCGCAGGCAGGCAAACCACATCTCCTAAGCAGGATCATTTTCGCGGCTGCGGTCGATTGTTAAATATGTAATTGATGTTCTCAAGGACATTGAGTGTATGCATGTATGTAATAGTAAGTATGTATGGCTGTGGGCGTGAATAAATAATAATAACTTTGAAAATAAAGAATGATCGTATAGCGTTGCATAATAATATTAACCCTTTTAAAAGCAATGTAGAAATTATGCATTGTTCTTGTAAGACAACAATACAGTGGAAAATTGCTTTGTATTAGTTGTCATAAAGAAACTGATGTGTTAATTGTTTCTTAAAACAGCAACTAATTCCTTTTTTTTAGAAACTTAAATTTCACTTTTGTAATCTTGCGTTAACTTTTTCTATTATGTTTTACCGATTTACTAAATTTTATTTTGTTTTATGTTATTTAATTATTTTCTTCTTCTTCCTTAGTGGCACAATGATTGTAGCCGAGGTAATTAATATAAAAAAATAATAAAATGGCGTTAAATGAAGTAAAGGATATATACGTATGTATGTATGTAATCGTATGTATGTATGTATAGCTGTGGGCATGAATAAATAATAATAATTTTTAAAATAAAGAATGATCGTATATCGTTACAGGATAATATTAACCCTTTTAAAAGCAATGTAGAAATTATGCATTGTTCTTGTAAGACAACAATACAGTGGAAAATTGCTTTGTATTAGTTGTCATAAAGAAACTGATGTGTTAATTGTTTCTTAAAACAGCAACTAATTTTTTTTTTTAGAACCTTAAATTTGACTTTTGTAATCTTGCGTTAACTTTTTCTATTATGTTTTACCGATTTACTAAATTTTATTTTGTTTTATGTTATTTAATTATTTTCTTCTTCTTCCTTAGTGGCACAATGATTGTAGCTGAGGTAACTAATATAAAAAAATAATAAAATGGCTTTAAATGAAGTAAAGGATATATACGTATGTATGTATGTAATCGTATGTATGTATGTATAGCTGTGGGCATGAATAAATAATAATAATTTTTAAAATAAAGAATGATCGTATATCGTTACAGGATAATATTAACCCTTTTAAAAGCAATGTAGAAATTATGCATTGTTCTTGTAAGACAACAATACAGTGGAAAATTGCTTTGTATTAGTTGTCATAAAGAAACTGATGTGTTAATTGTTTCTTAAAACAGCAACTAATTTTTTTTTTTAGAACCTTAAATTTGACTTTTGTAATCTTGCGTTAACTTTTTCTATTATGTTTTACCGATTTACTAAATTTTATTTTGTTTTATGTTATTTAATTATTTTCTTCTTCTTCCTTAGTGGCACAATGATTGTAGCCGAGGTAATCAATTTTCTACTGTATTGTTGTCTTACAAGAACAATGCATAATTTCTACATTGCTTTTAAAAGGATTAATATTATCCTTCAACGATATACGATCATTCTTTATTTTAAAAATTATTATTATTTATTCATGCCCACAGCTATACATACATACACTCAATGTCCTTGAGAACATCAATTACATATTTAACAATCGACCGCAGCCGCGGAAATGATCCTGCTTAGGAGATGTGGTTTGTCTGCCTGCGCAAAGGGTATAAAACTCGCCCGCATTTAACTCGCTGCAACAGTTACGTTTGAGAAGGCTTAGCTTAAAGATAATTGTAATTATTTACTCGAAAAATAAAATATATTAAAAATATAAAAATTCAAAAATGGATACAACAACAGAAATTGAATACGGAGCACTAACAAAATTCGGCACTCACTTGATTCGTAAAAAATTGCTACGATCGAATAGACCAGCAAAACGCATTACAGTGGGTGAGAAGCACTTAGAAGCACTGACAAAGGCATGGAAACGCCAGCGAGAACAAGAAAAAGAAGAAGCTTTGCAGAAATCGAAAAAATTGTGCTTGGAGAAGGAAGAAAGATCGGTGTTCGACCAAAATCAACAACCCGCAACCTCTCAAAGTGTTTCTGCAGCAGGAGAGCGCCCTCCCAATTACGACCATGATGATGATGAACTACATTATGAGCAATGGAGGGCAGAGAGAGATATTTTTTACCAAGATATGGTGGACAGCGACGATGAACATTATGGGGCTGGCGATGGTGATGGCCAATGTATTAATTGTATTGGTTATCAAGATCACGATGATTACGATGATTATGATATCTCTCTCGATTACGTATGCGTAGCAAACACTATTTGCAGTAATGACGTAATTGAGTTATTGGATGATGATGATGATGATGCTGTTATTGCTAAAGAAACGCAACCAAACACAGAAATAATTGACTTGTGCACTCCACCGAGGGCCGAATCTGATGATGTGGCCAAAAAGGAAACTACACCAGTCTCATCCCAGCAAATAAAGCTGAAGAGGAAACTTAGTTATAATTAAATATTTGGCTTATAGCAGACTTTTATAAAAATAAAATTAATAACTAAATGATAAAAATAAAAATAGAAAAAAATCGGCATCATTTATTAAATAATATAAAATAAAATAAAAACAAAAACAATTTAAAATGAAAATGAAAATAAAATGAGATAATAAAAATAAAATAAATAAATAATATAAAACTAAGTACAATGGAATAAAAATGTAAAATAAAATAAACTTGAACTAAAATATATTGAATTAAAATAAATTAAATTATATATATAAATGAAACCAAAAAAAAAAAATTTATACTAAATTGTTGGATATCATGTTGCTATAATTAATATTTTATTTTATTTTGTTGTATTTATTTTCCATTAAATATGTTTAAATTGATATTTGATTTTATTTTCTTTTATATATATTAATTTAATATGAATAAATTTATTTTATTTCATTTAAGAATTTTTATGTTTTAATTTATAGAATAATAAAGAAGAAATTCATATGCCAGATAAATGGAAAATTCCAGACTTTTTTCTTGAGAAATTGTTTAGGTACTTAATAACATACATACCTACCTGCAAACATAAATACATAAACATACATGCATACACACATACACAATAACATGTTCATTATTCTGCGATAGTCATTACTCAATTCAAATAGATAAACAGGTTCAACGAATTTTCCTATCAAAGGACATAGTTCAGTTGATCACATCAACAGCTAAGTTTGAGTTTGAGAAAGCGAACGTTATTTCTTCAGTGCAAATAATTTTGAAATAAACTTGAAATTTTAAAGTTGATACAGCAACAGCTCAAATTAATTACGATGCCTTGAATTTTATAAAAGAGATTGTGATAATGAGCTCTATAGCTTTTGGAACGTTGTCGAGAAAGGGTCGAGGATATAGATCTGCAGCCTTTAAGTCTTGTTTCTAAAGAAAGGGAAGAGGAGACTGTCTTTAATCAAATCCATGAATCCGGTCAAGTCAGCCGAAGACGAATTATCTCGTTTGAGGAACTGAATGTGGGTGTTCTGAATGTCGAGATATCATCAAATCATCATCCAAAGAAGGCGGCTGAAGATGAAGAACCTTACTGCTTAGTGAAGATCTCCCAAAAATGTGTCAGAGAAGTATTGCAGAGCTATTGATTATAGCAACAACACTAATAGAACACTTAATTATGCTCATTACGACGTTAACTGTGATGATTATAATGGTGTTGGGGATATAAATATTTGTAGCACCAAGGGACTCTACCAATGCTTATGATGGTGACGATGATAGCGTTCGATGTGGGACAGTATTTCGATGCAGATGACGATGAGAACAGTGATACATCCATAATTGATGACCATAATGAAGTCATCGAAATACTAGATGATGAGGACGACGTCCTTAAACAAATTACAGGCATCGATCTATGTATGTACTCTAACTATGGTACCAGATATTGAAATTACCGAAAGCAAAACTTCGCCAAAACCAACCAAACAACCCACGCTGCTCAGAAAAATTACTTTTATTTGAATATTTCTTTAATAATATAAATAATTATTATTAAATTACTCAAGTCTTTTTTTTTAACTAAGCAGAAAAACTTTATTTCCGGTAAAATCAAGCAAATGATTATGATAAAATAATTTAAAAAATTTTCAAAATTCTTGGATTTGATTGAGAAACGGGAGGGGGTTTAAACTGAATGCTGATCATTTGTGGGTTAATTAATATATGGAGGACTTTTAAAAGTAATTTGTTTTTCAGCGAATACAAATTTTCTTTTAAATCTTTAATAAAAAAAATTTTATTTGAAATAAAATAATGGGGCGTAGTCAAACTTCCACGTTTGTAGTGAAAGCTCCGGGACTATACTCAATTCCTACTCTTGCGTCCACGTCGCGCTACCTCGAAACGTGAGCAACCCTTGTGCAAGCTGTGGTAGCTCAACCGTGTGGAGCCTCGGGTAACGGCTAAAATAGAGGAATCTTCATTGGAGTCACCAGAGTGACTTATTCCGTTTAAGGGTTCGCTTAAGTCTAAATGCAGCGTCTGTTAACCAGAGGTGCGGCTGCAAGCGGGCGCCGGTCTTGAGGTTGTGCGCTGGGTTTAAGACCCACCACGTACAAACCAGCTCCAATAAAACTGTTAATAATGCCTCGGACAAGAGACCCCCCTTCTGATTACGATTTCCGCATATATTTTAAGGATCTCAATTTTAGGGTATGCACCCGGAACGTCCGGTCCCTTAGTTGGAAAGGTGCCCCCACTAAAGTTAAAAAAAATCACCGCCATTCGCATCAAAGCGAAACTTTTTAACATATCGGCATCTTGCGCCCACGCCCCGACGGAAGAGAAGGACGATGTAACCAAAGATGCATTTTATGAGCGCCTGAAGCATACTAATGAACGTTGCCTTCGCCACAACGATGGATTTCGGAAAGGTCGCAAAACCATCTGGTACGATGACTGCTTACCTCGCAACGTTGTGACCGACCACTACACGAGCGGAAAGGAATCTTCTTCTTCTTTATTGGCGTTGACACCGCTTATACGATTATAGTCGAATCAATATAAGCACATCATTAATCTCTTATTTTCGCTGTTTGGCGCCAGTTGGAAATACCAAGGGAACCCAGGTCACTCTCCACCTGATCCTTCCAACGGAGTGGAGGTCTTTCTCTTCCTCTGCTTCCACCAGCGGGCACTGCATCGAATACTTTCAAAGCTGTCTCTTCTTTCGCTGAACTACATATATCAATATCACCGTTTCACTTGTACAGCTTATCGTTCCATCGTCTGCGGTATTCGCCGTAGCCAATGCGCCAAAGACCATAAATCGTTCGCAAAACTTTTCTCTCGAAGACTCCTAGAGCCGACTCATCAGATGTGTGCCATATAGTAGGACTGGTATGAAGAGCGACTTGTACAGTTTGGTATTCGTTCGCCGAGAGAGGACTTTCCTTTGCAATTGCCTACTCAGCTGAATATATTACCTGTTTGCAAGAGGGATTCTGCGTTGGATTTCAAGACTGACGTTATTATTGGTGTTAATGCTGCTCCCTAGATAGACGAAATTAGCTACGACCTCGAAGTTATGACTGTCAACTGTGACGTGGGAGCCGAGTCGGGAGTGCGATGACTGTTTGTTTGATGACAGGAGATATTTCGTCTTGCCCTCATTCACTACCAGACCCATTCGCTTCGTTTCTTTATCAAGTCTGGAGAAAGCAGAACTTGCGGCGCAGTTGTTGAGACCAATAAAGTCGATATCGTCGGCGTACGGTAATTGGCGCAGACTGGGGGATCGCCATTTTTGAGGATTGGGCAGAGCACACTTAGGTTCCAATCGTCGGGCATGCTTTCATCTGAACATATTTTGCAAAGAAGCTGATGCATGCACATGATCGGTTCTTCATTTCCGTATTTGAATAGCTCGGCGTTGTTGTTTTTTAAGCGGACGATTGCTATTCGGACTTCTTCATATTCGGTTAACGGAACAACTTTTATATCGTCAGCAATTGGAGTTTCGGGTTCACCTTCTCCGGATGTTTCATTTTCACAGCAGGTTGGAGAATTGAATGAATGAAGCAAGGCGCAGAAGGTTTCAAGACTGCAGAAAATTCTTGTAAGACTCACAGAGGTAATCTAGTAACAGAGGAAACATTTCTCTAGCCTGCTGAAGAAAATCATAATCTTTTATAAAAGTGTACAGCCGCATTCTGATTTTTACCAGTTTGAGATTATTTCTTAGATGTTTGCCTGGATAAATTTCAAAATTTCATTTAAATAAATTAAAAGCAATTAAATTTTAAGATTATTTTTTTTTTTATTCAGATAAAATATTTACATCCCACTAATTGTTGTTCTTTTTGTTCTTATAAATTGCTTACTTATTTGTTAAGTGTGTACAATAACTCATATTAGCTAAGACTAGATTTGTTTTTAGTTATGCAATAATTGTTTATTATGTAATATAAGCATTTTCTTAAGTATTTTAGTTATCTTCGTTATTATTTCATGTGTTTGTTTATTACATTTTATTACATTTTATTTTTAAAGTTTTTCTACTACAAATTTACTTGATATTTTTTGCATAAAGTTTAGTTTTTTATTAAAATAATTAAATCGTATACTTTACACAAGCTAACTTATAATTTAAAATAATATTAAATATTTTATTATTTATTATGTAAACGCAAGGTTTTTTGGGTCAAGTAAACAGCAAAAGAATCAGGTCACGCTTTGTGGACTTTTAGGTTCAGCTATAACAACAATAGAGTGTCCCTTTGACGTACAAGATTGAGGTTATGTTAAGGTAACAAATGTGTTTAAAAACAAAGGTAAAGGGTTTTAGCTATTGACAAATAACAGCATTAATTATTTTAAAGTTCGCATACTCAATTTGAAAAAAAAATAAAAATTTTGCTAACAGCACTTAATTGGTTTTGAAAACATGTTGACGGCTTAAATTAAGTCAAGGGTTTCAATGAATCCTTTAACTTGTATTTTATAATTTTCATGTACTTGTACTACAATAAATTATTCTTTTTTACAGAGCAAAATATATACAGATATGAAATATTTTCTGTGTGATAGCAAAAATATAGTAAAGGAAAATAATTATCTTCAAATAGTGGCAAAACTTTTATTTACAATTTACCGGTTTTCTTAAATAAATTTGATTTTATCTTTTTATTATGTTTTATTTTTTTGGAATATATATTTTATTTTTTCGTTTCTTATTTTATTTTATTTATTAAATCTTTTTAATTTAATAATTTTTATTTGATTTAATTTAAAATAATCTTATTTTGTTAATTACATTTTATTTGATTTTATATTAATTTATCTTATTTTACTTAATTTTTTTATTTTGCTTAATTTTATATTATTTTTTATTTTATTTATTTTTATTAGATTTTTCTTTATTTTATTTTGTTTTACTTCTTTTACTTTTTATTTATTATTTTTTATTTATTTTATTTTATTGTAATTTATTTTATTTCATTTTATGTTAGAGTGTAGAATTTTATGTCATTTCAAATCATTTATTTTATTTTGTTTTATTTCATATTATTTTATTTTATTTTATTTATTTTTATTTAATTTAATTTTATTTTAATTTATTTTATTCTATTTTGTTTTATATATTTAATTTTTTTAATTTTATATTACTTAACTTATTTTATTTTACTGATATTTATTTATAATTAACTTTTTCATTTTATTTTATTGTTTATATTTTTTTTATAGTTTTTATTTTATTTTATGTTATTTTCTTTTCTTTATTTTATTGTTTATGTTATTTAATTTAATTTTTCTTAAATTTTGTATGCTATTTTATTCTATTATTTTATTCTATTATAATATAAAATATTAAATATTATTTTATTTTATTTTATTTTATTTAACTTTAATTTTTTTATTTAATTTAATTTATTTTATTTTATTTACTTTATTTTATTACATTTTTTTTTTTTTGTTTTTAATGCTATTGGATTCTATTTTTATATTTTTGGTATATTTCATTTTAGAGTACAGGATTTTATGTTATTTCAAATTATTTATTTTATTTCATTTACTTTATTTTGTTTTGTTTTATATTATATTATTTTATTTTATTTTATTTTATTTTATTCTATTTTATTTTATTTTAATTTAGTTTATTTATTTTTATTTTATTTAATTTAGCTCTATTTATTTTCTTATTTTTATTTATTTAATTTCATTTTATTTTGTTTTAATTCATTTTTTTATTTATTTTAATTTATTTGATTTTTTTTATTTTATGTGATTTTATTTTATTTATGTTATTTAATTTAAATTAATACATTTTTTTTAATTTAATTTTAATTTATCTTATTATATTTTTATTTAATTCATTTAATGTTATTTTATTTTATATTATTTTATTTTATTTTTATTTAATAAATTTAATTTATTTAATTATACTTTATTTTATTTTCTTTATTATTATTTATTTTAATTTTATTTTATTTAATAGTTTAATTTTTTTTTAATTTCATTGTTTTTGTTTAATTTATTATGTATTTTTTTATTTTATTTTATTTTCTTATAATTTTTGTTTGTTTTTTTTTTATTTTTTGTATTTTATTTTATTTATTTTCTTTTTTTTATTCTTATTTATTTTGTTTTTTTTTTTGTTTTTTGTTTTGCTTTATATTATTTTAATTTAATTTGTTTGATATAGTTTAATTTTATTTTTCTTTATTTCATTCTGTTTTATTATATATTTTTTATTTTAGTTTATACTATTATTTTTAATTTTTAATTTTTGTTTTATTTCATTTTATATATATATATATCATTAAGTTTAATTTAATATAATATTATAATTTGATTTTGTTTTTTATTATTTTTATGTTATTTATTTTTAATTTTGTTTTATTTTATTTATTTTTTTTATTTGAATTAAATTTTCTTTTTGTTTATTTTAGTTTGAAAAAAAAAATGTTAAAATTCTCGAAAATCAAACCTGAAAAACTGGTGGCTAAACAAACTTCTCTTCATGTGTGCAATTGCTCATAGGCTCTCGTTTAAAAACACCATCTCTTCCCAACCAAATTAAAGAAGTTTTAAAGTTAAATTAATTTATCAAAATATTTGTTTTTTATAAAATCAGAAATTAAGTTTATGAAAAAATTTAAAATAGTTAGTTAAATTATCTGTATATGTAAATTAAAAATAATAACAAATTATAAGTAAAATATTTAAACGAAAGGAATTTTCCTGGGAATTTCCAATTTCGTGCATTTCGTTATCTTGCACATTTTTAAGAGTACGTACATAGATCAATAACGGTATTTTGTTCATCGTCTTCGTCCTCATCATTCAGTATTTCCATAACTTCATTATTGTCATTAGATACGGATATAGCAGCAAATGCCTTTGAGGTATGATCTTTACGAGAAATGTTCTTATCTCCAACACCCTTATAATCATCACAGTTAACGTTATAATGAGCATAATTAAGTGCTCTATTAGTGTTGTTGCTGTAATAATTAGTTCTATTATATTCGTGTAATGTATTTCTGGTGATATTTACTATCTTCAGTCGCCTCCTCGGGATGATGATTAGATGACATCTCGATACTCAAAACGCCCTCTCTTTGTTCTTCATTCGGCATATTTCGTCTGGTGCTGACTTGACCGCGGGTACAGCCGCATCCATGGATCTGATTAAATGTAGTCTCCTCTCCGTTTACTCTACAAACTAGACTTAAAGGCTGCAGATCTGTATCCTCGTCAGTTTCTCGATAACGTTTCAAAAAATATTGTTTTGTGGTTTTGGATCATTATCACGATCTCTTTTATAAACGAAATTCAAGGCATCGTAATTAATTTAAAATTCTCAAACTCAACTGTTGATGTGATCAACTGAACTATGTCCTTTGATAGGGAAATTCGTTGAAGTTAACCGTGAATTGCGTAATGACTATCGCAGAATAATGAAGATGTTAATTGCGTACGTGTGTATGCATATTTATGTATTTATGTTTGCAGGAAGGTATGTATGTTTGTAAGTACATTAAAAATTTCTCAAGAAAAACTTTTTAATTTTCCATTATGTTATTTGGCATATGAATTTCTTCTTTATTATTCTATAAATTAAAACATAAAAATTCTTAAATGAAATAAAATAAATTTATTCATATTAAATTAATATATATAAAAGAAAATAAAATCAAATAACAATTTAAACATATTTAATGAAAATTAATTACAACAAAATAAAATAAAATATTAATTATAGCAACATGATATCCAACAATTTAGTGTAAATTATTTTTTTGGTTTCATTCATATATATAATTTAATTTAATTTAATATAATTTAGTTCAAGTTTATTTTATTTTACATTTTTATTCCTTTGTATTTAGTTTTATATTATTTATTTATTTTATTTTCATTTTCATTTTAAATTGTTTTTGTTTTTATTTTATTTAATGCTCATTTATTTTAATAAATGATGCCGATTTTTTTCTGTTTTTATTTTTATCATTTAGTTATTAATTTTATTTTTATAAAAGTCTGTTATAAGCCAAATATTTAATTATAACTAAGTTTTCTCTTCAGCTTTATTTGCTGGGATGAGACTGGTGTAGTTTCCTTTTTGGCCACATCATCAGATTCGGCCCTCGGTGGAGTGCACAAGTCAATTATTTCTGTGTTTGGTTGCATTTCTTTAGCAATAACAGCATCATCATCATCATCCAATAACTCAATTACGTCATTACTGCAAATGACGTAATCGAGAGAGATATCATAATCATCGTAATCATCGTGATCTTGATAACCAATACAATTAATACATTGGCCATCACCATCGCCAGCCCCATAATGTTCATCGTCGCTGTCCACCATATCTTGGTAAAAAATATCTCTCTCTGCCCTCCATTGCTCATAATGTAGTTCATCATCATCATGGTCGTAATTGGGAGGGCGCTCTCCTGCTGCAGAAACACTTTGAGAGGTTGCGGGTTGTTGATTTTGGTCGAACACCGATCTTTCTTCCTTCTCCAAGCACAATTTTTTCGATTTCTGCAAAGCTTCTTCTTTTTCTTGTTCTCGCTGGCGTTTCCATGCCTTTGTCAGTGCTTCTAAGTGCTTCTCACCCACTGTAATGCGTTTTGCTGGTCTATTCGATCGTAGCAATTTTTTACGAATCAAGTGAGTGCCGAATTTTGTTAGTGCTCCGTATTTAATTTCTGTTGTTGTATCCATTTTTGAATTTTTATACTTTTAATTTATTTTATTTTTCGAGTAAATAATTACAACTCTCTTTAAGCTAAGCCTTCTCAAACGTAACTGTTGCAGCGAGTCAAATGCGGGCGAGTTTTATACCCTTTGCGCAGGCAGACAAACCACATCTCCTAAGCAGGATCATTTCCGCGGCTGCGGTCGATTGTTAAATATGTAATTAATGTTCTCAAGGACATTGAGTGTATGTATGTATGGCTGTGGGCGTGAATAAATAATAATAATTTTGAAAATAAAGAATGATCGTATATCGTTGCAGGATAATATTAATCCTTTTAAAAGCAATGTAGAAATTATGCATTGTTCTTGTAAGACAACAATACAGTGGAAAATTGCTTTGTATTAGTTGTCATAAAGAAACTGATGTGTTAATTGTTTCTTAAAACAGCAACTAATTTTTTTTTTTTAGAAACTTAAATTTGACTTTTGTAATCTTGCGTTAACTTTTTCTATTATGTTTTACCGATTTACTAAATTTTATTTTGTTTTATGTTATTTAATTATTTTCTTCTTCTTCCTTAGTGGCACAATGATTGTAGCCGAGGTAACTAATATAAAAAAAAATAAAATGGCGTTAAATGAAGTAAAGGATATATACGTATGTATGTATGTAATCGTATGTATGTATGTATAGCTGTGGGCATGAATAAATAATAATAATTTTTAAAATAAAGAATGATCGTATATCGTTGAAGGATAATATTAATCCTTTTAAAAGCAATGTAGAAATTATGCATTGTTCTTGTAAGACAACAATACAGTGGAAAATTGCTTTGTATTAGTTGTCATAAAGAAACTGATGTGTTAATTGTTTCTTAAAACAGCAACTAATTTTTTTTTTTTAGAAACTTAAATTTGACTTTTGTAATCTTGCGTTAACTTTTTCTATTATGTTTTACCGATTTACTAAATTTTATTTTGTTTTATGTTATTTAATTATTTTCTTCTTCTTCCTTAGTGGCACAATGATTGTAGCCGAGGTAACTAATATAAAAAAAAAATAAAATGGCGTTAAATGAAGTAAAGGATATATACGTATGTATGTATGTAATCGTATGTATGTATGTATAGCTGTGGGCATGAATAAATAATAATAATTTTTAAAATAAAGAATGATCGTATATCGTTGAAGGATAATATTAATCTTTTAAAAGCAATGTAGAAATTATGCATTGTTCTTGTAAGACAACAATACAGTGGAAAATTGCTTTGTATTAGTTGTCATAAAGAAACTGATGTGTTAATTGTTTCTTAAAACAGCAACTAATTTTTTTTTTTAGAAACTTAAATTTGACTTTTGTAATCTTGCGTTAACTTTTTCTATTATGTTTTACCGATTTACTAAATTTTATTTTGTTTTATGTTATTTAATTATTTTCTTCTTCTTCCTTAGTGGCACAATGATTGTAGCCGAGGTAACTAATATAAAAAAAAAAATAAAATGGCGTTAAATGAAGTAAAGGATATATACGTATGTATGTATGTAATCGTATGTATGTATGTATAGCTGTGGGCATGAATAAATAATAATAATTTTTAAAATAAAGAATGATCGTATATCGTTGAAGGATAATATTAATCCTTTTAAAAGCAATGTAGAAATTATGCAGTGTTCTTGTAAGACAACAATACAGTGGAAAATTGCTTTGTATTAGTTGTCATAAAGAAACTGATGTGTTAATTGTTTCTTAAAACAGCAACTAATTTTTTTTTTTAGAAACTTAAATTTGACTTTTGTAATCTTGCGTTAACTTTTTCTATTATGTTTTACCGATTTACTAAATTTTATTTTGTTTTATGTTATTTAATTATTTTCTTCTTCTTCCTTAGTGGCACAATGATTGTAGCCGAGGTAACTAATATAAAAAAAAAATAAAATGGCGTTAAATGAAGTAAAGGATATATACGTATGTATGTATGTAATCGTATGTATGTATGTATAGCTGTGGGCATGAATAAATAATAATAATTTTTAAAATAAAGAATGATCGTATATCGTTGAAGGATAATATTAATCCTTTTAAAAGCAATGTAGAAATTATGCATTGTTCTTGTAAGACAACAATACAGTGGAAAATTGCTTTGTATTAGTTGTCATAAAGAAACTGATGTGTTAATTGTTTCTTAAAACAGCAACTAATTTTTTTTTTTAGAAACTTAAATTTGACTTTTGTAATCTTGCGTTAACTTTTTCTATTATGTTTTACCGATTTACTAAATTTTATTTTGTTTTATGTTATTTAATTATTTTCTTCTTCTTCCTTAGTGGCACAATGATTGTAGCCGAGGTAACTAATATAAAAAAAAAATAAAATGGCGTTAAATGAAGTAAAGGATATATACGTATGTATGTATGTAATCGTATGTATGTATGTATAGCTGTGGGCATGAATAAATAATAATAATTTTTAAAATAAAGAATGATCGTATATCGTTGAAGGATAATATTAATCCTTTTAAAAGCAATGTAGAAATTATGCATTGTTCTTGTAAGACAACAATACAGTGGAAAATTGCTTTGTATTAGTTGTCATAAAGAAACTGATGTGTTAATTGTTTCTTAAAACAGCAACTAATTTTTTTTTTTTAGAAACTTAAATTTGACTTTTGTAATCTTGCGTTAACTTTTTCTATTATGTTTTACCGATTTACTAAATTTTATTTTGTTTTATGTTATTTAATTATTTTCTTCTTCTTCCTTAGTGGCACAATGATTGTAGCCGAGGTAACTAATATAAAAAAAAAATAAAATGGCGTTAAATGAAGTAAAGGATATATACGTATGTATGTATGTAATCGTATGTATGTATGTATAGCTGTGGGCATGAATAAATAATAATAATTTTTAAAATAAAGAATGATCGTATATCGTTGAAGGATAATATTAATCCTTTTAAAAGCAATGTAGAAATTATGCATTGTTCTTGTAAGACAACAATACAGTGGAAAATTGCTTTGTATTAGTTGTCATAAAGAAACTGATGTGTTAATTGTTTCTTAAAACAGCAACTAATTTTTTTTTTTTAGAAACTTAAATTTGACTTTTGTAATCTTGCGTTAACTTTTTCTATTATGTTTTACCGATTTACTAAATTTTATTTTGTTTTATGTTATTTAATTATTTTCTTCTTCTTCCTTAGTGGCACAATGATTGTAGCCGAGGTAACTAATATAAAAAAAAATAAAATGGCGTTAAATGAAGTAAAGGATATATACGTATGTATGTATGTAATCGTATGTATGTATGTATAGCTGTGGGCATGAATAAATAATAATAATTTTTAAAATAAAGAATGATCGTATATCGTTGAAGGATAATATTAATCCTTTTAAAAGCAATGTAGAAATTATGCATTGTTCTTGTAAGACAACAATACAGTGGAAAATTGCTTTGTATTAGTTGTCATAAAGAAACTGATGTGTTAATTGTTTCTTAAAACAGCAACTAATTTTTTTTTTTAGAATCTTAAATTTGACTTTTGTAATCTTGCGTTAACTTTTTCTATTATGTTTTACCGATTTACTAAATTTTATTTTGTTTTATGTTATTTAATTATTTTCTTCTTCTTCCTTAGTGGCACAATGATTGTAGCCGAGGTAACTAATATAAAAAAATAATAAACTGGCGTTAAATGAAGTAAAGGATATATACGTATGTATGTATGTAATCGTATGTATGTATGTATAGCTGTGGGCATGAATAAATAATAATAATTTTTAAAATAAAGAATGATCGTATAGCGTTGAAGGATAATATTAATCCTTTTAAAAGCAATGTAGAAATTATGCATTGTTCTTGTAAGACAACAATACAGTGGAAAATTGCTTTGTATTAGTTGTCATAAAGAAACTGATGTGTTAATTGTTTCTTAAAACAGCAACTAATTTTTTTTTTTAGAAACTTAAATTTGACTTTTGTAATCTTGTCTAGTGGCACAACGATTGTAGCCGAGGTAACTAATATAAAAAAATAATAAAATGGCGTTAAATGAAGTAAAGGATATATACGTATGTATGTATGTAATCGTATGTATGTATGTATAGCTGTGGGCATGAATAAATAATAATAATTTTTAAAATAAAGAATGATCGTATAGTGTTGAAGGATAATATTAATCCTTTTAAAAGCAATGTAGAAATTATGCATTGTTCTTGTAAGACAACAATACAGTGGAAAATTGCTTTGTATTAGTTGTCATAAAGAAACTGATGTGTTAATTGTTTCTTAAAACAGCAACTAATTTTTTTTTTTAGAAACTTTGTTACAGAAATAAACGTAATGAAAGTAAAACGTGTTTGATCTGTTTAACAGCTTTATTCAGAGTGCCGTTCTACAAAAAGTGGTGTGATATTCTGAGCGGTTTTCCTAAGGCATAATTAAGTATATAAGACTTTATGTAAAGCTAAGCTTAGATAAATCTGCGATTGGTTTGTAGAGTTGCATTCAAATTTCAACAAACGCCACTTCAAACCAAGCGCATCAAATAAAAATTATTACAATTCCAAATTAAGACCAAAATTAATACAATTCCATTTTAAAACTTCATTCTTAATAAACTACAAGCAGTAATATGTTTTTGCTTCCCCAGAACTTTCGTTAAGACGTCTGCTGCATTATCATCCGTTGGAATATATTCAACTTCAATTTGTTTCTCTTCATGCATTTCTCGAATGTAGTGGTACCGTATGTCGATATGCTTGCTTCTCTTTTGTACCAGTGGATTCTTCACCATATACAACGCACTCTGGTTATCACACAAAATCGAAGTAGGACCTTTGACATATTCACCGTAACCCAACTCTGATAACAACGCCCGAAGGAAAACAACTTCTTTAGTGCCTTGACATAATGCGACATATTCTGCTTCCATGGAACTAAGTGCCACAACAGATTGCTTTCGAGACTCCCAGGCTATAGCCCCACCAGCCATTAAAATAATATAGCCTGTAAACGACTTTCTGTCCATGCTATTACTTCCCCAGTCAGCGTCTGTAAAACATAAGAAATTTGTACATTTAGCTGAAAAAGTTATTTTACCAACTGGATTCTTCTTCAGGTATCTGAGCACATATTTCGCAGCATTCACGTGCTCCTTATGTGGGTGTGAACTAAATTGAGACAATTTTGAAACCACATGCGCAATATCCGGTCTGGAAATGACCGCCAAATACATTAGTCCACCCAACAAACTTTGGTAAGCCTTCGTCTCCAAATTATTACACTGCCTGTCACATTTTTGTAACACAGTACCCGGAGCCCATGGTGTTGCCGCAGGTTTGCAATCTTCCATACCCCATTGCTGAAGAATTTCTTCAACATACCGCTTCTGATGAATCGTTATATCGCCTCTATCACCATCGCGTTCAATCTCCATTCCCAAATAAAATGAAATTGGGCCACGATCAACCGTCTCAACGCATTTATTCAATTTTTCGAGTATATCGCTCATTTCATTTTTACTTGAGCATGCCAGTATCATATCGTCGACATATAAACCAATTATATTAATATTCTTGCCATTTCGACGTATGTAAACAGATGTATCCGATTTACACCTTTTAAAACCAATTCTCAATAAGATATCAGTAATTTTTCGATTCCATTCTCGACCAGCTTGTTTGAGGCCGTACAGCGCCTTTTTAAGCCTGCAAACTTTATTTGAATTCTCATTATCTTTAAACATAGGTGGTTGTAACATGTAAACTGTTTCTCCCAATTCACCATTCAAGTACGCAGCTACAATGTCCACATGGTTCACCAACAATTTATATTTCGCTGCTAACGCTAAAATCAAGCGAATGGTTGAATGACGTACAACAGGTGCAAAAGTTTCGCAGTAATCCACATTATACTTCTGCGAACAACCTAATGCAACCAATCTTGCCTTGTACTTCTCAATGGAACCGTCTGGATTTCGTTTAATTGAAAAGACCCACTTGCATCCAATTACATTTCCATTTTCAGGTTTATCCACCAATTCCCACGTTCCATTTCTTACCAGAGATTCATATTCCGCATTCATCGCTTTTTTCCAATGTTTCGCCTCTGAGGAAGATAATGCCTCACTAACGGAATTTGGATTCTCAATGATGGAATTCAGCATTTCCAGCCCGCTCTCTACACAATATACCTTTTTCGGTCTTCCAACGCCACCCGAACGAACAAATCTCGGTCTTCCGCGTTTTCTTTTGTTATTTTCCACTCCTTCTTCATTTTCGGAACTATTTTCATTTTCACCTTCATCTTCATCTTCATCTTCATCTTCTTGGTGATCGCTTTCATTATATTTTTCATTATTATCGTTTGATTCATCCGATTTATTAAAATCGTCAACCATATAAAATGGTTCTTCGCGATTGTTATCAATTCTTGAATTATTTTCGAAAGACTTCTCAAAAAATATAACATCGCGGGCAATCGTAATTTTATTCGTCTGCAAATTTACTAACCTGTAACCTTTTGTTACATCATGATACCCGACGAATTTTAGTTTAATTCCTTTCGGCAGAAATTTGTTACCACGTGGCCTAGGACCTTTCTGAAGCACTACCGCATCGCAACCAAACGTGCGAAAATGTGAAACTGATGGCTTCCGTCCATGCCACTTCTCATAGGGTGTTACCGCTCCTAGAACATTTGTAGGACATCTGTTCCTAATGTATACCGCCGTACTTACAGCTTCCGCCCACAGTGTCTGAGATAACTTAGATTCATTTAACATACACCGCGCCATTTCAACTATTGTCCTGTTGGCTCGTTCAGCCACACCATTTTGTTGAGGGCTATATGCTACCGTTGTTTGATGCCGAATACCTCTTTCAGAAAGATATTTTTCAAATTGTGAATTTGCAAATTCCCGTCCGTTATCACTACGAACCGATTTTATTTTGCGGCCTGTCTGCTTCTCCGCACTCGCAGCAAAAAGTTTAAACATATTAAAAGCTTCAGATTTTCTTTTTATAAAGTAAACCGCAGTATATCGCGAATAGTCATCTATGAAGGTGACGAAATACGACGCACCTCCAACCGAACCAATGCCCATTGGACCGCACAAATCTGTGTGCACCAACTCCAACACATTTTTCGTATAAATATTGCTATAACTCATGTACGGTTTAGTATGTATTTTGCAAACTGCACATGTAAAACATTCAATAGCTTTAGGTAGATTTGCATTTAACCCGTTTACCATATTCAAATTATGTAATTTATTTAAGTCACTCACGTTTATATGACCGAAACGTCTATGCCAGTTATTCGCATCACTAACAGCATTTACACATTCTTTTATTTTGTTCGATAATGTACTTGCGACGTATATACCATTTTCTAAATATCCCGTCATGATCACTTCATTATTTCAGTCCCGTATTACAACGCTATTTTCTTTAAAAGTTACCGTATTACCGCACTCGACAGACTTACTAATCGAAAAGAAATTAGAATGAAGGTCAGGAACATACCATACGTCTCGCAAATTAATATTGGAATATTTTGATCGAATCTTAACAGTGCCTTTCCCGTGTGCATAAACCACAGCACCTGATGCTAACATTATTTCATGTCTTTTACGAATGAGAGATGTAAAGGAATCCATATCATTACACATATGCGAGGTCGCACCGCTATCAATTACCCAGCTTCGCCTCATGTTCTCCTTTTTCTCAAATAATGACCACGCTTTATCGTTCGTTGCTGAATTAGTGCATTGAGAGCGAATATGTCCTCTCATACCACACTTATAACATTTAATATTGTTGTACCTTCCAGTTTCTTGATGTTGAGTTTTTGCACCGCTACCGCTGCTGCCGCCGCCCACGCTATTGCTTTTGCCAGCTTCTCTGCTACGCCAAACACCTCTGCTGCTATCACTGCTTCTGCTACTGCCTGCTTTTACACGAAACTTCGCTTCATTCGCTGAGAATACACCTTCTCCGTTTTCCAATTTATCTCCATGCCTTTGTTCTTCTTCCAGAATTTTTGCAATTAAATTGTCTAATTTTGGCAAAGTGTCTCTACTCTCCATTGCGACAATGAAACTTTCCATTTCATCCGGTAATGAGCAAAGAAGTAATATTGATAAAAAATCGTTATCCATGGTTATGCCGACTTCTTTCAAGTCCTCGATTACGCAGCAAAATTCTTTGATTTGATCAGAGAGCTTTTCAGTTCCTCTGAACTTAAATCGAATCAGTCTTTTGAATAAATTGACTTTTCTACTTGCTGTGTCCGCTTTATACAAAGCACTTAATGTTTCCCAAGCACATTTCGCGCTTGAACAATTCTTGATGTGTATCAGCTCACTTGGCTTGACACTCAACGTTATCGCAGCAAGTGCCTTCTGGTCGTAAGCGACCCAAGCTGATTTTTCAGGCTCTGTCTCTGGTGACTTTCCCAATACCGCATTCCACAAATCCAAGGTGATCAGAAGACTTTTAATCTGTATACACCAAGTTGTATAATTATCGCCGCTAAGTTTCTCAATATTGGCTAAAGCATTCGCCATCGTTAGCGCCTTGTTTTTAACACCGAAAAAACAATAAAACCGAATTAACCTTTATGGGAACCGTCTAGAACTCCAGATCAATATCTGGGCCCATAACCATTTGTTACAGAAATAAACGTAATGAAAGTAAAACGTGTTTGATCTGTTTAACAGCTTTATTCAGAGTGCCGTTCTACAAAAAGTGGTGTGATATTCTAAGCGGTTTTCCTAAGGCATAATTAAGTATATAAGACTTTATGTAAAGCTAAGCTTAGATAAATCTGTGATTGGTTTGTAGAGTTGCATTCAAATTTCAACAAACTTAAATTTGACTTTTGTAATCTTGTCTAGTGGCACAATGATTGTAGCCGAGGTAACTAATATAAAAAAATAATAAAATGGCGTTAAATGAAGTAAAGGATATATACGTATGTATGTATGTAATCGTATGTATGTATGTATAGCTGTGGGCATGAATAAATAATAATAATTTTTAAAATAAAGAATGATCGTATAGCGTTGAAGGATAATATTAATCCTTTTAAAAGCAATGTAGAAATTATGCATTGTTCTTGTAAGACAACAATACAGTGGAAAATTGCTTTGTATTAGTTGTCATAAAGAAACTGATGTGTTAATTGTTTCTTAAAACAGCAACTAATTTTTTTTTTTTAGAAACTTAAATTTGACTTTTGTAATCTTGTCTAGTGGCACAATGATTGTAGCCGAGGTAACTAATATAACAAAATAATAAAATGGCGTTAAATGAAGTAAAGGATATATACGTATGTATGTATGTAATCGTATGTATGTATGTATAGCTGTGGGCATGAGTAAATAATAATAATTTTTAAAATAAAGAATGATCGTATATCGTTGAAGGATAATATTAATCCTTTTAAAAGCAATGTAGAAATTATGCATTGTTCTCGTAAGACAACAATACAGTGGAAAATTGCTTTGTATTAGTTGTCATAAAGAAACTGATGTGTTAATTGTTTCCTAAAACAGCAACTAATTTTTTTTTTTAGAAACTTAAATTTGACTTTTGTAATCTTGCGTTAACTTTTTCTATTATGTTTTACCGATTTACTAAATTTTATTTTGTTTTATGTTATTTAATTATTTTCTTCTTCTTCCTTAGTGGCACAATGATTGTAGCCGAGGTAATCAATTTTCTACTGTATTGTTGTCTTACAAGAACAATGCATAATTTCTACATTGCTTTTAAAAGGATTAATATTATCCTTCAACGATATTCGATCATTCTTTATTTTCAAAATTATTATTATTTATTCACGCCCACAGCCATACATACTTACTATTACATACATACATACACTCAATGTCCTTGAGAACATCAATTACATATTTAACAATCGACCGCAGCCGCGGAAATGATCCTGCTTAGGAGATGTGGTTTGTCTGCCTGCGCAAAGGGTATAAAACTCGCCCGCATTTAACTCGCTGCAACAGTTACGTTTGAGAAGGCTTAGCTTAAAGATAATTGTAATTATTTACTCGAAAAATAAAATATATTAAAAATATAAAAATTCAAAAATGGATACAACAACAGAAATTAAATACGGAGCACTAACAAAATTCGGCACTCACTTGATTCGTAAAAAATTGCTACGATCGAATAGACCAGCAAAACGCATTACAGTGGGTGAGAAGCACTTAGAAGCACTGACAAAGGCATGGAAACGCCAGCGAGAACAAGAAAAAGAAGAAGCTTTGCAGAAATCGAAAAAATTGTGCATGGAGAAGGAAGAGAGATCGGTGTTCGAGCAAAATCAACAACCCGCAGCCTCTCAGAGTGTTTCTTCAGCAGGAGAGCGCCCTATCAATTACGACCATGATGATGATGAACTACATTATGAGCAATGGAGGGCAGAGAGAGATATTTTTTACCAAGATATGGTGGACAGCGATGACGAACATTATGGGGATGGCGATGGTGATGGCCAATGTATTAATTGTATTGGTTATCAAGATCACGATGATTACGATGATTATGATATCTCTCTCGATTACGTATGCGTAGCAAACACTATTTGCAGTAATGACGTAATTGAGTTATTGGATGATGATGATGATGATGCTGTTATTGCTAAAGAAACGCAACCAAACACAGAAATAATTGACTTGTGCACTCCACCGAGGGCCGAATCTGATGATGTGGCCAAAAAGGAAACTACACCAGTCTCATCCCAGCAAATAAAGCTGAAGAGGAAACTTAGTTATAATTAAATATTTGGCTTATAGCAGACTTTTATAAAAATAAAATTAATAACTAAATGATAAAAATAAAAATAGAAAAAATCGGCATCATTTATTAAATAATATAAAATAAAATAAAAACAAAAACAATTTAAAATGAAAATGAAAATAAAATGAGATAATAAAAATAAAATAAATAAATAATATAAAACTAAGTACAATGGAATAAAAATGTAAAATAAAATAAACTTGAACTAAAATATATTGAATTAAAATAAATTAAATTATATATATAAATGAAACCAAAAAAAAAAAATTTATACTAAATTGTTGGATATCATGTTGCTATAATTAATATTTTATTTTATTTTGTTGTATTTATTTTCCATTAAATATGTTTAAATTGATATTTGATTTTATTTTCTTTTATATATATTAATTTAATATGAATAAATTTATTTTATTTCATTTAAGAATTTTTATGTTTTAATTTATAGAATAATAAAGAAGAAATTCATATGCCAGATAAATGGAAAATTCCAGACTTTTTTCTTGAGAAATTGTTTAGGTACTTAATAACATACATACCTACCTGCAAACATAAATACATAAACATACATGCATACACACATACACAATAACATGTTCATTATTCTGCGATAGTCATTACTCAATTCAAATAGATAAACAGGTTCAACGAATTTTCCTATCAAAGGACATAGTTCAGTTGATCACATCAACAGCTAAGTTTGAGTTTGAGAAAGCGAACGTTATTTCTTCAGTGCAAATAATTTTGAAATAAACTTGAAATTTTAAAGTTGATACAGCAACAGCTCAAATTAATTACGATGCCTTGAATTTTATAAAAGAGATTGTGATAATGAGCTCTATAGCTTTTGGAACGTTGTCGAGAAAGGGTCGAGGATATAGATCTGCAGCCTTTAAGTCTTGTTTCTAAAGAAAGGGAAGAGGAGACTGTCTTTAATCAAATCCATGAATCCGGTCAAGTCAGCCGAAGACGAATTATCTCGTTTGAGGAACTGAATGTGGGTGTTCTGAATGTCGAGATATCATCAAATCATCATCCAAAGAAGGCGGCTGAAGATGAAGAGCCTTACTGCTTAGTGAAGATCTCCCAAAAATGTGTCAGAGAAGTATTGCAGAGCTATTGATTATAGCAACAACACTAATAGAACACTTAATTATGCTCATTACGACGTTAACTGTGATGATTATAATGGTGTTGGGGATATAAATATTTGTAGCACCAAAAACCTCTACCAATGCTTATGATGGTGACGATGATAGCGTTCGATGTGGGACAGTATTTCGATGCAGATGACGATGAGAACAGTGATACATCCGTAATTGATGACCATAATGAAGTTATCGAAATACCAGATGATGAGGACGACGTCCTTAAACAAATTACAGGCATCGATCTATGTATGTACTCTAACTATGGTGTCAGATATTGAAATTACCGAAAGCAAAACTTCGCCAAAACCAACCAAACAACCCACGCTGCTCAGAAAAATTACTTTTATTTGAATATTTCTTTAATAATATAAATAATTATTATTAAATTACTCAAGTCTTTTTTTTTAACTAAGCAGAAAAACTTTATTTCCGGTAAAATCAAGCAAATGATTATGATAAAATAATTTAAAAAATTTTCAAAATTCTTGGATTTGATTGAGAAACGGGAGGGGGTTTAAACTGAATGCTGATCATTTGTGGGTTAATTAATATATGGAGGACTTTTAAAAGTAATTTGTTTTTCAGCGAATACAAATTTTCTTTTAAATCTTTAATAAAAAAAATTTTATTTGAAATAAAATAATGGGGCGTAGTCAAACTTCCACGTTTGTAGTGAAAGCTCCGGGACTATACTCAATTCCTACTCTTGCGTCCACGTCGCGCTACCTCGAAACGTGAGCAACCCTTGTGCAAGCTGTGGTAGCTCAACCGTGTGGAGCCTCGGGTAACGGCTAAAATAGAGGAATCTTCATTGGAGTCACCAGAGTGACTTATTCCGTTTAAGGGTTCGCTTAAGTCTAAATGCAGCGTCTGTTAACCAGAGGTGCGGCTGCAAGCGGGCGCCGGTCTTGAGGTTGTGCGCTGGGTTTAAGACCCACCACGTACAAACCAGCTCCAATTAAACTGTTAATAATGCCTCGGACAAGAGACCCCCCTTCTGATTACGATTTCCGCATATATTTTAAGGATCTCAATTTTAGGGTATGCACCCGGAACGTCCGGTCCCTTAGTTGGAAAGGTGCCCCCACTAAAGTTAAAAAAAATCACCGCCATTCGCATCAAAGCGAAACTTTTTAACATATCGGCATCTTGCGCCCACGCCCCGACGGAAGAGAAGGACGATGTAACCAAAGATGCATTTTATGAGCGCCTGGAGCATACTAATGAACGTTGCCTTCGCCACAACGATGGATTTCGGAAAGGTCGCAAAACCAGCTGGGCATGCGGGCATGCTTTCATCTGAACATATTTTGCAAAGAAGCTGATGCATGCACATGATCGGTTCTTCATTGCCGTATTTGAATAGCTCGGCGTTGTTGTTTTTTAAGCGGACGATTGCTATTCGGACTTCTTCATATTCGGTTAACGGAACAACTTTTATATCGTCAGCAATTGGAGTTTCGGGTTCACCTTCTCCGGATGTTTCATTTTCACAGCAGGTTGGAGAATTGAATGAATGAAGCAAGGCGCAGAAGGTTTCAAGACTGCAGAAAATTCTTGTAAGACTCACAGAGGTAATCTAGTAACAGAGGAAACATTTCTCTAGCCTGCTGAAGAAAATCATAATCTTTTATAAAAGTGTACAGCCGCATTCTGATTTTTACCAGTTTGAGATTATTTCTTAGATGTTTGCCTGGATAAATTTCAAAATTTCATTTAAATAAATTAAAAGCAATTAAATTTTAAGATTATTTTAGTTATTTTATTTTAGCAACCATTTGTACAGATAAAATATTTACATCCCACTAATTGTTGTTCTTTTTTTTCTTATAAATTGCTTACTTATTTGTTAAGTGTGTACAATAACTCATATTAGCTAAGACTAGATTTGTTTTTAGTTATGCAATAATTGTTTATTATGTAATATAAGCATTTTCTTAAGTATTTTAGTTATCTTCGTTATTATTTCATGTGTTTGTTTATTACATTTTATTGCATTTTATTTTTAAAGTTTTTCTACTACAAATTTACTTGATATTTTTTGCATAAAGTTTAGTTTTTTATTAAAATAATTAAATCGTATACTTTACACAAGCTAACTTATAATTTAAAATAATATTAAATATTTTATTATTTATTATTATGTAAACGCAAGGGATTTGGGGCAAGTAAACAGCAAAAGAATTAGGTCACGCTTTGTGGACTTTTAGGTTCAGCTATAACAACAATAGAGTGTCCCTTTGACGTACAAGATTGAGGTTATGTTAAGGTAACAAATGTGTTTAAAAACAAAGGTAAAGGGTTTTAGCTATTGACAAATAACAGCATTAATTATTTTAAAGTTCGCATACTCAATTTGAAAAAAAAAATAAAAATTTTGCTAACAGCACTTAATTGGTTTTGAAAACATGTTGACGGCTTAAATTAAGTCAAGGGTTTCAATGAATCCTTTAACTTGTATTTTATAATTTTCATGTACTTGTACTACAATAAATTATTCTTTTTTACAGAGCAAAATATATACAGATATGAAATATTTTCTGTGTGATAGCAAAAATATAGTAAAGGAAAATAATTATCTTCAAATAGTGGCAAAACTTTTATTTACAATTTACCGGTTTTCTTAAATAAATTTGATTTTATCTTTTTATTATGTTTTATTTTTTTGGAATATATATTTTATTTTTTCGTTTCTTATTTTATTTTATTTATTAAATCTTTTTAATTTAATAATTTTTATTTGATTTAATTTAAAATAATCTTATTTTGTTAATTACATTTTATTTGATTTTATATTAATTTATCTTATTTTACTTAATTTTTTTTATTTTGCTTAATTTTATATTATTTTTTATTTTATTTATTTTTATTAGATTTTTCTTTATTTTATTTTGTTTTACTTCTTTTACTTTTTATTTATTATTTTTTATTTATTTTATTTTATTGTAATTTATTTTATTTCATTTTATGTTAGAGTGTAGAATTTTATGTCATTTCAAATCATTTATTTTATTTTGTTTTATTTCATATTATTTTATTTTATTTTATTTATTTTTATTTAATTTAATTTTATTTTAATTTATTTTATTCTATTTTGTTTTATATATTTAATTTTTTTAATTTTATATTACTTAACTTATTTTATTTTACTGATATTTATTTATAATTAACTTTTTCATTTTATTTTATTGTTTATATTTTTTTTATAGTTTTTATTTTATTTTATGTTATTTTCTTTTCTTTATTTTATTGTTTATGTTATTTAATTTAATTTTTCTTAAATTTTGTATGCTATTTTATTCTATTATTTTATTCTATTATAATATAAAATATTAAATATTATTTTATTTTATTTTATTTTATTTAACTTTAATTTTTTTATTTAATTTAATTTATTTTATTTTATTTACTTTATTTTATTACATTTTTTTTTTTGTTTTTAATGCTATTGGATTCTATTTTTATATTTTTGGTATATTTCATTTTAGAGTACAGGATTTTATGTTATTTCAAATTATTTATTTTATTTCATTTACTTTATTTTGTTTTGTTTTATATTATATTATATTATTTTATTTTATTCTATTTTATTTTATTTTAATTTAGTTTATTTATTTTTATTTTATTTAATTTAGCTCTATTTATTTTCTTATTTTTATTTATTTAATTTCATTTTATTTTGTTTTAATTCATTTTTTTATTTATTTTAATTTATTTGATTTTTTTTATTTTATGTGATTTTATTTTATTTATGTTATTTAATTTAAATTAATACATTTTTTTTAATTTAATTTTATTTAATTCATTTAATGTTATTTTATTTTATATTATTTTATTTTATTTTTATTTAATAAATTTAATTTATTTAATTATACTTTATTTTATTTTCTTTATTATTATTTATTTTAATTTTATTTTATTTAATAGTTTAATTTTTTTTAATTTTATTGTTTTTGTTTAATTTATTATGTATTTTTTTATTTTATTTTATTTTCTTATAATTTTTGTTTGTTTTTTTTTTATTTTATTTTATTTATTTTCTTTTATTTTCTTTTTTTTATTCTTATTTATTTTGTTTTTTTTTTGTTTTTTGTTTTGCTTTATATTATTTTAATTTAATTTGTTTGATATAGTTTAATTTTATTTTTCTTTATTTCATTCTGTTTTATTATATATTTTTTATTTTAGTTTATACTATTATTTTTAATTTTTAATTTTTGTTTTATTTCATTTTATATATATATATATCATTAAGTTTAATTTAATATAATATTATAATTTGATTTTGTTTTTTATTATTTTTATGTTATTTATTTTTAATTTTGTTTTATTTTATTTATTTTTTTTATTTGAATTAAATTTTCTTTTTGTTTATTTTAATTTGTAAAAAAAAATGTTAAAATTCTCGAAAATCAAACCTGAAAAACTGGTGGCTAAACAAACTTCTCTTCATGTGTGCAATTGCTCATAGGCTCTCGTTTAAAAACACCATCTCTTCCCAACCAAATTAAAGAAGTTTTAAAGTTAAATTAATTTATCAAAATATTTGTTTTTTATAAAATCAGAAATTAAGTTTATGAAAAAATTTAAAATAGTTAGTTAAATTATCTGTATATGTAAATTAAAAATAATAACAAATTATAAGTAAAATATTTAAACGAAAGGAATTTTCCTGGGAATTTCCAATTTCGTGCATTTCGTTATCTTGCATATTTTTAAGAGTACGTACATAGATCAATAACGGTATTTTGTTCATCGTCTCCGTCCTCATCATTCAGTATTTCCATAACTTCATTATTGTCATTAGATACGGATATAGCAGCAAATGCCTTTGAGGTATGATCTTTACGAGAAATGTTCTTATCTCCAACACCCTTATAATCATCACAGTTAACGTTATAATGAGCATAATTAAGTGCTCTATTAGTGTTGTTGCTGTAATAATTAGTTCTATTATATTCGTGTAATGTATTTCTGGTGATATTTACTATCTTCAGTCGCCTCCTCGGGATGATGATTAGATGACATCTCGATACTCAAAACGCCCTCTCTTTGTTCTTCATTCGGCATATTTCGTCTGGTGCTGACTTGACCGCGGGTACAGCCGCATCCATGGATCTGATTAAATGTAGTCTCCTCTCCGTTTACTCTACAAACTAGACTTAAAGGCTGCAGATCTGTATCCTCGTCAGTTTCTCGATAACGTTTCAAAAAATATTGTTTTGTGGTTTTGGATCATTATCACGATCTCTTTTATAAACGAAATTCAAGGCATCGTAATTAATTTAAAATTCTCAAACTCAACTGTTGATGTGATCAACTGAACTATGTCCTTTAATAGGGAAATTCGTTGAAGTTAACCGTGAATTGCGTAATGACTATCGCAGAATAATGAAGATGTTAATTGCGTACGTGTGTATGCATATTTATGTATTTATGTTTGCAGGAAGGTATGTATGTTTGTAAGTACATTAAAAATTTCTCAAGAAAAACTTTTTAATTTTCCATTATGTTATTTGGCATATGAATTTCTTCTTTATTATTCTATAAATTAAAACATAAAAATTCTTAAATGAAATAAAATAAATTTATTCATATTAAATTAATATATATAAAAGAAAATAAAATCAAATAACAATTTAAACATATTTAATGAAAATTAATTACAACAAAATAAAATAAAATATTAATTATAGCAACATGATATCCAACAATTTAGTGTAAATTATTTTTTTGGTTTCATTCATATATATAATTTAATTTAATTTAATATAATTTAGTTCAAGTTTATTTTATTTTACATTTTTATTCCTTTGTATTTAGTTTTATATTATTTATTTATTTTATTTTCATTTTCATTTTAAATTGTTTTTGTTTTTATTTTATTTAATGCTCATTTATTTTAATAAATGATGCCGATTTTTTTCTGTTTTTATTTTTATCATTTAGTTATTAATTTTATTTTTATAAAAGTCTGTTATAAGCCAAATATTTAATTATAACTAAGTTTTCTCTTCAGCTTTATTTGCTGGGATGAGACTGGTGTAGTTTCCTTTTTGGCCACATCATCAGATTCGGCCCTCGGTGGAGTGCACAAGTCAATTATTTCTGTGTTTGGTTGCGTTTCTTTAGCAATAACAGCATCATCATCATCATCATCCAATAACTCAATTACGTCATTACTGCAAATAGTGTTTGCTACGCATACGTAATCGAGAGAGATATCATAATCATCGTAATCATCGTGATCTTGATAACCAATACAATTAATACATTGGCCATCACCATCGCCAGCCCCATAATGTTCATCGTCGCTGTCCACCATATCTTGGTAAAAAATATCTCTCTCTGCCCTCCATTGCTCATAATGTAGTTCATCATCATAATGGTCGTAATTGGGAGGGCGCTCTCCTGCTGCAGAAACACTTTGAGAGGTTGCGGGTTGTTGATTTTGGTCGAACACCGATCTTTCTTCCTTCTCCAAGCACAATTTTTTCGATTTCTGCAAAGCTTCTTCTTTTTCTTGTTCTCGCTGGCGTTTCCATGCCTTTGTCAGTGCTTCTAAGTGCTTCTCACCCACTGTAATGCGTTTTGCTGGTCTATTCGATCGTAGCAATTTTTTACGAATCAAGTGAGTGCCGAATTTTGTTAGTGCTCCGTATTTAATTTCTGTTGTTGTATCCATTTTTGAATTTTTATGTTTTTAATATATTTTATTTTTCGAGTAAATAATTACAATTATCTTTAAGCTAAGCCTTCTCAAACGTAACTGTTGCAGCGAGTGAAATGCGGGCGAGTTTTATACCCTTGCGCAGGCAGGCAAACCACATCTCCTAAGCAGGATCATTTTCGCGGCTGCGGTCGATTGTTAAATATGTAATTGATGTTCTCAAGGACATTGAGTGTATGCATGTATGTAATAGTAAGTATGTATGGCTGTGGGCGTGAATAAATAATAATAACTTTGAAAATAAAGAATGATCGTATATCGTTGAAGGATAATATTAATCCTTTTAAAAGCAATGTAGAAATTATGCATTGTTCTTGTAAGACAACAATACAGTGGAAAATTGCTTTGTATTAGTTGTCATAAAGAAACTGATGTGTTAATTGTTTCTTAAAACAGCAACTAATTTTTTTTTTTTAGAAACTTAAATTTGACTTTTGTAATCTTGCGTTAACTTTTTCTATTATGTTTTACCGATTTACTAAATTTTATTTTATTTTATGTTATTTAATTATTTTCTTCTTCTTCCTTAGTGGCACAATGATTGTAGCCGAGGTAACTAATATAAAAAAAAAATAAAATGGCGTTAAATGAAGTAAAGGATATATACGTATGTATGTATGTAATCGTATGTATGTATGTATAGCTGTGGGCATGAATAAATAATAATAATTTTTAAAATAAAGAATGATCGTATAGCGTTACAGGATAATATTAACCCTTTTAAAAGCAATGTAGAAATTATGCATTGTTCTTGTAAGACAACAATACAGTGGACAATTGCTTTGTATTAGTTGTCATAAAGAAACTGATGTGTTAATTGTTTCTTAAAACAGCAACTAATTCCTTTTTTTTAGAAACTTAAATTTGACTTTTGTAATCTTGCGTTAACTTTTTCTATTATGTTTTACCGATTTACTAAATTTTATTTTGTTTTATGTTATTTAATTATTTTCTTCTTCTTCCTTAGTGGCACAATGATTGTAGCCGAGGTAATTAATATAAAAAAATAATAAAATGGCGTTAAATGAAGTAAAGGATATATACGTATGTATGTATGTAATCGTATGTATGTATGTATAGCTGTGGGCATGAATAAATAATAATAATTTTTAAAATAAAGAATGATCGTATATCGTTGAAGGATAATATTAATCCTTTTAAAAGCAATGTAGAAATTATGCATTGTTCTTGTAAGACAACAATACAGTGGAAAATTGCTTTGTATTAGTTGTCATAAAGAAACTGATGTGTTAATTGTTTCTTAAAACAGCAACTAATTTTTTTTTTTAGAAACTTAAATTTGACTTTTGTAATCTTGTCTAGTGGCACAATGATTGTAGCCGAGGTAACTAATATAAAAAAATAATAAAATGGCGTTAAATGAAGTAAAGGATATATACGTATGTATGTATGTAATCGTATGTATGTATGTATAGCTGTGGGCATGAATAAATAATAATAATTTTTAAAATAAAGAATGATCGTATATCGTTGAAGGATAATATTAATCCTTTTAAAAGCAATGTAGAAATTATGCATTGTTCTTGTAAGACAACAATACAGTGGAAAATTGCTTTGTATTAGTTGTCATAAAGAAACTGATGTGTTAATTGTTTCTTAAAACAGCAACAAATTTTTTTTTTTAGAAACTTAAATTTGACTTTTGTAATCTTGTCTAGTGGCACAATGATTGTAGCCGAGGTAACTAATATAAAAAAATAATAAAATGGCGTTAAATGAAGTAAAGGATATATACGTATGTATGTATGTAATCGTATGTATGTATGTATAGCTGTGGGCATGAATAAATAATAATAATTTTTAAAATAAAGGATGATCGTATATCGTTGAAGGATAATATTAATCCTTTTAAAAGCAATGTAGAAATTATGCATTGTTCTTGTAAGACAACAATACAGTGGAAAATTGCTTTGTATTAGTTGTCATAAAGAAACTGATGTGTTAATTGTTTCTTAAAACAGCAACAAATTTTTTTTTTTAGAAACTTAAATTTGACTTTTGTAATCTTGTCTAGTGGCACAATGATTGTAGCCGAGGTAACTAATATAAAAAAATAATAAAATGGCGTTAAATGAAGTAAAGGATATATACGTATGTATGTATGTAATCGTATGTATGTATGTATAGCTGTGGGCATGAATAAATAATAATAATTTTTAAAATAAAGGATGATCGTATATCGTTGAAGGATAATATTAATCCTTTTAAAAGCAATGTAGAAATTATGCATTGTTCTTGTAAGACAACAATACAGTGGAAAATTGCTTTGTATTAGTTGTCATAAAGAAACTGATGTGTTAATTGTTTCTTAAAACAGCAACTAATTTTTTTTTTTAGAAACTTAAATTTGACTTTTGTAATCTTGTCTAGTGGCACAATGATTGTAGCCGAGGTAACTAATATAAAAAAATAATAAAATGGCGTTAAATGAAGTAAAGGATATACAGTGTTGGAAAAAATAATAGAAAAAGCTTGTTTTCGTCCATTAACTTGAAATATTTCATAGGAAAAGAAACTAACATTTATTTAATTATTTTTTTTAAACATATATATAGGTAACTTATATAATAAGGAACAAAAATATTTTCTTTTGATTTTCCATTAACGTAAAAAATTAATTTCATTTTTTGAGCTTGGAAAAAATAATAGAAAAAAACGCAAAAATACAAGTGAGAGATGATTTTTCTAAATTTTTAAACTGAAATAGTGGTTTTGCTAATATTTAGTGGTACAGCCATTACTTTTTATAACTGAGGAACACCTACGAGTCATTGATTTCACTAAATTGGCGCAAATTGAGGCATCAATCCCGTACCATTCGGATTGCACTTTTTCCCACAAATCTTTTTTGTTTTTGCATTTAAAGGCACCAACTCTCTTTTTTAGCACCCCCCACAAGTGCTCAATCGGGTTTAAATCCGGTGATTGAGCAGGCCACTCCATTACATTTATTTCGTTATCCTGTAACCACTTCTTTACGAGTTTTGACGCATGTTTGGGGTCATTATCGTGCTGGAACTCCCACTTAAGAGGCATTTCTTCTTCAGCATATGGCAACATTACATTTTGGAGAATATTTAAATAGTCTGGAGCACACATTTTTTCTTTTATCCAGAATATCGGACCAACTCCTGAAGCAGAAAAACATCCCCACAGCATAATATTACCTCCACCATGTTTAACGGTCTTTTTGGTATGTTTTGGATCGAAGGCAGTATTTTTTGGGCGCCTTACATGAGTTTTCCCATCTGATCCGAACAAATTAATTTTAGTTTCATCAGACCAACGGACATTATTCCAATTTTGGCGGCATAGGTGATGCTTTGCAAAAGTTAGTCTTTTTCCAATATTTTTTTGGCTCAGATATGGTACTTTTCTTGCTGAATATGCTTTGAGGTCTTTCTCAATCAGCCTGTTCCTTATTGTGCGACTAGATACTGATGCCTTTAATTGTTTTTTGAGCTCATTCGACGAAAGAAAAGGATCTTTTCTTGATTCGCGAATCAACAAGTCGTCAAACCTTTTTGATGTGGCACGCTTTCTTCTTCGATTTTCCTTTGTCGCTACAAAGTGAACTGCGGAAAACACTTTTTTTAGGGAGCACTGCATTAGTTCAGAAATTTCTTTTAATGTGCTTCCATCTTCTTTCATTTTTTTCATAATTTCTCGTTCTTCAGCAGTGCAATGTACTCCTCGACCCATTCTGAAAATAATATCCAAATGTAGAACGGTATTTTGACAAATTGGTTAATTTTGAGCTTAACTCACCTTAAGGTATTTAAACTATACGTTTTTTTTTGTTTAAAAAAGCCAATTTAAGTCAAAAGTTTCGCACAATTCGAAGATGTTTCTATTTTTTTTTCCAGCCAAAACACGTGTTGACCTGCAAACTTAGCGAACAGCGCAAATATTTGCTGCGAAAATGACTCAAAAAGGAGAACAAAATAAAGTACCGTTATCAGTGCACATGTGCAATTGGTTTCATGCATATATTTTTCGTACATAATTAGCAATTGGGATTGAAGCGCAAAGAAGAATATTTTTTCTATTATTTTTTCCAACACTGTATACGTATGTATGTATGTAATCGTATGTATGTATGTATAGCTGTGGGCATGAATAAATAATAATAATTTTTAAAATAAAGGATGATCGTATATCGTTGAAGGATAATATTAATCCTTTTAAAAGTAATGTAGAAATTATGCATTGTTCTTGTAAGACAACAATACAGTGGAAAATTGCTTTGTATTAGTTGTCATAAAGAAACTGATGTGTTAATTGTTTCTTAAAACAGCAACAAATTTTTTTTTTTAGAAACTTAAATTTGACTTTTGTAATCTTGTCTAGTGGCACAATGATTGTAGCCGAGGTAACTAATATAAAAAAATAATAAAATGGCGTTAAATGAAGTAAAGGATATATATGTATGTATGTATGTAATCGTATGTATGTATGTATAGCTGTGGGCATGAATAAATAATAATAATTTTTAAAATAAAGGATGATCGTATATCGTTGAAGGATAATATTAATCCTTTTAAAAGCAATGTAGAAATTATGCATTGTTCTTGTAAGACAACAATACAGTGGAAAATTGCTTTGTATTAGTTGTCATAAAGAAACTGATGTGTTAATTGTTTCTTAAAACAGCAACTAATTTTTTTTTTTAGAAACTTAAATTTGACTTTTGTAATCTTGTCTAGTGGCACAATGATTGTAGCCGAGGTAACTAATATAAAAAAATAATAAAATGGCGTTAAATGAAGTAAAGGATATATATGTATGTATGTATGTAATCGTATGTATGTATGTATAGCTGTGGGCATGAATAAATAATAATAATTTTTAAAATAAAGGATGATCGTATATCGTTGAAGGATAATATTAATCCTTTTAAAAGCAATGTAGAAATTATGCATTGTTCTTGTAAGACAACAATACAGTGGAAAATTGCTTTGTATTAGTTGTCATAAAGAAACTGATGTGTTAATTGTTTCTTAAAACAGCAACTAATTTTTTTTTTTAGAAACTTAAATTTGACTTTTGTAATCTTGTCTAGTGGCACAATGATTGTAGCCGAGGTAACTAATATAAAAAAATAATAAAATGGCGTTAAATGAAGTAAAGGATATATATGTATGTATGTATGTAATCGTATGTATGTATGTATAGCTGTGGGCATGAATAAATAATAATAATTTTTAAAATAAAGGATGATCGTATATCGTTGAAGGATAATATTAATCCTTTTAAAAGTAATGTAGAAATTATGCATTGTTCTTGTAAAACAACAATACAGTGGAAAATTGCTTTGTATTAGTTGTCATAAAGAAACTGATGTGTTAATTGTTTCTTAAAACAGCAACAAATTTTTTTTTTTAGAAACTTAAATTTGACTTTTGTAATCTTGTCTAGTGGCACAATGATTGTAGCCGAGGTAACTAATATAAAAAAATAATAAAATGGCGTTAAATGAAGTAAAGGATATATACGTATGTATGTATGTAATCGTATGTATGTATGTATAGCTGTGGGCATGAATAAATAATAATAATTTTTAAAATAAAGGATGATCGTATATCGTTGAAGGATAATATTAATCCTTTTAAAAGTAATGTAGAAATTATGCATTGTTCTTGTAAAACAACAATACAGTGGAAAATTGCTTTGTATTAGTTGTCATAAAGAAACTGATGTGTTAATTGTTTCTTAAAACAGCAACAAATTTTTTTTTTTAGAAACTTAAATTTGACTTTTGTAATCTTGTCTAGTGGCACAATGATTGTAGCCGAGGTAACTAATATAAAAAAATAATAAAATGGCGTTAAATGAAGTAAAGGATATATACGTATGTATGTATGTAATCGTATGTATGTATGTATAGCTGTGGGCATGAATAAATAATAATAATTTTTAAAATAAAGGATGATCGTATATCGTTGAAGGATAATATTAATCCTTTTAAAAGTAATGTAGAAATTATGCATTGTTCTTGTAAAACAACAATACAGTGGAAAATTGCTTTGTATTAGTTGTCATAAAGAAACTGATGTGTTAATTGTTTCTTAAAACAGCAACAAATTTTTTTTTTTAGAAACTTAAATTTGACTTTTGTAATCTTGTCTAGTGGCACAATGATTGTAGCCGAGGTAACTAATATAAAAAAATAATAAAATGGCGTTAAATGAAGTAAAGGATATATACGTATGTATGTATGTAATCGTATGTATGTATGTATAGCTGTGGGCATGAATAAATAATAATAATTTTTAAAATAAAGGATGATCGTATATCGTTGAAGGATAATATTAATCCTTTTAAAAGTAATGTAGAAATTATGCATTGTTCTTGTAAAACAACAATACAGTGGAAAATTGCTTTGTATTAGTTGTCATAAAGAAACTGATGTGTTAATTGTTTCTTAAAACAGCAACAAATTTTTTTTTTTAGAAACTTAAATTTGACTTTTGTAATCTTGTCTAGTGGCACAATGATTGTAGCCGAGGTAACTAATATAAAAAAATAATAAAATGGCGTTAAATGAAGTAAAGGATATATACGTATGTATGTATGTAATCGTATGTATGTATGTATAGCTGTGGGCATGAATAAATAATAATAATTTTTAAAATAAAGGATGATCGTATATCGTTGAAGGATAATATTAATCCTTTTAAAAGTAATGTAGAAATTATGCATTGTTCTTGTAAAACAACAATACAGTGGAAAATTGCTTTGTATTAGTTGTCATAAAGAAACTGATGTGTTAATTGTTTCTTAAAACAGCAACTAATTTTTTTTTTTAGAAACTTAAATTTGACTTTTGTAATCTTGTCTAGTGGCACAATGATTGTAGCCGAGGTAACTAATATAAAAAAATAATAAAATGGCGTTAAATGAAGTAAAGGATATATACGTATGTATGTATGTAATCGTATGTATGTATGTATAGCTGTGGGCATGAATAAATAATAATAATTTTTAAAATAAAGAATGATCGTATATCGTTGAAGGATAATATTAATCCTTTTAAAAGCAATGTAGAAATTATGCATTGTTCTTGTAAGACAACAATACAGTGGAAAATTGCTTTGTATTAGTTGTCATAAAGAAACTGATGTGTTAATTGTTTCTTAAAACAGCAACAAATTTTTTTTTTTAGAAACTTAAATTTGACTTTTGTAATCTTGTCTAGTGGCACAATGATTGTAGCCGAGGTAACTAATATAAAAAAATAATAAAATGGCGTTAAATGAAGTAAAGGATATATACGTATGTATGTATGTAATCGTATGTATGTATGTATAGCTGTGGGCATGAATAAATAATAATAATTTTTAAAATAAAGAATGATCGTATATCGTTGAAGGATAATATTAATCCTTTTAAAAGCAATGTAGAAATTATGCATTGTTCTTGTAAGACAACAATACAGTGGAAAATTGCTTTGTATTAGTTGTCATAAAGAAACTGATGTGTTAATTGTTTCTTAAAACAGCAACTAATTTTTTTTTTTAGAAACTTAAATTTGACTTTTGTAATCTTGTCTAGTGGCACAATGATTGTAGCCGAGGTAACTAATATAAAAAAATAATAAAATGGCGTTAAATGAAGTAAAGGATATATACGTATGTATGTATGTAATCGTATGTATGTATGTATAGCTGTGGGCATGAATAAATAATAATAATTTTTAAAATAAAGAATGATCGTATAGCGTTGAAGGATAATATTAATCCTTTTAAAAGCAATGTAGAAATTATGCATTGTTCTTGTAAGACAACAATACAGTGGAAAATTGCTTTGTATTAGTTGTCATAAAGAAACTGATGTGTTAATTGTTTCTTAAAACAGCAACTAATTTTTTTTTTTAGAAACTTAAATTTGACTTTTGTAATCTTGCGTCAACTTTTTCTATTATGTTTTACCGATTTACTAAATTTTATTTTGTTTTATGTTATTTAATTATTTTCTTCTTCTTCCTTAGTGGCACAATGATTGTAGCCGAGGTAATCAATTTTCTACTGTATTGTTGTCTTACAAGAACAATGCATAATTTCTACATTGCTTTTAAAAGGATTAATATTATCCTTCAACGATATACGATCATTCTTTATTTTAAAAATTATTATTATTTATTCATGCCCACAGCTATACATACATACACTCAATGTCCTTGAGAACATCAATTACATATTTAACAATCGACCGCAGCCGCGGAAATGATCCTGCTTAGGAGATGTGGTTTGTCTGCCTGCGCAAAGGGTATAAAACTCGCCCGCATTTAACTCGCTGCAACAGTTACGTTTGAGAAGGCTTAGCTTAAAGATAATTGTAATTATTTACTCGAAAAATAAAATATATTAAAAATATAAAAATTCAAAAATGGATACAACAACAGAAATTAAATACGGAGCACTAACAAAATTCGGCACTCACTTGATTCGTAAAAAATTGCTACGATCGAATAGACCAGCAAAACGCATTACAGTGGGTGAGAAGCACTTAGAAGCACTGACAGAGGCATGGAAACGCCAGCGAGAACAAGAAAAAGAAGAAGCTTTGCAGAAATCGAAAAAATTGTGCTTGGAGAAGGAAGAAAGATCGGTGTTCGACCAAAATCAACAACCCGCAACCTCTCAAAGTGTTTCTGCAGCAGGAGAGCGCCCTCCCAATTACGACCATGATGATGATGAACTACATTATGAGCAATGGAGGGCAGAGAGAGATATTTTTTACCAAGATATGGTGGACAGCGACGATGAACATTATGGGGCTGGCGATGGTGATGGCCAATGTATTAATTGTATTGGTTATCAAGATCACGATGATTACGATGATTATGATATCTCTCTCGATTACGTATGCGTAGCAAACACTATTTGCAGTAATGACGTAATTGAGTTATTGGATGATGATGATGATGATGCTGTTATTGCTAAAGAAACGCAACCAAACACAGAAATAATTGACTTGTGCACTCCACCGAGGGCCGAATCTGATGATGTGGCCAAAAAGGAAACTACACCAGTCTCATCCCAGCAAATAAAGCTGAAGAGAAAACTTAGTTATAATTAAATATTTGGCTTATAGCAGACTTTTATAAAAATAAAATTAATAACTAAATGATAAAAATAAAAATAGAAAAAAATCGGCATCATTTATTAAAATAAATGAGCATTAAATAAAATAAAAACAAAAACAATTTAAAATGAAAATGAAAATAAAATAAATAAATAATATAAAACTAAATACAAAGGAATAAAAATGTAAAATAAAATAAACTTGAACTAAATTATATTAAATTAAAATAAATTAAATTATATATATGAATGAAACCAAAAAAATAATTTACACTAAATTGTTGGATATCATGTTGCTATAATTAATATTTTATTTTATTTTGTTGTATTTAATTTTCATTAAATATGTTTAAATTGTTATTTGATTTTATTTTCTTTTATATATATTAATTTAATATGAATAAATTTATTTTATTTCATTTAAGAATTTTTATGTTTTAATTTATAGAATAATAAAGAAGAAATTCATATGCCAGATAAATGGAAAATTCCAGACTTTTTTCTTGAGAAATTGTTTAGGTACTTACAAACATACATACCTACCTGCAAACATAAATACATAAACATACATGCATACACACATACACAATAACATGTTCATTATTCTGCGATAGTCATTACTCAATTCAAATAGATAAACAGGTTCAACGAATTTTCCTATCAAAGGACATAGTTCAGTTGATCACATCAACAGCTAAGTTTGAGTTTGAGAAAGCGAACGTTATTTCTTCAGTGCAAATAATTTTGAAATAAACTTGAAATTTTAAAGTTGATACAGCAACAGCTCAAATTAATTACGATGCCTTGAATTTTATAAAAGAGATTGTGATAATGAGCTCTATAGCTTTTGGAACGTTGTCGAGAAAGGGTCGAGGATATAGATCTGCAGCCTTTAAGTCTTGTTTCTAAAGAAAGGGAAGAGGAGACTGTCTTTAATCAAATCCATGAATCCGGTCAAGTCAGCCGAAGACGAATTATCTCGTTTGAGGAACTGAATGTGGGTGTTCTGAATGTCGAGATATCATCAAATCATCATCCAAAGAAGGCGGCTGAAGATGAAGAACCTTACTGCTTAGTGAAGATCTCCCAAAAATGTGTCAGAGAAGTATTGCAGAGCTATTGATTATAGCAACAACACTAATAGAACACTTAATTATGCTCATTACGACGTTAACTGTGATGATTATAATGGTGTTGGGGATATAAATATTTGTAGCACCAAGGGACTCTACCAATGCTTATGATGGTGACGATGATAGCGTTCGATGTGGGACAGTATTTCGATGCAGATGACGATGAGAACAGTGATACATCCATAATTGATGACCATAATGAAGTCATCGAAATACTAGATGATGAGGACGACGTCCTTAAACAAATTACAGGCATCGATCTATGTATAGTTAGAGTACCAGATATTGAAATTACCGAAAGCAAGACTTCGCCAAAACCAACCAAACAACCCACGCTGCTCAGAAAAATTACTTTTATTTGAATATTTCTTTAATAATATAAATAATTATTATTAAATTACTCAAGTCTTTTTTTTTAACTAAGCAGAAAAACTTTATTTCCGGTAAAATCAAGCAAATGATTATGATAAAATAATTTAAAAAATTTTCAAAATTCTTGGATTTGATTGAGAAACGGGAGGGGGTTTAAACTGAATGCTGATCATTTGTGGGTTAATTAATATATGGAGGACTTTTAAAAGTAATTTGTTTTTCAGCGAATACAAATTTTCTTTTAAATCTTTAATAAAAAAAATTTTATTTGAAATAAAATAATGGGGCGTAGTCAAACTTCCACGTTTGTAGTGAAAGCTCCGGGACTATACTCAATTCCTACTCTTGCGTCCACGTCGCGCTACCTCGAAACGTGAGCAACCCTTGTGCAAGCTGTGGTAGCTCAACCGTGTGGAGCCTCGGGTAACGGCTAAAATAGAGGAATCTTCATTGGAGTCACCAGAGTGACTTATTCCGTTTAAGGGTTCGCTTAAGTCTAAATGCAGCGTCTGTTAACCAGAGGTGCGGCTGCAAGCGGGCGCCGGTCTTGAGGTTGTGCGCTGGGTTTAAGACCCACCACGTACAAACCAGCTCCAATAAAACTGTTAATAATGCCTCGGACAAGAGACCCCCCTTCTGATTACGATTTCCGCATATATTTTAAGGATCTCAATTTTAGGGTATGCACCCGGAACGTCCGGTCCCTTAGTTGGAAAGGTGCCCCCACTAAAGTTAAAAAAAATCACCGCCATTCGCATCAAAGCGAAACTTTTTAACATATCGGCATCTTGCGCCCACGCCCCGACGGAAGAGAAGGACGATGTAACCAAAGATGCATTTTATGAGCGCCTGAAGCATACTAATGAACGTTGCCTTCGCCACAACGATGGATTTCGGAAAGGTCGCAAAACCATCTGGTACGATGACTGCTTACCTCGCAACGTTGTGACCGACCACTACACGAGCGGAAAGGAATCTTCTTCTTCTTTATTGGCGTTGACATCGCTTATACGATTATAGTCGAATCAATATAAGCACATCATTAATCTCTTATTTTCGCTGTTTGGCGCCAGTTGGAAATACCAAGGGAACCCAGGTCACTCTCTACTTGATCTTTCCAACGGAGTGGAGGTCTTCCTCTTCCTCTGCTTCCACCAGCGGGTACTGCATCAAATATTTTCAAAGCTGGAGTGTTTTCATCCATTCGGACGACATGGCCTAGCCAGCGTAGCCGCTGTCTCTTCATTCGCTGAACTATGTCAATATCGTCATATAGCTCGTACAGCTCATCGTTCCATCGTCTGCGGTATTCGCCGTTGCTAATGCGCAAAGGACCATAAATCGTTCGCAGAACTTTCCTCTCGAAGACTCCTAGAGCCGACTCATCAGATGTTGACATCGTCCACGCTTCTGCGCCATATAGTAGGACCGGTATAATGAGCGACTTGTAGAGCTTGATTTTCGTTCGTCGAGAGAGGGCTTTACTTTTCAATTGCCTACTCAGCCCAAAGTAGCACCTGTTGGCAAGAGTGATTCTGCGTTGGATTTCAAGGCTGACATTGTTGTTGGTATTAATGCTGGTTCCTAGATAGACGAAATTATCTACGACCTCGAAGTTATGACTGTCAACAGTGACGTGGGAGCCTAGTCGCGAATGCGATGACTGTTTGTTTGATGACAGGAGATATTTCGTCTTGCCCTCATTCACTACCAGACCCATTCGTTTCGCTTCTTTATCAAGTCTGGAGAAAGCAGAACTCACGGCGCGATTGTTGAGGCCAATAATGTCGATATCATCGGCGTACGCCAGCAGCTGTACACTCTTATAGAAGATTGTACCTTCTCTATTTAGTTCTGCAGCTCGTATTATTTTCTCCAGCATTAAATTAAAAAAGTCACACGATAAGGAATCACCCTGTCTGAAACCTCGTTTGGTATCGAACGGCTCGGAGAGGTCCTTCCCGATCCTGACGGAGCTTTTAGTGTTGCTTAACGTCAGTTTACTTAGCCGTATAAGTTTTGCGGGGATTCCAAATTCAGACATAGCGGCATAAAGGCAGCTCCTATTCGTGCTGTCGAAGGCGGCTTTAAAATCGACGAAGAGGTGGTGGGTGTCGATTCTCTTTTCACGGGTCTTTTCCAAGATTTGGCGTATGGTGAATATCTGGTCAATGGTTGACTTACCAGGTCTAAAGCCACACTGATAAGGTCCAATCAGTTTGTTGACGGTGGGCTTTAGTCTTTCACACAATACGCTCGATAGGACCTTATATGCGATATTAAGAAGGCTTATTCCACGATAATTGGCGCAGACTGTGGGATCGCCTTTTTTGTGGATCGGGCAGAGCACACTTAAATTCCAATCGTCGGGCATGCTTTCATCCGACCATATTTTACAAAGAAGCTGATGCATGCACCTGATCAGCTCTTCGCCGCCGTGTTTGAATAGCTCGGCCGGTAATCCATCGGCCCCTGCCGCTTTGTTGTTTTTTAAGCGGACGATTGCTATTCGCACTTCTTCATAGTCGGGTAACGGAACAACTTTCCCATCGTCATCAATTGGAGTTTCGGGTTCACCATCTCCGCGTGTTTCCTGTTCACTGCCATTCAGCAGGCTGGAGAAGTGCTCCCTCCATAAATCGAGTATACTCTGGGCATCTGTCACTAGCTCACCTCCCTGGGTCCTACAAGAGTTCGCTCCGGTCTTGAAAAATTCTGTAAGTCGCCGTATCTTTTCATAGAATTTTCGAGCGTTACCCTTGTCGGCCAGCTTCTCAAGCTCCTCGTACTCGCGCATCTCGGCCTCTTTCTTTTTTTGTCTGCAGACGCGCCTTGCTTCCCTCTTCAGTTCTCGGTATCTATCCCACCCCGCACGTGTTGTGGTTGATCGCAAGGTTGAGAGGTAGGCAGTCTGTTTTCTCTCCACTGCGGCACGGGAGTCCTCATCGTACCAGCTGTTTTTGCGACCTTTCCGAAATCCGATGGTTTCGTTTGCAGCTGTACGCAGGGAGTTTGCAATGCCGTCCCACAGTTCCCTTATACCGGGTTGCTGATGAGTGCTCTCAGAGAGCAGGTGTGCAAGTCGAGTAGAAAATCGCTCGGCAGTCTTTCTTGCTGTAATAATTAGTTCTATTATATTCGTGTAATGTATTCCTGGTGATATTTACTATCTTCAGTCGCCTCCTCGGGATGATGATTAGATGACATCTCGATACTCAAAACGCCCTCTCTTTGTTCTTCATTCGGCATATTTCGTCTGGTGCTGACTTGACCGCGGGTACAGCCGCATCCATGGATCTGATTAAATGTAGTCTCCTCTCCGTTTACTCTACAAACTAGACTTAAAGGCTGCAGATCTGTATCCTCGTCAGTTTCTCGATAACGTTTCAAAAAATATTGTTTTGTGGTTTTGGATCATTATCACGATCTCTTTTATAAACGAAATTCAAGGCATCGTAATTAATTTAAAATTCTCAAACTCAACTGTTGATGTGATCAACTGAACTATGTCCTTTAATAGGGAAATTCGTTGAAGTTAACCGTGAATTGCGTAATGACTATCGCAGAATAATGAAGATGTTAATTGCGTACGTGTGTATGCATATTTATGTATTTATGTTTGCAGGAAGGTATGTATGTTTGTAAGTACATTAAAAATTTCTCAAGAAAAACTTTTTAATTTTCCATTATGTTATTTGGCATATGAATTTCTTCTTTATTATTCTATAAATTAAAACATAAAAATTCTTAAATGAAATAAAATAAATTTATTCATATTAAATTAATATATATAAAAGAAAATAAAATCAAATAACAATTTAAACATATTTAATGAAAATTAATTACAACAAAATAAAATAAAATATTAATTATAGCAACATGATATCCAACAATTTAGTGTAAATTATTTTTTTGGTTTCATTCATATATATAATTTAATTTAATTTAATATAATTTAGTTCAAGTTTATTTTATTTTACATTTTTATTCCTTTGTATTTAGTTTTATATTATTTATTTATTTTATTTTCATTTTCATTTTAAATTGTTTTTGTTTTTATTTTATTTAATGCTCATTTATTTTAATAAATGATGCCGATTTTTTTCTGTTTTTATTTTTATCATTTAGTTATTAATTTTATTTTTATAAAAGTCTGTTATAAGCCAAATATTTAATTATAACTAAGTTTTCTCTTCAGCTTTATTTGCTGGGATGAGACTGGTGTAGTTTCCTTTTTGGCCACATCATCAGATTCGGCCCTCGGTGGAGTGCACAAGTCAATTATTTCTGTGTTTGGTTGCGTTTCTTTAGCAATAACAGCATCATCATCATCATCATCCAATAACTCAATTACGTCATTACTGCAAATAGTGTTTGCTACGCATACGTAATCGAGAGAGATATCATAATCATCGTAATCATCGTGATCTTGATAACCAATACAATTAATACATTGGCCATCACCATCGCCAGCCCCATAATGTTCATCGTCGCTGTCCACCATATCTTGGTAAAAAATATCTCTCTCTGCCCTCCATTGCTCATAATGTAGTTCATCATCATAATGGTCGTAATTGGGAGGGCGCTCTCCTGCTGCAGAAACACTTTGAGAGGTTGCGGGTTGTTGATTTTGGTCGAACACCGATCTTTCTTCCTTCTCCAAGCACAATTTTTTCGATTTCTGCAAAGCTTCTTCTTTTTCTTGTTCTCGCTGGCGTTTCCATGCCTCTGTCAGTGCTTCTAAGTGCTTCTCACCCACTGTAATGCGTTTTGCTGGTCTATTCGATCGTAGCAATTTTTTACGAATCAAGTGAGTGCCGAATTTTGTTAGTGCTCCGTATTTAATTTCTGTTGTTGTATCCATTTTTGAATTTTTATATTTTTAATATATTTTATTTTTCGAGTAAATAATTACAATTATCTTTAAGCTAAGCCTTCTCAACCGTAACTGTTGCAGCGAGTGAAATGCGGGCGAGTTTTATACCCTTTGCGCAGGCAGGCAAACCACATCTCCTAAGCAGGATCATTTCCGCGGCTGCGGTCGATTGTTAAATATGTAATTGATGTTCTCAAGGACATTGAGTGTATGTATGTATGTAATAGTAAGTATGTATGGCTGTGGGCGTGAATAAATAATAATAATTTTGAAAATAAAGAATGATCGTATAGCGTTGCAGGATAATATTAACCCTTTTAAAAGCAATGTAGAAATTATGCATTGTTCTTGTAAGACAACAGTACAGTGGAAAATTGCTTTGTATTAGTTGTCATAAAGAAACTGATGTGTTAATTGTTTCTTAAAACAGCAACTAATTTTTTTTTTTTAGAAACTTAAATTTGACTTTTGTAATCTTGCGTTAACTTTTTCTATTATGTTTTACCGATTTACTAAATTTTATTTTGTTTTATGTTATTTAATTATTTTCTTCTTCTTCCTTAGTGGCACAATGATTGTAGCCGAGGTAACTAATATAAAAAAATAATAAAATGGCGTTAAATGAAGTAAAGGATATATACGTATGTATGTATGTAATCGTATGTATGTATGTATAGCTGTGGGCATGAATAAATAATAATAATTTTTAAAATAAAGAATGATCGTATAGCGTTGCAGGATAATATTAACCCTTTTAAAAGCAATGTAGAAATTATGCATTGTTCTTGTAAGACAACAGTACAGTGGAAAATTGCTTTGTATTAGTTGTCATAAAGAAACTGATGTGTTAATTGTTTCTTAAAACAGCAACTAATTTTTTTTTTTTAGAAACTTAAATTTGACTTTTGTAATCTTGCGTTAACTTTTTCTATTATGTTTTACCGATTTACTAAATTTTATTTTGTTTTATGTTATTTAATTATTTTCTTCTTCTTCCTTAGTGGCACAATGATTGTAGCCGAGGTAACTAATATAAAAAAATAATAAAATGGCGTTAAATGAAGTAAAGGATATATACGTATGTATGTATGTAATCGTATGTATGTATGTATAGCTGTGGGCATGAATAAATAATAATAATTTTTAAAATAAAGAATGATCGTATAGCGTTGCAGGATAATATTAACCCTTTTAAAAGCAATGTAGAAATTATGCATTGTTCTTGTAAGACAACAGTACAGTGGAAAATTGCTTTGTATTAGTTGTCATAAAGAAACTGATGTGTTAATTGTTTCTTAAAACAGCAACTAATTTTTTTTTTTTAGAAACTTAAATTTGACTTTTGTAATCTTGCGTTAACTTTTTCTATTATGTTTTACCGATTTACTAAATTTTATTTTGTTTTATGTTATTTAATTATTTTCTTCTTCTTCCTTAGTGGCACAATGATTGTAGCCGAGGTAACTAATATAAAAAAATAATAAAATGGCGTTAAATGAAGTAAAGGATATATACGTATGTATGTATGTAATCGTATGTATGTATGTATAGCTGTGGGCATGAATAAATAATAATAATTTTTAAAATAAAGAATGATCGTATATCGTTGAAGGATAATATTAATCCTTTTAAAAGCAATGTAGAAATTATGCATTGTTCTTGTAAGACAACAATACAGTGGAAAATTGCTTTGTATTAGTTGTCATAAAGAAACTGATGTGTTAATTGTTTCTTAAAACAGCAACTAATTTTTTTTTTTTTAGAAACTTAAATTTGACTTTTGTAATCTTGTCTAGTGGCACAATGATTGTAGCCGAGTTAACTAATATAAAAAAATAATAAAATGGCGTTAAATGAAGTAAAGGATATATACGTATGTATGTATGTAATCGTATGTATGTATGTATAGCTGTGGGCATGAATAAATAATAATAATTTTTAAAATAAAGAATGATCGTATATCGTTGAAGGATAATATTAATCCTTTTAAAAGCAATGTAGAAATTATGCATTGTTCTTGTAAGACAACAATACAGTGGAAAATTGCTTTGTATTAGTTGTCATAAAGAAACTGATGTGTTAATTGTTTCTTAAAACAGCAACAAATTTTTTTTTTTAGAAACTTAAATTTGACTTTTGTAATCTTGCGTGAACTTTTTCTATTATGTTTTACCGATTTACTAAATTTTATTTTGTTTTATGTTATTTAATTATTTTCTTCTTCTTCCTTAGTGGCACAATGATTGTAGCCGAGGTAACTAATATAAAAAAATAATAAAATGGCGTTAAATGAAGTAAAGGATATATACGTATGTATGTATGTAATCGTATGTATGTATGTAATCGTATGTATGTATGTATGTATAGCTGTGGACATGAATAAATAATAATAATTTTTAAAATAAAGAATGATCGTATAGCGTTACAGGATAATATTAACCCTTTTAAAAGCAATGTAGAAATTATGCATTGTTCTTGTAAGACAACAATACACTGGAAAATTGCTTTGTATTAGTTGTCATAAAGAAACTGATGTGTTAATTGTTTCTTAAAACAGCAACTAATTTTTTTTTTTAGAACCTTAAATTTGACTTTTGTAATCTTGCGTTAACTTTTTCTATTATGTTTTACCGATTTACTAAATTTTATTTTGTTTTATGTTATTTAATTATTTTCTTCTTCTTCCTTAGTGGCACAATGATTGTAGCCGAGGTAACTAATATAAAAAAATAATAAAATGGCGTTAAATGAAGTAAAGGATATATACGTATGTATGTATGTAATCGTATGTATGTATGTATAGCTGTGGGCATGAATAAATAATAATAATTTTTAAAATAAAGAATGATCGTATAGCGTTACAGGATAATATTAACCCTTTTAAAAGCAATGTAGAAATTATGCATTGTTCTTGTAAGACAACAATACACTGGAAAATTGCTTTGTATTAGTTGTCATAAAGAAACTGATGTGTTAATTGTTTCTTAAAACAGCAACTAATTTTTTTTTTTTTAGAAACTTAAATTTGACTTTTGTAATCTTGTCTAGTGGCACAATGATTGTAGCCGAGTTAACTAATATAAAAAAATAATAAAATGGCGTTAAATGAAGTAAAGGATATATACGTATGTATGTATGTAATCGTATGTATGTATGTATAGCTGTGGGCATGAATAAATAATAATAATTTTTAAAATAAAGAATGATCGTATAGCGTTGAAGGATAATATTAATCCTTTTAAAAGCAATGTAGAAATTATGCATTGTTCTTGTAAGACAACAATACACTGGAAAATTGCTTTGTATTAGTTGTCATAAAGAAACTGATGTGTTAATTGTTTCTTAAAACAGCAACTAATTTTTTTTTTTTAGAACCTTAAATTTGACTTTTGTAATCTTGCGTTAACTTTTTCTATTATGTTTTACCGATTTACTAAATTTTATTTTGTTTTATGTTATTTAATTATTTTCTTCTTCTTCCTTAGTGGCACAATGATTGTAGCCGAGGTAACTAATATAAAAAAATAATAAAATGGCGTTAAATGAAGTAAAGGATATATACGTATGTATGTATGTAATCGTATGTATGTATGTATAGCTGTGGGCATGAATAAATAATAATAATTTTTAAAATAAAGAATGATCGTATAGCGTTACAGGATAATATTAACCCTTTTAAAAGCAATGTAGAAATTATGCATTGTTCTTGTAAGACAACAATACAGTGGAAAATTGCTTTGTATTAGTTGTCATAAAGAAACTGATGTGTTAATTGTTTCTTAAAACAGCAACTAATTTTTTTTTTTTAGAACCTTAAATTTGACTTTTGTAATCTTGCGTTAACTTTTTCTATTATGTTTTACCGATTTACTAAATTTTATTTTGTTTTATGTTATTTAATTATTTTCTTCTTCTTCCTTAGTGACACAATGATTGTAGCCGAGGTTACTAATATAAAAAAATAATAAAATGGCGTTAAATGAAGTAAAGGATATATACGTATGTATGTATGTAATCGTATGTATGTATGTATAGCTGTGGGCATGAATAAATAATAATAATTTTTAAAATAAAGAATGATCGTATAGCGTTACAGGATAATATTAACCCTTTTAAAAGCAATGTAGAAATTATGCATTGTTCTTGTAAGACAACAATACAGTGGAAAATTGCTTTGTATTAGTTGTCATAAAGAAACTGATGTGTTAATTGTTTCTTAAAACAGCAACTAATTTTTTTTTTTTAGAAACTTAAATTTGACTTTTGTAATCTTGCGTTAACTTTTTCTATTATGTTTTACCGATTTACTAAATTTTATTTTGTTTTATGTTATTTAATTATTTTCTTCTTCTTCCTTAGTGGCACAATGATTGTAGCCGAGGTAACTAATATAAAAAAATAATAAAATGGCGTTAAATGAAGTAAAGGATATATATGTACGTATGTATGTATGTAATCGTATGTATGTATGTATAGCTGTGGGCATGAATAAATAATAATAATTTTTAAAATAAAGAATGATCGTATAGCGTTACAGGATAATATTAACCCTTTTAAAAGCAATGTAGAAATTATGCATTGTTCTTGTAAGACAACAATACAGTGGAAAATTGCTTTGTATTAGTTGTCATAAAGAAACTGATGTGTTAATTGTTTCTTAAAACAGCAACTAATTTTTTTTTTTTAGAAACTTAAATTTGACTTTTGTAATCTTGCGTTAACTTTTTCTATTATGTTTTACCGATTTACTAAATTTTATTTTGTTTTATGTTATTTAATTATTTTCTTCTTCTTCCTTAGTGGCACAATGATTGTAGCCGAGGTAACTAATATAAAAAAATAATAAAATGGCGTTAAATGAAGTAAAGGATATATATGTACGTATGTATGTATGTAATCGTATGTATGTATGTATAGCTGTGGGCATGAATAAATAATAATAATTTTTAAAATAAAGAATGATCGTATAGCGTTACAGGATAATATTAACCCTTTTAAAAGCAATGTAGAAATTATGCATTGTTCTTGTAAGACAACAATACAATGGAAAATTGCTTTGTATTAGTTGTCATAAAGAAACTGATGTGTTAATTGTTTCTTAAAACAGCAATTAATTTTTTTTTTTAGAACCTTAAATTTGACTTTTGTAATCTTGCGTTAACTTTTTCTATTATGTTTTACCGATTTACTAAATTTTATTTTGTTTTATGTTATTTAATTATTTTCTTCTTCTTCCTTAGTGGCACAATGATTGTAGCCGAGGTAACTAATATAAAAAAATAATAAAATGGCGTTAAATGAAGTAAAGGATATATATGTACGTATGTATGTATGTAATCGTATGTATGTATGTATAGCTGTGGGCATGAATAAATAATAATAATTTTTAAAATAAAGAATGATCGTATAGCGTTACAGGATAATATTAACCCTTTTAAAAGCAATGTAGAAATTATGCATTGTTCTTGTAAGACAACAATACAGTGGAAAATTGCTTTGTATTAGTTGTCATAAAGAAACTGATGTGTTAATTGTTTCTTAAAACAGCAACTAATTTTTTTTTTTAGAAACTTAAATTTGACTTTTGTAATCTTGCGTTAACTTTTTCTATTATGTTTTACCGATTTACTAAATTTTATTTTGTTTTATGTTATTTAATTATTTTCTTCTTCCGAGGTAACTAATATGAAAAAAATAATAAAGTGACGTTAAATGAAGTAAAGGATATAGATAAAATAAAATAAAAAATAAAATTAAATGAAGTTGAAATAAAAAACATTAAATACATATATCCTGAATATAGAAAAAAAAGAATGAAAAATATTAAACTAAACGTAAATTCTAGAGATTTTGAGCGCCCCGTCTAATGAAAGCGTAAATTACAAAAGTCAAATTTAAGGTTCTAGAAAAAAAATTAGTTGCTGTTTTAAGAAACAATTAACACATTAGTTTCTTTATGACAACTAATACAAAGCAATTTTCCACTGTATTGTTGTCTTACAAGAACAATGCATAATTTCTACATTGCTTTTAAAAGGATTAATATTATCCTTCAACGATATACGATCATTCTTTATTTTCAAAATTATTATTATTTATTCACGCCCACAGCCATACATACTTACTATTACATACATGCATACACTCAATGTCCTTGAGAACATCAATTACATGTTTAACAATCGACCGCAGCCGCGAAAATGATCCTGCTTAGGAGATGTGGTTTGCCTGCCTGCGCAAAGGGTATAAAACTCGCCCGCATTTAACTCGCTGCAACAGTTACGTTTGAGAAGGCTTAGCTTAAAGATAATTGTAATTATTTACTCGAAAAATAAAATAAATTAAAAGTATAAAAATTCTAAAATGGATACAACAGAAATTAAGTACGGAGCACTAACAAAATTCGGCACACACTTGATTCGTAAAAAATTGCTACGATCGAATAGACCAGCAAAACGCATTACAGTGGGTGAGAAGCACTTAGAAGCACTGACAAAGGCATGGAAACGCCAGCGAGAACAAGAAAAAGAAGAAGCTTTGCAGAAATCGAAAAAATTGTGCTTGGAGAAGGAAGAAAGATCGGTGTTCGACCAAAATCAACAACCCGCAACCTCTCAAAGTGTTTCTTCAGCAGGAGAGCGCCCTATCAATTACGACCATGATGATGATGAACTACATTATGAGCAATGGAGGGCAGAGAGAGATATTTTTTACCAAGATATGGTGGACAGCGACGATGAACATTATGGGGCTGGCGATGGTGAGGGCAATGGTGATGGCCAATGTATTAATTGTATTGGTTATCAAGATCACGATGATTACGATGATTATGATATTTCTCTCGATTACGTATGCGTAGCAAACACTATTTGCAGTAATGACGTAATTGAATTATTGGATGATGATGATGATGATGATGCTGTTATTGCTAAAGAAACGCAACCAAACACAGAAATAATTGACTTGTGCACTCCACCGAGGGCTGAATCTGATGATGTGGCCAAAAAGGAAACTACACCAGTCTCATTCCAGCAAATAAAGCTGAAGAGAAAACTTAGTTATAATTAAATATTTGGCTTATAGCAGACTTTTATAAAAATAAAATTAATAACTAAATGATAAAAATAAAAATAGAAAAAAATCGGCATCATTTATTAAATAATATAAAATAAAATAAAAACAAAAACAATATAAAATGAAAATGAAAATAAAATGAGATAATAAAAATAAAATAAATAAATAATATAAAACTAAGTACAATGGAATACAAATGTAAAATAAAATAAACTTGAACTAAAATATATTAAATTAAATTATAAAATTAATTTACACTAAATTGTTGGATATCATGTTGCTATAATTAATATTTTATTTTATTTTGTTGTATTTATTTTCCATTAAATATGTTTAAATTGATATTTGATTTTATTTTCTTTTATATATATTAATTTAATATGAATAAATTTATTTTATTTCATTTAAGAATTTTAATGTTTTAATTTATAGAATAATAAAGAAGAAATTCATATGCCAAATAACATAATGGAAAATTAAAAACTTTTTCTTGAGAAATCTTTAAGGTACTTACAAATATACACATACATACCTTCCTGCAAACATAAATACATAAATATGCATACACACGTGCGCAATTAACATCTTCATTATTCTGCGATAGTCATTACGCAATTCACGGTTAACTTCAACGAATTTCCCTATTAAAGGACATAGTTCAGTTGATCACATCAACAGTTGAGTTTGAGAATTTTAAATTAATTACGATGCCTTGAATTTCGTTTATAAAAGAGATCGTGATAATGATCCAAAACCACAAAACAATATTTTTTGAAACGTTATCGAGAAACTGACGAGGATACAGATCTGCAGCCTTTAAGTCTAGTTTGTAGAGTAAACGGAGAGGAGACTACATTTAATCAGATCCATGGATGCGGCTGTACCCGCGGTCAAGTCAGCACCAGACGAAATATGCCGAATGAAGAACAAAGAGAGGGCGTTTTGAGTATCGAGATGTCATCTAATCATCATCCCGAGGAGGCGACTGAAGATAGTAAATATCACCAGAAATACATTACACGAATATAATAGAGCTAATTATTACAGCAACAACACTAATAGAGCACTTAATTATGCTCATTATAACGTTAACTGTGATGATTATAAGGGTGTTGGGGATATAAATATTTGTAGCACCAAAGGCCTCTACCAATGCTTATGATGGTGACGATGATAGCGTTCGATGTGGGACAGTATTTCGATGCAGATGACGATGAGAACAGTGATACATCCATAATTGATGACCATAATGAAGTTATCGAAATACTAGATGATGAGGACGACGTCCTTAAACAAATTACAGTCATCGATCTATGTATGTACTCTAACTATGGTACCAGATATTGAAACTACCGAGAGAAAGACTTCGTCAGAATCAAGCAAACAACCCACGCTGAGCGCTAACCGTCATATATTTGTACATACTTAGCTCGCCGAAAATTTCTGCAATCATTTAGACCGGCAAAACCCACTCCAGTGCGTAAGCAGCATTGAAGAGCAATGAGAAATCTTATTTCATCATTTTATTATTTTACTTTTATAAGTATGATACTGAAAAGTGTTACAAGAGCTTGGAGGGAAAATATATTTTTTTAATAAATAAAATATGTACATATGTATGTATATTTCAAAAGAAACTTCGTATTCTTACAAGTACATAAATATACCATAAAATACTATTTTCCGAATTTCTAGATTTTTTTTTCTAGAATGTTGGTATAAAAGTTAACAAACAAGAGATAGAAATTAGCTTATTTTTTACTACAGTTACGAAGCTGTCAATCAAAATAATAGTTTAAATAAAACTTACAGCAACGACAACCGAAAACGTTCGTGGTCGAAGGGCAGTGAGTCCACACAATCAGTTTCCAAGCCAGGATTGATGGCCCGGAAGGTTTTGTTGTGTGCTTGGTAGGATTGGCTAGGAATCATCCACCAGAAACTGTTTCCTTACGACCAAACTGTTAATTCGGACCTATACTGTCAGCAGTTTGACCATCTGATGTGAGAAATCACCCAGAAGTGCCCGCTTTGCCCAGCAATAGTTGAATTCTGTTTCAGCAGAGCAACGCCGAACTACGCACATCGATTGTTACTCGCAAGAAGCACCGAGAGCTTGATTAGGAGGTTGTTATACATCTACCTTATAGTCCAGACCTCGCACCAACTGATTTCCATATGGTCCTGACTTTCGTGAATGATTTGGTTTGTAAAGATTTTGGCTGCAATAGAAATCAGTGAATATCGATTGACTCAATTTTTTTGTCAATAGAGGCAACGTATCTTTGAGAGAGGCGTAAAGACTTTACCTTCACAATGACAAAAAGTTATCGAGCAAAACGCTGTATATTTGACATAAATCGGATAATTCAAACTTTGGCATATAAAGCCTTCAATTTGATGCTAAATTAATAAATTACGTTTTACTAGATGTTCATAAATATTTTGGAAAGAACACTGAACAACGTCAACTATGTCTGCTAGTATAGTCCCCTAATGCACACTCTAATAGTACCTTGTGTTTCGATAAGTCATAACTAACTGTTTAGGCAACTACTTTAATTAAGTTAATATAAAAAAAAAAATAATAATAAATATTCTAGTCGTAAAAAATGTTTGAAAGTTTGGCATTCGAAAAGGCGAAACTGAAAGCGAATAAGTAAAACTCTTAAAGCAAACAAAAAATATTACAACAATAATTTAATTTATTTATTCTCTCTATTGTTTAGTGCTCGTTTGAAAATTATAATAATAAATTATTCAAAATATACCATCCATACAATTCCATACATATTTACATATATTTATTGTTATTCATACATGCATATGTATGTGTATAGGCACATAATGGGTGGTCCCAATTATCACATTTGTCTAATTTTACAAGACAGCTCAACTCGCATGAATACTCTGTAGCGTCCGGCAGCGTTTAAAAACGAAAATCATATGCAAATCAGCTTTAAAATCGTGAATTTTAAAACTACTAAAATTGGTTTGGTGCGTTACTCTAATTTGCAACTTTTTTCTTTTTATACATTTTTTTCTATTGTGGGCATTTAATTAATTGCTTAATTAAGCACCACGACTGAGAGTGGAATTTGTTTTTAAACAGGTGATCTTTCATTAAATGGACTTTTGAAAGAATTTTAATTTATTTATTGTATTGATCTGAAAATTAGAAGGTCATTTGGTTTTTTTAACAAACATTTAATGTTTTTATAAGCAAATTATACATGAGGGGATTAATAAAAGTTCGGTCAGTTGGTGACTTTCAATTTGTATTTGTTAAAACTAAGAAAACCAAATGCTTTGCAATTTCTTCATTAGTCTTCCTTTCAAATTTTAGAATGATCGGATAAATTGGAAACGAGAAACGAAAGATTGCTGAAGATGGGTCAGGCGAAATTCCACCACCAACGCAAACAGAAATTCGACATGTGATTCTCTCGGGTTTCGGCATAGTTTACAGCCAATACAAATATTCAGTGAATGCCAAATTGCATATGGAACGATTGTGCCGTCTTCACAGACTATTTCTAAATGGTTCCGAAGATTCCAGACGGGACATTTGTCCGTAAAGGACTAGCCCCGAGAAGGTCGACCAAAATCTTCCACTGACGACGTCACTGTAGCTCTGGTGAAGTCCAAAATTCACAAAGACCCTCGATTGACACAAGAAATCATTGCTAATGAATCGGGCTTGAATGCCGTGCCTGTATCGCGAATTTTAAGTAATCATCTTGGATACATAAAGAAATCTGCTGGATGGGTACCACGAATTTTAAATAAGGCCCAAAAAGAGGCTCGAGTGTATTTTGCTCAATTTTTCCTAAACAAATTCGAAAATGGTCAGTCTAGCAACTTTAGTAAAGTAGTTACTGGTGACGAATTTTGGTTCTATAAGTATGATCCAGAAACCAAACAGGAGTCCATGGTATGGAGCCCAAAAGGAGCAATCCTACCTGTAAAATCTACGCAACAAAAATCAGCAGCAAAAGTAATGACGTCAGTTTATTTCACCCGATCTAAAATTGTAGCGCTATTCCACTGGAAAAGGGTCAGACGGTAGCTGCAAAATGGTACACCGAAGAGTACTTACCAAAAGTTTTGAAAAATTTGTTGGAAAACAGGAAGAAAGAACTGCAGAAATAATGAGTAATTTTATTGCGATCCCTGGGAGCGAAAAAATACATTCAGCACCATATTCCCCGGATATACTACCTTGTGATTTCTGGTTAATTCCAAAAATTGAAAGAAAATTTAAAAGGAAAGGTCTTTAATAGCAACGAAGAGATCATTAATGGGGTTAATGCTGAACTTGATAAGCTTAAAAAGCAAGATTTTGAAGACTGTTTTCAGAAGTGGATCCATAGGCTTAAGAAATGCATTGGAATCAATAGCGATTATGTAGAGAAGATAAAAAAGGGTAAAGATTATGAATAAATACAAAAAGAATTTTTTTTGGTCAACTTTTTTAATTCCCTCGTATTTATATATATAACCCGAGGTTTTGTGGTTCGCGTCAAATGGAGGGATCTACAGTTTTTTTAAACCAACTCTTATCTATAATTTTTTATGCTGATGTGACCAAGAAAAATATTTATACCCAACATTAGGCAATACGGTCACGAGCTGCGGAGAGAAAACATGGTAACTGGAAATCATAAATTCATCATAGACACAACCGTGGTTATTAAAATAGCAGATCAACATTTTTAGTTGGCATTTCTCGAAAACTCTTAGCGTCGGCATCGTCTGCTCTTTTACAGAATATACCAGGTCACGAATGATGAGTGACTTATAGATTTTAGTTTTTGTTCGTCAAGAGAGCAATATCAGTTTGTTTGATGACACGAGATATACGTCTACCAGGCCCATACGCTTCGCTTCCTTATATAATCTAAAGAGCAGAACTCACCCCTCGGTTGTTGAGTCCTTTTTGAAAAAGTTTGCACCTTAGCACTGTAGCTTTTAATATTTTCTCCACCACGGCTGACGAAGTCGTACGATAAAGAATCGGCCCATCCAAAACATCGTTCGACTCTACGTCAATTTGTATAGCCGTAAAAGTTTCGCGGGGATACCGAGTTCAGACGAAGCCGGCTCGTTTTCGTACTGTCTACGATCGGCTAGAAATCGACGAAAAGGTAATGCGTATCGATTCTTTTCTCACGGCTGCGCAATTTCGAGTAAATACCAATGGGTGCCGCCCAACTTTTGTTACGAACCGCGCTTGGACGGCCTTTTCATTTTCTCTTCAGCTCTCAGTATCTCTCTCACACAACACGATGTGTTGCGTTGCGGACGACTGTCAAAATGTAATAGTTTTGTTGGTGGAAATACAGCTCCCTTATAGCGAGTTGTAGTAGTACAAGTCGAATAGAAAACCGGCTGACTTTCTACTCTGATTGAAGCCAAAACCTTCCGTTTGTTTGGTGACAGGTGGAAAATATTAATAGTTCCATCAAAAATACGTTCTATTTGAAAAAAAGATATCAACTATCTTCCACCTTCATATCAATACCACAGTTTTAAAGACTAAACATGATTTGTGGTTCATGGCTTTTGTTTGAGGTAAACTTTAATGTTTCATCGCGTATCTAGGCAGTTTAGGTCGACTCTAACTGATGGGTATGAACTTGATAATTGGAGTTCCATATCAGTATACCATATTCTAATATTGGCCTTCACTATCAAAGTCATGCAAAAACAAATTAAGATTTTGACACGATTTTCATTTTCATTCCAGCACCTTCGATCCCTCAGACCCTTTTCAATCATAACTCGGCAAATTCCGTACGTTATGCTGATGTCGCTTCTCGTGGGCTGGTGGAGGGCATTCGTTGGGCTTATTATTATTAATGCCGATGGGGATACCAGGACGCGGGAACATATATTGAGCTTCGTTCTGTAGCATATTTGCGTATATATGTAAGTAATTATAAGTAATATCAATTTACACCCTTTAAGCTACAACTATTTCGAACATCTTCAGCAATAGTAAATTAAAGCAATAAAAACTCCTTACTTTTACTGACTTATTTTCCAGCGAAGGATATTTGTGCATGGTGGCTGACTCATTCACGATCGCTGATCATCATAACAATTTCCAAGTGAACTTGCTATTGCTGAAGACGTTTACAAAACCCATGAACGAATGCTATGGTGTTATGGCGAGGCACAGTCCAAAATGAATACAACAAAAATTCAAAACTCCATAAACACACGCACATTTAGTCGATAGTGTCAGGAGTGTTCATAAATTTCATAGGTGATGGCGTTATTTTCACGCTTTAAATGTCTTATTTTGGTCAAAACAAACCATTAATTTTTTCTGCATTTCTTCCATTCAATTTCGCTGTTTTCTTTTTTGTTTTTTTTTTTGTTGGTTTTCGTTTCTTTATGGTTTCATTTGCAGCTTAAAGTTCACATTTTTTATGCGAGTTGTCACAATAGCAATAAAGATTTAAAAACGCATTTTATTACAATAATTTTTACAAATGTCATTTGTGTGTAGGGAAAATATGAGCTAAAAGCAAATATGGAGAAAAAATTAAAAATAAAACTAAGCAAAGTGAATGGTAAGAAAGCGATGATGCGTTGGTAAGAAGTGAAGAAGAAGGTGTAGGCTGTGTTATGCCATACAAGTAAAAGTATATGTAGATGCGTGTTTTACCTAAAAACATGCACGGTGGGACAAACAAATCGGTTTTCCCAGATATATACGAAATTCATAATTTTCTTAATTCCATTGCTCAGTAGAACAAGATATGTGATCTTGAGTTTGAAATAAAATCACGTCTGCATTACCAAAAAATTTATTTTCAGTAACCTGGTATAAATAACTTCGATTTTCGTAATAAAATTACTCGTAATTTCAGCAATGTGGGATGGCGCGTTGTCATGATGGAAAAAGTAGCGCCGCAAATCCTCTTTTTTGCTGTTTTCCAACAATTTTTTGAAAACTTTTGGTAAGCACTCTTCGGTGTACCATTTTGCAGTTACCGTCTGACCCTTTTCCAGTGGAATAGCAGCTACGATTTTAAATCGGGTGAAGTAAACTGACACTTTTGCTGCTGATTTTTGGTGCTTAGATTTTACGGATGGGTTTGCTTCTATTGGGCTCCATACCATGGACTGCTGTTTGGTTTCTGGATCGTATTTATAGAACCAAGATTCGTCACCAGTAACGACTTTACTAAAGTTGCTAGACGGACCATTTTCGAATTTGTTTAGGTAAAATTGAGCAAACTACACTCGAGTCTCTTTGTGGGCCTCATTTTTAATTCGTGTTACCCATTGGACAGATTTCTTCATGCATCCCAGATGATTACTTAATATTCGCGATACAGCCATTGCATTGGATCTTCGTCAATTCTGGACTTCACCAGAGCTACAGTGGCGTCATTAGTGGACGATTTTGGTAGATCTTCTCGGAGCTCGTCCTTTACGGCAGAATTTCCGGTGGGGAATCTTCAGAACCACTTAGAAATAGTCTTTAAAACCCTGCAATCGTTCCATGTGCAATCTGGCATTCACTGAACACTTGTATTGGCTGTAAATTATGCCGAAACCCGAAAAGAATCACCTGGCGAATTTTCGTTTGCGTTGGTGGTGGAATTTCATCTGACCTATCCTCAGCTATCTTGCGTTTTCTCGCCTCCATTTTAGCCGATCGTTCTAAAATTTGATAGGAAGCCTGATAAAGGAATTTGAGAGGATTTGGCATTTACATTTCAACAAAATCTGGTGCACAGATACACTTCTACATTGACGGGATCATTTGCCGGAACTGATCTGATCAGGCCACTATGTACATATCCATGTATATACGATCGATTTTTCAGGTGTGAAATTTGGTAATCCACACATTTTGGGGTTTCGAAAATAAACGAATATAAAATTCTTTTAAAATTACTTTTTTTCTTATAAAATTCCTTTTTTGTTGTAAAGTTTGAACCTTGGTATCATATGTGATACACTACATCATTCCAATGACCGCCTCGTGAATTTTTGCAATCTTCGATCCGATTGAGGTAATCTTCGAGCTCTTTTTGGCACATATTTGACGGTATCTCAAGCATAATTAGACGAATGTTGCTTGCCAAGTGCTCCAGAATTTAATGTTTATCCATAAAAAAGTCCAACGGTATCAAATCGCACGATCTCAGTGGCTAGTTGACATCGACAAGATGAGAGATTACGTGGCCGGGAAATTTCTCACGCAATAAAGCCATGTTCCCTCGTGTTATGTGGCATGTGGCACCATCTGGTTTAAACCACATATTGTCCAAGTCGTGTTCTTCAACTGTAGACCAAAGAACGCTCCAAATTGATAGTGACAGTCAGACAGTGAGTAGTTGGCCTCAAGAGAGGCCTGTGAAAATTGGCTCTCCGAGTTTTTTGTCTCCGAGAGGGGTATAATGAAGTTGGCATCTCGTTGGTAACAAGTTTACGAAAACGAAACGGCGCGTATTTGACTTAAATCGGACAAATGTACACAAAGTTATCATATTTTGAAAAATCAATAAAAAACCGAACGAACCAATTACTTGACCTAATATTTGCCATCGCTCTAGCTGTTTAGTTCAAATGCTGTCGTGCAGAGTAAATGTGTGTTCGTGGTGCTCGTTACGGAAATGGAAAAACGAAATGCTGCTTAATCGAGTTATTAAAGGCAATGAGAGCTGGTCGTAGAATCGTCCACAAAGAATTTATTCGCCAAATACTCGAAAAATTGCGAAAACGAGTCAATAGGGTGCGCCCAGACATCGCTCGTGACTGGATCTTTCATCACGACAACGCGCCGTGCCCTCAGCGTGTTCCAGTATTTGGCCTCTAAAGGCGGCCGTGACGAGGGTACTCGCGGACATCCCAGTCGAAGCGTTCCAGAAATGTTACGAAGCATGGAAAACGCGCTGGAATCGTTGTATAGCTGCCCAAGGGGACTACGTTGAAAGGGATGGCAGAGTTATAGAATAATTTTGAAATATACGGTTTTTATGGAATCAGTCTCATTACTTAATTGTCACAGCTCGTATATCATTAAAACACTTTGGTTTGGAGTAAAAGATTTTCTTGTTTTTGAAAACACTGTGCACACACTTTATTAAAATCTTAAAATGAATAACAGCTGTTTTTACACGCATACATATATTACATACACATATATATAAATATATGTTTGTAGGTACATAAACATTCATTCTCAAAATAATGACATCGTTCCAAAAATGTCCAACAAGGAAACCCAAAACCAAATTGTAAATCATGGCTTTGGATTAAGACGTTTTTGCGTTGCCGTTTTTTTTTTTGTCACCCTGCCTTAGTGTTGCTGTTTTATATTTAACTTTTTATATTCAATTGAATTTTTTTATTTTATTATTCTGTATGGCCTTTTACTGCATTGGTGCAACTTAATCTGCGACAACTGTCAACTGACTAAGCGAACGATCGACCGCCAGCGGACCACAAGCAAACATACATACATACATACAAACATACATACACTCGCATTATAACACCCACATATGAGCAATGAAATACTTGGCGCACCAACCGCGCCTGCGCTAACGCACCAAAAAGCTGCCCAACGCAGTGCGCACCTACACTTTGCTCCGATGCAGCGCGGCGATAGCGTAATAAGCACTTGTAAGTTTGTACTGGTATATGTATGTGTATGGCTTTAGCTGTTTTCGATGCTGCTGCCGACGCTGCTGATAAAGACACTTTAGCTTAATTTTTTTTTTGTTTTTTTTTTTTTTGTTTATACAACTAAAAGATTTGTTCTTGTCCTGGTTTTTTTCTTCAGCTTCGACGACACTCCGCAGTTGTTCTTGTTTTTTTTTTTTGATGGTGTCAGTGTTGGTGGTGGCATTTTATGTGTGAATTTTATGGCTGCATTAAGCGGTGATGCGTGTAAATTCTGGATTAGCGTGCAGCCAGAGGAACAAAAAACGCCAGCATATTGTTCATATGGAGTGATATATTTAAAATATGAAAAAAAGTTAATAAAATAAAGTAGAGAATCTCGCACCTAACGCCAACCTGGTGTAGGCGATTTAACGTTTCGTATTGTAAATAAATAATAAAAAGAATAATGCCTAAGCAATAAAATATATTGAAAATGGAATGAAGCGAAAGGAATTTAAGTCAATTGAGCTTTTTATATCGCAGCTAGAATGCGAGCAGCTGGCTCGAGGGGGGATGTAATGGCATAATTTTTTCTTTGCCGCAATAAAATTGTAAAATACACAAATTGCTTGAGATAAGTGTTTTTTATAATATTTTTTTCGTAATTTGCAAAGTGCTATAGAGTTTGCTTTCTATACCCATATAGAATGAGTCAGTCAGGGGGAAAAGATGATGTGGATACTGTAGTGGGAATAGAAAGAAAAATTTCATAAAATAATTTAAAAATTCTCTTCCTTTTTTTGGATGGCCACCGATAGCGCGATTATAGCTGAGTTAACAACAGCGCGCCATTTGTATCTTCTCTTAGCCGCTCGTTGCCAATTGTCGACACCAAGAAGTACCTGGTTTCACCTTCTCGAATTGAAAATGATTTTACCAACGGAATGGGCTTCCACTGGCGAGTACTGCATCGAAAACTTCCATAGCTTGAAAGTTTTTAGCCACCGTATACGTTGACTTTTAGCTCGCTGAACTATTTGCCGTAATCTATGCACAAAGTACCATAAATCGTTCCAAGGACCTTAGTCACGACTTGTAAAGTTTGGCCTTCGTACGTCTAGAGAGGACTTTATTTTTCAATTGCCTACACAACCCGAAATAGCACGAATTAGCAGGAGTGATGTTGAGATGGAGGCGCGGTAGGAAATATTTCGTGTGTCCTCGTTCATTACCAGACCCACACCACACGCCTCAATTTTTTATCCAGTTCAGGGAAAGCAGAATATGCGGTGCAGTAGTTAAGTTCGGAATGTCAATATCAATGATATAACTTAGCGATTACACGCTATTAAAGGTGAGTGTAGATTGGTATCGAGCGATTCGGAGAGTTCTTCACCATCCCGAAATAGCTTGTGGTGGTGTTGTTCAGCATCAGTTTGCACACAATGCGCTCGATAGGATCTTATATGCGATACTGATTTGGCTAATTCCACGACAATTCGCACTAATTGTGAGGACCTCCTTTTTTTGGATTGAGTCGAGAACATTAAGGTTCCAACCATGAGGTTTGTGTGCGTCCGAAGCTGATGCATGCATACATTTTGCCAGGTCTTCTCCACCATATTTTTACATATTCGACTCAGGAATAATGAAGTCCTTACAAGAAAGGAAGAGCTATTAATATTTACTTTTCTCATTTTAGTTAGATCCATGGCATTACTACATGTGCTGCTATAATTCTTTTTGTGTCTCCATTAGGCCGTTCTCTTGGAAAATTTAGTATTCTTTATCCTTTGATGTTTAAAGGTCGTGCTGCTTTTTTTTTTGCCAGTCAATGATATTGGCCTCTGTCTGCCAAATGCCGGCCACACCCAGATTACGTACTTCACTGTCTTCGCTCGTTCCCTGCATTTCCTGCACTTTTCACACTTAAATAAAAGACATGCGACGTCCCGTCCTAGTGGTGGCTTCTCTTTCGCTAGGAAAATCTTACAAAGTTTCACGTAATATGTTTTGCACATTGGGAACCCATTTCTGTTCCCAAAGTTTGTTCACTTCACGAAACAAGACGGTTTCTTGTGCATGATTCACTTTTCTAAAGCGACACCCTGTTTGGTCAGCTCTTCACCTACCTCTTTGCCTTCGAAGCACTTATGCCTTGGCACCCATTTGGCTTGAAAGGAACAGCAATGTTTTGACAACTTATTTGACCTTCATATCTTTAGTTTCCCATTAAATTGCAGTCCCTACTGCACTGTTCATTTTAGAACCAACTGAAAAATATGCGGAGCCTTGCAAAACTCAACACAGTGTTCGTATGACCTCATTTTCACCTGATTTGAAACGTTTGACTTTTCATTTCATTACTTTGCTCTCCTTGTGGGAGACCACATTATATGAACCACTAACCAATCTTCGTGGAGTTAGCCTCGATGTTTTTCCAACAACATGAAAAAACCCACACCGTTTCTGAGTCGTCTCCAAACGACGGATAAAATTTGCTGAGAAGCTTCTTATTTCAAGTGAAACTTCACATTCCCTGCAGAGTGGCGACCGTAGTTGGACATTTTTCTCTCATTTTGGATATTGGTGTGGCAGGAATTCGAACTTTGATCCTCCTCTTGAATTGAAATGATAATTCTTATCCTTACCTGACGGGCTTTATATGCGGCATTTAGAAAATCTAGGAAAAGACGCTGTTTGAGCTGAAGAATGACGAAGAGGAAACCATTTGAGAGTTGCTAATAGGAGATTGTTTTGTCTAAGCAAATGGAGATTTCAGAGATTTGGAATCGCTTTTATGAACAACCTTTGTCGTAGGATCAAAGCAAGTTTTAGTGGTATCACAATGGGTCTATTTTGGACTAAGAGTGTCGCTGCTAGCATATGGGCAACCCCTTCGACCAGATATTCGTACATGGCCTACTTATGCATCTATAAACCAAGCTTCAATAAACCGAACAGTTGTCTATAGAGGTCCCATGTCTAGTACTGTGATTCCTTTATCCAAAAGGATGCTGGCCTAATCTGTTCTGGTCTAAGGACCAAATCTTCTTTGACCACATTCTCGAGATGTCGGTCCATACAGAAATAGTATTCAATCCACTTGATCCTTACTTACTTACTTACTTACTTACTTCCCTTACTGGCGTAGACACCGCTTACGCGATTACAGCCGAATTTATAACATTGCACCATTCGTTTTTTTCGCTGTTTGACGCCAATTGGAGATACCAAGTGAAACCAGGTCACTCCCCACCTGATCCTTAAAACGGAGTGGAGGTCTTCCTATTCTTCGGCTTCCACCAGCGGGTACTTTATCGAATACTTTCAAAACTGGAATGCTTTCATCCATTCGGACGACATGACCTAGCCAGCGTAGCCGCTGTCTCTTCATTCGCTGAACTATGTCAATGTCGCCGTTTACATCATACAGCTCATCATTCCATCAGTTGCGGTATTAGCCGTTCCCAACTCGTAGAAGATCCACTTGATCCGTTCTCCTCGAAAGGACATCGCAACCAAACACCCAACACACATTGTTAGCAAATGATTAATGTTTTAAGAGCGTTGGACCGAACTTCCCAAACATAACGTTAAAGATTAAACTCACATTGGCGGCACTCAACACAAGCGCAGTTGTTAAATGGGCTAAGTTCTGGGAATGTATAGCCAGCAGAACATATCGCACCCAGAGCAGCGTAGCAAATGTTGTGGCTGCGCAAGACGAAGGTGTAGCGTGAGATCGTCGCAGGCATTTACATGACAAGCGTGATGGGGACTTTAGAGCATTCGTACATTTCTATATGAGTAATGATAAACATACTATATACATATGTATATGGTATGTGTAGGTAAGTGCGTAAGCAACATTGCGTATGACGACGCACCAAACGCGTATACAATAAATCTATGCGTTGACACTTAACTGCCGTTGCTGAGTCCCCTCGCTATGGCAACCCGGCCGCATGAAGGGCAGCAAAACCAGAGACAGTTAATGTTATATGTATGACTTGGAGTTATATATAATATTGCAGCAGATGAATTACCCCTTTCGGTGCGGAATGTGTGTTTATTTTGGGTGCGAAATGTGCAGCAGCAGAAGCTGAAACACTCAGGCGTGGAGGCAACATTTGAGGTAGGCGGCTACACTGTTGGCGGCGGGAAGCGTCATAAAATTTGCAAACAAATTGATGTCGTGCATTAAACAGCCACCAGCGGGCAAGCAAATGTGCCGTGGAGGTGGGCACGAGGAGAGCGCGCATAAAGTTTTCTGCTCCTTTGCCGCATAGCCGAAGTTAATCATGGTCAAAATAATGAGATCGCTTGGAATGAGTGATGTTTGCGGCCGGCAAATGGGCCGACCAACAGCCAACGACCAATGTGCGATGTGGCAAAAACAATAACAAACAATCAATTTTACAAATTTTACAAAGAAACGACAATGTCGCATAAGGCACCGAGCAGCAGAGCAGCGTAGTGAGCCTGGAGTGGTGGGGCAAAAATACTTTCGAATGCGAAATTTCATTTAAGCGATTGTAAATGAGCGTGTGCCCGTTTACTGGTTTGTTGCGCTGGCGGTATGAGTTGTTGGCTTAAAAACGATTGTCATAAATCTGCCGTCAAGTGGTTGCGCGTATAAATTTTAAATGATAATGTAAATTTGTTTATCTTTATGTGTGTGTATATAAATATAAATTTGGTTGTTTTGGTAATTAAGCGCTTCTTATGCGAAATCGCCAAGATTTATGGTTAATTAATTTTGTTGCAAAGGAAAAATTAAGTTGAAATGTTATAAAAGACTAATAAAGTGGTGACTACAAGTCGGTGGCGTTAAATTTAAAAAATTTTAATTCCATCAAATCCGGAATGGTGCTAAAACAAAAACAATTAAACGTTTTTAAAAGGGTATTAAGGCTAATAGTCCAAACGTGGGGCAAATAATAAAAAATAAAACTTTATTATTTTTATTTAAAATATTTACATGGAATTTCTTTGAATTCAAAAATCCTTTGTATAAATGCTGGAGTTTAAGAAGAGAACACTTCCTCGGCTTGCAGCATGACAATGAAAGGGAACCCTGCAAAGATGATGAACTCAATTTCCCAATTGACGATGACAAAGTTCAAATAGCGTTTGTCGGCTTAGAGAATAACAAAACGGTGGGAGCTGATGGCTTACCGGCTGAGCTATTCAAAGGTGGACAAGATGTATGCATTGCACACCCAAGTGTGATCGACCGAAACCCACAAAAATGAGGAACTTACAATCAGCACCAATGCTCATCACATATAAGATCTTATGGATCATATTATATTAAAAAAAAACTAGCCCCAACATCAACGTATTAATTATACTACTAATTATCAGTGTGGTTTCAGATTCGGTGAAATCACCACTGAGTAACATCGAAAACCCCGTCAGGATCGTGAAGGACCTCTCCAAGGTGTTCGATATAAAATTCGGTTTTAGACAAGGTGACTGCTTACCGAATGGCCTTCTTAATTTATTGCTGGAGAGGAATAATAGGAGATTCTAAACTAATTAGAGAAGATACAAGACGTTTCATTATCCGACTCTGACGAGGTTCCACTTAAAGAACAACAAAGCATGCATGGTCTGCGTTGGATTAGCCTCCTAAACATCGCATATAAGATTCTATCGTGTGTATTGCGTGAAAGACTAAAGACCACCGTCAACAAACTGATTGGACCTTATCAGTGTGGCTTCAGAACTGGTAAATCCACCATTGGTCAGGTATTCAATGGTGGATTTACCTCTCTGAGCAGTTCGATACCAAACGAGGTTCCAGACAGGGTAACACTTTATCGAGCGATTTATTCAATTTGATGCTGGAGAAAATCATGAAAGCTACTTAGGACTGAGTAGGCAATTGGAAATTCTCTTTCTATGATCATAAGTCGATCTCTACAAATCACTTATCATGCCGGTCCAGCTGCATCGTGCAGAAGCTGTGAATAAGATAGCATCTTAGGAGTCGGTGGTAGTAGTTATCGGAATAAAAGATTTATGGACTTTAGCGTATTAGCGATGTCGTACACCGCGGGCGAAGGAATGATGGCCTGTGAATTAAGTCCATATGGGGAACAACACTGCCCGCTGGTGGATGTAAAGAAAGAGAAAGGCCTCTACAGGGTTGGAGAGGTCAAATAAAGAATGATCTAGTTTCATTTATGGACTCCAATCCAAGCAGTGCTTATCCGAAACAAGAAAAAGAAGAAGAAAAAGGAACTCTTTATAAACTTTTCCCGGTTAAGTAACTACTCGGCACCGTGAAAGTTGTGACTGTTTATCCAAACTGTTTGTTGGAATGTTCGATTGGAGGGATCTACAGTTTACTCAAGCCGTCTCCAAACAATGGATGGATTTTTTTTGTGGAGCTCTTGGGTAAACCTCCCTGCTTACGGCTTTCTTATTCAGCGATCTTACGTCGTATATCTTTATATTTCTCTGGAACTAGCTCGCGTCCCAGTGACGGTGTTCCAGGATTTATCAAAAATTCTTGTAGAGTGATACCCGCCAGTTCTGACTTGACCCATTTCCATTGAGATCTAAGCTCCTGACCATACCCTTGTTGTCATCGTCTATTCGCAGGGCGATGTTTTTCTTTGGAACCTCAGCAAAAGATGGTCCATGAGGTCTCACTATCTTAGGCTTATTCACCGGTACCTCTGTTGATCAATCCCATTTCCTGGCCTTCTGTGAACCATCCTCTGGGAGCAGAATGAAGTTTGGTAAGACTAATTTGGCCCACTCTAACTAATTTGACTCACTCCAGGTCCTTTATTAAAGCGAATCTTTCCAGAATCCCTCTGGCAAGCCTTTTACATTTATAGCTTGCTCCTCTGGAGCCTTGACGATCCTGAGCCAATTACGCCAGTGCTATTCCCTCCCCGCCCTCTATTGTTGTTGGAAGATCTTGGTTTTTTGTTTTTGTTTCATTCAAATTTTTCTTATTTTATTCGCTCTTGACCCCGAGGAGAGATCTGCATTACTCGGGTACGCCCATGAGTACATCCTGGTTCCACAAGGCTCCGTTAGAGACTTGACTATTTAGGGGCCCCCAGCCAAGCTGATCGTCCGCACGGAAACGCGTAACACCTTGATCCAGCCCCACCGTAAGATCACGATCAAGAGCCGTACACACATAGTACTGATACTTGATCTTTGCTGGATACCTGCCCGATAACGTACGCGATTGCTATACATTACCAGTCGGCACACTCGGGAGGGTTCAGTTTGAGGATTTTACCGACCAATCATAAGCCTGAGTTTAGGAAGAAAGTGGCCGGCCAGCCTTAATAACACCATGGCACAGCAGTCCGATAATACTGAATTAGGTATCGATTCTTTCCGCCTAAAATTTGTTAACCGTGCTATGTTATAGACGATCTACGGCGAAATCAGAGAACAAATCGGTTAATTGATTGGAAACTGTGAATAGCAGTTAAACTATACGAGGCGATTAACAAAAGACCGTTCGTAATCTTTGTCCTTTTTCATCTTCTCTACATAATCGCTATTGATTTGAATGCATTTCTTAAGCTTATAGATCCATTTCTGAAAACAGTCTTCAAAATCTTGCTTTTTAGCTTATCAACTATTAAAGACCTTTCCTTTTAATTTTTGGAAATAAACAGAAATCACAAAGTACTTTACCCGGGGAATATGGCGCTGGACGTATTTCTTCGATCCCAGAGATTGCAATAAAATTACTCGTTACTTCAGCAGTGTGGGAGGTCGCGTTGTCATGATGTAAAAGGTAGCGCCGCCGCAAATCCTATTTCTTCCTGTTTTCCAACAAATTTTTAAAGGCTTTTCGTAAGAACTCTTCGGTGTACCATTTTGCAATTACCATCTGGCCCTTTTCTAGTGCAGAAGCAGCTACGATTTTAGATCGGTTGAAATAAACTGACATCATTACTTTTGCTGCTGATATTTGTTGCTTAGATTTTATGGGTGGGCTCGCTCCTGTTGGGCTCCTTACCATGGATTGCTGGTTGGTTCGGGATAGTACTTATAGAGATAAGATTTGCCACCAGTAGCGACTTTACTAAAGTTGCTAGACTAACCATTTTCGAGTTTGTTTGGGCCTCATTTAAAATTCGTGGTACCCATCGAGCAGATTTCTTCGTATATCCCAGATGATAACTTAATATTCGCGACACAGCCATGTCATTCAAGTCCAATTGATTAGCAATCATTTCTTGTATCAATCGTGGATCTTCGTCAATTTCGAACTTCACCAGAGCTACAGTGACATCATCAGTGGAAGATTTTGGTCGACCTTCTGGGAAAAATGTCCGGTCTGAAAGCTTCGGAACTATTTAGAAATAGTCTTTAAAAACGGTGCAATCGTTCCATAAGCAATTTGGCATTCACTGGACATTTGTATTGGCTGTAAATTACGCCGAAACCCGAAGAGAATCACATGGCGAATTTCTAAAATTTGAAAGGAAGACTAATAAAGTATTTGCAAAGTATTTGGTTTTCTTAGATTTTTCAAAAACTAATTGAAAGTCACCACCTGACTGAACTTTTGATAATCCCGTCATATTTATGCTTGTGGTATAGGCACGACATGTGCGGCGGCTGTATCACCGTTTAAATTAACACCATAGTCGTTATTTCACTTTGTGATTTGGCGCCAGTGAGATATATAAAGTAAACGGAGGCCTGTACTGCTTGCGTTACTCGAAAGGACAGTCCTAGCTTCCGTAGTCAACGTTCTTCATTACATCGTCTATAATATTCGCCGAACGGGTATGATTTGTGAAGGCAGCTGTTAGCCAGAGTTCTTATGTGTTATCACATATTTTAAGGCATATCTTATTGATTGGTGCTTAAACTGGTTCCTATATCGACGAAATCGAACATCGAAGTTATGTCAGCGTGAGTAGGCTGACTTTTGTTGGAGGACGAAAGATATTTCATATCAGAGCCAGCTTTGAAATTTAATTAAAGAGACATTGGTGGTGGTACTATAACCCCCCCTGTTGGCATTCAGTCAATACACATTTGCCTCGGAACTCTGCACATGAGAGTTCTTAACTTTTCCCCATTCAAGTGCCACAGGTGGGATATGCTCGCATACTAAATTCACCCTAAGCTGCTTGGTCTTGAAGCAACTCCCCTCTTTGGGTTACTAAATATTTTGTTTTGATAGCAAATCGAGGTTGACGCGAGCCAATTAAAGGCACACACCAATCTTATCTGCAAACAGCTTACAGCAGCGCATAGTAACAACAACAACAAGTAGCAAGAAGTCTTTAAAAATTACACACACACACACGCAGAGAAGGAATATCACTTTTACATTGCCCCAAAGCAAGTGAATACGCCTAATTGAGCCTCTTCGCTTCGCTTCACTTTAATTCGACATGGAGTTCGGTTTGGTTCGGTTCGAAGTTCGAAATTAATTTGCAATTTAAATTGTATCGCATTTTAATGAGTTTTAATGATGATCGGGCAGGGTGCGACCAGCACATGCAAATGTACTCAATGCGAGCACTAAGCCTAGAGAGTGAAGGCACTTAAATACATATAAACATATACATACGTATATACATGCATACATATCGATGTGCATACTCAAGTTAGATTCTCTTGGCGGCCTCTTCACACAAGTGCCGTTTTTCATTGCCTGTCTTCCAGTGGACGTAGTACATAAATATTTCGTAGACCACCCACGTTGAGTTGTGAGTGAACTGAGTGAGCTGAGTACGCTGCCTGCGCATGCGCAAAACGTTTTGGCAGTCACTGTGACTGCGACACATCTGTTGCATTGTTTGTTGTTGTGCTATTGTTGTTGTGTCGCATTTTATGCCTCTTCTTTTGTGACAAAGTGTTTGAAGTGGCGATAATCCGAGCGGTTGTTGTTGTTGTTGCTATTGTTGTTGTTGTTGCAGCCGCTTAACTTAATTTTTATGTTTTTCCGTAATTCGACACTGTGTCTGTATCTCAATTGTTACTTGTGTGTCTTGTCGTGTTTCAGTGTGTGGTTATGTTGTGACAGCTCATTACGCCTGCGTAAAAGTCATCATTACGCGTATCTTTGATGTAATTAAATCTTTCTTTAAATTGAGCGAAGTCAACTCACGCTGGACTTTGTTGGTTTAAGGAACTTTGGAGGGTTTTTTCTCTTAAATATTCGTTAGTGATCAGCCGGAACATTTCTCCGAAGGAATCAGCGAACCCTTGTCAGGTCTTATCGCCCGAAGTCTGAGTTAGACGGTAAGCACTCCAGCAATACGCAATTCCACAAATTTATTTCTCATTTCCGATATTAAAACCATCATAGTTCCATTACATGGAGTTGTTTTGACAAAGAAGGCAGAAATAGTAGCACTTTGTGCCATCCAAACCCTCATGAGCAGGAAGGAATTCAATTAAAAAACAACACGCTAAGTTCTAGCGCTTGAGAGCGTACTTTTAGGTAGGCACTCTCCACGCAGAAGAATAATCTCTTCGTATCTCGGTAACAGAAGATAGTTCGATGAGATTTGTAAGTCACACATCACTAGCTCTTCTGAGACCGAGTTGGAATTCCAAGCTATTATATCTCTCATGTCTCAGTAGGCACTGGTTGATCAGCTCTCCCCAATTGGAATGTCTGATTTTATTTTAGTATAAGATAAATAAAGTAGGTCCTTCTGGTAAATGCCTAATATAGCGACTACATGAAGTACCACAAATTTGGTACTGGATTTGTGGCGGAATCGAGATTCTCCGTCGCAAAGCAATGCCATCCCCGTAAACGGTAGCATCAAAGCGAGATTTTTCAACGCCTCTTTGACCCAACGCAAGAGTCTAAATGTTTAGCTTGCAAAACAAAATATCCCCTAAGGGGTTGAGGATGATCAACTTGGGCGGGACCGAAATGTTGTCGTCTAACCACTAACATAGCTATCACGGAATTGCTATTAAATCAATCATGTCGTCATAACGTGCGACATGTCTCCAGCCCTCTAGATACGCGCACTTTTCGTGACCCTCACAAAGACTCGAATCACGATCTTGTCGTAGCGAAGATACGCACCTGCCTTTGTGCAGTAAAGAGAGGCCACGCCGTCAACAAACATAAAGAGCTTAGACGTTGGAACGCTGCAATCCTAGCAGAACGTCAGCCGATTTTCTATTCGACTAACGCTCCAGCTTGTTGAGAGCACTAATTAGTAACTCGCCGTGAGGTGGCCCGGGATTTCACGCTACATACTGAAAGCCATTAAGGAAGTAATTGAAGATCAAGAACTCAATATATGGTGGTAAAATAGCAGTTCCGTTACCTGACCATTACGAAATTCGAGTAGCGATGTGGAACCGTATTTTCAGCTCTTGAACAAGGATAAATATTAACCCATTTTCAAATTGTCGTACCTTCTACACCGTTGTAACTCCGTGGAGGACCGAAATAAACGCGTAAGTACAGTCCAGTGTAATAATTGCAAATCTCAGAGGCAAAGCTCTACAAGTCGCTTATCATTCTGGTCCAGAAGCTTGGACTATGGTGAATCGGCACTGGAAACATTCGAGAGAAAGGTTTTGCAGAAGATTTGTGGTACTTTGCAAATTTGCGACGGAACGAGATATACGACGACATTTACATAGTTCAGCGAATTAAGAGACAACGGATAACTACTAGCTTGATCATGTGGTCCGAATGGACGAAAGCACTGCAGTTTTGAAACTATTTCATGCAGTAAGAGACCTCCACTCCGTTGGAGCGATCACTTAGGAAAGGATATGGCTTGCAAAAAGAAGAATAGAAAAGTCCAATAAATTGGCTTTAAACGAGCAAGCTGTGCCTAAGCCAACGAAGAAACAGAAAACAGGTAGTTCCTGCTAGAGGTAGAAATAGCAGATTTGACTTTTTATCAACCGGACTGTCAACCTACTGATCTCAGTAAAACAACACATTGCTTTACTCGTACCGAGGTCTGACATGAAGACGATGAGCGATGTTTCCAACAAATGGAGGAGCTTATAGTTTATTCTGAGACGCCTCCGACACGGCAGATCCGACACTGCCGATGGATTTTTATGAGGAGCTTTTATTTCATGTCAGAAATACACTCGGAGGAGTTGACATTCCCTTCCGCAATTAGAAAAATGAATTTTCTATAATTTTGGATGTTGGTCGAACCGGGACTCGAGCCCCGCCAGCACGCAGTGCAAGCCACTAGGCTAGTGCGGCAGAGATTTATAATCTCTATTAAAGGACCTGTTAGTTTTCTGATTACCAAGAGAGTTTTCTGGTTACCCAACCAAAAATACACACACACACATATATATATACGTTAGTATAATACAAAGACAGCTGTCTATAAATAAGCTCAATATTGTGTAACGGTAATTTGAGTATCCAACTCAATAATTGGCAATTTAGCGATTTTACTAGGCAATCATTACATATTGGTTTTTGGGCTCGACTCCATGAAACTTCTCAAATATCTCTTGCGCTTCTCCGATGACTTGACGACATTTTTATTCGCCTTTCGAGATAATAAAGCGTTACACTTTTATTACTACGAAACTACGAATTTGAAAGGAGCGGAGAGGCAGCGCACGCAGCAAACACGCTAAACAATTTCCAATCTCGTGACAATCCATAGACAATACGACAATTTGATACAAGTACACACACACACACATACTCAAATATGCAAGGATATTATACGTTAATGTGTCAAAGTGTTGTTTATTTGTTCGCGGGGAATTTGAGGGTTGTTGTTGTTGTTGAGATGGATGGCGATAAAAGTGGGTGGGGTATCATTGAAATTGGTCTCAGCCAAAGGCGTACATTAAAAATTTAACTGGACATGCGTGACAAATAACATTAGATGCGCACACACACATACATATATACATGCATACATACATGCATACATAAACAAAGATTGACTGGTGGTGACACCAGCTGTTGACCGAAAAAAGCTGTTACAGAAGATGACTGATTTAGGTTTGGGTTTGGGTTTCGAACTGGGTTGAGTAAATGTGGGTGAGCTCAGCATAAAACGCGCAAAGGGTTTAAGGCACGAAAATACTGACATACATACAAAGCGCATAAATAATCGTATTTAATGTAATAAATAGTTGGTAATGAATGTTTATGGAGGCCAAATAAAAATTAATTTCATAGAAAATTGTATAATGCCTCTTGTGGGTGAGTGAGTGTGTATTCGATGGCAATTAAGCATTTCCACTCGTCTTTCTTAGAATATAATTTTATTATTATTACTTGAGTGAAAAGTTAATTATTTAACCTTTTTTTGTTAATTACTTTAGTTATAGGTATTTTATATATAAATATTATTTGCCTCCCTAGCAGTAGGGTGATGTCTTAGATAGTCACCGATTGTGGTTTGATTTCGCCACCGCTGATAATCTCGATTGAGTCGCTTGGTTTAAATGCCTTACATAAGCTATCAGCCAGTCTCAGCCGTTTTGCGGAAACTTAATGTTATATGCATATTTACTAGGGGATTAACAAAAGTTCGCCTTCACTTTTTTCTTTTCTGAAAATACTATCAATGGACAATGTCGCAAGACCCTTTTAACAATTGCAATATTCCTTTCGCCTTCAGAATATGCTTCTTCTGAAACAATACACATATGCCAACTTTTTTTTCCAATCCAGGCGCTGCCCGGAATCGCCTTCAGTTCCCTCTGCGAATTTTATTTTACGGCCTCAATGGAGTCGAAACGGGCTCCGCGGAGTGGCAACTTGAGTTTTGGAAACATAAAAAAGTCACATGTGGCCGAATCCGGTGAATACGGTGGTTGATCGATGGTATTGAACGAGTTTTTGGTCTTAAAATCGTTCACAGCTACTGCTCGGTGCAATGGCGCATTATCGTCATGAAAGTTTCCGGAAATTGTTGGACTACAATTCGCGCAAACGCCTCAAAATGCTCAAATAATACTCTTTATTGACCGTCTGTCCCGTTGGAACGAATTCGTGATGAAGCAAACCGCGAATATCGAAAAAAGCGAAATCCGGAAACTTTCTGGTCTTAATGAAACAGCGCTACAAGCTAACCGTCTAATACTACAATGGAGATATCCATATATATAGGGTTCCTCAGTGACCCTGTCAATAACCCAGCTAGCTTCAAATTGAATGACTACAACTCTATATTCCAAGCAACTTCTGCTGATGCATTCCTATAGGTGTCGGATGGGCTACCGCTTTAGTGGGAAAATCTGTCAGGTTTCTAGTAGACAGTCAAGCACCAATTAAGGCAATTAAGTGTGTCAACACAAAGTCCAAATGCGTTAGGAGGCAATTAATAGACTATCGTGTGAAAAAACCGACTACCATTCAGCTCCATCAAATGTTGTCCAAAACGGAGGACCATTAAGGAACTCCTAAGGACTTGGATCTATTCCAACGTAGGACGTACTACTAAATTATTTTGGGATAGCGATGATAGTAGACAGACCAAACTGTTACTTGCATTAAACTAAAGGAAACTTGTATTTCTTATGGATGTATTATCTACCCCTCCTCAAACTAGATAAAGCGGAGTCGGCAGAGAGGATAACGAAATACTGAACTATAACCTTTGCTGAGCTTGCATAGTTGGAAGACAATTTATAAACCCTAGCGAAAATCTTTAGAGTTCTGTAAGTATAAACTGACCCATATTTTAAAAGCGGATGGTCACTGCAACTTTATTATCTGTGTATATTTTCCACACACTGATAAGGTGCAATCAGTATGTGTGTAACGGTGAGCTTCTTTCGCATAGTACGCTCGATAGGACTTTATATGCGATATTAAGGAGGTTAATCCAACGTTAATTGGCGGAGACCGGGGGGTGTCTTTTTTTATGGATTGGGCAGAGCACTCTTGGTAATGGAACGTCTTTTCCATCATCATCGATTGAAGTTTTGGGTTCTCTACCTCCAGGTGTTGCACTTTCACTGCCATTCAGCAAGCTGGACTAATATTTTCTCCATACAGCTTTTCTGTTCAGCTCTCGGTATCTACTTCATCCCGCGCGCGTTGTGGTTGATCGCAACGTTGCGAGGTTACTGATGACTGCTCTCAAAAATCAGGAGTGCATGTCGAGTAGAAAACCGTTTGGCTGTCTATAGTAATTGCAGCTTATCGACGTCGAAGCTTCCTTGTGTGGCGACGTGACATCCGTCTATCACAACATAATGGATAGAATTGTGAGCTTTTCAATCTGGAGATAGCCAGGTAGTTTGATGAATTTTCTTGTGCTAGAATCTGTTACCACAGCTAATCATTGGGGATGTGGTGGCTGAATTTTCCGGCATTTTTGCCACAGATACTCTCTTAACTCATCCCGACGTTAAATTCATTAATCACATATCGTGGCCATGCAGCCCTTACTAAAAGCATCCTTGGTCTCATCGCCCCTCTCTTCCGTCGGTCATGTGTGCAAATCAGCGGTAGGTTGGAAAATATCGCTCTGATAAGGACATCCACCGTAGTGGATGCCAGTACTCGGCGAGGGAGTTTCTGTCACACTAAAAATCCGACACAACCGCGGGAGGATTTGGTTTCTCACTTTAGCTCGCCTCCGCAAGGATGTTTGTTGACTACCCAGAGAACACTTGGTCTAAGAGCGGAAGTCGTGAGCTGCTTGAACCACGACTTTTTCGATCTCCTCCCGCAAGTATGAGTAAATTTCTGTATAAAACAATTTATTCCTCGTATGCCCTCTGAAATTCAAATATTTCATATCAACGTGGTTGTGGTGGTGCCTAAAGCTGTCTAAAAAATATAAGCGATGATTCGAAATTCTTTGCGGTCTTCACCAGCACCCATGACCTATAAAAGGGGTTAGATTAAAAAGTCTAGATCAAAGGTGAATTTTTAAAAGATTAAAATTTGAATCAAGCTAATTTTGCTAAAATTGTAATCTGTGAAGGCCTTCAAGGTTTTGTCAGCTACATTGTTGCAACGGAATATTCGCATGTTACAGTAGTGTATGAAAATAAGCAGACATTTCTGTTGGTTGCATGCCAAATATTTACATGTTTTTATAGACAAAATCTTTGCATTCATTTGCGCAATTACAACTTAATTAAACACAAATTTATTAATAAGAAACTGAATGCATTCTTAATTTTTTTTTGATATTCAAAATTACAACAATAATAAAACATAAAAACAACAGTGGGCATTTATAACCACCGACACGAATGGCAGGCTGCAAATATATTTGTGCATACGAGGTTTGTTCGAAAAATTTAATTTATTTAGTTTGCTTGTTAGGGTCATAAGGTGTAGAAGAGAGAAAACAAAAAATTTACAAGTAGTAAGTGCTTGAGAAGAAACGAATGAATGCACGCCCCAGCATACACGTATTAACAGCCATTGAAAACGTCGAAAAAATGACGGTCAAAATTTTGAATGCATAATTGTCCAATCACTATCAGAGAAGTTGCTGGGGATGTTGGCATATCGTCTGGTGCATAATCGGCATCAAGCATCTGGCAGCAGGTCAGAGGTCATTTAAAAGTTACTGAACTTTAACCAAAAAACTATCGCAATTGCGTAGATTTTAAATTGTTAAATGAAGCTAATAATAAGAACCACAAGTGGTGGGTACAATGTTATGAAATCAAAACCAAATCCCAATCGTCCCATTTGAAGATACAAGACCAAAAAGAGTACTCCAAGTACACATGTAGTCCTCTTCTCTTTCTTCATTTGTGGAGGCGCCGCTAACGATTGAAAACAGACATCAACAACAGCGCCCCAGTGGCTTCTTCTTTTCGCCGTTCAACGATACCAAGAATTTTTTCATTAAATTGCAGGCTTTAAATTTGAACAATTCTTCATTGGCCATATAGTAACCACTGGTGGCGAGGTCCGGACTATAAAGTAGATGTATAGGAACCTCCCAATCAAACTCTCGGCGGTTCTGGTGAGTAACTATCAATGTGCGTTGTCCTGATCAAAAACAAATCCCCACCTGTTGGTCAAAACTGAGCGCTTCTGGGCAATTTCTGCCTTCAAACAGTTCTATTGCTGACAGTACAGGTTCGAAATAAGAGTTTAGCTGTAGGGGAGAAGCTCATAGTGGGTGATTCCTTGCCAATCCTACTAAACACATATGAAAACTTACTGGTCGTCAATCCTGACTTGGAGACAGTTTTTTACCGGCACAAAATCGAAGAAACGGAAATTGTGCATGATTACCATAAATGTTACTAAACACTAAGCACTATTAACATTTTCGGCTGCCTGACTTGCGTTTCTTCTTCTTTCTTGGCGTTCGCACCGCTTACGCGATTATAGCCGAATCAATATTAGCGCGAAATTCTTCTCTTCTTTTTGCTGTCTGGCGCCAGTTGGAAATACCAAGTGAACCCAGGTCACTCTCCACCTGATCCTTCCAACGGAGTGGAGGTCTTCCTCTTCCTCTGCTTCCACCAGCGGGTAATGCATCGAATACTTTCAAAGCTGCAGTGCTTTCATCCATTCGGACGACCTGACCTAGCCAGTGTAGCCGCTGTCTCTTCATTCGCTGAACTATATCAATATCACTGTTTAACTCGTACAGCTCGTCGTTCCATCGTCTGTGGTATTCGCCGGTGCCAATACGCAAAGGACCATACATCGTTCGCAAAACTTCTCTCTCGAAGATTCCTAGAGCCGATTCATCAGATATTGATTTCGTCCACGCTTCTGCGCCATATAGTAGGACCGGCGTGATGAGCGACTTGTAGAGTTTGGTATTCGTTAGCCGAGAGAGGACTTTACTTTTCAATTGCCTACTCAGTCCAAAGTAGCACCCGTAGGCAAGAGTGATTCTGCGTTGGATTTCAAGGCAGACGTTATTATTGGTGTTAATGCTGCTCCCTAACTAGATGAAATTATCTACGACCTCGAAGTTATGACTGTCAACAGTGACGTGAGAACCGAGTAGCGAATGCGATGACTGTTTGTTTGATGACAGGAGATATTTCGTCTTGCCCTCGTTCACTACCAGACCCATATCCTTCGCTTCCTTATCCAGTTTGGAGAAAGCAGAACTCACGGCGCAGTTGTTGAGGCCAATAATGTCGATATCATCGGCGTACGCCAGCAGCTGTACACTCTTATAGAAGATTGTACCTTCTCTATTTAGTTCTGCAGCTCGTATTATTTTCTCCAGCATTAAATTAAAAAAGTCTCACGATAAGGAATCACCTTGTCTGAAACCTCGTTTGGTATCAAACGGCTCGGAGAGGTCCTTCCCAGAGAAACTTATCCCCCGATAATTGGCGCTGGTCCTCTTTATGGCAAAGGAGCTGATGCATGATAGTTTTGTTGTTTTTCAAGGCGAGCAATTGCTATCAGACTTCATTAATATACGGTGAGGGAACGCCTATGCCATCGTCAATAATTAGAGTTTCCGACTAACCATCTCTATATGTTTCACTTTCAGCTTGCTGAAATTGCAATCTTAATAAACGCAGTAAGCTCTGGGCATTGAAGAAGTGTTACGTTGGGGTTATGCGCCGCTTCGGTCAAGTAACCAAAAAAAAAAAGCTTAGAATTGCAGTTATATACCAGCAACACAGCCTTCATCCAACATATTTCTCAAAGAAGACTCACAACTACTTTTTCCCGTTCCCAGGAGATCCAATACGAGAGGGCGTTTTTATATTCGCGGAATGAGAGGGTTGTAGGGGGGTGATAGGGCTCATAACGGCTGATGGTTTTTTATGAGGAGCCTTTATTTCATGTCAGAAATACCAACGGAGGGGTTGCCATTCTCTACCGAGGGGCGATAGCAATTAGAAAATTTAGCTTAATTTCTTATTTAATTAATTTTCTACACCTTTTGGATGTTGGTCGTACCAGGATTTGAACTCGAGCTTTCCGAATTGCAGTACGCAATGCTAACCACTCGGCTACCGTGGCCGCCAAGTGTGTCATAATTAGTATAAATACGAGTTTTCAATGTTATTAGGAAAATTAGTCTTTGAGCTGTCATCAACCAAGCAACACAATCGAGAGTGAAAAGTGAAATATGAGAAAAATCGAATATCGCGCCGTTATATAGTTTCTTACCAAGCAATGAAAATCAGTTTCGACCATAATGAATAAAATTACATTGTCTTACGGCGACTCTTTTGCTGGAAAAATTGTGAAGTGCCAGTGGCACAGTTTATTTAAACAAAGATGGCAATCTCTTGAAGACAACCTGAGGTCGGGCAAGATTATTAAGTTGACAACCACAGAACTTTTTTAAAAATTAAAAAAATAATGTCATCGACTATGAACGATAAACAAGAACCGAATTTGTAGGAGCATCCGATCCAAAAAACGATCAGCGTGCCAGGTGGCTGCCGAAAATGCTCACGCTTCCGCAAAATCAACAGTCGTGCTGCGTTGGCTGCACTGTTTCCTGGTTCCAAAAAGTTAAAATAAAAGCTGAGATGCAAAAAATTTATCACCGATGTTGAAATCAAGAAGGCTGTTTCGCCATATTTTTAGGATAAGGAAAAAACATTTTTTTATCAGGGCATAAATAAATCAATTGAAAGATCTGAAAAATGCAGAGATGCTCAACAATATCATTACGTTTCGCTAACAACTTAACTCAACGAAAAGAAATCGTTTCGTTTCGGTGCCATGTTATCAATACGAAATGAAATCGTTAACATTGAAACCTCACAAAACTCATCGTTAACGTTAATTTCAAAATGGCTGCCTTCTATGATATTAACATCACACTTCAATTTTAACGTTTAACATTATCTGTTAACGATTTAACATTTACTACAGCATTTCGTTTCGGGTAAAAACGAAACAAAAATTTATTTTAACAACTGCTTTAACGTTAGTATTTCCAAATGTTTCAATCGAAATAATAGACATTTTTCAATTATCTTGAAATTTATCAGTACGATGCAGCCTTGGAAAAATGTATACGTCTAGCAGGTGTATATATATGTATATGTATTTGTTTTTCAGAAAAATTCACCTTATTTTTTTAACAGACCTCGTACATACGTACATATCCCTGCAAGTGTACATCTTTGTAAAGTCCAAAGTAGCCAGCAAACGCTTAGTTGGCTCTTCATCATGTTTTTGCTGTTATGTATGAACATATGTATATATGCATGTATGTGTGTATGTAAATTTTGTTGTTTTGCTTGCATGTAATTAAAATTTAACGAGCTTGTATAACATACACTGATAGCAAGAAAACAACACACACCACTGACACCCAAAAAAAAAAACAATAACAGGCATTCATACACACATATCACACAAATAAATATATTATGGTAAGCCATCGTTTGGTGGCCATAATGGCCCACTCGACAATGGTAATGTACAATACCTACACATATACATACATACATAGGTATATACACATTCACTGTAACTTCATATAATGCCAACGAAGAAGTGCGCACGTAAATATGAGTTTGCAGATGTACGTATGTATATACCATATGTAAATACAATATACATACAAATGTACACTAATCATCCTAACGGTGTTGGTGTGTAATTCAGTTCGTACTTTGCATATTCATGCCAAAGTCATAAAGCAACTTGTTTTGCATGTTAACAAGACACTTTTGGCTCGCGACGTAATGACCAAAAACAGCAATACGTACATATAACAAAAAAGGAACAACAATAAAATACAATTAAATTATGAAGCTAGCACAAACATACACACACACGCAAACAACAACACAAAACACATTATAATAACCAAGAAATGGCAATGGTTTGAAAGGGACATTAAGCATAAGTGAGTAAATATGGCCGCGCTAAGAAGGCAAGTACATAAATGAGCTTGAAAAGCACATAAAAATTCCACAATGAAATAAACAAATTTATTAGCGAAAATATTTACCTGCTGCCAGTGGAAAAATAATAAACGAGAAAGAAAATAAGTAAAATACGGAAAAGTTAATGAACATAAAAATCCTTCAAATAAATAGCAATGAAATGAGCAGCGGCAAACTCGACAAATATATAAATGCAAATACCATATATCTATGTATGCATATATACATGTTTGTAGGTGCGGTTGATTCGTTGTAACATCGCATTTTACTATCACATAATTAACCCTTTAATGGCCGTATCGAGTGCTACCCTAATCTTTCCCTCTTCACCTCTCTCTCCCTCTCTCTCACACTCTCTTTTCGTCCACCATTAAAATATTCATTACTTCGAAAAGCTATTCGCGTGTATTTCATAGCGTTAATAAACTTTTTCCACTTCCCTTACAAACATTTAGCCGCACCTAGAGGTATTAAGAGTTTGAGGGGGGCCTACTCACCCTCATGAGTTAATGCTCTTAACTGGTTGTGTGAAGAAAAAAAAAATATAATAAAAAAACCAGAAAAAATATGTCAACTGACGAAAGGTTATTCAATTAACACGAGAGCTTGCACAATGAGCAAATAAAATACAAACAAAAATTTTAATGAAGTCCATAACGTAAAAGGAAAGTACGAAACATAATAAATAATAATATGGATTGAGCTCGGAAATTTTTCCAAGTTGTTACAGAATGCGTTTATGAAAGGGTAGAGAATATTGCTGGATTGCCCCAATTTTCCAAAGCTGCAGCGTAACGATGAATTTCACGTTAATCAAAAAATCTCAATCGATACGGTTAAAACATTTCGAAATGTTATCGTAAAAGCAGTTATCAATATAAATTTTATTTCGTTTTCACCCGAATCGAAATGCTGTCGTTAATGTTAAATCCTTAACAGCCAATGTTAAATTGAAGTGTGCCGTTAATATCACAGCAAGCTGGCGTTTAAAAATAAAGGGCACGATCAGTGACAGCAAAAAAATATATTTTGGGAAATTTTTTTAAGACACCTTCTCCATTAAATCTTTTACAGTATCAAAGGGTAATTTGTCTTTAAATAATCGAAATGCTGTTCTTTATGTTAAATCCTAAACTTTAAAATTGAAGTGTGCTGTTATGCTGCAACGACCCCTCTTACATACCTTCCGTCCATAGCAACCCAACTTATGAGAGCGCCATGTAAATGAAAGATGTCACCGCTTGCCCATGCCGTTACTGACGATTGTCCCGTTGAAACCAGCGGCCATTTGATTTTTTCCGTAAAACCGACTCAGCTCATTACTCGCTGTTATATAATACAAGGTTGCCAGGATTGATTCTTTAAACTAATATGAAATAAACTAAGAAAATGCATAGTTTTTTCAAAAGAAATGAAAACTTAATTCGTAACTAATTATTAGTTACCATATAGATCATGTATATTCGATTTGCGTTTATATTCGAACATATATGTAAATTATGAAATTTGTGGACGAAAATTATAAATTTGTTTAAAAGTAAGCAAACACACTGGCAGCTGGCAACATTTCGCGTCGATAACTCGTATATGCATAACGCTCTTCCAGTCGGGTGTTAGTTGCAGCATAATCTCACAGCAAGCAGGCGTTTAAAAAGAGGCTCGAGTGCATTTTGATAATTTTTTCCTAAACAAATTCGAAAATCGTCAGTCCAGCAACTTTAGTAAAGTCATTACTGGTGACGAATCTTGGTTCTATAAGTACGATCCAGAAACCAAACAGCAGTGCATTGTGTGGAGCCAAACAGGAACAAACCCACCCGTAAAATCTAAGCAACCAAAAATCAGCAGGAAAAAGTAATGATGTCAGTTTACTTCACCCGATCTAAAATCGTAGCTGCTTTTCCACTGGAAAAGGGTCAGACGGTAGCTGCAAAATGGTACACCGAAGAGTGCTTACCAAAAGTTTTCAAAAATTTGTTGGAAAACAGGAAGAAAGAGGATCTGCGGCGCCACATTTCACATCATGACAGTGCACCATCCCACACTGCGGAAATAACAAGTAATTTTATTGCGATCTCTGTAATCGAAGAAATACGTCCAGCACCATATTCCCCGGAAAATACACTTTGTGATTTCTGTTTATTTCAAAAAATTAAAAATAAATTAAAAGGAAAGGTCTTTAATAGCAACGAGGAGATAATTAATGCGGTTAATGCTGAACTTGATAAGCTTAAAAAGCAAGATTTTGAAGACTCTTTTCGGTAGTGGATCTATAGCTTTAAGAAATGCGTTAAAATCAATGGCGATTATGTAGACAAAGATAAGGAATAAATACAAGAAGGATTTTATTTTTTTTGTGGTCAACAAATTACTGAACTTTTGTTAACTTCCTCTTATATGTAGAAATCTACCAGCTCCATTCGATGATTGCGTTGAGAAGGTTGAATTTTCGTAATTATGCGTAAATTTGATTTCAATTCAGAATCTTTTTCTTTCTATTTAAATTTTGTGGTGGGTAGTTAAATTTTCAAATAATCCCTTATATCCTTCGTCATTGTGTATTAGGTAAAATTTCTATGCTCTATACACAAAAATGTTTTAATAACCCTGCAGGGACGTACACTCATGTTGACTGGGTAACTTAGGGTACAAATTCGGGATTACCGAAACCAAGATGGTTGAAAAATATTGTCGATGAACGATATCGACTATTAGCTCCAAAGACCTCCTGATGAAATATTTAAAGGTATTACCAGGGCGAAGGTAGTTTTAGTGGGTAAAAGTTTCACACTGACGAGGTTAAGGTCTGTAATACTTTCCATACACTAAAAAAAAGATGCAGGGAGAAGGTAGACTAGCATACAACAACTATAGTTAAATACCAGTATTTCGAAGATGAAATCATACCAGTTGGTTATTTGTACCTCAATTCATCAGTAACAGGTATAATAATAATTTCATTGTTTTTACTCGTATATCTCGCGCTCATGGTTGAGTTCCATGCTCAGTTACGCTCTATTGAAGAGCCAAAATGGCGTTCAACGCCTCATCGTAACGTTAGGCGAGTGGTTTGATGTTGTGGCTATAGCTCGTGTGAATTACAGCTGGAATCTCTACTTTTATTTTTTTTTTTACGGAGAAATTGAAATTCAACATTCCTAAATCAACTAGTATGCAACTAGTATAAACCAGATGCATAGTCGAACAATTCACAATTCGTGTTAAAAATACCAGTTGCTTATATGGAAAATAGATGGAAGATGAGCTATGCAGTTAGTTAAAAAATGCTAACCAGTTGGAGTTTACATAATTAAGAATTAATATTTTCCTTGCTGGGGACCTTGCGCTGAATTTAGGTGCGTTTGTCAGTGTGTTGCTGCTTGCACTTTATTGCGCAGCCAATAAGTCTAATGCCACTTATTTAAGTAGCCTCGCCAGCAATACTTTGTGGAGTCACTAAATTCTAATTCTCCTACATGACTCCATACGTAAATGCATAAGGATTTAGAAACTCCCTTATAAGATTTTAGTTAGCTTCATTTTAGTGCGGCATGCCACACAAATGCTTGTGTTCACCCTACCACTCTAGACAACATCTTACTGCCACCGATTTATGTGTTTTTGTCACGCGCCAATTCGCTGGTATTTTTGTTGCATTTTTTGTTTTTATAGAAAATGAGCTCGAAACGGCAACAATTATAATGTAGTGCAGCAGAGACAAAAACTAAAGCATACATACGTACATATGTATGTCCGTACAAATTCCAATTAATTATGAACGACTTAGGAACCATTTCCATTATTGAATGATGTGACAATTATATTTTAAGGGGACGGGAGGAATTAATATCGAAAGGTCATGAATGAAACTATTTTAAATTAATTTTATTTACTTACATTTCTTGTTTTTTTTAAGTGAGAAAAATTCATGTAACTTTGTAAACAACTTTCTTCATTTGGAAGTTCAAAACAAAAACAATTTTCTCTTTTTCGGCGAGGGAAATGGGTGACGGGTCTCCTTCAGGCGTCAAAGGCACATAGAGGACCAGTATGGTAGTAAAATTTGAAAAATAGTACAGTAGTACCGTGAACTCGAAACAGAAGGTTGGCTCATAGCAGTTAGATAATTATCTCCTAAAATTTGTGGTTTTTGCGTCTTGATTGATTTGTTTTTCCAACAAATGGAGGGACCTACAAATAAAAACGGCAAGGATGTATTCTGTCTAAAAAAATTTTGATTTAAGAATCATATGTGACTTGTCATATCGTGCCCATTTGTTTATAATATCTAAACATATTGGTTTGTTTAGGCAAAAATTCTGAATGAAAACGATATCTTTCAAATTAAAAGGGCCATGTTTTTCTCGCAAACTCAGAATACGAAATAGTAACCAAATTTACCTAATGGTAAATTTTAATACCAAAGTAAATTTTGTTACCTCGACAGAATAGGCCTGTAAGACGCTTCTTTATTGTGATTAGTTATATTGTTCGGTAGCAGTGACTGTGAACTCTATTAGCTCATTCACTTAAGTTTCTGCCACATGGCAAAGACTATCCATAAAAGCGACTCCAAAATAGCGAACTCTGAATCCTCATGTTTTTCCATAAGGGAATTTTCCTTTAAGATTGCAATCACCTTTGAGATGCACTTTTTTTCCAGAGAATATGAGCCATTCGACCTTCTCCGGCCCCATTACGGTTACGTTTGTCTCGACTTACGACAGTTCACACCTTAATATAGCCTGCCTGAGAAAATATCACTTACGCCTACATTTCTATGGCCAGGGACCCCAAGCAGGGATAGTTTGCTCTGTACGATTCTAGAATTAATCGTGATCGAGCCCAGATTTATACAAAACTGTCTTACTACTACTGATTATTAATATATCTCTTCGTGAGCATTCGTTTTCAATCTGCTTAAGAGGAACACAATGATCTGGTCGCTTGAATGGGAGGGTTATATGAGAAAAAATCTACTTCCACTCAACCATCAAGTTTAAAAACATCTTTGTAAACTTCAATATTCCCAGGAATCAGTATCATAAAGTGGAATTGATTATACAAAGTAGACACGCATCGGTCTTGGCTGCTTGGTACAATAGTATAATTATTTAGGATTCTTGTGTGTCATGTTGGTTGACAACTCCACTATTTCTGTTCTCTTGAGCGAAGTGCCGAGAGCGATGTGATCTGATGTGCTGCCAAGCTTCATTTAAAGTCGTCCTTAGTGCACCACTAATATGTGCAACGCTGTCCTTTGAATCTTAACAAAAAATTATATGTTTTCTTCACCAATGCAGCCCATCATACTACTACATCATATAATAGTATGGTCTTGGATACGAAAATCCAGCGGCATAATCTGGGACTTAAGCCCTATTTTCACCCGATAACTCTATCTCTAAGTTTTACGCGAAGTGACTCCTAAAAAATTAGCATTAACACTCAAATTTAGGCCTGTTTAGAACTGGTGGACTAATCACCTGAATTTTTTTTTATTTACTGCCAAAGAGAACAAGTTTCACCTTATTAGAGTTAGCACTGAGTCCACAGTCATTTGACGAAGACGACAACTTGGGAAGTTTTCCCTTCAATAGATCACACAAGGTTTGTGAAAACTTGCCTCTTATGCATGCTATGATATGTCGTCGACGTAAGCACTAATCAATCTACCTCTCCATTCTATGGGTGAGAGAACAAACCGCCCTGAGGTGTGCCTTATTTTCTCCAATGCTAGCGGTCACTATTATCAATTGAAATAGCTGAATAGGGAAGTCCGCCAGTGGATTGTTTACACCAAACTCTTTTTACACGCTTTATATTATCTTCACTTGTATGTCAGTCCGTATGTCAGTATGTCAGTATGTCAGTATGTCTGTCTGTCAGTTTGTAACTTTTTAGCGGTGACGCGATCCCAATATGAAATATTTGAAATGCGAATCGTTACATACATCGTAGCGTTAACAAAATTAATCAGAGAACGTATAATAATCCATACTAATAATTATTATACGTTCTCTGATTAATTCAGAGAAAAAAAAATCAAAATAGAGTTAATTAGAAAAATATATAAAATAAATATAGTTTAAAAAAACTAAAAAAAACACGCTTTTAAAGAATATTAAACTAAAAAGTTAAAAATAAATATAGTTTAAAAAACTAAAAAAACACGCTTTTAAAGAATATTGTACTAAAAAGTTGAAAATAATTTTGAAAATAAACTTAAGACAATAGTATATAAAAAATACTTGTATAATTAAGAGAAAAGCGTGGGGCGCTCGATATATGGAAATTATGGTACAAAGCGCCCCACGCTTTTCTCTTAATTATACAAGTATTTTTTATATACTATTGTCCTAAGTTTATTTTCAAAATTATTTTCAACTTTTTAGTACAATATTCTTTAAAAGCGTGTTTTTTTAGTTTTTTAAACTATATTTATCTATTTCAGATTTAGCGGCAACTGATACTAAGTTATTGAAATCAGTGGAGTTTCGTTGACCTTTGCCTACATGCAAATGGAACATAATTAAAATTTAAACATTCCTCAAAAATTGTTTTGAGCCAGTAAGCGGATATCCCTAAACTAATTCGAAGCTGCGCAGGAAGAATTCAATCTAGAACAGGCTATTTCTAGTGGCTAAGAGTTCACACCGTACAGCTCTAGTGTAATTAATATATAAAAATTTTATTATAGTCTCTCCTTCCTTCACTGATATCAAATAAGGTATTCCTTTATTGAGAAACGAGTCTTCACACAAGGACTAGAATAAGACGAAATATCTCCTGTCATAAAACAAACAGTCATCGCAATCGTAGCTCCCACAAAACTGTCAACGGTCATAACTTTGAAGTCGCTGATAATTTCGTCTATCTTGGAGCCAGCATTAACACCAATAATAACGTCAGCATTGAAACTCAACACCAACATCAAGGTGAAGTTCACTCTTCGTGACCAAACCAAGTTCGATAAAAGTTTCTAACGCAGTACCCGACGTTAGAAGTAAAGGCAGAGGAATACTTTAACTCCGTTGGAAAGATCAAGTGGAGAAGGCTTTGGGTTCACTTGGTATCTCCCCAAATTCATGCTAGTAGAATCGCCTTTAAGTCCTTTACACACTATCACTACGAAGGGACAAACGTGCTCATTGTGATTCGACGGAGCATACTACAATAATTATTCACTGAGGCAATCTCTCTTGACCCATATTGCTGAGTAATTCTTCCATATTTATCGTAAAAGGTATACAAATATTTTAAATACCTCTCAGCAGAGTAGTTAGAAGTGCGTACTGCCATTTGGAAGACCGGGGCGTGAATCCAAAAATTACATATGTAGATACATATTTATATAAAATTAATTTAAATAAAAAATTAAGTTAACTATTCTTAATACAGTCGCCCTTCAAGCCCGAGTGTATTTCTGACATAAAATAAGGACTTCTCATAAAAATCGATCAGCCGATTGAAGGCGGCTTAGAAAGACATGTAGGTCCCTCCATTTGTTTGGGAAACATCACAATAATAACTACTCGTATCATAATATTTTCTTCTTTAAAAACCAATAGAAAATAAAAGAATCGAATGTAAGTAAGTGACGAAGCATTTTCTCCCTCATCAGCTCCTTGTCTTGTGTGAACCATCTGTTTCTTTTCAAAACAAAAATATTTCTCAATTAGACACGCTTCAAATGTGACACACAAATATAAAGCAAACTGTCAAAACATGAAATTGATCACAACCCATTGGGGATTTGTGGGCGTTTTAAGCAACAAAAAGGGGAGACCCAATACAGTTCTAGATACAAAAAGGAGTACAAAAGAATAAATATTTGTGTGAATGTTATAGAATCAATGAGTAATCGATTAAACATTGATTTGAACAATCAAAACATTACTAAGCAGAAATTAAACAAAAAAATGGCCGTTAAATACATAAATTAATGGTAAAGAATCAGTGGAAAGAGTGTGGGAGAAACATATACAAATAATACAAATGTTTGTATGTATGAGTAAGATTTTCATGTAGCAACTATTTATTACTGTTATTTATTTTGAAATCATAACAGACAAATTCAACTTATTTTCCTTTATTTGGCCACACAAAAAATACAACAAATTCGAAGTATCCTTTCACACACTTGCCGCAGCAGTTAATATTTTGTTTGTGTGTGGTTTCAACCCATTGTTTGTAGTTGTAACAATATTTACAAAGACTTAAGAAAAGTGAAGCTGTATCCCAAGGAATATTTATTATAATTAATGATGCACTCGTTGCTTATACAGGAACCTACAAACCACTCTCTCTCTCTCTCTCTCTTTCTAATGTATTTAGTACAAAAAGTCACTTTTTTGTAATGAATGAAAGGATTTTTCAACCACATTAGCTGTTGTCTTGTGGCTTTCTCTAGTTCTTTGCTTGCTTTTACCTTTCTTATTTTCAGTTTCTTTGGAACTCTCTTCTGCTTAATCCTTACTGTTTGCTACTGTAAATTAATTTCACGGCTGCTACCTGCAGCGGAGATCCTTGGTAAGCTGTTCGTGTGTGCGCATGCTATGTTATGTATGTATGTATTTATACCTTTCTTTGTTTGTCTCTTTTATGATTAATCACACTCGTTGATCGTCGAGATTAAATAAATGAGACAAATTTAAATTTGGTTTTCGTTAAATTGGTCATTTAAGAAAATTACGTGCGATTCGAGTTCTGATAAGCTTGATGGTAGCTAATAATCGATGTTTATGTATTCTTCAACATAATGAGAGAGATAAGATAACAGTTTTTTTTTGTACGGAAACATCCTGTACAGTTCATTTAGTTGATCTGTATTATACCATAAATAAAATATACGAAACAATTTAAAATAAAAATGTATCAATAAAATAGCAGACCCGACCGCTTTTTGTAATTTGATAAATTTTAATTCTAGATTCTATTGCAAATAATGATAAAAAAAACCTTGGTTAAACTGAAAAGTGAGTCTGAGAGATCGGAGGTGCTGGAATGGAAATTAAAATTGTGCCACAATCGGTTTCAAGACCGGAGCAAAGTCTTGTAGGACCCAGAGAGGTGAGGCAGTGACAGATGCCCAGAGTACACTGAAATTATGAAGGGAACACTTCTCCAGCCTGCTGAATAGCAGTGAAAATGAAACACCAGGAAATAATGAACCCGAAATTCCAATCGAAGACGATGGAAAAGACGTTTCGTTACCCGACTATGAACAAGTTCAAATAGCAATCGTCCACCTAAAAAACAACAAACCGGCTGGAGCTGACGGCCTACGGGAGAGCTATTCAAACGAGGCAGTGAAGAACTGATCAGGTGTATGCATCAGCTTCTTTGCAAAATATGGTCGGATGAAAGCATGCCCGACAGTTGGAACCTAAGTGCTCTGCCCAATCCACAAAAAAGGCGATCCCACAGTCCTCACCAATTACCGTGGAATAAGCCTTCTTAATATCGTTTTCGCAGCTATGTCTGAATTTTGTATTCCCGCAAAACTTATACGGCTGTGTAAACTGACCTTAAGCAGCACTAAAAGCTCCTTCAGGATCGGGAACTTAAGCTTTGTTCGTTGAGAGAGGACTTTACTTTTCAATTACCTTGAACCTGATGCCAAGAGTGATTCTGTTTTGTATTTCAAAGCTGATATACTTATAATGCTCGGTGTACCTCAACCGGTAAGCCGGGGGCTCCAACTGCATGGCTTTTCGAACTTCATCATAGTAAGGTAACGGAACTTTCTTTCCATTATTATCGATTGAAGGCTCGAGAGTTTCACTTTCAGTGCCATTCAGTAGGCTGGGAAATTGTTCCTCCCATAAACTCAGAATGTTTGGAAATCCGTTACCGGATTATCTTCTTGGTTCCTAAATATGATCCGTCGTCGAAACCTTCTGCGGGTCGCCACATATATATATGTGGATAGAACTTTCCGGCATTACTTACGTCGGCCAGCCGCTCCTGGCCTTCGTACTTATGCATTACGTGCTCTCAACTCATCTGTCTACATATGTCTAAATATGTTTTACTTCCCTCTTCAGGTCTCGATATCTATAACAGTATATTGCTTTTTACAGTAGTTGCAGGTTCCTCATTGTACCAGCTCTACTTCCGGCATTAGAGAACTTGAAATTCTGTTCCCCAGTTCCTTGTACCAAGTTGAGATGAACGCTCTCAGAGAAAAAGATTTCAAGTAGAGTAGAAAACTGAAAACCGTAAACATCCTCTCAATAGTGACAGGTGTTCTTTGTTGTTCGTTGGAAAATGCGTATCTTTATTGCGATAAGATAGTGATCTGAGTCTATGTGATTAGTACGGAACGTGGATCTATCAAGAAGAGTGGCTATATGTCATCCGTCTATCACAGGATAGATTTTTTGTTTCTGTTTGAAGTCTAACTTAGCTCGTTCCCAAGACGGAGTTTTTCTCACACACAACAAATCCAACACTAAATTCACACTCCTTTATATAGACCCTGTGGTAAATTTCAAAAGAACAAACCTTCTTATATTCTTATCAGGCTTAATTTTTACGAGCACATCAACCAACTAGACAGCGGCACCTTCCCAATTAAGGGACCGAACGGTGGGATCTCTCATCCGATACTTATATGTGATTTTTCATTGGAGCAGATCAATCTTAAATGGATGGATAATTTAATTAAATATCGAAGAAAGCAAAGTTATATATTAAAAAAAAAACATGTTATAAAATCAAAATTCGCACCAATAACAAACCTTCTCAATTACCATTATTTTATAATTTATCAGAAAAAAAATAAAAATAAATAAATAAACAGGTGCCCAAGCGGTTTTTTATCCAAAAATATTTTTTGCTTTTTGATTAATGTCCATTTAACATATTCTTCATAATTATAATCAACAACCAAAAAATTAATAAACTCTGGATTACACCAACTCCTTGGTGGTCCAATTTATCCATGTCATACATGCATCGGCACACTCACACTTTTCTGCATGATTGCCCGAACAAAACAGAGAAGCCAAAAAACGAAATGTCAAACAAAAGACGGACACACACACCGAGCTACCTGTGCAAGACGTTGAAAAGGCAGGGAAGACTCCTTCAAAAGAAAAAATTATTTATGTAATATATAAAGAAAAGGAAGCAACAAACCCACAGCGCTTGTCAAATGAAGCGATGAGCATAAAATACAAATTAAGAAAGTCATAGCCAGTGTGAGGACGTGGGAGCACCACAAAGAAAAAAAAGAAACAAAAAAGAAATTGAAGGAACTGATCGACTGAAAATTAGGAAGCAATCACACGTCCCCACCACATTGTGGATTTGCCTAATGAACCACCAAGAAATGTCACCAAAAATTATGAAGGGTCGCATGCCAAGACAACCCTACGCTCGCGAGTTTGTAACTAAACACACACACACACATAAATGCTTTGTTTAGTCACTGCTCGTTGGCGATCGCGAGGATCATTCATTCATATGTTGGCGTTCTACGCATTCAAATAATCCATTTTAATTATGCGCCACACGTTGCCACTTATTTGGCGGCAAGTTGTTGTGTGGTGATTGGACGTTTCTTGGTTTTGGGCAGCACCAGCTGTCGCTCGTTGACGGCTGCACTTTGACTTTTGAGTTGACGAACAGGAACACACACGAAATCTAGGCGTATGAATAGTGTAAGAGTCTTATTATGCGCTGAAATATTACTCACTCGTATTGGAGTAGGAGAGGAGAGGGGAGGGTATATATGTAGGAAGTGCTTCACATAAAATAGTTCTAGTTCCTGTAAGTTCCCCATGTGCATTGTTGATCTCATTTTAATTATCTGATTGATGGTTTGCATACAAAAATAGGATATAAAAGAGCGACAAAAGGAAAGTGAAAGGTTTCGAAAAGAAACTAGCGAGAAAATCAATGATTAAATTATGCTGAAGAAAGAGACAGATATAGAGACAAAGACAAAGACAAAGACAAAGACAAAGACAATGACAATGACAATGACAATGACAATGACAATGACAATGACAATGACAATGACAATGACAATGACAATGACAATGACAATGGCAATGACAATGACAATGACAATGACAATGACAATGACAATGACAATGACAATGACAATGACAATGACAATGACAATGACAATGACAATGACAATGACAATGACAATGACAATGACAATGACAATGACAATGACAATGACAATGGCAATGACAATGACAATGACAATGACAATGACAATGACAATGACAATGACAAAGACAAAGACAAAGACATAGACAAAGACAAAGACAAAGGCAAAGACAAAGACAAAGATCCGAGGCCCGAGACTCGAGACCCGAGACTCGAGACCCGACACTCGAGAGCTGAGATCCGAGACCCGAGCCCCAGACCCGAGACCCGAGACCCGAGACCCGACATAAGTGAAACAGGGAAAAAGCCTAGGCCTCGGTAACAAGTCGAGGTACATATATAGGCGTTATTCTGGTTTAGAGAACCATCAGTACGCCTCGAACGGTGTGTAGGCTAGACTAACAAGTTGTGATCCTCTACAAATCTTTTGTTGAGAAAACAGATCAGACTATCTCTAATTTGGTTTCCTAGTCACAGGGACAGAAAGGGGAACTGTAAAACTAATGAACTTACCAGATAAAGCGCGAGATTCTTCCTTACAAAGGATGAGTTGGTGCGCCGATGGCTGTGATCTCAACTTCATTTGTTCTAAATCCAAGGGATAAAGGCCAATATGAGAACAAAAATGTTCACATGCGACTACATTCTAAAAATGGAGGATAACTCTTTATTTCTAAGTATCTTGGCAGGATACTCCCTGACAGACAATATACTGAAAGCTCTACTTATGGATTAGAAGAATGATGAGGAGTGAAGACAGTTTCTTATCTACTGTGTACACGTATATTCATCACAGAGAAGAAATGGTTAGATAACGGGTAGCAAGATCAGAATATATGTATATGTCAGTTCACTAACAGGCTTTCTCTTTAACTAAAGTAGCAAAAAAGATTTAAGAATCAATTCTGGCATCAATTAAAAATATACGCATACCTTTAAGGATCTCATTCGAAAATAAGAAAAAATAAAACTCTTTTGGACTCTAAATTAATTATCTCTCCGTTCGCCAGAGTATTTTAAATTTTCAATACTCATCATTCTGTTGGCGCTGGCGTTCTTTTTTTAACCTACCAGCAGATGACACTGGCGCCCACTTAAGTGCCATCATATAGAATACACAGAGTGGCATATGTGTGACAGCAGTTGATTCTTTTCATACAAAATATTCATCAAGTGCCTTACATTGTGTGGAAAAAAACAGATGACCACACGTGTTGAACTCTTACACGAGCTAGTGCTGGATCTTCTTTTAGTGTTATGAAATGCGAAATAATGATGAAAGTGATATAAACTTTAAGGTAAACATGCACACAATGACGTGACATAATCGAGGTGTATAATGAGTTAGTCCTTTTTAACACTTTTTTTTTCCTATCTCTCGATCTTTGGATGATGGCTCAATTTTTGGTTGACTTCATGTAAACTTACCTTTGTTCAGTCAAGTGTTATATTGTAAATGTTTTTATGGCTGGCACTTATGAGTATCATATTTATACATATTTAAGTGATTCGCGAATCATAACACCTGATCTCGTGTGATTTACAGCCTGCTTCGGTGGTGGTCCTTGAATGATGATCTGAGTTTTTTACAAGTGTTTTACTGGAAAACAGTATATATTTTCTAAATTATCAGAAGTAAATTTTTTAGGAAATCTGCAGAAAGATCAGAGCGTTTCGTTTCGTTTCGTTATAAGATTTAAGAAATCACATTACAATAAATTAAATAAAAACTAAGAAAATATGGAAAAAGATTAAATAAAAACTATAAATAAAATAAAACAAAAAATAAAATAAAACAAAATAAAATAAAACACTGGAAAAATTAAAATAAATAAAAAACTAAACAAAACCAAATCAAATAAAATAAATCTACACTAAATTAAATAAAAAATAAATAAAACAAAATGATATAAGAATTAAAAAAATAAAAAATTTAACAAAATAAAATAACTTTAACTAAAATAATCTAAAATAAGTGAAATAAAATATAAAATAAAATCATACAAGGAAAATAGTACAGAAATTAAATAAAATAAAAAAAGGAAAGAAAAAGGAAAGGAATAAAATAACCTAATTTAATTAAAAAAATTAAAAAATTTAAAAAAACAGAAAAAAACTAAACAAAATAAAATTAAATAAACTAAAGTAAGAACATTAAATATATAAAACAAAATGAAAATTAAGTAAATTAAAATTAATTAAAACAAAACAAAAAAAATAATAAAATGTAAAAAAATATATAATTTAATTTTAAAAAATTTATAAACTAGAACATTAAATATAATAATATAAATTAAATTAAAACAAAAAAATTTGCGTAGTTAAAATAAATATAGCAAAATGAAATTAATTGAAATTGATTAATAATTAAAAAAATGGAAATAAAATAAAATATAGTAGACTAAAAAGAAATAATATAAAAATTAAATTAAATCAAAGGAAAGAAAATAATAAAATAATATAAAAAATTAAATAAAAAATAAAAGCAAACGATACGCAAGCAAATTAACTAATTTAAGATTATTTTAAAAAAAAATAAATTAAAAAAATGAATAAAACTTAGAAATACTAGAAATAAAATAGAGTAAAGTACTAAATTATATAAACAAAATCAAATAAAACATAGTAAGAGTAAGTGATATAATAAAAATTAAAATAAAATAAAATAAGATTAAGATCGTAAAAAGAACTTACACAAAACATAGGATAAAACAAAATAAAATGGAATGAATTAAAAAAGATGTAAGAAAAGAAAAACAAAATTAAAACACGAATATAAAGTATAAAAATATAATTTAAAAAAATTAGAAATTTTTTGACAAAAATAAAAAAGTAAGAAAATGAGATAAAAAAAAATTTCAAATCGTAGGGGGGTGCTTTTTCAATGTCAACTAGTCTCATATTGAGTGTTGACAGACAGCATTTAGTCCTCATGTCAACCAACCTTATCTCTATCAAATTACACTTGACCCTTTCTTTCTACATTTTTTACCATGATCCTGGCTGGCTGATCGGCATTCGTCATTGTCGCATGAATCACACGACGATTCACTTTCACTGACTAATTCTATGAGTTCATGACTGATTGTCAGTGCGAAGTAACGTGAAAGAAATGACTGTGATGTATGTTATTCTTATCTGGCCAATTATCGTTACCAGCGATCGCACAAATGCTCATTTGCTTAATGGACGGCGGATAAATAAAATCACTGAAAAAAAGTCTGTTCAATGGTATTGATGAAGACTAATTTCATTTATACGATTATGTTCTTGGGTTATTTTTTTTTTTTGTTTTTTATAAAATCTTTATAAATACTGGCTCGGACGACTCATGACGTAGTGACCGATTATTTGCTGACAATCACTCAATAAATGGGATAATTCATTGCTCATACACATATACCTACTTACTTCAAATAGCTCATCAATGAAAGCGAAAATATATTAAATAAGATCGTTTGTGATATACTCACTTCTGGTACGAACGAAGTTGCCTCAGCGACAGATTAATACATTTCTGTAATTATGGTAATTCGTCACAAAGTAGACGAGAGATTTTGATATTTCGATTAAGTTTAATTGGGGTTAATACCTCATTTTTTAACTCTTCTTTATCAGAACACTTTCAATGCACTTGATGAAATATTGATATATACCTATATATATTGGATGAGTGCATATGTTCGTGCCCGATTTCAAGTGCAAACTAAAATTGAAATTTTTTGAAGAAAGCGCTTTTATTAATCAATTATGTATTCGCCATCATGTTCGGCAATCCACTCCCAACGTTCAACCAATTTACGGATGCCTGATTCATAGAAATCGCGCGGTTTCTCGTTGAAAAAGGTGTCAAGGTGGTTTTTGACGTCTTCCACATTTTTAAATTTTTTTCCATTCAAATTGTTCTGCAGCGATCGAAACAAATGATAATCAGAAGGTGCAATGTCGGGTGAATATGGGGGATGCGGCATGATTTCCCAATTCATCTCCTTCAGTTTGGCCAGGGTCGGTTTTGCAACATGTGGCCTGGCGTTGTCATGATGGAAAAGAACTCCTTTGCGATTGGCCAAAATCGGACGTTTTTCATCAATTGCTTTCTTCAATTCGACCAATTGCTGACAATACTTGTTGGCAGTGATCGTTTCTCCAGCTGGCAAGAGCTCAAAATAGATCACGCCTCAGATATCCCACCAAATGCACAGCAGTACCTTCATCGGATGCAATCCACCTTTCGACATCGGTTCCGCCCCTTCGTGTGCCTGTTTCCATGTTCTTTTGCGTTGAACATTGTTGTACAGGACCCATTTTTCATCACCAGTCACGAGCCGATCCAAAAAAGGTTCGTTTTTGATCCGTCGAAGCAAAGAAATTGCTGTTGACATACGGTCCACTTTGTTATTTTCACTCAACTGATGTGGCACCCATGTATCGAGCTTCCAAGTGTACCCAACCTTTTTTAAACGACGAAACGCAGTTGATTTGTTGACGAGTTATTCGCAACTAAAGTCCTTAGAACATCGTCATCAAGCTCAGAAGGCCGTCCACTGCGAGGTTGATCTTCGAGGTTAAAATCTCCAGAACGAAATTTCGCGAACCATTTATTTACTGTGCGGAGTGCTGGAGCACGGTCCAAATAAACTTCGCGAATATCTTTAGTTGCAGCGCCCACTGTTTTTCCTTTGCGGAATTCGTATAACATAATATGACGCATATGATCTTTTTCGTTGTTCATCTTCCATGCGTCTTTTCACTAAGCAACTCAAATCAAAATGAAGTTATTTTATGCTTGATTTACAGTTCGGACTGTCACCTTTCCAACGATATATAATATGTATATATTTCTTTCACGAGCGCCACTCTCAAACGATTCGTACGGCATCCAGCGGAATCGGGCACGAACTTATGCACTCATCCAATATTTAACAACGAATTAAGAAGTTTTTAGTTAGCAACGTTCACCGCTTCTTCCGTGCTAGAGAGTCCAAGAGGCAAGTACTCGTTGAATATAAAAGATTGAGTCTAGTCTTTGAATTGTCCGATCCTCTTCCCGAAGAAAGAATAGTATTTCCCAAATATTCATTTTCATCTTTCTACGAGGTTAACAACTTTTGTATTGCCCTATATATTTCAACTCTCACCATTTCTGGTTCTACGCGCCGAAGTTAACCCATATTTTATCCGGCCAAGGGTTTTCGGCGACCTAACTCCGTTTCAGTCAACAGGTAATTCCGGTCTAAGTACGTCAACGGAGCATCAACTTCCAGTGGGGTTGCTTCAAACCCTAGTCCGAATTATTATTCCTGCTGCGTGTGCCAAAGACGACTCAACCATTATTCCACAGCAACCGGTACTATGGCTCAGGCCTTAAGACGCGCAAAGTTTGGACAACGCTTTTCGTGTCCCCATGCAGTCTGCGCCCCAAGCCTCTACGGCTGTTTCTTCATCACTTTGGCTAAACACAACCAGTCCAAGAAAGCTCCCCGCAGCACGACTCCCAACCATAGTAGATTTCATAAACCGGCAGCACGTGTCGATAGCTGCGTTACAAGGATCCAAACTGAACGGCCGCTCAGATCTTCTAAGTCCCGCACGACGCTAACTACCTCTTCGCATGACCCCTAAAACGAACTCATCTAACTCTCCTCTCGCTCTGGTCAGAACTCTTCGAAACAGCTTGTTTTCTGGACCTCGATGATTTAGACTAACTCGTCTGTTCCTAAGCGGAGTTGGTGAACCACTACTACTACTACAACAACAACAACAACAACAACAACAAACTACCCCAGAAATTTAGGGTATAGCTATCCGGTCATGCAATGTCCAACTCGAGATACTTAATATATACATTTCTCCTTTACTTGTCTAGTTACATACCGTCCTGCCTTATGTGCCCTACCCAGAGGGGAAAACCGAGTCAAACCGTTGAAAAAGTTCTGTTAGATGACCTCTATAATACACATAATACGTGTATAAACCAGTTTTGCTAGCTCCTTGACGAGACTAAGCTATAATAACAACAGGGAAAACAAACAACAACCCTATGTATATTACAATCACCTTTTTCCTAATGATAAAGTCGCTCTTTGGAGTACTCGTGTAGCATTCGTTTAACGATTGAATCAATGCAACAAAGATCGTAAAGGATAACGACTTCTTCTTTCTATGATAATGGCAACCTTGAAATCCCGTAAATAATCCCTTATGCAAGAACATTAATGATATTAAAGTGAATTCCTCTCTCGCCGGACCAAAACTATACTCTATAAGTCGCTCATAATTTGCATCCGGTTATATCATCCGGAAGCGGGAAGAATGTCGGCATCCAATGAATTGTCACTAGGAGTTTTCGAGTGGAAGGTTTTGCGGTAGATTGTAATGAATACCGCAGACGGTGGAAGTAGTTCAGAGAAAGAAGAGACAGCGACTGCGCTGGATAGCTCACTTTGTGCAAATGGAAGAAAGCATTCTAGCTTTGAAAGTATTCAATGCAATACTCGATGGTGGAAGACGAAACATCCACTTCGTTGGAAAGATCATGTGAAGAGCGACATGGCTTGACATGGAGAAAATTAAATTAAATCCCGAACCAACGTAGTTTTAGAAATCTTTCCTTCTCTGAGAATACTGATGTGGTATTTAAGTTGAATATGTATTACAATTCATTTTGACAATGAAGATGATGAATAATATTACAACAAAAAATTGTTTATTAATGTCAAATTCAAACGAATGAACAAGTTTAGGTTAGGTTAAGCTGACTGACCCACTGGGTCTCATATAGACGAAATACATCCAAGTGTTGCCAGGCATACTATATGCGACCAAGCTGTATTGCTACAATCCTTTTGTGTCTCCAGTATGAAGAACACTGCTGTTCTTTTCGCGAGCTCAAGTGGTCATTCTGGTCCCTTTGCGACAAGTGTGCACAGCCTTTGTCTTCCGAATGCCACACATTCCTTGCATTTTCTACATTTATTGTCCACATTCAAACCTACATATATTAAACACATGTGACGCCAGTGCTCTTTTTGTTAATAGTCCTATCAGCAGCCTCTTTACAGATAGCATAAACTTTATGAGTTTAATATTGTATGTTTTACACGTAGTTTTTTCGATTCTGCCGCCCTTAGCTTATTCCCAGATTCTATTCGCCTGGCGGAGTAGTTTTGCATCTTACTTCTGCTTCACTTCCTTGAATGGAGCTGGGAGGTTCGATGCTGCGTCCTGTTCTAAAAAGACACCCTCTTTAGTAAGTTTGTCAGCTGTCTCATGACCTTCAATGCCCGTGTGGCCTGGCACTCTTCTGTTTTTAGCCAGTACTTGAATCGCTTCTTTATGAAATTAGGGCCTTTATGGCTTCTTGATTATCCACCTAGAAGTGTATTCATATCCTTTGAAAGCCGGCACATTGCAGTATTCGGCTTGGTAGCTTATACGCCTTCCTTATCTCTAGTTGGGCGCAGTAAAGTGAAGCCCCCACACCTTCGATCGTTTTAGAACCATCTGTGAAAATATGAACAGCTTTTTCTGCATATTTCAGACCTTTGCTCCAGCCATTTACCTCTATTGTAGCTGTAAACAGCTTCCCGAAATTCAGACGCGGGATTACATAGTCTATTCGTACGCTCAGGGGTAACGCTATTCTACTGTGCCCTTAAGCCCTGACTTTCAGCTGCTTGGAAGCAAATAGCCTCGCAGCAGATAATGATGCTCTATTTTTAGCTACCAGGTTTGTTAGAGGAATGCTCAAAATGGCATGTAGCGCTACAGTTGGTGTTGTTCTGAGTGCCCCAGTGATGGTGATCATTGAGAGTCTGACTGGACTTTCCATCATATCCAGATATGTAATTTTATGCATATTTTGTGCATATTAAAGCTCCGTAGAAAAGTATTGGATTAGCAACAGCAATGAAGTTCCAGTAAGAGATAACAGGGAGAGACCCCAAGTACAGCCCAACATTGTTTTGTGTCCACATATATAGGGCTGCTGATGCCTTCTTTTCTCGCTTCTCCACACTGAGTTTCCACGACATCTTGCTGTCCCACACAGTTCCCAGATACTTAGTGTGGGCTTTAGCTGTAAAGTGTCCTCTCCCAGAATGGGTGAGTTTAATGCATTGCTATGATTTTTAATTAATAATTTTATAATTTTTTTATTTTATTCTTTTGAGGCATTTCTATCTAATTTGAATTCTTCTTGCTTAATACAATATGTTAACAATATCCTACCAATAGCTGACTAATACTTTGCATACAAGCAATGCAGCGAACATTATATTTATTTAGTTGGCAGCAAAAAGAAAAAAAGGTCACAACCAATTGTTTGCCGGTGGTCCAATTAGAAATAAACTTGTTAATTAGACTGCACCATTGAGATTTCGTGTACAATGTCTTTCAACGTTCTCAAATTAATTTTTTGTGCCACACTACACGTTGGAGACTAACAGACACCGGCAGAGCGGAGACTAGCGGGCAAGCGAGCGGACGACGGGAGTTAGACCACGCTGAGGGCTGCTCTCCAGGCCAGGCTTAGCAGTTTGTGGCTTGGCAATGATGTCCCAGTGCCGATGATCGATGCACTACAAGCGCTATAGACTTTTATTAAGCTGAATCGTAACTGTGTTTGTATGTACGAGTGTGTGTACAAATGTACCTATATGCAGTGTCTGTGACTGTGTTGGGCATAAGCTGGGAATGTCTTTCATTTATTTATTTGACTATGTTTCTTCTTCCTTATTCTTTGTTTGCTTCAAGCCAAGGCAAGGTAGTTTCCCAGGCGTATAAGCCAAACATGCAGACAAACTGAGAGACAAGCAAACATATTTACATACATGTCATACGTGGAGTGTGTGTTGTAGTTGTTGGTTTTTTTCTGGCTGCTTGGCTTGTGGTTGACTCATCTCATCAGTCACTTGGGTCACTTGAGCACACATGCAGCGCTACATACTCGTACATACATATAAACATTAAAATATAAAAGTATGCGCACCTTTGGGGAAAAATAAGCATGTGTATGTAAGTATACGTATATTTGTCGAATGCTGCAGGTGATATTATGAATAATTTTTTTTCGTTGAAATTCCTTGGAATTTTCGTCGCAGAACTAATGACGGTCATCAGCGGTTAAAGCGCTACTGTTTGCTGTTTTAGTTTATTGAATGGTTGTCGCACAAGGCACAGTGGCACTTGCTGCCGCCGCAAGGATTTCCATATGAACACGCCAAAGGAGACACATACATACATATGGATGTATAAACATACATACCCTCAGAAGGTCATACATATATGCGCATCTGACTTATTGACATTTTTAAACCTGGTGATAAAGGTGCTGCAGGGTATAAGAGTTTTGTTCGCTTAACGATTGTTTGTAAATATGTCCGCATAGGAAATACGAAAAGTGATGTTCTTCTGGATTAACAAAAAAAAAACCAGCTCTGCGATCAATTCTATATGCTGAGGATTGAATTACTAACTTTTCTCGTCTTTAGAATCGCGAGTAGTCTTATTCGTTCCTCCACGAAAATCGTTTTCGACCAGAAAAAGAAGTGAAAGTCATATGTTGGTATCAAAGTCGATGACCTTCTCTGCTTCAGAATTACCTCTAGATTGTAAAAAACCGTTAAAAATATTATTAAAACCTCACACCCAGTGCACAGTAAGCTACATACACGATGTGTCCCAAAAATAACCGAACTTTTTGGATATAAAATAGTAAAATACACATTATATTATCTTTGAAAGTTATTATTTATTCAAAATAGGTTCCATTTGACTCAACACAACGTTTGGAACGATCAACCAGCACATGCATAGATTTTTTTATGTCATTTATAGAAATGTTCTTCAGTACCTCGGTTACGGCTGCTTGAATAATAATAAACTTTTTTCATTAATTCGTATGTCTCAGCAAATTTTTTTTTCAAGTTTGACACAAAATTTTATATTTGCTCTTTGTTCCATTTTTTTTGGAACCATTAGCACACTTTTGGTTTTATTGAAATGGCTGTCACTTTTACATCTGTCATCCGACTTACATGAAGTTAGGTGCGTTTGAAAGAGAATGAATGTATCTTTTTAATGTTGCAAATTTTCAATAGATGGCGCTGTATGTTGTATGATTTAAATATAAAGTTCGGTTATTTTTGGGACACACTATGTATTAAGGCGCAGCCATTTTCAAGGTTCCGGATTTGTAAGTGAATCGAAGGTTAGTAGGGACCGTGGACAAGAGCAAATATCTCCTGTCATCAAACAAATAGTCATTATATTTGCTGCTTAGCTCCTACATCATAGTTGATAGCTTCAAAGTAGTACATATTTACGTATATCTTAGAATCAGCAGTGATTTAGAATCACTCTTGCCAACAGATGCTACTTTGGGCTGAGTAGGCAATTGAAAAGTAATGTCCTCTCTCGACGAACAAAAACCAAACTCTACAAATCGCTCATGATTTCAGTCCTGCTATATGCTGCAGAGACATGAACGATGAGAACATCTAATGAGTCAACGCTAAGGGTTTCCAAGAAAGGTTTTGTGGAAGATTTATGTTTCACGAAACATGCGACAGCGACATTGTCATACATTGGCGGCTGTTACAATACGTTAAATAGCTAATAGTGTTCGAATGCAGGAGAACCCTCTAGCTTTTTTTTTGTTAACGAACTCAGCATTACTCTCCTTTCGCCCAACCTACCCAATTCTCTGAATGTACTCGTTGCAGTACCCGGTGATGGAAACAGAGGAAGTGGAAGACCTCTACTCCGTGGGAAGATCAGGTTGGGAATAAGCTGGCTGCACTTGATATATCAATCAACGCCAAATGGCGAACAGAAGAAACGACTGTTATGCTGTTGTTAACTCGACTATAATCGCCTAAGCGGTGCCCAGGCCAGTGAAAGAGCAAAATAAGTTCAACATTTTCTCGAATAACCATTGTAGATGCTGACAAAATGGCATAAACGATATTGAAAACCTTCCTACTCTCTTTTCTTTGAGCCGGTAAGTAAGGACCACTGCAAACTTGAGTCACCTCACAAGACCAGCTTAATATCCTTACTTTGCGTACTTGGCCATGACATATCAATCATATATAATAAAGGCTGCTATATATATTTCTGGCTTAGGCAACACTAAGTGTTGCCAGGTGCAATCTGACATTTCCATTGGAAAGTTTGACATTTTTTACCATAACATCACTCAGAACGTTTTGTCATTTAATCGTGAATTGTTTTATTTACAGGGAATTAAAAAATTCATCTCGGCCAAAAAATGGAATTAACTCGTGAACATTTTCGTGCGATCATTTTTCATAACTTTCGGCGTGGATTATCACGACAAGAGTGCATCGATAAACTAAAATCTTTATATGGCTATGAAGCACCATCCTATAGCACTGTGAAAAACTGGTACAACAAATTCAATCGTGGCCGACGCTCGCTCAAAGACGAATTCCGTGAAGGTCGTCCAAAAACAGCCGTTGTGCCAGAAAACATCGATGCCGTACGTGAACTGATAATGCAAGACCGTCATGTAACATACCTTTAGATAGAGGCATGCCTATGCATTTCTCCCACCAGCATACATTCGATATTGCATGAACACCTGGCCGTAAAAAAGGTTTGTTCTCGTTGGATCCCGCACAATTTGACAATCGCTCAAAAAAAGGCTCGTGTGGATTGGTGTAAAAAACTGCTGAAAAAATACGATCGCGATGCTTCAAAATACGTTTATAAGATCGTCACAGGTGACGAATCATGGATTTATGCGTATGAGCCCGAAACAAAACAGCAATCGACCGTGTGGGTCTTCCAAGACGAACCAAATCCAACGAAAGTTGTTCGTGGAAGAAGCACTTCGAAGCAAATGGTCGCCTGTTTCTTCGGCAAAACTGGTCATGTGGCGATTGTTCCGCTTGAGCAGCGTAGGACGGTCAATTCTGAGTGGTACACCACCATTTGTTTGCCTGAAGTCTTCGGAGAAATTCGAAAAACGAACAAGAGAAGACGAATCATTGTGCACCATGACAATGCGAGCTCTCACACATCGGCTCAAACCAGCGCCTTTTTGACCGGCCAAAACGTCGAATTGATGGGTCATCCGCCTTGCAGCCCTGACTTGGCACCCAATGACTTCTTTTTATTCCCACACATCAAGAAAATAATGCGTGGTCAACGATTTTCGTCGCCAGAAGATGCTGTTGAAGCATTCAAAAACCATGTTCTGGAGGTGTCTCAATCGGAGTGGAAAAAGTGCTTCGAAAATTGGTTTGAACGCATGCAAAAGTGTATAAATCTTGATGGAGAATATTTTGAAAAACAATAAAACCATTTTCGTTGATAAATATTCGTATTTTCATTATTAGGCCAGAAATAAATATATATAGCAACCCTCGTATATGTTTTCTTACCGTACGTCCATCTAGCTCTGATCCATTATCGATTTGTTTCGATAATTTTCTTCAACAAGGTCTTGTGTTTTTGGTATTTTTAGTTCACATGCTGTCGGAAAAGATACTCTATTTTTTGGCAATATGCTTTTCCCTCAAGTTTTTTAAGTGCATTATCTTTAGGGACGTACAAATTCTGTCTGCAGACTAGCTTTACTGGTACTCGAGGTGACTAGCCGGAAAACCAAATTCAACTAAAACAAAATCAGAAAACTAATCTGAAGTCTAGATCGTATCTGGCCAGTTTGACCGTGATTTACCTCCCCACGAATAGTGTGCAAGGGGTGTTTCGAGCAAAACTCTGCTGTAATTAAGTAGCGTATAGGTGAGTATATTTATCCGGGTGGGTTCCAAACAATTATGCTGTACTGACTAAGAGCCCCAGGCCGACAATAATCTTCAGCTAGGTAGTACTGTATACTTCGAGGCACCACTGCTGCAGGTTAAAGAACAAGAATTATTTCATTGTCAAAGTTGGTTTTAACCGACCAACCTGCCAGTTGGCGTTCTCAGAAAGGGGCTAATCTGTTGATGTTCTTGTTATAACTTAGAAACTAATAACTCATACATATTAGCTTCTATGAACAAGTATTCTCGAGCGTCCGCAATAGCCGAGTGATTAGCATTGCGTACTGCCATTCTGAAGACCGGGGTTTGAGTACTGATTCGAACAACATTCAAAATTATAGAAAATAAATTTTTCTAACTGCGGCCGCCCCTCGGCAGGGATTGTCAAGCTGTCTGAGTGTATTTCGAACATGAAATAAAAGCTGCTCATAAAATTCCATCGGCCGTTCAGAGGTGGCTCAGAAAAAACGGTTTGTTGGAAAACATCACAACAAATTGGAGAAGGAGCCCGGCCGAAAATCACTTCAGCGGTTACAAAGTCCCAATTATATGTATGTTCCCGTGTGTTTAATTTTTACTTACCGCGCCGAGCGAACGTAGCTCTTCCTCATTCATTTTGTTTACTTAATTTCCCGAGAAATTTAATTAATTCATTTCTTGCGTATGTATAATTTGGTGAAAAATTACGCTCATTACGAATGAAATATTTCAACAACGACTGCACATACCTACACCAGGGATGCACATTAATTATCGTCGCTCATATGCAAGTATGCCATTGCTGTGAATTGAGTTTGGAGTTTTCACTGGAAAATTTGCTCTCAAATAGAGCGCTAAAAATTGACTTTTAAATTAATAAAATAGCTATAAAATAATTCACTTTTTTCTCAGCGCATACCACAATTCTCTAGAGCACATCTATTAAGTAGACGAGTATACACGTATACACATATGTACATACATAAATATGGCTATGTTTCTTATACATAAGCATATCTAAATTTATACCCACATAAGCAAGTGGCCAGAAATAAAAAGCCTGAAATATTTTTCCAACTTTTTTTCTCGCTATTTATACCTCAGCTTGTTCTACAATTTACTCTCATCGCTCATATGCGGACACTTACAAGCTTTACTCCATGTACTACTCAGCAATGCAACTGTTTTTTCTTCTTCTTCTTTTTTTCTGCAGCAGTTACTCTCACTGCTTTTGACTCCTTATCCGTTGCTTACATATTTTACGTATTCATCCTTCGTTGGTCGTCGACGTCGTCGTCGTCGTCGTCACTCAGCGACTGTGGCGATTGTGGCGCTTTTGGACCACCCAAGTTGCTGAGTTTTCTGCTAAATTGTTGTTGTTGTTGGCTGCTTGGCCTGTTGGAAGGTTGGCATTTAGCTTAAACGCCAATATACGAGCTCAAATGCTCCTATTAAACGGTGCAGTCGCCGTCGCTTCTTCTTTGCCAATTGTTGTCCGTCCAGCAATCGTTATTTAGTGGCGCAAGCGCAACTTGAGCCGCCTTTCACAGCTTGATGATGGTACATCGTTTGTAGCGCTTGCAATTCAATTTCATACCATTAGGAGTGGCGCAGCGCTTTAGTAAAATCTCTTAATTGTTAATTTTGTTCTGAATGCGATTAAGAACTCGGTGTTATATGTGTGTGTGTGTGTGAGATAGATATAAGAGCGTTCGAAAAATGTACCGCAGAAATATAAAGTTGCGTAACCCCAACCCTATGGGAAGGGAAAGCTAAAAGCACCAAGATCGAGTTCCCAAAAAATGTTCTACTTTTTCACGCTCGCGAGTCTTTTTAAAGGATTTTGAAAGACAGTGCAGATGAGTGAAAGCTTGAACTAAACTCTCAAGCGCTCACAGAAAAATTATACAATAGCTTAGACGTACTCGCAAGATCGCCTCCTTGGGAGCTTTGCATATGTCTTACTTTCCATTTTTTCTTGATAACACCCTGCCTCAACCAAAATCGACACCTCCATGAATCGATTTATCGAAGGAGAGATATGTGTATATAACTTAAAGTCGCAGCTCATTGGACTCAGATTCGAGGTTGTTCTGTAAGCCCAGGAGGTCTGCCTCTTTAAAAAAACAACAAAGTCTAACTAATTTAATCTACAAGGGCTAAAAAAGTAGAGCTATAGCGCTAAAATAGATAATATGGGAGATCCGTACTAACAATTTAGGTGGGGGACCGCGAAACGGAGACTTTCATTCATGTGAATTCCCCCTTTAAGCGCGAGGTAGGACAGGACGATTCTATCATCTCCCCAATAAGGAATATTCCTTCAAACTCAATGCAACTACAACCCCATCTTTCAAGCGGATATTAGATTTCTTTTCGACAGTCAAGGAGGCAATATATGGGTCGTAAACTCTGCTGCACCGATCTGGGCGCCGGGGACAAACGAGACGCAGATGAAGAAGCTATAGGACTGCCAAAACACCGCCCTCAGGACCGCGACAGAAAACCTCCTCATGTCGCCGGAGCATCACTTGCACAGCGAAGCAACTATGCTACGAGTTAAGGAGCATAATACTTTGCTGTGCAAGCAATTCCTATTGGGATGCTACCTCAGAGAACACCCCAATAGGCATCTTATAGAAGCCGAATCTCCACCTAGGCACATCAGAAAGGGAGTAATTGACCGCTTGAGAGGACGGCGTACAGACAAGCACTGAATGTCATTCACCAGGAGTCAATCAACACTTTGAAAGACTCCGTTCCCCTGAATTTCGTGCTCGGAGAAAAATCACCACCCATTGCAGACCACGAGCTCGAGCTGCAGTCCTACTTCGTGCGCTAAATCGACTAGTTTCACTACCGATTACTTTCCGACGTCAACCATTAAAAAAACGAAATTAAATATTCTGCTCAAACCCTTGCCTGAATTTCAATTTATCATTTCCATCCTTTTCAAACTTCATTTCACTTCATTTTTTCCGCGAATGAAATTTTCAAAATATTTTGACAGAAAACTGACAGATTATGGAATCACAGCGAACATCTTTAAGTGAGGTTCAATGTGCTTAATCATCATTACGGCTGTCAGTTGGTTGTCAAAACAATTCTGTTGGGGCAACTTGCTGAAGTGATTGGTTTAAGAGATCAAAATATTAAATAAATGAGAAAATATATAGGAAATGATAATAGAAAATTTATTTTTTTTATTTTAATTATTAATTTAATTGCCAAAAAAAAATTATATTTTACACTTTAATTAAATCTTGAGCCACAGTGAGGACCTACCTATATACAATCTGTCCACCAGCATATCTCTTGGTATAAAAAATGACTTCTGTAAAATAAGAAAAAAAATAAAAGCAAATTTCTCGTAGTGCCTTTCGCGTAACTCCTCACTTTCTCCCGCCCTTTCTCCTCCACCATTGAGCTCTTAATTGATGAATGACTGCAATATTTATCACATTTTCGCATGCGAACAATTACACGTTGTATGCAGACTGTAGCTACAATCAAAGCCCACCACTGCCAAAGCCACCACTACTTGTGAGCAGCAGAGAAGTTGAGCGTGGCGTGGGGTGCATGGAAAGTGCACAATAAAGCAAATGAGCCTCTTCATTGGCAACGCAACGCAGGCGCGCTGTCGCCTTTGGAGTAAGTCATTTAGTGAGCTCACATAAAACATGCGCCTGCGCAATTGCACTGGGCATTGTCGGCAGAGCCACAAACCAAAGGATCGGACCACACACGATGCAGCAAAAGTCATGGGCGTTCTTGTGGATGAAGCATAAGGGGGCAATGTATGTATCGTAGAGTTGCAGCAATAGCAACTGCAAAAGATGTAAGCCCAAAAGAGAGTAAGAGAGCGAGCACTGTAAGGTTCTTGTTGCTTGCAGCTGGTGGGTGCATTGGGCGATCAAGTTAGTGGTGTGTTGTTGCAGCAAAAAAAAATAAATTTTTTTTTTAGCAAATTGTGCTTTTAAGGTGCCCCTATGCCGTAATGACAACTACAACTACAACAACACAACAAAAACAATATTCACATGCAGAGTTAGCTTGAGGCAAACTGTGGAAACTCGCTGCTCGCTGAGCATGAAATTCGCACATAACTAAATGACTAAATCGCTTTTATTGCTTTCGTCGTTGCTGTTGTTATTGTTGTTGCTGCTGCTACAGAGTGGGCAGGCAGTGTTTTAGCAAATCAAGTCATAGACAAGACAATCGCATGGAAATGATTTTTATTTAGCTGGCATTAGGGAGTGAGGCGGCAGTATCTACATATGCATATATGCACATATTATATTTTACAAACCATATGTATATGTATGCATGGTGCCTCGAGCAGTACAGTCAGGTGACGAAGTAATAAAGCTGCAAAACTTATCATTCTCCTTTGGCCTTAGTGCGTGTGAAATGTCTTCTTTAGTGGAAAGTGGGCGTTAATAAACACTCGACACTTTTGATGCCGCAACCAAAGTTCATAAAACATATATGTATGTATATATTATATTGTGAAGATCAGTAAGTTTCCGGATATCGTTTTTTTTTCGAGCTATAATTGTGAACGATTTAAAGACCAAAAACTCATTCAATACCAACGATCAACCACCGTATTCATCGACTTTTTATGTTTCCAAAACTCAAGTTACCACTCCGTGGAACCCGTTTCGACTCGGTTGCGGCCGTAAAAAAAATATTCGCTGAGGGAACAGAAGTCGACTAATTTCAATAGCTGCTGCAAACCAGCCGGTTGACAGATCACGCTCATTTTTGGCTTATTAATTAAGGACAGTGCCGCCAACTTAACAAAAAAAAGTGTTGAAAAATATTCAGCGCGGGCAGTTTAAATGACAATATCCGTAAACTTCCCGGTCTTAATGATTTTTAATGTTTTCTTATCGGAATGTGCCGGGAAAGAAAAATATCAAAAAAGAAGGTATCCAAATTTAAAAGGGTTTTTAGATGGCGGCCGCAATAGACAAATTTACCAGTCCGCGCTGCCAAAATAGTGAAAATTGAGTTATTTTTTTAATTTTGTCAACCTCTCCTCATAAAAATCCTTGAGCCATTCAAAGGTCCCGTAGCTCCCTCCATTTTTTGGAAAAATATTAAGACTCACACCACAAAGTGGAGGAGGAACTTGGCTGAAACTCCCTTCAGGTTACTACTCGTACCCTCGCTCAAAGGTATATAAAAACAAGTAAGATAGACGAAGTTCGAGTGGAACCGAAAATTAGCTACTCGGCTGATAATATCAAAAATAAAACGTCTGTTATGTGGCAGATAGTTCAATTTCTGGACATGTGTCAACCGTTTCGGCAAAGCTGTGTCAGTCGTTTTGGCAGAGCTGTAGTCCCCATTAAAAATAATAAACCTAAAAAGTTTGGTTGAGTTCTGTTGGTAAATGCGTTTAATATACGATCTAGAGTCTAGGGTGGGATAAAAAGTAAAAAGTCCGTTATATGGAACAAAGGCGTAGTTATTATCCGTTTGCCTTAAGGCTCGACATGTGACCCAAAGAATGTTTCAATCAGTTATTTAGTGTACACTGATGGACGGATGGACGGACGGCCATTCCATGAGGTTTGTTATACATATATGTACATAACATCCATACATTATTTTATGTCGCTGGCTGAACAAGCTTAATATTACGATCTATGTACTTCGGCAGGGCCGAGTATAAAAGTATCTAACTTAGATAGGCTGTCGGCGGTGAGAAAAACTTTGGCACGAATGTATCCATAAGGTCGCCGATTGCATTAAAGGCCCCACTAACTGTTACTACTTGTTACCCTTGTTCAAAAGAAGTCACAAATTATAATTTGTTTGAGTTCACCATGCTTGCGACAGTGCGTTATTGTCGAGACTCTTAGTATATTTGCACTTCATCGTAATTGTTCCTAAGTTTTCACTGAATTCATATCAAATATGGAATCCTGAAGTGATTCCCTTAAAGCGGGAATTGGGCCTACCAAAGCCAAACGTTACAAGTCACTCAGGTTACCCTGGGAGTTTTCGAGAGAAAAGTTTTGCGAACGACCATAGACGATGGAAGGTTGAGCTGTGACATTCTTATAATTCAGCGAATGAAGAGACAGCTGCTACGCTGGCTAGGTCTTGTCGTTCTTATGAATGCAGCTTTGAAAGTATACAACAATACAGTACCCGCAGTTGGAAACAGAAGAAGCGGAAGGTCAGGTCGAGAGCGATCTGGCTTTACTTGGTATTTCCAATTGGCGCCAAAAAGTGAGGAGAAGAACTGAATGGCAGGCCATTTGATTTGTTGATTCGGCCAAAATCGCGTAACCGGTGCTCACGTCAATGAAGAAGAAAAAGATATGTTTCACAGGCAGAAGAGAACAAAAAATAATCGAAAAAGCGGCACAAATTAACAAAATGTGACAAAATCTGTGGGTATAAGAATATTCGAGATTATGATTTTTTTGAAAAGATAATATGAAATTTCGATCCACACTTCCGCAAAGATGATACTATCTAGTTTAGGATAGGTTGAATGTGCGAACGACGAAATCGTGATCTATTCAGAGACTAGGTACTCAAAACAATAACTTTATTAACAGTCTGGACCTATTTGTGGATGTTATAATCTTTAGCAAGTCATACAGCAAATGACTTTCGGTGCTCAGTGATCTGAAGTGTTTCATTTGTTCATCATTCTTCCCAGTGCCGATATGTTCAGGCTTAAAATTCACCTATATTGAACTTTTTCGTTTTTCCCAGCTGGTACAAGTACGTCGTATTTAAGTATACTTGTACATATTTATATGTATCTAATTTCATGTATCCCATCTCTCTACTAAATGCAACACTGCCGTGGTCAGAGTGCTCGAACACAGGGGTATCCCAGGCTATTGCACGGCAGACAAAGCAGCGATGGAACAGTTATCCATTAGCATAACGATAACAGGAGCTGTTTAATGGGGTCGCACCGAAAAATAATTGGTTATCCCTCTAAATATTTTTTCAGCAGCTGTCGGGACGAAGAAAAGGAACACTACATCTGTCACTGTCTTTGACATCTGCGCGACACAAATTCTTCGGGAAACACTTTTTTGACTTTCTCACTGAGCTAATCTCGTTGCTCTTAAATATAAGGCACAGGAAACGGTTCAAACATTTGAGAAGGTGAAGATAGAAGCCTCACAGCGGTATTAAATACAATGGGCCTACTGACCCAAAAACTCAACTCTCTATAGACACTCTACTACGATCCTTATAACAAATTTCGCGTTGAAAGATGCTGTAACTTAAATATTCTCCCGATCTTCGTTTGGGTGCACTGGACTGCATTTTTCAGCCTCCTGTCAAATTTTAAAAACTCTGTGCATACAAACTTTGCTTCCAGCTGTCTGCCTCTTTTGTAGCAGACATGCTTATCATCATCTTAACTACAGCCTTGGCCAAAAGTATTAGGCACCCCACTAAAATACAAGTATTCTCAAATGTGGCTATCAAAGTTACCACTTCTTTTTGTAAATGTACATGGGTGTTTAACTGTTGATTAAACGAATAAATTATGTAATATTAAAAGTCACAGCACTCTGGGTAAGCTAAACATAAAAATTGTAATTTTTAAGAAATTCATAAAATATTTTCGCATTTAAAATTTGAAAGTGAAAGTGTAAATTACATTTAGTGAAAAGTTACCAATCTTATAAAAACAGTTCATATTTACCGAAATGCCTAAAAAAAGTGAAATTAGTTACGATGATAGTGTTAGAATTCAAGTTCTAAGTGAAGAAGGTAAGTCTCAGGTTGAGATTGCCAATTTGGTGGGATGTTCGCGGTGCGCGGTCCAATGTGCTATCAGGCGATTTGTGGAGACGAAATCCCACAATAATCCCCAAATAATAAATAAACGAGAAGACCGAATACTTATACGCGAGTCTCACAAGGATCGCAAAAAATCTTCTTCTGCCCTTGCAGCTGCCCTTTCGGATGAATTTGGTAAACCAGTTAGTGCTCGAACAGCTAGAAGAAGACTTCTGGAAGCAGGTTTAAAAGGATGTAAAGCCTGAAAGAAGCCGTGGCTCTCAGAAAAAAATAGGAAAAATCGTTTGGAATGGGCTCGCCGATACCAACATTTCACGGAAGAAGATTGGTCGAATGTTCTGTGGTCTGACGAATCAAACTTCGAGGTAAGCTTAGTTAAGATCATCTTAAAGTATTATAGCTTCTTACCCAAGAGCAATTTTTAAGACATAATACAAATCTTATGAAAACATTATTTTTTCTTTTCTACAAATATTTAGAACACCTGGTGTGACGTTCGTGAGGCGACGGGCTTGGGAAGAATATCATCCAGATTGCGTGGTACTCACTGTTAAGCATGGAGGAGGCAGCATTATGATCTGGGGCTGCATGGCTGCTGATGGTGTCGGCGAAATGTTCGTTTGCGAGGGTCGCAGTACAGTCAAAAGTACATAAATGTATTAGAAGCTGTTCTTCTGCCCTCGTTAACGCGCATTTTCGGCGATACTAATTTAGACGAGGTTTAATTTCAGCAAGACAATGCTCCTTGCCACAAATCAGCGACTACGATGCGTTGGTTTAGAGATAACAACATTGTTTTGTTAGATTGGCATGCACAGTCTCCAAATCTTAATCCCATTGAGCACATGTGGGCTATTTTAAAACGCAAGATTAAGGAACACAGTGTAACATCAAAAACTGCCTTAAAGAATGCCTTAATTAACGAGTGGTACGCTATAAGTGCGGTCGAATGTGCAAAGCTTGTACGCAGCATGCCTAAGAGAATTGCTGCCGTTATTAAATCGAAGGGTGGACCTACTAAATATTAATGTTATTATCACTAATTCATTGTATTTTCACTGTTTTTTACTAATAAAACTTCATTACTTCACTTGTTAAAACCAAAAATTCAGTAATTAGTGGGGTGCCTAATACTTTTGGCCAAGGCTGTATATACTTAGAGCCACAATAAAGGATCGGTATATTAAGATACTTTGATGGGGCATCGAAATGGCCCATCTAGTAGTAACTCGCACCAAGGCAGCATGCCTACCTACACACCCACCTTACAACATAAAAATGTTGACAAAAAAATAAAAAAAACAATAAAGAACTTAATAACTTGTTTAATGGCAAAGCAATGGCACGAAATTGAATTTTAAGAATTATTATACTTATTTTATTTTTCGAAATCAAACTGATACAAAGAAACAAGTGTTGAGTATAATAAATAGAAACGATTTACCCATTCAAATTTATAGAAAAAGGATTTTATTTTTACGTACGTTTATATGACAGAATTTGAATGCTGCAGAGTTAGTGCAGAAGGAATTAAAGAGCAAAAAGATAAAGAGCAAACAAAAGAAAGAGCTGTGTAAATATATATATATAAATATATATATATTTATATTTAAAGTGAAGGATACTCATTCAGTACCAGTACTCACCGCCAACCGAAGGCAACTTGTCAGCGACTTCATTCTCCGACAGCAAGGCGTAATAAACAAATTTCACCGAAACGATGGCAAAGAAGTATTGAAGAGTGGTTTCATTTGTAAGGAAGTTTCTATATGTATGCAAGGATATCGTGGCAAGGATAACACTGCTAGGATTTGCTGCGGTGACTCGCTGTCTGGCGTATACAAAATGCATATACACATGTATGTATGTATGTATAAACCAGCAACAACAACTTCGCATAAAATTTCATATAAAAATGGAAGAGCACCAAAAAAGCGACTGTAAAATTTCAAATTAAAAACGTGATCTCGGCGCAAAAAGAAAAAGGCAACAAAAAGCTGAAGCGAAGTGTAGCAAAAAAAAACTTAAAAGAAAAAACACTGGAATAAAAATGTGTAAATTTGCTTTCATTTCTATTTTTTTTTTAATTTTTATTTTTAAAATATTTTCACGCTCGCCCTTTGTTTGAGCAGCCAGATTGGGTTCACAAAGCAAAGCGATTGCTGTGACATTGGCGCTATAAAATGGCAAGACAACCAACGAGAACAGCATGCTGGAAACAGGAAATAAAATATCAAAGCTACATTTGCAAAAACATACAAACAGTAACGACAGGATTGCGCATATCCTTGCAGTGTTATATACATTTGATAAAAATATATTTATATATTTGTATACATATATATGTAAAATAAAAAATAAACGAAGTATCGTCAATGAAAAATGGGACGGCAAGCGTAATTTGGCGCAGTTATCTCTCCATTCAGTCATTGCAGTAGCAGCGGCAACACTTGCTCTTTTGCATTTTACCAAATTATTGCCAGCCATTGTGACACTTTCCAACACTGCTCATGCTTTACATATCCCCTCTCCCTATGCACTTTGCTTTTGGTACAACCCCAAACTATTATCAGCTTTGTTATGGCGCGTGTTTATCTTCATTCGCACAGGCAGCGACTTTATAAACGAAAAGTTCATAAAAAAGTGTGAAAGAAATCAACAAAAAATTTTATTTTAACAAGGGTTGCTGTGCTGCATAACGGCATTTGTTGTTTTTTTTTTAACAAAATTGAATTATTTTGTGCAAATTTATACTACTTGTACATATGTATGTATGTATATGTACATAAGAGCATAGTTGGTTTGTGGGTGGCTACTTGATTGCTGGCTTCCTTGTTGTCGCTAACACGCTTGCATGATTTTTCTCTACAAAAAGTGTTTTCTTTCGTCACTTCGCTCAAGCTTAACCTTTGCATATGCTTCGCGCCCATTTTTGACATGGCGAGCCCTTTGGGGCTTACAAATATACTCCTATATATAAATATGTCTGCATTAGGCTGGTTGAAAAGAATTTTTATTTCTAAATTTGTTTTTTTATTTGAGCCTCAGAAAATAATATTAATTTTTTATTTACCACTTTCAATTGAAGGGGACAATCAAAGCAGTCCCTTTCATATATTATCTATATCTATAAATATAAAAATGAATGCCACTTTTCGTTGTGGTTTTATAACTCAAGAACGGGCTCACCTATCCAAACCAAAATTTTCGGGAAGTGGACCAGGGACTGACCTACTCAAAAAAATCTTATTTATGAATAGATTTATTTGAAATTCGGTACATAGGTGGCTCTTTGCTTAGTGGAGCGGGACTGGCCTATTCAAAAAGTCAGACTATCCCTCTCTCTGGGAAGTGGACCGATGTCAATGGTAAAACCAAAAATGTTGATTAATTTTTCATGCATTCAATGAGTATGTGGGACAGCGAAGCGTTGCAGGGTATAGCTAGTATAATATATAATATTTTATTATTTTTAGGAATTTATGTGGTAATTTCCTATGGAAAAGAATACAATACAAAACACGACCTATGTTCTGTTTACAACAAAAAGATTTCCGATACTTGCGATTTCTATGACATGGCTCGAGCATAGAAATCTTACTTTTATTCGTGTAAAGTGAAAGTATAAATCAAAACATAAGAGGTCAATTTTATATATTCAATCACATATTCAACACCTTTGTGATGGGGTTGAAATCCCAAGGAAGAGATTCCAAGTTCTGGGGAAGATTGTTCTATATCCGATGAATTTATTATTCAGTCTAACATTGTTATCCCAGGGCTTCTTTGTTTAAGGCTTTTGGTTTGGATAAAGTGGACATTTCTCTTCATAATTTACTCAAGAGGACAAGTTAGTCAATTTTACAAATTTGAAAGTTTGATGAATGCATTTAAGATCTCATACAACCCAGTATAGTAGTGAAGTTTCATAGATTTTTCAAAAAAAGCCTTATGTCGGTCATTCCTCAAAGAAATCTAAAAGAATTTGAAATTTGTTTTATTATTTTATAAATTAAAATATAAAGTCTCCCATTGGCGGCGATTTAAATATCGATCTAACAATACATCCTTATTTGTTCTATCTATGGGGTTGTAGAGGGCGAACAAATCACAGAACCTAAACATGTTGGCATTGGAAGAAGCTTAACTAGGGCGAAAAGCACATCCTAATTGAAACTTTGGGGCACATACTTTATTTAAAATTTATTTCGCTTTATACATTCCCATCCCAACTGGGTTTCAGAAAATTGTTATGTGAGTAAAGAGCGATATAAACAAAAGATACCTAGGAAGATGGATTATCTCAATGATGCAAAGTACTGCTGGACGCTCCGGAGAAATATTCCAAATGCCTCATATAAATGTAAGTAAAAGGAGTCTTATTAAGAAAAAGGCTTACGTATACTGCATACTCATGTAGACATAAACTCCGCATATAAAGTATATTTTTTAGCGACCTTAATGTACACATACATACATACATATGTATACAAAGCAAAGTAGCATTTATTCAGACATGTACTGCCAAGTGTGCTTTCTGCAATCGCCTGTTGACCGCCCTTAATTGAGGTACAATTTGCTCGGACTTTATTCACTTCTTTATTAGTTTTTTTTCTGTACTGTAACAATACCATTTTAAAATTGTACGACCTTTTGATGATGTCTTCTGCTGCTATTTTGTAGCTTTATGGAGCCGATTTTTTATTAATTTAATGGAAGTGAAATAAGGTATTGTAGCTGCAATAGTCGAGTGGTTAGCATTGTGTACTGCCATTCGGAAGAACGAGTCCTGGTCCTGGTCCGAGGAAACATCCAAAGAATATAGAAAATTTATTTAAATAAAAAGTTAAGTTAAATTTTTTGTAATTGGGGTTGCCCCTCCGCAGCGAGTTTCAATCTCTCCTAGTGTATTTCTGACAAGAAATAAAAGCTCCTCATATACCTAAAAAGTATCAGTCGTTCGGAGGCCGTTTAGTATAAACACTAGGGCCCGCCATTTGTTGGGAAAACATTAGCCCCACTTCACAAATTTGAGTAGAAACTTGTCCCAAGATTGCCAATATAATATAAGTTATTTAAAAAATTTCTCTGTATCTTGAGAATCGAATCATGTTGGACAGAGGCACTATCGTTCCCTTCTTGTTTAGTGCACGGAAAGAAGTGTACCGATTCCTAATCAGATTAAAATTTACCAAAATGACTTCCAGTCAAGAATTTAACCACATAAGGATTTTATTTCAGGATTATACAAAAAGTTGTCCTTAACCATAAGAACCACATAATCACTGTTCCCGTTTGGGCACTTATCCATGCACCGCTTTGCCGAAGAGAAACCCAATTAGCATATTTGCTACAAAGTTATATAGTAAGAAAAGGAAGCATTTAGGAGAAGCTCAGTATTCACTTATAACCCCTGTCAGTTATCCATTATATATACCTCATTATACAAGGAAACCAGAATACATACTCTTCAGAACCCTATAAAGTTGCCAGAACAATGAGTTTCGATGTAAAAAAAAATCTTTTATATTTATGGTCCTTGAAGTTATGTCTCCTCTGGTTAGAAAATCGCAGTGTAAATGATCCAGATTAGGTCATTTCTCATGATTGCAATTTTTCTTAGAATTTTCAAAATTAACGCCAAAATAACTAAAATATTATTTTGTCATAATTTTTCTGTTCATTTTTGCTGTTCTGAACTTGTCATTAAGAAGTCAGCTACACGAGCTGCCGAAATCCAAATAATACTAATAGTACTTGGTATTTGAAAAATGATTACAAGAGTCTCAAATGCAAGTTCAATGGAACTGACAGCATGCACTGACATCAGCTCCCAAGAAGAAAAAAATTAGCAAAAGTATACATGTTGCAGCTACATTGTGCTGTCGCTAATAAATGCACACTTCTTCGTTCATATTTGTTTTTTGTGACCACCAAACGGATATTTGTCATTTATCATCTGTGTAGTAGCCGTTGACCGTCAGGCGATCGACCGCTTGGGTGATCAGCTAATCCCGAAACGATCGAAGAACCACCGAAAGCCATCAATGTACACTAAAACTGCGTTGGTGGCACATTACAATCAAAGAACTCATCGACCCAAGTCGTTTTTATCACGTTCATAATATTTTGGCAAAACCTGACAAAAGTTCAGCGCAAGTGTAGAGCCCACCCCGCACCAACGCATACATTGCTCGCAAACCTACGTTGCTGCACTTTAATGATGTTTGCATTGACATTGCATCATATATCATAAGTGATTATTCACAAATGTGTGGGGTTATACATACGTGTATATATGTATATATGTGTGTGAGATTACACATAAATGACAGTGCTCACATTGAGAACATCATTTTCGCATATTTAGCTGATGGCATTATTTTGTTGGGCCATCACTCGGCCATCGGGCTCTGTCGCTTGTGTTTTGCCATGGCATTTTTCATTTGAAAATATTTTACATTTCATTAAATTAATGAATTCATTGCGCTTAATTCGCATTAAAATTGTTAGCTGATTTTTTGCTTATTAATTTTTGAAATCATTTTTTTTCTCATTATTATTTTTGTTTTGTTTTATAACATTCAGTATTAAATTTGAAATTTTTAGTGAACATGTCATTTGAGGACCACACGCGATGCGGGTAAATATTGTGTCGAATTTTAGAGGAGTGTAATTAATTATACTTCGAAATCTTGTGATATTGTGCATTCTTTATTACAAACACTTGAGTAATATATTGTATAATTAAATATATTTTTTTTAAGGCGAAATTTTGTAACAATGAGTTGGCGTTAAAAATCGATTCAACCTTTAACTAAATAATCGAAGGGAAAACTTCATCTTCCTTTCCTATGAATAATTCTAGTGTCTGGTCATAGTTAAAATGCATCCGTCCAACTCATTTTAATATAATTTCTGTAACCTGTCACTGTCAGAAATATGAGTCACCCTGGAAAGCAAAGGAGAAATAGTGGAACTAGTATTCAATATACATATTAAGATAATATCAGCTTGAACTCATGCCTGTCCAAATGCTTTCCATATCCACTACACAGGTAAACCATTTGTTAGACTCCTCCAATAACATTAAAAGAACTATGATATAAGAGCAGGCACATGAAAAGTCAATTCAATCGATTGATGTTCTTAAATAATCCCGATTCTAATCACACCGCCATGTAAAATGCAATGGAAAAAGACGAAATACGATAGGTCCTTGTGATATTTTTATTGAAGTCATATACAAGAGCCTCACAATAATTTCAACGACGGCCGCTTTAACTTTTCAATACCACCACTTTTGCAAGCTGATTTATCATTTGACTCCAAATACGCCTAATTTTCAGCGATAACACCGTCCGACACGATTTTTGACCCACGAAAAAATCAAACATTTTCGGAAACTAGAACCAAACAAAAAAAAAAGAATCCACGTTTTTGGCTGTTTTGATAGATCAGGTCGTTTATGGTTTTTAGGGGTGAAAACAACCCTTAAATGAAAAATGACAAAACCTCTTTTAAAAATTATTAATAATTTATTGAAATTGGTATCTGGGAGTATTTGGGGTCGCTCACTATGAATCTGATGCCATATTTTCACAATTCAAAATGGAGGATCCAATAAGGCGGTCAAAATTTTTTGAAAATGAATAATATTTGATAAAATTTGGTGATTTTTAGTGGGTCAAAAAAAAAGTTGATTTTTAGATGCTTTTTTAGGTCATTATTATGTTGAATTGTTTTTGGGTTTTAGTTTTTGGGGGACTGTTTCAGACCATATATTTTTTGGAAATAGTGAAAAAATTTCAATAGTTTGGACAGTAGAAGTTATATTTTTGTCGGACGGTCCAACCCCTTTCATTAGATAAAATTTTTTTCTTCATCTTTCTTTAAGAAAATTCTTACCTTCTTAATTTCGGCCGTAAAATATCAATCCAATAACGCTATATAGGTATTTACTCTTGATATTGTTTTCATTCTCAAGATACTCGATGATTATTACACCACACGCATCCAAAAAATATACAGAGGCCGTAACTTTACCAGCCATTTGAATGCGCTTTCGGTTGTTTTGGTTCGAGGTTCAACAGTTGATGTCTACTCAGAATTGATCGTTTCCGAAGTTAATTGAGAGAACTACGTTTCATCCACTGTGCGGTTCAGTACGTTTGAATGTCACCAAACACTGCTCACAATCATTTACACGATCTTGTTTTTGATCAAAGCTTCCAAAGCGCCCTATGACAATTTTTTCAAGACACAGTAGAAATGCGATTGAAACTTCTACGTAAATTCTTCATTAATTAAAAACTGTTGACTGAGCGTTTTGTCAAATGAGTGTACTTGAGAAATAATCGTATGAGAGATCATTCCGCTGTACTTTTCTAAGTAAGTACTCACATTATCTCTAACTTCCCACCGCACCCGACCTAAGTAAAATATAAAGTGACCGCTAGAAGCGTTAAAAATGGTCGACAAAAAAAGTATCTACGGAACCCCAACCAAGCCTTCAAAAATAAATACTCACAACCAGATCTATCAAGTTTTGATGGACGGGGAGCATATTTCTGGTGTCCTTGGCGTGTGTAGAAGCAAAAATACGCACCTTCCTCAGAGCAGCTAAGAACGCTCGTCAACAAACACAAAGAAGGTTCGACGTCTAAAACCTGCAAGCACAACAGACAACTGAACGGTTTCATACTCGACTTGCACTCATGCTCTCTGAGAGCACTCATCAGCAACCCGGTATACGGGAACTGTGGGACGGCATTTCAAGCTCCCTACGAATAGCTGCAAACGAGCTATTGGTTTTTGGAAAGGTCGAAAAAACAACTGGTATGATGAGGTTTTCCGAGCCGAATAATAAAAGGAAGAGGTTCCTCTGCGAAGCTATGTGAGTAAAAAAGAAGAAGAAGAACTCCAGTCAAAAATTTTTACAATGCGATTAGGCTTTCGCAAAACGTTAAATCTAACTTTTGTACCATCAAGGTTTCAGATAAGATGAATGTTTTTCGAATACCAGAGAATATATCATGAACTGCAGGGCTCTACAAAAACTTGTCTATTGTATGTCGCTCAATTAATTCTCTTCCTCGAGACCTCCGATCTGTCGAATCGAGAATCTAATATGCACCACACAACCTCCAAAATTTGTAACTTTCGGAAATTACGAAAATTTATGTAGCAATTGCATTACGCCCGCATTCTTCATGGCGCCCTCTCGTAAAAACATTAAAAAATTCATTATGCCTACTTTCAGGCGCATTAACGGACTCATTTCGACGCGACGCATGCAAAAATTGCATTTCTCATTTGGAGTTGCCGCGAAGTGTTGAAGAGTTACGGCAATAAGAGCAAACAAATTAATTGCTGAAATTCGCATCCAAAAAAAATGGGGAATTAACAACTGCAACAAAAGCAACAACAGCAACAGCACAATAGGTGTTGCATGCTTTGTGTACGCAAACAACAATAAAATGAAATGGTGTTGCAAGCATATTTGCATTCTTCGAATTTCGCGCTATTTTCGTAAATGCAATTTCACACTTTTGTGCAAAATTTTCATTTTTGAAATTTGTTTATTTGCTGTTGCTGCTGTTGTTGTTGTTGTTTTTTTTTGCGAATGTGTTTACTCATCAGCACATGAGCTTTGTTTATGCTACCAATTGCATTTTACTATTTACAATGATCGGCAAACACTGGTACATACACACACACACATATGCGTGTATGTATTGTAGATACACTCACGTACACACGAATGCCCGCAAAATGTACAATATTTTTACAAGGATAGTCAGTTGTTTTGAATTTGCAAGGTTGTTTATTTGCCGCAAATATGTATTGTTATATTTTTATAGCGGTTGACGTGTGTGTGTTTTTCTTTTGTTTGTGTGTGTGTGTGTGTGTGTGTTTGGGTGAGATTTTTGACGCTCTCACCAAAAATGCAAATTTGTTGGCGCAAAATTAATTTTAACGTTTATTTACAGAACCTAAATTTGTGTAGTTGCTCACATCATTGTCAACACGCTCACATACATACATATACCTACATAAGTATGCACACCAACAGACACATACGAGTATGATGACTAAAATTGTATGCATGAGTGTACTTAAAATTCAACTTGCGCTTGCAAAATGGCAAAAAATAACAGGAAATTCATTTTCATATTTGCGCATCGCATGAAAAATGCACTTCGCAATTCGCAATTTGAGGTGACATCGACAACTAAAACAAAAAAATCACAGAAAAAATAAATAAATTTTAACAAAATGTAAAAAGAGGTTATTTTATATTTACTTTTGTGTTAAAAAATTACAAAAATTATTTGAAATGAAATACAAATTTATTTTGGAATTCCATACACATTTCAAAACTTGTCTTATCTCTTCAGTTGCATGCATTGCTTTTTTTTTTTGTATAATTAAATGTAAAGGGTGTATTTTAGACGCGTGATTTTCAACGTTGCGTTGCCTTTTTTAGTAGACAGACTCACTCCGCAACAATGTTTTCAAATCGGACAAATTTATTACCAAAATAATAGTACGGTGCTCGCAAGAAAATTTTGTTCAGCGATGAAGTTCACTTTTGGTTGAATGGGTACGTTAATAAACAAAATTGCCGCTTTGAAATAACATCGTCAAATCTTCAAAAAGGTACTATTTGATCGGCTCTATGAGCAAAGGGAATCATTGGTCTACATTTCTTCAAAAAATTAAACCGGTCTAATGTTACTGTCAATGGAGTGACATGATTAATGACTTGTCCGTGCCTGAATTGGAGGATGTAGATGTGGACGACCCTAGGTTCCAACAAGATGGCTTTACTTGCCATAAAGCTAACGAAACAATGAATTTATTGAAGGAAACTTCTGGCGAGCCTTTTATTTATGGTTGAAAACCACGTGAAAAACACCTCTGCCAGTAAGCCGTCAGCGCCAACCGCTTTGTTGTTTTTTAGGCATGCAATCGCTATTCGCTCTTCGACATGGTCAGGTAGTGGAACGTCTGTTCCATCGTCATCGATTGAGATTTCGGGTTCACCATCTCCGGGTGTTTCATTTTCACTGCCATTCAACAGGCTGGAGAAATGTTCCCTCCATAAATTCAGTATACTCTGGGCATCCGTCACTAGATCACCCCTCTGGGTCCTACAAGAGTTTGCTCCGGTCTTGAAATCTTCCATAAGTCGAGCATTACCCTTGTCGGTCAGCTTCCCAAGCTCCTCATACTCACGTATTTCGGCCTCTTTTTTATTTTCCAGCAAATGCTTCTTGCTTCCCTCTTCATCTCTCGGTATATATCCCACCCCGCGCGCGTTGTGGTCGATCACTGGGTTGCGAGATAGGCAGTCTGTTTTCTGTCCACTGCAGTTCGTCATTCCACATCGTACCAGCTCTTTTTCTGACACTGCCGAAAACCAATTGTTTCCGTAGCGGCGGTACGTAGGGAGTTTGAGATACAGTTTCCGTACACCGAGTTGCTGATGAGTGCTCTCAGAAAGCAGGTGGGAAAGCCGATTTGAAAATCGTTCGTCAGTCTGTTGTGATTGCAGCTTTTCGGACGTTCTTTGATATACAGATTCGTGTGCGTATCTTCGTTGCGACAAGGTAGTAAGCCGAGTCGATGTTAAGACCTAGGCACGTCTAAAACACTGGATACATGTCTTCAGTCTATCACAACGGGATCGATCTGGTTGAGAGTTTTTCGATCTGGAGAGAGCCAAGTAGCTTGGTGAATTTTCTATGCTGGAATCTAGTACTACAGACAACCATATTTCGGGCCCCGGCGAAGCCGATCAGCCTCAACCCATGTGGGGATGTTTCGTCGTGGAAACTTAATTTCCTGACTGTTGTGCCGAAGATATCTTCTTTACTCACCCTGGCGTTGAAGTCGCCAAACACAATTTTCACATGGTGGCGGGGCAGAGCTGATAAGCATGTTCGAAGCGCTGATAAAAGCCATCCTTGGTCACATAGTCCTTCTTTTCCGTAGCGGCGTGGGCGCAAACCAACGATATGTTTTAAAAAATTTCGTCTTGATGCGGATTGTGGATGTGAATGCCAGTACTCGGCAACCCAGACTCTCTCCCACCGCAATTTACCGTTAAAATAAAGAATTTATCTCAGAAAGAACTGTTGTTCCGCAGGGGAGTGTATTGGGTCTAACACTGTATGTCTTATTTACCTCAGACATTTAAACGAACGAAAGCAAAAGTAGTCACCTCACAATTTACAGACAATTTTATGTCGGAGCAAGTGCCGATCCCGCCTTCAAAGAAGTGATCTGACAGACTTTAGAATAACAACGTTTATTTTGTTGTCCGTTACTACTTGAGGAGAAAATCTGCAATTCAATAGTTGTTAGGATTTTAAAACTTATTGTTAGAATTTATTTTGCTGATTCAATAAATATACTTATTTGTTGTTATAAAAAAAATGTATAATTATGGCTTAATCATGAAAAAATCTAAAACTCTTACGACTGTACTAATTCATAGAAAAAATTTCCTGTTTTCAAATGCTAACTCAATTGAAATTTGATTTGGATTATCCCTTATTTCAAAATTTTCAAAATTGTGATACTAACTTTCAGAATTAGACTTTTTCGATTTTTGTATTATCTAGGTTGATCTGATTCATTCTAAAGAAGAAAGCCAAAAATTTATAGAGTAAATGGCAGAAATAACCAAGGCAGCAACGAGAATTATGGCGTTACATGGGTTTCATAGCTTCAAAAAAAAAAAATCCATTTTTTATTGTCTTATAAGTTTCTATAACATCTCTGGGATTATCTAAAATTTTTAGGTCGATCTGAAAAGAAGTTTCGGAGATATAATATTGGGGAGATGCGCACTCAAAGATAGATAGGCTCAGCACTTTAAACGCATTATTTCCCGAAACTGTCAAACGTCCGCGAAAATACTCAACTGATCTTGTCGCAATTTTACACACTTCTTCGACATACAACTCAGGAGGAATTGTGCGAAAAACTTTTTTCAATGACGACTATTTAAAAAAAAAAATTTAGCAAATTTTACCAATACCCAAATTTCATATTTTCCCTTTGTTCAAATTACAGTTTATGGTATTAACTAAAACACGAATGATCCTGTCATGAGTTCTACTGTCAGAGCAGACACACCTTTTTCTTTTGACAATATCAAAAACTCATTTCCAAAAGTCAATTTTTAGGATTAAATAGTATGAATAAAATATTTAGTTTTTTATACACATAAAAAAAATTATTGAAATTAGTATTTTTCCCCCGAATAACCCATGATGTGAAAATAACGAAGAAGAAGATTGTTTTAATAGAAACAATTGTGTGATAATCCAATTGAAGTGGCTGATTTTGATTAAAAAATTTGCTATTTAAATTTTAAAAATAATAAAAATATTTTGAGCGTCACTTTTTTAACCGATAGTGACTATCTTTAAAACTATATTAAAAACTTGTCAGTAATTTGCGGTGTCCCACTTAAATAGAGCCCTTTTGAATAATTGTATATAATGCTATTCCTTTCTTCTAATCGATTCACATCCTTAATAAACAATTATATATTGCCAATTTGTAGTCCTTCATTTAAGGATTAAATATTAAGTGTCATATCTAAAAAAAACTCTAGGATTTTCCGAATACGATGAGTTTCAAAATCAATATTTATTTGTACATGCGTGTTTAGTGTACCATATTTCATGCTCTTAAATGCTTTTTTGCCGGATTTATGACTGCAAGGGGCTATATGATATACTACCCCGATTTTCATGATTTTCGGTGACAATGTTTATTTGTACACACGTGTGGCATACACATTCATGCTTTAGGTGGGTTTTCTGCGGGTTTATGAGGCAAAATCTCAAATCTAAAAATCTGTCATATATATATTTCAGTGGTCCGATCTGGCCGAATCCGAAAAATAATCATTTAGATATAACCACCAAGTGCACCGAGTTTGATTGAAACTCAAAAACCGAGGGACTAGTTTGCGTACCAACCAAACAAACTGATAACTAGACGAACATGACTAAATCAACTCAAGTCAACATTCTGATCATTTGGTAGGAATTTTGATGAGCCTATCTCCCTACTTGTGGTATTTATACACATCGAACCAGAGTGAAAAGCCATTTCATGTGCATCCTTAAATTTTAAGCCCGATATGCCGTGATCTGTAAAGAAAACTACGATATTTATGAAGGATTACTGTCCAGTAGGGTGTTTGAAATATATTTTACAGAGCATATAGGTTTTTACTCCTTTCGATGGGATTTAATTTTTCAACTAATGTGGTATAAAATTATTTCGACTCAGAGATACGGTTCTGGATCGGTCAAAGTCTAAAACAGCTGTTAAGGATCTAACCAATTGTCCTGATCGAGATCTCAGAAACAAATGAGTGAAAAGAGAATGATCAATGTCAACAGCCAGCTAAAATTAAAAGCTGTTGTAATTTAGTACTGAATAAGTGCGGATAACAACATAATTTACATTGAAGAAGTAAAGCAAATTCCATTAATAAGTTCTGTAAATTAAAATATATTTAAAATAGGTAATGGAAATAATAACTAAAGACAACATATAAAAGCATTATGAAGTTTATTTTAACTTGTATTTAATTTAATAAAAACCCTTTCAATAAAATTTTTTCGCACTAGAGTTGTATAACTACTTTTCGTTTCATTTATCATATGTTTAAAATATTCGAATATGTATATCTGTGAAGAAATGTTTAATTTGATTCTCATTAAAATATCAACTAATTATGCAATTAACGCAGCAAGTCTAATTTAAACAATAGAGAATTAAATCATCAGCACTGAAATTATTTTTCACAAATTCTGAGAGATTGGAAAAAAACATCACAAACAAATAACAAAAGCTGCTGTAATCAACAAATATAAATATAAACAGTTAATAAAGAAAATCGCTCAACGACTAATAATATCCGGTTAAGATTTGTTGACAACAATATGTAGCTTAATAAAGTATAGATATACTCGTATATAAAAAATTGCTCGCCATACTAGCAACGCGACAGCAACTACAAAATTAACAATTCGATCACAATAATTGTCAGTTCATAACATAATGTTGTGACACAACAATGATGGCGTTGATAACTTTTCAAATCCCACACAAATCAGGCGGTGAACAAACCAAAGGTCTGACGTTAAACGCTGAGCAACATGGCGAGGGCAAGGCAGAGCAACTACATATATGCGCATACAATAAATATATATAAAATATTTGTCTCTGATAAATACCCAATAGGGATAATAAATCGGAACAGTCTCTGTTTCAGTGGTTGTAAATAGAACGCTGTAATTGGTACTACTACATAACGTTATTACAGCACTTCATATCGTAGAATATATGTACCTATGTATTTAATATATTTTATTTTGAAAACATATCGGTTAAGTCGTCATACACTTTACAACTTTACAACAAATCTATATCACAACATATGATTTCAAATCTCATTACATTACATCGATTTATTATTTAAATCGCAGCACATCATATCATAACATATGGTCCCACATCACGTCATATAGTAATAAATCATTTGGAGTCACATCGTATGATATAATATCACATCATATAAAATCATATCATTTCATAACAAATCATATTTATTATGTTATCTCATATTTCATCAGATCATGTCATCTCATAGCATATCATGCATTGACTCATACGTCATGATAACATAACATATCACACCAAATCATATATTTTTACATTATATCAAATCATATCATGACATAACATATCAAATCACAACAGATGATATTATATTATATGAAATCAAATCATGTTATATCATATCGTGTCATATCATATCAAATTATATCAAATCATATGTGCATATCTTATCATTTCATATCTTGCCATATCATACACATAAAATCATATTATTATTATTATTATAATAAATATATAATATCAAATCATATCATGTCACATCATATCATATCGTATTAATCATATAATATCAAATCATATCATGTCACATCATATCATATCGTATTAATCATATAATATTAAATCATATCATGTCACATCACATCATGCCGTATCATATCGCAAAATATTAAATTATATCATATCACATCATATCATATCGTATCATATCATATAATATCAAATTATATCATATCACATCATATCATATCGTATCATATCATATAATATCAAATCATATCATGTCACATCATACCATATCGTATTAATCATATAATATCAAATCATATCATGTCACATCATATCATATCGTATCATGTAATATCATATCAAATCATATCAAATGTTAACATATCATATCATACAATGCATATCATATAATTTGAAATCGCGTCACCTCACATTACATCAAATAACATCGTACGAATATCAAATGGTATCATATAACATTATACCATATTATATCCCATCGTATCACATCATATTGTTCTAAATTTATTATAGCAAAAAATTAATGGCAAATAATCTCTTTTACTAAATATATTTATGTATATTAATTTTTCTTTTTCTTACTGGGTACATTCAATGGCATTTGTGTTCTGCGCCTCCATTGCAATATATTTACTTATACATACATATCTATGTACATATGTACGAGTATATTTATTTTCATATATTTATACACTCATTATTATGTACGTATTATCCACACATTGCTCATAATTTGTATCAATAATTATTATTGCCACTATTACACCATCATTACAGTAACAGCAGCAACAACAACAACAACAATAAAAATGATGGCGTCAACAGCGGCACGTAGCAAGAAATGTGGCTGACTGATTTCGATTTTATAGATTGGTGGCGCCACAGCTCAATCTATCAATACAAATGAACGCATATTCTCATACATATTTATTACAAAATCCATATACGAGTATATTGTACATACATACCTATACATATGTACATATATAAGCTATGCATAATAGAAAGAGCAAAATGTGCATTCCTTACGTTTCTCTAATAAAAAATGCAGCACAATACTTTAGTTATGATTGTAAATTGCCGAAAATTCTCATGACGTGCAACACTACAAATATATTTCTTTGCTTTTAAATATTCATAAATGCAATATATACATATCTACATATATGAAGTACTACATATGTATGTGTATGTATATGTATTTAACGTTTATTGACATATCCGTAGTGCATTATGAGAATTTTACAAAACTATAAAATCATTTAAATATCATGTTTATACATTTTTTGCGTTTGAGTGTTTACTCGCACATACTCGTACATACATACATATAAACATTAGCAGTGTCGATGGAGCGCCACTGAGCTGCAATGCGTGGGTGTGAATTTTTATCCTTCACGTCTACTTTCGCATTCTTTACAACACACTTTACAACAAGTCGTGTGCGGGCCATGTCATTGTGTTCGGAATTTGTCATAAAAATTTTGAATTGATTTTTAAAGTGTATAAGCTCTAGATCTGTGATAGAAACGATTGGATAGGATTGATGAGTCACTTATGAGAAATTTTTTATAAAGTTAAATCGTCTAAAGCTAAAAGACTTGAAATTCAGTATTATCAACAATATTTTGATAAGAATTCTTTCAATCTCGGCTAAGCAACAATAAATTTATAGGTATCGAAAATTTATATTTTATATATTTATAAAAGAATTTGTACTCGTGTATTTATAATCCAAGCTGGGGTTTTTTCGAAAACTAAAGCTATAAAATATTAATTTTAGTAAATTTTTACAGTATACGAGTATTTTTGAAATTATTAATTGGGGACTTAACTATTTAGACCAGTTAACCAGTTCCTTAGCTATAAATTAGCGAGAATTTTTATATAACGTGAAAGCTTATACATAGATTGGCGTTAGGCCTAAAAATAACCAGAACGAGGAAGTATAGGAACAGTTAAAAAGACATTATCACTCTTTATTTCTTTATAACTCTTTGTGCCTTTATATTTTCTACCTTAGATAGTCTATGTCTCGGAGAAATGTTCCAGGATTGCATAAACTACTGAGAGCAAAAAAAAAATAATTCAGACCCGGAGTTTCAACTATTTGAAGGATATAACCTTGAATAAATTTTAAAATTACTTCAAAGAAATGGTAATAACAAATTTATTGAGACAACTGGAAAGTTTCATACATATTTTTGATATACAGAAATATTTTGCAATCAAATAAAATCTAATTTTTCACGGTAACCAAAATTATTATTAAGCATTAAATGCTTCGCAAGAAATTAATGTCACTTCTCCTCTACTTCCTAGAGTAGTGAAAATGTATACATATATGTACTTTTCGAACTATACCATTTCATACCGGATTTTAGAAAATATAAAATTAACTTTCAAAAAAAAATAAACTTTTCGGAAAATATTCAATATTTATTTCAGAGAAGGTCATATACAGTGATGAACTAAAGTATTGGCACAGCAAGATAGTTTAACTTTAACACGTTTTTTTACCACTTATGAAAACATTTTTAATTCCGAAAAAAAAATGCTAGACAAAGGGACACATTTTCAAGTATTTTCACTTCAATTCATTTTATGTTAAATTAATACTAATTATAAATGAAAAAAGTACTAATTTTCACCAAACAAAAGTATTGGCACACTTAAGTTTCACTGGGCTATTTCGCTTTAATTTGATTGATCTAGCAACTTTTTTTCAAAAGTCTACATAAACAATTGCGTTTTTTTTTTTAAAAATCAAACCGCAAACATCATAATGCTTTCAATTATAGTGGACTTTGCGTAATTTTCAGAAAAATTAGTGGCAAAAAAAGTGAAGCTAACGTATCTCAGCGGAAAATAATTTTATAAGTGCATGAGCAGGGCAAATCATATGCAGAAAATAGTGAAATGATGGGCAGAAGCCGCTACACCATAAGAAGCATTGTGAAACGATTTGAGGGGGTTTCATCTTTACAAAACGCAACACGTACCGGCAGGATTAAGGGTTTAAATGACCACGAACGCTGCCAAAAAGTAAGAAAGGTAAAAAGAAACCAAAGATTATCTTCCACACAAATCGCAGCGGAAGTTAAGGAAGAGTTGGGAAAGGATATTCATCCGATAACGGTCCGGAGAGCATTGCATGAAGCTAACTTTCAATCTCGATAGCTTAATATCTCTATTAATTACCGCTTTCTAAGAAATCAATTTTTTCCAATATCAAGAAACAAAATTTTTCTCAGGTTATGATTTAGTTAACAAAAGTATCTTCTAAGAAAAATTAAAAAAAAAATAAGAGCTATATTGGTTCAAAAGATTTTTCAAAAAAAGGCAGGTTACCTTTCAAAATTGAATTTTGAAGCATTTTAGGGTTCTGACCGACAGATATTTTTTCAAAGTATTCGTCACTTCTATGATTACTGATGGTACTTCAGGGTATTTATGTATTTATTATATATTCCACTTAGGCAAATAATGCAGTGGGTTTTTTAGGGTACTTGACTGAAATCTCTATAATTTATAGCTACTAGTTGCGCAAGCAGAGCGCCATAATTGTATTCCTTCTTGGTTTTATGATCGAAATATATAATATAAAAGAATATAAATAATTAAGTTTTTCTCAAATAACCAATTTTAATAGAAATATGGCTCTTTCAGACAGGTCGCCTAATTGGTTGGATGGCAATAAAAATGAAGGACTAAGATATTTAGCAGAGAGCAGAAACTTTTTTTTATCCAGAAAATATTTTTTAAAACAAGAATTTTTTTAAATTATTATTTTATATTATTTTTACATCACCTTTTACCTTTTGGGTATTATAGAAAATTTTCTAGAAGTAGAAAGTAATACAGCGACAAATTTGCTAGGTTTTTATTTAATTTCTTTTGAATTTCTTTTTTTTTTTTTGGCAAAACAGCACGCCCGACTAAAGCCCTTAATTGCCACACTTCCTGTTTGGTTTCCAATTTGAAGAACATTGTTCTCTTATTTTAGCGAATTGAAGTTGGGTTTTTGGCTCTTTGTCACTTGCTGATTGAAAATACTCCCCAAGTATGAACAGCATCCGTTCCGTTGAGCCCCAGGCACATTACGTGCTCTATGGTCTGCGCAACTAGTAGACATGTTTTTTTATGCACATAACGCCCTGATCTGAAAGAACTCCATCTTAACCCAATTAAACGGTTATGTCGTTGCCTTCGATGCCCTTATGCCCTGGTATCCAATAAAGGTGGATTTTTATTTTCTACGCAAGTCTTTTGATTGCCTCTTTACATAGTGCGGTTATTAAGCGGCACGCAAAAAAAATTCCAATGGATTGAGGTCAATGCCATAAACCGATGGTAGCCAAATTCTATTCACATTCTTGTGATGGGCTATCTGCAGTAATCATCGCCAAGCGGATTGCCACATCTGAGAAGAACTATGGTTTCTAGATTGTATCGGTTATAAAGGGTTGTCCATTTCGCGGTTTCAAATGTAGGAGGCTGTATTTTGACCTTTGTCAAACTTGACTGGCTTACCAAATTCCTTTTCGCTGATTTTGGTTAAAAGTCGGGCATTAAGGGAAACTACAAAAAAAATGGTGATTTAAACGTGGACACTTTTCTAGCTTTAAGCGAGGATTATGGAAAATTTGATCGGTTACAGATATTGTTGGGCTTGTGCATCATCGTTTTGTCTGCTCTAGCTCAAATATCACTACTCCCAGTGAAAGTATAGCCGAAGACCCGAATGATTATATTTCTCGACGTTTTCAAGAGCTGAAACACTTTTACGATACATTATGGCGTATTTTACACTTGGGTTTACACCTTCATCCATTCAAAGTTTAGCTCATGCAACAACTGAAGCCAACTGACTATTCACAACGCCGTACATACGTCAACTGAATGCTTGAACAAGGTGCAGTGGACAGTGATTTTTTACTTGGTGGATGTGTAAATAAACAAAATTATCGCATTTGGATCTCCGATAATTCTCAAATAAACCTTACGAATATTACCTGTTGTGCTCTTTAGATAAATGAACAATCCTCCAAAACCCCACCCAAACGATATCGAAAGAAGAGTTTGGAAGCTTTCACTTGCATACATATTTGATATTAAACAAGGAACGACCAATTTCTAATGGATCCACAAGTTTTTCTTTTTGCTTTATGGCCATCATAGTAGCGGTATACGATTTACAAAATTTCTAGTGGAACATGATGGGCATGGTAAGATAAGTTCCTAGCTAATATCATAAACGTTTTTCGTCTAAACATTTATAGATCAATTCCAGAATATTGACTGATTGACTGCCTCAATTTAACTCAATCAGTTTCATTTTATTTTTGGACCCAATAACATATTTTATAAGATTATTTGCTCCGGCTAGATGAATTTCTTTACAAATATACATATATCATATGAGCCTACGATAACTGTTCAGTAGTCATTTTTATATAATATTATATAACACATACTTTTGAGCAATTTTAATGCTTTATATTATTAATGTATGAATGTCAATAATAAATATAAATTTTAGATTTTTTTTTATATATTAACCTCAAATTATTATTTTTTTGAAATGCAAACAAGTGTCACCTAAGTTTCATTCTTCGTGATAAACCCAAATATTTTTATTAAATAAGCAATTGCTTTATTTAATGTCATGCCAGCAACTGGATGCACTTATGTATATACATAAGTATGAATGTATGAATGTACATAACAACTATGTCATAAGTAAATGACTAAATAAAACGCCATTTTTAGTAGCCATTTTCCAACGAAAATTTCTAAAAATTTAAAAGTCATTCAACAGCAACAACAACAAAGCAGTTGAGTAATCAAGTGCAAGAGCGAGTTGTTGAGTGTAACTTCTATAGAAAATGCACTCAAAAGGGCTAAAGAATAAGAATGCAGACAAATGATGATTTTGGATAGTTGATTTAGTTTTAAATTTTAAATGTAATATACAAATGTATGATTATATATATATGTACATATGTATGTATGCATGTATATATGCATGTAAATGGTGAAGATTGATATTTATATGAAATTTTAAAGAACATTGTAAGAACATGCAGAAGGCCTAAACAAACATTGGTAAGAGGCTCAGTGCAGACTGTTGCAACTACATAACATTGCATCCACATGCATACGTACATACGATTATGTAGTATATTACACCATGCTGCAATACGCTATACAAACAACTGAGAATGTACAATAAAAGCCAAAGTCAACAGTTCACAATAATTCCGTCTTGAGTGCTGAGAACATTGATTTCTCAGCAAACTATCGATATTGATCTGTTCGTAAAATAATTATGTATGTATGTACATACATGTGTGTATACGCTGCGTGTATGTAAATATTTATATGTCACCGTGTGGCGCTAAGTCATTTAAATATTTTGAAATACTTGAATGCAGTCGCCGGTTGTTTTGTTTCGTACTTTTTTTTTCTTTTTTTCTTCATTGACTTTTCTCATTTTGCTTGTTGGCACCGAACTCCTCTGGCGGCAACAGTAACACTTCCTTCTATCCACTGTTTTCTGCCGATTTGTTTGTACGGGTTTTGTTTGACCTGCCAACATTGTTTGTCTTGTTAAAGAGGCGCTAATTTAACCCTTTTCAAACCAGTTGAGTTCTGATTCTAGGCAAATGACGAAAATTTTTAATGGAAGTGCGGGAGGGGGAGGGTGCGCAACGTGTAAATATTATTATACAAATTTAGGCATACAGTAATTTACAAATACTCGTAGATATGTTCGTATGTAGAAAGTGTGTATTACATTTATGCAAATATATTTAGGCATATGTTTACTTGTCCTCTATTGTCGTCGCTCAATGCAGCGTGTCAGCGGTGTTTGCTTGTTTGTTTTTTGCCTTTGTTTATCTGTTGGATATTTAACTTTGCTGTAAGTCGCTAATTACTCTCAATGAGGTGTTAATCAATTGTGTGGCAATTAATGCTAATTTCTGCTCATAATAAGTCTATGCAGTCGTACTACGTTGTGATCCGCACCACACCATACTGGATGCCTACATGCCTACATATGTAAGTATGTATGTACATATATGTATATATTGAGCTTCGACTTAAATTCATGATGATGATTGATGCCTAGCAAAGAATATAAATGGCTAAATGTGAAATAAAATACCTACAAACCATGAAGACTCACGTCGATAACTTGCAAGTAATTAAGGCGAGCTAAAGTGAGAAGGCGAACACCATGCGGTTATGAGTAGGGTTTGGGACCCACCACATGAAAAACAAAATCCAATGAAAAATTTAAATCAGCCACGGATGAGAGACCCCATTTTGGTAGGTGCCACTACCAGCTGGTTGATGTTCTCATAAAGTTAAAGGCTGACATCCCCGCCGTCCAAGAAGTGCGATGAACGGAACAGGGACGGAAGGAGGTGGCTCCTTGTGACATTTACTACAGCGGTCATATAAATGAGCGCAAATTTGGTGTCACATTCGTGGTGGAATTCACTTCGGTGGATGAAAGTCTCACCACAATTCGTATCAAAACGAAATTCTTTAACACCACGCTGATTTGCGCCCACGCCCCGACGGAAGAGAAGGATGACTTGACCAAAGATGTCTTTTACGAGCACCTCGAGCACACTTATAAGCGCTGTCCCCGCCACGACGTCAAAATTGTGCTTGTGTCGGAAAATTCAGCTCCCACGACGAAACATCCACAAACACAAGGAAGGTTCGACGTTGAAAAGCTGCAACAACAGACTGCGGTTTTCTACTCGACTTGCACACCTGCTCTCTGAGAGCACTCATCAGCAACCCGGTATAAGGGAACTGTGGGACGGTATTTCAAACTCCCTACGTACAGCTGCAAACGAAACTATTGGGTTTCGGAACGGTCGCAAAAACAGCTGCTGCGATGAGGACTGCCATGTCGTGGTGGAGAGAAAGCAGACTGCCTACCTCGCAACGTTGCGTTCGGCCACAACACGTACGGGGTGGGATAGATACCGAGAACTGAAGAGGGCAGCAAGTCGCATCTGCGGACAAAAAAAGAAAGAGGCCGAGATGCGTGAATATGAAGAGCTTGAGAAGCTGGCCGACAAGAGTAACGCTCGAAAATTCCACGAAAAGATACGGCGACTTACAGAAGGTTTCAAGACCGGAGCAAACTCTTGTAGGACCCAGGGAGGTGAGCTAGTGACAGGTGCCCAGAGTATACTGGATTTATGGAGGGAACACTTCTCCAGCCTGCTGAATGGTAGTGAAGAGGAAACACCCGGAGATGGTGAACCCGAAACTCCAATTGATGACGATGGAAAAGTTGCTCCATTACCCGACTATGAAAAAGTCAGAATAGCAATCGCCCACTTAAAAAACAACAAAGCGGCGGGGACCGATGGATTACGGGCCGATATATTTCAATACGGCGGTGGATAGCTGATCAGGTGCATGCATCAGCTTCTTTGCAAACTATGGACGGATGAAAGCATGCCCGACGATTGGAATTTAGAGAGGCATAATGACTTTGATCTCAAAATGGTAGAAAGCTATCGAGCAAAACGGGGCATAGTTGATATAAATTAGATAATTTTAACTACGGTAAATAAGGCCTTAAATTTAGTACAAAAATAATGGATTACTTTTTCTGGGCCAATATTTTTACTAAAATCTTAGTGGAAGATTTCTAGCTTTTGGGTGCGGAGAATTTATTAGTTAAAAAAGGTAAGAAATTTTATGACCTGCCTGATGGCGACTCTACAAATGTTCCAGAAACAAAGCCCAGCAAAGTATATGGCATTCGCGCGAGTAGACCATAACTTGTTGTATCACACTGTCTCTTTGTATTTTTCTATGTCTGTATGTTTATCAACGCATACTCTTATGCAATAGGAGCATAATTGAAAGCAATTAATTTCTTATTAAAAGATAAATTGGCTCTTTAAAATTTCATTTCCTAATCTACTATAACTTTTAATACTTGTTGTTTTTGTAAAATAAAAAAATCAACATCTTCAAGTGCATATGTTAGCTGCCACATTAAAGTGGCGGCAAGTTTGTTGTTGGCACTTTCATATACATATTTGCCAATAAATCAATTGACAAAGCGAATGGAACGGAAACAAGCGGCACGCCTAATTGCCCATTTAACAGCATGCTACGGAACGCTTTTATCGCCACACAAATAAATCTCAAAATTATCAACGCGTCCAAGCCAAGAAATTCATATGCGCGGAATACACTGATTTTGACATACTACATACTTATTAGTATTTATGTGGATATGCACAAATGGAAACATACATACATACATACATGCATACAAAGTGTGTACATATGTACAAAGCTTTGCATATACTCGTAAATATAGAACTTGCAACATGTGGCATAGTGCGAATAATAATGCATTAGCACATCAAAGCTATAATTGCTCTACATCTGTAGGAGCCGAACGCCTACCTTACCTATTCTACTTACGCATCTATATATTTATATGTAGATTGGTACTAAGGAGTAACCAAAGTTGGTGCGAGGCTTCGAATCAGGCAAATGAATTGTAGGAAAATATTTAATTATATTCTACCAGGTTCTGAATTACCCAAAAATCCTATCTAGGGTTGGACAAATAAAGTTAAAAAAATGTCATATTGAAATCGGTAACCAATTCCGATCAGTTAAAAATTCTCATAAGAAAATAATTCGGAGGCGTTGGAGAAAAAATGTTTTCTGATGTAGAGGTACATATTTATCGGTACTTTACGGCAAACAATACAGATAAACGATCTTTCACAATACCTCTCTTAAGAATTATAAACTAAACATTTAAAACCATAAAGGCAGTAAGTAGTCTGCTTTAGAGGCTTCAAAAAATGCATTTCTTCGACACATTTTAGAAGCTAGAGCAGTTTTAGTGGCCAAGCGTCGGGCAAGTTCGAATGCTCGGGCTGAACTTTGAAGCGCGTTTTCTCGAGTTTTCATTTTTACAAGTCTTAGAAAACGCTGCCGGTGATAGCAAAAAGAATATATGTCCGCTCGAAAAAAATCAAAGTGATCTTGCAATATTATATTATTCAGTATTAAATTATCTTCCATTTGAACTAAAAAAGTTTGACTAAAGTATGACTTAAATAATATTTTTTTTGCAACTGGAAGTCATTTTTTTTTTTCAAAAAAAATTTTTTTTTTTTACCTTACGTTTTTCCAACTTTCTTATAGAAGATAATCTCATAAAAGTGAAAAAAATTGGTTCGCCTATTTCAGATGCATCGCACGACTTCCATTACCGGCACCGTTTCACGAGTTCAAACTGCAGCAGCGTCAGAAAACTCTTCTCAACATGGGAAAATTCCAATATTTTTTGATACTAAAAATTGTTTTTTGAAGCTTAAATATAGTAAATTATTGTCTAAAAATTTCGTTGACCGCAATAATTTCCTTCTCTTTCAAAAAAAAAATTGCTGAAAAAATGGTTTTCAGTGATCTTCAGTGATCCATACACTGTCACTTCAAGGAAATTTCCAAGTATTGATGAGTGTAATTTTACACATAATCCCGAGTCCATTCGTCATTACCCTGTTTTTTTTACAAATGTCCCGGATTTTTCAAAATCGAAATATAAAAACAAGGTGGGGCTCAGAACCGCATTATGAGGACTCCAAAGGAGTAAAAAAGTTCAAGCTAAGTCGGATAACATATTTCTACACAAAAATTTCAGGTAGGTCGATTGATAAGTTTTTCTAAAATCTGAAACATTCTGAAGTCCGACTTATATAAACCAAAACTTTTTGCGTCAGTAATCTATGGAGTTTGCAACTCATAAAATAAGTAATCGAACTCAGGGGCATACTTATGAAGTGACGATGACATCATTTTAAAGCTAGGCTTGAGCCAGTAGAGTTCATAAAAGAAGGTGCACTAATTGGATAGAATGAAGTTTTCCTCAGACAAAAGGTAGAGTCCTTGGCAGTCATGACATGACATTCGGATTATCTAAATTCAGAAAACTACAAACAAATCTATTAGAAAAAGCAGAAGGAAGAGCTGCCTTCGTTCATGTCGAAGTCTTTATAACTTTCCTGATCATAAAACAATTTATGATAATTCGTTTTAGGATTAAATATTAATTCTCGTATCAGAAAAATTGGTTGGAAGGGACTGTATGACAAAGTTTTCCGATTTCCATGATTTTTAATCCAGAACCTCTCATCTGAACAAATCGGTTGCCCGTAAGATAGATTATATAGTTCTACGATTTTGATGATTCTCAGTGCCAATACCAAATTTTACGTTTTTAGGTGATTTTTTGACTGATTAATGTATGTATATATGATATAGTGGTTCATATATATGTAAGAGTGCATATGTGTATTAAATTGGGTTGAAATATCTCAAAAACAGAGGGGCTAGTTTACATACAAACAGACGGACAGACGAAAATGGCTAAATCAATTCATTGAGCTCGTCATTCGGATATAAATTTGACGGGTCTATCCTTCTCCTTCTGGTACATGTTCCTGAAAGGTATAATTAAAGGAGAATATCAGAGCGCCGGGATAACTCTATTTGAAGAGTGATTCATTTCGACGTTCCCCACCCTTTTAAAGAAAAAAACACGGAAAATTCAAATTTAATGTGAAATGTTTATTATCATTCGAAAGAGCATTCTTTGGCATTTATTTTTTGAAGTTATATGTTTCAAATTTTGGCCGCGCCAACGTCTCAGTTGGTTCATCCGTTGAGGTAAATTTTCGACTACTCGCTCGAACATTTTGATTGGTAACTGGAGAATGACACGCCTGATGTTTTGCTCCAAGGGCTGAATCGAAGCGGGATTATCCGCATAGACTTTAGACTTTTCATATCCCTAAAGGAAAAAGTCTAATGGTGTGATATCACACGATTTTGATGACCGATCGACTGGCCCAAATGATGAAATTATCTGCTCACCTAAGTGTTCTCTCAATAAATCCATTGATTGATGCGATGTGTGGGAAGTGGCGCCGCCTTGTGGAAACCAAATGTCGTAGGGATCACGAGCTTCAATTTAAGGCATCAAATAGTTGGTTATCATGGTGCGATATAGTCCGCTATTTACGGTTACGTTCTCACCGGCATCATTTTTGAAGAAATATTTATGAACCGATGAGTCCACCGACCCACAAATCACACTGAACCGTTGTTTTTTCCGGATAAAATGGTAGCTCTTGAATCTCTTCAGGTTGCTCCTCGTCCCAAATGCGGAAATTTTGCTTGTTTATATACCCATAGAGCCAGAAATAGGCCTCATCGTTGAACCAAATTCGGATCTTGGAACTTTTTAAAAGCCCATAGAGCGAAACGGTGTCGTTTGAGAAGGTCGAGCGACTTTAGTTAGAATTGCTGCGAACTTCACCGAATCGACTCCTCACAGTCTGCGTGTACACTCTCAGCCGCTATATTTTCTTCATCTTTGTTAAACCATATGCAATAAAAGAGACTGCGAATAGAGAAATTTAGTACTAATCATGGACCATGTTTTAAAATTGTCATAAAAAAACACGAATAAAAATTTTTCATTCCGGTCAATGATGGAGCTTTACTTCATTCTTACGCTTGTTCTATCTATCAACTTGACTATTCGACACATTTTCGAATGTGCGGATGGCGTAGCACTTATTTCTGACTGCTCGCCACACAAAATAGTCTACCGGAGTCAAATCGCAGCTGCAAGGTCAGTTGACATCGCCGTTTCATTCTCTTCAAATTTCGGAAACAAATAATCTTTGATCATGGCGCGGTACCGATCGGCATTAATGGTAAGCTCCATCCTCCTTTTCGAAGAAAAATTAATCAATAATCTCGTCGGTACGCATGCCGTTCCACCTAATCATTCGGGGAGTTTGCATTAGTTTCTCCATGGTTCCTGGCTAACTACAAATTTAATTTCCATTTCGGCTTCGAATGCTCAAATTATTCTAGACTTGTGAATCTCGCTCTAGTATCAAGTTTTCTAAGGTTAACTAACACTTGTAAACTCCATAGCAATTATCAATAAAGAAATGAAGAGTGGGTGGCAATTAATATCCTCCAAGTCTCCTGCTGGCATTAGTAAGTATTCAGTTCTTTTAAATAATCTCCGAATCCGCATCGGAAAAATTAAATTTAAATACTTCCGATTTTGGTAACATCCCTACTTCACAAGTAGACATACAAATGTACCTGCATAATAAAATTAATATTCATACATACATTCATATATACACGTATGTACATATGTATATGTATATGTAAAATCTCATAGCAGCGGCAATTTCTGCCGCATGTCAATATATTATAGCGCCTACCACGCTTTATGGCAGCTTTCCACACATTCAAATGCGAATGAAAAAAAAAACAAAAATAAAATTATAAAAAAATATTAAAAAGAAATTAAAAATTATGGATGAGAAGAAAAAACGAGAAAATTTTTGATGGCAACAAAGTGGTTTGCTGACTTGGCGAGTCCATTCGTTGGCAGCGCCACACAGCGCAATTAATACAACAAACTGTAAATATGCGCGACCACACAAATAACAACCAAAAACAACAAAACAAAACTTTGGCAAGCAACTGGTGGGGAACTGAGCTGATGGATTGCGGGGAAGAGGGCGAGGAGAGTAGTGAGCATTGGCCAAAACTCAACGCCAGCAAACGGCACGTTTTTGATGTGTGTAATTAAAAGTGTTGCACAAAGTCACCGAGCCACACGGCGGTCACACTGCCACAGGCAAGGAAGCGTCAAAGTAAAAATCAAAGCATCTGTCAGTTGGCGCGGACCCCTCTTTGCGATAAACCATTTCCCTCAACTCAACTCAACGCAGCTCTACTCAATAGCTCACACATGTGTCAATGCGCTTACTTGCCGGCAATTAAATATACATAAATATGTACTTAGATGTGCGTAGATAACATGCGTTGTATATGTTTGTGTGTGTGTGCGTTTGTGCATTATGATTACTGCCACGATTTAAGTCGATTCATTTATGCCGCGCTGCTGGCAAGTGAAATGCATATAAATCACTCCAGAGTGCGCCACTCGCACACAAACACCGTTAAGCATTGCCATGATCAGCATCGTGCGTCGATTGTGTGCTCCATTAAAGTATAAAAAAAAAAAAAACATAAAAAATACAATCAGAAAATCCTAGTGCAGTTGCCCTTCAAAACAACCACAACAACAGCAGTAGCGCTGCATCAATAGTTGTTGTAACCCCACTTGGCTTTATTTCATTTTAATTGCAGGCGACAAAAGAAGACGATCACAATTTAACTTGCAACAAATTCACTTTATACACTGTTGCATGCTACAAATACTTATATGAAGGGTATTTAGTTGCGTCTCATACATACCTATTATATATGTATGCTTATATGTACATATGTGTGTATGAATATGCTGAAAAGCACTCCCCAACGATCGGTTAATTTCATCGTTTCTATCTATCCTTCCACCGTCCATTTATTTCTATGTTCGTCTGTTCTCAAATATTGTTTTATCGTTTTTTTTTTTGGAGCATGCCACATGCCACATGCCACATTGTGATTTACATTTTCGAATGTGGCGCAATTAAATGCCGCCTGTCATCCACGGGAATTCCATCCAATTAGACGTGCGAAAATCGCTGATGAACTTCAATTGCGCCTTCAAAAAAAAAAAACAAAAAAAACACACACTTTGCATGGATGTGAATTATCGCTGGGAGTTGAGATCAAATCGTTTATGGGTGCAGTTGGAATAAAAAGAATTATATATACGTAATTTACGTCGGTAGTACATAGGCATTGAACATTTTTGAACAAAAAAAATTAAATTTAAATTTATGTATCGAACTCAGAAAGGAATCAGTCTCTTCATAGCTGGAAGTGTTTACACCAATTTTAAGATAGATAGAAGACTTCTATCAACAACAAAAAACAATTTTTTGTCTCAGTGCCTTAAGGGGGGAGACTCATGTAATTCGATATTCTGAAAGTATACTATGTTGAGCGTGTACTGACGAGCCGGAAAAAAAAAATCTCGAATATTTACAAAGTTATAGCTAATACAGTGGAGCGGACCGAAGTACGTATTGTACTGTACTGAAACTTTAAACGCGATTATCTCGAAACTACTTTTTGAAAAACTGCTCGTGTTGTAGCTCAAAAAATTATTGACCGATTTGTTTGAAATTTGATGAGGCTTTTCTCTACATTACTACCGGAAGGATAAACCTAAAACTTCAGGTATTTTTGATTGATTATTTATTTTTTTGGGGTCAAAAGGGTCAAAAAAATAGCTCAAAATCGTAACTCTTTTTTAAGGCTGATTTTATATTGGATTTTATCCTTTTCTTTTTAATTTTATAGGTTTATCCTTTCCGTTTATATGTCCTGAAAAAAAAAATTTTTTTTTTTGGTGTTTCAGATCAACGGTTGATGAGTGACAAATGGAGCAGTTTCGGACCTCGCGTTAGAGGCAGCCTACAAGACATCATGCTGAGCCACCATTTTGAATTAAAAAAAAAAAAAAATTTTTTTTGTAATCTTAAAATGTTAAATAAAGTTGTGTTAAAAGTTCTAAACAATTAAATTATTTTATCACTGTAAAAAAAAAATATTAAAAAATGACCGATTTCGAGGCATTTACATGAGTCTCCCCCCTTAAGAAGTAATTTATCTAAATTCGGGATATGTTCTATAAGCTATATTGGTTCTAAGACCTATATCGCTTCAAAAGATTCTTCGAAAATAGCGAAGCTACGTTCAAAATTTCCGTGATTTGAATTTTCTAAGCATTCCAGTATACTGATACAATTTTTAAACTATTTCTTCAAATTTCTCATTCAATTTCCTATAGATTATAAATCGTATTTAAAAGAACAGTACGCCTTATTGAAACAAATCTTAAATCCGATCGTCCGATGCAAAAATCCGACTTATGATCTCAATAAAAAAAATCTAAAATTGGCATTAATATACAAAGAAAAAAATATGAAAAATTTCATAACACATTCACTTCCAATGCAAGTAAATACTGAAATACCGTTGAGACTTTTTTAACGGTTCATGATAATGATAATAATAATGTATCGTTGCCACTAAATCATAATGTTCCAAGACACAATGTTTCTGTCGGAATTGAAGAATATTATTACAGTCCTAGGTCCAAAAAAAAAAAATTCCTGGATGTGATTATAGTACACCAAAACGCCAAACATTGCTTTCACTTTTCTTCCAAGATAGGATATAATCCATGATATAAAAATTGTAAAAAGTAGTTTCACACCAAACGTGTTTACTCATAATTTGTCGATATTGCCATTATAAGATATTCAACTCGAAGAATTTTTAATTACCCTTATGGATGTATTAGATTTTTTTTATTTTCTCGACTGTATGCGAAACGTCCGTGGTTTGGGTACCTGGTTATAAAGGCATCACAGAGAACTGCGTGACTAATAAACTTACCATATAGAGAACCTATATCTATAGAATATACCTATATCTATACATATATAATAGATATTCTGGCAAAGTATCTGTTAAGACTAACTTTCACCAGAAGGGCCTATAACAGATGGCACAGTGAAACCACTTGTAATGTGGTCAGACAATTCTGGTCACTGCTTGAAGTGACCAGAACTAAGCCTTTACTTCTTCTAAACATTACCACCATAAGCATAACAATCATGGTTCATGGGAGAAGAATATCCTTCACAGGACCAGCATAGGTATGAGAAGAGGCCAGTAGGCCTAAGTGCGCGTGAGTAGGTATGACCGTTAGATTATATTGTACTTAAAAATTATGAGAAATTTAATCAACTTAAACGACTTATAACGAAATTATGAAATTAATTAATTTGCACAACTTTGCAAACAATTATTGAAACAATATTGTCTACTTACAAAATTTCCTTGAAATATATATACTCGTATAGGGTGTTAGTGCTCAGCGTGGGTTGTTTGCTTGATTCTGACGAAGTTTTTCTCTCGGTAATTTCTATATCTATCATAGTTAGATCGATCCCTGTATTTTGTTTCAGGACGTCGTCTTCATCATCTAGTATTTCGATAACTTCATTACTGTCATCAATTACGGATGTAACACTGTTCTCATCGTCACCTGCATCGAAATGCTGTCCCACATCGAACGCTAGCATCGTCACCATCATAAGCATTGGTAGAGGCCTTTGGTGCTACAAATATTTATATGCCCAACACCATTATAATCATCACGGTTAACGTCGTAATGAGCATAATTAAATGCTCTATTAGTGTTGTTGCTATAATCAATAGCTCTGCATTACTTCTCTGACAAACTTTTGGAGGATCTTCACTAAGCAGTAAGGTTCTTCACCTTCAGCCGCCTTCTTTGGATGATGATTTGATGATATCTCGACATTCAGAACACCCACATTCAGTTCCTCAAACGAGATAATTCGTCTTCGGCTGACTTGACCGGATGTACAGCTACATCCATGGATTTGATTAAAGACAGTCTCCTCTTCTCTTTCTTTATGAACAAGACTTAAAGGCTGCAGATCTATATCCTCGACCCTTTCTCGACAACGTTCCAAAAGCTATAGAGCTGCTGCTAGATAGTCTTCATAGTGTGGTGTTGGATCATTATCACGATCTCTTTTATAAACTAAATTCAAGGCATCGTAATTAATTAATTGAGCTGTTGCTGTATCAACTTTAAAATTTCAAGTTTATTTCAAAATTATTTGCACTGAAGAAATAACGTTCGCTTCCTAAAACTCAAACTTAGCTGTTGATGTGATTAACTGAACTATGTCCTTTGATAGGGAAATTCGTTGAACCTGTTTATTTATTTGAATTGAGTAATGACTATCGCAGAATAACGAAGATGTTGTTGCATATGTGTGTATGCATATTTATGTATTTATGTTTGCAGGTAGGTATGTATGTTTGTAAGTACCTAAACAATTTCTCAAGAAAAAAGTCTGGAATTTTTCATTTATCTGGCATATGAATTTCTTCTTTATTATTTCTATAAATTAAAACATTAAAATTCTTAAATGAAATAAAATATATTTATTCATATTAAATTAATATATATAAAAGAAAATAAAATCAAATAACAATTTAAACATATTTAATGAAAAATAAATACAACAAAATAAAATAAAATATTAATTATAGCAACATGATATCCAACAGTTTAGTGTAAATTATTTTTTTGGTTTCATTCATATATATAATTTAATTTATTTTAATTTAATTTAGTTCAAGTTTATTTTATTTTATTTTACATTTTTATTCCATTGTATTTAGTTTTATATTATTTATTTATTTTATTTTTATTATCTCATTATATTTTGTTTCATTTTAAATTGTTTTTGTTTTTATTTTATTTTACATTATTTTATGCTCATTTATTTTAATAAATGATGCCGATTTTTTTCTATTTTTATTTTTATCATTTAGTTATTAATTTTATTTTTCTAAAAGTCTGCTATGAGCCAAATATTTAATTATAACTAAGTTTTCTCTTCAGCTTTATTTGCTGGGATGAGACTGGTGTAGTTTCCTTTTTGGCCACATCATTAGATTCGGCCCTCGGTGGAGTGCACAAGTCAATTATTTCTGTGTTTGGTTGCGTTTCTTTAGCAATAACAGCATCATCATCATCATCATCCAATAACTCAATTACGTCATTACTGCAAATAGTGTTTGCTTCGCATACGTAATCGAGAGAGATATCATAATCATCGTAATCATCGTGATCTTGATAACCAATACAATTAATACATTGGCCATCACCATTGCCCTCACCATCGCCATCCCCATAATGTTCGTCGTCGCTGTCCACCATATCTTGGTAAAAAATATCTCTCTCTGCCCTCCATTGCTCATAATGTAGTTCATCATCATCATGGTCGTAATTGAGAGGACGCTCTGCTGCTGAAGAAACACTCTGAGAGGTTGCGGGTTGTTGATTTTGGTAGAACTCCGATCTCTCTTCTTTCTCCAAGCACAATTTTTTCGATTTCTGCAAAGCTTCTTCTTTTTCTTGTTCTCGCTGGCGTTTCCATGCCTTTGTCAGTGCTTCTAAGTGCTTCTCACCCACTGTAATGCGTTTTGCTGGTCTATTCGATCGTAGCAATTTTTTACGAATCAAGTGTGTGCCGAATTTTGTTAGTGCTCCGTATTTAATTTCTGTTGTTGTATCCATTTTTGAATTTTTATACTTTTAATTTATTTTATTTTTCGAGTAAATAATTACAATTATCTTTAAGCTAAGCCTTCTCAAACGTAACTGTTGCAGCGAGTTAAATGCGGGCGAGTTTTATACCCTTTGCGCAGGCAGGCAAACCACATCTCCTAAGCAGGATCATTGTTAAATATGTAATTGATGTTCTCAAGGTCATTGAGTGTATGTATGTATGTAATCGTATGTATGTATGGCTGTGGGCGTGAATAAATAATAATAATTTTGAAAATAAAGAATGATCGTATAGCGTTACAGGATAATATTGGATGAGTGCATAAGTTCGTGCCCAATTCCGCTGGATGCCGTACGAATCGTTTGAGAGTGGCGCTCGTGAAAGAAATATATACATATTATATATCGTTGGAAAGGTGACAGTCCGAACTGTAAATCAAGCATAAAATAACTTCATTTTGATTTGAGTTGCTTAGTGAAAAGACGCATGGAAGATGAACAACGAAAAAGATCATATGCGTCATATTATGTTATACGAATTCCGCAAAGGAAAACCAGTGGGCGCTGCAACTAAAGATATTCGCGAAGTTTATTTGGACCGTGCTCCAGCACTCCGCACAGTAAAGAAATGGTTCGCGAAATTTCGTTCTGGAGATTTTAACCTCGAAGATCAACCTCGCAGTGGACGGCCTTCTGAGCTTGATGACGATGTTCTAAGGACTTTAGTTGCGAATAACTCACGTATTTCGACGGAAGAGGTTGCCAGTGAATTGAACGTCAACAAATCAACTGCGTTTCGTCGTTTAAAAAAGGTTGGGTACACTTTGAAGCTCGATACATGGGTGCCACATCGGTTGAGTGAAAAGAACAAAGTGGACCGTATGTCAACAGCAATTTCTTTGCTTCGACGGATCAAAAACGAACCTTTTTTGGATCGGCTCGTGACTGGTGATGAAAAATGGGTCCTGTACAACAATGTTCAACGCAAAAGAACATGGAAACAGGCACACGAAGGGGCGGAACCGATGTCGACAGGTGGATTGCATCCGATGAAGGTACTGCTGTGCATTTGGTGGGATATCCGAGGCGTGATCTATTTTGAGCTCTTGCCAGCTGGAGAAACGATCACTGCCAACAAGTATTGTCAGCAATTGGTCGAATTGAAGAAAGCAATTGATGAAAAACGTCCGATTTTGGCCAATCGCAAAGGAGTTCTTTTCCATCATGACAACGCCAGGCCACATGTTGCAAAACCGACCCTGGCCAAACTGAAGGAGATGAATTGGGAAATCATGCCGCATCCCCCATATTCACCCGACATTGCACCTTCTGATTATCATTTGTTTCGATCGCTGCAGAACAATTTGAATGGAAAAAAATTTAAAAATGTGGAAGACGTCAAAAACCACCTTGACACCTTTTTCAACGAGAAACCGCGCGATTTCTATGAATCAGGCATCCGTAAATTGGTTGAACGTTGGGAGTGGATTGCCGAACATGATGGCGAATACATAATTGATTAATAAAAGCGCTTTCTTCAAAAAATTTCAATTTTAGTTTGCACTTGAAATCGGGCACGAACTTATGCACTCATCCAATATTAACCCTTTTAAAAGCAATGTAGAAATTATGCATTGTTCTTGTAAGACAACAATACAGTGGAAAATTGCTTTGTATTAGTTGTCATAAAGAAACTGATGTGTTAATTGTTTCTTAAAACAGCAACTAATTTTTTTTTAGAAACTTAAATTTGACTTTTGTAATTTACGCTTACATTAGCACTGACAAAGGCATGATGATGATGAACTACATTATGAGCAATGGAGGGCAGAGAGAGATATTTTTTACCAAGATATGGTGGACAGCGACGATGAACATTATGGGGCTGGCGATGGTGATGGCCAATGTATTAATTGTATTGGTTATCAAGACCACGATGATTACGATGATTATGAAATCTCTCTCGATTACGTATGCGTAGCAAACACTATTTGCAGTAATGACGTAATTGAGTTATTGGATGATGATGATGACGATGCTGTTATTGCTAAAGAAACGCAACCAAACACAGAAATAATTGACTTGTGCACTCCACCGAGGGCCGAATCTAATGATGTGGCCAAAAAGGAAACTACACCAGTCTCATCCCAGCAAACAAAGCTGAAGAGAAAACTTAGTTATAATTAAATATTTGGCTTAAAATGATAAAAATAAAAATAGAAAAAAATCGGCATCATTTATTAAAATAGAATAATATAAAATAAAATAAAAACAAAAACAATTTAAAATGAAACAAAATATAATGAGATAATAAAAATAAAATAAATAAATAATATAAAACTAAATACAATGGAATAAAAATGTAAAATAAATTAAACTTGAACTAAATTATATTAAATTAAATTAAATTATATATATAAATGAAACCAAAAAAAAAAAATAATTTATACTAAATTGTTGGATATCATGTTGCTATAATTAATATTTTATTTTATTTTGTTGTATTTATTTTTCATTAAATATGTTTAAATTGTTATTTGATTTTATTTTCTTTTATATATATTAATTTAATATGAATAAATTTATTTTATTTCATTTAAGAATTTTAATGTTTTAATTTATAGAAATAATAAAGAAGAAATTCATATGCCAAATAACATAATGGAAAATTAAAAAGTTTTTCTTGAGAAATTTTTAATGTACTTACAAACATACATACCTTCCTGCAAACATAAATACATTAATGTGTATACACACGTACGCAATTAACATCTTCATTATTCTGCGATAGTCATTACGCAATTCACGGTTAACTTCAACGAATTTCCCTATTAAAGGACATAGTTCAGTTGATCACATCAACAGTTGAGTTTGAGAATTAAATTAATTACGATGCCTTGAATTTAGTTTATAAAAGAGATCGTGATAATGATCCAACACCACACTATGAAGACTATCTAGCAGCAGCTCTATAGTTTTTGAAACGTTGTCGAGAAAGGGACGAGGATGTAGATCTGCAGCCTTAAAGTCTTGTTTATAAAGAAAGGGAAGAGGAGACTGTCTTTAATCAAATAAATGGATGTGGCTGTACCTACGGTCAAGTCAGCAGAAGACGAAATGTCTCTTTTGAAGAACTGATAGTGGGTGTTCTGAATGTCGAGATATCATCAAATCATCATCCAAAGAAGGCGGCTGAAGATGAAGAACCTTACTGCTTAGTGAAGATCCTCCAAAAATGTGTCAGAGAAGTATTGCAGAGCTATTGATTATAGCAACAACACTAATAGAACACTTAATTATGCTCATTACGACGTTAACTGTGATGATTATAATGGTGTTGGGGATATAAATATTTGTAGCACCAAGGGACTCTACCAATGCTTATGATGGTGACGATGATAGTGTTCGATGTTGGACAGTATTTCGATGCAGGTGACGATGAGAACAGTGATACATCCATAATTGATGACAATAATGGAGTTATCGACATACTGAATGATAAGGACAACGACGATGGAAAAAATACATAGAAATCGATCTATGTATATAATCTAACTATGGTAACAGATAATAAAACTACCGAAAGCAAAACTTCGCCAAAACCAACCAAACAACCCACGCTGCTAAGAAAAATTACTTTTATTTGAATATTTCTTTAATAATATAAATAATTATTATTAAATTACTCAAGTCTTTTCTTTTTTTAACTAAGTAGAAAAACCTTATTTCCGGTAAAATCAAGCTAATGATTATGATAAAATAATTTAAAAAGTTTTCAAAATTCTTGGATTTGATTGAGAAACGGGAGGGGGTTTAAACTGAATGCTGATCATTTGTGGGTTAATTAATATATGGAGGACTTTTAAAAGTAATTTGTTTTTCAGCGAATACAAATTTTCTTTTAAATCTTTAATAAAAAAAATTTTATTTGAAATAAAATAATGGGGCGTAGTCAAGCTTCCACGTGTGTAGTGAAAACGGCGGGACTATACTCAATTCCTACTCTGGCGTCCAGTTCGTGCTACTTCGTAACGTGAGCAACCCTTGTGCAAGCTGTGGTAGCTCAACCCTGTGGAGCCTTGGAACAGTTAAAATAGAGGAATCTTCATTGAAGTCACCAGAGTGACTTATTCCGTTTAAGGGTTCGCTAAAGTCTAAATGCAGCGCAGGTTAACCAGAGGTGCGGCTGCAAGCGGGCGCCGGTCTTGAGGTTGTGCGCTGGGTTTAAGACCCACCACGTACAAACCATCTCCAATAAAAATGTTAATAATGCCTCGGACAAGAGACCCCCTTCTGATTACGATTTCCGCACATATTTTAAGGATCCCGATTTTAGGGTATGCACCCGGAACGTCCGGTCCCTTAATTGGGAAGATGCCGCTGCCCAGTAAGTTGGTGTCAACGATGGATTTTGGAAAGGTCGCAAAACCAGCTGGTACGATGACTGTTTACCTCGCAACGCTGTGATCGACCACTACACGGGCGGAAAGGAATCTTCTTCTTTTTTATTGGCGTTGACACTGCTTATGCGATTATAGTCGAATCAATATAAGCACATCATTAATCTCTTATTTTCGCTGTTTGGCGCCAGTTGGAAATACCAAGGGAACCCAGGTCACTCTCCACCTGATCCTTCCAACGGAGTGGAGGTCTTTCTCTTCCTCTGCTTCCACCAGCGGGTATTGCATCGAATACTTTTAAAGCTGTCTCTTCATTCGCTGAACTATGTCGATATAATCGTTTAACTCGTACAGTTTATCGTTCCATCGTCTGCGGTATTCGCCGTAGCCAATGCGCAAACTTTTCTCTCGAAGACTCCTAGAGCCGACTCATCAGATGTGTGCCATATAGTAGGACCGGTATGATGAGCGACTTGTAGAGTTTGGTTTTCGTTTGCCGAGAGAGGACTTTACTTTTCAATTGCCTACTCAGCTCAATATATTACCTGTTTGCAAGAGGGATTCTGCGTTGGATTTCAAGACTGACGTTATTATTGGTGTTAATGCTGCTCCCTAGATAGACGAAATTAGCTACGACCTCGAAGTTATGAGTGTCAACAGTGACGTGGGAGCCGAGTCGCGAATGCGATGACTGTTTGTCGATATCATCGGCGTACAGTAATTGTCACAGACTGTGGGATCGCAGAGCACACTTAGGTTCCAATCGTCGGGCATGCTTTCATCCGACCATATTTTGCAAAGAAGCTGATTCATGCACCTGATCAGGTCTTCACCGCCGTATTTGAATAGCTCGGCCGGTAACCCATCGGTCCCTGCCGCTTTGTTGTTTTTTAATCGGGCGATCGCTATTCGGACTTCTTCATAGTCGGGTAATGGAACAACTTTTCCATCGTCATCAATTGGAGTTTCGGGTTCACCTTCTCCGGGTGTTTCATTTTCACAGCAGGTTGGAGAAGTGTTGCATCCATAGATTCAGTATACTCTGGGCATCCGTCATTAGCTTACCGCTCTGGGTCTTACAAGAGCCGAAAGGAATAGAAGCCGGGAATTGAATGAATAAAGCAAGGCGCATATGCCGACAAAAAGAGAAAGAGTCCGAGATGCGTGAGTGTGAGGAGCTTGAGAAACTGGCCGACAATGATAAAAAATAAAAATGCGGCGACTTGTAAAAAGTTTCAAGACTGCAGCAAATTCTTGTAAGACTCACAGAGGGGATCTAGTAACTGAGGGAACACTTCTCTAGTCTACTGAAGAAAATAATAATCTTTTATAAAAGTGTACAGCCGCTGGCGTACGACGTGATTTCTCTTTTTCCATTCTGATTAAGGATGCGGGTCTATGGGTCTGATGGGTCTGCGGGCGTATGGGTCTGATAATGAACGAGGACAAAACGAGATATCTCCTGTCATCGAATAAACATGCATCGCACTCGCGACTCGGATGGATAAGAATATTCCAGCTTTAAAAGTATTCGATGCGATACTCGCCGGTGTCACGAGAGGAAAACCTCCACTCCCTTGGAACTACAGGTGGCCGTACTTGGTATTTCCAATTGAAGAAAATGTTTAATAACAATTTGGCTCAGTTGAAATTTTTACCTGTTTGATATTATTTCTTTGATGTTTGCCTGAATAAATTTCAAAATTTCCTTTAAATAAATTAAAAGCAATTAAATGTTAAGATGTTTTTAGTTATTTTATTTTAGCAACCATTTGTACAGATAAAATATTTACATCCAACTAATTGTTGTTCTTTTTGTTCTTATAAATTGCTTACTTATTTGTTAAGTGTGTACAATAACTCATATTAGCTAAGACTAGATTTGTTTTTAGTTGTGCAATAATTGTTTATTATGTAATTCATGCATTTTCTTAAGTATTTTAGTTATCTTCGTTATTATTTCATGTGTTTGTTTATTACATATTATTGCATTTTATTTTTAAAGTTTTTCTACTACAAATTTACTTGATATTTTTTACATAAAGTTTAGCTTTTTATTAAAATGGACTTTTAGGTTCAGCTACGAAGGCTGCTATATATATTTCTGGCCTAGGCAACACTAAGTGTTGCCAGGTGCAATCTGACATTTCCATTGGAAAGATTGACATTTTTTAGCATAACATCACTCAGAACGTTTTGTCGTTTAATCGTGAATTGTTTATTTACAGGGAATTGAAAAATTCATCTCTGCCATAAAATGGAATTAACTCGTGAACATTTTCGTGCGATCATTTTTCACAAATTTCGACGTGGATTATGACGACAAGAGTGCATCGATGAACTAAAATCTTTGTATGACTATGAAGCACCATCTTATAGCACTGTGAAAAACTGGTACAACGAATTCAATCGTGGCCGACGCTCGCTCAAAGACGAATTCCGTGAAGGTCGTCAAAAACCAGCAGATGCCGTACGTGAACTGATAATGCAAGACCGTCATGTAACATACCTTCAGATAGAGGCATGCTTATGCATTTCTCCCACCAGCATACATTCGATATTGCATGAACACCTGGCCGTAAAAAAGGTTTGTTCTCGTTGGATCCCGCACAATTTGACAATCGCTCAAAAAAAGGCTCGTGTGGATTTGTGTAAAGAAATGCTGTAAAAATACGATCGCGGTGCTTCAAAAGACGTTTATTAGATCGTCACAGGTGACGAATCATGGATCTATGCGAATGAGCCCGAAACAAAACAGCAATCGACCGTGTGGGTCTTCCAAGACGAGCCGAAGTTGTTCGTGGAAGAAGCACTTCGAAGCAAATGGTCGCCTGTTTCTTCGGCAAAACTGGTCATGTTTGCCTGAAGTCTTTGGAGAAATTCGAAAAACGAACAAGAGAAGACGAATCATTGTGCTCTATGACAATGCAAGCTCTCACACATCGGCTCAAACCAGCGCCTTTTTGACCGGCCAAAACGTCGAATTGATGGGTCATCCGCCGTACAACCCTGACTTGGCACCCAATGACTTCTTTTTATTCCCACACATCAAGAAAATAATGCGAGGTAAACGATTTTCGTCGCCAGAAGATGCTGTTGAAGCATTCAAAAACCATGTTTTGGAGGTGTCTCAATCGGAGTGGAAAAAGTGCTTCGAAAATTGATTTGAGCGCATGCAAAAGTACAATATATAAATCTTGATGGAGAATATTTTGAAAAACAATAAAACCAATTTCGTTGATAAATATTCGTATTTTCATTATTAGGCCAGAAATATATACAGCAGCCCTCGTATAAATACATATCGTCGATGAAGAACACTATCAATGGTTGGAAAGTACAATGAAATTCGGCATTTTTTGACTTGTCTTTCCAAACTTTTGAAAAAAGTACTGCTATCAAAAATTACTCCTTTTCTCTATAAAAATGATAAAATTCCTACACATTAATTTCATTATCGCGAAAAATATGGCACAACTGAACAATAAATCACATAACAAATGAAATAAGAAAAGCTTTCGAACTCAGAGAGTCTTGCTAGGCCGGTTTTCTTGATGTCGCTCAAGCATTTGACAAGGTGCGGCATGATAGCCTCATTCATACCATAAAATCAAACAATTATTACCTAACACGTTAGACATCCTGGCATCCTACTTACATAGCAGGCGAGTCACTGTAAAATAAAACGAATATATAGTGGAAGAGCATCCCATCAGCGCGGGTGTTCCGCAATATGTTCTTGGTCTATTATTGTATATGTATATAGTACAATGGTACAAAAATTCCACAATTTTGTTTCGCTTCGAAATTTTTGACACTAAACGTTTTTGCTCAAAAATGTTTGATATTGCCACTTATAAGATATTCAACTTGGAGTTTTTTTTAAATTATTTTTGTAGTTATCTTCTAAGCAGACGCTATAATATACATAGCATTCACGAATGGATGGATGGAGTGTGATCAAAAAATATCCGTTATTTTCAAATTTTCTTGGGTTACGTGTGTTCGATTTTCGCATTTTTTTTTTTGTTATGTTGGTACATATGCTGTTATATATGTTGGCAATATCAGCCATTTTAGATGGTCAGTTTGTTTTTGACAAATAAAAAGGTTGGTCGAGTTTTGGTGTGCTCTTCGATTTTTTACTATTCGAAAAAATAGATCAAAGAAACTGTATTAAATTTTGTGTAAAAAATGAAATTAAATGCGCAAGGACATTTGAAATGTTGACTGTGGCGTTTGGCGAGTCTACTATGAGCAGAAGTTCAAGTTCAATTGTGGTATAAAATAAAAGGAAAGAAGGCCGAGAAGATGTGAATGACAATGCTCGTCCTGGTTCGCCAGAGCACGTCAACAACCGGTCAAATGTGAAGGTTTTGCTCATTGTTTTCTTCAACTGGAATGGCGTGGTGCATCATGAATTCTTGCCACAAGGTCGTACGGTCAATAAGGAATACTACATAGAAGTTATGCGGTGTTTGCGCGAAACAATTCGTCAGAAAAAACAATCATGGATTTTGCACCATGATAACGCACCAGCTCACACATCGATGCTTGGGCATGAGTTTTTGGTCAAAAACAAAAACGTTATCATGCCTCAACCGCAGTATTCACCGGACTTGGCCCCCACCGACTTTTTCCTCTTCCCACAACTGAAGACACCGATGAAAGGAAAGCGTTTTTCTACGATTCAGGAAAAGAAAAATGGAAAAACGTGCTTTTGGCGTTACCAAAAAACGTGTTTCAGAAGTGTTTCGAGGATTGGAAAAAACGCTGGCATAAGTGTATTATATCTGAGGCGGATTACTTTGAAGGGGGCAAGGTTGTTATTAATGAGTAAATAAATACTTTAGGAGAAAATTAAAAATAACGGTTATATTCTGATCACACCTAAAATATTTGTTTCAAGCCGTAAGAAAATGATTTACTAGATAGATAAAAAAAATGGAAGGACTTAACATTTTTTACTTTTTTCGAAACATAGGCTCATAGGTTTTCTCAACTATATGCGGACATCCGTGGTTTGGGTCCCCAGGAAACTGCGAGAGCAATGAGCTGACCGGATAGGTATAGTCATAACCCCGGAAAACTCTGCAAATTTTTAGGAGAAGAGGGTAGCACGAAAAAGCCGATACACGTTTAATGTCAGATAGCTATGAAGCGGACTCCAAAGAATACTGTTCGTCGCAGATATTCAAATGACAAAGTAATCACGACAACTTGCAGCCTCAAAAGTATTAGAACAGCAACTTCAATTAGTGACAAAATTTAACGAAATAAGTGCCCAACCCATAGGAGATTTACAGTGAAGCCAAAGGGTCCCCTACTGTGAAGCTCAAATTAACAAAATTATATATATACATATATATATCTTAGCAGCCACTTAGATAGACGACTAACTTGGAGAAGACACATTTTGGCTAAAAAGCTGCAGCTGAAGCTAAATCTGTGAGTTCTAGTGCACTGGCTTTTAAGCAAGGAATGTGGGCTCAGTCTGGATAACAGAATCCTACAATTACTACCATATGGATGTATGGAATCCATTATGGGGTACAGCTTGTGCAACAAATATTAATGTAATACAAAGATTTCCGTCTACACTCTGGTACATGCATAAAGAAAATATCCCCAATGATCTAAACACACACACCATCAAAGAAGTGATGGAGAAAAGGAAAACCAGTTTTCAAAGAACAACGCTAAACCAACAGCCATTTGCTCCTAAAACGCTTTTATATTTTAATTTAGTTAAATGATTTACTACTTATTTTTAGGCATCATATTTAGAGTATTTTATTTAAGTTCACTACAATGAAATTTTCCAATTGTAGGAGGGAATTAAGGAAAGGAGAAAAGGAAAGAAATTGTGATTAATTCGAATCGAATTATATTTTCGATCTTCGAAGGCGAGCAATGTAGAGCGAATTGAGGACAATTCAAGTTTTGCATAATTTAATCGTAACTACAAAAATGCAAATAACAAAGCTGGTCTCATTAAAAAACTTAGTTGCAAAGGTTCCAGGGTTCAGGCAACCAAATATTCGATGAGAGGTTATGTGGGAAACTGGAAGCTTGTTACAATTCAAGGTTTCATCTTTAAGTAAATGTCGAACAACAACACTGTGGCTTCTACTCATTTTTAAGAAGCATGTTTTTACACCTTTCGTATTTTAAGTTTATTTCGTTTTGTTTAATTTTTCAGTCCAAGCGAACAAATTTCATAAAAGTGCTATTCTAGAAAATACCTAATAAAAACAAATTCGTTCGATCGTCGCTATCGATCAAAATCGAATATCGAAAGCAGCTCATAATACGGATCATTACGAATATTAAAGCTAATCAAAAATAAGCGTCCACAGAATACCTAAAAATCATCTTCCAAAATACGCTCCTCCTCACTGCTAATAAAATATTTTCTCTCTTTACAAACAAAGTTCTCTTGTATTACGGTTGCCTTTTATATTTGGGTATTCGAGAACAAAAAGAAATATTGAACATCGAAAATCGTTTTAATGTTTTTCAAAATATTCCCCATTAAGACTTATACTAACCAAAACTTCGATACCAAACGAGGTTTCAGATAAGATGATTATTTATCGTGTGACTTATTTAAATTTATTTCTGGGGAAAATAATATAGGTATATTGGAGAGCTGAATAGAGAAGTTGTAATCTTCTATAAGAGAGCTATGGCGTATGTTAATGATATTGACATTATTGGCCTTAACAACCGCGCCGTGAGTTCTGCTTTCTCCAGACTGATTAAGGAAGCGTAAGATCAGACTCATATTTATTAATGAACGAAGGTAAGACCAAATCATCAAACAAACAGTCGCCGCAATCTCGACTCGGCTCCCACGTCGCTGTTGACAGTCATAACTTTGAAGTTGTATATACCAGGTGTGTTTGTTGAAGGTTGCCGGTTTTACTAGTAGCTGTCGCTAGCAATATGGCATGTATGTAATTTTTTTCTATTGACATTAACCTACAAAAATACGCAAGTCACATTCCGCCAAAATAATAGCGTCATATTTGTTTACCTCAGTGAATATGTCGAGTTTCGTTGCTTTTCTTATTTCATCAAAAGAAAAAAGCAGGAGTTGCTGGTAGAAACTTATAGTGAACATGCTCCAGTGATTAGAACATGTGAGACATGGTTTCGTCAATTTAAAAGTGGAGATTTCGATTTGACAGACAATGAACATCCTGGTGCAGCGAAAAAGTTCGAAGACGAGGAATTGCAGGCGTTATTGGATGTTGATCCAACCCAATCGCAACAAAAATTGGCAGAAACACTACATGTGACTCGAGGAACAATTTGCCAACGTTTAAAATACATGGGAAAGATCCAGAAGTATGGAAAATGGGTGACACACCAGCTGAACGATAGACAAATGGAAAATCGAAAAACCGTTTCTGAAATGCTGCTTCAACGATTCGAAAGGAAATCTTTTCTGCATCGAATTGTCACGGGGGACGAAAAATGGATTTATTTTGAGAACCCGAAGCGCTTCGATGGGACACTCCCTTGCAGAGCAGTGCTTCGCTAATTTTGAAGAAGTCGAAAAATGGCTCGTCGAATGGTTTGCCCCAAAAGGGAAAAAGTTTTTTTGGAATGGTATCCATAATTTGCCTGAGAGATGGGAGAAATGTGTAGAAACAAAAAAATTTTGAGATTCCTCTGAAAATTAAGTGTTTTCTTTATCGAAAAAACCGGTAAATTTCAACTAACACACCTGGTAATTTCGTCTATCTTGGTTCCAGTATTAACATCAACAGCAAGGTCAGCGTTGAATTCCAACGGAGAAGTAGTCTTTCAACTGGTGCCACTGTGGACTGAGCAGACAATTGAGAAGTATAGTCCTCTCTCGAAGAACTACGTTGGAAATACCACATAGAGGAGGACCTTTGACGCCGAACTGCGAAAAGAAGAAATGTATGACGCAATGGAAGACTCAGCAAACCGATGTTTTGAGTGCTCTAAAATGCAATTGTTTCAGTCGATGACTGAGAGCTCGCAATGTCGTGGTGAAAAGTATTCTGGCGGTTAGTTTTCCTGATTTCTCGAAATACAACTGGCAACAAATGGTTGTGTACCACTCAGATTGTTGATCTCCGTTGTTATAGTGGCATAGTTGCGACATGTCCTGTTGAAAAGAAAACAAACAGGGAACAATTTGCTTGGAAATGTTACGTGCGCTAACAACTTTTGTTGGATTCGCCTCATCTTTATACACCCATATATTTAGTCGAATGCTGTTTACTTCCGATCCAAGACTCATCAGCAGTCTCAATGTCGTAGGCGAGTATCGAAGCCCTGTTATCTTAGTTTTTTACATTTCTCTCGACCAACAGAAGCGGGTCTATGTTTGAGTGACTGACAAATTATGTGGGAACCCACGTGAACCATTTTTTTTAACACTCAAATGTTCATCCAGTATTAAATGTCTGCTAATGTCACTAATGCTTATACATAGTTGTCTTAATCTCAGGATAGGTAACACATCGCGGTCTTGGCACATCAGCTTCCCCACAGCCGCAATGGTTTCCGGAAATACGACAGATTTTGCACGACATTCGTCTTGGGGTGATCTACGATCTCGATTGAATTCACCATACCATCGATAAACACTGATAATTGATGGAGTTTCATCGTCAAAAATTTGAATTAAGTTCGTCGATGCACTTTTGCTGGGTTAATCCACGGCGAAAGTTGTAAAAACTAATCGCCCGAATATGTTCACGATATAATTCCAATTTTTTGTCGAAGTGAATAGTTTAAGTTACCGTACACAACAAAAATAATGTTCGTATGGTAAAACGAAAAAAAAAAATGTTAGTTGCCAGATGACAACACCAGGGCTGCCAAATTTCGAAGTATAAAAAACAACCCTTGGTACCATCTAAACAGTTTTTAAATTATCAAAATTTCTCATTCATATTTTTTATCAAACCTCATCTTAGAGGCATTACTAGATGCCAATTTATTCCAAAATCGAACACATCGACAATTATTGTATATTATATATACTTAGAGGTACTCACTTTTCGTATTAGTCGCTAAGTTAGATTTAGGCTCCAGCATAGGAAATTTGGTTAGATTACCTCTTCCACTTACTGAATCAAAAAAAACTAACTTTTTTCGGGCGAAAAACAAAATTTTAAAAGAATGAATGAACTAATGCTAAAACTATTGAGCGAATAAGACATATGTATACTCGTACATACGTGCATACATATGTGTCTAAGTATGTATACATACATATCTGCCAATTGCTCTACTCGTAAAATTAGTGAAAGCTAATCAAATGTGCCAATTAGCGATTTTGTAATGATGCTAATTATAGCAGCATTGCAAGCTGCTGACAACCACATATCTACATACATACATATGTATGTATACGAAAGCTAAATGCAACCACGGACATATATACCATACACACATCTTTATATGTAAATCTATTTCAACACAAATGTAATCGTGAGCTTAATTTAATTTTAGAAATTGGAAGAAAGACATTTCTCACGAAATGAAGCATGGGAGTGCCATTTCAAATGAATTTTTATTTATCGTCATCAATGATATTGCTTTTACAGGGTGCATACGCACATATCTAAGTACATTAACGTGGTCGTAGAGTAAGTATTTTTTAATTTGATTTATTTTTTTCTGCATAAAAGTAAGAAAATTTAATTTCATTCAATAACTGAAATGTGTTGTGTTTGTAGGTCACAATTCAATTGTAAATAACACTAACACGCTGCTAAAGCTCTGCACGACATTTCCAACTTTGACTGCGAAGCGAAAAACGATATGAATCAATTAATATTATGAAATTTAATAAAAATGATACAATAAGTTCCCATATCAATACGTAAATAAGACAATCGGTGAATGGTAATCCTACTAAATCAAATAAATGAGATTGATATCTTAAGATATCTCAGCCACAAGTACTAAACTTTGACAGAAGAGGCTAAGAGTATCCAGCATCTAAAAAATTCTAACACACGACCATATTGATATTGAAAACTTTTGACTACCGCTCTAATTATTCCCGACTAAAAGATTTTGAAAAGTATGGTCGGCTAAGCGTTTTCCTATTATAATCGCACTACTGTCTTTTAAGAGCACTCATAAATGTGACATAATATAGGTCAGTTATAAGAGTTGGCTGTATAAATATACAATACCATGTATACGAGGAGATTAAAAAAAGTTCGGTAAATTAGTGACTTTCAATTTGTTTTTGTTAAATCTAAAAATACCAAATGCTTTGCAATTACTTTATTAGTCTTCATTTCAAATTTTAGGATGAACGGCTAAAATGGAGACGAGAAAACGCTATATAGCTGTGGATAGGTCAGAAGAAATTCCACCACCAACGCAAACAGATATTCGCCATATGATTCTCTTCGGGTTTCGGCTTAATTTACAGCCAATGCAAATATTCAGTGAATGCCAAATTGCATATGGATTGCACTGTCTTTAAATACTATTTCTAAGTGGTTCCGAAGATTCCAGACCTGAAATTTTTCCGTAGAGGACGAGCCGCGGAAGGTCGGCCAAAATCTTACATTGATGACGTCATCTGGGATACACGAAGAAATCTGCTCGATGGGCACCACGAATTTTAAATGATACCCAAAGAGGCTCATATGCATTTTGTACAATTTTTCCTAAACAAATTCGAAAATCGTCTGTCTAACAACTTTAGTAAATTTTGGTTCTATAAGTATGATCCAGAAACCAGATAGCAGTCGCTGGTATGGAGTCCAACAGGAGCAAACCCACCCGTAAAAGGGGCAGACGCTAACTGCAAAATGGTACACCGAAGAGTTAGAATTTGTTGGAAAACATTAAGAAAGGGGATTTTCGGCTCTACTTTTTACATCATGACAACGCGCCATCCCACTCTGCTGAAATAACGAGTAATTTTATTGCGATCTTTGGTTATTTCTAAAAATTAAAAAATAATTTAAAAGGAAATGTCTTTAATAGCAACAAGGAGGTAATTAATGCGGTTAATGCTGAACTTGATAAACTTAAAAGGAAAGATTTTGAAGCCCCTTACAGCGGCTTACAGATGACACCGACCGCAGCAAAAGAAGCTAAGCCGCTATGTCTGAATTCGTTATCCCCGCAAAATTTAATCGGCTATATAAGCGACACTAAAAGCTCTGTCAGAATCGGGAAGGACCTCTCCGAGCCGTTTGATATCAATCGAGGTTTCAGACAAGGTGATTCTTTATCGTGTGACTTCTGTAATTTGATGCTCGAGAAAATAATACGAGCAGAAGAGTTGAGTAGAGAAGGTACAATCTTCTATAAGAGTGTACAGCTACTGGCGTACGCCCATGATATTGACATTAGCAACTGCGAATACTGCGGGCAATGAAATGGAGAGCTAACGAGACATAGATATAATTCAGCGAGTTAAGGGGTTAGGGGTAGTCAGAGGCACGAAAAATGAGAATTTTCAGTATTTTTTTTTTGCTATTAAATAATTTTATTTTACAAAAGTAGTGATATGGTATTATTAAACAATGTTTTGACTTGAAGTCACGAAAATTTCGAAAAAAAAAAAATAATTTTCCGAAGTTACAGCTGTCTGTGTTAACCCAGTTCCAAAAAAAGGTCCTTGCGGTGACAATCATAAGTCCTTGGAGATTCATCTGAAATCAATCGGATAGAAAAAAATAGTTTTATAAATAAATAATCCTGGGCCTGATCGAAGGATTTTATTTTTTTTCAAAAATTAACAAAATGGCGGCCTCAGGAAATTTTTTTCTAGATTTTTGGGAAAAAATCAACAGTTAATTGGTCTTAAAAAATCGAAATTTTTTAAAAAATAAAAATCCTTCTATCAGGCCCGAGTTTATTATGTATTCTACAAGCTGTATAAATTTCATTAAAATCAACTGAGCGGTTTTCGAGTTACAGTTGTCACCAGTTCAAAAAACATAGTTTTGAGAAAAACGCGTTTAAAGTTTCTTGCAGCTGCCGCTAGCTACCTGCTCCCGAGCGCTTTGAAAGGCCCGAGCTCTCTTTGTTATTTGTCGAATAACTTAAAAACGAATTATCGGATTAACTTGAAATTTTCAGAGATTATTTTTAAGATATTATACTTAACGAAAATGCAAAAAATCCTGACTACCCCTAACCCCTTAAGAGAATATGGTTCCGCAGAATATGTCACGTCATCCGAATAGAGGACAGCTTTGAGAGTTTTCGAAGCAGTATTCGCCGGTGAAAGGATGGAAGGAAGTAAGGAAGATCAGGTGGCATCAAACTGCGAATAGGAGGAAGGTATGGTGCATTGCTGTCAACTCGGCTATAATCCTGTAAGCGGTGCCTACGCCAGTAAAGAAGAAGAAGAATGACATTGAAAGTCGTAATGAGAAGTGGTCTAGCATATGTTTCAGTATTTAGTCCTGCAGCATGGAAAAAAGGGTTTAAAATAAAAGTGAAGACTGAAGATTTACTAACATCCCCAGCAGAAATACAAAAATATAAATGAAAGAGTAGACAATCGTAAGAGAGTGGCAATTGGGGTTGTATCTTCGACAAGCCGCTTTTAAAAAATCTTTACTTGCTTCAACCTGCTCAGTGTTGACTAAAAACTTTTAGAAACTTCCAGTTGCGGAATACTATGAAACTGTGGGTATTAAAAAATATATAATTTCGACGTCTGTATTCTTTTTAATTAATGAAAATTTCAATTTTTAATTTTTAATATAGTTTTTTTTATTGAACATATTTTTTTTATTTTTAACGCCTTTAATTTAATTTATATGCATATTCTTTACATACATATATACTATATACTTTTTACATATCTTTTAATTTTTTTGTTATTTTTTCTTCTTTTTTTTGTGAGCTACAAATGTATCAGCTATTTTTTCGCTCCTTTTTAAATTATTTCCAAAACTTAAATACTATAGTGAAAACAAAAAATATGTGTATATTTATATTTAATAATTACAGAGTTGAAAGTGTTGCTTAAATGTAGGTTTGTAGCGGCCTTACAGTTGAAAAAGATTACTATTTTTAATAAAAAAAAAATAAAAAGAAATAAGATTAAATATTACAAATTTATATTAATTTACTTAAAAACTACGTAGCAGACAAAAACAAAATGTTGCTATAATACAATTGCAGGTAAAAGTGAGTTTTGGAGCGAATGAATTTGCCGCGGGCTCTTGATTTACAATGAAGATGAGTAAAAAATAAATATGCCATCCAGTACATAATACTTTTACATAAATTAATTGAATTTCTTACTTAACTAGTTACAATAAATACAATAATTTACATATAATTACAAGTAATAAGAGCAGTCAATGCTACTGCTGCTATTGGTGAAAGCCGTGTGTGTAGGCATGTTGGATTGCATATGTAGTAGAAGTGTAATACCTACATATAATAGTTGAATATTGAAGCTAAGGAAAAAATGTTTAGGTAATATTTACAATAGTTGTAGAATTTTTTCTCCATAATTGTGCTACTTTCAAAATATTTAATTATATTTTTTATTACTTTTTAATAGTTTTTTTATTTTTATTTTTGCCATACATACTTACGTATGTATATTTATATCACATAACAAATGTTTACTTTGCTTTTAAGAATATATTTTTATATTTTTATATTTTCTCATCAAATCTACCAACGGCTGGCAATCGTAAACTCAGTTGTTTCTTCCCTATCCTACCCTAATTATTGCACGCGTCGTCAAATTTAAGTTACCCGAAGCTGAGAGGCAACGAATAAATGTTTTTCTGTCTACTCGTTTCTTACTCCCCTCCCACTAGCAACTTTAGCATCACCCGTCTGCTTATGGGATCTGCCCATTCATACGCATTTCAAGCTCCTCCTCCTCTTTCGTTAACGGCACCGTCGTATGGTTGTAGAGTCCTTGTGCCATCAGTTGAAGAGCGAGCGGATTTTTGGAACCTGATGATTTCTTTATTTTTGCGCGTTTATTTTGGAACCAAATTTTGATTTGCGCCTCATTCAAACCCAATTCAGCGCTCAGCTGTTGACGACGACGTTCGGTAAGATAACGATTCTCATTGAATTCGCGCTGCAATGGAAGAAAGAAAAGATAGAGGAGAAAATAATAATTAATAAAATGTGTCGCATAAAGAAAAAAATAACAAAGAATATAAAAATAATATAAAAATATATACATATGTATGTACATGTATGTATGTAGAAAATTTTCGAAAATCTTGCAAAACATAAACAATAATAAAAAAAAATTGTCTAGCAAGGCAAATCAATTATTTGCGGTTAAATGCCAGTCAGGCTCAGAGGGAAAAGCGAGTAGGGAACGAAATAAGGTATACGAAAAACCTATGAGTCGCCTTAGGAGTGAAAATAGTATATTGACCATAGCAAATTGGCAGTACACAGAGTGGAGACAACAGGACAACGGACACAGGTAAGCAGTTAAAGGCGAGCAATGTGCGAGCAAAAGTGATATGTGTACCTTTCCATGTACATACCATACATACACATTTGAATACCTCATCTCAGCTTAACTGATTCTGATTCTTTAACATAAATGTTTATTTGTTGTGGTTGCTGCATGCTCAGCACGTAAACTTCTTCTTCTTCAATGTATACACACCATCGTTGTGCACAGTGTGCCGGAGGCGTGTTTAATTGGCTTGACAGATAAGCCTAACTACTTAGAGCTCAAAATATTTACAGTGCGCACATAGACCAGTTTTCAAACAATTTTTAATTTTCTTTATTTTATTATTTATTTCTTTCTTTTTTTTTTTGACTTCTTCTTGCCATGCTCAACGGGTGAATAGTGTAAATATTTTGTAAATATGACCAGCAATTTAAATAAGGAAGTAGTAAATTAGGCATGCTTGAAGGAAATTGTTACCAAAATTTATATATTCTTTTTAAGTACTTCTGAGCCTTGAATGAAGGATAAAATTTCTGACTTTTGGCGAAACGATGAAGTGGGGATTTCGGTAAGTACTTTAGCTTCGAGTTTTTGGATTATAAAAATATACTAATGTTTTTATAATTTTAATGTAAATCACAGTACTTTATTTTATTTAATTTTATTTTTTTTTCTCTTTTTTTTATTTCACTTTATTTTATTTTATTTTTTTTGCCTATTATTTAGTTTTATTTAATTTTATTTTAATAAATTTTACTTAATTTAATTTAATTTTGTTTTATTATATTTTATTTTATTTTATTCTATTTTATTTTATTTTATTTTATTTTATTATATTCTATTTTATTTCATTTTATTTTATTTTATTTTATTTTATTTTATTTATTTTATTTTATTTTATTTTATTTTATTTTATTTTATTTTTTTTATTTTATTTAGTTTATTTTATATTAATTTATTTTATATTATTTTATTTTAGTTTATTTTATTTTTATATTTTATTTTATGTTTTTTATTTCATTTCATTTTATTTTATTTTATTTTGTTTATTTCATTTTATTTTATTTTATTTTATTTTATTTTATTTTATTTTATTTTATTTTATTTTATTTTATTTTATTTTATTTTATTTTATTGTATTTTATTTTATTTAATATTATTTCATTTCATTTTATATTATTTTATTTTTTAAACTTATAATTTAAATTAAATATTTTAATCAAACTAATTTAATTTAAAAGTTTTTATGCAATATTTACCTTCAAACGCGCCAACTGTTCGCTTGAGAAGGCGGTACGCGGCCGTTTTTCGTCAGTTGTTTTGTCCTTCGGTTGCTTGGGGCGACGATAACGTGGGCCTGCAATGCAAAAAAGAGTAAATAATTAAAGAGGCATGCAAATTAACATATTACACGATAAGTAATGTATTAAGTAAGAAATTAAAATATTTTTCTCTGGAATTCCATAAATAACTATATAACACTAAGCAAAATGCAGGACTATATTCAGACATACATATATACCATACATATGTACATACGTGTATATTTAATAATAAGTATGAATCTAACTCTTGGCTAAGTAGGTATTTCTGCAAACATGTAAGTAGAATATTCATTGCGTGGCACATGTCAATATGTCAACTGTCAGGCGTTGACAGACAGTCGGTTGCATGCAACAACGTGTAGGCGGCAAGTTTACACAGAACAATTAATGCATAGGAATATAGCAATAACAAGAAATGAAAATAAAAAGGATAATTTGCGAAGGTTGCTAGTTTTTTTTTCTTAAGTATACATATAAATAAATATATGATACTTATAAAGACAGATATTGAAAATTAATTTAGAAAAAATCGTTTGTCTTACTTAAATCATATTTTCCTCAGCACAATTTGCATAAATATATTTTTTATATATTTTTATATAATTATTAATATTATTAATGATTTAATTACCCATAGTTACATATACATATATAATTATGGAGGTTTGAATATTCCTTTTTAATACTTATATAGGTATGTATGTATGTATAAGTGGCAAACAAGCTTCTGTGGCCAAGTTTTTACAGCAGCGATGGGCTAGTTTGCTTGCTTAGCCATAAAATATTTTCAGAATTTTGTTTCCTCTCCTGTCGGCCTGTCGCGGCAGACGCAGTGTAATTTGTCAGCTGTCAGCAGCGACAAAAGAAACCGAACTGCTTTACATATATTATTTTTAGTTAATTTTTTTTGCTTCTATATTTTTCTGTGTTATTAGTCAAGCCTCGCCATGCGCCATTTTTACTCTGCCGCTCATTTGCCTTTAATAATATTGCTAATTATATTATTTTTTTAATTTCACTACTAATTTATTCAAGGCAAATTTGAAGGAAAAAAGTAATAATGTAGAAAGAAACCTATTTTTCACATTTCGCTTGTATGGTTAATTAAAGTATTACAAATAAAAGCTTGAAAAAAAAAATTTAAATTAAGAATGCTTAGCAAATGAAAAACAAAAAAGAATTAAAAATTAATTAATTATTTATTTCGCAGCAGCTGAGTATTTGAAAACAATTAAAAAAAAGAAATCAGGTATTTAATAAGCTAATAAAAAGGATTTAATAATACCTTTAAATGTGTAAAATTGGAGCTTTGCTTTCTGCAATTTTTTTTTAATATACTTAAGTGCATAAGAAGTTGGATAACTAAAAACAAAAAGTTTACAATATTTTTAGGTTAAATTGAAATGCAAATTTTGAGAATTCAATTATAATTCAAATATTAAATTATACTCTTTAAAAAAAAATTTATTCTTTTAACTGATCAATTGTTTTCAATTGAATCGCGAAGAACATAATTTTATTTATGCGCAATAAAAATTATTTTATATTAGGTAAATTTTTTCGATTAGAAAAAAAAATATTTTAAAGCTTCCACGAAATTATTTACTTTATATTATAGAGGTATGTATTGAAAAATATAACTCGCAATAATATTTTTAAATATTTTTTTAAGCTTAAACACAAATAAAGAACAATAAAATAATCTAAAAAAAATTAAGGAAACTTCTTACAAAAAATAAACGCACAAAAAATAAAACTAGAAGTATTATATAATAAAATTAAAATCTCAAAAATCAAACAGTAAATGTTTGCCTTGAAAATTAAAAACAGTGCATACTTTTGCCACATGTATATAAGAATGGAAGATAAATTTGGATAATATTTATGAATGAGCGTCTGGTAATACCAAACAAATACTTCGAACAAAAAAAAAGTCAAATATGTAAGGAAATTTACTTATATAAATCCATATACAATACATACTTTTTATAAAATTTATTAATCATACATACTAACTATAGAAATCTTATTTATGCATAACATCCCGTTCAAGTCACTTTCCATTTGCAAACGCAACCTCAAAAATGTATGTATGATACATATATGTAAATAATCAATTCAAGAAACATTTTTTCTAGTATCTTCATATCGAAAACTTTTGCTTTCTTCACACATCAACACACATGCACACATATACACACACAACTACATATCAATTATAATGCAAGATACTCGTACTTCTTGCTTGGTGCTATATTCGGTTGTTAATTGACGAGTTAAGTGCATTTTTATGGTTTTGAATTGATTTTTAATTTGCTGATGATTGAAATATGAGCAGTGAGCGAGCGATAAATTTTTAGCTCTTTAAAAAATCAAGAAGTGGAAGAAAAATATAAAAAAAGAAAATTGAAGAGGGACATGTACCGATAAACATAAATACAAAAAAACTTACTTAGATCTCTTTAAAAAAAATTAGTAGAATGAGTATAGGTAGCTATTTACTTATAAAAGAGTTTGATAGAAGTAAAAATGTATGTACACGTATGTACCTTTTTTTTTAATTTCCACAAAAAGAAATTAAATATGTGTTTTTTGATTTAAAATAATTTCGCAATTAATTACACAGAATTAATTTGCTAATTCGCAACCATTTTTGCAATTGGAATTAAAACTACTCAACACTTTTCACCAATTACTGTAAATAACAGCTACGGGCTCCATCTCATTTCACATTCCTCTCCTTACGGGAACTCCCTTCATAGCATTCGCTCATGCACTCATCGCATCAACAATCAAACACTAAACGTCAAATAAGTGTTGGGTAAACTTCCGTTTTCTCTTCAAAGCGAACCTATAATTTAGTTGTTAATTGTTGCTAAAAGGCGCTTTAATATGTATTAAAGTAATTTATGTTTTTGTTGCTGTTATTGTTTTATTACCTGCAAGCGCCCATTAATACTAAATTCCCAGCTTGAGAGTTTTTAAAACAAACGTTGCTCTCTAACGCTTGCTTATTATTAAGTCATTTGCAATTAGCAAATCAAAAAATTAACAACTCAACGACAACAACAAATAAACAAAGTATACAAGTATGATTATATAGTGGGAATGAAAGAAGTAACAAAAGCGCCAAGTAAATATGAAAGGTGAATAAAGTTGGTTGGAGACTTGTGTTAGTTGCTTTCAAGCTATATACAGCTTCTGGATGGAAGTTTGTTAGCTGTGCGCAGTACGAAGCTAACGGTTGTTTGCTATTGCTACAGGGGGAGAACGTGTTAAAGTAAGTCTGAGTGTAGCTGTTAGTTAGTCACTCTTGGCAACATTCAAGAAATATTATATTCTTGCAACTGTTAATTGAGAGTCTAAAGGTGTTAATTGCAGTTATTTGCTAAAGCTCTTTGTTTTTTCTTTTATTTTATTTGTTTTTCGAGGTAACTACATATATATATATACCATATATATGTACAATATGCATACATATGTACATATATTCAGTATTTACTTTAGGCATTTCCCTTCGTATTTATTCTTCATATGATTTTTCAACAAAAAAAAAATTAAATAAAAGTAAATAAAATAAAATAAAATAAAAAAATAAATAAATAAAATAAAAAATGAATACATAAATTAAAGAATAAATTACTCTTGAAAAATACAAAACAGCACGTATTTTTAATTGAGTATAATAGAAAAAGTTATAAAAAATTGTAATAAAAATCGGAAAAATATTACTTTCTTTAAAATAATATTTAAAAGAATATTCAAAAATTAATTAAAAATTTATTTCCATTTAAAAAATGATAATAGAATTTTCAAAAGAAAATAAAAATGAAAGAAATAGATAAACTCTGGATTCATAATTTTTACTTATATATATAGTAATTTTTTTTGGAAAATAAAGGTAAAAAAACAAATTTTAAATTCAAGAAACTTAAATTCGAGTCCGAATTTTTTATTCTATTAGTTTTATAATAAAAACAAAATTGATTAAGGACATATATTAATTAATTTAAATATATGTAATTTTATATCTACATTAATTAAAACTTATAAATCTCGGGAAATATAAATATTCATTAAACAAAATAAATAAATTAAAATAATAAATGAGACTTTGTAATTTTAAAAAGGATGTTAAAATACACAAATAGTTTTTATTAAATAACAAATAATTAATTTTTATTTAAAAAAAGGGGAAAAGTTGTGAAACTTATGGAAAAATTTTAAAAAAGGAAAAAATTTTTGTTGCTAAAATTAATTTCTTGTAATTAAAGATCTATTGTAATTATTATTTAGAATGAGTTATTGCAATTGGGAAAATATAATCAAATTAAACTTAAAAAATAAAGAAAATAAATAAATAAATAAAATGAAAAAATAAAAATAAAAAGGTGAGACTTGATAAAAATAATAATAAATACACAAAAATTATATATTCCATTCATATGGTATAGTAATTGAGAAGGAGGAGGGCTTGGCCGAAATCGCTTACAAAGCGCCAATTATATATACATATGTATATGTAATTGAAAAATGGCAAGCGTGGTTCTTGAAGCAATTTAATTCTTTAATTTAATATATTATATTTAAATATGTTATTATTCTTTTAAATTAAATAAATAATTATAAAGCGACAGGCTACTAACCTCAACACAAAATACTGAATAATCATAACCAGCAAATGAACAATCTATTTATAGCATTATGATTCACAAATATATATATTTTTGGAATATTGAAGCAATTTAATCCGAATTATAAGTAAAATTTATGAAAACATACGAAAAATAATAAAATTTATTAAAACTAGAAAATTAATTTAATTTTAATTTAAGTAAAATTGATAAAAAAAATCGTTAAAAATTTGTATTTGCTTACTTTTTTCAAAAAGAAAATGTACGGAATTATTTTTTTATAATACAAAAATTAAAATGGTGTAGTCTATGTAAGTAAAATAGTATGTGTGTACGTAAAGATTACAAAAAATTTGAAATTTTCTTGCCCATCGCCTTCATTGTCACATAAAATTGTCACATAACGGTTGAACAACAAAGACGCCTACGAACACATAGATATACACGCACTAACAATTCGCCAATGTAAACATTGATACTTGACACAGCATGAGGCGCACTTTGTAATCGAAGGATATGCCGACAGCCGCCACGATGTGTGAGTCCTTTGGCGGCCTTCGAAATTTGTCTTTTTTTCATATTGACAATAACTTTATGGCTGATTTGGCCTTGTATTGCATAGGCATAATTATATACATACATACATACATACATATATGATACTGTTATATTGTAGATTGAGATAATTTTTGTAAAAGTCATTTAAAAAAAATATATATACTCGTACACGCATACGTGCATACATAGCAAGGAATTGATTTGAAAAATTTCGAATTGCTGACCTTGCCGTGAATCTTAAGAGAAAGTGTAGGCATTAACATTCCCGAATAGAAAAGCATGTACACTTTTTTATTGAGCACAAATTCTGCTCTTATAGAATTTCTTTAAAAAATTTCTAAAAACTCAAACTCACCCGAGCTCGGTCGATCACTGTAACGTGTACAATACACCCACGCTGGCCATACTTCATTCTTGCCACCATCCGTTGTCGTAGAACCCGCTTCGGAGCGCGTATCATCCGATGACTCCATACCCGAGTCCCGGCTAACCGCCGATGGTGGCGGTATGGGCTGTGGACTACTACTTTTGCTCGGCATGTTTCTGCTCGTGGGCGATGAATTAAGCGAACTACCCGCCGACGCAGACGATGAGGTTGAGGAGGATGCGCTGGATGCATTGGAAGCAGGTGGTGGACTCGCTAAGCTGGACGCACTTGCCGCTGATGAGGTGCTCGAACACGCTGGCGCAGACACAGTTTGACCAATTTGTGAGACCGCTTTGCAGAGCGAGCCCAAAGCCGATTTTTCCATAGCGCCCATACTGCCGACGGCAGCGGGTGATAATGCTGCTGTACTCGCCGACTCACTGCATTTCATAGCAGCTGGCGGCAAAACGCCACTACGTCGCATACGACTATTAACAATCTCTTCGTGTATACGCGGATAAGCGGCAGGATTAAAGCAGTTCAAAAAGTTAGCGCGCTCCAACATCATAGCGGCAGTGGCGGCGGCGGCTGCCGCTTGTTGCTGTCGACTCAGCTCGAGCAGGTCAACACGCGTAAAGGCCGATGGTGTGGCCGAGCGCGCTGCATCAAAAGGGCGAAATATGCTGTTCGCATGTAAATGTGTTTGTTTAGTCGTTGTTTGCTGCGCTGAGGTGTCACCGGCACTACGGTTGACCACTTCATTGCCACCGAAGCGATCGCTAAGTATATTGGAGATCGAAAAGGCGAGTGATGACTTAGCGGATTGTTGATGTGCGGGTGGTGGTGAACGCTGTGAGCTACTGTTTGGTGCAGCATCATCTACATCGTCCACATCGATGTCATCATCTTCATCTTCATCCTCATCTTCCGCATCATCATCCTCCGTTGTGTGTCCACGCATTTGTGCGTTGCCATTAACCGCGTCACCATTAAAACTATCACCCATAATCGAATCATTCTCCTCTTCTTTGATGGTCATTGTCGAGGCGGGTGTAGATGACGGTGTTGAGGTAGCGCCTGGCGAGGCGGCCAAGCGCTGTTGCAATGTGGCGGCATGATTAGCCGCCGCCAAAGCTGTTGCTGCTGCTGCATCAAAACCAGGATGTTGATGGAAGGCGGCGGCATTTACTAAGTGCTGTTGGTGTAGTTGTTGTAATTGTTGCAAATGATGTAAATGTTGCAATTGTTGATGCTGGTGATAGAGCGTCGCGGCGGCGGCTGCATTGCTGGCGGCAGACGCACTAACAGGATGTGGCAACATAGTGGGCGCAATAGTGGCGGCAGCTACGTGTGGTGGTGGTGGCGGTGGCGGATGTGGATGCAGGCTCATGTCTAGCACACTAGTGACGGCGGTTGGGTTGTATTGCAACTGATGAGCGTATTGTTGTTGCTGCTGTAGGTTAAGGCGATGCTGGTGTGGCGATTGCGGTAGGCCAGGCGGACTTGGAGCAGATTGCGGACTGCAACGATCCTCTAGGGCCATTGGTAGTGCCGTGGCAATTTTATATACGAACGCGTTGTGGACGCACGTTGATTATACGCGTAAGGGGCACAAAATAATCAATAACCTGGCACTTTTCAAAAATCAACTTTCAAAATTGTCACACTGGCATTGAATTAATTAATGAATTTCACAAAATTTATTTTTTAAATTAAATTAATTTATTCTGTTGTTAAGTTTTCTTTAATTTTTTTCTATTGAAACACTTGTCACTTGAATTTATTTCAGCGCTTGTATCGAATAATTTTTGGAGCGTTCACGTTTTCGATGAAGTTCAGTTTGCTTCTTAGTCAAAAACACTTGTTCCTTGGCCTAAGTGGAAAACACGTTTATTCGTTTTTTTCAACTTGTGTAACTTCTTCTTCTTTTATTTGTAACACACGACTGCGACGCACACGTCTGTTCACTGCGAACGCAACGAGTAAATTAACTAATCACAGTTGCTTATCGTCCCAGTGAAGCGACAACTCCAGCTAACGATGACGACTTCAACAACGCTGAGCGACAATCATAGTCAGTCACACAGATTGAACTGTTAAGCCTGTCAAACTGGCTGCCAAGCAGACAGCTAAACAGCTAAGCAGCAAGCAGGCGGCCGGCCACCAAGCAGCCCAGTTTCCTGCACTCTCACTCACACACGACGAGCGAGCACCACGTACGCAATGAGTATATGCAGTAACAGGGCTCTAAATGCTGTGGGAGCGAGCGAATACACCAAATTGACTTGGCCGGAGTACAATTGGAGGCTGAGTTGTGGTGGTGGTTGGTTGCATGCGCACGCTTATAGCACGATAAGTGTGTATGTGTGTGTGCGTTTGTTTATATTCTGCTGTTTGCTGAACGAAGGCGGCGGTTAATTTGATAGACAGGCTGAACGGACTGATTGGCTTCTCTATACTCAAATTCTGTTTTGATGTTTTTGTTGTTGTTTTTTTTTTGTTTTTGCTAAAATATTACAGTTTATATGTATATTTCACTGCTGACGATTGCACGTTGATCGATTATGCTTTTGGACAGCTTTGACAGAACTGCTCTGGTGTAAGCTTCCGCAACGACTGATATGCTGATGAGTAGCTGATGGCACGCAGATTGACTTGCTGGAGCGTTCTGCTGGCTATGGTATGGCTAGATACGTCAGGTTCGAGGGTGTCAATGATAAGATCTCACTTGAGTTGTGTTATGCCGGTTGTTTGAAGGGCGAGCTAGCCGGCAAACTGAGTGTGATTTTGAATAGATATATGTACATATATACGTACGCATATAGATATGTATGTATGTATATGTAATAAAAGTCAAATGTAGAGTAAATGTAAAAAATTATGATGCTGGTGGGTATTTATAAGTTATGAGCTTTTTGCCGTTCAAAATGTAAAATATATGTATGTAAATACATATACATATGTATAATAAAAGATGAAAAAATAAAAATTTTATTTTCAAAACAAAGCAAATTTTTTAATAAATTTTCTTTGGAAATATTATATGATTTTCTAGAATAATTTAAAAAGCCGGGCGTATATTTTCTGTTATCCAAAAATAAAATTAATTACTTAAATATGTGCTATCGTTTGTTTAGTGAGAAAATAAAATATTTAGCTTATTTTTGATTTAAAGTTGATTAGGTACAATGAATTTTTTTAAGCATAAATCTTTTTATACATATGTATGTTCTTAAAAAAACTAGTTCTCCAAAATTCTTTTATAAAAATTAAAGAAAATTATAAAAAGAAATTTTAAAAATACAATTTAGAGAAAAATTGGAATTTTAATTTTGTAAAATAATAAAAACAGTAAATACTGTTCGAATCATATTTTACATATGTATATTATTATTATATTTTGCGAAAAAGTGGTTAAAATCGACTTTAATTGTATTCTAAAACTCTACACGGAAAGTTAAGTGAGAATTAAACAGTTATGAGAATACATATTCATTATTAAAAATTTAAAGAACCATTAATAAGGCATAATGCAGTGCAAATAATTCAACAAAGCTTTGTAAAAAAAAAATGGAAAATTGAAAATTTAAAAATGTGCATATGTATGTTTCCTGCTCAATTTATTTTTCTTTTGGAAAAGAAAGTAACTAAAATTATATTTAAATATTAATTATTGCCAATATCAACTAATAAATATTTTTGATTTGTAACTTTTAAGTGAAACCATTTTAAAATAACCTAAGTGAAACACATTTTTTTTCTAAAATGTATTAAAACTAAATTAAAAACTAATTTAGTTGCGCTTTAAAAAAATAAAAGCAAATATAAAATCGAAATTTCTCGTCCCAAACAACAAATTGGGTTGCTCAAAAGCAGTAAAAATTTAAAAAAAATTTCAAATTGACCAATTTTTTTAATGTTAAAAATTTTACAAGTTCTAATAAATGTTAAAATAAACAACTAAAAAAATGCAAATAATTCCAATATTAACTAGGCTAAAAGGCTCCAAAACTATTTTCAATAAAAAGAAGAAGAATTAAAAGTGACAATTTTTAGACAAACTAGTAAAAAGTATTCACAAGTACTGTTTAATTTTTATACAGTGTTGGAAAAAATAATAGAAAAAATATTCTTCTTTGCGCTTCAATCCCAATTGCTAATTATGTACGAAAAATATATGCATGAAACCAATTGCACATGTGCACTGATAACGGTGCTTTATTTTGTTCTCCTTTTTGAGTCATTTTCGCAGCAAATATTTGCGCTGTTCGCTAAGTTTGCAGGTCAACACGTATTTTGGCTGGAAAAAAAAATAGAAACATCTTCGAATTGTGCGAAACTTTTGACTTAAATTGGCTTTTTTAAACAAAAAAACGTATACTTTAAATACCTTAAGGTGAGTTAAGCTCAAAATTAACCAATTTGTCAAAATACCGTTCTACATTTGGATATTATTTTCAGAATGGGTCGAGGAGTACATTGCACTGCTGAAGAACGAGAAATTATGAAAAAAATGAAAGAAGATGGAAGCACATTAAAAGAAATTTCTGAACTAATGCAGTGCTCCCTAAAAAAAGTGTTTTCCGCAGTTCACTTTGTAGCGACAAAGGAAAATCGAGGAAGAAAGCGTGCCACATCAAAAAGGTTTGACGACTTGTTGATTCGCGAATCAAGAAAAGATCCTTTTCTTTCGTCGAATGAGCTCAAAAATCAATTAAAGGCATCAGTATCTAGTCGCACAATAAGGAACAGGCTGATTGAGAAAGACCTCAAAGCATATTCAGCAAGAAAAGTACCATATCTGAGCCAAAAAAATATTGAAAAAAGACTAACTTTTGCAAAGCATCACCTATGCCGCCAAAATTGGAATAATGTTCTTTGGTCAGATGAAACTAAAATTAATTTGTTCGGATCAGATGGGAAAACTCATGTAAGGCGCCCAAAAAATACTGCCTTCGATCCAAAACATACCAAAAAGACCGTTAAACATGGTGGAGGTAATATTATGCTGTGGGGATGTTTTTCTGCTTCAGGAGTTGGTCCGATATTCTGGATAAAAGAAAAAATGTGTGCTCCAGACTATTTAAATATTCTCCAAAATGTAATGTTGCCATATGCTGAAGAAGAAATGCCTCTTAAGTGGGAGTTCCAGCACGATAATGACCCCAAACATGCGTCAAAACTCGTAAAGAAGTGGTTACAGGATAACGAAATAAATGTAATGGAGTGGCCTGCTCAATCACCGGATTTAAACCCGATTGAGCACTTGTGGGGGGTGCTAAAAAAGAGAGTTGGTGCCTTTAAATGCAAAAACAAAAAAGATTTGTGGGAAAAAGTGCAATCCGAATGGTACGGGATTGATGCCTCAATTTGCGCCAATTTAGTGAAATCAATGACTCGTAGGTGTTCCTCAGTTATAAAAAGTAATGGCTGTACCACTAAATATTAGCAAAACCACTATTTCAGTTTAAAAATTTAGAAAAATCATCTCTCACTTGTATTTTTGCGTTTTTTTCTATTATTTTTTCCAAGCTCAAAAAATGAAATTAATTTTTTACGTTAATGGAAAATCAAAAGAAAATATTTTTGTTCCTTATTATATAAGTTACCTATATATATGTTTAAAAAAAATAATTAAATAAATGTTAGTTTCTTTTCCTATGAAATATTTCAAGTTAATGGATGAAAACAAGCTTTTTCTATTATTTTTTCCAACACTGTATAATGGATATATAAGTTATTTACTATTTTTTTTATTTTGTTTGATTAAATTTTTGGTTTTTATTTATTTGTTATATTTTCTTTTATATATTTTTTTCATTAAATATTCTTTTGAAAAATAGAAGATACTCATTTGATTTGACGAATTAAATAATATTTTTTTTTCTTTGAAAGAGTTATTCGCATTTATAATGTTTGGGGCACATATATTCAGTTTTGAGTAGCTTAATTATGCAGAAAAGTATATTCCAAATATTTTTTCGTAGAAACAAAAAAAAAAACACATCGATTCAAATTTGCCATTGCTATATGTTTTATTAAAATTATCAAAAAAAAAACACCCATACACATATATATAGTATGCATTTTTTATCCACTATTGTTATCCTAATTCAATTATACGAACGTGTTTACGTTTTTTAATTATTACATAGCAGTTACTATGTCTTTATTACGTCGCTGCTCTCTTCGACTGCCCACTTCCGTTGTACGTATGTACGTGCATACATACATACAAGTGCTGCACGCGGCCAAAGCTTGTTACCGTCCGATATGACTCTATTATGGCAAGCTGTCAAACGCGCTTTTGACAACTGTGTCGTGTCTGCCATCGCAAAAAAAAAATATTGAAGAAAAAAATGCGAAACTGTGCAGGCCTTCGGCGGCCAGCAGTTGTTGTATTTCAAAAAGTAAATAGATACGTAAAAATGCGTTTTATGCACACATTCTCTATTTCTTTCTAGCAAATGTATTTTCGGCTAATCCAAAACGCCACTCTTTTTAACACATTGCCTACTTCAGTGAGCATATATAAGTGTATGTGCGTACTTCCGCCATCTCTTATATACAACAACACTAAAAGGGGCGTGTTAGTATAACTCTTGCTATCTCTCTTTCATACCAACATTTTATAATACATTTTTTCTGAGTTCAATATATCTATTTTTCTCTCACTCTAATTTATATAAACCAAGGCTCTCACACACAATTCAATTGACTTCTGAGCGCTCTATTCAATTTGACAACTCTCTTTCTCTCCATGAGACCGTGGAAGTTAATTTATTTTGTTGTTGCTACTTTATTGAAAAATTGCAATTCTCAGTTGTAAGAGGCTCTAAAGAAAATTTCTATTTCTGCCTTTATTTTAGTTACTCTCACGTGCTCTCCAATATTTTTGGGCTCTCTTGGGCTTGTTGTTTTCTTAATATTTTCATTCCACAGCTTCAACTATTGTTGTCCTCTTCGCATCAAACTTCTTGCTTCACGCCTCTTTGACTGGGAAGAAAAATAGAAAACAACAACAAGAACCCACTTCCCTAACGCACTCAACCAGGCGTAAGTGAAGGCGACATTGCTGATTAACTTTGGCGTTTGTGTTTCAATTTTCTCTACTACAAACGTACACAGCTACATATGTACATATATAGGCATGCACATAACATGAACTGCTATTGCGTTGTGCTGCATTCATTCTACGCTCTCTTTGCTTCATTGTAAATTACTTTATTCGCTATGCTTGTTGTTTTTGTTATTGCTAACACATCGCAATTACATTTGTTACATTCACTCTTCATCGTTATGTATGCATGTTTGTATGTACATTTGTATGTGTTATATGTTAACTTTCTTGTTGTACAACTAAATCGCGCCCTGGGGTGGGGTTCCACTATTTTGAACCACTTCACTCTTTCGCCACACCGCACTCTGCCATGCTCGGCGCTTCTTTACTCAGCTTATACATTAGCTTTTGCTTTTGCTTTGGCTTTGGTTTCGCCTGTCAACACGAGCATCGATGCTTGCGCTTCATGTCCGCGCTTGCCTTTTGCTGATTTCCTCCTGAGGCAATATTTTGTACAGCAATCTTTTTTCAGCATTATTGTTGCTATTGTTGCTATTTGTGATATGTTTCACATGTAGCTAGCTACATACATATGTAGGTATGTTTGTATTTTTTAACATTGTTGTTGTTGTTATTTGAATTGTTTTTGACATGCGTTGATTTGGTACGTTGGCGGTTATGTATCAATTTTATGTCAACATTTTAAGTAGAGTTATCACGTGGTAAGTAGTGTATGCGATAGAAAATATAAGAAATTTAAAGAATAATAAAAGTTGGAATTGAAATTGAAATAAAAAAAAATTATAAAAAATAGTAGATTGTGAGATTAGTTTTGCCTTCGATGTATTTACATATGGGAATTCCGGAAATAAATTAACTTTTTTAAATATAAGAAAATTAGAGAAAGATAAAACTTGAAAATGAAATCGGAAAAAGGAAATTATGAGATTGGGTTTGCTTTCTGTGTAAATATATCTGAACTCATTTAACGCCGACCATTCACTCAGAGGAGAATCAAAAGCTGTATGCCCCACATTTTAAAAGGAAAAATAAAACTAAAACTAAAAATTAAATAATTTTCATAATAAAATTCAAAAACCAGGAGTTAGTACATACATAGGCACATACATACATATATACATATGAATCTACGAATGCAACTTTGTCACATTTTTGTTGAATATAGAGTGTTTTTTTTCGTTGGTGTAGTAAAGTATAGAAAAATTGTTGAAAATATTATTTTGGTGTAAAAAAATTATATAAATCTAAGTTAAAACACAACAAATATCGCTCGTTTTTCTCAATCAGCAAAATGGATATGCCCACGGCCATGCTACAAAGGGAAAAAATGCGATGATTTTGCTACTGACCGGAATCGTCTAGGCCTACTTTTAAGAATTGCGGAAAAGTGTATTTTGGGTGAAATAAACTAGTTTACTTCTCAAAAAAAAAAATGCTTTGTTATTTTCAGAGAGGACCTATGTGTATCAAATCTAAACCAAAAATTATTTTTCGTGCAAAAAGAGGGTGTCCGTATCCACAACCGCACAGCCATATTTGTCCGACTCTTGCATATTGCTTATTCGAATACACTAGGAACAAAATTTGTTGGATTCAACTAACGGGTAAAAGCACCAAAATTTTTAGTCCTTGCACCAGCAGATTACTAAGTTATTCCAACGAATTATTCCGTTTTGAAGAACACACCAAGAACATAAAGACAAAAGATGTAAAGAGGAAAGGGAAACTAATATTCAGAAGACTATCTGTTCCAAAGATTGGGACGCAAATAAGTAAAAATTAATTTTCTTACCTCTAAAAGGAAATATATTGCTTAAAATTCTTTAAAATTTTATCAAAAAAATATTCAAAAGAAATAAATTAATATTGAACAAAAAACGTATTGGAAAAATTATTAATTTTGTTAAGAAATATAAGAAGCTCTACATAACCATTGCTTTTGAAAGAAAATATAAAAATTGCAAATTAAAAAATATATCCAATCAAAAGAAAACTTTCGAATATTATTTTCTGAGGTTAAAAAAATTAATAAATATTAGTGATAGACAATTTTTAAAAAACTACTAAAAACGATTATGTTTGCAAAACTTTGACTGTAATAGAGCCAAGATTTGTAAAACATATATAAAAATAGTTTTCATTAGAATTTGCACATTTTTAAGTATTTATTTTTTATTTTAATTGTGTTATTGTTGTAAATTATATTATTTTTTTCTAAATATTTTTTTTCCATTGTGTTTGTTTGTTGTTGTTCTTTTATATTTTTGTGTGTATTGTGTACTTAGAATGAAAAAATAATACAATTCTCCCAAAATTGGCGCTTTGAATGTGCGAACAACAACTTTATTCACTTTAATTGCTTTTATTAGAATGTACAAATTAACAAATAAAGATATTGTAGGCGTAACACATTTCAATACCAAATTAGCGTAACAAATTTCCAAAAAAAAAATTTCAAGTTAGTTGAAGTGATTCACAAAAAAAAAGAAATGAAATTAAATGCTATGAAATTAACTCAAAAGTTGCAAATAATAAAAAATAATATAAAATACAACGCAATAAAAAAGAAATAAAAAAAAGTAAAAAATAATAATAAAAAAAATTAAATGAAATAAATTAAATTAAAATAAAATAAATTAAAATAAAATAAAATTAAATTAAAAAAATTAATAAAAAATAAAATAAAATATAATAAGATAAAAACTAAAATGAAATAAATTAAAATAAATAAAATAAAATGAAATAAAACAAAACAAAACAAAATAAAATGAAATAAAATGAAATAAAATAAATAAAATAAAAATAAAGTAATATAAGATAGAGTAAAATAAAATAAAATACAATAAATTAATATAAAACAAAATAATATAAAATAATGTAAAATAAAATAAAATAAAAAAAATAAAATAAAATAAAGTAAAATAAAATAAAATACCTTAACTAAAATAAAATAAAATAAAAAAGCAAATAAAATAAAATAAAGCAAAATAAAATTAAGTAATATAAGATAAAATAATATAAAATAAAATAAAATAAAATAAAATTAAATGAAATTTAATTAAATTAAATTTAAAAAAAAGAAAAAAAATAGCATTAAATAAAACAAAACATGAAATAAAAAAATAATAAAAGATAAATTATAAAAAACAAGATATATTGAAATAAAATAAAATAATGTATAATAAAACAAAATTTAAAAAATATAAAATAAAAAATTAATAAAATAAAAAATTAATATAAAAATGAAGAAAAATAAAAGTAAAATATTAAAATTGCTTAAAATATGGAAAATAATTAAAATGAAACAAAACAAGATAAGAAATTGGATATGAAGTATAAATATATATAATTTAAATTTTCTAATTGCGGTCGCTCCTCGACAGGGAATGACAAACCCACAAATTGGAGGAGGAGCTCGGCCGAAAATCGTTTCAGCGTTTACAAAGCGCCAATTATTGCAATTTTCGGCCGGGCTCCTCCTCCAATTTGTGGTTTTGCGTCTTGATGTTTTTTCGACAAATGGAGGGACCACACTTTATACTAAGCCGCCTCCGAACGGCCGATGGCTTTTATGAGGAGCCTCTATTTCATATCAGAAATACACTTGGAGGGCCTGAAAGCTCCTCCTCCAGTTTGTGGTGGGCTTCTTGATGAAACCTTTTATACATCTTATACCATAAATTTGGATATAGACCAAGCCAGGACATGAGCCTTGGATTTCAGAATGTACTGTAAGTAAAATAATATAATATAAAATATAGTAAGACTAAAAAAATATAATATTAATTTATTTTTATAATTTCTGCTAAAGCTATATTGTGTTCAAAGGAGTTCATTAATCCATGTGCTCATTACATGAAATTGGTTGTGGGCCAATTTAATAGCTTTCCATATAATTTATTTATAATTATATGTGCATATGTATGTGCCTTCTATGTACCTGCCAATTTAAGTGTTCTTACAATCAAGAACTCGTGTTGCCTTAATTGTATTCAATCAATTTAAAATATTTGCCAAACAACAAACCAATTCTGATTGATTTGTAATTGTTATGTCCTTGAGGTTGCTTATTCTTCATTTAATTTAACTTAATTTTTGTTTAACATTTTATTTTTATTTTTGTTTTTATTTTTATTTTTGTCTTTGTGCAAATCAATTAATTGACAAATTCTAACCTTCATTGTTTAATGATAAAATGAGTGAATGTGGACTACATAATACATATGTATGTATTGTTTTAGAAATTGATACATGAGTATACATATATATAGATATACGACTATGTATGCTTCTATGTATGTCTGACCAAAAATGAAAAAGATAAGTTTTAAATTCTATCGAAACTCCAAATTGTCTAAATCATAATAAATTGAAAATGGCAAAACAGCCGAGTCAGCAAATGATTTAATGTACATGCCTTATATAATATGTATATTCGTGTGTGCATTATAAATTAATTCAATGAACGTACTAGTGATTGTCTGCATTGGTCATTTTTGACGATTTTGTCGCAGTAAAAATTATTTCATTTAAAAATACATACATACATACAACATGAAATAAATATTTTAAATACTTTAGCATTTAATTATGCTTGTATGTTCCTACAATTCTCAATATATACATATATGTTTATACATACATATGATTGTATGTGTATACAAATTTAAATTTCCACGCGCAACACTGACACACACATCCACTCAAAGTTTTGATTTAGTGTGACTGCTTGTCAGCTCGCCCATCGGCCTGTCTTTTCAACCATTTAGTCAGTTTTCAATTTTATTATTTTTAGTATTTTTTGTTTTTTGTTTGTTGTTTTACCAAAAAGTCGCAACCAACTAACTGGGTTAATGATGTGTGAAAATAGCTTTTAATTGCTTATGTATATATGTTTGTGCCGCAAATGTACGGAAATTGAGACCGCGAAAAATCACCAAACATATTGGACTGACACACATAACTGTACACCCAAATGTATGTACACTTGATTAGCTTTATTTAAAAGTCCGCATGTACAATACTTGAAAATACCAATTGATTAAATTTTAATTTATTTTTAATGAATTTTTTGACGCATAAAAACGTTTGCCAATTAAATGAAGAAGAAAAATAATTATTAATTAATTTATTTATTTGTATTATAGAAAATTGATTTTTAAGTGTTTTTCAATTATTTTTTGGGACCATATAAAACAAATGTAATAATAAAAAAATGAATTTAAAGCGTTTAAATGATTTTTTCCTCAAATATTAACTCAAATTTGTGACGTACGTGGTGAGAATTTTCCCCTCAATTGAGAGATTTGTTTGTCTTTAATAAAGAGGAAAATCAAAGCGTCACTTAATGTGCCGTTATATTTGACTCACCAGGTACTGAGACATTTTTTTTATATTATATCATTTTATATATACTTTAGAGGCTTCAAAAAATGCATCTTTTTTCAAAGAATATCTCTTCAAAATTTCAGTGACCAATTCGACATATTTTAGAAGCTAGAACAGTTTTAGTGATAGCAAAAAGAATATACATACATATATACATATGTCCGGTCGAAAAAAATCATATTTAAACTAAAAACAAATAAAAACTAAAAAAAAAATTGGTTCGACTGTTTCAGATGCATCGCACGACCTCCATCACAGACACTCTTCATAACATTGGAAAATTTAAAATTTTGTTTAATAATAAAAATTGTTTTTTGAAGCTTAAATTAATTAATTTCGAATTACTATTGAGAATACATTTTCTTACGGGAAGTGGGATTCGATGGTTCGGCTTTATATGAGGAGCATGTATAATATATAATAAATTATAAGTTATAATAAAATAAATAAGATAATAAACCTAATAAATCTTATGAGAACCTTCTGGAAATTACATGCGGATAAAGTCGTGAGCAAACTCTAGTATAACATAAAACATGGTCTATAAATAAAACAATATTTTCTTCCGCAAACCTCCACATTCATTCCATATTTGCGTTTTTTTTTTAATTTTCACTTGTTTAAAATATATATATATACAATATAAGAATTTTGCTTTACGTTTGAAATTTGGGGTACTGTGTTGCTTCCTAATCCCGGATATCTTCGAAAGTTGATTCCTTCGAACTATGGTGTAGGAATGTTCATTCGAATGGAACAGCATGACCTTTCGCAACGAAGATCGTGGATTTCTTCTTAATAATAAGTAAATAAATAATGTTGACTGATCTTTTGAAATTTAGCTTTTAACGGAACACTGCTCTTCCATTTTTATAAGGATTTCTTCTTCGTGAAAATGATTGGCTATTTTTTCTGCCAGACAATATCATTTTGATTTCTTTCTACTTATTTCCACAACAACAGCATTATTGTTTTTGCCACTTCTAAAATGTCCGAATTTGTGTTAAATAAGACAACATTTGCTGGAAGTTTTGATTTTCTATTTTAAATGCAGGGTGAATTAGCGCCAACCGATGAGTAATGAAGAGATTAGTGTCGACGCTTTAAAAATGGTGATTTTAGCGCTGAAATTAAAGAACGTTCTGGCCAAACCTGAAAGTTTGAAGTTGAGGAATTATGGGCTTTATTGGTTTAGGGTCCGTGCCAACTAGGCGAAATCATCGATGCGAAACGTTATCGAATACAACTGATGTGGTTGAGCCGCTTTGCTTAAAAAACGGCCAGCGACGATCGGAAGGCATAACTACTTAGGTTCAAAATGTTGACCTCATGCTTCCTATCTGAGATCACAAAATTATAATATAAGAGTTTCAAAATAGTGTTTGCCAATTAATACAGTTAATGTTTAATAGATTTTCTTAAATGGTCAACCTCGAATTGTCGGGCTGTCTACAGCGAGACACACCTTAAATCGAAGCCATTTTGTTAAAACAATCTTAAATCATGAATTTAGCAGGTCACTGGACAGGTCTTAGGCAGTTTCCATTTTATCTTCACTCTAGCTTCGATCTTCGTTATGAAGACTTGTTCTCAGCCTAGCTCAAAAGTGTTGGGATTTTTTTTCAGATGTAGTAACATTCTCAAATTGTCGAAAATGTTTATATCTTCTTTATGTTACATAATTTTTCCCTCAAACTTTTGGAATGCATTAAATTAACGAAAATTGTAATCAAAATTTCGCTCCAACAAATTTAAATACCAAATAGATTAACTTTGGAAGTTTTTATGTGCTAATTTAGTGTCAATATTGTTATATTGTTGCAAGCATATACGTATGTATTCACACGTATACTCTTATGTGCATATAAATTTGCATAAAATATGAGCCAACTCAGCGGTCGGCCAATTGTCATTTCAGCTTGTCTACAACACATTCGTCGTCGTCGAGCTGAAATTAATTTATTTGTTTACTTTATGAACAACCAAAGTGACTGCAGGTAAATTAACCAATTTTATGGGTGATAATTTAAAATTGCCTCAAATCAAATGGGCAAACTAAAAATGAAAGAAAAGGAAGAAAATTAGAAAAAAAAAAAAAAAAAAAATTTGAAAATAAAAATAATAATAATTTACGAAAGTGAAAGAGCAACTAAAAGCATTCGAAATTCAGCCCATTAATTTATGGAAACTGGTTAAACGGAAACTAGTTTAAAATTTTGTATTTGTATATATATAGGTATAAATGTGATATATAAATATAAAAACAAATTTTTTTTTTCTTATAAATAATACATATGATTAATACATTTTTTGTATTAATGCAATAATTTAAATGCATGTTTTTTATTATTGTTGTTGTAACTATTTAGGTATACAATTTTGAATGGTGCTAAATTCACACGTATGGTATACAGTGTTGGAAAAAATAATAGAAAAAGCTTGTTTTCGTCCATTAACTTGAAATATTTCATAGGAAAAGAAACTAACATTTATTTAATTATTTTTTTTAAACATATATATAGGTAACTTATATAATAAGGAACAAAAATATTTTCTTTTGATTTTCCATTAACGTAAAAAATTAATTTCATTTTTTGAGCTTGGAAAAAATAATAGAAAAAAACGCAAAAATACAAGTGAGAGATGATTTTTCTAAATTTTTAAACTGAAATAGTGGTTTTGCTAATATTTAGTGGTACAGCCATTACTTTTTATAACTGAGGAACACCTACGAGTCATTGATTTCACTAAATTGGCGCAAATTGAGGCATCAATCCCGTACCATTCGGATTGCACTTTTTCCCACAAATCTTTTTTGTTTTTGCATTTAAAGGCACCAACTCTCTTTTTTAGCACCCCCCACAAGTGCTCAATCGGGTTTAAATCCGGTGATTGAGCAGGCCACTCCATTACATTTATTTCGTTATCCTGTAACCACTTCTTTACGAGTTTTGACGCATGTTTGGGGTCATTATCGTGCTGGAACTCCCACTTAAGAGGCATTTCTTCTTCAGCATATGGCAACATTACATTTTGGAGAATATTTAAATAGTCTGGAGCACACATTTTTTCTTTTATCCAGAATATCGGACCAACTCCTGAAGCAGAAAAACATCCCCACAGCATAATATTACCTCCACCATGTTTAACGGTCTTTTTGGTATGTTTTGGATCGAAGGCAGTATTTTTTGGGCGCCTTACATGAGTTTTCCCATCTGATCCGAACAAATTAATTTTAGTTTCATCAGACCAAAGGACATAATTCCAATTTTGGCGGCATAGGTGATGCTTTGCAAAAGTTAGTCTTTTTCCAATATTTTTTTGGCTCAGATATGGTACTTTTCTTGCTGAATATGCTTTGAGGTCTTTCTCAATCAGCCTGTTCCTTATTGTGCGACTAGATACTGATGCCTTTAATTGATTTTTGAGCTTATTCGACGAAAGAAAAGGATTTTTTCTTGATTCGCGAATCAACAAGTCGTCAAACCTTTTTGATGTGGCACGCTTTCTTCCTCGATTTTCCTTTGTCGCTACAAAGTGAACTGCGGAAAACACTTTTTTTAGGGAGCACTGCATTAGTTCAGAAATTTCTTTTAATGTGCTTCCATCTTCTTTCATTTTTTTCATAATTTCTCGTTCTTCAGCAGTGCAATGTACTCCTCGACCCATTTTGAAAATAATATCCAAATGTAGAACGGTATTTTGACAAATTGGTTAATTTTGAGCTTAACTCACCTTAAGGTATTTAAACTATACGTTTTTTTGTTTAAAAAAGCCAATTTAAGTCAAAAGTTTCGCACAATTCGAAGATGTTTCTATTTTTTTTTCCAGCCAAAACACGTGTTGACCTGCAAACTTAGCGAACAGCGCCAATATTTGCTGCGAAAATGACTCAAAAAGGAGAACAAAATAAAGCACCGTTATCAGTGCACATGTGCAATTGGTTTCATGCATATATTTTTCGTACATAATTAGCAATTGGGATTGAAGCGCAAAGAAGAATATTTTTTCTATTATTTTTTCCAACACTGTATATATACATATATAATGTGCATGTATATATCTTCACATCATACCATTAACCGTAACATAATCCAAATCTTTGATGAAATTCCAACAACAAACAAACACACAAGTAAGACACAATAAATCGATAATGTGGAATTAATCATATAATTTATGCGTTCGAAACCATTTTTATGGGATTGGTTTGGTATTTAAACATTTGAGTTTATTTATTGCTTATATACTCAGGCTTTTTGTGATTATATATGTATTGTACATACACTTGGGTGTATATATAAATTTGTGATTTTTTTGTCAACTCATATATTTATTTTATCGCATTTTTTCATTTTTTTACACTTCATTTGCATTTTTGCATTTGATATCACATTATTTTTTATTTCAATATTTTTTATCGGATTTTTTTATGACCGCTTGTTCACACATTTGTATCACACACAAATGAAATGAGTGTTAAAAATGTATTTAACACAGAAATCTTATTAAATTAAAATATTCAAATGAACATAAATGTTGAAAAATGCAGTTAAATAAAAATTGAATATTGAAATATTTGAATGAACATTTCTTTGCAAATGTTTTAATTATTTGAAGTGTGTTTGTCGAGTGTGGTATATTGTGAGTGTATGCGAATTTCTGGTTTTTCGTTAAAGACGTTATAAATTTGAAATAATATCATATAATTTATACATGCACACAAACACACACACACACACACACTTTTAATTTGTTTAAATGATTCTATCCAAGCACAAGCTGAAAGTTGTTTTTTTTTATTTTTATTGGCTAAAAATATTCTTTGAACCTTGTAGAATAAGGAACAAAAGGTCTTATACGTGTCCAACATCGATTTCGTTGAAATTTCGAGCCCTTTTACCGAGCGCACCAAGCCGCTCCGATATACATATATTTTGTATGTCTCAAAACTTTAAATCCATTATTTAGAATGACGTTTTTTTGAAGTTGGCTCGCAGCATAACTCAAAGAAGTTTCAACATTTTCATGAGAATACCATCCGCCAGCATTCCCAAAACAAAAATGCATGTGATATTTTCTTGTATGCAAAGGTGTTTTTTCGAGGAGTGATCTTGTCTGGAACTCAACATTTCCAGTAAAATCAGCATAAAATTGATAGAAAATGGGAAAAGTAAAAAAGTTCTGATCACCTTCAACTAAAGATATACTGAGTATTTGGATAGAATACCTTTTGGCATCTATCTGCTGGCTAAAAAATTCCATTTAAAAAAATACATTATATTAAGAGGCGAAAGACTGTAATACCAGGATCGAAATATAATCTGATGATTCTACGGATTGAATGTGACGTCAGTTCTCTATTAAGCTCTGCTGATTTTGACAGTTTATCAAAAAGCTTTAGCTTTTTTTCATTACTTCGTTTAATTCGAAGTTATGCATCACCGGAGTATTCCTAACTACCGCAAGGATGCTTCAACTCAACTGAGAATCAGTACACGGTAATTTAGTAGCCGTAGTACTGTGTAATACTTAAGGGGAGACATCTGAGTAAAATTTTGAAAAAATCAAAAAATTTTTTTTTCGTTTAAAAGATGCTTTAGGATCTTAAAAATAATATACCACAAGATAGAATCCGGCAAAAGTGTCTAAATGTCCAAATTTTCCATTCTGCGGCAATGCCTCATAGGCATATTCCGACCGCCTTATAACTTTAAACGCGTTTTTCTCGAAACCACTTTTTTTTAGACGGCCGGAAACATAACTCGAGCAAATCTTAACCGATCGATCTGAAATTTTGACAGTATATTCAAAATTCCTTCCTCTATCGACACACGTATATTTTTTATATTGCTTACTTTTTTTTTATAAACAATTTTTGGACTTTTTTTCCTCGTGAAAATTTGAACTTTTTTTTCGATCACGCACCATTTTGCGAAAAATCAATATATCGAAAAAATCCTACGTGTGTCGATAGCTGTTGTATAGAAACTAACAAAACTTTATTTTTTGTTCCAGATCAAAAATTAAGGACGTTAGCTTTCCGGCCATGGACCCCCTTCCCAAAAATAGGGCCTACGAAGAAATGCTGCACAGCCGACATTTTGTTTTCGATTTCTTTCAAAAAATCATATTTTGTACATCGGATCGCATATTATAAAACCTACTTTACAAAATTTCGATTGGCTCTTTCGTTTGGTCAAAAAAAATTCCAGAAAATCCGCTTATTTTTTTTGAGTTACTCAGATGTCCCCCCTTAAAAGTACAGAATCGCCTGACTTTCGGCAGCTAAATAAAAGCTAGATGGAACTAGCAAAATGAACGGCGGAGTAGAGCTGAAGTTTACTGCGCTCAATCTCAGATAAAAGCCCCATATCGTACATATCTATGAAATGGTCGACACTATATACATATATGTATACTATAAAATTCCTATTATAAATAACTTCCTTATATGCTGCATAAATAAACATACGTATATTTGCAATAAATATCTAAAAGCAAAAGGAACAAAAACACTCACAAACATATCTTAACACAAACGAAATCAATAAACAACATTTTATTGAAAAATTTGACAACAATTTTGAATTCGAAACCGCGTAAATCATGTTAATTGAGTCGATAAATAACGCAACATGCATTAATTAACATAAATTGAGTGTCATTTGCTGAAAGCCGATCCTACATACTTAGCCATTTATGTATATATGTACATATATTCATTGAATATAGTTTGAATTTGTACAAAACTATCGAAAAATTCAAATTAAAGCAGAAAGCTGAGAAAAATATTTGTAAAGGGTGGTTAAATTTCAAGGGCCGAAATTTCAAGAGCCGATGTTGATTTTGAATAAAACACTAACTATTTAGGAAATTATTGAAATTTTATTTTATTATGATATATTGCTATTACTCAATTATGTATGTAACAAAATATCGGCCAAATGAGCGCCGCGACCTCGGCGGCACACCTCCATACGATGGTCCAAATTTTCGATGACGCTGAGGCATAATGGAGTTTCTATGCCGTTAATGTGCCGAATTATCTCATCCTTTAGCTCTTGAATTGTTGCTGGCTTATCGACGTACACCTTTTCTTTCAAATAACCCCAGAGAAAAAAGTCCAACGGTGTCAAATCACATGATCTTGGGGGCCAATTGACATCGCCATTACGTGAGATAACACGGCCATTGAATTTGTTGCGCAAAAGAGCCATTGTTTCGTTAGCTGTGTGTGTGTGTCTCTCCATGGTTCAAATTGAATAAGTCTGAAATAGAGAAATGTCAAATTAAATTCGGAAAAAAACTTGGCGTTTAGGTGTGGTTCACATTCAACATCGGCCCTTGAAATTTAACCACCCTTTATATATGTGTATGTATGTATGTACATACCATATACATATATGTACACCAAATTATATATCCATTTGTGAACGTTTACATACATACATATGTCTATAGATACAAACATATTCATTTACGTAAGCATCTTCATGGAATACTTGAAACACAGACATTTAAATCAGACTAAAAGAACAACATAATCAGAAAACTAATAAATTTTGTGTGTTTCTTTTCTATCGTTTATTTTCTATTCAAAGTAATTTTAGGTTATATTTGAATGTCCACCAATATGTATAGAACACACAATGTGAACCGTTTCGAAACGGTTAGAATACAACAGCAAACAAAGCCAAACAAATTCACAACTACCTTTATTATTGCTTCACAGTTTTGTGTTTGTGTGTTGCCTTTGCTATTGTCTTCATTTGATTGGCACACCACAGAGCGCGGCGGCCATTGATGAGTATATGAATTAATGAGCGCCCGTAAGTTAAAGGCAAACCTACTCTCCCTCTCTTGAAAACATTTGGAATTTGGTTCTCAGTGTTTACGGAACGTGAGTGAACGCAAGCAGTTGAGATTTCCCCTGTAATGTGGTTTCGAAATAAATTCGAAGTTAATGAAATTCGAATATAACCCACAACAACAAATGTGAAGCTTTAATGTATATAACGTGCTCACTTACTCACATGGTGTTTTTGGCACACAAACATACACACTTCCTCACTCATTCACTCCCATTTTTTTGGGGTAGCCGCATAAAACCCGTATGGAGCAACAACAACAACAACTGCATAACAATGGCTACTAAAAATTATGCCGTCGGCTTTTCACTCCAACCACGCGCTGGATTGACCATTCAAACAGCTTTTCACGCGCTTTGATTGCTTGCACTAGCGACGGCTTCACATTGCAACTGCTTATGCTATATTTCTTACCTTGCTCTCGCTCTTCTTCTACTTCGCTTGCTATGCTGTGGCAAGTTGCTATGTTTCGTCGCTGTTCAGGCTGAGTTTTTAATTAAAACCGCACCTTTGCATGGCGTTGCCAGTTGTTGGTCATGGCGTTGATAGCTTGACTAGAGAAGTGGTAGTTGTTGTTGCTGTTGTTGTTTTTGTATTTTCGTACATCGGTTATATTGTTGTTGCTGTTGCTGATTTAATTTGCTTGCTGGCTATGCTGTGATTAGGGCCAAAGGGTGCGTGTGCCGGTCCATTAAGACGACAGCAGCAGCGCAGCGGTTAATGTCGGTAATGTTTGTTGGGAGTGTTGAGCATTGTGGGTTTGTTTGTTTGTGTGTGTGTGTTTGTATTTGTCGTTTCGTTGTTAATTTGAAAATTTGGCCCTGTTTTCAGTGCTTTTTTTCACTGAATGTATTGACATGTTTTCGTGTAGTCGAAGAATTCGTTATTCTTGACAATACTATATACACACACATATACATATGTATGTATGTATATACGTATGTATGTATAAGGTATTAGAGTCTACATATATTACAGTCCAATGAATCTTTACTGATGCTTGCAAGAATAGTGCAATTGTAGCTACTAACATACTTATTATATTAGTGTGCACACTTTTTGAAGAACTTAGTCTGATATTTATTTGTTTAAAAATTTTGTAGGTCTATGTAGATTAAGTTACTATATATATATCCGCTGCTCAAGATATACATTTGTTATACATACATATTGATTTTTATTTATTTAACTTTTTGTTAGGTAGATACATACATACATACATATGTACATATGTACATATGTATGTATGTCAATAACTGAACTTATACATTTTTTCAACTTTATGCTCAATTTAAAAATGAATAGATATGTATATGTTGTTAAAAAATGAATAAATGTGCACTACATACATATGTACATATAATGCTGTAATACAATTGAGTACAAATTTCAGAAACGGGAACATGAACTTTCATGCTTTAAGGAAAATTAAAATTAAGTAGGGAAAAATATTTCAGGTATTGGTATAAAGTCACATGACAAATATTTCTGCTAACAGTTTATTGGTTTATTTGCAATATGCAATTGAAAAAAACTGTAACGTTTTATTAAATATTTTTTTCTCAGATAATATTCAATGAAATTTTTTGAAAATATGAAGAAATGTTAATAAATGAATTCACTACATGATACCATATTCCCTTTTAATCTATTTGTTATCAATGCTAACTTATTTAATTTTGCAAAAAAAATAATGTCAAGTTTACCTTGTTCTACAACAACAAAAAAAAAGTTTTTATAAGTTTCGCGAAGGTTGATCGCTCACAACGAATAAATCGTTGAAACTTTTTTGTGCTTGGCCTTGTGTGTTCATATTTTTTCTCATTTCCAATACAAATTAGCTCTGCAAAATAAATTTAAAAAAATTTACTTTTTCAAATTGTATTGTAATTTTTTTTTTTACTTTAAAGATGATCTAAATTGGATGAAAATGCTGTTTTGGTTATCTTCTGTTTCTTTGTTCCCAACGGTTTATTTGCTACTCATTTTAATATTCTGATACCGAAATATTTATTTTCTTCCATATTTTCAGGTACCGGACATACCATTTGAATATTAAAAAATGGTTTCATTTTCACTCCATTAACCAGATAGCTAAATTTATTTAAAATATAATTTTTTGTATTACAGTTTTATAATTTTGGTAAAAAATACAGGAAAGTTTTTTGACAAACAGTTTTTTCTTTTTTTATCAGTGCTATTAACTCCTAAAAATAATAAAAATAAAAATTTCGTAAACAAGTCGAGATTATAAGAATGTGACACTTCTTATAACGTTATAAAAGCATAGCTTCTTATTTTTAATAATAAAAATTACTTTTGTCCAAGTGCCTGTTAATGGTATTATCTGTATTTCATTTCGTTTTGTAATACTCGCCGTGCCATGGCTGCAGCTGATTATTTAAAGAATTCCTTTGCTGTGAATATTTAAATATTTTCATAATATTTTCATAATATCAGATAACCCAATATTTAAAGAAATATAATTTTTTATAATATTTTTTTATGTAGAGAATATACCTAATTATTAAAACTTCAATTCTTCCTTCTTATGATGATTTACGAAAATGTTTAATATTTCCTAATCTCCGAAGTTTTACAACATTAAATTTTGGTAGCAAAGTTATCGAAGATTGCACTTTGAAAAATTCAAAATTTAAGCAAAAGTTTTAATAGTTGATTCTTTTTTAAGCACTAAAAGTTCTTATAAACCTGAAAACCTGGAAAGAAAAAAATATATAAAATCCTCTACATGTTCCTCGCTATGTTCTTTGTATCGAAGTTTGTATAAGATGTTTCCCAAGGAAGTTAGTTGTAAGTTGTTAAGAAAAAAGTTTCCGGTTTACAGTTTTTTTTTATTTATATATTTATTTATTTTATTTTTAATCTAAAATACAATAAATTCACACAAACAAGCAGATCAAAAGTTTCACAGACCAAAAAACTTGCTTGTCCTTTAAAATATATTATTTTATATTATATTAAGGATTGAAGTACATACAAGCAGATTTGCATATTAAAATTCAGTATTTGGGCTGTTTTTCACTTTTGATTACTTACTTACTTAGCGGCGCGCAATAACTTTCATATATATGTATATTATATTTCCATAGAAATTGCTTTGAAATAAAATCTGTTTTTAAATATTGAAACTGCTGCGATTATACGATTAATTGACGGAAATCATTCCTGCGAAAAATGTTATGCAAACAAATTGAGCGTCTTGATGTTCATTTCAAATATTTTTTAGTATAAAATATTAGTTTAGTAATCCATTATTTTTAAAATGAATTGAAGGCTTTATTTACCATGGTTACCATTTTTTTTCTTGTTAACTCATATGGCATCCACATATCGAGCTTCTTTGTGTATCCGGCCTTTTACAAATGGCACCAAACAAAAATGTGTCGAGATGCAAAATCAATCTTTTTTTCCATACTTAGTGTATGTAGTGTTACTTTATTAACCTATGAATATGTCGTGGTAATGGACAAAAGCAGTGAGTGTAAAAGTTGTACATTTCATCAAATTTGACGTGATTTTCTCGAACTTCTTCGAGATTCCTTAGCGAAATTCCTTAGCTGCTATGAGGGATTTTTTATGTCAAGTTTGAGGAATTTCTAAGCGAATTTGATTGCGACATGCTCAATAATTTTATCGATTACCGAATAGTCAACATTTCCATAAAGAAAGAGATTAGACTACAAACTGCGGCGCTGGTTCGGGCGTCTACCAAACTCAACGGAAGTACTAGACATTAGGAGCACTATGAGAGGATAAGAGGATACAAAATCTCTAGCTCTAGCATCAGCAATTGTAGGAACGTTGTAAACTAATTAGCTCCCAGCAATAGGAATACACTCAATGACGAGCTGATCAAACTAGAGTCATATCTGGATTAACTCCAAACCAAAATAAATAAGTACTGTGAGTACTCTACTGGCATTGGAGCAAATTTCTCTTACGATAATCCATGCTTAATTGTAATATATCAGGGCAGATTTGATCTAAGTATGACGGGGCAAGAAACAAAGACTTGTATATATATAATTGATGCTTGGTAACTGCAAAGCCGTCTGCGCACGGCCGATGGATTGTAATGAGGAGGTTTTATTTCATGTCAGGGGAAGGGCTTGATATTCTCATGAAATTTTTTTTAAATGGTAAATATAGAAAACTAAAAACACTACCAAACTTTTTGCTCTTCTCGCTTTCATCAATGCACACATGGATTTCTATACTTCCTTTTGCAACTTCGTTAATTTGATTTTTCGGCAATCAAGTACTCATCAGGCACGCATTTTCAGTAGTCAGCAACTGTTGCCATAAGTACTAGACATTAGGAGCACTATAATCCATGCTTAACTGTTATATATTGGAGCAGATTTCATCCAAGTATGACGGGGCAAGAAAGAAAGACTCGTATATATATAATTGATGCTTGCTAACCGCTAAGCCGCCTCCACTCGCCCGATGGATTGTTATGAGGAGCTTTTATATCATGTCAGAGGGAAGGTTTGATATTCTCACGAAATTTCTTTTTTAAATATACAAAACTAAAAACACTATAATTTTTTTGCTCTTATCGAAAACTGCCACTTCTCGCACTCATCAATGCACACATGGATTTCTATACTTCCTTTGCAACTTCGTTAATTTGATTTTTCGGCAATCAAGTACTCATCAGGCACGCATTTTCAGTAGTCAGCAACTGTTGCCATAAGTCATTAGACCTATAAGTAGCAACATTAGCACAAAAGCTTACGAAAGACTGCTCATTAAGGGCAGTAACAACATTTGGACTTAATGAGTATTTTCCATCCAAGTGCTGTGGATGTATGTGTATATTTTTTGTATGTCATAAATAAATTAGATGATGAGTTTTTTATTAAAAAAAAAATTACACATATAAGTATGAATGTATGTAACAACAAATGTAAGCTCCAAAGCATTACATATGAATATACACAAGTATTTAGCGATTAAATACTTTTATTTTTGTATGTATGTATGTGCTTTATATAACAAAGTAATCCCATCAGCACTGAGTTGCGTGTCTTGGCATGAAAATATACTACATGCGTACATACGAGTATGTAAACATACATTCATATATACCTACATATATGCGTTTAAGTAGGCAAGGTGCATTAGTCTTTTTAAGCTTACACACAGAAGGCTAACAAATTTTTCACACATTAAGTTGAAAATATGAAAAATATATATGTACTTTTTACACCGATTTTCTCTACATTTTTTTATTTAAACTTTTTAAAATTTATTTTTGTAACGCCTTTGTATTTGTGCATCCGCGCCTTACAAGTGCGCTTGGCATGCTTAACTTCCAGTAAATATTTGCGCAAGTGGCTGATGAGCTTTACGCTTGTAGCTGCTTACTTATAAATATATAGATTGTATGTACATACATACATATATAGCTATGTAAGAATAATAGACACGCACTTATATATAGATATGTATGCACTCATTGTGTAATTACCGACTAATGAAAAGCGTTAATTCACACTTTTACTTATAGTAATTTCGGGTGTAAATATGAAAATTACATAGCAGCAAAAAAAGTTAAAAAATAAATCGTGAAAAATTTTTAACACTTAAATTGCTTTTTATTTCACATTTTGGTCTGAAAAGTGTTTTAATGCATTTCAAATTAATGAGATCATATGCATAATTTTATTACATAAATAAATTACGGAAATATTTGTTTTGTTTAATAGCGCGTACAGTGACTGTTTTGTGCAGTGGAAAGCGAATGGAAAGTGGTAATGTGTTTTTTTAGGTATTTTTTTTGGTCTCACACAATTTTTCATAATTTAAATTAAATTAATAAATTTCCGGCTGGCTGAAACGTGTTTGAAATTATGATATTTAACTTGTTAGAAAGAAAATAATTTAATGAGCAGAAAATTTAAATAGGAAAATTACAGGTGTCACCGTTAAATTAAATTAACGTAACGGCCCAAACAGGAATTGGCAAAAAAAAACAGTGTTCAATGTGTTTAATGTAGTCGGTACAGTTTAAAATTAAAAAAAATATTAATTATTCCGTTTTGGATAATTTCATACTTTTAATAAAAAAAAATCCAAAAAAAGTTAAGTTTCTTTATATATATAAAAGGCTTTATCTTAAATGACTGACGGATCAACTCAAAGCCTAAGCCATTCATCGTAGACACCTGAAACTTGGAGTGTGTGTTCTGCGTATGACGTGTGCACCCGGTAAGAAAAGGGAAGTCGATCAATGACCTATCAATTTGAAAAAAGTCGAGTTTTGTACACAGGTAACTCTTTACCTAAATTGACATGGGGAACACTTTTTCTTCCAGGGAGCGACCTATTCGAAAAATTTGTATTTATCTTTTGAGTTCCATAAAATTTGGCACAGAAGTAGCTTCCGGCTTAATATACCACTGGGTACATTCTTTCTCCCGGGTGTGCATGGGAACAATCTAAAAACAAAATTAGACTACTTTTTGCCCAAATTACCATTGGGAACACATTTTATTTGGAATTTGCATGTTTAAAATATCCAATATAACTGAAATCCGTTAACCAATTTCGTTTAACTACAAAAAAGCAATTGAACAGTTTATCGGTGCTACGAATAAAAATTAGGCAAGTAGTAAAAGCAATATGCATATCTAAAAAAATAATTATATGTACCATAAAGGAGGTTTCGATTATCTATATAGATCATTGCAAGATACTAAAATTAACAGTGCTGGGACCGTGTGGCATCCGACATCACATGCGACATCAATAACGATTAAACATACAAGAAGTGCGGGGAAGAAGCCATGAGTGAGAAGTTGGAGCACCTCTTCTGTCTTATCTACAACTATTCTTAAGGACGCAGTTTAAACGATCAGATGAAGTATTGAACTTAACCTCTATCTGATACAGGATACGCCATTTGTTGCAATATCATTTGAAATTTGAATAGTTCCGTAATTTTTTATGGTATATCGTGGCTCGTTCGAAGCGTTTTTATGTCTATTTTGTGACATGAATCAATTAATACCGATACAACATGATGGTGAGTATTGGTTCAAAATATTCATGAGCGATGAAGCACATTTTACATTTAATAGCGCGGTTAATAAGTAAAACTGCCACTTTTTGTCCCGACGGAAATCCTTGTGAGATATTCGAAGATCCCCCCCATGAACAAAAGTAATCGTTTGGCGCGGCATATCGGCCAAAAAATCATAGGGCTGTATTTTTTCGAGAACTACGCTGGCAACGCCATTGAGATTAATGTATGACTTAGTATTTCCAGAAAGACTGAAAATGACATTGCTCACTTCTGGCTCCAATAGGATGGAGCCACATCACACACTCGCTACGATTCAATGACGCTCCTCCGCATGATGTTTGACTGACCCATCATATCGAAAAACGGCGATTTCGACTGACCGCTGTGCTCACCCGATTTGACGCCACTGGACTTCTTTTTATGGGAACATTTGGAGAGTAAAGTTTACAACTAAAGGCCGCAGACCATAGCTCAGCTCAAAGTCAATATTCCTTGGGAAATATCGCTTATTCCTACCGAGACGCAGGAAAATAATCTAAATAATATAGAAAACAGTAATAAAAGCTTGTGTAAAAACAAATAAAAAACGTTGATTTAATTAAAAGTTATTAAAATTTTAAATGCTATCGAAACAGATGGCGCTCACTGGCAGAGTTATGCAGGACCTCAATCTTACCTCAACGGAGTAAATATTTTTTTGAAACATTTTAGCACCCAATTTTTCTTGTACAATTTTTTTAATTCAACCAAATGGTGGCGAAAATCGCGATTTCAAAAATCCATCATCCGTAGGTACGAATAGTACTAGGAATGACACTAGAGGAATTCAAGTCCACTATGCTACAAGATTAGAGTTAGGGGTTAAATCAGAACCTTCTGGTAGCAAAATACAGTAGAAAATCCAAAATTCGTTAGACTGAGTTAACAAAAGGCCAAGGACAAAGGGTTAAAATTCTAAGTTTGCAGAGGCTACGGAATGGCAGTGTATTGGACTTCTCGTGCTCGGTCAACACATTTTGCGCTGTTATTTTTCGCTGTCAATTCGGGGAATGCATTTTCGTTTCAAATTTGACAGTCTTTGAATGGTTGCAGTAAGTTTGAGATTCAAATGAATTAGTTCAGCAATGTAGGAATTTAAAATGGGTTTTATATTTTAATACGTAAATGTGAACATTTTTATTTATTAATATACATATGATGAATACGATAATAATATGTTATAAAAATAATTAAAATATGCATTGGGTTGGAGTGTACACTAAATTATGAAAGTAAAATAAACTAAAATAAAATAAAATAAAATAAAATAAAATAAAATAAAAACGGAGTTTTTCAAGTGAATTTTCATACGTACCAAAAAATTTAAAATTTCTCAAGCTACGTACATTCCGTTATCAACTTTTTTGTTATATTGGTACGTACATATGTACGAAGTTATATTGGAATGTATGTACGCAGGGTGGCTAATAAGTTCGGCGCTTAAAGTACTTAATGAAACAATGTATAGTTTTATGATTTTATGGCCTCCATCGTGATTACAATACGACTGAAAAAATATTCTTTAGATTTCTCTTAAAATGACGTCTGAAAATCTTCGACCCCGTAACTCCATTTTTCACTGCATCGACTACTGTTTGGACTCGAGACCATACTGAATCAAGTTTCATCAATTGCTACAATGCGGTTGCAAATTTATCCAAACCATCTTGCCAGAACTACAAAAAGCCTTTACACACAACGCGCATTAATTTTTCACATTTAAATGTTCATGCAAAATCTCTCCAGGTTATTCTTTGTTAATCTGTAATCCTTGCCCTGTCTGCCACAATTTAATTCATCGATCAACCAGTACTAATTTTTCGACTTTCTGAAAATTTCTACGGCCACGACCGTCACTGCGCGGGGGTTATCTTCACAGATCTTTCTTTCTTGTGGAATCAGCCGAGCCCATTTCTTCACCATCGTTCTACGAGAGGATTCTGAGTCAAAAATTTGAGGACCCGCCACTGTCTGTAACGAAAACCAACACCATAAACATACTTTAGCTACCGCAATCTCCAGATTTCATTCTGTGAAACCTTTTCCTTTGTCAAAATTGAATGAAGAGCGTTTTACGACAAAAAATTGTAAGAAATTAATTTTTCTCATTGCGGTAGCCCCTCGGCAGAGAGTGTAAAGCCCTTCGAGTGTATTTTTGAAATAAAAGCTACCAATACAAATCCGGCTCAGAACAAACTGGAAAAACATAAAGACGCACCCCACAAATTGGAGCTCCTCCTCCTCGGCCAAAAATCGCTTCAACGGTTACAAAGTGCCAATTGTATATTCTTTATTTATTTTAGCTTTCATATTCTACAAGTAAAATGAAAATATTTTCTAATCACGGGAAGTGTTGATAAAACCAAAAATTAATTTATCGTCGAAGAGTGTTCTGAGATGTGATATTTGGTGGAATTGTAATTCGTTCGCAAAATTATTCAAGGGGGTATTATCCATTTTCATCATACATAAGCTTCATATTGGATATCTTTGCTAATTGGCATCGAGATTCATTAATGGAATATTATGAAACCCACTCGCAAACCTATAGACACGAGAACTCGTAGGTAGTTTATACATCAATAGCATATTTGCCAATCTTGTGCAAAGTTCATATCAGAGACGTAGCTGCCTGAAAATGGAATCTTTATTAGCACCGGTTTTCAATTAAGTTCTTTAACCATTTGAATTATATGAAAATGGTAAAATGCGTCCGACCTAAAACTTCTTCCCAGTACAACTTTTATTTAATTAGAGAATGCAAAGTTTAATTGAAGTCGCAGCGATAATTAAAATAATAAAATTGTAATTGAATTACGAGATTTTCATTCAACAAAGTTATTTGCGCATAACAATCTCACAAATAAATCAAACTAATGCGCAGGACTCCCAACGAATCTGCTAACGAAGCTAAATACCTCAGAATTTAAAACCGTAAAAGGCTACTTAGTAGTGTGAAAAGCAATTTCCTGCGTAGCTGTTAAGCGATTGCTCCATAATTGCTTGCAAATCCATTAAAAATTAAGTAAAAAGTGAGTTCAATGTAGAAAAGGATAGGAAATCAGCACTCGTGCATACCTTTTACGCTTTTAACGAGCGCACAAAACTAATCAAAGAGTATTTAATTGAATTGCGAAAAAATAAAATAATTTTAATTGATTTTATATTTAGCATGAGTACATATTAAATACTATTGTATTTTAATGTGTACTATATATGTACATACTAGTACATATATAAATATATATGTGTGATTTAAATTACATTAAATTTAAATGCGCTTAGGTAATACTGACTCACTAAGTGAATTTCGCTTAATCTGCGTGCGAATTAATTAAGCAAAGTTTACAACTCAATTCATTTATAAAAGAGAAAAAAAAAAATTAATTTAAATTTTTAACACGAAAGTGGCGTGAAGATTTACACGAAAGGTGAGTTCAAACGAGTCACGGTATAAAATGTAAGTAATAAAAAATAATACGGAATACTCTGTGTAATAAAATTTTGATTAACAAGTTTAAATGAGCACACAAATACATATACATATAAACAATGTGTACGAGTATTTGAATAAGTGATTTGGTTTTATACAAAATTTACATTTGATTTGTTATATACACATTATCAAAGAGCCGAGTGGTTGGCACTGCGTACTTACATTGGGATGGTCATCATTGACAAACATTCCAAAATTTGGCAGGGAATGCAAAACCTTCCACGAATTTTAGAGCCCTCCAAACCGAATTGCCCTATGTTCAGATCGCACTGAGTTTAAGACGGAATTACTTCACCGCTGCGCTCGATTACATAGAAATTGAAACCATTGAGGATAGTGCAAACGAATCCCAAATGAGGGACGTTGAATAGTCAGTCCATCATCTAACTATGATGAAACCCGAATAGCCATTGTCCGTCTGAAGAAGAGCAAAGCGGCTGAAGTCAAATGTTTCGACGAAGATCTTACGAAGTTCATGTATTAGGCTTTGTGCAAAATATGATTTAATAAGAGCCTGTCTGACTATTGAAGTTTGCTCTGATCAGTTTTGCATATAAGGTCTTATCTAGCCTACTGTGCGAAAAATTAAAGTCCACTTATCGGGCTATATCAGCGTGACCTGATGGCCCGCTACTCAGAAGATTTTACCATGTGCGAAGATCATCGCCTTGTCAAGCTTCAAACGACTATGAGGCATAAAGAGCATTACTCTATATTTATACCCATTCGTTTACTAAAGAGTACAAATGGAAAACTTTGTATAACTGAGTATAAAGTGATAAGAGTTAAAATGTTTAATGTTACCTTCGGTTTTCCATCAGCTTGGTGAGGATTACTTAGCGCTACACAAATCTTTCTCATATGTCTACGGCCTAGTTATTAACAAATGAATATATGATATACTCAGGAAAACAGCTATATAGTTTGATCTGCTCCCGTGCAGCCAAACCCTTAATTCGGATCTGTACTGTCAGCAATTGCACCGACTGAAGGAAGCAATCGCCCAGAAGTGCAAACAGGAGCAGAATTGTGTTTCACCTGAACAGTGCCAGACCACAAACATTGATAATGACTCGCCAGAAGTTTCGAGAATTATTAACAATTATTATTACCATATGCTCCTGTCCATCGCTAATGATTTGGCTGGCGAAGAATTGGCCTAAAGGGAAGCCTGTGGAAATTGATTGTCCTAATTTTTTGCCAATTGGGTATTTCTTTCTACTAGACTAATATCTACAATTAAATGTTTGACTATACTTATCGTTTCAAGAATTTAAATAATTAATAATTTTTAACTCTTGTGTCCAACTATTTAATCCGAAATAAAGTTTGCCAATCTGCAAAAATCGTTTCCATCGCTTCCACTGTATTTGTCATTCGAACTGTAAATAATGACAATTTCTACGCTATGCGTAAATAAATCCTCAACACCGTTAGCTGCTCCTCTCATATCTACATAATACATACTACGTATACATACGAGTATGTACGTATTTGGCGATTTTTAACCGCAGGCATTTTTTATATTTGTAAACATGTAAAATCTATACAAACTTGTCGAGCTTTAGGTCAAACTGTTAATAAACTTGTCGAATGGATTATTTTATTTACCAGCTAACGAGAAATGCAAAGCGTAGAAGCGTAATAGAGTTAGTAGCCAGTGGGGCAATATGTTAAAAGCAACAACAGAAAATCGTTGAGTTTGGGTCAAAAGCCAAATTAAAGCCGGTAACTACTTTATTTGCTTAAAATATGCGAAACTGTTAAAAGATAGATAACGATAAAAATGCAATAAAGAAAAGACGATTGGATGTTCAATAAATTTTCGATTAAGTATATTAAAATATATACATATGTATATTATCTAAGCGTATTTAATAAAATTTTTTTTTAATTCATGAACATTATTATAAACTATTAGATTAATAAATGAAGATTTTTACGATTGCAATAATATAAAAAAACTGCTTCCAAGTTGTAGAGAAAAATCTTCAAATATTTTATTAGCGTGACAGCAGCTACTTGAATTGCTCAAAATAATAAATTACTAATTTTTATGTCGTAGTGAGAATTATTAATAAGAAGCGTTTTGATTTAATAAAGGAAATACTATTTTATTTATTTTTTGTTTATTATTAAATTGTTGTTAAAAAAAATAATAATATTCATACGATTTTTTAAATCAAAATTAATTGTCTACTAAACCCTTGTTGTTATTTTTAACAAATGGAGCGACCTGCAAATTATTCTAAGCCGCTTCCGAATGGCGGATGAATTTTTGTGAGGAGCTTTTTATATCATTTCAAAAATATAAATACTCCGTTAATATTCCTTTTGAAATTAGTTTTCTATAATTTTAGATGTTGGTTGGTCCCATGACCTTTCGCATTGTAATCTGCATTGCACATAAGTAAGGTGAGAAATAGTTGAACAAGAGCAAGTCACAGTCCTCTTAAGAATCTTTTGATATTGTTATCTACTCAGTGGTATCCAAATCCGAACCCATAATTTTATCATACAGAGATATTAAATAAAATGTGGTATTTTGATATTCAAAGGAAAATGTCGATTATAAGGTAAATGATCGCATGTTTATTTTAATGTAAAGAGGAATTTATGGCATTAATAATACAAAACAATATCAGCCAAATGGTCACCACCGCTACGCTTGCTGGAACGTATTCTTTATATGAAAAGTTTCCTTTGCCAAATCGTAAAGTGGTTGCTGTATGCCCTCAATCGCTTTGAGGTCTTGAGTTGACGTTGGTCTATTGGCATACCTTGGTATACCTTATCTTTCACTTGGCCCCAAAGGAAGAAGGCACAAGTTGATAAATCACTAGATCTTGGTGGCCTCTGTGTTTTCTGAGCCCCAGATGTGACAGTTTTGCTTATTGACGTAGCTTTGTATGCATTTCAAGGACCCAATCAGCAAAGACACGTCGTCGTGGATGATCGGCCCGCTTGAGTTCTTGTGTTAACTGAACTTTATAAGCCTTAAGACTCAAGTCTTTATGCGAAATACGGTGTAATGACGTAATAACTTGGGTTTTCTTCAACACCTTGGGCTACAGCAACAATATTCTCATTTATTCTTAAGCAACGTGAACCCGTTTTATTCTTCACATCATTAATTTGTTCCAACAACTCCATTTTTTCCACCAATTTCTGTATCGCGATCCGAAAATATTTTAGTTTTACGAACCGTCTCTGCAGGTTTTCACAATTTTTATAGTGAATTTTAAAAATTTCAATGAATTGTTGAAGCGTTTGTCATAGTTTTTACTTGTTAAATGTCAAAAAATTACAGCTTCCAAAAATGTCACCGGAATAAAAGAGAAACCCTTTAGTTCGGTACTTGGTCCATTTTCCGAAGAGAAGAGTAGGCCTTCTATCAATCAAAAATCTACCGATTAACCGAGTTTCAAGTAAATTCAACCAAGAACCATATAGATCATTTGACCAATCTGACAAGTCAATAGGTTGGCATTTTTTTTTAGAGATTTGCGGAATGTAAGATTTTTATATATGTATAAATTTTTTAACTGTGGTCGTCTCTCGGCAGGGAATGGCAACCCCTCCGAATGTGTTTCTAACATGAAATAAAGCTCCTCATAAAAAACCATTGGTCGTTCGGAGGCGGCTTAGTATAAACTGTAGGTCCCTCCATTTGTTGGAAAAACATCAAGACGCAAAACCACAAATTGGAGCTCGGCCTAAAACCGCTCCAGCGGTTACAAAGCGCCAGAGCGATACCCAAGAGGACTGAAGGACTGAGGGAATAAATGCTCAGTCGGTGTGTTTTCATGTTATTCTTTTACTAAAAATGTCAAGAAAAAATTTTATCAGAATGTGAATTTTACTTTACAGGAATATTGTTAGTCCCGTTAGCTAAGTTGGTAGTTGTGGAAGTCACGAAACCGATGGTTTGTGGTCTAGTTCAATTTACAAAAATATTTTCTAAAGTGATCGTCCATGACCCGCTAAGGACAATATCTACGAATCTAGTTTTGAGATTAGTTATGAATACGAAAACTTCCAATAAAAATCTATCAGTCGTGCGGAGGAGAGGTAAAACAAATTAAAAAACAAACTAAAAATTGGAGGAGAAGCCCGGTTGAGAATCGAGTTAAGTTCGGAGGCTGAAATGCTTCACCCTACACGAGCAGTGTTCTCCACAGCAAAGTATGTAACACCTAAATTAAACTTTAATGTTGTAAGATATGTATACAATTAAAATAATTCTTAGATCAGTTGGGTTTTTGCACTGGAAGAACCATTTGATTTCCTCATAATGCAACTTATCTGATGAACTCTTGGGAGCTTGGTCTGTAGCTGTACTTTTAATGAGAGCTCTACCATTGGCACTTACATAACACCTAAAAACTTTCCTCAATATACCTCCACAGCCTTGCCAGATTCGGAGTATATATATATATAGTATATATATAGTATATATATATATATATATAGATATATTTCTAATTTTAATTTTGTTTTCTGTTTTAGAACTTCGCCATTGCTCTCGAATGACATAATCATGAGACTACCGAACCACTGCCGTGTTTTCAAAACAGAGCTTACAGCAACCACGAAAGTCGTCAAATGTGTGTGACATCCAAGCCTCTATTAGATCTGTGCAATACAACAATGTCACGCCAAATGTGAGTGTAATAAGTAGAAATACTCTGAACAGACTCTCGAAAAAATGTCAGGACGACTGTGAGCTTGGTGCGCCGGACTATCTTGTTAGAGAAATGACCATTTTAACCACTACACTCTATGCACAGGATCCAAATATCCGAATATTTCTATACATAATGCTAAAACTAGAAACGCGTAAGTGACACTGTTTTATGGATTTAAGGTCCTCGGAATTTGAAATGTGTGGATATGTTTTCAGGCAACCATTGTTCGGGCCCTAGCACAGTCGCTCAGCGGTAGACCCATTTAAGGAGGTTTCGTCATCGATGTGAAGTTGTGCCGAAGATATCTTTTTTGCACACCCTGGTATTAAAGACGCCAACTAGTACGATTTTGCTGCGTTCAAGGCTTTCGTAGAACACTTCGTCCTTCTGAATCCATTTACGGGGCGTAATAAGTTGAACAACTTTGCTTTAAAGCGGATTGTGGCGAGACGATCATCAAACGAAATCTGTCTTCTTCAACGAATCCTAGGACATCAACCAGTTAGGCAGCGTTACCTTCCTTAATCAGGGCCTAGACATTCCAGGTGCAAATCCTGATCCTTAAAACGTGTGCCGGGGTCATCAAAAGGGTGTCTCTTAATCGCTGGGCTACTAAACCCTACGTACAACCACAGAAAGTTTGAATTCTCACTTGAGCTTGTCTCTAAACCGAAGTTGATCTATTGGTCATATCTAAAAGAATCCTTTCTGGCCACTCTCAGATGACTGAGTTGAGTTAAGCTGAGTTGTTGCGGTTGTTGTTCATTACCAGCCCACTTAGGCCAAAAGGTCCATTGTGATACCGCTGGCTCCTGTGTTCACCTCCTCAAATGTTCGCGCGATTTCATTGTGCCTTATAAAAGCAACGAGATTTTCAATTTTCGCAGAGGCTACCTCAGCGAGATAGTCGAATAATTGTTTCCCTTGTGTCGGGCAAATGTCCAAGATGGATGGTGATAGAGGTAGTGTTCAACAGACTCCTCCTTTTCTATAGCGCTACAGCTGCTGCAAAAGTCATTTGAGAGGTAGCTCATTATTTCCTCCTGAAGCCCCATTAAACAGTGGCGTCTTTTTTTCCCTTTCTTTATGTTAATGGAGAACTGGTCTAGAAAGATAAGATGCTTTGATTTGTTTGCGTTCAATTTTGGCCATTGCTGTCTGATCACGTTGCACGTGATCTCATTTAGCGATCTTGAGTCTGCTTCTTTGCCAAAAGCCAGTTCAAACAAATACTTTGCCGTGAACAAGGTGCATGATTTATTGTGGATAGAAGGGTTCCTTCCCTCGCTAGCTCGTCTGCCATGCAAGTGCCTGGGATGTCATTGTGTCCACGTGTCCAGACCACGGCAGTATTACTTTTAGTCGATAGTTTGTACAGATTGTTTCAACTTTTTATATCCACTTTTGTTGTGGTACTTTTACATTGTCGGAATAAATATATCGAAACTGATAACATTGCTGCCGTAGATTTGACAAGCCACTCGACGGCCTCCATGATAGTAAGAAGTTCTGCTTGGAAGACGCTGCAGTGGTCTGGTTGTCTCGTGCTCATATTTATTGAGAGCATTGGAGAGTAGATTTCACAGCCCGCTTTTCCATGAAGCTTTGAACCTTGTGTAGACATGGTTGTGGCTGCCTGATCGAGGACATTGTAGTTTTCCTATTCATTTCTGTCTCAGATGAATATTAGTTAAAAAACTTCTCCCACTTATGGAAAGGAAACTACCTCCTACCTTCTCCTATTTGCCTTAATAGCGGAGTAAATAAAATTATATTTTATTAATTAATTATCAGTACTGTTAACTACTTCAAAATAATTTTTTGCTTTTAATTCCAAAAACTCGAAAGCCAGGCACTTTCCACTCTTAATATCAATGAAATTATCGATTTGTTTTGCAGTAACTTAAAATTTCACTTTCACAAATTAAATAATTATAGCAATTAAACGGATCTCGCGCCAAAAATTTCAAAACGCACTAAAAAAAACCTTCGCAAAAATATCACCAAAAACTGCAAGGAAAGTGAAATTACAGAGAATCGATTAAATAGCCACACTATTCTACGAAAATAAGCGTTTTTACCGCAAGCAATTGGCAGTTTTCAAGAGTTTTTTTCATTTTAAATATAATTTTCTTCGTATACAATTAGCATTTTTATTTTACAATAACTTTCAATTGTATTAAGATATTAATTCGAAACAAAAAAAAAAAAATTAAAAACAGAAAGAAGAAGATAATGATAATAGTGTTCACATTCGCTTGTGCAAATTAGCTGCAAGCTAAAAATTTAAAGTAGAAAACTAATTGCTAGGTAACATATATGGTAGATAAAAGCAACAACAAACCAAAAAATAACAACAATTGCCATTGCAATTAAGTGTTGCTGCTGTTGTTTTTGTTATCTGCCGTTGATATTTATAAGTCATAACAAATGAGTGGTCAACGAAACAATAATTCAAAGTGATGGAAGTTGCAGCGGGATGCCACAGCACCCAATAGAGCTTATTTGCAGCTTCTACCACAAAGTAGTGTTATAAAGCGCCTGCACTTTCTCGCAACAAACACTTACAAACACACGCTTATATGTCTCTAACTTAATATATTCGCTCACATACATATATTCATACATATTCAGTTGTTAATTGCAAACGTTTAGTTAGTTTATTATTAATTGTTTAAATGTCTAGTGTTAATTGCTGTTCGAGCACGAGTCGTTTACTTATTTCATTTGATTTTTCTTCTCTTTACTCATTTTCGAGATTTTTTTTGCTCAGTTTTCACTCTCATTTAGTTATTGAAAAGTTGTTAAAAATATTAATGATTGCTTGGCGTTAGCGAGTTTGACTTTCAAACTTGCTAATTAAGTGTTGAAAGCTATGTGCGTGTGTGAGCTTTTGTTTTTTCTTTTTTTTCTTTGTAAATATTTTTTTTCTTTTAAATTTGTTGAAAGGTGGCAACAGCAAGCGCATGCGCTAATGCCTCGAGTTGGTGGAATATATACATACATAGCAAATTGGTTGAAAGTTGCAGTGGAATTGATTTTTCTCAAAATGAAAAAAATAAATGCTAAAAGCTTGGAAACAAAATTAACTAAAAACTTTAAAAAGAGTTAAAAATAATTAATGATTTTTTTTTGTCACAACTAAAATATAAACGGATAAAAAACTACATTTATAGTTTTTATTCATAAAAAATAAAAAAAAAATTAACCAATGAAAAATAATAATTCTTACATGTTCTCTAAAGCGTTATACAATACATAATTAGCAGAAGGAAAAATATTTAACATTTAACAGTATATCCAGTTAATCCTATGTACATGCACCATAATATTTGAAAGCATATAAAGAAATAATTTATTCTCAAATATGAATAAAAAATAATAATTCAATACGCTCTATCAAAATGTTTGTTTAAGTAAAAGCTCGTAAGGTTATTTTTTTGGTTTTTATTCTTAAAGCATAGACAAGAGGTTTTTAAAAAATATCTCCGAGCTTTGGGTGAAGAATTACAAAGGTTTTACTTTGCCTTTCAATCCCCAAATATATTGTTAATACATATATATATATACATATATATATATAACTCATTGAATTCAGCGAAATATCTCGAGATATTCGACTTATTGAGTTTATGTAGAGATTGAAAGGGACAGAGAATCAAGGATTTAACTATTCCTTCTGCGATTTTTTAGCTTTATATATAACTCCCAATCCTAAATGTGCTTAAGATAGAGAAATTGGCCTTAATGGCTATAGATTCTCATTTTAGTTACAGCCTTTTTTCAATTCCTACTGACTGATTTTGACTCCCATCTAAACCTAACTCTTCCTTACATGACTCACTTTTTATAGTATAAGCTAGATTACTAAAAACATATAACTTTAGATGATTTGCAAAGGCTTACATATATCAAAGTATTTACATACATATGTAGAACTTATAATATGCACGCTCTTACCTGGCATGAATTCAAAAGACTTAAGCAACAAACCTGCTAAGCACGAATACAGCCAGCTCGGCCATAAACTCAGCTGTTCCATATGTGTTTAAAATAAAAAATAAAAAACCATTTCCCACTGTCTCTAAGCTAATGAAATAATTTATTTTATAAATTTCATAAATTTAAACTGTTCGAAAAATTTTCAATAGAAAAATTTACACGTGCGTCGAGAAGGCTATTGTTATGTTGAAAAACAAAAAATCACAAAGTAAACAATTAATATAATAGTTAAAATTCATAATGACTACCAGCAGCCATATTGCCTTAGAACTCTTAAATAATTCATTAGTTCTATTTTAAACTCAATTAACAGACATACACATATACCCACACACACACAAAACTGCCACTTGGTTCGATTTCACGATTTCAACTCAATCACCAGCAATTCACATAAACTTATATATGTATATACCTATAAACGAATGCGAACAGTTAAAGCTTAATGAGTTCATTATGTTCAATGAAGAAAAAAAATGTATAGAATTTACGTTAAAAAATGAAACAACAACAACGTAAACAAAATCTAAAGACAAAGGATGAATAAATATAAAAATGAAAGGAAAAATTCATTGCAACCACAAAACAGTCTTAAAATAAAAGCAAAAATAAAAACGCAAGTACAAAAACAACAAATACGCTTTTAATTAAACTCAACGTTCACATCGTAAAGTAAATTAATGATTACACTGTCAATGACACTCAGTTCGTGTTCGGAGTTGTAGAACTTCACAAAAAAAAATAAATAAATAAATAAAATAAAAAAACATTAAAAAAATAACCAAAATGAAAAAATTGTAAAGCAAAAATTAAAGCAAAAACATTTCAATATTAAGCTCGAACAGTCAAATGGCAGAGCTATAAGCATTAAGAGTTTGTTTGAAAAAAACTAAATTCAGGATTGAACTAAAAGTCCGTAGAAACGGCGAAATCGCCAGGCAATTTTTACAGGCCTTTGTTAATATGTATATACACATTCGTAGATATATTTACATTGGCAATGGTCATGGCCATGTTGATTTTATTGGCCATATTGTCAGCACTGCTGGTAGTTGTTTGTAGAACAAAAGAGAAAACAATAATGAAAATAGCGATTTTAATCTGCCTACTGGTGCCAGCAGTTGTTAAAGATGCTTTTGCCGTTCATGCCAATGCATGTACGAGTATATACTCGTACATCCACAAACACATCAAATACACGTATATGCTGTGTGGTATTCGTAGAGAAATAGGCTTTTGCGAGTTCTGTAGATTTTTTTCTTGTGCCATTTTTGTTTGATTTTAATTACCTTTAAATGTATACAATTTGACTACCAGACCATTTGACTAAATTTGCTAATGAAGCTTCACGATTCTTTTGTTAGCATTGATGTGTTGATTGTCTAAGCACTAATGGACATTGTTTTGATTTTTCTATATTGGTTTTTCTTAGCTTTTTGTTTGCAACAGCAGTTCCAAGGGAGCAAAAATTGTAAAATTGGAAAATATTTGCTTAACTAATTTCAGATTTTTTTTAGACAGCTTACAGCTTTATATCTTAACTTGTCTTAATATTTTACATAAAACCATTAAAAGGTTGAATTATTAGTTAAAATTACTATAAATTTTCTGGCATGGAAATGATCTGAAATTCAAAAGTTTAAATTTATCGCTTCCACTTGAACCGCGTATGAACTAGCAGCTCACGTATTCAAGAAAATAGTTATTAACGCCATTCTTCCGCTACTAAAGTTCAGTGATGGTCTAAAGACCCCAGTTTCAATGTACTTCGGTTATTGGAGTACTTCATTTATCGCACTTGGAGTCATGTAATAGAGGTTATCTATTGGGAAGCTTTGTTGCTTTGGGATTACTGGAAACAGTGCATACAACCTTCAGCAATAACCGGTTCTACCTACCCGTGCTGGTTCAGAGATTTTTCAGTCAAGGATTATCACTCCCTGGTGTTCTAAGCCATTAAGATTGGTGAGTTTAACTATAACTTCTCGTTTCCTCGCTAAAGTTGCTTTAAAGCTGCCCATAAGGTACTTTGAAGAAATAAATCAAACCATGAATAAGATTTCTTCGAATAGGTCAGTCCCTGGCCCAATTCAAGGAGAGAAGTGTAGTCTTCCTGTTAATGCAAGCAAAAGGCCACCTATATAACGAATTCCAAGATGGATATAAATACCCAGAGATCTAACCTTAAATATGGCATCAGTATAATATGGTACTGAGGTATTCGATTCTGGACGATGTTAGCCTTTTCTCTTGGCCTTTTGGCACCCACCTTCGATGTTAATTAAGAAGGAAATGGCGTACATATCCGATGTTATCTCAGTGGTTGGAGCACTGGTTTGTTGAGTAAGATTGGCTCAATATCTGTAATAAGAAGTCTGTCGATGAATTTGAAAGATGTACTGATATCCTTAAACTGAAATTTCAAGAGTTTTTTCAATATCGTAGAGTCAAATTCAATTTACAAAACATTTAAGCTCGTTAATTAATACAAAAAAGGATACATGAAGGAATAATGTGCCAGCTTCTATACAATATCCGTAATTATAACAGATGGAAAAGAGTTTACGTAGATCAGACATCGCTTTGGAAAATAAAATTCTGCACAGCCCTAAAGTGCAGGAATCTACAGGAAAATCTAATTACGTGAACTAAACTCACCGAAAAATACTTGACGATACAGAGTGGGAAATCTTTGATAAAACTCTCTGCAGAAGAATCGCTGTTGACCTTGCGCCGCCTTTGCAGTTCTTAATATAATAACTTTTCTTAGGTACCGCGGCATACGAACATCGAAGGCATTCAGATAACCCCGCTAAAGCGTGCTTCCGCCGAGCTTCTTCTTGACTTTGTGGTGTGGATCTTGATATTTTTCCAACAAATTGAGGGACCTATAGTTTATTTTGAGCCGCCTAAGGACGGCTAATGGTTTTTTATGAGAAACTTTTATTTCATGTCAGAAATATACTCGGAGATGTTGACATTCCCTGACGAGGGGCAACAGCAATTAGAATAATTGATTTTCTATAATTTTTTGATGTTGGTCTGTCTATGACTCGAACCATGACACTCCGAATGGTAGTAAATGGTATATTAAAAATAAATCAATTTATACTGTTCTTCAGAATTAGTTGGTACAATCAATTCAGTGCTGTTCTATGCTGAGGAGGGACTTATTGTGTGATGGAATTTTATGATTTTTGGTTTTTTTAATTTTATTTATGCGACTCGGGTCAGTCCAGGTTATGAACTAGCGGCTGAGAGAAGAGGGTGGGAAGCTATTTTTCAAAACAAAATCACACTTTGAAGTTGTCATTTGTTGGGAATAGTGCTCTGAATTTTACAATTTAAAATTAATTTGAAAGTTCAAGGTATTTTGATTATATCCTGATATTAATAATTAACTTACATATAAAATTTGTCTTTTGAAAATATTTTGATCGAACCAAGTTTGAGTTGTGTTGCCATCAAATTCCACAATTGGTATGTATGCCATTTTATTGGTCGGACTAAGGATATTGTGCTATCGATTTTTCCTCGTCCTTTGTTGTGAAAAATCATTTATTAAACGCGTCATCGTTGTTACAAATGTTTGTTATGTATGTAGGCAAACTTCAGATTTTATGAAGTGACGTATGTCTGGCAGCAGTGGGCTCTTAGACTATGAATTTGGTTTGTCTCCATTGCAGTTGTATACTCGGTTTTTTGAATGTTTTATTCATTTGTCGTAAAGATAAGAGTTTCCAGAAGTGAAAAACGCTCTTCTGAAGAGTATCATCACTAAGCTCCGACCACTTTATTACTGTGCAAAACAAAAGCCAAAAAAGTGTTTTTTTATTTGTAGTCGTAATTTAAGATTTTCAATATTTTAGTCCGATACTCTTTATAAAAAGATAAAACTAAAATAAAGAAGTTTTTTCCTATAGATTTAATTCAATTTCTGAACTCAATTATCCACTAGCCTACTTATTAAGAAACCAAATATTGAAGTTAAATAAATTATCTTAGAAAAACCAAATTGTTACGATTGCTTATATTCGTATGGGAACTAAAGGTACAATTTATTGCCAATATGTTCAAAGTATTTTTCCAGATTTCGCTAGCGTCAACCAATTTTGCCAACGAACTCTCTTTGGTAACAACTAAACGTAGAGCAACTGGTCACTATGTACATAAGCAAAGCTCAGTTAGATGACCATAAAAAAAATCGTTTTGCATTTATTCGTAATCTTTGTCCTTTTTATCTTCTCTACATGATTGCCATTTCTTGAGCCTAGAGATCCACTTGGAAAACAGTCTTCAAAATCTTGCTTTTTAAGCTTATCAAGGTCAGCATTAATCGCATTAATTATCTCCTCGTTGCTATTAAAGACCCTTCTTTTTATTTTTTTTTATTTTTGGAAATAACCAGAAATCACAAGGGTTTACATCCGCGGAATATGGCGCTGGACGTATTTCTTCCATCCCAGAAATCGCAATAAAATTACTCGTCATTTCAGCAGTGTGGGATGGCGCGTTGTCATGATGTAAAAAGTAGCGCCCCAAAACCTCTTTCTTCCTGTTTTCCAACAAATTTTAGAAAACTTTTGGTAAACCATTTTCGGTGTACCATTTTGAAGTTACCGTTTCACCCTTTTCCAATGGAATAACAGTTCGATTTTAGATGGGGTGAAATAAACTGACATCATTACTTTTGCTGTTGATTTTTGTTGCTTGGATTTTACGGGTGGGTTTGCTCTTGTTGGGCTCCATACCAAGGACTGCTGTTTGGTTTCTGGATCCTACTTATAGAACCAATATTCCTCACCAGTAACGACTTTACTAAAGTTGTTAGGCTGACCATATTCGAATTAGTTTAGGAAAAATTGAGCAAAATGCACTCGAGTCTCTTTTTGTGCCTCATTTAAAATTCGTGGTACTCATCGAGCAGATTTCTTCGTGTATCCCAGATGATTACTTAATATTCGCGATACAGCCGTGGTATTCAAGTCCAATTCATTAGCAATCAATCGTAGGTCATCGTCAATTTTGGTCTCCACAGTGACGTCATCAGTGGAAGATTTTGGTCGACCTTCTCGGGGCTCCTCTAGGAAAAAATGTCCGGTCTAGAGTTTTCGGAACCACTTAGAAATAGTCTTTAAAGACGGCCCATATGCAATTGGGGTTCATTAAATATTTGTATTGGCCGTATATTACGTCGGGAATCACATGGCGAATTTTTGTTTGCGTTGGTGATGGAATTTCGTCTGATCTATCCTCAGCTATCTTGCGTTTTCTCGTCTCCATATTAGCCAATCGTTCTAAAATTTGAAAGGAAGACTAATAAAGTATTTGAAAGGATTTGGTATTTTTAGATTTAACAAAAACAAATTGAAAGTCACCAACTGACCGGACTTTTTTTTTGATCCTCTCGTTTATATGTATGCATATGCACGTGTATTTGCAATCTTTGTAAATCTTAGCCGATTTTGTAAACGAGCCATGTAAGCCTTAGCAAATTAGTGTAAACAAATTTTCCAAGAATTCTTCCAACGTCTAAAGTGAGAAAATACAATAATCAAGATCATAAGTGTATTAGAAAGTGCAACTATAATTATGTGCGCGTGTGTGGCAGGATTGGATTAAATATAAGTTTGTAGCAAGAGCAATTAAATTTTGTAAAGGTATTGCAAAGGATAATAGCATTAGATGTGCCATTAAATCCGGCTTAAATATGTATGTGTATTTATATATTTCAAACAAAAAATAAGTAAGTCGAAGGATTCAAAATCCACTCAATCGGCTTAAGATTATGTAAAATTGGTAAATATTATTGTGTTTACACATATCAAACCACAACAAAACAAAGGCGTGAAACGAATTGTAAACTATTACAACATTTTTGCTGGCGTCACACTGCTTTGTCTTAACCTAAAACCATTTCTGTATGTTTTTCAATTTTTTTGTCAATATTTTTATATTTTGAACCATTTTAGGTGTCTTAGAAGTTAGGGAAGTTAGGGTGTTGCCTGTGTTGCAAGCTGAAATGCGCTAAGAAAAACGACAGAAAATCGATTAAACCGCAAAGTGTGACCGATAAACACGGTTGACGGGCAAAAAGGTTTTTTTTTTTGGAATAAAAAAGATTTTCAAAAATAAATAAAAACAAATGTATTGTAGTAGTAAATAGAGAGCAGCAGGTAGGAGTAGCATATACTAGAGTGTGTGGCTGCAAAAATTTAAGAAGTATGTTTGTAAGTAGTTTCTTCTTCCTTTTTCAACACTACTCAACCTTCACGCGCCGGGACATCTCAACATCCGAGCGAGTAAATTTGCATCAGTCAAAGCAATAGTCAACAGCAGCAGCAGCAGCAGCGCCTTGCTGGTGACTTTTTGACTTTAATGTTGCGGTTTGACAGCGCACACAGGATCGGTGCAGAACAGCTGAAGGACAACAGCCAATTTCGCCTTTGTAATACAAACTGATTGCGCCAACTGTGCGCCTAACTGCTGCAGAAGCAGTTGTGAATTACTTGCTGACACTCTACGAGCAGGGCAAATATTTCTCAAAAAACATTCAAACATGCGTCCTTAAAATTGTGTGCACATCCTTTGACTGCAATATGTGCTCTCTTTTTCATTTACACCCACACACACACACAAGTAGTACTTGTCCTTGACTCTTTTTTGCAACACCAGTGAGTTCCAAATGGCAAAAGTAACAGTCAACAAAATTAAAATTACTTCGTCCTTGACTCCATCCAGCAGCAATGGCATGAAGTGGCAACAATATTGAGTCTATAAAATTTTATCGGCTGCAATTACATATGTTGGGATAGTTTTTTTTTTTTACAAATATTTACCATTTTCTTATTCATACGTTATTTGCAATTTTACTGCTTGGTGAAAGTTCTCATTTACAGCAACGTGGGCGTAGATATTTGCTTCATCAATTCAGGGTTACTCCTTTTGATTTGTAATTTCGTTGACATTGATTTTTATTGCAGGCGTGTGGCAGATTATTGCTACTCATTAATGGAAATTACAAATGTAAAGGAAATTGTAGTAAAGGTTAATACAAATGATTGCTGGTAATTGCAAGGAAGCGCTACCTCGTCAGCTACTTGGGTGGCTACTCGTTTGTGCCGTAAAGAAAGCAAATTAAATAAAGATTATATATTTTTTCATTTACTTTTATAAATAGTTTAGATTGTATCAACAATGAGCAATGAAATTACCTGTATCGTAATTTTGTAACCTTCAAGGGGAATATTTTTTAAGTTATTGCGTGTAGGTCTGGTGAATATAATAGTTAAGGAGTAAAATCCCAGGACCGCCAGAATTTACTTGTTTGTATTTTTTCAGTGATGAAATATACCGGACAAAGCAGGTTTAAAAGGTAGTACAAGGTGTGTATATATGCTAGTAAGACTTGCTGGCCCCTTTCGAGATAACAGGGTACTTAGTGTCGGTAGAAATTTAACCTAGTTTTTCCAATTCTCAGTGCTCATTTTTATATGAGTTTTAAATGGCGGCCGGGGTTGCCGAGTAGTGAGCATTGCGTACTGATTTTCGGAAGGCTCGGGTTCAAATCTCGGTGCCACCAACATCCAAAAATTATGGAAAATTAGTTTAAATAAAAAATTAAGTTAAACCGCTGAAGCGATTTTCGGCCGAGCTCCTCCTCCAATTTGTAGTTTTGTGTCTTGATGTTTTTCAAACAGTTTATACTAAGTCGCGCGCTCCGAATGGCAGTACGCTATGCTAACCACTCAGCTGTGAATTTTATGTAAGAAAATGATTTATTTTTTTTTTTTTTGAAAAAAAGAAAGGAAATAAAAATATAGAGTATTGTGCCTGTTTTAAGGAAACACAGATAGTAGATTATTTTTAAATTTGATTGAATTTAATTCAGTATATTTGTTTTTAAATAACGATGACAAAGAACAAAATATTCACAAATATTCAAAAAATCATTATTTTTTTTTTACTTTTAAATGTATGTATCACATTGTACGCCACTGACGTCTGATTTTTTCTGTACAACACAACTTTTTGGAAACTGGATACAAATTTAAGCAAATATTCTTTCTGTAGATTTTACATACATATATATTAAAGAGTTTAAAAAACATCGAAAGCGTTGTATATAAGCACATAAATATATGTAAAAATAATTACTAATGATCTAAATAAAATAACAACAATATTAATGATGTAAATAAATTCTAAATATACATATATATTATCATATGGCATACATATATGTACCTAAGTACGTATTAGAGCCGTGGGATAACAATAAAAGCAAGTCATGGCTAAGGAAACATTTTTTAAAATTTTCACACAATTTACTCTCTATATATGTATGTGAGTCTGCAACAAATTAAGATTTTCGGGGCGTTTCCAAATGAAATTTCAAATACGAACATATATTCATATAACTATGTATATATTATTTTGTATATACATTGAAGCATTTGTGTGCATGAGCATTCAGTTAAAAAATGTTACTTTTGTAATTTTTTTAAATTTTTATGACAACTAAAATATCATTAAATGCATACAAACATGTGTGTGGTATGCCCATCAACGCCTTCGCAAACACAAAGTAATCAAACAATTTACTTTTACCTCATACATACATACATAAACTACAATATATAAAAAAAACTAACATAAAAGTAACAAAAAAAAATTAGAAAGCTTAATTTACAGCTTCACTTTTTGTGTACGAAAATTATCGCCTTTCCACGAAAAGCCTCTACAGATAGCAACGCCATGTACATCTACAGATACATAGGTATGTATGTATACTTTTTTAAAGCGGAAAAATTATTAATAACTTCAACCGAACGAAACGTAATTTTCGATTAAGCCATGTTTACTGCGGCAGCTGCTTAAGCCTTAGACCCAGCCTAAAAAGATAAAAATATATAAATATACATATATATATATGTATATATGTATGTATTTTCATGCCCGTTGGCCAAAGTAAAGCAAAGTTGATTGCCCGAATTCTGAATAACCATCAAGTGGCATGCAACGCTTGATTACCAATGCGCTACAGCAACAATAACAACAACATCAAACAATTAACACTAAAGCGAAGGCAGCAACGTGAGCAACGCCATTAACATCTAAAGAATGTCATAAGTGATATACACATAAATATATGTACGTATAGTTATATACAGATATTATACATATGCTTAAGCAGTTATGCTTGTATGTTTGTAAGTTTATTTAATTTCCATTATTATCACCACCGCCATTAGCACTTGCTTATATACATATGTGTATATAAATATATTTACCATACTTCGACGCTATATACTTTACTTTAAAACTATGTGTGTACAAATGTATGTGCATATGTATATAGCTGTTGATTTACAACGCGGTATGCTGTAACTGATACAATAAATGAAAATAGCAAAAGCGAGTTGAAATAAAAATCTGAAGAGAAAAATTGAAAAATATATTATATGCACATACTCGTACATATGTATGTTTATAAAAAATAATCTCAAAGAACTGTCCAAAAAACTAATTTACTGCCCGCCTTGCACTCTACATGATATATGTTTCTATTTTATTTTAGGTTTTTTTTTATTTACAATTTTTTTTTTCACCTTTTTTGTTTGTGTGGCAATCAGCGCCGCCATAGAGAAAAATCTCATCACAAGAAAATTAAAGTAATTTATCACAACACTCAGACGCGCTGTGCCCAATTGGCCGACAACACAGTTCTGTACACAAACAAATATATAATATCATCTATATATATGTATATTATAAGGTTTTGTAAATTTCTCATTTTCTTATTCTTATTTTATTATTATATACTAGATTGAAATAAAAAAATGGAATGAAAAAGAATGCCGCTCAACAACACTTCCCATAGAGATATACTATAATACTAGTACATACATACATACATTTAAACCTATAAACCTTTATATGTTTTTTATATATAGTATTTATGTATGTACCACTAGCATGTCTATCTTCTATTTTCATCTACCTGCGTAAAATAAATTGTTTACAAAGAAATGAAATTATAACATTTTTCACCTTTGCTGCAACACCGCCCCGCGGCACCGCACCCCACCACAGAGCACCTTAAATCGTTATGCTTGTACTGAGACATTCCGTTGGTCAGCGCGTTGTTGATCCGCCATTAGTTCTACCTACCATTTGTTGTGTTGAAACCTAATAACATTTTAATAACGGAAACCGCTTCGAAATGATTGAGCATAGAAAATAAAACACATATACAATATATGTATGTATGTATGTAAGCATATAAATTAACGCCAACATATAGATGTACGTCTGTACATATCATATGTATATTTATGTATTTAGAAATTTATGTGGATATATATATATAATATATATATATTTTAATAAATGATCATTACTTGCACAATCGTATCTTGAGAAATATTCTGGTAAATAAATTATATGAAATTGATAGAGAGGTAAGCAAGTATGTATCCGATAAATTTAAAGCTTGGTTAAGTTGTGGCAGTAACTAAGTGTATCCGAAAAGTGCTGAGATGTTTTAATATATCTTTTTTATATACATTAGCTTCTTCTTTCAAAGAAGTGTCTTCGCGCAAGTAAAAGGCCTACAGAGAACTTATAATTATTTAATTCTTGCGAAACTGCGTGACCGATAAGCCGCCAGATAGGGGACAGTTATAACCCCGGTAAACTCTGTACATAACGCGGGCATACTTATTTCATCGGCTAAATATCTGTTAAGACTTGTATTCACCAGCAGTAGATGGCAGAATGTAACCACTAGTAATGTGAACAGACAACTCATTGATCGAAGTGAACAAAACTAAGCTTGTACTTCTTCGAAATAACCGAAAACTGTGTTGTGGGGGTTCATGGTAAAAGGATGGGCTGTTTCATAAACGAATACGTAGGTATCTTTGCCCCTAGAGGAATCGGAAGATTACCTTTGAGCGTCTGAAAAGGTGAGAAAAATCTTCTTCATAGGATCAACATAGGTATCACAACGAGCCCGTAGGCTTAAGTGCGCTTGATCCGTACTCCATGATCGAGGCTGCTTAATTAACTAACTGACTAGATTTCCATATCTAAATATACTTTTACTTTAGATTTTAAACTTAATATAATTTAAACAACTTAAACGACTTATAACGAAATTATGAAATTAATTTGTTCTCACCACTCTTAAAAACAAACAATTATTGAAACAATATGCTTACAAAATTTTATCTCTAAAACTGATAGACAATCTTTTCCCTACTGAACTCACTAAAGTTGTAATACACCAATCATGAAAAGCGATGAAGTACACTATCAATGGTTGGAAGGAAAATACAATTCTCCACATATTTTTTATTTAAAAGTGGTTGATTTTTTAAGAGAAGATGGTAGCACGAAAAGGACGAAACACGCTTAATGTCAGATAGCTATGAAGCCGACTGCGAAGAGGGAATGAAAATAACTTTGAATTTAAAGATAGTAATGGTCTGTGGACATTCTTTGTATAGTTTGTATAATTTTTCTTAAATAATACAGTAAAAAAAAATTGGAACACCAATATAATGAACTTAAGAGCAGTTAAATCTTGAGAATATAGGAATCAGTTATTTTCTCCGACCAATACGAAATGATAAGGTTGATATCAGAAATGCTCAAGTAACGAAACGATACCATTTCATTTGTTAATATTAAAAATAAACTAAACGAAACGATTTTGCTTCGATCTAATTGTTCTTGTTAATGCTCAAACCTTACAAAGTCATCGTTAACGTTAATTTTAAAATGGATGCCTGTTAAGGTTTAACAGCACACCTCAATTTTAACGTTTAACATTATCTGTTAACGACTTAGCATTAACAGCAGCATTTCGTTTCGAGCGAACACTTTAACGATGTTTCCTAATGTTACGATGCAGCCTTGGTTGCTACCCACAAGCCATTCCATCTAATATTTTATCTAACATACATACATCGATGCTTTGAAAACTATTGAAAGAATACTTTTTTGATCGATGAAATTTAATAATATTATGAATTTTTTTCCGTGTATAGAATTTGTTTAGTTTTAGAATTTTTATTTTAGGTCAACTTAAATTCAATCAATTGAAAACTTTATTACTTTGCAGTAAATTTTATTCATACCAATGCGTTCTTTATGGAGAAGAATCTGTTGGTGGTACCTTTCCTAGCAAGTTTATTTGCATTTCAGTTTCTCTCGATGTCCCTGTGACTAGGGACATATGGGAGAGGTACTCTGTCTGTTATGTTCTCTCATCTATTGTAGAGATCAGCGACAGTCCAGCGCTAATGTGGAATACAGCGTAAGCAAACCTAGTGCTTTTGTTGCAGCTGGACTATTGCTGAAAATGAAGATATCCTCATCCTTAAAGCTGGCTCCGATTTGCTTTTCAGCTTTCATGATAGCAAATATCTCCGCCTGAGGATTATCTTGTCAACAGGTGCTACTTTGGACTGGGTAAGCAATTGGAAAGTAAACTCCATTGTCGACGAACAAATTCCAAACCCTACAAGTCTCACCCATCATTCCCGCCCTGCTTTATATTACGGAGGCAAGGGCGATAACAGCATCTGTTGAGTCGGCGCTAGGAGTTTCCGTGTGAAAGATTTTACGAAAATGTATAGTCCATTGCACATTGGCAACGACGAATATCGCAGAGGTTAACTGAGAATAAACAGCGAAAGACTATTTTATTTCCAGAAGTGTTAAGTGTACTCTTCTCTGCTCTGTGCATCTAACACAGAGAAAAATGCAGCTATAAGCACACAAAAATAAATTATGGCATTATATTGTATGGATGTAGACATAAATTTTGTTATTTCTCAGGTAAATGAGAAACACAAAGATGTCAAAATTAGCCTCTTCTGCTTTTTTCGCTTTTTTACTCAACTGTTTTTTCTATTAGGGCTAATTATAAAGCATCACGATGAGTAAATAATACATATAATTCATATACATCGGTGTTCAACTGAAATTTAGATGCTTTTCTATGATTGGTATTCACCGGATGACAGCAGGAAATGGTCTTTTGTCGATGATTTTCTTTGGACTGCAATAATCGAAGCACCGAAGTTCCGTTCCATCGTACTTTTGTGTGGTATTATAATGAACGTTGTATTGAAAATTCAACATATAATACTAATTAAGCGTACGTTGTGGCAGCAAAACTTCGACTGTTGCACAGTTGGATAGTTTTGAATAAGCTTAATGGTACAAGTTGACTTTTCTCATGAGTCGCTATCAAAGCGTGTTAAAAAGATTTTAACTCATTTCTGGAAAGCTTTATCTGGTGCTACTGCGTAAGTTGGAGCTAATATCACATCCAGGGGTGTCTTCATATTTAGTAAGAGTAAGGCAACAATATGTTGAAGATCTATCACATGGGCTGGTGACCTAGGTAAGGCACGATAGTAAAAGAATTCTCTCCAACTTAGAAAATATTGATGTGCATTTTACTCCTAGAAAGGCTCAAAGCTATAATTACACTGCGATTTGTCATAAATTTGAAGAAATTTACCAAAAATAGATCGAAAAAGGTAAAACGGTAGAACTTTATACAGAAACCAGAAAAGCTCCATTCTAAAGTTGCTGCAAAAGCTAGAAAAATGCTGTAGGTGCGTAAAAGAACTTGTTAGCTCTCATTTTCCCATAGAATGTTGCCTAAAATGATAAATGAAAAATGAAAAATGAATAACCTGGTGAGGTTTGTAAACAAATCAAAGTGAATGAAGAACAAAGTTTAGTGGGCAAAAATATTTATGGTATCTCAATGAGCTGAAATATCGACATTTGGTTCAACCAATACCAAAATTACAGAAACAATCTTTCTAGCTGTAGTGCCGAGTGATGCAAGGAATGTCAAGTCCTCCGAAGGTATTCCCGAATTAAAATAGAAGCTTCTCATAAAATCTCTTCTGAGGCTGCTGGAGTCTTATGTGTTATATAAATTCAAAGTGGGGAACATCATTTTGTTGGAAGCTTTGACTGTTCTGTAGTCAGCCGGTAGTTCCTTAAGGGACTCGCTCTCTGATTTATTTAGATCTATCAACGATCTCTTGATAACGAAGATAATGGAAGAGACTCTTATGATCTAACCTAATGGACAGTTAGGGCATTTCTTTCTGAATCTAGTTCATCACTTCATTGTATGTTCAGCAAATTAAAACTTTGCAAGGAATTATCAGCTGGGTACGCTAATCCTCTAAGGTAGAAAAATGCAGTAAATTTCTAAATGAGTAACATACCGACCTGTGAGATATTTGTTGTTGATGAATAGTTGTTACTGTTAGGCAATCAAAGACAAGGCGGACGTCCGTTCTCACTTACTCAACCATTTGAAGTGGATTTAGAAATACAATACAATTACAATTGATCGGAAATGTTCATGCGGAATGCGCTGAATTGTATAAATTATCACCTCGTTTGCTTAGGTAATTAACACCAAGTAATGGCTCTAGCTGACAACACGGTTACAGCGTTGGATAACTGGGCTGAATAAATAATCGAAGTGCAGACTATGGATGAAGGTGATGTTGGTAGCAGACTCTTTATTCCCATATAACCATTAGCTCAGCCACTGAGCATAGTGAAGTAAAAAGTAATCCATTATTTTTACCATATATGGCTTTAGTTATCTGTACCTCGCGTTCTATAAGTGCGATTGTATTACGCTAGATGGCGTTAGAAAGATGATATTTTGTACTAAAAATTATAATGGGAGAAGTGTTGATCACTTATTGTAACTCAGTAGAGTTTGAGCCCATGTCAAAGATGGACACTTGAAAGGAGGAAATGCGTTATATTCTACAACTTTTCTTCGTCAAAGGTGAAAACGCAAATCGGGCAGCTGAAAATGTGAATGATGTTTATGGTCCTGATACTGTAGCAGAGAAACATGCATAATTTTGGTTTCGTCGATTTCGTTCCTTAAATTTTTATGTAAAAGATGCTGCTCGGTGTGGAAGGGTCAATTGTCGAAAATGTCAACGAAATAATGGAAATCGTCGGGTCTGTTCTACTGAATCGTAGCAAAATCGGCCCATTTCTGAAGTGGGTGGTGACTGGTGATGAAAAATTGACCACTTCCAGTAACGTCAAATAAAAACGGTCTTAGTTGAAGGGCAGTGAGCTGGCACAAATGGTCTCCAAGGCAGTTTTGACGGCAAGGAAGGTTTTGTCGTGTATTTATTTGGTGGTTTTGGCAAGGAATCATCCACGATGAGCTGTAATAACTCTTAATTCGAACCTTTACTGTCAGCAATTGGACCGTCTGAAAAAAGCAATCATCCAGAAGCTCCCAGCTTTTTCCAACAGGAGGGGAATTGTGTCTCATCAGGACAATTCCAGACCACACACGTCCATAGTGACTCATCAGAAGAACCGAGAGCTTAGGTTGGGAAGTTCTTTTGCATCCACCTTATAGTCTGCACCTCGCATCAAGTGTTTACCAACTGCTTCTCTCTATGACGAATGTTTTGGCTGGTGTAGAATTGGCCTAAAGAGAAACCTTTGAAAATCGAAATCTCCCAATTTTTGGCCAGTAGATGCAAGGGTTTCTATGAGGGAAACATAATGGCATTATCTTCGAAATGGTAAAATATGGTAAATAAAGCCTAAGTTGAAAGTTAGAAGTTAGTTCAATTTTAGTAAGTGATTCAGAGAGTTGACCGGAAGACGAGGCCAGTACACGTAAAATTTTAGCTAGGAAAAGTTTATCTTCAGTCTAACAAAGTTGTCCCTATCAAAGGTGGGGAGATGTCATCTTAATTCCTTTTTTTTATGTCTGCCAAAGGGCAACAGAATAGAGAAGCTTACTTAAATGATGTTATGTACTGCTAAACGCGTGATGCGAGGTGAAGAGAGAAAGTCATTCAGATCTAAAGCGAGAAAGGCAGAGACTTCTTGTGGAATAAAAATCAATTTATTCGGCGCTAATATATGAGAATTAAAAATAAATATCTTAAATTTGTAGCTCTTCTTTATTGTTCATTTATGCAAAGAGCAACGGAAAAATCTCTTTCAATAGAATTATGTACAAAAGTACTAAAACGCTGATACTAGGGAAGGGCGTACATCCATTAAATGTATGGTGAGAAAGTCAGAGACAATCAATTTGTTAGTTAGCTCTGCTTAATAAGAATATGTGTCTAAAAGGTCACCAGCTTCTGAAACTTCAAGGCGGACTAATTCTGAGAGCACTACAAAAGGTTGGCGGATTTGTTTGAGAAGTTCTAAACTTTGGCCACCGAAGGATGACAGCAAGTGGTAGCGATATCGAACCCTTGACGTTTTGAGTAGTAGCTTGTATTATTTGCTGTCCACCCAGATGAAGAGGTCGTCAGTAAAGAACTCATGAAGTTTAAAATATTCTTACTGTTTTGTGCGGCCATACATACTATAAATGTTTGTTATATTATAGTGAGCTAAAAGGCTGGTTTACATTTTAAATATATATGTGTTGAGCCCGACACTTAATTATGCTTATACATTTTTCAGTCAATTAACGCCTGTATACAGGATTCAAAAGCAACTCACTAACCATTCTATTAAGAAAAATAACGGCTAAATTAGCGCACTTAATAGTTGTTAGTTAATAATGAATTGAATAATACAACACCAATTACATGGCTCATGTTGGCGCAGTGGTAGAACACTCGCCTGCTAAGTCAGGATCCATTGGTTCGAACCCTGCCATAAGAAGTCTGATGAGGCCTTTTAGCTCACTATAATATAACAAATATTATTACTTTTATTTAATTTATTTATTTATTTTTTTTTTTTGGCTTACTTATGTACATACCAGTTGCGCATTACGCTTAACAATCTCTGCAACAATAAACACATCATTTTAAGCATGCATGCAGCAGCAAGGAAGGCAGCATGACATCAACAGATGCGGCATAAATTAACTAATGTAATCGACTTGTGCTAACTTTGCTATGCATTACGAACAAATGTGTGCGCATGCGCAGTTTGTGTGGCAATAGCATGCTTGCACTAAAAGCTTATGCTGTAAATACACATATGTTAATTCATTTTACTTTACTTCACTTGCGTAGTTAAAACTATTAATTTCAACTTCAAAGTGGCTACTGAAAATAGAACTGATCGGTGAGTATGTGTTAATGACTTTTTTTTGGCGTTAATCGTTTTTTCATAGTTACCTTGTTGTTGTTGTTTGTATATTACTGAAATTGATTGGTTTTTGGCATTAAACATGTGAAGTGGTTGAAGCGAATAAATGTGTTTACACTTTAAATCACATTGCTCTGATTGTATTGTAGTGTTTTTGGGCTAAAACCCTCAACAGCTTCAGCCTCAGGATTGTCAGCATTTGATATTAAAAGAGCTTGTGGTGATTTTTCGAGACAAATTTAGTAAAATTAATTTTTCGAAAAAAGATCTTATTGTATATATAAAAATCTATTGTCCGTTTGTAAAGATCCGCAAATGCCAAAAGTTATCGACCGATTGACTTTAAATTTTGTCAGATTATTTCTATGGTGCCTGAGAAGGTTTATATGAAAAATTTATAGGGTAGTGTATCAGACACTGCCCTATTCCTAAAAAACATATTTATGGTTCGATTTATTTTATATTTGGGTACTTTTTGTTCGTATTAACAAACAGGATGACTACTCTCATCTCCAGGCAATGTAAATGGCCAGGGACTGACCTATTTGAAAAAATCGTACATACATATTTTTCCATTTGCTTGAAATTCGGCACATTTTTTTCGTATTACGAGGGAATTAACAAAAGTTCGGTAAGTTGACCAGAAAAAAAAAATATTCTTTTTGTATTTTTTAAAATTTTTGTATTTTTTGGAAATAACCAGAAATCATAAGGTGCTATACCCGCGGAATATGGTGCTGGACGTATTTCTTCGGTACCAGAGATCGCAATAAAATTACTCGTTATTTCATCAGAGTGGGATGACGCGTTGTTATGATGTAAAAAGTAGCGCCGCAAATCCTCTTTCTTCCTGTTTTCCAACACATTTTTGAATACTTTTGGTAAGCACTCCTCGACGTTACATTTTACAGTTATCGTCTGACCGTTTTTCAGTGGAATATCAGCTACGATTTTAGATCGGGTGAAGTAAACTGGCATCATTACTTTTGCTGTTGATTTTTGTTGCTCGGATTTTACGGGTGGGTTTGCTCTTGTTGGGCTCCATACCAAGGACTGCTGTTTGGTTTCTGGATCCTACTTATAGAATCCCATGGCGAATTTCTGTTCGTGTTGTTGGTGGAATTTCGTCTGACCTATCCTCAGCTATCTTACGGTTTCTCGTCTCCATTTTAGCCGATCGTTCTTAAAATTGAAAGGAAAACTAATAAAGTAATTGCAAAGGATTTACAATAGTATTTTTAGATTTATCATAAACATATTGAAAGTCACCAACTGACCCTCGTAATACTTCTTTTTGCTGCAATTATTTTTTTCGGAAGTGGATAGTTTTTTTTATTATATATAAGATGTGGTAACGAGCTTATGTGATAAACTTGAGTGTGAATAAGCATAGATTCGAATGGTGCGTTTGGTTTACCTCTAGACAATTATGTTGGCATTTGATCAGCGAAAAAGTGACCTACACATACAAATAAATTAAATAACTTTTCAGCCATTCGGATGGTTAGGCTGCAGAAGCCCCTCGGACTTAGAAAACAAGCGGAGCATAGTCAATTTCTGCAAATCACTTAACGAGACGCTTGAAAAAATTTCTTTGGGCTGGGTTTGGCAGCCGAGGCATCTGGTAACGAGATGACGGATGAGCCTGTAAATTACCATATTCGTACCGCTGCTGGTCAGGCTGTGCTAAATGATCGGGATTTGGAATACGCGGAAATCGATGTGAATTTATCCAAATCACTCAACGTAATGGCTGAGCAGTTCTCTGTGGCCATGGTATGTCTGCTAAGACACAAAATCTGGTAAGAAAATGACGGTTGAGCCTGAAAAAAAGAGTTTTCCACTTTCATAAAAAAGCTTTTCGTAAAGACTAACTCAAGACGGAAAAAACTTAACTTTATTTTTCTTACCTTTATTTGAAGGTAAATAGCGGCGAAGAGGGGCAATGAAGGCTGTAGAAGGGTAGAAAAGTCTAAATAATCTATTTTCTACGCGAGCCTACTTTGGGCCTTCTAAGTGGATGGAAATTTTCAAAAATCCGTGTTCTTCAACCATATAAAGACAACTCTCTCATCAAGTCTAGTACACGATTGTCATTCTAACGCTTACCATGAATTGCTATGTGTATAAATATTCCAATAGAAGAGGTTTTTAATTAGTCTTTTAATTCCACAATTCAGTAGTTAGAAAATTGCTCGCATTTGAGTACGTCCTTTAAAGCCCTTAAGAAATGGAAGGCTTGCATTTTGCAACAGCAGATCCATATGGGCGACGTGCGCATTTATTTGCTCAGTATTTTTATGCTCTCAACATAGATGGCAAGATGTGCATGTTGCACCCAAAAGGGTATTAAAAAATGTGTAAAATTATTTCCCAACGAATGTATTACACCCATACATACATACACACGTACAACAAATGCAGTGAATTATTATCCACAACGGAAATTATCGAAATGCCAATCAACGAGAGTAAATGAAATTTTATTGCAACCTGCAACTTACAACTGGCAACTTGCAACATGCATAAAATGCAGCTAAATTAGAATGTGAAAAATTCTACTAAATATGTATGTACATGCATATGGGTATATGCATGTATGTCCGTTTGTGTGCTGTATTGTCAGGCATCACTTACGCCAGCACCACTCACTGTCATCCTGCGCTGCATGTCACAGCAGCAACATTTATTGCCAGAAGTGGCCAGCAATTTTCATAACATAGCAGACAATGTAATGTAAATGCAGCAAATGATGAGTGTGATTTATATGCACATATGCCTACAACAACAACAACAACAACAACAACAACAACAACAACAACAACAACAACAACAACAACAACAACAACAACAACAACGATGATAATAAACAACAACCACAATCGTGAAAAGGAAAAATAAAATGGAAAAACGAAAGGATTGCTGGTGGCAACGAAATAGTTAAGAGTGCAGCAGTGCAAGAGCAACATTAGCAATCAGTGGCATGCAACATGCAGCACGCAGAGTTCAGCAAATAGCCGCATACCTATTGTAGCAAGTACAATCAGCAAAAGTGGTATTAATAAAAATAATCGTAATAATGATGTATTGACGACAACAATAATATACAACAATGAATTGCAATAACACAAAAGGTAAGAGGTAAGGCAGAGCGGTATTTGGGCCGAATTAAAACTTAAATAATGAAGACTTCTCTTATAAAATATATTTGTACTCCGCGCTTTACAGCTGAAAAACTACTATTAACTCAGTAAAATAATATTTAATATCAGCTATAAAATATTATTAGAAAAACAAGTAAGATGGACCAAGTTCGAGTAGAAAGCCACATTAGATAGTCGTTTTATATTAGTATTTATCTTGCACTCATCCATTAAGAAGATCTAATCTTCCCGGCAAAGTTCTTAAATATTCAGTCCTAAGTTCGCAGATGTATATAATGGGATGCAGTCAAGCTTCTGGGTATGCACGGTATCCAGTGTTCTTGACATGCGTACGCTCCGAGGACCCAACATCGACTCGGGCAGCTTATTCGGCTTGCACTTCTTCTAGGCCGTCAGCCCCAGTAGGCCGTCAGCCCCAGCCGCTTTGTTGTTCTCTAAGCAGGCAATCGCTATTCCAACATCGACATGGTCAGGTAGTGGAACGTCTTTTCCATCGTCATCGATTGGAATTTCGGGTTCACCATCTCCGAGCGTTTCATTTTCACTGTCATTCAGCAAGCTGGAGAGTGTTCCCTCCATAAATTCAGTATACTCTGGGCATCCGTCACTAGACCACTCTTCTGGGTCCTACAGAAGTTGCCTCCGGTATTGAAACCTTCCGTAAGTCACCGTATCTTTTTATACTCTCGTATCTCGGCCTCCTTATTTTTATTTCTGCTCATGCGCCTTGCTGTAGTAAATGTCAGAAAGACCTACTTGCTTTCGTCCTTGTTCCGTCCATCGCACTTATTGGACGGCGGTGATGTCAGCCTTTATTCTTACGTGACCATCAACCAGTCGGGCAGTGGCACATTCCCAATTAAGAGGCCAAGCTTTCCATTTGCAAGTAATGATCCTTTAAACGTTTGCTGGGGTCTCGCATCTGAGGCATGATTAAGTTTTTCATTGGAGCTGGTTTCTACTTGGCGGGTCCTAAACACAGCGCATAAACTTTTTTACACATTTTTATAGCCAGCCGCTTACTTCAAGACCGACGCCCGCTCACAGCCGCCCCTCTGGTGGACAGACGCTGCAATGACTTCAGCGCACCCTTAAACCGAATAAGTCAGAGCGGTTACACTGAAGCTTTCTCTCTCATTAGCCGTGATCCAAGGCTCCCCACGGGTTGGTAACTGCATCTTGCCCAAGGGTAGCTCACGTATTCAGGGTGCGCGACGTGGACGCAGGAGTAGGAATAGTAACGCAACTGTAACTGTATACCCAGCAGCTTGAACACACACCACTTTTGCCTATTTGTTTGTCAATAATTGTCTTTAATTAAAGTTTCCTGTCGACAAATATTCTTCAGAAAATTTTGCAAACAGACTTAATGATTTTGCTGTTGTTTCTAGTTTTCTTCGATTATTCTACGTAGTTTGAAACAACCGTTAGGTAAACAAACTTGACATACCCAGTGGAATTAGTTGCGCTCGATTATGATAAAAGGAATGCAGTTGTTGCAGCAACAACTATAATAAAATACAGAAATACAATATTTAACGTCCAATTGCAATCCAAAGCTCCTTGAGTGCTTCAACACCATCCGCTCGCATTGATGCTCCTGCTGAGTCTCCAGCCAGCTCCAAGCCAACTCCGACTCCAAAAGTCTCTAGTCTCAGTTTCAGAGCTTCGGCTACCACTTTTACTTATTACCTTTGATCCTCCTGGTTGTTTGTTGTTGCTATTGATATTGCCAGTTGTTAGTGCTGCTGCTGCTGCTGCTACCAGGTATTTATGTTGTAGATGGTTATGTTGATTGGAGGCTTTTGTTGCGCTTTAACGCTTTTCGCATGCGACCATTCAATAGCCGATATGTAATATATGTATATATATTTGTATGCGTGTGTGTGTGTGTGTGTGTTTGTATATTCATTATTTTTGTACACGTGATATTTGTACTGCTTTTGTTGTTGTTGTTGTTGTTGTTGTTGTTGTTGGTGCTGACATCAAGGCTGCTGTTAGCATTATTGCCACAGGAGCTAACTTATGCTCTCCTCATTCAATGCCGCTTCACACGACCATGACTACCACGGCAGGCTTGTTGACTACTTGGCCTGGCTGGATGGCTGGATGGCTGGCCGGCCTTCCTTCGGACCACACACGTCGTTGAACGCATTTTTACTTAGCTGCCATGCCAGAAATGCGATTTAAATGAAGCTGCGTTGCGCTGCGTCGCGACTGCGCAGTAGCAACGATTATACCGTGCTTGGCCTATACATCAATTCTTACGTGTTGTTGTTGCTGTTGTTGTGCTGGTTGTTGAAGGCTGTTATTTAATCGAAAGACGAAAATCACGCTTTGTCTCTCACGGTTCTGCATTTCACATTTGGCGCGTTAAGCCTTCGCTGATGAGGTATTTGCTGGTTGTTGTTGTTATTGTTATCGCTGTTGCTATTCATATATGTATGTATATATTCATATGTGTATGTACCCATGTATTCAGTGCCCGACTGTCTGTTGCAAGCTGCTAACCACGACGTTTAAAAGGAATTCAATGTCTTTGGTCCTGCTGGTGGCGGTGCTGCCAATGTTACTGTTGTTGTTATTGTTAATGTTTTGGCATTATTGAAATATCTGAAATGCTTTTGCCACCTTGCAACAGTGTTGTCATCAACGAAATTCGCCATATCGCAAATTCAACACCGACAACACACACACGCGCACACACTTTCGCAAAGCCTCAGCCAAATGCCATGAGCGTGTGATGAGTCGTTGAGTGGGAAAAAATTTAATTTGAGAAAGGAAATGAGCATAAGAAAAAAATGTAGAAACCAAATAAATAATTAAAAATAATTGTTTTTTTTTTATTTACTCAAAATACTTTTTAATGAAACTTTAATGAAGTTATTTCCTTTGTTCTGGAATAAATTTTCATGTAATTATGTATGCGTGCTCTAAGTTGGTTTGGAAGGAAGTGATGTTAATGTTTAAGAAATAATAATGCAAACCAGTCCTCTAGATTTTCGCAAGAGAGAATACTCATAGATGAAAAATTATTTTATTATGAATCTGATGGATTCAGAGTCTTGAAATGTGCTAAAGGCGGAGCTATTAACTTTACCAAGAACTACTAATAACGTCAAAAGCTATCTCCTCTTTGATAATAGGAAGGTCCTACCGGCCTAGCTTGAAACTCGTTAGACTGGCTTATTTTATTTTCGAACTGCTGTCACTATGCGTCTTTTACCTATGTGCTTCTTCCAGTCTGGTGGTACGGTTGGGAAGTATGTCAAATGAGAAGTAGCAATATGCCTGATTCATAGACCTGTAGTCCATTTGTAGTATCAAATATGGGTCCAAAAGTATTCAACGCGAAGTAACCGTTTTGCGAAACTCAAAAGTATATCTAGTTTTATAGCATATTTCCACCAAGCACTTAAATGCATTTAGGGCCTCTGTTAAGTGAATGAAATGTCAAATGTTTCCACCGAAAGTGAGTTAACTCAAACAGCTGATTTTTGTTTACATTTGCAGTTTGCAAAATTTGTCACAAGTATTAAAATCATGAATTCAAGAGACCGCATTCATTTTATTTGGCTATTTGTGGAATCTTATGATTTGCAAGTGCAGATTATTGCTGCATGGACAAACGCTGCTGAAACGAAAATGATTTTATGTATGTTTCCATTCTCACTTTTGCCACGCATATTTTTATGTTGAGAGAATCGTTTTCTATTCCACAATTGCTTTTTGTTTGTTTTTTATTTTTATTTTATTTTATTTTTAAAGAGGAGAAGCATTCTCTTCGCTAATTACTTAATATATGTTTTTATGATAATATTAATGCAAAAAAGTAACTTTTGCAGAAAAAATTTCACCATGCAAAATAAAAGTCTGGCCCCTCATTAAATCCGAAAATACACGACTCTGGCAAGAAATATACCGAAACGTCCGAAATGTTTACATTAGTAGTGACAGCATCGACTGTTAACATAACATTTTCTGTTAAATTACCGAAGTAACAACAACAAACAAATGGGAATTTAGCATTTAAATGCGATGTTTAAATGCATTTAACGTCCGGTGGAAATAGGCTATTAAATTCCATCTACCTATACGTGGAGGTGTCTCAGTGTCCCACTCATACAAACCGCATAATATTTGCTGCATTTAGTTGGTGATTTTCATTCTGCACGTATTTGACGAGAACAGGTTTGAAGTCACTTGGTGCCTTTTCATATGGTCTTGGCAGTCTTGCAGGCGGATAAGCCGTCCCATCACACTTAGAACCCCTTTTTTGTGTTTTTCACGTTAGGTATGATCAGCACAAGAGTAATACTTTGGCAATCTAATCAACTATTTAGTTCCTCGCAATGAGTTTGTCCTGAAACTTAGTAGAAAAAGGCGGAGTTTGACAATACTGTCTTGGCGTGGTCCCGAAGGAGGTGTATCATTAGCAGTATTTTTGGAAGACTCTACCTTCTTTACGTTCCCAATCACAGTACCTATTAGCCTAAAATAAAATATTTCACGGCGTCAACAACACAAATATTTTTGTAGTAAAATAGAGAGAATTATAATGTCATATACCTACATTTGTTGAGGTTACCCTTACTTATAGATGGCCAGGTGACCGAATATCACTTCAGCGGTTACAGAGCGTAGGAGCAGGGAAGCAGTGAATCCGCTATGGCCTGATAAGAGCTGAGTCAGATAGATTCTTAATAAGCCTGTATGCCCATTTTCCTTCTCCTGTCGCACCCATCGCATTTGCCATTTATCGAAGCTCGATTGACTAAGCATTTCGCCCACGTCAGCCGTTAGATTTTATAGACTTTGGCAAACTTCGAAGCCATTACATACGGCGGCATAAGGCCAGATGTGATACCGACCACTACATGCGACTCCGCGGTGCCCTGCTCTAAACTCGCAGGCAACTCTGATGGCGCATCTGTAACAGCATCGCTCAGGGTATCAGTGTGGCGGGCTGCTGCTCTGAGCTCGGAGCGAAGTAAGAAAAGTGAGGGTTGAGGCAGTGGGCTACGTCCACACTACTAGTTATAACACCATCCCACAAAAATCAACTTTATTTTTGACCCACGAAAAAATCAAATAATTTCGGAAATTATGACAAAAAAGATCAAGTCGTTTATGGTTTTTAGGGGTGAAAAAATTTTGACCGCCATATTAAACCCGCCATCTTGAATTTTGAAAATCTGACATGAAATTCATAATCAGCGATCCCAAATACTTGCTTAACGTCAGTTTACATAACCGTATACATTTTGCGGTATTATTATTGTTTATTAATATTATTTGTTTGTATGGCCAATTTTATAAATAAATTTTTTCTTTTTTCTTTGAGATTTTTGTCAGCTTCAGGAATAAGGAATACAATTAGTGTAATTTGAAGTCAACCCGCAAAAGGAAAGCGACTTAATTTAACCATCTTCTCTGTTTTTAAATAAATTTTAAAAAATCCTTCAAATATAAATTTAATTTAATTTGACCTTGAGCTGAGAAATTTACTATAAGTAATTAATTTAAGGTAAATAAATAAAATTCGGTTAATAAGAGTGCAGTGAATATGAAAAGTCATTCTCCAACCTAAATAAAATTTATATAAAATCATCCAATACAAGAAAACACCAACGACAATGAAAAATCCCAAAGCATCATTAATAATGCTCCTTATACACTTATTTCGTTTTCGTCCGAGAGGCAGCAAGCAACACAAACAAAACGATAAGCAAATTAAATTAATGTTAATTTACCACAGAATCCAAATCAATTCAATAAACAACAATAAAGGCCAAAAAGGAAATCCAACTAGTATTTGGTTACACAAGAGCTCTCCTCGATCTATGCACTTACCACAGCTGAACCAGGAGAAAGTGAAAATCTTATGAAAAATGACACCAAACGTGCGTAAACAATACAGGTTGAGCCGATTTAGATGACAACAGATTGTAAGCGAGACAAAAAGATTGGGTTGCATTAACATCACACAGGTTTTTTATTTGTCATGTGGATATACTTACATACACATAAGCAGATTTGATATGTGAAGAAAAGAATTTTAATTCTAATGGAAGCCTACAAAAAAGAGTTTGGATAATAAAATTTAGAAAAAATGTCACAATACGCGCGATAAGCCTTGCTGAAGTGGCATAATGACATACTGCAACTGCGGGAGCACTACATCACTTGGCACAGAGAGTGAGGAGGTCACCCTGTAGGAATTGTGAGTCAAATGAAATCAGAGTTAGTGGATTTTTTTTCAAGCTGTTACAGTTGCGAGGCTAAACTCAATTTCTACTCTTGCGTCCACGTCGCGCACTCTGTAAATGTGAGCAACCCTTGTGCAAGATGCGATAACCAACCCGTGTGGAGCCTTGGATCACCACGGCTAATGAGAGAGAAAGCTTCAATGGAACCACTCCTTATTCGGTCTAATTGCAGCGTCGGTTCATGTTCACCAGAGGTGCGCCTGCGAGCGGGCCTCGGTCATGAAGCAAGCAAGCAAGAATGGGTAATGCTCGAAAATTCTATGAAAAGATACGACGACTTACAGAAGGTTACAAGACCGGGGCAGACTCCTATAGGACACAAAGAGGTTATCTAGCCACCGATGCCCAGATCATATTGAAATTATGTAGGAAACACTTCTATAGCCTGCTGAATAGCAGTAAAAATGGAATATACGGAGATAGTGAACCCGTAACCCCAATCGATGACGATGGAAGACGTTCCATTACCTGACCATGAAGAAGTACGAATAGCAATCGCCCGCTTAAAAAACAACAAAGCGGCTGGAGCTGACGGCCTACCGGCAGAACTATTTAAATACGGCGGTGAAGAACTAATCAGGTGCATGCATCAGCTTCTTTGCAAAATATGGTCGGACGAAAGCATGCCCGACGAGAGGAATTTAAGTGTGCTCTGCCCAATCCACAAAAAAGACGAACCGACAGTCTGCAGTCATTGCATTCGCGACTCGGCTCCCACGTCACTGTTGTCAGTCATAACTTCGAGGTCGTAGATAATTTCGTCTATCTAGGAACCAGCATCAGCACCAATAATAATTTCAGCCTAGAAATACAACGCAGAATCACTCTTGCCAACAGGTGATACTTCCGACTGAGTAAGCAATTTAAAAGCAAAGTGCTCTCCCGACGAACGAAAACCAATCTCTCCAAGTCCGTGTTAACGAAACTAAAGCAGTAAATTCTTTATTTCCTCTTTTGGCGCCAATTGGAGACTTCAGAGGCAGTCAGGTTCTTCCCCACCTGAGCTTTCCAATGTAATAAAGACCTCCCTCTTACTGTGTCTCCGCGAGCGTGTATTGCATCCAAAACTTTCAAAGTTTTCAAAGGCGATATGATCCAGCAGCATAGCCACTGTCTCGTAATTTGCTGAACAATGTTGTCATTATGTTGAAGAACCTCACTTTGATGCAGATTGTTTGGAGAAGTTCATCGATCGGAGCGAAGGGCAAAACTTAGCAACTGATTCTCTCTCGCCCCCACAAATCCAACCCAAATTTGCGGATCTTTATATGGCCGCTGTAGTACATGTAATAAGGACCTACTTGTATTTCCAGGAGAAAACCTTTAAATCGTGGTCCTCATAACGTTTGCCGTAGTTGTGATCGAATATTTGGTCTTTCATTCCTGACATCTCTCATTTCTTCATTGAAGCTGGTTTATATTTAGTAGCGGTCCCTAACCAATTAACAGACCAAACATTCCAGGTGCATCCCCTTAAATTGTGGTCCTTAAAACTTTTGCAGTGGTCGTCATCTAGAGTGGGATCTTTCATCCTTGGCTTTGTTCCCTTTCTCATTGGAAGAGGTTTCTACGTTGAGGATCCCAAATTCAGTGCCTAACCTTGCTACAAGGCTAGATGAGTGAGTTAGGAGGCATTTCATTGGCGAGTCGCTTACATCAAGACCAACGTCTGTTGGCCGCTGCATCTCTGGTGAACAGACGCTGCAAAAAGACGCTGTAAAAAGACTCTGGCCAAGACGCCATTAAAGCTCTCATTCTTTTTTCCGTATGCTAAGGTATTACACGGGTTTGTTACCGCATCTCACCCAAGGGTTTCCCACGATTCCAGTGTGTAATTGGGTATAGACTTGAAATTATAACTGCATACCCAGAAAGACGATATTCCTTAACCGTCTCATCGGATTTCGGGCTGACTTTATAGGAATAATTTAATTATTTGAGAGATGCAAGAAACTCAGCTCTGCATATTTCCGATGCAGTGCCCACTGGTGATGATGATTGTAGAGAAACCAGTGGCCATCCGGTTGAAACACTCGGAGAGAGAACCGGCTTCACTTAGTACATTCGACTATAACAATATTTTAAATTCATTTAAATTTGATTAGGCACGTTTCCTCCAAGATACCCATGAAAATGTCAACTGTCTTAAATATATTTATTGTAATTATTATCGTAGAAATTTCCTACTGCCCCTCTCTGTGAGCCGAGTAGCCGTCATCTGCCTCGCTTTACATCGCGTTTACCTTTTTCGGTTAACACTTTGTGCACTTTGCGGTCTTGTTAAATGTGACACTAATGTTCTGTTTCGCTACGTGTGGCAACATTACGATGTGCATGTGCAACAAATGTGAACTACGCTTTTGGCGGTGGAAGCACTCCTCTAATAATCCAGTAAGCGAACGCGATCGGTGAGCAGGTAAGTGAGTGAGCATTGATTAAACTGGAGTTTTTACTACACTTCTCAGTGTCTTCTCTTAGGCTCTCAGGCTATTAGTGGCAATAAATGGGCTTATTTACTATTTTGTCGCTGTTGCAATGACGGCACATCTCACTGTTGCACTCGTTCTTTTTTTTTTTGTTGTAGTTGCTGCGCTGCATACATTTTCCTTCATAATTTATGTTGTATTTGAATAGCAATTATTGTTGTTTCTGCCTATTGTATTGGCTTCTTCTTTCTCTTGTTCACTTCTTTTTGGTGTCGATATCGTTACATAACAAGTTAAATGCATTTGGTTGTATCTGCTTTCGTGTAATGCCTTGTGGCAGCTAAGTGCTTCCTAATGGTCATTTGTGGTGTTAATAAATGACAATTTGTGGTTGATAATTTGTTTTCGTGGTGGCTTTGAAGGATTAAATGTTTTATTGTGTAAGGAATTATAAGTGATTTGAATGAGGATTTAAGTTTGAGGGAAATAAATAATTACAAAATATTCTCTGCGAAGAAAAGTGGAAATAAAATTAATGATGGAATACTTTCTTTGTTGTTGTAAGGTACTGATACCATAAGTTTCAGTGTGCAAGAAATTAGTAAATCAGGTAGACACTCTCTCACGCGATGTGCGGCATCTTCTGTCTGCTGCCTAAGTTTTTCATGTGTTTTTCTCTGGTCTAAGGAGGAGAAATTGTGCTTGGTGACTTTAACGCCGGGTGGGCAAAGAAGGTTTCTTCGGCACAACTTTCGGAAAACTTAGCGTCCACAACGAAATATCAAGGGTGAGGCTGACGGACTTCGCTAGAGCCATCTCTCTGGCTCCAGAGTGGAAAACTCACAACAATTTTTATCATGTTGTGATAGACGGACGACATATCTCCGGTTTTCTAGATATGCATTCGTTCCGAGGACCTAATATCGACTCGGATCGTTCTTGTCACAGTGAAGGTACGCATCCACCTGTGTGTATCAAAAAATGCCCGCCAACAAGCACAAGGAAAGTTTGATATCGTTAAGTTGCAATCACAACGGACAACCAAACGATTTTTTACTCGGCTGCTCCACACCTGCTTTCTGTAAGCACTCACTAGCAACTCGCTAACAGAGAGCTGTGGAGCAGCATCTCAGACTTCCTAGAAGCTGGTTGACAAAACGGCGAAACTGAAATTCAACTCAGAATTACTCTTGCCAACAGGTGCTACCTTGGACCAAATTCTTCTCTCGATGAACAAAATCCAAACGTCCTGCTATATGGTGCGCAAGCAAGGACGATAAAACTATCTAATTAGTCGGGAGTATTCAAGGGAAAGGGTTTACGTAATATTTACGGTCCTTCCGATGGAACGATGAGCTTTTAGAGATATACGGTGACTAGGTTTGTCGTCCGTGTGAGTGAAGACCATCCATCTTTCAAAGTGTTCGATGCATTTACCGCTGGTGGAAGCAGAAAAAGTGGATGACTTCGTTGAAACATCCAGCTGGAGAAAGACCTGCCTACGTCAAACAGCGAAAAGAAGGGCGGAATGGCGCACTGTTTTTAACTCGTCTTTACTCACGTAAACGATGTCTACGCTAGTAAAGAATGAAAATCTTCTAGCATAATCGAACTTCATTCGAAGTGGAAATGGAATGGAAGACAAGAGTAGTCACTCATCACACCTTCATCCCAAAGCACTTGATCTCGTCTCTCGTTGTTAACTAGATCTTGTTCGTCATTCGTGTAGTTCAAGCTTTTGGAGAAAAAAATCGAGATGTGAATCCATGACCAAATCGCTTTCATTGCACGGAGTTGATAAGAGCATAATGCTGCCATAACGGTAGAACTCGGGAAGTAAAACCGATATTGCCGACCGCAATAAATATTCGGATTTAGCGTATCTTATTTTGTTAAGAATCATTTTACTCTGCTTGGGTCAGGAAGTTGCCTTGATATTTTAAACTTGTGCCTTTATTGACCGAATGGACGTTTGTCAACCAAATTGGATAAATACACTATTTGACATTGTCCCTTCTGTACAACCCATATAGCCGATGTGCCATAAACGTTAAACCTTAATCTTAAAAAAATATCGGTGGCCGATCCAGTCTAGTCCTACTGGGGGAAATGTACATTACATTTCCCTCTTAAAAGAAAAATGAGAATAATAACTCACATATTTATGAAGCCTAGCAGTTAAATGAATATTCTGAAAATACTTTTCGAAGTGGGTGATATTTTGAATTTAATTTAAATGCGTTAAAAAATTATTTCTCCTCCATTGAAAAGTTTCTGGATCCATTGCTGCTCTAGCAGATTCGATAGCATGGGTATTACTGTGAGCCACAGGGTATTTCGGGCATGACCCTCAATCTCTTCATTCTTATTAAGTAGGCTTGTGGAAGGGTTGAGACCTTATCCTGTATTTAGATGGCAAACAACATGCATGACCTTAGAATTTATAGTGGAAATCCAACTAAATTTTTCCCTGTTGACTTAAGTAGAATGAATATGTACTAACTTTTACCAGAAATATGTAAGTCCCAGAAGGAGAAGAGATAGAACTATCAAAATATATGAAGGAGGTGCAGTTACCGAACTTTTGGCAAGTTGACCAGCAAACAAACAAAAAAATTCTTTATGTATTTATTTCAATACATTTCTAAAGTCTATAGATGCACTTCTGAAAACAGTCTTCAAAATCTTGATTTTTAAGCTTATCAAGTTCAGCATTAACTGCATTAATTATCTCCTTGTTGCTATTAAAGACCTTTCCTTTTAAATTTTTGGAAATAACCGGAAATCGATCCTAGAGATCTTAATAAAATTATTCGTTATTTCAGCAGTGTGGGATGGTGCGTTGTCTTGAAGTTAAAAGTAGGCCGCAAATCCCCTTTCTTCCTGTTTTCCAAAAAATTTTTGAAAATTTTTGGTAAGCACTCTTCGGTGTACCATTTTGCAGTTACTGCCTGACCCTTTTCCAGGGGAATAGCAACTACGATTGAAGATCGGGTGAAGTAAACTGACATCGTTACTTTTGCTGCTGATTTTTGTTGCTTGGATTTAACGGGTGGGTTTGCTCCCTGTTGTGCTCCATACCATGGACTACTGTTTGGTTTCTGGATAGTACTTATAAAACCAAGATTCGTCACCAGTAACGACTTTACTAAAGATGATGGAATGACTATTTTCGAGTTTGCTTAGGAAACATTGAGTAAATTGCGCTCGAGCCTCTTTTTGGGTCTCATTTAAAATTCGTGGTACTCATCGAGCAGATTTCTTCGTGTATCCCAGATGATTACTTAATATTCGCGATAAGGCCATGACATTCAAGACCAATTCATTAGCAATCATTTCTTGTGTCAATCGTGGGTCTTCGCCAATTCTGGACTGCACCAGAGCTACAGTGAAGATTTGGTCCACCTTCTCCGGGCTCGTTCTCTACGCAAAAATGTTCCGTCTGGAATCTTCGGAACTACTCAGAAAGACGGTACGCCGAAACTCGAAGTGAATCACATGGCGGATTTCTGTTTGGGTTGGTGGTGGAATTTCGTCTGACCTAACCTCAGCTATCTTACGTTTTATGGCCTCCATTTTACCCAATCGTTCTAAAATTTGAGAGGAAGACTAATAAAGTAATTGCAAAGGATTTGGTATTTTTAGATTTAGCAAAAACAAATTGAAAGTCAACAGCTGACCGAACTTTTATTAATCCCCTCGTATACCGATCGGATCAGAATGATGATTTGAGTTGATTTAGGCGTGTCCGTCTTTCGGTCTGTTTGTACCCAAACTAGTTCCTTCGTTTTCGAGATATTTGAACCAAACTACACAGATGCAGTGGTACATTTAAACGATAATTTTTCGAAATGAACCGGACTACTATAGTATATACTATACGACCAAAATTTCAGATTTTAGATTTTGTCATCTAAGATCGTGAAATTTGGTATCTGCACACATTTAAGGGGGGACATCTGAGTAACTCAAAAAAAATAAGCGGATTTTCTGGAATTTTTTTTGACCAAACGAAAGAGCCAATCGAAATTTTGTAAAGTAGGTTTTATAATATGCGATCCGATGTACAAACTATGATGTTTTGAAAGAAATCGAAAACAAAATGGCGGCTGTGCAGCATTTCTTCGTAGGCCCTATTTTTGGGAAGGGGGTCCATGGCCGGAAAGCTAACGTCCTTAATTTTTGATCTGGAACAAAAAATAAAGTTTTGTTAGTTTCTATACATCAACAGCTATCGACACACGTAGGATTTTTTCGATATATTGATTTTTCGCAAAATGGTGCGTGATCGAAAAAAAAGTTCAAATTCAAAGTCCAAAAATTGTTTATAAAAAAAAAGTAAGCAATATAAAAAATTATACGTGTGTCGATAGAGGAAGGAATTTTGAATATACTGTCAAAATTTCAGATCGATCGGTTAAGATTTGCTCGAGTTATGTTTCCGGCCGTCTAAAAAAAAGTGGTTTCGAGAAAAACGCGTTTAAAGTTATTATATATATATAGAATATGCCTATGAGGCATTGCCGCAGAATGGAAAATTTGGACATTTAGACACTTTTGCCGGATTCTATCTTGTGGTATATTATTTTTAAGATCCTAAAGCATCTTTTAAACGAAAAAAAAATTTTTTGATTTTTTCAAAATTTTACTCAGATGTCCCCCCTTAATGACTCTGCAGGAGAAAACCAACTAGTATTTTCTAGTTAAATACTAGTATTTTCAAGACGAAACCACAACAGTTCATTATTTGTAAAGTAGTCCCCAGTACCGGAAGAAATAATAATTTCCACCACCGTTTGTTGTTGTTACGTATATATCGGGACGTCGCGGCTGTATTCTATTATCTGTTCTGTGTGCAAAATTACGTTAATCGTTTCATCGTCACGATAGTCGACTGGTTTGAGGTTATCGCTGTAGCGCGTTAGGCTGCAGAAACAAATTAATTTTTAATTTTTTTTTTTTTTTTGGTGAACCAGAAATTTTTACCACTCCGTCATTCGCATGTTGTTGTTGTTTTAAGTACGCCATGGCTGAGTTTCTGTTAGGTTGAAGTGCGCAGATTTCGTTACTGTATAAAACATAACGATAGCCTAGTAGGTAGAGATCTTCACTGCGGTGCGTAAAGGTCTCGGTTCGATTCTCGCAGCCGTTATCATTACTTTTATTTTATTTATTTATTTTTACTTTTTTTGGTGAAGTAGAAACTCAACATGCCTAAATGAACTAGTGTATAACTGGTATGAAGCTGCTGCATGGCAGGCAAACTCTCATTAGCTCGTAGAACATCGCTATGTTAAAAATACCAGTTGCTTATACGGAAAATGGAAGAAGATGAACTAGTTGGTGTAAAAATGTAAATTAGTTGGATTCTAGTTGACAACTGGTATTTTCCTCTGCGGGGGAATTACACATTGGTGCTGAAAACTATCTTAATTGGTCGACTATAATACATAGCTCCCATACACCGATTTTTTTCAGATATGAAGCTTTGGTCAAAAATCTGTCAAAAAAAAAGCAACTAAAAGCATAAAAATGTTCATACTCTACTCGTATCTACAAATAAATCATTGAAATCGGAGGACTACATAATACCTATATTCCCCATACAATCGATTTGGTTAGATATCAGAAAAATCAACGAAATCGGAAACTACATATACATCTACTACATAGCCCCTTCAACCACTTTTTTAAGGGAGAATTAATATTGAACTCTGTAATGTAATACCATAGATTTGATATAGCCAAGAAAGCCATTAAGACTTCGGTATTGCCGAAGACATTTCTTCTTTCTTCTTTCTTGGTACTTGTCTCAGACATACTCGTATGTATATTCAAAGTTCCTCCTATCACATTAAGTGGTTAGAAAAATTAGATCGAAGAATTTGTATGTATCGAAATTTGTAAATAAAGTTAAATCAAATGCTCAAAGGTACTTAAAATGTTAAATGTGAGTCAATGGAATGCAATATAAATTTTTGGTTACTTATGAACCCGGATAAGGTATTGCAGATTAGGAAGTTTTTATAGTTACAAAATTAATGTTTATATACCACGAAACCCATATATATTCTCTACTGAGGCCTCAGTCGAAAAAGTGACCTAGAAATTATAAGCGGATTGTCTCGATGGTGAAGGACTTCCTTTAGATGCGAGAGATGGATAACTTACCGCTCTGCTATTTACTTCTCAGGTCCTTGGTGGTCGAAATAGTCGAGTGGTTAGACAAGGGTTTGAGTGCTTCTCCGACCAACGTCGAAAAATTATGTAAAATATGAATATATTATATACTTGATTGCGGTCGACCCTCAGCTGGGAATGTCTAGCCCTCCCAGTGTGTTTCTGACATGAAATTAAAGCACCTCATAAAAACCAATCGGCCGGTAGGTTCCTCCATTTTGTTGGAAAAAGATCAAAATACACATCACAAACTAAAGCAGAAACTCGATCGAAAATCACTTCAGCGCTTACAAAGCGCCAATTATATAATATATATTAGGTCAAGTAAACAGTTCGTTCGGTTTTTTATTGCTTTTTCAAAATATGATAACTTTGTGTACATTTGTCCGATTTAAGTCAAATAAGCGTTGTTTTGTTCATAAACTTGTTTCCAAAGAGATACCAACTTCATTATACCTTTTCGTAGAAGGTTGCGTCCCTGGGTGCATTAGGAACTCCCATCCGAGCTCCTGGAGCTTCTGGCGCATCAGTTTTTTGCGTTAGTTCGTGTGGCACCCAAACATAGAGCTTCTTTTTGAATCCAAGGTTATGCAAATGGTTCCAAACGGTTTTCTGGCTTATCTTTAGTTCCTCAGCAATTAAATAAGTGCTCACGTGACGGTCTGTTTCCACTATTTCCATGATTTTATCGCGATTTTCGACGACAGGCCTCCCGACGCGTGGTGCATCTTTGGCATCGAAATTACCGGAACGGAAACTAGCAAACCACTTTTGTGCTACACGTTCGTTTACAGTATCGGGCCCATAAACTAAATTAATTTTTTCAGCCGCTTTGGCTGCTTTTTCGTCTTGATCGAAAAAAAAATTTTAAAATTTAGCGAATTTTCTATTTGCTGGTGTCCATATTTGACGAGCGCTCACAACGTACTGAGTCAATCAATCGAAAAACCGTTAAAGACAAACTTTTAGCGCGAATAAACACGTTTTCAGCGCCGTATAGTATGACATGATGCGACACGTAACACTAGTACTATGGACAATAACGCCATCTCTTATATTGGATGAGTGCATAAGTTCGTGCCCGATTTCAAGTGCAAACTAAAATTGAATTTTTTTGAAGAAAGCGCTTTTATTAATCAATTATGTATTCGCCATCATGTTCGGCAATCCACTCCCAACGTTCAACCAATTTACGGATGCCTGATTCATAGAAATCGCGCGGTTTCTCGTTGAAAAAGGTGTCAAGGTGGTTTTTGACGTCTTCCACATTTTTAAATTTTTTTCCATTCAAATTGTTCTGCAGCGATCGAAACAAATGATAATCAGAAGGTGCAATGTCGGGTGAATATGGGGGATGCGGCATGATTTCCCAATTCATCTCCTTCAGTTTGGCCAGGGTCGGTTTTGCAACATGTGGCCTGGCGTTGTCATGATGGAAAAGAACTCCTTTGCGATTGGCCAAAATCGGACGTTTTTCATCAATTGCTTTCTTCAATTCGACCAATTGCTGACAATACTTGTTGGCAGTGATCGTTTCTCCAGCTGGCAAGAGCTCAAAATAGATCACGCCTCGGATATCCCACCAAATGCACAGCAGTACCTTCATCGGATGCAATCCACCTTTCGACATCGGTTCCGCCCCTTCGTGTGCCTGTTTCCATGTTCTTTTGCGTTGAACATTGTTGTACAGGACCCATTTTTCATCACCAGTCACGAGCCGATCCAAAAAAGGTTCGTTTTTGATCCGTCGAAGCAAAGAAATTGCTGTTGACATACGGTCCACTTTGTTCTTTTCACTCAACTGATGTGGCACCCATGTATCGAGCTTCAAAGTGTACCCAACCTTTTTTAAACGACGAAACGCAGTTGATTTGTTGACGTTCAATTCACTGGCAACCTCTTCCGTCGAAATACGTGAGTTATTCGCAACTAAAGTCCTTAGAACATCGTCATCAAGCTCAGAAGGCCGTCCACTGCGAGGTTGATCTTCGAGGTTAAAATCTCCAGAACGAAATTTCGCGAACCATTTCTTTACTGTGCGGAGTGCTGGAGCACGGTCCAAATAAACTTCGCGAATATCTTTAGTTGCAGCGCCCACTGTTTTTCCTTTGCGGAATTCGTATAACATAATTTGACGCATATGATCTTTTTCGTTGTTCATCTTCCATGCGTCTTTCACTAAGCAACTCAAATCAAAATGAAGTTATTTTATGCTTGATTTACAGTTCGGACTGTCACCTTTCCAACGATATATAATATGTATATATTTCTTTCACCAGCGCCACTCTCAAACGATTCGTACGGCATCAAGCGGAATCGGGCACGAACTTATGCACTCATCCAATATAAAAACCGAACGAAATTTTTACTTCACCTAATATATTCTTAATGCCTCATGTACTAGGTTTTCATTTTCGGAGTTCGATTTAAAAACTTTCAGCGCTCTTTCTTATACTCCCTACCTGTATATATTGCACCCTCAATTTAGAGTTTCTTACACACATTTTTGTTAATGCTTTCCATCCATTAAACTTAGCTTACTACAAAATGCCAACAACTACACATATGCTCTATAATGAAGCACGCCTTTGAAGATGCCCCATAGTAAAAATAGAAAATCAAGTTTTTAATAAATTAACTTATAAATTCTTACGTTGTCACGCCCCAGTCGCCAACACTTAACGACTGGCATGTTGTTGCCACATTCACCAACGTGTAACATGCACCATTAAGTGCTGGCAATGCAACTTGCAACACATAACAGCGCCGAAAGGCCAAATCAAATCAACGGAACAGCACTTAAAACAAACAAACAAAAAAAAAAAAGGATACAACAACAATTGCAGCAAAGGAGAAAGAAATCGCTTAATTCGTTTGCATTAATTGCAAATGTGCAACATTAGTTTAATTGCCTGAAATTGCAATAACAAAAACAAAGTTCCAAAAGGCATACAAATAAATAAATAAATAAATAAATATATAATAAAGGAGGGGAGCAAAAAAAAAAAGACGCCAAATTACAACTACAATTACAAACACAAACAAATTTTCAAATCCACCTATTAGAGACTAATACTCAGAGCTTCAATGTAAAATGTCTAAATGGCTTAAATAACTGTCGGATTGCCAGCAAACAACGACTGCTAAGCGATTAGACAACTGGAAAGGAGAAAACATAAAATTAAAATAAAAAAATAATAAAAGAAACAACACGATAGTCACCACCGCTGCAGCACAAGACCCATATAACCGATATATCCATAGAAACTCACTTCTTCGTGTCATTAATCTACTCTGGTAGTTAGATTTATCCGCCTGACTTGACTGCCTGCTGGACTGCCTGGCTGCTTAGAGCCATTAGACAGCTCGAAGGCTCGGCAGATTAATGTGCTCCAATTAAGCGCAAGCAGTCGCATAAACACATTCAACTACACCGATAAGTCTGCCAAGAAACTGATCTTATGCTTATCGTATCAGTGCTTCTGCTGCTGCTGCTGCTGCTACTTTTGCTGCCACAGTTGTCTAGTATGCCAGCAGTTTGCGGTTGTGCCACAAGCATTTGCAGCGTTAACTAACTAAAGAGTGGCTGTCTGGCTGTTTGTTACTGTCCACCGCCGGTCACTGGTGACAGCGGCAGGGGCTGTTCATGCCGCCACGGCACCAATACAAACAGAAATAGTAGTTATTCTCTTCTGGAAGACACTGGAAGTATATTGTATATAGAAGTGTCAGCAAACACCATTTTATGGCTTTACTTTGAGTTTAGAGAAATATACTCGTACATATGTATGTATGTACGAGTATATAAAGAGCACACTCTCGAGGTTTCGATTTCACAATTACCAATTGTGCTAATTAAAGTTTGGTATATCACAAATGTGTGTAGGTATATGAACACTTTTCAGACGGTTTTTGATACTGTTCCAAGTAAATTTAAATTCAAAAACTTATCAGCTCAAATGAATAGGCAAGACATGGCTAGATCAAATTTTGGTAAGTTATCCCTCTTTCGGACCTTGAAAATTATACAATAATACGTGACATAAGCCTTCTCAATATCGCATAAAAGATCTTATCTATCGTAAAGACTACATCCACCGCCAATGAACTGATCGGTCCTAATCAGTGTAAGTTTAGGTCTGGCAATTCAAATATTTTCTAGGTTTAGCGGAAAATGTATCGTCCTTTGAGCGTTTGCAACCGGGAATACCACAGAAAGTAGAATAATGGGCACTAAGAGACCCATGGCGATATTGACATAATGCAGCGAATAATGAGATCCCGAATGGACGAAAGTACTCCTGTGTTGAAAGTATTCGATGCAGCACCCGGAAAAGTATGAACGGAAAAAAGCTATGCAATTTTATTTTATTTAATTTTTTAATTTATATTAAATTTGTTTATTTTATTTTTAATTAATTTTGTTTTGTTTTGTTTCTTATGATTTTATTTATTATTTAATTTAATTTGTTTATTATTTTTCATTTTTTTTAGCTTATTTTACTTTGCCTTTTTTATAATATTAATTTATAAATTTGTTTACTATATTTAATTTATTTTTGATTAATTTTTTATTGTTTTTTTTGATTTATATTATTTAATTTTGTTATTAATCTTTGTCATATTATTTTTAATTTTGTTTTATTTTATTTCATGTTTTTTGATATATTTTATACTTAATTTTTTTTTTTATATTCAATAATAATATTTTCTGTTTGTTTTTTCTTAATTATACGTATCGTCTACCATTTTATTTGTATTATATTTTACATCTATATTGGCGTTTTGTAACCGCTGAAGCGATTTTAGGCCGAGCTCCTCCTCCAATTTGTGGTTTTGCGTCTTGTTTTTTTCCAACAAAATGGAAGGACCTACAGTTTATACTAAGCCGCCTCCGAACGGCTGATGGTTTTTTATGAGGAGCTTTGTTTCATGTCATCAGCTTAACTTTTTATTTGAATTAATTTTCTCAAGGGATTCAAGAGCTGCCATTTCATCCAGAACGGTGAGAACGTAACCGTCAATGGCGACCGTTATCGCGTCACGATAACCGACTATTTGATACCTAAAATCGAAGCTCGTGATCTTGTCGATATTTGATTTTAACCCCACATATCGCATCAATCAATGGATTAACTGAGAGAACACTTCAATGAGCTGATAATTTCACACCGTTAAACTTTTTCCTGTGAGGATATATAAAGTCTGAAGTCTAAGCGGACAATCTCGCTTCGATTCAGGCCTTGGAGCAAAACATCACGCGTGTCATTCCCCAGTTACCAGCCGAAATGCTCGAGCGAGTCATCGAAAATTGGACTCATCGGATGGACCATCTGAGACGTAGCAGCGAAACAATGTTCTTTCGAATTATAATGAACAATCCCCATTAAATTTGAATTTTATGTATTTTTTTTTCTTTAAAAATGTAGGAAACCTCGAAATGGATCACCCTTTATAAATCAATTAACCACACGTGCAATTTCAACATTTTTGCCATTATATTTATTTTTGAAACTCGTTAAAAAATCCCAGCTTGCGGTCAATTGAGTTGTACAACCTCTAACAATAAGTGGCACGTTGCACACCCAGCACCATTTTGCTAGTCCGTATATACCTACATACGTGTAAGTGAATATGTGCTTAGTTTTCAATTACATTATTGCCATTAAAACAATTTGCAGCGTCACAAAGTTTTATGCGCCCAAAATTGCTTCTCCCGATCCTTCCTTAGACAAATCGTGAAAATTCTGTTTGGTTTCTAATTACATATGCAGCTACATATAGTATGACATACAACATTATGTACCATATATGTATGTGGATTGTGTGTTTGCACAGCACAATTCCAAACAGTTATGACCAATTGTTTGCATGTTTATTTATTTATTAGACATTTTGTTCGACTAACAAGCTGATTTGTTGCCGCTAAGTACCATGTGCAGTTTTATGAGCGGTGAGGCGCTTAACAAGCCAAATAATACGAGCGTCCCATCCACGTGGTTTTGGAGGCAGAAGAAGTTGCAATTCCAAGCTGGTGGGGGTATATGTATGTATCTTTACTATATGTATGTATGTACATGTATGTATATCTGTTCCTAAGTTGTTAAAAGAAAAGGCTTGTCTGAACAAAGCAACTCTCTGCACTTAAATAATCTTCAGCTGGAATGTTTTAGTGGCTTAGCCCCTGTAGACCGCGTCTGCGTCACTGCTGTCGTCATTTTTGAATAGCTTGTCAAAATTGTCTGTGTGCACGTCATAACATTTGGCACATTTGTTAGTCAGCCCACGTGTGCAGCCTAAGCTTGCTGTCCAGTCCTTGTTAGCAACCCTACTCCGTCTAACAAGCAATAACGAATGCCGCAATTTAGCTGCTAATTTTCCATTTTAACTACCAAATAGTTAAAGCATGTAATTGCTTTTGTTTGCTAGAATTTACTCCTTGGCTATTTTAAAACTAAAAATTCATTGTCTTATTAATGGTTTTCAAAATAAATGTAAAGGGTGGTTAAATTTTCAAGGGCCGATGTTGATTTTGAATAAAACACAAACTATTTAGGAAATTATTGAAATTTTATTTTATTATGATATATTGGTATTACTCAATTATGTATGTAACAAAATATCGGCCAAATGAGCGCCGCGACCTCGGCGGCACACCTCCATACGATGGTCCAAATTTTCGATGACGCTGAGGCATAATGGAGTTTCTATGCCGTTAATGTGCCGAATTATCTCATCCTTTAGCTCTTGAATTGTTGCTGGCTTATCGACGTACACCTTTTCTTTCAAATAACCCCAGAGAAAAAAGTCCAACGGTGTCAAATCACATGATCTTGGGGGCCAATTGACATCGCCATTACGTGAGATAACACGGCCATTGAATTTGTTGCGCAAAAGAGCCATTGTTTTGTTAGCTGTGTGGCAAGTGGCACCGTCCTGCTGAAACCACATATCGTCCACATCCATATCTTCCAATTGTGGCCATAAAAAATTCGTTATCATCTCACGATAGCGAACACCATTCACAGTAACTGCCTGACCGGCCTCATTTTGGAAAAAATACGGCCCGATGATGCCGCCAGCCCACAAACCGCACCAAACAGTCACTCTTTGTGGGTGCATTGGTTTTTCGACAATCACTCTTGGATTCTCATTCGCCCAAATGCGGCAATTCTGTTTATTGACGAATCCACTGAGGTGAAAATGTGCCTCATCACTGAAGATAATTTTCTTCGAAAATTGATCATCCACTGTTGCCATTTCTTGGAACCATTCTGGATAACTTTAACACGTTGTTGGATTGTGTATCTCTCCATGGTTCAAATTGAATAAGTCTGAAATAGAGAAATGTCAAATTAAATTCGGAAAAAAACTTGGCGTTTAGGTGTGGTTCACATTCAACATCGGCCCTTACAATTTAACCACCCTTTATATATAATATCTAAGTATATTTGTATTTCTTGTTAGATACGGTGGTCTAGCAGCGCAATCCTAGGAAATTCTATCTCTCTCTATTTAAAAAAAATTATAAAAAATCGTATATTATTTGTGGAACACAGTTGACTTTTAATTCGTCCTTTTAATTGTATGGCCTAAAAAAAGTATTTTTTGAATTAGTAATTCATGGAGTAAAACTTTTTCATTTAATTAATTTTTTTTTGTTTTATTTTAATTTAATATACCTTATTTTTATTAAATTTATTTTATTTAATAATACTTTTTTTACCTTATTTTATCTTATTTCATCTGAATGAACTGAATTTCAATTTATTTTCTTTTTCTTATTAGCGTAGGCACCGCTTATACGATTATAACCGATTCAACAAAAGCGCGCCATTCCTCTCTTCTTTTCGCTGTATGGAGCCAGTTGGAAATACAAAGTGAAACCAGGTCGATCTCCTCATGATTCTTTCAACGGAGTGGAAGTCTTCCTCTTCAACGGTTTCCACCAGCTGGTACTGCATCGAATACTTTCAAAGCTGAACTGCTTTCATCCATTCGGACGACATAATCTAGCCAGCGTAGCCGCTGTCTCTTCATTCGCTGAACTAGGTCAATATCATCGTATAGCTCGTACAGCTCATTGATCCATCGTCTGCGGTATTCGCCGTTGCCAATACGCAAAGGACCACAAATCGTTCACAAAACTTTTCTCTCGAAGACTCCTAGAGCCGACTCATCAGATGTTGTCATCGTCTCTGCCTCCGCACCATATAACAGGACGGAAACGATTAGCGACTTGTTGAGTTTCGTTTTCGTTCGTCGAGAGAGCATTTCATTTTTCAATTGCCTGCTCAGTACAAAGTAGCACCTAATAGGAAGAATAATTCTGTGTTGGATTTCAAGGCTTACATTATCATTGGTGTTTATAATCGTTCCTAGATATACGAAGTTATCTACAACTTCAAACTTATGACTGTCAACAGTGCTTTGGAAGCCAAGGGTATTTCCTCTTTCCAAGGGTATTTTCCAAGATTTGGCGCATGGTGAATATCTGGTCAATGGTTGACTTACCAGATCTAAACCCACACTGATAAGGTCCAATCAGTTTGTTGACGGTGGGCTTTAGTCTTTCACACAGTACGCTTGATAGGACTTTATATGCGATGTTAAGAAGGCGTATTCCACGGTAATTGGCGCAGACTGTGAGATCACCTTTTTTATGGATTAGCCTGAGCACATTTAAAATTCAATCGTAGAGCAAGCTTGCATTCACCCTGTCAGCACTTCACCGCCATGTTTGAATAGCTCAATCGGCAGGCTTGTTGTTCTTTTAACGGTCAATCGCTATTCGAACCTCGTCATAGTCGTGTAATGGAACGTCTCTTCTATCATAATCGATTGGAGTTTCGGGTTCGCCATCTCCGGGAATTTCATTTTCACCCTCATTCAGCAGGCAAGAGAAGGGTTCCCTCCATAAATTCAGTATACTCTGGGTATCAGTCACTAGATCAGCTCTCTGGGTTCTACAATAGTTTGCTCTGATCTTGAAACCTTCTATAAGTCGGCGCATCTTTTTGTAAAATTTTCGAGTAATACCCTTGTCGGCCAGCTTTTAAAGTCGATCAGCCTCAACCCGTTTGAAAATATTTCGTCTTGGGGGCTGAAATTTTCGACCGTTGTTCCGAAGATACCTTCTTTGCCTACTATGGCGTTAAAGTAGCCAACACAATTTTGACAGTGACGGGGGCACGCTCATAAGTGCGTTCAGAAGTACGTTCGAGGTGCTCGTAAAAGGCATTCTTGGTCACATCGTCCCTCAGCTCATTATTTTATTTAGTTAAATTTAATATTTAAATAATTTTGATTTTATTTTATTTTATTTTATTTTATTTTATTTTATTTTATTTTATTTTATTTTATTTTATTTTACTTTATTTTAATTTATTTTATTTTATTTCAGCTTACTTTATTTTATTTTATTTTATTTTACTTTTTTATTTTAAGTTATTTTATTTGATTTTGTTTTATTTGCCCCATTTTTTTATTTTATTTTATTTTATTTTTTTTATTTTATTTTATTTTATTTTATTTTATTTTATTTTATTTTATTTTATTTTATTTTATTTTATTTTATTTTATTTTATTTTATTTTATTTTATTTTATTTTATTTTATTTTATTTTATTTTATTTTATTTTATTTTATTTTATTTTATTTTATTTTATTTTATTTTATTTTATTTTATTTTATTTTATTTTATTTTATTTTATTTTATTTTATTTTATTTTATTTTATTTTATTTTATTTTATTTTATTTTATTTTATTTTATTTTATTTTATTTTATTTTATTTTATTTTATTTTATTTTATTTTATTTTATTTTATTTTATTTTATTTTATTTTATTTTATTTTATTTTATTTTATTTTATTTTATTTTATTTTATTTTATTTTATTTTATTTTATTTTATTTTATTTTATTTTATTTTATTTTATTTTACTTTATTTTATTTTATTTTATTTTAATTTATTTTATTTTGCTTTATTTTATTTTATTTTATTTTATTTTATTTTATTTTAATTTATTTTATTTTATTTTATTTTATTTTATTTTATTTTATTTTATTTTATTTTATTTTATTTTATTTTATTTTAATTAATTTAATTTAATTTAATTTAATTTAATTTAATTTAATTTAATTTAATTTAATTTAATTTAATTTCATTTCATTTCATTTCATTTCATTTAATTTAATTTAATTTAATTTAATTTAATTTCATTTAATTTAATTTTTATTTTATTTTATTATATTTTAATTTATTTATTTTATTTTATTTTATTTTAACTTATCTTACTTCATTTAATTTGTTTATTTTATTTTATTTTCTTTTATTTTATTTTATTTTATTTTATTTTATTTTATTTTATTTTATTTTATTTTATTATATTTTAATTTATTTATTTTATTTTATTTTATTTTAACTTATCTTACTTCATTTAATTTGTTTATTTTATTTTATTTTCTTTCAGTTTATTTAATTTAATTTAATATAATTTAATTAATTAAGTTTAATTTTATTATATTTTATTTTGTTTTATTTGTTTGTTTTTAGTTAAGTTTATGTTATTTACTTTAATTTTATTTAATATAATTTATTTTTTTATTTTATTATTTAATCTTAATTAATTGGATTTGATTTAATTTTATTTTATGTTACTTAATTATATTTGATATTATTTTATATTAATTTTATTTCAACTTTTTCTATTTAAATTAATTTTAATTATTTTATTTCAATTTTTTTTTTTAATTTTATTTTATTTTGTTTTATTTTAATATAATTTATTTTATTTTTCCTGTTTTAATTTTATTGCGTGTACATACACAGTGAGGATACAAATTCACACAAATTGTTTGTAAAAGATGCGACTTTATATATTTACGAGTATATATTTTTATATGCAATCGCAAATATATGTATGAGGTAAACCGTAAGCAATGAACTTTGCAAGTAAATGCTGATAAGGCACGCAGCCCACAACAAAAACAATACAAAGGTGAAAAAACAACAAAGCGGCTTACTAAAGTTTTATTAATCAGAAAAAAAGCAGATGTAATCAACAGCCAAAGTAACAATAACAACAACAGCTATGCAAATTTGCACAAAATTGAAAGTAACAAATTCAACGCGGTGTTGTTTGCCAACAACTCGAACTGAAAACAACCACAAGAGCAAGTAAGGATAATGAAGTGCACCAGCTACCAGGTTTGCTATTAATACACTCACCTAGCGGTATGCAAATAGGTGTAAGAGGTGTAACAACAGTCGGCTGATACATGGCCATAAGGGCCTATGGGCCGTATAACCTCACATGCCTATACTTGCAACGCGGCAAACTTCAACAAATTTACTTAATAAAATATAATAAAAATGCAACTCAACAATTTGCATTTGCAACTCCTCCTGCACAGCAAATTTGCGATTTGTGTTGAAGCCATTACTGCTTCGGCAGCCACATTTATTCCTCCCTGCCTGCCTGCCACGCCACGCCAAACCGACAAACGCGGTATCGCATAACGCCAAATGGGGTGCTATATGCAACTGTGGCTATTTAGCCGCAATCGTGTGCAACACACATCCTACACAAATACAAACATACCAACAGTCAATGGCATTATCAACGCCTTTCAAAAGCCCTGCAAGGCCGATAAACCACATAACCATCAGCAGCAACAACAACAGCCACCAGCCATCAGCCGTGCCACACAGTCTGGTTGCCTGCCTGCCTGGCTGTTGTGGCAGCGAAACCAGAGGCAGACAACCAGGAGTTCACAGTGGTAGCTCTGCACCTCTAGCGATGAGTATGTCGTTGGCGTTGATTGTGACGACTATGCGGCGACTCTTGGTAGTCACATTGCTGCAGCACGATTTGCGATTTAATTTATGCGCCGCACAGTGGCACACACGTTGGACTGCAACATGCGCGTTGCAGCAGTTCCAAGGAAAAAGGAGCGTAAGCTGGTGTAGTCTCTATATATTATATTAGTTACATACATACGAATATGTGCTCGTGCGGTGCCGTGCCGGATCGAACAGCCGACGACCGGCAAAGTTTCGATAGTAAAAGTGTTGATAGGCGTTGGAAATCGCGTTGACTATTCCTTGGAATCGACGCTGGCAATCGGTGGGAAAGGATTTGTGTGCTAGTAGGTGCTGAGTTGTTAAGCTTTCACATTGGCCAAACAGTGGCTCAAAAACGAATATATGTATGTATGTAGTACGTACAAGAAAAGCATCTAGTTGTGAACTATAAAGTGCTATCAGTTTGCATTTTAACAACAACTAATTCAACTTATACCAAGGTAGGAGAGTTATCCTACAAACTGTGAATTTTGTCAATCTACATCAGCATCATACTAGTAAAATACTAGTTGGCAATAGCCATAACCAGCAAAGAAAACTTTACATTACATTTTACTTAATTTCTTTAATGTGGCTGACTGCTGAACTTCTAGTTCATGCGGAATTGGGATAATTCAGCTCTTTAATACCAGTTCAAAACTAGAATTATTCCATATTTCCCTACATATTCAATGCAGGGCATACATATGTATTGATTGTATGTGTGTGTGTGTGTGTGTGTGTGTGGGTGTGTGTACAAATAATGCGGGCAGCCCTTTTGTGGTTTATGGTAAACACTGCAATGCGATAAGTTCTGCTCTAGATGCGCGTGATAAATACTGCAAAATAATACAAATAGACAGGCGATAGCGAAAATTGAAGGGCGGACTTGTTGAGAAGGATACCTTACTAGGATATAAGTTAGAAGTAAGACTGTTGTCGCACTTGCCGTTCAAGGCACGAAACTAATAAATTTCTTGATATTTGAGTTAGGAATTCAAAAAAAAGTTTCATAACTGTGCCAGAATCCTAACAACCTTATAAAAAAAATTATTACATATTGTCACCGAAAATCATCGGAATCGGAACACTTCATCATATAGCCCCTTCAACTAATTTTTCGAAATGGAAGAATTAATTTTTAATCCTAAAATAATGATCAGGTGCATACATCAGCTTCTTTGCAAAATATGGTCGGATGAAAGCATGCCCGACGATTGGAATTTAAGTGTGTTCTGCCCGATCCACAAAAAAGGCGATCCCACAGTCTGTGCCAATTACCGTGGAATAAGCCTTCTTAATATCGCATATAAGGTCCTATCAAGCGTATTGTGTGAAAGACTAAAGCCCACCGTCAACAAACTGATTGGACCTTATCAGTGTGGCTTTAGACCTGGTAAGTCAACCATTGACCAGATATTCACCATGCACCAAATCTTGGAAAAGACCCGTGAAAAGAGAATCGACACCCACCACCTTTTTGTCAATTTTAAAGCCGCCTTCGACAGCACGAATAGGAGCTGCCTTTATGCTGCTACGTATGTCTGAATTTGGAATCCCCGCAAAACTTATACGGTTAAGTAAACTGACGTTAAGGGAAGGGAAAGGAGAGAGGGAAGGACCTCTCCGAGCCGTTCGATACCAAACGAGGTTTCAGACAGGGTGATTCCTTATCGTGTGACTTTTTTAATTTAATGCTGGAGAAAATAATACGAGCTGCAGAGCTAAATAGAGAAGGTACAATCTTCTATAAGAGTGTACAGCTGCTGGCGTACGCCGATGATATCGACATTATTGGCCTCAACAACCGCGCCGTGAGTTCTGCTTTCTCCAAACTTGATAAAGAAGCGAAACGAATGGATCTGGTAGTGAATGAGGGCAAGATGAAATATTTCCTGTCATCAAACAAAGAGTCATCGCATTCGCGACTTGGCTCCCACGTCACTGTTGACAGTCATAACTTCGAGGTCGTAGATAATTTCGTCAATCTAGGGACCAGCATTACCGTCCTACTATATGGTGCAGAAACGTGGAGGATGTCAATATCTGATGAGTCGACCCTGGGAGTCTTCCAGAGAAAAGTTTTACGAACGATTTATGGTTCTTTGCGCATTGGCAACAGCGAATACCGCAGACGATGGAACGATGAGCTGTACGAACTATATGATGATATAGATATAGTTCAGCGAATGAAGAGACAGCGGCTACGCTGGCTAGGCCATGTCGTCCGAATGGATGAAAACACTCCAGCTTTGAAAGTATTTGATGCAGTACCCGCAGGTGGAAGCAGAGGAAGAGGAAGACCTCCAATCCGTTGGAAAGATCAAGTGGAGAGTGACCTGGGTGCACTTGGCATTTCCAACTGGCGTCAAACAGCGAAACGAAGAGATGAATTGCGCGTTATAATTGACTCGGCTATAATCGCGTAAGCGGTGCCAACGCCAATAAAGAAGAAGAAGAAAATAATGTACCATTGATATGATCGTATGAGGTGCCTTCAATTTGCCTTGTGTTTCATGGAAATCCGTTAACGAAAATGTTGATCCAATTTGTAATCGATCATGTGTAAATGAGTTCGAATAGTTCGAATTATGTCTCAACCAAATAAATTTTCTGTTATTAGAAGCGATACTCTTGTTCTGGCAGAGGATGTATATGACTATGTTTTGGATATAACATCTGAAATCGGAGATAAGCTTATGGATGATAACTCTCTATAATATTGTACCAAGCGTCTTACATTTTAACATTACATCTCTTTTTGAAAAATATGTACCTAAAAAGCTTGGGCTTAAAATAAAACACATGAATTCGTGGTTTATAAAGCAGTTATGTTGCTTAAATAAAAGAATGTCAAGAGCTTTTAAGACTTTCACGAAAATTTCATGAAATCAACAAAAAATGTTATAATGATTACATAACTAAGGTTAAGAAAAATATTTTATACAATCCTGAGATGCTCTATGATTTTGTTAACTCCAAACCTAAGCTTTCTACCTTTTCCGTCTGCCATGAAATGCAAATCTAATACGTCATGTGACAGTCTAAGTATTTTCAAAATGTTTGCGCAATTTTTTAGCACTAGATTTACGGAACATGTATGTATATATTATTTCTAGGATATATGTATATGTTTCCATTCGTTTCCTACGAAAGATTTACATTTTAGTATTTCTATATGTTGTATTTCTATTTTTACCATAATCCGTCAATTTGACGAGTTACTTAATTTACGATCGATTATTGCAAAACTTACGAAATAACTAAAACGAAAATATAAAACAATTAAAAAAACTTGTCATATCAAACCCTCATTTCAACGGTGTACAGACAAAAAAATAGGCCTAATAACATTTGCACCAAATATGACAAGTATGTATGTGGAAATTGTGTATGTAAAATAGAGTTTACATGTAAAAAATGTATTAAAAACAACTGTGAATAAAAAGCTGTTGATTTAAAAAAAAGTTTTACAAAAATTTGTGTTTTAATTTACCCGTCAGAAAGTCGAATTTCAGTAAAAATAGGTATACCGCCGATACCCGTAAATCTAGTGTTAAATCAAAATATTCAATTAACTCTCGAAGTGGTTTGTCCGTCTGTCAGCATTACTTAAGTTCAAAACCAATAATTAATTCACCAACTATTTCTAAAAAAGAGATATTAAATCATTTGATGAATCTAAAACATTCTTTATGTTATGGTACAGATATGATTCCTAGATGCTTTCTAAAAAGATGTGCAAAAAATCTGTATTTTCTTTTAACTCAACATTTTAATTCCTCCCCCAAACAAGGTATGTTCCCTACAATATGGAAGCAGTATTTTATAGTGCCCTTACAAAAGAGTGGTTATAGGTCTAATATTGAAAATTATAGAGGTATTGCAAAAATATTCGCTATACCAAAGCTTTTTGAGGCAATCATTACCAGTCAGATAACGTTGTCTATCTCCTGGCTACTATTCAATTCCCAACACGGGTTTTGTAAAGGAAAATCAACACTTACAAAAAAGCTTCTCATAAAAATCCATCAGCCGTTCGGAGGTGGCTTGGCAGTTTTTGGAAAAACCTTCACAAGGGAAAAGCGTTTTAAAAATGATTTTTTTTTTATTTTATAAAGCTTACAGCTTACGAGTCCCCTCATTCCGCTCGCCACTTGTAAGCTCACATATTATTATAGTAAATGCTAAATTAAAGTCTGAATGGTTGCAATAAAAGAAGGTCGCAAGAGCGTAACGCACTAAAGTGGAAGGAGATGTCAACCATTATGGGTCTTCATACAGCATATTTTCCTTTCTGCGAACACGGCGGAGATTCGTCGTACTATCAAGCGACTTCTGGATTAGTTGTAGAGAAGTGAAAGAACCTGAAGCATAAAGCACTGGACCGGCTTTGCGAATGCCCCAAGCTTTTACGAGATTGGACATATCAAATGTAAATTTACTTTGATTTGAGAGGTCCAAGATTGATAGATAGATGTATAGCTTGCTATGAACTTAGAAAACGTTTTCAGCAACGAAAATGAAGGTCTCGATTCCACACTATCCGGTATTTATATAAAAAATTATGAATATCTCTAATTCTGCAGCTGGTAGATTAAGGCCTAACATATGAGTTCTTTGATGAATTGAAGAAGCTCACTATAGCCACACACTTTAAAGACAAATTCAAATAAAACTACAGTTTTCGTTTCAATTCAAATCAGCATGAACTGCCACGGTAATATGTATCGAATTGGCCATCTGTCGAAAATTGGTCGCACCAACTTATAAACCTTCGTGGGCTAAGGCTCAACAGTTTTGCTAAAGATCATCACATAATCCAATGTGTAGTTTACGATTCTATAAAGAACATACAGACAGATAAATAAGTAGATGAAGCAGCAATCTAGGAACAATATATATTTTTATTCAAATCATATCAATTTTTATCGATTTACTGATCTGTGATCCCCATTCCAAAAAAGCCCTGGCCCAATTTCCGCCAATTATTTGCCTAGACAAAATGATACCTTCGTATAGAAATACAACAAAACCGACCCATAAAAGTATTTGTCTCTAAAAGATTGGTATCTGGTCTTTTTCCCGGAAGAAATAGTGTACCCTGCTAAATTTAGGCAAAAAATTACAAGAATATCAATTTTTAAGTAAATCAAACCATAAATAAGAATAAATAAGGTCTCAGATCTGCTTCCATTATTTGACAAGTCTTATGAGTATGTACAGGGTTTTCAAATAAGAGGTTTTATTTTTTTATAGTTTTCACGTCCATTCATTTTCGAAAAAGTAAGGTCCAATGGCCCCGCCTGACCATAAATATTACCAAGCAGTTGCACGGTGAGGATGGAGAGTCTTTTCAACAATAAATCTTGGGTTTTCTGATCACCAGATGCGACAGTTTTGCTTATTGACATAGCCATCGCGGTGGAAATGGACCTCATTAGTCAAGAATATTTTTCGATGAAATTTTTGTACTGAATTTTAGTAATTTCAACGCTTCAACAATGCGTGTATCGCTCCATTTTTATTACTGATCACTTTCAAAGGTGAAATCTACCGGAATAACAGGCTATTCAACATAATAAATCTTATTGGAAAACCCTTTTTCTTATTTATTTGGACTCACCACCGTCATCACAATTCCAAAGTTATTGTAAATATATGGCTCTTAACAACAAGATGTAAAAAACAAATGTTTACTAACAAGCTAACTAACTGAATTAAATAAAGTTTATTTTATGTACATTTCTAATAAGCAAACCATAAAAGCGACTGTAGTTTAAAGCAGTTAAAAATAGTTTGAAATTTCTCCTCAATCTACTTAGTTACCCAATCGGTATTTAATAGATACTTATTTTTATATTTTTTTATTTTTTTTTTGAGATATTTGTAGTAAATTATTTGTAGGCAATTTGAAATCTTCAATTGTCAAATTAACGAAAATAAAATTATTTGTATGCCAATGATGCGTGTAATTTGTGGAAAGTCGCATTAGAACGCGAAAAGCTCGAAATGTTGAATTGATTGGCATAATTACGAGAAAACCCAAAAATGAACTAAAAATAAATGCATTAAAATTACATAAAGTCATGTACATATATATTAACAAATGCACATATGTATTTGAATCAAACTACACTAAAAATGGCCAAATGTTATTTGTACATCACAAAAAATAAAAATAAAAAATAAAATAAAACAGATTCCTCCAATATAAGGCCACGCAAAATTAACACACATCTGTTAGATGGCTCTGTAAATTGTGAATTCTAATAGCGCTTACTAAGTGTTTCCATTATAGCTTCCCAATTTGATTGGAATTTAAATTGTAGCCTGAAATTATAATTACATATTTACCTGTTATTGCTATTCCACTTTCTTGTTTTGGATGCTCGCGTGAGGTTCTAATTGAATTTGGCAGGTTGCAACCGGCTCAATCCAGTTTTAATTAAGTTACCAATCCTAAAATGCAATAACAAAATGTTATATGTAAATTTTTGCCAGGACTAGCTGCTAATAAGCTAATCAAACTCTCATTTATACTCTACTAGATATATACAAATGGACATATCTAGGCTGTTTATCTCTCATATAGCACATGTTAGCTAACGAATTCGCACAAATATTTGCACCAGATTATTTATTGCAAATCATTTGATTTTATGGCATTCGGAATGTTAATTTGTGGCAATTTGTACAATTTTTTTCACATGATATCCAAAAGTGATTATACCAAATTGATTTGTACAAGTTTTTAACACTTTAGTAGCTAAAATTATAAAATTTGTGAAATTGATTGAATAACAATTCGATATTTTCGTAATTGAAGGTGAGCGTTGCCAAAAAAAAAAAATGAATAAATAGTGGAGCACTAAAAGTATGACTTTGCACTCCATGTTCTAACAGATTGGAAACCATTCCAACGAAATAGATAATCGCTAGCAAGATCGGCAAAAACTAACAGGTGGAGCCATTTTTTGAGAGAGAACCAAACTAATTTCTACCTCCAATATTTTAATTTTATTATTTTAAATTTATTTACTTTCTAAATTAATTTTTTTCTTCATTTTGTTTGTTTAATTTATTCATACCAATTTTTCGATTTTACTTTTTTAGTTTATTTGAATTTAAATAAATAAATAAAATTTCAGAAAATTTGTATTTTCTTTCATTTCATTTATTATTTATTCATTTATTATTATTATACTTTATTTTGGTCGTGCTTAGTTAATTAAGTTTTATTTTAAGATATATTATTGGCGGCCACGGTACACGATTGGTTAGCATTGCGTACTGACATTCGGAAGGCTCGGGTTCATATCCCGGTGCCCCCAACATCCAAAAATTATGGAAAATTAATTTAAATAAAAAACTACGTTAAATTTTCTAATTGCGGTCGGACATGAAATAAAGGCTCCTCGTAAAAAAACCATCAGCCGTTCGGAGGCGGCTTAGTAAAAACTGTAGGTCCCTCCATTTGTTGGAAAAACATCAGAACGCAAAACCACAAATTGGAGCCGCTTGAGCGATTTTCGGTCGAGCTGATCCTAGATATATATATTGTATATATATTAAAGCTTATTAATTTTTAATTACACTTTTTTATTTATTTTAACTTATTTCTTTCTTAGTTTGCTTTTTATTCCATTTAAAATTTTTGTAATATTTAATTTTTAGTGCTTTTTATTTACCATAATTATAATTTTCTAATACCTATACATATATAAATATATACATATATATATGCACACATATATATTTTTAATAATTTAATTAATTTTTAATTTTCTTTTATTTCACATCAATTTATTTATTTTATTTTATATATTATTTTGTTTTATTTTATTTTTCTATTGTTTTCATACATATTTTGATTTTATTTGTTTTGTCAATTTTACTTCATTTTAATTATTTTATTATTATTTACTTTATTTTATTTCGTTTTGCGTTGTTTAATTTAATTTAAGTGTATTCTATTTTGCTTATTTTCTTTAATATAATCTAAATTTATTTAATTTTGTGTAATTGAATTTAATTTTAATTTATTAATTTTGTTTTATCATTATATTAATATAATTTAATAAGTGTTTAGATTAATTAATTTTATTGTTCAACTAAATGAAGTTTAAAATAATATAATTTGATATTTTAACATTTTTTCAATTTATTAAATTTTTATTTTTATTTATGTTTTGTATTTATAATTTTTTTGTACAATATTAATTTTTTTATTTAATTTAAAGTTTATAATTTTATTTTTGGCTCCATTTCATATCTTTTTATTTAACTTCTTTTCATCTCTTATGTTTTATTTTTTTATATATTTCCTTTGCTAATAGAATAAAATAAAACAAAATTTTTCTTCTTTTAACTTGTTTTATCTTATTTGTTTATGTTATTTGTTTTATACAATTTTATTTCGTATAATTATTTTATAATATATTAGGTATTTTATATATAATTTTATTTTCTTTTATTTCATTTTTATTTTTTGTTTTTTATTTAAACTTTTTTATTATTTTAGTTTAATATATTGTTAATATAGTAAATTTAATTTCTGACATGAAATAAAGGCTTCTCATAAAAACCCATCGGCGGTTCAGAGCCAGTGTAGTATAAACTGTGGGTCCCTCCATCAAGATGCACAACAAAAACAATTTCAGCCGTTACAAGGCGTACATTATGTTCTATTTATAAATTATTTGATTTATATATGACATATATATTTGATATTTAATTTATTTTATTTTGTTTAATTTCGAACTGTTTAATATTTATTTAATTATTTTTTATATAATTTTATTTAATTTTATATTATTTTATTGTTTCAATTGAATTGAATTTAATTTTATTTTATTAATTATGCTCTGTTTTAATTAATTTAATTTTCCTTTTTAATCTAATTTTGTTTTCTCTTATTATAATTAATTATTTTAATTTATTTAATTATTTTTAATTTATTTAATTTCATTTTATTTCAATATTTTTTATTTATTTTTGTTTTGTTTAGCTTTAATAAACTTTTTAAATAATTGAAAAATTTCAATAAGAGTTTATCTTGTTTATCAACTAATTATGTGCTTAAAAGATAAGAAATTAATAAAAATTCAAAATATAGTCACACAAATTTACAATATATTGACCTTGTCCTCGAGTCTTCAAAGCCCGCTGTTTGGAGTATGTATGTATTTTCACTACCAACTAAATGTAATTGTCAACTCAATTGTTGTCGTAAATAAACTAATCAAGGTTAATTATTATGTTGTACTCAGGTTAATCATTACATTTTCATGCTCAATTTATGTACTAAAAACTTTTAGAATGCGCAGATTTGTCATTAAAATATGAAGCAAGTGATTAGCCAATGGAAGAGAAGCTGAGTTGGTAAGAGCGTAACGAACGAGTGCCACGCGTATACTCATTGATTCTCACAGGAGACCAGCAGCACAAAAGATTAACAGCTCAAGATAGTAACAGCATTAGCAGCAGCTATGCAGTAAGTAGTGCCACATTTCGTCAGAATATCCGTAGGTGCACGTACTCGTACTTACAGTGGTCAAAGCGGCACGCGCACGCGCTCCTCTAATGCTGGAAGAACAACTCAGCCATCTCAAGGACAACGTCACGGCAAGTGACATTTATGTGCATACATACATACATACTATTTATATACGCGCCTTAAGGTGCGCGCACATCACTTTACAATCGGTCAGCAGCAATACCCAGGGGCACTTTGCCATTGACTGGATAATTGACTGAAATGCTTTGAACACAATATGAGTGTATTATTGTATTATGAGCGTGAGTAATACGAGACGTGTGCCATGACTTCCTGGTATTCTAACTCAAACTGATTGTGCTTAGATATCTGGAAATATTGAAAAAGTAATACATACATACATAGGTATGTACGAGTACATACAAAAAGGCAAAAGTAGACAAAAGTATTGTCTAACGAAGGCTGTGTAAACAAACAAGCAAACATTAAAACAACCAGTTGACAAATAGACAATGAAATACCTAATAAATTTAATTGTCTGTCATTTAAAGTTATTTGACATTAGCATTGACTTCTGTCAGTTTGACATTTAGGATGTGTATGAATGTTAACGGCGCACCGCACTGTTGTTGAACTGTCAAAAGAGATTAAAAAAATTCTTTGCTCTGAAAAGTGTGGATCTATCAAGGTAAGAAGGTAAATAAGTCTTCAGATACTATATATGTATGTATATAGGGTTATCCATTTCGTGTACTGGGCTGTATTTTAACATCCACCAAACTTAAATGTCAAACCAAACATGTTTTGTTTTAGTTAAAAGTCAGGCATTTATGAAAATGGGTCGCTTAACTAACGCACAAAACGTCCAACTGCTCAAGCAATTGGTACAATTTTAAAGAAATTTGAAGATACTGGATTAGTTGCAGATATTGTAAGGCAAGCGCATCATCGTTTAGCTCGTTCCGCTTAGAGGCTCCGCGAATCTTCAAATAATTAAAAATAGGACATACTCCCTAAACAACTTAGTGCCTGGTGCGCTCTTTGGTCCGTAGGTGTGATTGTGCCTTATTTCTTTGAAAGTTGAGTCTCTCGAATATGGCTTTACTGCGAGAGAGGTCTCTGCGTTATCTCTCGTTTTGGCGAAGTCAATGATTATGTGGATAAGTATTTAGCTCTTGAGTGCTTGAAAATCAAAATTCGTCAAGTTATGATACCGTCCAAAAAGTGGTCAAAAATTATGTCAAACGGATCGATGGAAAATTGATAACCCTGTATATGCAGATATGGTATAATTAGTTCAAAAATTATAACTTTAAACATTTGAATCAAAAAATTAATGGTATTAAAAAATTTTCGAGTAACGAAGCAGAAAAATCAGCTCTAGAATCGGTAACTATGCTTAGTGTGATAGCTGAGCAGCTATCCACGACTTTAGCACGGAAGTGGGATCACTAGAGAGTTCGGAGAATAACAAGAAATAAGAGTTGTTTTCGGTAATGCCGTAAAGACTCCGATTTCAACGATTTTTGGTATCAATATTTATTTGTATATACATAGGTATGTGTGTACTAACGCTTTTGGAATGGAGTGGAGGCGAAATCATTACCTAAACCGATGATATCGCCATTGCATACAGAGGCAAGTTTCCACAAATCCTCCGTGACTTAATGCAGGGAACAGGCAGAGAGGTATCGTCCTGGACTACCCGAATTGTCTTTGTGTTATTTCAAACAAAGTAAGATCCCCGCTTTCAACCCACCAGTAGTGGGGAAGAAGGCCAAATTTCTAGGAGTCATCATAGAAGAAAAGCTAAACTGGAAGATATTTATATAAGCTGCTACCGCCCCCTATAAATGCAAAAGAACAATAGGTAAAAGATTGGGTCCTTTACGGCGGTATCATGAGGTGGCCAGCTATAAATAAAGCTTCAAATGCTAATTTCATAGATTAGATACAGAAATGTGCCAGAAAAGGCCAAGTGAGACTCTAAATGTAAAACTGAATATCATACCACTGGACTTGGTAGTATATCACTCTGAGGCAATGACTACACTTCGTCCAAGAGAGTCAAATCAATAGACGCAGCCATTGGGTCAATCGGTAATATTGGATAAATACGATTTCATACCAAGATTTACAGATCAATGCGGCCCAATTAAATTTACTGAAAAGTACTTCAGAACACGAACTCCCCGCAGAAAAGAATGGGTTGATAATTACCATTCTGGAGGTGAAAGTCTGAAAATATACACAGATGGATCATAACTTGAGGGGAGAGTTGGCGGCGGTATCGTCCCTGGGTACCCTACGATGGCCCTCTCTTTCAGGCTATCTGACTATTGCAGCCAGGTTTAAAGATAGGGATATCTTCACTTTCTCAATCAAGTAGCAGTAAAAGCACTGGGCTCGCTTACACTAAATTCCAAATTAGTGCTAGATAGTCGCCGACCTTAACAGGAGATGGTGAAACAAAACAAACTGTCTGCCACGTTCCTGGAACTTCTCGATAAAGGATGGTATGCCTTTTGCCTCTTGCAAGCTGATTCTTAAGGAATTTACATATGAACAAGTCGCGTCAAGGTGGAGTGAACCTACAAACTGCCATAAATCCAGGCACACCTGATCAAAATGGGATAAGAAGAGATTACGGGGTATGTACTCCTTAAAAAGAGGGGGCTTGTCTAAAGTAATAGGAGTTCTGACAGGTCACTGTCTGTTAGGACGATATGCAAAGAGACTAGGGGCCCCCTAAAGAAGATGCTACCGATGCTCCATGGATGATGAGGAGGAGGAGGAAATGATCACCCAACTCTTATGCGACTGTCCTGCTTTGAGCATGGCTAGGCTTCGGAATTTTGGAACCCTACTGGTGGAAGGTCTATCGAAGGTAGCCGACGTCAGAGTCATGGATCTAAAGGGGTTCATTAGTGAATCAAAATGACTGATTAATGAAATCTTATGGTCAAATATTTGTGGCCTCATAATGGGTTTTAGTCAAGCCTAAGTGCAACCTAACCTAACCCATATATGCATGTGTATAAGGCACTAAATTTCAGATTCTCCTTCAAATTGGAGGACTTATAGTTTTTTCTAAGCCGCCTCCAAACGGCAGATAGACAGATGGACAGCTTCTTGTAAGGGGCATAGCCTAAGGGCGAAAGCAAATCAGAATAATTATTTTTTTAAATAATTTTCTATAACTTTAGAAGTTGGTCTGACTAGGAATCGAGTTCATGACCTCCGCATGGTGGTACGCACTGTTACTCGCTGGCTACTACGATCAACTCTTATCTAAAGAACTGTAGCTTCAAATGCTCTTTCTATATTTAGAAGCTAAAAAACTATTAGGTAGAGCCGACTTGTGGAGTTAAAACGATCTAGTCCAACATTTTCTAAAACTCAACTTTTCTCATTTCAATAAAACAATCTGTGCTTACAAAAATATTTAGTATCAATCACTCCAGCTTTCGTGTCTCGGTCACGTTTGCCACACGCTATTACCTTTCCTTGCTGTTCTTAACTTAGTTTACGCTGTCACAAATCCATCAGTTCCACATATCAATTTGCAAGTCTTTTTTAATTTTATGAATATTTATGGCGTGTGTCAACTCTTCACAGGCACCGCTTCGGACAGTGTGGGAGCTCCGACTAAGTTACTTCAAAGTGCTTCCTTCCTAGAAATATCCAGCGTGTATACAACTAGCTTTTCAACATGGTACAGCTACATACATATATATATACGAGTGTGTGTGTGTGTATGTAAACGTATGCCTGTTTGTTGGGTCAACACTAATTCTCTTTGATTTCAATTTGCCGAAGCTGTTGCTTTGCCTCTTATTATCTCAACATTATTTTCGATTTTTATGACAGTCAGTAGCCAGCTGTACAAAGGTTTAAAGACAACCGCGGTCTTCTTATGAGTATAAACATACATACGATATATACATATTAACATTCTTTAAGTGTATTTACTCTGCGCACACTTAACACAGCAATAAAACATATTTCTGGCAAATTAGCTGCTTAACTTGACCAAACAACATCTGCTCCATTGACTTGACGAACTCACTGCGTGGGTGTCATTGATACTTCTGAATATATATGTATACACGCTTATGATGTATGTATGTAGCCAGCTCAATGCGCTCTATGCCCGAAGAAGGCCTTTGTTCAGCCTACTTATCCTTCCAGCAAATAATCCCACTAATCTTTTTATTACTTCATTCATGCTAACTGCTTGTGGCGGCTTTGTTTGAGGCGTGAAATGTGAATTTGCTGTTGATTGATAAATCTTAACTAGAGCATTGTATTGCAGCTCATTTGGCATAATAAATTAGTAATTTTTTAGCTCTCTTTAATTTCTTTCTTTCTTACTGCTTTAGTTCAAAAGAAAATACTTGAAAGTTTCCAGTTTTATTCCAAGTCGAAAAATGGAGCCAATTAAATTGAAATAAGTTGAAAGGTTACGTAGAGGGTTGCCTTACCAGATCTAAAAGTATCGTTAAAAGATCCAATAAGTTTGCCAACGGCGGGCTTTAGTCTTTCGCACAATACGTACGATGAGACCTCATATGCGATATATAAGATGCTAATCCCACGGTAATTGGCCAGAGTGTGGGGTCTATTTTTTGTGAATTGGGCAGAGCATACTTAAGTTTCAAACATCATATGATCGAGAGACATCATATTCTCCAAAAAAAACAGATGCATGCATTTTGTAGGCCGTCAGCCCCAGCCGCTTTCTTCTTCTTTAGACGGGCAATCGCTTTTCGAACCTCGACATAGTCAGTTAATGGAATGCCTTTAACATCACTATCGTTTGTGATCAACATCTCCGGCTGTTGCCCTTTCACTGCCATTCTGCAGGCTGGAAAAATCTTTCCTCCATACAGTAAATATGCTCTGTTTATCGTTCACCCGATTACCACCTTGATTCCTACATGAGCATGCTTCAAATGCGTCTTGCTTCCCTCTTCAACTCTCGTTATCTATGTCAAGCATAATGCCACGAGGCAGGCAGGCAGCCTGCTTTTTTCCACTGCAGTTCGACAGACCTCATTGTACCAGGTCTTTTGGCGAGGTCGTAAATCAATTGTTTCCGTAACGGCGGTACATAAGGAGTTTGAGATGCCATTCCACAGTTTCCTTACATCGAGTTGCTGATAATTGCCGTCAGAGAGTAAATGTTCAAATCAAGTAGAAAACAGAACCTTCCTTGTGTTTGTTGCTGGGCGTTTATTCCTGCACAGAGGAGGTTGCTTATCTTCGCTGCGACGAGATTGTAGCTCGAGTCGATGTGAGGTTCACGAAACGAAACGAAAATTTTGCTTTGGTGCGGATTATTTCGAGATGTTCATCCACCGGGGCGAATGCAAGTACCCCGCGACGGAATTTCTCACCCACCACGAGCCCGATGCCAAATTTGCGCTCTTTTATATGGCCGCTGTAGTAAATGGCACAACCACCTTTCGTCCTTGCCCCGTCCACCGCCCTTCTTGGACGGTGGTAATGGCAGTCTTTAGTTTACCGACGACATCAACCAGCTGGGCAGCGGCACACAATTAAGTGCACGTATATTCCAGGTGCATGCCCTCAAATCGTGATCCTTAATTCGTTTGCAGTGATCGACATCAGAAGGGGGTATCAATTGGAGCTGGTTTCTACGTGACGGATTCCAAACGCAGCGCAGAACCTCGCTAGGCAGGTAGGTTTAATTTTTTTACTTATTTTTATAGCCAGCCGCTTGCTTCAAGAGCGACACCCGTTCACAGCCGCACCCCTGGTCAGCAGACGCTGCAATTAGACTTCAGCGAACTCTTGAACCGAATACCGAACTGAAGCTTCCTCTCTTTTAACCTGACCCAAGGCTCCATATGGCTATCATATCACTATAACACTCCGAATTCATAGAGCGCACCAGACAGTAAGCTTTTTCGGATGTCAAAAGGCCTATCTTCGATTATTCAAGGATTCTCGGTGCCTCAAAAGCGACAATCGACTTATGTCCACCATTGTGAATGGTCTGCTGGCTTCAGTTGTTGTATAAGCTGGACTTCGTAACGTAGTAGGTGTAAGTTCAAGTAGAAAATACATTATGATGCGCTGTAAGAAAGTCCCATCTTTTGGGAAGTTCAAAAAATAGACACAATATGGTCTTTGGCTACACTTTCACTTACAGTAGCGATCTTTGAGGTGGAACGAGCAAAACGATGATGCGCAGGCCTTACAATATCTGTAATCGATCCAGTCTATTCTAATTCAGTCTCTATAAATTTCATTAAAATTCTAAAAATTGCTTGAGTAGTTGAACTATTATGTGCACGAAATGTGATCACGTCTGAGTCTTTAGGTTATTATTAGGTTTTAACAATTTTAATGCCGTTTGCGGTGCTTAAGCAATCCATTTTCATAAAGGTCTCACTTTTAACGAAAACAAAACATGTTTGGGTTGGCAGATGTCAAAATACAGCCATGCACTTTTGAAACCACGAAATGGATAAACCTTAGTATTAACTATGTTAAAAATATGTGATAATACAATAACAAAATATTAATTAATTTTTTATTTTTTTGGGTGACTATTGTGTCCTGGAGGGTTAAAATTGAAAAGTTTTATTTTTTTTATGAAATCAATCGTCAAAAAAAGAAGCAAAAAGAATATAAAAAAAATTTTTTTTTCGACCAATTTAACATATTCGCGATTTATTATCACTTACAGGTTAAACGTTTTTTTGGCCAAGAAAACCGTACTTTCAAAACAAAAAAGCAACAAAAACAAAAAATAGGCTGCGCGAATTGCTTCAAAATAAATCAATTAGTCGTTTCCTTTCATTAATTCATTTGATCAATTAAGCATAAACTTAACATAAAACATTTAGCTAATTGGTGGATTAACAACACACGTCAGCTAATAGCTAATAATAAAATAATTATTCAGAAGCGACGTTAATCGCCAGCAGCCATTTAAAGATGCTTAAGACACATACACATACATGTACGAGCGTGTGTGCATCGCATCTGTGTGTGTGTGTGTGTACATTCATTCAATGGAAATCAATTAATCCACGCAACCTGTTTGACAACTACATAATTCGCACATACAAATAAACAAACGTGCATACATACGAGTATATATATATATATCGAAGCAACAAAAACTTCAATCCAAACCACTCCAATCCAATCGAAGTCAATCTAATTGCACTTGCACCAAACCGGTCATTATCGAGCCAATTTTATTGCACTTTGCTGCTTTGAAAGCTAAAAGCGCAACTTCATTCCAATGCCAAAGAATTTCCGACAACTCAAATCAGCACACAAAATGCAGCATTTTATACGCTAAGCGTCGGTAAGCGATGGCTGTTAAAGATGTCCATATATAATACATATACATATGTGCATGTGAGTGTGCATGTGTGGTGTGTATGTATGTATGTGCATGTGTTAAGTGTGTTGCAGTGGCAACAGTGTCGTGTGGCATGAACGCATTGACAACCATAAACTATGCCAAGCCAACCCAAGCCAAAGCCAACAACTACCATGCGAGTGGAGCTTACGCGTATGGAGACAACAAAGACAACAACAACAACGCATTAGACGAATCAATAGAGTTTTAGCGTGGCAGTGGCATGGAGCTTTTAAAGTAGTCAGCTTGTCAGCTGCTGTTTTCTGCACTAGCTTACACATGAGTACATACATACATACATAGATGAAATGACGCAAATGATCACGCCGCACTCTAAACGCAAAGTCAAATCGAACGCATAAAAAAGCGTTAGCAATCAGATTACTTTTGGTCTTCGAGTCTAAACATGGACCTGCTATGGGTTCGTCTAACAATGTCAGCAGGCGAGGAAGCATGCCATATGCGTCTCTAAGTATACGAGTATGTATGTGCTTGTGGTTGTCACGACAAACATGAGTTTCACGACATGCTCATCACTCCTCCGCGTCATCGTTGTCGTAGTCATCGCTTCATCTGGCAACGAGCGCATAACTACGATTGTGAACTTGTTCATCTAACGCATTCCGTGCGTGCAATAAATGAAGTGAGGACATTGTAGTAGATCACAAACACACATACATATACATACATACACACGAAAGCACTGTTTGCAGATCACTTACAAACATACATATGTACATATAGACTAACCAAAAGATGTGCACATTTAGGTGATGCGCTCCAGCAGTGCCTTTAAGTTTGAAAGCGTGTACCCATGATCAGCAGCAGGTATGTTTATGCGTGCCACATTGCCATGCAACAATATCATTTTGGCATATTTAATGCTTATACGACATGGATGCCGTTGTTGTTAGTAAACTTGGTTAGACGTGTGTTAGACTTGTGTTTGGCTGGGATTGGAAGCAATGCGCTTGGGCACTGGGATTGTGGCTGAGTGGTTTAACAATAGGCGAATGAAAGTCTTTACTTCAATACTTCAATATGATTTGTTTATTAGTGCAAAAATGTATATGTTTGGGGGGACATTTTAAGCTATTATTGTAAATATATTTGCTCGCCTGAGATCATAAAACTCGTTCATAACGGCGCACAGTGGGGTAAATGGTGCTCAAAATGGAGATTAATTCTCAGAAGCCTTCTAGTTACATAAAAGTTATTTTTTTTTAATTAATTATAAAAAAGTAAAAAAATAATGCAATTAGAGTTATTTGAATGTTTTGTTTTTTATAACATAATATAACAAAAATATGGTGAACATCGGATTCAACAATTTTTATTTATTTAAGGTTCAAATTTTATTTAAAATATATAAACTGCTTCTTCGCTTGAATTGTCATCATCGCCTTCATCATCATCATCATCTACTTAATTATTATTGCCATGGAGAGTAGCACGATAATCTCTAAGGCTTCTTCACGTAAATCTTGCACTTTTTTGTGGTAATTTTCTTATGGTAGATATAACGTGGTCAGAACTGATTAAAAGTCTGTAAATATGTCTTCATTTGCATTTTTTTCTGCTGCATTTGTGAGAAAAATGTTTTCTAAAAGTCTTAAAATCCTTGTTTCGAGCAACGTGAGCTTCTTCTGATAATTGTCCGATTGGAAAGAGAGCGTAGGATATTATCTCTGGTAAATGAATAAAAAAACATTCAACGAAATATTTTCCAGTATTTAAAGCGTAGTTGTTATTCCGGCAATTGGCGGCCCGTAATTGAAATAATATTCGAGTCTGCTTTTCAACGATCTGAAATCTTTATTCAATATAATCAAAATTACAAATTTCTTTCTTAACACAATAAATGTTCAATATAAAAAACTTACATTTTGTTTTATTCACCTATGCGCTCTTGAACAACCAGAAAATATAATGAAATAGAAATTATATGGAATTTGACACTTGCAAGAAGAACTGAGAACAAAGAGGAAATGACAAAATGCTTTCGAGAACATTTTTGTGTAGATGTTGTTTCTGTTAAGCCGTTGCATACTTTTCCATCAACCATAGATAACATGAAATAACTTCCAATTATTTATTTTCATAAGGTAGAACCGAATTAACGAGATTTTGTATTTCTATACTAACTCTTTCGTTTATTTTGCAATTACTGTATTTGTTCTTGTTCTGTCTTGAGAAATTCGTGTATATTTGACCAGGCAGTTTGTATAAAGAAATGGATGTCCTGGGTAAGTGCGCAATATTGGCGCAACTTTTTTCACAAAAGAAACTACAATATCCATAGATTATAGAAATGAAACAAGGTTTGCTTTACCCTGCTTAACTCACAACTATAGGTATGTCTGCATATAAGGTCGAAACTCCAATATTTTAAGGCATTCGCGTAAAAAAAAAAATGAAAATACTTAGAGACGCGTAAGAAACAAATGGAATCACTTTAAATTTACTAATTACCTGAACAAGAAGGCTCTATTACATATTTTGCTAGATTTTCCCAGTTAAAAAAATAAATAACTTCAAATAATAAAAAAAAGTCACGTATATCACTGCGTGCACACAAAAAGAAATAAGTTTGCAAATTTTCAGATAATATTGCAAGAAAAATACCTATTTGTTTGGCTTGAGATGGTGAATTTTAATTACATTCGTTTGGTACCAAAAATTTACTTGTACCTTGAAATTTAATTTCTAAATTAATCTCCAAAAATCGACACATTTTTCCCGACACATTTTTCCCCAATGCGACTTTTTAAAATCTGCTCTATTCTCTAAACACGATCAGCACTTGGTGGTAGTTGTTCACGCAATAATCCAGATAGGACGTTCTATATGATTTTAAGTGTGCTAATTACCATAAACTGTGGGATCCATCCACTTCTACAACGGCTAGGGCACACTCAGGTTTCAATGCTTTCGTCCGAGTATATTCAGCAAAGAAACAGGTGTATGCTGCTCGTCTTGCTTTTCACTGCCAACAGTGCAATTACTGTTCGAACTTTATCATAGACGAGCAATTGAAAGCTATTGGTATTCAATTCGAGTCCCATAGCACTGAGTTTTCTATTCTCACTCCAATTAATCATATTAATTAGGAATGTTTCCTCCCTAAACCCAATATCCAAATTCCTTGCTGGTGAGCTCCTCCATTTCCATGGCTCGAGTCCCTTTTCAACACTTGCTGTGTCTTCCACATCGCTCGTTGCTGTCGATCGCAGCATTGCCAGACCGTGTTAGTCTCTATTGCAGTGCAATTTTCGTTACCATACCAGCTGTCTCGACTGTCGAAAATCAAGCTTTCTCTACTAGCGGTTTATAAAGAGTTTTCTCCTATGAGAGGAGTGCAATCAGAGTATAAAACCGGCTGGTTCTTTATTATGTTTGCAGTTTTACTTCTTATTCGTATCGGTACTATTTAGAGGCACTTGAGTATCTAAGGAATGACAATGTTAGAACCAGGTAGTGCACTGAAGGCATATCTTCTGGCGATCTTAACAAGTTAAAATTAACTTAGAGATTTTCGTTCCGCATATTAGTGTATTAAAATCTGGTTTCAGAGATATCGCCCGACATGAGTTAGTGTGAGTTACTACCATCGTCGGCTCAACCTCACAGGCTCTGCCGTACTTTATGCTTTAGGTCTGGCACCTGGCTGTATTGGAGCATCGAGCTGCCACAAGGCCAACTTTACTCGCAATTGGGTTTCAGTTCCAAGAGATTTGCCGCGTGAATATGTCGCAACAAGTTTACAGAGAGCTCTTGCTCCACGTGGTAACAGTTTTAAGTCTTCGGCAAAAACGTAGTAGCCGAAACTACTGCCAGTAGAGTTTTTATACAGCTCTGGACTGGTCGCCTATGGCTGGACCCCTTTCATCATGTACCGACTCAAAAAATTATCATTCACGTTGCTAATCTAAAATTCGTCGTCTAAACATACCATCCATTAATCCAAACTACTCCTTTACCGTCAATGTTTCTAATACCCGAGTACATCGGGCACTCAATCTTCATACTATATTCTTTATTCACAGCTCGCCAGCACGCTAAAGTGTGTCTCATGCAAATATGCATTGGGAGGTCCATGACCAATTAGTGAACTGAACTCAGAGTCAGAGAGAATCTGAAATATAGATTTTCTACCACAAACGGGACATCAAGAATTTACATGACCATCGATACTATTGTCCCGGTTCCACAGTCAATCATATTCCAACCCATTCAAAATCGGGCAGACTCACTTTATTTGGGAATGGGCTAAGCTGAGGACAGGGTATGATGAGGCGGAATACCGCCACCATTAGGGGGCAAATAGCTCCTCTCATACCAAGACCGTTAGTGCACGATGAGAAATCGCATCCTTTCAGAGGTGGCCCTCTTAGACCAACAGAACACTACGGATCTAGACCTGGAGGGTGTCGAACATACCCTTCCTCCCTAGTCCAGGGTATCATGCGTATCCGTGCCCATTGGATGGTTTTCACTCAGGGGCGTCCGACTGTATTGGAACGGAGCCTCCCGGATACCGGTCCATCTCCGGGAGTAACGGTGACTTGCTGCGGCATGGGGCTCTGAGAAAGTTTCGACGTGGAGGCTGCATTATTTGACTCTTGCACCGTAGAGACCTAATTGGTCGAATCCGTCTTTTAAATCGCCAAGCACGATTTTTATATGGATACACGGAGTTCATGGCAGAACCTCGCTTTGATGTGGATTGCGGACGTTTTTCTACCGGAATGATTGTCAATACTCTGTGAAGAAGCCTCTTCCCCTCTAATCTAGTGGAGAATTGCCTTTATATGGCCGCTGCCTGTGGTATAGAGTTTTGAGAAGTGTTATTTTGATATTCAAAGAAAAATGGCATTTTTTTTAAATAAATGGACGGATGTTTATTTCAATGTCAAGAGGAAGATATGTCATTAATAGTGGAAAACAATATCAACCAAATGGCCGCCACGGCTATGCTCTTCTTTTTATGAAATTTCCCATCATTAAATCGCAAAGTGGCTACTGTATGCCCTCAATACGTTGAGAATGGAGAGACTTTTCAACAACAAATATTGGGTCGAGTTGAGCCACAGATGTAACAGTTTTGCTTATTGACGTAGACATCGAGGTGAAAATGGGCCTCATTAGTCAAAATGATGAAATTCCGGATCATTTTCACGCAGTTCAAGGACCCAATCAGCAAAGACACGCCGTTGTTGACAATCGGACGGCTTAAATTTAAATTAAGTCCTGCGGTATTGAGCAAGAGAGCTACATATATTTCTTTGTGAGCTCTGAGGAAGCAATTTATTCTCTCCACGCTCTCCACTTTTTGGAGGTCAAAGCAAGCTTTTGAATATTTTTCGATCACTTCGAAAGGCAGTTATAAAAATAATGATAATAATAAACAAAAAAATTTCATGTACATATTACATACATACATTATGGTATTGTATATTTATTATATATGGTATATAAATATGTATATTAAAACCATAAAAGTAATGCATTTTGTATCGAAATCATTAATGAAAGCGTGCTCTGCTGTCATAAAAATTTTGAAAATTCTCAAAATTCAAGTTGTTGTAATGTTGTTGTAAGATGAAAGTCACTGTACAACATAAGCAAGTGTTGAACCTCTTTTAAGAAGTCAACAGCGACATGAGCGAGCATAGTGCAAAAATATGTATGTTTGGTGAAAGGTTATAAAGCCGTGACTTTTGTTACACTTACAAGAACACACATACTCGTACAATCAATATACGGTACATATTAATATGTATGAGTTGGCGTGAGAAATGGAAAATATGCTTAAAAAAAGAGAAAAATAGAAGTTTCAACTTCAACTTAAAGTCTCTGAAAACTCAACCAAAATGAATTCGTAACGAACCAATGACCTTTCAACATCCCATCTGACACTGACACTGACACTGGTTGCATGCCACCAAAAGCATCCTCACATGCCAATCTCAGCACAGCCCAGCACAGCTTGGCAATTCAGCAGCTAATTGTGACTTTATACTCGGCATTTACTCGAACGCTGTTTGTGTAGCAAGCAATAAAGCGAACAACAACAACAACAACAAAATCAGAAAAAAATTAAACATTTACAAAGGCAACATCATTAGTAACTAACAACGGCCAACGAGTGGAGCAACAGTGCAACAAAGCCAGTATACCAACAACATCATCATCAACTGCTTTGTGCTGAACATAAATGACAACAACAACAACAACAACAACAACAACAATAAAAAATAACAGCAACAGCGTTTAAGAGTACAACGCACATAAAACACCAATTCCACGTTTCGCATAAACATCTGCAAAAATCGCCCTTCGCCCAGCCAAGCAGCAGCAGCATCAGTAACTGCCACAACAAAAACGCCAACAGCTCAGACGACGACGCCGACAGCAACAGAGAACTGCGCACCAACACTGGACCTGCGCCGTCATCATCAAGTCCATCTACCTGGGTGGTCTCGAACCTAACCAGCGGCGCAACATCAAAGCCCGGCTGTCCGTCCGCACAGTTCGAACGCGCAAGAGTCAGCAGCGCACCAAAGGCAATGAATGTATTAAAGGTGGAAAGCTGGTAGAAGAGTAGGAGAAGAAGGAGGAGAAGTAGAAGAGCACAGTGCAGTGGAGCAGCCGAAGTGAGGCATGCAAGCACACAAGTGAGCAAAGGCAGTTCGCGAACCCACAACAACACATGCGTCCGGGTGCGCACCCAATGTGGCATGAACAGCATGAAAACAACAACAAAAATGACAATAACACATACGCGCACTTTAATGCCTTCGACTTCGCCTTCACTTTGCCCAACCACACCGGCTTAAACATACAAATGTATGTACTTCGTTCCTTCGGTCTTTCGTTCGTTTGTTGGTCTGTGTTGATGCGCATGCGCGCGTATTGAAATTCAATGGAACCAAACAACCGACGTGTTTCAATGGAATTTGCAAATGAGTTGCGTCGGTTGTGCCCATCAACGACGGCGTACGGCACAACGAGCTCGAATAAAAACAACATCATTAACATAAACTTCATCACAACAAACATCATCATCACTGGGAGTTTCATTATGATGAACTGCACACACAGCAACATTGACTACGTGGTCCCTAAGTTTGCGGCCTGCGTGCTTCTGGAAGTAACAACAGCATTCTACAATACAACTTTGCTGGTTATTTGGGTGCTGCTGAGCAGCAATTGCGCAGAGTATTTATGTTGCTGATACGCTTATTTGTTGGTAGATATGTACATATGTACGTATGTATGCGCGCTGGCATTTGTAGTCTGAAGTGAATCGTAAACGCAAATACTCGCAATAAATTTTGCTGTCTACAAACCCAATGAGGCAAGCAGTCAGCTGAATGCGATTGAGGGGACCCACTTGGTCTCAACTTGGTGTTTTGCAAATTTTCCATTCCCCATTTGTGCGTCTGAGACACTCGGGAGACTGAAACTTGACTAGCGTGTCCGTAGCGCTCCTGCGTGTTGGATTATTAGTTGCTACGGAAAGCTGCACAACACGACAACAACAAATGACGGCGATGTAATCTGAAACTGCATAATATCTAAGTATCCAGCAATGAGTGGAAACGACTGGTAAGTTTTATTGAAGATCAAATAGTTAATAGTATAAAGATTCGTAATAATTCGTGTACCTATACAAATAATTGTGATGAATCGTTTGGAGGTGTCAGTTCGTGGTTAGGTTGTTGTGCATTTAAACATGTTTAGTGTCTATAATTGACTCTTTCCAGCCACTTAAGCGATTTCTGGTGTGTGTCTTGACATTTGAACTACTTTCAAATATAAATAAAACTTTTAACTTAAGAGTTGACTAAATTACCCTCATTTTAAAAATTAAAAAGTATATGATATAGCAGTTCTCTTCTTCTTCTTCTTATTTAGTGCAGGCACAAACTACGCGATCGTCGCATTATTTTCTGCTTGGCTTCAATTGGAGGAAGCCAAATGCTTTTGCGCCGAATCTTTCCAAACAGATTGGAGGTTCGACTCATGAAATGCCTAGACCAAGGGGTAAAACTTAAAGAATTTCTATAACTTCAGTGTTTTTTTGTTCATTCAGATATCATCCAGCTTGGCTTTTGAAAAATGCCGAACGCTTTCTTCTCCGTAGTTATCAACATGCAAACTTCTACTCCATACAGTAAGCCGGGTATAGTGAGCCCTTCGTAATATTTGAAAATTATTTAGTATTATATAAATTTATTGTCAAGAGTGCACCTGCATTAACTGTCATTAGCTACTCGAAGTATTGTTTAATTTCACTATCCCAAAGTGAGCCAAATCAAACCAAAAAAGAAAAAAAACCCTCTAATCGTTCCATCGTTAATGCTAGAAGCTTTCCTTTATACACTCTCAACATAACATTTTACCATATGCTTCTCTCCGCATTAAATAAAGAAATCGAGAACAAAGTTATCGCGTCTCAGTTGACGCTCTACCAGGGAACCAGTATTAACCTGAACGTCAGCCGGCCGAGCACTCTCGTCAAAATTAGTAACCAAAACTGTTGCGGGCTCAAAATCACATTAGAATATCAACGCGTTGCAAATGTTAAATATAAAAACATATTTATTTTAATTTAGTATATATTGCTTAATTCAAGGTAATTAAATATTTGCTTAATTTTTATATTTTTTAAATTTTTTTAACATTTTTTATTTAGTTTCATTTCTTTTTATTCAATTTTATTTTAGTTTTTTTTATTTTTAATTCACTTTATTATTAGATATTATATTTTGTTTTAACTTATGTTGTTTTAAATTTAGTTTTATTTATTATGATTTTACTTGATTTCACTTTGAGGTTTTGTTATATTTAATTTTTATTTTAATTAATTTAATTTTAAATTTTAATAATCGCAAAAACAATTAATTAATTTTTATTAATTTTTTTTATTTTATTTTACTTTTTTGTTATTTTATTTCAATTAATTTTATTTTAAACTTATTAAATTAATTATTTTTATTTTTTCTTATTAAGTTTTTTATTTTGTTTTATTTAATATTATTTTATTCCATTTTATTTAAATTTATTTCATTTTAAATACATTATTTAATTTTATTATTTTCTTTTATTTAATTAAATTTTTTCTTATTTTATTTTAATTTTTTTATGTTTTATTTCAATTTATTTTATTTTAAATTCATTTAATTAATTATTTTTATTTTATTTTATATAGTTTTTTATTTCGTTTTTTATATTATTTTATTTCGCCTTATTTAAATTTATTTTACTTTATATACAATATTTAATTTTATTATTTTATTTTATTTCAATTTGTTTTTGTTTAATTATTTTTTTTGGCATTTTGTATTGCTTTAATTTATTTTAATTTCAATTTATTTCATTTTAGTAATTTTATTTAATATTTAATTTTTTTTGTTTTAACTTTATTTTATATTATTCAATTTTTCTTTACTTTTTTAATTTTTTATAGTGTTTTTAATTTATTTTACTTCATTTTTTAAATTTATTTTAGTTTAATTGGGTTTATATTCTTATTGAATTTTTTACAGTTTTTTTACGTTTATTTAATTTAATTTAATTGCATTTCTTTATTTTAGTTATGTTATTTTAATTTTTTATTTTATTTATTTAATTTTATGTTATTCTATTTTATTTTATTTAATGTTGTTTAATTTTATGCATTTTATCCTATTTTAATTTATTTTATATTCAATTAATATCTTTTTAATTTATTTACTTTCTTTTATTTTATTTATTTTTTTTTTATTAAATTTGATTTAATTTCCATCTTTCCTACTAGAAAGTTTAACAACTTCAAGGCTTCAATTTAAAGTTTACGATTTCACCCTTATTAAAAGTAAATATTTATTTTTCGTGCAATTTTCGTAATACCACAAATCACTTTTCAAGTCCGCGTAATTAACTCTTAACCCTAGCTTGCCTATGCAATTGGCTGCCCTTTCCTATTTCGGACTTTCTGTTGCTACATTCAACCCTTTCGTCTACACGTTTTGTCAATCGTGGTCTTTCTTCGAGTATATACTATATACATATATGTACTCGTATATATTGGACTAATAAAAAAAAAACAAATAAAACTAAAATTAAATGACCCCGAAAGTTCAAATTAATAGTCCAAACGTGCGGAGTGGCGCTCAGAGTCTTAAAAAGAGGAATAGATATAAAAAAAACCGAAAGCAAATATTTACTATTTTTACCTTTTTATTATTTAACCTAAAGTAAATTACAGTAAATTTAACAAAAGCAAATACTCATACCGCTAAGACTTAGCCGTCTAATGGCCAAGCGGCAGAAACGCCAACAGTCAACAAAACATTTAAAATTAATTAAGGCCATGCTAAGGAGCACAACGTCAAGCAAAACAAATAACAAATAAATACAAAAATAAAAACTTATAGACAGAAGGACTCTGTCTATTTTCCCTAATTCTGTACAATTTATTGTAGTATAAAAAGAAAAAAAATATATATTCACCTTGGCTCGCGGTGACCAGTGACTTGACACTTCGTGGAATACCAGCGTCACACTTAAACAAAATACCATATACGTAATCACAATACATACATTTGCATTTGCCCATAGAAAATTATCGATTAGTACCAGGCTTCGTGTCTATGACAGCGTGTTAAAGGTTTAGGCAAACAAGGTGAGCAACAATGTGCAACAACAAGCCCATTCCAAAAAGTTCTGATGAACCCTTTCGCGCCGGCAATTGTGGCTAATCTACGAGTAAATGCATTAGAAAGCGTTGGTTAAGGACAAGAAAGAAGTAATGAAAGAGAATAGGAAGAACAAACATAAGACAAATGAGCCAGCGCCAGCTTGGTCTCCGCTTCATTTACTCTAGCCACTATGTGACTATCCTATCACACGGAGTTTTTCGGTTATTTGCCCAACTCTTTTCACTATTTGACTGTTAAATATTCAATGAAGAATGTTGTGCATAAAACTCTAATTGAATGTTGATTGTATTGATGACTCGGCGACGATTGGCCTTTTGCCTCATTCAACGGCTAACTGCTTACGTGATTGGTTTTCATGTTGATTGAATCAGTTTGGAAAGAAAAAAAAAACTTAATTTTACTAAAAAATGCAAACCAATAATGAGTGCGGCAAACTCTATTGCAATGCCATTCAGGAGTGCGCGCTCTTTCATACACCTACCATAACGTTAAGGGGTCAGGGACTAGATACTAAGCAATAAAATATATTAATTTCAATCTTTTTTTTTCTCACTAAGCCATTATACGAGTATTTTAACTGACTTGAATTAACAAAAATTAAAATAATAATAATAATAATAAAACTCTGGCAGTTTATGTCGACATAGTTATAGAAGAAGGCCATTTCTGTGCCAGGAAATTTGTATACAGATTTTCAGAAAGACTCAGTTCTCACAAATTACAGTTTTTAAGTTTTCCAGCGATGTATTAATTTGATTGAAATCCATTGAACATAGATTTGAGGAAATCGCATTTAAGGTTCTGAATCACCAAGAGCCCTTTGCCTATAGTTCAATTTCTTAAAAATTGCTTATCGAATTCACTTACAAGTCTCGGAGTATATTTTAGGGATATTATACCTAGATAATAAAAATAATTTTTTTTTTCATTTAATTTTGATTAACCATGACTTACTTATTAACCAAACCTGTTTGATATGTTTTTGATTTAAGTTCAAGATTTAGTTCATCTAACTTCAACCTTAAGGGAGAAACCTTGCGATGGTGGAACAGCCCCATCCAACTATTGTAGTTTAAACATTCAATTCAATAGTTGTTGGACTTCTCTTCGTTTGTTACATAGTCTAGCAAGTAGAACTTGTGCTTTGGTATACTTTCTGGGAAGTAAAGTAAAAAAATTGATTAATTAACTAAAACAGGCTTAAGATATCTCTTTATAACCGTTTTCGAAGAAATCACAATTTTATCAACATCAAAAAAAAAACATTTTTTTCTAATGATCTTGTGAAGTGGTCGATCTTAAATCTGGATATGTTCTAGTTACAAAAAACGAGCTTACATTCAACATATAGGGATTTTTGAAAATTTACGATGCTTATAATTGATAAAAATTTTAAGATGAATTTCAAATAAAAGTATTTAAATTGTGCTAGAATCGTAACATACTTAAGGCAGTAGTAGATTTAGAACAATAAACAAAAGCGTGTTTTCAGCAATTTTTTTGAAAGGGAAGGAAATTATTCCGGTAAACAAAATTTTCAGACAATAATTTACTATATTTAAGCTTCAAAAAACAATTTTTAGTACCAAAAAAACATTGGAATTTTCCAAAGCTGTGATGAGTTTTCTGAAGCGGCTGCAGTCTGAACTCGGGAAACGGTGCCGGGGGGAGGTCATCCGATGCATTTGAAACAGTCGAACCAATTTTCATTTTTATGAGTGTCTCTTCTAAATATATTAACTAAAAAAATACCGAAGAAGTTTGAAAGTTCCAAATAAATTTTTTCGAGGTTTTAAAAAAAAATTCACACTTTTCAAAAAAAAAAAATTATCATCAAGTTGCAAAAAAATAGTTAAAATAATTCTTTAGTTCAAATGTAAGATAATTTAATACAGGAGCAAGCACACTTTGAATTTTTTCGATTGGACATCCATATGTATATTCTTTTTACTATCACCGGCGCCGTTTTCTATGACTTGTGAAAATGAAAACTCGAGAAGAGGCGCTTTAAAATCTGATAAGAGAATTCGAACCTGCTCGACGCTCGGCCACTTAAACTGTTCTAGCTTTTGAGATGTATCGAATTGGCAACTGAAATTTTGAAGACATATTTTTGGATAGTTCTAGAATAGATTTAGGAAACACAAAAAAAAAGTATTTTTTGAAGCCTCTAAAGGCCTTTAAACTTCAAATTACGAAAAAAAAATTTTCGATTTTTTTATTGATGGAAAATTATTTTCTAATTTTATCAAAAAACAGTTTTCCCCCCTTCCTTTTATAATAATTTCTTTCCAACATTTCACTTCAAAAAGTGAAAAATTAAAAAAAAATAGTAGCTTTCAAACCTCTTCGCATTTCATTAGTCTTTGCCGCCAAGTCAAAACTATGCAGAATACACAAAAGTAAACAGTTAGCACATCCGTCAGTATTTGCACGCTAAGTCTGAGTTCACATGGGGATACTTTTTGTCGCCGAAACACTCGTTTGTAGGGGAGGGGGCGACGACGAAGGCGACAATGCAAAGTCTCGCTGTGCTCGTTCTACTCGTTTTGTGTTTCTATTCGTCTCTGTAGATTTTGGCATTCCCTTTTATTTTGTTTCTCACTTTGAACTGATTGTAGCTGTCTAAAATTTCAAATGAATAAATGCCGTAAATTTGGAAATTGTAATTGGGGGTTTTTACTACAATATTTACATATATGTAATATATGTATGCAAACATATATGCCTTTGTGTATATGTATCCGATTATTAATAAATATTTCAGATAATGGAGTTTGCAGATAAAGTTGAATTAATGCAAGAAATATTATAGAGTATTGAAGAAGCCGCTGAGATTGATTTTGATGATAGTGAAAAGCATGATAAATGTAAATAGATTACACTTTGGAAAGGGTAGAGTTGATGTTTAATAAAATGTAAAAATATATAAAAGAAATAGATTGTGTCTTCCTTTACACAAACATAGTGTTTTTATTTTAGACATATTAGAATGCGCGATGCGAACGAAAAATTGCGAGTGTAAAATAAAGCGGAGTAGAGAAAAAAAATATGTACACCAAAGAAATGTCAAAAAAATTGCTTGAAGAAAGTATCTCTGTGTGAACGTGAAGGGCGACACAAAAGAGAAAATTGCGATAAAAAGCGACAAAAAGTATCCTCATGTAAACTCGGACTAAGTGGTTGAGTTTAATTCTTTTGTGCGCATGCGCACGCACTGTAGTTAGTAACAGCAACGGCACCCTACAAAGTGGAAACAACAATAGAAATTAAAATAAATTGCGTGAAGTTGCAAAAACGCGCCGCCGCGCATGCGCATGAAATTAACCGCGAACTTACAAACTTATTTGCTTGCATGGCCCTTACCGACAAGCCACGGATAACCAGCGGATGATAAGTAGTGACGTTCGTTGAGGCTAGTGGTTGGTTGCTTATTTGGCCTGTTACAGTGGTGGTGTTAAAAAATTAAAAATTAAAAAAAAAATAATAATAAAACGCAAAACATTAAAACCGCAAAATCGTTAGTGGCGAAATTAATTTGTAACTTCTGTAGAAAACATTCCGTTAACCATATTAATTTGCGCAGGCAATCAGTTTCGTATGTGGAAAAAGACAAAGCTTAATTTTTAAGCTTGACTTTATTGCGTCTTCTTCATTAAGCGAAGACTTTGCATGCTTCGGATATTAATTTGGAAACAGTTATTGAAATTAAATTTGCTGTAGAAAAAATTGGAGGCTGTTTCAGAGTAGCTATCTACTTCTACGACTTCTTGCGGTAGGAACCGAACCACGAATCAAAACTTAGCAGAAGAGTTGTCTAGCACTGCGTTAACATCAAACATAGAATTTATTATTGTCCTACTCAAACTACCACGCATTTTTGCTTTTACTCGGCTTCAGCTCTTACCACTCTTCATCTGCCAATGGTTGAGTTTGAATATATTTCCTCAAGGGAGTCGAAGTAAAAACTACTTAGAAGAAAATGGTGTCAAATGACAGATGTAATGTAGAACTTTTACTCTTTTTTGTCTCTCCGTCAGGAAGTAAACCACCCTCCAATCATGAGTCAGTTACATCATAAATAGTGATCAGATATATTGGATGAGTGCATAAGTTCGTGCCCGATTCCGCTGGATGCCGTACGAATCGTTTGAGAGTGGCGCTCGTGAAAGAAATATATACATATTATATATCGTTGGAAAGGTGACAGTCCGAACTGTAAATCAAGCATAAAATAACTTCATTTTGATTTGAGTTGCTTAGTGAAAAGACGCATGGAAGATGAACAACGAAAAAGATCATATGCGTCATATTATGTTATACGAATTCCGCAAAGGAAAAACAGTGGGCGCTGCAACTAAAGATATTCGCGAAGTTTATTTGGACCGTGCTCCAGCACTCCGCACAGTAAAGAAATGGTTCGCGAAATTTCGTTCTGGAGATTTTAACCTCGAAGATCAACCTCGCAGTGGACGGCCTTCTGAGCTTGATGACGATGTTCTAAGGACTTTAGTTGCGAATAACTCACGTATTTCGACGGAAGAGGTTGCCAGTGAATTGAACGTCAACAAATCAACTGCGTTTCGTCGTTTAAAAAAGGTTGGGTACACTTTGAAGCTCGATACATGGGTGCCACATCAGTTGAGTGAAAAGAACAAAGTGGACCGTATGTCAACAGCAATTTCTTTGCTTCGACGGATCAAAAACGAACCTTTTTTGGATCGGCTCGTGACTGGTGATGAAAAATGGGTCCTGTACAACAATGTTCAACGCAAAAGAACATGGAAACAGGCACACGAAGGGGCGGAACCGATGTCGAAAGGTGGATTGCATCCGATGAAGGTACTGCTGTGCATTTGGTGGGATATCCGAGGCGTGATCTATTTTGAGCTCTTGCCAGCTGGAGAAACGATCACTGCCAACAAGTATTGTCAGCAATTGGTCGAATTGAAGAAAGCAATTGATGAAAAACGTCCGATTTTGGCCAATCGCAAAGGAGTTCTTTTCCATCATGACAACGTCAGGCCACATGTTGCAAAACCGACCCTGGCCAAACTGAAGGAGATGAATTGGGAAATCATGCCGCATCCCCCATATTCACCCGACATTGCACCTTCTGATTATCATTTGTTTCGATCGCTGCAGAACAATTTGAATGGAAAAAAATTTAAAAATGTGGAAGACGTCAAAAACCACCTTGACACCTTTTTCAACGAGAAACCGCGCGATTTCTATGAATCAGGCATCCGTAAATTGGTTGAACGTTGGAAGTGGATTGCCAAATATGATGGCGAATACATAATTGATTAATAAAAGCGCTTTCTTCAAAAAATTTCAATTTTAGTTTGCACTTGAAATCGGGCACGAACTTATGCACTCATCCAATACAAGAACTACAGTTGTTATGTTGCTTTCGTCGATCACAGATCAGCCTGGACATGTGTGTGACATTCGCATCCCACTTTGCAATGAATAATGGTTAGAAATGTTATGGAAAGCTCAAATCAATACAATTTTAACTATAAAACAACGTGACCGAAAATGGTTGTTCAGTTGGGTTAACTCAACGTGCGACAGTCACTGAATGCACTGTTAGGAGCTGCCAGAGAGAGGGTTGCACAGAGCATACAAGTGACTAATCCTCACCGGGCTCAGTCCCTTTGCGTCGCATTTTAGACCATGGTATGAACTTTTTTCCGTAAAAAATGCAATTAACATAAAGAATACTGCCCACCGTCCACGTCATTTGAAATACGGTCAAATAGTCTCTCGAATAGTTGATACTGGCGGCAATAAAAAGCGAAATTACCACATTTGAGAAACACTAAACCCAATCGAGATCCATGAAATAGCATTGCCTGACCAAGAAGTGACTGTTTGGGCCCTCATATGCGGCAAAACGTTTTTTTCCATGGAAATCGATATCAGTGGATTTTGGTTAATAATGTCTTTTCGAAAATGCGTGAAAAATGTATTTACGGTTACAGGCCGCCGTGAAACAGAGAAGAAAATGAAAAACGCAAATTACATGAAAAAAGTTATTACATTTTCACATATAATACCATATACATATATGTATATATAATGGCGCTTTTGAGGAGGGGGCCATGTGTAGAAATTCACGCAAGTGAGGAAAATTTTTGACTGCTATTCACCTGGGAGTGGCCAGAAACAATTCTTTTACATATGGATGAAACAGCTCACGACTTCCGATCTTATATATCGTGCACGTTGCCGACATCCGATGTGGCGGCCCTGGGAGTCTTCGAGAAAAAAGTTTTGCGCATTGGCTACGGCGAATACCCCATACGATGGAACGATGAGCTGTATGAGTTATGAGGTGACATTGATAAAGTTCAGCGAACGAAGAGACCGCGGCTACGTTGGCTACACTAAGTCGACCGTATGAGTGAAAGTACTCCGACTTTGAAAGTGTTCGATGTAGTACCCGCTGGTGTAAGCAAAGGAAGAAGAAAATCTCCACTTCGTTGAAAACATCAGATGGAGAGCGGGCTGGTTTTCCTTAGTATTTCCAACTAGCGCCAAACATCAAAGAGAAGAACCGAATGGTGCGCTTTTGTTTGATTCGGCTATAATCGCATAAGCGGTGCCGACGCAAACGAAGAATAAGAATTGGTGCTTTGTAACTGCTAAAGCGAATTTCGCCGAACTACTTCTCCAATTTGTGGTTTTGCGTCTTGATGTTCTTCAAACAATTGGAGGGATCTACAGTTTATACCTACATAGCCGACTTCGAACGGAAAATGAATTCTTATGATGAGCATTTATTTCATGTCGGAGGCTTTGTTGGCATACACAATTTTCTAATACCGATGTCAGTATTTCAGTATTAAAAAAAAAAAAAAACAAAAAAAAAATATAATCAGGATGCCGTAAAGCAAATGTAGAGCTTAGTAGGCAAGTTTTGTTAATACAAAATTATCTTAGAGAGTCAAAGCAGAAACATGAGCATTTAATATTGCAAAAAGATATTTCTTGCCATCCCCATATCGCTGTACTTAGTTATACGATTATTTATATTTCTTTTATTTATTTATTTATGTAAACATACATATGTATTTTCAGGCAAAGAACTTACTTAACTCATGCAATTCTTCTTTCCTGCACTCATGCCACACACCTCTAACTACTCCCTACCATTACTAAACAAGCATTTAAAACCTGGTAATTAATGCACCCCTGCCAAAATGATACATCAAAAAAAACAGTAGTTAAGTAATCATTATGAGAATTACTTGCAACGCTCATTTATTCATTCATCAAACAAACACCAAACACATTTACATAAACAATAAAATGAGGGGAAGAGTAAAATGTAAAATAAAATAAAATTAAAAATTAAATCTTCAACGAAATGTGAAATGAAATATAATTATCCGTACCCATACGTACATACATTCATAAATGTAAATGTTAATGCAAGTAACTGAGGAAAACAAAAACAATAAATTAAAAATTTGAAAAAGAAAAAATAGAGGAAAAAGTATTTAAAACAGAAATTTTGAAATCGTTTTAGTTATGCTCTGCTGCGCGGCTGATATCCATACATACATATATACACATATGTATACACACTAAGCAATGCAACGTTATTGACCAAAAAGCTGGGGGAGTAAAGGGAATAACAAAAATACACGCAACTGCACAGTCAACCAGGCAACCCAACCGACCGTCCAGCTCCACGCTTAACAGCCATCCATCATTTCTACCATCAGCTGTGAGCGCATCGCGGCAAGTTGATTATTTTTATTTGCTTTTGTTGTTACTGTTGTTATTGTTGTTGTCTATGCTACAATTTAATTTCCAACGCTTAACAGTGGCTAACACTGCAAGGTGCGAATTAATTGTATATTTATTTAATTAGTTAACAGTAGCTGACGCTGAGTGAAAAGTAGCAGCAACGAGAGACCATTGCAGCTGTTTTGCTTTTGTATTTGGTCACTCGTGGTAACCATGGAAGTAATGGCTCCGACGGCAATGGCTTTAATAGAATTTGAGGTAATTTTTAAAGTGAAAAATAATTATGCATACACACACATATACATATATATAAATATATATATATATTGTGCTTTGAGTAACTGCATGCAATTGTTCAAAAGTTTGAATTGAATACAATAAAAAAAAATATAAAAAAACACACACACACACAATAAATAAAAATGACAGCAGAAAAATGATAAAATTACACGCTTTAGAAACAAAATCGCCATAAATTATTCGAAACGTTTTCATTTCGTTTGGTTATTACCATATTTTCATTTTCGCTTTTTGTTTTCATTTTTTCATTGCTATTATTTTCGTCTGTTTAGGCTATTTTCGCATTTTAAAAACTCTTAATTCTTTATTTATTTTACAAATTCGCAAAAGGGTGCATACATACATACATATGTATAATTGTATAGTTAAAAATTGTTAAAAATACTTAAAGGGAATAATTGCATGTTGACATATTTGCATTTGTTTAACTACATACATATATGTATATAACATTCTAGTAAAATCATCCCCATAGAAAAAATTATGATGGAAATTGGTAGATTCCCAATTTAAATTTTATAAAATAATAGCTGAAAATAGCATTAATAACTCTTAGCAGAAATTTCCTTTGGTTTATCATATTCTCAAATAGTAGTAGTAGATTTTGAATGAAAGTGAATAAATTTTCAAATTTTCGGCCATTTCATGGTTATATTAATTATTAATCAAATTAGTGCTACGTACGAAGTTACATTGGCATGGACCGGCTCAGGCTGGGATTTTAGCGACCTCGAAAAGATAAAAAAAAACCTAGTTTCAGATCAACATATGATACGCAATGAATACACTTTAAAAGTATTTTAGAAGCAATAAATTAGTCCATATTAATGAAAGTAGTTAAAGTCGAATTAACTAAGCTTTTGTGAGAAAATATTAGTCCTTATTCCAATTTATTTCGGTTAGTGATTTTTTTTTACTTCATTTGATTTGATTTAACTATTCTTATTCTATTTTATTATATTTTACTCTATTTTATTTATATTTATTTTACTTCAATTCATTTATTTTATTTTATTTTACTTATTTTATTTTATTTCAATTCGTTTACTTTATTTTATTTTTTTTTTTAACTTTTTTATTTTATTTTATTTTATTTTTTTTATTCAATTTAATTTTATTAATTTAATTTTATTTTATTTTACTTCATTTCAATTTATGTTATTTTATTTTATCTTTTTAATTTTTTATTTTATATTATCTGACTATTTTTTAAGTTCTTATTTTATTTTGCTTTTTTTTATTTTTCTTTTACTTATTTTATTTTATTTCATTTTAATTCAATTTATTTTGTTTTATTTTTTTATTTTATTCTATTTTAAGTAATTTTATTTGACTTTCATTTATTTCCTTTGATTTTTGTTACTTTATATAATTTTTTATTTCATTTTGTTTTATTTTACTTTACCTTATTTCATTGCATTTCATTTCTTTTTTTTAATTAAATTTATTTTAATTCATATTGTTTTATATTGTTTTACTTCATTTTTTTATTTTTTATTTTATTTTATCTTAGTTTTTTCCATTTTTTACATAAATTTTTGTATTTTCACTTCTTTTTTCACTCATTTTAGCTTTGATTGGTTTTTATTTTATTTTATTTTATTTCATTTCATTTCAATTCAATTAATTTAAATAAAATTAATTTTTTCTATTTTGTATTATTTAATTTTTTATTTCATTTCATTTTATTTTATTTTGTTATTTATTTTATTTTAATTAGTTTTGTTTAACTTTATTTGATTTTCATTTATTTTATTTTACTTATATTATTTTATACAATTTTTAATTACATTTCGTTCCATTTTACTTTATTTTATTTTCATATTATTTTGTCTTATTTGGGTTTATTTTGGTTTAATTTTTTCATTTTAATTTATTTTTCATTTTTTTTATTTATTTATTTTTTTACTTTTTTATTTTATTTTTTTTGTTAATTAATTTATTAATTTTTTGCTTATATTACTTCATTTCAGCTTTTTAGTTTTGTTTTTATTTTATTTCATTTTTAAATTTAATTTATTTTCTTTTTTAATTTTATATTTTTTTTTATTTATTTTAATTTATTATTATTTTTTTTTTAGTTTAATTTATATCATTAGACTTTTATCATTTTGTTTTATTTTATATTTAATTTTGTTTCATTGCATTTATTATATTATATTTTATTTACTGTATTTTACCTTATTTTATTTTAGTTTTTTGTTTTTTGATTTAATTTAAGTTTATTTTGGCTTATTTTGATTTACTTTATTAGATTTTTTTTTTTTTTTTTAATTTTTGTATTTCATTTAATTTCATTTTATATGTTTTTATTTTATTTATTTTAATTTATTTTATGTAAAATCTTTATGGCATATACTGCAGCCTCTCAATAATAGATTCTTCCTGTAAATGTAGTAATAAAATTGATACAAATATTTTGGTATTAACCCCTCTCAGTTATTTTTTCTCATCTCGGAGTTTTTTCAAGCCATCACGAGAAATAATTGGAAATTTTACCAAGAAAGCTTATGAGGATGATAAAAAAATATTTAAGCTCTTCCAAGGAAATATGGATATAATTTAATGGCAATAAAAAATTGTGTCTGCTATATTATATTTTATGGGTGGAGGTTCATAGATAACAGTCGTACACATCATTTTTCGAAAAAATATTATTGGGACGTCTTATACCTACATATCTTCATCAGGGCTTGGCTTTCATCAGCTGATTAATTTCCTACTGTATTTCCTGCAAGTTTCACATAATTCAACAATATTTGTATGTACTCAATGAATACATACATATATTTATATACGTATACATACGTATGCAACTAAGTCAATTTGATTTGCAAATGTAGATATTCATTTCATTAAATACTACATACATACTCTGAGGTAGGAGTGTCATTGTTTTATTATAAACACATACATGTATACCTATGTATGTATGTACATATGTATTTAGGTTTTTTTTTATTGGTTGGGTTTCGTTGCAATTTTCAACTCTTTCATTTTCCTTATAATTTGTATGCACTTGCATATACAATACGTATGTATGTCTGTATTTCTGTGTTTGACTTTCCACCCATAATATTACATAGGTATAATAAGTATGTTTGTAATCATGCATTTATGGCGCAAAATTACTTGTTGGCAATTTGCTTTTGATTTCAACTTTGCAATTAACAACTGATTGTTTGTTCCAGATTGTGAAGATAAAATCAAAGGTGTAAAATGACAATGTTACCCGTACACTCACCTCCTCTTCTACCTATGCGGGGAGCGAAAATATTTAATTTCTTACTTTGTGTTTAACGAAGTGATAAAAAATGCAATAACACATATTTATAACTCTTTTAAGGAGTGGGAAAACTGTATGAGAGTATAAGTACACATACATTTGAATTATATATGCATATTTATTTCTTTGTGTTTTATTATTAATTGTTTTTATTAAAGTTAAGTCGTGATACTTGGCATTTTAATAGATTTTCATCTTCCCAGCTAAAATTACTACTTTTAATAGAGGTTATACATTTTTCAAACAGAGCAACTTTAAAAAAATGAAATAAATAAAAATTTTAGGCAGCAAATAATAGCAGAAGCATAAGGAGAAATTAAAGTTATTGAGTAGCGTTTCGATGAGAAGTGTGATAAAATCCACTAATCGACCAAATTAATGGACAAAATGGGGTGGAGAACAATATATGAAGGGTAAAGATAAAGAGATATAGAAGGCCAAAAGATGTTAAGACTAGCAATAACTTTAATCAAACACAAAAAGTTTGCCTATTTACACTTTACGAAATTTAGAAGAAAAAAAATTGATTGGCAATCAGTGCTTGCGCTGAAGCATTTGCTCCATTAAATGGATCAAGAAAGGATTTAAATCAAATGTTCTTTTAAAAGGTCTAGAAATCCACATCACGTACCAAGGAATAAGCCTTGTGAACAAAATACATAAAGGGATGGCGATATAATTACTTTACCTTACCTTACATTACCTCTTCTCGGGCTTAAAACAGCCATGGACAAAGTAAAAAAGAGCTGTTTCTGCCGCAGATGAGGTTCAACATCAGCTACTTCGAACTAAGCAATCATTGCTAACAACGAATACCGCAGATGATAGAACGAGGAGCTTTGCGAACATATACTTAAAATACCAAAGAAATTATTTTTTGAATCCACTAAACTGGACCATAACAATAAATTATGGAATATTATACCTAGTGATGTATAGCTTTAGTTAATTAGTAGTAATCTAAAGACTATCAGTTCGGTTATTTGAGACAGTATTCGGCTTGCTGGGCAGGTTAAAATGTTCCCTAGAGGTTTCCGATGATTTTTCAGTTCCAACAGGTATTTTTGCTAGTTATTTTTGACTTCTGTATTTACCATTGGCATTTCAGGGTTGAGATTTATGGCTACTTAAAATAGTCCCGAATCGATGAGAGCGCTCCAGCTATGAAAGTAATCGAGTAATTGAGTTAAGGTCTTAAGTCTTCTTTAGAACCCGAAAAAAACGTTTTTTCAGAAATTTTTTTCGAAAGGAAATAAATTATTGCCGTAAACAAAATTTCAGACAATAATTTACTATAGGTATTTAGGCTTAAAAAAAGTTCTTAGTCGAGATGAGTTTACTGAAGCGGCTACAGTCTGAACTTATGAAACGGTGCCGGTGATGGAGGTTGTGCGATGCATCCGAAACAGTTGAACCAAATTTTTTTTTAATTTTTATGAGTATGTCTTCTATATGAACTAAACAAATACTGAAGAAGTTGGAAAATTCCAATTTTATTCGAAGTTTGAAAAAAAATCACTTTTTTGAAAAAATAAATTCACTTCAAGTTGCCAAAAAAAATTGTTTAAATAATACTTTTGTCCAACTTTTTTAGTTCAAACGGACAGGTCCCGTTTTCTAATACTTGTAAAAATGAAAACTCGAGAGATTGCGCTTCAAAGTCTGACCGAGCATTCGAAACTGCTCGACGCTCGGCCACTAAAACTGCTCTAGCTTCTAAAATATGTCGAATTGGCAACTGAAATTTTGAAGGTATATACTTGCATAATTTAAGAATAGATTTAAGAAAAAATGAATTTTTTGAATCCTTTAAAGCAGACTACTGCCTTAAATGGGGTATATCAACTGCGTTTGACACTTTCGCCCAAAGCCATAATCATTTCGTAGGCTCCGCTCTTCATACAACGCACCTTTTCCTGACTAAGTCCTTGGTAATTCACCAATGATAAGCAAATGATGTTAATTAGCAAGTTCTGGCCACATTTTTGGCGTTTATTTTTATAACCGCCTACTACAGTAGCGCACAGTAAGTTTTATCCAAGTCCCCCAATTTTCTTCAAATGTGTTCGTTGTGGGAAGCTTTATATTTCAGCAGTTACTTTGAAGAACGCATATTCCTTGAAGATATCCGATCGCTAGTTTCAAATAAGTTCCTTAATTTACTAAAGTAAAGTACCGAAGCCACCACCTCTCACTTCTATAGTTTTTCCTTGTTGTTAAAGAAATTTTCAGGGAAATTCTTAATCCAAGTATTTTATTTATTATTTTTAATTTAAAAAAAAAATCAATGAATTTCTTTGTATTTTTTCATTAAAAGTCGGTACTTCATTAATTTTCGAACTTCTAGCAGTCTACACTTTATTCGAAATTAGTCTCCAAACGATTCGAACATTTTTAAACGAAATCTCCAATGAAGTGCGAAGAACTTCGAAAGAGAAGAACATACATAACTCGTCGAGAATAGAGAAGAGTTCGAAAATATACACACGTACATACACTAAAGTCGCTCTGTAGGCAACAATGCCTAAAACCGGTTCATGCCACACACACACACACACACACATATCCATACATTATATTGCCGGAGAAGCAGGAATAGTCGGTAGCAGAGCAACAACTTACCCAACCAGTTTCCCCAGGCAATTAAATAAAGAGTAGAAGCGAAGTAAGAAATAGTGATGGAGATGTAAAATGCGTATACAGACACAAACAAACATAAGTAGGCATACCACGAGATATGTATATGTATGTAGGCGCATACCTCTATGCAACATGCCACAAACGCAGCTGCCACATTACTATATTCGAATGGTGGATGCTCGGCACTACGCTGCACATATACCAGCGCAAATACATATCTACATTTCTGCTTGCGCAAGTGTGTGTACGCTTGTTTATTCAGCCAGCTGCAAATCGATAAAGGCGGAGCTAAAGCCATCATTGTTGGCGTCGCCTTTTTGTAACGAAATGTGCTGCACAGAATATGTATGTATGTACATATATTTGTATATATGTATATATGCATATATATATATATATGTGTAGACTACTCACCGCCAGATGTTGCATCGTCCGCGTTATATGCGCAATTGGCAGGCGGCAGTGTGTTTTCAGATGAGAATCCCAGCGACTGAGTGGAGGCTGCTGTTGCGCATGTCTAGCGTTTGCGCAGGTAAGCAGCAATATTCTCAGCTCATTTATGGACATACATGTGTACATATATATACATATTTACATATGCACAACTGCTTTATATAAGCTTATGCCATACGAAAATCTCTATATCTAGGTACCTACTACCCAAGACTCCTGTCCAATTGATCGAGCTGCCTTTTGCCAGCGTTATCTTTATTTACCTTTATCAAGTCTCTTTGGGTAAGGGTGGTCGCGCGTTCGTAAGATGTTTTATGGCATAAATTTCCGCTGTTGGCTGTTAGCTTTAGGGTTTATTTACTTTATTTATAGCCCATTTTTATCCATTGTCCCTTTTTGCCGCCTTTTGTCAGCATCTGATAGGGTCATTTGTAGCTGTACGTGTGTGTACGTAAATATACATATGTACATATGTATGTATGTATGAATATGTGTTTGGATTTGCTTATGACCGTATGCTGCTTGCCTTCTTCGTTTTCAGTAATTCGATTATTTATGCAAACAGCTTGTTCGAATGTGGCAGAGTGATTATTTTATATTATATATGGTACATATGTACATAAGTGAATAGATATGTAGAAAAAATACAAATGTATGTAAAATAGTTTACGGTCTTTGTTGAAAATGTTTCAATTCTTAAAAGATCCTCACAAATTGATAATTAAAATGCATGACGAAGATGCCGGGAATCATTTAATATGCATATGTATATGTACATATACATATATATAATATATATGTGAGAGTGTATAAAATACTATGAAAGTATGTATGTATGGTTGCTTCAGCTGTATCTTCTGGTGTATATAGAAATTAAATCATAAAATCATTGAAATATTAGCAGCATAATTCTTTGTTTAAAATAATTAAAATGTACACACATACTCGTACATATGTATTTATATACACCATACACGTAAGACCAGAAAGCTACCGGAAATTGTTTTTTTCCCGAGAATCGCGGTTTGGCTCATCATGAACTCGTTCCAACGTGACAGACAGTTAATAAAGAGTATTCTTTGATTGAGGCTGTAAAAGAAAATTCGCAGAGGGAACTGAGGTCCACTGATTTCAACAGCTACTGCAAACAAACAGGTTACCAGAGCGCGCTCATTTTTGGTACAGTAATTAAGGACAGTGCCAAATATTTAGCGCGGGCAGTTTAAATGACAATCGATTCTGTTCCGGTAATTTCGATGTCAAAGATGCACCACACACTGGAAGGCCAATTGTCGAAAATGTCGATAAAATCATGAACACTGTCAAGTCCGACCATCATGTATGTAAGCACTGTTTGATTACCTAGGAGCTAAAGATTGCACAAAAAACCATTTGGATCCATTTGAATAAGGCTGGATACGAAAAGAAGCTCGATGTACGGGTGCCACACGAGTTAACGCAAAAATTCTCATGGACCGAATTTCCATCTGTGAATCGTTGCTGAATCGCAATAAAATCGACAAATTTCTGAAGCGGTTGGTGACTGGTGATGAAAGGGGTTAACTTGCAACAACGTCAAGTGAAAACGGCCGTAGTCGAAACGCGGCAAGCCAGGATTGACGGCCAGGAAGATTTTGCTGTGTGTTTGGTGGGGTTGGTAGGGGATTATCCCCCCATACGGCAAAATCCTTAACTGGGAACTGTACTGTCAACAGTTGGACCGTCTGAAGGAAGCAATCGTCCAGAAGCGGCCAGCTTTGACCAACAGGACAGGAGAGGAATTGTGTTCCATTAGGACAACGTCAGGCCACACATATTTATAGTGCTTCGGGAGCTTGGTTGGGAGGTTCTCATGCACCCACTTTATAGTCCGGACCTGGCACCAAGTGATTACCATCAGTTCCTTGGCTTGCGAAAAACGACTGTCTAAATTTTCTGCCAATAGGAACGAGGGCTTCTATGAGAGAGGCATAATGAAATTACCTTTAAAATGGTAACTAGTTATCGGAGCATACTTGACCTAAATCGGATCATTCTAACTCTGGTAATTAATTTTTCGTGCAAAAGTAATGGAGTTCTTTTTTACTACACCTAGTTTTAAAAGGAATTAGTTATGGTAAGGTATGCAATCAAATATCGTTAATAACAAAAGGTAATTTAAAAAAAATTACTGGAAATAGAAAGGTCAGTGTTCGAGTCCTGGTCCGACCAGCATACAAAATTGTAGAAAATTAATTTAAATAAAAATTAAGTTAAATTTTCTAATTGCTGCCGCCCCTCGACAGGGACACATATCCTCGTAAGAGGTTTTTTGAGCCGCATTTGAGGCAGTTTTATATGTTAGCATAGCCGCCGAGGTGAATATGAGTATCTTCGAATGAGATGATTTTTCCGTAAACACGTTCATCTTCTCCTAAGAGAACTTCAGTCCATTGAGAGATGGGAAATTACATCGGTTAGTTATGAGGCTTTCGTTGTTGGACCAATTGGACTTTATAAGCCTACATACCGTGACCTTTATGAAAATTATGTTAACATCGAGTTGCTGTTGAGGGCCTTTCGAGCACAAGTTAAGCGACAGCAGCAATATTTTTTTGCCCTGAACGCACTGGATGAACACGTATGCGAAATTTTTTGTTCTATCATACGAGCTATACGAGTCATACGGTGACATTGATATAGTTCATCGAATGAAGGTGATGTCGTCCTAATAGATGAAATCAGCTTTGAAATTATTCGAAGCAGTAGACGCTGTTGAAAGTGGAGAAGGAGGAAGACCTAGATTTAAAGTACTGATCATTATTTTTATTTTTTATTAAGAATTTTACTGAGGTGCTTGAACGAGAGAATGAATACTGCGTCAAATTGGTGAATTCTTGTCTTTCTCGTGAAGTGGCGGACCTCAGATTATTTCGTGCGATCTCTAATATCCTCGGTATACAATTGGAACGTCTGACCCAAGACAGGATGATAAAACCATCCTCATATGAACAAAAAACAAATTAGTAATTTGTTTTCAATTCATCGCATTTACTTTTTTATGTGTAATCTCGTATAACTTTTTACAAAGTACTCTGATTTAAAGTTGGTCCTACAGATATTAGGAAAACAAATTTAACCAAAGAGGTAGGAATTGAGGGGGATGATTAATTGATTTCAAAGTAAATTCCCGTTGGCCCCACAGAAAGCCAGGTGGGAAAACTTTAACCACAGGGTTAAGAAAGAAGAATAATTCACTGATTTCAACATATAATCCAGGATAATCCGTTACCATGGGTTAATTTTTCTATTATCAGATAGGCTATACTTCGAAGGTTGGTACCATAAAGTTGAAAAATTAACATAAAACTAAAAAACAAAAATAAATCGTAAGATTGGAAAAATAGGTGTGGTTTATTGTGAATTGCGTGTTGCAAAAAGAAAAAGATGTGAATGAAGCGTGTTGTCATTGATAGATGATGGTCACACAAAATTATAAAATAAAAGCTGATAAAAAAAAATCAAACCACCGAAAATGTAAAAAAAAAATTTTAAATCTTTTATTTAACCTTAATAAATAAATTCTTAAACTAATTTAAGTATACCTTAGTAGTTTTAGGTCCGTGCTTAACAATCCATGATTAGAAATCACTAAAATACTTAAAATTAACAACGAATCGTGAAATTCCTGACCTAATTTGAATGATTTTATGATCAACTGAGCGCTTTAAATGCTGTCAAAATTTCGACCACACAGCGGTTGTTGTTGTTGTTTTTGTTGTAACCACAAAAATATTCTCCAGAGCAAGTTTATCCTTGGCCGGATAAAAATCCGGGTCGTTCCAGTACAAAGACCCGACTGTCGGGGGAACTATTGGATTCCAGTCGCCTCTTACGGCAGGCTTGCCTTACCGCAGGTAAATTCTTGAACCCTCAACCCGCAGGGGGGGATACGCTGAGATCAAGAAGAGTTGTTAACTCTGGGTATGAGACTAAAGGTAAATTCTTGAACCCCCAACACGTAGGGGTGACGACTGAAGTGGTAATCGTGGTTACTATATCTACAGTTAAAACCACAGATAAATATAACTTAAATCTAATTTTGCGGTGCTTCAAGTACTTAAATGAAATCTACATACGTTCCAGTATGCTAAAACTAGAACAAAAAAAAAAAAAAAGTTCATACAAAATACATTTGTGGCTGTCTGGCTGTTAGAGAGTTAAAATGTACCAGAAAATTATTATTTTTAAATTTGAATAGGTGTTCCAGTGTAGTTAGTGTATTCTGTTTTGTTGACAGATCTCAATATACGCTGCAAAGCGTCATCATCAACTTGTTTTCTATGAAATTTTCATAAGGACAAAAAATCTCTCAATTCTTTTTAGTTCTGTATTTCGGAAAGTAAGAGTTCGAAAACTGATTCGATCAACATCCAAAATTATAGAAAATTTAATTTTCTAACTCCGGTCGGGAACATTCAGCGCTCCGAGTGTATTTTTCCTTGTAAAAATCCAGCGGCCTTACGGCGGCGGTTGAAGTAAGTTATAGGTCCCTCCATTTATTTTAAAAACATCAAAACGTCTACCACAAATTGGAGCGGAAGCTTAGCCAAAAATCTCTTCAGCGTTTACAAAGCGCCAATTATACATAACAAAATTCAAAAAGACTTAGAATTATTGAGGGAACGTGAAGAATATTTCCCACCTATATTCGCCCTAACTCACGTGTTCCCGGTTTGCTGTCTAGATTAATAACTGCACGCTTGACATTTTCAGGCAAAGCTGTGTACTGGTATTTGGAAGGCCAAGGTTCGAGTTATGGTTCGACCAACATCCAAATACTTATTACATTGTATTATTGCGTATAATAATATTACATAAAAAAACGTATTTTTTCAAACAAATTTTATTTATTAAAAACAAATTTATTAATCAAAGTTTTTGTAGATAACAGTATTAAGTGAATTTCTTTTTTTAAATGGCAGCTCTTAAAATTTCTGCTGAAACACGTCGCTTCTGTTGGTGAGTGACACGATAACTGTAAAACGAATCATCTAAAAGTAAAAAACAAAATGGTTTCTTATCCTGTATCAGATTGGCTATGGCAGGAGCTACAACACAATGAAACATTTTCACAAAAAAAAATAGCATAATGGCAGACTTTCTAATTTTCTTTACATTTTTTTCAATTTTAACTGTTTATAAATTTTTTAAATAACAATGAATATTTTTGGTTATAGTACCGACCACAGAGAGACATTTTAGGAATAAAATGCCGTTTAGTTCATGGTGATAAGTTCAATTTAAATAAGAGTGTCACCCGGTTGAAAAAACGTGGTTTAGAGAAAAAGGCGATTAAAGTACTTGATCGCGCTCCTCTCTCCCCTCTTCTATACTTACTTCTTGGTCTTGCGGACCTTCGGGACTAGTTCTATGTTATTTCTTGGAGTATTTTCTAGCAATTTTCAGGAAAACAAATTTCGATTTTTTTTTAATTTTTAAGACGAACACCACAAACTGGTGGAGGAGCGTCATTTTTATATATTTATATGAATGTATAAAGGGTGGTTAAATTGTAAGGGCCGATGTTGAATGTGAACCACACCTAAACGCCAAGTTTTTTTCCGAATTTAATTTGACATTTCTCTATTTCAGACTTATTCAATTTGAACCATGGAGAGATACACAATCCAACAACGTGTTAAAGTTATCCAGACTTATTATGAAAATTTTCGAAGAAAATCATCTTCAGTGATGAGGCACATTTTCACCTCAGTGGATTCGTCAATAAACAGAATTGCCGCATTTGGGCGAATGAGAATCCAAGAGTGATTGTCGAAAAACCAATGCACCCACAAAGAGTGACTGTTTGGTGCGGTTTATGGGCTGGCGGCATATCGGGCCGTATTTTTTCCAAAATGAGGCCGGTCAGGCAGTTACTGTGAATGGTGTTCGCTATCGTGAGATGATAACGAATTTTTTATGGCCACAATTGGAAGATATGGATGTGGACGATATGTGGTTTCAGCAGGACGGTGCCACTTGCCACACAGCTAACGAAACAATGGCTCTTTTGCGCAACAAATTCAATGGCCGTGTTATCTCACGTAATGGCGATGTCAATTGGCCCCCAAGATCATGTGATTTGACACCGTTTTTTTTTTCTCTGGGGTTATTTGAAAGAAAAGGTGTACGTCGATAAGCCAGCAACAATTCAAGAGCTAAAGGATGAGATAATTCGGCACATTAACGGCATAGAAACTCCATTATGCCTCAGCGTCATCGAAAATTTGGACCATCGTTTGGAGGTGTGCCGCCGAGGTCTCGGCGCTCATTTGGCCGATATTTTGTTACATACATAATTGAGTAATACCAATATATCATAATAAAATAAAATTTCAATAATTTCCTAAATAGTTTGTGTTTTATTCAAAATCAACATCGGCCCTTGAAAATTTAACCACCCTTTATATTATATAAACCTAAATTAGTTTAAGAATTTCTTTAATAAGTCTAAATAAAAGTTTTATTAGTCTTCGTTTTTCAGATATTCATTTTTTTAATTTTTTATATTTATATATTTCGTATAAATTCAATTCAATTAATTTAAAAACTTAATACATAAATAAAGTAGTTTAGAATACTAATTCGAATTGACTTCGTAAATATATCGACGTATGGAGTGGCTTGTTGATTTCACTTACTTGTACCGTTAATTTGATACTTTGACTCTGAAATCGAATGAAACAAAAAAAATAATAATAATAAAAATATTCTTTACAAGTGGAGCACTAAAGTTTTATGGTTGTTTTTACTATTTAAATGTACATATATGTGTATGTATACACATAAATAACTTCTTAAGTAAATTACCCATATCCACGTACATTTATTTCAACTGCCACTTTATATAACGCGAACTTATCAACTTGTTACATGTACCAGTTAGCGCGCACCAAAGTCTACACTCCCCGCTTCAACAGCTTGTCAAACCAATTAGCAGTAGTTTGGTTTTAATTATCAGAGCAACTTAAATTTATTTATTTTTTCTTACTTTATTTTGGTTTCGATGGTTTGGAGCTTTTGTCAGTGGCGCACCTCGAATCTTACAAGATTGCTTGATTTTCTGCACTAACGTTAATTACGATACAATTGTGGCGGATTTAGGTAATGCATTGGTGTGATTATATATGTACCTATGCACATACAAACAAACGTATTTATGTATGTATGTATGACTTCCATCAAACTGTAGGCATTTTATTGGCACCGAAAACACTCATTTATATGTGTTTAAATTCGAGTTTAGGCATTTTACAGTTCAAATTGCAGTCATATGTACATATACATAGGTACATATAGGTATTTATACCTACATATATATAATCACTTATAACTGAAATGTGAACTTTGCTCACATTTTTGCCCTTAATACCATACCTTGGAATGTAGGTTACCAGTGTGAGTGTGAGAACGTGAGAAAAATATGCATTTAAAAAATGTTGCATATATGTAATTGTTTCTTTTATAGTAAATAAATAGAAACAGCTACGGGAGATTTAAATTTAGGCTGAAACGATCATTACAGAATGAGGCTTCAATACTTTTATTCTTTCAACTTAATGCTGGAGAGTGGAGTGGCTTCCTTGTCACCGCTGACAGTCATGACTGGAAGACATTTTCGTCTAGGAACCAGCCTCAATAGTAATACTATCATCAGCATTGGAAAACAAAGTATTGTAGAATCACTCTTGTCAGCAGATGCTCACATTCCCCTTTGGATATAAAGTCGATAGAACGATCGATACAATTTAATGTTTGAAGACAGCTTCATGTGAATGTTAGTGGTAATGCTCCATACGTCATTCAATTTTTGCATACCCTCTACAACATATCGGTCTGTATCTCATGAACGAATTCTTCAATATTTGCGTTGCGTGCTAGTCGCTACAGGCATATGTATACGAGTATATATAATATTAGACTTTATTAACCATAGTTAGAGTTATCGGGATTGTGTCAAATATGCACCGTTTTGCTTAATAACTTTTTGCCATTTTAAAGTGGCATCACCTTCACCGGCTCTCTCATAGGCTTCCTTGCCTCTATTGGTAAACAATTGGAACAATAAATTTTCACAGCCTTCTCTGAAGGTCAATTCTTCATCAGCCAAATCATTTGTAGCAAACAAGAACAGAGGGTAATTATTTGGTTCGAGGTCCGGACTATAAGATGTATGCATAAGAACCTCTCGACCTTCGAGAGCTTGATTCTAGTGACTTGCTATCGGTGTGTGTGGTCTGGCGTTGTCCTGATGAAACTTAATTACTCTCCATTTGGCCAAAGCTCGAGAAAAGAAAATCGGTGGAAGAGGTTCTTTTCTTGTTAACTCATGTGACACCCATACATCGAACCCCTTTTTGTATCTAGTATTTTTCAAGCGACAGCAATTAGAATGGTAGTGTGTACTCCTAACTACTTGGCTATTACCGCCGGCCTTGACATAGTTCCACAACGAATAGACCAGAGGCGTTAAATTACACGATCTATGTGGCCAATTAACCGACCCCAAACATGAAATAATCCCCTTACTGAACTCATCCCCAAATTGGGCTGTTCTTTTCCGTGCTGTATGAGATGTGGCATCGTCTTGTTGAAACCACGTGTCAGCGCGTTCCAAGCCCAGCTCTACCATTTTAGACAAAAAAGGTGTGTACAGATAGTTTCACAATAGCGCTCGCCATTAATAGAAACGTTTTGGTCGTCATCGTCTTTAAGGGGTTAGGGGTAGTCAGAGGCACGAAAAAATTAGAATTTTCAGTATTTTTTTTTTGCTATTAAATAATTTTATTTTACAAAAGTAGTGATATGGTATTATTAAACAATGTTTTGACTTGAAGTCACGAAAATTTCAAAAAAAAAAAATTATTTCCGAAGTTACAGCTGTCTGTGTTAACCCAGTTCCAAAAAAAGGTCCTTGCGGTGACAATCATAAGTCCTTGGGGATTCATCTAAAATCAATCGGATAAAAAAAATTGGTTTTATAAATAAATAATCCTGGGCCTGATCGAAGGATTTTTTTTTTTTCAAAAATTAACAAAATGGCGGCCTCAGGAAATTTTTGTCTAGATTTTTGGGAAAAAATCAGCAGTTAATTGGTCTTAAAAAATCGAAATTTAAAAAAAAAATCCTTCGATCAGGCCCGAGTTTATTATGTATTCTAAAAGCTATATAAATTTTATTAAAATCAACTGAGCGGTTTTCGAGTTACAGTTGTCACCAGTTCAAAAAACATAGTTTTGAGAAAAACGAGTTTAAAGTTTCACACTAGCGCTTTGAAAGGCCCGAGTTCTCTTTGCTATTTGTCGAATAACTTAAAAACGAATTATCGGATTAACTTGAAATTCAGAGATTATTTTTAAGATATTATACTTAACGAAAATGCAAAAAAAAAAAATTTGATTTTTTGAAAATTCTGACTACCCCTAACCCCTTAAAGAAGCACGGCCCGATGATACCAACGGCTCATGATCCATACCAATTCATTGGTAGCACTTGCAATGCTTCTGATTGCTCTTCACTCCAAATACTCGCGTAATCATTCATCCAAAAATGATCTTCATCGTTGGGCACTAGCGGATTTGCTGGCCAGATTACGTCATCCGGAGGAATGCTGCACCCGCTGTTAGAAACGCGAGAACAGGAAAACATCCAATCCGTTGGAAAAATGAAATAGAGAGAAATCTGCTTTCGTTTGCCGTTTTCAATTAGGTGGAACCATATATTGGCTGTTTAGACCTTATACGAGTATACATATACTTATTAGGAGTTTGTATATATCCAATATATACTTCGATAGCCAAGTGCGCCAGAAAATCTATTTACAAGCAGAGAGGCGGTAGATGCAACGCTTGCAGAAAAGAGACTACATATTCGTATATACTGGCATTCCGGGAAAGGAAACATTCGATGAGATTGCGAAAAGTGCTATCGGTCTGGCTACCGAACCAGTATGGAGATACCCAAGTCGCTAAAAAGTACGAATCAGTATGAGATGGAATGCCTTAGCAAAATGCAGAATCGGCAAGTCCTTGTGCAAGGGCACAGGGAAAAAACACGCAAATTTTTTGCTCACGCGGTTTCGAAAGATTTCAGGACAGTTGTTGGGCTGATGATAGGTCACAACTTACTGGCATCACACGCATGCCGAATGAGCAAAAAGTGCAGGGAAGAAGACATGACATGACAAGACACTGCTTCTGTTCGGCCTTATCTAGAACTCTTCTTAGATATCTAGGAGATTCGCAGTGCAAAGACCTAAATGAAGTATCAAAATGAAGTATCAAATTTAGGTATCAAGTCTCTCTTAAACTTTGCTAAAAACGCTGACGTCCTACACGATGACTACTACAAATTTAATTGGACCTTCAGCTGGCATTACAATGGACCAACAGGCATATACATATATGGTGTAACAGCCAGCCAGTATAACCTAACCTAATCCATTTATCACGATAGATTATTTAGACAGATAATTTTTGGGCTAACAAAAAATAATCGGAATCATGGCTCAGCAAGTCTTAACTGCACAATTCCAGCTATGATCACATTCAAGAACTCATTTCTGGTCCATTGAAATGCTGAAAATTAAAATTAGTCCTCACAACCGTATACAGTTACATCAATATTTTATTGCTTTTTTAATAGGCAATCAAGTTCACATAACCACTCCTAGCAGCTAGTTTAGAATTGAGTTAAGAAAACACCGGTTATTATTACGCTCGAATTGTAGCACCGCCGATTAGCAAAACTTGTCTTCAATCAAGCAAGTCATCAGTGTAAAGCATAATTTTTACTCGGGTGCATGCGATACTCTCAAAAAAAAAAATCCAGTTTCACCTTCAATCATCTCTAGCCGAGCTTATAAAGCAATCGTTTTGCAGTCAATATTTTAGTTAGTCGTACCATTTATTACACCGACTTGCCTTATAATCTAAAATAAATGCGCATGCGCACGCCTCCTTCCTCATTGGGAGGCAACGCAGCAGCAGCAACAGGACGTGTAACCACACGTACAAGAAGTAGAAGTGGTAATAACTGCAGGTAAACCAACTCATACAACTCGGCCAGTAGAATGCGGCGCGGAGAGTGCGACGGTGCATTTCCTCAGGTGAACTCGTACGCGCATTTATTTAATTCGTTATGAAAGGCAGCAGCGCCGGTTAATATAATATATTTTTTAGTTTTTTTCTGCTTTGTTATTGTTGCTGGTCCTGCATGCAGTGCTGATGATATGGCGTTGGTGATGGTGTAGCAAATGCGCACCATAATGCAAAATTAAAACATAAATCGTGCGCACAATTATGGTGATTACAACAGCAAGAACCTCAACAGCAAATTATATCGCGCAGGCGCACACAAACACAAACACATACAAATACATACATATAAACACATGTAGCGTAATATGTAAGCGTGTGTCGACATGTAGTGCGCCCATGAGCTTATTGCGTTGCCACCAGCAAATTGCACTGTTATGAAGAAGCAATTTTTTCATTTACTTTTTTTTCTCTTTTTTTTAAGATTTTTTATTTTTAATTTAATACGAATACAAGTAAAAAATCCTTTATGAAAATCGTGCAAAAAATATTAAGAACGGTGCTTGTATGCGCTCTGTGGTGGTGAAGACTAATTGCACGCGCACTTAATCATATAAATTTGATGTTGGTGCATTTGGAAAAAAATTTTAGTCCCGAAATTTCGGGATTCAGAAAACTTAGAAAAATTTACAGATTTTTTTTCAGTCAGAAGAGGAGTAGGGAAATCAGTTCAGAATGAAGTCATAAGTAGAATAATTGATATGCCTCGACGGTTAACTCGCTGCAGAGAAGAAGTGATTGGGTACTAGGTAGGGCCGTCCCCGCAGCGATAGTATTGTCTTAGTTTATTGAAATAAGTTCCGACAGATGTCGTGCGATTTGAAGTAGGGAATTCTTAACTTAACTTGAATAGAGTTGAACTTGCTCTTGTCGCAAATAAATATTGTACAAAATTCCAGCAATAAACTCAGAATCTCTGAATGTGGTTAACGTTAGCCCGAAAACTAAAACAAAATTTCTTGTTGCAATTTTCACCTTTCAAATTTATATAATGGTGGCTCAAAACATCTTCTTAAAATATCTGTCTTTAGAACTCTCTTTTAGGCTACTCGATCAGGGGTTTCAAACCAAAATTCAGATATCAAGGAGGCTGCAAAACATTAGCACCGTAGTCATGGGTAAGGATTTATTTACTTTCAGTGATAAATGGCGGCCGCAATAGCAATGCGTACTGCCATTCAGAAGGCAAGGGTTGGTTGAAGTCCCGATCCGACCAACATTGAAATGTTATAGAAAATTAATTTAAAAAAAAAATTAAGTTAATTTTTCTAAATGCGGTTGCCCGTGTATTTCAAATATGAAATAAAAGCTGCTAATAAAAAACCATCAGCCGCTTGGAGGCTTGAATTGAAAGACGAGCTTGGCTGAAAATCACTTACACGGTTCTAAGTGTCACTTATATCTAAAAAATAGAAGGAGTGCTGATAGATCACTTTTCGAAAGACATGCTAAGAGCCTAAAAGTACTGTAAGAATGATTAAAAGAAAGAAAAGATCACATATTTTTAATGCGGCTGGTTTGTTATGGACAAAACTGGGTACGTATATCTGGAAACTGCTTTCCTCAATGATTTTTCTAAGTTAGCTGACGACAAGATAAAATAGCGCAATAAATTTTTTCAGAGGATCAAAATAGACGGACAGACGATGAAGCTAAATGATTGATTCAACATCGTGGCTAACTAACCTATTCTAATGCTCGACGTTGTGTTGAGTATTCTCAGCCATGTGTAAATGCATTAAAATTTTTCTCCGTAGCCCGTACAATTTTCACTGAGGTGCATTCTGAACATACACTTGAAAGTAATACAGCCTCAATACTGGTATGTTGTAAGCCCTAGCTCACTTCGAATACCTGCACATTGTCATTCTTGTATCGGGAAAGATTTTTATTGTCAATAATAATCTGGCGAAACTAGCAGAAAATTGTAAACTTCTTCTTTAGAGGACCAACAGAAATGTTGGCAACATGGACTTATCCACAGCTAACTGAACTTATTCAAGTCAGACCATACTGAACGATTCATTCGAGTTACGCAAGGTGATTTCTACTCAAAATTGAAAATGATTGGTGCCAGTGTCCTTCAACGCAGTGTACGTGGGCCTTTATTGTGTCGTTTGTAGACCAACAACATTTCACTTATTGTTAATTTCACGATTGATACTGCACTTATTGCTAAAGGATCCATGGTTTTGGTCCTTGGTCACAGAGACATTCCAGACAAAGTGGCGAGAGAGGCAACAGTCCTAACCATGGTAAACTCTACACATGACATGTGCATACCGCTTTCCTCGGCTATAGTATCTGCTAATGCTAACCTTCACCAGAAGGTCCAACAGCAGATGACAGAGCGAAGGCACGTGCAATGTGACAAGACAAATCTGGCCATTAGTTGAGATAAATAGAACTAAATCTCTACTCCTTCTAAACCGGACCTCCACAAGCATAACAACCGGCGTAATAACCGGAAACTGCCTTATGAGGACTCATAGTAGAAGAGTGGGCTGCTTCTCAGACTTTTACTACAGCTATAGGGACATTCATGAGGAGAAATCCTCTATCACTGTTCACCTCTCAGTGCGGTGCCTTAACGTTTTCTCAGAAATTTCTTCTTCGATTGCCTTGCAGAGCTTGCATCGGTAGACGTCATTACTTACCTACTTACTTACCTACTTACTTACTTTACTGTCGTAGACACTGCTTACGGGATTGCGCCATTCATTCCTTTTTCTCGAACACATGACCTAGCCAGTGCAGCCGCTGTTTCTTGATTCGCTGAACTCCGAGTATGTCAATGTCGCTGTATATCTCATACAGGTTATCATTCCATCGGCTGCGGTATTTGCCATTACCAACTCGTAGAGGACCGTAAATCTTAGGCAAAACCTCTACCTCAAAAACTCCTAACGCCGACTCATCAGATGTTGTCATCGTACATGCCACCGCACCATATAGCAGGACGGGAACGATGAGGTACTTGTAGAGTTTGGTTTTCTTTCGCCCAGAGAGGACTTTACAATCAATTGCCTACTCAGTCCAAAGTAGCACCTGTTGGCAAGAGTGATTTCAAGGCTGACATTATTATTGGTATTAATGCTGGCCACTAGATAGACGAAATTATCTACGACCTCGAAGTTATGACTGTTAACAGTGACGTGGGAGTCGAGTCGCGAGTACGATGACTGTTTGTTTGATGACATGAGATATTTCGTCTTGCCCGCGGTTGTTGAGGCCAATAATGTCAATATCATCGGCGTACGCCAGCAGCTGTACACTCTTATAGAGGATTGTACCTTCTCCATTTAGCTCTGCAGCTCGTATTATCTTCTCCAGCAATAAGTTAAAAAAGTCACACGATAAAGAGTCACCTTGTCTGAAACCTCGTTTGGTATCGAACGGCTCGGAGAGGTCCTTCCCTATCCTGACGGAGCTTATAGTGTTGCTTAACGTCAGTTTACATAGCCGTATAAGTTTTGCGGGGATACCAAATTCAGACATAGCGGCATAGAGGCAGCTCCTTTTCGAGCTGTCGAAGGCGGATTTAAAATCGATGAAAAGGTGGTGTGTGTCAATCCTCTTTTAACGGACCATTTCCAAGATTTGGCGCATGGTTAATATCTGGTCAATGGTTGACTTACCAGGTCTAAAGACACACTGATAGGGTCCAATCAGTTTGTTGACGGTTGGCTTTAGTCTTTCACACAATAGGCTCAACAGGACCTCATAGGCGATATTAAGGAGGCTTATCCCATGGTAATTGGCGCAAACCGTAGAGTACCCTTTTTTATGGATTGAGCAGATCACACTTAAATTCCTATCGTCGGGCTTGCTTTCATCCGGCCATATTCTGCAAAGTAGCTGATACATGTAGCTTGTCAGCTCTTCACCACCATGTTTGAATAGTTCTGACGGTAGGCCGTCAGCTTCAGCCGCTTTGTTGTTTTTTAAGCGGGCGATTGCTATTCTAACTTCTTCATGGTCAGGTAATGGAACGTCTCCTAACGTCGTCGATTGGGGTTTCGGGTTCACCATCTCCGGGTGTTCCATTTTCACTGCCATTCACCAAGCTGGAGAGGTTTTCCCTCCATAAATTCAATATGCTCTGGGCATCGGTTGATAGATCACCTCTTTGTGTCCTACAGGTGTGTGCTCCGGTCTGAAACCTTTTGTAAGTCATCGTATCTTCTCATAGAATTTTATAGCATTACCCTTGTCCTTCTCTTCCGTTTGAGCGTGGGCACAAATCAACGATATATTGAAAAATTTTGCTTTGATGCGGATTGTGGCGAGACGCTCATCCACCGGGGTGAATGCCAGTACTCGACGACGGAATCTCTCTCCCACCACATATCCGACACCAAATTTGCGCTCCTTTATATGGCCGCTGTAGTAAATGTCACAAGAACCGACTCGCTTTCGTCCTTGTCCCGTCCATCGCACTTCTTGGACGGCGGTGATGTCAACCTTTATTCTTACGAGGACATCAACCAGCTGGGCAGCGGCACCGGACATTTTAGGTACATGCCCTCAAATCGTCATCCTTAATTCGTTTGTGTAGGTCGTCAACAGAAATGGGGTATCTCATCCGAGGCGTTGTTAAATTTTTCATTGGAGCGTCATTAGTCTACTAAACTTCAAGAAACATACCAAGTGATTGGAACATTTGGAAACGTGAAAGAAATCTCTTTATCAGAGCCATTATATGAAGGTATCACAACGGGCCAATAGGCCTAAGTTCGCTTGGTCAGAGTTCCGTGATCAAATGACCTATTAATCTAACTAACTAATTATTGGTAAAGGAGATGCTATAGCAGCTTCTACGAGAACAGTGCAGTGAGTAATAAATAATCGCATCTACAGTTGAATGGGATAAAATCATTGAAAAAGTTTTCACACCATCAATCCTTCATAGACTCCTCTGAGATCCTATATTCACATACTTTGAAATATTGACTTGACTAACTGCGATGGAGAAAGCATGCAAAAAGGAAAAAGAAAATACTTTCCCAATTTTAATTAATCCGGTTCACAGTAATGAGCCATGGCGCTCCTAAGCAATGTAAATTTTTAAACCCTTCCGGGATCCCGTGTTTGTCACTCATGAATCCCGAATATTTTACAAAGTTGACCATCTTGCTGTGGCGACATACCACACTCGCTGACCGTTTCAACTAAAAAGTAATAAAAATAAATTATATTTAAACCGATCTCTTGTTCTTCTAGTTACGCTGCTGCGTCACGTGCTTATTAAAAAATTTATTTAACTACATCGTTTAGTTTAATAAAAATGTACGCTCACTCTATGTACGTGACGTCATTTGAAGATGAAAAACTTAATATCATCCACAAAAAAAAAGTGTGTTATGAACAAAACTTTGCAAAAAATTGTAAAAAAAAATATTTAAAAAAATTACAGAAAATTACAGAAAAAATAAAAATTGTTTGTATCAATTCAAGAGTGTATACATATTTAATACTCATGTTGCATAATCACCTTGCTGGCGGTATGTTCGCGTTGAATTGCATGATTAAATTTGCAATGGTGTTTGCGCATGCGTGGCATCGTACATATATATGAATATACATATATGTATTATATATATATAATTAAGTAAGCGTCAAGTACACCACACTTCCATCACCTCCATCAACTTAGCTCGTTTGTTATTATTCCACACATTTATTCAAATCAATTAAATTGCTTTTGTCAGCTGCTCGTCCTGCCACCACATCATGACAGCGCTCATACATAACCATATACACATGTATGCATGTATGTATGTATGTATGCATCGCATGGTTTGTCGTGCGAATGTCTTCTTCACTTGCATTTAATATCTGCATAATTTTCTCATTTAGTTGACGCCAAAAGTGGGCGTTACCAACAATGTTGCCTGTGCAGCTCATCTGTCTTTTAATGTTGTTTGACTGCAACACTTGTTGCATGTGGCAACTTGATGCTATATACATATTTATGTATGAATATATGGAGTTGGCGTGTCCTCATGGTTGGGCCAGGCATTCCCTAACCTGTTGTCCAGCCATTATTTCTGCTTGAAGAATATCAAAATAGTCGTATATATGTTTTTTAAGTATGTACACTCACACTTTGACTAGTAATCATCGCTCGCATAGTAAAGTGCAGTTATTTATGTGCTGTGAGGTTGTTAAAATGTTTTCATTTCATTATTCTTTTGAGTGCTCTTAATTGTGGCTTGGCTATTTGCAATGCCACTCACTCAGGCAGATTCAATTTCCGCGAGAGTTATGCCAGTGATTGCTAATTAATTTACAACTTTAGTGTTTAGTGTCATACATACATACATAAATACAGGTTTGTGGTAGTGTAAAAAAGTGTAGAAAAATATTGAGAAAATTATTTTTATATGAATTATGAATTTTTATAGTACAGAAACCAAATGCTAAATACAGGACTGGTTGTTGTTGGTGTTCTAAAAGTTATATCTCGTCTAAGCGCATAGAATACTGATGTTCTTAAAATAAATTCAGAATGATTTTATTGTCTTTTTGAACTTAAAATCTCAAGAATAACTCAGTCGTAAATTTTGTAGATTTAACTTATTTTCTATGAAGCAGTTTCTGAAAGACGATTTTAAGATTAAAATTTCTAGAAAGTCAAATGCATATAGATTTTGGATCCAGAATATATTTCTATGCTCTTTAAAGAGATCTGGTTCTTGAAATAACAAAGGCGGTTCCAGAAATGATTTTTAGGAGGGTCGGAATTCCATGTGTTAAATCTGGACTTAAGTTTATTTAGGGGTGTTTTTAAATGTTTTATCCACAATTTACGCTTTACCACTTTTTCCAACTACTTACAAAATAATTTTGGTACTAAAGCGTACCAGCTCGGTAGCAGTGTTGTACGTAGGCTGCTTTATAAATTTCTGGCCTAATAATGAAAATACGAATGTTTATCAACGAAAATGGTTTTTTTTTTGTGGATTTGGCTCGTCTTGGAAGACCCACACGGTCTATTGCTGTTTTGTTTCGGGCTCATACGCATAGAACCATGATTCGTCACCTGTAACGATCTTATAAACGTCTTTCGAAGCACCGCGATCGTATTTTTTCAGCATTTCTTTACACCAATCCACACGAGCCTTTTTTTGAGCGATTGTCAAATTGTGCGGGATCCAACGAGAACAAACCTTTTTTACGGCCAGGTGTTCATGCAATATCGAATGTATGCTGGTGAGAGAAATGCATAGGCATGCCTCTATCTGAAGGTATGTTACATGACGGTCTTGCATTATCAGTTCACGTACGACATCGATGTTTTCTGGCACAACGGCTGTTTTTGGACGACCTTCTCGTAATTCGTCTTTGAGCGAGCGTCGGCCACGATTGAATTCGTTGTACCAGTTTTTCACAGTGCTATAGGATGGTGCTTCATAGCTATACAAAGATTTTAGTTCATCGATGCACTCTTGTCGTGATAATCCACGTCGAAAGTTGTGAAAAATGATCGCACGAAAATGTTCACGAGTTAATTCCATTTTTTGGCCGAGATGAATTTTTTAATTCCCTGTAAATAAAACAATTTACGATTAAATGACAAAACGTTCTGAGTGATGTTATGCTAAAAAATGTCAAACTTTCCAATGGAAATATCAGATTGCACCTGGCAACACTTAGTGTTGCCTGGGTCAGACCTATATATAGCAGCCTACGTATGGACTCGCTCTGAAGGATTCTAAAGCAAATTTATGCATTTCATTATTTCCTAAATATAATACAGGGATTTCTATTTTGCAGTTTCGAAAATAATAACAAATAAAATGCATTTCGAACAATTTTTTAAATTCCTTTTTTATTATAAAGTTTGCACCTTTGTATTATATGTGAAACATTACATGATACAAATGACCGACTCGAGAATTTTCGATCCGTTTTTCCGTAATTTTCGACCATTATTTGGCACATTTTGGCCGGTATCTCATCCATAACTTGTCGAATGTTGGTTTTCAAGTGCTTAAGAGTACGCCTTTAAGCGTAAAAACAATATCCTGTTTGCTTACAAAATTTTCTTGAAACATCGCTAATACTGTGAGGCGTAGATATAGCAAATCCAATCAGCTCCTCACCTTCTTAAATTTGATTTAAGTTTTGGTGAGCGAATCTCTTCCCCTCCGCGAACTTTCTTACAATTTAATAAAGTTGAACAATCATGAAAGGTATACACTCGATGAAGTCCACTATCAGGCATTGGAAAATACAATATACAATAATAGGTACGTAATTTTTGAAAGTTTAATCATTTAAAAAATATAAAAATTTACCACATTTAATTAAAAATGGTAGTATTTTTTAAGAGAAGAGGGTAACACGAAAAAGCCCAAACACGTTTAATGTCAGATAGCTATGAAGCCGACTGCAAAGAGAGAATGAAACTACCTTTAAATTATTGTATCATGATTTATAATATGCACACTTTCAAAAGATCAAAAAATTTAACTTTCTCATTTAAAAAAAAAAAAAATATTATTATTAGAATGTAGATCGAAAAATTATTATAATTAATTATCATAACTTTTTTATGTTTTGAAATAATGATTATTTAGAAAAATTTTGGAATGAAACATAATAATTACGGTCTAAGTTATAAGTTATATGTGTGCACTTGAATTTGAATTTGAAAAAGTGTACTGCCATTTTGTTGCAAAATGCCTGAAACTGCATTGATTACCCCTATTTTCCGAAACACTTCCATTCATTCCACTCACCCACACTAAACACATGGATTATGAAAGGCAAGCGCCCAGCCTCCACTTGATTACCATCCAAACACACACGCACCTGTAGGCATAACACTCCCACTACACAAAATTCGAACTTCACTCGAACTTCAGTCGACTATTGCACACCCACAGGCATTCTACGTGCGCATATTTCACGGTACTGACAATTGGACGAAACTAAATAAAAGCAAAAATTATAAAATAAAATATAAAAACCAAGAAATGCGAACAAAATTTTAAATTAAGCAGTAGAAATAATGTTGAAAATTATTATTGTGCGGCACCCACCCACACAGACAGACTGACAAACAGGCACACATCGATCGACCAGACGAACGCGCGAGCTATACGAACGTTTCTCAGCCCCACGAATTGCTACAGACAATTCACGCCGGCAACGGTCCAATACAAAAACAACGTAACTCACCGCCTGTTTGGCCACCTGCTTATCTAGCGGGAAAATTTATTTGCCCCGTACAAGTTGGCGGTTGGCGTTCATTGAAAAATCCACAGAGTCAGCGAAGAAGAAGAAGAATAAGATCAGCTGCAGTTGTGTTGCAGTGGGGGAGAGGGGAGAAGCAGAGGAAAGTGGATAAAAGTGCATTTTGCAAAACGCCAATACGTGCACAACAAATTCAGCACAACTTCATCAAAGGCAGCCATGACCGCATGTGGCATGCAACAGCACTAAGCGTAGTGCAACAAAATCACAGCAGAAACTGAAGAAAAAAGCTAAGGTTAACTGCTGGTTAAGTTATTTTACGTGCCACAATTTCATATCACCGCCACAACCGCAGCCATTTGTGGTTTGTTGCATGCAACGTGGCAGCGAGCGGTGAGTGCTGCTGCTGTTGCTGGTGCGGCAAATGAATTGCTTGCTATCAGTACGCGGGGCGTGTGCGCATGCGCAATTGCCATAATTTTTGCGGCAAACACACCACAACAACAATAACAGCGACAACAACAACAACAATCTTTAGGTTGGCAGCATAGCAAACGGAACGCGCCACAAACAGCAACGAGCCAACACTGCGGGAAAATGATGTGAAAATGGTGTGGCACTGCCATAAAAATATGGGAAAAAACAACGCGGAGCTCCATGCACAGATTGCATGCAACAAAATGCGGCATGGCATCACTGGCTGTCATACAATTATTTCGCTGTTTTTTGTTCTTACTGTTGTATTGTAGTTTACAGTTGTTTCTATCTCTGCGTTTCGGTTAATATTTGTTTTTCCATCGTCGTCCTCTCTGTGGAGTCGAAAATCACATAAACAAATCGTAAAGTGTTATTAACGTTTTTATGATTTGTTGCAGAGCGGCAAAGCGGCATAAAATTGATTGCAATTGATTGCATCGCTCGCTTGTTTGCTTGCCGCAACGTTGCAGCTTGTTGTGGTGAGTGGTTTTGCGTTGCGATATCTAAATGTAGATGCTTATGTTTATGATTGTTTGTACATACCTATATACATATATACCAGCATGAGTGTTTGTATACTTATGAGCATTCAACTGGTGTAGGCGTTTGACTCTTGCTCCTCTGGCTGTCTGTCTGTCTGTCTGTCTTTCTGTGTTGCAACATTGGCGCTTGAGATTATTTGCTGGCCGATATCTCGATTTATTGTTTCCCAACGACCATATTTTCCTATTAGCTCGCGTGCAAAGTCATAAAAAATCTTTATAATTGAGCAAATAAATAAAAGGCTAAGTAATCAGAAAAGTTGTTGGGAAGTTTTTTGTTAATAGAATTTTCAAAAGTAATTGCATCTGCTGTATTATTGCCTAACAAAAATGGCTTAAAAAATAATAATACAAAAGTTTAAGTACATTAAAAGGAAATATTTTAATTTGTTTAAAATAAAACAAAATAAATTTAAAAGTTAGAAATTAAGTAAAATGAAATTAAATATAATGAAATAATATAAAATGAAATAAAATAAATTAAAAAATTAAAAAAGGAACTTAAAATATAATAAAATAAAATAAAATAATTTACCAATACATAAAATGATATAGAAACAAAAACACGAAATTAAATAAAATAAAATAAAATTAAATTAAATTAAATTAAATTAAATTAAATAGACAAAAGTTTATAAAATATAACTTAAAATATAATAAAATAAAAGAAAATAATTTAACATAACATAAAATAATATAGAAACAAAAAAAACGAAATTAAATTAAATTTAATTAAATAAATAGAAAAAATAAAATGAAGTAAAATAAAGTAATACAAAATATAATAAAATGAAACAAAATAAAATTAATTAAATAAAATTGTATAAACTAAAATAAAATGAAACAAAATTTGATAAAATAAAATAAAGAATTGAAAAAGAAACAAAATAAAATAAATTAAAATAGAAACAAAATAAACTAACATAAAACAAACTAAAGTAAAGCAAAATTAAATAAAATAGAACATATTAAAATAAAATAATATTAAACAAAATTAAATTAAATTATTTTAAATTAAATAAAGAAAAAATTACTATAAAATAAAAATGTAAAAATGCTAGCCAAAATTAAACAATATATAAAACATTAAAGAGAATTTATATAAAAAATAATAAAAGAAAAAACTAAGTTAAATAAATAATGTATAAAACCGAAAAGAACAAAATAAAATCAAGTAAAGCAAGATACAATTAAATAAATAAAATTAAATAAAACAAATTTGGATAAAATATAATTGAAATAAAATAAAGCAAAATAAAATAAATATAAATATAAATAATTTAATAAAATAAAATATATTAAATTATTCTTCTTCTTTCCTAGCGTAGATACTGCTTACGCGATTATAGCCGTCATTCATTTCTTCTTCTCGCTGTTTGGCGTCATCTGGAAATACGAAGAACAGACAGGTCTTTCTCTACCTGGTATTTCCAAAGAAGTGGAGGTCTTCTTCTTCCTCTGCTTCCAACGGCGGGTAATGCATCGAAAACTTTCAAAACTTTAGTATTCTTATACATTCCGGACCACATTACCTAGCCAGCGCAACCACTGTTTCTTGATTCGCTGAACTACGTCAATGTATATCTCATACAGCTCATCGTACTCAGTCCAAAGTAGCAAAAATATACGCTCTTATATTGTAGAAGAAGAGTTTGCCTTCTATATTCAGCTCTGCAGCACTTATTATTTTCTCCAGCAATAAACTAAAGACACGATAAGCAATCACCCGGCACTTGAGAAGAACCATATTCCCAGAAATCTGGAAAATACCACAGCTTATGTTCATATAAGGGAAAGGGAAACCAGACAGTCCAACGGCATACAGTGCTCTCTCTGCATGCTGGACACTATCGGAAATCTTCTGGAAAGATTGTTAAAGTCGAGTTTAGAAGCAGCTATTGCTAGTGCTGGTAGATTCTCACCGAAGCAAAATGGTTTTAGGCCCGGTAGATCAGCACTAGGAGCTATCGAGAGCTTAGCGAAAACCGTAGAAAAGGCTCAACAAGGTTGTCATAAGTTCAAACGAATAGTCCTACTCACCATATTGGGCGTCCATAATGCCGTCAACAGCGCGCAGAGGAAGGATATGATCGAAGCGTTAGAAAATAAATCCTGCATTATTCCGGCATCTTAGTCTAATGATGAGATGCTACTTTAAAGACAGAGCCCTTAATTTACCAGACTATAGACGGACAGCGAAAACACAAGGTGACGACAGGAGCAGCGCAGAGCTCTATCGTCGGGCCAGTCCTCTGGAACGTCAACTACGATGACATATTAGATCTTGAGATACCTGATAGTACATATGGTGTGGGTTATTCTAACGATATTGTCGCGATAATTACTCACACTACACAGAAGACGCACGTAGGAAGTTAAATCAGGTAATGGTAAGAACATTCGCGACATAAAAAACCCGAGTTGCTGATATTAACGACGAAACGCATACCTCAGATGCGCTGAGATCATGGAGAGTTATTAACTTTGGGTGCAAGACTAAACCCAAGACTGTGTCACTAGGGTACAGTACGCTGCAGTTAAGGCCTCCAAAGGCTTTTGGTAAGCCGACGCAAGTAATAAGGATACTTATGATGGCGACAACTCTCAACATTTTACTGTACGGAACAGAGCTGTGGGTAGTCCCACTTAAGAATAATAATAGGCGAATCGTACTTCCCAAACTTTACCACACAACAGTTTTCAGAGTAGCGTCGGCATACCGCACAGTATCAGGTGAAGCTATAGCTGTAATAAGCGGAAGTGTTTCCCTCGATCTATTGGCAGCCGAAAAGAAAAGAAACTGGATCCTCCAAATGAGGAAGGATGAATTGCCAGTAAAAAGAGAGAGGACATAAGGAAATAAACCTTGGATCAGGGGCAAGTAGGAAACAGTAGACGATAGACGGCCAGATTAATTACAGACGTCAGAGTACTGGCTACTAGGAAATTCGGTTGCTGTCAGTTGCCGTCAGGTCATGGATATTTCAGGAAATATCTGTATAAAATAGGGAAAGCTGAAAATTTATTACGTATCTATAACGATGCCAACGAAAATTACGCCGAATATACAATCTTCAAAAGCACTCGCAGGTAAAATGAGATAATCAGGATTGAGAACTAAGAGTAGAGAATTTTGTCTCAATTATGCTACACACCGAAGTAAATTGGGTAAACGTAAAAGAGTTCGCGGAAAAGGTACTACGAACGAAAAAGCGAGACCAGGACGCAGGTGACGAGATGTAATCTCAATATAAGAAAAATGGAACGCCACCCTGAAGTAATGCGAAAGCAGTAACTGGCTGGGCGATGGTTCCTTAGAAGAGAGCTCTTAGTGACCTGCAAGTGGCACATACCATTATCATGCAACACAATAATGATGCGGAATACATTTTTCTTCTCCTCACCCACAAAAAAATTAATTTTTATTCATTTTAATTTAGTTTTTTAGTTTATTGTTATTAATTTATTTTAATCTATTTCATTTTATTTTGGTTTGCTTTATTTTATTTTTTTTTTAATCCATTTTATTTAATTAAGACGTAGAACTCACCCTCTCTCTTTGCAAAGTAAATTTACACAAATACACATAATATGTCTGGGTGTCCTTTGATTTCGGTTGATTTAAAAAATGCAATTAAGGCTGTGTGCTCTTAACAAAAAAGTATACAAATCAGCTATTCACTGGCGTTATTGGAGTGATTGCATTTCCATGTGAATCATACATTAGAATCTTTATGGATACTCATTTTGCAAATTAGTCACGTAGCACACATTGTGTATAACAATTAATGCCAATTTAAAACTCTTTCATTTCTTTCTTTTCTCTTTATAAAATCTCCTTCACTATACCATAAATATCACCTTTTCTGTGGCAAAGCGGACAACTCAATTTCGCTCGAATTCGTACGTGACTCAGATGTCGCACTTTAGCTTTGAGAGATACCAAAGAACATTAGTTTAGTGGTAAGCCAAAATGAGTTGATATAAAAATGTAATAATAATAAATTTTCCTGTGGAGGAAGAAACAACAAAATATAATTTATGGGGATTCATATAAATGATGGTAGGGAAATGTGAAATACAATATATAGCGGAATTGCACAGTGCAACGATGAAATGAAACATGAAATACGAGATATTCTTCTTAAAATTTGATGATATAGTAAAGTTTAAATTTATACTCCTTTTTTGTAAATTAATTAATAATTAAAGCTTTCAGTACGAGGTTGTTTGTATGAGGTTAGGGCTGATGACCGGGTCCAGAAATATAACTGGTTGTAGGGGTAGATTCGGCCACTATCCAAAATTATAGAAAATTAATTTTTCTGTTGGCGGTAGCTCCTCGGCACGGATTGTGTATTTATTCCATAACGTAAAAGCTTCTCAAAAAAACTCATTGGCCGTTCGGAGACGGCTTAAAATACACTGTAGGTTCTTCCATTTGTTGGAAAAACGAAAATTACTTCACCACCAGTTATATACCTATAGTACTAGATTCAAGCACAAAAATATCCATTGCGCTACATATACGGTTGCCACCGGATCGAAAATCGCGCAATCAAATCTATTATGTTGTGATACACGGAAGACATGTTTTCTGTGCTCTAGATGTGCGCAAGTTTCGAGTACCTAACATCGACTCGGATCACTATCTTGTCGGAGCGAAAACACGCACTCGACTCTGTGCACCAAAAACGCCCGCTAACAAATACAAAGAAAATTCCGACGTCGAAAAGCTGCAATCACAGCAGATAGCGCACCAGCCAGGTTTTCTACCTACAATGCACTTCTTCTCTCCTTCCTTTTAAGGGTTTTCATTAGCAACTCGATATAAGCGAACTGAGGAATAGCATTTCAAGTGTCAATAGGGTTAATGTTTGAGAATACTATTCAAAAACCGGGCGACCATCAGCATGCTTACGTACAATTCAAAGGCGGAGTCTAGTGACCGATGCCCAAAGTATAGGTACTGAGTTCATGGACGGAATAGTGCTCTAGTCTATTGTATGGCCGTGAAAGTAAAACAACCGGAGGTGGTGAACCTGAATTTTTAATCGATGGCAATGGAAAACACGAGCCATTATCCGACTAAGATGAAGAACGAATAGAAATTATCCGTTTGAACAGCAAAGCGGCGGCAGCTGATAGCTTACCAGCTGAGCTATTCAAGCTGCCAAAGCGCTTTGCTCTGCCAAATCCAGAAAAAGGGAGTTTCGGCATTCTGTGTCAAATATCGTAGGATAAGCTACCTCAATATCGCATATCTGGTTTTAACTAGCACATTAATGAAAGATAAAAGTCAGCTCTTAACGAAATGATCGGATCTTCTTAATGTGGCGGGGGAAATCCACCATTGATCAGATATTAACCTCTCCACGAAATGGAGCTGGCTCTAGCTCGCTTAAACTATAAATTGACGCTGAGCAACACAAAAAACTTTATCAGCATCGGAAGAGATCTCTCTGAACTAACGCATGGTGGTAAATGAGCCTAAACTGTCGTAGAGAGCTGATTCTATGTATGGCGAAGATAACCGAAAGGAAAGGACTTTTCGAACATCTACCACTAAAAGGTTGAAAAGTGTGACAGAACAACGTCATGCTACGATGTTTTTGGACGATAAACCCCGAAACTACTCAATCCGTATTAAACAAATTCCCTTTCTTCTGGTAATTTAGTTCAACTTAAAGGAAATAATACATTTTTCGGGAAGTAGACTAGGAACCAAAACCATCATAATGTTTCGATTCTCTTGATATTTGGAGCACTGATAACTCTTTGCCTAGATTAATATGTGGACAACTTTTATTTTCTATTAACGGACCTGGGGACAATCTATTCGTAATTTTTGGCTGGAATTGCCTTACAAGTATTCATAAGTATTCGCTTACCATTTAATAATTTTGATTTTTATGAAAGATCTTTGGTTTGGAATTAATTTCATATATTTCTTGATTTTGTGAAAAAAATTAATTTTTATTAACCACAGTGCATCCTTGAGAGCAAGAGAGAGAATGAATGAATTAACTTAGATTAATAGCTTATGGCAATTCAGCTGCTGCTTGTGTGGTCACCGGCAGATGCTATGGACATGTGAATAAATTGAGATGAACATCAGTCAAATTAATTAATTTTAAGCTTAATTCTGTGGAAGTGGCACATATACATACGTACACATATCAACGAAGTAGAAAATATATTTCATGCAGTTTCAATTCAAGAGAACGCAACGAAGCTTCTTCATTGCTACAAAGACTAAATTGAAATCCAAATAAATGGTAAGGAAAAAAAAATAAACAGAAAATCTTAAACAACCGTAAATAAATTTCGTCGAGGTGACAACGGAAATTGAGTTGAAATTAAAAAAATAAGAATTAAAATGAGCAGGTGGTAGAGCCTTCCAATGCAGCTCATGCCCTTATCACTGCCACAGCACTCACATTACTCAAGTGGCTAGTTGATTTGTGACTTACGTTCCTGCATACATGCTTTGGTATAAAGCGTTTAAATTATACTTCCAATAAAAAAATATTTTAAACAAAATAAAAATAAAAAAATTAAATATAATAAAGTTCAATAACATAAAATAAAATAAAATAAATTACAATAAATAGAAAATAAATAAAAAAATAAATAATGTAAAATAAAATACAATTAAATTAAATAAAATTAAACTAAATGAAATAAAAAAAATCAAATAAAATAAAATAACTTACAATAAAATAAAATGAAATAATATAAAATTAAAAAAAAAAATTAATAAAATAAAATAATGTGAAATAAAATAAAATAAATTAAAATAAAACAGTATAAAATGAAATAAAATAAATAAAACAAAATTAAATAGAAAGTAAAATAAAATATCAAACAATATATATATATCATATTTTAAATTAATTTAAGTTAAATAATATAATATAAAATAAAATAAAATTGAATTAAATTAAATAAAATAAAAGAAATAAAAGAAAATAATATAGAACTTAATTCAAATAAAATAACATAATATAAAACGTAATTCAAACAAAATAAAATAAAGGAAAATAAAAAAAAAAAAAATAAAATAAAATAATTTAAATTTTTTTAAATTAAATAAATTGATATAAAACGTATTCCAAATAAAATATATTAAAAAAATTAAATAAGATAAAACAAAATAATATAAAATAAAATAAAATAAAAAAATAAATCAACATACAAAAAATAAATTTAATTAATTGAAATTAAATTAAATAACATAGAACGTAATTAAAATGGAATAAAAGAAATAACAATAAAATAAAATAAAATAAAAAAAATTAAAATAAAGTAAAAAATAATAAATTTATAAAAATATATAATATAAAATTAAGCAAAAAAACTTTAATGAAATACTTCACTCAAGTGTCTAGTTGATATGTGACTTACATGCATACATGCATTGGTATAAAGCGTTTAAGTTACACTTACAATTGCCTGCTGGCAATTAATCAACGGAAATCCAATACGGTTGACCTGCAAGCCTCCACCTGCTGCACTAAGCGCAAGTATTTTTTTTTAATCTTTTATTTTAATTTATTTCTTTTTAATTCTTTTTTTTAATGCTTTTTATTTATATTTATTTCACTATTTTTTATGTTTTTGTGTTTTTTTTTAGCAGCGGCATCAAGTTGCAACATTTGGTTGTATGAGGCTTGTTTTGGGTAAAAAGAAGGATCGCTGATCAACGATCTTCCATGTTTCATGCGCTTGTTGACAATTTAATTTATGTGGCTTTCGTTGAAGAGGGGCATACAATACCTTAGACTTGCTCAGCTGAACAACAGCACAAAATAAAAAATAAATAAATAAATAACAACAATTCCAGTGAAGTGACTTTTGTCAACACCGTTGTTTGCCGTTTACTGCGAAAATGAAAAGAAGTCGCTGCTGCTTTTGCTGTTGCTACCACTTTATTGACCAATAAATTCCATTGCTGTGGCATTTCCTGTTGCGTCGCAGTTTATATTCGCTGAATTTTTTTTCCAACAACAGCCACACCATCATCCGCTCGTCCTTACCCACAAGCTCTTCAGAAAGTGTGTGTGTTTTCATTGCCAACACTTATCAAATTCCCAAATGTAATAATGAGCGTTGTGCGCGCGTACATACACACACACACAAGCATGCTTGCAACAACGAGCAACAAAGCTGTCAACTTGCGAAGGTAAGTATTTTTTTTTTTAAACAACAAAACGCACACACGACTGCAAAAGCAAACAAAAAAATAGTAAAAATAAATAAAAAGTTGAAAAAATGGTAAAGAAATAAAGAAAGGAAGCGAAAAAGTGTCAACACTTCCTACTGCAATTGCACCAAACCAACTGACATACATACATATGTTTGTAGATATGTATGTATTGTGGCAATGTAGCAAGTGTTGCAGGTAACCACCATCAGTTTCAGCTGAACTGCTGCCACCGCTATCCAATAAACAACTAAACTTCACCGCATACATATATACGAGTTTACATACATACATACATATGTATGCCTAAATGTGGCAACAGCCGCCATGACAGTTTACATTGGCTACCAACTGTCAGCGTACCCGCTAAATGGCAAATACGTGCGGCAGCAGCATTACATAGTACTTGCAACATGGCTATGTGCGCGCTTTTTTTATTGTTTCAGTTGTATTTTGTAGTTTTGTTGTTGGTGTTGTTGTTGTTATTGTTGTGTTGTTTGTTTTGTATGTGAAAATTAAAATGTACGCATAAGTTGTGTGCGACATAATTGCGTCGACATGTCGTGCTCATGGTCATGGCTGGTCGTGGCTACCATCGTTGCATTGAGTTATCGAAATGCGCAGGCGCAACACATATGAAATGTTGCATTTTGGAGAGTGAACACAAGTGGTTTCAAAATATTTACGAATCTGCAACAATTTAAGTAGGCCAATTTAATAATATATATATATTTGTACCGATATTTCATCATAATTTTTTATTATCTCCCTTTCAAAAAAAAAAAAAAAAAAACACAACGAGCATTTAACTTTGTTTGTTTTCACCAATCACAAAATTTTTTTTAAGCTTTAGTAGAGAATTAAAAAACTAGTAGTGATATTCATTTAAGTGTATAAGTTTACCAACCGCATATATTTATACATTTACACACGAAAACATATACCCCTGCGGGTTAGGGGTTCAAGAATTTACCCGCGGTAAGGCATGCCTCTCGTAAGAGGCGATTTAATTCCAATAGTTCACACGACAGTCGGGTTTTTATACCGGAACGACCCGGATTTTTCATCCGGCCAACGACTGTTACTCCCGCAACTTTCCCCAAAAATTACTTTGAGGAATATTTTTGCGGTTACAACAACAACACGAACGCACAAATACTTAACAAAAGTTCAATAAGTTGACCAGAAAAAATATAAATCCTTTTGTATTTATCGTAATCGTAAATTTTGTCCTTTTTTATCTTCACTACATAATTGCCATTGATTTCAATGCATTTCTTAAGCCTATAGATCCACTTCTGAAAACAGTCTTCAAAATCTTTTTTTTAAGCTTATCAAGTTCAGCATTAACCGCTTTAATTACCTCCTCGTTGCTCTTAAAGACTTTTCATTTTAAATTTTCGGAAATGACCAAAAATCACAAGGTGCTATACCCGAGGAATATGGCACTGGACGTATTTCTTCGATCCCAGAGATCGTGTCGTAAATCCGTAAATAATTTTTCTTCCTGTTTTCTAACAAATTTTTGAAAACTTTTGATAAGCACTCCTCGGCGTTACATTTTGCAGTTACCATCTGACCCTTTTCCAGTAGTGGGGATTCCAAACAATCCCTGCCCAATTGGTATTTTAGGTTCGTTGAAAAAATAGCGAAACTTTTAAAAATTCGCGAACTTGGAGAGTCCTATTATCTAATTTTTTTTTATTATGTTGTCATAGCTCGGCGATTTTCGTTTGTTAAGAGAAAGGCATTAAAAAAATTATATTAAATCTTTGTAAAAATGGAAAAATGGAAAAGGCTTTTATTGAGTAAAGATCGTTTTCAAGAATATCGTGAAGATGTTTAGGATGACGAACGCCCTAGACCCTCCCAGTACATCGAGACTTGATGAAAACGTTGAAAAAGTAAAAGAAGTTATTATGAACGATCGCCGAGTCACAGTAAGAGAAATCGTTGATGATGTTGACATGTCAATTGGATTAGGTCATGACATTTTTTCCATGTTTTGGGTATGAAACGCGATTCAAAAATTAATGATCTTGTTGGTATTCCTCTAACTCTACCCTTACTGGTGAGCACTGCATCGAAAACTTTCAAACCAGGAGTATTCATATTCATCCGGACCACATAACCTAGACAGCGTGGACGCTGTCTTTTGATTCGATGAACTACATCGAAACTTCATCATGGCAGTGGAAGTAAGACCGATTTCGGCTCGATAAAAACCGCCGAACATGAATGTTGTAGGAACTGAATGGGTGATGACGACTAGGAATCCTCTCAGTACGTTATTCTTGACTGCCCTAATTTTTGTGAGTAAAGATCAAACTCTTCGTCTCTAATATCTCTCGGAGTGCGCCGTCTTCAGGATTTTGTGATTTGCACGTAGCGTTTTTTAGATTTAAATGCAAATTGTAAGCTGTTCAGGTATTAAATTGAAAATAAGTATTCCGCGATAATGTTCTACAATATATTTCGACAAGAAGAAAAATTCACCATTAATTTGAGCGAAAGGGAAAACGAAAGAGAATTAACCTCGAACGAAAAACAGTGCTTCAGCATGCAGTTACTTCTGTGGATTACCTAATCAGAGGTTAGTAGCAATGTAAGCTGTTCGAGAGAGACAGAGAAAGAGAGCGGAATAGGGAGAGAAAGATAGTTCAGTAGCTTTTCAATTTACTTGAGATTCAACATGCTAAATGACATACTTGGAAGAAGCCTCGATATCCAAATAAATTTATACAAATTGAACCAACAGTCAAGTCATCCTAAAAAGAGGAAACATGACGATTCATTGTATACAAATTTGCAATAGATCTTTAAGGAAGGTGAATAGCACAGCTGTGGAACAAAATATAAGATTTACCGCAGAACAGAAACTGTCAATGCAGGGCGTAAATATTGAAACAAACAGCACTAGTGGTCACAACACAAAGGACTCACAATGGTCACCACAAACCACATTGTGTTGAGTAGTCTTGGTCAATACGCCACACGACTTCAACCGCAAAAATTTAAATTAACACAATGAACGCAAAACTTAGCACAACCACAACCAGTGTGTGGTGGTGAATGTGGTTTATACTCTAACTAAGTGACTAATTTAAACCACACTAACGCAAATCAGGCTGAACTGAATGGACCACAGAGCGCACACTACGAGGAGCAGCAAGACGCTTTGTCTATAAACTCACATGACGTGGCTTTTTTCAGTTTTCTTTTCTTTTTTTTGTGGTGGTGATTGGCCATATTTGACTTAGTTAGTGTCCTTAGCAAATCAACCGCAAAATTGTTGATTCCACGTTGGCTCAAAGCGCAACAAACAGCTGTAGGATAACACAACGCTGAGTTGTTGCCTAAGAAGGCGTGCAAATTTTTGCTATTTTACTTGGCTTGTGTGTCAAAATTCTACACAGTTATGTTGGCTAAACATATGGCCGAACTGCATCTTCTCGCTGTTCTCACTGAGCCCACTACAATTACATAGTGGATCTCTGTCTCGCACTGCGCCTGGCTGGCTCATCAGTCAAAAGTCAGTGTCGGTAGCTGCTTGAGCCCAGGCAGTCCTGCTCCACTTGTTTAGCGCCACAGGAGTCACAGTGTACAAGCGCAGCGAGAGTGCAGATAACAGCAAGGATAATAACACCGATAAAGCCGGGATAAGGCAGTGTAACTAAATACGCTAACAAATTAAATGAAACCGAGTCATGTGCATACCATTCTTACGGTGTTGTTTTGCAATTGTTGGCCCAACAATGATTGGTTTCGGTTAAAGTCAAAGGCATTTAGTACTTGGCATGCAGTGAGCGCATCCTGTAAGTGACCAAAGGACTACAGATATATGATTTTTTTACCCAAGTATGTGAGGGCAAGATGTCTATGTGTACATATATGTGCTAAATGGAGTCAATGTCGTTCGGCTTAGTTCAATTGATTTTTCACTTGACGTTGCATGCGTGTGGCCTGGTCAGTGCAACACTTGCTGCTTACATTTGTTATTGTCCTCCTTGGCAGTCGGCAGGCGAGTTGAGTCAAATGCGGTCATTTTGCTGTCAAAACATGACGATTTATGCGTTGTTAGACCAAAAATAAGGATAATAATAGTTATGCCGACGCACTTATATTTTTTATACTGTCTGAAGTTTTTCTCCTTTCTTGTTTTATTTATTTTATTGCATTTAGGAGAGGGGTTGCTCCATTCTTCATGTCGAAGGTAATCAGAATGGTGGGTAAACTTGTATTAGAGCGGCACCTGTAGCGGATACAATATACAAGATAGCATAGAAAAGTTAGGAACTCGCCGCCCATGTTTCAATTTCATTATCAGAGGATGCTCAAAGTCTAAATATTAGAAGTAAGAACTGTTGAGGGAGATCATCACATGAATCACTGTATAATTTATTCATCAAGTTGGCAACCACAGCAACTAGCATTGAACTAAATTTTAATGCGTAGGCTCCAAAGGACCTAGTCACCACATTTTTGCCTTGGAAGTTTACAGATGTATTCGTTTCCCTGACCGAATTGATATGTACTTTGCACTTGTGTTGTTGCAGCATTTTTTTCTGAACTATTCTTCTAAATTGCGGCCGAAATAGTCGAGTCGTTAGCATTGCGTACTGACATTCGGAAGGCTCGGGTTCATATCCCAGTGCCAGCAACACCCAAAAGTTATGGAAAATTAATTTAAATAAAAAATTAAGTTAAATTTTCTAATTGTGGTCGCCCCTCGGCAGGGAATGTCCACCTCTCCGAGTGTATTTCGGACATGAAAAGGCTCCTCGTAAAAAAACCATCAGCCGTTCGGAGGCGGCTTAGTATAAACTGTAGGTCCGTCCATTTGTTGGAAGAACATCAAGACGCAAAACCACAAATTGGAGGAGAAGCTCGGCCGAAAATCGCTTCAGCGGTTACAAAATGCCAATTATATATATATATATTCTTCTAAATTGCAAATGAAGTTCACTCGAATGTCTCCATGGATGGCGATCTAAATAATGAAGTTGACAAGTAATCCTGAGGGTATTCTTCATTCCTCTCTTCTTTTCGCAGTCTGGCGCCAGTTGAAAATACCAAGTTAAACCAGGTCGCCGAGGAAGATCAGGTGGAGAATCTTTCCAACGGAGTCGAGGTCTTCCTCTTGCTCTGCCAGCGCAGCCGCTGTATAGCTCGTACAGCTCATCGATCCATCGTCTGCGGTATTCGCCGTTGTCAATGCGCAAAGGACCATATATCGTTCGCAAAACTTTTCTCTCGAAGACTCCTAGAGCCCACTCAACAGATATTGAAAATTAATTCAATTAATGTCTGACATTCTCATAATTCATCGGCAGTTAGGAGACGACGCAGAATGAATTGTAAATTGTAGGTCCCTCCATTTGTTGGAAAACTTCGAGACGCTTACCAGAAATTGGAGAAAGAGCTCGGCTGATGAATTATGAGAAGCTTTTGTGGCATGTCAGACATTCCCTGCTGAGGAGCGACTGAAGTTAGAAAAATTAATTTTCCATAATTTTCCTCTTCACTGTCGTAGACATTGCCTACGCGGTTATAGCCGAGTTAACAAAGTTGCGCCTTTCGTTTCTTCTTTTCGTTGTTTGGCGCCAAGTATACTCGTAGGTACCAAGTACAGCCAAGTCCTTCCCTACCTGATCTTTCCGACGGAGTGTTTCTTGATTCGCTGAACTATGTCAATGTGGTCGTATGTCTCGTACAGCTCATCGTTCCATCGCTGCGATATTTGCCGTTCCATCTCGTAGAAGACCGTAAATCATCGGATGGCAACATTGTCCACGTTTCTGCGCCATATAGTAGGACCGGTATGATGAGCGACTTATAGGGTTTGGTTTTCGTTCGCCGAGAGAGGACTTTACTTTTCAATTGCTTACTCAGTCCAAAGTAACACCTGTTGGCAAGAGTGATTCTGCTTTGGATTTCAAGGCTGACATTGATGTTGGTGGTAATAACGGTTGCAAGATAGCCGAAGTTATCTACGTTTTCATAACCATGACTGCCGACAGTGACGTGGGAGCCGAGTCGGGGATGCAATGCCTGTTTGTGTGATATTTCGTCTTGTACTCATTCACTACCCAATCACTAGACCCAATCGCTTCGCTTCTTTATGGAGCCCGGAGAAAGCGGTTTTTACGGCCTCAACCATTAGATCACCTCTCGGGGTTCCACAAGAGTTTGCTCCGATCTTGAAACCTTCTGTAAGATGCCGTATGTTTTCACAGAATTTTCGAGCCCTGCCCTTGTCAGCCAGCTTCTTAAGCTATTCATACTCACGCCTTTCGGCCTCTATCTTTTTTTGTCGGAAAATTCATCGTGCTTCCTTCTTCATCTCTTGGTATTTATGCCACCCCGCACGCTTAATATATTATCAATTAGTTAATTTTCTTCACAAAATTTTCATAATGAACGTCTTTTTATCGCTTTCTGAGGTATAAAAATGTTAATCACTTCAAACTCGTTCTCTGTGAATTATGAACCATCTTAGGTAAGAGCTTCGATATTCGGGCAGCCTAAGCTCCAACCAAACCCCTATCTAGCAATATTATGTGGTGTCCTGTTCATTTATGAAGGATTAAGAGACTTTAATATATGAAAAATATTCCAAATGGCGTATAAATAATAAAAAAAAACAACCACAACATTCACAGAAATAATAAAAAACTCACACAGAGCACCATTTAAAAAGACATAATTTACAAAACCAACAACCAACTGCACCTTAACCCTTTAATCTCTTGGCCACGCCACTGAGGCGCATGCGTAAAACTACCCGGCGTTTATCGATAGCCTCACGCAACGATCGCCATAAACCATTCGACCTTCATCACCGCGATCGAGTGACAATTTTCACTGTGTCAACAGAATTCACGACGAAAAAAAGAAAACACAAATCTCGCTGCCACACAAAAAACGACGATGAAAAGCAAGGTAAAACAGGGAAAAAATTCAATGAGATAAAACACAGCAAAAAACAATACAATAAATTTCACTATTTACCAGACACACAACAGTGAGCTTGCAGTCGGACTACGACACTTTCCTTTGGTGCTGCTCAAATCCTTCACCGTCCGACCACTGCCACTGTATCTCCGATGCTATCGTTGCCGCGCTGAGCATTGAATTACCCCAAAATGAAATGAACATCGGGTTTGTCGCCAGCTCCAATGCTAAAAGCAACCACATAACATAATCACCATCACCGCCACCGCCACCAGCGGCTCGCGTGCCCGCATGCCCGCGTGTATGTACGTGGAGCCCGCACATCAAATCAACTCCGCGACGAAACCAGCGACGATTTGGTCGCTCAGCAGTTGCATTTATCGGAATCAGAACCTTTTAAATGCTCATTTAGGGAGATTTACAATGTACGCGCACCACTTACATGCTATAACAAAAGCAAACAACTACAGAGATTGGTTGCTGGTGGATGCATGCGTGTCTACTTGTCGTCAGGATTTTAAGCGTCCGATAAGACAGCTCCCGCTTCGGCGGCTATGGCTGCGGCTGCTGTTGCTGTGGCTGTTGCATTTGCTTCTGCTGTGGCTGTTGTCGCTGCTGGTTGGTAGGTAAATATCTACTTTGTGGCATTAACTTCCAAATCGAAATGGTGGCACATGAAATTGGTGATTGTGTTTACATTTGTCCACTGTAAGCTGCTGGCAGCAAATTAAAAGGGTTACATTTTTTTCTCCTTGGTTTGTTTGCTGATGCCATCGATCGGTTGTTACGAAAGAAAAATGGCTTGGTAAACATGGTGACAGTGTAATGGTGATAAATGCGAAGGGTGAGTGTAATGTGAGCAGTTGTAATGTGAGATAACATTTGTGGCATTTCGAGGAAGCTGCCCGCTGTGGGGCACAGATACATTCGATTGACGATGTTGAAACGTAGACGAAAGCGCTGGATTCAATAAAGGGTTTTTAAAACTCTTAATGCAAAAGAATTATGGTAGGCTGGTCTTAGCGAGGTAAATGGAACGAAATCGGGTATGAAGTCTCATACGAGAAATTTTTGGAGGAATCACTTTGTTTTCAGACTAAGTATCTGAACCAGGAGGTAAGTGTTGAATCTCTCTTAATTAGGAGGTTAAATAAGACTGAAGACATCTCTTGGTACTGTTAAATTTAAAAGCTTCAAAATATATCAACTAATTTCACTCTCAAAATGATGATATTGACAGGGAAAGGGCAAAATACCAGGAGAAGCGACAGAAGCAAAACTGTTGCATCTGGGGCTCACAAAACCCAAGGTTTATTGTTGAAACGACTGTCCGTCCTCAATGTGTAAATGTTTGGTGCGATTTATGGTGCGGCACCAAACCCTACTTTTTCGAAAATGGTTTGCTCTTTCAAGAGATGATTAACGATTTTGTATGGCTGAAATTGGATAGAATTGATCTGGACAAACTTTACTTTCAACAAGGCGGCGCTACGTGCTACATAAGCAACGAAACCATCGATATTTCAATTAAAACTTTTCCAGACCGTGCTATCTTTCGAAAGGGTGATTGCATTTGTCCGCCGAGGTCTTGCGATTCAACACCTAAAGACTTCATCGTTTAGGGCCACGTGAAAGATAAGGTCTACGCCAATAGGTTAACGTCGGTTCAAGACCACAAAGATGGAATTCGTGAAGTTATTGAGAGCATACAGTAGCCACTTTGCGATTTGCTCATAGAAAATTTCATAAAAAGGATACGGTTCTGTGAGCGTAGCCGTGGCGGCCGTTTGGCCGACATTGTTTTTCATTAGGAATGACATATCTCTCTTTATATTTAAATAAATATCCTAAATGACAGCTCTTATTGGAAAACTCTTTAGTTGGCAACTTTTCTTAAAAATTTTATTACTGAACACTTGAAATCACGCCACAATGCTTCTCAAAAGGGATCATATATTGTCTACTACACCAAAAATTCTTTACACTAAAATCAATATATATATCGGGTGGAATCAAACAATAGCTAATCGGCTAATATTTATATTCAATCCACAGATCAGTCGAAAATAGAACTTCTGTTATATGGAAGGTACATTTTCTAAGGTAAATTTTATGATAACGTTCAACATATATATTTAGACTTCCAAATGTTTTTCACCACTTTCAAAGTTACCCCCTTGGATGCAATGCACATATTCCAATGAATTTCCGGAATCTCGAAACATTTTATTTATGTATCCATCGACCGGAATGCCCGTCAATTTCTGCCACAACTATTGTTGAATCTCCTCAATCGACTTAAAGTGCTTTCGCCGGAGAGATCTTTTCAGCCTGTTGAATAGCCAGAAGTCGCACGTAACGGGATTAGGCTAATATTGCGTTGTCGAACAATGTGAACAGGTGTAGGGGTGAGACGATACATTATTGTGATGAAAAATAAGAAGTTGAATTTCCGTAAGCCCGGTGTCTTTTTGCGAATGGCTTCACGCGAACGACACACAACACTCCAATAATTTTTCTTAATGACAGTTCGACCAAGCGGAAGAAATTCATAATGCACCTGACGTCGGTAACCAAGCCACCTCATGCCTTAGATATTCTCTTGATGGAAACGAAAAAGGTAACAGAGGCATAGTTATTGTTCGATTGCGCCTATATTCAATTCGTATATAAATAAAAACCTGAAAATTATATGTACACAATTTTATTAAATTTTGTTAAGTGGTTTCTATAATATATTTACTTTTTGATCCAAAAGTGGGTGAAGTTAAGCCTATCCCAAAATTTTCAACCTCCCAATTATTTAGTTTCTAATCATCCTATTTTTCAAAATTACCGTGCCGTGATACAACTTGGTCCGATTTCAAGACCAAGGAACTTTTGAATCATGTTGCATCGAAGTATCTCAGTTCCTATTTGAATAATCGTGTACACAGACGGACGGATGGACACACATCGTTTAATCGGTTCGTTTCGCCATTCCATGAAATTTGATATATGTACATACGTGCATATCTAACTCGATTATCTTGTAGCATTACCTACAACCGTAGTTGAACAAACGTAATATACTTTGTGTACGAGGTTATTTTATGCAGAAGTCGTGAACTGTTCTTCTACAAATCCAGTCCTTTTATTTCGTATTGCTTGGTACAAACGACGTAGAACTTGCCGTAGAGCTGGTGGCAGGAACTAGTTTTGCACTATGCAGTTCAAGTCGATGCTTCATCTACCTTCACATTTGACCACACTTATCTAGTGTTTTTCGGTCTTGGTGAGCCCGAGTGTCTCCAATGCGATTATTGAGCCATAGCCATAGCTAAAATTTCGTAACCTGTTGTGATATGTTTCAGCAATTCTGCATCGTCGTTGACTTCAGTGCTTTGGATCTCCGTCTGTGTGTGCTGTAAGACAAATTGTCTTCTCCTTCATTTTTTTTAACTTTGGCTAATGATCTACTTCAAAATGCCCAATAAGTAGTGGGACCAGGAAATACAAGCCGCCTCCTTTTGAGCCACGTCTACTAAAGGGCGTGGAGATTGCGCTTTCTACCGAAGTCAAATATCTCAACTGCAGCCGGAACACGGCAGAGAGGTCGAGGCAGGCTATAACCGCACTTTTCGTTTGTAAAACGGCAATAGGAAAAATATGAGGTCTTAACCCGAATATTGTGTACTGGATTTATACAACGGTAGTTAGACCTTTCCTATTATACGGTGTCACTGTTTGGTGGTCTGCACTCTATAAAATTACTTTCAGCAGAAAACGAGAGAGAGAGTTCAACGATCGGCAGCTATCCTCGCAAGAGGAGCACTGCCATCGACTCCCTCAAAGCACTGCTAACTCTCCTCAACCTCCTTCCTTTGGATGTGATCAGATTGAAAGCAACTTAACCTTCGAGGAATTGCAGTATAGTGTACGATAAAGTAAAGTGTCGAAGGAGCTGCATTGCACCATATAGTATGTGCTTCAATAATTTCTTTTCAACAAGAATCACAAACAGGAACGAATGGAAAATCCCAAACTTCTTAGATCAGGTAGCCATCTTTACAGTGGGCTGTTGAATCATCCGACTATCAAACCATTGCAGCGTCTTCCAATCATAACCCTATGCATCAAACTGCTTCAATCTACGGTAGCAAGACAAATATATTCCGATAGTCAACGCAACTTGATACGGTGACATCCCAGGCAATTGCTTGGCTAATGTATTTTTGTCCATGGCAGGGTGTTAGGAAGAATATATTGAACTTCACCTCTACCGCTGTCCAGCCTTGACATCTGCACGACCCAAGTTCAACTTCTTTGACTATATCGCTGGGCTAGCTTTAACAAAAATTGGTAATCTCGATGGTTTCATAAGACACCCAAAATGGGACGAACATTTGGGAAAATGAAGACAGGAGCCAAAGCAATACACCCCACAAATTGGAGCAAGAAATTATCTTGAAATCACTTCACAGTCCTCAACGGTCCATTTTTGTGATTTTAGGTTTCGAGTCCTGGAACGACCAACATCCAAAAGGTATAGAAAATTAATTTAAATAAAAAATTAAGCTGATTTTTCTAATGTCAACCTCTCCGAGTGCATTTCCGACATGAAAGCTCCTCATAAAAAACTATCAGCCGTTCGGAGGCGGCTTAGTAGGTCCTTCCATATGTTGGATAAACATCAGCTGCCCCAAATTTAGTGGAGTCAGTAATTTCACTCAATTTGGAGAAAAAATCGTTTTCCTGAAAATATTCTCGGGCTTGTATCACACTCGGCTAAGGCGGTAATCACACAAATATTGAGAGATTGCTTAGAACCCTTTGACCTTGTTGATCGAAATTTTTTTTATATAATTCTCGGTAAAATGTTTTAAAAAATTACTCCACCATTCATTTAGAAGAGCAGTAGAATTACACTTCTGTATGACGAAACTAAGAGGTTGCATTTATTGTTGTGTCTTGTGTTGAAACCTAACCTGCTTGTCCTTGTCCAAACTTACGGTACTTTTCAATGCAACCAGAAATTATGCATTTAAGGTGAGTACTATATTAAAAATTTTAGTTTTCTGTTTTAATCATAAATTTTCAGCATTTTTTTTTTATTCATTGAGTCAAGCAATCTCTTCAATTACTCAATTCTTCATTCGTTCATTTCCAGTGCCAAACTTTCAGGCAATTAATCAGCGCCCATTCATTGGTTCAAATGCAATGGGGAACCCTTTGGAAGAGAGAAAAATGGTTGAAGTGCTTGCTTTTCATGCAACATTTCAGGCCGTAACCAGTGTGGCACAGAATTTTGACAGCTGCGGCGTGAATTATGGCACCGTGGCGCACAAAAACAATTAAGACAGCAACAACAATGACCAATAAGTTACACAGATCCAAAAACACAGCGCAGCAATAAATAAATGTAAGACATTTTTTGGCGATTTTTGTTTTTTTTTTTTTTTGAATATCCAGTTTTTCAAAATAATTTTTACTCTTTTTTTCCTTAAGTTAAATATGCAATCATAACGTCCTGCATGAGTGAGCTCCACGCTGCACCGCTGGCTATTCACAATCACGTTTACACCAACAAATTCATAAAGAATCCATACTTACGGACTAAGTTAGCGTTTGTTGTTGTTGTTCGCAAAACAATCTTCAGTGCTTCGTCATGAACAGTCATTTATTACGCGCCCAAGCAGGACGACTCCGTGCGAAGAGACACTCTGGCACGCCAATTGGCCTGACCGTGGAGGCAGTTCGGTCGACGACGGCGGCGGCGACGGCATCGACGGAGCATACACAAACTCATTATATTAATGCAAACTGCAAATTGAAAAGTTTGGCAAGTGCGAGCTTCAACTAAGAGTATAAAGAAGTGGCTTTGCCGATGCCATCGCCGTCTTGCGGAGTTGTTGTTTTTTTGTTGATTGTTGCACTGCGTGTCGCCATGGGCTGCAATAAAACACGTACCGATTGTTAATTTTCCCTCAAAATCTCAATGTGAAGTTGCTCGAATGCCGCAAGAATACACTACAACACCAAAGTCCCGCCAACGCCGCACACTCCATCCCTCACATGTCCAACTCACTGCCAACTTAACTAAAATCTCGATTGCGCCTGCGCACCAGGCAATTGTTCGCATGATAAATGGCATTGTGGCGCGCAACATTTGGCATTTCACGGCAGGTATTGTTTGCTGGCCGCCTAGCCAACAGTCATCATCGTCCATCACTTCACCTGGTGTTGATGGTGGTGGTGGTGGTGGTGGTGGTGTTGCTGCCTTGCTGTCCATTGGTCGCTTCGCCGCCCATTAGTTGTGAGGTGAGAATTTGCAAATTGCGGAAAAGTGTTGCGAGTTCAAATATTACATCAATATTTATGTGCATATGCACTTTAACGTCGATATGTACGAGTATGTCTGCTCGCTCTGCCTGTTCGTATAAAGTCATTTTCCAATTGCATGAAGCGAAAATTAATGATTCACCTCGTGAACGTATTGAAAGCTTTCTCATGTTTGGAAATCAATGGATTATCAATTTTAAAAATGATGAGGTTCAAATGAATAATTTGTTAGAATTCGAGAATGAAATTCAATAGTAATTTAGAAAGTGTGAAGCAGTGACCATTAGATATGTACATAGACTTTGTTCATAAGAGGGGATTAACAAAAGTTCGGTAAGTTGACCAGAAAATAAAACAAAAAAAAATTATTTTTATATTTATTAGTAATCTTTGTCCTTTTTTATCTTCTCTGCATAATCGCTATTGATTTCAATGCATTTCTTAAGCCTATAGATTCACTTCTGAAAACAGTCTTCAAAATCTTGCTTTTTAAGCTTATCAAGTTCAGCATTAACCGCATTAATTATCCCCTCGTTGCTATTACAGACCTTTAATTTTAAATTTTGTTTTATTTTGGGAAATAACCAGAAATCACCAGGTGATATATCCGGGGAATGTGGGGCTGGACGTATTTCTTCGATCCCAGAGATCGTAATAAAATTATAACGAGTAAGTGTGAGATGGAGCGTTTAAAAACTTTTGGTAAGCACATCTTGCAGTTACCGTCTGACTCTTTTCCAGTGGAATAGAAGCTACGATTTTAGATCAGGTGAAGTAAACTGACATCATTACTTTTGCTGCTGATTTTTGTTAGATTTTACGGGTGAATTTGCTCCAATTGGGCTCCATACTACGGACTGCTGTTTGGTTTCTGGATTGTACTTATAGAACCAAGATTGGTCACCAGTAATGACTTTACTAAAGTTGCTAGACTGACTATTTTCGAATTTGTTTAGAATTTTTTTAGCAAAATGCACTCAAGCCTCTTGTTGGGCCTCATTTTAAATTCGTGGTACCCATCGAGCAGATTTCTACGTGTATCCCAGATGATTACTTAATACTCGCGATACAGCTATGGCATTCAAGCCCAACTTATTAGCAATCATTTCTTGTATCAATCGTGGGCCTTCGTCAATTTTGGAATTTACCAGAAGCTACAGTGACGTCATCAGTGGAAGATTTTGGTCTACGGTGCAATCGTTCCATATGCAATTTGGCATTCACTGACTATTTGTCCTATCCTCAGCTATCTTGCATTTTCTCGTCTTCATTTCAACCGATCATTCTAAAATTTGAAAGGAACACTAATAAAGTAATTGCAAAAGATTTAGTATTTTTAGATTTAACAAAAACAAATTGAAAGTCACTAACTGACCGAACTTTTGGTAATTCCTCGTATACGAATTTTTACCGCGAAAAAAGTTTGTCTTCTTCAAGAGGGACGAACTAATTAATATTTTGTCACGATAGCGTCTTTTGAAGTTATAGGGTAAAAGACAATATTTCCAGGTTTTTTCCACGAAAACGACCCTATGGAAAATGCACAAAAATATTGCAAAATTTATATATTTTTTTTAGCTCAAAAATGATTAGGGATCTTCCAAGGTGAATATATCAAATAACCAGACTCAAAACCATGTATTTTTAGTAAAGCTTAAGAGCGTAAGTACCTATCGGGAGCCTACAAAGGGACTAAATCTATGACACCCAAAACTGAAGTGACTCTTCAAGGTAGACTTTTTATATTCTCCCTCAAGGCAGTGATTACTTCTCCCCTCAAGTACTTCGAATCTACTCAATCACTCCTGAAGAAAATGACATAAGCTGTTTATCTAGTGTTAAAGAACCCAGTAAACTGCACCTGAAGAATTCTCGCTAGTTAAGGCATTAAGCCGTGCACAAACTCAGCTTGTATAAACCTGATTACATCAATAGAAATTTACTCAGCCCAACATTAAGTGCTTGTGTTGTGCTCACTGGGATCCGTCCGAATAACACGCCTGTCGTTAATTTTTTGGCTGTTCGGTGCCGATCGAAGACACCAAGTGAAGCCAGGAGATAATCAGCAACGAGGCCAGCCTTAATTTTTTAAGGACAACGGCTCCTCCCAATTAAAAGATCTGACATTCGAGGTTCGTACCTTAACTTAAATGGGTGTTCTTAAAACGTTAGCAGTGGTCGTTATAAGAGAAAGGTCTCTCGTTCGAGGCATTGTTGACTTATTCTTTGAAGCTGGTATCTTCATATCGTAACCCATGCCCAGTTCACAACTTTGTAAGTGCAAGTGAGTAAGTGTAAATTTAAGACAAAACCCTTAAACCGAATATGTGGCGCCATATGTACTCCCTCTCTTTTTGCATGGCCCAAAGTTTTTCATGATTAGGTTACCATATCTCGTAAAAGGATCGTCAAGGATTTCAGGGTGTGTGATGGCTTTCATAGCTAAATGAAAATTTATTGAGGAAACTATATCCTGGAATATCTTATATCTGCTAGAAACTATAATTTTCATTTTCCCAAAAGCGCAGCGCTCAATAACCTTTACCTCACCTTTTCCCTAACCTATATCAATTCGCTTTAAATTTTCCTAATCAAATGTCAAATGAAATAAAATTGGGAAAGTCCTTTGAAAAATTACTTAACAATCACAGTTTATCGCTTTATGTGCAACCACAAAAAGCACTACTAATACGTACTACTTATTGTACATAGTATCTCACAACCCTAGATACAGTCATACATACGCACATGTACATATATATATGTACATCTCATGCCATTCATCATTATGTTCACTGTTGTGACATTAAAACGAGAAAACCGACGATGCGCATGGCTACATTGTCACATGAACAACACAAATAGGTGACAGGCACTAACAACAACAACAACAACATGGTCTAAGTTAAAAAAATAATAAATAAATAATAAAAAAATAGTAGACAATTACACTTGTTGCAACGTAATCAAAAGATCACTTGCTGTGACGGTCACTACACGACGGCACACGGCGGTGCAAGGCAGAGGACTCAGCTCAGCAACAAAACAAAAAAAAACCTAGACCACCCAAAGTCGGTTGACGCAAGTCGATGCATCGGTGCATCGGTGCGTCGGCGCATTGTTGCTGAGCGTTTGAACTGTTGTAATCACCCACAATCTGTTGGTGTAATGTCGGTCAGTTAACAACAACATAAAAAGTCAATAAAAATCCTTTTGACAATTTTTCTTTTCTTCTCTTCTCTTGTGGTTGTTTGTGTAATGGGTTTTAATGACTGGCAGCAGCGGCAGCAGCAGTTTTGCTATCAACGCTGCGGCCACACTTATTCCTGTGCGTGTGTGTGCGGGTACATGCATGTGTTGCAGCTTCCTTTTGTGCTGCCATATCATTTATCAGCATTGGGTTTGTGTTCCATTTCGCTTATTGTTTTTGTTGTTGTTCTTGTTACAAATTATTTGAAAAATGCCGACGCAATTGTTGTGACAGTAAGAAGCACAATACAAAATTAGGTACAAACAAAAAAAAAATACTGAAGGTAAAAAAGTAACAACAACAAATTTGTAAGAAAAAGTGGAAGAGGAAGAAGTAGAAAAAATCGGCCGGTGTTCAAAAAGGATAAACGAGAATATCTGTGTATTTGTAAGAAAATAAAAGATACTTCGTCTAAAACAACAACAACAGCAACAACAACAATAAGAATAACAACAACAAAAACATCAACAACAACAAAACATCAACGATAATGAATGCAACAACAAAAACAAAAACAACAACAACAGAAGCAATGATAGTAAATGCAACAACAAAAACAACAGCGATATCAAATACAACCAAAACAAAAATAACAACGATAGTGAATACTCCAACAACAACAACAACAACAACAACAACAACAACAACCAAAACAGCAACAATAACAACAAAACTACCATACGTACAACAGAAAAATGACATCAGCTCCGAAATTGCAACAACAAATACAACATCAATGGCTCTGCAGAGAAGCAAAAAATAAGAAGCGAGCTGAGTTAAAAAAGAAGCAACAAGTAAAAATAAAGCTAAACTGACAAGATCAAAATTAATGGGCACCCAAAGCAAGCAAACAATCGAGCGACGGTCCAACAAACGAACCAACGGCTTACATACACAACTAACACAACTAATAAGACACACCAACCAATACACCGAGCGACCAGCGAACCAACCAACTGAAGGCAAAGTGCCACAGATTTCAAAGGAGACTAAAAGAGTGTAATGTCGACTAAGGAACAACAGCTTCGAACGACACGCACGCAGCCTGGCTGGTTCAACCAATCGTCCACCCGTTCATCCGTCCGTCCGTCCGTCCGTCTGTCCTTCCAATCGATACACACACAATTCTACAGTCCTGTTCTGTGTATTCATACACTGTAGCGGCAGCTTGCTGTGGCATCAAATGGTTGCAACCATTTATCCTTCGTTCGTATTATGACTGCACATGTTTTGATTGTTTTGATGCCTTTGTTGGCTAAATGCTGTCCAAATGTTTTGGTAGATTATGTTGCAACAACACAAATAGCAACAGCTAAAAATAATAATAGAAAAAAATGAAAAAAAAATTTAGAATAAAATGAAATAAAATAATTGTGTTGAAATAGAAAAGTAGAGAAGTAAAAACCGTAAATAAAAAAATCAGAGAAAAGCAACAAAAAACATAGCGAAAAAAGGTGCAATCGCTACAAACAGGTCTAACAATACGAACGCGCTACGATAAAGCATTTGTTGCATGTTGCATTACCACGAGTATAATGTAGATATATGTACGTATATTATCTAGTCGGCGGCTAAGTGAATTGGATCAAAGCAGCAGTGGGATACCAAATAATTGTACAATAATAATAGCATTTCTGTAACTAAATACGCAGAGTCATCATGATCTCTTATGCGCAGTTGCCATACATTTTTGTATCTCTTTTTTCACTGGCTGTTATTGTTGTTTTCGACTGCAACTTTTCTTTTTCATATAAATAAATTTTTTTAGGTCTTTTATTTAAATATTTTCACTTTTTATTATTTATTTTTTGTATTTCCTTTTGTTTTGTGTGTAAAATATTTTTTATTTTGGTTGATGAAAAATGAGTCCTGGGAGCTCAATTTTAGCTACAATAAGAGTTCTATATTCGTTTTTTAATTTTTATTTTTATTTTTATTATTATTATTTTTTGAACAGTCTGGAAAAATTTAAAAATAATAATTTTTATTACGTTTCTTCTATTTTAAATTTTGCTTGCATGGAAATCTAAGATGGTTGTCTAAGCGGGTGGGGGAAAATGTTTAGGAGAACGTAAGTTGATAATATAAGGAGATGGGATTTTAAAAAATACTCTTGAATTTATTTATCGAGCCATTTGGCTCTTCAAAATTTGTAATGTCGGTTAAGTTAGAGCGTCTTACGAAGCACGCTGGACCATAAGAAGGTCAATTCCATTGCAAACAATAGGCTCTTCCGAACTTCATAAAAATCAAAGGACTTAAATATAAATTCGATTCTTTCGAATAGACTGGTCCAGCCACACTCCTCGGAATATCATTTTTCATCCAGAGCATATTCCATGCGTAGAACGCACCCTCCAAGTTTCAGGTCTCTTTGATCAGCGCGTCTGGCTGTGGGTTGATTCGTCAATCATTCAGGACTAAGCTGAATCGGGATAATTTTCTATCCATTCCTACCTTTCTGGTTAAAATTTTTTGGCAATCATTGATTGGACCAAATTCCAGCCAGAGCCTTTATAACAAATTAAGGAGGAAGGATTTTTTTGAGGTGCTTTTTATTTCTTGTCAAAAATGCACTCGAAAGGATTGACATTCTCTGATGAGGGACGACTACAATAGGATAAAATAACTTTTTTTTTTTTATTTAAATAAATTTTCTATAATTTTGGATGTTGGTTGGACCAGGACCCGATCCCTGGCCTTCCGAATTATAGTACAGTAACTAATGCTAACCACTCGTCTATTGCGGCAATAGTGCATAATATTTAACAGCCCCAGTGAGAGATCGAATATGGATGTTTCTTCTCCTCGAGCTAAGCGCATTTCCAAGCTGAAGGTAATTACTCGGTCGTCCACAGATTAGTATACGAACCATCACAAATTAAAAAATAAGAGTTGTCTAAGTGTGACCTGCTCCAAGCACAATTGCCCCAATCTAGACTTCTTCTTTAATCCTCTCATACTTTATGGTTAACATGACAGCCCACAGCCTAAACCACTGATCGTGAGATCTGAAACGTTAAGGATGTGTTCTGTACATAACGTAGGCTTAAGATAAGAAAGATTTACCGGGAAGTGGACCTGGTACCGATTTATTCGAATAAATCAAACAAACCACACCGAACCTTTGTTTTTTCTAGATGAAATGACAGCTCTTGAATCTCTTCAGATTGCTCTTCGTCCCAAATGCGGCAATTTTGCTTGCTTAAATACTTTTGGCTCGAAAAGGATGGATTTTCTTGGAACTTTTGAAGAGCACATAGAGCGAAGCGATGTCGCTTGGGAAGGTTGTGCGGCTTAAGTTCCTCCTCAAGCTGTATTTTGTACGCCTTCAATCTAAGATCTCGACGTAAAATTCGCCAAGACGTTCCATACGTCAGTCTCAGTTGCTGGGAACGGCATAGGTCCCTATATTTTCTTCACTGCGTGCTGGACGTTGTATATTCGGTCGAATATTATCCAATAATGAATACTTGGTCTCAAGATGGGTGATGGTGTTGCGAATAGTACACTCAGTAGGCCGATTATGTTGACAATCGGTTGCCATCCATTGTAGGGCTAAAATCTTTCATCATGTTGATATACTAATTTTCTTGATATTTACAATAACTTCCATTCACCACATTAAGGTGTCTTGGCAGGAGGCTTAATTAAGTGTATACGTAAAAAATGCATTCATAAATATATAAATATAAAACTAACATTTGGTCGGTAACGTTGAATGAACATTTATATTTTTTCAAACAGAAGAATCTTAAGTAAAAAAGAACAATAAACACAATTATTTCAAAAAAAAAATGCACCAAATTTCGAGTAAAGCGAACCATATATCAGATTTTTTCGAATGAGACACACCCTGGTCCACTTCCCGAAAAATTTGTTTCATATAAAGCTTCCGGAACTTTACACGATAGAATAAAGTGTCTTCATTATAGAACAATATTTCAAAAATATTAAAAGCTTGACGGCCGCAGATAAAAAATGTCATACAAATTATGTTTTAATGTTTAATGTTTAAACTTTTTCAACTGCGGAGAGATTGATTGAAAAATTCCGGGAGACGCCAAACACACCGGTCGTCCAGTCGCAATATCGAAGCTGTGCGTTGAAGTGTCGGTGACAATCCAGAAACATCAATTCGGCGTCCTAAACAAGATTTTCTAGAAATTCTCTACAGCGCATACTAAACTAAAGATATGTGTATCCATGATTACAAAATTCAATTAACACAACAACTCAAGCCTAATGAGCCCGCACAGCGAAAAGAGTTTGTTGAATGGATTACTGAGCATCAACCAAAGGATGCTGATTTTTCGAGTAAAATCATTCCAAGCGTTGAAGCACATTTTCGCTTTGATAGAGTTGTTACAACGATGTGTCGCTGTTTAGTATGGATTTACACCGTTAGACATTTTTTGTTTGAAAATAGGCTGGTAAAGTAATGACTCTTATTGGTGCTCCATATCGCGACATGATATACCAGTTCTTTTTGACGAAATTGGCTGATATTTATGTGGTCAATATGTAGTTCCAACAAGACGATGCCACATGTCAGACAGCGCGCGAAACACTTCAATTACTCCATGAGACATTTCCACGTTATGTATTCTCTCGTTTTGGTGATCAGAATTGGCCCGCGTGTGATTTAACAGCTTTAAATTTATTTTTATGAGATTATTTAAAATCATAAATCTGTTGCAACATGACCAAAACCACGCGGACTTTAAAGGAGGAGATTCAACTAAAAACTGTGTTTTCTATTTAAATGATAGACAAATTAGTTTTAGTAAAAAATGACAGAAAGTGCAGTATTTCAATAATTTTCCAAAGCAAGTCAATTGTGGCATTTTACCACTTTCTGCGCTCTACATAACTTAATACTCACTGAATACGTCAAACAACAATTTTACAGCTCACTTACTTTGCATGAGCGCCATAACAAGAAAGATAGCAAAAAAAAAATAGAAAAAAATAATAATAATAAATATGTCAATCCAATGTGTAAAACTGATAAAAATCAGCAAACAGGTTGATGGTAATAAAAAATTTGCTACACTTGGTGCAACACTGGAACTGCAAGATGGCAAAACAAAAAAATTCAACCATTCATTACTCGTTTACTCCATTTTATTTATTTCATTTATGTATGTATTATATTTCTATTTTCTGTTTTCTTTCCTACGCTATCATTTGCGGTAATTGGTGCAAAGTTGCGTAGCAAAAACAAATAATTACATTAAACTCAGCGGCAAAGCGAAAGAAAAAGTGCAGTGAAAATGATTGTCGTTTACTTAGATAAACAACACGGCACGCCGCAAGCACAAAGTGCACACGAGTGTAGCGAACCGGGCATGCGCAACGACAATTGCCAGTGCAGTGGAAATCATTGGGAGAATGGATTACTTTGTAGGCGGCGCGAAGGCGCTGGCGGAAGCAAGCATGGAATGACGTCGGCCCTCAGTACATATGAATTGCAGTGCCATTGTGTTGTTGTTGTTTGTTGTTTGGTTGGTTAGTTGGTAATGTGAGACACCACAATCATCAAACAAACCACAGCTTAATGGCAATTCAGGTAGCAATCATCAACGCTACCATTTCCGCGCAGCTACACAAGAGACTGTTTGTGTTGTTGTGATTGCGTGGAAAACCAGCGATTCATGCGCGTAATTTAATTTGCAATTTTTATTTCTGCGCAATTGCGAGTTTTCCAACATTTTTCTGCAATTTCTAGTTTTTCCTTTTCCAATTTATTTTTACTTAATTTTTTTTTATTTTATTTTCTCATTGCCTTTGTTTGTTTTTTGCAACACTTGGCACTTGCGAGTATAGTGGGAAAATGCTTCCCATTTGGATGAGTGAGCTAATGTGTGATTGTGTGAGTATGTGAGTGTGCGAGCGTACCCAAGCAACGTATCAGCGGCGAATGTGTAAAAAAGTTAGAGGTGATAATTTGTTAACAACTGCGTTGGCAATTGATGTGTTCAAAGGAATGATTGTTAAGGCAGGTGTTTATTGTTGTTATTGTTTTATTTTGCACTTGTTCACATTATAACTCTTATACAGCGGCATACAATAGCTATATATTTTATATATATGTACATATAAATATATCTAAGTGCATATATTATATGTATTAATGCACATACATTGTAATGGGAAAAGCTTTTACAGTGGCTGGTATTTTATAATGCATCAGAAATGGTGGCAGTTTTATTTTTATGGCACATAGGCAACCTGTTAATGTATTTGTAAATATGTATGTTAGTGAATTTAATTAATTTAATTACCTGAAACTTTTAGAGAATTTCAGATATTTCAATTGAAATGGGGAAGTTCGCAACTTTCTAATGATAATTGAGTAGAAATTCACAATTTGTTATGTCTAATAAAGGCGGTCATTAATTGTTGTTGTTATTGTATTTCCTACACTCACATTGGAGGAATGTTACGAGTGGAAAGCGCAGTGTGGAATAAGGCAAAATAATAAATAAAAAAATGTAATTTTTAAGCCGCTGAGGGCAAGTTTATGGCTTTGTACTCAATACAACTTCTTTATAAAAGTTTGGAAATTAATACACCAAATTTATTTAATTTTAATTTTTGGTAATTTAAAGTCGTAGAAGACAGAAAATTGCATAGTTTTATTAAGCACCTACCATTCCATTTGGCAAAATTTAAATCATCCTGAATTCAAAAAGTCACAGAATTCTGAGTTTTCGCTCTTATTATTAACTTGAGCCAAGCGGATAGCATTGTGTGTTGCCATTCTGAAGGCCAGGGCTCGTGTTATGGTTCGACCAAAATCTAAAGTTATAGAATATTATTTTTTTTTCCTTTCATTTGTTGGAAAAACCATCAAGACGCACACCACATATTAGAGGAGGAGCTCGGCCGAAAATCGCTTCAGCGATTACAAAGCGCCAACAAAATGTGTACACGTAGACCTCGCTTTGCGTCGTGGATGCGTTTCAAAAAATACGACGCAAATTGAAACGATGCAAAGGGAATTAAGATATCAAACCATCATTTAAAAAAAATATCCATAGCTTCGACAATCGAGCACATCGCTTTAGAAATTTGTTGATTGGAGGTAAAATTTTGTTCTTGAGAGATTTCTATTAAACGGATACATTCATCTTCTTCATTAGCAATTTGCAATTCCAGTTGCAATAGTTATTCAATATTGAACTTTTTCCAAAACTCTAGGATGGTAGGTTTTTCTTGCCCATCAGTTGCAACCTTTTGGAATAAAATTAACGACTGGATCCCAAAACAACGCAACATCTAAAAAATCTAACGCCGCACAAGAAAAATTTGTTCCAATTGAGCGGCGACGCAACTTCGAAAAAACGCAAAACGAAACGAGGCGAAGCGAGGTCTAGGTGTATATACGTGTATATTTTACTAGAGTTTACCCACGGCTTTGTCCGTATGAAATTTTATCATGCTTATAGTAAAGTTTTAAGTTTTTTTTTTTAGATATTTAATAAGTAATACATATTTTATTAAATGAAATTGTTCGAACACTTATAAATATTGCAATATTTCAAATCTCTACATTGCTTAAGTTAATATGAAAATAAAATAAAATTCTTATATATTTTTATGAAACCAAAGTCCTACACCTACCGCACTATTTCTTTGTGGACAATATTTGTTTGTTTTCCTGTAGGGTACTAGAAGTACCGAGCTACTCTGTGAGCTTACTCTGGAACATACCACCTACACATGGTGCCATTTCACAAAACACAGCCAAAACAATTGTATCTAAAGCTGTAGAAACAATTATATTTTTATTCAATTCCGGAAAATCACCACTTCCTATTTTTAATACAATAACTGTGAGAGCTGTCCGGCAGAAAAAATATATCTCCGAACCCAGCTTCGATATTTGAAAGTACAATATTTGGTAATATACAATATGTCTTTGTTTATTTGTTAGAAAGCCGCTTCTGCCAAGCAATTCGTATCGTAACTATCCCCAATAGTTTTTAGATCGGAAGCTACCTGTGAACCAAATTTCATGTAAATTAATCGATACAAAAATTAATCGAAGCCAGGTCCACTTCCTTTCTTAACGGGTGCATACGTCATACGCAGAATGCACTCTCCAAGTTTCAGGTCTCTACGACCAGTAGTTTAGACTGTGAGTTGATCCGTCATTCATTCAGAATAAAGCCTTTATATACTCGTATAAAGGCAAAAGCATATATGTATATGTAAGTACATACATATTAAATTGGCGTTTTGCAAGCCCCTAAGCCGCCTTTCAGACGAATAACTTGTCCTGCTCCAAAAAAAAGAAGAGAATCCCACAGTCCGCCCAATTACTGCTGAAAAAGCATTCTCAATCATTCATATAAGGTCTTATCTACCATACTGTGTGAACAGTTGACTAGATGTTCCTTATTTGTCAAAAAAAAGAAGCGACTTGATTTCAAACCTGAATTATCTGCTGCCATCAAAAAAATAGTTACATTCGCAGCTTGGCTTCTACAATACCTCTTTGTTGACAGTCATAGATTTGAAGTCGTAGATAATTTCATCTATCTTAGAACCAGCAGTGAAATCCAATGCAGAATGACTCTTGCCAACAGGTGTTAGCTTGTTCAATAAGTTGCTGATAATTCTCGTCCTGCTATATGGCGCAAAAACGTGGACGATGACGATGTAAGATGAGAGGAAGCTCAAAGTTTTCTAGAAATGGATTTTGCAGAAGATTCATGGCTCCATACGATAAGCTGTACGAGATATTCGTCAACATTGACATAGTACAGGAACTAGTTCATGTCGTTCGTATGGATGAAAGCCCTGCTGAACATATTCGACACGGTGGAATCTGAGGCAGAGGAAGATATTCTCTCGGTTTAAAGGATTAGCTGGAGAGTTTTAATTGCCGTCTCCAATTGGTGCCGATCTGCGAAAAAAGAGACAACTACAACTCTTTTGTTGTTTATTATATTACTAATTTTATTATGTATTTTATAATATATTTTCCACATTTCCGAACCATTGAATCGATCCCAAACTGCACTTTACTGAAGGAAAATCAAATCAAAGATTTAAAAATAAACTTCGATTTTTTCAAATAAAGCGGTCCCAGGTCCACTTCCCAGAAAATCCTTCCTTATCTGTTGTATATGTCATATGCAGAACACACCCTCCAAGTTACAGTTGATCCGTCAGTGATTGCGGACAAAGCCTTTTATATACCTAGAAATGTATATAATTAGCTTTCGAAATCGACATAGAAGCTGGATATATGTAAATGAGATGTTGAATTTTACATAGCTTTCGGAAAATATTTAATTTTTTATGAAAAATTTCTGTTTAACATCGAGAAAATTTAGTGCCGGTTTTATTTAGCTTTAACTAAACACTGGTTCTAATAATATAAATATTTCAGTATTTTACTGTGTTAAAACATTATATTAAAATAAATATAAAAATAAAATTTTACCAAATGAAAGGTGTCTACCAATTTTATTAAAAATCCATCCTTGCATTGTCTGTCTGTTTTGCAGCCATTGAAAATAATGGAAACCCACCCCTAAAATGGCAGTCTCTTCACACATGTGTGCATATGTACATATGGCTTGGATGTGAGTATGTTTGTTTGTATGTTAGTTAGTGGATATGAAGTAAAATGTATACGCTTCATTGTCGGCGGCCATCATACACATTAATTAGTAGATACTGTTACTCGCTAGAGGGTTGTTATTACACAAACTGCCATTATACGCATGTATACCATATATGAATATATATAAACATACTTCTACCATATATGAATATACATATATATGAGTATGTAGCTTATACAATTTACCCTCATAAACTCCACAAATGATTATGTCATTTCCTGCCGAATGTTGCAAATCCACCAAAGCAAAGGCACAAGCATTAACCCTCAACGACGTCAAAGTCGCGGAAGGCGAAATGACAAAAAAAAGGAAACAATTTCATATTACTCTCTCGCACTTATTAGCGTGCACAAATCAATTCTCAAAGGATTTTCAATGTTATATTTTATTGCTTTTGGCTTTCGGATGCGGTCTGTCAGAATCAACGCTGATTTATAGTTGCAAACAAAAAGGAATGTGCATCCTGGGAAGCAATACAGACGATGCTAATGACTTTAATGTAAATAATGTGGCTAGTGGCAACAACAGAATCATATGTGAGATACATATACAGGTAAGTATGTGTGTATATTTACAATTTGTAATTAGATTCAACAAACTTCATTTAAAAGTAACAATTGTCATTTGCAACTGTCACAAAATAACTCACCCAATGTCAGATTTATACGAAGGTAGGAAGGATTGACACGGAAAAGGGTTTTTCCTGTGGGATGTTGCTCTCTTCTGTTCAATCTTTGGTTGGGCTGAGCTGCCACTTGGCATAATAACGTCATAATTCTCGTTTAACCCTTATAAATGTGTCGCTGCTGGCGCTGGGCGATGTCAGTATGTAAACAGTGTGTCGCATTGAGATAACAAAACTCAAGTGTTTGCTAACACAATACACCGTAAATTAATAATGGCATTAGATGGGCGCACACCGACACACACACACCCAAATGCACAAATGATAAATGAAAGTGCATACATACGCATACACATATGTACAATAAATATAAAGTATTAAATTTCCTGTCTGCTCTTGTCTGTAGGCAATTCTAGAATCCGTTTAAGCCCTTTACGCTTATGTGAGGTCACGTAGCTTTAGCCAACAGCTCATCACTTCTTCTCACACAGGCAACCAACCAACTCACTGTACCAGTTCACAAACACACATTTGACAAAAAGAAGAGTTCTCCATTTATTTAAATAGAATTTGTTTCAGTTGATTTTTTTGAATTTTCGCACAAGCTCGTTTCCTTCATCACCGATAACAGAGTCATAAAAGCGTAAATTTTTATTTTATTCATAAGCTAAGCCAGCAGCAGCATCATCACAACTGGCGGCAATGACAACTTTCAGTGGATGGCCAATAATCCGATTGGTTTTAAAGTGTTTGCGACTGTTGTGTTCGTTGTTGTTGTTGTTGATGGTGGTGTTAATCATGTTGGACTCTCTGTGGTATCGCTTTCAGTTGGCACCCCTCAGTTGTTTGGTGTACATATGTACGTACCTATACTCATATGATTTGCAATACATACTCTTATACTCGTATATACATATGTATACTCATATTGACTGCTGCTATCTCCACTTCCAGCTTGAAGATTATTTTGCATTTGCGTTGACGTTCATAAATTTGTTGTTTTATAGAAAAAGGGATTTCTTTTGAAGTGGCTTCAGCTAAATGCGTTGCCAAAGCGTGAGAAAAAGATAAAATTTCATTTCAATTTTCTATTCTTAAGTAGTTGAGGCTTACTCTGATAAGAATTTGAATTGTAAATATGCAATTATTAATATAAATACATACATATAAATGTTAAAGTAGTATATTATGTTAAAGAAAAAACAAACATTTTTATACTATTTAAATAATTGAAGTTTATTGCAAAATTACGGTCAGAGCAATAATATTTATATCCCCGCTTCCATAGTTTAGAACTTACGGAGAAGATTAGCATTATCTGATCGACTATATTTTTTAGAGGCGGGCAAATGCGTTTCATTTGTTTAAGAAATTCCTTAAAACTTTTGTATTTCCATCACGGGTAATAGAGTAAATCGGGAAAATTTTGAGCTTTGCTACTTTACGAAAGTTCATCAATTCTGCCTCTATCTTTAAAAGGTAACATTAAAACAACGTCAAACTCTCTTAAGCATCTCGGTGTAATTCTTGTTAAAAAGAGAACTTAGCTGGATAGAACATGTTTAAATCAAGGCCAGAAAAGAGCTCCGAATTTGTGACTCCTTCAGAAGAGCTGTTACGATCCCAAATGGTGCATTGACTTTACACAAGTATCGTAAGACCCATATTAACATACGGAACGCGGAACATACGGACATGACAGCTTTCAAAAAATTATTACAAAATTATTGCAACAGCTTTAGTGGGATAATCAATAAGGTTTCTGGTAGACCGCTAAGCCAAAATTATGTCCACTAAGCGTGTCAACATACAATCGAAATGAGTTAGAACATGCAAATAGACAAATAATAGAGTATCTAAGAAAAGCACAATCCATAACACTTGGGTGTCATATCTAAAAGATATACGAGGTGATTAACAAAAGTTCGGTCAGTTAGTGACTTTCAATTTGATTTTATTAAATCTAAAAATACCAAATCCTTTGCAATTACTTTATTAGTCTTCTCTTCAAATTTTAGAACGATCGGCTAAAATAGAGACGAGAAAACGCAAGATAGCTGAGGATAGGTCAGATAAAATTCCACCACCAACGCAAACAGAAATTCGCCATGTGATTCTCTTCGGGTTTCGATGTAGTTTACCGCCAATACAAATACTCAGTGAATGCCAAATTGCATATGGAACGATTGCACCGTTTCCAAAAACTATTTCTAAGTGGTTCCGAAGATTCCAGACCGGACATGTTTCCTTAGAGGACGAGCACCGAGAAGTTCGACCAAAATCTTCCACTGATGACGTCACTGTAGTCTCTGGTGGAGTCCAACATTGACGAAGAAATGATTGCTAATGAATTGGACTTGAATGCCATGGCTGTATCGCGAATATTGAGTAATCATCTGGGATACACGAAGAAATCTGCTCGATGGGTACCACGAATTTTAAATTTTTTTTTTTATACACAATTTATTTATTTACTGAATCTGCTTTAATATAAGCCTAACAGTAAGTGTACAAATCTTAAGAACTAAATTACAAACATGATAGCTCGAGTTATGTAACTCTGAGCCCTTTTCAAACTACGGCGCTCTCCTTAGAAGGCGGGAACAACTCTTCGCTGCAGGCGGGAATTTCTTGATGGGTTGCATAAAGCATTAGCTAGCGGGTTTGGATGATTTCTCAGCTTTGTGAAGTACTTCGTCCTGCTTCTTTCAATTTCAGGCTTAACCAGTAAAATACCAAGGTCTTTGTGAATGTTTACGTTACGAACGTACCATGGTGCGCCCGTTAGTGCTCTTAAAATTTTGGACTGGAACCTCTGTATTTTATCAATGTTAGTTGCACAGGTCGTACCCCACAGTTGAATACCATACATCCAAATTGGTTTTAACACTGCGTTGTAAATAAGGACTTTGTAGTCTAGTTTTAGACCGGAGTTTTTATTTAAAAGCCAATTTAAAATAGCTGCTTTTAATTTCATGTGTAGTATTTTTGCCTCTATGTGTCTCTTCCAAGTGAGACGTCTATCTAAGTGTAGGTATACCGAGATATGTAACATCATTTACTTGGGGAATGTTTATACCATTTAAGCGAATTGCAGGACATGATTGCGGTCTTAAAGTAAATGTAACGTGCTTACACTTTTGCTCATTAACTTTGATTCTCCAGTTTTCTAGCCATTCTTCGATGAGGAGTAAATGATCACTAATCGTTTTTGCTGCTCTTTTAGGGCATTTATCCCGGCATAAAACAGTTGAATCATCCGCAAAGGTAGATGTCTGCACTTTTCGGTTTAATGGGATGTCTGCAGTGTATATAATATATAAAATAGGCCCGAGGACGCTACCCTGCGGAACACCAGCTTTTACCGGATACTCCTCACTGATAGTCAGATATGACTTAAGTATCATATAAAATTGAACAGGCAGAGCTTTATGTATTTTGTACAGTAAACCTTTATGCCAGACTTTGTCGAACGCTTGTGCTACGTCAAGAAAGATTGCACAGCAATACTCCTTGAGCTCGAATGCCTTCCTGATTTCATTAGTTATTCGGTTAACTTGTTCAATAGTACTATGCTTTTCACGAAAGCCGAATTGGTGATCTGGTATCACATTGTTACGGTGAAGAAAAGGAGATATTTTTGATAGCAGTATTTTTTCAAATAATTTGGAAAGTAGGCTTATTGGTCTTTAAGAAGACGCCTGTGTTTGGTCTTTGCCTGGTTTGGCTATCATTAATATCTGCGACTTTTTCCACGCGTTTGGAAAGTAATTTAGTTTTAGAATGGCATTAAAGAGTTCAGAGAGCAATGCTTGTGCAACTCTTGGTAGCTCTATTAGCATTTTTGGTGTAATAAGGTCGTGGCCTGGAGATTTCTTTGGATTCAGTTTCTGTATCGCGTTTACCACTTCTAGGCTTGATATTTTAATTGCCACCTGATTTTCCTGGCCGAATTTTAAATGAGGTCCAAAAAGCCTCGAGTGCATTTTGCTCAATTTTTCCTAAACAATTTCGAAAATGGTCAGTGTATCAACTTTAGTTAAAGTCGTTACTGGTGACGAATCTTCGTTCTTTAAGTAGGATCCAGAAACCAAACAGCAGTCCATGGTATGGAGCACTACAGGAGCAAGTCCTCCCGTAAAATCTAAGCAACGAAAATCAGCAGCAAAAGCAATGATGTCAGTTTACTTCATCCGATCTAAAATCGTAGCTGCTATTCCACTGGAAAAGGGTCAGACGGTAACTGCAAAATAGTACACCGAAGAGTTGAAATTTGTTCGAAAACAGGAAGAGGATTTGCGGCGCTATTTTTGCATCATGACAACGCGCCAGCCCATACTGCTGAAATAACGAGTAACTTTATTGCGATCTCTGGGTTTATTTCCAAAAATTAAAAAAAATTTAATAGGAAAGGTTAATGCGTTCAAATATCAAACAAATCGAACCATCCATACCATTTTTTTGAATATATTGAACCCAGGCTCACTTCCCGGTCCAAAGCTACTTCTGTGCAAAATATTATAAATCAAACGATAAATAAAAATTTTTAGAATAAATCGGTGCCAAGTCTATTTCACGGAAGAAAAAGAACTACTTATGTATGTACCGAATTTCATGAAAATCGAATGATTTAAAAACAATTTCGACTTTTGTGAATAGATCGGTCCGAAGTCTATATTTGTATATAAGAATACACAGATAAATAAAATAATTATATTCGGAAGCTTTCGCTTAAATTGTTTGGTGCGACTTTTGAAAAAGGAAAATAAGGATTTTAAAAATTAATTACGTTCCATCAGAGTTAGCCCTATAGCTTCATTGTGATACCGTTGTGATGTTCCTATCTTCACCTTCTCGCGAATCGCTAATTTTCGCTGTAACTAGCTCAATGAGACAGTCGAAGAAAAGTTTTCCGAGGAACATGTGTCGCGCAGATGTCAAAGCTGAACAGTGACAGAGGTAGTGCTCGATATACTTTTCCTCTTCTTCGTCCCTACGATAAGAACCATTAGAGCGGTAGCCCATTCTTTTCCCGTGAAAACACTATTAAATAGTGGACTGTTATTATGTCTATCGCTATGTTAATAGAGAACTGGTCTAGAAGGATCAAATGTTTTCATCTTTTCGCGTCCAATTTTGGCCATTGGTGTCGTTGTACGTGATCTCATTCAGCCATCTTGCGTCTGCTTCTTTGGCAAAGGCTAGTTAAATCGTATATGTACTTTACCCCTGACAAAGGTAAACCTGCATCGTGTGCATGATTTATTGTGGATAGCAGGGTTCCTTCTCTCGCCAGTTCGTCTGACATGCAATCTCCTCGGATGTCCCTGTATCCTGGTACCCTAACCACGACAATGTTGCATTTAGTTGAGAGTTTGTTCAGATTGTTTCAACATTTTATAGCTGCTTTTGATGAGGTACTGTCAAATAGTACAGATCTGACTGTCTGAATGTATCGTAACTGATTGTCCTGCTGACATAGATTTAAGCAGGCTCCCGGCGGCTTCAATTTATTGAGAGTATCTTAGAGTAGATGCCTTATTTTGTGAAGTATTAAAATAATAGTATAATTCTTACTTTGTTGCTGATTTTTACTTCGAAAGTAGATCTAAGAAGGAGACGATCCTGGACATTGGACCAAATTTTGGTTTAGAATTTTTATCTAAGTTGATTTTCACTTAACTATCTATGTATGTATATATGGCGGCCGCGGTAGCTGAGTGGTTAGCATTGCGTACTGACATTCGGAAGGCTCGGGTTTAAATCCCGGTGGCACCAACATCCCAAAGCTTTGGAAAATTAATTTAAATAAAAAATTAAGTTACATTTTATAATCCCTCGGCAGGGAATGTCCACCCCTCCGCGTGTATTTCGGACAAGAAATGAAGCTCCTCATAAAAAACCATCAGCCGTTCGGAGGCGGCTTAGTATAAGCTGTAGGTCCCTCCATTTGTTGCAAAAATATCAAGACGCAAAACCACAAATTGAAGGAGGAGCTCTGCCGAAAATCGCTTCAGCGGTTACAAACCGCCAGTTATATATACTAGTATATATCTATATAACTTTAAGGCTTCCACCCAGTCAAATTTAAAGGAAAAACTGTATGTTTATCATATTTTAAATACACTCGGAATGGTTGATAGTCACTGCAAAGGAGCGGCCAAATACAAAAATATAGTGTTTGTTATTAAAGAGACTGACTGATAGTTTCAGTTTGAAAAAAAAAATCTACAAAATAACAAATATTAAAATATTATCTAACACATGGCGTCCCATAAATCTCCAAACAACAATCAATATAACCAACTTGTAGCGTCTAAAGGATCTCAAATTTCAAGGGCGGCAACTATGGGGTGGTTAAATTTCAAGGGCCGATGTTTTTTTTGTTTTGAATAAAACACAAACTATTTAGGAAATTATTGAAATTTTATTTTATTATGATATATTGGTATTACTCAATTATGTATGTAGCAAAATATCGGCCAAATGAGCGCCGCGACCTCGGCGGCACACCTCCATACGATGGTCCAAATTTTCGATGACTCTGAGGCATAATGGAGTTTCTATGCCGTTAATGTGCCGAATTATCTCATCCTTTAGCTCTTGAATTGTTGCTGGCTTATCGACGTACACCTTTTCTTTCAAATAACCCCAGAGAAAAAAGTCCAACGGTGTCAAATCACATGATCTTGGGGGCCAATTGACATCGCCATTACGTGAGATAACACGGCCATTGAATTTGTTGCGCAAAAGAGCCATTGTTTCGTGTGTATCTCTCCATGGTTCAAATTGAGTAAGTCTGAAATAGAGAAATGTCAAATTAAATTCGGAAAAAAACTTGGCGTTTAGGTGTGGTTCACATTCAACATCGGCCCTTGAAATTTAACCACCCTTTACAAAAGTCCCGCCACCAACCCGAGTACCATAATACTATGCAATTAAATACAACAACAACAACAATATGTAACAATTAGAAATGAAAGACAAGCAATTAGCGAGACAATGAGTGAAAGACAAGTGCAACGATGAGTCTTACATACGAGTAAACATATGCCTTGGTACGGGCACTGTATATATTTGTATGTTGCATGTGAGTGCATAAATTTAGGTGTATATGTTGTATGTAAACAATTGAAGATTAACAAATGTCCTGTGGCGATCAAGTGTTGCAGATAAAAATCAGCTGCTAAGCCGATTTTTCATATGCCTAATGAGTGCGGGCAGGCGACTGCAATGTGTTGGTGGTCCGCTTGAAGGAGAGCTGCTTCGGAATTGCTATTGAGTATTTGGCAGTAAATCAATAATTTAAAATATTTTCTAATAGTTGTTTGCAATGCATACCCTGATCGTCTCATTGCCAGAGGCAGTTACTCAACTTCGATCAGATGTGCATTTTTCATAGTTTTTTTTTGCTTTCAGTTCAAGTGTACAGGCACTCAATTGACCATGAAAGTACAACAACAATCCAAGTGAAAGGCCAATTTTGCTTCACTGATCTTCTGCTGTCATATTAATCCTATTCATGCGGTCCAGCTCATCATTGTCCTGTTACGAGTGCACGTATATATGTATATTTGTTTTGCCTACAACGCACACGCCCACGACATAAACAAAAACAAAAACAAAAAAAGATAACTAAACTGATTTTAAAATTAAAAATTTTATGTTGTCTCCTTACGATCTTCCAACGGATTACAAGCAACCCAAGTGAGATTACACCTTGACCGACCGACTTGTAATCCCCGGCTTAGCCTGCAAAAACATGCATTCCTTGCGAGTATACGCTCTACTCTTACCTCACTCTGCCATTAATGAGCCACAGCAATTTCCACCAACACCTACAAGTTGCTTGGCTCACACACACACACACGCACATCAGTTGCTGTTCTTTGGGTTCGTTTGGGGATTATGCGTGTTGTACAATAAATGACTTTCGTCCGGCATCTGTCGAGAGCTGACAGCAGGTCTGACAGTGGGTTTCACTTGCCCGCTCTGCGCTCTACGGTCTGCCAAGCTGCTCGCTTGCGGCTGACTGTTTGCTTTGCGCTGACATTTTCGAAATGAAATGAAATGTTTTGATCGCTTGTGGTGTGAAAACATGTTAAATAATGAGTTAAAACTAATCTCCAACTTGATCATCATCATGCCGGTGGTTGCTCATTGATTTCCAGCCGTGTGATGGGCAGTGATTTACTTAAGTTGCTGAAGGATTGCCCGGCGATTTATTTTGTGCGCATTTCTTTCGGTTGCTTCAAGTTCAGGTTACTGCAGAGCTTTGGCATGTTTAAATTGATTTCGGACAGCGCCGTCCAACGCATCCAACCCATCGTTTTGGCATATCGGCTGTGTGGTCTCGCTTGGTTGGGGCTTGTGCATTTGCATGATTACTTTTGTTTGTTGTCAGTTATCATTTGCTGTGCGAAAAGGTGTTGCGGCGTTAAATTAATTATTTCGGTTGCATGCTGTGCAGTCTCGTCATTTAATTGATTAGTTGACATGTTGTTCGCGCTGCACATTGAAGGAGTAACAACAACACGTCACTGACTCAGCTGTGTCGAGCACGTGCGTAGCTGATGATGGAACTGAGTAGAGGAAATGGTTTGCTAATTTGATTTAAATAATTCACGAAAAACAAGAAAACGATAACGGTTATTTACAGAAGGAAAGAAGAGGTGTTTTCGAAGTCTTTATACCTTCCAGGACCATATCAAATTTATGGTATTTAAGAGGCTGATCACTAGATAGACGAAATTATCTACGACCTCGATGTTATGCCTATCAACAGTGACGTGCGAACCGAGTCGCGAATGCGGTGACTGTTTGTTTTATGACATGAGATATTTCGTCTTGCCCTCGTTCACTACCAGACCCATTCGCTTCGCTTCCTTATCCAGTCTGGAGAAAGCAGAACTCACGGCGCGGTTGTTGAGCCCAATAATGTCAATATCATCGGCGTATGCCAGCAGCTGTATACTCTTATAGAAAATTATACCTTCTATATTCAGCTCTGCAGCTTGTATTATTTTCTCCAGCAATAAATTAAAGAAGTCACAAGATTACTTTGAATCACCCTGTCTGAAATCTCGTTTGGTATCAAACGGCCATGATCTTGGCAGAGCTTTCAATATTGCTTGTCGTCAGTTTACATAGCCGTATAAGTTTTGCAGGAATACCAAATTCAGACATAGCGGCGTAAAGGCAGCTTCTTTTCATACTGTCGAAGGCGGCTTTAAAGTCGACGAAGAGGTGGTGGGTATCGATCCTCATTTCACGGGTCTTTTCCAAAATTTGGCGCATAATGAGATTGTCAGCTCTTCACCGCCATGTTTGAATAGCTCTGCCGGTAGTCCGTCAGCACCAGTCGCTTTGTTGTTTTATAAGCGGGCAATCACTATTCGAAGTTCGACATGGTCAAGTAGCGGAACGTGTGTTCCATCGTCATCGATTAGCATTTCGGGTTCACCATCTCTTTGTGTTTCTTGGTGTTTCACTACCATTTAGCGAGCTGGAGAAATTTTACCTCCATAAATTCAGTATACTCTGGGCATCCGTTACTAGATCCGATCTTGAAACCTTCGAATATGGTATTTCGGTCCATAAGGGTTTTTCTCGTTAACTCATATAGCGTCTTGGTGTTTTCGGCCATTTTTATGTGGTACAAAAAAGTTTTTTGGGCAATGTTTAACTTCTGGACAACCGAAACAGACTCGACAATTTGCATTATTTTATTGACATTTTCGACCATTGGCCTTTCACACCGGAACGAAATTATGTGTGATTGACTGTTTCAAATTCAGGACCATAAACAATGTTCACATTTTCAGCTGCCTGAATACTACTGAGTTGAGTGATCAACATTTCTCCCGTTATCTTTTTAGTACAAAATATCGTCTCTACCATCTAACATAAGTAGTCTATTGCAAAAGTAATGGACAACTTTTTACTAGGCCTATCTGAGGCTATCATTTTGCCACATTTCCAATTTTCGACACCTTCTTTTAATGCGAACCGCATTCCAGGAGGGCATTCGACATCGAACGAAACGAATGCTAGTCAGAAGAAACAATGTGTGGGCTATAAGGCGGGTCAGGAAAAGCTTCCCAGCCGGTGATTTCCAAATATTTTTTAACCACTATGGCAAGCGTTGTGATAATAGAAAATGTTTGCCTTGTTTACGGTAGCAAATACGGATGTTTTTTAGCCATCGCTCACCTCAATTTGATAAGTTTTGGTCGGTCTATTCGTTCAATTGTTTCACAGAGCTTAGAAGCTCATAATGCATCACGCCCTTCTGATCCCACCAAATAAATATATATTCGGGTTTACTCTTGATTTCGGCGGTTAGCCAGGCTTCACATACATATACACGTAATGCACAAATTTTCATTACCAGTCACAATACGATGGACATTTCTGACATTTAAAATTAACTAGCAACGTCTCTTCGATTCATAAGGCACCCGATTTCCTTGCTCTTGCAAATATAATGTTGGTTTTAAACGTTTTTAAATGGCGGCTTGAGTGACCACCAGCTAGCTTTTCTTGTGTCTAGTAATGCTTCAAGTTCCTTATCTTCAAATTTTTAGGCTGCCCAACACGTTTTTCTTCTTCCAAGCCAAAATCACCGCTTTTAAATCGAACAAAACCACTTTCGACACGTTCACTCAGCTAGATGTTCACAATAAACTTCCACCAAAATAAGATGACTATTGTCAGCGGTTTTTCTTATATTAAAGTAATGAAGGAGAACACCCCGCAAAAACATTTTTTCAGGCATAAAATTAAACATATTTGAGTGAAAAAAAATCATTGTTGCTTACGCTTCGTATCAATGACTGGAAAGGACGTACAATTACATATTCGGAAAATTTAAATGATGCAGTAAGTATTATGTTATGCCATCCCTTAGCAAACCGCACGAATTAAGTTATTGACCCAATATAAAGCCAGGAACTACAAACACATGGAAGACTGTAACTTTTTGAGAGCAAAATAATTTAATGAAAAATATTCATTGTGTCACAGTATTTTCGATTTACGCCTTACTCTACAGTCTAAGGGTGATATATCTAAGAAGTGGTCAATTTTACTGCCAAAATAGTAGATACTTATTGGGTGAAGTTTTTCTTCGACAATGCTTGTAATTTTTCAATTTAGCTAATTTTTCAGGCTGTATTTTGAAGAAAACGATTCGTCCTAGTAGAATGCATACAAAAACTTCTCAGTACGTTACAAACAGGACAAGACTGAAAACTCAATTTTATACCTTTGCACTAGTGCCGACGTTCAGATTATGATAAATTTATGGAAGTAAAACCCACTTCAACTTGCGTAAGTAACTTTTAGGTTATTAAGGAAGTTAGAATATCAATTTCACCTCTAAACGATAGCAAAGCACATCTCGGCAACGCTGTACATATACAAAAATGACGCACCGATAAAGCACATGAACTAGCAGCCGAAAGAACGTAAGAACACGAGCGAATATGGCTTTAACACCAAGGTCCAAACTTGATAATAAGAAAGGAATTTCAAGAAAAGAAAAACTATTTTAAATGCCTTTTTCTACATTTATTTTCGAAACCGCTAAATGGTGCTTTGTAACCTCTGAATCGAAACCGCTAGCGGCTTACTTCGAACTATTCAAATATTTACATTTTGCCGGAAGACTTTTGGAATCGAAAAAGCGACAACCAATCTCTGAATGTACATACCATACTCGTATATGGAATGCACAACCTCCTCCAAATTGAACAACATACATGAAGCCACAGCAGCGCGTGGCTGGGTCTTCTATTTAATATACGTATAAAATTCGATTTTACAGCAATAAAAACCACAAAATATGCCATTAAACTGAGACCAAATAATAAATGTCTCAAATAAAAGTAAAAATTTACATAATAACAACATCAACATTAGCAGCAATTGTTTGTTTTTATGTATGTATGAGTATATAGAAGGCGTCATGTGATCCCGCCATCTTATTCTTAAACAACTTTTCACATCATATTGTATATACATACATATTTACATACGTACATTTAACATAAGCTAAGAGCATTAGAAACCATTCATCTGATAATTTTCTCTCATTTCTTAACAATAAAATAGAACTTTTTATTAACCTATACAAAAAAAGGCCAGAAAATGACAGAGGCTCACATATGTTTATAAACATACGTTAACAAATATACATACAATACATTTATTTAATACTCTGCCAAGTCCGAAAAAAAAGAAATAAAATACTTAAAAGGTGAAAAATGTACATACATAAAAAGTATTTTAGAAGAGTGGATTAAGTCAACCTTAACCAATAAAATGTCACCACTGTTATAAGTGTGTGTGTATGTACGCTTAGCTGCCACAACTGCACCCAACGCCATTGCGGCAGCTAAAGCAACCACCAACAAATGGTATTACTAACTACTTAGCACCTGTTACCAATGGCTCGACGCGTTTATCGCCGAAGCCTCAATATTTTGTGTTATTTTATGAGTGTTTGTATGTATTATATGTTATGTGTGAGCCACTTTTTCTAATAAAATGAAAAACCACATGTCATCTTCTAATTTTTTTCTACATTTTTCTCCCCACTCGTATGTATTGTACATACGTGTACATATGTCGCTGTCCGCCATGATTAGCCACAGCATGTTGTCGCAGTTAATCTACAAATATCGTTGACTCGTCTTCGATTACTTCTAAATACCCACAGAAAGTGCTCGTTTACCACTGTTGGCTGTCATGTTGTGGACTCCCACTTCTTGTTGAATGGATACTAAATATACATACATACATATGTACATACATATCGTTAGGAATAACTATAGTTTTTCGTGTTGTGGGTGTCTTCTCTTTGGCTATTGAATTATGTAATGACAATTTTTATTGCCACAATTTTGTGGTAACTAAACGTTGGGGTGCTCGTAATTCTTTTGTCACATATTTATGTAATTGACAAATGTTTGACAGACGTGTGTATGTGCTTGACTGATTTTTGATTGCTTGAGTATGAAATGTTTTTTTTTTCTTGTTTTTTTTTCATAATATAATATTTTATCTCTAAACTATTTCATTGAAAAAGTGGGCGAATCGGTTGATTTAAATTAATTCTGATAACCAAAGATTAATATTCGTAATAATATGGAAGTAAAATATTTTCTTTGAGCCATGTTAAAGTCATACTCATTCCGAAGAAGATCTTCCCATTAGTTCTGAGGTAGATTAATAATTAATAATTCGTTAACGATTTCAAATATTTCATATACGTTTAAGACCTATTAAGCACACAAATATATCTATTTAAGCAGTTTATAAAGATGTTTTCATTACAATTACAATCACAAGTATAATAAAGCTGTACCAACTAGGTTTGAATAAATATTATACCAGATATTATTTCGAAGAATTTTCGTATTTAACAAACACTTTTCACATTTCAAAATACTACACGCTATTGAGAGTTAACGATCAGCAAGTGCAAACCGATTAAACGAAAAATTATTATTATAATCATTTAGCGACAGCCGCGAACAGCTATAACCTTGTGCTTAAATGAAAACATTTTGATTTTGTTACGTTGTTATTGATTTATTAGCAACAGCTAATCAATCAATCAAGATATTTACTGAGTTGATTGACAGTATCGCGACACAGGAGAGAATTTATAAATGTTCTGTTATATACCGACAAACAGAAAACGTGACTTATCTACCTACAATAAAAATAAAATTAAAATTTACTATAAATTAAAGTAAATTCAACAAAAAATATATGAAACAAAATAAAATAAAATCAATCAAATAAGCATATATAAAATAGCAAAACTAGAATAGAATTAAATTATAAGAAAAATAATAAAATGAAATCAAATATATTAATATAGACTAAAATAAAATATAATCAACTTAAATTAAATTGTAATAAAATAAAACAAAATAAAATAAAATATTTTTAATGAAATTAAATGAAATAAAATATATTAAACTTTAATAAAATTAAATTAAATACTATAAAATAATACTGTATATTAATATAAACTAACATAAATTACAATCAACATAAATTAAATAAACAAAATAAAATAAAATATAATAAAATAAATTAAATTTAATACAATAAAATCAATTAAAATAAATAAAGTGAATTGAATGAAATAAAATAAAATAAAGCAAAATGAGATAAATTAAAATAAAACAAAATCTAATGAAATAATATAAAATAAAATATCATTAATAATATAAAATAAAATATTGGTGATACAAATCATTTCGGTCCGTTCTCAACAAATGGCTCCACCTGCCAAAAAGTTTAAATGTGAGGAATGGGACGCCTCACTGGATCAAGATACGTGCCAACCAGGCGAAACCATTGATGCGAAAAGTAATCGACGGCCAGAAACAACCGAAAGGATGGACAAGATGATTTTTCAACATCACAACTATTAGCTGTCAGAGTCAAAAATATCTAGAAACACTGAAACTGTAGGTCTTGTCTCAACACCCGCATTCTCTAGACCTTATTCCTTCCAACTACTCGATATTTCGATAGATGCGAAATGACTTGGAAGGTCATCCGGTAGATAGAGATGATTCATTTTCAAGGGCTGGTATTCTAAGTTCACCAGAGAGGTAAGAAAAAATAGACACTTCTGATGAACAATACTTTGAATAATACATTTTATAACTTTTAAATGAAATAAATAACTAAAAGCAAAATAAAATATAAATTGAAAAAAAAGAAAATTAATTTCAATTAAAGAAAATATATATAAAAAGAAAATATATACACCGTCAAACAAAACAGAATAAAGAGAAGAGAAAAGAAATGAAATAAAATAAAATAAAATAAAATAAAATAAAATAAAATAAAATAAAATAAAATAAAATAAAATAAAATTAAATTATATTAAATTAAATTAAATTAAATTAAATTAAATTAAATAAAATTAAATAAAATTAAATAAAATAAAATAAAATAAATAAAGTTACTAAATTAGAATAAGTAAAAGTAATTAAAATAAACTGAAATAAAATAAAACAAAATTAAAATATTAAATCAAAATAAAATAAGTTTAAAAAAATATAATGAAATAAAATAAAATTATATAAAAAAATATAAATTAAAGTTAAATAAAAACAAATAAAATGAAATAATGGGTAACAAAATTAAATAAAATAAAAAATAAATAAAATGAATAGAAATGAAATAAATTTAAATAAAATACTTGAAATAAAAGAAAATTAGATAAAATAAAATAAAATATAAAAAAGAAAATAAAATAAATAAAATAAAATAGTATGAAATAATTGAAATAAAAAAATAAAATAATATAATATTATTAAACTTTTATCCCATAAAAACAATAAAATAAAATAAATTCAAATAACTAATATGAAATAAAATGAATTAGAATAAAATAAAATAAAATAAAAATAAAAATAAATAAAATAAAGTAACAAAATAAAAATTTAAAAAAATATTTTATTAAAGTAAAATATAATACAAAAGTTAAACAAAATGAATTAAAATAACATTAAAAACCAAAATAAAACAAAGTAAGATGAATTAAAATAAAATATAAACAAAATAGAATCAAAAGAAAGTAAACTAAATTTAAAAAAAAAACTATTTAAATAAATAAAAATAAAACAAAATAAAATTAAATAAACTAGAATGATATATAAAAAAAGAAATAATATAAATAAAACTAAAATAAATTGAAATAAAATAAAATGAAATAACATAAAATGAAATTAAAAGGAAAAAATAAGGTAAAATGAAGTCAAATAAAATAAAATAAATAAATTAAAATGAAGTAAAATCAATTAAAATAAAATAAAATTAAGTGAAATAAAATAAAATGAAACAAAATAAAAACAAATAAAATAAACAAAAAAATGAGTTAAAATAAAATCAAATTAGATAAAGTAAAATAAAATGAAATGAAAAAAAATTGAATAAAATTTATTAAAACAATAAAAGAATATAATTATCTCAACTATATAAAATATAAAAAATAAGTAAATATTGTATATTGAAAAATTTTATTTATTTAAGAAAAATCTGTAAATAAAATATTATACAATAAAAAAACAAAATTTATTAAATGAACTATTGAATGAATGAAAAATTCTACTGACTTCAATTTATTTTCTTTAAATCAAATAATATAAAAAAAAGTCAATTCAATAGTATATATTCTTATTTACATTTGTGTATGTATCCTTGCTTGTGCAATACATTCATTAAATCAATTTATCAAAGTAGTATACACAATTTCGTGTTGAAAGCACAGACAATAAACAATAAGAGTTGACTTTGATAAATAAAAAACATACAAAAGTTGAATAACCGCGTTATAATTAATTCAACAATTCAAAATGTAGAAAAAATAGCATCGATTTCATTGTTGAACTCGGAATATTTTCAACAGCAAAACAGTGGCACTGAAATGTCATTATGTATTAATAACAAAACAATTGCAACAATGAACTTGAATTAAGCGACATCTGTTGAAGCAACTGAAAGAATATCAAATTTATGAAAAACATTCAAAAATCACTAGCACCACTACAGATATGTATATAAACATACATACAAAAATGACGACAGCACACCAGAACAGCCGTCAAACAAACATAGGGTAGCGCGATCAGCAGCGTGTAATACACACCAATGCACAGCATCGATGAGGAAAAATTAAGTCACGCATAATAGCTTATTTACCAGCGACAGAGACTTTGTGTAGAATTGCCGACGCGCCTGCAACAACACAGCAAACTTAAGCCAAACCCTCAATGCGTTCGCCAGACTTTTTATTATTGGCCAAAGCCAAGTAAAGCAAAACCATACCAACTAATAATTATGTGCGGCCTATGCGGCGTCTGGGGTTTGAGTTGCGATCATCAACAATGAGCCGGCGAACAATCAATCTACTCAAAAGAAAACGATCAATTGAGTGAACACTTTGATTATATATGTATGTTTGTGTGAATAGTTTACTTAAGCTTCAAAAATTTCCCTTTTCCCTTTTTCTTGTGTATTGAGCCTGTCAAAATGCTATTATAAACGATCGTCAATTGACGTTGCTGATCGACAGTGTGTACATAGAATCAACAAGAAGGCAGAATCACATACTCTGCTGGCTAAAAAGTGAGACACCCTCTATAAAATCTTCTGGATGAATTAAAAACAACTATTCAAACTGGGTAATTTTGAACCTCCTGAACCACAATGAGGTCTGGTCAGGTGTGATCAGAAGCTCTCTCTAGTTTATTAAAGAAACAAAAAACAAATCTCTGGTCTCGCCTAAAGAAGAAGGCTCAATACATTAAGACCAGAAAGTTTCCGGAAATAGTCGTTTAAACTGCCAAAAATAAATGCGATCTGTCAACCAGCTTGCTTGCAGTAGCTGTTGAAATCAATCGACCTCAGTTCCCTCTGAGAATTTTCTTTTACGGCCTCAATCGAGTCGAAACGGGTTCCACGGAGTGACAACTTGAGTTTTGGAAACAAGAAAAGTCGCATGGGGTCAAATCCGGTGATTGATCGATGGTATTGAACGAGTGTTTGGTCTTAAAATCGTTCACAACTACAGCTCGGTGCGATGGCGCATAATGGTGATGAAAACGTTCAAATAATACTCTTTATTAACCGTCTGTCTCGTTGGAGCTTGGTCTTAATATGCATCGTACCTTTTTTAAACATTTAATTTATATTGCATTGATCTAAGTCTGTAGAAGTGGATACGAAGAGTCGGGGGATCAAAATGGGTTCAAATGCTTCCCAGATGAGTTTCTAAATGAAATCACCCCTCAGTACAAAATGTCAGCAACTTCATTGGCGGGAACTTAATACTGTAAGTCATTCCACTTGAGGGATGCAATCAAGAAACAACAAATCGAAGAAGAAGCTCTGTCGCATAGCTTAAGCTACTTTAAGGAGCCAAAAATTTCTTTCGTTTTTTACTGGGGAGATCTATACTTGAATCCTCATCGAGAGTTCTCCTATTTGAGTCATAGGTGGAAAGCTAAGTTTCAGCGGAGGTTTTGAGATGGTATGTTTCGTTTCACCTACCAACTACCAACTGAAATCCGAAATTCCGTTTCGCTCGGTCCGAAGAGCCGAAATCTATATTCCTACCGGGCAATTAACGTGCGTAGTATGTGGCAGTTACACTTGTAGGTGCACGCAATGCATAGAGTTTAATGCACCAGAGGTCGTAAGCTTCAACTTGACGATCAAGTTGTTGGTCTTTGATTTTTCAAAAAAATTAAAAAAAATAAAAAAATACTCAAACCTTTTGCGGCGTAAATTAAACCAGTTCATTGCCATAGATGAACGAGTATACATATGAATATATATATACAATACATACGCTAAGTTGCATTGTTGTGTCCATTGCCCGTTCGACCACCAATTCAACGCACCGCCGTTCATTATGCGATCAATGTTGATCATTTCATCCTGCGGCTGTTGACAGCCCACCGCGCGGACATGACATGCGAGTCGGTTACAAGCAAACATGTACATACACGTACATACACATCATACGTTCATATACAATACATATATACTATCACGCCCAAAATAAAATCTCTGGAAAAAACATACAAAGTTATTTCGTATGTCATGGCGCATGCGTACGAGTGGGTACCTGCTCTCTGTTGTGGCCTGTGCTCCCGCGCTGCACGGAAGATCGTCGTGAAAATCAATACGTCCAAGCGCGCAAACCACCACAACATCATTATACTGCCTTTTTCATTGTTTGTTATGGCAACATGATGGCGTAGTCACTATATTAAATATGTTGCTTGCTCATGCACTTTTTACGTAGTTGTTGTGTTTTGAAATTTTGAGTTAAAAAATGAAGTAAAAAAACAATAAAACACGATTGGAAGCTGTGCAGCATAATTACTTAACCGTCATTCAGGCAACTTGACTGCTTGTTGTTGGTGGTTTTGTACTGGGTTCTCAAGTCGGACTGTTCACCTTTTTGATTACCGGCGGAGCGCATTTCCTTTTCGTTTAATTTTTTCTTGATGTGAACCCTTTTTAAAGCGCTTCATTTATGTCTTGCTACAGTTTTTACTCGAATGTATACCATATGTATATATATGTATATATATAACATATTTCGATTTTTTTCCTGATTTTTTATTTTTGTTGATAACTTTAATGGCTTTCCGCGTAACCGTCATTTTGTTGCGGTAAGTGCTGTGGCTGCTATTGATGGCCATTGTTTCATGCCAATAGTTCTTTCCGTTTATATACTTATACATAATCACTATATGAAGGTACAAATATATTTAATATATGTATACGTAGGGCAGTCCAAAGAAGACAGAATATCCGTTTATTAAAAAAATACAATAAAACTTGAAGCCTTTACTCTCATAAGACAAACGATTGAATTTTTAAAGAAGAATGTTCTGTGTAATTATATTTTTAATTACATTTTATTTCATTTCATTTAATTCTATTTTATTTTACATGTTTAATTGGGTAGTTCTATTTTAACTTATTTTATTACATAATATTTTATTTTATTTTAATTTATAAAATTCAATTTACTTACTTTCACTTCATTTTATTTTATTTATTTTAATTAATTCTTTATCATTTTACTTGTTCATTTGTCAAGTTTTATTAATAAAAATGAAAATATTTTAATACATAACATTTTATTTTATTATATTATATTTTAACTTAATACAAATAACTTTTTATTTCGTTTTATTTTACTTTATTTTATTTTATTTTATTTTATTTTATTTTATTTTTTTATGTTATTTTATTTCACTTTATTTACTTTACTTTGTTTTATTTTTTTTGACTTTATTTTATTTTAATTTATTTTGTTTTATTTTTTTCTTTTTACTTTTTCTATTTTATTTAATAATTTTTTTTATTTAATTTAATTTTATTTTATTTTAATTTTCATTATTTTAATTAATTTCATTTATATTATTTTATTTTTTTTATTTTATTTTTTTATTTTTTTTTTATTGTATTTTATTTTATTTTATTTTTTTATTTTGTGTTATATTATTTTATTTTATCGCTAATACATAACATTTGATCTCATTATATTTTATTTTATTTTGATTTATTTTGTTTTAATTATTTTATTTTATTTTATTTTATTTTATTTTATTTTATTTTATTTTATTTTATTTTATTTTATTTTATTTTATTTTACTTAATTTCATTTTATTTTATCTCATTTTTTTATTTTATTTTATTTTGTTTTATTTTATTTTTTTATGTTATTTTATTTTATTTTATTTTATTTTATTTTATTTTATTTTATTTTATTTTATTTAATTTCATTTTATTTTATCTTATTTTTTTTTTATTTTATTTTATTTTGTTTTATATTATTTTTTATGTTATTTTATTTTATTTTATTTACTTTACTTCGTTTTATTTTTTTACTTTATTTTATTTTAATTTACTTTATTGTGTTTTATTTTTTTCTTTCACTTTTTTTATTTTATTTAACTTAATTTTATTTTATTTTAATTTTCATTATTTTAATTAATTTCTTTTATATTATTTTATATTTTTATTTTATGTTATTTTATTTTATTTTATCGTTAATACATAACATTTTATTTCATTATATTTTATTTTAATAAATATATGGTATTAACTAATATTAGTTTATTTTATTTTCTTTTATTTTATTTAGATTTAATTTTATTATTATATTTTATTTCATTTTGCTTTTGTTTATTTTTTTTATTATATTTTATTTTATTTTATTTTATTTTTTTTTTAATTTTATTTTGTTTTTTTTTATTTTATTTAGTTTTGTTTTATATTATTATGTTTTATTTTGTTTTTGTTAATTTTTTTTTTATTTAAGTTTACTTTATTTTATTCTTTATCCTCTTTTATTTTATTTGATTTTATTTTATTTTTTATTTGGTTATACTTTATTGTAGTATTTTTGGTTATATATTTAATTTAATTTTATTTTAGTTTATTTTAGTTTAGTTTATTTATTTTAATAATTTTATTATTTTTATATTTTTATTATTTTTTTAGTTTAATTCAATTTTATTTTATTTTATATTTTTTAATTTAATTAATATTATTTTATTGTATTTTAATTTATATTAACTATATGTTTTTAATTTTTTTTTTAGATTCTTTATATACATTTTACGAAACGTTGTTAAAAAAATATCCAACTTTTTTTTATTTATTTATTCTATATTTTTTATTGTTATTTTGTTTATTTTATTTGATTTTATCTTAATATAATTCTTTTTAATTAATTGAATTATTTTTTTTTTTTTAAGAATATTTTTCTTTTTTATTTCTTTTCTCATTTTTACTTTTCTATATGATTTTTAATAAGAAAGTTTTGTTACCGCCCTAATATAAAGATGAGACCTTTGCCATTCTAGGAGCTTATAAAAACGTAATATTATGCGCGATCCATCGAAATTTTATATGAAGTTGTTTGCCGGTTTTTGCTTTCTGGCGGAAACTTCATATATATACAATATTTTGGAAACTTCAACGTTACTACCTTTGCATTGTTTTTAAATCTTTTACCGGATTTTTATTTCATTTTATTAACATTTATAAGCATTTTGTAAGTTTATTTTTTATTTGTTATTGATCTCGTTTATTGATCTTCTTTTGTTTCTTCATTATTTTCGCCAATCAACGCATTCACTTATTTGTGTACTGTATTAAATTCACTGTGATTTTTGTTTTTTGTACTGTTTTTGTGATTTCACAGTGAATTTAGTGAGCTGCAGCATTTATTGCCTTTTTGATATTCTACGAACTGTCTTTATACCTCTTTCGTTCAGTTGAGTTCTCATTTTTATTGATTTCGCAACGAATCTATAGCTCGAAATTTACTAAAATACCTTTAACAAATATTGGTATTGGTTTTCATTTCTACAGTTTTTTTTTCAGATCCTACATCAACCAATTATTTTAGCTGTTTCCTGCGTCCAATTATTCTTTTTTTTAATGTCTTCCTGCTTGCATGATCTTGTGTGCATACATACATATTTTAATATATTTTATCTCGGCATAAAAAATTAAAGGGCAGCTGCGATTTAGTTGTTTATTCTTACCTCGAAATGAACTCGTTATATTGCTGCTTTTTGTTTCGCCATCCGTTTATTTGATCCGAAATGAGTCTATCAGATTTGGCGGTTCGCTTTGGATTGGATAATTCGAAGTTTGTGAAGGTTAATGATTTATTTTGTAGTTATATCGAGTTTTAAATATTTTTTTTTTTGACATAAATATCATACACATAGAAGAGATATGTCCCGGTGTTAGTTGTTTAAGCAGTAATAGAGGAAGCTCCGTCAATAAATACATCTTCGGAATGAAACTACACCTTTTTTTAAAACAAAATCCTTGAATATTTTTGATTATGGCTCTGTGGAAGGGAGATTAAATATTTATTTGAGTATATGTTAAAATGGTATTCTTACTTTGATTTAGACAGAGTCGTTTCATAGCATATCTCGATTACCTACAGGACTTCATACTAAGTTTTCTAGCAAATTATCGTCCTGTATTATTGGGTTGCCCAAAAAGTAATTGCGGATTTTTCATATAGTCGGCTTTGACAATTTTTTTGAACGGCGGTGACTCTGTAATTGCATTCTTTCTTTTGTCAGTTATTAGCTGTCACTTTTAGCTTGCTTTAGAAAAAAAGTGCGCGAAATTTTGTTTACATTTGTTTGTTTGGCGTCAATTTTAATATGGAGCCCACAAAAGAGCATTTTCGTCATATTTTACTTTATTATTTCCGTAAAGGAAAAAACGCTGAGCAGGTTGCTAAAAAGTTACGAGATGTGTATGGTGATAAAGCCTTAAAAGAAAGACAGTGTCAAAATTGGTTTCGCAAATTCCGTTCTGGAGATTTTTCACTTAAAGATGAGCCACGTTCAGGTCGGCCAAGTGAAGTTGACGATGACGATATCAAGGCTTTAATCGAATCGGATCGTCATGTAACTGAGCGTGAGATAGGAGAGAAATTAAATATACCAAAGTCAACCGTTCATTATCACATAAAAAGTCTTGGACTCGTAAAAAAACTTGATATTTGGGTACCACATGAACTGAAAGAATTTCATTTAACAAACCGAATCAACGCTTGTGATATGCACCTTAAACGCAATGAATTCGATCCGTTTTTAAAACGAATCATAACTGGAAATGAAAAATGGATTGTTTACAATAACGTCAATCGAAAACGATCATGGTCCAAGCATGGTGAACCAGCTCAAACCACTTCGAAAGCTGATAGCCACCAAAAGAAGGTTATGCTGTCTGTTTGGTGGGATTGGAAGGGTGTGGTATATTTTGAGCTGCTTCCAAGGAACCAAACGATTAATTCGAATGTTTACTGTCAACAATTGGACAAATTGAATACAGCCATCAAGGAGAAGCGACCAGAATTGGTCAATCGTTAAGGTGTCGTATTCCATCATGACAACGCCAGACCACACACATCTTTGGTCACTCGCCAAAAACTGAGTGAGCTCGGCTGGGAACTGTTGATGCATCCACCATATAGCCCTGACCTTGCACCATCAGACTACCATTTATTTCGATCTTTGCAGAACTCCTTAAATGGTAAAACTTTCGGCAATGATGAGGGTATAAAATCGCACTTGGTTCAGTTTTTTGCAGATAAAGGCCAGAAGTTCTATGAGCGTGGAATACTAAATTTGCCGGGAAGATGGCAAAAGGTTATCGAACAAAATGGCAATTATATTGTAATATCCGCTGGCGAATGGTTAGCATTTCGTACTGTCACAGGTCCGACGATCATTAAAAATTTAAAGGAAATTAATTTAAATAAAACATTACGGTTGGAAAAAAGATTTAAATTAGCGCCACATCACCGGTCTATAATGTTAATGTTGTACTATTCCAGTATTTAAGTTAATAATAATGTTCATTTTAGAAAATTAGCTTGATTGACGTACAAAAAATTAACCTACGAAATAGGTTAAGTTCTATAATTTTGACAGGCCCATGGGCAATGGTGAAAATAACTTATAATGATCGGCAAACAAGTCTCCCTTGAAAGTTTTAAATTTTAAATGTCATTGGAGGCTTAGCATCGAATATTACAATAAGCGACTCTTTGATAAACTTTTCTAATAATAATCATAACAATTAAACATAAATGGATGGTTAACAATAACAACATAATGTGAATACGCTCATGGACTAATAAAAATTACTCTCCATAATTGGCATCCAAAGCCGAAATATACACTTTCACGCAAATGCGTGATGATCTACTATATGATCGCCATATACTATACCTTTTTGACAACCTGTCAAAAATGATCAGAGCTCAAGTTGAAACAGTCATCCCATGACCCTGACTTAGCAAAATCAGATTTTACTGGTAAACTGTTTTTGTCGCACGAACTTGTAGATGATTTTTGTATATGGTATGTCAGTGGATGTGATTGAAAACTGGAATTTGCTTTTGCCTTATTTCTTAATTCCGATACTATGACGATGAAATAAAGCCTTGCTTTTCTAAAACAGGTGATTTAGTCTATTTTAAAAAAAATCCTGCTGTACTGAATTTATTAAATTCGGAATATGATCCAAGTCACTGGCGATTGTCAATTGACTTTTCGAAAACTAGTTTAAAGGCAGTGTTGCTGCATAATTACAAAAAACTTCTCTCATTGACGGTTGCTCATGGTTTGCATAGAAATACGAATTTCCTCTGGAAAAAATTTAACACAATAAACTACGTTGGAAAATCTGTGGCGATTTTAAAGTCGTTGCAATTTTGCTTGGACCACAACTTGGAAAGATGAGGGAAAATTTGAAGGCTTACAAATACGACAACTGATAAAGGATAACCTTTGACCTTTGAAGGAAAAACTGAGGACAAGGAAAACTTGCCTCGCAATGTTTTGTAAATGTTTTCCACAACTTTCTTGGAACCATTTAATTTTTAAGACCAACTTCAAGAATGGTGATTCCAACATGGCCACGTTTCGTGCTTTAAGAGAAGATTATGGCGCGCATAATCGTCCAACTATAATCCAAGAAATTGGTAAAATTTTAAAGAAATTTCAAGAGACTACAGTCAATTACAGATATTGTAAGCCCTGTGCAACATCATTTTGCTCGTTCCATTTCAAATGAGGCTGTTGAGAGTGAAAGTGTAGCCGAAGACCCGAATTTGTCTATTTCTCGACGTTCTCAAGAGCTGGGGCTTTCTTACGGCACATTATGGTGTATTTCGCACTAGGACTTATACCATCCATACCAAAATCACCGCATACAACAACTAAACAGCAGATCATTCACAATGCCGTACATACGTCGATTGGATGCTTGAAGAACAATCAGTGGACGACTGTCTGGTGCGCTCTTTGGTGAGGAGGTGTGACTGGACATAACTTCTTTGAAAACGACAACAGTCACTGTCAGTTCGGAGCAATATAGACGCATGATAGCGATTTTTTTGACCTGTAATTGAAACGCCTGATTTGGACAATTTATGGTTTCGACAAGATGGTGTCACATGCCATACAACAGGAACATATATGGCTTGATTGCGAGAGAAATTACCCGGCTGCGTAATCTCTTGATTTGGCGATGTCAATTGGGCACCGAGATCGTACGAAAGATCGTGTTTAGGCGAATAAACCAACATTTGTCAAGTCATGGCTCAAATACCGCCAAAACAAATTAGTTGAAAATTAGCTGAATCGGATCCAAGTTCTCGCAAACTCGTAGTGTGGTTATTTGAATGATGTCGTTTTCCGTATAAGGTGAAGTTTCAAGCATTATTATATACGTAAGAAAGGAATTTCAGGAAAAAAATCATTTTAAATGCATTTTATTTACTCTTTTTTGAAACCGCAAAATTTATGACCCTGTACTATATAATGAATTGACTTCCCTTATATTATATATATATATATATACCTATATATATATATATATATATCTATATACCTATATATATATATATATATATATAATATATAAATATAATTGGCGCATTGTAACCGCTGAAGCGATTTTCGGCCGAGCTCCTCTTCCAATTTGTGGTTTTGCGTCTTGATGTTCTTCCAACAACTGGAGGGACCTACAGTTTATACTAAGCCGCCTCCGAACTGCTGATGGCTTTTTTTATGAGGAGCTTTATTTCATGTACACACGAAGGGGTTGACATTCCCTGCAGAGGGGCGACCGCAATTAGAAAATTTAGCTCAAATTTTTTTTTTTAATTAATTTTCTATAACTTTTTGGATGTTAGTACGTCACCAGGACTTGAACCCGAGCATTCTGATTATTAGGAGGATTAAATTATCATAGTCTCTGAGTTATTTAGGAAAAATGCTTAGATAGTGGTCAATTAAATAACCGTTTAATTTTTAATAATTTTTTTTTACATTCTTCTCTTCGAATTTCAATTCCAACTAATGGCCGATTTAGCACAGAAGGACCAATTTTGATTGCAAAAGAAAATTACAATACTTACATCTACATATCTTGACCTCCGAGAACTTAAAAAGAGGCTAATTCAACGCTTCAATGATAAAGAGCCAACTAAAAGTAATCAAGCATAAATGAAAGTGCAATAAAGCACATTTGTGGTCGCAATTGGCAAACACGTGCAATATCCAATATGGCTAAAAATTGCAGTAGTAGAAGAGGAATTAATGATAGTGAGGAGTCATGAGAACACATAAGATAACCGACAACAAGCCTTAAACTTAATGGCAAAGTAAAAACAACCAAGGACTAAGGACACTAATTAAAAAAGCCAAAAACAAGCCACATCAACCGCAACTCGCACGGCTGCATGCACTAATGAGAAAAACTATTGCAATAAATACGAAATCAGCGCCGTAACAGCTGTACAACAACAACGAAATGCGCAATCAAAGCAACAACAATAAATGGCTCAAAGGAAGCCAAAAGTAATTTGTAAGAATTGGAAGGAAACATAAAATCATATTATTAATAATAAAAACTATAACTGCATGTGGCACAAACCATTTTTTTTTTTTGTTTTTTCATTTGACTCAAGGATTTTTGTGCATGTAAGTAATTGCATATATACACATACCTACATAGATATGTGATATGTGTTTGATTGTAAATGCAATTCAGTGGCATCATGACAAAATGCCAGATGTTTTAAGGACACTCTAAAGGCCGTAATGAGCTGTCGACCGAGAGCGGAAAGCGGCTCAAGGGAAGGAAGGTGCTTTTCGAAGATGGACAACAAAAAGGGAATGACGACATCAGTAGCGGCAGCAACCTTACAGTATGGCAGTGGCATATTAGTTTGCCAAGCCAATAAAAATAAATTACATTCAGGCGAACAAGATAATAAAAAGGACATGTGTCAGGGGATATGGACTTTTATCTATATATGTATATAAGCAAAATATGCATTTATGAGTTTATATAATATATAAATCCACACACTGCTTCTATGTAAAGGTTATTGAAAAAAGGACATTATATTATATAATACTAGCTTTTACCCGCGGCTTCGCTCGCATTAAATCCATCCAATAAGAGATCATTATAGTACAAACGGATCAATATAAAGAATATATTTTATTTCTTGTCTGAGATTATCTATTTGAAAAAATTACTACATGCAATGAAGTTTCAAATTTCAAAGTATACTTTATTGAATCAATACAACAAATATTAAAATATATATGTCACTATAAAGAAAATAAATAATTCGGAATGATAACAATTGAAAATATAAAATGCAGATTATTAGTCAAGGATATTTCTATAAACTATATTGTACGTTTTTCCGTTGGGTGTAAATATTTGTAAATTCCGGGCATTAGACACACGCGAACAGGCTACATATAGTTGACCATGAGAAAAGCATGACTTTTCTAAATGCACTCGTGCTACCTGTAATGTCTGTCCTTGCGCTTTGTTTATAGTTACGGCAAAGCTAAGTTTGACGGGAAACTGAACTCTTTTAAATTGGAATGGAAGGTCAGTGGGAATAATTGGAATCCGAGGTATGATTACACTTTTTCCTTTACCGACACCTGTTAAAATAGTAGCACCAAGTATATTCTGTCCCAATTTCGTTATCCGAAGTCGTGTTCCATTACATAGCAGAGGAGCATTTAAATTTCGCATAAGCATTACTGGTACATTTAGTTTCAACTGAAGCTTATGTGATGGTACACCCGACAATTCAAGTGAATTTAAAAACTCTGCAGGATATGAGGTACTTAATTCTGTATCCATAATTGTATCCATTGATAAATATTCCACCATTTCCCCTTCCACCTCTTTTAAAATGTCATTGTTGATTCTATTAACTACTTCATTTTTTGGTGCTAATATTGCTCTTGCGCACAGCCACTGATCACAACCCAAATTCTGTTGCAATTCGGGAAAAACATGAGCAATGAGATCCACATCATTTTCTACTAAATTACAAAATTCTCTTGAAAGTGATACGCAACCTTCAGCATCAACATCTAAACGACCATCACCAATTTTCAATAACATTTCAGCATAAAGTCCTGAATCCACGTCATTATAAAGATGCACTCTCATATTTGTTTTTAGGCTCAGCTTTTCAACTCTCGACCATAAGCTCGATGATTTTAAGCATGCTTGAATTTCATCTGCTGGTGTTCCCCTCTGAATAACTGGAAGGGTTTGACGAAAATCACCTTACTGGCTGGTGATTCCTCCCATTATATCTGTACTATCCCGCAGGTCCTGAAGAGTCCGGCTTAAAGCTTCTATAGCCTTTTTGTGAGACATTGTACATTCATCCCACACTAAAAGCTTACATTCTCGCAGCATCCTACCTCGAGAACTATTTTTACTGAAATTACAGATGGGCGAATCTTCATGTGCAAGGTTCAATGGTAATTTCAAAACGGAATGTGCCGTACGGCCGCCGTTTAAAAGCGTCGCGGCAATACCCGACGAAGCTACTGCAACTGCTATTTTTCTGTTTTTTCTGATGTACATTAATAATAAGTTGAGCAAAAACGTCTTTCCGGTTCCACCTGGTGCATCGAGAAAGAAGAGTCCACCTTTGCCGTATTCTAGTCTACGTAAAACTTGATGGAGAACATGAGCCTGCTCTGGAAGTAACAAAGGGATTAATTCTTCTACTTGTCGCTGCAGTGCTATGAAATCCTAATCTAACTCTCGAGCAATTTCATTGTTGAAATCATCCTCATTATCTCTTTGAGGGCTTTGCATCCCAAAATCATCTAATTTTTTTCCAACCATTGTGAAAACCTTGTTTTCAATTAGAATTAGCGTTTGGTAGTAAATATGTTCATTGGAAGTCATATCTGTATGTACTTGCTGAAGTCGATGTAAAATATCTTTAGCTTTTACCCGCTAGATGGCGTTAACGTAGCGCTCAGCAAATAGATGACCAGGCCACCACCATACATGTACGTATGTATGCTCACATTTTATGGCCACCATACATGTAGATATGTATGCTGTATACTGTATACTCCCATACACACATACCACACTACTCTCAATGCAGCTACATATGTGCCTATACCTATGTATAGTCCCACTCTCTCTCTTGTATGCTCACATTTTATGGCCACCATACATGTAGATATGTATGCTGTATACTGTATACTCCCATACACACATACCACACTACTCGCAATGCAGCTACATATGTATGTGCCTATACCTAAATATGTATAGTCCCACTCTCTCTCTCTCTCTATGCATATGTGGCGTTACTTTATGCATGCGTATGTATATGCTCTATTGTGGCTATTGGACAGAAAAGTTTCTTTATTTTATTTAAAAAATAATTTTTTTTATTAAATAAAAAGTAGCCTATGTTCATTCTGATACCTCCAAGAGTATGTGTACAAAGTTTCATGATGATCGGTTAAGTAGTTTTTGCGTGAAAGCGCAGCAAACGAAACGACTTTCGCATTTATAATATTAGTATAGATGAAAAATCAGTAAGGGAGCACCAAATATGGTCGCAAAGAATATGAAATAATCCACTTCAGTCTTTCGCACAATAAAATTAATAATTTGGCAAGATCTGTGATTATTTCGCATAAAATTTTAGTTCTGAAAAATATATGGACTATAGGAGATCCATCCTGGTATGACCAGCATCCAAAAGTTATAGAATATTAATTTAACTAAAAAAATTAAGCTAAATTTTCTAATTGCGGTTGCCTCTCGGCAGGGAATGTCCACCCCTCTGAGTATATTTCTGGCATGAAATAAAGCTCCTCATAAAAAACCATCAGCCGTTCAGAGGAGGCTTAGTATAAATTATAGGTATCTCCATTTGTTGGAAAAATATCAAATTGGAAAATCGCTTCAAGCAGTTACAGTTACAATGCGCCAATTATATATACGAGTATACGGAGAATCATGTCAGAGCTTCGCATGGTTAAAACCGAGTAGAGTCGTTGAAAGAAATACCATCCCAGCCAAAATTGCGTGTTATGAGCCAGAGGATCAAAAGCTCCGTTAGGGTCTGGAATGACCTCTTCTAGCCGATCGATACCACACGAGATTTCAAACAAGGCGATTCCTTATCGTGTAACTTCTTTTGATATTGACATTATTAAACTGAACAACCACGCCGCGAGTTCTACTCTCTCTAGACTGGATAAGGAAGCGAAGGATGTGGGTCTGGTAGGGAACGAGGGCGATACGAAATATCTACTGACCTCAAACAAACAGGAGCCAGTATTAACACCAACAACAACGATAGGCATGTCAGAAGACCAAACTCTACAAGTCATTCATCATTCCCGTCCTACTATGTGGTACGGAGCCATGGACGACGACAACATCTGATGAGTCGGTGTTAGGAGTTTTACGAAGGAAAGGTTTTGCATAAAATTTATGGTCCTGCACCAGTTGGGAACGGCGAATACTGCAGCTGATGCTACAATTAGCTGTACGAGATATACAGCGAAATTGACTTAATTCAGTGAATCAAGAAACAGCGGCTACGCCGGCAAAGGTCTGTGGGCCGGATGGATAAGAATACTACAGCTCTGAAAGTTTTCGCTGCAGTGCCCGCCGTTGGTAGCAGAGGAAGAGGAAGACTCTCACTCCGGTAGAAAGACCAGGTAGAGATGGGCATGGCTGTACCTGATGTCTACGCTAGTAAAGAAGAAAGAAGAAATACGTCGCCCCTCGAAAAAAATGTCCGTCATTTAGAGGTGGTTGATCCATCGAATGTGAGGAAACACTATAAAGCCGCCCACTACGATCAGGCCTGGCTGAAAATCGCTTAAAACCACTCCATACTAAGTGGATGAAAACAGATATTCACTTATGAAATTCAAGAGGCCATTGGAGCTTTGGTTTCGTGCATCAGAAAATCGGAAAGAGTAGTCTTATATAGAAAAGTAATCATAAGGATCTCATTTTTAGAGTATCTCGGCAACGTAAAAAGGGATGGACTAGATAAAAGAAACGGCCTTTCAGAACCGAACGAAATTATTGGCCTACCAGCTCTAAAAAGGTATAACACGTAATACATACTCGTAATAGGTTGGTTGAGCGTCTTTTTCACGACTTTCCACTTAAATTTAGGTTATTTGCGACCGCCACCATAAAGAGCGTCATTCACCATATCGCCACGTATCTTGTACTTTTAGACATAAAATACGACAGCGATCGCTACCAAAATATAGCACCTCAACTAAGTCCTCGAGTCGGTAGTATACAGCACCTAGGGTAAGGACAAAGCCGCACTCTTGGAACCGTGAAAGACAATAGGCCAGCTAAATATAAACTAATATAACTTTAAACCTAATTTACAGAGTCAATTAACATCTTTCCCAGATCTATCTCTCCCCATAAACACTTAATATATCTTTCCAGGTCTCTTTGAACCAACATGTCCAACATCCTTCTTCCATTGACCGAACCTATCAAAATACTACGTCTACTTTGTTTCCTTTGTCTCTCCTTAGAAGACTTCGCTGGCATTAATTAGCTTTACTTGCGGCCTACTAAATCAACAGCAACAACACTATTGAGGTTCATTTTGAAAGTGGCAAGCTCACGATCCGAGTAAATGCTCTGTCCACGAAGAAGAACTGAAAATATCAATCAATCCCAACATAAACGTTTACGTTTCTAGCCTTTCGATGCTATTATATTCAAGATGGTCTGACCAAGGAAATCAGCTGAACTGAAAATAACTTCGTTCTTTACTTTTGCATGGAAATATCAAAAGTTATTGTTGTTGTTGTTGTTGAAGCGGCTCGCTAGCCACAACGAGTTGTTTCTACGATTTCGGACCAGAGGAAAAGGGGGTTTAGTTGGTTTTAGGGGGCATACAAAGAGGTGATTAGTGTTGTGCGGGGTCTCATTGCATGCAAGAAATATCCCGACAGCCGGTTCCACGCACCGGAGTTGACCCGTATTTTATCCGGCCAAGGTCTATCAACCTCTTGCCTACCTAACCCCGTTTAGGTCTGCAGGAAATACCAAAAGTCGCTGGTGCTGCTGTTAGCGTATATAAATATTAAAGTGAGTTCCTAGCTCCCATAGAAGAACTCTTTGATCATTTCCTCCAACTCAACTGATCGATTCTTTCGAGGCGACTTGCATTGGAGGCCTTTCAAGTTCGGAGTCATGGATATAAAAACAATGTCGTAAGCTCCTGTAAAAAAATATTTATTGACTAGCACCAGGACTGTAAAACAACTTCCCCACTTGGCATTTATTATTAATGGAGTACGTAGGCTGCTATATATATTTCTGGCCGAATAATGAAAATACGAATATTTATCAACGAAAATGGTCTATTTTTGGATTTTGCTCGTCTTGGAAGACCCACACGGTCGATTGCTGTTTTGTTTCGGGCTCATACGCATAGATCCATGATAGATCCAGATAAACGTCTTTTGAAGCATCACGATCGTATTTTTTCAGCATTTCTTTACACCAATCCACACGAGCCTTTTTTTGAGCGATTGTCAAATTGTGCGGGATCCAACGAGAACAAACCTTTTTTACGGCCAGGTGTTCATGCAATATCGAATGTATGCTGGTGGGAGAAATGCATAGGCATGCCTCTATCTGAAGGTATGTTACATGATGGTCTTGCATTGTCAGTTCACGTACGTCATCGATGTTTTCTGGCACAACGGCTGTTTTTGGACGACCTTCCCGGAATTCTTCTTTGAGCGAACGTCGGCCACGTTTGAATTCGTTGTACCAGTTTTTCACAGTGTTATAGGATGGTGCTTCATAGCCATACAAAGATTTTAGTTCATCGATGCACTCTTGTCGTGATAATCCACGTCGAAAGTTGTGAAAAATGATCGCACGAAAATGTTCACGAGTTAATTCTATTTTTTGGCCGAGATGAATTTTTGAATTCCCTGTAAATAAAACAATTCACGATTAAATGACAAAACGTTCTGAGTGATGTTATGCTAAAAAATGTCAAAATTTCCAATGGAAATGTCAGATTGCACCTGGCAACACTTAGTGTTGCCTAGGCCAGAAATATATATAGCGGCCTACGTATCGAGCTTTCTTTTCTTCTTATAATAAGACCATTTTTTGAACCTTTTTGGCGTTCGGATGAGAGCAGCCGAGAGACTTACAGATTTCACTCAGATTTTTTGCTCTATTCTATACTCTCAACACCTTACGGCGAACAAAACTAATATATTCTAACCTACAATACAGTTGGGTATGAAATATATACTCGTACCTTATATTAGTTCATATGTACTTCTGCACAAAAAATTGTCATATGCCACACCCGCCCCGTCTGATAGACTTCTGGCCATAACAAACCGCTATTATTCACATTTTATTTCAATTTTAACTTCGGTAAAAAACAAAGCACTTTTTCTGCATACATACATACTTACGTACATATGTACATGCCACACGATGACAAAATATTTTGCCTCACTGCAGAAGAAAACACAATACAAACTAAATTTTGCGAAAAAATACCCAAAAAAACTGCCACATCACTATCTATTTGTGGCGAGCCCGTTGGCTGTTCCTATTATCCTCATTATCCTTATTATGCCTTTATTGCGGAAGTTTTTTGTGCAAATTTTGTACAATAAATAAATTTCTTTTTACATAAAATTCGTTTTTTTTTTTATTTTGCTTAATGTTTTCACCGCATTTGCCACCGTATCTAATGCATTTTTTGTTATTCATCTGCTTAGTGTTATACCTAATATAGTAGCATATATTGTACGTATGTATGTATGTGTATGAGTGCATATGTATACATGTATGTTGCATGTTTGCGCAGTTGCAATCTGTTTTGTGGCAGACAAATGCGTTTGACTTTATTGTCTTGTTAGCCTTTTGACTTCTGTGTGGTTACAGAATACAAAAAAAAAAAAACAAAAAAAAAACAACAACAAACGGCATCCAATAATGCTTATTATAAATTGGAAGAGACAATCGGAGAATTTGGGATTTCTTATGTTTGACAACACAAATTATTGAAGGCAGTTTGTGGGCAGTTTTATTGTATCCTACCAACAAACTGCAAGCATTATGAGAATCGCAGCACAAGACACGTGCGTCTAAGTAAACATTGAGAAATTCTGATTTACTTAAATTTTTCCTTACAAAATTGTAATTGTGCGTGGTGTGTGTGATCGATCAACACGGCCAAAATATATACTATTGTATGACATATATTTTAACTCAACTGGCTTGCCCAGAGAAGAAGCCTAAATCAAAACTCGAAGACACGACGCATCTTGAAGCCATCACCTATATGTGCTGCGACCAAATGGTAATGGTTAGCGACCTCCGATTTTGCTAATAATCAATATTTATCCTTCTTTCAATGCAGAAGGGATTAACCTCAAATATTGTAAAAATTATACATCTGCCACGCCTACCAAGCTGGTAGGTGGTGAAAATATGAGTAATAATAAAAATATGAAATATGATATAATAAATTTCGATATGTAGTGGTTCAGACCCACTCACCACCACACTTAGCTAATTTTTAAAGAAATTAAATGCGTAAAATATCATATATCAGTCAATAACAAATGGAATATATTCAAAATAGTCAGAGAAAAATTAAAACAATTTAATAATTTGATTAAATAAACTCATTCATAAAAGCATATTAATTATGCTGATCAAGTGTTCCCTTCCAAAATATCACACTCCATTAGTATTGATAGTATTGATAAGTAAAGTTTAGTTAAAAAATATATTTTAGTTTTCAGCGTTTCAGATAATTTGTTAAGTAATGAAACTATGTATAATTCAAAAATTTAAACTTAATTAAAAATACCTATTTTCTTTAAGTTGTTAGCGAATTGTTCAGATCTATTCATTTTGAGATTCCGAAAATAAATGTAAGTAAAATGCATTTAAAAAATTTTTTTTTTCTTGAAATTCCTTTCGAATTATAAAATTTGAGCCCTAACATTATATGTGAAACACTAATTATTCAAATGACCGCCTCCCGATTTTTCGAAAATTTTGATACGTTTGAAGTAATTTTCGACCATTTTCGGCACATTGTGGGCGGTATCTCAATTATTAATTGACGAATGTTGATTTTCAAGTGCTCAAGAGTTGAAGGTTTATCAGTATAAACACGGTATTTAGCGTAACCCCACCAAAAACAGTCCGGCGGTGTCAAATTGCACAATCTCGATGACCAATTGAAATCGCGAAGGCAAGAGATTTTGCGTCCAGGAAATTTACCTCACAATAAAGACATATTCGCTCGTTTTGTGTGGCGTGTGACACCATCTTGTCGAAACCATTTATTATCCAAATCGTGTTCTTCAATTGCAGGCCAAACAAGTCGGTTAACATTCGAACACAACGGTCCGAATTGACATTGAAAGTCTCGCTGTTGTCGTTTTCAAAGAAGTAAGACCCAATCATACCTCCTTACCAAAGAGCGCACAGAATTTTTTTTTTTTTTTTTTTGTGTAATGACATATTTTTAATTATTTTAGGATTCTCGAAGCCCTAAACACGACAATTTTGCTTATTTACATATTCAGAGAGTTAGAAATGTACCTCGTTGCTTTATATGGCTGTAGGTGCAAGTCCAAGTTCAAAATAGGCCATTTTCGGTTTGACAACTAATTCTGTTAGATGTGAAAATCCATCCCTGTTTTTTTGAAACCACGGATGAACTTATAGCTTGGAAAATAAACTTTGTATATGGCATTAATTGTTTCCCTCAATCTGTTCTACTTTCGTACAGATAAATTTAAATCATGAAATAGCGGCCAGCGCATGGAAACAGATAGATGCTCCAGATTTGTGTTGGAAATATTATTATCCTATACATATTATTTATGTATTTATAAAACTTGTAGCTGATTTGGCAGTTACAAGTACCATTTGATACTAAACGAGGAGGATGACTATTATGTAAGGCACGAGCGTACAACTGATGGCGTATTCCGATAATGTTGATATCCTCCGGGTCTCAATAACCGAGCCGATAGTTCTGTTTTCTTTAGACTGAATAAGACAGCGAGGTGAATGGGCCTGGTAGTGAACGAGATATCGTCTATCACCAAACAAACTGTCAGCGCATAAGTGTCTCGGCTCTTACGTCAATGTTGGCGATCATAACATTAAACTCTTAGATAACTTCATCTTCCTTAGAACAGTCTCTTCAGCACCAACAACAACGTCAACCTTGAAATTCAAAGCAGAAAAGCTATAGTCTACTCTTCTACATTATAAAGTAGAACTAGTATAATCAACAATCATTGGGAGAGTAGACTATGACAAAATTGATTGATTGATTGATCCAGGTCCTGCTTTATGGTGCGAAGGCATAGATGATGGTGACATCTGATGAGTTGGCGTTAGGAGTATTTTGAGAGAAAGGTTTTGCGTAAAATTTATGATCTTCAACGAGTTGAGAACGGCGAATGCCGCAGCCGATGGACGGATGAGGTGTACGAATTATACGAGGGCTGCTATATATATTTCTGGCCTAATAATGAAAATACGAATATTTATCAACGAAATTGATTTTATTGTTTTTCAAAATATTCTCCATCAAGATTTATACACTTTGGCATGCGCTCAAACCAATTTTCGAAGCACTTTTTCCACTCCGATTGAGACACCTCCAAAACATGGTTTTTGAATGCTTCAACAGCATCTTCTGGCGACGAAAATCGTTGACCACGCATTATTGTCTTGATGTGTGGGAATAAAAAGAAGTCATTGGGTGCCAAGTCATGGCTGTACGGCGGATGACCCATCAATTCGACGTTTTGGCCAGTCAAAAAGGCGCTGGTTTGAGCCGATGTGTGAGAGCTCGCATTGTCATGGTGCACAATGATTCGTCTTCTCTTGTTCGTTTTTCGAATTTCTCCGAAGACTTCAGGCAAACAAATGGTGGTGTACCACTCAGAATTGACCATCCTACGTTGCTCAAGCGGAACAGTCGCCACATGACCAGTTTTGCCGAAGAAACAGTCGACCATTTGCTTCTAAGTGCTTCTTCCACGAACAACTTTCGTTGGATTTGGCTCGTCTTGGAAGACCCACACGGTCGATTGCTGTTTTGTTTCGGGCTCATACGCATAGATCCATGATTCGTCACCTGTGACGATCTTATAAACGTCTTTTGAAACACCGCGATCGTATTTTTTTAGCATTTCTTTACACCAATCCACACGATCCTTTTTTTGAGCGATTGTCAAATTGTGCGGGATCCAACGAGAACAAACCTTTTTTACGGCCAGATTGCACCTGGCAACACTTAGTGTTGCCTAGGCCAGAAATATATTATATAGCAGTCTTCGTACGATGTCATACCTACTTCAAAGAATGACGGAACAGCGACTGCGCTGGTTAGGTCTGAATACTACAGTTTTAAAACATTTCGATGCAGTACCCACCGGTAGAAGGAGAGAAAGATGAAGAACTTCACTCCATTTTAAAGACCAATACCAGAAGGATCAGACTGTGCTGACGGTAAGCAGCGAATAGAAGGAATAATGGCGCGCTGTTCTTAACTCGGCTATAATCGCGTAAGCAGTGGCTACGCCTACCCTTTATTACCGCTGAAATGATTTTCGCAAAGCTCTTCCTCCAATTTGTGTTATGCGAAGGGAGGAACCCAATGTTTATTCTATACGACCTCCGAACGGCTGATGGTTATTTATTTCATTTCATATCAGAAACACACTCGGAGGGCTCAATATTCTCTGCGAATAGAAAAAAGATTTTCTGCAATTTTTGTTTTGTTAGTTTGGTCGGAGCTCGAAACCTTGCCCCTCCACATCAACCGCTCAGAGACTGCGGCTTTGTTTGTGCTTACATATAACAGCCTTAAACAAGTTTTTTTTATCTTCTTTAAATTTATATAAAGTATTTACATAAAAATCTACTTATAACAAGATTTTACAGCTGATAGCCGCTGGCAGTGGTATGTGGCCTCAGTATACGAGTATGTATGTAAAAAAAGGTGTTTTCTGTGATAGATGTACAAATTATACACGAGTGGCCATCACTCACACCAGGTAACGGACACCTTTCGGGATTGAGCAGACACAAGGACTGAAGCCTGCAGTGATCAGCATTTATATAATAATAATATAAGCATATACATATGTACATATATCTAAGATGGACACGCACTCTTATTCACCACAAACACTGCCATGGCTGATCACTCTGTCAGTCAGTCAGAGGCTGGGCAGCGCAACCAAGCTAAAATTAACAATTTCACTGCTTTTCTTAGATTTATACATTTTGACGTGGTGCATGCAACGAAGACGGTGCTCTGAACCGAATGATTGGTAATTTGGGTGCACAGTATACATACGCATGCGCAGTAAAAACAAAAAGAAGAATAAATACAAATTTTTAATGGCAATAATGGCGGCACGGCAATATAACTTTATATATTTACCAGTATATATATATATGTATATATATATATATATAAATGTACACACCCCCATGTGTGTGTGCATCCTGTCACTTGGCTTACTCGCCCCAACACTAATGGAGCAATCCTCATTAACCACTCCATCAAATTGGCTTGGTGCATCCCAGAGAGTGAGTGTTCGGCTTTAGTATGTTGCAACATTTGTTCTTATGCTGCTGTCGTGGTTGTAGTTAAATAATAAAGTACTACAAGTACAACAACAAATTGCTGTATAATCTTAAGCACAAGAACATTAGTTTAACCCAACACTCCGCTTTGCTCTTATCCGCGCCTTTTCTTTACTTAAAACACTCTTCTTCTTATTCTTCTTCTTCTTTTTTAGTCCGCCAACCACTTGGCTCGCTGCAACGCCTCCGGTTGTGCAATTATTTTGAAATTGAGTCGGACACATAAGCTTTTTAAGTGTTTTAGGTCGCACCACAACGCACATGTGAAGTCTACAAACCGCCAACCGTCTTAGGCTCAGGACACGCATCACATTTTGTGCCAGCTTCGTTGCAAGTTTTGAAGGGTCTTTCTTGCGTCGTTTGGTTCGTGCGTTTCATTTCGCACTTCAGTGCCTTGAGGCGATTTTTGATGATTTCATTTCGTTGGTAACCATCTCAGAGTACAGAATGAAAGTGGTGGAAGATAGAGGCAACCATTTTGAAGTGACGATATGTTGCATGGAAGGCAATTAAAGCAACAAGTAACTTAACTTAAAATGCTTCGTATGAAAGAGGAAAGCATAAGCAATATGTATTTGCTTATGTTTACATTATATATATATACCTATATACAGACATGTTTTTAATTTGAAGAGCTTTTGTTGGATCTTTCGCTTCCAATTAGTACAACATACGTCCACGCATAGTTGACCAGCCCAACGCCAAGGGAGAACTCTCCTCAATCGCCTTGGTCACGAAATCCTAACACGCTGCAAAGATACCGTTCATCACGCTGGAGAGAGCAACAAGAATCTACGAATGTACGCTACATTGATACTCAACAGCTCAGCTCCAATAGTATTGTAGAATTGATAAAAAATCTTAAAGCCATTGAACGATGACCAATATGAAATCTTATCAAAAGAAAGACTCAAAACATGTGATTTTAAAACGAACAAACCAATAACTTGCGGAGGCAGGCTCGTAGGCTCAGCCAATAAGCATAAAAAGAGCTACTCTATCGTGGTTCAGACGAAATAATATGTAAATCAATGCACATCTTGCTATTAGCTCCACATTCTCCGAGGTAATGAATATATGCAAAAAAAAAGACTGCATATGGCGAGACTCATCTAATGATTCCGCTCTCGCCCGGTTCCAAAATCAAAATGATCAATATAAAACTCAGCGCAATCACCAAGGAGATCTTCTTTAACAACTCAACCGCTTCCACTGTTACAGCCAACTAAGTCTGAAACATAATTATCCAATTTAAGGGCCTTTAAATGTAGTAAAATTTAAGTCTTATCAGCTATTTCTCAAATCGAAGTTAGAAGTGAGTTCAATTCTCTGCGCACATAAGGACTCTTTCTCGTCCAGCCACCGTAACCACCGCTTACACGACTATAGATGGTTCATCAATGCTACGGCTTGAGGATTTTTCCTTATACAGTTCGGCTCTAACTGGTGACAATAAGTGATATTAGGTTCCTTTCTCTCTTAAAGCGCTGACCAGTGTCAAAGTCATACCAAAGACCATAAAACTTCAAGAAGACTCTTAATATCGACTCATCGGATGACTGCGTCTTAGCTCCGTGTAGAGCTTGGCGTTTGTATGAAGAAAGAGCACTTTACTTTTCAATTGTCTACTCACTACACTATACTACCTGTTGCCAAGTGTTATTGTACGTAGGAGTTTAATGTATATATTGATGCTGGTTCAAAGATGAGATCTACTCTATCTCCTTTAGAAAAGATACATTTAAAATCGGCGAGGACTCTTCCCCTTGAAAGACTATGATGAGGTTCTAAGACCCGCTTCTACAAACAACCACGTATTTAGAGCCAGACCCAAAGAGTGATTAGGAAGTTAGCAGGTAGGACCTTCTACTTTGCGATTTTTCTTCTTCTTTATTGAGGTAGGAGCCGCTTACGCGATTAAAGCCGAATTAACAATATCGCACCATTCATATCTTCTTTTCGCTGTTTAGAGCTCCATCTGATCCTTTCAACGGAGCGGTGGTCTTCCACTTACTCTACTTCCAACGGCGGGTACAAATATAGTAGTTTCATTATTCGAACGACGAAACCTAATAATCGAATGCCCTGTGTTGTTGTTGATGTAGTAGCCGCTGTCTCTTCGTTCGCTGAACTATACAAATATCACCGTATAACAGGCACAGCTCATCGTTCCATCGTCTTAGGTATTCTCCGTAGCCAATGCACAAAGAACCATCGGAGGTGGACATCGTCCACGTTTCTGCAACATATACTTTTCGCCCGTGGAGAGAGGACTTTACTTTTCAAAATAGCACCTGTTGCCAAAAGTGATTATTCGTGTGAATATAAGGCTGACTTGGGAGTCAAGCCGTAAGTATGCCGAAGGTTTGTTTGTGATGACAGGAGATATTTCGCCTTGCCCACGTTCACTACCAGACTCATCCCCGTAGCTTCTATATCAAGCTGGGAGGATGGAGCCAGGCGTAGAAGTTCATGCAAGTGAGTAAAATTGTTTACTGTCATTCACTCGGGAGTGCCCAGAAACGAGTATTTTACATATGGTTCAAGCAGCTCACGACTTCCAGTTTTATACAAGGTACCCTCTGGGTAGCCAACAAGCATCGATTTGGAGGTGTGACGATGAATTCCCCTGCGGTTAAGCGTAGGGCTTGGGACCCACCACATGAAAAATATACTCCAATGAAAAAACAACTTAAGTTTCGGATGAGAGACCGCCTTTGGAAGACAACCTCCACAACACGCATTACATTAACTTATTATTTTTGTGATGTACTTCGGCATTCGGTGAGCTAACCTGGGCAACAACGGTGAGTTCGTCACAAACGGAAGGATTAAAAGAGTTGTTTTTTTTTGTCTTAGTTCACCACCATATCCATTCGATTTTCTTTCTTATCTAGCCGGAGTAGTCAGAGCAGCTTTCTTATTTAGCTCTACAGCTTTTATTATATTAAACTGAATTTCGAAACTACGTTTGGGTTTGAACGAGTCGAAGAGGTTTTTCCCAGTTATGGCGGCGCAAAATATCCCAAGGTCGCCTCAATATTTTTCGCTATATATTTGGACCAAATATTACAAGCGATAGTTCCGTTCTGACCTACACATAAAATCCTATAAAAAGTTTTTCTGATCAAGATCGACCCTGGTAGGGAATGTTAAGTTCTTCGAGTGCGTCGCTGACGTGAAATATAAATGTCCTAATTAAATTCTATCAACTTTTCGGAGGCGAGTATTTCTTTTTCTAAATTCTCTCGCCGATGTAGTTTTGCAAGCTGTCTGCAACTTGGCTCGACTTCAGATCGGCGTATTCTCACCAGAATTGATTTCGAGCTCGGCACTGGTTTGATTTATTTAGCTTGGAGTTCCGACAGCTATCTTTTCTCGTAGTGTTATGAAAAAGTATTGAAAACTCATAAAACCATCTCTAAATAAAATTCAACAATTAATTGAATTATCGATGACTAGTCGATAAAGGAGGACAACAAATAAAATCGCTGAAATAAAAATGTTTTCAATAAATTCATTTTATCTCACAATCATTTGCATTCATTGCAGCTGCTTTGCGACTCCAGCGCTGACTACTTTATGAAGCCCACTTTGGACATCGTCTACTTCAAATCTAACGCGATACTCAAATAGTTTACAACTAATGTTGTTGTTTAGCATTTTTTCTTGCTTGCGCTGCGACATTAGTTAAGTTGTAAGCAACAGCAGAAGTTGCAGAAGCAAGACATAACAACAACAGCAGCAGCAGACGCCGCCGCACATTGTTAGACAGTAGCAGCAATAAAACATTTGCAAACAACATATGCAAAAATATATAGAAAACCTGCAAAAAAATAAAATAAAAATAAAAGCAAAATCCACAAAGCGAGTAGGAAAAACCAACGATCGACGAGCTGAACCATTCACTTCACTTGACTTAACGAAGCAATGGATGCGCGCTTCCGACCATCGCTGATGATGTTGCACTGACAATAACACAAGTTTCCACAGCAACAAAAACAAAGACGCTTAAAGGCTGATCACATCTCTGCAACCACGATGATGGCCATTGTGTCTAAAAATCCACTGCACTCGGTGCGCGGCTGCTCCTGTGCCGCTGTTATGGCAGTGAATTTACTCCACCCCAGCGCTCAACGGGCAAGCGAAGTGGAGCGAAGTGAAGTGAAGTCAAGTCAAGTGTACGAATACTCGTAATAATGGTGAGGCGTAATGTTGAGGCGAAGTCAACTCAATTCATGCAGATGAGCTTATTTATGGACCAAATACTAAAAGCAGATCGCTCACCGCTACTTACCATAAACAGAGTCGAACAACTAGTACAACAATAAAACTATTGTACATAAAAATAAATAAATAAAGGAAAAAAAGATCGCTGCAGCTGGTAAATGATCTTGAAATCCTCCACTCCACTCGCTCGTAAAATGCGAGTAAAGAGTTAAGTACAAGTAGCTTGTTAGATGAACAGCAACAACAACTTGATACAGATATGTTTGTCCATACATTATATGTATTTAAATGTGCATATGTATGTATATGCTCGTATATATATGTATGGTATGTAAGTGTAAAAAGCTCAAGAAGAAACTACAACAACATATTGTTGTTATTTTTACATATTGTTGTTATCATATTTACTGCTGCTGTTGATGTTGTTGTTGTTGCTGTAGTTGTTGCCATTGTTTCCGTTGTTGTTGTTGTTGTTGTTGTTGTTGTTGTTGTTGCTGCTGCTGCTGTTGTTGTTGTTGTTGTTGTTGTTGTTGGTGTTGCTGTGTTTGTTGTTGTTGTTTATGTTGATGTTCTTGTTGTTGTTTTTGTTGTTGTTGTTGCTGCTGTTGTCATTGTTATTCTAGTTGTTGTCATTGTTGTTCTAGTTGTTGCAATTGTTTATGTTGTTATTGTTGTCATTGTTGTTGTTGTTACTGCTGCTTTTACTGATACCATGTAACTACAACATTTTCGCGTGATTGCAAACGTCAAATGTCCAAAACGTCGTCGTCTTTATTATCATCACAAAATCAATGTCGTCGTCTCCGGTTCTTTTGTGAGAAGCCTTAGTGGTTATTTTATTGCTGTTGTTGTTGTAATGGTGGTTAAGCTTTTGTTTTATGGCTGCGTGTTTCACAGATACAACAATCGATTGAAATTATTGTACGTCCATACATAAATACCATTTAAGTTTTGAACATCAATAGTTGCACTCCTCTCTAATGGAATCTCGAATACGCTTTGGTATCAGATTACTATAATGGAAAAAGAACTAGTATGGTCTGGGCATAGAATAGTTAAACTGATACGTTAATAAACAAAAATGTCGCATTCAGAGTAATGATAATTCACTAGCCATTGTTGAGACACCGTTACGTTCTTGAAAAGTCACTGTTTGGTGTGCTCTATGGGCAAAGGGCATAATTTTCTATGGGCTTGTGGTGTATCTTCCAAAATCGTGCAATTTACCACCGCTGAACTATTTTTTGAGGCGCTACGTGATGTCGCTTATCTACGCATATAAGCCAAAGATGATTTACCCCTTATGAGAGAATAATCGGAGCGTTATTGCTGTAGAAAGCGGCTTTGTTCGAGCCAACCCCGGTGGTCGTTCGCTTGAAATAATATTTATAATAAAGCTAAATTCTTGGCCATAACATTAAATTTTAAATAAAGGGTATCCCAAAATTTACGCCAAATTGGAATTAAATGGATTGGATAGTTGTTGTGTTAATTGAATTTTGTAAGCATGGAAAAACAGATCATTAGAAAGTACGTACAGTATATACGTTGAGAGCATCTTGAAATTTGCAATTATTGTCCATAACACTCTCACGCACTGTTCATGCATTGCCAGTTGAATGACTTGTTTTTGGACGACCAGTGTGTTGGGCGTCTCCGACGGTTCCTGTCTCCCAGAATTCTAGCAATTAATCTCTTCACATTTTACGAAGTCAAAACACTATTCCAATCATATTTTATATGAAATTTTCGAACTTCGGCCGCCAAGACCAGGGTTCGATCAGAGAATGTCAACCTTTTCAAGGGCATTTTTGATATGAAACAAAATCTCCACATAAAACCACAAAATGGATGAGGAGCTCGGCTGAAATTGGCTTCAGCGGTTACAAAGCACCAATTATTATTGTTATCATTTAAATACTGTTGTTGTTTCACAGGCGAAATTGAAATACGACAAATACAACATAGCGAGGTATGTTTTTTGAGTGCGCCATTCTATAAGCTATATCCAAAGGTTGCAACAAGATGGAAATCATATATTTAATGACGAAGTTGTTTCAATTTGTGGGTTGCCGAAATATTTTGGCTTTAAGCCCCTAAAACCTTGCATGGTTTTTATTTTTTAAATTAATAACAATTACAATTAAAACGTTCTGAATGGTTTAATGTTATTTTCTAAAAATTTGTAAATTAATCAAATTATGTAAATTAATATTATTTTTTAATAAAAATTTCTATAGCTAGCAACTCTAACTTTTGGTGTCATATAATACGAATGGCATGAGTAAATAATGTCAAAATCGTGTAAAATTATCAAAATTCTAAGAGAAAATATATAATAGAAACCGATTTTCACATATTTTCTTTGTCTGTTAAAAAGCTTTTGGGAAATGAATAATACCTATTTTGTGAATAAATCGTGTTTAAAAATTCGAAGCGGTGAAAAAGTGTGCAGTGGGCTATTGTGGACAAAAATTTGAAAATAAAATTGTCCGAGTGATTTATATTAACATTTTCAGAAAAATTAAAACAAACAAGCGGTATTCTAGCATATTCGTTAACCCCAATTTTATAAATTTATTGATACAGTTTTTTGGACTGAACACTAGAAATTTTGACATTAAGAAAACTTGAATTCATCGTATAGTAAGCATGAAGTATTGCTTACAAAAAAAAAATTATAAAGCTCCTATTCACATTTGGTGGTCTTCGGCCTTCTGGGCCCTGGTTTGATCAAAACAGCCCACGCCTTGCACCGTAGCTTATTGTTTGCTAAATTGTTGTGTTTTTTTTTTAGTAAAAAATCTCCAAATCTGTGACTGCGGCGACTTGAGTACGTAAATACAAAAACAAAAATTTTATGTTATAAGTTTTTAGTGAGCGAAAGGCCTTATTTGTTTGTATGAATTGAATATTTTTTTGTTATACAACAAAGAAAAATGGTAGAAGTGACAGCTGTTTCGGAGATCACCACATCTCCTCATCAGACTTCTTATGGCAGTGATTGAACAAACGGATCCTGACATAACAGGCGTATTTATAATTTGTGTTTTCTTTTATATAAGAAAATTTTTATATACATATAAAATTATTTTAAAGGAAAAAATTATTTAGTTTTATTATATAAATCTCAAGTACTGCCCACTGTATATATGACGAAGTTGGTTCGGTGAGGTCAACGGTTGTCGTAAGCTTGTATTCTATAAGCCTTGAGCTGTATCTGTTTACTTTTTTTTATTGTTGACGTGGAAGTGTCTGTAATAAATAAATTTAATACATAAATTTCAATAATTTCTGTAATAATATGGAAGTATCGTGGCTTCCTTCCATCAGGTAAATTAAGTTGAATAAAATTACACAATATGACATACATACATACATCCATTAAGGGGTGCTCACAAGTGTCGTATTTTTTAAGAAATACTCGTATGACATAATACATAAGACAAAGCTTGTGAATTGCTTAATCATGTTATCATTGTAAAGTGCAACGGATACTAAATTTCTGCTTGAAGCAGCAATAAATTTAAATAATTCTTCAGAATTTTTTGGCAAACGCAATGAAAAAAGAAATACAATCAAATCTAAGTAAAAGAAAACTGGGTAAGTGATGCATCACTATAAGTGAAATTAATTTCCTGATCCCGGACTTTGACCACCTAAAAAATGCTATAAGTAAAAAACAAAAACCTTTATAAGTAATGGACCTTAGTAACTGATAGCCTCTCTTGTCTCTACATCTGTAAGCGATGAGCTAACATTAGCAAGATTCCTTGCGCGAGAACTGTCCTGGTAGCACTGGATTTGTCAAAAGCTTTTGACACCGTAAACCATTCTGTGGGTCATGGGCTACCTGAGTGGTCCACAATCATCGGTTATATTTCAAGGCGAAAGATCGAAATTAAAGAAAATTAAACAGGGGCTCCGCAGGCTCCTCTCCCCACTACTGTTTAATTTTTACATATCGAAGCTCCCTCCACCACCAGAAGGAGTTTCCTTAACCTCGTATGCCGATCATTGCACGTATTGGCGTCTGGCCAGGATATTGATGACCTCTGTTCGAAAGTGAACTGCTTTCCTTTCTTTCTCACTTCTTCACTGCAAGACAATTAAAAATACAACCGACTACCCTCTTCACCAGCTGGACGAAGAAGTACAGGCTTGAATTAGATGTGAAGATCGATGACGTAAAAATTCCGACTATAAACAACCAAAAACTATTGGGAATCACACTCCTGCACTCCTTTACTCCGCATACGACCGCAATTGCCGCAAAACTCCAGGGCCACAACAAAATACTCAAAGCGCTAGCCGGCAGCACCTGGGATAAAGACAAAGAAACCTTGCTGGCAACCTACGAAACAATTGGCCGGCCAGTCCTAAACTATGCTGCACCGATCTGGGCGCCGAGGACGAACGAGACGCAGTTGAAGTTACAGGCCTGTCAAAACACCGCCCTTAGGACCGCGACAGGAAACCTACTGATGTCGCTGGAGCATCACTTTCACAGCGAAGCATCTATGCTATGGGTTAAGGAGCATAATGCCTTGCTGTGCAAGCAGTCCCTATTGGGATGCTACCGCAGGGACCTTATTGGCGCTGAACCTCCACCTAGGCACATCAGAAAGGGAGTACTTGATATGAGGAGCACCATCGAGCAACACCTGCAACAGGACGGCATACAGACAAGCACTGAACGCTATTCACCAGAAGTCAGTCAACACCTTCAAAGACTCCGTTCCCGTGAATGGCGTGCTCGGAGTAAAACCCCCGCCTATTGCAGACAACGAGCTCGTGCTGCCTTGAGAGACCCGCGTGACTCTGGCACAACTTAGGTCTGGATATTGTAGCAGGTTAAACTCCCACTTATCCAAACTCGAGCCCAGCATACCCAACGTATGCCATGCATGTGGAGAGTCTCCGCACCGCACTAACCACCTCTTCACATGCCCCCTTAAACCAACTCATCTAACCCCCCTCTCCCTTTGGTCCAGTCCCAACGAAACAGCTCGTTTCCTGGACCTCCCTTTAGATAGCCTCAGAGACTTAGCTTGATTAAGCCTGTCCTAAGCGGGGTTACGGAATCGCTACAACAACAACAACAACAACGAATTATAGCACCTAAACGTCAGCGTCTTGTAATAAATAGCACGCGTTGAGCCGCAAGGTAACTGCAAACTTTAAACGTGTTTTTCTCGAAACAGTAAAAAATTTTAGGCTGAACTTGAATATGTTATGCTACTTAACGATAGCTCTCGCTGGAACTAGAATCCTTTTTTATCGCTAACTTTCGAATTTGCATTCGGATTCACCTATTTCTACTTAAAAAAAATGTCAGTTTTTTGTTCCAAAGAATGTCCTTAACCGACCAAATCATCTGGGCCAGTCACCTCCTTTTTTGAGACGCTCACTTCAGAGCTACGAAACAACAAATTTAAATAAATATAATTTAAAAACACTAAAAAAATACACACTTTTAAAGAATATTAAGCTAAAAAGTTGAAAATAATTTTGGAAATAAACTTAAGACAATAGTATATAAAAAATACTTGTATAATTGAGAGAAAAGCGTGGAGCGCTCGATATATGAAAATTATGGCACAAAGCAACTTCAAAAGCGTGTTTTTTTTTAGTTTTTTTAAACTATATTCATTTTATATATTTTTCTAATTAACTCTATTTTGATTTTATTTATGTTTTTATTTTCTCTCAATTAATTTTATTTTTTTATATTTTACTTTAATTTGTTTTATTTAATTTAATTTAATTTTATTATATAATATTTCATTTTAATTTATTTCATTTTGTTTAATTTACCAATTTTAATTTTTTTTTTGTATTTTAATTTGTTTTTATAATAATTTAATAATTTGTTTTCTATTTTATTTTTATATTATTTTGATTGATTTTGTTTACATTGGCCTTACCCCTTAATTTAATATAATTTTTTCATTACAGTTTCATTAATCTTATTTATTATATTTCATCAGATTTTGAAGTGGAATTTGTTTTTTAGCTTCTCATTTGGGCTAATTCATTTCAACTTGGCGACATCTACATGCAGTTTCTTTGAAATACTGAATGCAATCTACATATTACCCTGTTTCTTGGAGTATTTTGTTAATTGCAACGCCACGATGTATGCAGCGATTTGCATTTTAAATATTCCATATTGGGAACGCGTTACAGCTAAAAGAGTTACAAACAGACAGACAGACATACAAGTGAAGCTAATAAATGCGTGTTAAAAAAGAGACAAAAATAATTTTTTGTACACTCTGAGATACTATTTATAATATATTATAAAATAAAACTGATTGAATTTTATTTTTTTTTTAATAAAATATTCTCAAAGCAGCTCTAAAAGAATGCAAGTTAGCTTCATTTCTTCGAAAACCTCTCACTAAAATTTTCTCGAGTTATTTTTGAAGATTTTTTTGTTAATATTTCCGTACTTACATACATATGTCCAAGTAAAGGTTAATTTAATAAATAATTTTTTTTGAATAAATTTTTATTTTAATTGTTTTACAGAATTTCTGATCTAACCCAAACAAATCTCTAAATAAAATCTGGTAGCAACAGAGCCAATAGCAACCACGCCTCATATGATATATGAGAAACAACAGTAACTCAGTGTTATTTTTATTTAATTGAAAATAATAATAAATCAAAAGAGAATAATTCCATAGTAGCAAGCAATAAACGCTTTCATCAGCCGACAATTTGTCTTGAAGAGCTTCTACATACTCTAGCATGCTCACGGCTTCTATAGAGGCCATTTATGCGGACAATTGCACAACATAATTATGTGGCAGCTTCACAAACACTCCACAAATTACCCCACTATGAGTACAATTTGCCGCTTTGATTGCTTTGCCACCACAAAGCTTAGATATGTATGTAATTTCAGAAGCGTTTCTTGAAAACATAACACATTAAGCGTTTAATGATAATTAAATAGAATTAAAAAACAAAAACAATATAGAACACTTCAGGCTAAAAAAATTCCCCTTTAGGGGCAGAGCGAGTAGTCATTTATAAATTTGTAAAGAAATGTGTGAATGTATGTATGTAAATGCAATTAACAATTAAAAAGCAGTAGTTTCTCATGCTAGATGAAATTAAAAAAAAACCAAATGCTAACGCTTTGCAAGATTTTTATTAATTACACACATACACATACATACATATGTACATACTTATGAGTGCGCTGCCGCTGCTGCTTTGTCTACTAGAAAACTGTAAAACGAAAAACGATGGAGTAATAATAATGGGCGGCAACTATTGTGAGGAAAATGAAATTATTTCAAGCAAACATTTAATTAATCTCTTTTTTTGTTTTTGTATTTCTAAAACAGAGCGCAGACACACAAGAGCTTGGAAGTAATAAAAATGTTAATGTGCGCTTAGTGTGAATTCGGGCTGATTCGGGAGAATAATAGACAGAAATGGAGTTCATTAAAGAAGCCGCTGTTGTCACTCTTAGTCCGCCATGGCACAAACAAAAAAGAAACTAAAAGCCCGTGCCGCCATAATTATTTCTCTTTTATGTGTGTGTGTGTGTGTGTGTTTGTTCCCTACACTTTCGAAACTTTACACCCTTGAGTGTTTCATTTGTGGCCCAACACTCTGATGTTTTTTTTTATCATTTAGACTCTTCTCTAAATTATTTTTAGAATTTGAAATGAGCTACGATTTCTTAGATTCGAGATTCAAAAAAGCTGCAACTTGATGGTTCCCCTAATTACCACATTAATCTCTGCCGACATTTTATTGTTTCATTTCGAATTTCGAATGCGTCATTTTTATACATTTCTTCTGAAAATATTTAATTATCTGAGCTGAGGTGAGAAATTATCTAGAAATTCGGACAGCAATCAAAAATGGTTTGGGCAAAGTAAAAAATTTAGTAGTTTTAATGGCTAGATAAGGCTTTTTAGTAGTAAAATATATATGTATATGTAAAATGTTGGGTTTAGAGGATGTGACCAAGTGTAGAAGTTCACGCAATTGAGGACAGTAGAAGATAGATTCTTGCGATATTTACTACAGCGGCCAAATAAAGGAGTGCAAGTTTGGTATTAGATGTGTGATGGGAGAGAGACTAAGTCGCCGAATACTGGCATCGCACAAAAGGGTAATTTTGCAACACGCCGGAATAGCCGAGAGAGAAATATGTGCTCAAGGACGGTTTCTGTGAGTGCTGCCACCGCCATCATGTGAAAATTGTCCTAGCTGACTTTAACGTCAGTATTGGCAAGGACGGTACTTTGGGCACAACAGTCGGGAAACTTAGCCCTCCTGTCGAAACATTCCCCAACGGCATGAGGCTGAGCGACTTCGCCGGGGTCCGAAATATTGTTGTCTGTAGTACCAGATTTTCGTACAAGAAAATCTTTCAGGCTACATGGCTATCACTAGATCCCAAATGGCGCAATCAAATTCATCATATACGTTCCGAGCACCTAACATTGACTGGGATCATTACCTTGTCGCAGGGAATGCATACCCGTTTCTGTGTATGAAAGAGCGCTCGTCAACAATTGGATTTCGGCAATGCCATAAAAAAGCAGGTGCGATGAGGTATGTTGAACTGCAGTGGAGAGAAAACAAACTACCTACCTAGCGACTTTGCGATCGACCACAACAAATGCGGGTGGGGTAGATACCGAGAGCTGAAGAAAGAAGAAAATCGCATTTACAGGCTTGAGAATCTGGCCGACAAGGGTAATGCTCGAAAATACTACGAAAAGTTGCGGAGCATACCTGCTGTTAGAGGAAACACTTGTCCAGCCTGCTGAAGTGATGTTAATGGAAAAGAAGTCCCATTGCCATACTAAGATGAGGTTCGAATGGCACTTGCTCGCCTGAAAAAGAACAAAACAACTGATGGCTTATTGGCAGAGTTATACTTGTATAGCGGTGAAGAGCTGAGCTTGGTATTCCTGCAAAACTTATATGGCTATGTAAACTGACCCTGGACAGCATCAGAAGCGCAGTCAAAATTTGGGAGGACCTCTCCGAGCCGTTCGAAACCACACGAGGTTTCAGATAGAGGGACTCCTTATCATCTGATTTCTTCGATTGGATGCTGGAGAAAATAATCAGAGCTGCAGAGCTAAATAGACGAGGTACCATCTTTTACAACAGTAAAGAACTGCTGGTGATGGCATTGATATCATACGGGTAGACCTTAACAACAGCGCCGTTAGTTCTGTCTTACACAACCATGACAAAGAAGCGAAACGATTGGGGAACACCACAGAGCTATGTTGATGAGGACGATCTTGGTTCCAACAAGACAGTGCTACAAGCCTTACAGCCAACGTAACAATTAATTTATTGAAACAAACTTTCGGTGAGCATATTGTCTCGCGTCGTGGACCTGTGGCGAGGTCTCAAAGATCGTTCTGGTGTGACCAAATATCCAAAATTACAAAAAAATTGTTTTTTTTTTCTAATTGCAGTCGCCCCTCGGCAGAGAACGTCAAGCTTCTTATAAACATCCATCGGCCTTTTGCAGATGGTATAAACTGCAGGTCCCTCATTATGTTGGAAAAATATCAAGACGCACACTACGAATCCGAAGAGGAACTCGGCTGAAAATTATACAGATTGATTGAAAAGTTTCTGTGCCCACCGAGAAATTGTTGTGAGATGTGTCCGAGTATTTTTTTAATATGGAAATAATGGAATATCGGGCAGTGATTAGATTCTTTGTTTTGAGAGATTTAAAATCAAAAAAAAGGTTCAAAACGCACCGTTAAATATTGAGCTGGTGAATTTAAACGTGATCGTACTTGGCTTGAAGATGATCCATGCGAAGGACGACCAAAAACCGCAACCACACCAGAAATCATTGAGCAGGTTCATAATATTGTTAGTGAAGATCTAAGTTTGACTAAGCGTGAAATTACTAATGCCATAAATATCTCAGACGAACGAATACTTTATATTTTACATGGAGAATTGCATATGAAAAAACTGTTTGGAAAGTTAGTGCCGCACACGTTAAGAATTCAACAAAAACTGGATTGAAAACAAATCTCTCAGCATAATTTGGAGGGTTTTAAGCAGAATGAAAGCGATTTCTTGCTTCGTTGTATAACTACGGATGAGACTTAGATCTACCACTATGATCCTAAAATTAAATAAAAACGTTTATAGTGGACTGAAGCTGGTTGTTCAGCTCCAAAGCAGGTGAAGTCGCAACGATCAGCGAAGAAGGTTATGGCCTCAGTTTTTTGGGAAGCAAAAGGAATTTTGTTGATTGATTATCTGCAGAAAGGTAAACAATCAATTCTGAATATTTGCCGCCTTTTGGATTAGCTGGGTGAAAACATTCGTGACAAAGGTGTTTTAACAATGACTAAACTCAATGAATTAAGGTACGAATTGCTTAAGCTTTCACCGTATTCACCAGATTTAGCTACCACTTCAGAAACCTGAAACAATTCTTTTGTAGAAAGCGTTTTTCATCGAATGAAGAAGCTATTACAGCCGTATACGGGTATTTTGCGCAGCTTTCGGAAAGTCATTATAGGGATGGCATAAAACTATTGGAAGATCATTGGAAAATGTGTATTGAAGTTAAGGGAGATTATATTGAATAAAAAAAAATATTAAAAACAGTATTTTTCATTTCGAGCGCAGAAACTTACCGCAGAAACTTTTCCTATTTCAAGTCAGAAATACCCTGACCTTTCAAATCTTAGTACGAAATGTCAACTACTCGGTTATTGCAGCCGCCTATATAATAAGCTGATATTTCATGTGCACAAAGCTTCTTTCGGTAAGCTATCAATCAAGCAACTAATAGTAATGTTCCACTTCGTCGGGGATTAACAAAAGTTCGCTCAGTTGGTGACTTTCAATTTGTTTTCGTTAAATCTAAAAATACCAAATCCTTTGCAATTACTTTATTAGTCTTCCTTTCAAATTTCAGAATGATCGGCTAAAATGGAATCTAGAAAACGTTACATAGCTGAGGAAAGGTCAGACGAAATTCCACCACCGACAAAAAAAAATTCGCCATGTGATTCTTTTCGGATTTTGGCGTAATTTACAATTGCATGTGGAACGATTGCACCGTTTTTAAAGACTATTTCTAAGTGCTTCCGAAGATTACAGACCGGACATTTTTCCGTAGAGGACGAGCCCCAAGAAAGTCGACCAAAATCTTCCACTGATGGCGTCACTGTAGCTTTGGTGAAGTCAAAAAATGGATGGGATATACGAATAAATCTGCTCGATGGGTACCACGAATTTTAAATGAGGCCCAAAAAGAGGTTCGAGCGCATTTTGCTCAATTTTTCCTAAACGTTACTGTTGCCGAATCTTGGCTCTTTCAGTACGATTCAGAAACCAAACAGCAGTCCATGGTATGGAGCCCAACAGGAACAAACCTTCCTGTAAAATCTAAACAGCAAAAATCAGCAGCAAAAGTAATGGTGTCAGTTTACTTCATCCGATCTAAAATCGTAGCTGCTATTCCACTGGAAAAGGGTCAGACGGTAACTGCAAAATAGTACACCGAAGAGTGCTTACCGAAAGTTTTCAAAAATTTGTTGGAAAATAGGAAGAAAGAGGATTTGCGGCGCTACATTTTACATCATGACAACGCTCCATCCCACACTGCTGAAATGACGAGTAATTTTAATGCGATCTCTGGGAACGAAGAAATACGTCCAGCACTATATTCCCTTGATAAAGCGCCTTGTGGTTTCTGGTTATTTCCAAAAATTAAAAAAAAAATTTAAAAGGAAAGGTCTTTAATAACAACTAGGAGATAATTAATGCGGTTAATACTGAATTTTATAAGCTTAAAAAGCAAGATTTTGAAGACTGTTTTCAGAAATGGATTTACAGGCCTAAGAAATGCAATGAATGAATGAAAGATAAAAAGGAACAAATTTATTTTATTTTTTTCTGATCATTTTGCCGAACTTTTGTTAATCCCCTCGTATATGTATGTAGATATGTATTTTTATTCTTCAAATTACTGCGTCTTCCAATTTTCAACTTACTTCCTAACCTCACACTAATAAACTATATTCACATGAACTTTCTTTAAATAACAAATAAAATACTATTATTTTTCCATTCATGACACGAATATGTCAACCCGGTGACCCCAACTAAGCCAGGCGTCTGTTAGAAAACTCTATAAAAAGTATTTAATATGTACATATGTATAAGAATATCTGAAAAACACTTGAACTCAAGCACCGAATAAATGCCAGCTTGTCGTGCCAATTCAACAGCATAATAACAATAATCTGTTAAAATAATAATAGTAACCAACAAAATCCGAAAACAAAACAACAATGAAAATAAAATGACTGGACCTTCATTTGGCCAACACCAAACCGCCAGAGGTGCAACTATTCATCAAAATCGCCAACTAGACGAGGAATTTTGTGGCATGAGCGCTGCTCGTACGACGTACGATCGCTGCGGAGCTCGACGCTTTTTGCTGTATGTAATTTGTGTTTATCGTTGATATAGCTGGTTATTGTTGTTACTGTGACAAGCTTCAGTCGTTTTTTTTTTTTTTTTTTGTTGAAACTCCATTGAGCGCTTATTAAGAAATGAAATTTTGTTGCTTTATTAATACCGAGCGGAACATTGCCACATCAGCAATGAAATTGGAAATGAAAGACTTGAAAGCAACCCTGCGGTCTGGTTGGCTAGGAGGGCAGTCGCGCCGGCACAGCGCGATCCTCGTTGTGTGTCATCAACAAAAAAAAAAAAAGAAATACTAAATAACAACAAAAAAGCATCTCAATTGCAATCCTCTTTTGGGAGGCGCCCTCTTCTTCTTCTTCTTTCGTTTTTTTTTTTTGTTTTTGGTCAATCATCATCATCCCCACTCGTTGATTATGCGTTTTTTTGCTGTTTTGTCTCTAGTTTCTACCTTTATTCGAGGTTCCTTGTTGCTGCATACTCTTTTGATTGTTGCTGTTGCCTTGTCCGCTGGCGCTATTCGCTTGAAAGTCAGGCTATCATTACCGCGCTTTCAAACCTAGTATTTACACTGTGTGTTGTTGGGTTGCTGACTTTGTTTCATGATTCTTTTACTAAATTCCTCAACAAAGGCAACAACAAAAAAGTGGTCAAGGGGCGTTTTGTGGCGTTTTAATACTTTGTTGTTTAACTTAGTTATTGTTGTTGGCATTTGTATGTTAAGTAAATGAAATTCATAAGATTGGTCAGTTGATGGGTGCTTTCTTCTACTATCCCGTAAGCGCTCTGCGTACTTCATGACATTGCTTTAAAACTCAGTGGCGGATTTGAGGGGAAATTAAATAAACAATATATAGAAATAAGGAAGAGCAGCTTTGCTTTGAAGTAAGACTAGCCCCCCTGCCCGAGCCAAAGATATGTGTTTTTATGAGTTTGGGTACCTCTTCCTCCCGAACATGTCGTAGCTTGGAGTTATCCCACAGCTCATGGAGCGTATGGCTACGACGTACTCGACGGAGTGAATGGCTAGTCTAAAAACACCTCGTGCGAAGCGAGCGATGTCCATCTGAAAAACAGACCCCAACTCGGAGTTAAGGGCCAGTGTAAATGTACTTCGTTCCAAGTTCGCGGTGTCTATCTGAAAAAAACATACCTGTGTGGTGACCTCAAGATGAGGTCCATAAGACCGTCAGTGAATACCGAATTCAGAAAGGCCTGCTGTTTCGAAGACATGCTTGCTTCGGGTCAGCATCGATAACGGTGTAATTAAAGAGACTGTTTCCTTCGGAGTACGTCCTATTATCCCTTTACCCGCTACTGAAAGCCATACCTATTTCATTGGTTTTTGAGACTGTTGGTTCATCACTAGCGCTAACAGTTGGCACCTTGAGAGAGAAGTGAATCTCCTACTCAGATGTCCATGCCTCTCAGGGCTCTGCATCCGTTCTGTAGTTAGGCGCGCTGGTAATTTAACTAGTTATGGCTGCCTGTACCCGTGCGCGCCTAGCGGCCCCGCACATTTTACCACCACTTCAATCAGAGTTCACCAACCCTATCTGTTTGGTTTTGTTCGGAGAGCGTGGCTAGCTTAAGGGAAGGGTTAAGGCTCCAAAAACCGTGCTCCTGCTGTAACCGAAGCGAAGGGTGAATTCCATTTTCTTGGGTACCACCAACATTCGCTCATTGTGCTAGATTGCCATTTAATCTTGCTGCTAAGGTAGACGGCTTCTCAGAAGGAATACTGGAAAACAATTTTGCCGCCTTGTCCGCCCGCAGACTGCAGTTTTAAAAATTAACTACACTTTTTAATAAATTAAATTAATTTTCTTTAATTTTTGGATGCTAGGACTTGAACCACTAACCATTTGGCTATTACTGACCACTGTAATCTGCCCAATTTATGACTTCATTGTTTTTATTTTTTTTTTATTATTTTTTTTTATATTTTTATTTTTTTTTGCTGCCACGGCTGAGTCAGAGTGCAAGAAAATTATACAATCACAATGAAAATTTGACTCCTGAGGCGTTTAATATTTGAATTTTCCACTTTGGCTTCTCACAAATTTTATTATATTTGCAAACCCTGCTGTATTTGTATGTATATTTAAAGACTGTGTATGTATGTGTATTCGATTTGCTGTGCCTGGCTCACAATTTGTCTATGAAGCAGTTCCAGCATTTTCCCTCCGAGTTTTTGCTCAGCCAAAAGTTGCTTGAGTCATTTGAATATTTTTTTCTTCTTTTATTTCATAGTTTCTCGTTGTTTTTCTTTTCTTTTCGCTGTTTATTATTTTTAAGCTTGATTGCCTTTTGACACGATATTTCGGCTGCGGCATACATTTACATACTCGTACACTCATAAGTTAGTGTATAATTAATAAGTGTTGTTGAGTGCGGCATGCCACAAACCTTAGAAAAAACCACACACCCACTGACTTGGCTCGAGTTCACCATTTGACTTTTTTCTTCTCTTAAATCACGAGGAAATTGTTTATGCGAAAATTATAATTTCTACAAAGAAATGAATGCCTTCGCGGCAGTGTCGGAGCGCAGCAGTTGTTGGTGTTGCACGAGGAAGTCATTAACGCGCTGTTGGCAATATTTTCCTGCTCACATTTTTTTGCCAATCCTTTGGTGGTGCTTTGGGCTTGTGGTGGGGGTGTTGCTGCTATATGAGGCACTGCACTGTAATAAATTATGCATAAATTAATATTTGCAGCTGTTTGGACAAAGCGATGGTGGTTATATATATACATATATATATAATATATATATATATATATATATATAGGGTGGTTAAATTTCAAGGGCCGAAATTTCAAGAGCCGATGTTGATTTTGAATAAAACACAAACTATTTAGGAAATTATTGAAATTTTATTTTATTATGATATATTGGTATTACTCAATTATGTATGTAACAAAATATCGGCCAAATGAGCGCCGCGACCTCGGCGGCACACCTCCATACGATGGTCCAAATTTTCGATGACGCTGAGGCATAATGGAGTTTCTATGCCGTTAATGTGCCGAATTATCTCATCCTTTAGCTCTTGAATTGTTGCTGGCTTATCGACGTACACCTTTTCTTTCAAATAACCCCAGAGAAAAAAGTCCAACGGTGTCAAATCACATGATCTTGGGGGCCAATTGACATCGCCATTACGTGAGATAACACGGCCATTGAATTTGTTGCGCAAAAGAGCCATTGTTTCGTTAGCTGTGTGTGTGTGTCTCTCCATGGTTCAAATTGAGTAAGTCTGAAATAGAGAAATGTCAAATTAAATTCGGAAAAAAACTTGGCGTTTAGGTGTGGTTCACATTCAACATCGGCCCTTGAAATTTAACCACCCTTTATTATCCAATAATGAATTCTGAGTCTTAATATGGATGATGGTGTTGCGAATAGTACGCTCACTAAGCCGATTATGTTGACCATAAGTTGAGCGAAGCGTGCGAAACAAATTCTTTACAGAACGTGAATTTTCGTAATAAAGTCGAACGATTTGCAAACGTAGTTGAGCCAGTTCCTTCTCCACTTGATATTTCCTACCGAGTGTGGGTCTTTCTCTTCCTATGCTTTCACCAGTGGGTACTGGTTCGAAGCTGAAATCTTTTCACCCATACGGACGTCATCGTCCACGCTTCGGCGCCAGATTTCATGACGGGTATAATGAAACACTTGTAGAGCTTTGTCTTTGTTTGTAGAGATAAAATTTTACACATCAATTACCCACTCAGTCCAAAGTGGCATCAGTTGGCAAGATTGATTCTGTTTTGGATTTCGAGTCTGACGTTATTGCTGGTGTTAATACTGATTCCAAGATAGACGAAGTTATCTGCAACTTCAAAGTTAGGATCGTCAACAGAAGCGAGTACGCTAATTGTTTGTGTTTTGACATGAGGAAGAGGAAGGCTTTGTGTACTACCAAACCCATTTGTTCGCTTCTTTATTTAACCAAGAGAAATCGGAACTATCGGCGACGTTGTTAAGACGAATGATAACAGTACAATCGCAATACGCCAGCAATGGTATACTCTTGGAATAGATTTTACCTTACATTTAGCTCCTTCTATTTGCTGCAGCATTGAATAGAAGAAGCCACACGCTAGAGAGTCATCCTGTCTGAAATCTCGTTTGGTACTGAAGGGGTCGAACCAATCAGTTTGTTGGCAGTTGGATCTATTATTTCACACAATACGCTCGAGAAGACCATATATGCGATATTGCGGAGATTTATCCCACGGTGTTCGACACAGAGTTTGAGGTCCCCTTTTGTGTGGATTGTGTGGCTCACATATTTCGTTCCAAGGGCCATGTATGCTCTCATCCGACCATATTCTGCAAGCATAGGCTGATGAAAGGTGCCGTATTTAAATAGTTTGGCCAACAGCCCATCGCAATACGCCACTATATTGTTTTTCAGGCAAGTAATTGCTATTCTAATCGTCCATCGTACTTTTTGGACGGCAGTGATGTCAGCCTTTTGACTCACAAGGACATCAAAGAGTTGGACAGCAACAGGCGATCAAAAGAAGCTAGTCGTCAAGTCTCAAAGAGTTAAGTGAGAAAGCAGATAAGAACCCATGGGGTGATGCGTACAAAATTGTAATGACAAAGGTTAGAGGAAGTAGAAGCAAAGCCCCAACTTGTCGTAACCTCTTAGAAAAGGTACAGAAACCGCTCTTCCCTACGCAAGAACCACAATCAAGTAGAAGGAGTAGCGGAGAGTTTCGGCAACGCAAAGACGCCTGGAATTGATGGGATTCCAAATAATGCATCAAATATAGAAAAAGGGTTTTCACCAAGCTCTATACACAGTGCCTTAATGAAGAAGTTTCCCCGAAAATATGGAAAAACAGCACCTGGGTCCAAGAGCTCAGAATAAAAGAACAGAATCGGAGAAGTGAAAAACCAGTTGGATAACCCTTCAGAGAATATGGGAAAAGGAATTTTTAGCCCAACTTGGCCCTGCGAAATACTCCTACAAGCTACAGCAGCAGGAGTTAAGGGGTTTACGTAGGCGTATTGTCATGCAAGTCCTGTATACAATAGTTAGATAATACTATTGTATCAGCGCGTGGTCCCGAATGAGGTGTACCTCATATCACCCTCTCACAAAAAAAAAAAAAACATCTCAACTAAGGGTTCGGACATTCCAGTTTCATGCATTTAAACCATAGTCCCTAATATGTTTTTCAGTGGTCGTCATCATAAATGGGGTCTCTCCTTCAAGGTAATCGACTGCAGCGTGGATTCACTGAAGCTTGTTGAAAGCAATTACGGTTGTGTATTCATAATAAATATTACTTTTTTAAAGACTTAATTATTCTTTTCATAAATAATTGATTTGTCTAATTTTGTTATAAAAAAATTGGAAGCTCAGAATCAAAGCGTCTTCAATATCAGGTCTTAGCACTAGCACGATGCTAAGAAATTCACAAGTAAATTGCTTTTGCCTTGAATCACGTTCAAAATTTGAATTTCCTACTACTATTTCCCTATGATCACACTTAGCAGAGGCTTTTACTGAAATATTTTTTTTTTTTTGTACTTTTCTCTACTTCCCGTAAAAGGAAAATAAATTGAAAAAATTTGCAATTGTTTTTTGCGGTCATATTATTAAATTAACAGCAATAGATTACACGGCTGATGTTTCGCAGTAGTGGAGCACTCGCCTGTTAAGCCAGGATACGTTGGTTCCATCCCTGCCATAAGAAGTCTGATGAGGAGATGTGGTGACCTACGAAACAGCTGTCACTTCTACAATTTTTCTTTGTTATATAACAAAAATATTCAATTTATGCAAGGAAACCAGGTTTTTAGCTCACTAAAACTTATAACAAAAATTAAAAAATTTACCTTTATTCAATTTAAGTCCCAGATATGTTTTCGTATTTTACTTTCAATTTTCCGCCGTAGCAAATTTTACCATTTTTTCTTGCTTACTATATATGTATGTATGTATGTGGTGCTATTTTGCAGAGTGTCTTAATGCATAGTACTGTCTTATGTATTGTAGATGTATGTACATACATATAAAGATTCATTTCATATGTATGTATGAGTACAAACAGCCATCACGGAGCACAGTAAATTGGTAACGCCCATTCACGTTCAACGCCGCCAGCGGAAATGCACTTATTTGTATCAATGATATAATTTTTATTCGTATTTGCTTTTCTAAAGTTGTTAAAAGCAATTGGAAAATAAGTTATTTTAACCAAACGAAAGGATTATTACTTCATTTTACATCTACCCAGTTAGCCAAAAAAAGAAAGTGGGCGAATGAATGAAGAAAATTTCTTGATGATTTCCCCCAGCTTATTTGGTATTTTTGGGGTAATTTTCGCATAATTTTCGGGTCGCCCTAAAAGAAACCGGCGATTTTTCATACATACGGCATTGACAATTTTTTTGAACAGTTTGTGACTATTTTTGTATTTGTATGGTAATAACGCCTTAAAAGAAACACAGTGTCGAAGTTGGTTTATCAAATTCCGTTCGGGAGATTTTTCGCTCAACGATAAGCCATGTTCAGGTCGGCCAAGTGAAGTTGATGATGACGATATCAAGGCTTTAATCGAATCGGATCGTCATGTAACTGAGCGTGAGATTGAAGTATACCAAAATCAACAGTTCATAATCATATACGACGTCTTGGACTGGTAAAAAAAAAACTTGATATTTGGATACCACATGAATTGAGAGAAATCCATTTAATAAGCCGCAATGAATATGAAACGTTTTTGTAGCAAATCATAATTGGAGATGAAAAATGGATTGTTTGCAATAACGTCAATCGAAAACAATCATGGTCCAAGCATGATGAAGCACCACAAGCCACTTCAAAGGCTGATATTCACCAAAAGATGACTATGCTCTCAGTTTGGTGGGATTGAAAGGGTGTGGTATATTTTGAGCTGCTTTCAAGGAACCAAACGATGAATTCGGATGTCTACTGTGAACAACTGAACAATTTGAATACATCCATCAACGAGCAGCGACTAGAATTGGTCAATTGTGAAGGTATCATATTCCACCAGGACAATGCTAGACCACACGCATCTTTGGTCACTCGCCAAAAACTGAGAGAGCTTGGCTGGGAACTGTTAATGCATCCACCATATAGCGCTGAACTTGCACCGTCAGACTACCGTTTGTTCCGATCTTTGCAGAACTCATTAACTGGCAAAACTTTCGAAAATGACGAGGCTATAAAATCGCACTTGGTTCAGTTTTTTGCAGATAAAGGCCAGAAGTTCTATGAGCGTGGAATAAAGACGTTGCCGGAAAGATGGCGAAGGGTCATCCAACTAAAAGGAAATTACATAATTGATTAAAGTTTATTATACAATTTCAAAAAATATATTTACTTTCTTATAAAAAAATCGATGGTTTTTTTTTGGGGCAACCCAATGGTTTGTATACATAGAAAAAGTTTTTATTTTTTTTTTTAGTAAAACTTGTATACGAACATTAAGAAAATATATGTAAACACATCATCCAAAAATTTACTTCTTACTGCTGGCTGGGTACTCATTTTCCAACACGGTTTCATTAAGTGGGCTGAAACTTTGAATGGCGTAGTTAAGAAGATGCACTTGGTACGACGAACTAGTATATTCAGCTTATCCAACTCCAACTTTTATCTGAAAGAAATCAATGTTTGTTGTTTTTGGTATTTACAATTGAGCACACCATGCAATTATGTACCTGTTGGATCAAAATCAGATCGGGGTTGGTAGAGGCTTCAGTAAACAAGCAGTAAACAAACAGTGTTCGCTGGGTATTAAGGAGATTTTAATTGAACCTTGAAGAGAACAGTCCTTGGCGCGCTTCCAACAAATGAGGGGCCCTACAATTTTGTATGGCGAACGGTTTTTGGATTTTTGAGAAGAGTTTTTTTCAGAAATTCTTATGGAATAATTAGCATACTTTACCCATTTTAAAAAATAATTCTTTTCTTTTAGATATTGATCAAAGCAGAAGTCGATCCCATAATTCTCCGGCTCATAACAAGCACCGCCACTTGGCTTTTGAATATATTTATTCAACCATAAGTGTCTGCCACCCTTTTTGATTTTAGCAGAACGTAATCGAGTTCTCATCATAAAACATACACCTTATCAAAGCCTCACAACCGTAATTTATATGCTCAGCTAGTGAAGATTGGCACGCACTGCTGTACTATTTTCGTGCTACTTTGTAATGAGGAATCTAGTAGGGATTCGAATCTGTCATATCATTGGTCCCTCTAATAAGGAGGTTGAAAAGAAGGAGCCTTTCGTCGTTCTACAGATTAAGGGGCTAAAAATTTACGTGCGGTAAGGCGTACCTGTCATTAGAGGCGACTAAAATCGAATAGCTCTCGCGACAGTTGGATCTTTATACCGGAACGACCCGGATTTCTTTCCGAGAATGACAATCGCACCTTCAAAATTCCTAAAAGCCAATTTGGGGTATATTTTTTGCGGTTAGAACAGCAGCAATACCACCACTCGCCTTTAACGAAAAGTGCTCTGCTACAGAAGATTAACTCTTTGGTTCCAACGGTTTTATGCACTGCTCTCGAAATTCTTCTGCCTTCTTTTTGTGACCGCTATCTTTAGTTATCTACAAACCCTCGTCTCTTGTGCCTCTTCAAAATAAGACATCCTTCCCACAAGACACGTCGATGGCACAATCGGCTCAGATTCAGACAGAAACCGATTGCTTTCTTGGTGAAAGTAAGCAACCTCATAACATGGCTGCTGGGTTTTTCGTTTCGCGGTTTTTAGAACTCAAATGAGAACTTGCCTATGTTCCTTAGCTTTAAATAGATACTGCCGTTTAAGCGTCTTGAAGTTTGTCCAACAAATGGATGGACCTACAAATTAATTCTGAGCGGGCTCTGAATTGTCGATAGAGAAGCTTTTGTTTCACGCCAGAAATACACTCGGAGGGCTTGACATCTTAAGGAATAAGATGTCGTACTTCCTAGCCACTATACCGGAAGAACCATAACTGTCAGAAACAAAGCTATGGAAATAAGTGAGGTTGGAAAGAGGAACAGCTGATCGGTGCCAATCAGCTGATGAGTGATCTGAGGGGTCAGTTCGATGCTAATTTTTTATTTGGTTTACCATCGATCCAATGTTAAACTGGAATCCGATTAGTTCCCTTTAAATACTCAAACTTTCGAGCTATCGTGCTATCATGCGGAAGGTTCTGGGTCGAATACTGGCTAGACGAATATACAAAAGTTTACATTAGAAGAGTGATCGCTCCTCAAAATGTAAGGTCAACCCCTCCAACAGTAATTCTGATATGCAATAAAAGCTTCTCTTAAAATTGCATTAGTCGTTAGGAAGCAGCTTAAAGCTTCCATTTGGAAGAAAAGCATCCAGAACCAAACCACAAATCGGAGAAGAAGCTCGGGCGATAAGAGTTTCGGCGCAAAGAGAGCTCAAAGCATACATATGTATATGTATATATTTTAAGCCCAGTTGAACAGTTACAAGTCAAAAATTAAAGCCCATGAAAAAATATTCAGTTCACTCACCACAAGCCGATCAACCAACAATCTAACCTAAGTAAGTTATAAATAATAACTGGCAGACGCTAAATCAAAATTATAGGTTACGATGGGCGGTGTTCGGAGCAGCAATGCCGATCGCGACAAGTTGTTATGGCGCATGAATCTTCTGCCATACGAAATCGTTCAACCATTAATATATGTATGTAAGTACATAGTTATGCCGATATATGTATGTACAAGTACAAGTCCTCCTCACCTTGCTGGTGCTGATTTTGAAAGTCACCAACAGTACTTTTCGCCATGCTTTAACTCATAACGCGGGCTCATTGTATTGACCTGCACATCTTGGCTCAGTCACGTGTGCTACAATTATGTTGCATGCCTATGGCCAATCGTTGCAGTTGAACCAACCTTCTACGGACTCACTGGTCGACCGCGTAATGAGGCGAGGAGCACAACTCATGATCTCAACTGCCGTTTACTTTGGCCCCCCTTACATATGTATGTACATGTACCCATTTTTCTTTTTCACATCTTTCTTTTGCATAAAACGTTTAAATATTACGAAAATTGATATCACGCGAACCGAGCGCGAGGAAGTGGGAGCATGTGGGCAGGTGAAGGGGACGGGTAAAGCAAAATGGCAGCATACAAAATAAAATTACAGCTCTGCGGGGCAACTAAAATTGCATTAAAATGTTATTGAATGCATTTGCGATGGACCATAAATAGCGAAGCCACTATTTTGTTCGATACTCTTCCTTAGTCATTCATACATACAAACATATATATATGTACATACACATGTAATATGTTTGAAGAGAGACTTGTCTGCTTGTTGGCTGGAACATATGCAGATATTTGCAAATACGAAAGCGCTGCTAGGCATTGAATCATTTCAAAGATGGACCTGCTAGAGTTGTAACGAATTGCGACGGTTTCGATTTCAATCGATTTGAGATCTCCCACTCTAACTCTGGCTACGGTGGAATATAATCTTCGCAGGAACTCTGATTCATCTTTAGTTCAAATATTAAAGCAGGAACCTGGTTTATACCTCAAAGACTCTGGGTATCAAAAGTCTCTTTGGTTTTGTAAGGCCGGGTTTTAGTCCGCCAACTTCAGCTCACCATGAATTTTACTCAAGATTTGCAAATTGACATTCCCAACTTATTTCAATCTCACTCCTTCTGACTATAGCTCTGTGGATAGATGTACAGATGTTGTTAGACTGTGTTTAGTTAATTTTCAGATGGCCCCTTTGAAAATTAAAATTGAGTAATGGACCACTCTTTAATTCCAGTTGAGACTACGCTGACTTACCGTTCCGTTCAATATCATTGCATGTACTCTCCGGCTGCATCTGAAACAGTGCTGACTCACTTCGATAACTTCTTTGAGATCCTTAAGTCGGTGGATAGTCATATTAAGCAGAGCAGATATTAACATATCCATTGGATCTGCTACTCTCCTCTCCTTTTTAACATTGCGCCTCTTCAGCGAGAAGGGCTTTTCGTCTCATCTTCATAAAGTTTTTATTGATCATCGCTTAATTTATAGACTCAGGATGTACGAGTAAAAATGCGACTAGTTTTCTGATGATATCTCCTAGTCACAGTGATATTGCCTTTGGTTCTTTTGCTCTGAAAGAACAGAATTGATGATATCGGCTCTGGCTCAGACTTCGAGAAATTTTGCGCACTTAGTGTCTTCCTTCGATACCAAATGAGGTTTCAGACAGAGTGATTCCTTATCGTGAGACTCGGCTCCCACGTCACTATTGGCAGTCATAACTTTAAAGTCGTAGGTAACTTCGTCTACCTTGGGTCCAGTTTTATCAACAATAACATTGTTAGCCTGGAAAACCAGTGCAGAATCACTCTTTCCAACAAGTGCTACTTTGGACTGAGTAGGCAATTGAAAAGTAAAGTCGACGACCGAAAACCAAACTCTACAAGTCGCTCATCATTCCTGTCCTGCTGCGGAGGTATATACAACACCTGATGAGTCGGCGCTATGATTTTTCGAGAGAAAGGTTTTGCGGCTACGATGGCTAGGCCATGTGGTCCGAATGGATACGAATACTCCAGCTTTGAAAGTTCTCGATGCAGTACCCGCCGGTGGAAGCAGAGGAAGAGGAAGATCTCCACTCCGTTGGTAGGACCAGGTAGAGAAGGACCTATTGTACTTGGTATTTTCAAATACACGTAGCAAAAAGAAGAAACGAATGGCGCGCTGTTGTTAACTCGGCTATAATCGCGTAAGCGGTGTCTACGCCAGTAAAGAAGAATTTGTGTCTTCCTGGGTGAGAAGGATGGAAATGAGTCCTGTTCCAAAAGGTGGAGTCTTTCAATTGATTTTAACTAGACCCCTGGTTTGAACTCCAGTAAAAAAATATATTATAAACACCGGTGCCGATCCAGCCTCGACTAAACTCAACTCCGTGGCATTGCTAGATCCAAGTAAAGCCAGGCAACAATATCATGCAGACATGTATGTAAGTGCAACTTGGCCTTTACTTATTAAGTTGCAATTGTGTACAATTGTATGTAGGTAAGTTTGTATGTATGTATGTATGTATAGTGTGTCTTACTGATCGCCTGCCTGCGCTAGCCTTGTATGTGTAATTTATTGACGTTGCTGCATTGCACATAATCAAGTGATTTTCCAAATCGAACAGCATTTCGTGAGCACGCTTTTCCAAGCAAAACAACAACAACCAAATGTATAGAAAATGTTTTTGCTTCTTTATTACAAAGTTGCATGCAACAAGACGCCAGCGGTGCATTCTACAATCTATTTTGTATAATTTTTTTGTTCACCCCCTTCCCATCTGCTTCCTCTGGTGCGCATGCGTGGCGCATAATTTGCTTGCCTTTGGGCACTGATCAGGCAGCGTGCATACATACTATATACATACATACATACAGGCAAGCAGCGTTGCAATGACGCTCGAATAATTCTACCAACGATCGCTTACAGCTCATATACATATATAATATGTAACTGTGTATGAGCTCCTCTATGCATACAATCGTACACATGTAACAAGAACAGCAACAACAATAGCAACGTCTATACACGTCGACAACTGCAATGACTTTATAAATCCGAGACCCAACCTGTGCCACCGTCTCCATATATTTTCCTTGTCTATAACCACTTTTAGACACACACACACACACACACAAACACATTCACCGAGCTTTGAGTGCTAGTTGAAACCATTTTGTTAGCCTTAGTGTTTGTTGCCGGATACTCGTACGTAATAAAGTTGGAGCCGCTTAAATGACTCAAGTTCTATTAGGAGATAAAGCTTACGTTGACATGCAAATTATGACAAGATTATTTCGCTTATATGGTCTCAGACGTAGGCAATGTTGCATGGCTTTACACATTTGGTCATGAGCCTGCGATGGAGTATATAGTAGGGTTTGGCGAAGCACACAAAGGAAATAATGAAGTCGTTTTAAGCTACGCTTTTACGGTTTATCTCTTAAATACTTAAGCAAAGTGGGGAGTCATTTTGAGGCTGGAATCAAAATGAGTCCACAAAAAAATATCTAAGTTGATTGTGAGAGATCTTAGAAACAAAATGGAATTATCGCGATGAATTGCAGTGAAGTGAAGATGATTATTTTTTGACTCAAAATTGCTGTAAAATTTTCAGTTTTCGCTAGAGAGACCACTAAAAGCACGTGTAATAGCAACGAAGGAAGGCTCAACCACTTTTTGCTCACTGCGATCTCGAAAGAACTGTAGGACAGTTGTAGGCCTAATAACAAGCTTCCACCTACCGGCATCACGTACATTAGTAGCGGGGAGGAATGTAGAAATTATAGGAAAGCCAAAATGAATAAAACTTTAAACACCTTCTGTGTTTCTGCCCGTCTTTGTTTATAACTCGACTTAGACAACTAGGAGCTTCACAAAGCACTAATCAAAACCAAAAAGCGTTAAGATCCTACAAGACGACTACTTTACCTTGAAATGAATTGAATCTCTAACTGGTACTGCAATGGACTAACATTTTAAGACCTATGTATCTGTCTGCAAGTAAAACTTAATTTAGTCTAATTGCATCTTCCTCTTCTTCTTTACTGGCGGAGACCCCGCTTACGCGATTATAGCACCATTCATTCTTTCTTTTTGCTGTGCGGCGTCTATTGGAAATAACAACTACACCCAGGTCCTTCTCTACCTGGTTCTTCCAGCGCAGCCGCTGCCGAGTAGCTCATGGTTCCATCGACTGCGTTATTCACCGTTTCCAACTCGAAAAGGACCATAAATCGAACGAAAAACCTTTCTCTCGAAAGCTCTTAATGCCAACTCATCGGATGTCGACATCGTACATGCTTCCGCATCTTATAGCAGGACGGAAACGATGGGGGACTTATAGAGTTTGGTTTTCGTTCGTCGGGAGACTTTACTTTTCAATTGCCTACTCAGTGCAAAGATAGCTGAGGATAGATCAGCGAAATTCCACCACCAACGCAAACAGAAATTCGCCATGGGATTCTCTTCGGGTTTCGGCGTAATTTACAGCCAATACAAATACTCAGTGAATGCCTTATTGCATATGGAATGATTGCAACGTCTTTAAAGACAATTTCTAAGTGGTTCCGAATATTCTATACCGGGCATAAAGGGTGGACCAAAATCTTCCACTGATGACGTCACTATAGCTCTGGTGAAGTCCGTAATTGACGAAGACCCACTATTGACACAAAAAATGATTGCTAATGAATTGGGCTTGAATGCCACGGCTGTATCGCGAATCGCGAATTAATCATCTGGGATACACGAAAAAGTCTGCTCGATGGGTACCACGAATTTTAAATGAGGCCCAACAATAGGCTTGAGTGCATTTTGCTAAATTTTTCCTAACTAAATTCGAAAATGGTCAGTCTAGTAACTTCATTAAAGTCGTTACTGGTAAGGAATCTTGGTTCGATAAGGACGATCCAGAAATCAAACAGCAGTCCATGGTAGGAGCAAACCTACCCGTAAAAAAGCAACAAAAATCAGCAGCAAAAGCAATGATGTCAATTTACTTCACCCCATCTAAAATCGTAGTTGCTATTCCGCTGGAAAAGGGTCAGACGGTAACTGCAAAATGATACTCCGAAGAGTTGGAATTTGTTGGAAAACAGCAAGAAAGAGGATTTGCGGCGCTACTTTCAACATCATGGCAAGGCGCCATCCCACTTTGCTCAAATAACGAGAAATTTTATTGCGGATATAACACTTTGTGATTTCTGGTTTTTTCCAAAAATAAAAAAAAAAATTAAGAGAAAGGGTCTTTAATAGCAACGAAGAGATAATTAATGCGATTTTAATGCTGAGCTTGATAAGCTAAAAAGGCAAGATTTTGAATATTCTTTTTTTAGAAGTGGGATATTATCCAAAGTGAGTTTTTAAGGGCATTCGGACGATTAATAATAACAGCGGAAATATGGGCCACTTTTGGGCAACCAAAAGAAGGCAAAAAGTACAATTAGTTTCAACATCCAGTATAAATTTCATAGTGATACTGGTAAAAGGTTTGCATTGTAAATAACCATTTTTACTTTTTAATGGATTTTTTTTTTTCAAAATATTGAATACTTAAAATTTTTAAGGAATAATTGAACCCAACTTAATATTTCATGGGTCAAAAGGATGTTATTCCTAGAGAAATTTTCTTTGAATAGGTGAGAAGTATACAGCTGTTGACAACTAATTAGAAACGCTCTCTTCTTATAAGTGCTTGTTGGGCATAATAGTAAAATATGCACATTTACCGTTATATTTTCTTAAAAACGGCTCTTGCATTATTTTTGTTGCTCTATTTACTACTCAATGTCCCCAGATTTGTAGTTATGCATTTCAAGTACTATTATTACTTTCCCACTTTTTGCATGCATTACTTTGGTGTAAAGTAAATAAAGTGCGACAGTTAATTAGAAACAATAGTTCAATAGTAACATATTCATAACGTTGTGTTGTTTTAGTGATAACATTACTAATTTTTGGTAAGTATTTATCTAAAATTTATTATTTAAAATCAATTCAAATTTTTATCTCAAGATTTGTGATGGAAGAACACAGCAGTTGTAGACCTCCATTACGCAGCTCTATTTTTGACCTTCGTAGAGCTAGAAAGTCATACAGAAAATTGCGGAGTAAGTCAAATGCTCCAGAATTTTAAAACTGTTGCGAATATCGCACGCAAAAAAGACCCCGGAAAACTTCAGCAGGAATAGACCACAGAATGGCAGTGATCTTGCGAAGAGACCCAAAAAAGAGTTCCTCGAGCATTCAACGTGAAATTCAGGATAAATTCACTGTTCAAATATCGAAGATAATAACTGCACGGCGTTTGGTAGAATCTGGACTTCATGGAAGAGCAGCACGCAGGAAACCGCTTCTGACCAAAATCCAAAGAATAAGGTGCGTAGATTTCACCCATTCTCATTGGTATATCGTTTGGAGCTATGAAAAAAAAATCGCGTTATTCCTGATGGTCGGATGTATGTTCGACGGCCCATTAACCAAGAATTTAATCCTCGCTATGTTTCACGCGTAGTGAAGCATAGTAGAGCATCAATCATGGTGTGGGAATTTTTTTCCTGGAATGGCATTGGTCCACTCTATAGGATAAATGGAATTTTAAATCAGAAGAAATACGTCGACATACTGGAAAATGTCATGTTACCTTGGGCTGAAGAAAATTTGCCTATTACATGGAAATTTCAACAGGATAATGATCCAAATCACACCGCAAAGTTGACGAAAATTCCATCAATGTTTTAGATTAGCCATCATCCAGTCCAGACTTGAACTCTCTGGGGTGACGTGAGAAGAGTCGTTAGTGTTAAAAATATCCTAAAAATGGATGTCCTTTTCAAGGAAGTAAGAACGGTATGGCAAGCAATATCAGTGGCGCGCTGTCGAAATTTTATAACATCAATGCGAAATCGGTTTGAGACAGTGTTGAAGCAGAAGGGTTATGCAACCAAATACGAATACTAACTAAAAGTAAACATATTATATCATTATTTTTTTCTGATATTATTTTCGGAGTTGGTAAAAACAAGAACGACAACTGGTTGTAAGTAGTCGCCTAGCATTCAGTTTAATTAAAAACAAAAATGAACATAAAATTTCAACTTTAAAGTAGAGAAGAAATTCTTAAATATTTCTCATACATTTCGAATAATAAAAATTAATTTCCTCTTAGGGCTAAGAACACAACTACACAAACTAATCAAGCAGGTTAGTGGATTACACCATGTAAGTAAGCATATTTATGTACATATGTGTGTACGTACATATGCGTTTGATATTAGCATTTAGTCGTTAAACGTTTACATGCGCTTCCGCTTAGCGCACGTCTCCATCAAAAATGTAATATGTACATACATATGTATATACGAGTATGTATAATGTAAGAACGAAAACACTCATTGCGTCGGCCATGTTGCTAACTTTAATTAACATACCCTTATATACATACATAGGCGCGCATTTGTGCTAGTCACACGGTATAATAGAAGGTTCGTAAACCTCAACCTCAACTACTGTTGCCGCCGACATTTGCCAATAAAATTACTAATTATACACTCGGCAAGCAAGCAAGTGAATAGCCAACCAACCGGGGAACCGACCAATGGACTTTACCAAACGCTTGAATGGCCAACAGCTGTGGTGTCCCTTACCCTACCACCACTTCTTACTTACCAACACTGCCGGTCGGTGCGCCATGCGCTAGTATCCAGGCTATTGAATTCAGGCGGATGCGTTAATGTCTTAAGAATACTTTGCTTCTTTGCTTATTATTTCGTATATATATTTTTTGTGACTATTCTTATTATTTCACAGACTTTACTGGCCCTAATTAAATATCGTTTTTTTGCTCGTATTTTTATTACTGGACTTTTATTATTATTAACTACACATATGTACAATATATACACACAGATGTGCATGTGTTTTGGCTACACATATTTAGCTGAAATGTACACTCATTCTTACACACATACATACATACAAAAAGATCTACGAAAAATTCCCTTCCAATTCGTCTGGCATGCGCACTTGTCTCTCCGTCCATTCCGTTCCCAACTTCTTTGCAACTTCCTCTACGCTTCGCTGGCACTTATTACGCACTTTTAAGCTTGAGTACCATAAAATGTCACTAATAAAATTATAAATAAACGTAGCCTAATGAATTATTCACTCTTACACTCAAGTGGTAATTAATTCACTTGCGGTGACTGTCTTTTTCTTCCACCATTTTTCAGTTGGTTTTTATAGAGTTTGTTGTTGGGCTTTAAGAGGTGTGTTGGCTGCTCTGAAATGTTCTCAAATATGCTATTATTTTAATGCATTCTCCAAGCCGTTACCTTTGCTATGTCATTTACTAGTAGAATTTTGTATACATACATACAGACATACATACAATTCATTAGTCCTTTAAATAACCCATGAAACTCTTAGTAACCGAAACCAATTAATAGTTGACCTGTAGTTAGCCTCAATGAACATTTGTTTTTGCCATTTATTTTTCCTCTTCATTGGACATTACTTACCCCACTCACCCTTTCGATTTCCGCTGGATAAAATAGTTTTGAAAATACTCGTACTGTAATTAAACGATTTCTTTGGCCATTGGTTATCGTAGGTAATATGAAATAAATATTGCTCGATATTTACCCTAAATGACAGACTATTAAATTTTAGATATGTATATATGTACGTTTATAAGTAAATTATATACTTGCGAAATGCAATGTGTTGACTTTTCCATGATTTTATAGAATAAATTATTTAATAATTACACTTGTGTGTAAATATTGGCGGAAGAAATGGCAAGGATCATGTAAATCACAACGCGTGTGCTGAATAATAGGTTTCGTAATTTTGAAAATTACCGCCAGTAGACTGTTGTGGTTGGTGTTTATTTTTCGAAACCGTATGATTTCATTTTTAATTTATTGCATTTTTATTTAAATGCCCTTCTTTCTATTAATTTTTGTAGTATAGGCCGCAATAGCCTATAGGTGCTTAGTCCTGGTCCCACCAACATCCAAAATTTATGGAAAACTATTTTATATAAAAAATAAAGATACATTTTCAAATTGCGGTCGTCTCTCGACAGGGAATAACAGCACCTCCGAATGCATTTCTGACATGAAAATCAAAAGCTCCTCATAAGAAACCATCAGCCGTTCGAAATTGGCTTTGTATAAACTGTAGGTCCCTCCATTTCTTGGATAAACATCAAGAAGCACACCACAAAAACCAATAGTTTCGTTTGGAGTTGTACATAGGTAGATAGCTTGAAATCGTCCTTCTTTTCCGCCGGGCGGAAATTTAAAAATTTCGCTTTAATGCGGATTGTGGTAAGACGTTCATCCACCGGTTTGCATGTTTGAATGTCAGTACTCAGCGACGGAATCTCTCTCCCACCACGAATCCGACACCAAATTTGCCGCTGTAGTAAATGTCATAAGAACCTACTCATCACCCTTTAGTTCAGCGAGGACATTAACCAGCTGGTCAGCGGCCAATTAAGGGACCGGACTTTCGAGATGAATACCCTCAAATCGTAATTTCCAAAACATTTGCGGACGTCGTCATTTGAAGGGAGTTATCTTATCCGAGGCATTGTTACCTTCTTCATTGGAGCTGGTTACTACGTAGCGGGTCCCAAACCCGGCGCACTACTTTGCTAGGCGAGTAAGTTTAACCTCTGGTGAACCAACTCTGCATTTAGACCCAGGAAACACCTAAACCGACTAAAGCGAAGTGGCTCCACTGACACGCTTAGCCGTGACTCAAGGCTCCACACGGGTTGGTTACCGCATCTTACACAAGGATTGCTCACGTTTCCAGGGTGCGCGACGTGGACGCAAGAATAGGGATTGAGTATAGCCCCATTACATTCTTTGCCCACTGTGCTTAAGGGTAAGGACGGAGAAATCTGAAAATTCCATTTCGTGATTAGCCAAAATTACATGTATCAATATACATAAGTAAGAATTGCGTCCGGAGTAGTCGATTTGTTAGCAGTGGGTGCTCTTGTTGTTGCTGTTGTAGTAGCGGTTCGCCAACCCCGCTTAGGACAGGCTTAATCAATCTAAGTCGCCGAGGTCATCTAATGGGAGGTCCAGGAAACGTGATGTTTCGACGGGATCGCACCAAAGGGAGAGGGGGGTTAGATGCGTCGGCTTAAGGGGGCATGTGAAGAGGTGGTTAGTGTCGTGCGGAGACTCCCCACATGCAGGGCATACGTTGGGTATGCTGGGCTCGAGTCTGGATAAGTGGGAGTTTAACCTGCTACAATATCCAGGCCTAAGTTGAGCCAGAGTCACGCGGGTCTATCGAGGCAGCTCGAGCTCGTTATCTGCAATGGGTGGTGATTTTACTCCGAGTACGCCATTCACGGGAAGGAAGTCTTTGAAGGTGTTGACTGACTCCTGGTGAATAGCGTTCAGTGCTTGCCTGTACGCCGTCCTGCCCAGCGGTTGTTGCACGTGTTGCTAAATGGTGATCTTCATATCTAGTACTCCCTTTCTGATGTGCCTAGGTGGAGGTTCAGCTTCAATAAGGTGCCTATTGGGGAGCTCCCTACGGTAGCATCCCAATAGGAACTGCTTGCACATCAAAGCATTATGCCCCTTAACTCGTAGCATAGATGCTTCGCTGTGCAAGGGGTGCTCGGGTGGCATAAGACGGTTTCCTGTCGCGGTCCTGAGGGCGGTGTTTTGACAGGCCTGTAACTTCTTCATCTACGTCTCGTTCGTTCCTGGCGCCCAGATTGGTGCATCATAGTTTACGACCGGCGGCCAATTGCTTTGTAAGTTGCCAACAAGGTTTCTGTGTCTTTACCTCAGGTGCTGCCGCCTAGCGCTTTGAGTGTTTTGTTGCGGCCCTGGAGTTTTGCGGCAATTGCGGTCGTATGCGAAGTGCTATGCGTGCGACTTCTGACAAGAGCAACATACATGAAATAGAAGCTCTTCATAAAAATCCAACGGCCGTTAGAAGGCGTTTTATAATACTCCATAGACTCTTCAGTTGTTAAAAAAAAACACATTAAGACGCACACCACAAATCGGCCGTAAATCGCTTCAGCGAAATGTCATTCCTTATATCTGCCAATCCTATCCACATGCCTTTCCACCTATCAGGCTTAGAATGTTTCAGTAAGAATCTTTTCTCAATCCATATTTCATTGTTTTCCTAATTAATTCAAATGAATTCGATAATTAGTAGCTTTGGTATACTGATATGCCGTTCGACATGCTACCACGTGCTGCTATAAAGGACTAACCATCTCCTGTTAGCCACCCTGTACACCAACAAGTGTACTCATAGCTCTATATGATTATTAACTAAACAATCATTTTTGTTAATAACCAGCTTTAAAGCATTACTATGTAAATATATGTATATAGACCACTGGGTGTATGCGTCCGCCTATAACCACCTCCCACGCGGCGTCTCGTGGCCTTGCGTGTTGCCAAGAATACTTTGTTTGATGTTGTTGTCGCCAAAGGTGGTGAAACTGTTTTACATTTGGCGTGGCGTGGCGTGGAATGGCTGCACGTACATACTTATAAGCCATTGGAGGGTGGCGTTTGGTGTTGTGTCCGCAATTTGGCCATCATAAATTTATGAATTTATTAGACAAGTTTTATGGTAATTTTGGTTAATTAAATAAATCAAGCCACTGCTGGGGTTAGCCATTTGTATGTGGCTGCCTTCATACACTCACACACAACTACATACACCTACTAAATATATTTAGCCATTTGGCCCACCACCACTTGCTTGACCACCTACAGCTCGGCTGGTCATTTGCCCATTCCATCTATTGTATTTTGCCCTTCCTTCCATTGCTGATGGCATTGTTAGTTTAGTGCTATGTAATTAATTTGTAATTTGGCATTTGAAAACATTTTCGGGCGTGTAATTAGTTGGCAGGCATATTAATTTTCATATTACGCAGCAAATTTTAAATTACCAACCATGACGAAGAAGTTCATTTAGCCGCTTTTGTGAGCGGGTGGTTTGCTGGTGGTGTGGCTATAAATATGTATGTATGTACGCTGCATAATATTAGTAGTGGTGTGAAGAGGTTAATGGCGGCTATCACATTTCGATCGTCATCTGGTTGGTTGGTAATTAGAACGAACTCGGCAATGGCGTGAGAATATCTATTAAATGTAATTATACATATAAACTTTTTTAAAAGCTTAATTATTTTAAACACCCATTAAGTGCACCGAAATTGTAAAAATATTTTTTTTTTTAACTAAATAAATTTAAGGCTTTTTAAAGGACATTTTTTGTGCTTTCTTTGGGACATAATAAATAATAAATTATTTAATAATTATTTTTTACTATACCTATTTTTTAATTAAAGTTTAAGAACAACTGCCAAATATTTTTTTTTATTTTTTCTTGATGCTTTTTTCCAAAAAATGGAGGGACCTACAGTTTTTTTAAGAAGAGCTTTTATTTCATGTCAAAAATACATTTAAAAATGTTGACATTCCCAGCGATCTCAATTAAAAAATTCATCCACTATAATTTTGGATGTTACTAGAACCTGCCTTCCGAATGGTGGAACCACTCAGCTATTGTGACCGCCAATTGCAAGAAAATCGAACCATAACTACGATTTTTTCGAAAAGGTCGGTCCGTGATCCACTTTCCGAATGTTTTCACCATTTAAAACTTCTCTGAACTTACAAAAGTAATTCAAGATCAAAATTAGGCAAATCGGAGCAGCCTTTCACGAGTTATAGCGATACAAACAAACAGGAGTCAAGAGATATGCATACGAGTATGTAATAGGGCTATTTATTTCATGGTTTCACAAGTACAGGGCTATATTTTGGCATTTGTCAAGCTTAGCTTTCAAACCAAATATGTTTTGTTTTATTTTAATTTTAATTGACTTAGGCTATATTTTTTTTGGTATGGTGAAAAATTTTACAACAATAGTTTGGACGGTAGATGTTATAGCATAGTATAGTTTTCCTCATCAGACTTCTTTTTGACGCCCTTCCAGACACCCTAATTCGAATTGGATCCGAAGTTGGGATGCCCAGAATGGGTCTGTTTCTCGACGCTCCCAAAGATCTCACACAACCACTGAAGCCAGATGAGCATTCACAACGCCGTACATGCGTCGATTTGAACAACAAGCAATGGATGGCGATTTTTCGAACACAATTTTCATGAGAGACAGCGCACATTTCTCACTCGGGGGATACAAAATTAAGCAAAATTGTCGAACTTGGGGCTCCGAGAATCCTCAAATAATTGAGAAAAGGCAATTGCTTTATTACGAGGGAAATTTTCCGGCTGCCTAATCTCTCGTCTCGGCCGTTGGACTTTTGAGGATAAAATTTTAACTCTTGAGCACTAGAAAGCTAACATTCGTCAAGTTACAGAAGTTTGGTTCCACATAAAATTGAAAAATAAGTAGAAAGAAGAGCTGTTTTCTGCCCTTCTGCAGTCTTTATACCTTTCATGACCATAGCAAATGTATGGTACATATTTCATTTTTGAACTAATACTAATTGTAATATCAAGTTGGAGCGGGCTATGTGACGAAGTCACATGGCTGCGGAATAGCAAATATCATGCTTTTGATGCTTTTTGAAAACTTCATGACCAAAAATTTCAAAATGATATATATACGAGTATGAACCCAATTTGACAAATGATTGTTTGAATGTACCAGTGCATCTGTGTACCAAATTTGAATGAATTTATCTCCTAGCGTGATGGCTAAGCAGTGTTCTTTGCACACGGAGTGGGTGCCTGGACACAGTAACATCCCAAGTAATGGGATGGCGGACGAACTTACAAGAAAGAGCACTTCCCTTCCAACTTCGCCATCATGGAAGAGTTTAAACATACCGCTCACCACTTGTAAGCTCAATATAGCAGAGTTATACATTAAATATGCCAACTTATGATGGAGAAATCTCGACGCGTGTAATGTGACCAGGACAATATGGACAGAGTGGAACAGAAGAAGGTCACGTGACCTTATCGAGCTAAAAGGAAAGGAGATATCTACAGTTATAGGTCTTCTTACAGGACATATTCTATTGGGCAGACATGCAGAGAGGCTGGGCGCACCATCTAACGACTTTTGCAGAAGTTGTAGATTAAAAGAGGAACCTGAAACCTTAAGGTACTTCTAGTTATAAGTTCTTATTGAGCCTACAGTTATTTATTTGTGTGTAATAAAGAAAAATGGTAGAAGTGACACTTATTCCGGAGATCACCACATCTCTTCATCAGATTTCTTCTGGCAGAGATCGAACCAAAGGATCTTGAATTAACAGGCGAGTGCTCTACCAACCTTTGGAGACTTACGCTAGATAGCGGTGGCTAAAATGCGGCGACTGCTCAGTTTTGCAAGCTCCTTTCACGTTGGTTTAATTAGCGGCTGGGGTCATTAGGATCCTCAGTGATATCACAATGGGCGCGTTTGTTGGCCTCAGTTAGTTGATGCACGGCAACCACTTCAACCAACCAAAAAACCATATTTTGACGTTGAGCAACAGCAATGAATGTCATCATAAGAATAACCCTTACTTACAGCATCAAGAGTAACAAGTATTGAGTTAATCTCACAGTAAGATGTTCGGCTCTAATATACACATATAATATAAATACAATAATTAAGTATTCCATATTAATATATGTACATATGTATGTGTATATGATCCCATAAATTTACACTTAACCTCGTTAATATGCAGCTTACATACATATATACATATGTACAATATTTCCAATTCAAAACACTAACCAATCAAGCTCATCACATTTTATTATGAAGCTTCATAAATTTAAAATCTTTACGAGTATGTGTTTACTAACCTATGTAACTCAGCATTAATTAAATTCAATTTTCTTTAAATTTATTTTTATTTTTCTTTAGCTGATTTAAAATGGTTTGACTGAGAGTTAATGTGTTTGTTTGTGTCTACATTCCTGCGCTTTGTGGACAAATAATATAACCAGTTTTCAGCTGTCATAAATATTGGATGAGTGCATAAGTTCGTGCCCGATTTCAAGTGCAAACTAAAATTGAAATTTTTTGAAGAAAGCGCTTTTATTAATCAATTATGTATTCGCCATCATGTTCGGCAATCCACTCCCAACGTTCAACCAATTTACGGATGCCTGATTCATAGAAATCGCGCGGTTTCTCGTTGAAAAAGGTGTCAAGGTGGTTTTTGACGTCTTCCACATTTTTAAATTTTTTTCCATTCAAATTGTTCTGCAGCGATCGAAACAAATGATAATCAGAAGGTGCAATGTCGGGTGAATATGGGGGATGCGGCATGATTTCCCAATTCATCTCCTTCAGTTTGGCCAGGGTCGGTTTTGCAACATGTGGCCTGGCGTTGTCATGATGGAAAAGAACTCCTTTGCGATTGGCCAAAATCGGACGTTTTTCATCAATTGCTTTCTTCAATTCGACCAATTGCTGACAATACTTGTTGGCTGTGATCGTTTCTCCAGCTGGCAAGAGCTCAAAATAGATCACGCCTCGGATATCCCACCAAATGCACAGCAGTACCTTCATCGGATGCAATCCACTTTCGACATCGGTTCCGCCCCTTCGAGTGCCTGTTTCCATGTTCTTTTGCGTTGAACATTGTTGTACAGGACCCATTTTTCATCACCAGTCACGAGCCGATCCAAAAAAGGTTCGTTTTTGATCCGTCGAAGCAAAGAAATTGCTGTTGACATACGGTCCACTTTGTTCTTTTCACTCAACTGATGTGGCACCCATGTATCGAGCTTCAAAGTGTACCCAACCTTTTTTAAACGACGAAACGCAGTTGATTTGTTGACGTTCAATTCACTGGCAACCTCTTCCGTCGAAATACGTGAGTTATTTGCAACTAAAGTCCTTAGAACATCGTCATCAAGCTCAGAAGGCCGTCCACTGCGAGGTTGATCTTCGAGGTTAAAATCTCCAGAACGAAATTTCGCGAACCATTTCTTTACTGTGCGGAGTGCTGGAGCACGGTCCAAATAAACTTCGCGAATATCTTTAGTTGCAGCGCCCACTGTTTTTCCTTTGCGGAATTCGAATAACATAATATGACGCATATGATCTTTTTCGTTGTTCATCTTCCATGCGTCTTTTCACTAAGCAACTCAAATCAAAATGAAGTTATTTTATGCTTGATTTACAGTTCGGACTGTCACCTTTCCAACGATATATAATATGTATATATTTCTTTCACGAGCGCCACTCTCAAACGATTCGTACGGCATCCAGCGGAATCGGGCACGAACTTATGCACTCATCCAATATATATAAATGTACATATATGTAAGTATACCTACATATTGTATATTATATAACGCTAACCATAATTCAATTTAAGCGCTGCATTATATTAAACAACTGCACGCATATGTACATATGTACTTATATACGAGTATGTACAAATGTATAAAGCAATAAATAATCAGCACAAAAAAAAACAATTTTTAATGAAACCAATAATATTTTACGTATTAATACAAAAACGATAATCTGTCAATTTAAAATAATTTATGTGAAATTAATTTCGAATTCGCTGTTTGGATTGGTAGAGTGTTGACCACATAAATACATAAATAGTTGTTCCAAAAAATCTTAAATGGCTTTTCGCCTAACTTATAATTTTTACCATTTTTAATTCTCCTTTATTTGTGTTAGGGTTTTTGCTTGTTTTTTTTTTTTGTCAAACGATCGCGTGTTTGTGCGCAGGCGCGACAGCTTACCATAGTCGTGTTGCACGCCAGCATTTATGGCTTGCGACTAGTCTCAGCTAACGGCTAACTGCTGGCTTTCGGCTCATAAATATTAAATTACAAATAAAATTGTTGTTGTTTTGTTACTCGTAGAGCATTTTTAAAAGTCAATTTACATAGTTTATGAAATTATTTTGGTTGTAAGACAAAGGAAAAAGAAAAAAATGGATAAAATAATCATAACCGTGTTTTATTACAGTATTAGAGACCAATAACGCTAGCAAGCTTGGCTTACAAGACAAAATTGTCACTCATATATAGTTATGCATACATACCCTCCAGGGAAAAATACTAGTTGCTAACTAGAATCCAACTAGTTTACATTTTTACACCAACTAGTTCATCTTCCATCTATTTTCCATGTAAGCGATTGGTGTCTATGCATCAGCTTCATACTAGCTAAATACCAGTTCACATATACCAGTTAAAATACTGGTTCGTTCATACCAGTTGGGAACTAAATAGTTCACCTCAGACATTCCAAACGGTTGAACCAATTTTGCTGAAATTTTTTGAGAATGGTGTTGAAAAACTTCTTTCACGGGAAGTTGACTAGGGACCTACTTATTTGAAAAAAGACACTTATGGTTCACTTTACTTGAAATTTGATATATTATTTCTTTTCAGGAAGTGTTACAGATATCGATCATAATTATTTACAATTTAATAAAATATAAAAAACACTGTGGTCAGAGCTTCTAGTTACTTACGAGGCTTGCTTTTTTTGCTATACAGTCCATATGTTAGAATTTTTTGCAAACTAGTCCAGATTTTACCGAAAACTACTGTACAATTCTGTACTTTAAATACAGGTATAATTCTGGTCTGCAACAAACTAGTACGATTTCGTCTTCAAAATACTAGTACTTACCTAGAATTTTCCGTACTCTCTACCTTTTCCCTGCAGGGTATATACTCGTATGCATTGCCTGAAACCAGCAACAAGCGCGAAGAAATTAAGCTACGCAGTAGAAAGGCAGCCAAATGGATCATAATTAAATAATTAATAGATCATATTCGAAATTGGTATCAAAGTGTTTAATGAAAAACTAGCACACGCGGCCCCAAATTGCTATGATTTTGAGTATTTTTTCCAAATTGAATTTCAATTAGTTTTGCAATGAACGTTAAAAAAAACCCTAATTATGCATCATCTAAGCCAAAATATTTATTTTTTTATTTTATTATTGATCTAGCTACTCACTTATAAATGTGGCTCACTTCTTCGCTGCTCAAAGTCTTTCACAAAAATGCCAATATGAATGTCTCGAGGTTAGCCAATCGCACCATATGAATCTGAGCTTATTCACATTAGAGTTGAGCTGAGTTAAGAATTGCTTGTAACCCGAACATATCTACACATGATCTGTGCTTCTATCCGAATCATAGTAATTTTTGTCAATCTGTCGATGATTCGAGAATAGTTCGATCAAATCGAACTTGGTGCCAGGAATTTTCAAATCCTGAAATCAAAAGTATTCCAATTTCAAGTAAATCAAACCATAAATAAGATTTTTCGAACAGGTCAGCACTTAGTCCACAAAGAGAAGATTAGTATTCCGGTTTATCTAAGCCAAAAGTACAAAGCGGCCTTAGATCCGAAGTTCAAGAAAATTGAACCATAAATATGATTTTTTCCTATAGGCCAGTCCCTAATTCACTTTCCGGAGAGAAGCATAGTCTTCTTGCTAATCATGTATCGAATATCAAGTAAATCGAATCATAATAATAGGTTTGTTTGATGACAGGAGATATTTATTCTTGTCCTCGTTATCTTCTCTATTCAGCTCTGTAGCTCGTATTATTTTCTCCAGTTACAAATTAAAGAAGTCACACGATAAGGAATCACCTTATCTGAAACCTCGTTTGGTAACAAACCTCATTTCTTTTCGTCATAATGAAAGAGTTAGAGGATGCCACTCTACACTTGGAAGCTCACTATAAAGAGCTCAAAGTAGGAATGTCTTATAGGATGTATGTAATGTCACCAGGATAATGTGACCAGTGTGGGATAAATGAAAGGCACCTTCTATTGGGCAGCCACGCAGACAGGTTGGGTGTACCATGCAATGACTACTGCAAAAGTTGTAGAGAGGAGGAGCAACCTGAAACCTTAAGGCACCTCCTTTACGAATGTTCCGCACTTTGGAGCAGTAGATTGGCACTCTTGGAGAGTTGAGTGAAATAGCGGGTACAAAGATGGGTCGATTACTCAGCTTTCCAAACTCCACGCGAAAACCGGTCATTAGGAAACTCAGTGGTATCACATTGGGCCCACTTGGGGATCTATCTGAGCTGATGTCCGCTACCTTCTATAACCTAACCATCAAAAATATAAATCCTATCAAAATTCATTCAAATTTTCTTCCTCCAGGAGCAAAAAAGGTGACTTGGTTAGTGACAATAATAGCATATGGTATGAAAACGTTTCCAGCCTGAATAATTTTGACTAAAATAGAACACTTGTAGAGTATATACCAATCGAATGTTATCCCAACTTACCTAATGTCAGAGTATTTAATAATGGCACCCAGTAAATTTTAGCCACCTCCAATTGGCTGATGGATTTTCGTAAGGAAATTTTTCTTTAGCTCCAGAAATATGCTCAGGAGGTTTGACATTCTTAAACGCGCTACTATCACTCAGCTACGGCGGCCACCGACAAAGATGTAGTTCGGCTAATTAAGAGACAGAAACTACTTTTGGTCGACCACTTCGTTCGAAAGAAGAAGAAAAAAGAAGAAAAAACAGAAATCTGCCTTATAAGCAAACCTGAAACCATTAACGGTTAACTCACATCTCTCTGAACCTAATCGGAGTATTGTACAGTATTTTGAGCATTTGAAACTATAAGCTTAAGGGATATTCAGGGTATTTGTTTTCTTATAAGATCCAGTTTCTTGTGTAGAAACTTTTGATTCCTTTGTATTCTCGAAATGATGTGAGGACGAGAAGATATACACATAGGCTTTCTAATGCTTAACTTACTTTGTTCGGGTGATGCCACACCCAAGTGTTTAACAGCCTCTTTACCTAATCAAACCTTAATTTAAGAACCCACCATGTACAGGGTTTTCCAATTAGATTTTGTTTCAAAGAAAAATAGCATTTTTTGAGACAAATGATCGGATGTGTAGTTCAATGTAAAGAGGAGATCTGGCAGTAATAATAGAAAACAAAATCAGTGAAGTGGCGCCATGGCAACATTGACAGGAGCATACCCTTTTTATAAAATTTTCCATCACCAAATCGCAAAGTCCATTTTTGAGGTCTTGACCTGTTGGCGTAGACTTTAGCTTTAACGTGACCGAAAATGAAGAAGTGGAAAGTTGTTAAATCACAAGATCTCCGTAACCAATTGCGATCATCTCAAAGCTACAACAGTCAGGAAACTGTTCTTTTAAAAGATCGGTGGTTCCGTTGCTTGTGTGGCCCGTAGCGCCGTCTTGTTAAAATGAAATGTTGTCCATATCAATACCAACCAATTCCGGCCATAAAAAAAATCATTTAGCATCTCTCGATAGCGGAAATCATTCGTTCTCGAAATAGTAAGGTCCCATGACCCCGCCGGACCTTAAGCCGCACCAAAAAGTTACACGTTGAGGATGAAGAGGCTTTTCAACAATAAATCTTGAGTTTTCCCAGCCCCAGATGGGACAGTTTTGCTTATTGATTTAGTCATCGAGATGGAATTGGCCTCTTAAGTCAAGATCATTTTTCGATGAAATTCCGAATCATTTTCATGCAGTTCAAGGACAATCAGCAAAGACTCGACATTGTTGATTACCGGCGGGCTTGAGTACTTGTGTCAACTGAATTTTATATGCCTTAAGACCCAAGTCTCTATGCAAAATACGGTGTAATGATGTTTGTGGAATGCCCAATTTCAAAGAACGACGAGGAATGGACAAACTTGGGTTTTCTTCAACACTTTATGTCATTACCTTGTCATGTTTTATACTTCACATCACCAACTTGTCCCGAGAGCTACATTTCTGTATTGCGGTCCGACAAAGAGCTTCACGACGACGGAAAAATGTGTTAGTTTTACGAACCGTGTCTGCCAGGTTTTCACTATTTTTCTAGAGAATTGTAATACATTACAGTTTCAGACGTGACAACTACCGGAATACCAGGTTATGCACTATGACACCTCTTATTGGAAAACCCATTATTAATAATCACTCGCAGAAATAAATCCAACCCACATACGAGTATGTACAATACATGCCTGCGTATGTATGTATGTACGTTTGTATATGTATATATGTATAGTATAAAGACAATCAACGGTATAATTGAATAAAATCAGCTACTGGTCTTTTGCGCCACAATCAAATCCACTGCAAATCGCTGTATTGTAGCTGTCTGTGAATGAGTTTTTTTTTTGTTTTTGTTTTTGCTGCCGATTCAGTGAATGAAGTTGTTGCTAATTAGTGTGATTACTGCAATAATCACAAAATGGGGGCAATCACACGCGTTGCCGCTACATCAAAGGCTGGGCTTTGTAATCAACGCTGTTAGACAACGGTGTAAGCATACATATATATAAATAATATACACACATACCTACATACATACATATAAATATACATATGTATGTGTCTATTTAATAGTAAATACATACTCATACATACATATATTTTTTAATTAAAAGAACTTTGTTGCTGCAATTGCCTGTTGCTGCGAACTGTACCAACCAACCGCAATCTAATTCCAACTCAAATGGCGTATGGAGTATGTAGCGATAAACATTAAGATATAGCAATAATTCATCGGTCGCCATGCCATTTCATTCACCAACAGTCAAATGCCGCCGAATGCGGCCAACAGCCACGCTCATTCCCATACTGCCGCTTGCCGGTTGCCTCCATTTTAATGGCTACCAACTTGGCTCGGTCAATTGTGCTCTGCATTCGCGTTCAATTTGCTTTCAACTCGCACTAATTAACGTAATTAAAAACTATTAAATCCATAACTTTGTAGTTGGCACCCTCCCCTTTGGCAAATCTCTTAACTGACTTAAAACTATTATTAATAATGTGCTCGTATGCATATATATATAATATATATGTACATATGTGAATGGATGTACATTTATAGGTGTGTTTTGCTATGCGTGAAAGAAACAAAATAGTTGCCTACTCCAGCACGCACCAGTAAGTCATGCAATCCATTTGAATTGAAAAACTTATTCGCAGCTTTCACAAATTCTTTTGCCTTCAATGAATCCCACTTTGTTTATATTTCTTGCCGCAATTTTTCTGTTGAAATTTTCAAATGAGATTTTTTGTGAAAAAAACTGTTCTGGTTTTCCCCCTTTTCTTTTATAGCAACTTAGCACCAGCCGCCCACTCACATCGCACAATGTGGTGTAGGCAATTTTCTGTTTTTTTTTTATAAAAATGAGCTCAGCTGGGTGAATAACTCGCAGAGATAAATTCCTGGTCGTTTAAAAATAAAACAAAAATATTTGGAACGAATATTTTTGAATTTGGCACCACAGATATCTAGTCCAATGCATTAGCTATCCAGTGATACCAAACTTTCGGAAATTAATCATTTATTAGCCAACTTATGGCATATTTTATAGAGTTACCTTCAGAACTCTTTCTCAGATTTTGCCGCGCCCATAATTTCAAAGAGAAAATTTAGGACATGAAATAAAAGCTTCTCCTAAAAATCGATCGGAGGCGGTTTGGAATAAACTGGATGGACGTTCCTAAGTTTTAATATCGACTATATTATCGCAACGAAGATACGCACAGGCCTCTGTGTATCACAAAGAACAGCAATCAACAAACACAAAGGAGGTTCGAAGTAGAAAAGTTGGAACAACATACAGCCAAACTAGCTCCAAACGAAACTATAGTTACGATGAGGACTGTCATGTCCCAATGGAGAGATAACAGGCTTCTTTCCTTGCAACGTTGTAATCAACCACTATACATGTGGGTGGTATAAGTAGGATCTTAGAATCGAAGAAGAAAGCAAGACGCATGTACAGATAAAAAAAGGGCCCGAGATGAATGAAGAGCTTGAAAAGCTGGCCTAACAAGGGTACTGCTCGAAAATTTTATAAAAAATTGCTACTTACAGAGCAAGCCCCAGAAGTGATCCTTCCTAATGATGAAGGTCAAATAGCAATTGCCCGCCTGAAAAACAAAAAAGCGCCCAGCCTGATCTACTTCTGACCTAGCTATTCAAATACGAAGGCGAAGAGCCGACAAGGTACAAAAAATCACCACAGTCTGCGGCAATGTTCGCCAAAAAATCCAACAGGTAGTTCAGCTTTGAAAGCAGGTGCCAGAATCTAATGAGCTGAGTAACCTATAAAACTTTCGGGGTAATGCAATGTCTTCACGTTTAGGAAAACTTCAATATATACATATGTCGTCAAGCGGCAGTTAAGACGTTATCACATATGAATGTCCTTAGAAGCAGAAAGGAAAGAGCTGAAAGATGTATCAGATTTAATGGAATGCCTTAACGACATGCAAGACCGAAAAGCTCTGGTGTCATGACAACGAAGGAAACACACCCAATTTTGTTTTGCGTAGTCTCGAAAAGACTTCAGGACAATTGTTGGTCTAATTACAGGTCACAACTTGCTGGGATCAGCGACGAGCGGAATGGGCAGTGACAACAGTAATACAAGAAATTGTAGAGAGGAACACATGAGTGAGACGCTGGAACACCTCCTCTGCTTCTGATCGTCTTTATCTAGAACTCGTCTGCGTGTACTCCTCAGTTCAAAGGATAAGATTGAGGTATCAAAATTAGATATTGAGGCTCTCCTAAATTTCGTAAAGAGAATTGACGTCGCAACGAATATTTCAGCTCATATTAAACTGAAGTCTCATCTAACGCTAAAAAGAGCCAGCAGGTATATGTAAGGCATAACATCATAATATTATATATTGCCAGACACACTATACACGACCAAGCTGCACTGCTACACTCTTTATTGTATTGTAGCTTTAGTGTGAATAATATTGCTGTTATTTTCGAAGATCTTGTGGTCTTTCTGTGCCAAGTAAGCATCGCCTTTGTCCGTCGAATACTGGACACTCATAGATTACGTGCTCCACTGACTCTACACATTCCTTACATTTCCTGCACTTGTTGTCCCCAGTCAAACCTATCTATATTAAAAGCATGCAACCCCAAAAGGCAATGCTCCATTAATAGTCTTAATCCGGCCTCTTTACAGATAGCACAATTTGTGTAAGTTTTGTCTCTTACGTTCTGCGCATAGTTTTCGCCATTCTGCAGCCCTTAGCTTGTTCCCAAAGTCTATTCACCTGACGGAGTAGTATTACTTCTTACTTTTGCTTCACCTCCATCATGGAACTGGAAAGTTTATTACTACGTCCTGTTCTAAAAAGACACTCTCCTTAGCTTCGTCAGCTACCTTGTTACCTTCAATGCCCATGTGACCTGGCACCTAGTAGAGGTAAATTCTTCTGTTTTCAGACAGTGCTTGATTCGCCGCTTAACATAATGCCACCACAGCTGACTTTCCGCTGTATGAAATTAAGGACTTTATGGCCGCTTGGCCATCGGCACACGGCAGTAACTCTGTCGCCATTTTTATACCAAATATAAGGTAGCTTATACTCGTACAACTTCCTTATCTCTATGTCATATTTCAGATCTTTTCTCTAGCCATTTGCATCTATTTTAGCGTGAAGCAGTACAGAAACTGTAGTAAAAATGGAGTTGCTGTGACAAGCTAGTAATGGGAAGAATAAAACGCGACAAATTAATGACGTGAAGCTGCTCAAGAACAACTGAGAATATTGTTGCTGGAGCCCAAAGAATTGAAGAAATCCCAGGTTTGGCCATTCGTCGTCACAATTGAAAATTCCACAAAGGTTATTATAATGTATTTTGCACAAGGATTTGGATCTTAAGGCATATAAAGTTCAGTCAACACATGAACTCAAGCCGGCCGATCATCAACAATGTCGTGTCTTCGCTGAATGAGGTCCTTGAAATGCATAAAAATGATCCGGAATTTCATGGAAAAATCATCTTTACTGATGGAGCCACTTTTCCACATCGATGGCTATGTCAATAGGCAAAACTGTCTCATCCCAAGACTGATTGTTCAAAAGCTTCTACATCCTCAACGTGTAACTCTTTGGTGTGGCTTAAGGTTAGGCAGGGACTTTGGATCTTATTATTTCGAAAACGACTGGTTTGAGCTATCGAGAAAAGACTAATGTTTTTTTTATGGCCGGTATCGGATAGTATTGATCTGGACAACGTTTACTTTCAATAAGACGGTTCTACGTAACACACAAGTAACGAAACCATCGATCTTATAAGGGATAAGTTTCCGGACTGTACTGTGTCTCGAAGAGGTGATCGCAATTGGCCATCGTGATCTTGTGACTTAACACCTTGCGACTTCCGGCTTTGGGGCCATGTAAAAGATAAAGTATACGGCAAGATGTCAACGTGAGACCTCAAAGATGGAATTCGTTAAGCTATAGAGGGCATACAGTAGCCACTTTGGGATTTAGTGATGGAAAATTTCATAAAAAGGAAGCGGTCGTGTAAACGTAACCGTGGCGACATTCGGCTGAAATTCTTTTCCATCATTAATGACATATTTTCCTATTGAAATTGAAATAAAAATCCTGTTATTTATCTCAAAAAATGCCATTTTTCTTTGAATATCAAAATAACACCTCTTATTGGAAAACCCTGTACATATGTATCTATGTAAGAATAATCATGCACATACTCGTATACAGTTACAATCAGCAAAAACTCCACATAATTAACAGAAATTCCCATAATTAGACGCAATTAAAACTTTTCCTAACAAAGAAGCTACAAGAATTCCATCTACCTTTTGCCAAAAAATGTGTCCTTTTTTCAGGTCGACCGGTTTGGCAGCAATGCTTAATGAGCTTTCATACGCAGTAAAGAAATTTCAATTCATTAATATGTATAATAGCAAATGAGTGTTTATACATACATACGTAAATACAATAAAAACATAATTGCGCATATATGCGGATATATGTATGTATATGAGTGCCTGTGGAAAGTAATAGCAAAGCAATAGCATATGCAATCATTTGATCGCAAGTCTGTGAATACCAGTGTGTAAATACATACTTATATACATACCCTTCAGGGAAAAATACTAGTTGTTAACTAACATCCAACTAGATTACATTTCTACACCAACTAGTTAATCTTCCATATATTTATTTTCCATGTAAGCTGCTGATATTTTTAACACGGCGATGTCTTACAAGCTGTCAATTGTCCGCCTGTGCATGAGCTTCATACTAGTTTATTACCAGTTCATATAGGTAAACCATTTAAAATACTGCTTGTTTCATATCAGTTGAGAAATATTTCCCCTCAGACATACTCAACGGTTTAATCGATTTTGACGAAATTTTTTGAGAATGGTGTAAAAAACTCCTTTCAAGTGAAATTGACTAGGGGCCTACTTATTTGAAAAAAAGCACTTATGGTTCCCTTTGCTTGAAATTTGGTACACTATTTCCGCGGCCGCGGTAGCCGAGTGGATAGCATTGCGTACTGCCATTCGGAAGGCTCGGTTTCATATCCCGGTGCCACCAACATCCAAAAAAAATTATGGAAAATTAATTTAAATAAAAAATTAAGTAAAATTTTCTAATTGCGGTCGCCCCTCGGCAGGGAATGTCCACCCCTCCGAGTGTATTCGTATTTCGGAGATGAAATTAAGACTCCTCGTAAAAAAAACCATCAGCCGTTCGGAGGCGGCTTAGTATAAACTGTAGGTCCCTCCATTTGTTGGAAAAACATCAAGGCGCAAAACCACAAATTGGAGTAGGAGCTCGGCCAAAAATCGCTTCAGCGGTTACAAAGCGCCAATTATATATATATATATATGTATATATTTCTTTCCAGGAGGTGGATGAGATATCGATCTAGTATGTATTTTAAACTTAGTTAGGACTATTAACTTTTTTTTTACAATTGAACAAGCTATAAAAAACCATAATATCAAGTGATTGTTGTTGTTGTAGTAGAAAGCCTAACATTATGTAGTTGGAGCTTCTATTTAGTTACTTATGAGTCCTGCTTTTTTTGCAAAACGGCATACTGGTATCAATTTGTCGGCAAAATACTAGTTCATATACTAGAATTTTTGCAAACTAGTACAAATTTTACCGAAAAATACTAGTATAGTTCTAGTCTATGGCAAACTAGTATATTTTTTTCCTTTAAATACTAGTATAATACTGGTTTACAACAAACTAGTATGATTTCGTCTTCAAAATACTAGTTCATATACTAGAATTTTTGCAAACTAGTCTGCCTTTTCTCTGCGGGGTATATATACGAGTATGTGCATGTTTGCTTGTATACAAACATTTGCCAACGACTAATTAACAACCCGCAAAGGCAGCAACATAATCACACAACAACAACAATCATTTTATTGCATACCAAAGGGTATGAAAGGATTTAACGCTATTGCGCCATAAATGTACAAAATTACCAAGCGGCTGAGGCGAATCAAAAGCTTTTGAAATGCATAAAGAAATATTACAAGTATAATTACAAAACGCATGCATACAAATATACATACATACATACATGCATACATACATACATATGTACAACTCAAATCAAAGTGTATGACTGTAAATGTCAGATTTATGACAGACTGCATTCAGCTCAGCAGTGAGCAGCGTTATTAGAGGGAAAATAAAAGACAGAAATATTAGCAACAACAACAACAACAAAAGCATGCCGATAGTCAAACAACTATTGAACAACAACAACCATCGACTGCTTGCAATAATTTCTGCGAAACACGCGCGACATGACAATTATATAAAAATGACAGTTGAGTGAAATACAAAACTAAAAAAAAACATACACTCACACAATCACAGAATCACACAAATGAAATAGTTAATAACGCTTTGGACAAACTTCAGCAATTATGACAAACTCAACCGCTGGAAGCTCGCACACAAATCGAACTCTCGCATTCCATAGCGTGCACCGCTGCGCTGTGTACGCGAAGCGCGGGGCGGTGGGCGGTGGGCGGGGTTAGAGTAAATGTGTTTTGATAGAGGCATCATAAACGTTCGAGACCGCTTTGGAGACTTGCAATCAAAATTGTGTCGGCTTTGGCATTATGACGATGGTGGTGATGGTTGTGCAGTCTCGGCGGCAGCGGCGGTGGTGGTTGCGGTGGCGTTCGCGACAATCAAGTTAAGTTGCTGTTGTTAACCATAAATGGCCGATAGCATTGCAGTCGTTGACAGGCAATAATGATTGTTGCTTGCAACAAGCGCACAGCTGAGGTTTTTATATTTATTTTTATTTATTTATTTATTTTTTATTTTTATTTTTTTTTTGTTCTTTGTCGCTTTTTTGTTGTCGTTCCTCTACTTATTAATATTATTGTGCTTATGTTTGAAATTATTGACAAGTTGTAATTATGATGATTATATGACCATATTTAATGTGCGTTGGCATCATCACTACTTGATGTCTCGTCTCTTGCATGTACATAAGTAGGTAAGTATGTATCTAAGTGTGTCTGCATCCTTACGTACTATGTATGTATGTATTGTATGTACGTCTGAGTCGTTGGGGCAATTGAGTATTTGATTTCGCTGTGTAGCATGGTTAGTGATGTCATAATCAGTGTTGCCAACTATAGTCACTAGCGCTCAGGAGAATTTTATGCCTCAAATGATTTTCCAGAAAATAAAAAAACCAAAAATTTCCATTTTTTCGTACTGAAAAGACATTACAGTATACAAAACTTATTTAATGAACGAAATGAAAACGTTGTAAAATAGTTTGTTCGCCCCAGTGTAACGTCCGCACTTGTGAGTTCTAACAGTTTGATGACCAGCGGATAGTTTCCTTTTCGACTGGATAGAAATATTCCAGCTTTGAAAGCGGAGGAAGACTTCAAGTAGGTTCGGAAAGACCAAATAGCGAAAAGAAGATTTGTAAGGCGTAATGTTGTTAACTCGACTATAATCATGTAAGCGGTGTATATGCCAGTAAAGCAGAAGAAGACATTGGTTCACAAAAATATATACTAATCGGATCAGAATGTGGAGCTAGACCCTCAGTATTACAGATATTTCAACCAAACTTAAATCAGGTGTATTTCAATACTGTATTGATTATTTGTCGGAACTGGCCAGATCGGACCATTATGTTATAGTTATAGTTAGTTATAGCTCTCATAAAACCGATTAGTTTAAATATGCGCCTTTGGGGGAAAAAAATCCGGCAAAAAAGCATTTAAAAGCGTGAAATTTGATATTATATTGATATTGTATATACTATACACGTAGGTATATACAAATAAAAATTGAAACCGATAATCTTCGGATTCAGTGGTCCGATTCTGGGTCATAAATATACTTGAATAAAGTATTTAAGAACATGAAGGAGTGTGTGTAGAATACATAATTTCAATTAAATATTGATCATCGATGTCGGAAGTATATATCATATAACTCGCATGCAATCGATTTGTTTACATATATCATTTAGAATCATCAAAATTTTGCTGTTTTCACAAAAGATATAAAGACTTCGGTATAGCCGAAGATAAGCCATCTTTCTCGTTTTTTGTTCAAAATTGGTATTTTTCATCACCCTAATCTCGATTAAGAACGATTTATTTTTTGGCTTAAATTAGGTTTCAGTTTCAGCGATATCCTCATTCAATCGATTTTTCTTACCGTCTTGCAATAATTTGTGACACGATGCGTTCTATTATGAAATAATAAATGTGGTCCCGCAATTTTAGCCTTCAAGCACTCATTTGACCGTTAATTCTCTGTTGAAGGTATTATAAAGAGATTTCCAATAAGAGGTGTTATTTTGATATTCAAAGAACAATGGCATTTTTTGAGATAAATGAGCGGATGTTTATTTCAATGTAACGAGAAAGATATGTCATTAATGATGGAAAACAATATCAGCCAAATTACCGCCACGGCCCATCTCTCGATAGAGCAATTCATTCACCGTGACTGTTGCTCCAGTCTAATTTCCATTAGTGTAAGGTTCTCGCCAGATCATAAACAACACCAAACAGCAATATGTTGAGGATGGAGAAGCTTATCAACAATAAATCTTGGGTTCTCCGAGCCACAGATGTTTTTGCTTATTGATGCTCCACTCAAAGTGCTCATGCAATACAAAGCTAAATCATTCTTTTGATATATTTACGGTGTTAGCTAACTCTGGCAACTTTACTTTTCGATCACCCAAAACGATTTTGTGGATTTTTGGATGTTTTCTGGTGTTATGTCCTCACTTGGACGTTCACTGCGTTTTATTTCGTGTCTCTACGACCAGGCATGATCTCAGCAAAATGTTTAATTGCTATTGTTTCTGTTGTTGCAAGGTGTTAATAACCAAACCATTGAGTCGCTTGAATGGTTTGTTTTCCATCAAAAAACTGTATAAGATTAGAGCACAAAATTATCTTTGCTCCGTTCCACTCTTTTTAAGGTTAGTGCTAACATAAAAGCGAGTCGGTGAATGGAAAATTTTATGTCGCCATCATTTACGTTTTTGGCATAGAGGCAGCTCCTTTTAAAAACCGACGAAAAGGTGTTAGATTCTCTTATCTTCTGTTATCGGCGATCGGCCCAAATCAACGAATCGTTGAAGAACTTCACCAATACTAGGCGACGGAGTATTTTCTCACTTTAGAAGCCGTAACTTCTTGACATTTGACAAGTGAAAACTACGTCAGAAAAATAAGAACGTTACACGCTTCAACAATGCATTGAAATGTTTAAATTCACTATTAAACTGGTGAGACCAGACAGAGACGATCGTAAGACTAAAACATTTTTCGGTCATCGTGAACCACCTTATCGGACCGCAATTCAGAATTTGGTGGAAAAAATGGAGCCGTTGAGAGAAGTTATTGATGTGAAGAACAAAACACGTTCTCGTGGTTCAAGAACAACTGAGAATATTGCTGCTTTAGCCCAAAGTGTTGAAGAAAACCCAGCTTGGTCCATTCCTCGTCGTGCTTTGGTATTGGGCATTCCATAAACGTCATTACACCGTATTTTGCATAAAGTCTCGGGTTTTAAGGCTTATAAAATTCAGTTAACACCTGAACTCAAGCCAGCCGATAATCAACAATATCATGTATTTGCTGATCATAAATCATCTTGACTGAAAAGACTCTGGATCCTCCACGTTTAACTGTGTGGTGCGGTTTATGGTCCGGCGGGTTCATTGGATCTTACTTTTTCGAAAATGAGGCTGGGGCTACAGTTTACGGATAGATTACGCTATCGAGTGATGATTAACGTGTTTTATTGGCTGGTGCTCGATGGTATTGATCTGAACAACGTTTACTTTCAACAAGACGGCGCTACGTGTCACACAAGCATCGAAAACATCGATCTTTTAAACGAAAAGTTTCCGGACCTTGTTATCTCTCGAAGAGGAGATCGCAATTGGTTACTGAGATCTTGTGATTTAACACCATCCTTTGGAGCCACGTGAAAGACCTCAAGATCGAATTCGTTGATATATTTTGTTATCGCATTAAAACTAAATAGTTCATTTTCTCTCACCACCCATGATATTTGGCAACTCTTCCATTGTTTTATGTTTCTTTTTCAAAGCTCCTCACTTCATGTTTTCCAGCATTGATTTATTAACCATCATTATTTTATTGGCAAGTGACGTAAATTGCCAATGCGTACATAGTATCGCACGAATCTACAATACAATATGCCACAAAATGCTATGTTGTGTAATAATGACACTAGAGCATACTCACTTCGACTGAGCGTACGAGTGTATGAGCGGATGTGTGGCAATGGGCGGCTTAGACTGAACCAAATCAACTGACTGACACGGACAGTAGTCAATCTGGCGGACATTTGGACATTTCATTTGACAGAACATGCACAAGATGGCGTCGCCGGGCTTTTATGGCGACACAAAGCGACGGGCGGTTGCCCATAATTGCGCGCTTGTGATTGCCGATCGTGGAACGAATGGATTGCTCAAATGCAGTGCGTGCTCTTGACAACTTCAGTTTTATTACACGATCTGCGAAATTGTTGCTGCAATTATTGAAGCAATTTTGTCACTTTCAATAAAACAAAACTCGCAAAACAATCGAATGAGTGAACGTCGCGTTGTGTTCGTGGAAATAGATGTCGTTGGACAAATATGAGAAATTCTACAATGTATTGGATCGTAAAAGGCATTGGCTGAGTTATGTTCGTGCATATTTAGAAATGTGTCGATTTCACGTATAAGTCGAGTATGTGCTTCGTGAGCGCAATAAAAGCGACAACGTTTTTTATGGATTTTTTTCGCAAGCTCAAAGCTATTAGTAAGTCATTCGATAGCCGTAAAAAATTATATAATTGCCAGCGATAAAAAGCACACATTTTTTTCAAAGTTGATTTCTTCTTTTTTTCATTTTGCAAAAAATGTATATATGTATGTATATTTTAAAAATAAACTTTTTGAGCTAAAGACGAATTTCGATTGCAACATAAATAATCCTTTCAAGTGTTATATTCTTCATTGACGCAGGCAGCTTTAATAGCTTTAAATGGCCGCTGCAGTACATTTCACAAGGACTCATCTCCTTCTGTCCTTGACATGTGCATATTACTTCTGGAACGGGGTGTGGTCAGCTTTAATTTGTGGTGAGGACATCAACCAGTTGGGCATCGGTAAATTACCGGACATTCTAGGCTCATGCCCAAATCGTGATGCTTACATTATTTTCAGGGGTCGCAATCAAAAGAAGGGTCTCACAGCCAAGGCTTACTTCATATTTTATCTTTAGACCACAATTTTTAGTCGTGGATGCCAAGCCACTCACAATCACAGTGGACCTAGTCAGTCCTATTAAAATTTGATTGATTTTACAGAATTGTCACCCGGATCAGTAGTATCGTAAATGATTCCATATAACGTAATATATGCCCATTTTTGGAGTTACTTGTATGTCTTGGGCTTGTTTTTTCATCAATAGATTAAAGAGAGCAGTAGCCTGAACAACTGATAAGGTGTTAGCGATTAAGAGGCGATGTCCCACTGCCTATTTTTGATATCAGGAGACGGTGAGCATATAATCCCTCTTCCTTTTAGGAAAGTTATGGCGATAACTCAGATCTCTACCTCAAAGCACCCGTACCAAGACGAACGAGCACATAATTATAAATAACTTGACATCCAGCGAGTTTATTCCAGCATCAATATAGACTTCGTCACAAATTCAATAGCCTCTGGCTTATTGTGAATCATTTAAGTAGTCGGGTGTTCTGTAATCGTTCTCCTAGCTGAGATGCATAGGGAAGCTACTTCGTTTGCCACGTACCTAGCCCGAACATTACAAGGAACCGTTCCCATGCATTTTTTTAGTATTGCCCACTGACCAATCATCTGCCGAAAATATTTAGTTTTGGCCTGGAAGACCACTTAAATTTCAAATACCCTTCTGAGTCAGGCTAGACTTCTACAGTTTAACTGGAATGAACTCCAGAGGAAGATCAACGAGGTAATTGACTTCATGAGTCCAGAGCAGCAGCGTATACATGCGATTGAAGATACAAGCCTCTGAACTACACCTGAGCCTGGCAGGGTACAGCATTATACGTAGAGGCCATGGGGGAGGTCAGGGTGGTTGCTTGGCATTCATCGTACCCAACAACGTGCAGTATCGTTTTATCGACGATGACATCGACCGCAGAGATACTACCCTAAAATATCAGGGCATAGTTGACCAGTCATGCATGGTCGAACTATTCCATACAATAAATAATAATAAATTATTCAATATACACATTCCTCCTGTGCCTTGTTTACGAAAACTGTTTAATTTTTGTCGATTTTAACGCGCATCACCATCTTTGGCATGTTTGTCTGTCGAAATGGAGCTTATGCCGACCATCGCATCAAACCATTTGCCCATATTTACTTCGATTGACGGGCTTCCAGACTTCGTACCGCGAACCACCGGACGTTTGTTAACTTTAATAAAGCTAACTGGGCCGGCTTAATGGAATTTGCATAGGATGCCTTCCCACTCCAACCGACGTCATCGTAGTTGAACGTACCTTCCTCCAAATACCATAGTCGTGCTCGCTCCATACCGGTGGGCCTGATAGCGGAAATCAGCTTTAATTTCTCCACTGAAACGGCAGTTCTAGTTTTAAGGCGTGACTGACTACGTCCAACCGTTCCCTTGTCAGAGAACTCAATATAAGGTCCTGCAGCTTTGAGCCACTGTCAAATCACAAACAAATCCTACGAGAAGTGATAACCTTGTGGAAATTTCGCTCGGTGATCGTGCCTCATCGTACCCGAAGAGATGCTTAAGCTCCCCGCGACACTAACCCCGACATTGCATGCCACCTAAATCAATTCATCTAATTCCCCTTCACTCTGGTACGAACCCGTTCCATGGAACTCCCGTTAGGTGACCTCGATGACTTAGACTAGTCTCACCTGCTCCTAAGCGAGGTTGGAAAACCTCTATAACAACAATAACAATTACTAGTACTACTTACATTAAGCCTTTTGCCGCAGCAATTTTCGGCCGAGCTCGTCTTCCAAACTGAGAGCCCAATAGTTTGTACAGGGTTTTCCAATAAGAGGCGTAATTTTGATATTCAAAGAAAAATGACATTTCGTGAGATAAATGGGCGAATGTCTATTGCAATGTAAAGAGGAGATTTGCCAATAATAATGGTAACCAATATCAGCCAACTGGCCGCCACGGATATGTTTACTGGACCGTATTCTTTCTTATGAAATTTTCCATCTTTGATGTCTTGAATCGACGTGGACCTGTTGGCGTAGACTTTATCTGTCACGAAGCTCTAAAGAAAGAGGACGCAAGGTGTTAAATTACAAGATCTCGGTGGCCAATTGCGATCACCTCTTCGAGAGATAAAACGATCCGGAAACTTCTTCTAAAAGATCGAAGGTTTTGTGGCTTGTGTGTCACGTAGAGCCGTCTTATTGAAAGTAAACGTTGCCCAGATCAATATCATCAAATTTCAGCCATAAAAAATCATTAATCGTCTCTCGATAGCGTAATCCATTCACCGTAACTGTTGCCCCAGCATCTCTTCCGAAAAAGTAAGGTCCAATGACCCCACCGGACCATAAATCGCGCCAAACAGCTACACGTTGAGGATGTAGAAGATTTTCTACAATAAATCTTGGGTTTTCCAAGCCCCAGATGAAAAAGTTTTGCTTATTGACGTAGTCATAGAAATGGAAAAGTGCCCGCATCAATAAAGATGATTTTTCAATGAAATTCCGTATCATTTTTATGCATTTCAAGTAAAGCAAAGAATGGGCAAACCTGGCTTTTCTCCAACACTTTGGGCTATAGCAGCAATATTCTCAGTTGTTCTTGAACGACGAGCACGGGTTTTATTCTTCACATCACTGACTTGTCCCAACAGCTCCATTTTTTCCACCAATTTCTGTATTGCGGTCCGACAAGGTGCTTCACGACGACCAAAAAATCTCATACATTGCCTGGAAGGAGAGACTATGCCATTTCCCATACATATATGCATGTAGCAGTGTATAATAAAACTTCCATTGCCAGAAAATGGTATTAACATATGGTATGAGGAACAGAAGATGAAGTGATAGGCCCATTAGAATTAATATCGATAAGATCCTGATTACAGACTGAGTTGAACGTAAAATGATGCTCTGATTCACATCTCTCATTTCCCATAGTATTTATGTGCATAGTTTTCATTAACAAGCATGAGACATAAGGAAAGAAAAGTGATGGCTAAAATTATGGATTTCTATCAACAGCTGATTTCAATGCTTGATTTTCCCATAGACAAACGTACATACAGACATGGATATATACATACGAGTATATGTAAAAAGAAAAACGAAAATTTCAAAATGATTAAGAGCATTTTCGCACGAATAACATGCTGAAGGCTCAGCTTGGCAGCAGCATCTGCTGTTACATAACCGCAGAAATAACCGCAAAAAAAAATCTATTTAATCACCACAACAGGATCAGCATGAAATATATTCACGCGCATGTCTTTCAATTAACCAGACACTTAATTCAATTAAAATTTCGAGTACCCACAGCCGACACCAACACTAACACTACCATCACCTAGAGCATCAGTATCAGCATCATCATCATCATCATCGTATCAACATCAACCAGGTTAACGGCGAAGAGCCACTCAATTTCAAGTACACAAACACAAACAAGGAACACTTAACAAGGATTAAAAGGTAAATATGGTGGTTGCCAAAGCACTCAGCTCTGACAAATATAAACAGCTTAACGCTGAAATGGCAACGGCAAGGAGAGAACTACAACAAAAGCAATAACATTTGATAATAAAGTGGCGATAGGCGAGAAGGGGCGCGGTGAGAAAGAGGTGATGGCATGGCGTATCACTACACGAGAATACAAAACAGAATCAACAACAACGAACAGCATCTGCCACAGTGGCAGTCGTTCACCACCACCACTACACCCTTAACACACCACCAACAAACTATAAACAATGCGTTGGCATTGCATGAAATTATCCTCATTCATTATCCTTACGTGTCCTGGCCACCATGGAGCGCCTTGTTGTTAGCTGATGGTGGTGGCTCTATGCATTTACGCAGCGTTAATACTTGTATTACATTTACTATATACTGCTCTTGGTTGTTGTTTTTATTTCTTTTTTTTTTTGGCGTTAACGGTAATGACTTTGCTTGGGGTTGCAACAACGCTGCCGCTGCATTGTGTTGGCAATTTGTTGATGATACACTGGGGAGTGGCTGCAATGGCAGCTCACTTCCTTAACAAATAAATACCTCGAGCTGTTAAGCTGTTCTCGCAATCGCTGCCGATATCCCTGGAAAAACACATCCTTTTCATCCCCAAACGCCATTATGCAAACGTTGATGGAATAATAAAAGTCTCACACTCTCGTGTATCGCAGCAATCCACTCTACAAAGGTGGCGAAAAAAAGCTACGCAGGAAAAATGTTTTCGAAACCAAAAAAAAAACCTGCACAAGCTCACGGTAGGTAGACAGTGACTTGGCTTGTTACGTAAATTGAATTGAATTGAACATAATACTCGTACATATAAGCAATATAAAATTGAATTGAAATGCCGCAGATTTTATGGCATGCAACGGAAATCGTTTTATTATCCTGCGTACAAAACAAGCAACAATGTCGTGGCCCTAAGTGATAAATGAAAGGTGGTTTCAGTTGAAGTGTGGGGGGGAAAAGTGTATTTGTATAAAAGTTCATAAGCATCAAGGAGCAGTTATCGCCAAGAAACAGCAGTGTGGAGATAGTCTTGTACAAGGGTGCTTCGATAGGTCCTTCAAAGTTATCCTGGAAATTTTTTTTAAAGAAGCCAGCGGCTCAGTAGACCATTGTGATTAGAGCAACGAGCAAGTTGACTATTTACCAGTCTCTGTTTTTGCACACAAATTAATTTGAAAGTTTTTTACTTATACTAAAGAAAGATTCCAGTTATATGTTTTCAATTTATTATTCATTTGTCGGAAACAATCAAATAAGACGACTTTATTATAAAGCTCATATACAACTAATTGTTCGGCTGAGTGATTTCGTATCATATTTCCCATGATTAGACAAATATACCTCTCAAAGAACTGATACTACAGTTAGAGAGAGTCCAGAAGCCACGCGATCACATTAGTTTAGCAAAACCGGGGTCGCCGGACGTTACCTATTTTCTCAGAGCTGAAATGTATTGGACAAAAGTAGTGTTAGTAGATACTCTTAGAGCATGCATACTTGCTTGCTAGTTTCAGCCATGTAATTACAACGCAGGAACTCATAGTCGTAGCAAGCTTAAAAATGGCTCTGGTGGGCTTTTTGACCAATGAAACTAGCCTGGTTGCTTATAAATGAAAATATAATGAAAACGGTCCTCCGTTCCGTTGGTTGGTGCTCTTAAAACCAACATCACATCCGTACTGGAAGTGCGATGAGCGGGACAAGAACGTAAGAAGGTTGGTCCTCGTGAAATTTACTACAGCGGCCACATAAAGGTGCACGAATTTAGTATCGCACTCGTGGTGGGAGACTGACTCCGTCGCCGAGCACTGACATGCAGCCCTGTGCACGAACGTCGGGCTGCAATCTCCGACAAAAGCGAAGTTCTTTAACTTATCGCCAACGAAAGTGAAGGAAGATGTCACCAAAGATGCTTTCTATGCAATAGATCTTCCAAGCAACAAAAGTTGCCAGAGCAATGCAAATAAACTTTGAAGAAAGGTATCACCTTTTCCGTAAATTCACGACTTAATAAATATAAAAGATGGTAATGAAAGATATAAAGAATTCGGCATGGCTGAAGACAGCTGTTCCTTCTTGTTTCTTTCTATGGAACTCTCTTTCAAACTGAGTGCTACAGTGCTTTTCAAGTCTTAGCCTCTGCTAATTCTGCAAGGTAGTCGAAACAAAAGCTTCTGAGAAAACGAGGGTCCGAGGCTCGACAATTATATAGTTTCCTGAAAATTCTCTGTATCCGGGAGACACAAGCAACATACCTACAACAAACAATCCAGAGTTGTTTAAAATTTTGCAGCGATACCATTCTCTTCAATGCTTAATAGCTGTCAAAATACGAGCATTTACATTGCAATAGGTTGAGTTAACACTAGCGCAGAACCAAGGCACTGTATTTTGCGCACTATCATCCAAACCGTTTTCCATTTGTATGAGGAAATATACCTATCCGGGTGGCAACTGCCCACTTCCCGCCTAACCGACTATGGGGGACGTCTGATGGATAATCGAAAAATCCAAGAGACCGGTGACTTAAAACCAGTAATGGTCCGAAGTGCCCTGAACACGAGACCGATCGCGGAAGGCCTTTTATACTAAACAGCTACAGATTTGCTCATCAACTGCAATAAATAATATGGAAATAAGAAAAAGGAGAATTACTAATTTATTTAAAGCCCTTAGTGAGTAGTTTTTGATACAGAAGAGAGAGTCGCAGGAACCTATGCTGGCGGAGTGAGTGTTAAAATCGTAACATAAACATCTAAAAGGGTCGTGTATTTCAAAGTTTGTTCTGCATGAGCACAATGAAAGGATCCTAAAGTGTCTAGATGATCTTAAAGGGATGCAAAAGTTAAGATCGCTAAGAAGGAATGTGATAAGTTCATTTCATCTACACATAAGAAGATATAGCTGCTAACCAAAGGTTGAATTTGGGTATAAGTAATATCATTGCGAAATATAAAGGTTTTTAGTACATCAATATTATGTAAAACTTCTAGGACCCCAATTCCTGATTAAGTGAGGTAAGAAAATATTAAGTAGAAGTAACTGAAGCTATTTTAGCAGATCAATTAGTTCATTCTTATTTACATAAATTCTTGATATTCACAACACAGATCTCCCTCATCGAACCTACTAGAATTCGCCACTCAAGTCAGTAATATTTTCAAAAATGGACATCAGACTGATATTATTGACTTCAGCAATACTTTTGACAATTTCTCTAATCCCCCCCAAAAAAAAATAGAGTATAAAATGGATATCAAATTTTATACTCTATTTTCTTTTTATTTTTTTTTTTGGGTTCACCTTCCTTTCTCAAATAGGTGTCATCGTTAATTCGGTCCGTTCTTTTTTCTCAATGTGGTTTTCATTGAAAAAGTAAAAAAAATTTATCATTGAAAGGATTATCTCTCCGAAGTGACTACTTTTTTCCATCTCTCTGGTAATTTTTGAATACCAAAAAAAAATTAGTCCTCTCTATACTCGATCCAATTATTGAGACATTCCTCAATTTGTCCAAATAAACAGTAGTCGGAAGGAACAAGATCTAGCAAAGACGACGAATGAGGTAAGACAACCCATTTCAGCATTTCCAGGTAGTTTTTCAGCCACATGAAGCCGAGCTTTGTCATGTTTAAAAATCACCTTGTCATGTCGTTCGATCGTTTCTGGCCAAACAATGATTGAACCATGCACGCATTAGTTGTACTCGATATTTTTTCGCCTGGTTTTAGCATTCCTCATCTTTAAACTTTTTGTGTTGTACAGGTCGCACTAAAATCACCACTTTTGAAGCGTCAAAACCACTCTCAGCATTACATATCCGTCGGCAGAGATTTACATAAACTTTCACGAGCATCCGATGGGCTCTTCAGCTACACTTTTCTTTCAATTAAAATAGAAAATCAAAACATCTCGCAAATGATGTCTATTTAAAACAGATCCAGAAATTTTCGAAGAGTCATAAAACAATGTTGTTGTCAGAAACATACGTTGAGGTGCCCTTAATATTGTTGACAGATGTGAAGCATTTCCAATGAAGTAGTTAATCGCTTCCAAGTTCGGTCACTACTTGCAGTTGGGGCCATCTTTTGAGAACGGACCGAATTGATTTGTACCTCCAATACATCACAAGAAATAACACTTATTCATTAATTACAATACTTTCCAAATATGGTTCTTCATTGTAAAACACTCATGTTTGCTGATGATGTCAAGCTCTTTAAATCAGTTCATTCCACTGAAGATAGCGAACTTTTGTAACCGGTCTAGCATTCGGGGTAGTTCGGACTGTCACTGGTTTTCGGTCACCCGTCTGTTGGATTTTTCCTTTAGCCTCTCGGTTGGTTGGGCGGGAAATTGGGTAATACTGGGTTCGTCGTAAAAGAAAAATTTTAGCAAATATAATCAAATTACTAGTGAAATTCAAGCCATTATAAACTAAGATTACCCGTACATACTAAAAGAATTCAGTCCTGATGAGACAAAACTGGACTCCCACAGTTGGTTATTGCGAAGGAGTTACGCTCGAGTTCCTAGAAGGTTCCTGCTAATATACTGGATATTAATTCTGTCAGTATCATCTGATTGGCGTTGTCTCTATACTTTGGATCGAGATATCAGATGAAAACCGTACAAAATATATTGGGTTGACAGGATTTATTGGCCCACCCTTGTGGAAAAGTGGTGATGAAAGTAAAAAGAATAATAACATAAGCTACTTACAACAGCTGGGAAGTCCATATGCGGCGCATCCCTGTGGCAAGTTACTTTCGCAAAGTGCGTGGGTGTTTTCACAGCCATTTATTATCTGCGTTCATCCAAACACACAGACATACAAAAACGTTGTAAATTGGGGTATCTGTAGTGTAACGCAGAGACAACAAAGCGTTAGCATAACGTAATTTCAGCTAAATAAACTATGAAATTGTTGAGCTGCGTGCACTCACAGGGCTCCTGCCACATAATCATTTTCTCCCCTCCGATCAAGCAGCAATTTAACCGTCGTACAAATCCGCCTCAGTAGTGGGTGGAACAACTGGGCAAACAAGTCCCAGTGGCTGCCTGTCCTGTCTGTGACTGAGTGTGGCTGTGTGTACCTTTCGTACCAAAGCAGAGTGCTTTGGGGTGCGAGAGTTCATGACTGCGATTCATATGATAAGAGCAAGGTAATCAAATTATGCGCCACTCAACAAACGTACGCATCCACTTCAATTACACTCCTCCACGCCACCACCACCACCTTCATTCACAGCACTTAGTGTTTATGGTGTGTAGTAAATTTTAAGTTAATTAAAAATCATGACAATACACAGGCAGGCGCACTCGTCTAATGTGGGTGTAGGTTATGGTGCAAAGTCTCTGTGTCCGCGTGCGGTGTGATAAGCGTGTAAGTGCACAGATTGAATTAATTACATGTTCCCTTGGTGATGTTCAAATAGATATTACAAATGGATTACAGTTTCGCCACTTGTAAGGGGAATGAGGGTTTCGATAAAAGTGGAAGGTGTTCTCTGGAAGTGGAAATCAGGTGAGGGAGGATTCATATATACATACAAAAAATCATTTGAAGACGAGAGAATTGTATATTGGAGTTTTTTGTAAATCTAAGTAAATAAATGAGAACTTGGATGACCTGTTACAATGGCATAAGGAGTCTCAGACCTTAAGTGAAGTATTGGCTTTACCTAAGTTTTGTTAAACCCTTACTAGCCCTAGTACGGGGGGCGACAATAACTTAATCATTAAGCCTTTTAACAGCAGGGGCGATGAGCTGCACTTTCACCCTGGAAATAATTGTCGTTATCAGACTAGTCCTCTAGCAGTGAAGGACATTGCTTCAATCGAAAGTTATAACAAAACTAAGGCTAAGCGGACAATGCGACCGGAAAAATCAAACCCATTTAAGATCAGTTAGACATTTTAGACCTTTCTTATAGTGTTCGTGCAAAACTAACTTCGTAATGCACGGCCCTTTTATATTATGCATTGGTTCCTCCACCCCTCCTTTCCGTATCAAAAACAACTTATTGAGTGTAAATAAATAAATAATTTCCTTCTCCTTTTTCATGTATTTTATAGCAGATGAGCAAATCCGCAGATGTTCAGTGTAATTCTTCGCCTTCTGCTATCGGGCTCAGGTCCAGTATGGTCCACACTCTCACTGGTTTCCGGTCTCCGTTCTGCTAGATTTTTCGATTACCCTCCACACACACATCCCTTGGTCGTTTGGACGAGAGGTAGGTAATGCAAGCCTTGGCCACCTCCGAAGGGCCGATGAATTTTTATGAGTATCTCTTATTATTTACTTACATACTGGCGTAGACACCGCTAACGCGATTATAGCCGAATTTATAACATTACGTAATTCGCTTATTTTTCTCCCTGTTTGGCGCCAATTGGAAATACCCAGTACAGCCAAATCCTTCTCTGCCTGGTCCTTCCAACGGAGTGGACCTAGCCAGCGTAGCCGCCGTTTCCTGATTCGCTGAACTATGTCAATGGCGCCGTATATCTCGTTCAGCTCATAATTACAACGGTTGCGGTATTCGCCGTTCCCAACTCGTAGAGGACCGTAAATGTTATGAAAACTCCTAACGCCGACTCATCAGATGTTATCATCGTCCATGCCTTCGCACCATATAGCAGGACGGGAATGATTAGAGAGAGGACTTTACTATTCAGTCCAAGTAGCAACTCTTGGAAAGAGTGATTCTGCGTTAGATTTCTAGGCTGACATCGTAGTTGATTTTGATGCTGGTTCCTAGATAGATGAAATTATCTACGACTTAAAAGTTATGACTGTCAACAGTGATTTGATGACAGGAGATATTTCGTCTTGCCCACGTTCACAACCAGACTCATATATTTCGCTTCTTTATCCAGCCTGGAGAAAACAGAACTCACGGTGCGGTCGTTGAGGCCAATAATGTCAATATCATCAGCTGTACACTTTTATAGAAGATTGTACCTTCTCTATTTAGCTCTGCCGCTCTTATTATTTTCTCCAGCAAATAAATTAAAGAAGTCACACAATAAGGAATCACCCTGTCTGAAACTTCGTTTGGTATCGAACGGCCCGGAGAGGTCCTTCCCGACCCTGACCGAGTTTGTAGTGTTGCTTAAGATTAGTTTACATAACCGTATAAGTTTTGCGGGGATACCAAATTTATACATAGCGGCGTAGAGGCAGCTCCTATTCGTGCTGTCGGAGGCGGCTTTAAAATCGACGAAAAGGTGGTGGACAATGATTGATTTACCAGGTCTAAAGCCACTTAGTATTCTTATAGGCGTATTGATGAGGCATCTAGCCATGAGAGGGGACGAAACGTTGGAGAACTAACCCTGCGAGTGCTTAGCCATCATACCATTGAGACGTCATATCTTTCACTATGCTTTCAGCTTCAGACTTACGAAGAAGGGCCAGCAGGGATTAAAGAATTTAAACAGTTCAGAGGATCTAACTAAATGTCTGCAAATGTCAATTTGCGATACGCAGGGAAATACAATACTGTTGTACAATTGGAACCTGAATATAATCTATACGATACGAAGTGGCATTTTAGAATCTGCGCTAGTCATCCTTAATATGTAGAAAATTACTATTTGCTAAATAAAGAAAAATTATCATGGGAAAAGTCGACCAAGGATCAATTTAAAAGCGGCGCAAAAATCACTATATCTGAACAATTTTTGCTGAACAACATCTTAATTTCCATCAACAACCTATTTTAGCCGTCCATTTTCTAGAAAACCATCACTTAAGCTGGCTCTAAAGTGAAGACCTCTCATCTGGAGACCGTCATAGCCTTGTGGATTGCACCGTATCGCCATCAAATTAATTTCTTAAAAAATAAAATAAAAATTCGAAATGATCTCTCGGTCGCATCTGTAGGAATAGAAGGATGAATCCACTACTAAAATCAAAAACTGCTGTTCTCTCCGTTTTTGGGATAAGCATAGAGACACATACCACAAATCGAAGAACAAAAAAAACATTTTGGAAGGTGGAACGTGTTGGACACGAGTTTCTATCTGTTCTGTTGCTGAGAGCATCATTTATTTCGACAATTGTTTTACGGGTTTGCTTTAGGCTGTGGTACGAATGTGCAATGGAGAACAATATGCTAGAAGTATGAGTGCCATTCCTTTCGGTTCATCTAACTTAATTGGAGGAAATTGCCTGGCTAAGGAAAATGAAAATAATAGACCTATCATTTATATTCAAGGAAGTGAAGCAAAATCAAGAAATAAACTTGCTTTATCAAGCAAATAGACTTTGAGAACGATCTAAGGGCTGCAGAATCGCGAAAACTTTTGCAATACTTATGTGCTAAACTTAAATAGTTCTTACTTGCGGTAAAGAGACCGAATTCTAGGCTGCTGTTAGGACTGTTAACGGGGCAATCCGGCTTTGTATCGTGGGCATTCAATATATGTACGTCTGATTAGAGACAACAAGTGCAAGAAATATAGAGAATTAGTGGAAACGATTTTCGCGTTCCTCCATTTTGTAATGTGCGTTTGGATGTTTTCCAACAAATGAAGGGACCTTATGCTTATTCTAAGGCGCCTCCGAACGGCCGATGGACTTATATGAGGAGCTGTTTTTCAGATCAGTAATATACTCGAAGGGCTTGACATTACCAGCCGAGGTGTGACCGCAATACTTTTTCTTATCCGATTACAACTGAATTAACATTTGCGGGTAATTACGTTCTTCCCTTCGCTGCTTGGTGCCAGTTGAAAATACCAAGTGAAACCAGATCGCTCTCCTCGTGATCCTTCCAACGGCTTCCACTAGTGGATACTGAATCGAATACTTTCCAAGGTGGAGCATTTTCGTTCTGCTTCATTCGCTAAACTATATCAATGTCACCGTATAACTCGTACAGCTCAACATTCCATCGTCTGCGATATTTGCCGTTCCCAACTCGTATAGGACCATAAATCGTTCGCAAAACTTTTCTCTCGAAGACTCCCAAGAGTGACTCATCAGATGTCGACATCCTACACGCTTCAGCGCCTTATGGTAGAACAGGAATGCTGAGTAGCTTGTAGAGTTTGGTTTTGGTTCGTCGAGAGTGGACTTTGCTTTTCAATTGTCTACTCAGTTCGAAGTGCCATCTGTTGGCAAGAGTTAGTCTGAGTTGAATTTCAAGGCTGGCATTATTTTTGGTGTTAGTGCTGGTTCCAATATATACGAAATTATCTACGACTGTCAACAGTGACGTGGGAGCCAAGTTGCGAACGGAATGACTCTTTGTTTGATGCCGGAGATATTTCGTCTTTTCCTCGTTCATTACCAAACCCCTTCGCTTCGCTTTTTTGTCAAGCTTGAAGAATGCAGCAATTAATAAAGTCTACTTAAATTTCTTATTAAAACTAATTCTTCATAATTTGAACGTTGGTTGGACAGAACTTGAACTCAGGGCCTTCTACATAGTAGTACGCACTGAGAGCTAGGTTGTTAGCAACCGCCTAATAGTGTTGGTATCTTGGACGTTCAGCTGGTTGGTTTCTCTACTTGCTTTGGGAGTTACCGAATTCAGCAGTCATTCATTCCTTTGAAAAAGCCGATCTGCAGAGTCAATACCAAGTCTGTACCAAATGTAATTGGAAACTGATTACAGATTCATTGATTTTTACTAAGGTCCGCAAGATCAAATACCAAGACTGTGGAGAAACCGCTAACAGACTTTTACTTATTCCATTAAGTATCTCTCCCCTAATGAATCAGCATAAATACGTAGCGAAAACTTTTCCTCCATCATTACTACACTACCATAGCTACTTCACAAAAATAAGCAATTTACGAATTTTCATGTTTTAATCAAAAGAAAACCAAAGAACCATTATTCACTTAATTCTAACAAGAAAATTATTTTAATTATGCAAAAAAGGCCACAAAGTAAGTGATAAAGCAAACAAGGTAAATGGATGAATATGCCTAAGCAGCCACATTGTATACACGTACTTACATACATATATATGTATGTATGCATATGTACAGTTAGTCAGCCATTTTTATGTCGACCAAAATTAAATTAATTTCCACGAAAACAAAAATTTCCCGGAAAAAAACCCTCGAAATTCTAGAAAACTAAACACTAACTAAAGCGAGCTTACATGGATGTACAGATGTGTGTGTGTTTGTGTGTGCATGTGAGAGGACGAGTAACCACCCTAATGAATATAATGTGGGTGTTGGAAAATTAATGGAGTTTTCTTTTTATTAGTTTCCGTCATGGCAGGGCAAACACGCAAATCAGCGAGAGAACTATGTGTTATCGTATGTATGTAGGTATGAGGGCTAAATATACATACTGACATATGTACATATATTTTCTAAGAACACTCCCTGAAAGTATATAAATATATTAGTATAAGTGAGCATGCCGTAATAACTGTATTAATTAACAGTGTAGAAAAAAATAACAAAAAAAATAACAAGAAAAATGAAAAATTACTTTTCCTCTTCAATTTCAACGAAAAACTATTTTCGACAATTTTCAGCCGTCATTTCGGTGCTTCTTCTCAACTATATATAGTATATATGTATGTATATATACCTACTCGTATGTATATATGTACATAATTGTTTTAGTTGTTCACGAGAAAGTTCAAACGGAAATTCAATTTCTCCACTAATGAGACTCATGATTATTTAATTGAAAGCAACTAATGCAATTAGAGCACAACTGACAGCAACAACAACAAAATAACGGCACTCAAATAAAAGTAGAAAACATATTTACTTATGTACATATGTACGAGTATGTAAGACAATTGTTACAATTGAATGCCACCAGTAATTGACAATAAATTTAAATTTAATTAGCTTTGTTGGGACAGTGGTGGGAGGGAACGAGATATTTAATTTTGAGTGTGTGGACATGTGCAATGGAACTTGCTAATTAATTTGGAAATTTGTATATACATACATATGTATATATGTAGGTACATACTTATTTGTTTTACATACGAGGTGTGTTAAAAAAATGATTGAATTTAGAAATTTTGTGTTCTGTGATCGTTCGGTTTTCAATTTTTATACTTATACGAGGGGATTAACAAAAGTTCGCTCAGTTGGTGACTTTCAATTTGTTTTTGGTGCAATTACTTTCTTAGTCTTCCTTTCACATTTTAGAACGATCGGCTTAAACGGAGACGAGATTCAACCACCAACGCAAAGAGAAATTCGCCAAGTGATTCTCTGCGTGTTTCGGCGTAATTTACAGCCAATACAAATATTCAGTGAATGTCAAATTGGATATGGAACGATTGCAACGTTTTTAAAGACTATTTCTAGGTGCTTCCGAATATTCCAGAGCGGACATTTTCCGTAGAGTGCAAGCCCCGAGAAGGTCGACCAAAATCTTGCACTGATGTCGTCACTGTAGCTCTGGTGAAGTCCGAAATTGACGAAGACGCACGATTGATACACGAAATGATTGCCAATAAATTGGGCTTGAATGTTATGGATGGGATACACGAATAAATCTGCTCGATGGCTGTCACGAATTTTAAATGAGGCCCAAAAAGAAGCTCGAGTGCATTTTTCCTACCATAAACAAATTCTAAAATGGTCAGCCTAGCTACTTTAGTAAAGTCGTTACTGGTGACGAATCTAGTTTCTATAAGTACGATCCAGAAACCAAACCGCAGTTTATGGTATGGAGCCCAACAGGAGCAAACCCACCCGTAAATCTAAGAAACAAAAATCAGCAGCAAAATAAATGATGTCATATTACTTCACCCGATCTAAAATCGTGGCTGCTATTCCACCGGAAAAGGGTCAGACGGTAACTGCGAAATGGTACGCCGAGTGCTTACGAAAAGCTTTCAAAAATTTGTTGAAAAACAGGAAGAAAGATGATTTGCGGCGGCAGTACTTTTTCATCATGACAACGCGCCATCCCACACTGCTGAAATAACGAGTCATTTTATTGCGATCTCTGGGTTCGAAGATATAGGTACGTCCAGCACCATATTCCCCGGATACATCACCTGGTGATTTCTGGTTGATACCAATAATTAAAAAAAGGATTTAAAAAGAAAGGTCTTTAATAGCAACGAGAAGATAATTAATGCGGCTAATGAAGAACTTGATAAGCTTATAAATCAAGGTTTTGAAGACTGCTTTCAGAAGTGGATCTATAGGCTTAAGAAATGCATTGAAATCAATGGCGATTATGTAGAGAAGATAAAAGAGGACAAAGATTACGAATAAATACAAAAAGAATTTATTTTTTTTCTGGTCAACTTACCGAACTCTTGTTAATCTCCTCGTAAAAGCACATATATGTATATCAAACTTTATGGAATGACGAGTCATTCGGTCTATCCGTCAGTCTGTCGGTCTATAACTTGAGTAAACTTGGTTCACAAGTACAGATACTATTAAAAATGGGTGCAATCGGGTGTTGTTCTCACACACCTCCTGTATGACGGTAGTTTTGAAAAGTACGAAAATCACAATAATTCCGTAACTAAATGTGCAATTAATGTTTGTTAGGAACGATGGCATTAAATGGAAAAAATTTAGGAGTGGAAAAAAATTTCAGATTGGTCTGGGATCTCCTATTCAAATTCTGATAGTCACCACCTGCAGAAGTTTTAAATACTCTGATTTGAGGTTATGCACTTGCCATGACCGATACCTAAATTGAGGAGGTGCAGCTACACAGCTGACTGATTTCCTGGTGAATATTAAGGTTGACTACACTGCCGTCCAAGAGATGCAATGGATGGGACAAAAATGGAGAAGAGTAGAAGTACAGCGGACATATATGGGAGCGCACAATTTTTAGTTGGATTTGAGGTAGGAGAGAGACTCCGGCAGACAGCGTTGTAGATGCGCCTACACTCCGGAGTCCTAACATCGGACACTATCAGTTACATCTACAACGGAGAGAGCACTCATTACCCACTCAGTATAAGGGATCAGCTGCCGAAATAGCGGAGTGGTGAGCGGTGCGTACTACCACTCTGAAGGACAAGTTCAAATCCTGGACCGACCAACATACAAAATTATAAAAATAAAAAAAAAATTATAAGACGCAGCCCAATTGGGGGAGAAGCAACAGCTTACCCGCCATTCAAACTATTAGTTATCGACAAGATCGAAAGAACTCAGTGCACGATGAGAAATTTCGAACTGTAAGGGTAAAGACGGCCGCGGTAGCCGAGTGGTTATCATTGCGTACTGCCATTCGCAAGGCCCGGGTTAAAATCCTGGTGTCATACTAACATCCAAAAAGTAATAGAAAATTTATTTAAATAAAATATTAAGCTAAATTTGCCCCTCGGCAGGGAATATCAACCCCTCCGAGTGTATTTCTGACATGAAATAAAGCTCTTCATAAAAAACCATCAGACGTTCGGAGGCGGCTTAGTATAAATTATAGGTATCTCCATTTGTTGGAAAAACATCAAGACGCAAAAACCACAAATTGGAAGTGGAGCTCGGCAGAAAATCGAGTTAAAGATGGAAGTGAAATGCATTTGCAGAGAGAGAAAAAGAGAGAGAACGAAATGTGTGAGTACGCATGAGAAGTTCCGGTGACTTAAAAAAGGGTTTTAAGTCGGGAACGTTTTCATGTAGGAACGAAATAGGTGATCGGGTGATAGATGTTTATGGAGTAGACTTTCTGTGATAAAATCCAGAATGAAGAGCAACAAAGCGGTGTAAACCGAGGGAGCTGTGCAAATACACAGGCGAAGTACTGACAAAGTGGATGATCGGCTGTTTTCTAAAATCTTGCTGAATGAGTCCGCCAGAAAAAATTACCAGTTGGCGTGAGAAAAATCTCCTTAATATCGCATATAAGGTTTTATCTTGCATGTTATGTGACAGATTAAGGCCTACCGTCAACGAACTAATTGGTTTTTATCAGTGTGAAAAACGATTCTTCAGAAAAGGATCGACAAACACCACCTCCTCTTCCCATTTCAAAGCAGCAGGTGAATGTAACTAATAATCTCCAGATACAGAGCCTCATGCGAGAAGGTTCAAGGAATACTTTCCTGAGATTAAAAGAGGCCGCGAGTAGAAAGAATACTTCATACTTCTGAGGAAGAGCAGAGAAAGATTTTAATATTTCTTGGGTTGGTCCTGGCCATTCTCCAATATAAAGCCGAGGGTCGTGGGAGTTCATTTTACAAAATTACGAAGATTTTAGTCCCAGTATGAGTATTTTTGCGATTAAGAGAGCCTTGTATCAAAATTTATGCTCCATTTTTTAGACAATAAAATGGATAAAATCTTTTCCGCCAACCATTCTTCCTCAAAAAGTTGTATTCCCCACAACACTTTTCCCAAAATAAACACCCAAGACATCGTGATCGTTTGACAGTTCATTAAGGCGAATTGCAATTGCCTTTGTTAACAAACCGATTAAACTTTGCTTTACTCACTAAATCAATTGTCAATAGAACAAGAATGAAAAGGCGAAAAACAGTGAATAAATCTATAAAATAGCAACTATTATGTAACAACAACAAATCAAACAAATGTAACAACCATAATAGTAGCACCCAAAAGCAGGCAAATCGTCACAGCAACAACAATTGCAACAACCACAAACAACAATAGCAGGAGTAAATAAATATTTTTATTGCATTTTCCCCCCCCTTTTGCCTTCATGAAGTTGCTATTTAATGCCAACTGTCACTTTAGTGAACTCCATAAGCAGACAAGCCAAACCGAGCCACCGAGCAAGCAAGCAGGCAAGCGAGTAGTATAGAATTTTCAAGCAACAACAACAACAACAACAACAACATGATGTTTCTTATTGTTGTTCGTTTGTATGGAGTTACTATTTTATGTTAGTCTAGTTTTTGATATTGCTCTTGTTGTTGTTGCATTTATTGTGCCATTTCATTTCACTGCCATGTCGGTATGGCAATTGAGCCATGTTCGATTAATCTCCTTGATTTATATTCACGTGCTTCGAGGCAACATTAACAAATGTCACCGTCATTGCACGCTTTTAATTGGACCGCTGAAGAGTGGGTTCCAGCAGACAGGGTGCAGGTATTGCTATATGTACATACATATGTACAAGCCGCTGTTGGTTAATCGCAGAACTCACTAGCAGACGCTCCAACAATGCCTTGTACTGTGGTTCTGTACTACAGACAGTAACAACAGCAATGAGTTCCTTACTCAAGGCGAACGTAGAGGAGCATAACTCCCATGACACAGTAGAATGAATACCACGATGGATTGGCATAGTACCTGGCAGTGGGTTGCCGGTGAGGCGTTGTTTTGGGCCCATCGAAGCGTTCGGTGTCTCCTGCTTCGACTAGTTAATGTCAGAGGCAAATGTTTATTGAATAAAAAATTGTGCCGCTTTGTGGGAAAATAAAGTCATAAATATTGAAATTCAGCACATTTATTAAGTTTATGGCATGTTTTGTGGGGTGTTGTTGTGCTATTAGCAATTGAATAGAATAGGAGAGAATTTAGTTGGTACTCGTATCTACATATGTGGATGTATGTGTAAATGTGATTTCAAAACTTTATTCCAACTCTTCTGAGTACTCCTTTGCATTCGGATTGTGCATTGTTGTGACTAATGACTATAGCCTTTAAGTTATTGAGTTAATGAAAATAATATCTTTTACCTATAAACATACATTAGAGCGGACATATCGGTATTATTGGCAGAGTGAGCGAATTCTTCCCTCAATAACTACGAGATCTAAATATAAGAGTCTTTTTATAGAAATCTTTTTTAAGAACAAACACAGAAAATTCAAATTTAGTGGGAATGTTTATTATCATTTAAAAGAACATTCTTTGGCATTTATTTTTTGAAGATTATCTCTTTCAAATGTTGGGCGGGGCTACGTCTCAGATGATCCATCCGTTGAGTCCAATTGTTGATGACTCGTTCGAGCATTTCGACTGGTAACTGGCGTGATCTGTTGCTTCAAGATCTGAGCCGAAGCGGAATTGTCCGCATAGACTTTAGACTTTACATATACTCACAGGAAAAGGTCTAACGTTGCGATCTTGGTGGCTATTCGACCGGACCAAAACGTGAAAATATTGACGCACTGAATTGTTCTCTCAATAAATCCATTGATTGATGTGATGTGTGGGAAGTGGCGTCGTCTTGTTGAAGTCAAATGTAGCCGAGTTCACGAGCTCCAATTTCAGGCATCAAATAGTCGGTTATCATTTCACGATAACGGTCGCCATTGACGGGTTCGTTCTCACCGGCATTATTTTTGAAGAAATATGGGTCAATGATTCCACCAGCCTACAAACCACACCAAATCGTTGTTTTTTCTGGATGAAATGGCTGCTCTTGAATCTGTTCAGGTTGCTCTTCGTCCCAAATGTGGAAATTTTGCTTGTTTACAATTTGACTCGAAAACGTCGGATCTTCTTCAATCTAAGATCTCGACGTAAAATTCGCCAAGACGTTCCATACGTCAATCCGAGTTGCAGCGAACAGCACCAAATCGACTCTCCACCTTCATGTCCACTCTCAGCTACGGCCGCTATATTTTCTTCACTGCGTGCTGGACGTGATATATTCGGTTTATTATTATACAATAACGAATGCTGGGTCTCAAGATGGGTGATGAACTTGACACTTTAATCTAAGACAGCGATTTAAGCTGAGCTTTTTCTCGGTTTTTCCATACTTTTGAAACACTTTTCTGTAGCACAGTATCATCTACGGCTATGTACTTAAAGTTCTCTTTACTTCTGGAAATGGCTTTTCCCACACGCAGCCAGGTCTGACGAATATGGAAGCTGAGACATCATTGCTAAGAATTTTTGATCAAAAGTTCACGAACAAGTAATGAAGTGTGAGCAGGTGCATTTCGTGTTGAAAAAACCAATTAATGGTTTGTCCAGAAAAACGTGAATTTTTTCAGATTGCTTTCAATCGATATGCCAACTTCATCAGCATCTGGTTTGATTGTTTGTCGGTGTTTGTTCTTTCACCTATTCAATGTCATTATCGGTTGTTGTTGATCTGCTGTGGCGTCCAGGGAGTCTACGACGTTATTATCAATAAAAGGATAAATAATATGTTACATCATCTAAAAATTCCAGGTAAAAATTATACGCCATATGATAGGTACATAGAGTGGATATCTTGCGACGCACCAAGACCCATTGTGACATCACTGAGACTGAAGTTTCCTCACACTACCATGTTATCTCTTCCCCATCCTATGGACTTAACAAGGCTAATAGTTTAATATAAGCAGTTTCTGATATATCGTTAAATAAATCGAAGCCGATAGTTGCACACTTTTTCCTGTAGAATGCCTTACAGCCATTTCTACCGTCTCCTTTTCTTCGACCTCCTCACAACTTTCGCAGTAGTAGTTTTATGGCCCCACTAGTCTATCGGCATGTCTACCAATAAAACAGTGGCCCCTTAACACTACTATTAGAGTTTTGATGTTATTTCAATAATCGACACCTGCGACGCAGATTCTATTCTGACCAGGCTTCTTTGCTTACTGAGGAAGTCAGTGATTCTTTTCGGCGATATTCAGCTATTTCTTTCTTACGCTTTTCAATTAAATTAAGAAGCCATAGGTACATATATTGTCTCTTTACCTAGATCTAATGATCTGCCCACAGTTACTCTGAATATGCCTGTGTCCTGAAACCCATTGCAGATTTATCATATATTATGATGCTAGCCATGCCAACAGAACAAGACGCTCTTTCACTATCTTCCATGTTATGATGTTGCCTATCGAAAATAAAATTTTGCCCTCAATGTTGTTGTCGTTTTTAACCCCGCTTAGGGCAGTCCTAATCAATCTAAGTCGCCGAGGTCATCTAAAGGGAGGTCCAGGTAACGTGCTGTTTCGACGGTATTGGACCAAAGGGAGAGGGGGGCTAGATGAGTCGGCTTAAGGGGGCATGTGAAGAGGTGGTTAGTGTCGTGCGGAGACTCTCCATATGCAGGGTATACGTTGGGTACGCTGGAGTCGAGTCTGGATAAGTAAGAGTTTAACGTGCTACAATATCCAGACCTAAGTTGTGCCAGAGTCACTCGGGTCTCTCGAGGCAGCTCGAGCTCGCTGTCTGCAATAGGTGTTGGTTTTACTCCGAGCACGCTATTCACGTGAAGGGAGTCTTTGAAGGTGTTGACTGACTCCTAGTAAATGGCATTCAATGCTTGTCTGTACGCCATCCTGTCCAGCGGTTGTTGCGCGTGTTGCTCTTCATATCAAGTACTCCCTTTCTGATGTGCCTAGGAGGAGGTTCAGCTTCAAAAAGGTGCCTATTGGGGTGCTCCCTGCGGTAGCCAAGATCGGTGTAGCATAGTTTACAACCGGCCGGCCAATTGCTTCGTAAGTTGCCAGCAAGGTTTCCTTGTTTTTATAGTCGGCATTTTTACGTCACCGACCATCACAACTAATTCAAGCCTGTACTCCTTCGTCCAGCTGGTGCAGAGGGTAGCCGAGCATTTAGTCGGTTGTATTTTTAACTGTCTTGTAGTGAAGAAGTGAGAAAGATCGGCGAGGTAGCAGTTCACTTTCGAACCCAGACGCCAATATCGTGCAATCATCGGCATACGAGGTTAAGGAAACTCCTTCTAGTGGTGGAGGGAGTTCCGATATGTAAAAATTAAACAGTAGTGGGAAGAGGACACCACCCTGCTGAACCCTCTATTTAATATTCCAGAGTCGATGTTTCGCCTCGGAATATAACCGATGATTGTCGACCACGCAGGTAGCCCATGACCCACCTCAATACTTATACAGGATTATCTATTTTACAGTTCCGGAAATATAATATACCTATATAAATAAAATTCAATTCAAATAATTTTGTTCATGAAATTCCTTTTCTATTATGGAGGTGAACCTTGACTGCCTTGTGAATGTTTGCAAACATCGATCCGTTTGAAATTATTTTCGACAACTTTTTGCCACAAATTAGACGGTGCCTTAGTAACAGCTAAACTAATATTGGTTTTCAAGTGCTCAAAAGTTAAAAGTTTATCCGTATAAACACGTTCTTTCACGCAGCTAAACACGATCTCATCATGCGACCATAACGCTCCGAACTGACAGTGATAGTCTCGCTGTTGTCGCTTTCAATGAAGCAAAGTCCAATAACACCTCCGGAGCAAAGAGCGCATCAGAGAGTAAACTTTTATTAAATAATTTGAGGATTCTTCTTGTAGCATCAAAAGGGACAATTATGATTACTTACAAATCCCTCAAAAAATTGTTATTCAAGCGCCCAAACGACGTATGCACGGCATGTGAATGGTCAGCTGGTTTCAGTTGTTCTGTGAGCTAAAGTTTTTATGGATGTATTGGATGAGTGCATAAGTTCGTGCCCGATTTCAAGTGCAAACTAAAATTGAAATTTTTTGAAGAAAGCGCTTTTATTAATCAATTATGTATTCGCCATCATGTTCGGCAATCCACTCCCAACGTTCAACCAATTTACGGATGCCTGATTCATAGAAATCGCGCGGTTTCTCGTTGAAAAAGGTGTCAAGGTGGTTTTTGACGTCTTCCACATTTTTAAATTTTTTTCCATTCAAATTGTTCTGCAGCGATCGAAACAAATGATAATCAGAAGGTGCAATGTCGGGTGAATATGGGGGATGCGGCATGATTTCCCAATTCATATCCTTCAGTTTGGCCAGGGTCGGTTTTGCAACATGTGGCCTTGCGTTGTCATGATGGAAAAGAACTCCTTTGCGATTGGCCAAAATCGGACGTTTTTCATCAATTGCTTTCTTCAATTCGACCAATTGCTGACAAAACTTGTTGGCAGTGATCGTTTCTCCAGCTGGCAAGAGCTCAAAATAGATCACGCCTCGGATATCCCACCAAATGCACAGCAGTACCTTCATCGGATGCAATCCACCTTTCGATATCGGTTCCGCCCCTTCGTGTGCCTGTTTCCATGTTCTTTTGCGTTGAACATTGTACAGGACCCATTTTTCATCACCAGTCACGAGCCGATCCAAAAAAGGTTCGTTTTTGATCCGTCGAAGCAAAGAAATTGCTGTTGACATACGGTCCACTTTGTTCTTTTCACTCAACTGATGTGGCACCCATGTATCGAGCTTCAAAGTGTACCCAACCTTTTTTAAACGACGAAACGCAGTTGATTTGTTGACGTTCAATTCACTGACAACCTCTTCCGTCGAAATACGTGAGTTATTCGCAACTAAAGTCTTTAGAACATCGTCATCAAGCTCAGAAGGCCGTCCACTGCGAGGTTGATCTTCGAGGTTAAAATCTCCAGAACGAAATTTCGCGAACCATTTCTTTACTGTGCGGAGTGCTGGAGCACGGTCCAAATAAACTTCGCGAATATCTTTAGTTGCAGCGCCCACTGTTTTTCCTTTGCGGAATTCGTATAACATAATATGACGCATATGATCTTTTTCGTTGTTCATCTTCCATGCGTCTTTTCACTAAGCAACTCAAATCAAAATGAATGCTTGCCTGATTTACAGTTCGGACTGTCACCTTTCCAACGATATATAATATGTATATATTTCTTTCACGAGCGCCACTCTCAAACGATTCGTACGGCATCCAGCGAAATCGGGCACGAACTTATGCACTCATCCAATACATAGGTGTTAGTCGAAGTGCAAAATAGGCCATAATGTGAGCTCTTAAGCACGCCGAGAAAGAGACACATTCGGGTCTTCGGCTACACTTTATTTTACAGTAGTGACATTTGAGGTGGAACGAGCAAAACGATGATGCAGAGGCCTTACAATATCTGTAACCGACCCACTCTCTTCAAATTTCTATCAAATTTTATCAATGGCCTGAGAAGTTACCATATGTGCACATCTCCTCTGAAAGCACGAAACGGGGACACTTTTGAATCATCATTTTTGAAATGGGTTTTAACAATTTTAACCCGTTTTGTCTGACTTTTAACTAAATCAAAGCATGTTTGCTTCGACAGTTAGGTTTGACAGATGTCAAAATACAACCGTGTTCTTTTGAAACCCCCACATTGATAACCCTATAGTTGCACAGAGATTATGAAGAAATTTCTTCAATGTTATAAATCAATATTATTACATTTCCGAAAATAATTACTTATTTACTTATAAGGGATTACTTGCAAAATAATAGGTAAAAGTATTCAGAAAATTATTTATGTATGCATGTATGTATGTATGTAATTATACATATTTCATTGCAGCACCAGACACACCCATACAGCTGCTCTACTGAGTTTAAATAATAAATGATCCGTGAATATTTAACACAATAGGTGAACAACAACAAAAGAGTAACAAATTACAAGCAGTAATGGCAAACGGAATCAAAATATTTATTCGAAAATCCATTAAAACCATTACAAATACAAAAACTAACAACATGTCCACAGAAATCACGTCATAATACATATGTAAGTTCACACACATTACATACATACTTTTGAAGCCATACATACGCGAAGGGTCGGTTACTCTATCATAGATTTAACGGTACTAGAATTGCACAAATCCGCTTTGTAATAAATTCCTCCCAATACCAACAAACACATCGTAAACCAATCGAATCCATGAGATTATGAGCATCCTTTCTTCTATTACATATATTCCGTTTGTTTGCCTTGCGTTGGTGAGATTGTGGCGGCGCTGATTTTGCTTGTTTGATGAAACAGCAATTTTTCTATGCAAACCTATACATACATACATACATACATACATATTGTTCTATGCGCACGCGAGAAAAGTGAAGAAAAGATGAAATACCAAATTCAAATATGAAGAGCAAAATTGAATCTCTATCATCCTAAGCTATTTGGCGGAGCACTCGCTTGGCGCTCGGTGTTTGAGGAAGCTGAGCAGTCTTCTGTAATAATGGCGTTTCACTTACCAAAATGCTTTTCAATATATAATATTTAACTGACGTTCATGGCTGCCAGCAGATGTTTCCAAGTGTTAATAATCTCATAGCTGTAGAGAGCTTTAGTGTGTTGTGTGGAAAGGTCATGCAAAGTTTCTTTTCATTCCAAGCAAATTATGTTTATGTACCGATATATGTAAGTATTTATGTATGTTATTAGAATATACATATGTGCATATATGACTGTATGAGGTGAATGTATGACATTTCTTTCTTTCGTGAACGCCAATGATTTTATAAAGAAATATTATGTTATATTAAAGATTCCCATGTAGTGGGCTGTTTTCGAAAAAAATTAAAAGTAAATATTATGTGGTGTATCGAATTTTCGGCTTAAAATCGCATAAGTGATTTTCAGCCCAGCTTCTCTTTTGGTTTTTGATATTCGTCTAGATTGAAATGTTCAAAAAAAAAAAGTGGTTTTCAAGACTTTTTCGAGCAGCTGATGTATTCTTGTAAGAACCTAATGTTTCATTTCAGAAATACAGCCTGTAATATTGATATCATCAGCCGAGATGCGATTCAAGGGGTGCCTTTTGTATTTCCGCATTAGAAAACATTAGTGGTACTCATTTAATGTGGCATTTATGTAATAATGGCAAAATTGAAAAGTTGCCACTACGGTTAAATGAGTGCCCCATTGACATAAATCTTATAACTCAGCTGTTTTCTATTTGTGAAAAGTAAAAACTAAATATGTCGAGAATAAGTGAAAAACAAAAGCTTATTAAATTTGGCAGAAGAGAAAAGAAAATGAAGATTATCACATGCGTATTTTGGAAAACCTTCGATTTTATTTTAAATGTAATAAAGGGAAACGGCCCGGCAAGAAGGCTTCCGATCATTTGAGCCAACATATGTCAGAACCCGTCAGCCCGTAGAACACAGGGAGGAATTGCGACGAACAATCTGTGAAATGTTGAATTATGCAAACAATCAATAAATAAATTTGCTTAGACAATTCAATTTTTTATTTAATTTGAAGAAAAAAAATTATTTATGACAAATTGCCATAACTGCCATTTAAAATAGTCTCGCATAGTTGCCATTTTATAGCGAAGAAAATTTCATATAAAGATGAAGAATTGATTTGCAACATTGCCAAGTCAGGACTATACGGTGGATGACTCATCAAATCGATGTTTTTGACGTGTTTCGAAGCACCGCTACCTTTTTTTAGAGCGATTGACAAATTCTGTGGGATCCAACATGAACAAATTATTTTATTTTTTTTTTCAGTCAGTTTTGGACGACCTACTCAAAATTTGTCTTGGACCCCGATTGATTTCACCATACCATCGATAAACACTAATGTTTGATGGAGCTTCATCGCCAAAAATTTAATTAAGTTCATCGCTGCACCGTTGCTGAGTTAATCCGCGACGAAAGCTGTAAAAAATATTTTGAAAATATTTAAATTGAATTTAATTCTTAGGACGAATATTAAGTTACTGTAAACCACACTACAAATGTTAAACTTTACGACAAAGTTGTGAATTGCCTGATTACCACACTAAGATTGCCATATCCCGAAATATAGAAAGCAACCATCGTACGATATTGGTCTACTATTTTCTTGTGGACAGACTACTTCGTTCCGGAATTGACACGCAGCACATTGTATGATACAGGGTTAAATAAGTAGGACAAAGTATCCGGACTAGTAAGAACTGGAAAGAATCGGTCAGGGATGCAACTGGTCTCTTTATTTCAACTCTTGCAAAGTTGCACCATAAAAGTTCAAGGAGATCAGGTTATTCAAGTACTTTTCGCTCATATTGACCATGCTTCATCAATAAAATTCATGCTTAAATATTTGGTGGCATAGATGTAATTGATAGAGAAGTTCTTAGGTTTTTTAGGGTTTCCAGTCCACGTTTGTATGCTCATTTTACACTTTTCACAGCCCATTCTTGTGGAGAGCTTCCAACGGTTCCCCGCTCACAAAACTTAGGGTACGGAGTCCGCCTGCCATTCAGTTATAACTTTTTGTATTAAGATGAGGTAGAAAGTTCTCAGTACATTTAATTCACAATTTTTTTTTTTCAGTAAAGAGCTTGATACTTACATTTTTAAATTTTTCTCTTAAGAAATATATTGCAATTTTATCCACTGTTCCTACGATAGTCATTACATATACACACGAGATGTGTTCAAAAAAGAACGAGTATTTTCATGATTAGAGCTTATACTACTTATACCAGCGCTTCACCCAATCTCAAACTCAATTTGCGCTTTTAATATCACGTCATGAAAAAGTCACACGGAGCCATTTCTGGCTAATATAGAGACTGTGCGAATATTCAAGAGCAACCAATGAACTATGAGCAGGTGCATTATCGTCAAGAAAAAGCCATTAAACGACTTCCACGGATCCGGCCATTTTTTCTTGCTTCACGCAAACGACGTTGATCTTGTAGATACACAGTGTGTCCCAAAAATAACCGAACTTTATATTTAAATCATACAACATACAGCGCCATCTATTGAAAATTTGCAACATTAAAAAGATACATTCATCCTCTTTCAAACGCACCTGACTTCATGTAAGTCGGATGACAGATGTAAAAGTGACAGCCATTTCAATAAAACCAAAAGTGTGCTAATGGTTCCAAAATAAAATGGAACAAAGAGCAAATATAAAATTTTGTGTCAAACTTGAAAAAAAATTGAAATTGAAGTTTAAAAAATTAAAAAAAAAATGAAGCAGCCGTAACCGAGGTACTGAAGAACATTTCTATAAATGACATAAAAAAAATCTATGCAAGCGCTGGTTGATCGTTCCAAACGTTGTGTTGAGTCAAATGGAACCTATTTTGGATAAATAATAACTTTCAAAGATAATATAATGTGTATTTTACTATTTTATATCCAAAAAGTTCGGTTATTTTTGGAACACACCGTGTATGTAGTACTCTTTATTGACCGTTTGACCTGGGGACAGGAATTCATGATGTACCGCCATTAAAATCTAAGAATACAGTGAGAATAACCTTCATTTTCGACCGGACTTGTCTTGTTCGGTATTGGTGAGCTAGATTGCCTCCACTGCGATGAATGGACCTTAGTTTCGACGGCATTTCTGTAAGCTCATGTTTCGTCACCTGTTATAATAAAGACAACACTGAAAATATTGTATTTTCCATTTCGTAGTTTAAAAATTAAGAAAATGGATTGCTTAACAACCACATAACGCGTTAAAATTGTTAAAACCCACTACAAAAACTGGGGATTCAAAAGTGACCACTTTTCATGCTTTAAGAGGAGATTATGGTGCACATAATCGTCGGACTTCTCAGGCCGTTGATAAAATTTGAAACAAAATTTAAGAAATTGGACCGGGTACAGATATTGCAAGACATATGCATCATCGTTTAGCTCGTTCCACCTCAAATATCGCTACCATAAGTGAAAGTGAATCCATAGATCCGACTGTGCCTATTTTTCGACGTTTTCAAGAGCTGAGATTCTTTTACGGCATATTATTATTATTACCTACATCTACATCCATATAAACCGCACACAACAACTGAAGCCACCTGACCATTCACAACGCCATACATACGTCGACTGAGTGCTTGAAAAACAAGCAGTGGACGGCGATTTTTCAAACATCAAAATTTTCTTCAGCAACATACTTCTCATCCGGTATTTATTTAAATAAGCATTTAAGGCTCCAATAATCCTCAAATAACTGAAGGGAGGCTATTCGACCCAATAAAACTTACTGAGCTCTTTGATCTAGAGATGTGATTGGTCCTTACTTCTTTGAAAACGACAACGGCAAGACCTCGAGACTATTACTATCAATTTGGAGCTTAATGGTCGTATGATAACCGACTTCTTTTTGGTCTGCAATTGGAGAACACGGCTTGGACAAATTTCCCGTCCTCCCGTCCCGTCTCTTGTCTTGGTAAAGTCAATTGGCTACCGAGATCGTGAGATTTAAAACCGTTAGACATGTTTGTAGGACTACGCGAAAGGCCGTGTTTATGCGGATAAACCTTTGACTCTTTAGCACTTGGAAACCAACATTCGTCCAGTTATGGCTGAGATACCGCACAAAAATTAACTCAAACGGATCGAAATTTGCAAAAATTCCCGATACGGTTATTTGAGTGATTAATGTTTCACATTTATTTACGTTTACTTTCGAACTTATATGTAGTATGATATTTTAGAGTCACGTATACCATCATAATGAAAAGAATTGTTCGAGAATTGTACTCTCCCAGTATTGTGAAATTTAAAAATTCTCTTTATTTTTTGAACACACCTTGTATTTACGTATATTATTCCCATTTGCCATTTACATTTGTTACTACATTCACTGGCATTTTCCCACATCCGCTGCTGATCTAAGCATTATTTTTCTATTAAGTGAAGTAAATTTCGTTATTGCCATTGATTCCGTTGCCAAACATCAACGATTGCATTATTGAAATGGTCACATGCACACACACACACACACAGACACACATACATATCATCATGATTCCCACATTTTCAGTCTTATGAGTTTTGCAAATGGGGCGTGTGTGTTGTTATTACATTTTCCAAGGATTATCGAATATTTATTGGCCTTGTCATAACCGACACAACTGCCAAACGGTATTAGTTGTTGCCTACACGCACTAATACGTACATATACATATACAAATTCATGTTACAGTCTAACGTTGTGTTGGTGAGTTGAGATAAAATGGTAGTATCATCGGTAATGCTTACACAGAAAATGTAATTTATCATTCATTCATCCATTTATTGCATTTCTTCGTTTGCCTAATGAGTTTATCTGTGGCTCAGCTGTTGGGCATTAGTGGAACTTGTAATATAAGAATAAAATAAATAGTATTTTTTTCAAACTCTTATTTAATAATATTTTTCATATAATATAAGTACTTATACATTAAGACTAAAAAGTTTCCGGAAATTGTTTTTTTCCGATATTCGCGGTTTGGTTCAACATGAATTCGTTCCAACGTGACAGATGATCAAAATAAAGAGTATTATTTGAGCGTTTTGAGGCGTTTGCACGAAAACTTCCGAAGTAAACGCCGGAAATGTGGGCCAACAATTTCCGGAAACTTTCATGAAGATAATGCGCCATCGCACCGAGCTGTAGTTGTGAACGATTTTAGGACCAAAAACACGTTCAATACCATTGATCAATCACAGTATTCACCGGATTTGGCCCCATCCGACTTTTTTTGTTTCCAAAACTCAAGTTACCAAAAAAGTGATGAAAAATATTCACATCCGAACAAATCGATTGTATGAGGGCTATATGACACAGTCCTCCGATTTCATGATTTTCCGTGATAATATTATATTTGCAGATGAGAATGTAGAGTACCAAATTTCATACTCATAAATTTATTTTTGACAAATGCACGACCCAGAATCTCATATCTAAAGAATCGGTTAAATACACACTGTAGGGTCCAATTTGGCCAGTTCCAAGAATTAATCAATATAGTATAAGAATACATCTGTGTACCAAGTTTAGTTGAAATAGTGGGGCTAGTTTGCGTACAAACATAAACGTAGACGGGCATGACTAAATCAACTCAACACGTCATTCTGACACGATAGACATACATTTTTATGGATTTATCTCTTCTCCTTCTAATACTTACATATGTACTTCGTAACAAAGTTATTATACCATTTCATGTACATGAAAGCAATGAAAACAGAAATTCTTCGAAGTAGAACTCCTCAGAGGATTCTAGTATGGCCGGTTGCTCGATAGCATTTTCTTTCTTTATAAGATACATATTAAACATGCACCTTAGTGAGATCTTTCCTTCTCTATTTGACGACTACAACCTCCTTCCCAAGCAAAACGATGTACGAAGTTTGCAATTTGAAAACCACCAACCATTGTGGCTGCAAATTATCCTCAAAGATCCTGGCGTATGAAAAAAACTTTTCCTTACGTATTCAAGGCGGCAGTGGAAGGCCAAGGCTCGAGCCCTGGTACGATCAAAATGCAAAGATATAGAAAACTAAATCTTCTTATGCGGGCATCCTCGGCTGCGAAAAGTAGCTCTGCATCGGCCGTTCGGAAGGCGACTAAGAATAAATTGCAGGTTCCTCCATTTGTTGGAAAAACATCAAGACGCACACCAAAAATTGGAGTAGGAGCTCGGCCGAAAGTTGCTTCATTGATGCAACATTGATGCTTCTGCTTTAAAGCACCCTTGGTTGTGGGCAATAGATCTGTGATTTGAAATAACCCCACAAAAAGAAATCGAACGATTTTAAATCACACAATCTAGGGGGCCAATTCCCATCACCAAAACGAGACAGTACACGACCTGCAAATATCTCATGCAGTAATTGAAATGTTTACATGACATGTGGCAATGTCTTGTAGAAATCACATATTGGCCACATCAACATCTTCCGATTTCGGCAAAAAGAACTAAGCTATCATATCGCGGTATTGGGCACCAGTATCAGTCACTGCTTGACAAGTCCCATTTTCAAAAAAGTATGGTCCAATTATGCCTCCAGCCCGAAATCCAACAAACACATCATGGGGAAAATGTGGGTCTCGAAAAATCACCGCATTTCTCACGTACTGCTTCTATATTGTCATTTGACCGACCTGTTACTGGACGACCAGTGTGTTTGGCGTCTCCAGTTGACGAAGTTAAACACAATTCCGACAATATGTTGTATGAAATTTTCGAACTACGGTCGTGGAGCAATTCTAACGTAGAGCATACCAATAGGTTGATTTCAAACAGACTAAACTCTTACTAGCACTAAGACATCATCTTCAAAAGCTAGATGAGCTAGAGTCGGCAGAGTACAGAGCCTGCACATAGGAGGACGAAAGGCTTCAGCCGAATGACTCGTGAAATCTTCCACGGTGCATCGAGTTCCAGTTTTATGAAGATGGGTGTTTATAGTGAAAGGAACTAATTTAATTTATTAAATCGTGCGAACTCTTCACAAAAGCATAATTGGGATAAGCTGGGTACCACAATTAGCCTACTCAATGACCAACCAACTATCAGTTTTTATTTATAGTAAAGGATGCTGGTTCCTTCTGCAAAACAGACTGCGAAGGATCGACACGATTTCAATGTTGGCCATGTCGAATTAATAAGACCTATAAAAATTGCAGTGTTAAAAAATTAATTCTTAAATCTTTTCCACGGAAATAATAAATGTCGTAAGTAATTGAAGAAGAACGCCGAAATATGTTTTTCAAGTGGCAGGGGGAGGTAGTTGAGTCAACTCAAACTTTCCTTAGTTTATCACGGTATCACTTCCTGATCATTAGAAATTATGTAAAAACTTGATCATAACCTGTACCACTTGATATCTAAGCCATATAATAGAGGGACAACCGAAAAGGCTGATGGTGCCTTCTAAAATCGAAGTAGAAGTTGTTAGCATGACGAGAAGTGATAGATGAATATGGGTCTTACGACACTTGTGTAAAGCTAATGTACCAATTGGGCTGGCAGGCCCCATTTTAACGCATTAGCCCTACTACAGGTATTCCCAATTCGAGTGCTTGCTGTTCATATGTTCCCCAATTTAAGTATTTTATCTAAAACCACTCCGAAATACTGAGTGAATTTGCAGGGTAGAATGATCTCAATGATTGCTCTCTCCTTGTTAAGTTTATACAGTGAAATGACTAGTCATATCTTTGTAGAGGACCGTAAATCTTACGCAAAACCTTTCTCTCGAAAACTCTTAACACCGACTCATCAGATGCTATCATGGTCCTTGCTTCCACACCACATGGCAGGGCCGGAAGGATTAGCAACGTGTGGAATTTGATCTCGTTCGTCGAGAGAAGGCTTAACTTTTCAATTGCCTACTCAGTCTAAAGTAGCACCTGTTGGCAAGAGTGATTGTTCGTTGGATTCCCACACTAACATTGTTGTTGGAGTTAAGACTGTCAATAATATTTATGAATCTTGGACTCGGTGGATGTGTACCAAGTTTGTTTCTTTAAATTGTTGCCATTTCTTACATTTCACAAAAGACACCATGGAGGAAGGCTGTTTTCAAGCAATATTAAATTCCATTTAATATAACAATAACAAAATTTATCCATTGCGCTTGTAGGTTGTTGTAAAGTTGCGCTCTCAGCTTATCAGCAAAAGCACTTGACAGCAAATGTTGCAAAGAAGCAACTTACACTAATTTAGTACATACAAATGTACATATGTGTAGGTATGTGTAATGATAATTCTAATAGCTGTGTGATGCCAATATTTCTTCACACTATTAGTTATTGGCTGTTTACTAGGGTTTGTATGTATGTATGTACACGTGTCAGAGCAAATCTAATATTATAACAATAAATCCACTTAACGCTTAACGGCAATCTGCTGTAACTTTCTTAGGCCGCAAAATTCATTCCATTCCATGCTCTCCCATGTACGCAAAGACAGCTGCTGCAGCTGTTTTCTTTGGCACAATTCACTGCCACTGGTTCGAGAAGGTCGAACCTGACTACTGTGCACTTCATTCTTCTAGTTCTCCGCCTGTTTGCTTACTTGCTTGCCACAAATTTTCCACCATGCAACATGCCTTTCGAAGTATTTACCTTTGTATTTGTAGACACTTCTATTGTCTAACTATTGGCACCCGTTAACTAACGTCGTGGACGTTGGTGGTTGTTTTTGTTATAGTTGCTGCTGCTTGTGCCAACACCTTGTATTGTTCCATATTTCCTATTTCTGTTGTTGTTTTTTTTTGTAGCTATCTGCCATTGCCATTGTTTTGCGGTTGTGGTAGCAAAATGGCTTACGAGTACATGGCGATAACAAGCGTTAACATGTGGCAACATATGTGCGCCCCTCCCACACAGCAACCACCCAACGTTGCGGCTCTGTAACAAGAAGACATCCTTTCGTTTGTTTATCGAGTAACTAAATGTCTATTGTCTATTGTATTTCGTTGTTGTTGTTGCTGTTTTTATTATCTGTGTTCCAAAATGTTGTTGTTGTATGGGCTTATATTTTCCTGTGGTTAGTCTGACGCTCATCTCGGCTTCTGCGGCTCCCATTTATTGATAATTTTCAAATTTGTTGCCTTCGCTAACTCGGAAAATGATGTGAAAATTCCTGCTAACGAGGGGTTGAAATGGGTTGCACCAGTTTGTGGTTAGTGCGCCGCAGTTGTGTGGATATTAAAAACGTGAGCCTGTCGAAGAAGAGATAAAACACAAATGTCGCGATTTCGCTTTTTTTTAATATATTTTTCTATATTTTTTTTTAATAAAAAAAAAAATAACGTATGTGTAGTATGTATGTACAATGTACCAAAGTATCTGTATAGTGTTGTGGTAACATTTGGTCTTTTGACTTTACGTTTAGAATTTTAATTTACTTATAAAAAATTAAAACAATAAAGTATCATAAATAAATTTAAAGGTGAGAAATCACTAGATCACAGAGAAAAAGTTGGTAGTTAGCTCTGTCTCACCCGAAATCCCTCGAGTTTTAAATTTAATTGGTCTAAACTAAACCAAGACTTTGGTACCGGAATTCCCCAAAAAAAAAATCTTAAAAAACGTTCAAGTAATGAGGGTCTAAAAGACAGACGACTAAAGAAGAGTACGTTTATCTCAAGCCTAAGAAGCAGAACTGGACTGAAAGAAGAAAGATACAAAAATCCGTCGATGGAGCACTTAAAAGCTATAAAAAGGTATAAAAATACAAAGGTAAATAATTATCTGTATTTTTGTTGTTTATATGAAGAAAATAATACGAGCTGCAGAGATATTGATATTATTGTCCTCAACAACCGCGCCGTGTGTTCTGCTTTCTCTAGACTTGATAAAGAAGCGAAGAGTATGGATGGCAAGACGAAATATCTCCTATCATCAAACAAACAATCATATCATTCGTGACTCGGCTCCCACGTCACTGTACACAGCCATATCTTTGAAGTCGTAGAAAACTTCGTCTATCTTCAAACCAGTATTAACACCAACAACAATGTCAGCCAGGTGCTACTTTAGATCGAGTAAGCTATTGATCTCTATGGTCTCCTTTCGACGAACAAAGACCAAACTCTCCAAGTGACTCATAGTTACAGTCCTGCTTTTTGGGGCGAAAGCATGGCCGATGACATCATCTGATAAGTCGGCGGTAGGAGTTTTCGAAAGACACGTTTTGCGTAAAATTTATGATTTTCTACGAGTTGGGAACAGCGAATATCGCAGCAAGTGGGATGATTAGCTATATGAGATATACGGCGGCATTGACATAGTTCAGCGAATCAAAAAACAGCAGCTACGCTGGCTAGATCCATTCCGTTGGGGAGACCAGGTAGAGAAGGATTTGGCTGTACTTGGTATTTCCAATTGGCGCCAAACAGCGAATAGAAGAAATAAATGGCGCAATGATGTTATAATGTCGTAAGCGGTGTCTAGGCCAATAAAAAACTCGAGGAATCCATTATTTTTGCAATAGAGGACTTTGGCGATCGGTATCTAGGGTTTTATAAGTGCGATTAGATTACACTAGATGGCGTTCGAAAAGTGATACTTTGTACTAGAAAACATAGCAGGAGACGTGTTGATCACTTAACTAAGTAGTGTTTAAGCGCATGTCAAAGATGGACACTAGCAAAGGGCAAAAACGCTATATTCTACAACTTTTCTTCGACAAAGGCCAAAACGAAAAACAATCGGTTTGGTTTCGCCGAATTTTCGGCAATTTTGTATGCAAAAGATGCTCTACGGTCTGGAAGGCCAATTGGCGATAATGTCGATAAAAAAAATGAAAATCGCCGAGTCTGGCCATCATGGGAACACTGTTTCGATTGCCCAGGAGCTAAATATTGCACAAAAAACAGTTTGGAACCACTAGAAAAAGGCTGGATAGGATACACAATGGAGCTCTATGAATGAGCGCCACAAGAGTTCATGAGAAACAACCTTATGGACTAAATTTCAATCTAGGAATCGCTGCCATTTCTGAAGCGGATGCTAACTGGTGATGAAAAGTGGATCACTTACAGCAACGTCAAACGAAAACTGTCGTGGTAGAATGTCACTAAGCCAGCAAAAGCGGTCTCCAAGTCCAGATTGACGGCACGGAAGGTTTTTTTAAGTGCTTAGTTGGTGGGATTGCTAAGAAATCCACCATGAGCTATTGTTCTACGACCCAACTCTTAATTCCGAACTCTACTGTGAGCAATTGGGTCGTCTAAAGGAAGCGATCGCCCAGAAGAAGAGGAGTTGTATTTCATCAGACATGCACATCGACCGTGACTATGAGAGAGGCAAAATGACATTACCTTCAAAATGCAAAAATAAAGAATTACTTTTTACTAATATATATACAATTTTAAATATATACTAGAGTTTGCCCCCGACTATTTCCCAATGGTAATTTGGGCTCAAATCTAAACATTTTTGAATGATCGGTCCATAGACCGCTTTTCGTAAGAAAAACTGTTCCGCATGTCAATTTAGGAAATGATCTACCTGTGTAACAAGTTTTGTGAAAATTTAAATATTTAAAAATAGATCGGCCCCAGGTCTAATTCCCGGAAAATCCATTCTTATCCTCCAGTCACTACGATCACTGTATTAGGCTGTGGGTAGACCGGTCACTCATTCAGGACGAATCCGTTTATATATACACACGTAGACTATTATATTTACAATAATTTCGTGAAATCAGTTAGGTATTTAATAAGTCTTCATAAAATCATTCCGAAGGTTATTCAACTATGGGATATGTCAGAGCTGTGATCCAATTAGTGAGAGAACTTATAATATTCGTAATGAGAAGGTGCAAATTTATGGCACCACCGAAACAACTTATGAAAAATGCAAGAATGGAATTCAACTAACAAATTAAATTTAAAAATTATTAAAAAATAATATTTTTAATACTTATTAAAAAAAATTATAATGTATTAAAAATCTAATCTCATTATTATAAGTTCTCAGCGCAGTGTTAGTTTAGCTGAAAAAAGTCGCAAAAATATTAACAAAAATATGTACCTATTCTGACTTTCCATATTATACGACCAAAACCGATATTTCTTTCTGTACTTCACATGAATTGATGAAGTAGCCAATCCTAAAGAAGAGGCAAAGAGCTGAAATAAAATATATATCATATTTACATGTTTGCCAAGCGCCCAATTAGAAAAGCATATTTTATATTTATTAATATATAAATTTTATAAAAAATCCACTGATGGATAATTCTTGACAGAAGAAGAACTAAATGCCCCACGCTTCATTCAACCAGCAATCGTCTTTTGAAGCGATAACTGCTTTTGAATTAACATACCTGCAGTAGCCACAGCGACTTTGCACATATGGAGTTGAATGTCAGGGTAGGAGAGGTTCCAAGAATACACCACAGATGCTGATGAACAGTTTCTAGCTGCTTAGAGCATTACTTAACTTCTCTAGCAACTCAAACCGTACTCCATAAAATAAAATAGTTATACTACTTTTTGGAGAAAAGTTCATCTTCTTTCGATTGTGATCTTACAGCAGTATAAATCTACTGATGCTTTCTTTTGACATTGGCAGAGGGGGCAGGATACCGTCTTGTAGAGCGCCCCTATTAACCTTGCACACGAGGCATGAATCTCCCCATTTAGCTTTGGTGGCATTCGGGGGAACATTATTCAACAAAAAGAAGGATAGTATAATTGGTTTTAAGTATTTAAGAGACACATGCAAACTTCTTCCTATGAAAATCACCTTGACTCTCCTTGCACCTTAATCTCCACAGTTCGCAAAGATAAGACATCTCTGCACAATACACGCACTGCTTTTTGTAGCTGCGCTGCTATTATATCATCAAATACCGGTGGCTTGAAGTACCTAAACTGGTTAATCGTGAGGGACGCAAGCTACAACTCATGTCACTTTCCCTACAGAGATTGCCACAAGAGAGGGAAAGTGAAAAGAAAATAAATGCTGCTGATTTTTGTTACTTAGATTTTACGGGTGGGTTTGCTCCTGTTGGGCTCCATACCATGCACTGCTGTTTGGTTTCTGGATCGTACTTATAGAACCAAGATTCGTGATCAGTAACGACTTTACTAAAGTTGCAAGATTGACCATTTTCGAATTTGTTTAGGAAAAATTTAGCAAAATGCACTCGAGCTTCTTTTTGGACCTCATTTAAAATTCGTGGCACCCATTGAGCAGATTTCTTCGTGTATCCATTCTTGTGTCAATCGTGGATCTTCGTCAATTTTGGACTTCACCAGACCTTCCCGGGGCTCGACCTCTACGGTAAACTGCACTTCGGAACCACTTAGAAGTAGTCTTTAAAGACGTTCCTTATCCAATTTGGCATTCACTGAATATTTGCTGTAAATTACGCGAATTTCTGTTTGCGTTGGAAGTGGAATTTCGTCTGACCTATCCTCAGCTATCTTACGTTTTGTGGTCTCCATTTTAGCCAATCGTTCTAAAATTTGAAAGGAAGACTAATAAGGTATTTGCAAAGGACTTGGTATTTTTAGATTTAACGAAAATAAATTGAGAGTCACCAACTGACTGAACTTTTGTTAATTCCCTCGTAGTTCAGTTAAACGTCTCATCCATTAAATTTCTTGTAGAAGTTGGTCTCGTTACATCCTCCTACACTTCCACAGAAGTTCCTAAAAGATGATCTTTTTGCTTCCCTGATCTCTGACTTATAAATTCCCAGTCCCACGTTATAGAGAGCCCAATCGAAGGGCAGTTCCCTTCTTCGAACTATGTTAAAAAATGTGTTACAAAATGTTTGTTTCAAGCTCTCAGTTCTGAGCACTCTGTAGCCCAGCAGAGGCGTCTCACTCTGTCCTTCGGAGTCTCAAAGAGAGCCGCAGGCTTAGTTTGCATGAAATTGCCGCAAAAAGTTATTATCAAAAAATATCTATATTATATATATAAATGTAGGAATCTACTTTAACATTTGTAACTTACAATTTTCACCTTTTCAATTTTTATGGTATAGAATTTTTAATTTCAAATATTTTCATTTTCTGAATTATAATATTTTTCATTTTCAAACAATTAATAAGTGATAAATAAATTTTATATTAAAAATAAAATATTAATGTGTTTATTATATATAATATATATGTAGATAAAATCTTCTATAATATACATACACACATAAATAAGTGTTTAAAGCAACTTTGACACAGAAGCTCACAGATGGTTTTTTCAACAAATCATTATGCGAGCAAGAATAAAAATGTCTTCATATGAAGACCACAAAAGCCAAACTCTATAATTTCAAGCAAAAAAAAAAGAAAACGAAGAAAACGCCAAGCATGAAATTGAAAAAAAAACGTTTCAGTTGTATAAAAATCACTTCAAAGGCCAAGGATGAAACGAGAATAAGTTAGACGTTACGAAACGAAGAGGCTCCGCATAAAAAAGGCTTCGTGGTCCTCAGGGATGAAGGCTTTCGACGAAGCAACACATTCGGAGGTAAATTAAAGAACACATAAAACAAGCTGTAGAAAATGAAGATGAGCGGAAGGCCAATATATATACATACATACATATATATGTGCGTGTGTAAATACAATGGTATGAAAAAGTAATAAGGCGGCGAAGCAAAGCCCGTCTAAAAGCCAACCAAGCAACCAACCACTCAATCGGCCATACTGAATTCCTGACGATCAATTTTATACATAATTGCAGAGCATGGAATACATAAACACACATGCCATTATGCACATACATATGTGTATACTTGTACAATATCAGAAAATATACATATGAATGTGAATGTATGTGTATGTACAAGGGCAAGGGCACGAATAAGGTAGTAGCCACACATTCATAAATACATATTTACACCCAAAACATGCGCGTTGCCAGCAAGCAAACAAGATGCGATCATCATTAATTCTTCTGCCAAACAACGATGGCAGTGCATAACAACAACAATAATATATAAAAAAAAAACAGAATTGGAAAAGAACCCAACTCAACCAAAAGTAGGCGGACAAAGGACCAAAATGTCTACCTGAAAAACGCTCCAACACCAGCGCCTTTAGCATATGTCTGCACGCGATCCTCCACCGAACGCTATGGCTCGCAACGCAAAGGCTAAACCACGAGGCAGGCTGCGCGGGGCGTGTAGACGGCGAGCAACCCCATTAAATAGCCGCCGCAAAGAGTTGAAAACGCAAATGCAGCGCTTGATTGGATCTTCAATGCCAATGGCTAGTAGTAGTAGCAGCAGCGGCAGCGACAAACAACAACAGCCACCGCGAGAATTAAAAGCGCTCCAAAAACCGGGATGAGGTGCGGGTGATTGCGCGCAAATGAAAACGCTAAAAAGCAAAACAAAAAAAAAAAAAACAAAAAACATTAACAAAATTTAGTTGGAAGGAAACTGAAAGAACAACATCAAAACACGATCAGCTCGCATGTACATACGAATGCATACTAATGGTGTTGTTGTGGCAACGCGCAAAAAGTCAAACCACTCAAGCAGCCAATCAACCCGGCCCGGCACGATCGGCGTGTGCGCGCCATGAGAAACATAAGCGTTGGCAGACGCAATGGATCGTCTGTTTGTGTGTACCTGTGCAGTGACCACAACAACACGGAGTCGAAGAACGAGTGTACGTAAAATCTTTAAGAACGTAAAACGTTAATTAAGATTATGAAGTCATAAGACTTGCAGTCGCAGCAACTGGACCGCGGATGTGGATTCGCCACAGTCAAATTGGTAAACACGGCATGGGCAATTTGGCGGCCAGTGGCTGGTTGCCTGCTCACATCCATACATCCACAACTATCAGGTAGCACACACACACGACAAACACAGGCGATCGTTTAATGAGTCGCAACGGAGTACTTAGTCTTAGATCGTGCACGGTCAAGAGCAAGATCAGCCAAAATGTGCTCACCTTATGTACAATATATATGTACGTGTATGTCTGTTGATCACGTTTAACTACCGCGTTGTGTATGCCGTGTACTGTGCGCTGTGCGCTGTGTTAGCAGATAAAATAACTGCTACATTATACTCGTACTCATATGTGGCAAACACTTTTAATATGTGGCATGCAAAGCTCGAGTGCTGCATGGTGGGTTATGCTTTGTGTTTGTTTACTTCATGTGCACTTGAGATTACGAGATACTCGTACCAAAATTCATAGGTTACAATGAAGAAGGGTTGAACTTCGTTACCTGAGGCAGGAGGAACACAAAAGGAAATAAGTATGGACTAGAAAACTAGATCCGGAATAGTAGAATTTCATGAGCTAGGAAGGTATGACGAACTGCTATGTATGGATGTTATGCCAACTGAACTACGACTTAAGGATTATCAATTTATGCGATCGATCTTTTACAAAGGAAGTTGCCTTTGGCCAATATGGAGGTGCGTAGTGGCAGAACAGCCTACTCGTCAGATGGGAGGACTTGTTGCTACGCCTCTGGCCTTCTGTTACATGGAACCAAAATTTATATAGTCGTGTTGAAGATTTGTTCTGCTGCATCTGATTTCTCTCAACTCTCTTATTATCTTGTGGTGATTGTTTAAGGTCGTCTATGTCGATCGGTAGGTATATCCCTCTCCGTTAGCCGTCATGGCTTTTCCTATGTATCAGATGTTGATAAACTGGCTAGTGGTTTGATGACCGACACACGGTGACTGATGACCTCATTCATTCTTTGGAATGGTAGCTCAAACACCGTAACGGAAACAATTGGTTTTCGAGAATGTCACAAAAAGAGTCGGTATGATAGAGAATGTCGAATTGAAATGGAGAGGAAACAGACTGTCTACCTCGCAACGTTCCGATTGACCACAGCAGTTGCGTGGTGACATAGATACCGTGAGATTAAAAGGTAAGCAAGACACATTTGCAGACAAATGAAGGTTATAATGAAAAACACTCCAATACTCGACTATGACGAGGTTCGAAAGAACAATAAAGCTGCTGAAACCGGTGGTTTTTCCGCTGAAAAAATATGGCATGCATAAGTTTCTCTGCAGCATGTGGTCGGCAAACCATGAGAAGGGGACTTTACAGTTTTGCCAATTACCTTTCGGTAAGCCTCTTCAATATTTCACATAAGGTTCTACCGAGCGTAGTGTGGGAAAGGCTAAAGCCCACCGTCAACAAACTGATTGGACCTTATCAATGCGATTTTAGCACTGGTAAATTCATCATTAATCACATATTCACCACGAGCCAAATCTTGGAAAAGATCCGTGAGAAAATAATTGATACGCCCCACCTTTTCATCGATTTTAAAGCTGCCTCTACACAACTATGTCTGTATTTGGTACCACTGCAAAACTGATATGGCTCTATAAACTGAGGCTGAACCAAAAAACCAGAAGCACCAGAATTGTTAAGGATCTCTCCGTACGATAAGTAACACAAACCAAATTATCAGCCTTCAAATCTAACGCAGAGTAACTCCTTCAAACAAATGCTACATTGGGCTGAGTAGGCAATTGAACAGTAACGTCCTGTCTCGAACAAAAACTAAACTACAACTCGCTCACCATTTCCATCCTACTGCATGATGCATTTGAGTCGGCACAAGAAGTAGCACATTGGTAGTTGCGAATACTGTAGACTATAGGATGGAAGGATGAGCTGAACGAGATGTGCGGTGACTAAAGAGACAGTAGCTACGCTGGCTAGATTACGTCGTGCGTATGGGCGAAGGGACTCCAGCTTTGAAGTATATTGCAGTATTCATGCAGTACCAACTGGTGAAGGAAGGCAAAGAAGCGTTGGTCTTCCTTCATTGGAAGAATCATGTTGAGAGCGATCTGGTTTCACTAAGTATTTCCAATTAGTACCAAGCGGCAAAAAGAGGACCGAGGGGCGGCGTAAACTGTAACTATGTAAGCCAGTGAAGAAGAGGATGCAGTTAGCACCTTAAGTTCAAAATGATAGTTTCCTGACTTTCTGGTTGTCCGACTGTCCACAGTTAATTGTCTCGCCAAATAACCCTGCACATTGAAGCCTCGAACACCTATCGAAGCTTGGTTGTAACACCGTTTAATCAAAAATTTACCACTCCTGCTGATTATGTGTGTAAGCCTCACAAACATGCCATGTAATATAGCACATTGGATAACTTAAAATCCACCGTCTGTTTTAACAGATTTAATAAAATTTGCCCCCTTCTGTTGTGCTCTTACCAATAAATACCCCCATTCAAATCATGCGATCTGATACAGGTACTCACGTATAAAACCATTTTCCCCCTATTGCATAGACCATACTAGACGCTATAAAAGCGTAATAATTTTGTCATTTTACCCTGGTTAAAATCTAATCTGCGCGCCTTTTTTTTTGCAACTGGCTATTGGAGCGGAGGGTAGTGACAGACCGGCATGGTGGAAGCCAGTAATATAACACTTCACAGCGATACTCAACGATTGTGGCTGACTTCATCCCCGATTCCTAACCGGTGTAAATACAAAACAGAGTCTTAAAGGGATTAACTTCAGCTTAACCTATTCTAAACTCTGCAGAGAGGCTTCACTTACCACTTCGTTGAATAAGCAAGAAAACATTTGCTTGGACAATCGCTCCGAAAAGAAGACATTAAAGCGATCTGACCAAAATTCTCTCTATAAACGATTCATACACACCTATGAGTAAAGCAGGGCAGGAAAATAAAATTCTTTGAGAAAACTATAGGGAGTTTCGCGATATTTCTAGAATTCATAACCATCAATCTTGTTTTATTTTCGTCGGACATGGAAAAAGGGTTGCCTTCAAATTCGAGCACGATTCATCTGTCTGTTTTGAATGTCACCGGAGTCAACAGCACAGCCAAGAACAGACAACAGGACGAGTCTGAAAAATAACTAAAAGCTCAACAGATCGCTAACCACAAAACGATCAACAGTTTCGACGGAGCTAACATCGAATTCGATCGCGAGAGATCATGGATGCATGATATTGACGATTGTTCTCTCATCTGAAACAGTATACGTATAGTGGAAATGTTAACGGGAGTTGAAGGGGACTACGAGTATTAGCAATGTCTATGAAGGACATTCATCTACCAATTACAATGAGTGTAGGCAATTAGTGTTTTGGTTGGATGCAACAACTATTTTTATCCTCCCTAAAATTACTGTGGAATCAAAACAGCTTTTATGGTAATTGATTCTTAAAAACTTAGCCTATACAAGCACATTTAAAAAACACACACAGCACTCACTATATTCTGAGAATTTCTGCTATTTGCCAACCCTAATGACTATGTTAAATGTTTTCCTCCGTCACTCCTCTTTCGAAGACTTCACAGTACGTCAAGCAATCAACGCTTTTTCACAATCAACTTTAATCGTTGTTAATGTTGTTGGTGTGCATATATACTTGAACTCGGTCTGCTCGTCCTCTACTACGAGTATATGTGGCTGTATACATATGCGATCTTCATATGCGACGAGTTGATACGCTCAGACGACAACTTGATTTCTTCACTGCAATAACAAGATTAAATTATTTAATTTTTTGCCTCATTTGCGCGGCTCGATTTGTGTTGATTTCGTCCTGTTTGAGTGATTAAAAAAGGAATTCAAATAATACGAAAAAAGCTAAATAAATTCAGAAATACAGAAAAAATATATTGAAATAAAAACTAGTCTACTTAACGATCGTCCTACTGTGTGGCGGACGAGACCAGACATACGAGACGAGATTCCATTAAATGGCCAACGGACAAACATTCGCCATACTCGCGTAATTATGAAGCAATGAAATCGACGTTAAGCCCTTGAGATATCGGCATGTGGCAGCAGCAGCAGCAGTACAACCACAAGCCGCACAAATGAATACCGACCGATTGCTTTTAGGGGCAGTTGAGGTTTTCATGCCTTTAAATTGGGATTTTATGCATGACATGTTGGGCTTTTAAGGCTATTGTGTGAAAGGAGCAAAGCGTACACCAATAAGCACATTTTTGGTTAGCTGACATCAACACTGATGAAGATCAGTGCACCACCGGCAGACGACTAATAAAGGACGTAGGAAGTAAGATCGGTATGCTGGAAGTGTGTTTTCGCGTTTGGACAGCATAATGCATATGTATGATATAGAGTTTATGTGGTAGCCAGCTATAAGCCGGTCGTGCCTAATGATGAGATCTTCTCTGACTGCCTGTTTGCCTGACTGCCTACTCGCCATGCCATGCCATGCCATGCCATGCTAATTTATCTGTCGTTGTCGTTGGTTCGAGGCGAGGGGTGCGTGTTATACGTTCCGCCTTATTTTAATGTTAATTAAAGCATTCGCGGCCACACGACATTGACTTGGACATTGACTATATGCAACAACAACAACAACGATGGCGGCCATGTTGCTCGCCCATACGACATTTCGTTGCTTCAACTTTAGGTTAAGTGCATTTCCCAATTTAGCTCTGCTGTGCTGCGCCGTGCCGTTTTCAGTCGGTAGTTGATTGCCTGATGAGCAGCGCAAAATGCAACGATAAAGTTGTAAAGATACGCATCTAAAATGGCGAAAGGAGTCAACAGACAGAGGATGAAATAAATGCACTTGGGGAATGCTGGTGAATATTACTTATTATATTTTATGGAATGAGTGCCATATTTGTTGAACAGAAGTGTTTAATTGCTAAAGGGAATAAGGTTATTTATTATGGATGCTCATACATATTTCAATATATCATATAATATATGCATGCATATGTATATACCATATTCTATTGAGGATAATATCATGTGCATCGTTTAATCGATCTATTTATTATTATTTATTTTAATATTTAATAAGCGCTGCAAAAGCTTAAGCAAGTAGTTCACCACATAAATGCGCTTGATAAATTAGATGAGAATTAGTGTTTCATCATACGACTGTGAAGAAATCCGGCCAGCAATTGCTCGCCTAAAGAGAGTAACAAATTAGCTGAAGCCATAAGCCGCAGAGCATCTTTGCAGAGTATGGTCGTAAACTACAATACAATATCATAACAATCAGCCACCGCATAAGTCTGGCTGTCATGACAAATTTTCTAAGCCTTTTTCTAGACAAAAGAGAGGAAAAACTTAGTTTTTTCTCTCAGAAATGAGGAGAATTTAATGATGGATAATTTTTCTCACTTGTAAATATAATAGATACTCTTGTATGGTGTAATGTTATGTTGGTATGCAGTAGATAAATCGAACCAAAAATAAATATTATGATCACCTTCAACGATATTCCAAAATACTCCCACCAGAATAGGCAAGGTAGCAAGCATTAGTAATCACGGCTCTTCGTTCAAGGGAATAAAAATGAAGAAATAATGGCGAGTGCAGGAATGGATCGATATTTTTGTATGCCATACCGGCCGATTTGAATGAAATCTATACAGATGGTTCAAAGATTGAAAGAAGAGTAGGTGGAGAAGTTTTCTGTTATGATTATTTTCTCTCTATTAAATATTTTTTCAAGGTGACTGATTATTGTACAACTATCAATGGGTGGCTAAACTCAAGGCCCCAAGTATTTCTGTTGACTGCTTGGTTGAAAGGGAAGGTTGAGAACCCAGCCACAATCAGCCGCACCTAAGCCATTGTGCTTCTTCCAATTTCATTAGGAAATGTTATTTATATATTCACTCAAAGTTAGACAGTAAATAATGCTCTTGACTCGATAAAGATATACTCTAAAATTGTGCTATACTATCGAGCTCATCTCATGAAGATATCTGATAGCACAGACTATTTTTGAATTCCATTCCTAGTTATAAGGTGAATCGCATGGCAGATGAATTTGCTAAGAAATGTACGCAACTGTATATCTTTTCAGATAAAGAACGTCCATTATTCCGTGCAAACCGCCGCTAAAGAAATCTAATGCATAGACAAATTACATGATAACGGACTGAAATTGAAGCTCATGATCTCGGCGACATTTGGTTTCAACAAGACTGCGCCACTTCCCACATTTCGATGAGCAAATAATTTCACGTTTTGGGCCAGTCGATTGGCCACCAAGATCGTGTGATATCACACCGTTAGACTTTTTCCTATGGATATGTAAATTCTGTAGTCTATGCGTACAATCCCGTTTCGCCTCGGGTCGAAGTGCTCGAACGAGTCATCGAAAATTGGACTCAACGGATGGATCTTCTGAGACGTAGCCGCGGCCAACATCTGAAAGAGATAATCTTGAAATAATAAATGCCAAAGAATGTTCTTTTAAATGATAATAAACATTCCCACTAAATTTGAATTTTCTGGGTTTTTTTCTTTAAAAAAGTAGGGAGCATCATGGATTACCCATTATAAAAACTGGTCCACTTTCTTTCTGTCAACATGCGAAAGATGTAATATCCATTTGAAAAATTAACTGAAAACTGTGTATGTAAATGTGCCCATAGGCGACCAGTTGGGCCCAATCCACTATGTATTTACAATAAAGTCCTTTATGTGCGTGCTCCAAGTGACTTATGTTCATATTCTCTCCATTTTTCGATATTTCCCTGCATAAAAAAGTAGTGGAACCATTTTTTTTCGCACATCTACATACATGTTCATATGTGAATTTCAAATATTTTTTTTGTGCAAACAACAACAGCTGTTATTTGACAAACACCATTAGCATACACATATGTGTGATGAACTTTTTATTCATATAGGTATGTATAGTCCTACCAACTCCTTGCAAGAACTTTAAAGGCTACTTTTTGCAACAAATATTCGGCAGTTTCTTACGTTTATCGTGTTGCATGCCACCGAGCAGCAGATGTTTCCATTTACAAAAGACAAATGGACAAGCAGAAGCAAGAAGCGAGCGAAACAAGCTCTTCAAGCGGTTAACTATAAAATAAAATACTACAAAGCTGGCAACAAAATGGCATTTAAATTGCACATAAATTAAAATTTCGTTTCGTATGAAGTTGAAAGAAGACTAAATTTAATTTTAATAAATGCGCATTTTTTTGCATTATTATAAAAAACATATTGCTACATACTATATTTCTTACATATAATATATTTATACATACATACAAACATACTTATCAGCATTTGAGTTGCCTTAATTTAACACATGGCGTAGGCATTCTTCCCAAATTTTTTATTTTGTCTTGTTCTTCTTAATATTTTATTTAGTTTTTATTGAACTCTTCGTTTTGCTCAAATTTGCTAAATTACCGTAAATGGACCGCAAAAGTGGTAAAAGCATAAGAAGTGACCGAAAAAGATATTTCAACTTATTTTTGTTAATGCAACTATATTTTAAGTTGTAAATTTGACTTTGCGGTTGGGCTTCGACTTCAAAGCGTACGTCCGCGTTTTGTGGTAAAAGGAGAGACTTTTTTCTAAAGAGTGTTTATTTATATTTATCACTTAAAAAGCAGAAAAACGACGCACATATTGACAATATCGATTTCCCTTTGTCCGGGGAAAACGATCTTAATTTTTCAGTAAAGAAGATAGTAAAAGATAGTAATAATTTTTAAAGTAAACATAATAGTTAATTCATTAGATAGTATCTTTGATCTAGCTATTAAAAAAAGTGAGACCATTGAAAACTATATTTCTTTCGGGAAGTGGGTCTATGACCGATCTATTTGAAACAAAATACCATTGTGGATATTTGCGATATTACTTCCTTAGCAGAAGTGGTGTCAAGTAGTGAAAGCTCTCTCGAAAATAAACCGAGACATATCTATTACAAAATATATATTTTCAAATATCGAAGCAGGATTTGGAGATAAATATATATACATACGAGGTGTGATCAGAAAAAAACCGTAATTTTAAATTTTTTCAAAAAGTATTTATTTATTCACCAATAACTAACTTGTCCCTTTCAAAGTAATTCCCCTCAGATGTAATATACTTAAACCAGCGTTTTTTCCAATCCTCGAAACACTTCTGAAACGCGTTTTTTGGTATCGCATATAGCTCCTGTTTCGATTTTTCTTTTATCTCCTCAATCGTCCTTCCTTCCTTCCTTCCTTTCATCGGTGTCTTCAGTTTTGGGAAGAGGAAAAAGTCAGCGGGGGCCAAGTCCGGTGAATACGGTGATGACAACGGTTTTGTTTTTGGCCAAAAACTCACAAGCATCGATGTGTGAGCTGGTGCGTTATCATGGTGCAAAGTCTATGATTGTTTTTTCTACAATTTCCACGATTCATGCCTAAAACATCCGTAAAAATTGCTTTACATGAGCCGAACGATATGCTAACATCTTCAGTAACCTCTCTGATAGTGATTCGATGATTATCGAAAATCATTTTCTTCACTGCTTCAATGTTTTCATCGGTTGTTGACGTGCTCGGGCGACCAGGACGAGCATTGTCATTGACATCTTCTCGGCCGTCATTATACCGGTTATATCTCAATTGAACTTATGTTCTGCTCATAGTAGACTGGCCAAACGCCACAGTCAACACTTCAAATGTCCTTGCGCGATTAATTTCATTTTTTACACAAAACTTAATACAGTTTTTTCATCAATTTTTTCGAATAGTAAAAAATCTGTCAAAAACAAACTGACAATCCAAAATGGCTGATATTGCCAACTTATATAACAGACATGTGTACCAACATAACAGAAAAAAAGCGAAAATCGAAAATACGTAACTCACGAAATTTGAAAATAATGTATATTTTCTGATCACACCTCTTATATATATTTTTTTGAAGCTAATGGTGGAACAGGCAAGATTTTTGTTTAAATCTATTTGGGGATGTTACAGCCGGGCAGCTCTCAGACCTGTTGCCTATGAATAAATAATATTGCGCTCAGCTATCGCCAAGCAAAATCAATCCCTCTGAGTGTATTTGTGACATTAAAAGCAAGTCTCTTCATAAAAACCCATCAGCCGTTTGGAGGAAAAACACCAAGGCGCACACCAGAAATAAGAGGAAGAGCACTGTCTAAAATTTCTTCAGCGGTTATGAAGCGCCAATTATAAATGTATTTCTTTAAGAGTTTATTAGCTCAATATATCATTTTCGCAACTTTTTTAAGTGCTCCGCAATAAACTGGCATATCTGCTGGTAAACAGGCAACACGATTAAGACTCATTAACAGTCATAGATGCGACGCGGGTTGCGACCACACACATCTTCCAGCAAGCTTCTGAAGAAGATTCGGCTGCCCTTTAGATAACACAATTGAGGATTTTATTTATGAAAACATAATATTTTTTCTCCCCAAACTTTAAGTAGCTCATAAACCACCCGCAGTTGCGGTTGCCACTTTATTGCAACCAACCAATTCACAGCACATTCAGCAATGGAGATGGAAACCTTTTATCAAAGCATTAAATTAATAAATACAAAAATAGAATTAAAAATCTTTTATAACTGCTATACATTCTACAAAAAAAAAGAAGAGATTATGGGAATATTTGAAATCACTTTCCGAGGCGCGCTTTGCGTGCCATTCCCCTGGTTGTGTGATCGTGTGGGGGTTCTGAGCGCCATCACTAGCAAAAAGTCACGTTCTTTTGCTGGCATAACGCACAGGAAAAAAAAGAATAGGACAACAACAACACCAACAGCAGTCAATTATGGCAGCAATAAAATAATAAAATTTCAAAAATATATTTAAAGTGATTACTAACCTCTATTGCAGTGTGTTTGCGCCTTTCCGGGAAGTAAAAACTCTCACGCTCCAACTGCCACTCCGCTGTTGCGACGTGCGACCTATGACTTGATAGCCAGCGGTAAGCATCAAACCGCAGCTGGATGTAGATTAAATGAACGACAAAGCCGATAGATACGTTGAGTAGGCATATAAATTACGAGTATCTGTCGGCGTAAGCAGGAACAACAAACAAGCAGACTTATCTGATTTGTGTGACAAAAGTAAAATTATAGGCCTTTTTTCTTCATACATACATATGTATGTTTGTATTGTATATGTGTGTGCAAATGTGTATATATTATATGTGTATCCATTACAACTACAGTCAAAACATAAGAGATAACCACAATGTGCCAGTCCTGCTTGTACTCTTACGTACATCTCAGTGCATTCATTATCCTTTTGCTCGCTCGGCCTTGGTATTTTTCAGGCTATTCTTTATGCAGGGATGGTAAAATTAATAAATGTCGTTGACGCAGTGTAATTTGTGAGTTGACAAAATAAGTGGAGAATAAATGACACAGAACTGCGCTTTGATTGCACCGCCTTTACAACTCACACATACATACATATGCATCCCGCTGTTATTGTCCTTGCAGCCACTCCGCCACTCCTGCTGTCTTGGCCTGCTCCTTAGGCTGCTGTTCACCGTTATGACCCAAATTGTTGCATTGTGCATTTACAGATTTGACTTTAACTTTTGCTTTTTATTGTTTACACAAAACACAAATATTTACTTACCTTTGCTGCCTCGTCCTTCTTTATACTACATACAAATATCCTTATTTGTATTGCTCTTTCTTGGCCAATCCCCTTGTCATTGACTAAGTGTTTGTAATGAGTTTTTCCTATTTTTTATTATCTAATTCTGCTTGACATTGTTGTCCAATCTTCTATTTTCTTCTATTTCATTTTTGACTGCATATTTTTTTACTTTTGCTTTTTTGTTTTTAAATGTCGACTTTCTTCATGTAATGCTTGTAATTTATATTGGGTTTTTGGTTTTATATTTTTTATTTTATTGTAAAACGCTGCAATTGTTGTCAATACAATACTTTGATCATTTGCCGCTTCTTCTTTTCTTTTTCCTTTTCATGCCATTTTCTGTTTGATTTCTCTCACCTGAAATCCACTTTTGTGCGCCGTTTTGTCTATTCAGTGACTTTGCGGCAAACTCCTGCTATTTTATTTGCAAAATATGTGGGTTTGAGCTCAGCGTATTTTGGTGAGTTGGCATTTTGTATTTTGAAATTTCGTGGGTGGTCGATATATGTATGTAAGGTTTTTCATGTAATATGGAGTTTCATTAAAAAATTGATAAATTAAATTTATTTAGAGAAATATTAGAAAGGATCGCAGTACGCGAGGCCAAATTCTGAAGTTAAGAAAATATTTAAATTAGGAGTTGCAGTTAGCAAAATAGCTAAAATTTAATAACTTATATATACATACATAGATATAGGGCGACGGCCGAGAGGTTAGCATTGCGTACTACCATTCGGAAGGCCAAAATTCGAGTCTTCGTTCGAGCATATGTTGGAAAAACATCCAGGCCCACTGCACAAATTGGTGGACGAGCTTGGTCGCTTCAGCGGTTACAAAGGTCAAGTATATGTATGTACTCTAAGCCCAGAAAGTTTCCGTTTTTTCCCGATACTAGCGGTTTGGTTCTTCATGAATTCGTTCCAATGGGTCGTAAACGGTCGGAATTGTGGGCCAACAATTCATAGATTTTTCATGACGAAAATGCGCCATCGCACCGAGCTGTAGTTGTGAATGATTTTAAAACCAAAAACTCGTTCAATACCATCGATCAACCACCATATTCAACGGATTTGGTCCCATGTGAATTCTTTTGTTTCCAAAAATCAAGTTACCACTCCGAGAAAAATTCGCAGAGGGAACAGCTGCTGCAAACAAACTGGTTCACAGATCGCGTAGCGCAGTGCTACCATCTTAACAAAAAAAAGCTTAAATGACAATTTTCGGGAAATTTCTGGTATATGGTAAAAATTTCGTTCGGTTTTTATCTAAGAGATGGCGTTATTGTCCATAGTACTAGTGTTACGTGTCACATCATGTCATACTATACGGCGCTGAAAACGTGTTTGTTTCGATTGATTGACTCAGTACGTTGTGAGCGCTCGTCAAAGATGGACACAAGTAAAGAGAAAATTCGCTATATTTTACAATTTTTCTTCGATCAAGGCGGAAAAGCAGCCAAAGCGGCTGAAAAAAATAATTTAGTTTATGGGCCCGATACTGTAAACCACTGTAGCACAAAAGTGGTTTGCTAGGACAATCGATTTTCACAGGCTTCTCTTTAGGCCAATTCTTCACAAGCTAAATCATTCGTCATAGACAGGAACAGATGGTAATCATTAGTTGCACCTAGACTAATGTGGATGCATAAAAATATCACAACCAACATCTCCGAGCTTCTGGCGAGCCACTATCGATGTGTGTGGTCTAGCGTTGTCCTGATGATACACACTTTTCATCTCCTCTTGGCCGAAGCTTGACATTTATGGGAGATTGCTTCCTTCAGACGGATAAATTAAGAGTTTGGGCACACAAAAAAATCTTCCTGGCCTGTGCCAGCTCTCTGCCCTTCGACCACGACCGTTTTCGTTCGACGTTGCTGTAAGTGATCCACTTTTCATTACCAGTCACCATCCGTTTCAGAAATTTTTCAATTTCAGTTCATGAGGTTTTTACTCGTTAACTCATGTGGCACCCAAACATCCAGCTTCTTAATGACACTTCTGGGTTTGCAGTTACAGTCGCGTGCTTTATTCAATTTCAGCTCTTACGTTCTCGTCGCACGCCCTAGAGACGTACCTGGTATGCCCGATCCTTAGTTGGGAAGATGTCGCTGCCCAGCTGGTCGTAATACTAAAGGCTGACATCACCGCCACCCAAGAAGTTCGATGGACGGCTAAAGGACGAAAACGGGTAGGTCCTTGTTACATCTATGGTACTACAGCGGCCACCATGGTTGGAGAGGGACCAACCGCCGAATCCTAGCCTCCAACCTGGTGGATAAACGTCTTTTCACAATCCGCATCAAATCGAAATTTTTTAACATATCGCTGATTTGTGTCCACCCCGCTGACGGGAGAGAAAGACGAAGAATTGTCGGAAAGTTCAGCCTTCACTACCGAACATCCCCAAAGGTGTTGTGGTTGATCGACTTCACAGGGCCCAGAAACATGGTTGCCTGTCGAAATAGATTCCAGCAGAAATTCACCAACCTCCTTGGCTTTCCACAGATCGAAAAAGGCACAATCAACACGATCATTGCCGTGCAGCAGTGAAGTGAAAACAGGATACCTAACTCGTCGTGTTGCGATCGACCACTACACGTGCGGTGTGGAATAGATACCGAGAATTCAAGAACGAAGAGAGACGCATGCAATGATATAAAAAGAATGAGAGTAACAGGGATAGTGCTCCAAAATTCTATGAAAACGGCGACTTACAGAAGGACGGAGCATACTCTTGTAGGACACAAAGAGATGATATAGTGAAACCGAGAGTAAACTGAATTTATGAAGCATGCTGAACGGCAGTGAAAATTGAACACCGGGAGATAGGGAGCCCTATTCCCCAACCAAAGACGACGAATAGGAATTGTACCGGCGCGTTTGTTGAGGCCCATCTATGCACGCTGCGTTGTTAGCCTCCCAGCGGAACATTGCTATTGAAATGTCATCATAGTCGGGGGATGGAACGCTTATAACATCATCGCCCATCACTGCAATTAAGCAGACTGGAGTGGTGTGCCATCCATGAATATTGATCACAAGTTCACCTTTTTAATTAGGTATTTACTCTCTCGAATATTTTGAATTTTAGTATTTGACCATTAAAAATATTAATTGAGCTAAAATAGTTTCTGCATTACTACAGTTTAATCTAAGCAGCCTCGGAACGGCCAATGGATTTTTTTGAGGAGCTTTTATTTTATGACGACCGCAATTAAAAAATTAATTTTATATATGGTAATTTTGGATGTTGATAACCGCCAACTTTAGACGAACAAAATGAAACCACAGTAGAGGTGGGTATGAGAAGCTCCGTCATAACTTACATTACAATTTTTTACTTGGTAAAGAATACCGATCATTCACGCTCCAAATTCTATCTGTCCTTATATTGAGAAACTTAAAACTAAAAAAAAACTCTGCTCGCATTCTCGATAACGCTTTGTAACCATCATTTCCTTGGAAATTTTGACTAACTTCTCATTAAACTCACAATTCATTGAAGCATTTAAGCAATGCTAGTAATTGCCTTCAGCAATGAGATACTTAATGCAAGAAGGAAAAAAAATATATAAACTAATGAAATCAAATAAAGGAAAACAAATTTTAATAAGAAAGCAATCAAAGTGCCTACGCACATTCCTCGCTGCATATATGTACATCTGTATGTATATATGTATGTGTGAGTATAGGCAAAAAGAGGTTCAAAATGATTTTATGCAGCTGCTGTTTAACTGCTGTTCGCTATTAGTTGTTGTTGTTGTCCCACTACACTACACTCTGGCCCTTTAATAATAAAGTTCTCCATTAGGCACATGCGCAACGGCGACAGCAGACAGCCGTAAAGTACCAACATGGCCAGAACGCAGCACGGACGCGCAGGCAATCTATGTACGTGGCAACAAGCAGAAAAAAATGAACACAGCTCAACGCAAGAAACCACCAATGAAAAGCACATACTCGCACTTGTACCTATAGATGGTTAATAGCGTTGAGGCTATGACACGGCCATGGTCGAGGCTGGGGCTGAAGCCTTAGAACGCAGCTTGGGTTAAGGTAATAGCCACTCAACTAGCTGCTGATTCTACTAGCACGCTTAAATATGAAACTACCTGACGGCCGCCCGCCGATCTACCTGTGACTCTCTCCTCTTCGACTGTGCCATGGCTTTTTTATTGCACTGAAGTCACAAGCGCAGTTGTGATTCGAACGCAGCTCCAGCGTTTCTTGGTACACATCAGCCGTGAGCATCAGCAAGATCCTTGTCGCAATTTAAGTTTCGCTGCTGCATTTTTTATGCTATATGTTTTTGTTTTTTTGTTTTGCTTTTGGTTTTGGTTATTGCCGATTAGATTGTATACAATAAAAATGTCTTGCATCGCTTCAACCGATTTTGCAACAATTTTATTTCCAAGCAACTAAACAACTTTTTGTACAAATGTATGTTCGCCCGGCGCGTCTATCAGCTTGCCAATGCGTTTAAGTACATATGTACGAGTATATATGTATTTATGTATGTTTGGTCGTACGAGTATTTTACCCATTTTGAAATCTTTGCTGCCTACAATGACTACGCCGCGGCACATTTTATTGTTTTCCTTTTATTGCACTTTATTTAGTAAGTTTGGTTTACGTTTTTTTGTTTTGCTGTTGTTATGCCAAAATGTTGCATCTTCATGGCTTTGCCTCGGACAACGGTTGCAAGTTAACTTGTCGTCGATGGCATTGGTAATGACGCAAAAACGAAACTCTTTAAGAATTCTCTATAAAATTTAATTTTCTGCATTTTTCCCTTAATATCCTTTTATGTTCGTTTATTACGGTTTTTATGTCCAAATACTACTCAATTTTTTGTTTTGCGATTTTTTTATTGCTTGTAGGACATCAACATATTCGAATTGAATTTAGTAACTTTATATAAATATGTTAATTTGATCATAAATATTTATAGTTACCAATAAAATTTGCTATTTTTGGCTTATTCTCACGGAAAATTTGAGTGAAAAAATTCATTAGCTGCTTTTTCATTCTTCCCCTCCTTAGTTGGATCCGTGATGCAGTAAGAATGTTTCGACTTTTCTTAATTTAAGTGCAAATGGTAAGAATTTCATCCGACAAAAGAAGTTGTCATGAGCAATCGAACGTAAAATCAAGTGCTGATTCTTTTCCTCCACCGCCTACAACTTCTCGCCAACAATTAAACTTGATAACCGGCATCAAAAGAGCAAGACTATAATGAAAGTAGGTATAGTGCATTGATTCCTGAAAGGTATCGGGCTCATCATTTCAAGTAGTGTTGGTACTAAAGAAGAACTTCGATAGCAGTTAAAGATCTCTATTTATTACTGTTTTCGAAAGAATCTAGCGATTGGTCTAAATTTTGAATAAGTTCTGGATAATACTGGGAGCGAGGTTACGTTCAATCATTTTAGGATCCTGATACAATTTTAAAACTATGTATATTTTCGAAAAATTTCTACTTCAAATTTTTTTCGTACGTAGATTTTTTTAATTTTTTTTTTTAGTGACATAGACCTCATATTATATTAATGTTGTGAACCCTTACCCCGACATGTTTTTGGTCATTCCGAAAAAGAATTCTTTATGAAAAATCACGCGAATAAATTCCAGCCGAAAAGCCAAATTTTGGTCATTTTTTGCAGCATTTGGGACGTGTATCAAGGCGTCAAACGTCTCGGACTTATCTGCGTAGACAAATAACTTCTCATAATGCCACAAAAAATACTCCAGTGTTGTTAAATCGCACGATCTTGGAGGCCACGTCACAGGCCCACGACGCGAGAAAATCCGCTCACCGAAAGTTTCCTTCAATAAATTGTTTGTTACGGTAGATATGTAGCGCCTTGTTGAAACCAAATGTCGTCCACATTAACAACCTCCAAGTCAGGCACGAAAAAGGCATTAAACCTGGCTCTATAGCGTTGCCCAAGCGGCCGTGATACCCAAGTGGTTAGCAGTACATACTATCATTTAGGCGACCAGGGTTCGAGTCCTGGCCCGAGCAACAGCCGAAATTATTAAACAGTGACTTTTTGAGGATGTAACGACCTCTCAACAATTGATTGTAGTTTATCCTCACTCCCAATGCGGCAAATGCTTATTAACGTATCCATTCAACGAAAAGTGAGCTTCATCGCCGAACGTGCGCCGGCCTTGATAGTCGCTCGGCTTCAATTCTTGTTCGAGTTGGATTTTGTAAGCCCACAAAATCCTTCCGCAAAATCTTTCAACAGCTCCAATTATAGCGTGCGATGGCGGATGGACTCATTCCGGTCTTCTTCGATACTCTGCTTCACAATAACAATAGCATCATCAGCGCGCACTGTACGACGTTTCTGAAGATGCAAATTATCCACTAGACGATTTTCAAATGTTGTTCCGAAGCAAATCTATTCATTATCAACCCACAAAAGCCAAGTTATGAGCTGTCAAAAAGACCAACACCGAATAAAATATTGCCTCATTGAAAACTACGCGTTAAAGAACACCCATTATATAATAGACGATTTGTAACAGCTGAAGTGATCTTCGGTCGAGCTTCTCTTCCAATTCATGTTATGCGTCTTAATGTTTTTTCAACAAATGGAAGGATCTACAGTTTATTCTAAGTCGCCTCCGAACGACCGATGGATTTTTATTTCATGGCAGAAATGCCTCTCATCGTATTGGCATTCTCAGGCGAGGGGCGATTATATTTAAAAAAAATTCCGATAATTTTTAATCCTGGTCTTACGAAAGAATGTAATTGGCGATTTCCTTTCGCGGGCTTTTTAAATGATAAGTTCTAGATAATTTTTTTAACAGAATGTACTTCCCCTTGTATGAAGACTTTAAGTTGGAATTTTATTTCCAGTAATTAGAATTGTCTAGTTTTGTCTGCGTGGACGTGAAGCTCCAAAATTATAAAATTATAGAAAATTATTTTTCTTAATTGCGTAGCCCTTTGACAAGGAATGTCAAGCCTTGCGAGTGTATTTATGACATGAAATGGGAAGCACCTCATAAAAATCCATCAGTCGCCCGCTGGCGGCAAATGTGAACTGTAGATCCGTCTAATTGTTGGAAAAATATCAATACACATACCACAAATTGGAGTAGGAGTAGTTTTGGGTATATGAATAGTAGTAAAAATACTCCTATTTTGGCAGCAAATACACTTAAATATGATTATAATCAGGTAAACTCTTGAGACCATGCCAAAGAAGTTAATAATAATATCAAACCAAATGTAAAGCTAAATAAATTTTAATAGAAACTTAACACACAGGAAAATATCTATAAACATACATGTATGTAAGTGACTAAACGTACATGCATATAACGGGTGATCCAAGAAGAGGTACTTTTTTCAATAGCCTCTTTATGACAGATCACGCTTGAGTATGGAACGACTTGGCGCATTTTATGTCGAGATCTTAAATTGAAAGCGTACAAAGTAAGGCTTGTGGAAAACTGAAAGTACGACGTTCCCAAGGGACGCCCCTTCGCTCTATGGGCTCTTGAAAAGTTCCTAGAAGAACAGACGTTTCCGAGCCAAATTTTATTCAGCAATGAGGCCCATTTTTTTTTATCTTAATAAGTATGTAAAGAAACAAAATTTCCGCATTTGGGACGAAGAACAACCTAAAGAGATCCAGAAAAAACAACGGTTTAGTGTCGTTTGTGGACCGGGTGAATCAGCGGTGACTTCGGCGACATTTGATTTCAACAAGATGGCGCCACTTCCCACATATCGCATTAATCAATAGATTTATTGAGAGAACACTTCGGTGAGCAGATAATTTCAGGTTTTGGGTCGGTCGATTGCCCACCAAGATCATGTAATATCACACCGTTAGACATTTTCCTATGGATATGTATGTATATTCTGAAGTCTATGCGTACAATCCCGCTTCGGCTCAGGTCTTGAAGCAAAACATCAGGCGTGTCATTCGTCAGTTACCAGTCGAAGTGCTTGAACGAGTCATCGAAAATTGGACTCAACGGATGGACCAACTGAGACGTAGCCGCGGCCAACATTTGAAAGAGATAATCTTCAAAAAATAAATGCCAAAGAATGTTCTTTTGAATGACAACAAACATTCCCCATTAAATTTGAATTTTCTATGTTTTTTTCTTTAAAAAAGTAAGGAACCTCGAAATGGATCACCCTTTATATTTTAATACCAATTTTCTCATGTATGTATTGTATATATGTATGTTAGCAACACGCAAACGACTCATTAAGCCCCGAAACGCTAGCACTTTAGATATGCATTTTTGGTGCATTGTTGCTGGCTGGTATGTGTGAATATGTATGTATGTATGTATGTATGCATAAATAATTTAGACTTTTGAACAAAATCCATAACAGGCGCGAATGGACCATTTTCATTTGCTGTTGTTGTGGCTATTGTCGCTGCTGCTGTTGTTGTTGTTTGCGCTTGACAGCAAGGCGATACAGCACTAAATCACTGATTTATACACATTTGTATGTATGTATATGTATAATTAAGTCTCACTGGCAGCAATTTTCATTTTGAGGCATTTCTACTACATATTCCTTTTTTTCATTTGACTTTCTTGATTCAATTTATTCATTGCGGTGGCGACAGCACGAGATTTTCGTGCCTACAATAGCAACAACAATATATATGTATATTTTTTTTATTTTTTATTTTATAATAACAACCATCGAAACCAACAATGAATGCTACAAATGTGATTGGAACAACAACAATGCATGTATGCTATGTACACATACCTATATGTACATATATGTACTGTTGGCGTGACGCGACAAACGATCGGTCTGCGTGGTGATGATGGTGATCATGTTGCATTGTTGTTATTGCATTTGTATAGAGACAGGCACGCAGTCGAAACATTATCAAAACATCATGGAAGATGACCAAATTAACCAACCGAATGCAAGCTGAAATCACAACAACAAAATACCAATAACAACAACTTGGCTCCGTATGTGATGTAGACGATGAAGGATAGAGGGTGAGGGTCAGCGTCAGGGGTAGGCCGTTCAATTTAACTGACCAAACGAATGATCATGCTGATCGCTTATTTTTGGCTGCCCACGGTTGTATGATTACATATACATACATACATACTTACATACGTACATATGCATGTGTGGGTAGGCAAAGGTAAAACGCCAATGGAGAAATTATCGGTTTACCTGTCTGTCTGCCTGCCTGCCTGCCTGCTTGCTTGCATCGTTGAAAAAAATTAAAGCAAACCCAAACAAAGAAATCGAAGAAGAAATTAAAAAGAAGATCGTAATTTATTGCAAAGGGAAGCGCTCACTAAAGCAAGGCAACTAGTGCTGGGAAAGGGAGTGGTAATCGAAAATGGAGGGGAGTCTAAAACGAATGATTGGAAGATGCGGCGGCAATACTCGCTTTTATGTATGTATGTTTGTATATAAATTTGGACTTAAAGTAGAACTCAAGCTGAGTGAGAACGAGTTTTGTTCGTGAATATAATGAATATATTTTATATAAAAGAAGGTCTCTGTATATAATGTGTGAGTGAATGTTAATGGTGCATCCGATTCTGTTGTATATATGTACATCTGTACTTGTGCACATAAGAGTGCCTTTTAAATATATAAGTATTTTGAAGATATTCTTAAAAAAGGTTCGAAACTGTTTAATGTCTCTGCTTCAACCTTCGCGTCTGCCTTAATTAAAATTTAAATGATCTTCGTTTGTAAATATGTACATGTGTGTATGTACATATGTGCTCATCGAAATTGAGTTGCGGCAGCCGTATATTGTAGTGGGGATCTGAAGACATCTTTGGAAATGTTAAAATGAAATATTGAGGCTAAAATGAAATTAATGGCAGATGAGATCCTTTTATTTTTTTGGCTACAAGCAGAAAATAATAATGGATTTTTATATACCTTCTATATGCATATGTATATACATATGTATCGGGTTTTCCAATAAGAGTGAACAGCAAAAAAAAACACCCGAATTGTTAAGGAAATTCAAATGTTTTTTTATTATTTAATGTGAAGTACAATCGATACAATTAAGTTCTGGATATAACATCATTCAAATACCCTTCATGACTTCTTTTGCAGGAACGAATTTGATAAACCCAATTTTTGAGGACTTTTTCCACTAAATCAAGTTCGTATTTCATAAATAGCACGTTCAATATGGACTTTTTAAAGCTAAAAACTAGTGACTTCAAATAACCCGACAAGAAATAGTCTAATGGTGTTAAATCATAACTTCTTGGAGGCCATTCAGTGTCACCATTTCTTGAAATAATTCGGTTGTTACATGTGCTGTGTGACACGTAGCCCCGTCTTGTTGGAGCCAGATATTGTTAAGGTCAACTTCTTCCAATTGTGGCCATAAAAAGTTGGTTATCATCGATCTATACCGATCTACATTGACAGTAACGGTGCTACCAGCGGACCTATGATTCCACCAGATCAATAATCACTCTAAAATGTAAATTTAGTTGAATTTAATGGTTACTCATGAATAATTTGTGGATTTTCTCACAGAATCGAGAGTTCTGTTTATTTACCGCACCACTCAGCTGACAGTAAGCCTCATAGGAGAAGATGATTTTCTTAAAAAAATTTCAAGTTGTTGTTGTTGTTTTTTGCAAACGTTATCCTTGCGTATATCTTGCCATGATGAAATTGTAAACATTACTGAATAAAATAAAAGAAAAAAATGACAGATCATGACATATTAAAAATGGTCCAAAACGACTCTTAAAAATCATATCATCGCAATTGGAACACCCTTTATAAACTATAACAGTGCATCTACACGTAAACACAAAAACGACTACTTTATATTCTTATTTTCATAATATATAACATTCACGTTTAGTTAACATACGAATATCCCAATCGTGAAGAAATATTGTACTCCTTTGTTTGTAGAACTTTAGCGAGGAGCGTTTTATAAAAAGTGGTTCACACAAATCAGTTCTTTTAGGTTTTATTGATTTTTTTATAATTTTTTATCATCATGAATTGTTTATGCACGAAAGAGGCACAAAAAAAATCAACTCAATAAATTTCATAAAAATGGCAAAAGCCAAAAAAATTAGTTTGGCGCGTACAGTGGAACCACTTAATTGGCTACATAACTTAATTTCGCCGCATCAAACTGGTTTGTTGATTGTAATTTAAGATGCATTAATAAGTAATAAAAAAAATTGGGAAGAGGACATATTTATGTCCGTGTATAGCTATAATGCAGTTTTTATTTAATTGGTGTTTTGTAGCCACTGAAGCGATATTCGACCGAGCTCCTCCTCCAATTGTGGTGTGCGTGTTGTTGTTTTTTCCAACAAATACTCCGAACGGACAATGAATTTTAGTAAAGAGCTTTATGTCATAAATACACTCGATTACCTTATTTTTTTATTTAATTTAATTTTCTATTATTTTGAATATTGGTTGGACCAGGACTCTAACCCTGACCTTCCAATTGGCTTATATCGGGCGGCAGAATGGTTATGAGTATGAGATTCTTAAGTATTCCAAATATTGGCCAAGTTAAAGCACCACTGATCTGACTCGTATATAGGTATTATCCTTATAACAAACTGAACTACTATACTTAGGTTATCCAAAAGGTTATTTACGCAATGACTTATCTGTTTATTATTGTCTATTAAATCGAGAAAGGCTTATGCCGCGAACTTTTGTTCGTAAAATCTTTCCATAACACCATTAATATAGAATGAAAATCTGTAGCTGCCTAATTTCTATTTCACCATTCATTATTCGGATCTATTATATTGAAAAACAAGAAAGGCTAGTCCTCATGGCGTTTCTTTACCTAGGGTGGTATTATATGGAACGGTTTGAACAGCTCGAGCGGCAAACTAAATCGCGTGGGACTAGTTAGTAAGTTTGAAAAGAGCCCGATCCACGTACATACTCGTATGTACAATAAGAATGGTCAGCTGCTGTGTGAGTTGCACTTTATATGAATGTAGGTATACGTAGCTCTTGAGAACGTCGAAAAACAGACACATTTGGATCTTCGGTTACACTTTCCACTTACATTAGTCATATTTGGGTGAAACGAGCACAACGATGGTGCACAGGACTTTCGCTATCTGTAACTGATTCGATCTCTTCGAATTACTTCAAAATTTTATCATTTCTTGAGTAGTTGGACAATCAACAACGACGTTCGAATAGCGGCTGCCCGCTTAAAGAATAACAAAGCGGCTGGAGCTGACGGCCTACCGGCAGAACTATTCAAACATAGCGGTTTAGAGCTGACAAGGTGTAAGCATCAGCTACTTTGCAGAATATGGTCGAACGAAAGCTTGCCCTACGATTGGAATTTAAGTGTGTTCTGCCCGATCCACAAAAAGGGCGATCCCACACTATGCGCCAATTACCACCGTTAACAAACTGGTTGAACTTTATCAGAGTGACCTTAGACCTGGTAAATCAACCATTGACCAAATATTCACCATGCGCCAAATCTTGGAAAAGATACTTCCTTCGATACTAGCCTACGCCGCTATGTCTGTATTTGGTATCTCCTCAAAACTTAAACTGACGCTCGCTCACACCAGAAGCACAATCAGAATTGGGAAGGACTTCTCCGAGCCGTTTGATGCAGGGTGATTCTTTATCGTGTGATTAATTCAATTAGATGCTATAGAAAAGAATAACAGCTGCAGATCTAAATAGGCATACTGGCGTATGGCGATAACTGATATTGATATCATAGGCTTTAGCAACCGCGGGGTGAGTTCTGATTACTCCAGACTTGATGTAGAAGCGAAGCGAATGGGTCTCCTCGTGAACGATGAAAATACGAAATATCTCCTGTCACGAAACAAAAAGTCATCGCATTCGCGACTTGGCTCCCACGTCACTGTTGACAGTCATAATTTTGAAGTCGTAGATAACTTCGTCTATCTTGGGACCAGTATTAACATCAATAATAATGCCAGCCTTGAAATCCAGGCAATTGAAAAGTAAAGTCCTCTCTTGAGGAACCAAAACCAAACTCTACAAGTCCCTCATCATTCCCGTCCTACTTTATGGTGCAGAAGCCTTTACAATGTGGACATCCGTGAGTCGACCTTGAAAGTCTTCGAGAGAAAAGTTTTGCGAACGATTTATCATCCTTTGCGCATTGGCCACGACAAATATCGCGGATGAGTTATACGTTGACTTCGGCATAGTTCAGCGAATCCAGAAACAGCGGCTACGCTGGCTAGGTCAGATAGTCCGGATGCATATGATTACTCCTGCTTTGAAAGCATTCGTTACAGTACCCGCTGTTAGAAGCAGAGGAAGAGGAAGAACTCCACTCCGTTGGAAAAATTCTCTACCAGATTTCCAACTGGCGTCAAACAGCGAAAAGAAGGGAAAAATGGTGCCCACACCAATAAAGAAAAATAAGCACGAAACGTGGCCACGTTTGAACCATTTTTGTAGTACAATAGGTTTTAAAAAATGTAACACGTTGTGCTGATCTTAAACGACCCATTTTCATAAATGCCAGACTTTCAACTAATACAAAACATGTTTGGTTTGACAGTTAAGTTTGATAAAATACACCGCTTTACTTTTGAATGGATAACCATATTTATACATATGTAATTCTAACTTAAAGTCATATACCTACATAGTAAATATTTTGGAAATGTAGCTTACCATCCTTTGGACCAAGCATACGAAGGAATGCCAGGATTCGAATCCTGGTTTGACCAAACTTTCAATAATTATAGAAAATTAAATTTTCTTATTGCTGTCAACATCTCCGAGTGTATTTCTGACAGAAAAATAATAGCTTTTCTTAAAAGACGTTTGAAGGCAGCTTGGAATAAAATGAAGGTAACGCTATTTGTTGGAAAAACGTCAAGAAGCACACGCGCACTCAGCTGTAAATCGCTTCAGGAGTTACAAAGGAAGGTATATACATATATTGCGATAAGCTTCAGAGTTTTTCAAATGGCAAACAACCAATATCTGCGGCATTCCATCAAAATAATTTATCTCAAGTAAGGCAATACCGAGAGTTGAAGAGGGAAGCAAGACGCATCTGCAGACAAAAAAGAAAGAGGCCGAGATGCGTGAGTATGAAGAGCTTGAGAAGCTGGCCGAGAAGGGCGAAACTCGAAAATTCTACGAAAAGATACGGCGATTTAGGGAAGGTTTCAAGACCGGAGCAAACTCTTGTAGGACCCAGAGGGGTGATCTAGTGACGGTTGCCCTGAGAATACTGAATTTATGGAGGGAGCACTTCTCCAGCGTACTGAATGGCAGTTAAAAGGAAACACGCGGAGATGGTGAACCCGAAACTCCAATTGATGACGATGGAAAAATTGTTCCGTTACATTATAGCAATCGTCCGCTTAAAAAACAACAAAGCGGCAGGGACCGATGGATTACGGGCCGAGCTATTCAAATACAGCGGTGAAGAACTGATAATGTCAGCCTTGAAATCCAGCGCAAAATTACTCTTGCCAACAAGAGCTACTTTGGACTAAGTAGGCAATTGAAAAGTAAAGTCTCTCTCGATGAACGAAAACCAAACTCTACAAGTCCCTCATCTTTCCCGTCCTGCTATATGGTGCGGAAGCATGGACGATGACAACTTCTGATGAGTCGGCGTTAGGAGTTTTCGAGAGAAAAGTTTTGCGTAAGATTTATGGTCCTCTTTGAGTGGGTAACGGCGAATATCGCAGACGATGGAACGATGAGCTGTACGAGTTATACGACGACATTGGCATAGTTCAGCGAATCAAGAAGCAGCGGCTACGCTGGCTAGGCCATGTGGTCCGGATAGATACGAATACTCCAGCTTTGAAAGTTTTCGATGCAGTACCCGCCGGTGGAAGCAGAGGAAGAGGAAGACCTCCACTCCGTTGGAAGGACCAGGTAGAGAAGGACCTGTTGTACTTGGTATTTCCAATTGGCGCCACACAGCAAAAGGAAGAAGCGAATGGCGTACCATTGTTAACTCGGCTAAAATCGCGTAAGCGGTGTCTACGCCAGTAAAGTAAGTAAAGTAAGGCAATTTTCTCATTAAAGAGTTGGGTTTAGATGTCCTCCCAACAAAAACTTAATAAAAGTTTTGTTTTCTTCCAAGAACCTTTCAAATTAATTTCATTTAAAAAATAAATTAAGAAATTTTTGTTATAAGTTTTTAGTGAGTTTGTATGTATGAATTGAATATTTTTGTTATAAATTACATAGCTGATGTTGACGCCTGTTAAGTCAGGATCCGTTGGTTCGATCCCTGCCATAAAAGTCTGATGAGGAGATGTGATTATCTCAGTGGTATTATCAGGTCTTTAACTCACTAAAAACTTATAGCAAAAAATTAATAGTATGAAATATTTTAGCAAGAAATAGGTTCAGTTAGCAACAAAGCGAATTGGTTAAATAAATATCAATTGAACTTCCCACTTCTCACTCCAAGCTAACAATATCTAAACAAGCTCCTATACTCATTATGAAAAATATGTATTTAATGTGAGTGATAATAATAATAATTCATTTAATTTAATTAACAACAATGTTCGACGATAAAAAACGACGACGACAAAACGAAAACGATGAAAAATAAAGGTAAAAAACGAAATTTAAACGAATAATAACGAAAAGCCAACAAATTGCTAACAACAACCAGCAATTATCGCATCAATAGCGCAAATACCAATCAAAATCGAATTTATGCGCCAAGCAAACGCCAGCCAACAGGCAATCATACGAGTACTGGCCACTCAGCCAGACAGACAAACAGACAGACAAACGGACACAACGACACAGACAGACAGTCCACTCATTCAGTCAATCAATCAAACAAATGACGAGGCTTGCTTATAGCAACAGCTGTTTTGGTGTGGCTGTCTGCCGTCGCTACCTATCGGCAAGCGGCAACTAAGAGTCGCCAGCAGCCAGCGGCAAACGACTGAGTACTTGCAACTTGCAAATTATTGCACCATTAAAATGCGATTCGATTCGTTTTTGCTGATTGGCTGAATTGCCGGCATTGACTGCACAATTGCAGACTGGATTGAGTGAATTGGCCGATCCGATTGATTGCTTAAATTATATGATGGCAACAGTAGAAGCAACGGCAGCAGCAGCAGCAGCAATTGCAACTATTTGTACAAAATGCTATTTATTTTGCAATGTATATACCTATACATGTGTGTGATGCATACATACATACATATGTAAGCAGTATGCAACAGTAATTGCACTCATATTGCCACAGTGGCAACGACAATGGCCAGCAAATTGTTGCAATCGCAAATTGGTGAGCGGCAAAACCTGTCAATGTACAATAATTTGCAATAACCAGCCAGTCATACAACATAATCATATGTTGCTGCTGGTGGAAGGGAAATTATACACGTATTTATCCACATGCATCATCTTGCAACTGCAATTGTTGCCATCACAATTCACAAATATCGAAATGTTGATTTATTTTTTCATTTCCTTTTTTGCTTAAACATTTGTTGCAATGTACTTAAATTTAGTTAAATTGAATACAGTCAGTATTCATATCGATAACTGTAAAATTTTGCATGCATGCTATTGTAACTGTCATCTCTGATTAACTGTTATGTTGACGTTTGCGGTGGGTTTTCGTTGCGCTTTCAAAACCCAAAAAGGGGCGGCCCAAAGCCAAGTGAAATCAATAATAATCATTATTAATTGTTATTGCTTGTTGTTGTTGTTTGTTTGTTTTGCAAAATGACCAACATATGCACATACATATGCATGTAAATAAGTATGTACATATGTACGCAATTGTTATTTATTAAAAAGTCGTTAACGACATATCAGTTATGCCGAGTGATGATAATTTCCAGCAGCAACAGCAGCAGCTGTGACATGACAGTATGACATGCCTACTACATATTTGTGCCACTTCGGAGCTCTCGATGGAGGCTGAAAATTTGTTACTTTCGAGCTCTACATTCCCATAATGTAATTTCAGTATGAAATAAGAAATTGGCAGGGTTACCACCACGAAGAAAAATTTCAATTTGGCGTTATCTCGCATAGCTAACTAATTTTGTTAAAAGGAGTTCAAATAAAGGGTGTTTTTTTAGACATGTGCTTTTCAAAAATAAAAATAAAACGCATTTAATTTCATGTTATGGCCAAGATTTCAGCTTGATTATAAAACTAAAGATTTACCATTACCATTACCATTACCTTGCGCTTAGCTGCGTAGACAAGCGACTCCACATAATCCCACGAAGAATAGTCCAGCGGTGTAAAATTTAATGCCACAGGCCCACGACGCACAGTGTGTTATTCATCGATTTCAGCGGAACTTAATTATTTTTCTTGAGCCTTGCTTTTACGAAACAAGGGTAAGTTTTTTTTTTCAAAAATTGTATATATTTTTTTTTTATTTGCAATTGGTTTTTAGGATTCCAAATTCATAATTACATTTTGCAAAATTTAACAAGATTTATATTATTAAAGTCAACGGGTTATACAGCTTTTTTTTTATATTGTATTAATTTATGTAATAAAATAAATAATTTAAATATAAATATAGATAATGCTATTGGATGAGTGCATAAGTTCGTGCCCGATTTCAAGTGCAAACTAAAATTGAAATTTTTTGAAGAGAGCACTTTTATTAATCAATTATGTATTCGCCATCATGTTCGGCAATCCACTCCCAACGTTTAACCAATTTACGGATGCCTGATTCATAGAAATCGCGCGGTTTCTCGTTGAAAAAGGTGTCAAGGTGGTTTTTGACGTCTTCCACATTTTTAAATTTTTTTCCATTCAAATTGTTCTGCAGCGATCGAAACAAATGATAATCAGAAGGTGCAATGTCGGGTGAATATGGGGGATGCGGCATGATTTCCCAATTCATCTCCTTCAGTTTGGCCAGGGTCGGTTTTGCAACATGTGGCCTGGCGTTGTCATGATGGAAAAGAACTCCTTTGCGATTGGCCAAAATCGGACGTTTTTCATCAATTGCTTTCTTCAATTCGACCAATTGCTGACAATACTTGTTGGCAGCGATCGTTTATCCAGCTGGCAAGAGCTCAAAATAGATCACGCCTCGGATATCCCACCAAATGCACAGCAGTACCTTCATCGGATGCAATCCACCTTTCGACATCGGTTCCACCCCTTCGTGTGCCTGTTTCCATGTTCTTTTGCGTTGAACATTGTTGTACAGGACCCATTTTTCATCACCAGTCACGAGCCGATCCAAAAAAGGTTCGTTTTTGAACCGTCGAAGCAAAGAAATTGCTGTTGACATACGGTCCACTTTGTTCTTTTCACTCAACTGATGTGGCACCCATGTATCGAGCTTCAAAGTGTACCCAACCCTTTTTAAACGACGAAACGCAGTTGATTTGTTGACGTTCAATTCACTGGCAACCTCTTCCGTCGAAATACGTGAGTTATTCGCAACTAAAGTCCTTAGAACATCGTCATCAAGCTCAGAAGGCCGTCCACTGCGAGGTTGATCTTCGAGGTTAAAATCTCCAGAACGAAATTTCGCGAACCATTTCTTTACTGTGCGAATATCTTTAGTTGCAGCGCCCACTGTTTTTCCTTTGCGGAATTCGTATAACATAATATGACGCATATGATCTTTTTCGTTGTTCATCTTCCATGCGTCTTTTCACTAAGCAACTCAAATCAAAATGAAGTTATTTTATGCTTGATTTACAGTTCGGACTGTCACCTTTCCAACTCTCAAACGATTCGTACGGCATCCAGCGGAATCGGGCACGAACTTATGCACTCATCCAATACATACATATGTCTGCATATTTTTTTAGTTTTCGCCTTCTCTTGATGATTCTGACCAATGAACTTTCTCCATTGGATCTCTTCAACAACTTAATGCTTTCCTTGGGTAGTCTGTGGCCTTTTCTTTTTGGACAAAATTAAGACGAAATGAGTGGATCAGATGCAATAAAGAATCGATTTAGAACATGTCTGTTTGTAGCTTTCCTACTGGTTTTACGGCTGAAATATTCTCGATATTTCCTCCTTGTTATTCGCTTTTTGAGCTTTTTCTGCTAACTGACCTAAGAGTAAAACACACGCTGCTATAATTTCCTTTGAATGCACAAGGATTTTGTGGATACTAACTGGCATATAATACCAAGAGTAGTGCCTCAAATACAGTTTTCTAGTTTTTTCGGCATATAATTTGAATTTCTTCGGGTTTATTCCCAAGTCACAGGACAGAGTCTCCAAAATCACACGAAAACACTTAACTAATTCGACATTTATTCCAATGATATCTGACGTGAGCCGTGAATCTCTAAAAAATCTTTGAGCAGAATTGCCATCATTTGTATTACCGACAGATTGTTTTGGCATATCTACTAGAAGTCGTCCCACTTGATTATAAAAACGTTTCTGTATGTGTGCTTTCCGTAATGCCATAGACTCTTGCTTTTCTTTCGATCTGGCTTGCCATGTGCCTGTAACTATAATACTTACCTTTGGAGGTTAACACTTTTTCTTCTATTCTTTTACCAGACCATATATGGTATGCTGGATATAAATTAGAACCTTCCTGCTTTGCTTTTTGCCTTAAGATATTATACTGCTTTACACATAATTTTGCTTCAATCTCTTAATTTATGTCGCTCGGGACCGCGATGATCTTAATTATCCAATAATGTTGGTTGTATTTACCGATGATAACAATTTAATCTAAGACGCTAAGGTTAGTTCTTCCTCACAAGACGAGACAACGAGTTCTTTTAGTTTTCGTGTTTCACTTCTATATGACACACATTAAAAGATTTCTCAGGTCACCCGACTCGGGAAATTCGGAGAATACTCAATTTGCTACAAGATGGCAGTGAATCGAGGAATTCAGGTGGAAACGCAATTTCTCCTTCCAACCATTCTTGATTTTCTGAATCTAGAATCAGAATTTGCCAATTTTTAGTTAAGCCGTAAATAAAATTTTATTTATTTTGCCGACATAAAAAATTTTAATTAAGTTCCGCTAGAATCGACGAATAATCGACTGTGCGACGCGAAAAAGTATCCTTCAATAAATTGATTGTGGCATATAGCGGCGTCTTAAGGGAACCAAAGGTCTTCCCCAACAATATCCTGCAATCCAGGCACGATAAAGTCATTAATCATACTCTATAACGTTCCCCAGACAGTCGAGATAGCTGAGTGGTTAGCAGTGCGTACAGTCATTCGAACGGCCAGGATTTGAGTCCTGCTCCGATCAATAGCCAAGAAAAATTTTATAGAAAATTAATTTAAAATAAAAATTAGGCTAATATTTGTAATTATGGTCGCCCCTCCACAGAGAATTTTAACTCCTCCGCGTGTATTCTTGACATGAAATAAAGGGGCGTTATAAAAACCCATCAGCCGTTCGGAGGTGATTAGGTATAAACTGTAGGTCTCCCCATTTGTTGCCAATTATGTAGGTATGTATAACGTCCCCATAGATTGTAAAAAATTACCGGTTTCATTTTTGAAAAAATATGGACCAATGAATCCCTCTGCCCATAAGACACGTCAAACAAGTGACTTTTTGAGACTGCAACGACCACTCAACAATGGATTGTAGATTATCATAACTCCAGATGCGACAATTTTGTTTATTAACGTAACCATTTAAACGAAAGTGAGCTACATCACTTAATAAAATTCTCATGTGAAAATCGGTATCGAAGGCCATCTCGTTTTGTACCAATCGAGCGATCAAATGAAGGGATTAATTGTCGCTCGGCCTCAATTCTTACACGAGTTGGATTTTGTAAGTTCGCAAACCGAGATCTTTCCGCAAAAATCTTTCATAAAGTGTATGGGCACACCTCCTATTGTTGCTCGCGATGGTGGATGAACTCAAACTTGTCTTCTTCGATGCTCTGCTCCACAGCAGCAATAGCCTCTTGGATGCATACTGCATGGAGTCACTGATAATGCGCATTATCCACTAGAATGAACGTGGTACAAAACCGATCCAATCGATTTATCAATCGATATTTGGACAATCGCAATGAGTCGCACGAAACGAAATAAATAATAAATTTGCAAATGTTGTTCCGAAGTAAGTTCTTTCATTATGCAGTAGCAAATCAAATTGAGTATAAATCAGTAGCAGCTTAAAAACGCACGTTAAAAACACACTCTTTATATTAACTTTGATCCGAAGAACAATATATCAGTACCAGAAAGAGAAGAGTTAGACCCATTAAAGGTTTTAGCGATCGGCTTAGAACGACGAGCTGAGTTGATTTAGCCATTGTCCGTCAGTCAATATATTGTATATGTTTGAACGCAAATTAGAAAGAAGAAACATTTAGGTATATACTGTAATCACTTGGCTAAATCGGTTAGATCGAAACAACATATGTATATATATACAATCATATATTCCCTAAAAAACCGATTTGTCCATTTATGGGATTTAGGGTTCAAATACTTGAATAAAGCCTCTAAGAACATGAAGTAAGTGTACATAATACAATATATGTATATAATAAATAAATTGCTCATTGGTACTGAAAGTCATTGAAATCATATTGAAATCAAGCTCCCGTGTCAATCAAAACTTCATACCAAAACAATCTGGATATTTATCCAGCAAAGGATTGTCACTCGCGCAAACATTACCCAAAAACTGATATTTATTCAGATATGAGAATTAATATTTAATCCTATATTGAAATATCATGAATTTGATATGGTATAAAGAAGAAAAGGTATAAAGAGTTCTTTTGTTTTGTTAAAGATCGATAGCAATTTCTGATATAGTCAATAACTAAACTTTTTATGATTTTTGACAAATAATAGTCATTTTATTAAGTTAAAAGTAACAAATCAGAAATGAAGAGAGGTGGATCTCAATATCTTCCTCTATAAGAAGTCCAACAGTAGTCGTCCATCATGTCTTCATCCCAAAATCTTTGGTATCATCTTTCGATGATAGCTAGATCTTGGTGCAGTCGCTCGTATAGCACAAATGTTCGGGGAAAAAATCGAAGGGAGGGAATGCATGAAATGCATCTTTAGAGACATGCTAGCTTAAAATTCGAGAATTTTAGTTTACCAAGAAAATGGTGAACAACATTTTGTAAAGTTTCTCTACAGACGTTTAGATGAAAAGACGTTTCTTCACGATTGAGTTTGACGAAGTTCTTGACAGTTTAATGTGAAGAGATGGCAGAAAATATTTTGTGGCTTTACAAGTGGTGCAGCAGAGACGTTAGCTGCCCAGACTCACATTGAGTAGGACTCGCCCAATTTACCCCACAACAAATTTTAATGGATCTAGATTACATCCTGTTTAGATGATATGTAAATCAGCTAATATTTTCGATTTAATTATAATTAAATTCAAACCTTTAGATGTGATCTTTCCGACGGAGTAGAGACCTGCATCAAATACTTTTACTGTTAGAGTGCTCTCATTCATTCGAACATCATTATCTAGCCGTCGTAGCGGCTGTTGCACTCGTACAGCTCACCGTTCTATCGACTGCGATACTCGCCCCTGGCATTGCGCAAAGGACCATCAATCTTCTGAAAACCCTTTCATTATAGCCCACGCTTCTGCACCATATAGCAGGACGAGAATAATGAAATAATGAGATGAGAATGACTATTTCTCTGCAATATTCAAGAGACTCATCCCGCGATGATTGGGGCAGACTGTGAGGTCTTCCTTTTTGTGGATCGGGCAAAGCATATTTTATAAAGAAGTGATTCAAGCTTGAATCGATTGGCAGTCCTGCTTCGCTATTTTCGAAGCGGAGATCATCATACCAGCTGATTTTTGGCCTTTTCCGAAACCAATAGTTTCGATTGCTGCTGTACGTAGGGAGCATGAATTAGATTTTTCAGTTCTTCTCCTCCATATCTGAACAACTACCGCTTTGCTATCGCTATTCGTAACTCGTCATCGTCAGGTAATGGAATATCTATTCCATAATAATCGAATGGGAATTTGCTTCACCTTCACTGTCGTTCAGCAGATTGAAGAAGAGTTCCCTTCATAGCCTCAATTATTCTACGCATCCGTTACCAGATGAACTTTTTGCATCCTGCATTAGTATGATCCGATCTTGAAACTTTCTCTGAGCACCCTTGCCACCAAGTCGGTTTTAATTAAAAAATCCTTCGACGGCGAATGGGTCTGTTTGTGAAGGATCCTCTCGCTTACGTTAGATTCTCTTGCAATTCAAAAGAAAAATTTCCTCTCGATCACCAAACACAACTCATCATATTCTCCCTACCATACGAATATAGTATGCTGCAGCAGCTGACGGGTGGGTGAAAGAAGTTTTCATTTCGAGAGAATATTTTTGAGCTATGCGCCAATACGAAGAAGATTTTAGAGATTATTTTTCCTCTCGCTAATAAAATATCATTATAATCGTACTGGTCATGGGTTCAAATCTTGACCAGACCAACATACAAAACATTGTACATTTTTCTTCTATTAATAAAATCGAAACGCCAAAATCAGTATTAGTTACAGTCACAAAAAAAATATTGAAGAATTTTAAAATATAATAAATAATTTCATAACAATTAAAATAATTAAATTTGTTTTTAATCACTGTGGACCTTGTTTATTAAATTTATAATTTCCAAATCCTTCAGAAATAGTTTGAAATTATAATAATATTTACACTGAATACCCTGTAAAATTAATTATTTTCTTTTAACGACAGGTTAAAGACTTGGCTAATGGTGTATAACCTTGCTATAAACGTAACGGGCACCCTGTGCTTGTGCATTTATCTTTTTTGGGACAGTATATAGATAATCCATTTGGTTACCATAAATTTAATCCTCAAGGTGGTGATCTTCGATAAGATCAAACACGAACCAGATAATAGCGAAGGTTTCAACCAGGGAAGTTAATATAATAGCGAGGATGTTAATACCAGAGAATGTTAATATAATCAGAGAATGTTAATACAATGAGAAGGTACAAATGTTAAGTGACATTGGATCGCTTAGCACATACAAGACCCAATGGGGAACTAGTCGAAATTGAAGACGCCACCCAACAGGGAAAAATATCGCACTCAATTTGCAAGAGGGAAATGCTCAACTTGCATAGAGTGCCCTATTTAGCCTTTATGCATTTGCTTTTACGTATGTATATAATGCATGTACAGATGACCTAACAATTATATTCATCAAAATTTGGTAAAATTATTAAAAAATATTGTAAATAAACAAAGAATAAATAAAAAAGAAAAAAAATTTGAAAAAAATCTGACATATCATCATATAAGGAATATTGTATAAATCAGTAATTCGAGTTGGAGCCTTGAAAATGTAAGATTTTAGCTAACTCAAACGAAATGAGAATGTATTGTATTTTTATATACATATTTAATTAATATGTTCCCTTGCCTTAGTTCATTGAATTTATTTTATTTAAATTAGCTGATATATTTCTTTATTTTATTTTAGTCCATTTCGCTTTATTTTATTTAACTATTTTATTTTTATATCATTTAATTTTTATTTATATAAATTATATAATGTTACTTTATTTTATTTTATTTATAGTAATAAATTTATTTTAATTTTATGTTTTTATTTATTTTATTGTAACACATTTTATTTTATTTTACTATATTTTATTTTATTTTTCTTAATTTTATTGTGAATGTCTAATCAATGTTAAATCTAAAATGTTTGATGCCGCACTGATAAGTCCCAATCAGTTCAATGGCGGTGGACTTGTATTCGTATACGCTACTAAGTAGAGTTTTAGTGTAAGCTTTGGTGTCCCCGTTCTTATGGATTGGGCAGAGCAGACATATGCTCCATTAGTCGAGCATATGTACGAAGTATGTCGGCTCCCAACGTTTTGTTACCCTTCACACAAGCAAACGCTATTCGAACTTCAACATAAACGGCTGAAGGACAGTCTATCGGGTTTGTCACATTTTCACTGCAATTCAATGGACTCGAAAGGTATTTCCATAAACTCAATATATCCTGGGCATTAGTTGACACATCACCTCTTTCGATCTTATATAAATATACCTGATTTATATAGCTATCGAGTATTATCCACGTGGGACCGCATCTCACGCATTTCTAACCTAACCGTTTGTCCTCTACAATTCTGTTGCATTGGGTTTCTTTTGCTGTCGATCGAAACTTATTCTTTTTACTGCGCTCTAATTGGACATTCCCCATTGATCTGCTCTTCTTTGGACAACGACGAAAGCCATTTGTTTCTCCCCGTCCCACGATTCTCTTATATTGTTTGTTGACCAGAGCGTTCATAATTATTAGTATAAATAACACAATTTTTTTTTATTAGGTTCATTATCATTTCGTTCCTGGAACAAGCAACAACACTATGTCAGCGGAAATTGGAAATTCTCGCAATTTTCCGCAACGCACGCTGATGAAATTCCTTGTAAACAAAGGAAGTACGCCAAAAGAAATTTGTAAAAGGATGTCATCGGTTCTTCGGGACTCTGCCGAGAACGAGGGGGAAAGAATGGGCTCCGCTGTTTCAAAACAGAAGAAAGACCTGTGAAGATGACGCCTAGTGACGGTCGTGACCGAAAAAAAAGTTCAGAAAGTCGAAAAATTAGTACTAGCTGCTAGAAGAAATATAAAGTGACAGATAGCAGAAGGATTACAGATTAGCAAAGAACGTGCTGGAGAGATTTTGCATGAACATTTGGGTTGTTGGGTACCGCGAATGCTCAGGTCGCTCGACAACCAGCGACGATTAGAGAGTTGTAAAGATTTTTTTGGAGTTGTACCAAGAAGATTTGGATAAAATTTGCAACCGCATTGTAACAGTTGATGACACTTGAACTCGTCAGTATGATCCCGAGTCCAAACAAGGGTCGATGCAGTGGATAAAAAATGGGAAAGGCCACCAAAAAAATTCAATGTGGAAAAGTCAGCGTCCAAGATTATGGCTACCATTGTTTTGGATAGCGTGGGAATGTTATTAATTGATTACTTGCCACAGGAAACTACAATTAACGGTCAGTATTACGCTAATTTGTGCAGCTAGGCGCGTGAGGCAGTGGTACAGAAGAGACGTGACAAGTTAGCGCGCGGAGTGCTGTTTCTTCAAGACAGCCGCTCAGGTTGCGAGGGATACCTTATAAGCCACTGGATTTACAGATATTAACCATCCACCCTCCAGTCCGGACCGGACCTGGCTCCCAGTGACTTTTTCCTCTTTTTTTCAAATTTAAAAAAGGAATTTTGTGGACGAAGATTTTCAGACGACAGTGGGATGAAAGCGCCCATTTTGAAGAGAAATCCAAAGAATATTTTTTCAGTGGCAATGTATTTACGATGAGAAGTGTATTTCACTTGAGAGAGACAATATTAAAAATTAAAAAAAAAGCATAAAACTATACATTGTTTTATTAAGTACTTTAGGTCGCGAAAAAGTCAGCCGTCCCTCGTACATAAATGGAAAATAAAAAAGTTGAAACACCCAAGGGCTTTATGTATTTATATTTCAATTAATTTATTTTTATTTTTATTATTATTATTATTATTATATCTTAATTGTTTACTTATGAACTTACACAAATTAGGATTTCAACTTAAACTAATACTTAGTGAGAAAAAAATTACAAAACTAAGTACAAAATTAGTATTACATTACGATAACATACATACAAATTTAAATATGCTCATTTGCTTGTATTTAAATATTATTATACCTCACACACTACATATACATAAATATAATATTAAAAATATTAATGCTAAACAGAATTACAATAAAATTCACAAAAATTGTGTTTCTTACAATTTGCACGTCGCACGCGCGCACATACTCACACACACACACACACGGCCGCAAAAGTGGCGCGGTGTAGTGTTAATTTGCGCTTTGTTTTTTTTTTCTAAGAAAAAAGCAAAATCGTTGCGCTACAAGTACTGAACAGTAGTATTTTATGGTATTTATTTTTGCTTTGCATTGCATTTCACTTTTTACACTACTGCTTTGCTTGAAAGTTTTTTATTTATATTCATTTTTCATTATTATTATTATTATTTTTAATAATTATTATTTCATTAAATTTACTTAAAATACATATGTTTATTATTAAAATTTCATATTTTTCTTTTTTTTTTAATAAAAAAAAATAAAAGCTTATTATAAATTGAAAAAAAAAAAAAAAATCAAATAAATTGAAAACAAATAAAATAAATTTAAAAAAATACTGTAGTTTTGTGTGCATGTGTATTATTGAAGTTTTAATGCATTTTGAGAGCATTTAATTTTTTTGTAATTTTATTTTTAACAGTTTTGCGCTATTTTACAAGCATATGTATATATATATATATATATATTGAGTTGCCATTACTTTTGTGGGTGTGTGTATTTAAGGAAAATGCTGCAGCTGCTTTTGTTGGTGTTCTTTATGAATGTTGTTGTGTTTATGCTGTTATTTTTATTGTGTGTATGGACAATTTTATAGCGTAAAAAGTTGTATGCCTTTGTTTTTGTACGTTCCTTTTATGCTTTTTCTTTTTTGCTTATTTTCATTTTGTCATTTTACGATTTTTTATTATGTTTTCTTTTGCTTTTTGTGTTTTTCTTAAATTTGATTTTGTTTTTTCTTGCTGCTTGTTCTTGTGTTTGAATTTTCAATTAAAATTGTTTTTTAAACTTAATTAAATTTAATTTTAATTTTAAAAAATACTCAAGTGTTGTGTTTTACGTCTAATATATATGTAGTATGTATACGCTTTGTATTATTACTTTTTTTCTGGCCTGTGTCACACTATATAATAATTGTTCACTGTGTTTTTGTTTCATTCAGCGCAGTTTTGCTCAGTTTTGAAAATACTTTTTTAGTTATATTTTAATTCAATTTCGTTTCTACAATTATTGTTGTTTTTTTGTAATTTATTTATTTATTTATTAATATAATTCATGTTTTCCATCATCATCATCATCACCATAATCATCGTCAACATCATTATCATTATTATATTCGCTTAAAAGTATTCGCTACTAATGTCAACTAAAACTATTTTTTTCTTCTTCTGCTTCTTTAATATGCATGTATGTATGTATGTGTGTATATTTTAAATTATCTTTATTATGCATATTTATATACTTCATTTCGTTGGGTGTATATTGTTGTATACATGCAGTATATTGTATATATATATATATGTATATATATATTATATATATGTATATAAATATGTATGTATTTATGAGTACATTAATTTAAATTTAATGCAAAAAGCTGATTTTTTTAATTGAAATGTTTTTATATGGATTTTTGTTAAGTATATACAACTGACGGTGTCAGTGAGTAGTGTTTGTGTTTGTTTGTGTGTTTATTAAAAATCAGTGAATGATTGAAAATATTAGCATATAAAAAAATTAGTTTAAAAATATACAAAAGCAAATTAGCTTAAAAGAAACAAAATATCTCGAGTATTTTTTTTTTTGGAATTTTTCGAAAATAAAAATTCATAAACGAAACAAAAGTTAATCTGCATTGTTGGATTTTTTAATGAGTTAAGTAATATTTAAAAATTCAAAAAATAATATTTATAGTGTTCTTACTATTTCAAACTACAAGTAGTGTGAGCCAAAAGAAAATGTAGAAATGTCTTTTTAGTAAGAAAATAAAAAAAAATTTAAATACTTTCAAAATGTCGATACTTGAGAGCGTATTGTGAATAGTGAAGTTTTATGCACTTTTGTGTTATTGAGAAAAGTTATTAGAATTTAAGTATTAATCCAAAATGCATCCAGCTGTGCCCCTATTTACTTGCTTGCATAAGAAAAATATGCTTTTCAATGTTCATATATATATATCTACATATATGTGTATATTTACACACTGAATTGGCTCACACCAGCTCTAATCTACACTTGCGCTGCATTGCAACTACACAAAAATTGTTTAATTTAAAATTAATTTGTTTTTTATTTGTATTATAATTCATACTTATATATAATATTTACTTTGCGCATATTATTTTATATTAGCCTTTACATGATTGCTGATATATGTACATACATACTATGTATTTCGTTACATTTATTTTTTGAAAATAATACAATACGTTATTATCAACATTTTTACCTAATCAACTACTATGTATATGTATGTGTATGTATATGTATGTATATTAATAAATACCACATTACTGATAGTTTTATAACAAGCTTCTGCTTATATTATTGTTTTGTGACTGCTCACTTACTTATTCTCAAAATGCGCAGTGTCTCCAATTGTAATTTCATTTAATCATAACCCATATGTTTAGCCAAAATGCATGTATGTATGTTTCTATTAAGTGCCGAAAATTACATATTTTTAACTCAATTTTTTTTTATTCTTCGAATAAATGTTTAATTTCTTCTTCTTTTTTTTTGTTTTTAATATTTAAAAATTCCAGTTGAATTAATTTTTTTTTTTAATTTTTCATATAATATTTTTTCACTTTTCGCATTAGTTTTTCAAATCTCCGTTGCTTTCTGCAATACACTGCTTCACAATATTTTTTTTTTTTGCTTTTTTTCATTCTAATTCTTGCTTTTTTATATTTTCTTAATCACTAGAATACTTGAGGTGGTGATGTATTTGATATCATGAATGCTTATCCGTTAACTCAGCCCAGCGTAATTCGAAAAATTTGCGCATTCCATGACCCGCCTTGCCGACGGGCGAATCATCCTCATTGAACATTTCACAATTATCGAATATTTGGCGCACGTCGACGCAGAAGTCTTCGCGACTCTTATAGCTGTTGATGGGAGGGAGAAATGAAGAGAGGAAATTATGTAGCAATATCGAATGCAACAACATAGAAATAAATATATAATTAATAAATTAAAAATAATTTTAAACAAATTAATGTGCTGCAATATAAGGAAATTAAAAATATTAAATAAAATAATATGTACGAGTATAAAGGACCCAAGCCGAACAGATCCTTATACTCCAAACTCATTTCGGACTCGACGCGTTGTTACTATCCTAGAAATTTCAAGATCATTGAGACAATCACTTCATTGGAGGGAGGGTTATGTATCTGGCGACCAGGGGGCGATCTACAGTTTATACTAAGCCGCCTTCAAACGGCTGATGGTTTTTTCATGAGGAATCTTTTATATCATGTCAGAACCCAGTACGTAGTATGCGGGCGGAGGGAGGATTAAAGGGATATTAAATTTATAAACCGATATCATTTATAGTGAGCTCGTACTTTTTTAGTTAACTCGCTCATTCTTGCAGGTGTGCTATCAGATATTGAACACTCCTGTTGTTGTAGTTGTTGTAGTAACCACAAAAATCTTTCCCAAATTATTTTTCGGAAAATATCGCGGCAATGGCAGTCCTTGGCTGCATAAAAATCCGGGTAGTTGCGGTATGAAGTCTACTGTAGTTGTTTTTTTGTAGCGGTTCACTAGCTTCGCCTAGGGCCAGGTAAGATCAGTCTAAATCATCGAGGTCACCTAACGGGAGGTCCAGGAAACGGGCTGTTTCGACGGTTTGGGACTAGGGGAAAAGAATGGTTAGATGAGTTGGTTTTAGGGGGCATGCAAAGAGATGATTAGTGACGTGCGGGACTCCTTGCATGCCGGACATACGTTGAGTATATCGGGTCAAGTCTGGATAGGTAGCAGTTTAGTCGACTTCAATTATCCATTTGTTGTGCCAGTAATCTAATCCCACGACATCCGGTTCCGTCCAACCATTTTCACTTTTTAAGCGACCTATCCCCGTTTAGGTCAACAGGTAACATCGAGGTCTCCTGCTGTTGTTGTTATTGTAGCGGTTCTGTAGCCCCGCTTCGGACCAGGAAAGATCAGTCTAAGTCATCTAATGGTAGGTTCGGTAAACGAGCTGTTTCGACGGGTTCGCACCTGAGGGACAGAGGAGTTCTTGATGAGTTGGTCAACTCTCACGACAGCTGGTTCTACGCACCAGAGTTGACCCGGATTTTATTCGGCCAAGGCCTGTCACCCTTTCGGACTATCACTCCCGCAATATTCGGGGAATATTTTGTATAACAACAACAACAACATAACCGACTTGTCAAAACACCGCTTTGAAAGCCGTAATGGGAAACATCAATTTTTTCGCTTAATATCCATCCTAGCATAAAGGAGTATCTGCTGAAGTGCTGTTAATCAAACCTTTCTCACAGCTTTGTTACCATGAATGGCGTCAACGCCAACAGTGCACTTCTTACTGTAAATAAAGAACTCGAGCCGGCACGTGAGGTCCGAGAAATTCTAAAGCAATTTAGGTCTGGAGCATGCTAAGCTTCAGCTTATGCAGATTCTAATTCACCATACCCAACGTATGCCCCGATCGACACTAACCACTTCTTCTCTATAAACTAGACTACTAAACAGGGTTAGCGAACCAATATAACATCTAAAAACTGTATAAGAAATACCAGGTTTTGAGGCAAAAATTATGAGCTGAAAAAACTCAAAGGCTTTTTACATTTTCATTTCCGAAATGATACCGTAGAACAAATGAAATAAAATACCTTTTTAGAAAATTATTAAATAAATAAAAAAACCAATTAATCATTTAAAAATACAGTGTTAACTGAAAATATAAGAAATTAATTTCTAAAAAATTATAAACAAGTGAAATTAACACAAAAACTTATAAAAGAGATACTCACGTCAAGTCGTGTAAGCGTTTCTTGATTGTAGATAAGTCCATGGGATTTTTAATTATCTTACGGTAGGTAGGGAACTGTTTGGTATTTACTGGCAACAAAAACGGCCACGAATCTTCATGCAGCTGTAAAATATTGAATGTTAAGAACCATATATCATATTAATTCCCTCACCCCTCCAGCTTACCTCCATTTCGCCAAGCAATGTTTTGCAAATGGCCAACTCCTTCATCAATTTCTTCGTAGCATGTTTCTCCTTCTTCTCTTGCTTCAACTTCTCCTTCGCCTCCTGCACCGCATGGATGTTCAATGGCTGTGGCGGTTGTGGTGTACCACATTGGCTCATGGGCGATGATGTCATCGGTGACAGGCCACCAAATTGATGAGCAGCTGGCGATTGCGACTGCGAATGATGTCCAACAGTTTGGGGTGAGTGCTGTGTGGGTGTACTAGCACGTGGTGATTGCATTGCCGCCGTTGGTGCATGATTGCTACTATGCTGGGGAGACAAAATCGGTGGCTGCAGCAAAGGTGACAATTGCGGTTGCTGTGGTTGGCCCAGGGTTGCTATGGAAGTTGGCGGCATAATGAGTGGTAATGATGTGACTGGTTGTGGCGATATGTTGACGGCGCTCGTGGGTGGTAATAGCGTTGGCGGGGGCAGTGGGGATTGTGTGGCCGCATTATATGGTGGCGGCACTAGTGGCACTGTGCCGTTACTGTTCAATTGTAGCTGTGCGAGATGCTGCTGTTGACTGGCTGTTAAGGGCATGTAGTTGGGTGGCAGTATAGCTGTGGCACCTGCAGCCGTACTTACTATTGGTAAAGTTGGAGTCATACTGCCACCAGCAAGCAGTGGAACATGTTGTTGAGTTTGCGGCAGCTGCGATTGGGGCGTCACATAACTTGGATTGGTCGTATTTGGTACAACGCTATTGAAATTTGGCGGCGCCAGTGGCAGGACACCGCTAGTTAGTGGATTTACTGAAGCAACTGAAGCAGCTGGAGCGCCATCGAGGTTTCCATCTATTGCTGCGTAGTCATTGTTCGTCAAATGTTGGCCATGTATGTTGTTGAACGCGGTGAGCGTGCTGCCACATGTGGCACTGACATCTTGCGAATTACCGGTTGGAGCGCCAATACTTACACCAGCCCCTACACCTATACCTACAGCTGCTGTTGTGATAGCAGCATTACCGCCCACCACTGTTTGCTGCTGCTGCTGTTGTTGTTGTTGTTGATGCTGATACTGAAAACGTGTGGCATCAATTGAGTTATTGTGATGTTCATCGAATGAGGTGGAGGCAATCGAATGCGCCGGACTGCAAATACCAGAGGCGGGTTAGTAACGTCAGGCGTGACATGCGGCGCTGCCTGAGCGACCTACCTGAGCGGCGTCGGTAACGAGGTCATCGACTCGTCATGCGACGAATTCAGCGATAGCTGTGATGAATTGTGCAGGTGGTGATCCGCCGAGGCAGCTGCCATGGCCTGCGCCTGCGCTAGAACCGCAGCCTGTTGTTGTAGTTGTTGCTGATGCAGCTGCGCTTGCTGCTGCTGTTGCTGCTGCTGCTGTTGGTGATGTGGCTGCTGAAATTGTTGTTGTTGATGCTGCGATATATCAATATTCGATGACGTCGATGAATTGCTATGGCGATCACGTCGTTTCGATGAGTCACGGTCACGTCTTGGCTTACTGCTGGTTCGTTTCTTCGGTGGTGGCGCCTTCGTGATGCAACTGTGACAGTACCACTTGCCACGTGGTACCTTCAACAGAGGGGGTATGTAACAGTCGGCGTGGTAAGCACGCGGACACAAATCGCAATAGATCATTTTGCCCACAGGCGAAGGTCTCAAGCCGCCACAGACAATGCACTTACGTTCGTTTGTCGCTTTATTAACGCACTCATAGCAATACCTGGAAGGAGGTGTGAAACGAAGGAAGGAAAATAATGAATGAAATGTTAAAAATTAAACAAACGAAAAGATTTGATTGTAAGAGATATATACGTATATGTACATACATATGTAGTATATATGTATACATACATTTATATAAATTAAAGAAAACGGGTTTCAAAGTGAAAAAATATAAATATTAAGTCTATTTTAGCCTAGCATTCGAAGAAGCGTGTTTTCGGTGCATTTTCTATATATTTATTAAACGCCGGGTGTAAGTGAAACTCAGATGAGAAAGCTATGGACTTGCCAAAACTCCGCATTGTATACCGTAACAGAATATCTACACGTCGTGTCGTGTTAGCTTCAAGCTTTAAATGTACAAATTAAATCCTTCCGCAAATTTACTTCCTGTGAATGGGCTTATTGCAACCAGAACACAGACCACAAGCCTAGCGAAGTAACTTGCCTAGACCCCATGATATCCAAGATATGCCATGCACGACATTAACCGCCGCTTTGTTTATTCCCACCGACATGCCCGTTTCATCTAAAATCCATCCCTCTTCCTTTTGGTAGATCTAAACGACTCGTTTCCTGAGCCTCTTGTTAGATGAACTCAACTAACCTTCAAAACTCACACAAAGCGTCACATATTTATATATTATATTTAGCGCTTGATAAACGCTGAAGCGATATTTGGCCGAGTTCCTCCTCCAATTTGAGGTGTACGGCTTGAAGTTCCAAAAAATTTGGGACCACTTACAGTTTATTCTAAGCCGTTTCGAAACGGATAAAGGATTGTCATGAGGAGCTTTTATTTTACGTCAAAAATGGAGTGGTTGGCATTCCCTAACGAGGGGCGACCATAATTCTTTCCTTCTTTACTAGACACCGCTCCATTCTATTGGTCTTTTCGCAGTTTGGTGCCAATTGGAAATACCAAGTAGTCAGGTCCATCTCTAACCGGTCTTTCTAGCGGATGGAAGGCTCTTCCTTTGCTTACACCGGCAGGTAGTGCATCGAAAACTTGAAGTATTATTACCGACTTATCAGATATTGCCATCGCATTGCCATGTCTTCGCACCATACAGCAGGACCCCTTTGGGTTAGGGGTTCAAGAATTTACCCGCGGTAAGGCATGCCTGTCGTAAGAGGCGACTAAAATCCAATAGTTCCCGCGACAGTCGGGTCTTTATACCGGAACGACTCGGATTTTTTTTATCCGGCCAAGGACTGTCATAACCACAACATTCCCCAAAAACTACTTTGGGGAAAATTTTTGCGGTTACAACAACAACAACACGGAAACGATGAGCGACTTGTAGAGCTTGGTCTTCGTACGTCTAGAGAGGACTTTACTTTTTAATTGCCTACTGAGTCCAAAGTAGCACATGTTGGCAAGAGTGATTCCGCGCTGGATTTCCAGGCTGACGTTGTTGTTGATGTTAATACAAAATAGACCAAGTTATCTACGATCTCAAAGTTATGACTGTCAACAGTGTCGTGGGAGCCGAGTGCGAATGCGACGACTGTTTGTTTGATGACAGGAGATATTTGGTCTTGCCCTCGTTCACTACCAGAGCCATATCTTTCGCTTCCTTAACCAGTCTGGAGAAAGCAGAACTCACGGCGCGGTCGTTGAGTCCAATGTCAATATCATCGGCGTACGCCAGCTGCTGTACACTCTTATAGAAGATTGTACCTTCTCTATTCAGCTCTGAAGGTCGGCAATAGACTAAAGAAGTCGCAAGATGAGAAATCACCTTGTCTGAAACCTCGTTTGGTATCAAACGGCTCGGAGAGATTCTTCTCGATCCTAACAGATTTTTTTGGTGTTGTCAAGGATCAATTTACTCAGCCGTATAAGTTTTGCGGGGATACCGACGTAGAGGCAGCTCCTTTTCGTGCTACGGAAGGCTGCTTTAAAATCGACGAGGAGGTGGTGTGTGTCTACGTTGTTGATCTGGTCAGGAATCACAACCGTGACCCTACGCATGGTAGTACACAGCCATATTATCCAGTAGAGTAGTCATCGTACTTACAGTGGACTTTGAAAAATGTTCACATTCTAACCTTGAGTTGATTCCGTAAAGAGGTATATACCGCACCCTTGTTTTAAAAAACAAAAAAGGGTCTAAACTCAGCACCGAACGGGTAGCTTTTAGAGATTAATCGGGAATTTATAAGACAATGAAAATGTTTCCCCCCTAATGAAGTCATGATAAGAGCGATTCGAAAAATCTTAAAATTAAAAGAAGCGGTTAAGAGATTTGAATTATATCCAATTAAGATGTATGTATGTATGTAATAAATAAATATAAGAATGTGATGAATTTATGTACGTACCAATCACCATCGGGTATATTGTCCATTTTCGGTTTGAAGCAATAGGTGTGATAGCCTTTGTCACAACCGTCGCACAGCAGCAATTTATCCTCATTCTCACCGGATGTGCAGAATTGGCAATACTGTAATTGTTGGTGTAAATGGCAGAGCAACGGGGTAGAAGATGCGTGGTAGGAGAAGAAGAGATTGTTGTTATTTGTTGTTTTTCGTGTAGTTGCACTGGCAAGTGTACGAGTAGAGTAGACACACACATACATACATACAGATATACGACTTTGTAGCAGTTACCTAAATTGTTGTTTTTTCTTTCTTTATGTTTTGATATGCTTTTTTGAACGCTATGTTTGTTGTTTTTTTCTTTACTTTTTTTAATTTACTTAAACTAATTACTGTTGTTGTTACTATAAGAGATTTCATAATGAAAAAATATTTATGTGAAATATAAACGAGTATTATTTTGTAAAGTGTGAAAATAATGGCCCCGAGTATTTTAATATCGAATTTGTACTTTTCTTGATTTGTATTTTGGTTTTATTTTAGAATTAAATTTGTTTCCTTGCGCCTTTCATGCTTAGTTTCAACCATTTTCTATCTGCGTCGTTTGTGCTTTTTGCTGTTCGAACTTTTCGCCTTCTTCGCGCTAGACTCATTTTGCACTTTCATCTTGAATTTAATTGTTGTGGTTAAGGGCGGTTTCGTGCTGCTCGTATGCTCATCATCGTCATAGGACTCGGCGCTCGTCTTGTCGCCATTGTCATTTTCAATGCAACTCGTAGCGATCACTACACCATTCAAGCGCGCCGTTGAAGCCACCACTTCACTAGACGACAACGTCAATTCCCTTTCGGCATCACTAATCGCCTCCATTTCGCGCTTCTTCTTTTTGCTCTTCTTGTGTTTGTGTGATTTGGCGCGTTTATGTGACTTTGGTTGATTGGATGTTGCTTGCGCTGACTGTGTGGCACCATTTTGCTCATCACCGCTCATCATATCAGCTGTCGCTACCACTGACTTTCTCGCTGCCTCAACACTACTACTGTTACTTGACGACTCCTCCTCCACAGGTGTATCTTCGCTATTCGGACTGGGTGGCTCAACGTAACTGATCACGTAGCCGCCGGTAGGTGTCTTGGCTTTGCGTTGATACCTGGAACGCGATGATGGCGTCGCCTGTGTGGTTATATCGGCCAGAGCATTCTCTTGTTGTGCAGTTGCTATTTTCGTAGGTTTCTTTGATTTTCGATTTGCTGGTGAATCAACAGCGGCTGATGTCACCACTTCTGAGGCTGCGTTGTCATGCTTTCGCTTGGTCGTCGTGTCGGTGGGTTTAGGGCTTGCGACTGCGTTCGCCTTTTTACTGTTGCTGGTTTTTGTGGCTTTAATCTCGCGGCTGGTGGCTGTGGGAGTGGGTAGTGAAGGGGAAACTTTGTCTTTCTTTTTATTGGATTTTGTTTTTGTTGTTGTTTCGATTTTGTCAGCTTTGCACTTTTTATCCTTCTTCGATTTTTTCGACTTGGTCTTATCCTATCGCAATTTTTTTTAATTTTTTTCAAATTTTTCGTATAATATTTGTGCGTTTGAGGTGTGTTTGTGTGTTTGTATGTGTAATTTAATGAAGATGTGATGTGTTTAAGTATTTCGCAAACAAGACAAGCAATATATGTAATACATATGTATTTGATATTTGAAGTTTTCAACCAACAATTCATCAAAAATTTAAATTTCAAAGTAAATAAATTTTTTTTTTAATTTTTTTCGGTTAATATATGTTTTTATATATATTTTTTTTTTAACAGCAATGTGCAACAAAAGACACGAGCGTAAGCATAGAACAGAAAAGGCGTGTTTTTTTTGTTTTGTTAAATTCACAAACGACGCGTACACATGCATGTGTACATACATACGAGTATAAGTATAGTTTTGTGTTAGCATTCACATACAAATTAAGTGAATATTATTAATTTAAATTACATTTATTTTATTTTTTTTTTTTAATTTTCAATAAATTTTTATTTGTTTTAAAAAACAACAACAATAAATCGCGTTAGCAAAGTTTTTTTTTTCATTTTTTTTGGTTTTTTATTTTGTTTTTAAGAAATGAAAGGAAAAAAGAAAGAAAAAAATTATGCAATTAGTTTTAACGAATTTTGATAAACAATCGAAAGAGAGACAGGCAATTTATTGTTTTTTTATAATAACAACAACAGCTACTATTTGAAATTTTATGACAAGCATTAACGGTATTTAAGCTAAAAAATTGCTAGTTGAAGAAATGAAAATCTTAATGAAATAAACTAATGGAACTAAAGTAAAAAATAAATAAATAATTGAATTAAAAATCATAAAACTTTTCTAATAACTATAAAAGGGTGAGCTAAAATAAAAATTCGAGCCTAAGCTTCTCCACTTTTTAGAAGACCAATTAACGAGAAAAATATTTAAGCGGACCCTCCTCTGATATTGGGCAAAAGTCAGACAAAGTTTGTATTTTTTTTTTTGTGGGAGAATGAAAAGGCGTCCGAACTTCCGCTTTTCGAAATCCAAAATGACGGCTACAAAATGGCGCTTTCCGTCGGCCTCTGCGGGAAAAACCTGGCCCAACAAATTCAAGCCTACAACCTCTTGTAGTAGACTTAAATCAAAAATCGTTGTCATTACTTGAAGATTATGAAAATTTCTACGTCCTGAACCTCAATTGAAACAATTTTAACGATAAATTTATTGCATAATGCTCATTGCAATTATAAAGTTAAATTTTTTACTACTTTTTTCCACTTAAATTACGTTAAAAAAATATGAATAATCAATTATTAATGCTTAATATTAGGTTCAAGACGTACCAAAAACTATACATATACTTTGAAACAGTTTTTAGATAAAAGAACCCGGACGGATAGATCAAGCCCGAGGCTTGAAATTAGATCGGAAAACATGTTTCGAGAAAAACGCGTTCAAACTTTTTTGAAAGTCTCGCAGCGTGCTTGAGACAGGTGTGTTCGAGAAGCTGTCATTTGAAAAATATTGATCGTATTGCTAAAATCCAAATATATGGCTTTCATTTTTTGCGTAATAAGGTTGATTTCAGTCCATTGAAGATTTTCACCAAAACCAATATGAGAAAAAAGATCTATAGATGCTGGGCTGGGCATCAACCTGCAGGAAACAGAACTTGTTCTTTTCACCAGAACGTATAAAATTCCAGATTGTCTGTAAAATACCTGGACCTCATCCTGAACAGGAAATCCAGCAGGTCACAGAACTGAGAGGAAAGGAAACGTAAGTCGCCCATTGTCCTCTATACCTGTCACCCAAAATAGTGCGTTGGCTTTATATTGTACTTGTTGGGCCTTTACTTCTTTATGGAGTTGTAGTCTGGTGGTCAGTACTCGAGAAAAAATCAAACATCTCCAAATTCGATAGAGTGCAGAGGACAGCGCTCCTGTATATCAGCGGAGAACTTCATTACCACACGAACTGATGCTATAAATATCCTCTTAGATTGTAATAAACCACGGGCATACCAACATCTTAACAAGATTCCGTCTACCAGGCACTTCTAGTTATAAGTTTTTAGTAAGCTGAAATCTTATTTTCTTGTGCGTAATGTAGAAAAATGGTAGAAGTGACACTTATTCCTCATCAGACTTCTTCCGACAGAGATCGAACAGGCGGGTGCTGTACCATTGTGCCAATATTAGCTACGTAATCTTTTGTTGTATTATTCAATTCCAACAACTATTAAGTGCACTAATTTAGCCGCACTTCTGTTTTTGATTACCCAGCACTTTGGAGAAGTAGGTTAAGTATTTAGGGGCCGCAACCTTTGGAGACTTCAAGAAAATAGCGGGGGCTAAGCTGGGGCGACTGCGCAGTTTTGCAAACTCTAAATCGCATCACAATTGGCTAGCTTGGGGCCTAGGAAACCACTTCAGCTTATCAACCATGTGCGAAAAAAATCATTTAATGAAATTGAAATGGTATTAAAATAGTTGCTAGTAGGCGTAATTAAATTAACAAAAATATACCACTTTAAAGAACAGAGTTGATCTATTTCAATTCAATCAATTTGGTAGTAATAAAAATTCTTAACACGATGTTCAAGGTCCAAGAACGAATTTAAAAGTCATATTATGAGCTATGCAAAGTTTCCGAAATTTTCTCTTTCGAATAATAGTCAAAACCACGATGTAACCATTACATGGTTTGATCAGTAGATTTACCTCACTTTTTTCGCAGTGTTATTTCGGTATTGTTCTTTAACGTATTAGAAAAAGGGAATGATAGAGCGTCATTTTTATTAAATTTAGTTTAAAAAACTATTCATATTTTTTAAATATTCAAAAAGTTTAACGTGACAACTGATACGCTAAGTTTCTTTGTTTGTTACTGAAGATGATATTCAAAGCGCATTCTAAAAAAATTTCAAATATCGAGTTTAAGAAGTAGAAGTTTCGGGATTTGAATCAAGCGCTGGCACAACTACATAATCTCTAATGAAGACTATTTTAAAGGCGTTAATTTCAATACATTTTTTGAATTTTTGAACACACCTTGCTTACTTTCTGTATAAAAAAATTGACGGAAGCATACTTGGAAATTCTAAAATTCTTAAAACATTTTTTTCTTTTCAAAAATTTTCCTTTTTAATACAAAAATTTTTGGACGAACTATGTTAATTCAAATTCCAATACTTGAAGAAAATAGTTTTAGTACCATTTCTCACCTTTTTTTTTTAGTGAATTATAGTAGAGTGGGCAACTCTGCCAATAAGACTGTGGATATTGTCAAAATTACAATAAACACGTAGCTATTGATCACACCTTTTTATCATTGCATCATGGTCAAAACTAATGATTCAAATTTATAATTTTGCATGGGAAATTTCCTCAAAGGCTCAGGCTATATTTCAAATCGCTTTCCAATTTCTAAGCAAACTGTATCAACCGACAGAAATCTATAACTGTGAACAGCTCATTAACGCTTTAAGGCGTTAATATGAAAGTTGAAGAACGAATACGCCTAATGTATAGTACGGGACAAAGGTTTCGCTTTGTCAATACTCTTCTTAACTGAATTGTTCACTCATTTAGTCTGCATCCCGGAAGACATATGTATGTATAATCTCGCAACACTTTTCGATGAGCAAATTTTCATTTAGGAGCCTTGATCTCAAATTACATTTCATAAAGAACGAAATGAATTTGCAAATGATACTCCATAGAGGACTTAATGTATTAACGAATTTAAGGTGCTCAATCAGTATGACACTTTCAAAAAATCGATTTATTTTTCTTGACATTCTTCGATAGCTTATACCTTAAAAAAACCATCTTTGACCACAGCTGCGTAGTTGGAATAGTTTCGGAGTAATCCTAAAACGCGTAGGATCAGTCATGTAAGTATTTGTAGGTGTAAGTTTTTTTTCAAACGAGTTTTCCTCGAAAACTATTGTCATTGTAACTCGAAAACTAATCATCCGATCCATTTGAAACTTTCTATCGGATTCAGCATTATTTCAGGCATAAAGTGACCGTGGGATATTTCGATCGGATTAAAATGGTAAATTTGGCATGGAAAATACCGTCAGATTATTGAGCTAAATTTTAAGTTTTTGAAGACGACGCCGTTTTTTTTTTTAATTTTTTAACTTCAATCGTGGGTTACTTTATAGTTCATAAAATTGTTTTTAACGCCTTTTTGGTCTTTTTTCTTTTCAGGTACCCTGAAGGCAGATAGGATGATAGCAAAATGGAAACTTGTTTTTTCGGACCTCTGCGGGATAGCGCATATCTCGTCGAAAATGTGAGATTTCAGTTTAAAAAAAATTTGGAAAGATACCTTATTTATAGACAAATATACCCTTGATACTGTAAAACATTCAATAAAAAAATTTCCAAAACCACCTTTTTTTGGTGTCACACTGGTCGAGACCCTTAAATGATTTAAATTAAATTGTGTACCTCTTTGCACCGCTTTAAGCAAAAACTGGCCTAACGAGTAGCGCGAATATTACATAATATTAATAAGGAATTGATACGCGGACGTTATTAAATTTAAAATAACATTTGTGAGTGATTAAAAATTATTAAAAAATGGAATTAATAATGTAAATAATGAGATGAATATGAAATATTTAAAACCTACATGCTAACGCATTACGTAATAACTATTAAATTGAAACAAAAAAAAAAAAAAACCAAATAGTAACCAAATAGTAACAACAACAACATATGTATTACATTTAAACCTACAACAAACGATGATAGCGAACACAAGTGGGGTCGTGTCGTACACATGTTTGTATGTGTGTGTGTCAAAATTGCGTTATTATACCAGAGAAAAGTATAAATAAATCATAACAAAGAAAATAAATAAAATCAAGTTTTTGCCACTCTTCTGTATATTCAAAGTATATGGACAGATATATTCCTATACTGTTTTCTTTCGCTTTTCCACTTACCGCCTTCATTATGCTCTTATCCCACGCTACACACGATTCCAGCACGTAGAGTGCCATTGCTAGTTGCGCTGTGGTGTGTGAACGAGATACCGCATCACGCCACGATGCCAATCCCTTGGGTATATTCTCCACCTTTTCATCCTTTTCACTGTCACAATTACTTGCTGGCGAGTCGCCACCGGAATTATTACCGCTTGTATTGGCTGTATGTCCACCAGCCCCATCACTGCCCGCAGCTGCTGCAGCCGCTGCAGCATTGGCCGCTGCTATAGCCATAGCGCGCTCATTGAATGCTGATGCGTTGATTACATTTTGTGTTTGTTGAGTTTGCATATTGATGAGTTGTTGTTGGGCAGCGGCAGCCTGTTGCTGTTGCATTTGCATAAGGAATGCCGCAGCGGCTGCGGAGTTTTGAGTCTGCGTTGTGGTGTGTTGATTTTGTGCGATTACCGCTAAATGTGCGTCACCAGTTTGCGAGCCGAGCGGTGGCTTAAGGTAACGACGCTCGATGTTGGCCTCTAAATCGATGATGCGTTCGCGTATCATTGGTATGATACTAATGAAATCTTCTTCGGTCACATCTTCCAATTCGAGATTGATCTCGTTTTCAATACGTGGTGGTAATTGCCAATTCTTCAGTTGCATTGAGGCGTTGGCGATTTTATCTTCCAGCGCCTCAAGTTGATCAAGTAGCGCAAGCTCTGTGCGTTTTGCTATCTTTGGATTCCAATCATGCGGCTTGTCTGGCTGCAAATAGGGGACATCTTCGCCGGGTTTGCTTGCCAATGGGTATGTAATGCCAATCGTTGGTGTGTCTTCCTGTTGCATGAAACGTATTAAGTTCTCCTGTAGATCACGTTCTCGCAAGCCGCTATGATCCAGTGAGTCAATAACGCGTTGTAGCATTTCGAAAGTGTCCAATCTCCACCAACCGTAACGCAGATCGCGTGGTACATAGATACCCTCCAGCTTTTTGGGAAAACCTTCTTTTTTCACTCTCTCTAGTTGCTTTTGTTCTTCCGGTGTCATTGAGAGTGGCGTCTGAACATCGTATTGCAGGAATGTGGTGAGATTTTGCAAAGACATGTTTGCCAAGTTTTGTATGGACATACCGGCAATGTCATCCATACGTATTTCTAGCCTCACCGTGTTGAAGTCGTTCTCTTTGGCTTCACTTGTGGCACCTTCGATGGCATCTTTGCTCGGTTTACATTCACCGCTACTGTCTGTTTTCGTTGGATCCAAATATGGAAAAAATTTCTTGTCTTCCGTGCCTTCTACTTCATTGGACTCACTTTTCACAACATCACTTTTTAGAGGAATCGATGATGTCAATTTAGCCGCAGCTGCTGCTGATGTGGAGGGTTTACAATCGGTTTCGAACTTGTGCTCATCTTCCTCTTCCTCATCACCACTGTCCGCAGCTTCCTCACTCTTCAATCGTTGTCGAGGGGACTCACTACAATTTTTTTGATCTACTGGCGATGCCATCGCTGCTTCGGCATCTGTATCCTCGGCTGTTTCCATTGCCGCCAATTGTATTTTCTTTTCATATTCACGCATTTTCGCTTCCATTTGTTTCTCATCTAAGCCAGATAGCGATAATATGCACTCCTGCACGAATTTTGACGGGTCCACTTTGCATTCGTCCAAGGTGACGTTGAAAAACGGTACGACATTCTGCACCTCCCACGGATGGCCTTGTGTCTGGAAGAGAGAGTCGCATGAGACATTTGCGTATGCCATCTTATATTCTTTTAGACTGGCTTCGTCCATCGGTTCAGTCGACATCAATGGCAATTCGCGATCGAGTATCGAAAACCACTTATCTGAGACATTTACCGGTTGTTTGAAGAGTGCATCATCGCCGCTTGTTGCCGATACTATAATACAGTCATCTTCCCTCTTCAAGTCCTCGGCCTTCACAACGCTGTCGATAATGGCTGCTGTCGTGCTGCTAACATCATCCGACATACCACTAGGGATGGTGGATAGAGCACCACTAAGAGTTGTTGGCACGCTGATGCCCATGTTGTTGATGTTACTGCAGCTGACTACTGCATTGTTGCTGATGTTGATTGACATAGACGTTGGTGCCGGCAGCGGCATTGGCAACGGCAAAGGCATTGGCATGGGTGTTGATGTTGGTGTTGGCATTGGCATCGGCATTGGCATTGGTGACACTGATGCTGATGGCGTCAACATCGTAATCTCATTTTTATCACAGATTTTCTCGCCGATAACATTTGCCGCATTGGTGAGATTCACATTGGTATTGGCTGCAGCTGCAGCTGCTGCAGCGGCGGCGGCAGCAGCAGCAATCGCTGCATTAAATTGCGCTGGTATGGCGGGTATTTTAATCTCAGCCTCGAAGTCAGTTTTGGTGGAGATGGTGGCGGCGTCTACATGCGGTTTCTTAGGGATGCCATAATTGTCCATACGATTCGGCGCCGGTATGGTGGCGGTGTGTACGACATCATCATCATCGTCGTCGTCATCACGCAAATCGACAATCTCCGGTTCGTCTTTACTGGTAAGCACGACATCATCGTCGTCGTCGTCTATCACCGTTGATGTCATAACGCTAGTGGCATTGCCATTAGTATTGTTGTTGGCATTATTGTCAGCAGAATTGATTGCTGTCGTTTCTTCTGATACGCCGTCAACATCCATCTTTTCCACTCCTTCCACTTGTTTACCTTCGTCTCCAACTTTCTTACATGATTTATTCGAATCAGCTTCGCCATCTTCATCAGCATTCTCTGTTTCGGCACCATCTGCATCAGCCTCATCTTCCTCCTCTTTGCACTCTTCTTTCTTAGCCTCAATTTCACCATTCGCCAATTTAACAGCACGCTCTTCTTCACTTTCTGTCTCCAAAATTTCCTGATAATGGAATATGTCGTTTTGTGCAGACTCCAGTGCTTCAATGAAAATGCCGCCCGCCTTTGGCAATTTCCAATAGCGGCGCCAAAAGCGATCTTGACCGAAGCAAGTGGCACGTAACTGATTGGTGCTCTTTTCCAGCAATTCCTTGCAATTCATGGACGCACGTAATATTTTATCTAGCTTTTTCTGCAACTCGTCTGCGCTCAGACGATTATCCTCGTCTTCCTCGACATTCGTAATTTCAGATTCTAAATCACTAATGTCGTCATCCAAGCCCACATCGTTTGGCACGTCGTCGTTGCCAGTTTTTTTCGGCAGCAGGCTGGTCAAATCGGACGATGTTCCTATAGCGGCTGGGGTGCAGATTTCTGGTAAGCCAGAAGACACACCGCTCACACCATTCTGATAAGTAGACGTGCTTAAAGCCGACTCATCCAACTTCGGTTGCTTAATTGGTGTGATTGCGTTTTCGCTGGTGTAGCTTTTAGTGGGACTCACGTCATATTTAAGACTATCGAACACGTTTGGTAATGTTGGTATTGGCAACATATGTGGAGCAGGCGGCACATCTGCTGTATTATTGGCAGCAACAACAGTTGAAGCACTTACATCTGCTGGGGTAGCCAATGGGTACTTATCCTTGTCAAACTTCACAGCGCTACTTTCGTCACCATTATTCACAACTGAAACGTCGTCACCATCAACAACCATCTTCTCAGCTTGAACAGTTGTTTCATTCTCGTTTTTATTATGATGCTCGCCATTGTTGGCGACTCCACTGTTGTTGTTGTTGTTGTTGTTAATACTATGTTCTCCATTGTCCGGCGTCATAATATTGTTGATATTACTAGTAGAAGACACATCGCCACCATTGGCTCCTTCAGCTGCCACTACACTGCTGCCAACAACCTTTTCATCGTCCTCTTTCTCCGCTGTTGCATTGGTATTTGCCTCCGCTGTTGCTTTGGCTGCCGCTTCTGCTGCTGCAGCCACTGCTTCAGCCTCCTTCTGTATGCGTTCAGCGTCAGCTTTTTGCTGTGCCGCAATAGCTGCTTGCATTGCCGCCTCACGCTCGGCCTGCGCCTTCTCGTATGCCTCTATGCGCGCCTTACGCTGATGTAAAGCTTTATATTTTCGCACCTTCATATCGGTCATATACTTTTCCTTACGCATTTGTGCGCATGTCTCCAAGCTGCCATCGATTTGCTTCAAAACTGCCTTATTCATCAACAGATCATTACAGAGATGTGCAAGTATTTGTGCCTTTCTTGTGGGATTCAAAGCGACAAATGGACGATTTTTAAGTGAATGCGATAATTTCCACGTCTCATTTTCGTGTAACAGTTTATAATATTCAGCATTTTTGCCCGAGTGTGAGGCAGTTTCAGCATCAACTTGATGATGATCAGGTATGCGACGCTCACGTTCACGATCCATTGTAATGCCATGCAATTGGCGTATCTCACCGGTAGCGGTTGCATATAGATAAATGCGTAGAATTTCCGAAACGTTTGAGTTGGTGATATCAGCGTTTCGCAACGATTGTCCGAGTAGGGTGGTGTGACGTCCAGGATTGGGTATGCCCGGATCTTCAATGGCGCACACCAGCAGATGAGTCATCACAGATAGCAGCTCCTCCTCAGCGTCGGGATTGCTGTCACTGATTAGAGCATCATGCAGGTTCTGCAGAGTTGGAAGTGACTCCATGTCTGTAAAGAGCGAAGTGGGTGTTATTGAAGCAAATGATTATAGTGAAAAAAAAAAAGATTTAAAACAGCCTCAACACCAATGAGTACTCACCGAATCCTAATGTTTCACCAAAGTTATGCAAGAACTCGAATACCATAAGCAAGTCCGCCATAGCTTGACCAGGCAAACGATTTCCACCGATGCGTTCCAATTCGGGTAGCTCATACGGATGTGCGACTTCGGAGTCTTCTTGTGGTTTCCTATTGAAAAAAAAAAAAATAAAAATTAAATGAAATAAAAATAAGTAAAGCAAAAATTAACAGATTTAGAAGGATAATTCACTGCATGCGAGAAGGCCCACTCTTCACTGTTTGTTATATTTATTTAATATTATTAAAAAAAGTTTTGCCAGCACCTCACCTTATTTGTGCTAAAATCTCTGAATCACGCTTTCTAATAGCCAAACGTTTTTCACGTAATATCAAACGATCTAATATCATTTGATGCTTCTTCTTCTCACGCTCGACAAATTTACGACGCGCCTCCAGCTGGCGCACATATGCCATATGTTGACGACGGCGTTCACGTTCCTGGCATGAGAAAAGAAAAAAACTAGTAAAATGATATTAGAATGAAATTTTCTTCGTTTTTCTCTTACCATTTCGGCGGCAAGTAATGCTTCTTTCTGTTTTTGGAGTTCCTGTAGATGACATTTTAAAATAAGATAAACTTAGTACAAAAATTTATGCTGCAAAAATATTCTCAAGATACTTAAAAAAAAAAGAAAGGGATTAAAGAAATTTCAAAACACTACAAAATAAATAAGTGAAATTTACTAATGCAGAAATAGTTCTTCCGAAAACAAACAAGATAGATTCAAGGTCCTCGATTTTGAGAGAAAAAAAAAAATATATATATATATATAATCAACTGTCGAATATTCTAAAACTATGAATTGAATCAATAAAAAAGGACTTTCCAAAGCATATAACTGAAATACACTGAACAGAATAGAAATTGAAAATTTGTGTAGCCAATTGTGTAAATAATAGAAAACTACTACTACTAAGCGTAGAGAAAAGGTACTCAGCTAATACCTGTTCTTTAGCTAAAATAGCTTCTTGTCGTTTCTTTTCTTTTTCCTAAAGGATAAAAATAAATAAATGAAAATTGTACGTATAATTAATATTTGAATTGAATGCAAGTTTAAGTCCGAAAATGTTAAATTTGAATTTGAATTATTTTAAGAAAATGGAAAATGTGCAAATTAAAAGTTTACCGACTACATTTCAAATTAATTACCTGTTGTTTCTTGAGCAGCTCCTCTTGCTTGATGCGTTCTAGTTCTTCTTGACGCTTCTTGCGTGCCTAAAATATAGTAAATGGAAAGCATGAGTACATACAAACACAAATGTTTAATTAGAATTGAAAATCATATAGTATGCGTTAAATTAAAACCAAAATTATATAGAATTCAGTAAATCGCTGTGTACACACACCGGCACACCAATAGAGTGTTTACCTCAATCATTTGCTGGTTTTTTAACTCCTTTTCTTTTCGTTGCTGCTCAAGCTTCTCGTTTTTTTCCTGCCGTGCTTTTTCTTTGTTTCTCGCCATCTCTTCCTTTTGTTGCTTTTTTGCATCACGTATGGCCTGTTGTTGTTTCGCTATCTCAATGCGCTGTTCCACATTCAGCGTTTGTCGCGTAAACATTTTTAAATCCTCTAGACGTTTAGCCACATCCTCATCTGTCATGCGTATGTATTCACCATCATTGGCATAAGGCGGCGGTGCAGGCTGTAGAAATGAACCGACTATTGCACGCGATGAAAAGCTGAAGTTGTCACGCGTCAATTTCGATGGATTCTGCTCCAAATACTGTAAATTAAACGGAGAAAATATTAAAATATCACACACGCACATAGAATACATCCATTTAGAGAGGTAAGAAAAAGTTGTCTACAAACTCACAGAGATCACTTGACCAATGTTCTTAAGTGGCACTGTATTACCGGGTGCATAATACACCACTTCACCGCGTATTTGGCCTGCCTTGGTTAGGCCGCGTATGACCGTTTCACGCTTCCAACCTAAATCGAGTGGTACACGCAATTCGGTCACATTTAAAATGTTAGCATCTTCGCTTTCCGATTCGGAGAGTCCACTTTCGGCTGCAACACTTTCGGAGTCTGTTGAGAGGTCAAGTTGCGCGTTTGCTTCATTCAGTGCTTGTCGAATTTTTTCCTATAATATGTAAAGTTTAAGTTATTTTATTATCTATAACCACTACACGTCAAACTCACCAAATCAGCGCCCTGCTGTAGCAATTGTTGGGTGGCTAGCATCGGTTTTAATCCTACAGCTCGTGACTGCGCCAGCAATGAAGCGACTGTATTCTTTTTCGGTTTTGAAACACCACGTCCGAGATTACGCGGTCTCCCCTCCTTAAACGGCGTTTGTCCTGAGCGCTCACTACTACTGCCACCACCACCACCACTGGAACCAGCAGAACCACTACTACCTGCATTACCGCCGCTGCTGTTTGGGCAACTCCCAGGCAGAGGCGTACTACTGCCACCTCCCAATGCAGCTGTTATCGAAGTCAAACTTTGTAAGCTATTCGAACCACCACTGCCGGCGGGCACGGACACAGTACCGCCCATATTCACCGGACTGCTATAGTCGCTGCTTCCGCCCAGCATTGATGACGACATAACGCTGCTGGAGGAACTCTGTTTATCAGCTGGTTTCATTGACAAATTCAATGGCGCATCATAGTCCTCGATCATTATGGGATTTGCAGCTGTACCGATTAGCGCTGTTGCTGCTGTTGCGGGATTAGACGCCGTTGCAGTGGCGGACGAGGAGGATTTCATACTGAGATTCACACCAGCGCCGCTACTGTTATCACCCGTCAAATCGAGCAAGTCTTTATTTTTATTCGATAGATTATAAGCGCCATTCGAGGTGATTGTGGGTGGTAGTTTTATCACTTCCACGCGATCTGTTGATGAGTCACGACTATTGCTGGGTGTAGCACTCAGAGAGGCTGTGCTCATTAAGTGTGCATCTAAGCGCCCGGGTGTAGTGCCTAAGGCGCCCACTCCGCCGAGACCAGCCAAACCACTGAGACCTGGTAGACTCATAGGTGCGCCCATCGCAAGACCGCTGGCACTTAAAGCGGCTGCAGCAGCCGGTCCACTTAATTGTCCAAGTGCTGCCGCCGCGGCAGCTGCAGCTGCGGCTGCTTGTGCATTAGTGCCACCGACACCGATACCACCAAAACCACTTGCGGCAGCAACATTCAAAGCGTGCTGATGCTGTTGTTGCAATTGTTGTTGTGCCTGCTGTTGCTGTTGTTGCTGCTGCTGTTGCGCCTGTTGCTGCTGTTGTTGTTGTTGTTGAGCTTGTTGTTGCTGTTGCTGCAGTTGTTGTTGTGCCTGTTGCTGTTGCTGCTGGTGTTGTTGCTGTTGGGCAACGTTCACAGCCGCCGCCATCGCTGCATACTCCATTTCAAGGCGAGCCCGTTTTGCCGGGCTCAAACCGGGTATTGAAAGCAGCGAGGAAAGCGCATTGGTTGCGTCTAACTCTTGTTTTTGCAATTGTTGTTGCTGTTGCTGTAGTTGTTGCTGTGCGAGTAATTGCTGTTGTTGTTGTTCTTCAGAAATAGTTTTCTTGCGACCGCGCGATGTCGTACCGGGTATTTTAGGGCCCACAATGGACGAAGTGTATTTGATAATCTCCGTATCGGGCGGCAAACGTACACCTAATAAGGATTGATGATCACTGTTTGACGAATCCAACATGGGCACGAACAAGTTTAAAAAAACCAAACAAGATATATAAAATATGTTAATATATTTATGAAATATTGTGAGCACACATACATAATTTTACATTCCAAGTTAAAATGTTAGAATATTTCAAACATATTAAGAAGTCAATTAGGAAAAGCGATATTATGCAGGGATGAGCGACTTTAAGTGAAGACAGAATTTAGATTTTAGTTAAAGCATTTTAATAGAGATTCATGCTTTACCAAATTGGAAAGGAATTAGAAAGCTTGCGATGATTGATGATATGAAAATAGAAATAAATATCTGTGACCAAAAGTATTCAATTGAAAACAGAAACTATAGTCGCGGCTTGAATTTGGCCAACGTTTGGTCACAGATTAAATGGATGAGAATATGCATATGAAAACATACAATATCGAAGAATTATTAACAAAGAGGAGGATCTTACTTTCCTTCCAGTGCAGCACTAGGTAAACCAAGGAGTATTTTTATGAGTGTGCATAAGTGATAAATTCATTGGTTTTGTGGTTGAAAACGCACCAAATACCGAGAATAAAAGAAATGCAGAAAAAATTATAATTAAGTTTAGAAACCAAAAATAAACCCAAAGTAATGTTTTAACAGGCGCCACACACTGCATAAACTAAATTGTTATTTACACTAATCACTACCCCCTTCCACCACAAAGTGATTTCAAGGAGCACAAAATTTAAACAAACACATCATAATATTCGCCACATACTCACCTAAGTATACCACTTGGCATGTAATCTTTGCCACTCTTGCCACCACCAACCGCCGCTGAAGCTGCAGCTGCTGCTGCGGCCGCTGCCGCTGGATTAGAGGCAGCAAAGGCATTCATTGCCGCCTGCATACTTTGCTGGGGACTCATGCCGAGTGCGCCAAATTGTGATAGCGAACTAAGCGCATTCAATGAAGCGTTATTCTTGTCACGTTCCGCTTTACTGCCGGATGCCGAACCACTGCTTCCACTACTACTAACACCCATATTGCTGCCGCCACTACCCATACCACTGCTGCCACCCAAAGAACCATGCGGCGACATTAACGCATTAATGTGATGCGCTGTTGAATTGTTGCCGCCCATATTACCACCCAATGCACTTAAATGATGCATTGCGGCATTGGTACTCATTGAAGAGTTTTTATTTGAGTTGTTACCGCTGCCACCGAGTGAAGAGGAAGCACCACTGGACATTCCTAAACCACTACTACTGCCAACACTACCACCACCACCGCCACCGCTACTGCTGTTGCTCTGGTGTGATTGTGTATGATGATGGGATGAGGATTTCTTTGACGATGAGGAACTGGAAGAGCTACCAGACGCAGCTGCCACTTGCATCGCCAGTAATTCTTTATGCAATTGCACCGGATCGTATGCCGAACCGGGAGGCGGTGGTAGAACCGGACTCACGGATGGTTTACTATAGCTGGTTGAACTCGACTGTGATTTTGGAGAAGAAAACAAATAGACAATTAAATATTGAAAATTTAAATAAAGACAAAACTGCACATTAACACACGAACTCACTTTGTACGACGAACTACTGCCGCCGCTACTGCCACCAACACCAGTGGTATTGCCTGTACTTCCACTATTACCCATACCCATCGAGGAAGGATTTAGCGATCCGCCAGCACCCACCAAACTATGCATACCAGCCAAAGCAGCCGCAGGATTAGCACTAACAGCCGCCGCTGCTGCCGCCGCCGCAGCTGCTGCTAAATTCTGTTGTTGCTGTTGTTGTTGCTGCTGCTGCTGTTGACGCTTCTCTTTGCGGGATTTACTCGATTTGCTGCTTGACGAAGAACTGCTGCCACTACCTACATTTGCACCACTTGTCCCTGCACTCAAAGCACCGACATTCCCACCAGGATTACTGACGCCTGTACCACCGGCACCTGTCGCACCACCAAGACCCAGTGCTGCTGGACCAAAGGCAGCCATCACATCGGGATGAGCAAAGGGCGAAAGGCCAGAAGCTTGTAGGCGGGTGAAATAGTCTTGAGCTGCCAATTGAGCCATAGACCACCAACCTGCAGAAGAGTAGCGGAATAAGTAGTTGATTAAAATTAAAATTTTGAGAGATTATTTTATTAGCATTTTAATAAAAAATTTAAAAAAGTACAAAAAAATTAAATATTAATATAATAAAAATTTATATAAATTAAAATGATATATAAGAAATTGAGAAAAAAAACAAGATAATAGTAATATGGATTGGAATGAAATTGGAATAAAATGATTAAAATAACACAAAATATAATAAAATAAATAGTAATATAATAAAAAATAAAATAAATTAAAGTGAAATAAAAAAAATAAGAAAAATAAATAAAACAGGATGATATTAAATGAAAAAAAAAATTAAATTAAATAAAATACAATAAAACATAATAATAACATAAATTAAACAATAAAAAGTACACACACTGAAGGATAAAAACGTATATGTAAATAAAATTCATCATAAAAAATTTGGCATTAAGTGTTATACGTGTATGCAACAAACAAATAAAAAGCGAGAAATATGTAAAAATTAATTTTAAATTAAAAAAAAAAACGAATTAAAATTAAATACTTTCTATATATGTGTATGTATGTATGCACACTTCCGACTCCAGATCTACACAACAGATTGGTTGAATGGCTCTATTAAGTTTTGGGAAGACTTCGTGCAATTTCATCTAGGAGCGTTTTCTTCAAACAACATCTAATCGTGTTTACAAATGTGTTTGCTGTTTCACTCCTTTTAATTTTTAATTTTAATATCCCTACTGAAAAATGTTCTAAGTTGTTCTAGGGGGAATTCGAACTCACACCTCATGGAGTGCAGGAGCAATACTCTAACCAACGTGCCACTAAGCGAGTTAAAACTAAATCAGCGAAAAGTGAACTAAACAATATAAATTGGTACGCGTGTGCATATGTTTTAAATGCGATTAAGGGTGTTTGTGCATACATATATGTGTATGTATATATATATATGTACCTCTAAATTTACAAATAAATTCTTTCGGGCCGAGTTTTTACTTTTAAAATATCAAACTTTTAAAAACTATATATTAATAGACTTTCTGTACTTTTCAAATATGTGTTGATGATCTTGTATGCCAAAAGATACATAATTAAATAGAACTGTTTTTATAATTTTCTGATGCACTTGTAGTTTGTGAGTATATACATATGTATGTATGTATGTATGTATATCTAGCTCTTTCTACAAAACAATATAAAACTTTAAATAAAAATAAATCAATCGCATATAAACTTCTATTAACCAACACCATTTTATCAACGATCATACAGCTTAACTCACTTGCTGGATGTAGGCTAGCCAGACTAGCCGCTTGCGATGCCGCCACCGCCATGGTATTCTGATGATGATGTGAGGCGGCGGCTGCTGCAGCAGCTGCTATAGAATAGCGATCATTTGCTGCACTCGCAGGATTCTGTAGCAAGCCGAGGCCGGCTGCTGCGGCAGCGTTAAATTGTGAGTTAAATAGCGGATTGGAAGCGGCTGCAGCAGCACTTGTTGGATCGCGTCCCCAATAAGCTGCAAATAATGTTACAAAATCGTATGCATACATATAATAATTAAATTGGCATTAGGAATTACTTCAAATACATTCATATTTGTATGTACAAATGTAATTAAAATGGGATTACCAATTTATGTATACAGTACTCACCAAATAGCGAGGCGGCATCCAACAATGCAGAGGGATCGTGCACACCGGCTCCACCGCCCCCACTGGCGCTAGAGCCGGCCTTGCCACTGCCGCCACCACCTAAACCGACGCCGACGCCCGATTTACCATCGCTACCGTCGCCGCCGGAATTTTTGTCCATGTTTTTCATCAAACTGGATGGATGATTGCTGTGGGGTTTCTTCTTATTGTTGCGTTTAATTTTGAAGGCTTTTCTCTAGTCGGTTCTTTAGAAGGAATTATTTCTGCTTTCACGTTCAACTCCACTTTTAAATTAAGGATTTCAACACATAAAAATGATTCAGATGCTGATTGAAAACAATATTTATCTTTCAGCTGCTTTTATTTTGTTTTAATTATACTTTTCAAATCATTTTCTAGCCAAATGTGCGTAATATTTGTTTTTGTGTCCACTTTCTTCAACAGTTATTTGTGCGCTTTCTGCTATTAAATTCTTCTTCTCCTTTTTGTTTATAAATATTTGTATATTTTGTTTATTTGCATATTCGTGAGTTTTGTTGTTGCTGGAATAAAGAGAAGATGAAAAGAAAATAAGTAAAAAGGAATTGCATCAGAGAACTTATAATAACGAGAAGGTGCAACAGAGAACTTATAATAACGAGAAATTGCAATTGACTTTTGGTTCGATGCTCGATTGAAGTTTCTACACAACCAGAAAATCTGTTAAATTTTGGCTGTAAACTAACAGAATTTGTGGTTTAGCATAAGGAAAAACTGTTATTCACTACAAATTAAATAAAACCAATGCAAATAGAATAGAAATATAATTAAAACCAATGATTCATTAATTTTTTAATTGTATTTCATGCCGTATTTTGTTGTTATTTAATAAAAAAAAATGTAAAAAAAGTATTAATATTTCAGAATTTTTCTTTCCATCAGTTTTATATATAATATTTTCTATTTTTATATTCGTTGTTTACAAATCTACAAGAAATTTATTTATTATATAAATTTTTTTTATAAATAATTATAATTATTGTCGTTATTATAAGTTCTCTGTTCGATTGAGGCACGTTTGAAATCGACAAGTTGGATTAAATTTGTTCCAACTACATGCATTTCAAACATGCTCGACTGCAGAATACATTTTTCATTTCTATTTTAAGCTCTCATTCGCTGCAGCATCGGACGCAACAGCGCTGCACTCACTCTCACTGCGCATTTAAGATGAATGAACTGATACAAAATTATTGTATTTCTTCTTCCACTATTCGCTTTTATAATCCACAATTTTGTAACACACACACACACACACACATCTGCTAGTAGTTTCTACTTGGACAACAACAATCACACTGTGAAAGTTTATTGCAGATGAAATTCATTGTTCATGGTTTTTAAAGACTAAAAATAACTTTGCTCTTGCATTAAATAAAATTAATGATTTCTTATAAAAACCAATTCAAAGTTCAAGGTCGTTGGTATGATGGAAATCAAGGTCAAGTTCAACTTTTTATACAAGCATATGTACATCCATACATATGTACATATATACATATGTAATTATACATAAATATTTTAATCTGTATGTATATGCATTTTTATATTTATAAATCGTGCTTTAAGAGGTAATACATACAGACGCAAGTATTTTTAATAAATTTACAACAGATCGTTTAGTTTAGTTTGGAAAATAGGGTCAGGTCATGGTTCGTTGTCTTTTCTGACATATGTATGTATGTATGTTTGCTTTATAGTGGATACAAATTGATTTGTCCATAATTTAATTTAAATAAATTTAGTTTTATTTTAAATTTATAATGTTAGTTTAATTTACTTTACATTTCATTTTTTCTTTTTCAATTAACTCTGTTTAATTAAATATTTAATGTATTTTTTTGTATAAGTCACATTTGTGAAATAAGTCGAATTTCTTTAGTGAGCGGACGTTTTTTTTAATAAACAGAAAATGAAAATCCAGTAATTTTTATTGAAAATTAACGAAATCTTTTTTTTCATTACGCGCTCAGTACTTCCGACATATTTTATTTTCTTAGGATATTATTTTATTTTACGCACCTTCCGAGTTCGGAGAAGCACCGATATGTGTAAAATTGAAAACAAGTGCAAAGATAAAGTTCGACTTCGCTGAACTGCTGTCAGTTTTGATGTAACTTTTGCTCGGTGCGTTGCCAAAATGGCAAAGAAAAAGTTTACGCTGTTAACAATTTTAAACAAATTAAAAGCAGGATTTTCTGTCAATCACATAGGTAAAATTGATGGTAGTTGGAAAATCAGCGAATCCAGGTCTATTAAAATTTTTACTGATATTCATCTTGTCTACAACGGCAATAAAAGTGCTTTTAATATAAAATATCTTTAACAGCTAAAAGAGTTCCTTCATAGCCAAAATCTTACAGAAAAAGCGCTTCTACTTATAGATAATGCTCCTTGCCATCCCAAAGGAGACGAGTTAAAGAGTTCCGATTGGGATGCTCCTCACGTACCTAATGCAATCATCGTTGCAAAAGCTGTTTGAAAAGACATCCGATTGGGATGAGCTACGCTTGCAAATTGCTAATAATACAAAGTTGCTTCAGGAACCCTTGGAAAAAATTACAAGTTCAGAAATCGAGCAATGGATTGATGAACCAAATTTAGAGCCCAGCTCTTTCAAAGAATGTAATGACGATGACGAAGCTTACGGCAGTGAAACTAACGAACGGATGTCACTTGAGCTTTCAATATATGCATGAATTGGGCGGAGCAAAAATAATGCTTCCTTAGACGATATTATGCCGCTCCAGAGACTTAGAAGCAAATCAAACTCACATCGAATTTTTTTTAATGGCATATAAAAATTTATCCATTTTTTTATATTTTTAATTAATGAAATGGAATTAACTTTTTAGTTGTAGAAAAAAACCTTTTTTTACTGTAAATATATTCTTTGTTTTACTTTACTACATACGAGTATCTATTTCAGCAGTTAATCTATGAGAAGCTTCGGGTTATCGGAGAGGTTCGCTCGACGATTGACGCAGTCCTTCACAAAAAATGAAATAAAACTGGACGTCGTTTTTGATATATTGCTAACGTCACATGTGTCGCAAAAGTAGTGGAGTGCATACATACATACATACATACAGAGAGGTCAATCCTCGGCAGTCAATGTTAAGCCCTCCGAGCTCCTCATAAAAAACCGCCATCAGTTCGGAGGCGGCTTAATATAAAATGGAGGTCCCTCCATTTGTTGGAACTCGATGGAATATCGGTTCAGCGGTTACAAAGCTATTGATTGACACATTGTCGACGCCGAAGGTAAACACTGAGTTTGCTGAAGACTAGTACAAAATGGCCAAACTAAACTTACTTTTTCTTAATGATAAGAATAATAAAATGTCTTTCACATATGTATTTTTAAGACGATATTAACAATTTTTTTTTTAGTTTTTACTTATTATTTCTGAAGAATTTTTTAAATTTTTTTTCTTAAGACGATGGTAGAAGGTATTCATATCATTCCCAGAAAAATTTTGAGGTTTTTGTGTTAGAAAAATTCTTTGTGAGTAAAGGGGTTTCAAAAGGGATCGACAAACTTCAGTAGGAAGCAATTAGTGAAAAATTAACTGCAATTTCCCCCAAAAAGAGATATGACTTCGCAGTATGAAATTATATTATTCCCGTCTCATTTCATTTTATTGTGTTGTTTAATTTTAGTTTTTCTCACCGAAAACCGACTCACCAAAATACAATGTAAAATTTATCATATTTTTTAACTATTGTTAAATTAAGGCGTAGCGGGATTATAAAAAAAGAGAAAAATGTTAACAAAATCAAGGAGGAGTGTAATGGAACAGCCAATAACGAAACTGTGGCCAATTTTTACAGACAGCTAAAACAGAAGGTGTTGTGCAGGGTATAAAGTTGACAGCTGAAGACTACTTGAGATTCAGAAGGATTCACAAAGAGAGAAGGCAGCCGACCGCTTGAGAACGTTGTTGCAATTCTTTTCGTGATATTGACCTCGACACGATGTGATGTCCACTGAAAAATGTTGACAACGTCAACGACAGCGACCGTAACAGGAGGAAATAAAAATAAATTCAAACTAAACAAAAATTATAGATATGAGAAATAGGAAACATTAACTAAAATTTTTATAACTTTAAGTCAGAAATTTAATTTCTTAATTATATACATACATACAACTATGATTATTTCTAATTTTCCAATTCTGCTCACTAACTGTTTATCGAATGTGTCATCAGTGAATTTTTCTAAAGACTCGACGATAGCCGAGTGGATAGCATTGCGTACTGCCATTCGGGCCCAGGTTCAAATCCTGGTAGGACCAACAACAAAAATTTATAGAAAATTTATTTAAATAAAATAATTAAGTTAAATTTTCTAATTGAGATCGCAGGAATGTCAACCCCTCAGAGTTATTTCTGACATGAAATAAACTCCTCATAAAAAAACCATCAGCCGTTCGGAGACGGCCTAGTATAAACTGTATCCCTGCATTTGTTGGAAAACATCAAGACGCAAAACCACAAACTCGGCCGAAAATCGCTTCAGCGGTTACAAAGCGCCAATTATATATACATACCATATGTAGTATATAATGATGCACCAGAAATGAGGAGCTCAAGAAACAAATCCAAATGTTATCAGCCGGGCGAGTTCTAAAGGCATAAAGTGGTTTTAGAATTTCAGAAAACGCAATGTCCCTTCATGGCCATAGTAATTTAATTTTCACATTTCTTTAAAATGATTCTGGTCACTTGCTAATATTCAACTGAACTGCATTTAATATTTTACGATTATTATTATGCCCCTCTACAAGGATTATCAACCGAATGTATGTATGTATTTCTAACTTTAAATTAAAAATCCTTCACGCACTTGGAAGTGGCTTAGAAAACACAATGGGTTTGTTGGAAAACATCGAATCGAAATATTGATGAATGAGCTTAAGCCAAAATCATCTCAGCGTCATTGATTTCGTTGCAAATTTCTACTAACGTTCACAAATTTCTAACGAAAAATATTTGTTGATAAATTCTTCGCAAAAAAAAAAACAACTACATCGCGCCAAGTTTACAGCTACAGAATATCTGAGCACTTGATCGTGGATATGTAGGTAAAAGGGAAAAGTGAAAAAACAACAATAAGTAAAAGCGGCACACATATAGCTTATTGGGATAACCATTGGCTCATGCTGTGGGCATCCCAGGTTCGAATCCCATTCGAACAAAGGTGTCTGGAAAAAGAAGTCTGATGAGGAAACGTGGTGGTTTCCGAAATAGCAGCTATAACTTCTACCGTCCAAAACTATTGTTGTAATTTGTTCACTATTTCCAAAAATTATATGGTCTGAAACAGTTCCATGAAAACTAAAACCCAAGAAAAACTCTTCCATTTTCATAATGTTTTTTGCGGCCTTTTTTTTAATAAAAAATCCACTTGAACTCGGGGATTTGTTTGTGTATATAGATGTCGGTTAGCCAGGTTAGACTCCTCGATTGCTGACCATACCAACAACCAAAATTATAGAAATAGTTTCTTACAAATGCGATGACCCCTCGTGGTGTACGTCTGACATTAAAATAATAACTTCTTGTAAATTTGGAAGGTCAGGGTTCGAGTCCTGGTTCGACCAACATCCAAAATTATAGCAAACTATTTTTCTAATTGAGCAGGGAATGTCCATATTTGTAAAACATCAAGACGCACATCACAAATTGGAGGAGGAGGTTGGCCGCAAATCGCTTCACCGGTTGCAAAGCGCCACTTAAATATATATAATATATATTATGTAATATGTATAACATAATATATATATATATATATAATATGTGCATACAATAAATTAAGAGAAGTTCACCCAAAAACTGTTAAGCGATGCACATGTCTTACCATTGAAACTTTTGCTTTACATTTTTTTATTTTTATTTTTATTTTTATTTTTTATAATATAGCAAGATGAAATATTTGTACAATATTCGAAAATATTACTAAAGTATTATCTAGCAGTGTATTAGTAGGTATACCTATATGTAAGTACATATTATGTATTTGATATCAAGTTGAATGAACTTCGTTGGACTTATTTCATTATTATTTATTTTATCCCACAGTTTTTGAACAACTGGTAAAAATATCAGTTAACACTTCCCGTTTACCGCCTCTAAACACACACAATTTAAAGGGAACACATACACATTCACACACGAAATAAGACAAACCGGATATTGGAACAAAATGAAAACGAAGAAGAATGCTTTATACATAATTAAATGTTGTGTATGAATTTATGTTTATTTTCAGAATGTTTTTTTTATAGTTTTAACACTGCTTTGTTTTGTGTTAAATTATTTTGTTTGTTTTATTGTTTTTTTCCCTATTATTTGTTATTTAGAATTCAAATTTAAAACACGGTATTAGCATTTCTAATTTATTGTAGTTTTTCAATTCCCCATTAACGAAATGTGTGCTTAGCAGAAGAGCACAAAAATGTGAGAGAGCACAAAAACACGACAATCGCCGAGAGCGTACGAGATCAACGAAAATGAATGGTGGGAAGAATTGTAAACTGCGCTGCTGTTACCACTACAACAGCAGTAACGACGACGAAGACGACGCCGCTGCACTGCCAACTACGCTGCCGACTGCGGTAGAGCTTCTGTGTATTAGTGCGTATCTGTGAGTTCATCCATGCATGCATCTTGCGTAGTGTGTGTGATGCGTACGCACATCTGCTGGCCTTATAATTTTAACAGCATTTTTTTTATTTCATTCATTATACACAATTTTGTATGCACTTTTCGTGTAATAATTAATTATTGTGGTGGTGTTGAAGAAAATTTTGAAATTTATATACATATATATGTATTTACATATGTATATCTATGTATATGCTTTTATGTATATGGTACTTTTTTTATATTTTCTTTTAGTTTTTTCATGGCTTTTTTAAAATAACACACATATACATATATGGATGCAAATATGTAACTTTTAAATGTGCAACAAAAATAATACGTATGTATGTATTTTATATAAAAAGTTTTACTTATGTATTTATTCCGAGAAATTTTCACGCACACCCACAAGAATAATTTGAATGCGTCACTTAGGCGTCACAACTGGCCTATGTATTTATGTTTGTATGTAATGCAATTTTGTTTCACGTTTTGTTCTTTTTTGCAGTTTATCCACTTTAAATTAAAATTACACACAAACACATTTCAGTTGTTTTTTTCTTTTGTTTTTTATGTACTGTAGATATGTACATGTACTGATATTTGTATTTACACGTGCATATGTATGTATGTACACATATAATAAATTTTCATCAATTCATTCATAAAATCGGGTTTTTTTTTTCGTGAGTTGATTGATATTGAGTTTGATATTTTCGAAAACTAATATTTTTAAAAATATAATTTTACATTTTTATTTAAATTCATATTTTTATTTTTAAAAAAGAAACACAGTACCACTTATATATATATATATATTTTTTTTCATGCCTAATTATCGCTGTAGACACATTTATGAAACAAAATTCTGCACATAAAAATGTATTAGAAAACCCCCACGTAGGTAATAACAATGTTATGAAAGGTCAAGGTTCAAAATTTTCAAGTTTTACTTTTATAAAATTTTACGAGTAGTTAAAGCCCAATTTTCACTCAAAACTTTAGTGCATTAAGATAGAAGACCATCATTTCTGGAAAAAAAAGTTAATGGTTGTTTACACCAAACTATTTTGACGGCTGGGAAAAAATTTATTGTCTACTATACCTACAACAAGTTTCAAAAGAATTAAAATAATAATTTATCGTCATGAGTCTAATTTTTTATTATATCATAATCAAAATACTGAATTCAGTTTCTTTTCTATCATTTTATAAAATGGCAAATCAATTTTTGTAGGCCATAAAAAACCATACATTTTTCTAAAAATTAAGTCAAAAACTATTTGTAACGCTTTCTTTAAAAATTTAACTCAATAATTTGAGTAAAGGTTTGATTAGTACAAATGTCAAGGTAGTAGTCTGGTGAGGTATTTTAGAAAAACCGACATTTTATTCGAAAGTTCGAAATTTTATTGAAGTTAAAGCACTTATACGTGAGCATTTTGTAGAAGTAAAAAAAAATTGTCTCCAACTGATTCGATTGAAATTTGAATATGTTATTCCACTCTTTAATAGCTCTCGCAGGGTCTTTTCATCTGATTTTTACTTAAAGAAACTATTAATAATAATAATATAATAATAATTTTTTGTACACTCTGTGACACTATTAATAATATATTCCAAAATGAAACTCTTTGAATTTTATTTACTATAAAAAACGATTTTCTTAAAACAGCCTTAAAAAGTATGCAAATTACCGGACTACACTACCTTAAATCACTAAAGAATTCACCCCCCTACGCGACGCGTTAGGGGTTCAAGAATTTACCCGCGGTAAGGTATGTCTGTCGTAAGAGGCGACTAAAATCTTATACCGGAACGACCCGGATTTTTTATCCGGCAAAGGACTGTCACTCCCGCAACATTACCCAAAAATTACTTTGAGGAATATTTTTGCGGTTACACCAACAACAACAACTAAAGAATTCAACTTTAGACGATGGAAATTGGTTCAATGCAAACATGCTTTTTTGTAACATTTACAAAAAAAAAATGCTTTATATAGTGACTGTGGTATATAGAGCTTAATTGAAAGAAGCTTTTCATATATAAAATATCCATTATGTATGTACATATGACTTTTTCTGTGCTGATAAATTAACACTTCTTTTAATCTAATTAATCAGACAAATATGTAGGTATTAATCTCTTATGTATGCATATTTATTTAGCGCAAGTCCATTCAATACACTTTTGTACGAGCTTCAAAACATATTTTTTGTTTGCGTATAAATTAAAATTTATTTAATTTTTTTGTACACATTTTTATTTTTGTGTTACGTGTTTTGGAAATCAGTTGTTATGGTTGTTATGGCAGTTATTATTTCATTATAAACATCTATGTTTTCTTTTTCACAAATTTTATTTCTCTTAACTTGATTTTATTTTATTTATTTGTTATTCTTTACAGAATCAATATTCGCTTCAAACAAATTTATTTAATGTCGTTTTCGAACGTGTATAATCATTGTAACAAATATTATTTACATTTATTGCTTATATATTGTCTTTATTATCTTTCAATTCATTATTTTTGTGCCGTTTTCATGGTTTCAAATATTTCAATTACATTTTAAAGCGTTTTACCAAATTCCATTTCATTTCATTCCACTTCACTTTATTTCCACTTAGATGCTCTCATCATTTCATTTCCTTCCGTTTCGGTTCATTCATTTCTACTTGGTTTATTTTCATTCTGTTTAAATTCACTTATTCACTTTAAATTATTTTGTCTTTTGTTTTCTCGTTTGAATAAAAAACAGTTTAAAAAAAAAACAAAAAAAAAATAATAAAATAAAATAAACCAATTCCAAAAACTTTATTCTTAATGTTTAGAATATTTATTTACCATTATTATGTTACATATTTATCTTTTTTGATGTCTTCGTTGCCTTTTTTATATATATTTCTGATTTTTAAGAAAACATATTTATTTATTTGCTTTTTATTATTTCTTAAACTTTTTTATTTATTATTTTTTAATTACTTTTTTATTTATTTGAATAAAATAATAACAAAACCAATTCATAAGCTTTATTCTTATTGCTTAGAATATTTATTTATTATTGTTATTTTACATATTTATCTTTTAGCTTTCCTTGTTTCCATTTTTATTTATATTTTTGGTTTCAAAGAAAACATATTTATTTACTTGTTTTCTTTATTTTCTTTCTTAAATTTTTTAATTTATTTTTCTTTGTTATTATTATTTTCCTTTTTTTTTGGTTAAAATACTTCATTTTTTCTCCCTTTCTTGCTTTACTTGTAGTCACCGCCTTTTCTTCCTTTTACACAAGTTAAACAATAAAAATTGTTTTTTTTTTTTTATCACACGGCCCAACATTGAGAAATACACACAAATAAATAATTAGCAACAAACTCAATAGACACCAGTAACTTAAAATTACTTAATTCCAACTTTGTGGAATTTTTGTTGTTTTTTATTTTAATTTTATTTGGCAACGGGTAATTAACCTTTTCGCTTTTAGCAGCGGCAATTTGGTTTGACTGGCCGATGTCTACATACATATGTATGTATGTATGCATGTACATAGATATATACATACAGTGTTGGAAAAAATAATAGAAAAAGCTTGTTTTCGTCCATTAACTTGAAATATTTCATAGGAAAAGAAACTAACATTTATTTAATTATTTTTTTTAAACATATATATAGGTAACTTATATAATAAGGAACAAAAATATTTTCTTTTGATTTTCCATTAACGTAAAAAATTAATTTCATTTTTTGAGCTTGGAAAAAATAATAGAAAAAAACGCAAAAATACAAGTGAGAGATGATTTTTCTAAATTTTTAAACTGAAATAGTGGTTTTGCTAATATTTAGTGGTACAGCCATTACTTTTTATAACTGAGGAACACCTACGAGTCATTGATTTCACTAAATTGGCGCAAATTGAGGCATCAATCCCGTACCATTCGGATTGCACTTTTTCCCACAAATCTTTTTTGTTTTTGCATTTAAAGGCACCAACTCTCTTTTTTAGCACCCCCCACAAGTGCTCAATCGGGTTTAAATCCGGTGATTGAGCAGGCCACTCCATTACATTTATTTCGTTATCCTGTAACCACTTCTTTACGAGTTTTGACGCATGTTTGGGGTCATTATCGTGCTGGAACTCCCACTTAAGAGGCATTTCTTCTTCAGCATATGGCAACATTACATTTTGGAGAATATTTAAATAGTCTGGAGCACACATTTTTTCTTTTATCCAGAATATCGGACCAACTCCTGAAGCAGAAAAACATCCCCACAGCATAATATTACCTCCACCATGTTTAACGGTCTTTTTGGTATGTTTTGGATCGAAGGCAGTATTTTTTGGGCGCCTTACATGAGTTTTCCCATCTGATCCGAACAAATTAATTTTAGTTTCATCAGACCAAAGGACATTATTCCAATTTTGGCGGCATAGGTGATGCTTTGCAAAAGTTAGTCTTTTTTCAATATTTTTTTGGCTCAGATATGGTACTTTTCTTGCTGAATATGCTTTGAGGTCTTTCTCAATCAGCCTGTTCCTTATTGTGCGACTAGATACTGATGCCTTTAATTGATTTTTGAGCTCATTCGACGAAAGAAAAGGATCTTTTCTTGATTCGCGAATCAACAAGTCGTCAAACCTTTTTGATGTGGCACGCTTTCTTCCTCGATTTTCCTTTGTCGCTACAAAGTGAACTGCGGAAAACACTTTTTTTAGGGAGCACTGCATTAGTTCAGAAATTTCTTTTAATGTGCTTCCATCTTCTTTCATTTTTTTCATAATTTCTCGTTCTTCAGCAGTGCAATGTACTCCTCGACCCATTCTGAAAATAATATCCAAATGTAGAACGGTATTTTGACAAATTGGTTAATTTTGAGCTTAACTCACCTTAAGGTATTTAAACTATACGTTTTTTTGTTTAAAAAAGCCAATTTAAGTCAAAAGTTTCGCACAATTCGAAGATGTTTCTATTTTTTTTTCCAGCCAAAACACGTATTGACCTGCAAACTTAGCGAACAGCGCAAATATTTGCTGCGAAAATGACTCAAAAAGGAGAACAAAATAAAGCACCGTTATCAGTGCACATGTGCAATTGGTTTCATGCATATATTTTTCGTACATAATTAGCAATTGGGATTGAAGCGCAAAGAAGAATATTTTTTCTATTATTTTTTCCAACACTGTATGTATGTATGTACATAAATGATTGGTATGTATGTAGGTGGGCTTATGTATGTATTCGCTCCATTAAAAATACATACAAACAAAGATGTGTATAAATGTATATTTGAGGGGTACATCAACTAAACAGAAGCACCGCTAATACCAAGCTTAATACAAACATACTTATATGTTATGTACGTGTGTGTGTACATAAGTAGATATTTATATACTATGTATGTACATATGTACTTATGTATATGAAAATCGTCCGGTTACCGTTGGTATGGTTATATTTTTATTGTTTAAACATCTCACTTCAAAAAATGTTGCACCTCCACTCCCAACGAACCAGACACAACATATTATATTTATGTAGAAACTAACAACACCTTTTTAGTCACTTTCAAGTCACTTCTGCTGGTACTCCCAATTCAAAATTATGTACTCCAACAAAATTTGTTTCTTATACTTTTCTTCGCCGCTGTGGAAATACACAAAACACAATACAACTACCAAACTAATCGCTCAATTGCAAACGATTTCCACTCGCGTTTTTATTCTACCACTGTGACTCCACATTAGCTAGCTAGCTATGCATATATGTATGTATGTACATATGTATATAGCTTGTTGCCTGCTGCTTCTTTTGCATTTGCCACACAATTTTTCTCTACCAACTCCATACATATAGAAATATGTGTATAGTAGATACATATACCATAAATTATATATGCATTTTTATATATACCCGTACCTACATATACATATGTATGTATGAAATTTTTTCCGTTTTCCTGTTGGCTTTCACTCGCTTGTATATGCTCTTCTTCACTATGCTTATAGATTTTTTCACAGCACCTTCTCGCTTCAATTCAATTCAATACAAAATTCACCATTCGGCAACGGCGGCACTTCCTTTGCTCTATGTACATTTGTTTATTTTCTGGCCTTTTTCAAATGTTTTTTCACAATTATTTCACACTTTTCACATTGGCCTAATATTATTTCACAATTATTTTATAATTTTTATAATTATTTGTGCATTTTTCCCATCAAAAATGTATTTTTTATAAATTTTCACTATGGCAGCGGCGAATTTTACACGGAACGCGTCCGCCGATACGTCAGCGCAACGCCGTATCTATCGGATACCTAAACGGGTGGTAGACAGCGTCGCGAGCAATTGCCGCCCGTCCGTAATCGTAATCGTCGTTGCTGTTGTCGTTGTAGTCGTCGACGTCGTCGTTGTCGTTGTCGTTGTCGTCGTCATCGCCATCGTCGCTATAGTCATAGCCATAGCCAAAGCCATCGTCATCATATCGTGGTCATATTGTTGTTGGAACGGTTGGTATCGTCTCAGGCGCTGCCCCTGTCTCGATGGCAGCAGCATTCGCGCTCTATAGCCACTGCTACTGCGACTGCGACTGCCGGTGGCACTGGTACTCAGACTCAGTAAACTCGGCGTTTCGGTCGGTGTATCGTTTTGGGTAGTTTTATTTGTAGTCGATATTTTTGTATTGTTGTTGTTGCTGTTTTTTTTTTTTCACATTGTTGTTACTTTTGATATAATTGTTGTTGTTGCAGCGCATATAAAAATACATACATACATATGTACAAACATACGTTTCGTTCTCGCTCGTTTTGCCTCGAATTGCTGGCTCGCTGGCTGGCTGTCTGACGTACTGGCTCTGTTGTGGTTGTTGTAATACGTGAGTGTGTATTTAACTAACTGGCTGTTGGCGTTGTCTGTTTGTATACATACATATATGTATGTATGTAAGTATCTACATATGTGCATACATACATACATACGTCGGTTTGTCTCTACATTTGGTTGACTTGAGGTTCGGCAACAACAAAAAGCACTAAACTATTAAACAACCCAAGCTGTCAGCCAACAGATGTGTACAAATGATTTCATTGAGGGAGGGGAGCAGGGGGATATATGTACATATGTATGTACATTGAATGAATGAACAAACGAATGAAGCAACGGCAATATGCCGAGCTGTCGAGCTGACGAGCTAACCGGCCAAATGACGAACTGACTGACGGACTCGTCGGTTCAATCAACAGCGACAGCCAAGCATTTCCACAAGCACACGCACACCGAAGAGTACGCAACTTGACGCAAAGCCAAACGCATATACATATGTATATACTTATGTTTGTACAATATGTATGTAAATGGTTAAGTACATTTGTAAGCATTACTTGCAGATACATTTTGTGTATGCCGCCGCACTCACTCAGCTAACTCAGCTCAGACCGTTTAGCTGCTTGTATCTTGTATCTCACAATCGGCATTGTTGTTAGCGCTGCCACCACCAACACTATGCGAACGCCGTTGGCAGAGGCACAACAGCCACAGCCAGAGCTGGAGTCCAGAGTAACAGCCACAGCCACAGCCACAGTCACAGTCAACGAGCTCTAGCTACAGTCAGAGCCAACGAGGTGAAGTGACTTTACGCATTTTCTACAATACATTTTGCCTATAAGAATACAAGCAGCCGTACGAGTAAGTCTGTACATACATACATACATAAGTATCTACTTGGGCATATGTACCAAGAATTCACAAATAACACATTCACACAATTTACATCAAAAACACGCATATGCGCTTGAAATGACTGCGAAATGGAACGAGTGAATTTATCGATGTTTGAATGGAAAGATGGATGACTGACTGGACAAACGGATGGTCGCTTGATTGCACGGGCGCGCGCATACTGGATCAACACACACATACGAGTACACACAAAAGCATGTGAACAATACAAACATTCAGAGCAGATATGTACGAGTATGTAAGTAAATATGAAAGTAGGTAGGTAGACGTCAGACGAGAAGATTACAAGTGGGCGGATAGAAGACAAAGACTATCAAATGAAAAAAAAGACTGAGGCTCGGCTAAGATCAGCCAAAGGTTGTACTTGATACGGATAGTGCTATTTTACCTTTGCCAGTGGAGTTAGTGGTAATCGTTAAACGTTTCAGCTATCGTTATTATATGTACATATTAACATATATATTATGTTTGTTTGTATGTAAGTATAGTCAAATGGGAATTCCCCGAAGAAACATACATAATTACGAATATATGAAAAAATATACATACATATGTATGAATAAAAATATGCACACACATATGCATATATGCATACATATATATTTCAGTTTTCACGAGTGCCGAGTAAACTCAAATCGAGAGCAAAGTTTCAAGTTTACCGTTCAATAGCTATGAATAAACTTCCAGTTAACTGGAATTTTTAGAATTAGCGGATTTTGAAAGATGTTTTGAAATGAAAATTCATATTCATATACTTACAATATTTTATTCAAAATAAACTTATTTACTCGTAACTTAACAACTTAAGTCTGATTATCAATTAGCCAGAGCGGTGCCAGATTAAATAAACCAAAAGGTTGGCTTAGCTGAGGAACGACTCAAGGTGGCGTCGTCTCTCCCAAGCTCTGGCATCTTACGGATGACTCACTTCCCACAGTAATCTATTCAGAAGAACAGTGGAAAATTAATTTTTCTACTTGTTTCGTTCCTCGGCAGGGGATGACAAGCTCTCCGAGTGTATTTCCGTCATGAAATAAAAACTTCTCTTAAAATCTCCATCAGCCGTTCGGAGACGCTTTTGAATAAACTGTAGGTCGCTTTACTTGTTAAGAAAACATCAAGACGCACACCACAAATCGGAGAAAGAGCTGGAGCGAAGTTGGTTGAAAAGCGCTAATTCCATATGTATATTGGTCGAGTAAAAAGAAATCCATTATTTTTTCATCTATCGATTTGCTTGATAGCTTTTTGCCATTTTGAAAGTAATGTCATTAGGACTCTCTCGTAGAAACCCTTGTCCCTATTGCCAAAAAATTGGAACAATCGATTTTCACAGTTAATTCTTCACAAGCCAAATCTTTCGCCAAAGACAGGAACAAATGATAATCACTTTGTGCGGGGCTTGGACTACAAGATAGAAGCATAAAAACCTCCCAACCAAGCTCTTGGAGCTTCTGGCGTTGTCCTGATGAAACTCAATTCCCCTCTATTAACCTAAACTTAGCGCTTCTGGGCAATTGCTCACTTCAGACGGTCCAATTGCTGACAGTACAGATCCGAATTAAGAGTTTAGCCGTACGGGGAGCAGCTCATAGTGAATGATTCCTTGCCAATCCCACCAAACACACAACAAAATCTTACTTGCCGTTAATCCTGGCTTGGAGACCGTTTGTGCCGGCTCACTGCCCTTCGACCAACCACGACCGTTTTCGTTTGACGTTGCTGTAAGTGTTACACTTTTCATCACCTATTACGATTAAGCAACGATTCGCAGATGACGGTTTTTCTCGTTAACGAATGTGGCACCCATATATCGAGCTATTTTGTGTATCCAGCCTTTTTCAAGGCTGTTTTTGTGCAATATTTAGCTCCTGGGGAATCATCTACGTCAATTTTGGACTTCACCAGAGCTACAGTGACGTCATAATTGAAAGATTTTGGTCGACCTTCACGGGTTTCGTGCTCTAAGAAAAAATGTTCGGTCTGAAATCTTCGGAAGCACTTGAAAATAGGCTTTAAAGTCGGTGCAATCGTTCCATATGCAATTTGGCATTCACTGAATATTTGTATTGGCTGTAAATTACGCCAAAACCCGAAATGAATCACATGTAGAATTTCGGTTTTCGTTAGTTGTGTGGAATTTCGTCTGACCTATACTCAGCTATCTTGCGTTTTCTCGTCTCCATTTTAGCCGATCGTTCTAAAATTTGCAAGGAAGACTAATCAAGTAATTGCAAAGGATTTAACAAAGACAAATTGGAAGTCACCTACTGACCGAACTTTTGTTAATACCCTCGTATGTACTTGGATACGTCCACTTGACACTTTCGAATACAGGTAGAAATGCACCTAAGTATATGCATACAAACATATGCATATATGTCTAATTACAAGTTATGTGTTTGCATATATGTATGTATGTATGTACATATATGACATTTGCTATAAAAATTTACATATATAATTTTATGACATGGGGTCACTAAGTATGACCGCAGAACTTACATATTTATTTATTCTATTTCCTTATTTGGGATTATCTTATTGTTTTATGTCTACAAGTTCTCTTACATTCTTCGTGCTCCCATTTGCTCTTTGGTTTCCCCCCAAATTTCGCTTACCACAGAGCAAAATCAACCAGCAGCTCAGTTAACTTGTTTAGCTAGCGAACAACCTGTACCGTTTACTCCAGTCAGTCACTCATACATACATACATACATACCTATCTGCTATGCTTTAGCTCCTCCAGTGAGTACCGTCGGACAATTGAGTGACTGACTGGTTTGGCGGCAAATTCACTTACAAGATGGCGATGGCGCGCAGTTGACACGGTCGACGCCAACGCCGCGCTTGCTGTTCATTATTGGTGACTGATGGTGACGCGATGTTGCTGCTGCCTCTGGTTGAGGGCAATATAAGGTGCGTGTATTTTATACACATACATACATACATACATATGGTTGTAATGTGTCGACGATGGAGACCAGTCGATACGACCAGCGAGGCATAGCGAGTTACGCAGTTGTACGCAGATACGCATGACAACAGCAATAATAATAATAACAACAACAACAAAAGCAATTGGTAAACGCACTTGAGTATGTAGAGTGTGCAAAATGCGAACGCCATGCATATGAGTGGATATGGATATACATACTTATGTATATAAACATACATATGCATATTTATGTATACGCGCACGAATTTTTATTAATTATTGTCGTTGGATTAAGCGACATGCCGCACACGTCCGCCTATCGCGCCGTCTTCAGTGCGAACGTTAGCTGGCACTGCAAACACTTACATACATACATACATACATACATACTATAAATGATTATAGCTAGGCACAAGGTGAGACACCACTCGTCGGCGCATTGATTGAGCTGAGTATGCGCGATTTTTGCACAATCTATAAACATACCAAGATACATTTGCACATTCAGTTGTATAAATATGTACATATATACACATTTATAGCAGCATTTTTTGTGAATTTCTTTGTTAGCGTTTAAGGCAGCTGCAAGCGTTGATTGCTTTTATTTGTCATCTCAATTGCCGACTTTTCTCATTATTTTTTTTTAATTTTTTCTTTTTTTTACATTCGCTTCCCAACTCATCCCCACTCCCCACTCTCTCTGTGTGACTCCTACCACATTCATCCATGCATACATACATCCGTTATACACACCTCATGTCACTGCTATTTCCATTCTTAACGCGTACATACTTACATATGTACATACATAGAACACAGATCTTACGAAGCGTTTTTCTTTTGTGCATATCCGTTCTCTATTTACGACAGATACAGATGCAATTACAGATATAAATGTTTGTATATATTTATGCATATACATACATCTGTAACAATATAGATACATATATACATTCATATGTGGACACGACTAGTAGTAGATACAGATTCGGTGTGATGGCTCATGACATTTGTTCTGTATCTACAATGAGTGCGAATATCTGTAGAAACGATTTAATACGTACAGATATATGTTACATACATACACACGAGTAGCGTTGGCGAGTAAGAAATATTGAAAAGCAATCGATTGTAGATATGTGCATATATTTTTTTTTGTGACGCAAATTTCTGTACGCCCGTTTCGTGGGGTACATACATACATACAATACATATACATATGCATACAAATGTACATTGTACTCTGTCGTCTGCTGAGCTGAGCCGACACATTGTAATTGCACAGGGCCAGTAGAGACTTGTGATATGTACATATGAAAGTGCAAATGCCTACATACATACATACATACATACATATGATTGCATATAACTCTTCTTCTACTAGTGCACTGATTAAATATTTCTTCAGCTAAAAAATTGTTGATTTTGAATCTAAATAATCATACTCATTGTGCGGGGATTTTTATTTACATTTTTTTGCTTCTGTATTTTAACAACCCATTTTCAACTATGTAATGGGAAGGCAGTTACAATCGCGGATCTATATTCAATTCCCACTCTTGCGTCCATGTCGCGCACCCTGGAAACGTGAGCAACCCTGGTGCAAGACTCGGTCACCAACCCGTGTGGAGCCTTGGGTTACGGCTAAAAGTGAGGAAGCTTCAGTGGAGCCGGTTTAAGGGTCCACTGAAGTCTAATTTCAGCGTCTTTTCACCAGAGGTGTGGTTGCGAGCGGTTGTCGGTCTTGAAGCAAGCTGTTCGCTATATAAATGTGTGCAAAGTTTAAACTTACTAGCCCAGCGAGGTTGTGCGCTGGATTTGGGACCCACCATCAGCTCCAATGAAAAAATTAACAATGGCTTGGATGAGATAACTTCATCTGATGACGATCCCTCAAATGTTTTAAGGAACACGGTTTAAGGGCATGCAACTGGAATGTCCGGTAACCTAATTGGGAAGGTGCCGCTGCCCAGCTGATTGATGTCCTCGTATGAATAAAACCTGACAGCACTGCCGTGCAAGAAGTGCGATGGACGTGACAAATGCCTTGTCCTTGTGGGATTTACTATAGCGGTCATATAAAGGAGCGCAAATTTGGTGTCGAATTCGTGGTGGTAGAGAGACTTCGTCGCTGAGTACTGGCATTCTCCTCGGTGGATGAAAGTCTTGTCACAATCTGCATCAAAGCGAAGACCAAGGCTACCTTTTATGAGCGACTGGAAAATATTCATGAGCGTTTCCCCCGCCACGATGTGAAAATTGTGATTGGCGACTTCAACGTCAGTATGGGCAAAGAAAGTATTTTGGCGCAACAGTCGCAAAAATCAGTCACCACTACTTCGCCGGCGCCCGTAACGTGGTTGTCTGTAGTAGAAGATACCAGCACAAGAAAATTCATCAAGCTACATGTCCCCTGATCGAAAAACTCATAACCAAATCGACATGTCTCCAGTGTTCCTGACGTGTGTACACTCCGAGGGCCCAACATCGAATCGAATCAATATCTTGTAGCAGCGAAAATACCCGCCCACCTCTGTGCAGCAAAGAACGCCCGTCAACAAGAAGAAATAATTGAAGATCTTAGCCAAGTCAAAGATGAGAGATCGTTTCTTACTCCTCATTGCGCTTGCAGCTACTGCAACAGCACCTCAAAGTAACTCCCAGTCTCGCTACAGTGGCTAATAACCTGTAACCTTAGAGATGTCCCTTTTTTCGAAAGAGCACATTGCGTGTGACCTTATGATCCCAATGAATGTCCCAAAAAATGTGCTTGGTCAAGCCTTGCTGGGCAAGTTCTCCTTTAGAGATCGGCGGCAGTCCAGTGCAAAATTTTATTATTTTCTTGTAAGAGAGCCAAGCTATAAGCATATCCTTGCTCGTGAGCTTGGCTCCTTAATAGCATGAAATACAATACAATTATCGGGTGGCCTGAAAGAGAGCTCCAAAGGCTGGTTTCTTAAGGAGACATAATCGCCAGCTCAGGTTTTGATCTATCCATATATACTGCTCAATTCTTCTCTTTTAGTGATCGGCTTTGTATAATTGTTACTAGTAACAAGGACAGGGGACCAGCGATCTGTGCTAATCAATTAAGTCTAGTAGTACAAATTAGAGTGCCGCACTTATTCTTATCCTCGCTGAACGGAGAAGGAGCTTCCATAAGCTCGGCAAAGAGAGGAGATGGGCTAGTTTAAATACTACAATAGAGCCACGTAACCGGGGAGAGGAGGTTTTTGGTATAAGGAACTCATGAAAAAATCCCAATGGTGTGAATTAGCAAAGAAATCTAAAAAAAAAAATAAAAATATACTCTTGTTCTTCCTAATTTGTTTACCTTTCATGTACAATACATGAAGTTGTATTTCAATTTTAGTTCGGAGTATGTAAGTACCAGCAGGAGGAGAGATACATCCATCAAAATTTATACCAATCGGTTCATAATGACGAGTTGAGTTGATTGAACCATATCAGTCTATCCGTCTGTTTGTACGCAAACTAGTATCTCAGTTTTCGAGATATTTCAAAACAAACTTAGTACACAGATGCACTGGTACTTTTAAACGATAGTTTATCAGAAATAGTCATATCATGAGATGAGTTGATGCGGTTGCTGGTGCATGGCCTATTGTGACACCGCTGTTTTCATCATTTCGCTGAAGCTGGCTTAGCGAGACAGTGGAAGAAGTATTTCCCGAGGAACTGGTGTCGCGCAGATGTCAAGGCTGGACAGTGATGGAGGTAGTGTTCAATAGACTTCTTCTCTTCCTCGTCCATACAGGACAAAAATCATTACAGTGATAGCTCATTTTTTCCCATGAGTCCCCAGTAGTCTGATATTATGCCTGTCGCTATGTTAATGGAGAATCGGTCTAGAGCCGCCCATCTTGAGTATACTTCTTTATCAAAGACCATTTTAAGCATATACTTTGTCGTGAACAAAGGTAAACTTGCATCGTGTGCATGTTTTATTGTGGATAGAAGGGTTCCTGCTCTCGCTAGTTCGTCGGCCATGCAATTGCCTGGGATGCCACTGTGTTCAGTATCCATAACAGTGTTGTAGAGATCTGATGACAGATTGACTGTCGGAATATATAACTGATTGTTATGCTGCCGTAAATTTGAGCAGTCACTCGGCGGCTTCCATGATTGCAAAGAGTTCAGCTTGGAAGACGCTGCAGTGGTCTGGTAGTCTCATGCTCATATTTATTGAGAGCATCAGAGAGTTGATCACACCGAGCTTTGAACCGTCTTTAAAGATGGCTATGGCTATCTGATTGATGGCATTGGTGTTTTCCCAATCATTTCTATTTGGATATCATTTCTGTTTTGGAATATAGCATACATACGACCGATTTATCAGAGCTAAGATTTTGCATTCTACATGCGTATACACAAATAAACATGGTCACCGAAAATCATGAAAATCGAGGGACTATACCACACAGCCTCCATACATCCGATTTGTTCAGATATGATGTTTTTGATCAAAAAGTCGTCCAAAAAAGCTTCTACAAGCAACGAAATCGAAGAAATGTCTAAAATAATGAATCCTCCCTCCAGCCAATTTTTCAAATATGAGAATTAATATTTAATTCCAAAATGAAATATGTATAATAAAATTTATATGGTCTTGAAAGGTATACCATATAAGCTTCGGTTTGGCCGAAGGCAGCTCTTCTTCCCTGTTTGTTCTAAATGCGATGGCAAGATCACCCTACACAGCGCATCTCAAGTCCCTCCATTCTCCTACAAATCCAAACATCACGACACACAGCACACATTTGTTTGAAGAAGTTCAGCTAATAATCACGTAATCGGTTATGAGGTATTTGTTATACTCGTACATACATACATAGGTATATTGCGTTGCCCCAAAAGAAAGCGGCGATTTTTTTGAATACCTTGCAACTATTTAATTGCATTTTTCTTTTTAGACAGTTATAAGCTGTCACTTTTAGCTTGCTTTACAAAAAAAGTCCGCCTAATTTTGTTTATATTTGTTTGTTTGGCGTAAGTTTTAATACGGAGCCCACAAAAGAACATTTTTACTATATTTTACTTTATTATTCCCTTAAAAGAAAAAATGCGGCGCAGGTTGCTAAAAAGTTGCGTAATTTCTATGGTGGTAAGGCCTTAAAAGAAACACAGTGTGGAAGTTGGGGTTTGTCAAATTCCTTTCGGGAGATTTTTCACTCAATGATAAGCCACGTTCAGGTCGGCCAAGTGAAGTTGATGATGACGAAATCAAGGCTTTAATCAAATCAGATAGTCATGTAACTGAGCGTAAGATTGGAGAGAAGTTAAGTATACCAAAATCAAACATTCATAATCATATAAAACGTCTTGGACTGGTAAAAAAAAACTTGATATTTGGGTACGCCATGAATTGAAATAAATTCATTTCACAAGCCTCTTCAACGCTTGTGGTATGCATCTTAAACGCAATGAATATGATCAGTTTTTGAAGCAAATCATAATTGGGGATGAAAAATAGATTTATTAGAATAACGTCAATCGAAAACGATCATGGTCCAAGCATGATGAAGCGCCACAAATAACTTCAAAGGCTGATATTCACCAAAAGAAGATTATGTTGTCAGTTTGGAGGCATTGGAAGGGTGTGGTATATCTTGAGCTGCTTCCAGGGAACCAAACGATTAATTCTGATGTCTACCGTGAACAACAACTGGACAAATTGAATACATCCATCAACGGGAAGCGGCCAGAATTGGTCAATCGTAAAGGTTTCATATTCCACCAGGACAATGCTAGACGGCGCACATCTTTGGTCATTCGCCAAAAACTGAGAGAGCGGCTTGGCTGGGAACTGTTAATGCAACCACCATATAACCCTGATCTTGCACCGTCAGACTATCCATTTCTTTCGATCTTTGCAGAACTCACTAATCTGGTAAAACTTTCGAAAATGACGAAGCTATAAAATCGCACTTGGACTTGGTTCAGTTTTTTGCAGATAAAGGCCAGAAGTTCTAGGAGCGTGGAATAATGTTGCTGCCGGAAAGATGGCAAAAGGTCATCTAACAAAATAGAAATTACATAATTGATTAAAGTTCATTTTAAAATTTAAAATAATGTATCTACTTTCTTTTAAAAAATCGCCGGTTTCTTCGGGAACAACCCAATATTTACATATATGGTACACACTGTGTCCCCCTTGTATAATTAAGAGAAAAGCGTGGGGCGCTTTGTACCATAATTTCCATATATCAAGCGCCCCACGCTTTTCTCTTAATTATACAAGTATTTTTTATATACTATTGGCTTAAGTTTATTTTCAAAATTATTTTCAACTTTTTAGTGCAATATTCTTTAAAAGCGTGTTTTTTTAGTTTTTTAAACTATATTTATTTTTAACTTTTTAGTTTAATATTCTTTAAAACCGTGTTTTTTTAGTTTTTTTAAACTATATTTATTATATACTATTGTCTTAAGTTTATTTCCAAAATTATTTTCAACTTTTTAGTTTAATATTCTTTAAAAGCGTGTTTTTTTTTAGTTTTTTTTAAACTATATTTATTTTATATATTTTTCTAATTAACTCTATTTTGATTTTTTTTTCTCTGAATTAATCAGAGAACGTATAATAATTATTAGTATGGATTATTATACGTTCTCTGATTAATTCTGTTAACGCTACGATGTATGCAACGATTCGCATTTCAAATATTTCATATTGGGATCGCGTCACCGCTAAAAAGTTACAAACTGACAGACAGACATACTGACAGACAGACATACTGACAGACAAGTGAAGCTAATATAAAGCGTGTAAAAAAGCGAGGTACTGAAGAACATTTCTATAAATGACATAAAAAAATCTATGCATGCGCTGGTTGATCGTTCCAAACGTTGTGTTGAGTCAAATGGAACCTATTTTGAATAAATAATAACTTTCAAAGATAATATGTATAATGTGTATTTTACTATTTTATATCCAAAAAGTTCGGTTATTTTTGGGACACACCGTGTACATATGTTACTGTTATAAGGAATCACTGTAAATTCATTAACCATGCAAGCTTCTGTAGTTTAAGTTTATTGCATTTATTTAACTCAGTTTAGTCAGTCGCTTAGTAGCATGCAAGCCAATACTCGGAATATGTATGTATGTAGTTGGCATAATTTTATGACATTCAACGCTGGCCTTTATAAAAGTACATATGTATATATGTGTGTATATACATTTGATGTATGCAAACTTTTTATAGTTTGTTTTAATTCAAGTGAACACATATGTACATATGTACGAGTATATTCATGTGAATAGGTTTATTCACAAAATATTTATTTTTGCCAGCCATCACTTGAATTAAAAAAAACAAAACTATAAAAAGTTTGCATGTATGTGTGTGTGTACATACATATATGCATACATACAAGTGATATATGAATCAAAATATAACAAAAAGCATACAAAGTCGAATAAGTAAATATATTTATGCACATATGTACATATGTACTTATGTACATAAATCTATATAAATTTATGCAGGTATGTACATATATGTATATATGTATGTATGCGAAGAATTAGTGATTACAACTTAAAATCGTTAAGCAACGGCAAATTTGTCAACAAAAGTACAAAATAACCAGAACATTTATGTACAATACATACAAACATACGTACATATACCTATATGATACGTGTGCATGACTCAACGGTCTACAGAGTATCTAATTGTTATTTGTTTACTTGCGAAAATTCTTATCAGTGCAAATTCTTAATAATTTTGTGTTACGTTGATACAAACAAACAACATCTACTCGACAATATACTACGTACATATGTACGTATTTAATACTATACTCTTATTCAAATCAAAAATCAACTTTTGACTCCAAATAGACTACATAATATTATTTTACTCGTATGTACATACGAGGGAAAATCCAACCGTTTTTTCTCGAATGTATGTATATAGATATAGTCAGAGATTAGTCGCCTATTCGCTACTAAAAGACTTCTGGGAAAAGGTTAATATGAGTACCTCGAAGTAGGCCGCTGGCGGTTTATCAGTGATCTCCTTCCGGCAATAAAGTATTCTATATATTAATCCAGGTCGGGAATCGCTTAAGCGATTACAAAGCAGCGAAGAACGCCCATCAACAAACACAAGGAAAGTTCGACGTCGAAAAGCTGCAGTCAAAATAAACAGCCGCACAGTTTTCTACTCGACTTGCTCTCCTGCTCTCTGAGAGCACTCATCAGCAACTCGGTATAAGGAAACTGTGGGGCGGCATTTCAAGCTCCCTACGTACAGCTGGTATTGGATTTCGGAAAGGTCGCAAAAACAGCTGGTACGATTAGTACTGCCGTGTCGCCATGGAGAGAAAGCATGCTGTCTACTTCGCAAAGTTGTAATCGACCACAACATGTGCGGGATGGGATAGATACCGATACCGAGAACTGAAGAGGGAGGCAAGACGGTTGTGCAGTTAAAATATGAAAGAGGCCGAGATGCGCGAGTACGAGGAGCTTGAGAAGCTGGCCGACAAGGGTAATGCTCGAAAATTCTATGAAAAGATACGGCGACTTACAGAAGGTTTCAAGACCGGAGCAAACTCTTGTAGGACCCAGGGAGGTGAGCTAGTGACAGATGCCCAGAGTATATTGAATTTATGGAGGGAACACTTCTCCAGCCTGCGGAATGACAGTAACAACGAAACACCAGGAGATAGTGAACTCCCAACCGATGACGATGGAAAAGACGTTCCATTACCTGGTTATGAAGAGGTTCGTATAGCGATTGCTCGTTTAAAGAACAATTTCAGTTGATACTTTGTTTGTCATCCGTATGTCATGCGGATGGCGCCCCTCGTCTCGATTGGCGGGTAAGTAATCGTTGGGCTTATTATTAGCTAACAAGGTGCATGCATCAGCTACTTTGAAGAATTTTGTCCTACGAAAGCATGCCCTTCGGTTGGAGTTTAAGTGCGCTCTGCCCAATTTATAAAAAAGAGGACCCAAAACAGTATGCGCTAATTACCATGGGATAAGCCTCCTTAATATCCCATATAAGGTCCTTTCGAGAGTATTATGCAAAAGACTAAAGCTCACCCCACTTATCAGTGAGACCTGGTAAATGAACCATTGAAAAGACACGCAGCCTTCGACATCACGAAAAGGAGATGCCTTTATGTTGCTATGTCTAATTTTGGCAACACCCTAATTTAATTTAAGCAACACTAAATGCTTCGCCAGGGTCGGGAAGGACCTCTCCGAACCGTTCGATACCAAACGAGGTTTCAGAAAGGGTGATTCCTTATCGTGTGACTTCTTTAATTTTTTGCTGGAGAAAATAATAACAGCGGCAGTGCTTAATAGAGGAGATTATATTATAAGAATGTACAGCTGCTGGCGTACGCCGATGACGTATGCTAGTGAAAGAGGGAAAGACGAAATATCTCCTGTCATCACACAAACAGTTATCGGCTCCCACGTCACTGTTGATAGTCATAATTTCGAGGTCGTAGATAATTTCGTCTATCTTGGAACCAGTATTAACACCAACAACAATGTCAGGCTGGAAATCCAACGCAGAATCACTCTTGCCAACAGGTGCTACTTTGGGCTGAGTAGGCAATTGAAAAGTAAAGTCCTCTCCCGACGAACGAAAACCAAACTCTACAAGTCGCTCATCATACACGTCCTACTATATGAAGCAGAAGCGTGGATGATGTCAACATCTGATGAGTCGGCTCTAAGAGTTTTTAAGAGAAAAGGTTTGCGAACCTATTTATGGTCCTTTGCGCATTGGCAACGGCGTATACCGCAGACGATGAAACGATGAGCTGTGCGAGCTATATGATGATATTGACATAGTTCAGCGACTATGTTGGCTAGGTCATGTCGTCCGAATGGATGAAATCACTCCAGCTTTGAAAGTATTCGATGCAGTACCCGCTGGTGGAAGCAGAGGAAGACCCCCACTCCGTTGGAAGGATAAAGTGGAGAGTGACCTGGGTTCACTTGGCATTTCCAACTGGCGCCAGACAGCGAAAAGAAGAGATTCGGCTATAATCGCGTAGGCGGTGCCAACGCCAATGAAGAAGAAGAAGAAAGCATAAAGATACCTTAGTAAATGACCTTTATCAGGTCCTGGAAGAATTTCAAGTAAGTAGAGTCGCGGAAGAAAAAGTAATGCTAGTGATAATCCAAACAAACCTACCCACCTACCCACCTACCTACTACCTATGTATGTACAAATGTACTTCCATACTTTTCCCTCGAACTAACAAGTTTTCAGTAAATCACCGAATTAAGTTCTATCCAAATGTTTTATTCGCCTCACGTAGCGACGTCTACCGCCCACACTGCTGAAGACTGGTGAAGACTGGTGAAAAAAAGTGCAAAAGTAAATGAAAATGCCGCAAATCTTTTGTATTGTTATACGGTAGAAGAAGGCGAATAATTATACACAATTGTGTATATGTATATATGTATGTATGTACATATGTATGTATGCAAATACATCTGCGTGCAAAACTCATTTGTTTGCGTGAGAATACACGGTTCATCTCCCTTACCTATGTATCAACATACTTACATACAAACGTACATACACGTATGTACATATATGTGTATATGTAGTTGGGCTTGGACTGGAAATGACTTCTTATTCTTATTGTTATTGTAATTACGGCTTTGTTATTTGGTTTACTGTTTGTCTCAGCATTCCACAATGACATGCAAATATATCTGCCGAGGCAACTTTGAAATAAAACGAGAGTACACAGAGGACACAAGAAATGGCAGGCAGCAAAGTACAGTAGAACACAAGACTCTGTCAAACCGTCAGACTTTCAGTGCCGGAGTCGTTGGTGATGCGCTGAGCTGTCACATGCGAAAAAAAGTTGCTCCAACGCGAGCCAGCGTATCGACATATGTACATACATACACACATACGTAACTATATAAGAGTAGTTGTAGCAATTTTTAAATATATAATATGTATATGTAACAACGGCGACAGCGCGAGAAGCAACAATAATAACAACAACAACAGTAGAAAAATATGCTGCTCATCAACAGCAGCAAGGTACCGCATAAAGAAGAAGAAGAAGAAGAAGAAAACAAAAAGGAATCGAAAAAAACGCAAAATAAAATAAATTAAAGCAAACAAAGCACAATAACATAAAGAGCAATAAATTTATACATACATGCATACATATGTACATACATATGAATATGGCATATAATATGTGTATGTATGTGTTTGTGTATTTCTTTGCTTTTGCAAACACTTGAACTCGCCAAAGAAGTACTCCGAGAGTTCGCAAGCCAACGCAGCTCGTTTGCATGTTGCAAAATCGTGAAAAAGTTGCAGTGGCAGCAGCAGCAGCAGTGGCAGTGGCAGTGGCAGACCGTGCATACCACACGACGATAGTCGCCGTCGCTGCGTCGATGACGTTAGCGATGACAATAAAAAACAGTGAAGTTTATTAAAGAAACTGAATTCGAAAAGGAGAAGTTGAAAAATACATAAATGTAAGCAACAAAAAGTAATGAAAGAAAATTTAAATAAAAAAACTAAAATAGAAATAAAAAAATAATTAAAAAAGTAAAAAAATAATAAATAAAATATTACCAAACAGACGCTCCAAATGCAACGCTACATTTAAAATTGTTTTTTTTTTAGTCATAAGCATACATACCTACATACATACAAAACTACACGCGAATGTTAGTACGTGAGTATATTTGCTTGTCAAAAGCATGGCATTTGCACGCGGCTAAATTTGCTGTTATTTTTTATTATCGTATAAGGTTATCCATTTCGTAGTTTGAAAAGTACCGGGCTTTATTTTGACATCTGTCAAACTTAAAAGTCAAGCCAAACATGTTTTGTTTTAGTTTAAAATCGGGCATTTATGAAACTGGATCGTTTAACAACCGCACAACGCGTTAAAATTTTTAAAACCTACTACAAAAATAGTGATGTGGCCCAATCTCGTGCTTCAAGAGGAAATTATCGTCCAACTCAACTTAAGCAATTCGTTTCGCTCGTTCTAACTCACATTTCGCTGTTGTAAGTAAAAGTCTAGCCGAAGACCCGAATTTGTCTGTTTCTCGAAGTTCTCAAGAGGCGGCATTTTCATCTATGTACATCCAGATAAAGACCAGCTCTCACAACAACTGAAGCCTGAAGCTGACTATCCACAACGCCATACATACATATGTACGTCGATTGGGTGCTTGAACAACATGCAGTGGACGGCTATTTATCGGGAAACATTTTCTTCCGCAAAAAAACAAATCGCATTTGGGGCTCCGAGAATCTTCAAATAGTTGAAGAAATGTCATTTTCTTCCTCCTCTTTACTGGCATAGACGCCACTTATATCAAGTACAATGGCGAATACTGTAGCGAAAACTTTCAAAGCTGGAGTTTTCTTTTTATCCGGACCACATGACCCAGCTAGCGCAATCGCTGTTTCTTGAATCGCTGAACTATGCCAATGTCGCCGTATATGTATATCTCGCACAGCTCATCGTTCCACCGAGCCCATCAGACCAAAAAAAAAAACATAAACTTACTGTCTGGTGAGCTCTTTGGTCCGTAGGTGTGGTTGGACCTTACTTCTTTGAAAACGTCAATGGCGAGCCTTCACTGTCGATTTGGAAGCGTTATGGTCGTATGATAACCGACTTTTTTGCCCTGGAATTGAAGAACACGACTTGGACAATATGTCGTTTCAACCAGATGATGCCACATGCCACACAACATGAGCGAATATGTCATTATTGCCAGAGAAATTTCCCTGTCGCGTAATCTCTCGTCTTGGCGACGTCAATTCTTCACGGAGATCGTGCGATTTGACACCGTTGGACTTGTTTTTTGTGGGACTATGCAAAGGCTTTGTTTATGTGGATATACCTTTGAGTGCTTTAAAACCAACGTTCTTCAAGTTATGGCTGAGATACCGCCCAATATGTGCCAAAAAGTGGTCGAAAATGACATCAAACGAATTGAAGTTTGCAAAACTTTCGCGAGACGGTCATTTTAGTGATTCGGTAGTGTTTTACATGTAATGTTAAGGTCTAAACTTTATAATAAAAAACGAATTTCAAGAAAAAAATAGTTTAATTGCATTTTATTTATTTTTCATTTTCGAAGCCGCAAAATGGATAACTCTGTATTATTGCTAAAAATTATTTAGTATTTTTCGCAAGCATCGCTAGCGACTCGGCTTTAATTTAATTGCTAATATAACTGTTTGCATTTTAACAATTTTTTTTGTTGTTGTCATAAGCCGCCTCTTTGTGCATGCAACGCATGAAATGGCAACACGATGTTGCAACGACGTTGCTTGTGTTAATCGGCCGTTCGGTGGCGTAAGTCGCTTAGCGACGCATAAATGCGAGCTTACGCAGCGGCCAAGAATGCTGTGGTGCATTAGATAGAGGTGCGTGAGCGCGCAAAAATATGCACACAAATGGATATACTCATACCCGGCAGGGAAAATACTATTTAGCTCTTAACTAGAATCCAACTGGTTGGCATTTTTGGCCAAACTAGTTCATCTTCCAACTATTTCCCACATGAGCAACTGGTATTTTTAACACGGCGATGTCCTATGAACCGTCAGTTGTCTAACTATGCATCAGCTTTATACTAGTTTTATACTAGTTCATTTAGGTATGCTGAATTTCTACATCAAAAATCAAACCGTGAACCTTAAATCCTACAGTAATAACCTCTAACCGCAAGGCTATCGTGATGATGAACTCAGCCGTGACATGCTGGATATAACAACAACAAACGATGATGAACATTATTATTACCCCCTTGACTGGTTAGTTAGTTGGTAAGGTTGGGAGTAGATAGTTAGTTAGTTTGCTCAAACACGGGGTCCCTTGATCGAGCGCACTTTAGGCCTGTTGGCCTGTTGTGATACCTATGAGGGGGTCAATAGAAGAGATTTCTCTCACCTTTCCAGATATTGAATCCACTTGGTTTGTTTATTGAACACACACGAGGTTATTGACATTTACATACGTTATATCTGCAAAGGATAAGTTAATGAGTAAGCGATGTCCGGCTGCACTTTGGGCGGTGCAGTGGCAAAAGTAGTGTTTCACCGACTCTTCCTCGTCAATGTCTCAGCCATCGCAACAGAAGTCATTAGAGAAGTAGCCCATCCTTCTACCATGAGTTCCCAACAAACAGTATCCGGTAATTACCCCAGATGTTATGCTTTTGGAGGTTCTGTTTAGGAGTATCGGTCAATAAAATCTTTCTGATCACATTGCATGCTATGGGCCTTGTTGGTGAAGGCCGATATTAGCAGGTGTTTTGCAGAGGAATGAAGTATACCCGCATTGTATGCTGAGTTTTCCCTAGTTAGGATTTTACCCTTTCTTCTTAGCTCGGCCACACAATTTCCTGGGTTGTCGCTATGTCTGGGGATCCAAACCACGATCGTTTCGCATACAGCCAAGAGTTTGTTTAAGATTTCCCTATATTTTATTGCCACTTTTAAGGTGGTGTGATTACAATGAAGAGGTTTCCCATACAGGCCTGTTGAGGAGGGTTAAGGAGAATTTCAAGTGTTTTCGTAGGAGCTGAAGGCAGCGCTCTTGTAATGAGTATGGAGGCTGTGCGATGAACTCTATCCAGCTTGCACTTTTACGTAGATCTATCTAGTCGCGGCCACCAAACAGTGACTCCGTAAAATATGGGTCTCATTACCGCTTTGTATAGCCAAGAAACTATATACGGCTGCAGGCGCCATCTTTTACCTATTGCTAATCGTGTTACAGTTCCAGGTGAGCTTAATATCTAAGATTACATCAAGGTATTGTATTTCACGTAGGTAGAAAGAGTGAGCTTGATACCTTTTAGTGTTCGCGGGTTAAAGGCAGGTGGTTTATACCTTCTTTTGAAGAGTAACATTTCGGTCTTTGAGGGATTCACATGCATTTCTGCACCAATTGCTTACTATATAAATGGCATTTTGGCACTTTTTGACATACCTCGTTGCGAATGAGCCTCCTAATTCAGCGAAGATTAACCTGCTTCCTAAGAGAGATTTCACCAGTTCCACCAAGTGTGTTTCAAGTCTCATTTCACGTATTGCATTCGTGACTATCTCGCGTACGACATTATTAAAAGCTGCCTCGATATCGAGGAAAACACCTAATTATACACTTTTAGGACTCCATCCTTCTCAAGCCTCGTAACTATTTCGTGAAGAGCGGTGTCGACAGATTTACCCTTAGAGTAGGTACGTTAGTTCTCCAGTAGGCAGTTTGAAGGTATCTTTAAGGTTTTTAATAGAAAAGATGTAAGGCTGAATGGCCTAAAATTTTTAGGATTTATATGGACCAGTCGTCCGTCTTTTGGTATGAAAATTACTTTTACCTTATTCCACGCAGTGGGAATATGTCCTATGGAGACTCAAGTGGAGTAAATACCACACAATAAGGGGACAGGACGTCTACTGGTGCTTGTAGTTCAGCGGGAAAGATGCCATATAAACCCGGAGATATATACCCGGAAATTTAAAGTTTTGGAAACATTTTATTGCCTATTCAACTATGTTGCGGTTTATGATATTCTTTATGTCAGATACGACACTAGTCGTAGTTTCTGGTGAGCTGATTGATGAAGCACGACATACTTCGGAACACCCAGAAAAGTGGGTGGTCATTAGAGTATATAGCATTTGCATATATTATACATTCACCATTTGACTTCTGGATATAGCTCGGAATGGCAGAGCTCTTGTTTCCTTCTGAGATACTTTCTATGTCTATGCAGAAGGATTTCCAAGATGCTCTTCGTGCTTTTCTGTTAGCTTTCTTGAAAGTTTTTAGACGATCCTTATAGGTTGGCCAAGTTTCGGTCCTTTTGTCTTCGTTGAAGAGCTTTCTGCTCCTTTTCCGAAGCTTCAAGATGAATTGCTATTCAAATAACCAACCGTGTATAATTTCATACTAGTCTACCCGCTCCCTGCAGGGTACTTATCTAGTATCCATGTATGGGTGGAACCTCTTTGGATTTTTTCTCGTGCGCTTGTTCGTGTTTATGGACATCAAGCTGACTGTAAATCGGTATTCAAGCAGCCAAGTGTGAGATTTAAATCCAAGTAAAGCTGCGATTTTACAACTTATGTGAATAGAAATAATAAAAATATTGTATGTGCATACATAAATATGTATATCGTATGTAGGTATATATACAAACGTATTTACGTACATACATATGTATGCGTGTGGTGTGGGAAAAAATTTCGAATAGTGTACCTCAAAAATAGTTGAAAGATTTTTTAACTGTTGTTGTTTTTTAGTTATAAGATGACAAAATAGACAGCTAAGTTGAGCTCTTTGTTGTTACAAAATGGAATTTTGAGGTAAATTCACGAAGCAGAGAGAGCAGAGAGAAAAAGTATCAACGAATTTGGTTTGACGATTTGTTTAATTATAGCCGAAAGAATAGCAGTGTATTAGAGGATCTTCCGCATTGTCGACCAAAATAATATCTAATGAACTTTACTGGATCAGAAAACGGTGTGGAAAAAATTAAACAAAACAAGAAATTAGTCATGCCGAAGTCTATTTTCGAAAATATTCATTCGTATCCGAACGAATCGGTTGTAGGGACACTCTATATATATTATATAGTAATCCGATCTGACCAGTTTCGCCCAAGTTTGGTTGAAAAATCTCAAAAACTGAGGGACTTTACAGACAATCGTCCAGACGGATATGTCTAAATTAATTTAGCTCGTCTCTCATCTGACTAGTTTAAATTTTGGTGCGTCTCTCTCTGCTGCTTCTCGAACTTACATACTTCGGGCCAAAGTTCGGATCCTGCAGGGATCCATAAACACAATATTTGTGGACTGCACATTGAATTTCTAACATGTTCCGAGGATATTAGTACACGCTATGCCTACATAATATTTCTCATTACTTTTTCCAACAGTCTGCACTCTCTACATTTTATAATGCCGAGTCCATTCAATGTCATGTGATGTCAAATTATTGTTTTCAGTCTAATCCGAGTATATGACTCTCCTGCAATACTCCAATATCCCACGTGCATGGCGCAGCTTCTAATGCCGAATAGTGTGCGGTGGTTTTTCGACCCTTGCTCGACCACTGGGCCCAGCAGAATGCTGAACGATCTTCACAGACGAGTTCATTTGTTCAAAATTCACCAAGTTCATAAGATTTTGCTCACTTTAATGGCACCTACCACTACACGACAGCTTCATCGTTGGTGTAAAAGCTTTTTAATATGATCACAATTTCATATGGAAGCATGATTAATACACGTTGTTTTCGTGGTCAAATGTTTGGACTCGTTCATAAAAATCTCAAAATTAAATTTGATAGTTTGGCTCTCGCGGCAGCATTGTCATATGACTTTCACTGATTTAAATCAAAGATTGCTTCTTAACTTGGTATTTGTCACCGAAATGGTACTTTCTGCTCTGAAGAATTCTGAGATGCGAGCATATAGCTGTCAAATAAAAAACTTTACAAGAATGCTTCGGATCTTTGTCGATGTTTGGGATCTTTCAGACGGTTCACTAATTCGGTCTATTGAGATGGGGAATCTAAAACCCTTGTTGATGATGTTCAGACAGCAAATGCTCGCTTAAGTGGCGGAAGATAGCCTACGATATTTAAGCATGGCAGCAAAGGACTCACAAAGTGGATACATCATCGTCGTGTTTCATCAATATCGCATATAAGATTTCCTGCAGGATAGGGGTTCAAGAATTTGCCCACAGTAAGGTTTACCTGTCCCTCCTCCAACATTCCCCAAAAACTGTTTTGGAGAGTATTTTTGCGGCTATACCAACAACATAAGGTCCCATCGGGATCGGGAAAATCCATCACTGTTCAGATATTCACCATGCGCCAAATACTGTCTGAGTTTGATATCCCTAAAAAACGTATGCAGCTATGCAAACTGAAGCCGTCAGAATTGGGAAGGATCTCTCCAAGCTTTTCGGTACCAAAGAGGTTTCAGAAAGGGTGACTCTTTATTGTAAGACATTAGAGCTGTAGAACTAAATATAAAAGAACCGCGGCGTAATTCTGTTTTCTGCAGACTGGATAAGATAGCGAACAGTCACCGCATTCTGGTCTTGTCTCCCATGACACTATTGACAGTCATAACTTTTAAGTTTTTGATAATTTTGTCTGACTTGGAACCAGTATTAACACCAACAACAATCTCAGCCTAGAAATTTAACGTGTAATCACTCTTGTCAACAGGTGCCCTCCACTAGGTTGGAAGGATAAGGTGTGGAAGAATGTGACTTCAGTATATATTTCTAATTGGCGCCAAACAATGAAAGAAAGGAATGAATGACACGCGGTTGTTAACTCGGCTCTAATCGCATAAGAAGTATCTATGCCAGTAATAAAATGAATGGGTATTTGTTGCCTACTCAGAAGATACTTGGTCTGAGGCAGAAAATTATGAGCTGCTTGTATATATATAGTACCTTCTGCTCAAATATAAACGAGACTGGGTCAATAAAACAAAAACGGTTAATTATTCTTCAATATTTATTTTATCCCCTTCAAAATAGTCACCATTAGAGGCGATACACATATGCCACCTTTTTTTCCAATATTCATAACACTTCTGGTAGGCCGCTTTAGGTATGGCTTTCAGTTCCTTCTTCGAATTCTCTTTTATGACTTCAATCGACTGAAAATGCTTTCCGCGAAGCGGCAATTTGAGTTTAGGGAAAAGAAAAAAGTCACACGGTGTCATGGCGGGTGAATACGGTGCTTGCGGAACAATATTTACGTTGTTTTTGGTCAAATAATCGCGTACAAGACGAGGCGTATGAGCAACAATTTTGGAACAAGTCGAGCAGACACACGTCTCATGCCCAAAACATCGTGAATAATGCTATGAGCAGATCCATTTAATATGTTGAGCTCACTAGCTATCTCTCTTTCAGTCACACGAAGATTTTCCAACACAATTTTCTTTACTTTTTCGACGATTTCTTCGTTTATTGACGTTGCTGGACGACGATCATGGGGCAAGTTCTCCAGCGATGTACGGCCGTCCTTGAACCACTTATACCAATCAAAAATACGTGCACGTGATAGGCAAGACTCCCCATATGCCTTCTGCAACATTTTCATTGCGTCCGTCGCCCTTATTCCATTGGAATAACAAAATTTCAAACAAACATCTTTGCTCAACGTTAATTTCCATAGTAAAATTCGAAAAACACACTCGAGGTTGACTTGTTTATAGTGCCGTAAAAAAAAACTATGTGACAGATCGCGCTCAAATTTGACATGTAAACATATAACAGTCCTGGCAACCTAAGCAAAAAAAAAGTATGGCCATATGTCTTGTCCTTGTCGAGTTATGGATAAAGTCTCGTTTATATTTGAGAAGAGGGTATAATCGCTACCGGCAGGTGAATGACAGTCAAAAACTGTCGACGTTGACTTTTACACAAGTGTACTTATTACATCCTCGCCTGATTCGGCTATAGTCGCTTAGGTGGTGTCTACGCCAAAGAAGAATAAAAAGAATTGGCGTTTTATAATCACGTAGGCAATTTACGGCCGAGCTCCTCTTTCTCTTCCTCGGAGAAGAGGCTGAAATTCCCTTGAAGAGGGACTACTGTCTTTTATAAAAATTTTCCGTCGTTAGTCTGGCCAAGATTCGAATCCACGACCCACCGACTTTTAGCGCATAAGCGGCCTATTGCATTAATAAAAAAATATGATCCGTAAATAATTTAAATATTCAACACGAAATGCTAAAAGTTAAATGAATACACACATACACAAAGCGGTGATCCGTGGCTTAAAATGGACAATAAGATTTCGCAATGATTTGCTTTAAACTGTTGTTACTTTTGGACTGTTGTTTCTACGCCGGGCTGATCTCAGGCAGCAGCACGTTGCACAAACAATCAGTTTGGCTCTCGAAGTGCAGACTTCAGAATATAACTGAAGCACTGAGCCAAACTGCCTGGTACCCTACCCGTTAACACAGGCACACGTCAACCAAGCCAACCAGCCAGCCAGTCAGTCAGCGGAAAGAATATGGCAAATAAAGCGATAAAGCGGTAGTTGCTGCAGTTGTAGCGGTGTGTAGCTGATTGGCAGCAGTGATAGCAGACAGCAATGTGGTGGCGGTGGCGGTGAAGTTGGCAAAACAAGAACCAATAGACCTTAAAGTCAATAACCTCACTTAACCAACCAACCAACCAAGCCAGCCAAGTAGCAGCAGGCAGGCAGGCAGGCAGAAGGCGAGCACGGTAGTACGTTCCCGATGTTGTTGTTGTCGGTGTTGATGATGTTGACGATGGCCGCGACGACGACGACGTATACACTAATGTTGTCGTTAGCTCGCTCTGGCTGGCTTCATATGTGGCTGTGACGATGACGACTGACCAACGCCATCCGAGCCGCCAGAGTCATTCAGCCAGCCAAACAGTCAACAAGCAAGTAGGCAATGGTAACAATAATAACAGCGCATAAAAGTAGAGTCACAACAACAATACAAATAGCATACACTTAACGACAGACACATGTACATATGTAGGTATGTACATATGTATGTATGAAACTAAAATTTTATAATAGAAAGACATTGCCAGCTCCGCAGCGCATAACCGATGAAGTGAGCCACACAGCGCGCTTTACGGTGCGCCGAGCGGCGGTGTGTGTGTGTGTGAGGCGCATATATTGCATGGCTGCACGTCGTCGCATCGAAAGCCATGCAGATATCGTCAGCGAACGTGGCGCGCGATTGGTGCGCATTGGAATGGTTGAGTGAGTGAGTGTCTTTAGCTACGCTGCCTATGCGACTGTGGTTGAGCTACATAAGTGGTGGAGTAGCATATTGCCCTGTCGTTTGGCGGCAACATAAATATATACATACATCCATACGACAGAATTGTAGTGGAGTAATTGAAGCGCGACAAACGAAAATCGCCAACGCGTCGAGCCAGCTGGACGCGGCAAAGGAACCACGCACGGGGAGCGGCTTTTTCGTTGGTGAGTTGGTGGCCGACGGTGTACAACGATTTCGTTTCGATTTCGATTTGATGTTGAGCGCGACGTGCGATCACTGCTTGCAATCGTTTATGCAACGGACAATTTTCGGACGACAGAAAAAGGAGTGGAGGAAGAAAAATGCAAAAGACGACAAGTGAAATTGCCGAATCAGACAAAATCAAAAAAAAAAAAAAATATTATAATAAATAAAAGTAAAGGCGCGCTATGCTGATCGCTTCACACGACTAACTGATCGACTGGACGTGGCGGAGCGTGAGCAGCAGCGAGGTTCATCGCTCGTTGGTGTTTGCTGTTGTCCGCCGCGCTGTGCAAATTCGACGGCGAGTGGCGGCTGCGATCGCGCTTTGCCTTGCAAATGGCCGCGACATGGCGAAAACAAACACATATACATAGATGCACATACAGACAGATACATTAAATTGAACAAAGAAGCCAGCCAAGCAACAACAACAAATAAACAGATGAACAAGACAATCGGCCAGACAGACAGACATACAGACAGATAGACAGATTGTGATATGAAATAAAAAATAATAATAAATTTATAACAAGCAAACAACAGAAAACTGTACATCATAAATACACACAAATATTGCGATTAACAACAACAACAAGCAAAAAACAACCAATTATGTATACAAAAACAATAAGGTTTTTTATTGAAAAATGGCGTTGCGCACCGCAATCAAGCCAACGAAGCAGCGCGCCGCGACGCGCAAAGAAGAAAAACAAACTTTATTTGGCATTAATTTGTTTTTGCTCACATTATGCCAATTTTGTTGTTGTAACGCAGACGCCTTTGTCGCTTGTTGAGTAGCGCGCTTACGCGCAACGCTTTACGGCTGAAATAAATTCTCAAAAAGCGCGGCGCAAATAAAAACGAAAAAAATATCAAAAAAATAAATATAATAATAATAATAATGAGAACAAATAAAATAAATATAAAAAAGCAAAGTAAAAAAAATCTTTTTAAAAATTCCGCATAAATACGAAATACCTGTGATTGAAAGTTACGAGTACAGGCGCGCACGTCTCTAAGACTCACACAAGCGGCGCTAGATGTACACATTACATATGTATGTATGTATGTACATACGAGTATGTACATACATTTAATTTACATTTACAGCCAAATACTGAGCGGAGTTACAATTTATGGAAGTTCCCTGAAGCGGCGTCAACGCTACCCTATAAGTAGAGTGTGAGCGCCGTTTATTATTGTAGCCTTTTTGGAATATTTGTAATTGTTACAACAAAAAATTCAGTGTGTATATTGGCGATAAGAGAAGGGCATCTCAAGCGAAGTAGAGCTACAAAGCTTAACAAAACCTAAGTTGAGGCCTCTTTTTTGTGTTTGTTTTTGGTTTTGATCTTGTAGTCAAAGTTTGCGCTTCCAGCTAAGCTCACGAAAGCGGTATAGTGATGATTTCTAAATAATTCCTTAGTTCGTTCAAAGCTGAAGTATGCTATCTTATTCTGCACTAGACTTGAAACCGTGCAGCGTAGTTTTATTCGTTTTGCTCTCGCTCCGCTTCATTTCTCCGATCCCCTTCTTATACTTCTCGATGTATGTATGCTAAATCTTAAATCACTTGCTGTTCGACCATTCATTTTATTCATTTTATTTAAGACATAATCATTGGCTTAGTGGACTGTCCAGAGCTGCTATCCGTTTTATTTAGAAGTAATTAAAACAAATTATCATAACTACGATCCAATTGTTAGAGTGCTCCCTGAATTTAATATGATCTCTAGAGCATTGATCTTGATCTTTATTTCGCTTTCCCGAGATCTCGTTTTGTCTCTCTTATTGAATCATCCAATTCTAAATATACCTAATCCTTTGCAATTACTTTATTAGTGTTCCTTTCAAACTTTAGAAAGATCGGCTAAAATGGAGACGAGAAAACGCAAGATATCTGAGGATAGGTCAGACGAAATTCCACCACCAACGCAAACAGAAGATCGTCATGTCATGCCAAATTGCATATGGAACGATTGCACCGTCTTTAAAGACTATTTCTAAGTATCTCCGAAGATTCCAGAGCGGACATTTTTCCGTACAGGACGAGCACCGAGGAGATCGACCAAAATTTTCCACTGATGACGCCACTGTAGCTCTGGTGAAGTCAAAAATTGACGAAGACCCACGATTTATACAAGAAATGATTGCTAATGAATTTGGCTTGAATGTTATAGCTGTATCGCGAATATTAAGTAATCATTTGGCATGCGTACCACGAATTTTAAATGAGGCCCAAAAAGAGGCTCGAGCGCATTTCGTTCAATTTTTCATAAACAAATTCGAAAATAGTCAGCCTAGCAACTTTAGTAATCTTGGTTCTATAAGTACGATCCAGAAACCAAATAGCAGTCATGGTATGGAGCTCAACAGGAGCAAACCCACCCGTAAAATCTAAGCAACAAAAATCAGCAGCAAAAGTAATGATGTCAGTTTACCTCACCAGATCAAAAATCGTAGCTGCTATTCCACTGAAAAAGGGTCAGACGGTAACTGCAAAATGGTACACCACAGCACAGGAGTGCTTAACAAAAGTTTTCAAAAATTTGTTGGAAAACAGGAAGAAAGGGGATTTGCGGCGCTACTTTTTACATCATGACAACGCCATCCCTAGTCACTAGCTTGTATATCTAGTCTGTAAGGTTGGTAAAATCATAGACTTAATAATAAATGAAATGAAAGCTGGAATCTTTTTCGGTTTGAGCAAGGGACACCTGCGCCTTTCTTAGCGGCCTCGGATTAATCGTGACCTAAGTACATATGTATGTGGATAACTAAGTCGGTAATCCAACATGTTGCAGCCTCTTCTCTTATTTCTTCACAGCGTAACTCGAGAAAAGGAGCTTCTCAAGGAGAGGGAAGCACTTTACTTCTTCACGAAAACGGAAGTCTAGACTCCTTGCCATGAAAATCGACTTTTTTGAATGGACTTAAGGTAGTCAGAGGATCTATTTTTTGCATTTTTTAAGTAAAAAATCTTAAGAATAATATCTGAAAATTTCACCGAAATTCCATGCCAATATTTATTTGAATTAACGATTTTAGATGTTGTACCCAAAACCTCATATCTGAATAAATAGGTTGTATGAGAGCTATATGATATAGTCAGCCGATATGGCTGGTTCCGACAAAAAATGGTAGACTTGCTTACGTCCAAACAGGCGGGCAGACAGACGGACTTGGCTAAATCAACACAGCTCGCCCTTCTGATCTGATCGGTATAAATTTCGGTGGGTATCCTTTTGGTACTTCTTCAGATCACCGATAATATACCATTTCATGTACGTGTAAGAGACCAGAGACAAGGTGATCTTTTGACGTAATTTTTATCCTAATCTTCACATCTGAACAAATCGATCGTATGAGAGCTACATGTTATGGTGGCCCGATCTGGCGGGTTTCGACATATGATCAATATGGTTAAAAACACATCTGTGGAATAATTTTGGTCGTAATGTCCCAAAATAGTCGGGTGATGGAACATTTATACTATTGTTATCGACATTTGCCATCTCAGAAACTCTCTTTATAGCTGCATCTCAGCAAACGGGAGAGGTTACTAGAATGTCCTGGTTTCTACAGACAAAAGCTTCGGTCTGAATACCATCTGTAACCTTTCCCATGGTGGCAATATTCTTCGTACTCGTATTGTTGATGTCAAAGATGCTCCACGGTGTAAAATGCCAATTTTCGAAAATGTCAATAAAACAATGCGGATTGCCTAGAAGCTAAATATTGCACAAAAAACAGTTTAGAACTCCTTGAAAAAGGTTGAATACACAAAGAAGTTCGATGTGTTGGTGCCACTTGAGCTAACGAGAAAATCCGTCATGGACCGAACTTCCATCTGCTGCTGAAACGTAACAAAATCGACAGATTTCTGAAGTGTTTGGTGACTTGTGATGAAAAGTGGATCACTTATAGCAACGTCAAATGAAAACGGTCGTGGTCAAAGAGCAGTGAACCGTCACAAGCCGTCTTCAAGCTAAGATGACGGCCAGGAAAATTTTGTTGTGTGTTTGGTGTGATTGGAAAGTAATCATCCACTATGAGCTACTCGCCTACGGCCAAAACCTAAATTTAGACCTGCACTAGCAGCAATTGGACCTCTGAAGTAAGCAATCGCCCAGAAGCGCCCAGCTTTGGCACACAGGAGGGGAATTGTGTTGCATAAGGACAACGCCAGACCACACACATCTATAGTGACTCGCCAGAAGCTCCGAGAGCTGGGTTCTTATGCATCCACCTTATAGCTTGGACTTCACATCAAGCGATTACAATTTGTCCTTGTCTTTGGTAATTGATTTGGCTGGTAAAAAATTGGATCCAAGGGAAGCCTGTGAAAACTCGATCGTTCCAATATATAGACAATAGAGACAAGGGTTTCTATGAGAAAGGCATAATGGCATAACCTTCAAAATGGTAGAAAGTTACCGAGTAAAACTGGGCATATTTGACATAAACCGAATAATTCTAACCGTTGTAAATAAAGCCATAAATTCTATGATGGAATAGTTTTACTAGACCTAGGAAACGATTACACATACCATATCTTAGCCGACTGTCTTGCTTTGAGCAGCGCTAGGTTTCGGAATTTGGGACCCTACTGCTGGATGGTCTATCGTCAGTCATGGATCTAATGAGGTTAATTAGAGAATCCAAATGGCTGGAAAATGAAGCCTGGTGGTCAAGTTTTTGTGTCATCACAATGGGTCTTAGCCAGGCCAAAGTAAATCCGACAGGATAGATCGGTAGCCACCACAACCTAACCTAACCTAACATAATAATTACAATCTGTCTGAAATCTGTTAATTTTTCTTATTTGTAAAAATAAAATCGAATTCACTGCCAACACCAAAAATTACCAAAAAAAAAAATTAAATTAAAATACAGTTCATAGAAAAATCGAATAAATTACGAAATGGACAAAATGAAACGGTTAAAAGTTTATTCTGCCACTAACAACAACAATTAACAAATAAAATTAATTCCAGTTATGATGACTGACAGACAACCCATCGCATAAGGAACGTCGCCCTGCTAAGCTCAGTTACAGCGACAAAGTCACGTAGAGAACAAACACTCAGTTATGATGACAAAACGATGGAATAAGCGAAACTTACTCGTATGCACATGCTCTGCTCTGTCAGTCAATCATTCCAACAAAATGCTGAGTCATTCATTAGTCGTTCATACTCGCATATGTATATATGTATGTATGTATGCACTATTGTAGATATAACTGACAGGCGATTTTACGACAAATGGCAATAAACATTTCAAAATTCTGAAACAAAGTAGAATAGTAAAATTTATGATGGTTTTCGAATTGAATTTATAGATACATGAAAATATGTTAAATAAATAGAATAATTATCTGAGAAGCCATCCGAAGTAATGAAATGTTAGTGCTACCGAAAACTAAATTTAAGCTGGAAAACCTCTCAGTTTTTCGGATAATTTTAACTCTACATCTACTATAAAGGACCCCTGTTCCCTGGTCTCAAATTTCCCTGATTCATACATAACTCTGCACGTAGAAGTGCTGAGCCAACACTCCATCGGTCACCTGTTCAGCAAGCTGAACTCCTTTACAGTTCTTTCCGACTATGATCCCTATAAGCTCAACCACGAACAATTCGGCGCAAAAGTAAAAGACCAAGAGATTAAATACTGAAATTCCTTAAGCGATACCAAAAGAAGAGCCTTGCGATGATGCAGACGACGGACAATTACGACTTCTTGAGGGATTTATTAACCACTGCGTATGGGCAGTCTGCTTCCACTGGCGGGTACTGCATCGAAAACTTTCAAAGCTGGAGTATTCCCATCCATTCGGACCACATAACCTAACCAGCGCAGCCACTGTGACTTGATATGTTAAACTATGTCAATATCGCCGTATATTTCGTACAACTCATCGTTCCAAGTACCTCACTAACCATTTCAAAAAAGTCATCAGCTTATTGCGAAGAAACCCAAGCGAAAATCTAGCGCAAAAGGTGGAATGTTCTAAGTTTTTTTCTTTCAAAAAACGATGTTCTTTAGACCTCCATATCGAAACGCTGAAAAGAACACACAAAGGTGTAAATTAAGGTGCTCAAAAACCAGAAGGCATCGAAATTTAAATGGAATTACCATCAATTTTTGGTCAACCAGTACTCTTATGGAACGACTTGGCACATTTTATGTCGCGATCTTAAATTAAACTCGCTTCACTCTATGGGCTCTTGAAAAGTTCCAAAAAGATCCGACTTTTTCGAATCAAATTTTGTTCAGCGATGATAAACAAGCAAAATTACCGCATTTGGGGCGAAGAGCAACCTGAAGAGATTTAAGAGCTGTCATTTCATCCAGAAAAAACAACGGTTTGGTGTAGTTTGTAGGCCGGTGGAATCATCCATATTTCTCATTCAATAAGTACAAGATTGGTTCCACAGGCTAAACCCGGTATAAAAACTACTGCTGCCAATGCCAAAAAAAAAAAAAATAAAAACGAAGCAAAAATACTATAAAATCAATCTAATGCACCACAACTCAGGAAAATATTAAATAATTTGCTTAGAAATCGATATTACTGTGAGTATTTTAGTGTATTATTTTCCAACAGCCTAACAAAAAGCCACTGGTGGTAATTCATAAAATTATTATTTCATTTAAATACAAAAACAAATAAACAAAATTTGGAATTTCCATACAAAAATTGTTGATCCACCGAAAACTGTCATTGTGATATTCACTTCCACATTGAATTGCAAAACCATGAAGTTGAAAAAAGAGCAACAAAAATTAATGGAAAATCCACAGCTCAGAGTGTGTGGGGGAGGTGGAAATGCGCAAGAGGGTTTGGTGAATGCGCACAGGTTGGTTTTTTTTGTTGGATTTTATTTTTGTTGATGTTGATGCCCTGACTCTGCTTTTAGCTGTTGTTCTTTTTGTTTTTGTTTTTGTTCACATGTAGTAAAATTGTGAAATTTTTGCATATGCAAATGCCGTGACACCCAGCCGGTAGCGAGGCGCCAGCATAAACGAGAGCAAAGCCGACTGATAGAGCGACACATGAATACAGGAAGTGCAGGAGGTGCACATGAATGGATGCGTATGTGTGTATGTGTGTGTGGGTGATATGCATATGCGTATTTGCATATCGTAGGGAGCGCGGCGTAGAATTAATGCCGCTGAATGCTTCGGTTTTGTGCGTTATTTTATGAAAATTTTGAAATAAATAAAACAAAGCATTCACTCAAATATATGCATTTGTATTTATGGTTGTGGCAAAAACAGCACTCAAACATACTACAGGGTGTTTGTCTGGAAATTTTATGCGAATTGATTATTCGCCCAAAACGACTCAATCAGTTTAAGACCATAAATCCAACTGATTTTAAAACTTTAAAATATCATCACTATAGGCATCTTCAACCTCAGTAACTGTGCGTGCCATCATACTGACGGGGGTTTAATTATAAACAAACATAAAAAAGCTTCTCATAAAAATCCGCCAGCCGTTGGGAGGGAAAACATCAAGGCGCTCACAACAAATCGAAGGAGGAGCTGAAATAAAAATCGCTCCAACATAAAAGCGCATCTTGATTGCTCTAAAGACCATTAGACGAAGTTAATTACACCTTTAATTGAGACTACGTTTTGCAAAAGAACCAAAACAGACAATTTCATGGCGTTCCCAAGAATTGGGCCTCTCCCAGACCACATTATGGCGAACTTTGCATAAAGATCTTAGCGTGAACCCTTATGAGATAAAGAACTAAAACCACTCGATTATGTGAAACGACGTAAGGTCTCTGGACATGATTGAAAAAATGGAGACTTTCATCGCAAAATCATCTTCAGCGATAAAGCACATTTCTGGTTAAACGGCTTCGTAAATAAGCAAACTATGGGTTATTGGACCGGTGAGAACCCTCTTGTGCTTCGTGTAACGTCGCTTCATCCGGAAAAAATAACTGGTTGGTGCTGATTTCATGCCTGTGGCGTCATTCGTCCATTTATTGATGAAAATTGCATGAATTATACATCAGTGATGATGTGGTTTCAACAAGACTGTACCACAAGCTACACATCGGTTGTAACAATCGAGTTATTGAAGTCTCAGTTCGGTAATCGTGTAATCTCGAGAAACGGACTCATCGATTGGCCGCCGAGTTCATGTGATTTAACGCCTCTAGATTTTTTTTAAAGGGCTACATTAAATCATTGGTATATGCCCACAAGACGTTAGAAGAGCTCAGAGCCAATCGACTTCTGCAAACGTTCGCCTGGTTTACATATGAACGAATTCGAATTCCATTCATTTTGATAATACTTGAAGTCAATAAAAGAATTTTGAGATATCTCAAATCGCTAATGTAAGACCCTTAAGATACGCATATACAAATAAACTTTTTAAACGAAAACGATCGAAATCGAAATACTTTATCACATAGGGTCCATACAACCGATTTGTTCGGATATAAAGTTTCCGTCAAGAAAACATTCAAAAGCGTGAGATTTGCTATTCAGCAATTTGTGTAATACATATTCATTTTTCCAAAAAATGGAGGGACCTACCGTTTATTATAAACTCCTCCAAACGAAAATACACTTGGGCTTGACATTCCCTGGCAAGTGGCCAGGACTCTAACCCTGGCGTACTGAATAGCAGTATGCAATGCTAAACACTCCGCTAATTTATTTCATTTTTTATTTTATTACAAATTTACTTTTATATCATCTTATTCGGTTTAATTTTATCTTAGCCTATTTTATTTGAGCACTTTTTTGTTTTAGAATTAGATTAATAAAATTTAATTTTTTTTACTTTGTTTTTTTTTTCTTTTTATTGTAAATATTTTATTATTGTAAGTTTTATTTGATTAAACTTAAATTTTTAAATTTATTCTATTCATTTATATTTTTCAATGTTTTTTTTATATTTTTATATTTATTTTGTTTATATTTATTTTCTTTCCTTTTTCTACATAATTAATTTTATTTTATTTTATTTCTCTTTATTTGATTTATTTTATTTTATATTTATTTATTTTTATATTTTATTATTATACTTCATTTAATTTTATTTTATTTTAGTTTATTTTATTTTATTTTATTTTATTTTATTTTACTTTATTTTATTTTATTTTATTTTATTTTATTTTATTTTATTTTATTTTTTTTTATTTATATTATATTGTTTTGTTTCATTTATTTCATTTTATTTTTATTTTTCATATTTTATTTTATTTTATATTATTTTTTTTTATTTTATTTACTTTATTTTACTTTCCTTTATTTTATTTTATTTTATTTTATTTTATTTAATATTATTTTATTTTATTATATTTTCCTTTATTTTATTTTATTTTATTTAATATTATTTATTTTATTTTATTTTTTTATTTTATTTGATTTTACTTTATTTTATTTTATTTTATTTAATTTTATATTATATTATTTTGTTTCATTTATTTCATTTTATTATTATTTTTCCTATTTTATTTGTTTTTTATTTATTTTGTTTTTTTTTTACTTTAATAATTTTTGTTTTAATTTATTTAGTTTATTTTTAATTAATTTCATTTAATTTTTTTATTTCATTTTATCTCATTTTTATTCAAAATATTTTTTTTTTTTGAGATGAAACAAATCTCAATCCCCCTGTACCTTTTTAGTGGTTATATTTTTGTACATACACATGTATAGGTGCATATGTAGTTATGCATATCCTTATGTATGTAACCAAATGTAACAATTGTAACAGCAAAATGCAGAATAAGCTAGTGGAGCGAGTTATGACATCAAAAAATGAAAATAAATTCGATTCTACACACTCCCATTTGAAGTTACCTATAAACATACATATGTACAATACATACTATGGACATGTGTAGGTGGGTATTAATGTACGTTAGCATAAATGTATCTAAATGTTCTAAAGCGCAGTCTACATGGATACATATGCACTTGTACATCTGCATGCATGTATATACATACATATACATACAATACATATATATATTCTGAATCGTTGATGCGTAGCATTTTTGTAGAGTTGTGAGTTTGGCAGCAAGGTGGCAGGGTCAGCAAGCAAATAAATGTTTTCGAGAATACACATTCATTTTTATACAAAAAACAAAAAAAAACGTACATATGCAAAAGGGCATTAGCACAAGTGTTGGTAAGCAATATATTCCATTTGTACATTCACCCATACATGTGTACGTTTGACTGTTCATAGTATGGTTGCGTGTAAAATTATTTCAGATATATATCGTCGCCGGCAGGCGGATATAGAATAGATAGAGTGAAAAAAAATGCATGAGTACACGAATGTATATGTACATATGTGTGTATGTATGTGTGCACGTGTGTGCATTTGTCAATTTTCGTATTTTTGCGAAATAGATACAAAATGCATTGCAATGGGAAGGAAGGGCATCTATATACTATATACATACATATATACAAAAAACAGAAAAACTGAACACAAAAACGATGGGCCACCACCCGCACTGCCAGAAAACTCGTCGTATAGACGCCACACAAAAATACTGCAGCAAAACTGTCAGCGAACATGAATTATAGGACTTAATGGGTTGAAGGGCACAAAGAAAAAAGCTGGAAAATGCATGGAAACACACCCGGACGAACCAACGAACGAACGAACGAACGCTTAGAAAAAGCGGAATGGACAAAAATGAAACGTTTAAAGTGTTGTAAAGTGAGAACCCGCTACCAATACAGTCACAGAACGGACATGCGAAAGCACAAAATATCCAGAACAACAACAACAACGACAACAACAGACAACAGGCACTTACCCACCAACTACATGAGTGTCATCGAGAAAAATTTGAAATTTTTTCTTTCCAAATGCCTAAACATTTTTGCTCATTTTACTCCAAACCACCGACAGAATCAGCATTCAACGCGATAAGTGGAAAGTACATAGAGAGAAGAAGACATACGAGCACAACTACATATGTACTCATCGTTCAATCGATTTAGTAGCAGCAGTAGCTTCATTTAAATGCAAACTCCGTTATGTGTGGTCGTCTTGTAGGTTATTAGTTAGTGGGATGATGGAAGAGCGGTCTTTTGGTAGGCAGGTGGAAAGGCTGAGAGATACAACAGCCCAGTGGTGGCATGCTTAAACAGGTTGCAATAACAGAAGCATAACAAAAACAACAAAGGAAAATATAAATATTTTGCAATAAACAGCGTTCGAGTGGAAAAGCTATTAAAATGTTCAAAATCGCAGAATAATGTGATAAAGCAGTTGGAAGATCATAATACTCGTAAAGCCGTATGTTCAGACAGTTCATCAATGCTGTGTGAGGCTATGAAATAGGATTGCAACTATGTATGTATGTAGGTAATCAGACAACACCCAGCAGTGTCGAAATCTTCCTTGTAACAGTAACAGAGTACTGCTCTGCTGTATTTTTTCCGATAATAACTTATTGGCAATGCTCATCAAAGTCTAAGTTTCTGTTCGTGTATAGAGGAATGTTTCAGTCGCAGTGTTCAGCTCTCAATTATCACTAGAGCTATGTACTCGTAGTTGGTTTTTGAATAGAGCCAGCATGTTGAGAATGGAGAAAAGTGGGAGCGGCTTCAGGACTTCAGAAAATCCTAAAAAGTAATCGAGAAAAGATATAAAGCAATTAATTATTTTATCTTCTTCGGAACGCTCTAAACGTGACTGAAGCTTGAACAGAATTTCAATATTCAATATTTTTTATTTTCAGGAAATAATTTTATTATATAAAATTAGTAATAGAGCAGATACGCCATTACCCGACATGACAAGAAGAAGTTCGAATAGCAACTGTCTGTTTGAAAAAAAAAAAAACAAAATAGCAGGTCGAGATGGATTGGCAGCTAAACTATTCAAATACGACGGTGAAGAACTGATAAACTGAACCATGAAAACCGGGACTCTATAGTCTGCACCAATCGCTCTTGGTTATATGGTCCTATCGAGGGGGTTGAGTGAAAGACTAAAGCCCATCATCAACAAACTGATTGAACCTATTCAGACCTGGTAAATCCACCATTGACCAGATATTCACCAAGCACCAAATCTTGGAAAAGATCCGTGCAAAGAGGATCGATACACATCACCTCTTCGTCGAGAGGAAAAGAGGATCGACACACACCTCTTCCACCTCTTCGTCGATTTTAAAGCAGCCTTCGACAGCACGAAAAGCAGCTGCCTTTACGCCGCTATGTCTGAATTCGGTATCTCTCAAAACTTATAATAAATAGCCGTACCGACGTTAAGTAACACCAAAAGTGCAGTCTGAATTGGGAAGGACCTCTCCGAGACGTTCGATACCAAACGAAGTTTCAGATAGGGTGACTTTTTATCGTGTGACTTCTTTAATCTATTGCTTGAAAAAGTATTACGAGCTGCAGAGCTGAATAGAGAAGGTACAATCTTCCATAAGATTGGCGTCAACAACCGATCCGTGGGTTCTACTTTCTTCAGACTGGATAAGGAAGCGAAGCGTTTGGACCTAGTAGAGAATGACGACAAGACTAAATATCTCCTATTATCTTCAGTCAGATCATTCAACTCTTGGGTCCCACGTCACTGTTGACAGTCATAACTTAGAAGTTGTAGATAATTTCGTTTACCTTGGAACCTGTATTAATACCAACAAAAATGTCAGCCTGGAAATCCAACGCAGAATCACTACTTTGGACTGAGGAGACTTTTGGAAAGCAAAGTCCTCTCTCGGCAAACAAAGATCAAACTCTACCACTCTCCAATCATTTCTTGTACTATGTCGTGGACGTTTTCGTCTTTATTTCAAATCCGAAATATACTCGGATGACCTGGTACTCTCTGTCGAAGTACGAACGAAGCTAGAAAAATTAAGTTTTTACTTTGTGAATTAATTTTCAATAATTTTGGATATTGGCTTAGGCAGGACTCGAACATATGACCTTCCGCCTGATAGCACGCGTTGCGAACCACTCAGCTACCACGGCTGAGAGATGAGAAAAAATACCAAGGCAAGAAAAGGGTAAGCCGAAGCCTATTTAAGTAGTGGAAAGATTAGAATTCCAGTATGCTGACCGTGGGTTCAAAGGGTTCCAAGCCTGTTATAGTAGTTGTAAGGCTATATATACTTTTCCCCAACCCTTTTAATGTGATGAGACTTCGTACTGATCATGTCATGCTTGGGCCTGGTCTGCTATTGGATATGGATTTCCATCTGTTTATTGCTATTTGTTCAAATTGCAAGTGGAAATTTCTAATGATCGTTCCGGTTCAGATTCATCAAGAAATTCTCCGAACTTAGCCTAATCGTCAACTTTTTCGTTGCCAAAAATGTTTTTATGACCGAGAACCCAGACTACGCAGTTGGCGAGTTGGCTTGTCAGGGAGCTTAGAGCCTTTTTTCACTACTTGATGACGCTTGAACACATCATTGGTGATGATGATGCCAGTAGGTAGGTAGGCAAGTTTCAAGCTGATGCCCGAGCTCACTTAAGCCATCAAACGACCCAGTGTAGTACCAATAAGTATCCTTGTGGCCTACACCTGCCAGTCAAACCAATTTGTGGAGTTTGCAAAACTGAGCAATCATCGAATCTTTGTACCCGCTATCGCGCTCAAGTATCTAAAGTTTGTCGCTCCTAGAGACTTCAATCTACTATTCTTTCCTTCTTTCCTGCTCTCGCCACACAAGTCGTTAGATGGTACGAGGAATATCTCCGCGTCCCTGCCCGATAGAATATGCTCTGAGTTAGCATCTTTGATAAATAGCTCTCCTATAGTGAGCTCACAAGTGTAGAGCGGTCTGCCCAAACTCTTCCATGATAGCGAAAGTGCGGTTTCTTGCAAGCTCGGCCGCCATCTCATTACGCGTTACGTTACTTCGTCCGGGTGCTAGGTTAAACAACACTTAACCATCACGTTATATGAATACCATTTTCTAAGATCACCACTGAGCTGAGACAATCGACAGTTGATTGCCTCATGTACAGCCGAAAGGTAAACGAAAGGATTTGGAAATACCAAGCTCCCTTGGTAGACTCCGCTTCTGGCACTGTTATCTAGTAATGCCGCCTGACTATCCGAGTATAAAGCTGACTTCTGTATACCATCGTAGTTATTTATTAGCGCTGGAGATATTTTTACATAACCAGAAATGAGATTACCGTCTTAAAAAGAAATAAAAAAAAAAGTAATGAAGAACCGAACAAGAACTGGTCGTAGCAGTGGGAGGCAGCTGTTATAAGGACACGTAATTTGGCAATTACCAATGCAGCAATCGGAAAAAGAATATGCAACTGAATGCCGAAAACAAAGAAATAGACAACAACAAACATAAATATAATACACTGAAAGAGAAAATAAAATAAACATAAGAAAATACAAATAAGGCAACCACACACTGAAGCACTGAAGAACGAACGCCCAAAGAGCCGGACAAAAAAGTTAGAAAAATGTGTGCAGAAAATTAACTACAACAAACACAGGGAACAACAACAACAACGAGCTATATAAACTTTACAGTTAAGGGTAAATATGTACAAGTATGTGCGCACATACATATATGAAAAGGACAATAACACAACAGCAAGAACAATCAAGGATGCGCACAGCATACAGGGTACAGGGTACAGTGCACAGGACACAGGGCACGTAGAATGAATGGCGAAGACACTGCAAATGCAAAGTAGAGAATTTCCTAAACTAGTCACCATATAGAAAAATGCAGTACGCTTTGCCGCTGTAGGAGTAAAGCAACCGAGTAGCGAGTTGGATAGAGAAAGGACGCCGCGAGAAAGAGAAGCAATGCTTATACGACGATAACGGTTACACGTAGTGAAATTGTAGTGGCAAATGCTGTGTAGAGAGTAGATAATAGAAAAAATAAAAACGACAAAAATAACAACCACATACACACGTACACACACTCAAATGTATGCAGGAGTTTAAGCAGCATTAAAGCCACCAGAGCAACACACAACACAGAGGCAACACGAGGACGAAAGAGTCAGGAGTTAGCTGGTGGCTGGTGGCAATAATGCAGCGATTGTTATGTGTGTGCGGGGCGGGAAGGCAAGGTGAGGACAAAACAAAACAATACAGCAGCAACTGCAACTACTCCCTTCCTTCCTTTGCATTTGTCAGCGTCCGGAATTGAAATTACACATATTTAGATACCAGCAAGCGATTCATATAAAATGACCCGGCGGGAAAAATTACGAAGATCATAGCGAGTAAGATTTTTGAAAGTGTTTGTATGGTAAACTAAAGGTAACAGCCTGCTATCCCAGTAGAGGTCGCTTTGGGCATTCCACAAACGTCATTACATCGTATTTTACATAAAGACTTAGATGTTAAGGCTCATAAAGTTCAGTTTACCCATGAACTTAAACCGGCCGATCATCAACAACATCGTGTCTTTCATAATTGGGTCCTTGAAACGCATGAAGATGATCCCGAATATCATGAAAAAATCATCTTGACTGATGAGGCCCATTTCCACCTCGATGGCCACGTCAATAAGTAAAACTGTCCCAGGAAAACCCAAGACTTATTGTTGAAAAGCCTCTCCATTCTCAACGTGCAACTGTTTGGTGCGGCTTATGGTCCGGCGGGTCATTACTTACTTTTTCAAAAATGAGGCTGTAGCAATAATTACGGTGAATGTATTACGCTATCGAGAGATAATTAAGGATTTTTTATGACCGGAATTGGATGGAATTGATCTGGACAACGTTTGGTTTCAACAAGACGGCGCTACGTGCCAAACAAGCAACGAAACCTTTCGAAGAGGCGATCGCAATCGGCCACCGAGATCTTGTGATTTAACACCTTGCGACTTCTTCCTTTGGAGCCACGTTAAAGATAAGGTCTACACCAACAGACCAACGTCCGTTCAAGGGATCAAAGATGGAGTTCGTGAAGGTAGCGAGGGCATACAGCAGCAACTTTTCAATTTGATGAAAAAGGGGATGGTCCTGTAAGCGTAGCCGTGGCGGCCATTTGTTTGATATAGTTTTCCATTTATAATGGCAAATCTTTCTCTTTTACTTTCTCTTTACATTGAAATAAACATCCGATCATTAATCTCAAAAAATCTTATTTTTCTTTAAACATCAAAATAAAAACTCTTATTGTAAATCCCTGAACTTTATGCACTAGCCCTTGAAGTTATCATATCTCACACGTTTCTTCTAAGCGTGGGGCCCGCAGCCAGAGCTAGAAATCAGTGAGACATATGAGCTGAGGGAGCCAAAAGAATCATGAGGAGGAGGAGGGAACGATCATTAATCTCTTATACCTTCGGCAGTGTTTTGGAATCTCGAACCGTATTACTGGGTACTCTAACCAGCATTGCCGATGTCAAAGTTATCGATCCAATGAGGCTCAACACAGAATCGAAGTGGTTGTGTACCTCTGATGGGAGGGGAACTAGGAGCCGCGAGAATGATGAGGAGGAAGAAACGATCATGCATCTTTTTTGCGACTGCTCTGCTTTCGCTAGAGCTAGGTTTTGGAACTTTGGGAACATAATGCTGGATGATCAATCGAAGATTGTCAACGACAAAGTTATCGATCTAATGAGGATTTAATGATCAATATTTTGTGGTAACCAACGGGTCTTATTCAGGACTGGTGTAAACTATGTGATACATCGGTAGCCACGATAACTTAACCTAACCTAACTCCTGCTTTTGAATGTGCTGCCGTTGAAAGCGATAATAAAATACCTTGATCTCATAATATTGTGTCCTTACCACTCATTAGTGATGACCTATTTTTCAATGAAAATTTACCGGTCCATTTCAATCCGAGAAAGAAACGCCTTATTTCATTAACAATCTTTCTTTGGGATAGCAATATGGAGGCCCGCGGCTACTACTCCAGTGGTACAGTTTAGTTCCCCTTTGAAGGCATCAGCAAAAGAGGCGAGGAAGAGCTCTTTAGTAAAATATAGGAGATCAAACTATGATGAAACAAGTAATTTCATAATTCCAAGGTTGGGATTAACAATGTACTTATGTACATTACAGTTCAGTCTAATTGCACAGGTTCAGATTTCGCATCTGGGAGATCGTAAATCGTAAATCAAATTATAATTTTAATGGGAACACATATTGGGACACTTCAAATGGGGGACTGCGAGCACTACAGATATTAGAGGAACAGTGCAATCGGTGCAAGAGAACTTATTGTTAACCTTAGTAATATACAAAAATCGATAAAGAAGCTCCGAGGCAACTTAGGCCCCGTGCGCAAGCCACGGACACTACCCACTCTATGGTGGAAGGTCTCGGAGTATATTTATATTGCTATGGGATGGCGGGATTGTAGGTACATAGGTACATAAAATGCAATTGAGCTTAGCACTCTGCTAATTGTTCGTGGCTTGGACCTCTTAGGGAGTACAATGATTAATGACTCAAGTGTGGTGGCTTATAGGCAGACGTCTATCGTTCTAATTGTCAAGTTTACGTATCAGTGGATCGGTCGAACTCCTTCTCGTAAAAGTCTAAAAGCAAGAACTGTTTTATAAGCTCAGACTTTTTTATTAAAAATAAATTGAGTTAAATTGAGTTTGAGGAAAACTCTTTATGAAGCAGCACATAGGTACTTGAGGAAGGTGCGACTGAAGCGAGTGGAATCGCCTACTGACTACTCTAACCTTTTATTCTCTGGTGTAGATTCTAAATTTTAACTTTGTAAGCTGCTTGTTCTTCAGCTACCTTTGGCCTGAAATTTTGCCACGGGGCTGAATTCGAGAACTCGCATACCCGTACTTATCCTCAGCATTTGTTTACGTCCAGAAGTGTATTGGTAAGCTGTGCAAATAAAAGTGCTAAATGCTGTGATCCACACACATACGACTGGTACTGACGCTAAAGCTGGTTGCAGCAAACTTGGCTGATACAAACTGTACACCAAAGTACTCGTACATGCAGGGCACACGCGAAAAGACGCGACACCCTTGGCTGACTGGCTCACTGGCTGTTAAGGTAACAACACCAACGCACACACAAACACCACAAACAAACACACCATCGCCAGCAAGTTTTGCAAATCTGCCGCGACGCCACAAACTCGCAGAGGGGAGCATAAGTAATTATTATTTGACGTTTAAGCGCGCAGCTCGGGGAATTCATACATACATACATACATACATATGTATGTACGTGCATATAGAGCAATCAGCGCATCTTTGAATATACATACATACATACACGTACATACACACATATATGCATTCACTCCAAAATCGCCCTTTTTTTCGAAATCACTGTGCTCGAGTTGCATTCGTGCAACAACCAAAAACACAACAACCAAGAAAACAAAAATAAAAAAGCTCAGTCAATCTGCGTTCGTTTGCTTGTGTTGTTGGCGATGCGAAGGACGAAGTTAACGATGCGAATGCTTTTACTTACCAAGCGAACTTTAAACTAAGCGCAGCGCCGAGCAGAGCAGAGCAGAGCAGCGCCGAGCATCGCAGCGCAGCGGGTTTTGTGTGAGTGAGTGTTCTTGCTTTACAGGCTGATTGTTCGGTTTGAATTGTGTTTTTGTTTCTCTTGTCGCTATCGCTGTTGTTGTTTTCGTCTTTGTCTATGGCATAAATATGAAATTCACTCACTTCATTTCTACTTTGAGTGCACGAATAAATGATGTCGAGCTACATACATATACAATATATATATATATATGTGTATGTATGTATGTGTGTTTGCATGTACTTGCAGTGTATGCACATTCTACATCTTCTTTAGCTACAAATCTCTTTTGTTTAGAGAAAGAGAGACGCAGCGCCCCACGCAGATTACACGTATGTACCTACTTACATACCAAGAGATTGAAGTCGCGTGGCGCAACGGAAATGACTGATTCTCATAAGGAAGTGCAAAAGAGCAGAAGAAATTGCAGTGGAATTGAGGAAGGCGTAATTCATGATGAACTTTCATAATTGCACACAAACATATCTGCATACTTACACACATACATACACACAATGTAAAGCATAACGATATATTCTGACTATTTAAATGCATACAATATTTTTGTGCACAACGAACTCTTGTTAAAGGTTGGCTTTTATGAGTTTGTAAAGGGAAATAGAAATTCATTAAAAGTTGTGAGGTTTCTTTCAGAGTTCTTTGCTAAAAAAAAGAATGATTGTACATCAACTGCAAGGTTGAATCTCTGAAGAACAGGCACCGCGAGTTGTACGTATGTACGAGCTCCGAATATCACCGTCTTACTCGTACTTCAGTTTCTTCTGGTTTTTGAAAACACCTAAAGCCAGTAGTGACCGAAATTCCATTTTCGTGAAAGTCTAATTACAACCTTAAACCACTAAAGAGAGATATAGCAGCGGGAAATCGTCTAACGCGCGAAACTCATTAGCTTACGTGTTGAATGGCGAATGACTTTAGCCTTGACGCCACAACGCCATACATAGTATAGTGCCTGTGGACACTGCACTGCAGGCAGATCTATCGGTGTAAAATTTGTGTTAGCAAGCCTGTATAGTTGGTCAGCTCGAGCGTGGTAAGCTCCACTGTGCTATAGGGACTCCACTTTAATCACCGTAGCTGCACAGATCTTTGTATTTCCGCGCTGGCGGCAAGTCGGGTGGTTTCTTCTCCGACATACCTCCTTCATAGGAGCTGTGGAGTGGATATAGCAACTGGGAGAAAGGAGCACTTAACTTCTTCACAAATAGGGCGAAGGTTGACATATACAGCCTTTGCCAAAAGTATTAGGCACCCCACTAAAATACAAGTATTCTCAAATGTGGCTATCAAAGTTACCACTTCTTTTTGTAAATGTCTTACATGGGTGTTTAACTGTTGATTAAACGAATAAATTGTGTAATATTAAAAGTCATAGCACTCTGGTCAGAAATTCATAATATTTTCGCATTTAAAATTTGAAAGTGAAAGTGTAAATTACATTTAGTGAAAAGTTAACAATCTTATAAAAACCATGCCTAAAAAAAGTGAAATTAGTTACGATGATAGAGTTAGAATTCAAGTTCTAAGTGAGGAAGGTAAGTCTCAGGTCGAGATTGCCAATTTGGTGGGATGTTCGCGGTGCGCGGTCCAATGTGCTATCAGGCGATTTGTGGAGACGAAATCCCACAATATTAAATCAAAAAGTGGAAGAAAGCGTCTAAACACTAAACGAGAAGACCGAATACTTATACTCGAGTCTCTCAAGGATCGCAAAAAATCTTATTCTGCCCTTGCAGCTGCCCTTTCGGATGAATTTAGTAAACCAGTTATTACTCGAACAGCTAGAAGAAGACTTCTGGAAGCAGGTTTAAAAGGATGTAAAGCCCGAAAGAAGCCGTGGCTCTAGAAAAGAATAGAAAAAATCGTTTGGAATGGGCTCGCCGGTACCAACATTTCACGGAAGAAGATTGGTCGAATGTTATGTGGTCTGATGAATCAAACTTCGAGGTAAGCTTAGTTAAGATCGTCTTAAAGTATTAACAGCCAAAGCTTCTTACCCTCCAGCAATTGTGAAGACATAATACAAATCTTATGAAAACATTATTTTTTCTTTTCTACAGATATTTGGAAAACCTGGTGTGACGTTCGTGAAGCGACGGCGAAATGTTCGTTTGCGAGGGTCGCATGGACAGTCAAAAGTACATAAATGTATTAGAAGCTGTTCTTCTGCCTTCGTTAACGCGCATTTTCGGCGATATTAAAATACCTCAATCATATAACACTGTAACATTACATATACAGGGTCCGCCATCTAACATTTTTTTTTTGAACTAGTGGTTATTTTGAGTGTGGTAACACTGATGTTACATCTGATTTGACAGAAAGTTAGTTTTATCCTTCCGCTGAACGAAAATGGTTGTGTATACGATTGAGGAATGGGCAGATGAGCGCTTGGCCGAAGACCCGGAATTTTACCAAAAAATCATCTTTTCCGACGAAGCTCATTTCCATCTTGGCGGCTACGTCAATAAACAAAATTGTCGTATTTGGGGGACGGAAAACCCGCACGTGATCGAAGAGAAGCCAATGCATCCTCAGAGAGTTTGGTGCGGATTTTGGGCCGGCGGCATCATTGGCCCATTTTTCTTCGAAAATGCGGCAGGAGCCGCCGTTACGGTCAATGGCGAACGCTACCGCGCCATGTTAACGGATTGGTTCTTCCCGGAAATCGAAGAGGAGGACTTGGACAACATTTGGTTCCAGCAAGACGGCGCTCCGTGCCACACAACCAACGTTACGATCGATCTTGTGCGCACTGTTTTCGGGAAAAAAAGTTACGTGGCGGACCCTGTACATCTGCCCTGATAGATTACACACAAGTCTGTGAGGTACTACTTCCAGCTGAGGAGCTACTCCCTCTTTTATTACAATTTGGATTAGGTATTTAGAGGCTGTGATGATCTACTCCCCCTTCTGGAAGGTCGTGGTATGGCACTATTTCCCTCCTTTAGAGATATATGTACATTCTTATTTGGATGCGCCGGAAATTTACTCGTGCCGAGGACCTACTTCTCCTGCTACCTTTTTTGTGAAAGACCTCAGCAACCGCCGAGCGATTCTCAGCAATAAATTAACTGCTTATTTGTTTGTTGAAAAGTATATATGTATATAAATATATTTAATTATTTTTAAGAAATTTTACTGATTTTCAATAAAAATTTCTATTAAGGGCTGTCTGTTTACCGATTTTTTTATTGTCTGTTCATTAAAAAAAAAAGTCCCCTAACTACAAAATTACAAATAATTTTACAAAGTGTTGAAAAAGAAAGTAAATAAAATTTACAAAAATTGTCTTGTCGAATCAATTAAAGATCCTAAATTGGTATAAAATGTTTATACATAATTAGTAGTGGAGTGAATGAAAATTGAGTATGAAGTTAAAAAAAATTTAATCTTTTCTCTAAATGTGTCAAACTCTAATAATATTCCATAAATATTCCCATTACTAAAATTTTTTATTTATAAAAAAAAGTGAACTTACCACAAAACAAAAACGCTATTAAGATTTCACTACATACATATGTATGTATACTGGTATATGTATGTAAATATCAAAATCGTCTTCGCCATGAACTTGAACTTGACCGCAACAAATAAAATACCCATTCGAACAGAGTCAATGTATTTATGTAGGTATGAACATATACGAATATTAATAAATATCTAATGAACGCAATGAACAAGAGAGAGAGAGATATACGTAACTTCAACTAAACATATGTAAGTATATTTAAATATTTATGAACATACATACATTAGTATATTTATAACGTAAATAACTATAATAAACCGTATGTATACAAATAAAAATTAATACTTTAATCACATAAAAATTTATGGATCGACAATTTAAATTTAAGTATTTAAGTAAATGTACGTATGTTTGTTTATAGGTATTATATACCATGTAGGTATGAAGGGGTTATACACAGGTATTTATGTAATCAAATGTTAATTTATGCATGACTAAATTTTCGTGTTTTCTTTTTTTTTTTGACGGCTGCGCATAAAATTGAAATTTAAAATGAAAATACCTGATGGTTTGCCAGTTCTGCGTGTAGAGCGGGCGAGTAAGAAATGGAGTGCGTAAGGAAATTTTGAAATTGTTGAATTTTTTTTTGGGCTGAGTAAAAGAACAAACAGGTGGTTTTATGATAAAATCGAAATTAACAAACACATTTACTTATAGTTTTATAAACATAAATACATATTTACATAGTTATGTATACATATGTATATACGAAGACGAAATAAGAGAGCGGCAAAGGCAAATGAAATTGAAGAAGTTGATTAATTAAGTAAATTAAAAAAAAAACAACATTATACCAAAAACAAATACGTGGAAATTTTCAGCTTAGCGCAGTGAACACAAAAGTTAATTCAATTGAGCGAACCAAACATAAATAAAAGTTGTTATAAATATCCGAAAGTGGAATGGAAGATGTAAAGCAATAAAATACAAGAAATTAAGCGTAAATTAACACAAAGAGGAAAAACAGAAAACAAATAAAGTTTTTGATGGATTGTTGAATAAAAACAGAAGAAGAGGAAGAAAAGCGAACAATAAGGAGAATTATGGAAATAAATTTAACTTTTAGTACAAAATGTTCTTCTAAGTAAATAAAAGTTGTTTTTCGATTTGATATGGTAGGAGATTAAGAATACGGTCTATTTAATTTATGTTATTTAAAGAGGCACAGCAAGTTGAAGACAAACAAAGAAATGGAAATAATTTTTTAAAGAAATAAAATTGTGTAGGCTTAAAATACGATTAAAAACGAGCTGAGCCGTATTACTCTGGTATGTCCGTGGACAACATGAAACACACGAATTTTGGTGATTAATCAGATTCAGATCAGAAATACCGAAAAGGAAGAAAGGAAAAAATATTAAGAAATTTTAAAATATTAGAGAGATACAGATGAGAACTGGGGGTACAAGTAAAGTTAGCCATGCACAATTTTGGTTTCGTCGACTTCGTTCCGGTAATTTTTATGCAAAAGATGATCCAAGAAGGCCAGTTGTCGAAAATGTGTATAAAATAATGCAAATCGTCGAGTCTGACCCTCATGCGGGCACTGCTTGGATTGTTCATTGCATTGCACAAAAAACGGTTTAAAACCACTTGACAAAGGCTGTCATCGTAACAAAATCGCCCCATTTCTGAAGCAAATGGTGACTAGTGATGAAAAGTCACTTGATGTCAGGTGTGGCAACGTCAGCGGTCGTAGATGGTCGAAGGGCAGTGTGCCGGCACAAACAGTTTCCAAGCCCGGTTGTATGTGTGCTGGTATTTGCAAGGAATCATCCACTATGAGACGTTAACCTACAGCCAAATTCTTAATTCGGACATGTACTCTCAGCAATTGTACTGTCTGAAGGAAGTAATCGCCCAGAAGCTCCCAGTTAGAACCAACAGGAAGGGAGTTGTGTTTCATCAGGACAACGCCAGACCACAAACATCGATATTGACTCAAAAGGAGCTCCGAAAACTTGTTTGGGAAGTTCTTATGTATCCACCTTAAAGTCCGAACCTCACGTCAAGTGGTGACCAACTGTTCCTGTATATGGTAAATCATTTGGCTGGTGAAGAAATGGCCTCAAGGAATAGGAATAGGAACCGAATACACCACGCCCAACACGCAGTGAAGAAAATATAGCGGCCAAAGCTGGAGTGTACACGAAGACTGTGAAGAGTCGATTCGGCGCCGTTCCCAGCTAATCGGGCTGACGTATGGAGCGACTTGGCACATTTTACGTCGAGATTTTAAATTGCAAGCATACAAAATACGTCTTGTCGCTTTACTCTATGGGCTCTTGAAAAGTTCCATGAGGATCTGACGTTCAATTTGTGGCTCAATGGGTATGTAAACAAGCAAAATTGCCGCATTTTGGGCGAAGAAGAACCTGAAGAGATTTAAAAACTGCCATTTAATTTAGAATAAGTAACAGTTTGGTGCGGTTTGTGGGCCGTTGGAATCATCGGTCCATATTTCTACAAAAATAATGCCGGTGAGAACGTAACCGTCAATCGCGATCGTTATCGCGCCATGATAACCGACTATTTGATGTTTGAAATTGAGCTCGTGATCTCAGCGACATTTGGTTTCAACAAGACGGCACAACTTCCCACACATCGCATCAAGCATTGGATATAGTAAGAGAACACCTCGGTAAGCAGTTAATTTCACGTTTTGGCCGGTCGATTGGCTACCTATGGGAGTATATAAAGTCTAAAGTCTATGCTGACAATCTCGTTTCGACACAGGTCTTGAAACAAAACATCCGCCGTGTCATTCGCCTGTTTCCAATTGAAATGCTCGAACGAGTAATCGAAAATTGGACTCAACGGATGGACCATCTGAGACGTAGCCACGGCCAACATTTGAAAGAGATAATCTTCAAAAAATACCTACAATATTAAAAAAAAAAAAATAAACACCAAACACTTTCGAAAAAAATTAGCAATTTGAACACAGCGGACTCGAATATTGCGAAGAATAATAGAAAATACATGAAATAAATTATAATGAAAAATCTTGCATATACATATGTATCATTCAAATGTTTATGCTTCACTAACGGATACACATTGCTTGAGCTACAAAAATACATAAAAAAATGCGAAAATAAGTCTAAAAAAAGTATACATATAAACTGCGACGCGACCGGGACGCCATACAGCGCAGTCGGCGTCAGTCAAGCACACCACCACCCGCTGCCGGCCATAAATAGAAAAAAAATCACAGCAGTTATTTAGAAATGAATAATACAACAAAAAGTGATGTATTTATATACATTTGTAGGCAAACATACAAATAATGTAATAAATATCAACATACATACATATTATTATCTATATATGTACATATATGTATATATGTATACATATATACATAAATAAATAGAACAATAATTACATATACATATGCTCGCTATTTTTATATATAAACCAATAATGACCATTGAAAACTTACCATATCTGCCAACGATAATCGAACATTCGTTGCGAAGAAATTCATTTTAGCGACGGCAAAGCAATTGGCTGGCAGGCTACGACAACGACAACAACACCAACACCAACGGCACCACCACCTTTCAACTTAGCCGCAATGGAGGAGGTGATAATTGAAATATCCATATTTAAACCAGCTAGAAAAATGTATGTTTGCTGTACATACATACATATGTACATATCTAATAAAGCATGTAGGTATGTATGTATGTGGATGTGTAGCTGAAGAATTGCGTGACTTAAGTTGATTTAAAGGTGTGTCAGTTGGTAGAAAAATACACAAAATTTCTTTCTTCTTTTTCCGAGTTGAGTTGGATTGAGTTGAGTTGAGTTTGAGAATTGAAGCGTTGTTGCTGGACTCGCTAGTCAAGAGTGGCCTAGTCAAATTGACTGTTGGAATTTTTTTTAAGCGGCTACAGCTGGTATTTGTTATTTTTGGTCGTCGCTTAAGTTGTTTAATAGCGATTGCTTGCTTGATTGTTGGCTGTTAATTGCGATGCGGTGGTGATTCACCAACATGCTGATACAAATATATGTACGTATACATACATATACATAATTGAAATTTAACACAAACACCAATACAGCACAAATTTACACACAGACACACACACACAGATACAGCGACGGCAAAACTTTAACAATTGCCAGCTGTTGTTGTTGTTGTTGTTACTCTTGTTGTTATTGTTATGCTTTGATACACTTAAGTTGTATATTTTTATACTTTCATGTGACGGTGATTCAATTCCACCACTTTTCTTTTATTTTATTTTTTTCTTCTTGAATTTATTATAATGATATTGTATTGCTGTTGTTGTTGTTGCTGTTATTATTTTGAAAGCGTTATGCCGCTCGCAGATTATCTTTTTTTATAATGTTGTATATACATACTTATAGTGTTCACTTCAAGCGCTGCTTCTTCGCGCCGCTTCACAAACACACACATCCGCACAATTCACTAACACATGCAACTGTATGTAGACATTATCACTAGCACAAACGCCGTAACAACGATTTATGAACATGTTTTCGCCGGAAATTCTATCTCGTTGTTGTCTCGTAAATTTGCATAATTAATATTCGAAAAAAAAAATACAAAACATTTTTCTCAAAACTATGTATTTGCGTATACAAATGCACTTTTGCGAATGTTTATATGTATATTTATGTATGTGTAAAATTTAAATCAACTATAATACTTTTAAATTACGCTGAGCTGCAGAGATTTCAAACACTTTTCATTTTTTTTTTTTTTTTTTGCTTTGATAAAAATTCCAATATTTTTTTTTGCAAAATTTTCAAAAATTTATATTTTATTAATTCATTTTAATTCTTCAAAATATCACTGCACACACCGAGTTAGCCGAGTATATGAGGTTCACCAAGTCAACAACGTCAACTGATCAGCGCACGCCAACTGAAGTGAATTCGACGTCAGACGAGTCGAGAGCAGACAAACGCCAACAAGCAGTGAGCTAGAAGAGATATAAAGAGAGGGAGAGAAAAAGAGATCAGAAAACTGTCAGATTTGTACAAATGTAAATTATATACAAAATTATGAAGAAAAATATCTGCATGTTGATATGTATGAATGTATGTATGTAGCTACACTGTGCTGTATAAAGCAACAAAAAAAAAAAATAAATAAAAAAAACACAAAAATAAAAATTAAAAAAATTACAAATTAAAAAAGAAAAAATAAATAAAATTAAAAAAAAAACAAAAATGAAACCAAAAATAATAAAAAAAAAAAAAAAAAATCAAAAATGAAACCAAAAATAATACAAAAAATTTTAAAAACCTTGAATAAATAAAATTTAAAGGAAATAAAAATTAAAAAAAAAAACACAAAAACAATGAAAATAAAAAGACAGAAACAAAAAAAAAAAAATTAAAAAAAAATGCAATAAAAATCAGAAACTAAACAAAAATACCAAAGATAAAAATTAATAAAAAACAGTTAAAAAAAACTGAAATAAAGGAAATAAAGGTACACTGTGCTGTATAAAGCAAACAAAAAAAAAATTAAAGAAAAACTAAAACAAAAACACAACCAAAAATAAAAATTAAAACAATTACAAATTAAAAAAGAAAAAAATTAAAAATTAAAATAAAATATTTAAAGCAAATAAAAATCAAAAATTAAACCAAAAATAAAATAAAAAATTTTTAAAAATTTAAATAAATAAAATTTAAAAGAAATAAAAATTAAAAAAAAAAACAAAAAAAAACACAAAAACAATGAAAATAAAAAGACAGAAACAAAAAAAAACCAAATATAAAAATAAAAAAAAATTTAAAGGAAATAAAAATCAAAAATGAAACCAAAAATTATATAAAAATATTTTTAAAATACTTAAATAAAAAAAATTTAAAAATAAAGTAAAGAAAAAACACAAAAACACTGAAAATAAAAACACAAAAAAAAACAAAATATAAAAATTAAAAAAAAATTAAAGGAAATAAAAATCAGATATTAAACAAAAATACCAAAAATAAAAATAAATAAAAAATAAAAAACTCAAATAAATAAAATTTAAAGGAAATAAAGGTAAAAAAATAAAAAAAACACAACCAAAAATAAAAATTAAAACAATTACAAATTAAAAAAGAAAAAAAAATTAAAAATTAAACCAAATATAAAATAAAAAATTTTAAAAAAACTTCAATAAATAAAATTTAAAGGAAATAAAAATTAAAAATAAGTAAGAAAAAAAACATAAAACAATAAAAATAGAAATATAAAAATAAAAAAAATAATAATAATAAATAAAAATAAAAAATTATACGAAAATACCAAAAACAAAAAAGTTTAAGGAAATAAAAATCAAAAATTAAACTAAACACCAAAAATAAAAAAAAATTTAAAAAAACTCAAATAAATAAAATTTAAAGGAAATAAAAATTAAAAAAAAATTAAATTAATAAAACTAAAACAAAAAAACCAAAAATAGAAAGTACAAAATTTAAAATTTAATAAAGAAAATAAAATTAACAAAAAAATTGAAGTAAATTAATATCAACAATTAAAACAAAAATATAATAAATAAAATAAGAACTTAAATAAATAAAATTTAACGTAAATAAAAATCAAAAATAAATACAAATTAAAGTAAATAAAAATCAAAAAAGGCAAATATGTACTAACAAAATAAAAAATAAAAAGAAAACACAATAAAATGACAGCTGGCCGTATAAAATGCTAAAGCGAGCGGCAATAATACCAACAACAATAATAAATATTAATTATTAAAGCCAACAACACACAATCTACATACATATGGAGATACATATATGACGAACGTTTGAACATAACAACAACTCAAGCAATAATAATTGCCATAAAAACTAAATGGCCAAACAACAACAAAAACTACGTTGAAATATAGTCATGTACATATGCATGTATGTCTGTTTGTATGTTTAACTGCGGGCAAACGTATCGAACCGTTTTACTGTTGGCCACATTGTGTGCGCAACAACAGCAGCAACAATAACAACAACAAGAACTACGTTTTGTTTAAACAGAAAAAAAGCTTTGATGTTATTTATTTAATATCTGGTATTTGTTTAATAGCGTTAAGGTTTAAGCAACAATAACAATTGCTGAGTGTCAATGCGAATTTTCTACATAAAGTTGCTTCTTCTCATTCTCTTTTGTTAATTAAAATTTTTACTTTTATTATTGGTTGTTCTTAAGTAATATTAAATAAGATTAAAGGGTCTCAGCTACTCAGCAATGGAAAGTAATGCGGAAATGAGCTCGAAGATATATATTTTATGTGGAATGGTTTTTATCAATTTGTACTATATGTACATATATATGTATGTGTACATATGTATGTATTTGAAAATTTTCCTCTTTCAATTTTTTTTATATTTATTTTTTTATTTTTTTTTAAATAAGTACACGTTAATTTTATTCTGTTTTAAAGAAGTTGCATATAATGAATTAAGCCAATCTTTGGAGAGCCCAAAGACTGGAATTGGGGGGCACTGAACTGTCCCAATATACAACAACACCCTATGATATCGAGTATAGACTTCAACGCTGCTGGTCTTTCTCCTTAAGCTGCCTCTCTAATCTTCCATCTCGTGCATCTCAGTTGGTGCAATTTTAGTCCAATTTAATTAGCTTTGGGGTATGCAGATGCAGTCGCGGGGCTATGCCTAATGTACTCTTGCGTCCGCGTCGTACATCCTTGAAACGTGAGCGATTCTTATGCAAGATGCGGTAACCAATCCATGTGGAGCCTTGGGTTATGGCGAGAGGAAGCTTCAGTGAAGCCAATCCGACATATTCAGTTTAAGAGTTCGCTGAAGTCTAATTGCAGCGACTGTTCACCAGGGGTGCAGCTGCGAGCGGGTGTCGCTATATGAATATGTGCAAAACTTAAACTTACTCAACTAGCGAGGTTGTGCGTTGGGTTTGAGACCCGCCGCGTGGAAACCAGGGCCAACAAAAAAGTGACCTTGGATGGGATACCCCTTTTTTGATGACGTCTACTGCCAACGAATTAAGAATCTCGATTTGAGGGCATGCACGTGGAATGTCCGATGCATTAATTGGAAGTGTGCCGTTAAAGGCTGACATCACCGTCTTCCAAGACGTCCGATGGATGGCAAAATGGATAAAGGAGTGACCATTTGGTGTCGGTTTCGTAGTGGTAGAGAGGCTCCGTCACTGAGTCCTGGCTAGAACTTCTTGCACATATAACTGATTTACGCCAATGCTCTGACGGAAGAGAAGGACGATACGACCAAGGATGCCCTTTATGAGAGCCTGGAGCGTACTTAGGAGCACTGCCTCTACAAGTTACAATCTTCTAGAAGAGTGTACTGCTGCTAGCGTATGCCAATAATAGCGTTAGCGCAGTGTGCCCTGTTATCAAACAAACAATCAGCGCATTCCCGGTACTTCTGTTTCCCTGGGTACTACGCTCGTGGTCAGCGGTAAATTCCTAAGTACTTTGTAAGACCTCATGAACGTCTAGCCGTAAATCCGAGTAAGATAGGGTTTGTCGTGGAGGACAAACATCGAGGAGAGGAAAAAGAAGACCAACAGCAGCTTTGTACTAATGCAAGGCAGTAATCAGTAAGAGATGTGGCCTTTCTCCTAAAGTGATGTATTGGATCTAAGCAATTATAGTCAAACCTCTCCTGAGTTACGGAGTTTTCGTATTGTGGAAGTCGATAAAAAAAGTCTAACTTTTATTAAGCAGCTGGAAGCTGTTCAATGCCCGGCTGTCAACAGTACCTGTACCTAGTCGCCGAAGCGTGGGTCGGTCAGCTGTTCTTGAGGCACTTCGAATTCAAATTCGCCATGCTGGGGAGGATCGGCTCCTTCTCCACCATAATCCGTTCATGCGAAGACTGGAGCGGACAGAGCCACTGGAGGAGAGGAAAAAAACACTTAACTGCTTCACGAATGAGTCGAAGCTTGAGGAAAAAGTCGATGTGAAATTTTTTTTTTTTTACCTCTTCGAAAATTTCCGGATTTGTGTTAAATACACAGCGTTTGCGGGAAGTGTTCATTTTCTATTGTAATTGGAAGAAAGGTGCTGCTGAAGCCGATCGGGTTGCTTGTAGAAGTTTATGGTGAATCTTCGCTGACCGCTAAGCCATGCAAAGAGTGATTTCGACGCTTCAAAAGTGATGAATTTAGCCTTGAAGACAGAGAGCGTGCTGTCCAAACCAAGAAAATGCAAACTTAACTCCGCAAACAATTTCCGTCCAGTTCGGAAATTGCGTGCCATGCGAGTAAGAGCCGAAAGATTTTTTACATCAGAACTGCTTTTTGAAGGGATTCTTACACCGGGTCATTACTGGAGATGAAAGGTGGATATATTATGATAGGCACAAGAAAAGAATACTATGCCAAGTCTGGTAAATTCGTTTCATCATCGTCTGCATGGACGCCAAAGAAAGCCATGCAAGGTTCAAAAGTCATGCTCTGCATATGATGGGACCAGAGGAATACGCTATAATATGAGCTGCTTAAGCCAGGCTCAACCATTGGCTTGTGGACTAGTCCTCTCAGTCCTCTCCTTTTTTAGAGATGGCATTCGAAAATTACCAGAGGGACGGGAAAAAGTAGTCGCTTCTGACGGATAATACTTTAAATGATTTTGTACTTTTTTTTTTAATAAAGATCACTTTTTTAAATACAAAAATACGAATTGTTTTATTTTGTAGTCCCAGTAATTAAGTTTGCTAGTCAATAAAATACACAAAATAAATAAATAAACTTAATACCTTCGTGTATGTTCTATTGAAATTTCATGCTTTCAGTGACACACATACATATGTATTTCATACAATACTATGATGCATAAGAAAACTTGACAATATTTAATAATAATTATAATAGTATTATATGGGAAAATTTTATAGCATTTTCAAAGTTTACTCAATTATAAGTATTACGAAACCGTTAGAGAGCGTTTTTCCAGGTAATATGCAATAAATGCTAAAATAAGACAATAGTTTTATTAAATAAACAATTTAGCATGTAATGAGTCGCATTAATTCTCTAAATATATATACGCACATACATAAAGGGTGGTTAAATTTCAAGGGCCGATGTTTTTTTTGTTTTGAATAAAACAGAAACTATTTAGGAAATTATTGAAATTTTATTTTATTATGATATATTGGTATTACTCAATTATGTATGTAACAAAATATCGGCCAAATGAGCGCCGCGACCTCGGCGGCACACCTCCATACGATGGTCCAAATTTTCGATGACGCTGAGGCATAATGGAGTTTCTATGCCGTTAATGTGCCGAATTATCTCATCCTTTAGCTCTTGAATTGTTGCTGGCTTATCGACGTACACCTTTTCTTTCAAATAACCCCAGAGAAAAAAGTCCAACGGTGTCAAATCACATGATCTTGGGGGCCAATTGACATCGCCATTACGTGAGATAACACACATAATAAGTCTGGATAACTTTAACACATTGTTGGATTGTGTATCTCTCCATGGTTCAAATTGAGTAAGTCTGAAATAGAGAAATGTCAAATTAAATTCGGAAAAAAACTTGGCGTTTAGGTGTGGTTCACATTCAACATCGGCCCTTGAAATTTAACCACCCTTTACATATATAAATGCATATTATTGGTAAATACATATGTATAAACATTTCGTAGATATTGCTATTCATAATTTTGTTGTTGGAATTGATTTAAAAGTATACTATGACACAATTGATTTGGTATTAAAAATGAAAACGTTGCTGCGATTTGCGATAAAAGATAAGTAAATTAAATATAAATTATTTTATAGACGCAAATGTGCATATTTGTGTATTTGTATGGACTTGTATATACACGTATATGTATATATACATATGTAATCGTATGTATTTATGTATGGTTGTATTGTTGTTTTTTGTTATTGTTTTCCAATTGATGATTTGTGCTGATTTCATTCGGGGCGTTTCTAACGATTTAATATATACATACATATATATATTAGTATATAGTAATAGTATAATAAATGTATATACATACACATACACATGCACATTCACATATTTCGCCCCGAGCTCCTTCTGCTACACAAGATAATCACTAATTGATGAGTTTCGTACAACAGCTGCGCTTTAGTTTTTGATTTTAAAAATATTTTCGCTAATTGAGAATCAGCGCAGAAAAATTTTAATACAAATACAAAATTTCTTATGAAAACAATTTCGTAATACAAAAGTTGATAATTTATAATGCCAAACTGTTAAAAATTAATTTCGACTTTTTTTCTTTTCATTAATTTTGTACTACAGTTGGCCTGCGACTTCGTCCGCATGGAATCTTTAGATGATTCTAATAAGATTTGTGAGGTTTATCACATTATTAATATTATTATAACCTAAAAACTACCATGTATTAGGTCAAGTAAAAATTTCGTTCGGTTTTTATCTAAGAGAGAGTTATTGTCCATAGCACTAGTGTTACGTGTCGCATCATGTCATACTATACGGCGCTGAAAACGTGTTTATTCGCGCTAAAAGTTTGTCTTTGACAGTTTTTCGATTGATTGACTCAGTACGTTGTGAGCGCTCGTCAAAGATGGACACCAGCAAAGAGAAAATTCGCTATATTTTACAATTTTTCTTCGATCAAGTCTGTCGTCGAAAATTGCTATAAAATCATGGAAATAGTCGAAACAGACCGTCACGTGAGCACTTATTTAATTGCTGAGGAACTAAAGATAAGCCAGAAATCCGTTTGGAACCATTTGCATAACCTTGGATTCAAAAAGAAGCTCGATGTTTGGGTGCCACACGAACTAACGCAAAAAAACATGATGGACCGAATTTCCATCTGCGAATCGCTGCTGAATCGCAACATTTCTGAAGCGTTTGGTGACTGGCGATGAAAAGTGGATCAGTTACGATAACGTCAAGCGAAATCGGTCGTGGTCGAAACGCGGTGAGCCGGCGGAAACGGTGGCCAAGCCAGGATTGACGGCCAGGAAGGTTTTGCTGTGTGTTTGGTGGGATTGGCAAGAAATCATCTACTATGAGCTGCTCCCCTATGGCCAAACGCTCAATTCGGCCCTCTACTGCCAGCAACTGGACCGCTTGAAGGCAGCACTCATCCAGAAGAGGCCATCTTTGATCAACAGAGGCCGAATTGTGTTCCATCAGGACAACGCCTGGCCACACACGTCTTTGGTGACGCGCCAGAAGCCCCAGGAGCTAGGATGGGAGGTTCTAATGCACCCACCTTATAGTCAGGACATGGCACCAAGTGACTACCATATTTTCCTGTCCATGGCGAACGCGCTTAATGGTGAGAAGTTGGCCTCAAGAAAGGCCTGTGAAAATTGGTTGGCTAAGTAGACAGAGAAGTCTTCGAAAGAAAGGTTTTGTAAACGACATTTTTATCCTTTCCTTCCTGCAGGCGATGAAACGATGAGCAATGCGAGTTACACGGTGACATTGACATAGTTCAGCGAATAAAGAGACAATGCCTACGCTGTCTAAGTTATGTCACTCGAATGAGCTTTGAAAGTATTCGATGCAGTACGCGCTGGTGTCCCCATTTGTTAATTGGGGTTTTGCGATTTTCATACTTTTCAAAATTACCTTGACCCAAGAAATGTGTGAACCGAGTTATGTAGCAACTGTCATATCGGAAACCGGGGTAAAGATATGTGTCGAGATTCGTATTCATGGCAACGGGTTATACCATAAATCTTACAAGGCAGTGCTTCTAGGTGGCCACATTTATTCGCATATGCTTTGAGAAAGAACATTTCCACCATCACTGGTCAAAGATAATTCCTAAAGCCGAGTTGAGGTTAGAACTTCCGAAGGAGCTAAGTATTGGGCAGTGGTAATAGTAGTGTTCTACGAACTCCTGCTGCTGCACTCCATTCCGGTTGAATTTATATTGATCTTTGCATTACAGATTTTACGCGGCGATAAGAACCATTTTCTACATCCTCCACAACGCCTTTTCTGTGCCTGTTGCTCAAGGTATTATCGTTATTTTTTCCTTCAAGTAATGAAATTCCCGCGCGGAAAGATCCGAGGCTCAACGAGGTGCCCTTCACGCTTGTAAAAAGATGCTGGATACCACATGAGGCTTAATTTATGGCCTCATTCATTGATGCTAAACAGATATTGCTCTACGTCGCTCTGGTGTGCTAGACCGCAACGATCACAGCAACTGCTGCATTGTACACAACTGGAGCGCTAAGGACCACTCCAATGGAGGTACTTGAATCGTTACTTGACCTACTACCAATCGACATTGTAGTGAAGAACACTACAGCGAAATCCGCCGTGATGTTGAGGACCTTAGGTGAATTTGCTAGAATCTTAGGACACAGCTCGCAATGTAGGGAGATGGAGGATAAAATAGACTATATACTACCATGCTTTATCCTAGAAAGAAGGTGTGAAGCTACGTTTAGGGAGAGTGATGGGCGTAGGACCATAGGACCCGCCAGTGGAACGTACAATATCTACACGGATGGATCAAAAATGGTTACAGGAGTGGATGCCGGAGTCTATTGCGTTGAGTTAGACCACAGTCAACCCTTCCAACTTCCAGAGTATTACAGTATTCTTAAGACGGAAGTCTTCACTATAGAGAGCGCTTCTAATATAGCCGTTAACGCCAAGCGGCCACAAAGGCATTATGGACAACAAAGTAGTTGTTGAAATTGGCGACCTGTAATGAAATTTCCCAAAAAGCTAGGTGTCGGATCAGTGTGAGATGAAGGCATTAGTGACACGCAAAACCACCAACATCTCGTGCAATAACAGTAAAGGAAACGCCCATTTCTAGCTTACACGGTCAGGTAAGGACTTCAGGATATTGGTTGGTCTAATGACGGGCCACAACCTACTGGCATCCTGAGTATCCTAATGAACCCCTCCCACTAATCAAACCAAAGTTTGGAAAACTGAGCAGTCGCCGCATCTTAGTCCCGCTATCTAACTCAAGTATCCAAAGGTTACCACCCCTAGAGGCTTCAAACTACTACTCCAAGTGTGGGGCGTTCGCAGAGAAAGTGCCTTAAGGTTTCAGCTGTTTCTTCTTGTATGCAACTGTTGCAGAAGTCGTTATAAGTTACGATTAACGCCTCTGCTAAGAATAACTATTACAGTAGATATCTCCTTTATTTTTAGCTCGATAAGGTCACGTCATCTTCTTCTGTTCCTTTCTGGCCATATTGTCCTGGTTACATTACACGCATTGAGACTTCTCCATCTCGAGTTCGAGCATCTTTAATGAATAACTCTTTTATATTGAGCTTACAAGTGGAGAGCCGCATGCTTAAACTCTTCCATGATGGCGAAAGTGGAAGGGAAGTGCCCTACCTTGCAAGCTCGTCCGCCATCTCTTTACACGGGAAGTTACTGTGTCCGAGCACCCATACCAGGTTCAAAGAAAACTTCTTAGCCATCACGTTAAGTGTAACAGGGGTCTTAATGCGACCAGACAATACGCTGAGACAATTTACAGCCTCATGAATAGCCACCACCGATAAACATACAGATTTGCAGATACCAAGATCATTTGGGTAAACTCCGCCACAGACCCTGTTATCTACTTTTGACCCATCTGACGCATGACGTCCTGTACCACGACTACATTAGATCGTAATAAAACGGAATTCCACTACAAGAGACCGACGATTTACTAAAACTTAACTGGAACTTCCATTATTTTTGGACAGTTTATTAAATAAGTGTTTATATATGTATGTATATTTGTACCATATAGTCATATGTATGTATGTATAAGTATATTTGAAACTTGACAGGGTTAATTTTTTTCCGGCGCAAAACTTAATTAACAAAAACAAAATTTCCCATTTTTTTGTATTGTCTATTTCTTTTTTGTTTTGTTTTTTATGGTTGCTTTGCACATTTTTAATTGAATGCGGATTTGATGTGTCTTCTCGTCCAAGTACGTATGTATGTAGGGATTCTTTGCCAATGAACGAGTCTTTTTCAGTGGGGCAGCAACAGCAGCAGGCAACAGAGAGTTTCGAAGCAACAGTAAAAAAAAAATATTGTCAAGTCATTCTGAAGCTCATATAATGGTATGCACATACTCGTATGTACATATCTATGTATGTAAAAGGCTGTAGTTGAGCACACGGCAGAACGGAGCTCAATTCGAAAAGCAACTCACATTCAGTTTTGCAGTGTTGCTGGGTGTATATTTGTAGCAGAGTTTTTTTTATTTCATTGCACGAACTTTCGTAGCTAACTCAATGTAAAAGAAAAAATGACAACAACAACAATAAAGCTACAAATAAATGCATATGCAAGTACTCGTACATACATACATATGTACATACGTGTATGTATTTAAAATATTGCTCCTTACTACTGTTGGTGACTTGCACATCCGCAAAGAGTACTCTTTACTGATGCAGCAACTAAATATGTATTGTATGTATGTATACACATACATACTCGTATGTGGGTAAGTCCGCGTATAAGTTTATGTAAGAGAATTTATAAGTATTTGTTACAGTTTGTAAGTGAACAAGTGTACAAGTACAGATATCTATGGATATGTCGGTAGCACTTTACTCCTCCAACAGCACTTAGGCCAACAATAAGTGTCCTCCTGCTCATCTCCTGTTGTTTTTGCAACCTCACAACCTCACCTACCCAACTTGCCATCGTAAACAAATGTATGCACATAAATGCATATCTATGTATGTACCACGCATGCTGAGGACTTTACGGATATCTACTCACCGAAACTGAAGTCGGAAATAACAGTTAAAAAAAAAAAACACATTTTCCTCTTAAGGACCAACTCATAAGATGAAGGTATGAAATTTTTGTATTTGCTTCCTGCATACCACGACCTTATAGGTGGTGAGCTGATTGAATTGGAGCTTTCCGAAACAAACTTTGCTCCACCTAACGCCGTGCGAAAATCACAAGAACCCGCACAATACAGTATCCTTGTATCGCCGGCGATATCGACCGCATGGATACTATCCTTGAATGTGAGGGAATAGCAATCCGATCAGTCGATGTCGAGCTCGAAATATTCAATATAGGTATATTGTACATTCCTCCCGTTATTTGTTGCCCACTTGGATACCGTCCTGATATATGGTACTAGGTACGCTATGTAAAAGCTAAATCCATTTGGTCCACCACGATCTTAGGCATTCTTGCCTGTCAAATAATCGTGGAGGAATGTAGCTGACAGAACAGATAGACGATTCGACATGCTGCACCATGAACGGTGACGCCCCCATTAGAATTGTGGGGGGCAAAAGCCATAGCTCGCCTGAGGTAACAGCTGCTAGCGCTGGTATGTTAAACAACATTGCCTGGCGAACTATGCAGACCCACGCGTCAGACTATTTGCCTATAATTTTCTCGACTGGCAGGCCGCCCAACCTTATTTCCACGATGCATCACACATTTGTTACCCTGGAAAAGCTTTCTGCCCCGGCTTCATGGAATTTACCGAGGACATCTACAGTGCTCTCCCACTTTAATCGACGGAAGTGCACGGCCTATCTTAGCCAGATTTTTAAATGGACTCTCCAGTTAACAAAATGAAGCGATAACACGCCATCGACGCAAACTGCCAAACACCAGGAGGACCCTTCATTTCGCGAAGGCGGAAGCCTCCAAATTCATCGAAACCGACTGAATAAGCATCCTCATCTTGAAACATCTGGGTCCAGCGAAAATAAATCTTCTAACCAAGGTTCTGAATGCGTCTTCTGACGACTATAATATTACCCGATGTATGGAAACTAGGTAGAGTACACCAGCGAACAAAGGATACTCTTATCTTGGTGTTCCCGTCATTTCCACAGAATTTGAGCCCAGCAGTACATCAGGTGGCTTCTGTAAAGTGTACAGTCCCACAACCGCACTAAATGCCATAAACACTCAGATAGTCCATGATCTCAATCAAACCCGGCCCAGCACACAAACTGTCCTGCTGGCACTTACCCTGTCAAAAGGGTTTAACACCGGCAATCATTCACTGCTATGTCCACTAGATTGCAATTTCCTCAGTACCGCCGAGGTTAAAGAGCTGGACTGGACCTGAGTAATCGACAGTTATCGATAGTGTTCCAAAGTCAAAATTCTAAACGTCGCAAAACGAGGGACTCTGCATTGTGGTGCTCTCTCCCTACTTCCTTTTAATTTTTACATCTTGCAGCTACCTCCTCCACCAGATGGCGTTTTCTTGATTCCATATGCCGCTTAGAGCTCGACGTCAATCGCCAGGATAGTGATAATCTATGTATATTCGAAAGTAAACTGATATCTCGTCGATATTTCCCAGTACTTCACTGCACGACATCCACAGTTGCAATCAGCTAAATCCTTTTCGAAAGCTGGACGAAAGCGTACCGGCTCGAGCTTGATATGAAAGTCGATGATGTAAGAATTCCGACAATAAATAACCCTAAGTTCCTGGGAGTCATATATGTCAGCATACACTCCTTCAATCCTACTGCGCTAAAATATAGAGGCACAGTAAAATCCTCAAATTGTTAGCCGAAAGCATTTTGGGGTATAGAAAAAGAAACGTTAACCGCAACATACAAGACAATTGGCCGGCTGATCTTAAGTTACGTTTCGTCCGATTTCGACGCTGGAGACTAACAAGACGCAAATAAAAAAGCTACAAGCTTGTCAGAACACCGCCGTTGAGACGGAGACAGGAAAGTTATGCCACTGTCACAGCGAAACATCTATGCTCTAAGTTAAAGAGCATAATGTTACACTGTGTAAGCAATATCAGCCGCGATGCTACCATCGAGATCATCCCATTAGACATTTACTTGAAGACGCATCAAGAAGGGAGTACTCGACTCTAAAGACAGCATTCGGCAACACTTAAAAGAACCGCTGAACCATTCACCAAAAGTCCGTCAACACCTTTTTGAACTCCTCTCCTGGGAATAACGTTCTCGGAATCCAAGCAACATCCATTGTAGACCGAGAGCGGTCCAACGTATGTCCTGTATGTAATGAGATCCGCATGACACTACCGCCTTCTGCTTCCCCCCCTAAAACCAACACATCTAACCTTCTTTTCCTTCTGGTCCGAACTCTCTAAAGCAGGCCCCTTCCTGGACCTCCAGTTAGATGACCTCAATATCGAACCGCAATAACAATAACACCACTCTACTAGCTTACAACCCGCTCTTAAAAAGAAGCGTCCATTTATTGAATAGGTGGTGTGCTTCATCAAAAAAAAATTGGCCGACTGAAGAGCCGCTGACCAAGCTCTTCACCGAAGCACAGAAGTACTACACTGTTGGAATTGTGAAGCCACCCCAAATTTGGCAAATGGTCTTAGATAATAATGGCCAATCTGTACTTTATTAAACTTAATTTTCAATAAAAAAATTTGTTAAAAAATAAACAAAAAAAAACCGCGGAGACTTTTTCAATTAGCAACATTTGCAGTCCAAATAAATAGAAAAGCAACTATAAAATTAGAACAATATCTTTTGTCTTAAATGTGTTGATGGTTCCTATATAACCAACCATATCTACCCAACCGTACCCCTGCGGGTTTGGGGCTTAAGAATTTACCCGTGGTACGGCATTTCTATCGTAAGATGCAACTAAAATCAAATAGTTTCCGCGGCAGTCGGGTCTTTATACCGTAACGACCGGGATTTTTATCCGGCCAAGGACTGTTACTCCGGCAGTATTCCGCAAAAACCAAATCAGGGACTATTTTTCGGTTACTACGACAACAATAGCAATTATTAGGAGTGAGATAAGGTTATTGCATCAATCCGGTTGACTTAAAATTTTGTCAGATTGTTTCTATAGTCCCTGAAAAGGTAGACAAGAAAAAAAATTCAGGAGGTGGACCCGGAATTGACCTATTCGAAAAAAGTTTATTTAGGGCTGGATTTACTGGAAATTCGGTACATAGGCGGCGTTTTGCTTGGATTAACAGGAAGGTCCGGGAAGTGGACAAGGGACTGACCGATTAAAATAATCTTTCAAATGGTTCCATGTACTTGAAATTCGGGGAATAGACAGTTTTTTGCTTAGATTAGCAGGGAAACTACTCCTCTCACCGGGAATTGGACCGGGGAGTGGCCTATTCAAAGAGTCGGACTATTCCTCTCTTCGCGAATGGGACCAATGTCAATGATAAAGCCAGAAATGTTGCATTTCCACAAGTGTTGAGTAAATAAAGTTATGATAAAAAAATTAATTTTTCATACATTCAATGAGTATGTGCGAAGCGAAGCGTTGCAGGGTACAGCTGGTATTTACTAAAGATGCTTAGGACGTGCGACTGTTGGAACTATGATCGTTATCAATGTTTATATTAACTCGAATCGGAGTACAAATCGGAGATGTAAAATTAGCCCAACTATGTACTTAAGTCTAGGTCCTCCAGAACTGCCTCCTTGAAGATTTATGGAGAAAAGCACTCTATGTGCTTGTTGGGTCATGAGGAAATGAGTAAAATATGAGTTTGCGAGAATCGAATTTTTTTATCGGATTCCGTGGGATGTGTTTGGTCGGCAGTTTCTTCCTACTCACGAAACCGACATCGAAATTAGGAATTGGCGTGCATATATTGACACATACATACAGACATATGTATGTAAATATGAATGTGAGTACGTCACATAAACTGCATTTCCATGTAAAGACATTTCTTTTAACTATTTTACATACAAATCGTTGCAACATTACATATATACGAGTACGTACAAATAAACATTGTTGTTGTTGCTGTTACTATGCGCCGGAACGTAGAGAGATACATACAATTTTTTTCCGATTACTCTTACAATACTTGCAGTTGTTGCTCGTGTTGTTGTTGTTGTTGTATTCTTAAAAATTTTCTTGGTATTTCATATTACTTGGCAGCGTCAATAAATCTGATTGCAAACACAATTCCTAACATTTATACACATACATACATATACTTTCCGTCTACCACGCTCAACCACCCCGCCGAACTCTCTCCCACCCTCAAACAGCAACCAACACCGTACCCTATCCACCCACATTTAATATACTCTCGCATTCAATTCATTCTCTCAGTCTCTGGCGCACACAACTCAATGACCGTTTCGGTGGCGCTCTTACATTTGTATGTACTCGTACATATATATTTACAAACATATTGTTGGGCACTCGTAACATAAAATATTTATACAATTCTTTTTTTCTTTACTCCTTCGTCGTCGTCGTCGTCGTCGTCGCATTCAATTCCAAATGCATTACAACAAACTAAACGGAATTGGAATTGTAAGAAGCCAGCCAAGTAGTAGGTCGGTAAGGTGTGGTGCGCGGTCGCGTATGCGGAGATTGCAAGTCACTGGCGTGAGCAGCAGCGCCACCTCTTTTCCGTGCTGCTCTCGCACTCTCCTTTTGCATTAACCTGCTGCTGGCAATCTTAGCAGGTATTTGAATTGACTTTCTTGCGAGGGCTTGCGGGGGGATTAATACTAAACGTTAAAGGTTTTTCCTGGTATAAAAATAGTCTAAATGTCCGTAGCGATTAGCGTGTGAAAGCTTTTCGCATTTACATAAATAAATTTCATTTTGTGGGTGGCGAGGGACGTGGTTTGTTGCTTAAATTGAATATATTTCATTATCGTGAGCGTATCACATACATACATAGGTATCTGAGAGACAAGAGGTTAGGTCCAAAAGTTTGTATATTAAAAAGTTGGCAAAAAATAAAGAATTTGAATTAATTTTCATTTTCAATAAAATCTCTCTTAATCTCAACATATTTGTTAATTTTTCCAAAGCGGAGAGCCAATAAAGAACATACGAGGTGTGACAATTAACTAATGAGACTGTTTCCCTAAAAACCGTATATTTCAAAATTATTCTACAACTCTGCCATCCTCTTCAAAGTAGTCCCCTTGGGCAGCTATATAACGATTCCAGCGCGTTTTCCCTGCTTCGTAATATTTCTGGAACACTTCGACTGGAATGTCCGCGAGTACCCTCGTCACGGCTGAATGAATGTCCTCAATCGACTCAAAATGGGTTCCTTTGATCACCGATTTTGTTCTAGGGAACAAAAAATAAGTCACAGAGTGACATATCGGGCGAATAAGGCGGTGGTTGCAACACGGCGATCCCTTTAGAGGTCAAATAATGGGACACACTGAGGGCGGTGTGGCACGGCGCGTTGTCGTGATGAAGGATCCAGTTACGAGCGTTGTCTGGGTACACCCTATTGACTCGTTTACGCAATCTTTCGAGTACTTGGCGATAGTAGACTTGATTTAGAGTTTGCCCCGGTGGGAGAAATTCTTTATGGACGATTCCACGACTATCAAAAAAGGCAATAATCATCGTTTTCAACTTCGACTTGCTCATGCGAGCTTTACTTAAACTTAAACTCTTTATGTCATCGAAGCATCTCGGCACGACTAAGAGCACTATCACCATGAACTTTTACAATTTTAGCGTACGTTTCCGAAGCTGTTTCGCCCAATTCGGCGCAAAATTTTATCGCGACGCATTGCTCTTGATTTCGTTTTTCCATTTTCGTGACGAACAGCACGAACACACGTTTACTCAACACGACACAGCAGGTTGAACTAAGCAAGCTAGAACGATGGCAAATATATCAATGGAGAAGGATGCCGGGAAAAGGGAAAAGGAATTTCAAGGTCACAGTTCATTGCTTAATTGTCACACCTCGTATCTTTTCTTTCGCCTCACTGTACCTTCCTTTGACTCTTTTGCGAATTAGAAAACAGATAAAAGTCAGTGGGGTTCAGATCTGTTTTGTAGGAAGGCTGAAACGATGATTTAAAACCTGACCACGTTGACTTGAAAGAGACCACACCCTAACTCAAGGCTATGTTGGAGAAAACATGTTGCTGTTCCTTAAATGGAGCTTTGACATTTCTAAAGATAAGACAAGACGCAAGTGTCGTCAGAACGTTACTAACATAAAGAGCAGCACTAGTATGGTGGGCGACAAGAGAGAACAAGTTCCGCATTAAGCCCTTGAAGCCGGTGCAGCGTACCTTTTTACTATATATAGCATACGCTATAGCCCGCGCTGGTGCTATTGCCGAGGCCGTCACCTTTACTTAACTTCCTCAGAACTGTGTCCGTCTTCAGTTCTAAAGTAACATAGGCTTATTTGCATTAAGCTAGAGAGATATATCATTTTCCACGATGCCCCCATCTCCCGTCATACGTAGATAGGCAGGCAAGATGATGGAGCAAGAAAAACGCTCGTCAAGTTAAATAAACTGTTTGCGAATGTAAAGTTAGAACAACTGAAGATTACAATGGGACTTCTTAATGACACTTTGCAGCCGACTGTGGTCATGTTCCCTTCCGAGTGTACGAGTATTTCTGACATGAAATAAAAGCTCCTCAGAAAAGTTGATCTGTAGGTCCCTCTACTTGTTGGAAAAAATATTAAGACACACATCATAAATTGGAGGAGGACTTCGACAAAAAATCGCTTCGGCTAAGTAAGTATACTTCAGGCCTCTATGATAGCCTCCTTACTAGGCTCAAATTTCTGCGCGATGAGCGACTATTATAAGTTTGGATAGAAAAAGAGAGAAGAAGAAGAAAAAGAAGCCAGGCCTGTTGGAAAACACGGTGTATAGATTAATGCGACTAGTTTGTCAGTTTGCCCGTTGTCATGGTGGACGGTTCGTCAAAACGAGTGAACTGTTCGTAATCTTATAGTTGGGATACGTGCACAATGAGCATACTCAAAGGCTTAGGTGCGGCCGCTTACGATCAGGTCCTCAACCTCACCTTTTCATCAAGCAGCCAACCAATAATGGTGCTTAAAAAGTCTAAAAACTTGTTCTTAAGTGATTTCGCGATTTAACTTGTTGTCCGGAGTGAATAAAGAAAACTAAAAAATTTCTTGCATAATACAACCCAAACGATCTTTCGCGAGGCTCATCTTCCAGTTATCTATAGTACCTTCAATCGGCCGTCTGCCAATACGAGGTGCGCACTTTTTGATTTTTGGCACAACTGAGCTCTGGAAATTCCGACGTGCAAGGAAAAAAAAAGATTAGAGATCCCATGATTTTTTAATATTATTTTTTAATTATATGCAGCACACATTAGGTCATTTATATTGTTCGTACCGGGTATCGAATCATTTATTCGAGGTTTATTGAAATACATATATATGAAATGGAGTATAGTTCTGCTTCTGGTTATGCAGTTGCAGTTGGAAGACTTTAATCAATTCCAACTCTTACGGCCTACAAAATCATACGAAGCAGCACATTCTGGTGGCAAATGAGGTAACCAAGCCGTGTGTAACCTTGGTCCGGGATAAAAGAGAGGAAGCTTGAATGGAGCCATTTCGTCATATTCGGTTTAAGACTTTATTTCTGCAGGGTCTATTTATCAGGGGTGCAGCTGCGAGGGTTCATCAATAATGAAATATATTAAAAGGCGGTCTTGTTGTGCGCATGGATGAAAACACTCCATATTTGAAAATATTCCTTCTTCTTCTTCACTGTTGTAATTGGAAATACCAAGTGAAACCAGGTCCCTATCCACCTGATCCTTTCAACGGAATGGAGCACATCCTCTTCCTCTGATTCCACTAGCGAGTACTCCATCGAATACTTTCAAAGGAGGAGTCCATACGGGTACATAGAACCGCTGTATCTTCATTCAATAAACTATATCAATGTCACCGTATAACTCGTACAGGTTATCGTTCTGCGATATTCGCTGTTGTCAATGTGCAAAAGACCATACATCGTTCGCAAAACTTTATTCTCGAAAACTCCCCAGACCGACTTATCGGATATCGACATCGTCCACGTTTCTGCGCGATATAGTAGGACGGGTATGAGGAGTGACTTGTAAAGTTTAGTTTTGATTCGTCGAGAGAACACTTTACATTTCAATTGCCTACTCAGTCCAAAGTGGCACCTGTCGGCAAGAGTGAATCTGTGCTGGATTTCCAGGCTGACATTATTATTGGTGGGAATGCTGGTCCCTAAATAGACGAAATTATGTACGACCTCGAAGTTATGACTGTCAACTGTGACGTGGGAGCCGAGTTGCGAATGCGATGACAGTTTGTTTGATGACAGGAGATATTTCGTATTGTCCTCGTTCACTACCAAATCAATATGCTTCGCTTCCTTATCCAGTCTGAAGAAAGCAGAACTCACGGCACGGTTGTTGAGGTATACGCCAGCAGCTGTACACTGTCATAGAAGATTGTCCCTTCTCTATTCACTCTGCCGATCTTATAACTTTCTCCAGCAATAAATTAAAGAAGTCACACGATAAGGAACCAACTTGTCTGAAGCCTCGTTTGGTATCGAATGGCTTGGAGAGGTCCTTCCCGATCATGACAGAGCTTTCAGTGCTGACACAGACATAGCGGCATAGAGGCAGCTCCTTTTCGAATTGTCGAAGGCTGCTTTAAAGTCGACAAAGAGGTGTTGTGTGTCAATCCTCTTTTCACGGACCTTTTCCAAGATTTGGTCCATGGGAAATATCTGTTCAATGGTTGATTTACCAGGAAATTGGCGCAGACCGTGGAGTCATCCGTTTTATGGATTGGGCAGTGCACACATAAATTCTATTTGTCGGGCAAGCTTTCGTCTGAAGATATTCGCTATTCGAATCTCGTCATTGGCGGGTAATGGAAGGTCTTTTCCATCGTCATCGATTGGGTTTTCGGGTTCACTATCTCCGAGTGTTCCATTTTTACTGCTTTTTAGCAGGCTGAAGATAAATTCTGTATACTCAGGGAATTAGTCACTAGATCAACTCTCTGAGTCACACAAGAGTTTGCTCCGGTCTTAAAACCTTTCGTAAGTCGCCGTACCTTTTCATAGAACTTTCGAACATTACCCTTGTTGGCTCTTCTTTTGAAAGAAAAAAAAACTGGCAGTGCCAACGACAATCAAGGAGATATCTGAAAAGGTAATCCTGAGATAAGGAGACGAAGGGTATATCCTCATTATTATTTTTTTTTTTTTTTTGATAGGAGCAGCCGTCTCACCCTAGTTATGTATACAACATTCTATTAAAGATTTCAAAATCAATCAGTATTCATTCGGTAAAAGTCATAATTTATGACACAATTCGTAATTACTTCCTCAGTTTGGAATTACTTTTAGTCAAGCGAATTGAAATTTACATACACACACACATTTGTATTAATTATCTTGCAATGAGATTCCGAGAACTTTTACACCTTTCCTGGTAGCGCTCAGAGCTAAGCAAGCAAATTGATATCTGAAAATCATTTTCGATTGTGCGAAAGCCGATCGAGGGAAGCCGGGCAGGCACAGAGTTGAAGAGTGTTTGGCAATTACGCTAAATACAAATGAATACAATGCGTATTAGTAAGCTTAAACGTACATATGTATGTACATATGTATGTATGTACATACAAGTAGGTTTGTGGATTTATTAATGTATAGAATTTGTAGGAATATATATACATATGTATGTATGTGTGTTGTTGTCTAAACGATGTTTTGGGTTCGTATTATGGCTGAGTTATAGAAATTAATTCCATTTCACATTCGTGCATTGCCAACTACTGCCAACAACAACAAACAACAAAACAACCAGCGGGTGGCAGTACATGCTAGAGCACATAGTGGCGTTAGTGGGAGCGAGGGGAGGCGTCAAGTGAAGCGAGTGATTTTATGCGACGATGAATGCGAGTGAGCTCATTAAGTTTATCGATTACTGTACAATGAGCAAATACGAACGTTGTGATATACATACATACATATATACATACATACATTTCTATACTCATACGTATTATAAAACATATATATGTATATACATATATATATTCTTTCTATACCACATTTGTATGTATGTATGTATGTATGAAAGTATGTTTATTTGTCTGTTTTGTGTACAGAATGCGGCGGAGTAGCGAGTATGTATGTATGTACATATGTATGTGTGTCCACGAGTTAGAGTAATAAATACAATGTCGCCATAACGCCATCAAAGTCATCAGCGCTGCCACCAGCTGCGTTGTTAGAAACGAGCAAATGGATGGCTGGATAGGTAGATGGATGGATGGTTGGTTGGTTGGATGGTTGGATGGACGGTTGATGTGTTGGTTCGAGTTGACGTTAACGTCAGCGCCTTGGCAGGTAATAATGCTGCTCTGCATAACAGTCGAAGTAAACGGTAGATAGATATATGTACATACATACATATGTACACATATTCTGTTGGCTAAGCAACTACAGCCGAGGTGTAACAATAACAACAAAAAATATAGGGATTCACACGGAAAGCGGTTGATATGTAGCCACACTTACTTACATACGAATACATACATACATACATATATGCAGGTATTTAAATAAACATACATACATATGTACATACATAATTTACCTGTATACACAAATTGTTGTGAAAAAAAAACAACAACAAAAAATTGAACTCGGGCCGGGCATTGTGCTTGCTTGAACACAATAGCAGATAATGGCACTGAAAATATATCGCATGCGACGAGTTAGCGAACATATATTAGTAGCGCTCAGATACATTTTCTACTTATACATATACACATATGTACATACATATGTAAGTCTATACATATTTGCGTTGGCAGTGTTGCTGGAATCGTCAACGCACATCAGCCAAACAATAAAAATTCACCAAAAAAGAAAACGAAGAAGAAGAAGAACGACAGCACTCACTGTATACATACAAGTACAACAACAACAATAGGAAAAAAATTCTGTAGCTACAACACAATAAAATGTGTAGCGAGCAGCAGCAGCAGCAAACAACAACACCGAACATTACTTATACTTGTGACAACAACAACAACAACATCAACGGCAAGTGAGTACATCAGCCACCATCCAACCACCAAACTCGACCATTCGTCCATTCGTATGAAATATTTTATTTAGATACATATCTCATACATGCAGATACAAACAAATGTACATACATATGTATGTGAGTATGTATGTATGTGCATACGAGCATATGTTTGGTGGTATAAAATTCGGGCGAGACGGCTTAGCGCCCATAGAAATCCTGATGGTAGGAAGTTGAGTCTCCAAGCTACTTTTGCCGGAAGAAGTAACTCAGTTTGAGGAGCTTCGTCGAAGACTCAACTTGAATACACAGTAACAATAGACATCAAGCTCCAATGATCTACCGACATGTCTATTTCTCGCCTCACTTTATTACTAAGAGTCTTTACCCTCTTTCCAAAGCTATTACAGTGTATTTTTTTATAGGCTGAAAAAATGCAAGTCCAAAACAAATATCTTGTTACAAACAACTCGTTTAGGCCTAATTGTACACTGCATACTACAGTAGGTTAAGCTACTATCTATCCAGGCATTCCACAATTAGACTTATTCAAGTACTGTTTATGATGGCCCACAGCAATTCGTCCACGGTTTCCTCTTGACTATAGTAATCTAAAATTAGACTTCGATTGCTTTTAAGTAGGGAAAGCAGTAAATCTCACCGGATCTGGGTCTTATACGAACAGAAGAGTTGTTTTTCGTGATCTTAGTCATTCAGATGCGGGTAATATGGACGTCGGAGAGTAAGAAGAAAATTCGCAAATCTCTAGAATTTCAACGAACCCTTTTTGGAGTAAGTTAAATGGGAACTCTAGATCAGACAAAGAAGCGAAGCGAATGCTTCAGCTTTGAGATCTACGAAAAGTCACGCATACCAACAGTTGCTACTTCAGACAGAGTAGGCAAATGAAAAGAAATGCCTCTTTCGAGGAACGGTTTGGTCATGTCTGCCGTATAGGCGACAACCCTTCAGTTTTGAAGATTCGACGCCGGCGACTGCAGCAACATAGAGGTTAGAAGTGCGTACTAATACTCCCTACTGTTGTAGAAACATCTAAATATCGCCGCTATTGATTTTTGGGTAGTGACAGTTCTTGATATAATAACAGCCGGGTCTTTACGACTTTTGTGACAATCTTTGGATTTTAGTCGTCTCATACGACCGGCTTGCCTTACTATGGGATCTCGCTTAGGATCGGTTTTGGCCAGTAATTCTATGAGGGAAATTTACAGAGTGATATTTTAATAAATCCAGATAGCTTTTTGGACGGACCCTATACGGAGAATATATGGTTTGTTGGAGTGGCTGCCGGGCATCAGCTCACATATGCTCCAAGCGGGCCAATTGTGATACCACTGAGAATCCTAATAACCGCCACCTGCTAATCAAAGCGTTGTGTCTAGTTTGCAAAACTGAGCAGTCGCCGCAACTTAGTCCACACTACCTCGGTTAGGTCTTCAAAGGTCGTCGCCTCTAGAGACTTCAATCTACTCCGTCAAAGTACGGGGCATTGGCAGAGAGCGCTTTAAGCTTTCGCATTCTTCTTCTTGTATATAACTTTTGCAGATGTCGTTAGATTGTAAACCCAACATCTCTGCGTCAGTCCAATAAAATAAGTCCGGTAAGAATAACTGTAATTGCAGATATCTTCTTTCTTTTTAGCTCGATAAGGTCACGAGATCTTCTTCTGTTCCATTCTGACCATATTTTCCTGGTCACATTAGACGCATTGTCACAGACTTCACCATTTTGAGTTAGCATCTTTAATGAATAACTCTCTTATATTGAGCTTGCAATTGGAGAGCGGCATGCCCAAGCTCTTCCATGATGGCGAAAATGGAAAGGAAGTGCCCCATCTTGAAAACTCCTCCGCCATCTCATTGCCCGGTATGTTACTGTGTCTGAGCACCCATACGAGGTTCAAAGAAAACTGCTTAGCCATCACGTTAAGTGATCTGTGGCAATCCTCTATAGTTTATTATTTTACTGTTACAGATTCCAGTGCTATTAATGCGGGTTATACGAAAAAATATGGATACGATTTTCTGAGAACACCATCGAGCGGAGACAAATTGACAGCCTCAGGTATGGCCACCAGTACTGCCTGAAAAACACTACAGTGATCATGTAAACGAAAAGATTTGCAGATACCAAGATCCTCTGAGTAAACTTCGCCATCGACTCTATAATCCAGTTTTGACCCGTCCGTATAAAATTGAATCGAATCGGTGCTTGTTGGTATTATATTGTCCCAAAGGTATCTATCTGGGATATCTACCTTGAAATCTGTCGTGAAGTCAGTGAATGATATGCAGAAAACCGTTTATTCTGGTAGACGGAATCTTGTAAAGATTTAGTCTTGCCCTCTGCACTCTATCGAATTTGGAGATAGTTGATTTTTTCTCGAGTGCTGGGCCACCAGACTGCAACCCCATAGAGAGGTGTAGATAGTCATGTCTAAAACTCTAAAGACCTTCGCTGTATATTTGTATGCATATATGTATTTCTATCTAAAATCTATGTCGATTATTTTCAGCTACCGCAAACAAATTTCATCTAACCTGTGCAACAACACGTGGGTATAAGTACATTTAACGCTTTAGTTTGTTCCGTTGATGACTGCCAACGGCCAACAGACAGTTTTCATTGTTGTTATTGTTGGCTGCGTTACTGGCTGACTGACTGGCTGTCTGGCTGGCTTATGGGCGGACTGGTTGACTTTCAGACCGACAGTTCGTCGTTGCCGTTGGACTGAGCACACAACCTTAACAAATACTCTTACATACAATCGCATGCGTATAAGTAGGTATATACAAATTCGCTGAATGCAAACGTTCATACGTACATACGAGTACATGCATTTAAACATTTGTACATACGTACATTTGTAGTTCACAAACAGCGACTTCATCATCATCATCATCATCACAGGGCGCTGAACAAAGCAAGTGACAACAAGCCAAATAACTCAGAAACAACCGAAGCAACAACAAACAACAAAGAACAGCAGCAGCAGCGACAACAAAAGTAAAGTAAAAAGTTAAACAAAGTATCTGCAAGATACACATGAGATACACAGTCAGAAAGTGGCGACGCACGGTAGAGCCTTCGCACACACCACCAGCGCAGCGACGCAGCGACGAAGCTTCGAAAGAAAATTATTTATAAAAAAAAAAGCTTTTATTGTCATTTATGAGAGGCAAAAGCAAAATTAAAGAATAACTCAATGACTGAAAAATAAAATGTTCTTTAATCCATATGAACTACACACACAGGTATACAAATCAAACTGTAAAGCAAAAGAACTCAAAATTAACTGCCGTTTGGAGCCCACCCAAACATCGATACAGTTAACTGAATTCAAAAATTGATAATCACGCTACAAAATGTTGAGTCCATCAACAGCTAAGCCAACTTAAGCCAACTTGTCTACCAAATTTAAGCCCTAAATGTCCAAATGCTTCTAAAATAAAGCCCATTCTTCTATTATAAATCAGAGCCAATCCACTGAATATTAATGTTTCGGTGCTAATTAAGGTGACGAGCTTGTTACTGTGGATAGCAGGACGCAAGTTGAAAGAGTGGGCGACTACGAGTACTCACTGAAGCCTTGCTCGTGTACTCTGATGTTTCCATGAAGGGCAGTGACCTTTGTTGTCAGCTGTCAATGAGTTCAGTGGGTGGTGTGTGCCAAAGATTAAATTAGATTTGATTATGTATATGCAAAAAACAGTTATTTTTAAACATAAATATTCCATTGAAACGTAGAAGCGAGTACATGCATGGTTGGAATTTCGTATATGTATTTCACGTCATCATTCGGTTGAAAAGGGCGGGAAATTATTTCCGCTTTAAAGCGGCGCAAATAGGTGAATAAAAGTCTATTGAGAGTGTTTTCACGGCACGATATCTGAAAAAAAGAAGAAGAGTAAGTTAAGAATGGGCCGCCAATGGAGGATCATACGTATACGGATAGTTGAAGTGGGAACATAGAAAAGGGCATATGAATGCTAACGTGACGATTGGAATCCAAGTGTACTTTGTCTAATCAATAGAAAAGCATATCCCATAATTCGCGAGAAATATCGTGGGATAAGCCTTCTCCGTACCGCGTATTGTGTGAAACATTGTAGGCCACCTTCAATAAACCGATTGTGCATTATGAGTATGGCCTGGTAAATCTTAAAAAAGAAAACACGATAAGGAACTGCCTCTTCGCCATTAAATCTGAATTTTATATTCCTGCTAAACTTATACGGCTGTTAAGGCTCACGCTAGACAATACCAGAAGCACAGTCGGAATTAGGAAAGAACTCTTCGAGATGTTCGGTACCAAACGAGGTTTCAGACAGGGTGACTCTTTATCGTGTGACCTTTTTAACTTATTGCTGGAGAAAATAATACGAGCTGCAGAGCTGAATAGGGAAGGTACAATCTTCTATAAGAGTGTACAGCTGCTGGCGTACGCCGATGATGTCGACATTATTGGCCTCAACAACCGCACCGTGAGCTCTGCTTTCTCCAGACTTGATAAAGAAGTGAAGCGAATGGGTCTGGTAGTAAGCGAGGGCAAGGCGAAATATTTCCTGTCATCAAACAAACAGTCATCTCATCGCGACTCGCCTCCCACGTCAATGTTGATAGCTATAACTTCGAGGAATGTACATAATTTCGTCTATCTAGGGACCAGCATTAACACCAATAATAACTTCAGATTTGAAATCCAACGCAGAATCAGTGCTATTTTGCACTGAGTAGGCAATTGAAAAGTAAAGTCCTCTCCCGGCGAACGAAAACCAAACTCTACAAATCGTTCATTATACCCGTCCTACTATATGGCGCAGAAGTGTGGACGATATCAATATCTGATGAGTCGGCTCTAGGAGTCTTCGAGAGAAAAATTTTGCGAACGATTTATGGTCCTTTGCGCATTGGCAACGGCGAATACCGCAGACGATGGAACGATGAGCCGTACGAGCTATATGATGATATTGACATAGTTCAGCGAATGAAGAGACAGCGGCTATGCTGGCTAGGTCATGTCGTCCGATGGATAAAATCACTCCAGCTTTGAAAGTATTCGATGCAGTACCCGCTGGTGGGAGCAGAGAAAGAGGAAGACCTCTAGTCCGTTGGAAGGATCAGGTAACGGTCGAGTGGTTAGCATTGAGCAGTCCAGGGTTCGAGTCCTAGATCGTCCAACATCCAAAATAAATTTCTCTAAAGTTGTAGTCGCCCTTTGCAGAGAATGTCAACCCCTCCGAATGTACTTCTGAGATGAGATAAAAACTCTTCATAAAAATACATCAGTCGTTCGGAGGCGGCTTTGCATCAAAATAGAGGAGGATTGCAGATAGCTTCAGCGGTTACAAAGCGAAAATATATTATATAATTTATATCCATTTTGACTCAAAATTCCGGTATACGAATGGAGTCATACGTCCAAGCAAATGTCTAAATGTCTAAATGAGCTCGTTTCGACATTTTGTGAAGTTTGATTACATAAGAATATAGTCGTGGATATTTATATTCTGAGTGAGAGAAGATTTTCAATTTTCTATTAGTGTCTTCTTTGTCGATATTTCCAGTTAAAAATGGAATGTTTTTAGAGTCATGAGATAAACAACCGATAATCAATACATAAATATAGAACATATGTTGACAATCTGACCGCAGGCGAAAGCAAACCCAATGCTCCATCGTTTCTTCGTCGCCTGAGTATGCCATGTGCTCAGCCTGTTCCATTTAGCTTAGTTTTTGAAGGTGATATCTAACGAGAAGATGCATCGGGGGCAATTTTGGTGACACAATCACCCAGAATCCTATAACAGATTTGTCAATTAGAGCGGATATTCATTTGACCTCTTCAGAGACCGTCATAATATCTACTATGAGGACAGTAATTTTAAGATGCCTTCGGTATTAGGGCGATCATAGAGGAACCCTGGGGCTGTACATGTTTCACGTTCATAGTCATCAGTGTAGAAATAAATATTTTCACTATTAAGTATGACTCTAATAGCCTTTGACTGAAATGAATTGTCTAACTCTATTGGACACAGAGCTGCTGGTGTTGCTCATACATCACTTTAGTGTACCTATATTAATTAACCTGATTTCGAGTATGACTTCTGTTGAGGCTACCACGTCTAGAAAAATGGTTAAATGGAGTATGTGGACTACATTGCGGTGTAACGGTTCTGCCGCGAAAATTCTCTATTCGAATTCATGTGATTCGTAAATCCAAAAATAATTGATTGTTACGAGATCACATTTCTGGGGCAATTTTTATATTGAAAGTAAATAAAATAATCCAGATAGATACGGACGAATGGCGAGACGAATCGATTTAAAAATGTCTCTCTATGCATTGTCCATCATTTCACGTATGAAATAAAATATTTTGATTAATTAGCTCACACATTTCTGGGTCACATTCATCAAGTTTATGTCCGACTCCCTTATAACTTGAAAAATATGTGATATGGAATTTTGAATGAAGTCATTTTTTGGTCAAAAAGAAAATCTTAGACAGAATTCAATAAAATTTGATATTTATAATTCCTATGATATAGACATGATACACACATATATTAGGTCAAGTAATTGGTTCGTTCGCTATTTATTCGCGCTAAAAGTTTGTCTTTGACAGTTTTTCGATTGATTGACTCAGTACGTTGTGAGCACTCGTCAAAGATGGACACCAGCAAAGAGAAAATTCGCTATATTTTACAATTTTTCTTCGATCAAGGCGAAAAAGCAGCCAAAGCGGCTGAAAAAATTAATTTAGTTTATGGGCCCGATATTGTAAACGAATGTGTAGCACAAAAGTGGTTTGCTAGGTTCCGTTCCGGTAATTGCGGTGTCAAAGATGCACCACGCGTCGGGAGGCCTGTCGTCGAAAATTGCGATAGAATCATGGAAATAGTGGAAACAGACCGTCACGTGAGCACTTATTTAATTGCTGAGGAACTAAAGATAAGCCAGAAAACCGTTTGGAACCATTAGCATACCCTTACATTCAAAAAGAAGCTCGATGTTTGGGTGCCACACGAACTAACGCAAAAACACATGATGGACCGAATTTCCATCTGCGAATCGCTGCTGAATCGCAACAAAATCGACCAATTTCTGAAGCGTTTGGTGACTGGCAATGAAAAATGGATCACTTACGACAACGTCAAGCGAAATCGGTCGTGGTCGAAACGCGGTAAGCCGGCGGAAATGGTGGCCAAGCCAGGGTTGACTGCCAGGAAGGTTTTGCTGTGTGTTTGGTGGGATTGGCAAGAAATCATCTACCACGAGCTGCTTCCCTATGGCCAAACGCTCAATTCGGCCCTCTGCTGCCCCGACAACTGGACCGCTTGAAGGCAGCACTCATCCAGAAGAGGCCATCTTTGATCAACAGAGGCCGAATTGTGTTCCATCAGGACAACGCCAGGCCACACACGTCTTTGGTGAGGCGAAAGTAGCTCCAGGAGCTCGGATGGGAGGTCCTAATGCACCCACCTTATAGTTCGGACCTGGCACCTTATAGTTCCTGTCCATGGCGAACGCGCTTAATGGTGAGAAGTTTTCCTAAAGAGAGGCTTGTGAAAATTGGCTCTCCGAGTTTTTTGCCAATAGAGACGCAGCCTTCTACGAGAGGGGTGTAATGAAGTTGGCATCTCGTTGGCAAGAAGTTTACGAACAAACTGCGCATATTTGTCTTAAATCGGACAAATGTACACAAAGTTATCATGTTTTGAAAAATCAATAAAAAAACCGAACGAACCAATTACTTAACCTAATATTATATACGAGTATATGTATGTTTTTCTTATATTTTAAATGTATACTTTAGCATACACAAAGCATACAATATCGTTGGTTTATATGGCTAACCGTACAAAATTTTTGAGACGAAAAAGCTCCAAAGGATCGGGATCTGAATGGCAAATCTAGAGAGTGCAATCTTTGTAGTCTTCGCACTTCCTCGCAATTGTCTAGCAAGATGGCTTGTGTGTTCGGATGGTTCTTCTTCTGCATACATTGCAACAGTTAGATTGGTGTCCTCTGTTAATGGCATATCTGCGGTGAAAGTTGTGTAAAGTGTTGCATCCATTCATCCAATGGTCTACCTAGCGGAACTCCAGCATTTACCTCGTATATATCTGAAGAAATAGATAGAGCGGAGTGGGAAGTATCTTTTTAATTTTATATGCACAGCAGTCCTGAGTGCCAGACTCTGTCAAATCCTTGTATGTATGTATATCGAGAAATATTGCGCAACACAACTTTTTTCCTCCAAACTGCGGACTTTATACTTTCCATGGTCCGGTTGACTCAAGATCGAGTATTTAAGTCACTAATCAAACTTGGTAGCCGTGCTACTTATAATAGTGATTAAATAAAAAGCTACCGACAATGATGACATACATAGGACCAGAAAAAGACGTACCTTCTCTGCAGGAACACCCTTTTCAAATTCATATAATCCATCGAACCATAAACCATGGACTGTCACGATATCATGCATGGCTTTAACACATTATGCATTTACCACATCAAAAGCAGGTGTCTTGAGCCATTTTTAAGTTACCACTCTACTTGGATATACCTCCATCAACTGAAGTATTTCTAGTTCAATGTTGAAATACCAAAGGTCTAGATGGCGTATCCACCTCAGCTAGAAGGAATATTATTTTTTACATTCATGAGGAAAGTAATGTGATTTATAGAACCTTTATTCTTGCAATGGATATATGGATATATACATAGAATCTGATGTACCTTAGGGGAAGCTCTTCTGTTCAGCAGATCCGCTCTTGCACAGGTGGACTTACGTAGGCTGCTATATGTATATAGGTCTGGCCTAGGCAACACTAAGTGTTGCCAGGTGCAATCTGACATTTCCATTGGAAAGTTTGACATTTTTCAGCATAACATCACTCAGAACGTTTTGTCATTTAATCGTGAATTGTTTTATTTACAGGGAATTAAAAAATTCATCTCGGCCAAAAAATGGAATTAACTCGTGAACATTTTCGTGCGATCATCTTTCATAACTTTCGACGTGGATTATCACGACAAGAGTGCATCGATGAACTAAAATCTTTATATGGCTATGAAGCACCATCCTATAGCACTGTGAAAAACTGGTACAACAAATTCAATCGTGGCCGACGCTCGCTCAAAGATGAATTCCGTGAAGGTCGTCCAAAAACAGCCGTTGTGCCAGAAAACATCGATGCCGTACGTGAACTGATAATGCAAGACCGTCATGTAACATACCTTTAGATAGAGGCATGCCTATGCATTTCTCCCACTAGCATACATTCGATATTGCATGAACACCTGGCCGTAAAAAAGGTTTGTTCTCGTTGGATCCCGCACAATTTGACAATCGCTCAAAAAAGGCTCGTGTGGATTGGTGTAAAGAAATGCTGAAAAAATACGATCGCGGTGCTTCAAAAGACGTTTATAAGATCGTCACGGGTGACGAATCATGGATCTATGCGTATGAGCCCGAAACAAAACAGCAATCGACCGTGTGGGTCTTCCAAGACGAGCCAAATCCAAAAAAAAAAAAAAACCATTTTCGTTGATAAATATTCGTATTTTCATTATTGCCTACGTACTTATACATATATTAAAAGCTGACACGGTGACAAAAGAGTTTATTTAAACCCTGTGGATCTTCCACCTAGCCATTATGCACGAATCAGTGGAAAGAAACCCTATTCAATTTTTATCGCCCACTTGAAAACATATTAAAATAAAAGTTAAAAAAAAAAGAAATTAAGAGAATTTTATGAACTCCTAAATAAACACTAATTTCACAGAATCTACTGGAAGTTGCATCAATGGCTCTTTCGATCTAATGATGATAATAAAAAGAACAAAAAAGAAACTGCTTGAGTATCAAAATGATACTACGAAAGACTAATGCTGCAACTACCCATCTTACATACCGCACGGCCATAACAGCCGACTGGAAGAGCGATGTACATATACGAGTTATCGACACTGCGAACGGCGGCGAAATGTTGGCAGCTGCCAGTGTGTTTGCATACTTTTAAACAAAATTTATAATTTTCGTCAACAAATCTCATAATTTATATGTTCGAATAGAGACACCAATCAAATATACATGATCTATATGGTAATAAATAATTAATTACGAATTCAGTTTTATCTTCTTTTGAAAAAACTACACATTACCTCAGTTTATTTAGTATTAGTTTAAAAAGGTCAGTACTGGCAACCTTGTATAACAGCGAGAAATAAACCGAGCCGGTTTTACGGAAAAAATCAAATCGCCGCTGGTTTCTATGGGACAACCGTCAGTAACGGTATGGGCCAGCGGTGATAACTTTTCATTTACATGGCGCTCTCATAAGATAGCTTGCTATGACTGGATGAAGGAGCAACAAACAAACGGAGCAGAGAGGGCAACCAACAGGCTGAGTTGTTGTTGTTGTTGTTCTAGCCATTGAAACGACAGGCAAATCACATTGCATTCATCAACGTCAAAGCCGACCAGCGGGCAATTATATGAACAGCATCAACAACAGACAACAACAACAAGAGCAGAAAAAAAATGTAAAACAGTGAAATCGGCAGCTGAAAAAAATACTGCTACCTACACATACACACACACACTCACTTAACTATAGTTCTTATAAGAAAAATAAAAATTTCTGAATATGTGATACAAACATACACAATTGAGTACTTGTTGTAGAGACAGTGCTTGAGATGTATGCATATGTATGTATGTACAGGGTCTTCCAAATTTAACACAAGATTTAAATTTGCCACCATTTATGCAGTGAAAAACGACAGCTGACAGCTTAAGCTTAGTAAAAATGGAAGTTTAGAACAACGAGTCTTCATTATTGAACAATAATTCAAAAATAATAAAAGCTTGCCGGCCACAGTTCGAAAATTTCATACAACTTCCTCAACTGTGAAGAGATTAATTGAAAAATTCCGGAGACAGGATCCGTTGGAGACACCAAACACACTGGTCGTCCAAAAAAAGTCCTTCAAATGACATTATCGAAGCATGACGTGAGAGTGTTGGAGATATTTCAGAAACCTCAATTCGGTGTCGTGGGCAAGAATTGCAAAATTTCAAGAAATTCACTAAAACTCCTGATGCGTACAGAATTCAATTAAAACAACAGCTGCAGCCTAATGACCATTCACACCGAAGAGAGTTTGTTGAATTATTGATTATTGAGCATCAACAAATGGATGCTGATTTTTCTAAATCAATTTCAAAATGATCCTAAGCGATGAAGCACTTTTTCACCTTGTTGGGTTCGATACTTACCAAGATTCCGGCTTTCGGTGTACTGAGAATTTGCGGGTGATTGTGTAACTGTTTGGGTGTGGATTTTTGACTGGAGCCATAATTGGTTGAACCATTACTCGAACCCTGCCATCCGAATGGCAGTAAGAAATGCTTACCACTCGGCTATTGCGGCCGTCTTGATCGCATATAAAATGTTCTCTAGCTACCCGGTGCGAAAAGTCAACGAGCTTTACGGACCTTTTCAGGTCTGATAAACTCATCATTGAGCCATGATATATCTGCAAAGTTGTATGGTTGTCCTAAGTGTCGCTGATCAATTACTAATGGATGCTGATTTTGCGAAATTAATTTCAAAATCATCCTAAGTGATAAAGTACATTTTCACCTTGTTGGGTTTGATGTTTACCAAGATTCCCGCTTTCGGTGTACTGTCTAGTGTGGATTTTTGACTGGAGGCATAATTGGACCATAATTTTTTGAAAATGAGACTGGTCAAGCAGTGACTCTTACTGGTGCTCGATACTGCGACCTGATAGCCTAGTTCTGTTTGCGTAAATTAATATTGATGTGGTCAATATGTAGTTACAACGAGACGGTGCCACATGTTATGCAGACCCTGAAACACTTGAATTACTCCATGAGACGTTTCCAGATTATGTATTCTCTCGTTTAGGTGATCAGAATTAGTCCACGAGATCGTGTGATTTAACACCATTAGATTTCTTTTTATGGGGTTATTTAAAATCACAGGGCTTTTGCAATAACTCCACAACCACGCGTGCTTTAAACGAGGAGATTCAACGTTGCAACAATGAAATTCAGTCACATTTGTGTAGCGAAAAAAAGCCGTGAAGGCCATTTGCCGAAGTGTTATTCCATGCATAACCCAATCTACTACCCTATGTACTCTATGATTTACAATCGACAGTGTGCTTTCTATTTAATGCCAATATTGAGTTAATATCGGGACACCCTTTAGAATTGCTTCACTTACTGCAAAGCCGTCAAACCAACAGCAGCAGCAACAGCGGCAGAGAGAAACGCCAGCAACGATGATGCCTATGAAGCTTTCGTTAATCAGCAACAGTTTGAACGTGTCAAGTAGCAATTCAGCCAAGATTATTCAGATATTTGAATTAACGCCAACAGTTATTGTGTTAAGAGATTTTTTTTGCATTTTGGCTAAGCGTACTCCATAAATTAATTAAATGTAATAATATCAAAGAATTACATACATAACACATATATACAAAAACAGTTGATAAAAATAACTCCATAAAGAAGGTGAATTAATGAGTTTGAGCCACACGACGAAGCTTTTAATTTATTTTAACGCAAAACATGTACAAAAATAAAAACAAAAAATCCATAATAAATGGACTAATAACACGAAATTTATGAATGATCTTAAATATATATATGTAAATATGATCGTCATAAAGAGCCGATAAAACGATTTGAGTTGCATTTTCAAATGTGTGAATTTCAAGACCATTCTTGGTAGTGAAGTACAAAATTATTAAAAAAAAAGATTAAATAAGAATAAAAAGAAAATTAAAGAAGAATAAAAATTAAATAAATAAAAATAATAAGTCAAGCTTTACGATTTCATGAAGAGAAGCTCTATCCTGTAACCGAAGAGCCTCGAAGCATTGAGCTACGGCTACGCTGAAGCAATTTTCGGCCGAGCTCCTCCTCCATTTGCGTCTTTATGTTTTTTACAATGAATGGAGGGACCTACAGTTTTTACTAAGCTGGCTCTGAATGGTTGATGGTTTTTTTACGAGGAGCCTTTATTTCATGTCAGAAATACACTCGGAGGGGTTGACATTCCCAGCCGAAGGGCGAACGCATTTAGAAAATTTAACTTAATTTTTTATTGAAATTAATTCTCTATAATTTTTTGGATGTTAGTACGACACCAGAATTTGAACCCGAGTCTTCCGAATGGCAGTACGCAATGCTAACCACTCGGCTACCGCGGCCGCCGGGTCTTAATTGGCCGGGTCCTTAATTGGCGCGCTGTTCAGCTGATTTATTTTCTCGTAAGACTAAGGCTCACATCATCTCATGCAGGAATCGCGTTGGACGGAACAATGACGGGAACTACGGGTCCTTTGTCTCGTTTTCTCTAGCTACCCGGTGCGAAAAGTCAACGAGCTTTACGGACCTTTTCAGGTCTGATAAACTCATCATTGAGCCATGAAAAGGAGCTGCTTCAACGTCGGCATGTCTGAATTTCGTATATCTGCAAAGTTATATGGCTGTCCAAAGTGTCGCTGATCAATTCCTAAACCTCCGAAAGAATCAGGAAGTACTACTATCATACAATAACCGCTCGTTAGCTAGTTTGAAGCGAAAGATTTTGGTAGCGAACAAAAACAAGACTACATATCGTGCCTTGGCATTTGAGTCGGAGATAGTTTCTGGAAACTGAATCAACATCAACAAGGATGCCTGATGGCTACGTCAATAAGCAAAACTGTCGCATCTGAAGCTCGGAAAATCCAAGATTTATTGTTGAAAAGCCTCTCTATCTTCAAAGTGTAACTGTATGGTGCGGTTTATTGTCCGGCGGGGTCATTAGATCTTAATTTTTCGAAAATGTGGCTGAAGCAACAGTTACGGTGAATGCATTGCGCTATCGAGAGATGATTAAAGATTTTTTATGGCCGGAATTGGATGGTATTGATCTGGAGAACGTTTGCTTTCAACACGACGGCGCTACGTGCCACACAAGCAACGAAACCATCGATATTTAAAGGACGCGCATTAACATTGAAAACCAAACACATGAGAATAGCGCCCGGGAACGTTGATCATGAAATAAACGCTCCATTACCCCTTTATGCCAAGTTCTAATAGGGATCGGCCGTTTGAAGAATAAATATGTAAGGCATACGACCACTATAAGTTCAGCCAGTTCATGGACAAGGCAGGCTATCTCATCAATGTTCTAAATTTTCCGTTTACCATTACAAAAACCCAGTGTGGTGCCGCTGTTTAAACCTAGGAAACCAGTGAATGGAGAGTCTTATCAGTTAATATTTCTTCTTCCCCGAGTAGCGAACACAATTGAATCCTTGCTGCTGCCACCCTTTAGATGCTATCTGAGCTTAGCAGCACACAGCATGGCTTCAGAAAAGTGCACAGTATCAGAACCGCACTTCATGCCATAAACACCCAAATAGTTCTTGGCCTCAACCAAAACCGAACGTGCATGCGAACTGTCCTGGTATTGGATGAGTGCATAAGTTCGTGCCCGATTTCAAGTGCAAACTAAAATTGAAATTTTTTGAAGAAAGCGCTTTTATTAATCAATTATGTATTCGCCATCATGTTCGGCAATCCACTCCCAACGTTCAACCAATTTACGGATGCCTGATTCATAGAAATCGCGCGGTTTCTCGTTGAAAAAGGTGTCAAGGTGGTTTTTGACGTCTTCCACATTTTTAAATTTTTTTCCATTCAAATTGTTCTGCAGCGATCGAAACAAATGATAATCAGAAGGTGCAATGTCGGGTGAATATGGGGGATGCGGCATGATTTCCCAATTCATCTCCTTCAGTTTGGCCAGGGTCGGTTTTGCAACATGTGGCCTGGCGTTGTCATGATGGAAAAGAACTCCTTTGCGATTGGCCAAAATCGGACGTTTTTCATCAATTGCTTTCTTCAATTCGACCAATTGCTGACAATACTTGTTGGCAGTGATCGTTTCTCCAGCTGGCAAGAGCTCAAAATAGATCACGCCTCGGATATCCCACCAAATGCACAGCAGTACCTTCATCGGATGCAATCCACCTTTCGACATCGGTTCCGCCCCTTCGTGTGCCTGTTTCCATGTTCTTTTGCGTTGAACATTGTTGTACAGGACCCATTTTTCATCACCAGTCACGAGCCGATCCAAAAAAGGTTCGTTTTTGATCCGTCGAAGCAAAGAAATTGCTGTTGACATACGGTCCACTTTGTTCTTTTCACTCAACTGATGTGGCACCCATGTATCGAGCTTCAAAGTGTACCCAACCTTTTTTAAACGACGAAACGCAGTTGATTTGTTGACGTTCAATTCACTGGCAACCTCTTCCGTCGAAATACGTGAGTTATTCGCAACTAAAGTCCTTAGAACATCGTCATCAAGCTCAGAAGGCCGTCCACTGCGAGGTTGATCTTCGAGGTTAAAATCTCCAGAACGAAATTTCGCGAACCATTTCTTTACTGTGCGGTGTGCTGGAGCACGGTCCAAATAAACTTCGCGAATATCTTTAGTTGCAGCGCCCACTGTTTTTCCTTTGCGGAATTCATATAACATAATATGACGCATATGATCTTTTTCGTTGTTCATCTTCCATGCGTCTTTTCACTAAGCAACTCAAATCAAAATGAAGTTATTTTATGCTTGATTTACAGTTCGGACTGTCACCTTTCCAACGATATATAATATGTATATATTTCTTTCACGAGCGCCACTCTCAAACGATTCGTACGGCATCCAGCGGAATCGGGCACGAACTTATGCACTCATCCAATAGAACTGGATCTGTCAAAAGCCTTTGATCAACTAATTTTTGCTGAGGACTTCTCATTCCCGCCAGAGTTGAATAGTTTAACCAGGGACTACTTGAAATTCTGCAAATAAGGGGTTCGGCAAGGTGATTGATATCAAATGCCGATGACTGCTCGTAATTGACGTCTGCCCAGGATATTGATAATCTATATTTGAAAGTAAGCTGCTATCTCGCCGAATTTCCCTTTTTTTCGCCGCACGACATTTACAATTACAACTAGCAAAATCCTCCGCCTCGACGACGTAAAAAATCCAACAATAAATAGCCCAAAGTTACTTGTTACTGGGATTCACATCAGCCTGCAATTCTCACTTAAGTACAAAGTCGCAACAAAATCTTTAAACCGTTTTCAGGCAGCTCCTGTGGTAAAAGTCGTAGAGACACGAAATACAAGGTAATTGACCGGTTTGCCGTAAATTACGTTGCTTCTCCTCTGCTGGAACGCAGGGACAGTTTAGACAAGAACGGCTGGACAGGACGGCTTACGGGCAATCTTTAAATGCCATTTACCGAGAGTCCATCAACAACTTCTAGAATGGTGTTCTAGGAATCCAAACACCACCCATAGCAGACCAGGAACTCGAGCTAATACCCGACTAATACTTGCACTCGTTTTAATTGTTACTAATCCAGACATACCCAATATTTGTCCTGCATCAATGAGACCCCGCGCGACACTAACAACCTCTATACATGCCCCCTAAAACCAACTTATCAAAGTCTCTTTTCCCTCTGGTCTTAACTCATTGAAACAGGCCGCTTCCTGGACCAGAACATGGTACTAATCGTCCTCTCCTGGGTTGGACACTTTGGGTCGATTGGTAAAAGGAACTTAAAGGGGAATGAGGGTAAAAGTTCTTAGTTGGGAATATTATGAGGTGCCTAATTCTTATTAAGAGGTTATGTAATCTACTTTTTCTTGGGTATGGATTAAACACCTGTTACTTATTAAGCAGAGGGCAATTCGAATTAGATAATTCAAAGTTGTAAGCGTGATTTCGTCAACGTAACCGTCACACCGATGATAACCTCTTTAAAGTCTGGGAGAGGTGAATTTATATTTAGTGGGAATCAATAAAAGATTGGTGTCACTCACGCGCATATACGAATAGTCGCAGATTTGCAACCATATTTTTTTTAAAGAAATTCTATGAGCATCCTGATTTGCTTCTCGGGAAAGCTCTGATACTGAGAAGCGCACAAAAGGTACATTATTTCATATGAAATCGATTCCCGAGCTCTGTTACTACTTTTTATCGAGCTATAGGCGGATATATTGAAGACCTACTTGGACCTATCAGGCCGCTATAGCTGAGTAGTTAGCATTGCAAACTGCCATTCGGAAGGCCAGGGTGTGAGTTCTGGTCCGACAAAAATTATGGAAAATTAATTTAAATGAAATGTCAACCCCTCCGAGTGTATTTCTGACATAAAATAAAGCTCCTCATAAAAAAACATCAGGCGTTCGGAGGCGGCTTAGTGAAGTGTACCGATAGGTTGACTAGACCTTCACTTTAAAACTTCTCGAAGTGGAAAACGGTTATTTCTCACTACTACGATTAAGATTCACTGAAAACTGCTCAAATAATGACTTTATATACATATATTCTTAAACGCTATTAAAGACTGCCACCGAAACGCCGCAAGACACTTTGTCAATGATTTTCGAGCTCAATCGATGATGGCAAGAAATGGGAAATAAAATTAAAATGAGAAAATACAAAGGAATTTGTGGTATACATACCAACCTATTCGTAAATATGTATGTATGTGAGTACATAAAGAAAATATTTAATAGAAATTTCAAGAACGGAAATGAGGTAAGGTGAGCTGCCGAAGGAAATGAGACAACGACATGTCAAAGTCATCGTCAAAATAACCCTGTGAAGCAAGTATGAAAGAGAATAAAAAACCGTAAGAAAGGCAAAATAATTTGTAAGAAACGAAAAGGAAAAAATAACGGCAAGACCGAAAAGCGAATAAAAGAGTGGGGGGCAAACGGCAGAGCAGCCTGACCACTGGCAAACGTCGGGAAGTGCAGAATGGCAGAGCAATTTTTGAGTTTATTGATGGAACAGTTGTGTTATTGTGAATATTTTTTTACAACTGTTCGTTGTTGGTGTGCACACATGAAAAACAAAATTGCCAGCACAGGAACAACAAGGGCAAAGGTGAAAACATACAAACAACATACATACATATTTTTTTTTATATTCAAAACGGTGCACACACATATACACACAGACATACATATGTACATAGGTACAAGACATAATTCAATGCAAACTCGAACGAAAATTGTGGAAGGCAACGACAAACAAGCGAAATAAATTAAATAATATGCAACAACAAGCGCAGCAACCACAACCGAAGCGCTGAGGATGCGGACGTTGGGGCAAAAAGCAGTTAGAAAAAATGTGATAAAAAATATTTAAGGGAATAAAAAATGGGAAAACCCGAAGGTAATGCCAAACGGTGAGCGTAACTGTAATAACAATTGGCAAAACCGACGAAGTATGCCAACAATAAATCCAACAACAATCCAAAAAATAAATTTAAAATGCAAAAGAGCAAAAAATGGAAGTAGAGAAAAGTCGAGAAAATGCCTGCGAAAGCGCTGAGCTTATGAAAGGAAAGCGAAGTACAAGAAAAAATTGTAAAGAAAAAACAAGAAAAAACCACAGCAACAACAACAATGTGAACAATGAAAAACTTTACAATTGCGCTGGGAAAAAAATGTGTAAAAAATAAAATGAAAACAGGAACGCAGAGACGAAGCCACAGCCGAAGCTGCAGCGCAAAAAAAAACCAGCAGAGTCCAGCCGCAAAAAAGCGGTGGAAAGCGAGTTCGACGCAAAAGATGTGATTGTGTGTACGTGCATGAAGGTGAGGGTGCGGGTGGCAGGTTGTATATGGTGAGTATATGTATGTACATACCAAGAACTGGCAGCCTAACAAGTGTGTACATACTGACTTGAGTCTGCCGAAACGTGTATGTTTGTGCGCCAACGAATGTGAAGAAACGAAAATTGAAATGAAATAAATTTTATTTCACATGAAACGAAACACAATCGGCGAACGTGAGCAGCAACCAACAACACTGCCAACCAAGACTGCTAACCACCAGCCACCAGCGACCAAAAGACCAACCAACCGACGAATGGACAAGGCAAGGCGGCAAAGAAAAAGGAAAACACGACGCGACGGACAAATAGCCCAGCTAACCAAGCAGTCAAGCAGCCACTAGGCGAGTCGGTGTCTATAGCTAAGCGCAGTCTGATGGACTTCCCAACGTATGAGTATGTACTGCCGAACTGGTAAATTTCGAGTGGCCAAAGACTGCACGCTGCCTGATTGCAAATGCAAACATGGCACTACAAGCAAAAAATTAAAACAACAAAAACAGCTAGCCGTATAAGGCAAACATTTATACAAAAATATATATGTATGTATGCATGTATGCATATATAAATTTATTGAAAAAATTCGCTTTCAAGTTGTACATGCATATGCTACAACAACAATAACAACAAGAAAATTAATATAAAATTAACAACAATAACAACTACAATCCATGCCACCAACAGACTTAACCACAATAGCAGCAAAAGTGTGCAGAGCAGCACCAGCAGCAGCAGCACCAGCAGCAGCAGCACCAGCAGCAGCAGCTGTAACTGTAGCGTTGAAATGGCATTAAAGCCCAACCAACCGCCCGCTCCCCCGCCTACTCTTACGCGCTGCGCCTTCAACAAACGCGCCTGAGAATATGAAATGTGCACAAATAAAGCAACGGCGGCCGAACGAACGAATGAGCGAGAGAGCGAATGAACAAGCAAATGAAATGAAATGAACGAGTGACATGGATAAATTATTGCCCGACCAAAAGTAAAGTTTCCACGCTAACTAACTGGCTGGTCAGCAGTCTAGGAGGCTAACTGGCTGGTTGGCTGGCTGCCTGGCTGGTTAACTGGCTGTGGTGATGGTATGAACATGAGAGACGTGCAACAGACGCGCATAAATAAAAAATAACTAATTATAATTACTCCAAAACAACAATTCATATTACTTACTACCACTACTAGTACTACTTACAGCCAGCGAGCGAATGAAGGTGCAGCTGGTGAAGCACGCGATACAGCAAACGATGAGAAATGGAAAACCTGGTGGCGAGTATGTAAATCAAAATGCTGCAATAAAATTGTATTGAATTTCAATTAAGTGGAGTAAATATGGCTTTCTTAACGAATTTCGAGCAGGAAGAGTACCGTTACATATGTATGAGTAATGCTGCCACACTTCGTAAATTGAGAGCTGATTAGAAATTATAACATTCTGGTTCTTTAAATTGGGTTGTTCGTTTGAAGTGTCAGCTTCGGATCCCCGACGAAGGACACGGCGTTATAAAACTCAATCCTCTAGAACCGCAACGACGGAGCCGCTTAGGACTTCACCGTTAAAAGAAAAGCAGTCCGCGGCTGAAACAAATTCAAACTAAACTGTCAACATAGTCACGAAAGGCTCGTGGAAAGCACCTCTCTTGCTGCTCTAAAACTTTGATCCTCCGTCTGACCGAGAAGCTAAGTGTCAATCGAGCCGGAATAGTGACGGAGATGCGAAGACTAACCTCAAATGGGCCAAGGAAACTCTAACTGGCTGAAAAAGGTAGACGACCGCTGAAAGACCGCGGTCCCATAATACAAAGACTTCTTTGCGGCTACAACAAAAACATTAATCTCAGGCCCAGGCGAACACTGCGAGTGGTTACAAGGGGCATAAACTTTCAAAAGTAACCTCAACCGGCGTCGTGAATAGTAAGACGCTTCAGTTAGGTGGGCGAGAGAGCACCTAAAACTGTTACAAAAACTCAATCCTCGAGGACTAGAACAACGGAGCCGCTTAGGACTTCATCGCTAAAAGAAAACCAGTCCCCGGCTGAAAAAAAAATTCAAACTAAACTGTAAACCTAGTCACGGAAGACTCGTTTCAATGGGCCCAATCATGAAAAGCAGTGAATGAGGCGTCTATTGTATGGGTCCCCCGCCATAGAGACGTAACAGCAATTATGAGGCCGACGAGCTCGCTAGCCAAGACGTGGGCAAACATCTCTCCTTGGCAAAATATCTTCGACCTATACTAGTATGGCCATGACCAGACAGATTTGACGAATAGAAAAGAATAAAATCTCTTCACCTTCTAAGCCAAAACTCCATTAACATTACAACCGACGTAATATCGGACGTTCGGTAGAAAAATGGGTTACTAACGACTTCAATGACTTCGATCGCAGCTGCTGGAAACATGAGTGAAGAGGAGCCCTATCTTTGCCACTGCCCAGTCCACAGTGCCGGCTGAGAGCGCTTTGAGGGAAATTTTTGCTTCAACTGTTTTACGGAATTACCTTCAACAGGTGCAATGAGCATTCAATTCACTTAACATTTTTAGCATTACTACTTTTCTACACAGTAACTCTAACCAAGGCAGGACAGACACAAAAATCATAAATCCTTATTATTCTTATAGCTGCATGATTTTCTAAGAGGAACTGTCAACTACTCTATCAATCATTTCATCAAAAAATTACCTCGCAAAGCTTCTGTTATCCTTTCTTCACTGAGTTGTCCTAGCTTAGCAATTTCATCACCCTCACGGATGCCTTCAATGTATCTATGGTTCCTGGTATCACAAGAGAAACTTTACCTTACTTGATCGCTACCTGGGGAGATCGACGACAGTCCGTCACAATTTCTGAGTTTACTTTAAGCGAACCGAGTGCATTAATCGCTGTCTGGCTGTCACTAAATATAAAGATCTTTATACCGCATTTGTCTCCAAGGTGATTTGTAACCTCTGTAATAGCAGAGATTGCGATTTGATAGACACTATAGTGATCCGGTGGCGGCCGCGACAGCCGAGTGGTTAGCGTTGCGTACGACCATTCGGAAGGCTCGGGTTCATATCCCTGTGCCACCAACATCAAAAATAAAAAAGTTATCGAAAATTAATTTAAATAAAAAATTAAGTAAAAATTCTCTAATTGCCATCAGCCGTTCGGAGGCGGCTTAGTATAAACTGTAGGTCCCTCCATTTGTTGGAAAAACATCAAGACGCAAAACCACAAATTGGAGGAGGAGCTCGGCCAAAAAATCGCTTCAGCGGTTACAAAGCGCCAATTATACCTATATATATATGTATATAGTGATCCGGTAGAAGTTGATAGTTTCATAAATGGGTTTTCAGAGAAAAGTGATACCACTTATAATGGCTACTGCTCCGCTTTACCCTTCTAGGAATAGTTAGTTAGTGAGGCTGCTCAAACACGGGGTCCCTTGATTCAGCGCACTCAGGCCTGTTCGCCCGTTGTGACAGCTATGAGGGAGTCAATAGAAGAGATTCCTTTCACCTTTCTAGATGCTGAAGTCACTTGGTTTATTTATTCAAACACACGAGATCATTGAAATTTGCTGACACCTTATCTACAAGTCAGTCAAAGTAGAAGTTGCCTAGGAAACGATGTCGGGCTGCACTTAGGGCGGGCAGTTGCAGAGGTAGCGCTCCACCGTCTACTCTTCACTATGCCTTTGCAGCCGCGACAAAAGTCATTAGAGAAGCAGTTCATCGTTCTACCATTCAGTCCCCATCAAACAGCGGCCGGTAATTACGCCGGGTATTACGTTCGTGGAGGTTCTATTCAGGATGAGTAGAGACTTTGTTTTTTATACCGATCAATAGCCAGATCTGCTTGGTCCCATTGCATGTGGTTTCACCCTACCATTTGCTATTGGCCTCGCTGATGAAGGCCGATATTAGCAGGTATTTTACAGAGGAATGATGTATGTATTCTTTCAAAAAATGGTTAAAAAACGCTGAAGCAATTTTCGGCCGAGCTCCTCCTCCAATTTGTGGTTTTGCGCCTTGAGATTTTTATTAGATCTAGTATAAAATTGAAACCTCTCGCTTAAACACTTCTTAAGCGTGAAATACAGCCCCTCAATCGTTCCGCGTGAATTTACTCATTATCAAATTCTTGGAATAAAAATCTTTGTTTGTTTTTCGTTATGAAGTAAAATCATTTTTTTTCTTTCCTCTCCATTCCTCTCTAACTGAATCTAAGCGTTTTATTTCTATCCCATCCTAATTAGTTGCTATAAGTTGAACTTTTTCAATCTGTTACTTTCCATGATTAAACGCCTTTAAGTATGCAAAGGAAATCAACTACGGTAAATTCTCCTACTAAAACTTAATTGTCACATTGCGTTTACAAACAGTTCGGTGCGTGTTAAAGCAACAATATGCCAACTAACTTTCTAAAAATATCTATGTACGAGTATACTAGTATGCACCAATGGAAATTAATTTGCGTCTAAATGTATGTATGCATAAAGTGTAAACGTCTGTAAGGGTCAATGACCGAGCAGTGTAATACAATATCTAAGTGAAATTAATAACAACGGCAAGTATACTTGTACCTAAGCACATAATACAATATATACGAGTATTTAGGTACATCTGCGCTGATAAGTTTTTTATAATTACATAAAGCTAAAGCTTTTAGAAAACTTGTGAAGAAATCAAAGATTTTTTACCGTGACAGTATACCCGTTACCAGATTGGGAAAAGAAACGCTAAAAATTTTCCGAAATATTTCTTCGATTTTGGTCGAAATAAAGGGTGGTTAAATTGTAAGGGCCGATGTTGAATGTGAACCACACCTAAACGCCAAGTTTTTTTCCGAATTTAATTTGACATTTCTCTATTTCAGACTTACTCAATTTGAACCATGGAGAGATACACAATCCAACAACGTGTTAAAGTTATCCAGACTTATTATGAAAATTTTCGAAGAAAATCATCTTCAGTGATGAGGCACATTTTTACCTCAGTGGATTCGTCAATAAACAGAATTGCCGCATTTGGGCGAATGAGAATCCAAGAGTGATTGTCGAAAAACCAATGCACCCACAAAGAGTGACTGTTTGTTGCGGTTTATGGGCTGGCGGCATCATCGGGCCGTATTTTTTCCAAAATGAGGCCGGTCAGGCAGTTACTGTGAATGGTGTTCGCTATCGTGAGATGATAACGAATTTTTTATGGCCACAATTGGAAGATATGGATGTGGACGATATGTGGTTTCAGCAGGACGGTGCCACTTGCCACACAGCTAACGAAACAATGCTCTTTTGCGCAACAAATTCAATGGCCGTGTTATCTCACGTAATGGCGATGTCAATTGGACCCCAAGATCATGTGATTTGACACCGTTGGACTTTTTTCTCTGGGGTTATTTGAAAGAAAAGGTGTAAGTCGATAAGCCAGCAACAATTCAAGAGCTAAAGGATGAGATAATTCGGCACATTAACGGCATAGAAACTCCATTATGCCTCAGCGTCATCGAAAATTTGGACCATCGTATGGAGGTGCCGCCGAGGTCGCGGCGCTCATTTGGCCGATATTTTGTTACATACATAATTGAGTAATACCAATATATCATAATAAAATAAAATTTCAATAATTTCCTAAATAGTTTGTGTTTTATTCAAAATCAACATCGGCCCTTGAAAATTTAACCACCCTTTATCTGGAACATACAATTCTATGATCTATATGCTACCTGTTACCTATTGATCTAAATGGGGTTAGGTCACCGAAAGGGTGATAGCTCTTGGCCAGATACGAGGTGTGGCAATTAGGTAATGAGACTGATTATACTGCCGCGATTGTGGTAACCCTGCGGCCTTGAAATTTCTTTCCCTTTTCCCGGCATCCTTCTACTCTCCATTGATATACAGCCTTGGCCAAAAGTATTAGGCACCCCACTAAAATACAAGTATTCTCAAATGTGGCTATCAAAGTTACCACTTCTTTTTGTAAATGTCTTACATGGGTGTTTAACTGTTGATTAAACGAATAAATTGTGTAATATTAAAAGTCATAGCACTCTGGGTAAGCTAAACCTAAAAATTGTCATTTTTAAGAAATTCATAAAATATTTCGCATTTAAAATTTAAAAGTGAAAGTGTAAATTATATTTAGTGAAAAGTTAACAATCTTATAAAAACCATGCCTAAAAAAAGTGAAATTAGTTACGATGATAGAGTTAGAATTCAAGTTCTAAGTGAGGAAGGTAAGTCTCAGGTCGAGATTGCCAATTTGGTGGGATGTACGCGGTGCGCGGTCCAATGTGCTATCAGGCGATTTGTGGAGACGAAATCCCACAATATTAAATCCAAAAGTGGAAGAAAGCGTCTAATCAGTAAACGAGAAGACCGAATACTTATACGTGAGTCTCTCAAGGATCGCAAAAAATCTTCTTCTGCCCTTCCAGCTGCCCTTTCGGATGAATTTAGTAAACCAGTTAGTGCTCGAACAGCTAGGAGAAGACTTCTGGATCCAGGTTTCAAAGGATGTAAAGCCCGAAAGAAGCCATGGCTCTCAGAAAAGAATAGGAAAAATCGGGAATGGGCTCGCCGATACCAACATTTCACGGAAGAAGATTGGTCGAATGTTCTGTGGTCTGATGAATCAAACTTCGAGATCAGCTTAGTTAAGATCGTCTTACAGTATTAACAGCCATAGCTTCTTACCCTAGAGTAAATTTGAAGACATAATACAAATCTTATGAAAACAGTAGTTTTTCTTTTCTACAGATATATTTGGAACACTTGGTGTGACGTACGTGAGGCGACGAGTTGGGGAAGAATATCATCCAGATTGCGTGGTACCCACTGTTAAGCATGGAGGAGGCAGCATTATGATCTGGAGCTGCATGGCTGCTGACGGTATCGGCGAAATGTTCGTTTGCGAGGGTCGCATGGACAGTCAAAAGTACATAAATGTATTAGAAGCATTTTCGGCGATACTAATTTAGACGGGGTTCAATTTCAGCAAGACAATGCCCCTTGTCACAAATCAGCGACTACGATGCGTTGGTTTAGAGATAACAACTTTGTTTTGTTAGATTGGCCTGCACAGTCTCCAGATCCAGAAAGCTGCCTTAAAGAATGCCTCAATTAACGAGTGGTACGCTATAAGTGCGGACAAATGTGCAAAGCTTGTACGCAGCATGCCTAAGAGAATTGCTGCCGTTATCAATTCGAAGGGTGGACCTACTAAATATTAATGTTATTATCACTAATTCATTGTATTTTCACTGTTTTACTAATTAAACTTCATTACTTCACTTGTTAAAACAAAAAATTCAGTAATTAGTGGGGTGCATAACACTTTTGGCCAAGGCTGTATGTTTTTAAAACAATACATTGGACCATTTACAATAATAAAACATGAAGCTTGGTAAAAGCATTGGAAAAAGGAGATAAAGAGGGATTCAAGTACATACTCGATACAATTTCTAATCACAGCCAGTAAGTATTGAAACTTTTAGTCTTTTGAGTAATTTTGGAAATACGGTCTTGGAAAGTTGAGTGATTTAAACTTTAAACGCGTTTTTCTCGAGTGTTTTTTCACAATCGATTGTCAAAAGCTCTCGTAAACTACTCAACTGTTTTTGATGGAATTTTACACAGGTCTTCGAGATACAATTCACGAGGACAAAGATTTAAAAAAAAAATGTTGAACAAATTTTATCAAAATTCCGTAGGACAATAAGCATAATGAATCGGCCTCTGACGGGTATCGAGTAGGGCTCAAGATTTTGTTCGAACATTTACGAGCTGTTCGAACATTTGAGCAACGAATACTCGCACACTCGTTCATTGCTCATTGCTCGAAAATTTTCGAGCTTGAGCCCTATGGCGGAGTTATAAATATTTCTCTGCTTAAAAATTTCAGAATTAATTAATTCGTGCGGTTTTCTAAGAGAGGGCTCTACTAGTATTATTTCGCGTCGTGTTCATCTGTCCCTATATTCATTTCAAAGGTACTGTCATTTCGCGTCGTTTTCAGTAGATGTCATTTATTTTAGCGTGAACAACAATTTGTTTCATTCATTTGAAAATGCCGAAATTTGTACCATTTTGCGGGCAGCTCTTCTTCATTACTTTAACATGAAGAAAAGTGCTACCGAAAGCCATCGTAATTTACTGGACGTTTATGGTGACCATGCGTTAGCCGAACTAACGTGCCAAAAGTGGTTTGCACGGTTTAAAAGTGGTAATTTCGAGTTAGACGACGGAGAACGACCCGGACAGCCAAAAAAATTTCAAGACGAAGAATTGGAGACATTGCTCGACGCAGATGCATGCCAGACGCAAAAAGAACTTGCAAAAGTATTATCAGTTGATCAAGCAACCGTTTCCAGACGATTAAAATCATTAGGATTCATCCAGAAGCTTGGAAATTGGGTGCCTTATGAACTAAAGCCAAGAGACGTCGAACGTCGATTCTGCATGTCGAAAATGTTGCTTCAACGCCACCAATAGAAGTCATTTTTGCATCGGATTGTCACTGGCGATGAAAAATGGATTCATCATGATAACCCAAAGCGGAAGAGATCGTATGTGAAGCCCGGCCAACCAACGACATCAACGGCAAAGCTGAATATCCATGGTGCCAATGTTATGCTATGTATTTGGTGGGACCACAAGGGTGTGTTATATTATGAGCTATTGAAATCGGGTCAGACGATCAATGGGGACCTCTACCGAAAACAATTGATTCGTTTGAAAAAGGCCATCGCGGAAAAACGACCAGAACATGCGACCAGACACGAATCAATAATTTTTCATCATGACAACGCTCAGCCACATGTTGCAAGGCCAATTAAAAACTATTTGAAAAACTGTGGGTGGGAAGTTCTACCTCACCCGCCTTAGCACCTTCCGATTCCACTTGTTCAGATCAATGCAGAATGCCCTCACCGGAGTACGCTTCACTTCATAACAGGGTATCAGAAATTGCCTCGATTCTTTTTTGAAAGATGGGCAAACATCGTAGCTTCCGATGGGCAATACTTTGAACATTAAATTTATAACAATTTTTTCACAATAAAGCTATAATTTTCGAAAAATACCGCATGAATTAATGCCTTTATATCTTTAAGGTAATCAAAATTTTTTTTGGCGGCCGCGATAGCCGAGTGGTTAGCATTGCGTACTGCCATTCGGAAGGCTTGGGTTCATATCCCAGTGCCAGCAACATCCAAAAGTTATGGAAAATTAATTTAAATAAAAAATTAAGTTAAATTTTCTAATTGCGGTCGCCCCTCGGCAGGGAATGTCAACCCCTCCGATTGTATTTCTGACATGAAATAGAAGCTCCTCGTAAAAAAACCATCAGCCGTTCGGAGGCGGCTTAGTATAAACTGTAGGTCCCTCTATTTGTTGGAAAAACATCAAGACGCAAAACCACAAATTGAAGGAGGAGCTCGGCCGAAAATCGCTTCAGCGGTTACCAAGTGCCAATTATATATATATAATCAAAATTTTAATAAAATATTTTATTTTTATATAAACAAAAATTGTTGAAAGTAGACCTTTTCTCCCCCGTAGAAACACATATAACCTCTTAATACTCGATTTAAAATCTTTTTTGTAAGAAAAAAAGTCCATAAAAGGAAAAAAATACTAAAATAGTTAAAAGATGTTAAAATTAATAAAAATTAGAAATAGCAAAATTATTTAAAAGAAAAAAAATTGCAGAGTTGTCTTTAGGGCCAGCTCTCCGCGCCTTTAAAAATTCAATAAATATTGATGTAGAGAATTTTCATACAATTTCACTGCTACATATAAGATTCATAAGTATATACTATAATATATGGTATGTATAGGTATATGTATGTATTGTATGTACTGCATATGATGAATTTTGTATCTCACATGAGTTGCTATGTATTTTTTTTTTCAATTTTGAAAATTTTCCAACAGTCGAGCGGAACTATTATTGATTTGGCATCGAAAATCGGAACAATTCTGTAGTCAATGTAAGCAAATGAGCAAATAAATGAATGTGAATGTATGAATAAACGAGTATGTATTTTTGTGGAAGGCGGCGAATTGGTCGTGTAGTGAAATTGATTGATTTGATTTCTTCTTTGGTCTTACATTTGTTTTCTTAACTTGTTTTTTTTTTCCCTACGTTTGGACTTTCGGTGTTGTCTTCGAGCAGGCGTATTGACTCATTTCTCAAATTCTCCAATTGTATAGATACTTAGGAGGGAATACATGCGAACATACATATATATATTTCTGTATTTGATTGCATACAAAAGCAAATATTTGCCGCAAACGCCAAGAGAGTCGTGAAAAAGGTTGAAAATAAAAATAATCAGAGCAAAAAAAAAAAAAATCAGCAACAACAACAACAGCACAAAATAAATATGCATCTTTCCGCTTTTCGTCGTTAAGTGCAGATTGCTTTTATAGCTGCGAAAAAATGTATCTATAAGAAGTAGGGTTAACCATTTTGTGGTTTCAAAAGTACAGCACTAAACCTGTTTGGTTTGAGTTACAAAAAAGTAATTCAAAATTGGCTACATTTCGCGCTTTCAGAGCTAATTATGATGAACAAGCAATTGGTAAAATTTTAAAGAAATTTAAAGCGATGTATCGGTTGCAGATATTGTAAGGCCTGTGCTTTATCGTTTTGCTCGTTTTACATCAAATATCGCTAATGTAGGGAAAAGTGTGCACCGAAGACCCACAGGTGTCTATATCTCGACGTTCTCCACGGCTGGGACTTTCTGACGACACAATATGGCGTATTATGCTCTTGGACCTGCACGTAAGTCCATATAAAGTCCAGCTCACACAATAATTCAAGCCAACTGGCCATTACCAATGCCATACGTACGTCCATGGGGTGCCCTAACAGCAAGCAGTGGACAGCGCTTTTTAAATAAGCAAAATTGTAGCATTTGGGGCTACAAGATCCCCAACTAATTGAAGAGAGTCCACTAGAGTGCTTTGGTCCGGAGATGTGATTGCACCTACCTTCTTTGAAAACGACAAGAACAAGACTGTTACTGTCAATTCGGAGCGTTCTGCTAAACAACTTTTTTTTGGCCTGCTATTAAAGAACACGACGTGACAATATGTAGTTTCAACAAGTTGGTGTCACATGCCACACAACACCAGCGAATATGGCTTTATTGCCAGAGACATTTTCCGGACGCGTGATCTCTCGTCTTGGCGATGTCATTGGACCACCGAGATCACCGATTTGACACCGTCGGACTGTTTGTTTTTTGTGGGAGTACGGGAGAGGCCGTTTTTATGCGAATAAACCTTAACTTTTGAGCTCCTGGAAACCAAGATTTTTCAAGACACCGCCCAATATGTGTCAAAAAGTGGTCGAAAATTACCTCAAAGGGACCAAAGGTCGCAAAAACTCGCGAGGAGGTCCTTTGAATGATGTAGTGTCTCGCATATAATGGAGGGACCTAGAGTTTATTCTAAGCCGCCTGCTAACGGCTAATGGATTTTGATATGAGAAGCTTTTTATTTCATATCAAAAATACATTCGGAGGGAGGGCTTGCGATTCCCCACCGAGGGACGATCGCAATTACATAAATTAACCGCAAAATGTATAACCCTGCATGCACTTATGTAGGTACATATGTGCACGCATAAATATGTGTAACAAAAATATTAAAATGCAATCTTTTACACGCCAACAAAAACTCACGCTGCCTATGAGCTTCGCGTCGCTGGACAACTGCAACTTGCTGCGTTGCTTGTCATGGAAAGATTTTGCGTCGGAAAAGTGCAGCGTAACAATGGCAGCAGTTACAGTAACAACAAAAATATAGTAATAATTATAAAGAAAAGAAATATTAAGAAAAAACAACAAAAAAATAAAAAAAAACAAAAATAAAAACAAATAACTTGCAACACATGCCAGAGGAAGCACAGTAATGGTTGCAACAGCAGCGACAATGACAACAACAACAATGCGCGATTGATTGTAAGCAGAAAAGGAAGAAAAAAGGGCGGAATTACAGCAACAACGCCACACGGTGTCGCAGTCTATATACTGAAGTCCGAAGACACACACACACACATACACACGCACACACATACACACGCACACACATTCACTTGCACTCACCAACACTGTAAGTGTGACTGGTTCTTATGTATGTATGGAAGTGTACGTAAGTGCATGTGTCTGCCTGTGAATCTTTGTATTTGTGTTTGTATTTGTTGTACTCGTATCTCATTGTGAACTTTGCAAACTGGCACCTTAATCCTGCGTACTTCGCCACAAATAGCGAAACTTTTTAAGGGCGCAACAAAAGACTTTTAAGTAGACGACAATAGCGCAGCGCCAACAACACCAAATACTGCGACAGAAAAAACCAGAAACATTAAGCACAGTAACAAACAAGTCCACGCAGCGCAAGTAGCAAAACAAACAACAACAACAACAACAATAATAATACCTACAAACAACCAAGTAAATGGTGAGCAAACAATTCAGCTCAGCAACCAACCAACCAACCAACCAACCTACCGACGGACGACCGACCGACCAACGAGCTATCCAACCAACAATTTATTTGCGGCGCGACTGAGCACCGAGATTTCGCATTGCTATGAATTTCTGCTTAATGTTCGAACGAGTAGAAGCTTATAAGCGAGTACAACATCCAGCTATTGGTTTTTGTTGTTGTTGTTTTGACACGAAAATGCCCCGATCAATCATTATACTTACGCAATTGTTCAATATACGTGTATATACATACATACATATGTATACCTATATGATAGAGACTTTCATTGTAGAAAATTTTCATCTAATTTTGGGGGTGTTTTGGCTGTTTTCGGAATCTCTATGCACATTTGTATATTTGTATGTAGATATGCCTATGTATTTCTATATAAGCTTATTTAGTACAGTTTAAAATCTCTTCGGAGCCAGCTTCCATTGCAAATCAAACAAATTTGTCAGTTTTAAGCGCTTGGAATTCGCCTGCGAGTAGAACGCTATGGATATATGTATGTATATTAGGATATATGTATGTGTATATGTATGTGCACAAAAGTTCACACCTGAGCAAGTACACATGTATATTGGCATAAGCAGCCAGCCTGTACCAGATGGAACTGAAAAGCTGTAACCAGAAACCCAAAAAGACATTGCAAGAGTTTGCTTGGGGAAATTCAGTGGCTTAGCGTATGGAGAAAGCCTTCGAGAATACCTCAAAAGTACAATACAAAAATCCAGGGGTTCATTTGCGGCATGTGAATCCAAAGCCAATATTTGCTGAAATAGTATGCTGAGATTCAGGAAATGGCAGCACTTTTGTGTAGGTCAGTTGACTACGCGAAACGTGTGGAGGTGGAAAATGCAGATGTGACAAAAGATAACCAGGAAACGCTAAAATTCATGACGATAAAAAGTTGTACTGGTGCAACAGTCAAAAAGATCAGTGTCAGGAAGTGATATATTTGCAGAAAACCAGGACACTTCGCCAGTGACTGTAGGAAGAGCTCCACCAGACAGGAAAAAATAGCGAAAACGCCAAACCAATGAAGATTACCCCATAATCTCCGTCTTACATATTGGTAGAGAAGTGAGCAACGTAAAAACTCGTGAATATGTGGATGGACATGAGCGAATACTTACCGTGGATACGGGCGCATCGCACGCCATCACTCGATCTGACTTGATCACCAAGAAGGTAAGGCTATTGCCGGGAGCAAGACTGAGGACGGTGACTAGTGACACGATGCAGGCATACATACCTCATTCCTCTGCAAAACACATGCTAAGATCGATAGAAAAAGAACTAAATCACCCGATCTCCCGATGCAAAAATTCGTCTTAAGGTGGCAGAAAACAAACTAAAAAAGGCATTAGTATACGAAGAAGAAAGAAATATCAAACATCTTATCACGTCTTTGTCTCCCAACGTTTCTACTAAAAAATCTCTATGGAAAGCTAGCAAAAACCTTAAGCCGCCAGTAAGCACTGAAGTACCGTTGAGAATGCGTAATGGTTCATGGGCAAGAACGGATGAAGAGAAGGCGTCTTGTTTCGCAGAGCACCTCAGCACAGTATTTCAACCAAATACTGCTACATATAGTGCACCTTTGTCACCGACCCATACTGCTCCTAGATACACTGTTACTTGCGGAGCATCTGTGTCTGAACTAAAAAACACTATTGCCGCCTTAAATCCAAAAAAATCTCCAGGAGACGATCATATCTCACCAAAAATGCTAAAAGAATTGCCAAGCATTGCTCTCGTTTTTCTTGCAAAGCTTTTCAGTGCCATTTTGATGCTAGGATATTATCCACAACTCTGGAAAAAGTCGCAGATAATTATGGTAGCTAAACCAGGTAAAGACGCAACCCTGCCGTCATCATATAGACCAATCAGCCTGTTGCCTTGCCTATCAAAACTTTTCGAAAAAGTGCTGCTATCAAAAATTACTCCTTTTCTCCATCAAAATGATATTATTCCTACACATCAATTTGGTTTTCGGGAAAAACACGGCACAATTGAACAAGTAAATCGTATAACAAACGAAATAAGGAAAGCTTTCGAAATGCGAGAGTATTGCTCGGCTGTTTTTCTTGATGTGGCGCAAGCATTTGACAAAGTGTGGTATGATGGCCTCATTCATAAAATTAAAAAATCATTACCTAACACGTTCCACAATATCCTTGAATCCTACTTAACCAATAGGCGATTCACAGTAAAAGTAAATGATTACATAACAGAAGAGTGTCCGATTACGGCAGGTGTTCCGCAGGGCAGTGTTCTTGGACCAATATTGTACATACTGTTTACCGCAGATATCCCTACAAGTGACGAAGTAATTACGTCAACATTTGCGGATGATACTGCTATACTAAGTCGACATAAATGCCCCATTACAGCCACAAAAGTGTTACAGCAGCATCTTAAACAAATTGAAGAATGGCTGGCGAAATGGCGCATAAAAGTTAATGAAAACAAGTGCAAACACATAACTCTTACACTAAGGCCAAAAACGTGTCCTACTGTTAAGCTCAACAATGTATCAATACCGCAAGCTGACGAAATTACATACCTCGGAATCCACTTGGACAGGCGCTTAACCTGGAGACGACACATTGCAGCTAAAAAGCTGCAGCTTAAACTCAAATCTGCCAGTTTACATTGGCTTTTAAACAAGAAGTCTGGACTAAGCCTTAGTAACAAGGTCCTCTTATATAATGCAATAATAAAACCGATATGGACGTATGGGATCCAGTTATGGGGCACAGCTTGCGCGACGAATATAGATATAATTCAAAGATTCCAATCGAAAACGTTAAGAGTAATAACGGGCGCACCATGGTACATGCGTAATGAAAATATTCATAGAGATCTAAATATACCTACCATCAAGGAAGAAATTGAAATCGCAGCAAAAAAATACTTAACAAAACTGCGTAACCATCCGAACCCTTTGGCTAACACCTTGGCCCATGCAACAAGTCAAACCCGCCTGCGGAGAAGAGACAAAGCAGCCTTCTAAAGAGCAACGTTAAGCCAGCAGCCCATTCCTACTAATGGGCTTTATGTTTTAATTTAGTTTAAGATTTTATTACTTATTGTTAGGCTTCCGAAGACGAAGTAGATTCAATAAATAAATATTAATGTTTAAAAAAAAAAAAAAAAAATCACTACATTTTCTACACAGAACATCCCCGAGCATTACAACCGGCATAATTATTGGACACTCTTGGCAGTTGAAAAGTAAAGTCCTCTCTCGACGAACGAAAACTAAACTGTACAAGTCGCTTATCGTTCCCCCCATCCTGCTAAATGGTGTCGAGGCATGGACGATGACAACATCTGATAAGTCTTTCGAGAGAAAGGTTTTGCGGTCCTCTAAGAGTTAGTACCTGCGAATACCGCAGCCGATGGCGGCTACGCTGGCTAGGTCATGTGGTCCGGATGGATAAAAATATTCCAGCTTTGAAAGTTTTCGATGCAGTACCCGCCGGTGGAAGCAGAGAAAGCGGAAGACCTCCACCTCCTTGGAAAGACCAGATAGAGAGGGGCCTGGCTCTACTTGGCATATCTCCAATTGACGCCAAACATCGAGAAAAAGGAATGAATGGCGCAATGTTATAAATTCGGTTATAATCGCGTAAGCGGTGTCTAAGAGAGTAAAGTAAGTAAGTTTGATGGGGACTAATGCTATAGAATATAGAATGCTTCTCAAATGACAACAAGCTGGTAGGAAGTCATATGACAGTGTGACATAAGTTCATAGTAGTGGATATTACTGATGAATTCATAATTGGTGTTGACTGAGGAGAATGAATATCGAGCTAAAGAAAAAAGTCATGAAGTGTGACAGTATAAAAATGTCATTAGGTTTTGGTCAAGATACTTTGTACAGCAGTAAGAAAGTGCTCCTGGTCAAGAAAGAGCATCGGAAAGAAAATACTCATGGAAATGACAGAAAGATGTCTGGTGTGCTAAAGGAGAGGCTAAGTGATGTGAAGAAATCTGTTGTACAGCGTACCCAGGTTGCGAGCAGCAGGGCAAAAGCCCAATAAGAGAAAACAATAGAATCGAAAGGGTTTCAGAAAGAAGATGTAATAATGCTGTACACGAACTAACGAAAGAATTGTTTTCAAGATTCCAGTGTAACTGGAAGATTCGTACAAAGTTATAAAACGGCTGAACGATGTAGTGTGTCGCGCCCAGATAATTGGGAAACCAAGGGATCTGGCGAGGGTGGTCCACTTGGAGAAACTGGCAGGATTTGTGAAAAGTGACGAGACGCTCAGGCATAGGTGGCGAAAAACTCAAATATGAATGTGAGGGGTAAAGAAGAGACTGATAACTAAAGCATGTTTTACAGCGCGTGTATCGAGTTTTCGTAATCGAGAACATTCATACCAGAACCTTCTAGAGATGCTTATGATAATAATAGATATAGAACTCCGTAGTGACGACATTGGTATAAAATGAAATGGGGCCAATTGTTTGTTTACAAGACAGTAGACAGTGTGTTTACAATAAAGAAGCCGAACAACAAATTCTAGAACTTTTACTTAACAACCAGTGATCGAAATATTTGGGAAGCCATCAAGGATGTTAAGCGAAAATCCTTAATACAAGAGTAAATATAAGGTAAAAAGGGGAAAATTGGGTGTATGCATTAATTCGTGCGGTTTTCTAAGAGAGGGCTCTACTAGTATTATTTCGCTTCGTGTTCATCTGTGGCTATATTCATTTCAAAGGTACTGTCATTTCGCGTCGTTTTCAGTAGATGTCATTTGTTTTAGCGTGAACAACAATTTGTTTCATTCATTTGAAAATGTCGAAATTTGTACCAGATGAAGTGTTTTTGCGGGGAGTTCTTCTTCATTACTTTAACATGAAGAAAAGTGCTAACGAAAGTCATCGTATTTTAGTGGACGTTTATGGTGACCATGCTTTAACCGAACGAACGTGCCAAAAGTGGTTTGCACGGTTTAAAAGTGGCAATTTCGAGTTAGACGACGGAGAACGACCCGGACAGGCAAAAAAATTTCAAGACGTAGAATTGGAGACATTGCTCGACGTAGATGCATGCCAGACGCAAGAAGAACTTGAAAAAGTATTAGGAGTTGATCAAGCAACCGTTTCCAGACGATTAAAATCATTAGGATTCATCCAGAAACTTGGAAATTGGGTGCCTTATGAATTAAAGCCAAGAGACGTCGAACGTCGATTCTGCATGTCGAAAATGTTGCTTCAACGCCACCAATAGAAGTCATTTTTGCATCGGATTGTCACTGGCGATGAAAAATGGATTCATTATGATATCCCAAAGCGCAAGAGATCGTATGTGAAGCCCGGCCAACCATCGACATCAACGGCAAAGCCGAATATCCATGGTGCCAAGGTTATGCTATGTATTTGGTGGGACCACAAGGGTGTGCTCTATTATGACCTACTGAAATCGGGGCAGACGATCAATGGGGACCTCTACCGCAAACAACTGATTAGTTTGAAAAAGGCCCTCGCGGAAAAACGACCAAAATATGCGACCAGACACGAATCAATAATTTTTCATCATGACAACGCTCGGCCACATGTTGCAAGGCCAGTTAAAAACTATTTGGAAAACTGTGGGTGGAAAGTTCTACCCCACCCGCCTTATAGCCCAGACATAGCACCTTCCGATTACCACTTGTTCAGATCAATGCAAAATGCCCTCACCGGAGTACGCTTCACTTCAGAACAGGGTATCAAAAATTGGCTCGATTCTTTCTTGACCTCCAAGCCGGAGAAGTTCTTTGGGATGGGATCCACAAACTGCCAGAAAGATGGGCAAACATCGTAGCTTTCGATGGGCAATACTTTGAATTTGTTCACAATAAAGTCTTAATTTTCGAAAAAAAAAACCGCACGAATTAATGCATACACCCAATAATAAAGACTTATATCGAGAGAAGTTACGCGGAAATTCAATCTTGCAATAGGGGTTGTATCTAAGTATAGGAAATACATGATGTGAAAACATTTCACATGATAAGTTGCTAGAAAACGAGAACACTTCCATAACACGAGCGTGTTGTTGAGTACAAATTTAAATGCATTTTTCATCGTAGTAATTTTGGCTGGGAAACAAATATATGTGAGTGTGCGTATATAGTATTCCAGGAAATAGCGAGGTCAACGAAAGAGCAAGAAAGGACGCAATTCACGGTAAACACTGCACACGATCCGGGCATACCTCATTTCTCTGCAAAATACTTGTTAAGATCGGCATTCACCATCAAGGCCAATAGCAGATGGCAGGTTGAAGCCCCATGCAAAGTAACCTGGCAGAACTGGCTTCTCTAATGACTTCTGTTGCTGCTTTAGATACATATAGATCACTACCTTTAACGCTGCCCCTCCTAGACTAAGAGAATTCGCCTAATAATTCAACTTTTAAATCATTCAAATATGTGGATTTTACAAAAAGTCTAAAGAAGCCTTTGTTAAATGATGCTCACAAAGCCAAAGAGCTGCATGTACTATGCTGAAGAGCATTACCAGGGGCGCAGAAAGCGGTTAAAATGCAGATTCATGTTCGTTAAAAAACTTCCATGAGTTGCGCATAATTCATTGGTTTATATATCGTTGATTGAAAGATGGATTTTCTACTAACGATACCTCAGAAATTGCTTAAGTCCTAAAAAAAAAAATTATTTCAATTCATTCGAAGCAAAAATAATATCGAGCGCAGAATAAGGGTCGACCCTATAGAGACGAATCAGCTTTTTAGAGAAAAAAAAACAAAAGATTTACCAACTTATCACTCGTAGTCCGAACCTGTAGTATTAAATGGTATAACGTACTACTATGCGGAAAGTTTTGGCCCCACCAACTTCCAAAAACTATAGAAAATTAATAATTAATCGAAATAGAACGACAATTATATGTAGTTCCTACACAATCGGTTTTCCCAGAAATCCGTCAAAAGTACATCTAAGATTATGAAATTTGAAAAAATCATCAAAAATCATCTGGGAGAGTGAGATCTTGTATTTTATACACGTATATACATATACATATGTAAGAATTAAAATCAAAAATTAACGAAATCGAATAACTATATCGGATAGCGCCTACACAACAAATAAATATGACCCTGAAAATTGTTGAATTCGAATTTTGTAGATTGCAATAAATTTTTCTTGTTCTAACGGGTGATCCAAATAAAGGTACTTTTTTCAATAGCCTTTGTTTGACAGATCACGCGTGAGTGGTGTCAAGCTGTCACGGTATTTTTGTTCAGTTTTGTATGGCATCGTGGAAATACTTACGCCTGAACAACGTTCACAAATCGTTCAACTTTATTATGAAAATTCACGTTCTGTAAAGAATATCTTGAGCGCGCTTCGCTCAACTTATGGTCAACATAATCGGCCTACTGAGCATACTATTCGCAACACCATCACCTATTTTGAGACCTAGCGTTCATTATTAGACAATATTCGACCGCAATATTCCAGCACGCAGTGAAGAAAATATAGCGGCTTTAGCCATGTGATATCACACCGTTAGACTTTTTCCGGTAGGGATATGTAAAGTGAACAATCACGCTTCGATTCAAAATTGGCGCAAAAAAAGCACACGTGCCATTCGACAGTTACCAATGAGTCATCGAAAATTGGACTCAACGGATGGACCATCTGAGACGTAGCCGAAGCCAAAATTTGAAAGAGATAACCTTCAAAAAATAAATGCCAAAGAATGATCTTTCGAATGATAATAAAAATTCCCCATTAAATTTGAATTTTCTGTGTTTTTTCTTTAAAAAAGTAGGTAACCTTCGAAATAAGCAAAAGTTATTAAAATATCAAATATGTAAGTATTTTTAACTTGAAAACCTTCGAATCAAAGAGATTTCCATTATCAGAGAAGCCAGGCGGACACAGAAAGTTTGTTTAGTTTTGACATATTGAGTAATCTAAGGTTAATATTTGTAGTAGGTATCTCTTAAATTCTATTTTCTGCTTAGGAGTCGTCGACAAAAACAATTGAGCACCAACATAATGTTGACAGTTTCTCAGTTTTTTGGAAACGTTTTTTTTTTTTCATATAAGATAAAATTATACGATCGGCCAAAATTAAACTTCTGAAACATTTTGAGAGAGGTTTTGATTTTCTAAGGTATTTTGATATGTGAAGGCATCACATTCAGTATTTGATAAAAAGAAACGTAATTCCAATTGTTGGTGAATTCAGAATATTTAGTTCCACAAAAGCCTTTTAAATACATTATAAAATGAATCGGCTGAACATATTGCTGTTTTGTTACAAATCTTTGAAAAATTGAGTTTTACAAATATTTAAATATTTTTCAGAATAATTTTTTCTTTTCCCATTTTTTTCATACACAATTGGCATATCTACGCTGAGGAACCTGTTAAATATTCTAGCACGATTTTAAATCTCGCCTTTTTTTAAAATGTAATATACTTATAGGCGCATGACCATGAGTTAACGGAAGCGAATTTGCGGATATATATGTTTATTTTTAGCCTTTGCAGTTTTGTTATAAAATAAAGGAATATTTGGACATAAGATAAATAAAAAACCAAATAAAATGAAAGAAAACAAAATAAATTGAAACAAAATAGAAAATAAAAAAAAATTTAAAAAACAAAAAAAAAACAAAAAAATGAACAAAAATTTAAAAAATATCAAAAATAAAACAAAATAAAATAAAAACTAAATGGAAAATGGAGCAAGAAATAAATTTAATAAAAATAAAAACAAAAAAACTTCAAAATAAAGTAATTTGAAACCAAAACGAACAATCACAAAAAATAAAAACGAATAAAACAAACAGTTTTCATAAAAAATAAAACAAAAGTAAAGAAAATAAAAATAAATAAAAGGAAACAAAATAACGTAAATTGAAACAAAAACAAACAAACGAAATAAAATAAAATAAATCAAAACAAAAAATGAAGCCAAAAACAAATTTTTCAAAGAATTAAAAAAAATTAAATATATATAAACAAAATCGAAAAACCAAAATAAAATAAAACAAAAAACCAATTAAATAAACATAAAACAAAATAAAGTAAATTGAAACAAAAAAAGAACCAAATTAAGTAAAACAAAACAAAATTAATTCAAACAAAATATTAAGCATAACAAAAAATAAATTTAATGAAAATAAAACAAAATAAAGTAAAACGAATTAAGACAGAGACAAACAAAACAAAATAAAGCAAAAAAATAAAATATAAAATAAAACCAAATAAAACAAAATAAAGTAAATTGAAATAAAAATAAACAAACAAAATAAAATGAAACAAAATAGAAAATGAAACAAAAAATAAATACAAAAATATAATAAAAAAAATTTAATTGAAACAAAAACAAAAAAACGAAATAAAATAAAACAGCAAAATGAAAAATTAACAAATTTAATAAAAAAAAAAAAAAAAACTAAAGTAAAGTAAATTGAAAGTAAAATAAGCAATATAAAGCAAAAAAAATTAAAACTAAATAAAACAAAATAAAATAAGGTAAATTGAAATAAAAACAAACAAACAAAATAAAATAAAATATCAAAATGAAAAATAAAAAAATAAATAAATTTAATAAAAATAAACCAAATAAAACAAAACAAACTAAAGTAAATTGAAACTAAAATTAACAAAGAAAACAAAATAAAGCACAAAAAAAATTAAAACCAAATAAAACAAAAGAATATAAGGTAAATTGAAATAAAAAACAAATAAACAAAATAAAATGAAACAAGAAATAAATACAAAAATTAAACAAAATAAGGTAAATTGAAATAAAAACAAAGAAAATAATACAAATCATAACAAAAAAAAAAAATAAAGTGTGAAATGAAATAAAAACAAGTTAAATTAAATGCAATTAAATTAAATTTAGCGAAATACAATAAAATGAGATGAAATAAAATACAAATTAAACAAACACAATAACATAAAAGCAAAATAGTTAGAGATAAGGATGTTTTGGTATTTAAAAAATCATTTGCAACACTTAAAAGTAATAATCGTTAAAATAATTCCCGAAGTAGACATTTGGTGTCATAACATAAACAGCGGTGGTGTAAGGAAGCTAACATTAGTATAAACATAGTTTAAGGGTGTCTTTCGCACACGAAGATACCACTACTTACGAAGTGTGCCATCGAAAGTCGGAGAAACTTCTTGAAGAAAGTGTCAATAAATCCACAATTTGTTTGAAAATAAAAATTCGTTTGAAATTTATTATCCATGATTTCATTAAAATTAACGCTTTTTTCGCAAAACACAGAATTGCGGTTTCATGTAATCGCATAAGTTTTCACACGCCACCGCGCTCGGTCGCTTTTTCCAATGCGAAGGTATCCAATGGATACTAAAATTCGCAAATTGTCACTATAAGTTGTTATTTTTATTTTTATTTTAATTAGTATTTGTATTTATTACACTCTTTTCTAGTTGTTGCTTATCCTTTTTTTTTAGCGCGCGCTCTCACTATATTTCGCCGCCACCTTTCGTTCGTTCGTTCGTTTAGTATATTTTAGCCGGCAATAAGCAAGAGCAACACTCAAAGCACTACTCAACACCGTTAAAAAAACAAAAATTAAATGAAAATAAACCGAAAAAAAAGCACGCGCGTACACACGATTAATGCGAACACAACGAACGACTCTCCGAGGAGTAGATTTCAAATGTGTTCTTCTCCTTCTTCTTTATTTAAAACGCTCTTTTCTCTACGCCGCATGGCGATTATTGCCTGCAAAATGCGATAATACGGAAAATTCTAATTTTCTTGCTGCTTACGCGCCGAATTACCGAACAAAACTAAATGTGACATGGCCACGAAGAGTACACCAGGCCAAAACGGGAGAACGCAATCAACAAAGACAGACACCAACACCAACAGCAACAGCAACGGCAACGGCAACAACACGAAAGTATTGTAAATAGCAGTAACAAGCAACAGCAATGCCAAATAGTAAAACAACGCTCCCCCCACTGACTCCCTCGGCTACCACACTACCAGTCATCGGTGTCGGTGTCGGTGTCGGTGTCGGTGTCCACAATTGAATGGTGGGTTATCAGCAGGCAGCAAGTCGGGCACAGTCGGCTCCATTGCAGCAACAGCAACATTAGTATAACAAGCCAGCAAGTAAGCTAGTCAAACCAAGCCAAAACCAAGTAGAATAATATCATGCAGACAAACGTACCTTTGTATTATATTTACCCCTCACACCTAATCCCATGCAGTCATGCAGTTACATAGGCCCGCGCAAAACAACCCACCACCACCACAACAACAACAACAACAACAGCAAAAGTTACGAAAGAAGCAATGGTGATATGTGAAAAGTGCAAAATAAAAAAAGAAGCGTAATAAAAGTTAAAGAAATGCCAGCTTGGGAATAACTAGCAGCAACAAGCGTGTGGCAGTTAGTAGAAGAAGAAGAAGAAGAAAAAGTAGGTGGCAGGGAAAGATTGAAGGTGGAAGATGGTTGGTGGAAAATGGAAAGAGGGTACAGGCTACTACTGCGACTTTAGCCAACAGCTTAGTGAACAAAAGCGAGCGACGCAAGCGTCGGTTGGTGGCGCTGCCACTGCCGCTGCCGCTGGTGCTGCCACTGGTGCTGGCGATTGAGAAAGGAACATTTGACGACGTTTGGCGAATGCGTTTTATATGAAAAATGCATGCATGCACACATGCATATGTGCATGGATATACATATATACATATATATATGTATATATATATATAAATATGCATGGTAGCTGAAAATACCAAAACAAAAACGTTGACATTAATGTACAGTACTCAGAAATGGCGTTGTATAAATAATCTTTTGGATGTGCAAACATAAACTATATGTACATATGTATGTATGTACTCGTATGCCTGTGTGGCGATATGATCTTCAAGTGTATTTGAACGTGTCTTTGTGCCCTCAACTGAAATCATGCGAATGTGTACATTTGTATGTATTATGTATGTCCAATCAATGGACAAGTTCGACGATTCCGCACCAAAAAAAAAAGCTACATAAAAATATAAAAAATTAATAAAATACCTAATAAAGTTAAAAGGCGCTTTTAAGTGATGTGTACATACATACATACATATCTACTGGTGGTATACATAGATCACGTGTGTTGCATAAAATGTTTAACTCTTTAATTAAGTTATTAAAGAATATGTTATTGGAGCATTGCACATTTAAGAAACAATCTTCCGAGAAGAAATTACGGATTCTAAAGGGTGATGCATTTCGCGGTTTCCTACTTTTTTAAAGAAAAAAACATAGAAAATTAAAATTTAAAGGCGAATGTTTATTATCATTCGAGATAACATTCCTTGGCATTAATTTTATGAAGATTATCCCTTTAAAAATGTTGGTCCATCCGTTCAGTCCAATTTTTGATGATTCGTTCGAACATTTCAACTGGTAACTGGTGAAAGACTTTAGACTTTACTTATCCCCACAATCTTGGTGGCCAATCGACCGGCCCACTAGGAGAAATTATCTGCTCACTGTAGTGTTCTCTCCATAAATCCATTGATTGATGCGATATGTGGGAAGTGGTGCCGTCTTGTTGAAATCTAATGTCGCCGAGATCACGAGCTTCAATTTCAGGCACCAAATAGTCGGTTATCATGGCGCGATAAAGATCGCTATTGACGGTTACGTTCTCACCGACATTATTTTTGAAGAAATATGGACCGATGATTCTACCGGCACACAAATCACACCAAACTGTTACTTATTCTAAATTAAATGGCAGTTCTTAAATCTCTTCAGGTTGCTCTTCGCCCCAAATGCGACAATTTTGTTGTTTACATACCCATTGAGCCACAAATTGAATTGAGCCCCATCGGTGCACACAAAATTTGGCTCGAAAACGTCGGATTTTCGTGGAACTTTTCAAGAGCCCTATAGAACGTAGCGATGTCGCTTGCGAAGATCAAGTAGCTTCAATTCTTGTACAATCTGTATTTTGTCCGCTTTCAATTTAAGATCTCGACGTAAAATGCGCCAAGTCGTTCCATGCGTCAGTACAAATTGCTGCGAACGACTCCGAATCCACTCTCCACAGCCTTCGCGTACACTCTCATGTTTCTTTACTGCGGGCGCTCAGTAGGCCGATTATGTTGAGCGACTTGCGTACAGAATGCTGATTTTCGTAATAATGTAGAACGATTTGTAAACGTTGTTCAGGCGTAAGTTTTTTCATGATGCAGAACGTTCTTCAAATTTCAGGTCTTTACGATCAGTGGTTTAAGCTGTGGGTTGATCTGTAAATTATTCAAGACTAAGCTTTTTATTTTATACGTACATATTGATTTTTTTAAAATGATTTTGGCGCAAGTGACCGCCGCGGCTGGCGGGAATAAATTCCAGCCCAGAGTATTCTCTTCCAAGGCATCAATCGTCTCGGGCTTATCCTCGTAGACAAGCAAATCGCACGATATTGTAGGCAGCGTTGCTAGATAATGCGTTCACCAAAAGTTTCGTTTAATAAATTGATTATTTCGTTGGTTGTATGGCTTCTCGAGCCAACTTGTTGGTACCAAAGGTCGTCCACATCAATATCCTTCAATTCAGGCGCGAAAAACTCTTTAATCATTGGCTCGATAGCGTTCCCCATTAACTGACCAATGATTTCCTCTGCCCATAGAACACATTAAACAGTGACTTTGAGGATATCTTGGCTTCTCAACAATGGATTGTGGATTATCATCACTGGAAATATGAATTTTGAGAGGCGACCAAAATCCAAAACGACGGCTGCTCGAATCACAGGCTCCGCTGGGCGATTATGTACTGTTTGAATTTTGAAGTACGGCTTATTCGGGCTTTGACAATCCATGTCAAATATTCAATATAAACTTTGGAGTTTACGAAATATTTAAATTTGTACTTGAAGAAAATTGGGAAATATTGGAAACTTACTTCCAAAATGATGAGCCTTTAACCGCTACTGCAAGAAATTTAAGAGCAGAATTTGGACGATATAACTTGCCTTACAGGCAGTTTGTGGATCAATTAGCCGATACGGCGATGCCAACTGGCCGCCTCTGCTATGTCTGTATTATGGGACTGTAAAACCGAAATGGATGCATCGAACCCAGTTATAACGTACAACTTCTGGGGCAAATATTGATACTACAAAGATTTCTATGTAAAATTCTAGAGACTCTATCAGGTGAACAATGGGTGAAGAAAACCACAATAAACACCCAATACACCCATCACCAAAGAATAAGCAGAAATCGTCACACAAAAGTTCTTAACAAAACCGTGCTATCATCCGAACCCTCTGGCTAACACCTTGGCCACCGCAACAAGTCAAACGTGCTAGAAGAAGAGAGATAAACCAGTTAGTCTTTTAAGGAGCAACTCTGATCCAGCAACCCATTCCTCACCTCGCTTCCTTAACCACACTGGAGAGATCTGTAGTAACGGCACAGTTGTTGAGGCTAACACCAGCAGTTGTGTACTCTTATAGGAAACTGTACCTTCTCACTTTACCTAGCGAAAGAAAATATTTTCGGGTTAAGGAAGTCATTCGTAAGAGAGGCGCCTTTTCTGAAGCCTTTGCCGATTCTGAAGCAGCTGATGTCGTTCAACGTCAGTTTACAAGGGCATACATGCGGCTTACTTCCGTGCTATTAAAAGATGCTTCAAGGAGCGGGAACGGGAGCTATTTGTTATTTTTTAAGCAGGCAATCTTCATAGTCTCGTAACGGAAGGTCTTTTCCATTATCATTGGAAAATCGGGTTCACTATCTTCGGATGCTGCATCTGGCTGCCCTCTTAAAACCCTCGGTATCTTTGCCATAGCGTTCGCATTGCGATCGATCTCAACCAAGCGGAGTGTTTTCTCTCCACGGTGGTACGATAATCCTTAAGGTATCAGTTTTTCTTTTGACCTCGCCGAAAAGCAATAGTTTCATTTCAAGCTATACGTAAGGAACTTGAAATGTCGTCTCACAGTTCCCTTACATTGAGTTGCCGATAAGTGCACGACGAGAGTTGTCTGCTGTGGTTGAAGCATTTCGAAATATATTTGTGTTTTGACTGCACAGAGGCGGATATGATGTTCGGTTGCAACAAGATAGTGGAACAAGTCGATGTTGAGACCCCGGAGAGTACACACATCTAGAACACTGGAAACGTATTATCCATATATCACAACATGATCGATCTGACTTGATGAATTATTTTGGTGAGAAACTGGTATTACAGATAACCATATTCCCATGCGCGATAAACTCGGGTCGCCTTAATATCTTCAGGCACCTCGGTTTTCTCTTCCGCGATTGTTTGAGATTAGATAAACACCTTCGCTTTGATGCGGTTTGTGGAGAGACATTCAACCACCGCAGTGAAAGTCAAAACTCGGTAACGGAGTCTTTTACCCACCTTAAATGCAACACCAAATTTGCGCATATGGCCGCTGAAGTAGGCCATACCTTTTTCCGTTCTTGCCACGTCCACCGTACTTCTCAGTAGGCGGTAAAGTCAGCCTTAAATTTTACAAAGATATCAAACAGCTGGCCAGTGGCTCCTTCCTAATTAAGGGTTCGGCCATATCAGTTGTACATATATCCCCAAATTTTGAAAAGTTTTCAGGTGTCGTCTTCGAAAGGGAGGGTTTCTTATGCGAGGCCAAATCCTACCCGCATCCCCAGGAGGTTCGCTTTTTCACTTCTAAATTTTGTGAGGTCTCAGAGCTCTGGTTGAAAACTAAACTGAAGCCTTGATTTGCTTCCTACCTGTGGCTGCTGAAGCAGTCCACGAATCCAATTAATTGCGGCTTCAGTAAATCGTTCAACTGAGGTGAATAAATTTATTTCGACTCCGAATTGGAACGACTCTGAAACACAGTGCAACCACAACAAGTTAAAAGGGACAAAGACGACACATTAAAGCGACGGTTAAGCATGAGAGTGCAGTGACGCAGGACGGAAGTGCAAATGTACAGACATACATACATACATATGTACATATGCTCAAGTATTTATGTACAGTAATAAAATAAATGCAACAAATAACAATGGGAATGGCAGAAAATGAAACGTGTCCAATGTATTATATACGATGAAGACGAATACGCAGAAAAGTGGAAGAAGAAGATGAAGAAGAGGACACGAGCAAGTAGAAGTAGAAGCGGAAAGCGAAAAGCACAGCAAATCGAAGTTAAACTGGAGGCAACCGAACTCCAAAAACATGAGCAATGAAGCTCGAATAAAGAAGAAGACCGCTGTGTTGTGCCTGGAATGCCAGTAGGTTTGGATGGGGGGAGTGTTGTGACAGTTGGCAGAACGCAAAAGACAGTCGGGTTTAAGAACTACAAAAACAATAATATGTACCATTATGTGTTTCGTCGGTATGTATGCGTGTGTATGTATGTGTGTGTATGGGAATTGAGCAGACAACCAACGAAGCCAACAGCAGCAATACGACCAACAACACCAGCAATTCCAATATGAATAAATGTATGTGGAGTATGCGACGAATGCAGTGCATACACAGCAACAACAACAACAACAAAAACAAGAGCAACGCGAACAAGCATCACCACAAATGTTAAAATTGGCGAGATGGAAGCGTAGTCGGCAACAACAACAAAACAGCAACAACTCCATTGAAGAATGGCACACACCCGGCCCGTAGCTGGGACGATGATGATATCCGTGGCTTGTGGAACGATTGAGGTGGAAAGCTACAAAACAAAAAAAAAAAAACAACAAAAACACACGAAGTAGCGGAGCAGGACAATGCAATCAAATAACGGCAGAGGTAAGCAAAACAACATGACATAGCGTCGTTCCGTTGGCGGCGGCAGGCGGCGAGCAACGTAAGCAATTGGATTGGATTGGCATTGTGATGGCTGGTAGGTAGGCTGCTGAAGCAGAAGAGGAGTACTGGTACTACCAGCGCCGTCACTGCTTTCGACTGGAGTATATGTTGTGTTGGAGTTTACCGACGCAGGCGAATAGGAGTAGAATGAAGTGTTGCGACCGACGACGCACGCAGTGTAAACGAGTGGAATAGAGTGCTTTGCTGGCGATGGGAAAGTGTGGCATGCACGGTCATAGTCGAATTTCGGGCTGTGTGGCACTGCAGGAAGGCGACAATGCAGAATGAATGCGATGTTGCGCAGAGGGAAGTAGCAAAGGGAAAGGGCTGCAGCCCAGTTGGTGTAGGCAGTGGGAGCTGCAACAGGAAATGAAGATGCGCGTCAAGCACACAGACACACACACACACATACACCTGCACGCATATATGTAAATATAGCTGGCGTTTTGACTTGGCAGTGACAACGATAAAGTGCAGTGCAGTTGACATACAAACATCCATACATACATACATATATACATATATATAAAGTGGAATATAAGCAAATACTTGCCTTCATTTATTATATGCTCGAGGTGAAACAACTACAAATAACAACAATTGCAAAATACAAGTGCATACGTAATGTGTAGCAACAACTTGCGAATATAATGAAGCAAGTGGCAGGTAAATGTGGCATGAACTCGGTGCGAAATGTGTAGTGAAATGAAGTACTTACATACATATACATATACATATACATATATATCTGGCACTTTGTAACCGTTAAAGCGATTTTTGGCCGAGCTCCTCCTCCAATTTGTGGTCTGAGCCCTGATGTTTTTCCAACAACTCAAGGGACCGCCTCAGAACGGCTCGTAGCACGCACTAGTACTCACTCGACTTCAGTGGACACCCGCCTTTGCCAAAAAGAATAAGAATTGTGGTGTAGAATTGGACACAGAACATATGTTATGTATAAGAGCGCCAAGAGGAAGAAGATAAATTGTTATATGATTTTTGGAACTTAAATGGCAGCAGGTGGCGCTTACTAAGAAAACCATGTCAATTTTCTCATGTCGATTATTACTATGTCCACGAGGCACGAAACGAAGAATTTATTTTGTGCGTCACTTACATCACAATCCCAGCACGCCTAGGAACTTTGGACGCCTATTTCCTTTAGGGATACAGTGATTGGAGATTTTGTTTCATTTGGATATCCTTCACGAAACGACCGCAACTACTTTAACAGATGATACTTTTTTTCGCTATTATAGGTGAATTAACAATAGCACGACAGTCGTTGCTTCTTCGAGTGAAGGCCGCTCCTCCTATAGCTGATCTCTGCAACGTAGTGTAACCGCGACCGTCCACCTCGGACTGTGGACAGTCCGGACTGTCACTGGTATGTTAGATTTTTCCATTATCCTTCAGGCGCGCCCCTCGGTCGGTTGGGGGAGGTGGGTAACACTGGGTTCGTAAAAAAAGCTTTCGTCTTAATCTGCTTCCATCAGCGGATACCAGTAGTGATTTTGTTCAGCCGAACAACATAACCTAGCCAACGTAATCGCTGAACTACATCAAAGTCGCTAAATGTCATATACGGAGAGGATCAAATTGCTTTGTCAAAATCATTCACTGGAAGACCCCAAAAGCCGTCTCTTCGGATCTCGACATCGTCCGCGCTTCTTCACCACATATCAAGACGGGAATGAGCGACTTGCCGAGTTTGGTCTTTATTGGTCGAGAGTGGAGTAGAACCCAAATTGATTTTTGTGGAATGTTGCAGGACGGACTATCCTTGGTTGGATAAAAATTCGGGTGGTTCTAGTATAAAGACCCGACTGTTCTCCTTACATTGTATTGTATTGTATTGTGGTAGCTTCCTACGTAGACTTGCCTTATCACGGGTAGATTCGTGAATCCCTAAGTCAGAGTTCGTTAAATTTGGTTTCCAGTGATTAATCTTCCAAAGGAAATGGTTGAAAATGATCAAGGACAAATTTGTTTTAGAGAAAGTAAAGTCTAGTTTTAAATTTTTTCGTTAATGGTTCTAACCAATTCGTTTCATAGCAGGGATATTTGGTTGAAAAATAGAGGTTGAGGAACTGACCATTGAGCAGGCTCATTGGGCATCCCAACGAATCGATTGCAGAAAGTTCGCTCAATTATATGAATTGTTTAAGTTCCTTCCAATCATGCGTGCCCACCTCCGTTAGGTTGGAGCTGGGAACATCGCAGAAGATATGATGTCTCAATTGGCTAAGCCACAGCCACTCCCGAAGGTAAGAATGCTTAGCTCTCTTTTGCTTAATACAAATAACATGTCGGTCAGTCTACTCTCCACGCTGACCCATAACAATTTCATTGGAAGAATTCCAAAGCCTTAAGTTCTGAAGAGTTTGAGGCAGTCGATAGTGACAGCCTCGCCAGCGCGAGCTAGCTCGTCTCTATTTTCATTGCCTTTTACATCTGTTTCCCTCTTAGCATGTTCTAACGGATTTGGACTTTGTGTTGAGGCACTTCATTTTAATTTAATTGCTACTTGATTATCAATCGTTTTACTCGTTTCACCTCAAATATATCTACTGTATGTGAAAGTGTTACCGATGACCCGAGTGTTGTCTCGACGTTCTCAAGAGATGGGAGTTTCTTACGGCACATTAAAGCGTATTTTTCACTTGAACTTACACCGACATCCATATAAAGTCCATCTTACACAACAACCGAATCCAGCTGATCATTCACCGTACATACGTCGATTGGGTGCTTGAACCACAATCAGTGGACGGTGATTTTTCGAACAAAATTGTCTTTAGTGACGAGACACATTTCTCATTCGGAGGATACGTAAATAACCAAAATAATAGCATTTGGGGCTCCGAGAATCCTCAAATAATTGAAGGGGGGCCATTACAACTAAAAAGAAACTTACTGTCTGGTGCGCTTTTTGGGCCGGAGGTGTGATAGTATTTTACTTCTTTGAAAACGACAACGGCAAGACTATCACTGTCTAATCGGAGCGTTATGGTCGAATGATATCCGACGATATGTGGTTTCAACAAGTTGCTGCCACATGGTACACAATACGAGCAAATACGACTTTATTGAGAGAGAAATTTGCCGCGTAATCTCTCGTATTGACGATGTACATTGGTCACCCAGATCGTGCGATTTCACGCCGTTGGATTCGAAGCATTCGAAATTTACTTCAAATGGATTAAAGTTTCCAAAAATTCGCCTGGCGGTCGTTTAAATGATGTAGTGTCTCCAGTATAATGCCAAGTTTCAAACTTTATCATAAAAATGGAATTTCATGAAAAACATGCATTTTATTTACGTTTACCTTTCAAACCGCTTTATGGATTAATTATTATTTAATTAATTATTATTTAATTAAGGTATTTATTTCACATTTCCATCAATAAATTATTTCTTAAATAATACTACAGCATAAGTTCCTAAGCTACACCACACTAAACCATCAAAGTTCTAAAGGCCAAAGGGTCAAGTTATTTCAAAGAAATCCCCTCGTTTCTTCCTTCTCTAAATTCTACGAAATTTACAATCCACCTTTGCGTCTTTGAATAACTCATACCCATTTTACATTGTGCACATTATTCTCTTCTTTCCGTTGTAAAAATTTTCCAATCGGAGAAAGGACACGCGCAAAGAAAAGATGTACACAAAAATACTATAAAATAAAAAAAAAACTTAAAACACAAAATAAAGAAAAAAAAATGGAACGAACGACCACAGAGAGAATCGTTGAGTGGGCGGTTTTCAAGGATTTTGTGGTGTGAGAAGTTTTTGCAAAAACAGCTAAACAACATAAAATCGAAATCAAAATGGTGTGTATACACAAGTTGTATGTAATGCTCACTCAAGCCATCCGCAACTGCTGAGAACTACATAAAATAAATAGCATTCGCTTGAGCGAAAGGGAAAAGGCCAATATGGTCAGCAGGAATGTAAGCAAAGTAAAAAAGAAATTTGCCAAAGTGTTTGAGTAACAAGAGACAGAGCTCTCATATTTACACATACACAATTTCTCTTCAGGCAAGAGCACAGAGATTGATTTATTGTCAGAAATGATTTGGACTTTGAGATTACTCTGTATTATCAATAAAAATTTAAACTAGACAAACAGTAGTAGGATAAAAATCTGGGGTGAGCTTGAAATGATGCAAATGTCAGGCATTAGGCATAGCAGATCCAGAGCCCCCTGTCTCGCCTCAATCCGCATCAAAGCGAAGTTATTTCACATACCTACAGGTATCTCTTCCTCGACGGAAGGACAAGACTTCTATGAGCGCCTGGAGCATACTTATGAATGCTGTAAGCACTATGTGAAAATCGTGCTTGGCGGCTTTAGCGCCAGGATAGACAAAGAAGCTATATTCGACACAAATATCGGAAGATTTAGCCTCCACGAGGAAACATCTCCAAATAGGTTGAGGCTAAACGAGTTGCAATCACAACATACAGCTAAACAGATTTCTACTCGACTTGCACAGCTGCTTTCTGAGAGCACTCAACGGCAACTCGGTATAAGGAAACTGAGGGACGGCACTTTTAGCTCCCTTCGTAAAATGAACAGTTGACACTGTGAGAATTGCCGTGCGGTAGAGGAGGGAAAACAGACTGCCTACCTCGCAACCTTGCGATCGACCATTACACGTGCGTGCTAAGATAGATACCGAGAATTGAAGAGGGAAGCCAGATGCATGTGTACACAAAAAAAAAACGAAGGTGAGACATGTGTTTATGAAAAACTTAAGAAGCTAGTTGGCAGGGGTAAATGTCGAAAATTTGTCGAAGAGATGCGGCGACCTAAAGAAAGTTTCAAGATCGGTACAAGCTCTTGTAGCGGCGGAGGTCGATGGATTGCCGACTCAGCTATTCAAATGAGACAGTGAAAAACTGACAAGGTGAATGCAGCATTAGCTTCTGTGCAAAACATGGTCGAATGAATGCCCAAACCATGAAAAAAGGGACTTCACAGTCTACGCCAATTACTGTGGTATTTGCGATTAATTAGTGGAGTGTTGAACGATAAATATCAACACCGAACATATTGATGAGTGCATAAGTTCGTGCCCGATTCCGCTGGATGCCGTACGAATCGTTTGAGAGTGGCGCTCGTGAAAGAAATATATACATATTATATATCGTTGGAAAGGTGACAGTCCGAACTGTAAATCAAGCATAAAATAACTTCATTTTGATTTGAGTGGCCTAGTGAAAAGACGCATGGAAGATGAACAACGAAAAATATCATATGCGTCATATTATGTTATACGAATTCCGCAAAGGAAAAACAGTGGGCGCTGCAACTAAAGATATTCGCGAAGTTTATTTGGACCGTGCTCCAGCACTCCGCACAGTAAAGAAATGGTTCGCGAAATTTCGTTCTGGAGATTTTAACCTCGAAGATCAACTTCGCAGTGGACGGCCTTCTGAGCTCGATGACGATGTTCTAAGGACTTTAGTTGCGAATAACTCACGTATTTCGACGGAAGCGGTTGCCAGTGAATTGAACGTCAACAAATCAACTGCGTTTCGTCGTTTAAAAAAGGTTGGGTACACTTTGAAGCTCGATACATGGGTGCCACATCAGTTGAGTGAAAAGAACAAAGTGGACCGTATATCAACAGCAATTTCTTTGCTTCGACGGATCAAAAACGAACCTTTTTTAGATCGGCTCGTGACTGGTGATGAAAAATGGGTCCTGTACAACAATGTTCAACGCAAAAGAACATGGAAACAGGCACACGAAGGGGCGGAACCGATGTCGAAAGGTGGATTGCATCCGATGAAGGTACTGCTGTGCATTTGGTGGGATATCCGAGGCGTGATCTATTTTGAGCTCTTGCCAGCTGGAGAAACGATCACTGCCAACAAGTATTGTCAGCAATTGGTCGAATTGAAGAAAGCAATTGATGAAAAACGTCCGATTTTGGCCAATCGCAAAGGAGTTCTTTTCCATCATGACAACGCCAGGCCACATGTTGCAAAACCGACCCTGGCCAAACTGAAGGAGATGAATTGGGAAATCATGCCGCATCCCCCATATTCACCCGACATTGCACCTTCTGATTATCATTTGTTTCGATCGCTGCAGAACAACTTGAATGGAAAAAAATTTAAAAATGTGGAAGACGTCAAAAACCACCTTGACACCTTTTTCAACGAGAAACCGCGCGATTTCTATGAATCAGGCATCCGTAAATTGGTTGAACGTTGGGAGTGGATTGCCGAACATGATGACGAATACATAATTGATTAATAAAAAAGCTTTCTTCAAAAAATTTCAATTTTAGTTTGCAGTTGAAATCGGGCACGAACTTATGCACTCATCCAATATTAGAGAGCAGACTAATTTTTGATGCCTGCTACCCAAAGATTTAATGACCCGTTATTGTGACTGTAATTCTATATATACTTTTCTTTAACCATTTAGTGAGTCTTTGTTTCTTCCCCTGTCATACTCGGATCAAATCTGTTCCGATATATTACAGTTAAATATGGATTATCGTAAGAGAAATTCGCTCCAATGCCAGTAGAGCACTCACAGTACTTATTTATTTTGGTTTTGAGTTCATCCAGAGTCCTGTTTGATCATTTCGTCATTGAGTATATTCCAATTACTGGGAGCTAGCTAGTTTGATGATGCTAGAGCTAGAGATTTTATATCCTCTCATAGTCTTTAGTGTGCTATAGGTGCTCTTAAGTCTAGTACTTCCGTTGAGTTTGGTAGACGCCCGAACCAGCACCGCAGTTTGTAGGTAAAGATTGAGAAAGTGTAATCTTTCCTTATGGAATGTACAACTTTGACACTCACTGCTTTTCTCGATTACCACGACGAAGTATTGTACATCATGAGTTCTAACCACAAGTTCATATGGTTAATAAAGCACATTATGTTGAGATTATAGAATGTTTGTGTGAAGAAATACATAAAAACGGCCCGAAGTGTGGAAAAAGAACATGGAAATCGTTAGCTACCATAATCACCAGATTTTTTCTAAATATTGAAGATATCTATGAAAAATTGCCCTTTCGGATTATTGAGGAGATCGCTGAAAGAGTTCCAGGACATATAAGGATTTCAAAACTGCGAAAAAACGACGGCAAAGTGAAATTGTTGAATAAATTAATATTTCTTACCAGGCGTGGGCATCGTATTTATGGTTAGATTTATTGGATGAGTGCATAAGTTCGTGCCCGATTCCGCTGGATGCCGTACGAATCGTTTGAGAGTGGCGCTCGTGAAAGAAATATATACATATTATATATCGTTGGAAAGGTGACAGTCCGAACTGTAAATCAAGCATAAAATAACTTCATTTTGATTTGAGTTGCTTAGTGAAAAGACGCATGGAAGATGAACAACGAAAAAGATCATATGCGTCATATTATGTTATACGAATTCCGCAAAGGAAAAACAGTGGGCGCTGCAACTAAAGATATTCACAAAGTTTATTTGGACCGTGCTCCAGCACTCCGCACAGTAAAGAAATGGTTCGCGAAATTTCGTTCTGGAGATTTTAACCTCGAAGATCAACCTCGCAGTGGACGGCCTTCTGAGCTTGATGACGATGTTCTAAGGACTTTAGTTGCGAATAACTCACGTATTTCGGCGGAAGAGGTTGCCAGTGAATTGAACGTCAACAAATCAACTGCGTTTCGTCGTTTAAAAAAGGTTGGGTACACTTTGAAGCTCGATACATGGGTGCCACATCAGTTGAGTGAAAAGAACAAAGTGGACCGTATGTCAACAGCAATTTCTTTGCTTCGACGGATCAAAAACGAACCTTTTTTGGATCGGCTCGTGACTGGTGATGAAAAATGGGTCCTGTACAACAATGTTCAACGCAAAAGAACATGGAAACAGGCACACGAAGGGGCGGAACCGATGTCGAAAGGTGGATTGCATCCGATGAAGGTACTGCTGTGCATTTGGTGGGATATCCGAGGCGTGATCTATTTTGAGCTCTTGCCAGCTGGAGAAACGATCACTGCCAACAAGTATTGTCAGCAATTGGTCGAATTGAAGAAAGCAATTGATGAAAAACGTCCGATTTTGGCCAATCGCAAAGGAGTTCTTTTCCATCATGACAACGCCAGGCCACATGTTGCAAAACCGACCCTGGCCAAACTGAAGGAGATGAATTGGGAAATCATGCCGCATCCCCCATATTCACCCGACATTGCACCTTCTGATTATCATTTGTTTCGATCGCTGCAGAACAACTTGAATGGAAAAAAATTTAAAAATGTGGAAGACGTCAAAAACCACCTTGACACCTTTTTCAACGAGAAACTGCGCGATTTCTATGAATCAGGCATCCGTAAATTGGTTGAACGTTGGGAGTGGATTGCCGAACATGATGGCGAATACATAATTGATTAATAAAAGCGCTTTCTTCAAAAAATTTCAATTTTAGTTTGCACTTGAAATCGCGAACTTATGCACTCATCCAATACTTGAAGTCCAATACATAGGTGGCTTAGATTAGCAGGAAGACTACTCAAGCTTCAAACTTTCCCGCAGAGAACCAGGGACCTATTCGAAAAAGTCGTATTATTAACTGCGGGGAGTGGATCAATCTATTTTTAAAAATATATTTATTTATAGTTCGATTTGGTTGAATTTTTGGATGATAAGCCCAAATGTACTACTTTTCTTTCCTGGAAATGGACCAGTGATCTGGAACCAAGTTCGATTTACTCGAAACATGATTATAACTTTTCGGGAAAGGGATCACCGACAGAATTGGGGGAATCAGGAAAAATCACATTGGTCTACATGAATTGAAATTGTATCCCTCTAAAGGCTAAAATAAGGTCATGTGGTTTATGAACAATCCCTTATCAGCGAAGGCGCGACCCATACATACAGATAAGCAGCGAAATCAATAATATAAAACAAAAAACTTAATATTTTGTATTCGATGATGCTGAATTAGGCCCTCTTATCAATCTATCTAATATCAATTAGAATAAAAATTGAACAAAATGACAAAATGACAAGTAAACCCCAATAACGTGTGGCCGGAACTGCTAGTTATAATGTAGATTTCTCCTCCAAATATTTGTTTATACCCTTTGGTTCGAATTATATTAGTTTTTGGCAATTTGGTAAAATAAAGAAATACGAAGGCTGCTATATATATTTCTGGCCTAGGCAACACTAAGTGTTGCCAGGTGCAATCTGACATTTCCATTGGAAAGTTTGACATTTTTTAGCATAACATCACTCAGAACGTTTTGTCATTTAATCGTGAATTGTTTTATTTATAGGGAATTAAAAAATTCATCTCGGCCAAAAAATGGAATTAACGCATGAACATTTTCGTGCGATCATTTTTCACAACTTTCGACGTGGATTATCACGACAAGAGTACATCGATGAACTAAAATCTTTGTATGGCTATGAAGCATCATCCTATAGCACTGTGAAAAACTGGTACAAGGAATTCAATCGTGGCAGACGCTCGCTCAAAGACGAATTCCGTGAAGGTCGTCTAAAAACAGCCGTTGTGCCAGAAAACATCGATGCCGTACGTGAACTGATAATGCAAGACCGTCATGTAACATACCTTCAGATAGAGGCATGCCTATGCATTTCTCCCACCAGCATACATTCGATATTGCATGAACACCTGGCCGTAAAAAAGGTTTGTTCTCGTTGGATCCCGCACAATTTGACAATCGCTCAAAAAAAGGCTCGTGTGGATTGGTGTAAAGAAATGCTGAAAAAATACGATCTTGAAGCACCGCGATCGTTTATAAGATCGTCACAGGTGACGAATCATGGATCTATGCGTATGAGCCCGAAACAAAACAGCAATCGACCGTGTGGGTCTTCCAAGACGAGCCAAATCCAACGAAAGTTGTTCGTGGAAGAAGCACTTCGAAGCAAATGGTCGCCTGGACTGTTCCACTTGAGCAACGTAGGACGGTCAATTCTGAGTGGTACACCACCATTTGTTTGCCTGAAGTCTTCAGAGAAATTCGAAAAACGAACAAGAGAAGACGAATCATTGTGCACCATGACAATGCGAGCTCTCACACATCGGCTCAAACCAGCGCGTTTTCGACCGGCCAAAACGTCGAATTGATGGGTCATCCGCCATACAGCCTTGACTTGGCACCCAATGACTTCTTTTTATTCCCACACATCAAGAAAATAATGCGTGGTCAACGATTTTCGTCGCCAGAAGATGCTGTTGAAGCATTCAAAAACCATGTTTTGGAGGTGTCTCAATCGCAGTGGAAAAAGTGCTTCGAAAATTGGTTTGAGCGCATGCAAAAGTGTATAAATCTTGATGGAGAATATTTTGAAAAACAATAAAACCATTTTCGTTGATTAATATTCGTATTTTTATTATTAGGCCAGAAATATATATAGCAGCTCTCGTATTACTGACCCTTTCGTGTTCAAGCTTTAAACATGAGCGTAGGTGTACACGCATACATACAGTGTTGGAAAAAATAATAGAAAAAGCTTGTTTTCGTCCATTAACTTGAAATATTTCATAGGAAAAGAAACTAACATTTATTTAATTATTTTTTTTAAACATATATATAGGTAACTTATATAATAAGGAACAAAAATATTTTCTTTTGATTTTCCATTAACGTAAAAAATTAATTTCATTTTTTGAGCTTGGAAAAAATAATAGAAAAAAACGCAAAAATACAAGTGAGAGATGATTTTTCTAAATTTTTAAACTGAAATAGTGGTTTTGCTAATATTTAGTGGTACAGCCATTACTTTTTATAACTGAGGAACACCTACGAGTCATTGATTTCACTAAATTGGCGCAAATTGAGGCATCAATCCCGTACCATTCGGATTGCACTTTTTCCCACAAATCTTTTTTGTTTTTGCATTTAAAGGCACCAACTCTCTTTTTTAGCACCCCCCACAAGTGCTCAATCGGGTTTAAATCCGGTGATTGAGCAGGCCACTCCATTACATTTATTTCGTTATCCTGTAACCACTTCTTTACGAGTTTTGACGCATGTTTGGGGTCATTATCGTGCTGGAACTCCCACTTAAGAGGCATTTCTTCTTCAGCATATGGCAACATTACATTTTGGAGAATATTTAAATAGTCTGGAGCACACATTTTTTCTTTTATCCAGAATATCGGACCAACTCCTGAAGCAGAAAAACATCCCCACAGCATAATATTACCTCCACCATGTTTAACGGTCTTTTTGGTATGTTTTGGATCGAAGGCAGTATTTTTTGGGCGCCTTACATGAGTTTTCCCATCTGATCCGAACAAATTAATTTTAGTTTCATCAGACCAAAGGACATTATTCCAATTTTGGCGGCATAGGTGATGCTTTGCAAAAGTTAGTCTTTTTTCAATATTTTTTTGGCTCAGATATGGTACTTTTCTTGCTGAATATGCTTTGAGGTCTTTCTCAATCAGCCTGTTCCTTATTGTGCGACTAGATACTGATGCCTTTAATTGATTTTTGAGCTCATTCGACGAAAGAAAAGGATATTTTCTTGATTCGCGAATCAACAAGTCGTCAAACCTTTTTGATGTGGCACGCTTTCTTCCTCGATTTTCCTTTGTCGCTACAAAGTGAACTGCGGAAAACACTTTTTTTAGGGAGCACTGCATTAGTTCAGAAATTTCTTTTAATGTGCTTCCATCTTCTTTCATTTTTTTCATAATTTCTCGTTCTTCAGCAGTGCAATGTACTCCTCGACCCATTCTGAAAATAATATCCAAATGTAGAACGGTATTTTGACAAATTGGTTAATTTTGAGCTTAACTCACCTTAAGGTATTTAAACTATACGTTTTTTTGTTTAAAAAAGCCAATTTAAGTCAAAAGTTTCGCACAATTCGAAGATGTTTCTATTTTTTTTTCCAGCCAAAACACGTATTGACCTGCAAACTTAGCGAACAGCGCAAATATTTGCTGCGAAAATGACTCAAAAAGGAGAACAAAATAAAGCACCGTTATCAGTGCACATGTGCAATTGGTTTCATGCATATATTTTTCGTACATAATTAGCAATTGGGATTGAAGCGCAAAGAAGAATATTTTTTCTATTATTTTTTCCAACACTGTATGTATGTAGCTTCAATAAAATTACTTAATCAAATATTCTTTTATCTTTTTAAAATTCTTTTTTTACTATCCTTCTTCCTTCTTTTGTTTCGATAAAATTAATAACGCTAACCTCGAATATTCAGCAATTATTTCCTTTCTTCTATGGAGACATTGACTGAGATCATACCTAAAAGTAAAAGAAGAAATTTGTTGAGTTTGCAAGAAATTTATAATAAAAAGAAACAATATGTATAATATAGTGAATTAAATACACAAGGTTATCCATTTTGTGGTTTCGGAAGTAAATGTGAGTAAAATGCATTTAAAATAATTCTTTTTGTAAAATTCTTTTTTATTATAAAGTTTCATCCTTGGCATTATATGTGATAAACTACATCATTCCAATGACTGCCTTGCGAATTTTCGCAAACTTCGATCCGTTTGAAGTAATTTTCGACCATTTTTTGGTAAACATTGGGCGGTATTTTAGCCATATCTTGACGAAGGTTGGTTTTCAAGCATTTAAGAGTTAAACGGCGCACAGTGGGGTAAATGGTGCACATAATGGAGATTAACTCCCACAAAACTTCTAGATACGGAAAAGTCATTTTATTTTAGTTAATTAATAATAAAGAAGTAAAAAAATTATGACATTAGAGTTATTTCAATAATTTTATTTTATTTTTTAAATTAAATTATAAAAAAAAAAACAAAAATATGATGAACATCGGTTGTCAGCAATTTTTGTTTATTTAAAGTTCAAATTTAATTTAAATTATATAAACTGCTTCTTCACCACAATAATCATATTCATGATCTTCGCTTGATTTGTCAACATCGCCTTCATCATCATCATCATCGTCAACTTCATTATTATTGCCACTCTCCATCGCGATCATCTCTAAGGCTTCTTCCGGTAAATCCTGCACGTTTTTTTTTTTTGGTAAAAACAGATAAAATTAAATTGTGTTTAACTTCTAAGTATTTATTTCCATAAGGTAGAATCGAATTAAAAATGCCTCCAGAAATTCGTGTATATTTGACCAGGCAGTTTGAATAAAGAAATGCATACGAGATGTGACAATTAAGTAATGAGACTGATTATATTGCCGCGATTGTGGTAACCCTGCGACCTTGAAATTTCCCTTCCCTTCTCCCGGCATCCTTCTCCTGTACATTGATATATTTACCATCGCTCTAGCTTGTTTAGTTCGCCTGCTTTGTCGTGTTGAGTAAACGTGTGTTCGTGGTGTTCGTCACGAAAATGGAAAAATGAAATCAAGAACAACGCGTCGCTATAAAATGTTGAGCCAAATTGGGCGAAACAGCTTCGGAAACGTACGCTAAAATTATAAAAGTGCATGGTGATAGTGCTCTTAGTCGTGCCGAGATGCTTCGATGGCATAAAGAGTTTAAGTTTAAGTAAAGTTCGCATGAGCAAGTCGATGGTGAAAACGATAATTATTTTCCTTTTTTGATAGCCGTGGAATCGTCTACAAAGAACTTCTTCCACCGGGGCACACCGTAAATCAAGTCTACTATCGCCAAGTACTCGAAGGATTGCGGAAACGAGTCAACAGGGTGCGCCCCAGACAACGCTCGTAAGTGGATCCTTCATCACGACAACGCGCCGTGCCACACCGCCCTCAGCGTGTCCCAGTATTTGACCTCTAAAGGGATCGCCGTGTTGCAACCACCGCTTCATTCGCCCGATATGTCACCCTGTGACTTTTTTTTGTTCTCTAGAACAAAATCGGTGGTCAAAGGAACCCATTTTGAGTCGATTGAGGACATCCAGGCGGCCGTGACGAGGGTACTCGCGGACATGCCAGTCGAAGCGTTCCAGATATGTTACGAAACTTGGAAAACGCGCTGGAATCGTAGTAAAGCTGCCCAAGTGAACTACTTTGAATGGGATGGCAGAGTTGTAGAATAATTTTGAAATATACGGTTTTTATGGAATCAGTCTCATCGTATACCGGGAAAGTGCGCAATATTGGCGCAACGTTTTTTTCACAAAAAGAAACTACAATATCCCTATATTATAGGAATGACACAATGTTTGCTTTAACCCGCTTAACTCACAACTATATATCTGCGTATAAGTTCGAAAAGCCCATATTTTAACACTTTCCCGCAAAAAATAAAATAAAATAAAACACTTATAGACACGAAAAAAACAAATGGATTCACTTTGAATTTACTAAATTACCTCAGCAAGAAGGCTTCATTACAATTTTTCTTAGATTTTCTCAGTTAAAAAATAAATAACATCGAAAAATTGAAAAAAAAAAAAAAATCGCGCATATCACTGTGTGCACACAAAAAGAAGTAAACTTGCAATTTTCAGAGAATATTGCAAGAAAACTGTACATTTTTTCCAAATATTTGTTAGTTTCTTTCGTTTGATACCAAAATTTGTACCTTAAAATTTGATTTTTAAATTAATCTCCGAAATCGACACATTTTACTCCAATGTGCGACGTCTTTCGCGTCGCCACACAAAAAACAAAGCCCCACGGTGACAAATCGCACGACCTCGGTAACCAATTGGCATTGACGAGAGATAACGCGGCCGGGAAAGGCAAATTCGCTTGTTTTGTGTGGAATGTGGCACCATCTTGTTGAAACCACTTATTGCCCAAGACGTGTTCTTCTTCAATGGCAGCTCAAAAAAGCGGCTTATATATGACCATAACGCTCTGAATTGGCATTGACAGTGTCGCCCGTATCGTTTTCAAAGAAGTAAGATCCAATCACACTTTCGGGATAAAAAACTGCACCAGACAGTAAGTTCTTTTTTTTTTTTTGGCATAATGACATCTCTTCAATTATTTGAGCATTCTCGGTGCCCCCCATTGCGACAAGTTTGCTTTTTTACGTAACCACCGAGTGTGCCTCGTCGCTGAAGAGAATTTTTTTTCGGGAAATCGCCGTTCACTACTTGCTGTTCAAGTACCCAATCGACGTATATGTACGATGCTGTGAATAATCAACTGGCTTCAGTAGTTGTGTGAGCTGGACCTTATATGGTTGAAGGTTGTAAGTCCAAGTGCAAAAAGTCGCAGCTCTTGAGAACGTCGAGAAATAGACAATTTCGGTTCTTCGCCTACACTTTCACTTACGGTGTAGATATTTGTGGTGGAACGAGCAAAACGATGATACACTGGCCTTACAACATCTGTAACCGATCTAGTCTCTTCAAACTTTTTTTAATATTTTATCAATCGCTCGAGTAGTTGGACGAGTATGTGCTTTTGTAGTGGATTTTAACAATTTTAAGGCGTTGTGTGGGGTTTAAGCGATACATTTTCATGTGTGACTTATTATTAACTAAAACAAAACAAGTTTGGTTTGACAGTTAAGTTTGACAGATGTCAAAATACAGCCCTGCACTCTTAATACCACGAAATGATTAACCCTATATATGCATATATGAATATGTATATATTATTTTTGCTGAATTAAATTTTTGTGCTCAAAAAGTTCTGAAAATAAATTTAAAAAAATTACTTAATAAAAAATAAAAAAAAATTTGAATTTGAATTTTTTTGGATAAAATAGTGACGGAATAAGCTTGATTTTCTCTACCGTGAATTCGCTGCAAATATCATACCCATTTGGAGAAATTAGAGCAGACACAGTGACGGTGTTCGTTTGCCATAAATACCTATTGGTACAACAACAAACTGCAATGTCCGGAGAAATAACTGCAATGCCATCTAACAATGAAAACATTCATAAAAAATGCCAATGCAATACCTACAACACTCGGCAATGACAACAACAACAACAAGAACAACTACAACAACAACAACGACCACAAGCATATCCAACATTAATAGAAACTACTACAGAGAGTGCACGCCGGAGGCGCCTGATATTCACCAAAACACCTCAATATGGTGGCAATGCTGCCTAGCCGGCCATGGCTGAGAGACATTAAGCCACACAAAGAGGCAAAGAGGCAGGCAGTTAAGAGGAATGATAATCAAAAGCGAACGGGTGGGTGAGTGTTGAGGTAAATGTGCACATTGAGGATGAGTTGTGTCAATAGGAAAGAATGAAAGCAATAAAAACAACAGGCACCACTATAAATGCAGCAATAACAGTTTTAATAGCAGCAAGGTTTGCCAACTGTAATAGCAAAAACAACAGCAACAACGACAACAACAACAACAATAGGCAGCAAATGGCAACTAAACAGGCGGATGCAACTAGAAAAACAATGACCTGACTTGCCACCATTCCATTGCCGTAAACATATGTACATACGAGCACATACGTACATACTAACACGTTCATATGTGCATAGAGCGTGTGTTTTTTGTTTTTTTTTGTAAGTGCTTTTATGCCCACATTTTGCTATACTAATCAACAGTAATGCTCACGCAATTCAGAACTGAAACCTGATGATGCCCACCCATAATATACATATTGGATGAGTGCATAAGTTCGTGCCCGATTTCAAGTGCAAACTAAAATTGAAATTTTTTGAAGAAAGCGCTTTTATTAATCAATTATGTATTCGCCATCATGTTCGGCAATCCACTCCCAACGTTCAACCAATTTACGGATGCCTGATTCATAGAAATCGCGCAGTTTCTCGTTGAAAAAAGTGTCAAGGTGGTTTTTGACGTCTTCCACATTTTTAAATTTTTTTCCATTCAAATTGTTCTGCAGCGATCGAAACAAATGATAATCAGAAGGTGCAATGTCGGGTGAATATGGGGGATGCGGCATGATTTCCCAATTCATCTCCTTCAGTTTGGCCAGGGTCGGTTTTGCAACATGTGACCTGGCGTTGTCATGATGGAAAAGAACTCCTTTGCGATTGGCCAAAATCGGACGTTTTTCATCAATTGCTTTCTTCAATTCGACCAATTGCTGACAATACTTGTTGGCAGTGATCGTTTCTCCAGCTGGCAAGAGCTCAAAATAGATCACGCCTCGGATATCCCACCAAATGCACAGCAGTACCTTCATCGGATGCAATCCACCTTTCGACATCGGTTCCGCCCCTTCGTGTGCCTGTTTCCATGTTCTTTTGCTTTGAACATTGTTGTACAGGACCCATTTTTCATCACCAGTCACGAGCCGATCCAAAAAAGGTGCGTTTTTGATCCGTCGAAGCAAAGAAATTGCTGTTGACATACGGTCCACTTTGTTCTTTTCACTCAACTGATGTGGCACCCATGTATCGAGCTTCAAAGTGTACCCAACCTTTTTTAAACGACGAAACGCAGTTGATTTGTTGACGTTCAATTCACTGGCAACCTCTTCCGTCGAAATACGTGAGTTATTCGCAACTAAAGTCCTTAGAACATCGTCATCAAGCTCAGAAGGCCGTCCACTGCGAGGTTGATCTTCGAGGTTAAAATCTCCAGAACGAAATTTCGCGAACCATTTCTTTACTGTGCGGAGTGCTGGAGCACGGTCCAAATAAACTTCGCGAATATCTTTAGTTGCAGCGCCCACTGTTTTTCCTTTGCGGAATTCGTATAACATAATATGACGCATATGATCTTTTTCGTTGTTCATCTTCCATGCGTCTTTTCACTAAGCAACTCAAATCAAAATGAAGTTATTTTATGCTTGATTTACAGTTCGGACTGTCACCTTTCCAACGATATATAATATGTATATATTTCTTTCACGAGCGCCACTCTCAAACGATTCGTACGGCATCCAGCGGAATCGGGCATGAACTTATGCACTCATCCAATATATATTTATGTAAATATGTACAGAAATGTATATACGAGTATGCCGATATGTACTGATATGTTTACTAATCTATCAGTCAAAGCCCGTCATAAATGGCAACAGTGATTCGAGAGCTTCGAGAGGGCCCACGTGTTCTTTCTCTATTCACAGCTTAACCGAAGTTATCCTGCGGCTACGAAAAAATGAACAGAACCAACACGAGGTTACTGTAGTAGGTTAACTTTCTGTTGAGTTCTTCTCCAATGATACTGTTATGTCGTTTCCTAAATCTCCATTATTTCATCGACAGACAAGAGTTTCATCAACAAACTGGTAGGGCGGATGGCCCATTTACATTTATGTCCAGCTTGTAATTTTGGTCCAACGGTAATCATCTACAGGCTCGGAAGTCTGAGCTGACATGGGATTCATCAGTCCTGAAGTAGATCACGGCTAACCAGAGGTGTCCTAATGATTCTATTGTCACCCGGCATGGAGATGAACCCAAGTGAAAGAAGTGTTGGACAAAAGAAACCACCAGAGTAATGCATAACGCATTTTAGATGGTAGCCAGCTCAACTCAGAAACACTAACTACATAGTCTGTAAGTCTGAATCTTGAGTCGAGGGCAAGTAAGCTCCCCGGAGAACTCCTCTGTTGCTCATTCCGTTGATTCATCAGAAAATATTTCTATTACCCTCTTCCTACAGAGGCTTCATCAAGCTCTGTAATTCCTATGATAAAGATGTGCGTGTTTTCCTTCATCAAAATGTTATAACCTTCCCAAGACTTTAAGTGAAACTACCAATGCTACACTTACAGCAATATAAAGTTACTGGCCCCTTTTCAGGCCCCTCTTATTTATTATACTTTATCTACTAACCAAAATCGATTACCTTCTATTGGATCTCTTCGAAAATACTTGTCGTCTCTAGAGCAAGTGAGGGAGGACACAAACTGGAGCTGACTTTAAGCAGACCGCAGACATTTTCCCATGCCTCCACACCTGTTCCGTTAAAATGGATTCCTATTATTCGAGTTAAAGAAATTACGCCGGGATGGGAAGTCTATAGTCAATAGTCCTAGAGAGATGTTTGGAGTTTTATTTTTTAACTAAATTAATAGAACAATTTTTGCGACTGTGGCGGTCCCTGGTCCACACGCATAAACTAAGTTTTATCTATATAAAAAATATACATGGATTTAATATTGAGTTAAATATCAAACTCATCTAAAGAGATAATTATTTTCTCCGGTAAAACGTTCTCAAAAGTCCCCTCGATGTTGAACTCCGTTTTATGCGAATAAAGCAGAGATTATCCGTGATTGAAGGCCAATTAACCTCTTCAGCGTTTTCAATAAAATTAAAGTCAAGTTAATTAGCTTAAAAATCTGCGCAGCTTTATTAAAAGATTTATGCGCAGGAGAGTCTGCTCTCTCCTTATTTTAATACAAATTTCATTTCATTTCAAACTAAAGTTTCTTCAGAAGCAATGAGATTCTAATCTAATCAGGTTCCGCGTCCCAGAAAGAATGGACTAATGCGTAACCTTCATTGACTTCACGAGCGACAAAAAGTTGGTTAAACCGAATAAGAGCCAATTGGACGGGAGACTCGATCCAATTTTATACGGATGACTCAAAATAGACAACAGGGTCATTAGTGGAATCTGTTGAAAGGAACTTGGGACTGGCAAGTCCTTTTGGCTACCAGAACAGTAGACTTTTTCAAGCCGAACTGGCGGCCATGCAAGGAGCTGTTAATTATCAGAGTCTAATAGATGATGGAACGTTGAGCTGCTATGTATATGGCAACCTTATAATAAATAGAGAGCAGCGAAACTGGCCAGATCATATCGTCGAGTGAATTAAAGTACTCCTGCTTGGAAAGTTTTGGATGCAGTGCTCGTTAGTAGAGAAGCTGAGGAAGTGGAAAAGCTCCACTCTGTTGGAAGCATCAGGTGGAGAGCAACCAGATTTCACTTGGTAATTGTATTTGACGTTAAAAAGATAAAAGAAGAAAAATCGCGCACTGCTGTTGATTCGGCTACATTCATAACGAAGAAGAAGAATCGTGCTCTGGGTGACTTGTATTTATATTTTCTGGGATAGACAGGTGGCACTAAGAGCTCTGCAATCTGTCATAATAAAATCAGAAATGGAGAAAAATTACCATAAATCACTAAACGTGATGTCTAAGCTGTTCCTACCGCTGCACCTACCAGTATACAGTATGACGATCGAGCTTGTGAGAAAGGGCTCTTCAACCCATTTTCGCCATTATGGAAGAGTCTGAGAATGCCAATCTCCACTTGTAAGCTCACTAGAAGAGATTTTTTAATCGCAGATGCTAACTCAAGATGGAAAGTTTATTATCTGACTTGCATGGAGTAAAAGGTCGTGAGAGATATTTAAAATGATGGATAGGTAGACATGCACAGTGGATGAGCCACAATCTTTAAAGACTTGAGCGAAATAGAAGATGCAAAACACGTTGGTTTGAATAGACGATGGGGGTTAATAGGATCCTCAGTATTATCACGTGGGATCCGTTTGGTAGCTTGGTACCACTCAACCTCGACTAACCTTTTCACATTCGTGTAGAATGATTCGGAGGACCTCGTATTATACATATATAATACTTATTTTATATACCAAATTTTTATTGTTTACTGTATGTTGTACACTCGCATACAATCACTCTGGCATACCCGTCAATTATGTGCTCCCCAAAGTCTCAAGTGATCACTTCGCCGCATTCACACTGCCCCACACAACCAGTCAAACTCGTTGCTGGGTTGCGACACAAGCTTGGAGGTCATCAACAGTTTATGTTTTTGTTGCTGTTGATGATGTTTCTCTGCTGCCCTACTAGTTGGTGGAAAGGCATAAGCGCCAACAACAATAAATTGAAAAAATTGTAGCAAAAAACTATTGAATGCACTCGTTAAAGGCGAGAAATACCTATATATTTACTTGCACCAGGACAGCTCATAAGGTAAAGTGAATTTTATGTTTTTCCAAAAAAGTTTATTCATATATACAGTGAAACTTCCAAAATCTTCATATTTTCCGAGGTTAGGTTAGATCATATTGGCTGTCCGCTACGTCGTTGGTCCTTTATAGTGTTAGATGGAGGTTGAATTAAATTCGAGGTAAAGTATTGGTTACATAGGACCGATATTTTGAGAAATATGTTTCCACCAGCTCACAAACCACACCAAACCGTTGTTTTTCTGAGCTCGAAAACGTCGGATTTTCTTGGAACTTTTCAAGAGCTCATAGAGCAGAGCGATGTCCTTGGGAAGGTCGAGCGGCTTCAGTTCTTCCACAAGCTGTATTTTTTACGCTTTCAATTTGAGATCTCGTTGTAAAATGCGCCCAGTCATTCCATACGTCAGTCCGAGTTGCTGTGAATGGCAACGAATCGACTCTCCACGGTCTCCGTGTACACTCTCAGCTACGGCCGCTATATTCTCTTCAATACGGACTTGGTCTATTCGGTCGAATATTATCCAATAATGATGGATGGGCCTCAAGATGGGTGATGGTGTCGCGAATAGAACGCTCAGTAGGCCGATTATGTTCACCATAAGTTAAGCGAAGCGCGCGAAACACATTCCTTACAGAATGTGAATTTTCGTAATAAAGTTGAACGATTTGTCTTTCCATTATTAAATGCCGAACAATATATATATAATTGGCACTTTGTAACCGCTGGAGCGATTTTCGGCCGAGCTCTTCCTCCAATTTGTGGTTTTGCGTCTTGATGTTTTTCCAACAAATGGAGGGACCTAAAGTTTATACTTAGCCGCCTCCGAACGGCTGATGGTTTTTTTACGAGAAGCCGAAGGGCGACCGTAATTAGAGAATTTAACTTAATTTCTTCACTTGGATCACCCGTTATATTGTACCGTGCAACGTGTAAGTTCTCACTAGTATCAAAAGACAATAGACAATGAATAGGAGTCATGCTGTGTGGAACTCCGTGAGACCACCGAGGTCTGTGGGTGGTTACCCAAAGTGGGTAAGGGTGCAGAAGGCACTGCCGTGAAGGCTTGGGCGCAGTTGAACACTGGCAGCTTGGGGCCACTTGCTATGTATCTTAAGGTCTGAGCAGAACTTAAGATGACTCTAACTATTGCACTGGTTGCATCTAACCGTAATGGAAGAATGGTGAAGTCGTTTATGACACACACAGCAGAAGTAGTCCGTCGGACCAACGTTGGGTTCAACGCCAGCCACGATGAAAAGGATTTGGAGCAACCCAGCTGCAAGTTTAATGGACTTAGACCACTCTTACCTGTTGACCTAAAGGGGTTAGGTCGCCGAAAGGGTGACGGCCCTTGGCCGTATAAAATCGGGCTGTCGTCAGAGTTGTATAGGGCTTTGGTCATATGTAGTGCTTTTGGCAACACTCTGGACGTGGCATCGTCTATAAGGGTCTTCTGAAGGATCCAAACAGTCTTATTTAGCATAACCTAAGTTTACTATCCCTTCAAGTGCAGCCGTTGAAATAGTCCTTAGCGCGTCGTTTACTTACTTACTTACGCTTACGCGATTATAGCCGAATTTATAACATTCCGACATTTATTTCTTTTTTTCGCTGTTTAGCGCCAATTGGAGATACCAAGTAGAGCCAGGCCCTTCTCCACCTGATTTTTCCAACGAAGCGAAGATCTTCCTCTTCCTTTGCTTCCGCCGGCGGGTACTGCATCGAAAGCTTTCAAAGCTGAAGTATTCTTATCCATCCGGACCACATGACCTAGCCAGCGTAGCCGCTGTTTCTTGATTCGTCGAACTATGTCCGTATATCTCATACAGCTCATCATTCCACCGGCTGCGGTATTGGCCATCCGTTACGCAGTGCAAAAAATTGAGATATCTTTTGTTGCGACCTCGTATGTGGGGTGTTGGGATTGCTTTTGAAGTACTGAAGGGCCAAAAGCACAAACATACACACATTTGAATCGTATCTACTCGAACGTAAACATATGTATGTACATTTATGATATGCTACATTCATATGTACATATGTATGTATGTATAAGTATTATGAAAATGATGAGCATACAATGATAGGTATATTTGCTTGTGTATGTGTGCATTTAATGCTGGTTGCCGCTCATAAAGTGGCATAAACAGTGTGGCAACATTGGAGTGGACAATTGAGGCGATGGAAGCGCACAAAATAAATAAATGAAGGTGCATAAGTTGCACGAGTCGGGAGGAAACGAAGGTGGCGGAAATGCAGCCGCAACTACAAATACATATCATAGAGCAAAAGCAAAAGCAACACACACACCGACATACATACAAGTGTATATACTTACATGGAAACGTATAAAAATGCCGAAGTAATAACAGAAGCAAGAGCAACGAATTTCATGAAATTGATGACAAAAAAAAAAATATCTCATAATATGAAATGCATTGGAGTAATGGCTGAGGAAGGAAGAGAGCATCTGCAACAATAACAAACATACTGAAGCCACCACTAAATGTGGGCGTGCAGACGTGGCAGCGTAAACCGGAAGTAATGGTCAGCAAATATGAAATAAACACAGAAGAAGGGAGAGTAGAGAAATAATGAAGAATGATGTCAGTAAAGGAGTTGGAGACGGTAGCTGGAGGAGGTAGAAACAAATTGGTAATACTCTTCAGCGTAGTTAGCGAAACAGAGGCCAAAGAGATATCGATGACAAAGCTAATGATTGGAGCAAAAAAATGGTAAAAAATTTAGAAAAAAAAATATGTGTTTGGAAATAAGGAGGACTACAAAACAGTTAAACTCAGTAAGCTGACTGTCGGGTCTGATTAATTCATAAGGTCAGTTTAAAAAAACAGCTCTCTCAACAGACGCTGATAAACATAATATCTTCAATTTCGGATCTAAAATATTTTAGTTCAACCATTGTTGGGCATATTTGGGCGCTGGATGCTATATATACCAGGTGTGTTAGTTGAAATTTGCCGGTTTTTTTCGATAAAGAAAACACTTAATTTTCAGAGGAATCTCAACATTCTTTTATTCAAAGTATTGACCATTGGTTTCTATACATTTCGCCCATCTCTCAGGCAAATTATGGATACCATTACAAAAAAACTTTTTCTCTTTCGAGGCAAACCATTCGACGAGCCATTTTTCGACTTCTTCAAAATTAGCGAAGCACTGCTCTGCAAGGGAGTGTCCCATCGATGCGAAAAGGTGATAGTCGGACGGGGCGAGGTCTGGAGAGTACGGCGGGTGTGATAATATTTCCCAATTAAGTGTTTTTAATGTGTCTTTCACCAGTTTAGCGGTATGAGACGGCGCGTTGTCATGTTGCAAGATAACTTTGCCATGTCTTCGGGCCCATTCCGACCGTTTTTCGATCAACGCATGATTCAAATTGATCAGTTGTTGTCGGTAGCGATCCGTGTTCACCGTTTCACCAGGTTTTAACAACTCGTAGTACACAGAGCATTGTCTTACGGCCAAAGCGATTTGGCCTTGCAGTCGATGGGCCAACTTCACCAGGGGAATGCCATGATCTTTTTAACCGCCTCCGAACGGAGTCCGAAATGCACTCGGAGGACTTGATATTCCCTCCTGAGGGAGGACAACAATTCAAAAAAATTAATTTTCTATAATTATTTTTGATGTTAGTTTAACCAACACCCGAAACCTGGCCTTTCGAATAGTAGTCCGCAATGCTCGGCCATTGCTGAGGGACATGGAAGAGGGCGGGGGATGCAGAGTCATAGGGTGGGCGAACGATCGAGTTGACGGTGAATAGTGAATGGTTAATTCCTCCAACTTTTTGCGATGTCTTGCAGTGCATTCTAAGATTGATAGAAAAGTGGGCTAATGATGCTGGCCTTGGCATTAACCATCAAAAGACGGAGCTATCTTCTCACTAAAAAATATAAGACTCCTCAGTTATTAAGACCAGTACTATCAGGAACGAGGCGTGATATCACTGAATTTGCAAAATACCTGGGAAAATTGAACTGGTAACAGAACTCGGAAAGCATTCATTGCTCTCTATACTTGCAAACACGCAATTGCGCCAAATAGGACGTTGGTTTTACACTGCTGTGGTTAGGCTTAGACTTCTCTATGGTGTAGTAGCTGGCCAACACTCGAGAGGACATCTGCCAACTGTAAATTTAATAGATTGCAAAGTACAGCACTCATTTATATTAGTGAAGCATTGCGGACCACACTTACTGAGATATTATACAGCTTGTGCTGCGGAAGACTACAGCAGGTTTATGAATAGAAGGGTGACACAACACTATCATACCAATATACGAAGAAGGTTCCGTCTACCGGAAAGGACGGACTACTACATAACCTTCGATGACTTTTCGAATGACTATAAAGTGTTTATGCCGGATACAAACCACTTCTATTTGGATGAGTCAAAACTAGATAATGGGGTCGAGAGTGGAATCTACTCAAAAGAACTTGGTATCAGCAAGTTCTTTCAGTTACAGTATCACATGTAGAGTTATTCAGGCTGAACTGGTGAACATAATACATTAAGTGGTCAATTATCTGAATCTAATGGTGCTCTTAGTGGTTAGTATCTATATTTTCTGGAATAAGAGCCCTGGAATCTATCACAGTAAATCAGAAACGGCAAATCAATAAACGTAATGACTAAGCAGTTCTTACTGAACCTAGTATAATTGCCAGCAAACGAGATGACGAACGAGATTACAAGGAAGCAAACTTACCTTCTAATTTAGCTATCATGGAGAGGTGTGGGTGTGTCGAACCCCACTGTGCTGTAACCCTACTATAAGATAGTTTTTCAGAGCATATGCTAACTCAAGAGGAATGAGTCTCAACTTTGTCAAGCTTATGTGACCGGCATGGAATATAAGATCGAAAGAACCAATCTCAAGAATGAAATATCTATTCTATTAGGTAGACAGGCAGTGGGTCTGGGCGTGCCATCAAATGATTTCTACAGGAGTTATAGATAGGAGGAAGAAACTTTAGCGAATGCCCCCCTTTTTGGAGAAATAGGCTGAAGTCTTTAGGGCGGAAACTTTAGAGACTCTCCTCATCTCTCCATTGCGTAATCCATTAGTTTTCGAAAAAGTAAGGTTCAATGATGGGGCCATGTGTAGAGGTTCAGGCAAGTGAGGAAAGTTTTTGACCTTAAGCAGCACTAAAAGCGCCGTCAGGATCGGGAAGGACCTCTCCGAGCCGTTTGATACCAAACTAGGTTTCAGACAGGGTGACTCTCTATCGTGTGACTTTTTTAACTTATTGCTGGAGAAAATAATACGAGCTGCAGAGCTGAATAGAGAGCTGCCGAGCTGAATAGAGAAGGTACAATCTTCTATAAGAGTATACAGCTGCTGGCGTACGCCGATGATATCGACATTATTGGCCTCAACAACCGCGCCGTAAGTTCTGCTTTCTCCAGACTTGATAAAGAAGCGAAGCGAATGGGTCTGGTGGTGAATGAGGGCAAGACGAAATAACTCCTGTCATCAAACAAACAGTCATCACTTTCGCGACTCGCCTCCCACGTCACTGTCGGCAGTCATAACTTCGAGGTCGTAGATAATTTACTTTGGACTAAGTAGGCAACTGAAAAGTAAAATCCTCTCTCGGCGAAAGAAAACCAAATTCTACATGTCACTTCTCATACCCGTCCTACTATATGGCGCAGAAGCGTGGACGATGTCAACATCAGATGAGTCGGCTCTAGGAGTCTTCGAGAGGAAAGCTTTGCGAACGATTTATGGTCCTTTGCGTATTGGCAACGGTAAATACCGCACGATGGAACGATGAGCTGTACGAGCTATACGATGATATTGACATAGTTCAGCGAGTCGTCCGAATGGATGAAAGCACTCCAGCTTTGAAAGTATTCGATGCCGTACCCGCTGGTGGAAGCGGAGGAAGAGGAAGACCTCCACTCCGTTGGATGGATCAAGGGGAGAGCGATCTGGTTTCAGTTAGTATTTCCAACCGGCGCCAAACAGTGGAAAGAAGGGATGAATGGCGCGATATTGTTGATTCAGCTGTGCTCGCGTAAGCGGTGCCAGCGCCAATAAAGAAGAAGAAGAAGGTTCAATGACCCCGTCGGACCATAAACCGCACCAAACAGTTACACGTTTAGGATGGAAAGCCTTTTCAACAGTAAACCATGGATCGAGGTGGAAATGGGTATCATCATCTCCAGACGATTTTCCGAAGAAATTTCGGATCATTTTCGTGCATTTCGAGGACCCAATCAGCAAAAACACGACGTTGTTGATAAGCAGCGAGCTTGAGTTCTTGAGTTAACTGAACTTTATAAGTCTTAAGACCCAAGTCTTTATGCAAAATACGATGTAATGACGTTAATGGAATTCCCAATTCCAAAGAACGACGAGGAATAGACAAACCTGGATTTTCTACAACATTTTGGGCTACAGCAGCAATATTTTCAGTTGTTCTTGAGCGACGTGCGAGGGTTTTATTCCTCACATTACTTGATTTTTTCCTCCAATTTCTGTTTTGCGATCCGACAAGGTGCTTTACGATGACCGAAAAATGTTGTAGTTTTACGAACCGTCTCTGCCAACCCTTTACATACATATGTATGTATGTTTAAACGTCTGATGGAGGCGCATGAAAAATTATACTAATTCGAATGTACAAAAGTATGTAATCGTATGTATGTATGTGTGTATGCAAGGCAGCAAACACAGAATGTTGCACAATGCGAATGGCGCATAAAATTTGGATTTTAGCCATATTTATTTATTTATTTTTTTTTACATTCAAGATACATATTTATTGTTGTTGCTGTTGTTGTTGTTGTTTTTGTTGCTACTAAATAGTTACTATGACTACAACAAGCACCTCGCTTTTGTTCATGTCGTTTACAATTATAATATTTTATTTTTCTATATATATCTAAATACATACATACACATACATACATATTTTGTAATTGACCAATACCAGCGGACAGACACAAACATAGAGCGATTTTTGTGGCAAGCACTCGGTCGCGACGAATGTGAAAATTCGAGTGAGCAAGTAAAAATTTATGGTAAAAATATGTATGTACATAAACATATATACATATACATATACATATATATAAATAAACATACATACATAGATATATATGAGGGTAGGCGCGATACTGCGAAGGCTTGCTCATTGAAATTCACATACTTACATACTTACATACATACATCGGATTAGCAATTTTTATAAATATGCATATACTCTTGGGTACATATACCTATGTATACATAGGTATATATGTGCTTATAACTAAAGCATATATTTATATACCATATATGTATGTATTTATGTATTATAGCTATGCTGCATAAGAAATACAAAAATTGCATACAAATGTACAATAATGTTTGCTGCCACCACCAGACCCTGCCGCGTGCAATTGCTGTTACTGTTGTTGTTGCTGTTTCGTGTGGCTAGCTTAGCGGTTTGTTTGCTGGTGGCAGTTGTAACAATTTATACTCATACATGCGTATGTGTGTATGTATGTATGATTGCATTGTTGCACATTTTTCGTTAAACTTTTTCACTTACCTTTGCATTTTATTTAATTTGTCTCTTATACATATAATTATAATTTCTTTATTTATTTGGTTTTTTCATTTGAGTGCTGTTGTTGTTGTAATTCTTTTTTTTTTTTTGTTGTGTCATGTTTATGCGACAGTAGTTTATTTTACTTTTAATTATTTTCATTATGTTTGAAAAAATACGAGCACGCAAACCTTAACGTATGCATACATAAATATGTATGTATGCATGTGAAGGGGGAAAACAGTCGCAAATCGGCTTGCCACACACATACATATATACATACTAAGTCACATTGGTCGTTGCGTGAGTGAAAGGTTGCATGGAAGGGGCGCTATTGTGGCTTTTTAGTGTTTTATGTGCACGTACGAACTTACAATACTTATACATACATACATATGTTTATGGCATCTAAATAATTATACGAACATAACCTCCAAAATCATTCTTACGCTAATAATGAAAATTTTTTTTTGCAGTTTTGGTATTACATATGTATATAAATACAAGTTAAACGAACAATAATTGTTGCTTAAATTATTTTTTTATAAAACACTTTGTTAGATGCATAAAAGAGCTTCAGAGTGTCGTGGAACATAAAAGGAATATAACCTTTAAGTCATTACTAGCCCAAGCAGCGACTTCTGATACTAACTACAATATTTTTTGTAGCATACATTTCTTCTTCTTCTTTACTAGCGTAGACACCATTTACGTACAGTCAAGTCATTCTCTACTTGGTCTTCTAACGGTGTGGAAGTCTTCCTATACCTCTGCTTCCACCGGTGGGTACTGCAGCAAAACTGGAGTATCCATCATCATACCATCAGCTGCAGGACGGGAACGATGAGGGAATTGTAGAGTTAGGTTTTCGTTCGCTGAGAGAGGACTTTACTTTTTCAATGCCTACTCAGTCCAAAGTAGCACATGTTGGCAAGAGTGATTCCGCGCTGGATTTCCAGGCTGACGTTGTTGTTGGTGTTAATACTAGTTCCAAGATATGCATACATACGAGTGCATACAGACTTTTGTACATTCGAATTAGTATAATTTTTCATGCGCCTCCATCAGACGTTCAAACATATTTACTTATGTATGTAAAGGGTTGTCAGAGACGGTTCGTAAAGCTACAGCATTTTTCGGTAATTGTGAAGCACCTTGTCGGATCGCAATACAGAAATTGGAGGAAAAAATTAAGTGATGTGAAGAATAAAATCCTTGCACGTCGCTCAAGAACAACTGAAAATATCATCGGCGTACGCCAGCAGCTGTACACTCTTATAGAAGATTGTACCTTCTCTATTCAGCTCTGCGGCTCGTATTATTTTCTCCAGCAATAAGTTAAAAAAATCACACGATAAAGAGTCACCCTGTCTGAATCCTCGTTTGGAATCGAATCTCTCGGAGAGGTCCTTCTCTATCCTGACGGAACTTTTAGTGCTGCTTAAGGTCAGTTTGCACAGCCGTCATAGTGGCGTAGAGGCAGCTTCTTTCCGAGCTGTCGAAGGCAACTTTAAAATCGACAAAAAGGTGGTATGTGTCGATCCTGTTTTCACAAGCCTTTTCAAAGATTTGGGGCAAGGTGAATATCTGGTTAATGATTGACGGAGGGATTGAGTCTTTTACATAATACGTCGGTAGGACCTTATACGCGATATTAAAGGGGTTTATGAACCTTTTTGCGGATTAGGCAGAGCACACTTCACTTAGGTTCCAATCGTCGGCCATGCTTTCATGCTACCATATCATATAGTCAGCTCTTCACCGCTGTATTTGAATAGCTCGGCCGTCAATCCATCGGCCCACGCCGCTTTGTTGTTTTTCAAGCGGGTGATTGCCATTCAAAGTACTTCATAGGCGGGTAATGGAACGTCCAATCCATCAACATCGATTGTGGTTTCGGGTTCGCCAGTTCCGAGTGTTGCATTTTCACTGCCATTCAGCAGGTTGGACAAGTGTTTCTTCTGTAAATCCAGTGTCTTCACTATATCACTAGATCACCTCTCTGTGTCATTTAAAAGTCTGCTCCGGTCTTGAAACTTTTTATAAGTTGCCGCATCTTTTCGTAGAATTTTCGAGCAGCTTCTCAAGTTCTTCATACTCACGCATCTCGTCGTTTTTTTTTGTCTGCACATGCGTCTTACTTCACTCTTCAGTTATCCGTATTTATCTTACCCTGCTCGTGTATCGATCATTAAGGGTTGTGAGGTGATTTTTTCCAATGCGGCACGGCAATCCTAACGTACCATCTGTTTTTCGACATTTTCGAAAACCGATAGTTTCGTTTGCAGCTGTAAGTCGAGCTCCACTTCAAACCTTCCTTGTATTCCAGGCATTTGCGACCCTCTACTGAGAATTCAAAATGGTGCATAGGCTCGAGGCAACCGGGAAAAGTAAAGGGTGGTTAAATTGTAAGGGCCGATGTTGAATGTGAACCACACCTAAACGCCAAGTTTTTTTCCGAATTTAATTTGACATTTCTCTATTTCAGACTTACTCAATTTGAACCATGGAGAGATACACAATCCAACAACGTGTTAAAGTTATCCAGACTTATTATGAAAATGGGATGGGATTTTCGAAGAAAATCATCTTCAGTGATGAGGCACATTTTCACCTCAGTGGATTCGTCAATAAACAGAATTGCCGCATTTGGGCGAATGAGAATCCAAGAGTGATTGTCGAAAAACCAATGCACCCACAAAGAGTGACTGTTTGGTGCGGTTTATGGGCTGGCGGCATCATCGGGCCGTATTTTTTCCAAAATGAGGCCGGTCAGGTAGTTACTGTGAATGGTGTTCGCTATCGTGAGATGATAACGAATTTTTTATGGCCACAATTGGAAGATATGGATGTGGACGATATGTGGTTTCAGCAGGACGGTGCCACTTGCCACACAGCTAACGAAACAATGGCTCTTTTGCGCAACAAATTCAATGGCCGTGTTATCTCACGTAATGGCGATGTCAATTGGCCCCCAAGATCATGTGATTTGACACCGTTGGACTTTTTTCTCTGGGGTTATTTGAAAGAAAAGGTCTACGTCGATAAGCCAGCAACAATTCAAGAGCTAAAGGATGAGATAATTCGGCACATTAACGGCATAGAAACTCCATTATGCCTCAGCGTCATCGAAAATTTGGACCATCGTATGGAGGTGTGCCGCCGAGGTCGCGGCGCTCATTTGGCCGATATTTTGTTACATACATAATTGAGTAATACCAATATATCATAATAAAATAAAATTTCAATAATTTCCTAAATAGTTTGTGTTTTATTCAAAATCAACATCGGCCCTTGAAATTTTAACCACCCTTTATATCTCCTTTGCACGCATTCTTTCCAATATATTTACACCTAATTCTGGGGTTTAAAGAAAGGCACAATACAATAGAGCAGGTATGATAACTTTGTGTACATTTGTCCGATGCGCCGAAATATGCGTTTTGTTCGTAAACTTGTTGTCAACGAGATGCCAACTTCATTATACCCCTCTCGTAGAAGGCTGCGTCCCTATTGGCAAAAAACTCGGAGAGCCAATTTTCACAGGCCTCTCTTGAGGCCAACTCCTCACCATTAAGCGCGTTCGCCATGGACAGGAAAAGATGGTAATCACTTGGTGCCAGGTCCGGACTATAAGGTGGGTGCATTAGGACCTCCCATCCTAGCTCCTGGAGCTTCTGGCGCGTCACCAAAGACGTGTGTGGCCTGGCGTTGTCCTGATGGAACACAATTCGGCCTCTGTTGATCAAAGATGACCTCTTCTGGATGAGTGCTACCTTCAAGCGGTCCAGTTGTTGGCAGTAGAGGGCCGAATTGAGCGTTTGGCCATAGGGGAGCAGCTCGTAGTAGATGATTCCTTGCCAATCCCACCAAACACACAGGAAAACCTTCCTGGCCGTCAATCCTGGCTTGGCCACCATTTCCGCCGACTCACCGCGTTTCGACCACGACCGATTTTGCTTGACGTTGTCATAAGTGATCCACTTTTCATCGCCAGTTACCAAACACTTCAGAAATGGGTCGATTTTGGTGCGATTCAGCAGCGATTCGCAGATGGAAATTCGGTCCATCATGTTTTTTTGCGTTAGTTCGTGTGACACCCAAACATCGAGTTTCTTTTTGAATCCAAGGTTATGCAAATGGTTCCAAACTCACGTGACGGTCTGTTTCCACTATTTCCATGATTTTATCGCAATTTTCGACGACAGGCCTCCCGACGCCTGGTGCATCTTTGACATCGCAATTACCAGAATGGAACCTAGCAAACCACTTTTGTGCTACACGTTCGTTTACAGTATCGGGCCCATAAACTAAATTAATTTTTTCAGCCGCTTTGGCTGCTTTTTCGCCTTGATCGAAGAAAAATTGTAAAATATAGCGAATTTTCTCTTTGCTGGTGTCCATCTTTGACGAGCGCTCACAACGTACTGAGTCAATCAATCGAAAAACTGTCAAAGACAAACTTTTAGCGCGAATAAACACGTTTTCAGCGCCGTATAGTATGACATGATAACACTAGTACTATGGACAATAACATCTCTTAGATAAAACCCGAACGAACTTTTTACTTCACCTAATATATGAATGTATTAATTATATTCTCAGTTTGCTTTGCTTTTACATACAAAGAACTAACTTAACTGAGAATATAACTGCTAATGTCAAATAAATCTTTTTTTTTCAATAGAGTATGCAGTCTTAGCTGCTTCTAACTGTTGACCACGCCAAGAAAACGAGTGCAACGGGTATATATACATATATCTGAAATGCTTTTCCTATCATTCCAATGTTCCGCCAACAAATTTTCAATTTGAGCAGATGGCATTTTAATTCCGATTTGGTGTTGTATTGTTCTGCACATTATTTTTGTCTAAACAGCGTTACCCATCTCCCGCCCAACCGTAACGCCTGAAGGCTATGCAGTGTACACAGATTAATAAGCCGTTAATGACTTTTATACAAAGGGAGATTTGTATACGCATCCTATTGGAAAAGTTCTTAACGCGAATAATAAAAATTGCTTTGATACGGATTTTAATTTACCACTATACGATCTTCATCCTTTTTTGGATGTTTGTTTATGTTTTACTTATTCTCTTTTATTACATTTAATTTGAATTTCTGATTGCAAAAGTGAAGATTTTCAAATTAGATTTGTGACTTTTTTTCAAATGAAAAATATGGACCGTAGTTGAGTTGAGTTGATGTGGCTGTTGGGCAGTGACCAACCAATAGGCCCCTTGTGATATCGCTATGAGACTCCCATCTTCACATCCTTTAATGTTGCCATATACAAAGGTACACCTGCTTCTCTCGCAAGTTCGTCGACCATGAAATTACTTGGAATGTCTCAGTGTTGCATTTAATTAAGAGTTTGTTCTGGTTCTTCTACATTTCATAGCCACTTTTGTGTTACACTGTATGCAGCTTGACCATCGGAATATATGGTGACTGAGTGTCCTGCTACCGTAGATTTGAACAGCCACTCGGCGGCTTTTATAAATGCTTAGAATACGCTGCAGTGGCCTGTCCATAACACAGCCACACCCTAATTTTCGTCACCAAACTAAACTTATACGGCTGTGTAAGCTGACGCTGGACAACACCAGAAACGCAGTTAGAATTGGAAAGGACCTCTCTGAGTCGTTTGATACCAAATTGTGCGAGTTCTTCAATTTGATGCTGGAGAAAATATTAAGAACTGCTGAGCGAAATAGACAAGGCTCAATTTTATACAAAAGTGTACAACTATTGGCGTATGCCGATGATATTGCTGTACACTTGTACCGCGTTGTTTTTGTTGTTGTTGTTGTTGACAGACCTTCCAACTTTGTTTCCGCGGACCACCGGACATTTGTTAACTTCCGGCATGACGGAATTTACTGAGAATGCCTTCATTACTCTCCCCACTCTATCAGACGTCACTTCTGGTGAACGTTCATTCCGCAGTATTGGCGTGTCCGCTGTTGCCCGCTTCATCCCGGCAGGCCGAATTGCGCAACATCAAGGTGGGCACCCTTCGTAACACCGATTTCGGTAATCCCCTAATCAGGGATTTAAACGCGTCGATTCAAAGAGTAGTTAACAACCACAAGCGGAAAAAATGGGAGGAGCACTTAAGATCCTGCAATCCCTCCTCTGGGGCAACCAAGCCCTGGGCTATAGTCAAATCGTTGTCTAACCCGGGAGATGCGATGACCGAATGGAAATTTCACTCGGTGACCGCGCCTCGTCGAGCCTGAAGAGATGCGCGAGCTATTTTAGCCCACTTTTTGCATTGCATCTTTCGGTAGATAAAATGAAGCGACGAGTAACCCGCCGCCTGCGCACACTGTCAAATACCAGCGCAGCGCTTGATTTCTCCAGGGAAGAGGTTCAGGGGGTCATCGGGAAGGCTAAAGCCTCCAAATCCATCGGCCCCTTCGGAATAAGCATGCTGATGCTAAAACATCTTGGCTTAGCGGGAGCAGATTACCTCGCCAAGGTCCTCAATTTGTCTTTGACCATCTTAGTGATAACTGATGTGTGGAAAATGGGCAAAGTGGTGCCGCTACTCAAGCCGGTGAAACCAGCCAAGAAAGGAGAGTCTTATCGGTAGATAACTCTCTTCTCCCCAGTAGCGAAGACACTTGAGGCTTTGCTGCTTCCGACTTTCAGTCACCATCTGCGTTCAGCATGGCTTCCGTAGAGTGCACAGTACCACAACAGCACTAAACCCCATAAATACTCGGAGAGTCGATGGCCTTAACCAAAACCGACCCTGCGCGCGAACTGTCCTGGTAGCACTGGATCTGTCAAAAGCTTTTGACGCCGTCAATCACTCAGTGCTACTATCGGATATTGAGGAATCCTAATTACCGCCGGGGTTGCAGATGTGGAACATGGGCTACTTGAGAGGTCGACAATCATCGGTACTATTTCAAGTTGAAACATCGAAACTAAGGAAAATTAAGCGTTCCTGCAGAACGTGTCCTTTCCTATGTTTAATTTATACGTTTCTAAGCTCCCTCCTCCACCAAAAGGAGTTTCTTTAACTTCATATGCCGATGATTGCACGATTATGGCATCTGGCCAAGATATTGACGACCTTTGTTCGAAAGTGAACTGCTGTCTCGCCGACCTGTCCCACTTCTTCACTGCAAGACAGCTTAAGATTCAACCGACTAAAACCTCGGCTACCTTCTTCATCAGTTGGACGAAGGAATACAGAGTCGAATTATATTGGTATGCTACCCTAGACATGAAGGACACCATCCAGCAACACGTGCAACAACCGCTGGACAGGACCACGTACAGACAAGTACGGAAGCCATTCACCAGGAGTCAGTCAATGCCTTCAAAGACTCCCTTCCCGTGAATGGCGTGCTCGGAGAAAAGCACCACCTGTTGCAGACAACAAGTTCGAGCTACCTCGAGAGACCCGTGTAACATTGGCACAACTTAGGTCTGGATATTGTAGCAGGTTAAATTCCTACTTAACCAGACTCGAGCCCAACATATCCAACTTATGTCCTGCATGTGGAGAGTCTCCGCACGACACTAACCACCTCTTCGCATGCCCAATTTAACCGAGCCCCCCTCTCTCTCAGGTCCGATCACGTCGAAACAGCACGTTTCCTAGACCTTCCACTAGATGACGTCGGTGACTTAGATTAATTAACCTGTCCTGTAAGAGGGGTTAACGAAGCCGCTACAACGACAACAACAAACGTTTTGTAGTGAACGAGGACAAGACGAAATATCTTCTGTCATCAAACAAACAGTCATCTCATTTCCAACTCGGCTTTCAAGTGACTTGATAGTCATAACTTCGAGGTCGTAGATAATTTCGTCTATCTAGGGCACAGCACAATCAATGCCAACAGAGACTACTTTGGGCTGGATAGGCAATGGAAAAGTAAAGTTCTATTTCGACGAACCAAAACCAAACCCTAAAAGTCATTCATCATTCATATCTGATTGGTCAGTCTTGGGAATCTTCGAGAGAAAAGTTTTGCGAACGATGTATGGTCCTTTGCTCATGGCCAGAAGAGAATACCGCCGACGATGGAACGATGAGCTGTACGAGTTATACCCATTGGTGGAAGCAGAGGAAGAGTAAGGCCTGACTACGTTGGAAGGATCAGGTAGAGAGCGACCTGTTTTCACTTGGTATTTCATATTTTTAACAAACTGTCCTCTCGGTCATTCCATATAAGAATACAACTGGAATTTCCAACTCATTCTAACAACGCTGACTTAGCATTCATTACGTCCCTTCAATCACTCCATCACTTCATAATGACAAAATGTCACTGCGCCAACGTCCATCTCATCTCAAGAGCCTTGAATTCTTCTTTCATAAAATTTCCGCTTCATTCTGATTGTAACATTGTAACGTTTGTTTGTTTTGTTGCTGTGCCAAAGCTACCGCGGTATTCAACAACACCGTTGTTTTCACCTTGCAGGGAAGGCGACATCTAACAACGAGACATCGACGAAGAATGCAACCAACGAAGCGTATGAGCAAAGCAAAGCTCAATCTAATCAGCGAGCAACAGTGGCCGCCGAGGAGCACATCAAACGCGAAGTCATTATGTGGTGAACTCGCAACCTCCAGTAGAAGTTTGCACAGAAAGCGCAGAAGAAGCTAAGAATATTTTCTTGATACTGACAAACGATGATGATGCCTGCAGGGAGGAGGAGTATGAGTCATTGTACTAGCATGGATGTATGTATGTACGTATATATGTAAGTGAGTATTTCTTGTTTCAACTTTGCGTTCAAAAGGCGTTAAGGATTTATTTACTTTTTATTTATTTTGTTTTGTTAAAATTTCTTTCAAAAGTGATATATTATATGTATGTAACGTCTTTCTTGCATACCTTCGCTCGCGCCACAAGCCAACAGCATACAACAACTACTGCTGCCAAGCAACGAATAGAGAATTTGCTTTATGTTTCGTATTCACATTCAGACCTTTCCTCTTCCCTGCTTGCAGCTTGTATGCTTCCATCTTATCACATGCCTTGTTCCTCTCAGCCTTCCCCCTGTGTTAGACTACACGCTTTTCATAGAGCTCCTCGTCCTTTGCAATCCGCTCCACCTTTGCTTCTTCTACTTCTTCTCCTTCTTCTTCTTCTTACGCCTGATTTGTAAATATATGCACGTATTTGTATTCTTTAGCTGTTTCTGCTACGTGTTCTCCACTTCAAGCTGCGCCCTCTGCCCTCCTTCTGCTTGCATTCAGCAGCCTCCATCGCCTGTCGCACGAATAAAGTTTCCTCCACTTTGGCTTAATAGTCGTCGAGGCGTTGCTACACAATAAAATAAATGTGAATACGAAACTGTTGTTGATACGAGACTGGAGCGAGGTCGCAATGAAGGGAGAGCGGGTCGCGGTGGGACCTAACGAAATGGAATTAAAAACGATCTGAAGTTGTGGTGGATGGTTACTTTTACGCGCCTGCAATGTGTTGCCAACCACCAGCAATGGCGAGTTGACGGCGAAATGCTTTGACTATTTTCTGCTCTAAATTTAACTGCCACTGTTGTGCAGCAGGCACTGCTCGGCTGCTACTCGCTCATACATATGTATGTACTCGTACATATGAAGTCTCATAAAATGAAACAAGAAAAAATCACATATGGAGGAGCTGCACGTGTGTAACGGTCGTGGGTAAAGATGTCTTCGGATTCCCAGTACGCAATTTCTTCAGTAACATAAAGTCCAGGAGTCAAGGCTTTGATATGGTCGAGATACTTCAAGTAATAAGTGAAAGTGAAAGCGATTAACCCTGGTACATCGATGCAGAGTTCCACAAGTTCATAATTTTCTTTGAGCCAATAAATTTTAATTTCAACAGCGTGAACTGAACTTTGCAACACAATGGTAGTTAAACATGTTGGCTGTTCTGCTAGTAACTAACTTTGACCTAAACTCTGTCGTCTCTTATCAGCTTCTATGAGTTTATCTCTGACCCGAAGGTAATATTTATTCATGGAAGCCTATTCGTCGTCCCGGTGTGCACTGAAAACTACGCTTATCAGACGATGTAGACGAAAGTGAACCATTAACATCGTAAAAGCTACTCATGTGACATACTCGTATTCCTCGAGTGTCGGGTCCATTTCGCAGTAACTCCAAAGTCGAATAATAACTTCGAAGTTTTGAATATCATCTACATACATCTCCGGTCAAACAGGAATATAAAGCCTTAGTGGCTTGATATGTAGATTGAAGCAGAGCTTTGGAGACATAATAAGTGAACTAGATTTTCCTTTCTAGCCAGGGTCAAAACGTCAGGAAACAGAGCGCGGATTGAGGATAATTACATGACAGTACAATACTTACTTGTTATTTTACAAGTTTATATTCAAGATGTCTTACCCAGTACTCCAGCCCACTTAGGTTGTATTTTATAATACATCCAAATGATCGGAAGTGGCGATGGCCACTTGAAAAAGCCCCAATGACGAATATAGAATATTGGTATTAAAGATATGAAAGTCGAAGTGTCTCGCAAAAGCAAAGCAGTATAGTAGGAAGCTCTCACGGGGTACCGAACCGAACCGTATCCTCCAGGCAGCTCTTTGAAATATTGGTGAAGTAGTATTTTAAATCAGAATTCATGTTTATCAACTGGGCAGTGATCAATCAGAGTCCATACCAAGAACTTAATGGGTGCTAGAAGATTATAGGTATATACATTCTTCGGCAATCAATCCTAGGCTAGTCGTATTTGTCAAGCGTATGCCAGTCTGATAATTGGTATATCTGTTCTGGGTAAAAGCACACGTAGTTTGAACCGTTTCCACCGTCTTCTGCTTGGTGGTATGAACTCTAAGGTGCCTCTTACAGGCATATCATCTTTACAGACCCTTGACCCAAATAATCCTTAACGAAATATAAGTCGACGCTAGGCGTTTAAAGTTAGGCATTTCTTAATTAGCCATGAGGACAACATAAATGCCTCCAAAGCAGTGCCAACCGCCTTGATAGCTGAGTAATTGCTAACATCTTTTACTGCTCCCTTGATTGCTACCACTTTCGATTGAAATTTTCGCTAATTGGTAAAGAAGTATGAGCCTGCACCGATCCCTTTTAGATACTCTCGATTCATCCGTTCAATGGTCATTGCATCCAAGCGCCCCGATTAGCGTAAACACCCCCAGAGAAGAATCTGTTAATTTAGGTGTGCTTACTTTAAATAGCTCTTCTTTCACAAGGATCCAAGCTCAAAACTTATTGAGTGTGGTATACAAAGGCAGAAGCAAATTTAAACCGTCTTCGAGCCCAACGAGCTTATTAATTTGATGTCGACTGCCGAAGTAGAAAATTGCCAACTTGATGGTTAAATTACGGCTGCTCCCTGCAAGAGTAATAACAGGGTGTAGTATACTTCTGGTGACAAATCTAACCTACAGAAAACTAGGAAGGAACCGGAAAGCTTTCAAGGTAAGGACTCCGTTATCATGTTCCAACAAATGAGAAAAGTCTCAGCTAGAAACTTCCCTCAGCTGCTCGAAAGAAAATGGAAAATGCTATCTGCTCGCAATGTAAGAGAGCTCACTAGACCGAAATGACCAAGGAAGATCTCATTTCAGTCAACTCCCACTTCAACAACAATTGATGATCCAGAAATCTCGGTACTTAGGTACTTATTACAACTCTGTGTTGGGTTACACTTCCACCATAAATCATTGAGTCCAAGTAGTCTCTTTCACCAGCTGCAAGGTGGGATGCACTCAGCATTTTTGCTTTTGTCACTGTAACCATCACTATTCCTACATCGTCTTTGTTGTCTTTGTGTTGACCAAAATTGTTCGTCTCTCCCTTCGGTTGTAAATATACATATATACATATATACTTTATGTGAGTGTTTGGTTTTGCAAAACTTTACATAGAACATAAATCTAAAAATGTGTTGTTGGTATTAATGAAAAAAGGACGAACTAGGAAAGTAAGCGAACATTAAAAGCAACAGAATATATACATATGTATGTACGTATATTCGTATACCCAAGCAAAGGGAACTACAGCAGCAGCACACGCTACAACAACTTTTGTGAACCTTACAAATACTTGAAGCTGACACCGACGAGCAACAAAGCGCAAACAAAACAAACAAAAATTCCTACGTACATACATACGTACTTACATATACATAGGTATACCAATAAATATACATAAATACTCGGTAAAGACTCTACACTGAGCGAGCTTGCACATGAACTCAACAAGAAGCCACGGCGAATTCTCTAAATCGCCAAACGAACTTATTTTCTGCGCCAAACTATCTTATTTCTAGAGCCTGCTTCATTCACAGCCACAGAACTGTGAACACGTGTGTGCGCTGTTGCTGCTAAAGTCTGTGGCGAATGTTTTCGAAAACTATACTAAGCCGAAGAATATACAAAGAAGTGTTGGTATATCTTCTTATATCTATACAGACCACAGGATTGTTGCTTCGAAAAAATGGAAGCTTCAAAAAAGGTTGAAATGTGATTAGCTGATATCCGCTAATGATTTAAAGACTTAACAAAGCCAGCGTTGATATGAGATATACATACATTTATACGTAAGCATCTCAATCATGGCAAAAGCCACAAGTGACCTATCAAAATATTTAACTCATATATTGAGCAACAATGCGCCTTTCTTTTCTTCTTTTCGCTGTTTGGCGCAAAATGCAGCCAATTTTTTCCAACGGTGTGAAGGTCTTCCCTCATTCTCTGCTTCCACCGGTGGGTAGTGCCTCGAGTACTCTCAAAGCTGGAGTGTTCTCATCCATGTGAACCACATGACTTAGGCAAAAAAGCCGCTGTCCTTTGATGCGCTCAACTATGTCAATGTCGCCGTGTATCTCGTACAGCTCAACGTTCCATCGGCTGCTGTACTCGCCATCGCCTATGCGCAAAGGACTTTAAATCTTACACAAAACCGTTCAACTCAGCATCGTCGTCCATGCTTCCGCACCGCATATAGCAGGCCGGAACGATGATGGGTTTTGTTCGTCGAGACAGGACTTTACTTTTCAGGCCGAGTGGCGAATGCGCCGACTGTTTGTTTGATGAAATGGGATATTTCTTCTTGACCTCGTTCACCACCAGGTCCATTTGCTCCGCTTCTTTATGAAGCATGGAGAAAGCAGAGCTAATGGCGCCGTTATCACCATACGTAAGTAGTTGTATCCTCTTGTCTATTTAGCTCTGCGGCTCTTATTATTTTTCCCAGGTTTCCTTTGAATAACACGATAAAGAGTCACTCTTTGCGAAACCTCGTTTCGTACCGAACGGCTCAGTGAAGTCCTTCCTAATTCTAACTGCGCTTCTGGTGTTGTCCAGCGTTTACACAGCTGTATACGTTTTGCAGGAATACCAAATTCAGACATAGCGGCGTAAAGGCAGCTCCTTTTCGTGCTGGCGAAGGCAAATCGAAGAAGAGGCGCTGTGTGTCGATCCTTTCTTCACGATTCTTCTCCAAGATTTGACGCATGGTGAACATCTGATCAATGGTGGATTTGGTCGAAAGCCACACTGATAAGATTCAATCAGTCTGTTAACGGCGGGCTTTTTTCTTTCTTACAATATACTCGATAGGACCTTATATGCGATATTTAGTAGACTGAACCCATCGTAATTGGTATGTCTCCTTTTTAAGTATTGGCCAGAACACACTTATGTTCCAAGCCTCGAGTTTATTTTCTGCAAAAGATGGTGATGGATACACCTTACTCAGTTCTTCACTGACATACTTCAGTAACTCTGCCGGAAAGCCATAGGCTCAAGCCGTTTTGTTGTTATTTAAGCGGGAAATAGGTAGTGTTCCTTTCATACACCATGCATGTGTATGCGCTGGACATCGGTCATCAGATCACCTCCTTCGTTCCTCCACGATTTAGTGGATTAATTAATTTATTAAAAAGGGATTTCGAGGAACGCCTGATGGGAGTAGGACACACTTAAATAAGTTCCTCAGATCCTTAGATCGGACCTTTATGGCAGAAACTCCGCCTGAATATGCTGAAAACCAAGAAATGAGTGAGGAGTTGTACGTTCTAGTATATACATATGGTACATATTCTCCGTAAATTTCTCCTACCGAGTTTTTGGAAATGATTACTGTAGTAAATATGTAATTCGTCAAGGCAGTCAAGTAAGGGTATATTGGGTGCTCTGTTTTTTACTTATCGGTCTGTGTACAATACACAGCCTACCCAGTACCGTAAAATCGCTTCAGCGGGTACAAAGTGCCAATTATATATATATATATAACACCGTCCTTGGAGAATCGAGTCTCATATATAGGGTTATCCATTTCGTGGTTTCAAAAATACAAGGCTGTATTTTGACATCTGTCAAACTTAACTGTTACACCAAACATATTTTGTTTTAGTTAAAAGTCAGACATTGTAAAAATTATTAAAACTCACCACTGAAATGGTGATTCGAGAGGAGACACGTTTCTTGCCTTAAGAGGAGATTATGGTGCACATAATCGTCCAACTCTACTTAAGCAATTCGTAAATTTTTAAAGAAGTTTAAAGAAACTGGATCGGTTACAGATATTGTAAGGTCCAATGCATCATCGTTTTGCTCGCTCCACCTCAAATATCGCTACTGCAAGTGAAAGTGTAGCCGAAGACCCGAATGTGTCTATTTCTCTGCGTTCTCAAGAGAAGGGACTTTCTGGCGTATTTTGCATTTGTACTTACACCTTCAACCATATAAAGTCCAGCTCACTCAACAATTCAAGCCAGCTGATCATTCACAACACCGCACATACGTCGATTGGGTGCTTGAACGACAAGAAGCGGATGGCGATTTTTCGAAAAAAAATTTCTCCGGAAACGAGGTACATTTCTCACTCGTGGGATATGAAAATAGGCAAAGTTGTCACATTTAGGGCTCCAAGAACGCTCAAATAACTGAAGAGAGGTCATCACACCACAAAAAAGCTTACTGTCTGGTGCGCTCTTAGGACCGGAGGTTAGTTTGGACTCTATTCCTTTAACAACGGCAACGCCGAGACTATCACTGTAAATTCGGAGGGTTATGGTCGTATGCTCACCGACTTTCTTTTGTCTGCAATTGAAGAACACGACATAGACAATATGTGCTTCAAGCAGAATGGTACAACAATGGTCACACAACACAAGCGAATATATCTTTATTGAGACAGAAATATGCCGGCCGCGCAATCTATCACGAAGATCCTGCGATTTGACACTGTTGGACTGTTTTTTGTGGGCCCACGCGAAAGACGGCATTTAAGTGGATAAACCTTAACTCTTAAGCATTTGAAAACCTACATACATACGTCAAATTATGGCTGAGATATAGCACAATATGTTCCAAAATGTGGTCGAAAATTACCCCAAACGACTCGAAGTTTGCAAAAACTCGCGAGGCGGTCATTATAATGATGTGTGTGTTTCCCATATAATACCAAGTTCTAACTTTCTAATAAAAAAGGATCTTGGAGGCCAATCGACCGGCTCAAAACGTGAAATTTTCTGCTCACCAAAGTGTTCTCTCGCTATATCCAATGCTTGATGCGATGTGTGGGAAGTGGTGCCGTTTTGTTGAAACCAAATGTCGCCGGGATCACGAGTGTAGGAATCTACTTTAATATTTGTAACTTACAATGTAAATGTAGGAATCTACTTTAAAATTGTAAGTTACAAATATTAAAGTAGATTCCTACATTTACTCCCAAAAAATGTAGGAATCTACTTTAATATTTGTAACTTACAATTTTCACTTTTTCAATTTTTATGTTACCGATTTTTTAATTTCAAATATTTTCATTTTTCTGAAATATAATATTTTTCATTTTGAAGCAGATTATAAGTATTCAATAAATTTTATTAAAAAAAAATAAATGTTTTCTTAATTTTAAATATACAACTATAATACATGTTATCATAACGAGCTTCAATTTCAGGCATCAAATAGTCGGTTATCATGAACCGATGATTGCACCGGCCCACAAACCACACCAAACCGTTGTTTCTTCTGGATGAAATGACAACTCTCGAATCTCTTCAAGTTGCTCTTCGTCCCAAATGTGGCAATTTTGCTTATTTACATACCCACTGAGCTAGAAATCGGCCTCATCGCTGTACAAAATTTGGCTCGAAAACGTCGGATCTTCTTGGAACTTTTAAAGAGCGCATGGAGAGAAGTAATGTCGCTTGGGAAGTGAGTGTCGGAGTGTCGAACCCTGGCCATCCGAATGTTAGTACGCAATGTTAACCACCCGGCTCCCGCGGCCGCATCACATTATTTTATCTTTTCGTTGCATTCCGCAAACTCTACTCGGCGGCAAAGTTATTATCAATAACCAAAGAAGAAGAATTCTGTCCTTTTCGGTGCTTAGATATCCTAAGTCAGCTAAAAAGTTTGTGGTGATTATGTATCAAGGATTTTCTTTTTGCTGAATTCTTTTGTAGGTGGGAGGGCAACACTGTGTTACCATTCATTTACAAGTCATTTTCCATTCGTATTCCTTCATATTTATGGTGAGTGAGCTCTTAACATGGATTAATCAGGTCAAAAGGTTAATATTTGTTTTATTTTTCATGCAAAATATTCTTACATTCGAGTTGGCGTACTTTTATTTTTATTTTTGGATTTTCAAGTATCTAATCCACCTTCGGCATCTACAGTCTATATCAGCAAGAGCTACAGCGACAGACGAGGAGTCAGTCATGCAACCCGCCACCATCAATTTAAATACACATACATACATATATAATATTTACTCTTCGAAATATTTGCCAATCCATCGATTATTCGCAAACCATTTGGCATGTGTGTATGCATATACCTAAATACATAAATATGTATACATACATACTCGTATACTTGTGAATTGCACAAGTTTCTGTCTGCATTTTTACGAAACTGACGCGGCTGCCTTTTATCTGAATTTTTCATACACACTCACTTACATACATACATACAGTCTGCTATCGCAATCCACACAAACATACACACACATACATACATACATACATATGTACATATACACACGTGACATCCAGTTTTTGTGCGCTTTGCTTCGTCGGCTTGCAGCTGCCTCATGCCACTCACAATCAGTATAAATTCAGCTCATTGTTGGCAGTTTTTCTGTTGTTATTTTTATTGCCGTTGTTGTTGTCTCGTCCTGCTACTTATTGCTTCGCTCTTTATTGTCGCAAAATTTCCATCAAAACCACCGATGAACTGTCATTTAATCCGCACACTGTCCGGGTGAGGGATGCAACGAAAGTTCAGCGTCGAATGTCCATCCACGAAATAAGCCATCAAGGTGTGAATATGGCCCACAGCAACAACAGAAACAACAACAACAACAACAGCAACAATACCGCGACCAAACTGAATGCACACTGGAAAGAAGAAAAATTTAGAAAAAGAAGAAAAAGAAATGCGCACACAAACAACTTGCAATAATAACAACAATAATAAAAAAAAGTGGAAAGAAACAGCAGCAGCAAATCGAAATCGCATTCGTCTCATTCGGCAATTCGACACTCGTCAATCGGCTTTCGCAATGCGGCAAATGGATTGCGTCGAGAAGCGCCGCGACGCGACGCGCCACAAGCATCAAAAGCAGCGTTGTAAAACCAACCAACAACTAAAGACTAACAAGTAAGGTAGTGCCAAGTTCTGTTACTTAGGAGCAACGGATTTTATAAATGACTACACACCCACCCTTTCCACGAGATATTGCCCCCTGCGACTTTTCCCTGTTTCCAAAATTATAGAGTCCCAAGGAAGGGCTGCATTTTGCGTTAATTCTTCTTCATCAACGCAATTGTAGCTGAATTAACAACAGTGTGCCAGTCGATTCTTATTATTGCCGTGTGGCGATAGTTTGAGATACCAAATGAAACCGGGTCCTTCTCCTTCTGATCAATCCAACAGAGTGTAGGACTTTCTCTTCCTCCGATCCGACGACGGATACTCTGCATCGAATACTTTCAAAGTTGGAGTGTTCTCATCTACGCGGACAACAAGACCTATCCAGTGTAGCTAAATTATGTCAATGACGTCGTTGATCCCATACAGACCATCGTTTCGTTGCCTGCGGTATTTGCCGATGTCAATGGGCAGAGGATCCTTTCTCTCGAAAACTCCTAACGCCGTCTAAGTAAATTTTGTCATCGTCCAGGCCTCCAGGACGGGAATGATCAGTCTAAAGTAGCAACTAATGGCAATAGTTATTCTGCGTTGGATTTCAAGCCCGAAAGAACTCAATGACATACAAAAAAATGTATGCCAGAACAGCTTCAAGAATGGCGAAGGGTGTTCTTTTTAGACGTGTGGTTTTCAATGAGGCAATACTTTTTTCGGAGCTTGGTTTGTCATTCATAATGAACAGCCTTACTCCGGAACAAAGATTGCAGATCGTGCAAATGGTTCGGCTCGCGCTGCTTTAAATATTCGGTCGGCATAAACGCTCAGCAGAGTGGTAATTCGAGCAAACATAGATCGATTTTGCACCATGCTTACTCTAGTGGATAATGCTCTACCTCAGAGACGCCGTAAAGTGCGCACCGAAGACACTATTGCTGCTGTGGGACAGACGTGGGGCGCGCAACAATTGAAGCTATCCCCACTCACTTTATGGAAGATTTTGTAAAAAGGTCTTGGTTTGCGGACTTACAAAATCCAACTCGTGCAAGAACTGAAGCTAAACGACCATCAAGCGCTTCTCACGTTCAGTGAATGGTCCCAAAACGAGATGGTCACCGGTTTCGAGTCATTTGTCTATACTTCTTCAAAAATGAAGCTGGTCATAATGTTACAGTCAATGGGGAACGCTATAGAGCCATGATTAATGACTTTTTCGTGGCGGAATTGGAGGATGTTGATGTGGACGGCCTTCGGTTTCAACAAGACGGCGCTATATGTCATACAACTGACCAAACAATCAATTTATTGAAGGAAGCTTTTAGTGAGCGCATTTTCTTGCCTCGTCGGTGTGTGGCGTGGCTTCCAAAATCGTCCGATTTAACATCACTAAACTATTTTTTGTTGGGTTATGTGAAGTCCTTTGGCTATGCAGATAAGCCCGAGACGATTGACACCTTTGAAGAGAATATTGCTACACACAGAGTTCGAAACTTGGCCTCTCGGCTGAAATTTATACCAGCCGCGTCCGTTGCATGCCCGGAATCATTCTTAAAACAAAATGGCGAACCCTTATCTTTATAATAAAGCTAAATTCTTGGTCATAACATTAAATTATATGCGTTTGATTTTTCTTGAAATCCACATTTCTGACAAAAAAAAAACCTTTATCTGATCACTTTCATGGCGGCAAAGGAAGAATTGATGAATATAAATGATAATTTTTGAGTAATCTGAAAATTCATTGATTTTTTTTTTAGTTATAGATAAAAAATCATATCTTGGACATCTATATTACTAATAATTTTCAGATAAACAAACTTTATATACCCCAGCCTCACTACTGCGGGGTATCAAATAGAAATACCAATAAAAAGGCGAAAAAAGAAAATTTAATTTTCACTCAAATCGAATTAGGGCCCAAAGCGATTTTTAAATAACACAGAATTGGCATAGATAAAGTTTTGTTGTTGTTGCTATTACGGGATGTGTGTATGTATGTATGTGATTTGCTGTTGTTGTTGACCGCCCTCTGCAATATATGACAATAAGTGAGGTGTGGTGGTTTTTCATGCCTTCTGGGTATTAGCTTGGCGTTTATTCAATAAGATTTAATTTAACGGTGTTTCTTTTCGATTTTTGGAGCAAAATATATTAATCTATTTATAAATAGGTTAATTATTATTGTAAAGATATTTAATTTGTATTTATGCATTTTATATAAAACACCCTTTTAAGTTGGAGAACAATTGGATCAATTTATTAGACGCTTTGTTTTTCAACTTCCACAATTTCCTATGAACTTTAATAAGTTTTTGGTAATGCAGCTCCATAAAGACCAATGCTTATTGATGGTATGGTGAATTGAGATTGAGACAACTATTTTCCTATAGTGGGGCCATTCATTTCATTGCATGAACTTTTAACTGTTGTTCACGTTGGATCCCACACAATTAGCCAATCGTTCAAAAAAATGGCTCGTTTCGATTGATCGAGAGAAATGTTAAAAAAATACGATAGCCGTGCTTCGTCTATGAAAACGTGATAGGTGATAAATCGTGGATTCACATGTATGAAAAAACAGCAGTCGACTGTGTGGGTGTTAAAAAATGAGCCGAATCCAATAAAAGTTTTTCGCGCACGAATCACGTCCAAGCAAACGTTAGCCTGTTATTTTGGAAATCGAGTCACTAGGACAACGCAGAACAGTAAATTCTGAGTGGTACACAACCATTTGTTTGCCAGTTGCCTTTCAAGAAATCATGAAGACCAACCGCCGTATGCGAGAGCTCACAAATCAACTGAAGCAATTGCATTTTTGAGCATTCAAAACATCGATTTGATGAGTCATCCAAAGTGTAGTTCTGACTTGGCACCGAATGACTAAACTGAGAGATCATCGTTTTTCGACACCTGAAGAGGCGGTTGATGCATTTAGAACGCATGTTTCTAAGATATCTCAATCAGAGTGGCAAAAGTGATTCGACAGTTGGTTCAAACGCATACAAAAGTGTTTAGATCTAATGAAGAATATTTTGAAAAACAACAAAGGGATTTTCGATTAATAATACTTCGGAACCCTCGTATAAAGTTCTTCTCAAATTCGCGAACCACTTGGTGTGTCTGCTGATGAATGCTGCGAGATTCTGTATGTTAGCTGAAGTTAGTTCAGCGGGACAACCAATTTAATGTTTTCCAAGGAAGTTCTATCGTGTGGTGATTAGGGCTAGAAAGCCTAGTCTCTTTCCTCTCTACTTCTTTGCAGACTTGATACAAATTATTCGAATTTGGAAGGGTTAAATGCATTGGACAGTTAACGTCCACCTTTCCACGTTGCACGTGGTTTCATTAAGCTATCTAATGTAGACACACATGATTTGCCATGGAGACTGTTATACCCTCCACTATGGCATAGTTTATAGTGGTTAAAAAGTGCCTCCTCTCTCTAGCTCATACGCCGCGCAGTTGCCTGGGATTCCCCTGTGTACGGGTACCCAGACCACGGTTGTGTTTTATTGGCTGTGAGAACTTATTGATTAATTATTTATTGATTGGCTTGTGACCGCAGATATGTACAGTCATTGGAATCCGACAGTAAAGATATCTATGGTTGTTTGATATATAACGTTTCTATTTACCCATTCGTTCGGGATTCTTGTGGGAAAGGGATTATCTAAGCATAAGGTGGAGTTAGTTCAATTTGTGTGATAGATAATAATTAGGCATGTTATTTACTGCGATACTTCCAAAACTGTCTTGCGTACAATTTAAGGGGTTGTATGTACTCAGAATTTTCGGAAAGTATTATGTACAACTCCAATAAATATTTTCGAAGATACTCGCACCTTGTACCTGAACTAAAAAGAAAATTGACAAAGTGTGTGCATAATCTCTAATTCAAAGGAAAAATAATATATTAAATGAACTGCAAAGATCTTTAATTTTTTACACAATACGCGACAGTGAGGAAGCTTATCTCACGGTAATTGGGGTCTCCCTTTTTGTGGATTCAGCAGAACACACTTAGATTCCAATCGTCGGGCATGCATTCATCCAACCATATTTTTCAAAGAAGCTGATGTATGCACCTGATCAGTTCTTCACCGCCGCATTTGAATAACACAATCCATCAGTTCCGTCGCTTTGTTGCTATTCGCCACTTGCTTCGGTTCTAATAGCATTGCATTTTTTTTTGGTACGTAAAGCTAAACACTCGCCAAAAGAGCTGGTTATTCATAATATTACTACTTAAATCCAAAGTTTTTATGGAATTTTCATTTAGCGAAGAATACTTCGATCAGGTACTTCAAAAGACGAACTCCCAAAAGAATGTAAGGATAAGAACAACACTCCGCCAACAACAGCCTGGAAATATACACGATTGGATTAAAGCTTGAGGGGTGAGCCGTCGGAGGTATTTTCCCAAGGAACTCTTAGGAACACTCTTTCAGCTTGCCTGGCCATTGCAGTGTTTTTCTAGCGAAGCTATTATACGGAAGCCAGGCTATCGCTGAAGTGGGTCCTTAGTCACAAAGGCATCGAAGGAAACTGTAAGGCAAATGAACAAGGCACAACCAAGCAGATTCTCTTCTAAAGAACGCATTGATATGCCCTTTGTCACTTGTAAGCTGCTTCTCAACGAATTTACATATAAACAGGTCTCGCCAAGGTCGAATAAAACTAGAAAATACCGCACTATGCTGCAAAAGTCGTAAGGATAATGTGAAGGAGGAAACGATCACCCATTTTGTTTTTGCAACTGCCCTGCTTTCAGCATGCTTATCGAGGAGAGCCGACATTAAAGCCATGGATCTGATCATATTCATTAGGGAATTGAAACGGTTAACATCTTCCAAGTGTGTTAAGTATAGAAAAAGACTGTAGAACTCTAATGCATAATGATGACACCGTAAGGACTACGGTAGAATACAGAAAACAACTATATACCCGGATAGCCAGGTGGCATTGGGGGCCTTATCGTTCCTAATTTTAATTCAAGAGTCGTCTACGGCTCTAAGCCCACCTTCAATGACGGAATGAATACCATCCGTAGTTCGTTGCAAACAATCAGGAGAGAGCTTCACCTGCAATCAGCTCTCTCCCAGAGCACTTAGAATCTATGAGGTACCAAACCTTAAATGACTATACATATAAATCAATTTGGATGTAAGTAGTTTCGGTAAGACCCTCAAATGGTTTGCACAAAGCGAAGAAATAGATCTATCAAAGCGGTTAATATATATGTATAATTGACGCTATATAACCGCTGAAGCGATTTTCGGCCGAGCTCCTCCTCCAATTTGTTTGCGTCTTGATGTTTTTCAACAAATGGAGGGACCTACAGTTTATACTAAGCCGCCTCCGAACGGTTGATGGTTTTTTTACGAGGAGCCTTTATTTCATGTCCGAAATACACTCGGAGGGGTGGACATTCCCTGCCGAGGGGCGACCGCAAATAGAAAATTTAACTTAATTTTTTATTTAAATAAATTTTCCACAACTTTTTGATGTTGGTGGCACCGGGATTTGAACCCGAGCCTTCCGAATGTTAGTACCGAATGCTAACCACTAGGCTACCGCGGCCGCCAATAGGCACCAATTATACCATATGTTTGTCTTTTAAATTCAAACACTCAGACAAATTTATTGGGCTTAATATTTTGGAACGCTACTTTGGACTGAGTGGACAATTGAAAAGAAGACCAAACTCTACAAATCGCTCATCGTTCCCGTCCTGCTATATGGTGATTTATGGTCTCTACGAGATGAGAGCGGCGAATACCGCAGACGATGGATTAATGAACTTTACGAGATATACGGCGATATTGACATAGTTCAGCAAATCAAAAGATAGCGGCTACGCTAGCTAGGTCATATAGTCCGGATGGATAAGAATACTCAAGCTTGGAAAGTTTTCGATTTTTGTGGAACAAGATCCAGGAACACTTAGTTAGTAACATTAAGCAAAAGAGAACTTAGGATTATTGTGGGATGTATAGTATTGACGGGGCATATTCCCTTGAGATATCATCTCCACACGCTAGATAAAGTGGAATCGGCTAAGTGCAGAGCATGCACAGAAGTTGACGATCAGGCCCTCAACCTGCTCTTTCAACCATCCAACCAACCAAGCAAGTCTCACTTTGTAGCAAACGGAGTCGAATGTAAATTGTACTGAGGCTCTATTCAAAGCGCGATAATAACTAAGAAGCTGAGAATCGAAATTTGCAAATCCCTTTAACGGTTAGTAATCTGAAATTCCGAATTTTCGAAACCGAAAATATAGGTATACTCGTACATACGAATGTATATACCTATGAATGTACATTAGCACTTATAAATATTTAGAGGTTTTCACTTATCGACCGGTGTAACTGACAATCCCAAGCTCGATTGCATTTTCTGTCAACTTTTTGTTCTTGCTGGAAGTATTGGGTTTGTTGTCATCCAACCGAACGACATTGCTGCAGTTCCCATTTAAATCATTCCTCCCCTTTGGTACCCCTCACTACCAACCGAGTTATTAACGCAACAAATGTGCATGTGCTTTGCAGCCACACCAAAGCTCCTATGACAGCTACTACTTAGTCACAAAGCGAAATTTGCGTGTATACAACACTAACACACGCTCGTTTTTGCGAACACTCTAACCGCATTTGTTGGCTAATTCCCCTCCCCCTCCCCCTTCTACTGCCTGGTTATCTGTACTTCGCACATCGAGTGATAGACAGGAAACTTTCCAGCACTGAGTGCAACAGCCAAATGTGTAGCTATGTATTTCATTCGGCCGGCCACCAATTGCAAAAAAAAAAAAAAAAGATTCGGCAAAACACTTGCAATTGATGCATAACGAGCGAATGGTAGCTATTGGAAGCAGCCAATGATCCGTTGTCTGGCATTTAAAGTGATCCAAAGTGAATAGGTTGCAGTGGGTTTGCATGCAGCAGGTGACGGACGGGTGGTGCACGCCAAGCAAATAAACTGCACTTATGTACATCTTCTTCGAACATATTCCTTCTGCTTCTGCTTCTTCTTCTTCTTTCCCTTTATCTGCCGCACTGACGTTTATGGCACGTATTTGCTATTGCAAGTATCTAATGGCATTGTTGTTGTTGTTGTTTTTGCTTTTTTTTGTTGCTTTAATCTTCCTTCTTCTCTCAATTGAACGCCCTGCAAACGTTCATAGCTATGCAAATCTGTTCGTCATTAAAGCTACTTCATCGTCATACTTCATCGTATGTGAAACTCGATTTGTGGTGAATGGAAAGGCATCTCAGCAGCAGCTCAGCTAGTTGTCTCCCATAGCTGTAATATCCATAACCAACCAAAAGCAATCCTTTGCGTCCAGTCGCATATCGCATTCGAGGTCATTTATTAGTGGCTGCCTGTTTGTGTGAGCGTGTGTGTGTGTGTGGTTAAGCTATTTTCTTCGACACTTGTTACGGCTTTAATAAGCTTTTAAACTGCTGTCCATGTTGTTGGCAGGAAACTCGCAGGGAGACGAGTAAATGAAGTAAAAACGGCTTTAAGTGAGATGCCGCCAATATACATATAAGTGGATATAAGAACCCGTAGGAAAGTCATGGGTGTAGACGGACTTCATTTCCTTCACCGCTCACGAAGACGAGTTCATTTTTGAAAGAGTCTGTTCCGCTATTTGTTATTTCAATTTGGAGATATTAAGCAGAGCCATACCCTGCTTATCGGAGCGGAAACTACTCTCTTCTCCTGATTAAGCTAGCGATACTGCATCGAAGACTTCCAGGACCCTCGATCTTGAGAAGCTACTTTCAGTTCCAACATAGTACTGTGTTACTCACAAAGTCACTTTCTCGTAAGACATTACTAAACTATTTCGGAAAGAGCTTAACTTGCAGGTAAAATAAAAAGAGTTGTTATCTAGTGCTCTGGGAAACCAAAGTGGCAGACATGTGTTAAGTTTACCTGTTGACTTAAACTGGGTTAGATCATCTTACGAAATGATACATTTAAACTTCATTTAAGGTGCATATATCAGTAAGATGATGCCGTAGAGACCATCCTTGCCGATATCTGCTGGAAGCCTCATCAGCACCTAGACACATCAGGAAGAAAGTACTCGAGTTAAAGAACTTCATTCAGCATCACAGAAGAGAACCGCCAGACAGTTCGGCATACCGACAGACCCAAAACTTAATTTACAGAGAGTCCTTACAACTTTGCAAACTCTCCTAATGTGAATGGTTATAACAAACTTAACATAGGACCACCATACAATGAGTCCCCTTAGGCACTAACTACCGCTTTGCTTGCCCCCTAGTTGGTTCATCAAACATCCCTATCCCTCTGGTCCGAATCCGTAAAAACAAACCGTTTACTGGACCTGGCGTTAGATGACTGCGACGACATAGACTAACTTTGTCGGGGCCTTACTAGCCGGAGGTTGAGCAAGTCGCTACAACAGCAACAAGCCAAACCAACTGTCCTTACTAGGCTATTTTGCTAGATGAAAGTGAAGATACTGACTACACATCTACAAGTAAGTGCCCTATATACATTTCTGACAACCGTTAAACCGTTACCTATTTTTGGGAGTTTGCTCACGTCTGCCCAGTGGGTCATCCGTCACGTATCCGAATCTCCGTACATGAAATACGAATGACTCTAAGGACTTTGTAAAATGAAAGTGGAGTTGGAATACGGATTAGGGTTGCCAAGAATATGTTCCTTGCAAGCGAAGGAAAATACACCTACTTTTTGACCACTGTGTGTTAGGGGTTAAAGAATTTACCTGCAATAAAGCAAGCCTGTCGTAAGAGGTGACTAAAACTAAATAGTTCCCGCGACAGTCAGCCGAATGACCCGGATTTTTTTCCCGGTAAAGGTTTTAGACCTCCTTCACTACTCAGAGAACTAGAAGATGTCTCACCTCCAATTAAACTGAACCTTTATCTGTAATTTCAAAGTACCAACAGGTCTATATATCTGGTTTTGGTATCCTCGAAATAGTTTCTTCAGTTACATGAAACGTAAAAAAATCTAGCTCTTCACAGGGTGTAAATGGAATGAAATAGTGATTTACTCGACACTATATTCCTTAAGGACCGCTCTAGTTGTTAGATGGAGGATAAATAGTTGGGGACGAAGACAGAACAGCATAAAAAAGGTATCTCAAGTTCGGACGTTCCTCAACAGATACTGGTAACGACTATGAGTGTATTTCTAAGATAGCAACAATATAATTGGCGCTTTGTAACCGCTGAAGCGATTTTCGGCCGAGCTCCTCCTCCAAGTTGTAGTTTTGCGTCTTGATATTTTTCCAACAAATGGAGGCACCTACAGTTTGTACTAGGCTGCCTCCGAACGGCTGATGTTTTTTTTACGAGGAGCTTTTATTTCAAGTCCGAAATACACTCGGAGGGGTGGACATTCCCTGCCGAGGGGCGGCAGCAATTAGAAAATTTAACTTAATTTTTTATTTAAATTAATTTTCCATAACTTTTGGATATTAGTAACACCGGGATTTGAACTCGAGCCTTCCGAATGTCAGTACGCAATGCTAACCACTCGGCTACCGCGGCCACCAAACTCTACTAGTCCCTCAGTATTCCTGTCCTACTATGTATATGGCGCAGAAGCGTGGACGTTGTCAACATCTAATCAGTCGGCCCTAGGAGTTTCAAGAGAAAAGTTTTGCGAACAATTTATGGTCCTTTACATATTGGTAACGGCGAATACCGCAACAGATGGAATGCTGATATGTACGGGATTGGCATAGTTCACCAAATAAGGAGATAGCGGATGCCCTGGCTATATCATGTCGACACTCCAGCTTTCAAAGTAGTATTCGTCAATGAAAGCAGAGGAGGAGGAAGAAAGGCTAGTTAATTGTGCTTCTGGCAGGCTTACCCCTCGACTTTGACTAAAAAATTGTGAATCGACTTCCGCATACTCAACTTTTCAGTGCCTCGCTCCTCCTTTACTAATTTTATATCCAGCAAGATAATATTTGATTGAAAAAAGTTCCGATTACCACTATTCAGTCCTTTAAATTTTTTCCAACAACTGCAATTTTCTCTTACGTCAGCGTTTTCATTCCCACAAGGTTTTACCTACAGGGTTACTACTTAAGCTTATTAACCACTGATTACGATCAAGAAAAAACAGTAACTGTGCACTTGTGTTCTTTAACTAGCTACATACATACGTGTACATACATAAATAAGTACTACTTTAATAAAGGTTACTAACCGCAATGAGAATGTTCCGTTGAAGCACAATTAAAGCCATCTAAAGGTTGCGACTGCATACATATTCGTACATATTTTAAAGGCTTAACCACTGACCACTCCATATCCGGTTAATGGCAGCACAATTCTGTCTGTCTGTCTTGTTTGCGGCCTTTTGTAGTTACTTTAATGGTCTGACATATTCGTTGCGGCTCATTTTATACTTTTGACATTGCAATACAAACGATACAAAAAGAAATAAAGTAGATTGCAGCAGAAGAAATAAGCTTGAGATGATTCCCTTGAGGTGTTATTGGATTACCGATTGATGTGCAGGGTTGTTGATGTGCTTTTTGCGATCTCAATTTTTTTTCGCTTGTGCTCAGTGTGAAACGCAAACCCCTGTGAAGGGGACACACATTTAGTTTTTATGCTTGTAAGCCAAAAATTTACACTCTCAAAGTGACTTAATCCTTTCGATAGTCGTGAGTTCTCATATTTTTTTAAAAGACTATAATCGACTTTTGAGCATAAAGAAGACAAAAATTAATCAAGCAATTTAAGAAGAGATTTAGACAGACAAATTTACATCACTCGAATTCAGATATATGTTTTGGAGAAGGAGAGTCTAGAAGAGAGTCAAGATCTATTGAGGCGCAATATACTTTACAAATTCTGTACCTGGCCTTTCAAATCGATTTAGTTTAGGCCTTAAGTCTTCCAAATCCACTAGATGATTGTCTGTATGTTACCAAACTGAATTGTGCGATTGATGAAGTGGCAGACCCAGAAGTGGTTCCAAACTATTCGGATATGAGTTCACGCTTTTGCCAAGTTTAAGAGGGGCAGTTTTCTGCTAGTCTTCCGATAAGGGAAGCTCTTAGATGGCTAAGATGTGGTTTAGATCACGCCAGGGACGTTCTTCATGTGTCACTGCTACTTAATGCCCATTCTCCTCGTTTGTGATGACAGTACATTTTGACTGTGTTTTAAAATTATTATAAAATATTTAAATGACTCAATATTTACGTTGAATCGTGTTCGGATGATTGACGAACACTTATCCTTAACAGCCCCCCACAAAAAATAGTCCAACGGAGTCAAATCGCAGCTGTGAAGCGGCCAATTGACAGCGTCATCTCGTCTAGTTATGCGATTTTTTAAACACACTGTGTAAAATATCGATTTTAACGTTGGTTGCGTGATGGCACGTAGCACCATCATATTGAATCCACACATCGTTCATGTCATTCTCTTCAACATTTGGAACCAAATATAATGGTGCTTCTGGTCCAACACTTACTCATTGAGAATGCACTGGCTTTTCCATGGTTGCATGTGGGGTTTCTGGCTCCAAATACGGAAGTTTTGCTTTTTGAAGAGGCCATCGCGATGGAAAAGAGCTTCAACAGAAAAAATGATTTTTCGAGCGGCCTTCAATCTATTGAGTGACGTAAAAACGCATCGGATGGCCATAAGGCTTCATTTCTTGGACTAATCGTCCTGACGACCGAGTTATTTCGTTCGAATTTCTTGCGGCTACACTATTACCCAATATGATTCATGCGTAAACTTAACCAATGTCATTGAAAATGTCAGGTCACATACAATCACCAGAAATCCGGAAATTATCATTCAAACTGCCTGCACGAATATTCTTCAACACTTTCTTTTGTTAAGTTGGTAGCACTGTCCTTAATTGTTATGCCAAAAATGAGCGCGATCTGACAACCAGTTTGTTTGCAGCAGTTGTTGAAATTAGTCGACCTCAATTCCCTCTGCGAATTTTCTTTTTCGGCCTCAATCGAGTCGAAACGGGTTCCACGGAGTGGAGTTTTGGAAACAAAAATAAGTCGAATGGGGCCAAATCCGGTGGATACGGTGATTGATCGATGGTATTGAACGAGTTTTTGGTCTTAAAATCGTTCACAACTACAGCTCGGTGCGATGGAAGTTTCTGGAAATTGTTGGCCCACAATTTCGACCGTTTATGACGGATGTTTTCACGCAAACGGCTCAAAATGCTCAAATAATACTCTTTATTGACCATCTGTGCCGTTGGAACGAATTCATGATGAACCAAACCTCGAGTAGCGAAAAAAAGCAATTTTCGGAGACGGTAGATGGCCCAGCCTTTAGTTGACCAACTCCGACTATTGTCACTATTTAACATTGTACCGGTGAGGTCACACCCCTAACAATGCCTTTTACGCTTTTCCATATCCAGGGAGCCATACTCATATACTTTCTGCAAAAGAAATCTTTGACACTTCTGAGATTCCATGAAAAAGATGAAGGTTATTCAAACTAACAAAACCCCGTCTTGCTGTCGATGATATATGTACATAGTGTTTTCATTGAGCTCATCTAAAGGCAGATTTTTGAGCCTACCAAGAGTCTTAAGTACGCCAAAAACGAATTCGATAAGACCATTTACCGACACGGTATTAGCGAAAGCGGTTTCACCTAGAGTTTAGAGGGCTTGAAGGTAATATGTTATGCGGGTGATCTTGTCATCCTATCATCCAGCAATCAACCCAAACGTCTATCACGGCTAGAGGGCACTTCATAGCGCTTCATAGGGCTGAGAGAAAAGAACTCTTAGTAAACTCGGAAAATTTTAAAGTACACGAGAAATGCAAATGTTTACTAATTTAACCAACCAACTTTAAGAGGTAACGTTGTAACTCTGTTTTCGTTGTTGTTGTAGCGATTCGTTAATCCCGCTTAGAGACAGGTTAATAAATTTTAATCACCGACGTCATCTAACGGGAGGTCCAGGAAACGTGCTGTTTCGACGTGATCGGACCAGAGGGAGAGGCGGCTTAGATGTGTCGGTTTCAGATGGCATGTAAAGAGGTGGTTTGTGTCGTGCGGAGACTCTACATGCAGGACATACACGTACGTTGGGTATGTTGGGGTCGAGTCTGGATAAGTAGGAGTTTAGCCTGCTACAGTATCCAGACCTAAGTTGCGCCAGTGTCACGCGGGTCTTTCGGGGCAGCTCTAGTTCTTCGTCTGTTATGGGTGGTGCTTTTACATCGAGCACGCCATTCACGGAAAGGGAGTATTTGAAGATGTTGACTGACTCCAGGTGAATGGCGTTCAGTGCTTGTCTGTATGCCGTCCTGTCCAGCCCAGCTATGTTGCTCCAAATCCTTCTTAACAGGGCTTTCATCGAAACCAACACTGGTCCAACGAATTATTTCTGCTGCGTGTGCCATAAAAGACTCCATCACTCCTCCATCTCGGTTAGATGTAAGCAGCGCTATGGTTGGTCTGCTCAGGCCTTAGGACACATAGGAAGTGGTCCACAAGTTACGTGGCCCCATGCTTCCAGCGCTCAAGTGCGCCCCCAGTCTCTACGACAGTGCCTTCAGCGCCCTTAGCCACTCCGGGTAACCAACCGCAGATCTCCACAGTCTCATGGAGCTCCCCGCAGCATGACTTCAACCGATCCCCACCCTTACCCACCACCAACTCCTCCCAACTCGGTTAAGTGTCTCAGTGTAATCCTTGATAAAAAACAAAGCTTAGCTCGAACAAAGGATACTGGATCTGCTGCCGAGTTTGGAATAACTTTTTCGACTAATGTGAACTACCACCTCAAAGAGTAAATTATCTTCAGACAAGTGTCATAAGATCCATACTATTATATGAAGCACTAGTATAGTGGGCGGCATTAAAGAAGAAATCCCGTATTAAATATTTGGAATAGGTAAAGTGTAACTTTATATTTGGTATAGGAGGCGCGATGAGGATTATACAATATCAACAATGATCATGGATACAATCTTTGTCATTAGGGCTGTTTAAATACAATTGAAGCAGTGCAAACAACTAGCCACCTAGAAAGTCTACAAAATTGGGTCCAGTCCCCAAACTGGGAAGGACATGTGCAGAATCAGAAAACTTCTGCCGGGTGGATGCTACCTAGTTTTTCCCCAGCTAAGCGGAAGGCAATCCCATCGCCAATAATGAATGAAGCCACTGGAGCATGGTTATTCTGTACCAAGCTAAATTCAAATTCAATGACAACAAATCTGAGTTCCTATTAGAGATTTTAAGCATTACTGAAGATGCCAAATGTCAACCGCTTTAATGGGGAAATATTTTCTTATTCTCTTTCTTCTTATACTTTTGTGTTCAGATGCTCACACACAATTCAAGACATAAAAGCTGTAGATGGGTCCGTCCAAATGTTCAAAGTACATTCCATGAATAAGCAACAGAAGTTGAAAAGGAAATAAATTTGAAGTCAAAGAATAGAGTTTCTGTAAAAGTGGAAAAGGAATTGAAAGGACAATAGTTGTAGTGAAAGAGCAAAATTAAGTCAGAGCCATGGCTGTACATTAGAAATGAAAATGAGAAAAAGATTAGCTTAACAAATAATTACAAACATATATGTATGAACACTGAAGCTGCGCATCCTCCAAGCTCTATTATTCAGTCACCTCTACACTGTGTTATAGGTAAGCAACACAAAACAATCGGAATTATATAAATACATACATAAATACCAAATCGAAGCATAAACACCAAAACTGTGATCGAAACAATAAAATCAATTGAAAGTTCCTCTCCTTCGGTATAAATTTATCAGAGCGAAATAAATTTTCCACAAAATAATATTCTTTAGGAATGTCAGAGGATCAATTTGCTGGAAAAGGTGAAGTAAGTATGAAGATGAGGTGTGAAATAAATAAATTTCGGCAGCGAAATCGAATCGTTTCATCCTGCATACATATGTAGCCATGTACTCATGTAAACTTTCCCATTGTTGTTACTGTCGCCGCTGCTGCATGCCGTATTAGAAAAATAAAAGTAAAAACCAGGAGTTGTAAATGCCATTACGCTGTGGCCAACTGTGTGTGAGGTGAAAGGAACTTGTTAACGTCAACCTCATGGATGTCGGCGTCGACAATGTCGTTGCAGCACAGTCAGCGCTCGTGGCAGCGGTGTTGATGTCGTTGCCGTTGCCGTCGCCGCTGCCGTTGCCAACGGTATCAGTACGTCCGACGCGATTTGTATTTGAAGCACCACTTCGTTGCGTGAGAATCAGCATCGGAATAGTCATCGGCAAAATCGCCATTGTCGCCGTCGTTGGCGTCCATACACATTGTTAACCGGCGTGGTGTGGTGTGGTAACAAGGGCAACCAACAATATTGGTGACAACTAAATGTGCGCCTTCGGCAGCAGCAATATTTGTCGCAGTTTGCAACTCGCAGCTCAGTTCAGCCCAACTCAATTCAATTCAACTCGGGCTCTGCTGGGCTACATACAAACGAATAGAGCACAACAAAACACAACAGAAACAGCAAACTCATTCAAAATGGCAACACAAATCGATTCAAGCCGAGTTGAGTGTGCGTCGCGCATTTTCTTAGCGAAACGCCGACGAAGTACTCAACTGCTCAACTACTAACTTGGCCGAATGACAACGAATGAGGTGAAATAATTTGTTAAGGAATGCAAAGCCATCCATGGCTTTTAATATGTCGATTTGTTTTGCTTATTTGTTGTTTTTTTTTTGTTGCTTTCCACCAATTAGGTTGGCTTTGATTATTGCCGTCGAAGTGAATCTTTAAATGAGCGGTGTTAATTTTATTATAAACAAACAATGAAGATGCTTCTGCAGGGTAACTACTGATACACACTTTTCTTCATTGATTTCTACTCATACCCCAATTCGAAGTTGGCTAAATTAGAGACTCACAGATGGAGAAATTTTCATACCTTTCATTCCTCAGCCTCTAATGAAGCAAGTACAAATGTATATCTTGTGGTGACTATCTTTTGGTGTCAACCTTTTGGCGGGAACAGCGCTTTGCTCACAATAGTGCATCAGTTGTTTCTCATTGTTGTAATTCCGGACATATTGACAGGAGAACCCAGGTCTTTCTCCACCTGATGTTTCCAATGGTATGGAGTTCTTTATTTTTCTCTGTTTCCACCAGCGAGTACTGCTTGTATGACCGGCATCTCTCAAAAACTTCTAGCGTCCACTTAACGAATGTCGTCACCGCCCACACGTCCGCACCTGTAGAGTTTTGTCTGTTTTTTTGTCAAGAGAAAACACTGTTTTTCAATTGCCTACTACTCTCAAATCGTTGCTAGTATTGATGTTGGTTCCTTGATAGACGAGTTCAAACAGACCTATTCGTTTCACTTCCCTATTCAGCCTGCACAGAGCATAGCCGAAGCAATGTTATTGTAGTGGACCCCTGCGGGGTAGGCGACTAAAATCCAATAGTTCCCGCGACAGTCGGATTTTCATACGGCCAGGTACCGCAATATTTCCCGAAAACCAATTTGGGGAATATTTTTGTGGTTACTACAACAACAACTACACAGTAGCTCCTTTACCTGCAAGGACTAATATAAAATCGGCGAGAAGATAATGTGAGTTGAGCCATTTCTCATGTCTTTTCTAATATTTGAAGCATGTTAGATATCTTCTCGGTTGTAGATTTAACAGGTCTTAAGCCACACTTTGGGCTTTGGGCTCTCCACACCACGCTGCTGGATATTGAGTGAACTTATCTCGCGCTAAATTTTTGCAGACATTGGGATTTTCATTTCGTGGATTAGGCAGAGCACATGTATGTTCCAATCGATATGCTTGCACTTAGTCGCCCAAATAGTTAAATTGAATGGTTTTATAAATGAATATCTCAGCCGATCTGCAGCCGCTTTGTTATTCTTTAAGCGGGCGATCGCTATCTGAACTTCATAATAGTCGGGTGATGGTAGAATGTCTGTTTTATTGTCATTGACTGGGGTTTCGAATTCAATGTTTACCAGTATTCCATTTTCCCTACAGTTCATGAAGCCATAGAAGTGTTCTTTTTATGAACTCAATATACTCTGGGCAAAGGTCGTCAAATTTCCTATCCATACATGCCTATGCTCCGATTTTGAAACCATATGTATGTTAACGCTTCTTCTAATAGAATTTTTGAACATTACCGCTGCGTTCTAGCATCTCAAGCTCTTTTTCGGTAACTCTCCCACACGGTACGCGTTGTAGTCGGTTGGAGCATAGGATAGATGGGGAATCTTATTTCTAATCACTGCGATGAAACACTCCTCATCGTACCAGCTCTTCTACTAACCTTGTCGAAAAACCAAAACCTCTAGTACACACGGATCTGAAAATACCGTCGGACTGTTTTCTTATACCGAGTTGTTGATGAGTCTTCTCAGGTAGCAGGAATACACGAAGAGTAGATAGAAGTTTGGCTGTCTGTTGTAATTGCAATTTTTAGATGTTCACCCTTCCCTGCGTCGGTTAATGAGCGTTCTTCATCCACAGAGCCGCGTTTTTTGCCTATAACAAGATAGTGGTTCAAAGTTTGAACCTCGGTATATACGCAAATCCTGTACCATTGGAGACCTGCCATCCATCTATCACAACATGGTCGATTTGGTTAAGAGCTTTTTTGATCCGACGACAGCTATGTATCATGACGAATTCTTTAACAGAAATTATTGTTGCATGAAATCTTAAAAAGACCGTTCCAAGGACACTTATGTAGGTGCTAAGCGACAGCTAATTGGTTATTTAAGCGTAAATGAAAGTAAAAATATAAATAGAGACAAATTGCCAAAAATACACATCTTAAGTCTTAAGTTTTGTACATACACATATGTAAATATGTATGTATGTATGTGGGACGAATTTTTTCCCCTTTAATTTTCACCGTTCAACGAACCGATCCGAATTGAAATGGAAACAAAACATACTTGCAGTAGTCCAGCCAGTCAGCCAATCAAGTAGTCAGCAAAGTAAACAGCTTTACATTTATACACACGCTTGTACTCGTATGTATGTAGTATGTTTGAAGATACATTTGCCAGTATTTTTCGAATTATTATAGAGTTTTTCATTTATTGTTTTCTCCCACTTCGCTTTTATCCATTTTGCACTTTATTACAATTTTTATGCTCGTAAACCCACCACCAGCAACAACAATATACAGACACACGAATGAATTGTATGTACCTATGTCTTACCAGCGCTTGTACGGAGTTTCAACAGAGACACCACCATCACCGTCACTGTACCTCAACACTTTAATTTATTTTTCTTTTATTGCTTTTTTGTTTGTTTTATCTTTCTTAAACTGAATTTTTTATTTATATTGTAATTACTGGAACAGTTAAAGAAAAAAATACAACAATAATAATAAGAATGACGGGTCAAGAAGGTAGCAAAGGCACAGTGGCAAGTACATACATATTTATGAACGAGGGCTGCACGTTAATTATCTGTTATTGAGGTTACATTTTATTTAAGATTATTGAATTTGCTTGCTTCCAATATTCGGCCGACATAATCACCTAGCAGAGTCGGTAATTCGAATAACCATAGATCGGTTTCGCACCACGTTTATTCTAATGGATAATGTACAACCGCAGAGACGCTGTGCAGTGCACACCGAAAAGGCTATTGCTAATGTGGAGCAGAGTACCTAAAGAGCCCCGATGAGTCCATCTGCAATCTTGCGCAATAATTGGAACTGTTGCTCATTCAATTTTCGAAAGATTTTGCAGAATGATCTTTGTTGGTGGACTTACAAAATCCAACACGTGCAAAAATTTAAGCCGATCGAAGCGCGTCGCACGTTCAGTGAATGGGCCCAAAACGAGATGATCACCGATCCCAATTTTCACAAAAAATTTTTATTCAGCTATGAAGCTCACTTTTGTTTGAATGGATACAATGTCGCATTTGGAGTCATGATAATCCACAAACCCTTGTTGAGACACCGTTCTTCTTCTTCTCTATTGGCATGCGCACCGCTTTCGTGATTATAGCCGAATAGCGCGCCAGTCGCTTCTTTCTTTCGCCGTGTGGCACCAGTTGGAGATACTAAGTGAAACATGGTCGCGATCTACCTGCTTCTTCCAACGGAGTGGAGGTCTTCCACTTCCTCTACTTCCACGGGACGGGAGGGTACTGCATCGAATACGCTTAAGGCTGGAGCGCTTTCATTCATTCGGCAGCGGAGACAGCTCTTCATTCGCTGAACTACATATGTATATTAATGTAAGGATATAACTAGTACAGCTCGTAGTTCTATCGTCCAACGGTATTCACAGTCACTCATGCACAGAGGCCCATAAATCTTTCGCAAAAGCTTTTCTCTCGAAGATTTCCAGGGCCACATCATCGGATGTTCACATCGTCCACGCTTCTGCACCATATAATAGGACGGGAATAATGAGTGACTTCTAGAGTTTGGTTTTGGTTCGTCACTTTTCAATTGTCTACTCAGTTCAAAGTAGCACCTGTTGGCAAGAGTGATTTTAGGTATATTGCGGTTCAAGGCTAACATTATTATCGGTGTTAATGCTGGGCCCTAGATAGACGAAATTTTCTACGACCTCGAAGTTAAGACTGTCAACAGTGACGTAGGAGCCAAGACGTACATGCGCCGACTGTTTGATTGATAATAGGAGATATTTCGTCTTGCCTTCGTTCACTACCAGACCCATTTGTTTATCAAGTTTGGAGAAGGCAGAACTATCGACGCGGTTGTTAAGGCCAATGATATCAATATCATCGACATAAATACATCAGCAGTTGTACACTCTAGAAAGAGAAACGGCTCGACCCAAGTTTCATCTTCAAAAAGTCAATGGGGAACGCTATAGAGCCATGATTAATGACTTTTTGTTGCTTGAATTGGAGATGTGGACGACGTTTAGTTCCATAACGACGCCGCTACATGCCCTACAGCGAAAGAAACAATCAATTTAATGAAGGAAAGTTTTGGTGAAAACATTATCGCGAGTAGTGAGCCTGTGGCATGGCCTCCACTATCTTGCGATTTACCACCCCTGGACCCTTTTTTTTGTGGTTATGTAAAGTCGCTTGTCCACGCAGATAAGTTCGAGACGATTGACATCTTGAAAGAGAATATTCGGCCCGTTATTGCTAACATACGGCCCTAATTGCTGCAAAAAGTGGTAGAAAATAGGGCTTCTCGGTTGGAATTAATTCAAACCAAACCGAAATCAGTTTTAAAACTTAATGGCAAAGCAAATTCGTAACCATAACATGAAATTATAAGCGTTTTATTTCTTTTTGAAAACTTCATGTCTAAAAAAGTCATCATTTATAAGATATTTATTGTATTTGGGTAAAAAAACAGCCTATTCAGCAAGCATTGTACGACTGATCAATGTACAAATCGAAGCGTAAAACACGTGAAGGTTGTCCGCCAATGACTGATAAATTACTCAAACTAGAATCCTTTTACACCTGTACCGAAAATAAAAAAAATAATTGGGTCTGGAGACAAGTATACACACTATTCGCAGACATCGCGAGATCACAATTAGTGCAAAGGCTGAAGTGCGTCAGTTCTGTCTGGTCCTAGCGGATCTCAACTGTAGGTAAAAAATGTCGAGCTAACTCCCAATATAACCTAAAATATAAAACCATTTGATTTGATGCGTTGGGTATGTTTTTCATTTTTAGGTGTCAAATCGATATACTGGTTTAGGTAATCCATGGATCGTACTGCGTATGTTTGAATTGTGGAGGAAAGGCATAGGATCTCTTGAAAAACTGCTTATACTTTGCGTCTTTCAACAAGACAATGGTCCAAAACATACAAACAAGTTGGCTCAGCAGTGTTTTCAGAAAAATAGTGTTAAAGTCGAAGCAAGACCTGCGCAGTCTCCAATCCTCAACACTATAGAGTTTGAGGTGCGGATGTTAATCCAATAAATAATAATCAATGAGATGCCGTCTTCAAGACACCTCATTGAGTGCTGTAAGGCTATATGAGGAAATTTAGCAAAAAGTTGCCCAAGCAAAGGTCTGTGCGCTGGTTTTAAATGAGTTCCCAAAGTTGTAAGGGAAATATACATATATATAAATTAAACGTGTGATTGAATTCTTAAAAACCCTTAGTGATGAAGATTTTGGTGACTCTGAAGTTGGAGATGAAACTTCATCGACTAGGATTGTTCATGAAGACAGCTTAATTAATAAGGGATTAAGACGCACAGGAGTTGTACTCGGATAAATCGTACTAGTTGACATTGTGCATATCTATAAAGACGGAAGAATGTGTTGTCCTGCTGTCAGATCATGGAGCCGTAAGTGGAATCCGGAAAAGAGTGAAAAAGGAAATATGATCAATCGAAATAATTTGCAAAGCAATAAGGTAGATCGACAAGTTTTCAATGACTCTGTAAGCTACCAACGGAACAATTAAGAACCAAACCACCAAAACATGGTACAACTGATTGTAGGCAACAACTCATAAAATATACATAACTAGCTTGAAAAACTTCATTGTCTCACATTCAGATGAGGATGACATAGAGAATTCTTCTTTAAGATCATTCCACTTCCCTCAAATAGCTCCTTGCGTTGACTACAAAAACAGAGTAGGGCCTACGGATTCACTTTTCTTTTTTTTTTTTTTTTGCTAAAAAGCCATCTCATTGGCATCAATGATACGAATAAATATCAAATAATAAATTTCGTAAACTATCCACCAGGTGGTACTAATATTTGGACTATGTCAAAATACGAATAGTTTGACACTGGGAGTTTTCTAAAAACTAGTTTTGAGGAATATGAACGGCCTTTGGCAGATTATGGAAAACTTGCAGGGGATTTCTAGAGGCACTCCCTATAATACCTTGAAATAAAAATCAGCGTGACTAGGTCATGTCGTCTGGATGATCTAAAAGACTTCAGCAGCCAAAGTTTTCAATTCTGTACGCGCTCGAGAAGCAAAGAAGACCATCTACTGCGACGGAAAGATCAAGTGGAGTGGAGGAGACGACCTTCCTTTCGTGCCTCAATTACTCGGCTATAAAGTTGTAGGCAGTGCTAACGTCAATTAAAAAGAAAAAATCCAATAATAGAGCAACCGTCTTAGACACATTCAAATTAAATGAAGCTACGAGTATTAGGAAAATAAATCACGGCCACATATTGAACAACCCTCGTAGCAATATGAAAAAACTCTACTCAAGCTTAAGTTATTATCATTCTAGACATGTGGCTGTTACAGTATTGTAGTGCCTACTGACATTGCTCTGCACAGCTTTTGTTTTGTTGTTTTGCTTTTTATTGTTGTTGTACATTTTTGTTTTTATTAGGCGTCGTCATCGTTCTCATCATATTCCCCGATTTTAGCTTGTTTGTTATACACACTCGACTCGTCGGTAAGTATTTTTATATGTACATATGTGCACATGTACTTATGTATGTACTCATACATACATATATCTTTTTCTTAGCTTCTTCGTTCACTTCTTGACGACGCACGGTGTTCAATTCGCTGGTATAACCCCATAATTTAGGGTAAATTTTTACAAGCAATCGAGCGATGCCATTTATTTTCTGCTCGCCACAAGCAGTCATAACCAATGGATATACATACATACATACATATGTACATGTGTATGCATATATTTAGGAATGTAGATCTCGTTTATCGTGACAATGATACATACATACATACATATTTACGTACAATAGAACGGAAATTCTGCTATGAATACTTATATGTATAATAAAATATGTAATTGTTTGTGTTTTCATTAGAATACAACAGCAACAACAACAACAGCAAGCAAAAGCGCAACATAATGTTCATACATACATAAATATAAGATGTTCGCGATTGATAGCCGTACGAGTACTTTTTGGATACAAATAGAAAGCTAAGGCATATGCTTACATACATATATACATACATGTACATATACATACATACGTATATAGAAGTGGTATGCGCACATACATACATATGTACATATGTATGTAGAAATATTCTCATGTACTCGCTAATGTGCTGGCGGTCTATTCAATTAAGCAGCTGCGTAACCCAAAGTACTTGTAGGTGGCAATTCGATTGGATTAAAGCGTGCAAAACTGTGAATTGCTTTAATATATGTAAATATGTATGTATGCACGTGTCTACATACTCATGTATGTATGTACATACCTACTTACAGTGATCATTGCTTAAAGGGGGACATCTGAGTAACTAAAAAAAATAAGCGGATTTTCTGGAATTTTTTTTGACCAAACGAAAGAGCCAATCGAAATTTTGTAAAGTAGGTTTTATAATATGCGATCCGATGTACAAAATATGATTTTTTGAAAGAAATCGAAAACAAAATGGCGGCTGTGCAGCATTTCTTCGTAGGCCCTATTTTTGGGAAGGGGGTCCATGGCCGGAAAGCTAACGTCCTTAATTTTTGATCTGGAACAAAAAATAAAGTTTTGTTAGTTTTTATATATCAACAGCTATCGACACACGTAGGATTTTTTCGATATATTGATTTTTCGCAAAATGGTGCGTGATCGAAAAAAAAGTTCAAATTCAAAGTCCAAAAATTGTTTATAAAAAAAAAAGTAAGCAATATAAAAAAAAAAAATTATACGTGTGTCGATAGAGGAAGGAATTTTGAATATACTGTCAAAATTTCAGATCGATCGGTTAAGATTTGCTCGAGTTATGTTTCCGGCCGTCTAAAAAAAAGTGGTTTCGAGAAAAACGCGTTTAAAGTTATTATATACAGTGTTGGAAAAAATAATAGAAAAAGCTTGTTTTCGTCCATTAACTTGAAATATTTCATAGGAAAAGAAACTAACATTTATTTAATTATTTTTTTTAAACATATATATAGGTAACTTATATAATAAGGAACAAAAATATTTTCTTTTGATTTTCCATTAACGTAAAAAATTAATTTCATTTTTTGAGCTTGGAAAAAATAATAGAAAAAAACGCAAAAATACAAGTGAGAGATGATTTTTCTAAATTTTTAAACTGAAATAGTGGTTTTGCTAATATTTAGTGGTACAGCCATTACTTTTTATAACTGAGGAACACCTACGAGTCATCGATTTCACTAAATTGGCGCAAATTGAGGCATCAATCCCGTACCATTCGGATTGCACTTTTTCCCACAAATCTTTTTTGTTTTTGCATTTAAAGGCACCAACTCTCTTTTTTAGCACCCCCCACAAGTGCTCAATCGGGTTTAAATCCGGTGATTGAGCAGGCCACTCCATTACATTTATTTCGTTATCCTGTAACCACTTCTTTACGAGTTTTGACGCATGTTTGGGGTCATTATCGTGCTGGAACTCCCACTTAAGAGGCATTTCTTCTTCAGCATATGGCAACATTACATTTTGGAGAATATTTAAATAGTCTGGAGCACACATTTTTTCTTTTATCCAGAATATCGGACCAACTCCTGAAGCAGAAAAACATCCCCACAGCATAATATTACCTCCACCATGTTTAACGGTCTTTTTGGTATGTTTTGGATCGAAGGCAGTATTTTTTGGGCGCCTTACATGAGTTTTCCCATCTGATCCGAACAAATTAATTTTAGTTTCATCAGACCAAAGGACATAATTCCAATTTTGGCGGCATAGGTGATGCTTTGCAAAAGTTAGTCTTTTTCCAATATTTTTTTGGCTCAGATATGGTACTTTTCTTGCTGAATATGCTTTGAGGTCTTTCTCAATCAGCCTGTTCCTTATTGTGCGACTAGATACTGATGCCTTTAATTGATTTTTGAGCTTATTCGACGAAAGAAAAGGATTTTTTCTTGATTCGCGAATCAACAAGTCGTCAAACCTTTTTGATGTGGCACGCTTTCTTCCTCGATTTTCCTTTGTCGCTACAAAGTGAACTGCGGAAAACACTTTTTTTAGGGAGCACTGCATTAGTTCAGAAATTTCTTTTAATGTGCTTCCATCTTCTTTCATTTTTTTCATAATTTCTCGTTCTTCAGCAGTGCAATGTACTCCTCGACCCATTTTGAAAATAATATCCAAATGTAGAACGGTATTTTGACAAATTGGTTAATTTTGAGCTTAACTCACCTTAAGGTATTTAAACTATACGTTTTTTTGTTTAAAAAAGCCAATTTAAGTCAAAAGTTTCGCACAATTCGAAGATGTTTCTATTTTTTTTTCCAGCCAAAACACGTGTTGACCTGCAAACTTAGCGAACAGCGCAAATATTTGCTGCGAAAATGACTCAAAAAGGAGAACAAAATAAAGCACCGTTATCAGTGCACATGTGCAATTGGTTTCATGCATATATTTTTCGTACATAATTAGCAATTGGGATTGAAGCGCAAAGAAGAATATTTTTTCTATTATTTTTTCCAACACTGTATATATAGAATATGCCTATGAGGCATTGCCGCAGAATGGAAAATTTGGACATTTAGACACTTTTGCCGGATTCTATCTTGTGGTATATTATTTTTAAGATCCTAAAGCATCTTTTAAACGAAAAAAAAATTTTTTGATTTTTTCAAAATTTTACTCAGATGTCCCCCCTTAAGAGTGGAATTATATTCGCATAACTGGCATAGGCAGCATTTCATTAGTAAAACTTAATTTTCGAATTTCTCATTTCAGTAACCAATTTTCATTTGTTGTGTTTGGTTTTTTATTTGATTTTTTTGCTTTTTAATTAAATTAACATTAAAAGGGAATAACTACAATTAGGGATGTTACACATTTAATCAGCTGATCAGCTGATACCAGTGGCGATAATTTTAACGATTTTAATATTCGCTGTACTTACTTTAATAATATTCACTATCGCTTGATCAGCTGTTTTCGTCAACTACTCGACAAATCGCTAAGAAACCGACAAAAGATTGATTTTTTATGAAGGTCAAAGTAAAGTAAAGTAGATCGGGAAATTAAGCTATATAAAAATAAAAAGAAAATAATAAACATAAATGGTTTGGCATACGTTTTATCCCAAGATGAGGACTTTTATCATTGGATAGACGTGTTTTGCTTCGAAATGTGGAAAATACTGAACTGAATGCAACTGAGTTTCGGAATCTATTGGTTTGCCCCAAAAGAAATCGGCAATTTTTCATACAGCCGGCGTTGACAATATTTTTGAACAGCTTGTGACTATTTAATTGTATTTTTTCTTTTGACAGTTATAAGCTGTCACTTTTAGTTTGCTTTAGAAAAAAGTACGCGTAATTTTGTTTATATTTGTTGGTTTGGCGTCAATTTTAATACTGAGCCCATAAGAGAACATTCTCGCCATGTTTTACTTTATTATTTCCTTAAAAGTAAAAATGTAGCACTGGTTGCTAAAAAGTTGCATAATTTGTATGGTGATAAGGCCTTAAAGGAAACGCAGTGTCAATGTTGGTTTGTCAAATTCCGTTCGGAAGATTTTTCACTCAACAATAAGCCACGTTCAGGTTGGCCAAGTGAAGTTGATGTGGGCAATATCAAGACATTAATTGAATCGGATCATCATGTAATTGAGCGTGAGATTAGAGAGAAATTAAGTATACCAAAATCAACCGTTCATAATCATATACGACGTCTTGGACTGGTAATAAAACTTGATATTTGGATATCACATGAATTGAAAGAAATTCACTTAACAAGCCGCTTCAACGCTTGTGATATGCATCTAAAACGCAATGAATATGATCCGTTTTTGCAGCAAATCATAACTGGAAATGAAAAATGGATTGTTTACAATAAGTTCAATCGAAAATGTTCATAGTCCAAGCATGCTGAAGCGCCACAAACCACTTCAAAGGCTGATATTCACCAAAAGAAGATTATGTTGTCAGTTTGGAGGGATTGGAAGGGTGTGGTATATTTTGAGCTGCTTCCAAGAAACCAAGCGATTAATTCGGATGTCTACTGTGAACAACTGGACAAATTGAATACATCCGTCAACGGGAAGCGGCCAGAATTGGTCAATCGAAAAGGTGTCATATTGCACCAATACAATGCTAGACCGCATACATCTTTGGTCGCTCGCCAAAAACTGAGAGAGCGGCTTGGCTGGGAACTGTTGATGCATCTACCATATATCCCTGACCTTGCACCGTCAGACTGCCACTGGCAAAACTTTCGAAAATTACGAGACTATAAAATCGCACTTGGTTCAGTTTTTTGCAGATAAAACCCAGAAGTTCTATGTTTGAGGGTTGTTTCGATCATATGGGACGGTATCTCAGCAAAATTTGACGAATGTTGTCCAACGGTGTAGAATCGTACCATCTCGATGGCCAATTGAACTCCAAGAGGACAGATTATGCGGCCGGGAAATTTCTCCCGCAATAAAGCCATTTTCAGTTGTTGTGTGACCTGGTTTTTATGTTAATGTTGGTATAAGTCCAAGTGAAAAAAAGTCCCAACTCTTGGGAACATCGAAAAATAGACACACTCTGGTTTTCGGCTACATTTTCACTTACAGTAGCGATATTTGAGGTGGAACGAGCAAAAGAGCGGTGCACAGGCCTTACTATATCTGTGATTTCTTTAAAATTTTACTAATTGCTGGAGTAGTTGGACGATTTGGTGCACCATAATCTTCTCTTTAAGCATGAAACGTGGCCACATTTGAATCACCATTTCTGTAGTAGGGGTTTTACAATTTTAACGTGTTGTGCGGTTTCTGAACGATCCATTTTCACAAATACCTGACTTTTAGCTAAAACAACACATGTTTGGTTTGACAGATGTCAAAATACAAAGCTATACTTTTTAGACCCCGAAATGGATACACTTATTTATATTTTAGAACGCTCTTTTTCCCTCAAATAATGTATTTAGCAAACAGCTCACAAGTGCCAGGAAAAATTGAAAAAATTTGAATGTAACACACAACTGGAGACTACTGTACGTACGTACATAAACGTATGAAGTAATTATTTTAATGTGTTGAGTTTTTTATTTGTGAAAACTGACATACCACTGACTGCTAAACAATTCTTTCCCATTACCAAACGTTTTTCATGCTTATGTATGCTTGTCGCTCTCAAGTTGTACAATTTCAAAGGTCAACGTACTTTGCGGTAATATGTTTCCTCCTTTGTCTATTTTATATTTATTTATAGGATTTTCGTTCCATATGGGATTATTTATTGTCATCATGCGTTTTTATGTGTTTAAGTGGCGATATATTCTTAATTGATCTGTGTGTACTACTTAGGCGGCCTAGTGTTTAAGCACCAGCCGTTTATTTTAAAGCACGAAGTGAAGCCAAGCATTCTCTTAAGTCATTTGGTTTATGGATCTGCGTCGAATTACGGACTCTATGGTTATTCTCAACCATATGAAAGTCAGTCGCAATTATCTGCAATTCTGGCAAATTTAAGTCAAACAACAACTACAGGTATGTGTCAGCTAATTTTTGATTGCTGTTGGTTGATTTTTTATTTTAGCAAACTGTGGCTGCTGCAATAGCCGAGTGGTACTGCCATTCTGACGGCCAGGGTTCGAGCAATATCCAAAATTATAGAAAATTAATTTTTCTAATTGCGGTCGGCCCTCGGCAGGGAATGTCAAACCCTCCGAGAGTATTTCTGACATGAAACAAAAGGCTCCTCATAAAAATGCATCAGCCTTTCGATAATGGCTTAGAATAAACCCTCCATTTGTTGGAAAACGTCAAGACGCGTACCACAAATTTGAGGAGCTCAGCCGATATCCCTTCAGCGGTTACAAAGCGCGAATAATATATACAAATATAAACCGTGAGATATAAATACATATGCCTAGATTTGGGTACAGAAAATTTTACCTATCGCAGCATATTTGTATGCATATATTTTCTTTTTTGTCTAAGTTTTGTTGTATTGTAATCGCATGTATTTCCTAGACTAAGAGAATATCCTAATATTATACCAAAAAACTACGAGATGAAAGGAAAAATTGAAGGAAATCTATCGCATAACAGGAACAGGAGTTTGAACAATTTTACCGCAAGTCTTGCGTTCTTTACCTCGTAGATCTACTCGCGCATCTCTTTCACAACCTAATAAAGGTCCGAGTCGAGGTGTACTCACGCTTTAATGAAAGAAAACTGATTTCCAGAAAGATTTTAAAATTTATTTATAGGAACACACCCTCCAAGTTTCAGGTATCTACGACCAGTGCTTTAAACTGGAGGTTGATTCGTCAGTCATTCAGGAAAAAGCTTTATATATACATATAAATATCTATAAATGTATGTATATACATTGTATACATACATACATACATATATAAATTATAGTTCATAGACTTTGACATCTGTATGTAAAATTATAAGAAAAAAAATCCAGACTTTACCCTGACCTAGTCATGCCAATTCTAATTTTAAACAACAAACTTTCTTATCTCTTGTTGTTGATATCAAACATTATTTAATTTATGGTTTCCATAAAGATTTTCGTCGTCTCTTAATTTGTACACAATGAAATCCACACCTTACATACGTACTTATATGCATACATATGTATATGTATGTACGTCAATTACGTTACGTTATCTGGCAACACTTTAGCCATTCGCATTTTTTCCCATTCGTCGTCGTCAGAGAACTTAGAGCAAGTTCTCTGTCGTCGTCGTAGTTTATGGATACACACAAATTATCAGCGCCCGGTGTTGTTTTCTTTTTGTTGTGTTTACCTTTTGCTTTTTTTTTTATTGTTGTTTGTGTCGTTGCCGTGGTTTTGCTTGTTGTTTATTTTTATTATTTGGCTTTGTTGTTATTGTAAATACTAAACCAATGTATTAGTGAGAGAACAAGCAAAACCGCGCAGCCACTGCTAGCGTCGGGTAGACACTTCGCGAACAGCGCAGTTGACGTTTCGTGCCGCTCATTGGCTTTGATTATTTCGCAGTTCCCACGCATTTCAATGTAATTAAATGCATTTATTTGTTGCTTTTTTTCATAATAAATTAAATTACTCACCGTGCTTTAGTTACATTTTATCTAATTATTCATTATTTGCTTTAAATTCTAATGCCAAAGATGATTTTCGCACACAAACACCAATGTAAAGTTGTCAAACATTTTATTTTGAAAGAAACCAAGTTGGGGAAAATTCATGGAAATTAAACTACAATACACACACAGGTACAAACAAACACTTTCGATAGTATTTTAGTAATTTATTCGTTTATTGCCAATATTTTTGTTTTGTTTCCACACTAAACGCATAATACACATTTTCCGATGTCGCGACCATTCTGTCTTCTTAACTACTGCCAACTTTTGTGATTTTTTCTGTTTTATTCTTTTAGTAAACGATTTCTTTATGCTAATTAAAGTGCGAAAACATGGTAAATATCAATTTGAAGTAATAATTTTTCTTAAAATATGCCAACTAGTTTGGTAAAACTCTCTGGAAAAAAATGTGCAACCACATCAGAGAACTTACCATATTATAAGTTCTCTGGTGAGAGTGAGTGCAGCGCTGTTCCGTCCGACGCAGCAACGAATGAGAGCTTAAAATGGAAATGAAAAATGTATTCTGCAGTCGAGCATGTTTGACATGCATGTAGTTGGAACTATTTTAATCCAACTTGTCTGTTTCAAACGTGCCTCTTTCGAACATAAAACTTTTGTAATATAAGAAAAGCAGAGAACTTATAATATTATAAGTTCTCTGCGTATTAACAAAATTTTTGTAGAGAAAGAAAACATAATAGGGGTATTATCTTAGTCTATCGAAATTTTATAGAGAACGTAAATACCACCTTTGCATTATTGTGGCATTTTCAGGTAAAACAACAAGAAAAGGCTGAAACAGGTGGAAAATTCAGAAATAGCATAGAAATTGGTTTAACCAAGAAACCAAAGTTTTTTTCTTTCTCAAATTCCAGTACGCCAAGAATTGCATTTTCTTCGTTGTGAAGCTCCAGGATTTTGTAAAAGAAAATCTTGTATATAAAAATTATAAACTGTGGAAGAAACTGGAAACAATATTTTAGAATATTGGCAGAGAACTTAGAATAACGAATAACACTCGGGTTTGAAGAGTCTTTAATAGCACTCCACTAGAACATTATTCTATCTAAGACGAGAAGCTTCAGGGGTATCCGTTAATACCTCTATTTTGGATGTGTCTTCTTTAATTCTTCAGCAAAAAATTACTTTTTATTGTCAAGGAATAAACTTACATGTTTAGTCTGAAAGACTATGTTAATGGGGCTTATTCCAAATTCAATCAGTAGTGTAAGTTATATCATACGGTTGTGCAAACTTAGTTAATTGCTTACCAATAATTTTTTGATTTAGAATATACTATTTTCAAAAAGAAAAACAACTGAATTTATTATACTTATGAAACACATTATTTTACGTCCGTCTCTATTGCAAATCTTCAACAAAAAATATATTACGTACTATTGAATATAGTTACAATAACATCTGCTTTATATTTAATATCTAGAAATTATAAGTAGTGGGATGCACTGGGAAATAGCCTTTACTCTTGAACACTTGTTTTGCCAAACGTTGTAAATTGCTATCGTTATTTACATATTGCCCATTGAAGAGTTCATTGCAAAGCTTTTGCACCTTATCGCGCCCATGCGTACACACGGCTGAGGCCAACACCAATTCATGGTCGGCCAACTGCAAACCTATGCAGTAAGAGCGTGAGGCACGTGATAAACTTGCAAACATCGCATATATTGTTGCCACAATATCTGTCAAACGCTGCATATCATGATGTTTCTCTACCACAGCGTTACCATAGCGAGTTAGCAATAACTCAACGCACATCTGCAAACGTGCCACCGATTGTTCAACACATTGCGCGGCGGGTTCTAATGATGGGTGCACATTTTCATTTAAACGCATTTTAGTTTTTGGATTATCTATGTTAGAGCTTTGTAGAAATTTGCTGAGTATGTGACCGGGATGGAAGAGCGGATTGCGTTGCATCCGGACTGTGTCAGAGAGTAGGCCCTAAAAGTAAATATATTTTAATTAGATTGCGTTAGAAACTTTTTTTTTAGCTGATTAACATACGCCCGCGTGCTGTAGACCGGTGAGTGCAATATATAAACGCATCGTATCCATTGATTCACCTTGGGTATATAGTTGTGCAGCGTCACGAAATAGAACTTCGGTTTCTAGACCAGAAAGTAGGGACTTTGGTCCGATAATATCCATGCATTTACCCGCGATATTGTATAGTTGCGTGAGACTGTAATACTACAAACAAACAAATTAAGTTAAAAAGTGGTAAAATACATTCTACACTAAGCTAACCTTGGTAATTGCGGCTTCTATCGCCACATCGGGCGAGGCGAATTCATCCAGTATGCCAGCAGTCATATAAATCATGCTTTCAATGGCATATGTGGCGCAAGATGCTTTCGACAAGTGCATTTGCAAGATTTCCATATCCCTTGAAATATGAAAAAAGTAAAATTTTTGATCATACAAAATGCAAAAGATTAACTTACTTCAGCGGCACATTGCATTGCTGGTTTTCAATGCAGTACATGGTCATGTCATTAACCAACTGCTTAGCTATGCCCAATCCCAGTAGAGCGTTACGTAACCGGCCACTACGTAGTAATACATCTGCAACTGAATTTCCTTCATTTGCTTTGCCCACCACACAACTTTCCGGTACACGCACTTGTTCAAACTCAACGCGACTTATTTGCAAACCTCTACAACCAATGGTCAAATGCTGCTCGCCCAACTTGATACCTGGCGTATTACTATCTACTAAGAATATTGTTGTACCGCGCGCAGCGTCACCTTTCACATTTAATCGACGTGTTTGAGCGATAACTAGGAAAAGTGGTGTGGCATCGCTGATTGCAAATGGGCCAGTTACTGCATAGGCTTTACTGCCACTTAAAACCCATTCCTTGGCTTCGGGCTCATAAACGGCTGTAGTCTTAAATAGATCATGTTCCGCAATATCATATTCGAATATCGCTTCAACGCCAACTTGTGAACCTAAAATGTTTAAAGAAAAATATTAGCATACTTAAAGATTTTCCAAACTTTCTATTTCTCACCGTTTACGAGTTTCGGCAAAAACCTTTGTTGTTGTTCACTACTACCCACTTCTTTTAGCAAATCAATAATAACGCGATGTGATAACAAACCAAGTGCAACATTAGCGGAATTTGATTCGGGCTCTGTAAGCATTAAACTTGCCGTCCAGCCTAAACCTTTACCTTCGAAATCTTGCGGCACATTAATACCGTATAAGCCCAATTGTCGCACCGCGTCGACTATTTCAGTCGGAATTTGACGTGTGCGATCAAATATAGCATTATTTACATTATCTGCGAAGAAATTAGTAAGCGGCAATTTTTCATTTTCAATACGAGCCATTTCTTCACGTTGCACAACTTCTGGAAATCCAAGCATTTCTTTGTCAACTACACCAACGAAAAAGTTCTTCACTAATGGCTGGCGAGAACGTAACTTTCCCGTATCTGATGCCATCTTAACACCTGTTCCAGTGTGTCGACTTTCATCAACGGCATCTTCATGTGTTGTTGAATCAAAGCCAGTAGCTTTTGTTGTAGATTGATTGTAACGTCCGACGGCAGTGCTAACAGCACGAATACTTTTTCCATTCACATATTCTACATTTTTGCCACACTTTTGTTGCACAATACGGCGCAGTGTATACCGGAGACGTAACATTTTCAACGCAATCCTAAAGAAATGCCCGGCAGGAGGAATCAATGACAGCTGAACAATTAAGTGTTCCCACCTTACAGCTGATTAAGTCAAATGCAACTTTTAATGATGCACATTTTTAGAAGTAATCGGATAAATATAAAGAGGTTAGGAACAATAAAGGATTCAAAACAAAAATATAAAAACAGTTTATTTCTTAAATTCGATTTTAATTTTAGAAACCTTCGAGTTTAAGCAGAAATATAGTTTATTTATGGTATTAGTTAAAGTTTTTATTTCTTATATGATTGATTTTAATCGCAGCCTTCATTTTAATTTTACTAATGCATTCGAAAGCTGCAGCTAGAGCCTTAATAAACCTAAATTAGGGCACTATTTTTAGTATATTCCGTATATGAGTCCTTAGACTCCTTAATTTTTCTACTGAAACGGCGGTTTTAACTACCGGGAGCGACTCCTTATGACAACTCGATACCGAAACTTCCCTTATCAGGGATCTCAATAAGGATACTAGGCGAAAAGTTGACCAAAATAAGCGGAACAAGTGGGAGGAGTACTTAAGTTACTGCAACCTTTCCTCTGGAACAACCAACCTTTATGCCACAACCAAATCGTAGTCTAACCCAACGAAAAGCGGTGACCGGAATTGTAGCTGAATTTTTACACTGCACTCTTTGGTAGACAAAATGAAGCGTCTGAGCAAATTACTAAATACCAACTCGGTGATTGACAGGGGGTTATCGGTGAGAAGAAAGCCTCCAAATCCGTCGACCCTGATGAAATAAGCATGCTGATGCTAAAACATCTGGATTTAGCGGGTGTAGACTATCTCTCCTAGGTTTTCAATCTGTCGTCGACCAGCTTAATAATACCCAATATGTGGAAAATAAGTAGAGTGGTCCCACTACTTAAGGCGGGGAAACCAGCCAACAAAAGTTAATCATTACGGCAGATATCTCTCCTTTCTCCAGTAGCCAACACAATTGAGACCTTGCTGCTCTCGCCCTTCACACACTATCTTAGTCTAGTAGCACATCGGCATGGCTTTGAATAAGTGCTATTCATCACAACCCACCACACAAGTACTGGATTTGTCAAAAGCCTTTGACGCCGTCAACCATTCAGTGTTATTATCAGAAATTAAGGAGTACCGCCGGGTTTGAAAAGGTGGACCATGTTCCACCTGGGCGGTCGACAGTCATCGGTAGAGTTTCGAGGTCAAACTTCCAAGCACGAGGTTCTGCAAGATGGTGTCCTGCTTCTGCTAAATTTTTATATATCAAAGCTTAAAATACCGCCTTCAGGACAGTGACAGGAATCCTCCTCATACTCGAGCTACCTAGAGAGACCCGATTATTACTAGCACAGTTAAGATCTGAATATTGCAGACGACTTAATTCCTACATACCTAGACTTAAGCCCGTTGTACCGTACATACATATGTCCTGCATGTACTGAGACCCCGCATGACTCTAACCACCTCTTTGCATGCCCCTTAAAATCTACTCATTAACCCCTCTTTCACTCTGCTCCGAACCCGTCGAAAAATACCTCGTTTTCTGGACCTCCCGTAAGTTGATCTCGATGACTTAGATTAGTACATACATACCCAGACTTGACGCCGACATACCCAACGTATGTCTTAGGCTAGATTCTCTTGCTCCTAAGGGGGTTTAGAGAGCCGCTACAACAAAAGCCACATAACTTCCTCTTATTAATCTATGTACCAGGACTATTTTATTTCTTTAAATTATTTTTTAACATTAGTAAAATTTCCTTATTTGGTGTGCTGAGCTGTTTTAACTTTTCATTAGGTTACTCAGAATTTTTTTTAATTTCCCTCCATTGCTTATTGTCTCAATTTAGCATTTAATGACTTTCTCTCCATATATTCTCTATGAACGACAGCAGCCACTAATGCCGCACCTCGACCAGAACCGTCCTCCGAGAGCATCATATCATATTTGTAATTCTTGTCAACAAACCGATCCAATGTTTCGCGCATGTAGCCATCAAAGTTCGGATGGCAGCGGTAGACAGTGCCATCCACGCCAATAACTGAGAAACTCTCGCCAACTTTGTTCACCAAACCGCTCAGTGTTACACCGAGCATGTTGCCGGATCGTTTAGCTACAACATCACAGATGAACTTAAATTTCATACAGTCATCGGGATCGGCATCGTTCAAATTGAAAACTTGTTTGAAAACATCCTTCACCAATGGCCAATCATCGCCTCTGTCATTGGCGATATCTGACAGGACTTTTGTTTCAATGCAATGTGGCTTCTTCGTCAGGATGTCGGTGATGTGTTTGCGCAGTTTACATTGTGCAAACACCAAATTCTCATTCACAGCCCGCAGCAAAATCAAACGTACCAGCTCACCCATGTACATGCCTGAATGTTTAGGTTTAATGACAATTTGTTGAGTGTATCTTATTACTCACCTGAGACCATTTTTTCGAAAATTTGTGAGCCCCGATTGATTGAGTTTTGATCTACAGCTCTATCGTAATCGGTATATAAGTGATCAACACCACCCTTCTCGCCGAAAGCGCCCCACTCTACATTGATTATGATCTTCGGCTTGTCCTTGTATTTAGAGTCCAATCGTTCGCAGTTCTCCACCTTTTCCGTGTAGCAGGCATTACAACCAGTGCCAACAATGAGTCCTATATTACAAGAGGGATTGCGATGAGCGCAAGACATTTGCGTACCGGTGGTGTCATTCAAAATGGCTACCATTTCAATTCGGAGACCGGGCCGTCGTGCGATCGCAGCTTTAAGCATAAGTCCTATGTCCTCACCTACAGTATCCGTACAATTGAAACCCTTGGTCCAACGCACAAGCGTAGCTCGACTCAAACCGGTCTGCACGCAAGGAAATGAGAATGTGAAACCCAGCGACATGTGGTCGTTTTCCACTTTTTGTTCACACACAAATTCATGTAGGCACTTGGCGATGTAATCGAAGAGGTCCACACCGGTACCATGTAATTCCTTATCGGTCAAATCGTAAATTTTTGTCGTTTGCTCTGCTTCGCGATCGCCCTTCAGATGTATGAGAAGTACACGAAATTTGGATCCACCCAAATCTAAAGCTAAAAATTTGCCAGTCTCGTTGCCGGTGGGAAAGTCTTGTACGTATGTGAGATAGCATTTTGTAGACGCATCCTTATTGGTCTTGGAGCCCAAACCTTTGCGTATCTGTGCACAAAAGTTTTGATACAAACGCACCAATTGATCTTCGCTGAGTATTAGTTCATTGAGGAACTCTCGCAATCGTGTTAATTCGCTTGTTGTGCTCATTCTTCTGCTTACTGCTTAACTTTTTTGCTTTTACCCACTTTGTTGCAATCTATGTATATTGTTTTTGTAATGAGCACACCAAAAAATTGGAATTGTATAACGTAAAAATGCAAATTTTGTGGTGTAGAAACGAAAAATTTATTTAGATTAAAGAATTTTGAAGTTTTTATATAAGACACTGAACTGCATGGTTGCTGGCGAAGGTGTTCTGGCAAAAGCAGCGTTAAGTAGAATATGAGTGTGGAATTAATTTCTACAATATCACTCAATGACCAAGAGTGTATGTTAGTTCATGAAGTCACTAAATGTGGGAATATAAAACCTCAGGTCCGACAGATCATGTGCTGAAATAGCTGGACCCTAATTTCTTCGGAAAGATGTGAGTTAGAGGTTCATACGGCCCCGTGAAAAGGTATGCCTGTCGTCGCCGGTTTGATTCTGGGAATTTCTATTTGAGGTATTAGAACAGAGCGGAGTAGGCTTTGACAAGGCCGCTGGAGAACAGTGACAGGCAGTGCGTGGTTAAATGTTAAGGCTTATATCCTAGTCAAACCAGCATCCATAATTATATTGTAGAAAACATTTTTCGAATACGTTCGCCCCTCTCCGAGAGTACTTCTGACATAAGAATAAACAGCTCCTCAGCCTTTCAGGGACGGCTTAAAACTGTAACTCCCTTTATTAGTTGGATTGGCGTATACTGTCAGAGATAAGAGATGGAAGGGTCATTTAGTCGTACACCGCAAGCAATCCGGGTAAAATATTCAATACCGGGGTTTGACCTTTCTTGTTTCGGCATAAAGCGGAATGGTTGGAAGTTATTGCTTTCGAACATGAGGTACGTCGTTTGAAAATTTCTTTGGGTATTTAATTTTTGTATTATTTTTGGAAATGAAATTTCAACTCGTATAAACGAACTATATTAATACAGCTGTGGTCTGGGTGCCCAGGCAACTGTATGGCGGATGAGATGGCGAGATACTAATAACCGCAATAAATTCTAAACACGTCGTGGGCGTATCCTTGAAAACGACAAAACTCAGACTAAAGCTGACTTTCACTAAAACAGCCAACACCACATGGCTTAGCGAAGTAATCTGCAAGGTGACTAGACATCTTTGGCTTGAGCTGGACGTTAAAAGGTCAAAGGATCTAATTTGCCTAAACCGGTTCACTGTTTAATAGGACTTCACAGTAGAAGAATGGGATACTTTTCCAATAACTTTTGTCGCAGCTGCCGAAACGAAGAGGAGCAAGAGTATGTCGAGCACTTAAACATTACACGACATAAATACTTAGGACATTATTTCTATGACTGCCTGGCTGACGTAGCAATGGCTGGTATGGGTAGTATCGCATCATATAAGGCATACGAAATTATTCGTACATCTGAGAAGGTGAGAAGTACTCTGCAACGGGCCTTCAGGCTTAAGTGCGCTGGTCGCTCTGATCAGTAACCGCAGGAACTCAAATAAACACATGGGGGAACTAGTTTTTTTTTATCAATCGCTTGACATACAGCTTGAGGTCAAGGAAAAGTGCGTTTTCAAAATGTACCTTGATAACCCACAGTAGCCGGTACTATAGAGTCTAGTAGGACTCTGAAAATTATTAGAAGATAACCTTAAAAAAATGTGCTTAAACTACATAAACCAAAGAAATTGCTTGCCTAGGATTTATATTGTATTTACACGTATAATTCATTTTGTTTTTTCAAAGATTTTTTACGAAGTTTTTTTATAGTGGAAACGAGGCATTAGGTTACAGAAGAGTCAGTTAGTAAAAGAAAATGTCAAAAGTCAGAAAGAAATTTATTTTGTATATTGTAATAGAATATACGCTATGAAATATAAATGTAAAAATGTCTTCAGTTACATTTTCACAAATACAGTGAGCCCTCGATATATTTCCCAGCAGTTTGGTTGTATAACTACTAATTAACGGTACAATTTATATCCACAGGTTGTTGATGTACTGGCGCTTTGTCTGAAAATTATTAAAAATTATTATTATAAATTTAAATTTGATTAATTACATAATATTTACTATCAGTTGCGTAAGCCGAGTCATGTATCGAGAGAATTCTTAGCAATGGACGTAGTTTCATCCACCATTGATTCTTTGGCGTGCGATATCTATGTTTATACGAGTATATAGAAAAACACAAAGAGAGGAGGTAAAAAATACGTAAGAGTTGTATGAGGAAATAAATAAAAGCTATGTAAATATATACATATAAAATAGAGGAATTTTTGAAAATAATCTTTCATCTTAATTCACCAGCAGAATATGTCCTAAATATGAAACTATTCGAACCTCATTTCATCTAAAACGCTTCATTTATTACAGCCGAACGGATTTCTAATGGACTTGCAATCTTGGTCTCTGAGAGCACTCATCACTCATGGGCATGAAGTTGAGTTGATCCGACTTTTGGGCAGTGACCAAAGAATTTAGATCTACAGAGTCATTGTGATACCGCTGTGTGGTATCATTGTCTATGTCTCTGCACCATAGATCAGGATAGGAACGATGAGCGACTTCAAAGTTTTGGTCTTCATTCGACGAGAGGACTTCACTTTTCAATTGCCTACTCAGTCTAAAGTAGCACCTGTTGGTAAGAGTGATTCTGCGTGTCAAGGCTGACATTGTTGTTGGTGTTAATACTGGTTCCAAGATAGACGAAGTTATCTACGACTTCAATTGTGACATGGGAGCCGAGTTGCGAATGCGATGACTATTTGCTTGGTGTTAGGAGTTATTTCTTCTTGTCCTCGTTCGCTACCAGACCCATATCCTTCGCTTCCTTATCAAGTGTGAAGAAAGCAGAACTCACGTGGTGGTTGTTGAGGTCAATAATGTCAATGGCAAATACATATCTCATTGCGAAAGTGCTGAGATGAGAACACCTTGCTATCCACCAGGCAGCGTCTGTAATAAGGGACAGGCTAGATTTTTACTTATGCTAGAATCGAACATTGTCTAGTCAGAGATGGGGATAAAATAGTCCAAAAAAATTCACAAATTTGTAATCCACATCGTATCTATATTGGTATTAGCCCATATAATTTCTCACCCTCCCAACTACAGAGACGGCCGATTATTCAATGCCTACAAATACTAATTATATTGAGTATTAAATTTTGAAACTTACTGAAACTCCGTTTGATGGGATAAATCTTCGACGGACGTATATTTAAATTCCGGACCAATCATACCCAGCATGCAAGCTGAATGCTTAGTAATTGCCAGCACGGTACCATCTGTTTGAAGAGACTTTACCATTTGTTCGTGTATAAATTGTCCACAAGCAATGCCCATCTCGGTGGCTATACAACGATCGAACGGCGTGGGTTTGCCGCCTTGTTGCGCGTGGCCTAAGCGATTAAGGAATGATCAAATTTCATCGACATTATTTCCTTCAAGCGATAATCATTTGTATACCAACCTAAAATACAGGTGCGACAGCTAAATAAGCCATTTGCCTCCTCCTCGTAGAGTCGTTCCATGAAATCCGCCGTATAATTTTTATTGGCGCTTTCACAACGCAACACCAGGCCACGCTCAATGCCATCGCTCATTTTCGCCATCAAATTGGCACAATCCCGTTGCATGTCACGCACATTGAATTTTTCTTCGAAAATATACGCAGAATCCGCGCCGGCAGCCATGGCCGCCATAGTTGCCAAGTAACCACAAAATCCGCCCATAGTTTCAATGATGAAGACGCGCTTCTTGTAGCCACGCGCCGAGTCACGTATCAGATCGCAGATTTTCGTGATCTCATTTAGGCTGGTATCAGCGCCAATGGTGTACTCCGTGCCTGGCATATTATTGGAAATTGTGGATGGTATTACAGCCATTGGTATGCAAAATTCTTGATATTTCGTACGTTCCGTTGTCAAATACAATACAGTGCGATAAGCCTCGAAACCGCCGATGACCACGAGACCTTGAATATTAAATTCACGCAAACGGCGCGCAATTTCCGGGTATTTCCCCTCAGGCGTGATGCGATTCATGCCGAGAAATGCGCCGCCTTGACTGCACCAACCGATTACGTCGCTCCTGAAACAAAAGAGGGGCCAGTATTTGAAAGTACTCACAAATATTTTACTTCTTTTGTAGAGAGACTTACCAACCCATCGGTTTCAGTTGCCCCGCTATGAGTCCCACAAGTCCGTTAGAGACGCCAAAAACACAGTCACCATTGTAAATAATTGTGCGCACCAGACTGCGTGTGGCGGCATTAATGCCGCAAGCCGGTGATCCGACATGCATAACGGCTACATTGAAGGGCGCCTGTATCAAGAAGAAGTAAAAATCTAAACTCCCCCTGGCAGCTGTATATGGATTTCACATAACGTACCGGCACACAGCACTGTTCTTTTGTTGGAAGTTTAGCGCGCGACAACAATTTCAATGCCATCATATTTCCTTGAAAGAAAACACCGCGTAAAGCAATTGCCCTCGCCCAATCTCTGCTCTTAAGCGCTTCATTCACAGCCTGTGTTCTCTCGACCGCACCCATAAGCGGTATACGCTCTATCTGATTGTTTGTCAAAACCACAACTACCGGCGTTGTGTTTCCCGTCGCTTCTAATACAGCCACTACTGCTTCGGCACCCATTCGGCAGGCTAAAATACGATCGTAGGCGCTCGTTGCACCACCCCGTTGGACATGGCCCAACACGGTGATCCGACTTTCTCGATTTAATTTGTCTAATATAACCTTTTTTACGATTTCGACTGTAATTGGTTCGCCGTTTAAATCGCACGCACCCTCGGCTACGATTATAATATGTAGGCGCTGACCGCCTTCGCCTTCCTAGTTTTGAAAATACAAAATAGTGCATACATAGTTATTATTAAGTTTTGGGTATGAGACTGTCAAAATCGTAGATTGTATTGAGTTTATTCGAAAAGATATGCACAATGTACATAAATATATTAAACGAAAAGTGATCAATCATGAACGATAGACCAGACTTAGCGAGTACAAGTCATGAAAGAAGTTACTTCGATCTCCGCGAGCATCCAAGAGCGTCTTAATATTACCCCAGCATACAACGAGTAGAGTTGAGACCAATTTGTACAAGAAAAGATCTCAGGTGACCATAAGCATTTCCACTCATCTCTTGTGGTGTGATATTGACTCAGAAGTACCCATTATGCTAAGCTCATGATGTGGCTAGGTACCCAAATTTTCTTCTTCTTTACTGGCGTAGACACGCCGAGTTAACAACATTGCGCCATTCATTTGATCTTTGGTTATCTGGAAATACCAAGTACAACCAAATCCTTCTCTACCTAGCTTTTCCAACGGAGGTTCTTCTTCTAATTCCACCGGCGGGTACTGCATCGAAAACTTTCAAAGCTGGAGTATTCTTATCCATCCGGACCACATGACCCAACCAGCGTAGTCCCTGTTTCTTGATTTGCTAAGCTTGCACATCAGATGTTGTAATCGTCTATGCCTCCGACTCATATAGCAGGCCGGAAACAATGAACGATTTCTAGAGTTTGGTCTTCGTTCGTCGGGAGAGGACTTTTCTACTGCTTCAAATTTATCACTGTCAACAGTGAAGTGGGAGGAGAGTCGGCAATGCGATGATTGTTTGTTTGATGACAGGAGATATTTCATCTTGCCCTCGTTCACTACCATACCCATATTCTTCCCTTCTTTATATAGTCTGGAGAAAGCAGAACTCACATCGCGGTTTTTGAGGCCAAAAATGTCAACATAAGGAATCACCTTTTTTTGTGGATTAGGCAGAGCATACTTTGGTTCCCATCGGCCAGTAGCCCATCGACCCTCGCATTTGTTTCATCGTCATAGCTTGGGGACTCGGGTTTGCCATCTTCTGGTGTTACACTTTCATGGTTATGCCGAAAGCTGGATCAATCTTATCAAATTTTATTTTTTTTATTTTAACTCGACAACGAGTGCAAGAAATACTGGATAATCGACTGGCAGCAGATCAAATGCTAATGTCCTTAAACGATATTACGCTCCACGGTAGTAGATATGTATACCGCTTTCTGAATCGTAGCCACTTTCGTTGTATTCCCCCTATATACTCGTACCAGCGACCAAGAACTCTCCTACCTTCCACTCAGCTTCCCTACAACAAAAAATTCACTGCTTATTCCCTCAAGGCACATCGACTTATGAGCCTGCGGAGATACAGAAATCTGCAAATTTAGGGATGAATTGAACGCCCTGTTACAATCGTATGAGTTCATGTCTCGAGGTGTGCAGTATCGCGACTTTTCAGCATGACATTGAGCATAAGTGCTGAAATGATTAGGGAAGCCCCAAAGTCCACTTGAAACAGTCAATACCGAGTTGTCCAACTTTAAGTTAAGATATCACTTTGAATAACCCAGTGGACGATAACTATTGCTCTCTGTGGCTTGTTCAGAGACCGTTCGTCTAATATATTTATGTATGACTAATCAGGAGAAGCTGTATGATCTATTATCTACTTAATCTAATGCGGAATCTTACTTTGGTACACATTTTATACTCACCGTCTGCAATTTCTCACACAAACGATCATGCCAATCCATTGGGGGTGGTGCCTCGGGGCAAAAAACATAGTCAGCCTCTGAAATAATGCCCGTAATCATTGCTAAAAAGCTGAAAATATAATCAAAAATGTGATTTTAAATAAAAAGTCGTGGACAAGTTTTCCGAAATTGATCTCACGATCGATATAAAATGACGGGTAACATAATGTGATAGCAAAAACTATAGGTAACTTTATTATGCTGATTTTCCACTTGTGATTTAGTTACAATATTATCTGAGTATCTGCTCTACACTTAGAAGATTGAGGTTAGTTTTAATCTCGTTGAACACCCCGACCAGCACTGCACTCTGTACCAGAACGTACGTAGGGGTTGTGAGAAACCAAATAAGTATGCTCACCCACAGCGACGTCCCATAACCTCCAATATAAATATACGCTTGTGAGAGTAAGCTGTGCTCGCAATGGAATCGATGGCTTCGGTAATTCTATGCAAGGCGGTGTTTGCGCCTATAGTTAAATCTGTGCCACAGAAGTCATTGTCGATCGAACCAACCTTAAAATGAGTTGGCAATTATTAATTATAAAAAGTACGTAAGCTTCCTCCTGTAACCTACCACGCCTACCACATGCAAATCGACATATTTCTCTCGCTGTTGTGTTGTTATTTTACCCTCCGCAAGCAGTTCATCCAACAAACCACTCCATTCTTGACGAAATATATTCGCACCAGTTAAGGAGCCATCACCACCGATCACCACCAAACGATTTATGTCTAGGAAGGGAGCAAACAAATAATATGACCTAAAACCCAAATTAGTTACATATCTACCACATACCTCTCTGAACCAAATTAAAAGCGGCTTTCTTGCGTCCTTCACGTTGCATGAACTCTGTACAGCGCGCAGAGCCGATTATTGTGCCGCCTACATGTATAATCGAGGATACCGATGACCATTTTGCCTTGACGAAATGCTCACCACCCTCAACCATGCCTTGATAACCCTCGCGTATCATGTAGGGCTTGAAAAGAGAGAGAGAGAGAGAGAGGGAATAAAAACAATATTCAGTCATAAAGCTCCTTTAAACTCACACACACACACACACCCCAGACCCCTACCTGACTACCCAAATAAATGGCCATGCGTACACAAGCACGTAATGCACCATTCATGCCACACGAATCGCCACCACTGGTGAAAATCGCTACAGATTGACCCTTGTAAAGATTCCTGGAAATCTTCGACATCTTGCTTGCAATGACTGGATTGAGTTCTATGTATTCTTCGTCGGCTAATTTTTGTAGTGTTTTCGTTTCGAATGATTTTTTTGCTATAATTGTAATTTCTTTTCTAATCAATTGAAGTTTCAGACATTTTCTGGGTATGAAACCAAGTAATTGTGAAACCATTATTTTAATAAAAAACTATTTTTTTTCTTAAATTGACATATCAACATTGAATATTTTTTTTAACTGACATTTTATCATTGTAACATCTTTATTTTATTCCTCTTTTTTGTTTTTTATTAATTTTTTTTTTTAAATGAACCGATGCCACTTATTGTACTTAAGTTCCACTAACTTACCAACAACTGCTCCTTAGGACTAAGTATTGTAATTAGAAAGTAAAAGTCGGTTGGTGGACGATAACAAGATCCAATGATATGGCCCTGACAGCGAATAGGGAATTGGGATTTACTGCGTTGAAGTTGAACTGGGTTATCCCTGACGTTGCTCGCCGGATGCCCGGAACTTTCACAAAAAATTTATAGATTTAGTTCAGTTTGTTTTTATTCACGGTACAAGTACGTTCCTTAAGGAGGGGGAGTAGTTCCTCGCCACCTCTAAATTATCATCTTATATATAATTGACGCTTTGTAACCGCTGAAGCGATTGTTGGCCGAGCTCCTCATCCAATTTGTGGTTTTGCGTCTTGATGTTTTTCCAACAAATGGAGGCACCTACAGTTTATACTAAGCCGCCTCCGAACGGCTGATGGTTTTTTATGAGGAGCTTTGATTTTCATGTCAGAAATACACTCGGACCCTGACGAGGGCGACCACAATTAGAAAATTTTACTTAATTTTTTATTTAAATAAATTTTCTATTACTTTTGGATGTTGGTCGTATCAAAATTTATACCCGGGCCAGCGGCCAAACTATTTAATCGGACCTGTACTGTCAGCAATTGGACCGTCTGAAGGAAATATTCGCCGAGAAGTGCCCAGCTTTGGGCAATAGGAGGGGAATTGTGTTTTATCAGGATAATGCCAGACCACACACATCGTTAGTGATTTGCCAGAAGCTCCGAGGACTTCGTTGGGAGGTTCTTATGCATCCACCTAATATTCCGGACCTTGCACTAAGTGATTACCATCTGTTCCTGCTTATGGCAAATGATTTGACCTGGGGAAGAATTGGCGTCAAGAAAAGCCTATGAAAATCGAGGGTCCAAATTTTTTGCCAATAGGAACAAAGTAAAAAATTGCATATTTTACAAAATCGAATAATTCTAATTAAGGGAAGCTACATATGGCTGAAGCAGCGGGTAAATAGGAATTTTAGATTAGATGAGTACGAAGAAATGAAGAAATGTTGAACGAAATGCAGGAACGAAAAAGGTAATTTGGCTGTACTGCACAGTCTGTGTAGTAAGTATTCTCAGTAACGAATATAAAGTACACTCTGAAATATTGTGTGCAAGATCAAAACTCGTGGTGAGATCATCGAACTTACCGAACCTTGTTAGTGTTGGCTTAGACCTTAAAGAAAGATGCTTATCCTTGTTGTTTTTGTTGTAGCTTCTCGACAACCCTGCTTAGGAACAAGGGAGACTAGTCTAGCAATCGATGTCATCGAACAGTTAGCTCAGAAAACGGACTGTTTCAACGGGTTCGGAACAGAGGAAAAGGGGGTTAGTTGAGTTCGTTTTAGGGGGTATGCAAAAAGATGGTTAGTGTCCTACGGTATCTAATTGTATGAAGAATATACTTTGGATATGTCGGGGCCAAATCGGGATAGGTAGGAGTTATCCCCGTTTAGAACATCAGGTAACTCTCTTCTTCTTCTTTATTGGCATTGGCACCGCTTACGCGATTATAGCCGAATCAATTATAGTGCGCCATTCCTCTCTTTTTTTCGCTGTCTGGCGCCAGTTGGAAATACCAAGTGAGGCCAGGTCACTCTCCACAGATGAAATCAAGTAATTCTAGACAGGTCAAAATCCCATGAGATGAAATAAAGAATGTTTTGAATAAAAATTTAACAAAATATTTATAGTCCTCTGGGAATTGGCATTGTTATATGAAGTTAATCGAATAATGATTTGAAAATATTCGTGCAACAATTGCAGGTGAGAGCAGAAAATAAGGAAGCCCTCTACTCCGTTCCAAAATCGATCGAAGACATGAAAAAAGTTATGAAGTCAAGGCATTAAAAAAATAATACGTTTCCATCTAAGCGTGATGAAAATTCATATATATTATTAACACCTCTGCTCGTGACGAACAGCTGTGTACTTCTCTTAACTGTTCTCACAACAAAAACAGCTGTTTACTTATCATAACCTCTTTATTAAACAATTGTTCATCGTTAAAAAGTTTTACCTCAGCAATAAGGAAAAATAAGTTTTTATGTAATAAAATCAATAGTTATAGTAAAGTGTAATTAATAATTAGTTATAAAATGATACGACGACAAACATTATTGTTGACACAAATCCAGCGTGTGCTCCCTAAACGTAGTATTACGTATAAAAATCTGCTTGCGCTTAAAGGACGTGGTTTCTTTCAAGACATCTTCCCAGATAATGCAAAGTAAATAAAACAGTGTATTTGATTTGTATTAAACTTTACTTACATACATATTTAATAAAATACTCATGTTTAGTGAACAGATGAAAACGCTCTTCAAAAGCGGGCCACAAACCATTTATGCCGGTTTCGATCCAACAGCAAATAGCTTACATGTGGGCAACTTATTAGTGATAATGGGTCTAATACATTGTCAGCGTGCTGGTCATAATCCTATTGCACTGGTGTGAGGCTTAAACAAATTACTGCCTGAATAATTGTAAATGTACTAAAATAATTATCTCTCAGGTTGGCGGTGCTACCGGATTGATTGGTGATCCCAGTGGACGCAAAACAGAACGTAATCAAATGGGTGAAAGTGAACTAGAAGCAAATTTGAAAGGTATACAAAGCCAGTTGGAGCGTATATTCCAAAACCATCAGGATTGTCTCTGGGATGATAGTAAATTCAAGCAAGAGCTACCACAATTACGGTGAGTCTTTGAAAACATTATTTCAAATGTAGTAACTGAATTTTATGCTTTTCTTAAAGTGTTGTAAATAACGCCGAATGGTATGCGAACATAAATCTCATTGATTTTATCGCCAACATGGGACGCCACTTTCGTATGGGGGCCATGCTATCGCGTTCATCTGTGCAAACGCGCATGGAAGCAGAGTCCGGCATGAGTTTCACTGAATTCACATACCAAATTTTCCAAGCTTATGATTGGTTGCATTTATGTCGCGCCTACGATTGTTGCTTCCAAATGGGCGGATCCGATCAGATGGGTAACTTGATGTCAGGACATGAGCTTATAAGTCGTGTTGTTAAGAAACCAGTATATGGCATGACATTACCGTTGGTCACAAATGAAGAAGGCAATAAATTCGGTAAATCGGCAGGAAATGCGGTTTGGCTGGACGGAGATAAAACTTCGGCTTTCGCATTGTATCAATTTTTTGTGCGAACAGCAGATTCTGAAGTTGAGAAGTTATTAAAATTATTTACATTTATACCACTGCCGGAAGTGGAACAGTTGATGCGCGAACATCAGAGGGAGCCGGAAAAACGAAAAGCACAAACAATACTAGCCGAAGATGTAACCTTGTTGGTGCATGGAGGTAAGCAGAATTTTTAATATAATAATTTTGTTATACATATATCTATGTAAGTGGTCATTTTTTAACAGAAAAGGGACTCAAACAAGCGGAACGCGTTACTGATGCACTTTACAAGGGTAATGTCGAGGCACTGGGCGAACTTAATTATGAGGAAGTGAAACAAACTTTTGTCGGCGCAGCTGTAGTGGAAATACTAGCTGAACCGGGCATGTCCATGCTACAATTAGCCATGAAAGCTAAATGCTTTAATAACGAAAGTGCGTATGAATTGAAAATTTAAGATTTACAAAAAAAAAAACTCATTACGTTTTAGGTGATGCAACACGTATTATTTCCGCTGGCGGCTTTTACATTAATCAAAAGCGTGTACAAAATATTGCAGAAATAATTACGCACGGCATACATGTGCTGAAAAATGGTCTATCATTACTGCGTGTGGGGAAGAAGAATTTCTACATTGTACGTTGGCTTAAATAGAGGCAGTCAAGTTTAAAGGTATAAAAAAAAACCCTTTGTTTGATTTGTTGTTAATGTACATAAGAAAAGGTTGAACAAATGTGTTGTTAAAATGTAATAAAATAAACTTTATTAAGAATTCTAAATTTTATTAAAAATACATAATTAAGTTCTCGGTGCACGCGCACCCGCCGGCTTGCGCCAACGTTTCCGTGCCAGCAAATCTTTTGCTTTCTCTTTTTTCAGATTTTTATCATAGAATTTACCGCTCTTCGTAAATGTTTTCTGCTCATTTCGCATTTCAGCCAGCTTTCTATTTTTCTGTTTCAATATATTTTTCTTATTTGCAGATTTCTTTTTGCCCGCCTCCGAAAATTGCACCTTAATTGTACGTCCTTGCAGTGTAGAGTTATGTAGTTGGAAGCCACGTTGATAGCCCTCAATATCAGCCATTTCCACAAATGCGAAACCACCGCGTCGCTTCTTTGGTATACGCACACCTTTCACCGTACCAGCGCCGCCGAAATGCGACTCCAAGTCAGATTTTGTAGTTTCGAAATTTAAATTTGTCACATAAAGTACATGACGATTGGCCTTGGCAGCACCGCGCATCAAAGCGGTAAGCTGTTCTTTGGATAAGTTTGTTTTCACCTCATCGTCGTCCTCATCCTCACTATCACCGCTTGCCCCGGCATCACCATTTGTTTCACTTGTTTTTTTGGCTTCGCCATTCGTTGGGGTTTCCTGGTCTTCACTGCCCGCTTCATTATCTGTATCATCCAGATCGCTCTCGCTGGAATTGTCTTCTGTTGTTTTTTCTTCGTAGGTGCCATCCAGTATTTCCTTGCGTTTGACATCGTCGAAATTGCCCAGCAAATCGGCTGCGTCGCCATTGGCTGTGTGCCGCACACGCTTTGGTTTTACAAACTCCTCGACCTGGTAGTCGCTATCAGATGAGTCGTCCGCCATTAAATGTGAATTTCTTTCGAGATTTTCTTTTATAAATTTTAAAAGAAATGTGTTTAGCAATTTTTGGCACCGACTTTGTGCCACAAAAAATCAAAACAATAACACATGCATTCAAATGTCAAACTCAGCTGCTGGGTCGGTTCACAATAGATGATTGCTTAATTTTTTTCTGAAATTTTACAAATTTTGACTTCAATTCAAGTGCATTTTTGGTATTTATCAAAAATAAAAATTTTGTTAAAACGTGGTTATACCAAGGGCGACTTCTTTCTATTTATTTATCAAGGCATTTTGCTGTTGCTGAAAATTGTTGATGTGTGCCATTGTGAATGCGTGCAGTGAAGAGGAGGCATGGTATTTTTTTGACGTTTTTGATTTCGGGCATTTTGCTGTGCGCCTGGTAAAATTGTAGATATTGGAAAACTTCAGTGTCTGCGGCAAACAGAGAATCTATAATAATGTGAAAGCAGAGAGGGAATCTATAATAATAGATTCTCTGGGCAAATATGCATTGCAAATGCGCGCATGGTGTTGCATGCTTTTCGGCGCAAGCTGTGAAAACAGGTGAAACCAGAGAATCTATAATAATTATTATAAGTTCTCCGGTGAAATCAAACTTTTAATGAATTTATATTAATTTGGTTGACACTTTCCGATAATATTCGCGTAATTATTTAATTTCTTATTTAAATATAAGCCATTCTAAGTTAAAATTGTCCATAAAGTGCGTTATACTTACCAATAAAAAATCACTATTTTGCATTTGCGATTAAAAATTCATATTTTTTTTTAACAATTATTTTGATTTTTATTGATTACTGCCTTGTAAGTAAGTGCTTTTCCTTCACTTATGTTAACAGTATGTTTGTTATACCTTGACATTTTCAAATTGAATGCACAATTATTGGTTTCTAAAATAAATTTATTCATCTGTATTTATAATTAGTATTGTTCTTATTTTTTTTAGTATATTTCTTATAATTTTATTTGTTTTGTTATCTGACCACATTAATTACTTATTGTTTTTTTTCTTATTTATATATAATTATTTATATACACATACAAATGTATGTTTAGCTGCTACTTAATGAATTCTTTACAGTTCATTTATTGATAATAGTTAACATTTGTTTTTTTTTTTTGTTTTTACTTATTTAACACACTACTCAAATAGCTGGCTATCTTGCGCACAATTTTGTGTTTTTTTTTTATATTTTCAATTGAATGAAATCTACAACTATTGCTTGCATTTGAACATAATACATTTTCATCGTAATATTTTCAAGTTGAATATATAAAACAAAATTATTATTGTATTGTTAATTTAAAATAAAATTGTTAGTAATCAGTGTATTCATTATTGTGAATTTTTAAAACTTTCTTTAACATAATTCTTTTTCTCATAACTTTCCCTATAGCTTTCATAATCATTATCACTACATACATTTAAATGTTTGTTTATATGTTTTGTTATAGTTAAATTATATAAATACATATATTTGTGTAGTATGGCAATATTTGTTTGTTTTTAAATATTTTACCCAAAAAAAAATATTGTACAAGTGTAGTTGTGAGTGGTTTTCATATTAAAATGTGTATTTTTATATTTTTTTTTTTGTTTTTTGTAACATAAAACTACTACTTTTTAGTATTGTTTTTAATTGTGTCTCTCTTACTTACTTATATGCAATACTTATAATTAAATGTTAAATTCATATTTTCAATTTTATCTCATTTACCTTTATTTCTTTCTTTTTTATTTTTATTTATTTTTGTTTACTACTGCTTTATTTAATTTATCACACATATTTAAGACAAACTGTAATCACTACTGTTATTTTAGAATGAATTTTCATATATGCTGTTTCCAAGACTTGTTTTTTTGTTTTGAATTAATTTTTAATTTTTTTCAACAACGCACTACCACAAAGGTCGATTACATATGAACCGTTAAGTTATTATTATTAGAAAAAAAACTATTTTTAAGCATAAAAAATAAAAGAAATATTGCTTCAGCTTAATGAATTAGTTTTTTGTTACACATTTTTAGTGTTTTTTGAGCCAGTTTAGGAGTGAAAGGAAAATTATATTTATTACATTTTGCTAAAAAATTAATTTATAAGAATTTCTGTAAATTATTTCCGGAAATTATAAAAAAATGTCTAAATAAAGACATTTAAAAAAAATCTTTTTTTTTTATTTTTTTTTAATTTCCATAAATTTCTAAATGAAGACATTTAAAAAAAAATCTTTTAATTTAATTTTTCATAAGAGAGAGCTATAAAAATATTGAAAATTCTCGGTAACTAAATAAAATTTGAGAAATGGAACAACGCTCCATAATAATAAATAATCGTAAGCTTTAAAATAGAAAAAATTAATAAAAAAAATTTAAAAAATAATAAAAAAAATTTAAAAAATTAATAAGGAATTGGTAAAAGTAAAAAAAAAGTTAGATTAAAAAACTAAGTAAAAAATAGAATAAATAAAAAAAAATAAAAAATTTAAAAAAAAATATAAATAATAATAAACAAAAAAATAATAAATTAAGAAACGTTAATAAGAAATTCATAAAAAAATAAGAAAAGATTAATTTAAATATCAAAGAGAAAAACTTAAATTAAAAAATTAAAAAATAGATAAAATTGATAAAAAAATATATTACAAAAGAAATAAGAATAGAAATAATTAATAGATTAGATGAAAAAAAAAAATTAAAAATATTAATAAAAAATATTGAAAATAATAAACAAAACTAGATAAAAGGAAATAAAAAATAGAGAAATATAAATAAAAAAAATAATTTAAATATTAATTAAATGTAACAAAAAAAAAAAATAGAAAAAATTAATAAAAAAATTGGTAAAACAATTTTAAAAAAATTAGATAAAAATAAATAAAAAAAGTTTATAAAAATAAATAAAAAATGTATAAAAATAAATAAAAAATTAGATAAAAATAATTCAGAAATAGGATTATCCAAAAAATAGAGAGTTAATGAAAAATTAAAAATATTAATAAAAAAAATTGATAATACACCAAAAAGTTAAATAAAATATAGAAAGACATTTAAAAATAAAAAAATGAATGGAAATAACAAAGAATTATTTGAAAAACTAATAAATTAATAAAAGTAAATAAAAAATTTATTAGATGAAAAAAAAATTGAAAAAGATAAAAAATTGAAATAATAAAAAAAGAAGAAATTACGAAAAAATAAATGTAAAGTAAAAAAACAGTATCGTAAAATTTTAATTTGAAAAAAAAATCAAAGAAAAATCGTTTTGTAATAAAAATATAAAATAAAATAAATACTTCAATTTTATTATTTATTTTATAATTTTATATTTTTATTATAAAGTATTTTTATGATTTTCTTTTTCAAATTAAAAAAAGCTATCGAATAGTTTTTTTACTTCTACTTTTATTTTTTTGAATTAATAAGAAATTGAAAAAAAAACAATAAAAAAATATTTAAAAGTTAATAAATTGATAAAAGTAAATAAAAAAATATTAGATAAAAATAAAAAATAGAAAAAATAAAAAAAGCAAATTAGTAAAAAGAGATAATTAAAAAATAAGTCTAAAAGTAAAAAAAAGTATCTTATTGTATAATTTTAATTTGAAAAAAAATCAAATAATAATATAAAATAAATACTTAAATCTTATTATTTTACTTTTACTTTTATTTTTTAGAAAAAATTAATAAGAAATTGTAAAAAATAAATAAAAAAAAATTAGTGGAAATAAAAAAAAATAATTTAGAAAGTTAATAAATTGATAAATAAAAAAATTATAGCTAAAAACAAGAAATTGAAAGGAATCAAAAATTGAAATAAAAAAAAAAAACAAAACACAACTAAAAAATAAAAGTAAGAAAATCATATAAAAAAGATAATAAAATGCAGGTATCACTTTTTGAATTGAAAAAAAATAAATAAATAAATAAAATTAAAAATCGCTTTGTAATAAAAATATAAAATAAATAATAAAATATAATACAATTTAAGCAAGTATTATACTAAAAAAAATTTTCCCCTTCTTATGCTTCAAAAACTCTAAAATTTTTATTAAAATTCTTTTTTGTTTATTAAAAATTTATTTTATTTCTCCTTTGTTACTATTTAAACAATATTTATTTGCATTTATTAGCACTACAATGACAACAAAAAAGAAGTGTCATGAAATTAATAATAATAAAAAATACAAACTATTGTTAAAACACTAGTCCAACGACAAACAGTCCCCAAACTATTTACATATGTATATGTATGCATATGATATTTTAGTATTATTTACTCATTTATTAAATGTTTTTCATTTGTTTTTGTCAAAAGGCGGCGGGGATATGTCACAAAAATTAGTTAATTCTCATTGCTAATCGCTTATACACATTCAAATGTTTAATAATTTCAACTACAAAAATACATACATATGTATGTACATATGCATCTACATATCTATATACTCGTATGCATGTAAGTATGTGTGTATGCACAATACATATTTTATGCATATCTCAAATTTGTTGTTGTTGTCTACTAAGTATTTAATTTTTCATACGTATGTAAGTGATTATATTGCGATTTTGAGATAAATAAAGAATATACATATATGTATATATGGTATATGAAGAACGACAATTATTGCATAAAAACACAATCTTTTTTATTAGTCAAAACTCATTGAATATATGTATGTAAATGTATATATGTATATATTTATAATTATATATTTATGTTAAAATAAATTATTAATTAATTAATGAAGAACACTTTCAATTATTTGCTGATCATATATGTATACATATGTATATATATTATATAAATTTAATATTTGTATGTAACTAATTAATAATATTAAACGTATTTAACATGTGGAAGTATAATTTTTGTGGGGGAGAAATATTAAATAATTTTTGTAGTATATTTTAAAAAAATATTACATTAAAAATATATGTATGTATGTATATGTATGCATGTATGTTTGGCTCTATATATTGTACACATAATTGTTGTATTTTTTCATTATTGTTTATTTATCAATAATTAATTAATTAATTATTTAGTCATTTATATTAAATACATAATTTCTTTTATTATACATAAAAATCACTTTGCATATTATTTATTCATTTATTTATCGAATATCGTAAATGCAATACGCTCATATCGTATCACAGAAATGCTTACACAAAAGCACGCACACTAACACAAGCATACAAAGAAGAAAAGGGATTTGTAAACGATATTATTTGTATTAAAAATATAATATTTAGAATCAATATATTGACATTAATTTTCATTTTTTTTAATTTAATTTGAAAAAATAAAAAATAATAAAATTTATGAAAAAAATAATTTTGCAGGAAAACAAATATTTACATTATGAAAAATTGTTGTTTAAAATAAAATTAAAATAATTTTAAAATATTTTACGGCCCATAATTCGTGTTCAAAATTTCAATTTTTATGTAGAATATTACCCAGTAGTCAGCCAGATCTATGTTTTTCTTTAAGTTAATGAACAAAATATACACAAGTGACATACAAAAAGTCGAAATACAAGATATCAAATGGAAAATCAAATTTCGAGAGAATAAAAAATATATTAAAAAAATAGTTAAAAATTAAATAAATAAAATATAAAAAAGCACTAATTTTTTCTAAAAATTATAAACTTCAAAAATAGTTTTTTCAAGCGTAATCGAAAAAATAGAATTTATATAATGATGTAATTATATTGATATGTTTGAATTCCATTTAAACAAAAAACATAAAAATTAAAAGAATTACTTAAATTGAAAAAAAAATACATATATATATTCCTTAGTAAATAAAATAATATGTTAATTTGATTTTACGATACAAAAAACTACATAATTTATTATTCATCATTAAAAAAAATAAAAAAAAAATATTTAAATTTTTAATTTTTAATTGAGAAAATATGACTTTGTAACAAAAAACAAATTTTACTTTAATTACTTTAAAATTTTATATGTTTATTTTTTTTAATTATATGCGAGTGTTAATTATTCAAATTAATTAAACATTATTTAATTTTATTTTATTTTTTAATTTAACATATTATTTATATTATTTAGTAAACTCAAATTGACCACGAGCTTTATTATTTTAGCTTTCAAGAGATTAATATTGTTAAATAAAAAAAGTATGTGCTTTTCAGCATTTTCTATGCAAAAAATATTAAAAAAAAAATTAAGTTTATGTAATTTTATTCTCTTATAATTTTTTTTCAAATAAATATTTTTTATATTAACATTTTTTTTTAAATTAATATTTTTTTTAATAAAATATTTTTTTATATTAACATTTTTTTTAAATTAATATTTTTTTGTTAATTAAGATTTTCTAATCGTTTCGTATTGATGTAAAAGTAAAGTAAAAATAAAAATCATAAATTAAATTTTTTATTTCATATTATTTATGATTTTATTTATTATATATTATTCATGAGTTTAATTTTTATTTTATATTTACATAAATAAAAAACGAGTAGAAAAAATATTAAATATTCAATTTAAACAAATAGTAGATTTATGAAAATTTTCTAAATTTATATTTTTATTTTTAGCGCAGTTTGAACATGATTTTGAATATTGTTAATTCAAATTTATTTCCAATTTGCTCCAGTTTCAGTATTCAGTGGTAGTTTTCCACTCAGTAGTGTCGCTGGTACTTGAACTACTGACTACAAATACTAAACTTTTCGAAAATAATTTCTTACTCTCATATAACAATTAGTTTTAGAATAGTTTAAAAAAGTATTAACTAAAATTTTAAGCGAGAATTAAATGAATTTTAAAAAATCAAATTTTATGTTTCGACGATTTCTTTTTTTTGTTTAAAATTCATAAAAACGAAAAATAGTCACATTTTTCCATGTATAGTTAGGTTTTTCATAGCGATTGAGAATAAATTTTAAATCAATATTTTTGCAATTATTTATAAAACTATCCAATTTTATCTTTTAAATCAAATATTTATTATTATTATTTTCATTTTTATTTTTTTTTATTAAAACTTGGCTCATTTTATTATTATTAAATTTTTGTTACTTACACAACTATGAAATGTGAATAGCATGGTTTTCAATAATATTTTCGCAATTATATAATAAATAGGAAAATATTAATTTATTAAATATTTATATGAAATTCAAAATAATTCGCAAAACCAATGATAATTTCAAGAAAAATAATCGGTAATAGAAAATCTAATAAAATTACCTAACTCTAGTGAACACGAAATATAAGGCAATATAATAATAAAGTTGTTGTTACATTATAAGTAAAAGTGCCAAAAAAAAATCTTTAATTATGCAATGCAAATTAAAAATAAATTTAAAATATTAAAAAGAAAAGAAAAATATAAAATTCTAACAAAGGAACATACACATGTATTTAAGTAAAATAAAATAAAGCGGATTCGAATACTAACAAAAAATAAATCTTTACATACATTTGTGCACATATTTTATTTGACAAACTAAGGACAGCAAATGTTAAAAAAAATTATGAAAATTTTTCAAGTTTCTGAAATTTAACTTGTTTTGACTTCAATAAGTGAATTTTAAACGCGTTTAATTATTACTTGAATTCCTAAAAAAAAAACAAATATTTCATTAATTGATTTTTTGTTTTGTTGATTTCATTGTTTTCATTCGATTTAAAATAATAATAATGGAAGTGTTTAAATACTATTTATCGAAAATTTTCAAATTAAAATAATGAATGTTATTTGCTTCCAGCCAATTTCATGTTTGAACTCAAATATTTATTAATTTTTTAATTTTTATTATAATAATATTTTACTTTTTAATAAAATTTGACTTATTTTATTGTTTTTTAAATTTAATAAGTTAATTTCCCGCTCATTTATTTATTAATTTGTATGCATGATTTCATTTGATTGTTTCATTTTAATTGCAGATCTTTTTAAATTTATTTTCAGTTCATTTTTGTTTAATATATTTCATTTTATTGTACTTTTCTCTTGTTTTATTTTTTATTTAATTAAGTTTTCATTATTATTATTTTTTTTATTTTATATTGATTTTAAAATATTGCGCATTTTTATACTTCTCTTAGCAATAATAATTAGCACATTCACAAATTCATGCACACATTATGTATACCTGAGTATACATATTTACATACAAAATGGATCGATATTAGCGTTTGCATGTACTATACACATTTTAACGAAAATTCAAAATTTATTTGAATTTTTCATTTCGTTTAGTTATTAATTTAAAAATAATTTAACTAAAATCAAACCGAAGGTAGGAGAGTGAATAGAGCTCTGAAACACAAAACACAAACAACTAGCGGTGAAAAACGTACTTGGAAAACTGTAAATTTAAAGCAGAAAATTCAACACTAGAATTGAAACGCTTTAATGATAATTTGAATAACAGTGTTTTTTTCTTTAAATTTAACGAAACTAAGAGCAAGTTTAAATTATGCAGTGAAACAGAAAGACACAACAGAATTATTTCAACACTTAAGCAAAGCGAACTTTACTGTTAAAAATTAGTTAAAAAATTATTATAATTTTTTAGAAATTTCGAAAACTAATTTCTAAAAATTTAAATAACTTTTCGAAAATTTCAAACGAAAAAATATTTTTCCAAGGTTTAAAAAAACCCATCTTTAGGGAAATACCTTGTGAGAACAGCGCAATGAGTAGTTTTCAAAGGGCCACTCGTTTTGCTTCAAAAAATTTTCAAACTGATTTGCCAAATACTTCACACACACGAAGAAGCAGCAAATTCACAAATTCCACAGTTGAATAAATCAATAATTTTTTTTTTTTTTCAATTAAATTTGCAAATTTCATTTCAATTTGTATTGTTTTTTTTTTCAATTAAAAAATATATATTGTATGTTTATGATATTAAAAATATATATGTATGTATATGTATATATTTAAGTAATATTTATAAAATAAATAAAATTACACAAAGTATTTGTTTTTTTCTTCTTTTTGTTGTTTTTCTACATCGAGTTGTACATAAGGTATTTAGTTGAATGAGCATGTGTGTGTGTGTGTGAATTGTATATGCACAGTTAATGCGTATGTGTATGTATGCGTGTGCGATAATTTATTAAATAAAAGAAAATAGTAAACGATGCACAGCACAGCAATACATACATATCGCTGGATAACTTAAAACATTCGTTTGTGTGTGTGTGTGTGTATGTAAGTATGAAGATGAACAGGAGTATGTGGGGAAAAATGAATTACAGAAATCTAGAAAGTTTTGGAGCGCAGTATCATTTTGAAATCAGATAAATCTTTTTTAGTACATTTTTATGGCTGCTGATGTTATGGGAGGGATATGGATAATGTATGATGTTGTTCTTATTGTTGTTGTTGTTGTTGTTGTTGTTGTTGTTGTTGTTCTTAATGTTGTTGTTGTTGTTGTTGTTGTTTTTATTGTTGTGTTTGTGATCTCTAATTTCTCAAATTGTTTATGTTGTGCAGCTGGAGAGTTGATTTAAGAAATGTGTTGACTTCTTTCAATTACATTTGCTGTATGCTTTTTGAAGACCGACTTTCCAATGTTTCGTAAACTGTTCGGATGTAGTGTTTATTGCTGTATTTTATTTGAATTTAAATTAATTCTATTTTGGTTGCTCTCTGCTATACACCATCATGCTGCTTGGCTCCACCTACATTCATTCTTCCTTCCCTTCTCTTCAAAACCCGCCCGCTCTTCCATTAATTGTAACTGCAGTGCCAGTGTTGCAAACGTAAACGCAATTCTTTCCAAAATAATAAAAAATAATGATGCGTTTGTGTGCGCACTGCTCGCACCAACTACTAAATCTTATTGTTGCTGCTACTGTTATTGTTGTTGGTTGTTGTACTATTTATTGCAGTGGCGATAAGATTTGTGCTACTACTACTACCCCCACTACCGCTGCCATTGCCACTGCCACTGCTACTTTGGTCTTGACGTGCACTATATTTGGGATTTGTTGGCATAACGGTGTCGGTGACGAGATCATTTGGCGCTTCCAAAACGCCCTTAGCATGTGCCGCTGCCGTATCACAATCGGTGCGGCGTGAGATCAACAGGCGTATATCGGTGTGCAGTGATAGGCGACCCGAACGTGACGTTTGGAATCTGAAAAAAGGGTGGGAAGGGTGTATGAGTATATGTAACGAAAAATCTTGAATTTGTCAGCACAGTATATTGTAATTTCTATATAAATCCGATTGCAATTAAATAAACAATTTACTCACCTTAAATGTATGGAATAACGTAGGCGTTTCATATTCTCAGCTGATATGAAGTGTCCCAAATTACTTTCACCATGTAGACCACCACTTGGTGATAGACGATATTTATTTTTGGCATTGTTGTTGTTATTATTGTTATTACCAACATTAATCTTATTGGCATCATTATTGTTATTGCTTACATTCAAATTACCATCAGCACCATCGCCACCACCGCCAAAGCCATTTGTATAGGACATGTTATTATTGCTGGTACTATTTTGTTGCTGGATATTTGTTTTACTGTTAGTACTGGTCTGTACATTCTGCGTCGTCGCTTCGTGCGTACTGGCTTCCGCCAATATGCGTTGTCTTATGAATGTTTGATGTAATGGCGGCATATCGCGCATGTCATACGGTATGACAAACATACGCACTACAGTGCCCATTGGATTTAGCAGAGTTGCTTGTACAGTGCCAGCACGAGGAACGGAGTAGCCTTTGCGTGGTAGGCGTATATCGCACTGAAATGGAATTAGTCGTTATTAGTATTTTTTATTCAAAAATAGATATTTATGGAATAAATATTACACAACGGAAATCAATTAAATAATTTAAGTTATTTTTATTTTTTATTTTCTTTTTATTTGTTTATTATTATTATTTAAAATTTTTTTTTAGTAATTTGTACATATGTGTATTATTTAATTTAATTATTGTAATTTAATTTAATTTAATATAATTTATTTCATTTTAATTTTTTATTTATTTTTATTTTGTAATTTTAATTTTTTAGTAATTTGTACATATGTAAATTAAATAATATATTTAATTAATTTAATAGTTTAATATAATTTATTTTATTTTAATTTTTCATTTATTTTTATTTTTTGATTCAATTTTAGTTTTACACTAACATAAAGTGTTTAGTTTATTTTATTTTATTTAATTTGATTTCTATTAATTTTATTTTATGTTATTTTATTTGATTTTCCTTATTTTAATAAAATATTGTATTAATTTAATTTAATTTAATTTAATTTAATTTTATTTTTTTATTATTTATTTTATTCTATTTTATTTTAATTTGTTTCATTTTATTTTTTATTTTAGTTTTTAATTTATTTTAATTTAATTTAATTTTATTCAATATTTTATTCCATTTAATTCTTTTCTATATTTAAATAAATTATTCATTCCATTTAATTTTTCAATTTACATGAGTTTTTATTGATTTTATTTTACATTATTCTATTTTATATTTTTATTTAATTTAATTTAATTCTATTTTATTTTATTATTTGATTATTTTATTTCATTTTTTTATTTTTTTATTATTTTATTTATTTAAATTTAATTTAATTTAATTTAATTTAATTTAATTTCATTTAATTTAATTTAATTTAATTTAATTTAATTTAATTTAATTTAATTTAATTTAATTTTATTTTATTTTTTTTAAATTTTATTTTATTTTATTTTTTTTTAATTTTATTTTATTTTATTATTATTATTTTTTTTAATTTTATTTTATTTTATTATTATTTTTTTTTAATTTTATTTTATTTTATTATTATTTTTTTTTTAATTTTATTTTATTTTATTATTATTTTTTTTTAATTTTATTTTATTTTATTATTTTTTTTTTAAATTTTATTTTATTTTATTATTTTTTTTTTAATTTTATTTTATTATTATTTTTTTTTAATTTTATTTTATTATATTATTTTATTATATTATATTATTTTATTTTATTATATTATTTTATTTAATTTTAAAGTATTTAGTTCATTTTATTTCATTGTAATTATTTAATTAATTCCTTTTTTTATTTATTATGAATTTCATTCAGCATCAAATATACTCACCACATACGGCGTACTCAATGATTCGCCACGCAACTCATAGAAATATGACGCTGCCGGTATGGTCAACTGAGTGGGACAAAATCCACCGGATGCGCCCAATAGTACTTTGAAACCCATCACTTCCACCTTTGGCATTAAACGCTTTTGCAACAATGACTCCTCCAGATTGCCTAGCAACGGCTGACGGCCAAAAGCTGCCGCAACCCGTGCACACTGCTTCAACGGCGACGTGGCAGGACTATACATGCCACCACTTTCTAAATCTTCATCGGAGAATTGCTCATCCGAACCCAAAGAAGAACGATCCGAGCGGTCGGAGAGGTGACGTGAGCGACGCTTATAGATTGCCGCCTGTTTGGCAAAACGTGGTGAGAGTGAAGGTGAATTGGGTAAGGTGGGTGCTGAGAATGACTTTTGCACAGGTATATTACTGACTTCGGTGGTGAGTGGTGAAGCGCAAACATTACCGCTACTGGAATGCATTAGTTGATGGTGTAATTGTATTTGATTGCCACCGCGATTTACCGCTGCTGACTCAAAACTAAAAGTATTATCATTTGTAGCACCATGTATGGGTATTGGCGATGAGTGACTGTTCGCTAATGTGCCGCCACTTGCTGATTGAGGCATTGGATTGCAGAAGATCGGGGTGAGATTAACTTTTGGTAGGCCTTTACGTAGCAGTAACGCATTGTGTGCACCGCCCTGTTGGGACGGTTTGTGTGGTTTGGTGCTGGTCGACAACTCACATTTGCCATCTGCCACACCAAATCCATCACCGGCGGCGCCTACCGCCTGCTTACTATTGCCGGCACTAACTTCACTATGATACGTGCAATGCAGCTGTAACAGATTCGGTTTTGGTGTCTGTTTATGGTGGAATGAAGGTTTTTGCATTTGCTGCTGCTGTGCATTTTCATAACTAATGCCACCTCCAGCGGTAGTTGTAGGAGTTTTAAACTGTGATTCATCGAAACATTCATCCTCCATTAGTGTGGTAATAATGGGCGGTGTGCGGTTGTTCACACTACGATCATAGTCGGCGGCTTTCTGATCACCGCCAGCCCGATCGCTCACCGACAAAAGTTGACAGCGCATGGATTTGGTGGCAGCGTTGGAGAGCGTGCAGCGCTCTATTTGTGGTGTCAGTTTAGTGGATGATAGAAATGATTCCTGTGAGAGCGTGGTAAAAAGGTATTAGTATACATACATAAATATATATTTAAATTCCATATAAAAAACCCATACACTTACCTCCTCCATAACTTGCGCTGAAAGCGGCGTCGCTGGCAGTTGTTCGATTCCTTTGGCGCCTTCCGCAATGAATTCAATACTCTCGAGCTTCTTCCCACCATCATCATCAGTGTCGTCGCCAATATCGTCATTGTCAGCCTCACCAGCCAATTGCTCATTATTTGCGGCATTTGTCGCTGCGCTCTTGCTCTCGCCAAAATTGTGTTGTGTCTTTTGACGCTTACAAACTTGACAACCCGACGACACAGCATTTTCATGCAAGCTGCTGCTACTGCTGCTCTTGCCACCAGTCAAAATAGCGGAGCTGTTCCCCAACGACACGCCGCCGATCAAGTGATTATTATTTTGTAATTTACCGCTACACGTTTTGCGTGACGCCTCGTGCTTCTTATGCTTAGCTGCTGCCGCTTTGGGCGTGCGTTGAATGGCTTGTAAGAGCAGTTCGGCTTTGTTGCGCGGCGTATGTATCATTTCGCTGCTGCTAATACTCGACGCTGTCGACTCGTCCATATCGTCAACATCCTGCTCTTCGGTGGGATCATCTATGGCTTGTTCTCGGCGCATGCTGCCAATACCGTTACCGGTGGTGCAGCGCATACAGACAAGTGTCTTTTCGCAACCACACTGCCGGCAACAGCTCATAGGTGTTTGCGTGCCCGTCGAGATCATTTCGATGCGCGCGCTAGTACGGGTCACTACCGTTGCGATAGTATAATTGCAATGCCGCGCATCATACTCTTCGTCCTCCTCTTCTTCGCCCTCCTCCATTGGTTGACAGCAATTCGCCTCATTGCGCTCTTGCTGCCTACGTTGTAGCTCCAGCGTAGCGCCCGAGGCTGTTCCTAACGGTTTGCGTTGGTGGTGTTGATGCTTCTTGTCTCGTTTCAACATACGCTTGCGATACTTCATTAGCTGCTTCTCACGGTGTGACATGTTAGCGCATGCGCCAAACGCATTGGCATTGGTCAAGCTATCGCCTGTGGTATTAGCTGCATCACTAGTATTGTCATCCTCATCGCCAAATGCCTCTGCATCTGCCTCGTCGACGGCGAGTAGCTCGTCCTCGTCAATAAAAAACATACATTTGTGCTTTGGCGCACAACTGGCGCGACTGCAACCACTATGCACAGCAGACTCTTGGGCATCTACGCAACTTTCGCCATTTGAAGCCGCTTCAATGCGGTTGATTGTGGCGCCTGAGCTGTTGGTCGAACATAATGTGGTACGGGTGGAGCTTGCGAGCGGCGTCTGATCTGCTGTTGTGGAGTTATTTATGAACACACCTGATTTGCAAACGCCGCTGGTAGACGCAAGCGCAGAAGTGTCAGCAGTCACAGCGGTGTTAAGCGCTGTAGCTTGGTTCGCAATCGCACATCTGCTTGTACGGCTGGTACGTGGTGTATCCTCTGACTTTACACAGCTGCTGCCATTGCGTAACGTGTTTGCAGCGCTATTGTTGCTACTGAAGCTACCATTTGATGCGTTCAAGCGTTGCGTAGCTTCAGCTATACTAGACGAGCTGCGGCATGTTGAGCTGGTCATATTGTGTGCAGTCGTTCTTGGTGCTGATGCTGTTGTTGTTGTTGTTGTTGTTGATGATGTGGCAGCTTTTGTTGTTTTAGTTTTATTTGATGTTCCTCCTCCTTTCGATGACATTCCCAGCGTTGTTGATGTTGATGTTGTTGTTATTGTTGTCGTTGTAGTTGTTACAGTTGCCGTTGCCATTGTAGCACCCGGTGTGTTTAACATTTGTGGTGCGCCGATTCTCGGTATGCCGCCGTTGATGCGTGGAAGACTTTTGAGACAAACCGATATGCTACAATTCTCCGAAATATTGACATTCGGAAAATTATGTACATTCGGTTTTGAATTAAAGCAGGCAGTGGAATCAAATGACTTGATGCGGTAGAATATATTAAGGCGTGGTCGTCGATTCATAGACAGCGCACTGTTCAGTTGATTACTAAGCGCATGCGTACTCGGCGATGAGCTTGGCGTGGTGGTATTGATGCTGTTGTTGTTGCCAGTATTGCTGCTGACGCCACTCACACTGCCTACAGGTGTAGCCAGATCACCGGCTGCGCCTGTGGATGTGTGGAAAATAACACGACCCGTATCATATATAGTCTTATCGGATTTCTTGATCAGATCACACCAGGCACTGATTTGGGAAAAATACAATTGGCTGCGTATTGCACTGCAGAGTGACGGTAGAGTCATGTTGGGCGGTGGAACTCTGTAAATGAGGCGAATAGAAAGATATGTATTATAAATAAGAGGAATGTGATTTGTGATTATGAGGTTACTGATTTCATTTTAAGTAAAGGGTATCTTTACTTTATATTTGATTAGAGATGAAGTTTTAATGTCAAATCTCTGCATAAAAGATCATCTAACGAAAGGTCCACCAGGAAACCAATTTTTTCGCCGGATTCGGATCAGAGGGAGAAAGGTGTTACAGGTGCTGGGTTTAAAGGACATGCAAAGAGGTGGTTACTGTCGTGCGAAGCATAAATATGTTGGGCAGCTCGAGCTATCGGTTTGCTATAGGTGGTTGTTGAATTCACTCAGGACACCACTCAGAACACCGTTCTGTCCAGCGGTGCAGTTCTGTAGTTCTACATAGAGTCTTTAAAACCGTGAACTCACTTCCTGATGTACCTTGGAGCGGGTTCAGCTTTCAATAAGTGTATGTTAGGATGGTCTCTACGATTACTTCCACACAGATATTGCTTACACAGCATAACATTATGCTTCTTAACTGGAATAAAAGATGCTCTACTGTGTAAGTAGTGCATAGGTGACGTCAGGAGGTTTCCCCATGGTATTCAGGGCGTGCGTCTCGCTAGTAGCCGCCGTCAAGATCGCTTAGCCACTTTCGATGTTGTTGTTGTTCTCGACTATTGATTACTTACTTTTCCTTTTGGGTTATTATCCATTGTTCGAGTAGTATCTTATGGTTGACCGGTCCCAAGTAAACCTCTATGCAAACCGGTTCGCCACGACCTATTATCGCCTCAATTCTATGGCAGTACGCTCGCCAGCGGGAGCACTGTAAATGATGGTTGAGAAAGAAAAAAAAACAAAAACATTTTTTAAGTATTTTATTTTAAAAGTTTAACCACATTTTTTCATCCGTTTCAACTTACGGTTATATTTACGTAAGACATATCACAGAAATGATCCTCAGCTTCAGCGGCCTCACCCTTCGCAAGGCCCATCTTTCTGAGGAATTGATCACAGTGCGGTCCGTGCTGTGGCTGCTTGGACGCTGTTGTTGACGCAGTCACCGTTGCCGCCGCCGTCGGTTTCGTTGTATTATTGTGGTTTGTTGACGCCGCCGACGCTGCTGCTGTTGTGTTCACAGCTGTGCCTGGTATTGGCATGCGACCTACTGCCCCGCCTAAGCTTGACGCAGACGTCGCATGACGCATATATCTCTCCTTTGCATGTAAAGCACTATGGCTATTGTCCATTGTGACAGACCAATGTGGGCGTGGTGATTGTACGCCACTACCACAACTACTACCCGAGCCAGGTTGTTCGAGAAATCGTTGAGCTGTTGTGGTGGCAGTCGGTGTGTTGGCATAGTAAATGTGCATTGCATGTATTGGTGGCGGTGAGGCAAGCGATGCAAAGCGATAGCTACTTGGTGTACCCGTAGCGCTTGCACCCCCCAAACCACTGTGGGTAGGCGCCTCTAGCGACGGACTGCCACTGCGCAGACATGTCGTCGCCAGTGATTGTAGTGAGTAAAGGAAATTTTCAGAACCCGAGCCAGGCGAGGAGCCTGCACTACCAGCACCGAAATTGCTACCCGCCACTGCTGTCGCCGACGACGTCACACTGCTTATTGTATTCAAACTTGTGCGATTGAGTAAACTGCGTCGTATGATCTCGAAATCTCCACGTTCGTTATTAGCACCAGATTCATTGATAGCCAACGCGACTAGTTCGGGTTCACGCGCCTCCACCGCAACGGGTTGTTCGTAGGTTGTGCTGAGGTTAGCCGCCGGTGAGACTTGTCGTAGCTGACACAATTTCTGTGTCCAACGTTGATGTGTACTCTCAGCAGATGAGGAAGTCGAACCGGAACTACTATTGCTATACGGGTCGATGTAGAGCGGCGATGAGTCACGTGCATGTGCCCCACCCAAAGCTCCACTATTGTTAAAGGCATACGGATTCGTTGTTATATTGATCACATGTCCACCGACACTAACACCACTACCACAACCACCACCACCACCACCACCACCACCACCACCAAAACTGGCCGCTGCACGAGATGTGGACGGTCGACATGTGGGTGATTGACGTCCACCGCCAATAGAAATCCCACTGCCATTACCGCTAATACCATATGAGGTGCTGGCAAGCAAATTGGTGGCACTGAAATTATATACATTATTGCCGACACCACTACTCGTACCTACTGCTCCGCCAACCACACTCCCGCTTCCACTAAGACTGTTCGCATCACTGACTGTCGCCGTGTGGCGTATCATTTGTGGTTGAAACTCATCGTCAGCTACGGCGCGGCCCTCCAATATCAAAGAGGCTAGTCCCAATACAGTCGATGGCATTTGGGTAGAAGATGGGGAGATGGCAGAGATCGACGGAGAACTAGATGTTAGCGTTGATGATGACAAGGTGGTGTTCAGCTGTCCATTGTTGCTTGTACTGTGATTATTGCCGGTGGTACCGCCGCTAACGGTAGCGGTGGATGGTGAACTGCTGACTGTAGTTGGTATCATTTTGGCTCTTTGGATTTCAACTGAAATGTAGAGAAAAACGGAAGAAAGAGAATTAGATATTGGCTGATATTATCGAAATCCAAGGTTTAGTATGAAAATAAGAACAGTATTGAATAAATAATAATATAAAAGTTATAATAAAAAATTCTTAAAAACGATCCTATCTTACTTTCTATATCATCTTAACGATAGTAGACCTCCGCATTTGCCAAACTATGAACTATTGAGATTTATAGCCGAGAAAGCAAGGAAATGATTGAAATGTCCTTTTATTAGAACCGTGCCCCTGTATAGCTGGTTGCTGTCTTGGGTAAAATTGAGACTAATATGAACCCCAAGAAAAAGCTGTGATGAACCGGACTAGGCCCTACAGTGCGCAACGAAGACGCAATTGTTAATGTCGAGCAGAGTATCGAGAAAGCCCGAATGAGTCCATCTGCCAAGAATTGAAGCCGAACGACCATCAAGCGCCCCGCACGTTCAATGAAGGGACCCAAAACGAGATGGCAACTGAACCCGATATTCATAAGAAAATTTTTTTTCAGCAGTGAAACTCACTTTTCATCTTCACCACCGACGGTTCTAAACTAGATGGCAAATTAGGTTGTGGAAATCAGTAATGGAGAGAGCGAAGAAGTTGCTTCGCTTAACCGATAGTGGTCAATTTTCGAAGATTGTGTTTTTTGACGAGAAAATTTTTACAGCTGAGCAATCTGTAAACTCTCTAAATGATAGGAATTATTTGACCGACCGTTCATATAAGAAATTAAGTCATCTATTGGCCACCAGGAGGCAGCATCCGCCTCCAATCGTTTTCATCGAGAATGGCGTCAAGGTAAATGCGCAATGTTATCGGAAAAGTATTCTGAAGGTTGCTTCTAAACCGTGGGCAGACAAACATTTCGCTGGCAGACCATGGATGTTTTAACAGGACTCGGCACTGTCTCATAAAGCTCGAGTGAACCAAGAATGACTGAAAGACAACGTTACGAACTTCATAACGTCCATGAAATGGCTTTCGAATTCACCAGAGGCTAATCCGATGGATTATTCTTTTTGGGCCTTTTTGGAGAGCAAGGTCCGAACTAAAAGATATACCAGTCTCGATGCGCTGAAGAAAGCCGTTGTCCGCGAGTGGACGAAAATACTTGCAAGTCACATTCAGACAGCTTGCGATTCGTTTTTTCTTACCTGTCTCAAGGCCATAGTCAAGGTAAAAAGTCTTAATATCTAAGAAAAGTAAATTGTTTCCGAATTTCGTATTATTTTCAATCATATTTTACTTTGAATTGATTAAAAGTAATTTTTCCAAACTGAATTTACGGCCTTCTTAATTGGTTACACTTCGAATGCCGGAAGCTTCCGATTCGTTTTGGTTGAGCCATTGTTGAGACGACATTACTTCCTCAAAAGGCACTGTTTGGTGTCTGGGCAGAGGAAATCATTGGTCCACATTTCTTCAAAAATGTGGTGGCCATAATGTTACAGTCAATGGGGAACGTTACCGAGCTGTTATTTTCGTGCCTGAATTGAAGGATCGTGATGTGTACGACCTTAGGTTCCAACAAGACGGCGCTAGAGCCATACAGCTAACAAAAAAAGTAATTTATTGAAGGAATCTTTTGGCCATGGTATGTCCTCCAAAATCGTGCGATTTAACATCGCTGGACTATATTTTGTGGGGTTGGGTGAAGTCACTGCAATAGCCGAGTGGTGAACATTGCCTACTGCCATTCTGAAGGCTGAGGTTTGATCCTGGTGTGACCGAGCATACAAAATTATAGAAAATTATTATTTTTTTCTCACTGCTGTCGCCCCCTCCGCTGGGAATGTCAAGCCCTCCGGGTGTATTTCGGACATGAAATAAAGTGCTTCTCATAAAAATCCAATAGCCTTTCGGAGGCGGCTTAGTATAAACTGTATGTACCTCCATTTCTTGGAAAAACATCAAGACTTACACCACAAATTGGATGAGGAGCTCGGCCGAAAATCGCTGCAGCGGTTACAAAGCGGCATAAGTGTCCTCTAATTGACAAGTGCTTATCATCTTGTTATATTTGACTTGTTGACTAAATGACATTCAAAGCAGAGATGCCTCTTTTGGTTTGGCAAGTGTGGACGAGGTGGGATGATGCGGGGTGAATAGAAACAAATTTTCGTAAGTGACCTCGCAAATGCAAATTGAAGTGCATAACTAAGAAGCGCATACATGCATTTGCATATACTCATATGCACATACATATGTATGTATAGTAAATTTTTGTCAGTTTGTATGGTTATATTGGTATATTAATAGTGATTTGATGCTCGTGCATAAAACTGGGTCACGGTCCAACTATTGCATATAATGCAAATTCAAACATATAAATGCACATATGTACATATGTACATATGTACCTATGTGTGAAAGAATATATAGTAGATGCATGTGTAGTAAGTGTGCTTATGTGTAACAAAATACAAACATACATACATACATGGTTTTATAACTTTACATAATAATAAATAGCAGAAAAAAAGTATAAAAAATTATAGCATAGCAACAGTTGCCATTTACATGCATACATATGTACATATGTATGCTCTCAACTCATATGCATCTAAATACATATGTACATATGTATATGTGTTCAACACTATCATGCGGTGGGCGCGTGAAAGCCATTGCAGGCAATAATGGGGTTGAGCGCATTTTTGTCAAGTACAAGGATTTCTGTTGAGATGGGCACTTATATGGAAACATACATGTGTACATACTCGTATGTATGTATGCTTACCTATGTAATATTTGTGCTAGTTTTACGCACTCATACCAACTGCTCACAGTTGGCTTGGAAAAATAGCACAAGACTGACATATTCATGTTGTTGTTGTTGTCTTTATTAACATGATTCCTACTGTACATATATATAGGTATACATATATGTATATACTTTATATGAATAGCAAGCTATACGTAACGAGGTCATAATGACAATAACAAAATGTAAAGGTATATATATTTATATATATATGTGTGTGTGTGTATGTGCGTTATTGCATGTAACTGGAACAGGACAATATGGCAATACAATGCAATTTCCGCAATATGAAAAGGCATACATACAAACATTCATAAATACATAATAGTTATGCATGTAAGTATATGCATAAAAGCTTTTTTCGAGGCCAAAGGATACGGATACGGATGCAACACATGCTCTCTTACATACATATACGAGTACATACATTTGTACTAATAAATTTTCTTACAAACAAATCTATAGGTATATACAAGCCTTGCTGTAAGTGCAACATAAAGAAAAAGCAGGTCAATTTATAGTTTATAAATGCCCCAGTAAGTAGGTCAACATCAGCACATATGTATGTATTTATGTAATGGCCAAACGAGAACGGGGACAGTTCATTTATTTATATTTCACTTTTTCACACATTTTTTTTTTCTTCATCTTTGGCGACATTTGATTGAAATTTATTGTGAGCGCATAATGGAAGAAGTGGGTGAAGGCATTTAGTTAAATCGAAATGCATTTGAGTTTTATTTGTGTTTTTTACTTTCATTCTCTCATAACGACAGTATGCCCGAGTATGACAGGCTGCAGCTGAAAGAACTCTCTCGATTAAGTATGCGTTCTTGCTATTCTATTTTGAAAACTAGAAGGGGAAATGATTAATTATTATGAATTTTTAAAAAACTTTCGAATAGCTGTGGTGCACTTCGACCGGAACAAATGCTAGTGAGTAGGGCCAAGGTCTGTGCTGTAAGACGCGTGAGGCTAAATTTCACAATCCCTGTTTTATAAATAGTTTTTAACCGGTATTGTAACAAGAGCCCGAGCCTTGTCACAATGGAAAATGATTGCCTCTTCGGCACGCTGCAATTGGATAAGTTGTTGTCGGTAGCATTCCCCATTAATGGTGTCACTCGGTTTTAGAAGCACATAATGCTGTACGCCCTTCTGATCCCACCAAACACAGGGTATTCATTACCTTGGCGCCATGCATATTAGGCCTTGTCGTTGCTTTCGCTGTTGTAATGGATCCATTTTTACATCAGCAATCACAAGCTGATGCAAAAACTTTCTTTTTGTAGAGTTCAAACAGCATTTCGGACACAGAAAATCGTTTCTCAACATTTCTTGGCTTCAAATCATATAACACCCAATTTCCTGGCTTCTGAAAGTATGCGGCTGCTTTTCAATGTTTTAAAATAACTGCTAAAGTTACTCCTAAAAATTCTGTGAGCTCTTGTTGTGCTTGGCAACAAACTTAATCTAATGTTACTTTCAGTTCTTCACCCTTTTTCGGCTGTCCAGAATGTTCTTCTGCCTGCACGCCAAAATCACTACTCTTATTAAATCGCGCAAACCATTTTCCCTATATGTGCTCACCTACAGCCTGCTCAACATAAACTTCTACCAAAATATAATGACAGTAGCTTTCCAACGCATGCTTGGAATATTATAACCTCTTGGCACATCGCACGAATTTAGTTATAGACTATAAACACCAGGCGTCTTATCTAACTATCATAGAAAGACTAAAGACCAATTACACATTAAAAAAGCTCGGTCAGTCGGTGTCTTTCAATTTGTTTTTATTAAATTTAAAAATACCACATCCTTTGCAATTACTTTATTACTCTTCCTTTCAAATTTTAGAGCGATCGGCTAAAATCGAGGGGAGAAAACGCAAGATAGCTGAGGATAGGTCAGACGAAATTCCATCACCAAGGCAAACAGAAATTCGCCATGTGATTCTCTTCCGGTTTCGGCGTAATTTACAGCCAATACAAATATTCAGTGAACGCCAAATTGCATATGGAATGATTTCACCGTCTTTAAAGACTATTTCTAAGTGGTTTGGAAGATTCTAGACAGGACATTTTTCCGGTCGAGAAGGTCGATCAAAATCTTCCACCGATGACGTTACTGTAGCTCTGTTGAAGACCAAAATTGACGAGGACCCACGATTGACACAAGTAATGATTGCTAATGAATTGAGCTTTAATGCCATGGCTGTATCACGAATATTAAGTAATCATCTGGGATACAAGAAAAAATCTGCTCGATGGATACCACGAATTAAATGAGGCAAAAAAAGAGGCTCAAGTGCATTTTGCTCAGTTCTTCCTAAACAAATTCGAAAATGGTCAGTCTAGCAACTTTAGGAAAGTCGTTACTGCTGATGAATCTTGGTTCTATAAGTACCATCCAGAAACCAAACAGCAGTCCATAATATGGAGCCTAATAGGGGCAAACCCACCCGCAAAATCGAATCAACAAAAATCAGCAGCAAAAGTAATGATGTCAGTTTACTTCACCCGATCAAAAATAGTAGCTGCTATTCCACTGGAAAAGGGTCACACGGTAACTGCAAAATGGTACACCGAAGAGTGCTTACCAAAAGTTTTCAAACATTTGTTGGAAAACAGATAGAAAGAGGATATAATTAATGCGTTTAGTGCTGAACTTGATGAGCTTAAAAAGCAAGATTTTGAAGACTGTTTTCAGAAGTGGATCTATAGGCTTAAGAAATGCATTGAAATCAATGGCGATTATGTAGAGAAGATAAAGAAGGACAAAGATTACGAATAAATGCTCCTCCATTAAAATCATGTTTTCAGGATAAATTCCTTAAATATTTGATTATAAGTCCATAGATCAGACAAAAATAAAATATATGTTGGTCTCGTTCTGAACCATTGCCAGCCATTTTCGGTAGAGCTTTAGTTCCCATTAAAAGTAGCATACTTAAAAAGTTTTGTTGCGTTGAGTTGTTGACAAATGTAGACAATAAAAAGTCGTTTATATGAAACAAATTTATCGAATTATTTCCAGTAGTTTCGGAGATACAATTTTTGATCCTAAAGTGGCATGTCCACACGAAATTCGTCTGCGCTTCTCATATTTTCTTCATTTAATTGTATATTAAGTTAGTGAATTATCGCAGTTTTCCTACTTTTCAAAATTACCGTTATGTGGGATATTTGTGGGATTGCAATAGCGTCCGTACTTGTGACCTAAGGAATGTGTGAGGCAAGTTTCATCAAAATATCTCAATCCTTACTTCAATTGTTTACTTACGGACAGACAGAAATTGCTAAATCGATTTGTTTCGTCATTCTATGATTACTTTATGATTAGGGTTGCCTATCCTTTAGCCTGTGTTAAATAAATAACATTAAGTGCATAAAAGGAATTGCATAAAAAATCCTTTGTAAGAATAATAGATGTAGCCCATTAAGAAGTGAGAGTGGTTTTCGTGCGATTTGAAAACAATGTCTAAGTCTAGTTACAATTATAGGACAGAGTTTTGCGATGGGATCGGATATGTAGTTCTTTATATATCGAATAATTCTTTAAAGAAGTTAGTTGGGTCATCAAAAGTCTAGATAGGGGTCTAGATGGGAGACATATCTAGACCCCTATCTACATGTTAATCAAAAACTGAAATGCTAATATAAATTCTAAGAAAAGTATCGGTGACTTAAATATGCTATCGGACCGCAGCTTTTTCTTGTAGGAATAAGGTAGGTGATATGGTAACTGACGTTCAGATCATATGGGGTTTTCGAAGAGGCAACTTAAGAGGCTTGTCTCCATTGGTATCAACGATTGAAGCCAAAAAAAAAAAATACTCAAGAGCCAATCTGATCTAAACTACCTATACCCACCACCAACGTTGCTGCTTCACATCAATTAAAGCAACATAATAAAGGATGATTTAATCAACTCTCTCTTCCCATAACTTGGTTCATTGAAGAATTTTCTCTGCACTTAAAGATGATGTAAGTGATTACGTGCGTTTTGTGCAACATTTCATCAACAGGTCAAATCTGTTGTGTTGTGCTAACGAAGTTTGGATATTCATAATTTGTTACTGTTGTTATTGTTGTTCTAGTTGTTGCTGGTTTCAATTATGTGGGTGACCTAGTGAACTAGTTGAAACTGTGAGTTACACAATGAAGGCTTAATATGTATGACTTTATGTAAATATACATACATGTATGTTTATGTGATTGTCTATTTATTTGTTTTTTGGCAAAAGTTGCTGCTGACCCAATTCGCCTGAAATGAGAGCAGACTGAGTGATGGCAAAATATTGATTTTTGCAAAATTACCTGGAATTTCCGATACATACAAATGCGAAGCGTGAAAATCAGTGAAAGTCTCTCTATGTACTAGTACATGGATAGAAACGAACAAGATACGGAAGTAAAGAAATACAAACGTATATGTACATACGTATACACAGAAGAAATTATTCGTTATGTTGTCAAGGGGTTCAGATGGGGCTTTCAGAAATTAATTTGGAATTTCAAAAATAATAACCATATATGGGCATATACACATACTATACATATGTATGTATTGATGAGTGCATAAGTTCGTGCCCGATTTCAAGTGCAAACTAAAATTGAAATTTTTTGAAGAAAGCGCTTTTATTAATCAATTATGTATTCGTCATCATGTTCGGCAATCCACTCCCAACGTTCAACCAATTTACGGATGCCTGATTCATAGAAATCGCGCCGTTTCTCGTTGAAAAAGGTGTCAAGGTGGTTTTTGACGTCTTCCACATTTTTAAATTTTTTTCCATTCAAATTGTTCTGCAGCGATCGAAACAAACGATAATCAGAAGGTGCAATGTCGGGTGAATATGGGGGATGCGGCATGATTTCCCAATTCATCTCCTTCAGTTTGGCCAGGGTCGGTTTTGCAACATGTGGCCTGGCGTTGTCATGATGGAAAAGAACTCCTTTGCGATTGGCCAAAATCGGACGTTTTTCATCAATTGCTTTCTTCAATTGGACCAATTGCTGACAATACTTGTTGGCAGTGATCGTTTCTCCAGCTGGCAAGAGCTCAAAATAGATCACGCCTCGGATATCCCACCAAATGCACAGCAGTACCTTCATCGGATGCAATCCACCTTTCGACATCGGTTCCGCCCCTTCGTGTGCCTGTTTCCATGTTCTTTTGCGTTGAACATTGTTGTACAGGACCCATTTTTCATCACCAGTCACGAGCCGATCCAAAAAAGGTTCGTTTTTGATCCGTCGAAGCAAAGAAATTGCTGTTGACATACGGTCCACTTTGTTCTTTTCACTCAACTGATGTGGCACCCATGTATCGAGCTTCAAAGTGTACCCAACCTTTTTTAAACGACGAAACGCAGTTGATTTGTTGACATTCAATTCACTGGCAACCTCTTCCGTCGAAATACGTGAGTTATTCGTAACTAAAGTCCTTAGAACATCGTCATCAAGCTCAGAAGGCCGTCCACTGCGAGGTTGATCTTCGAGGTTAAAATCTCCAGAACGAAATTTCGCGAACCATTTCTTTACTGTGCGGAGTGCTGGAGCACGGTCCAAATAAACTTCGCGAATATCTTTAGTTGCAGCGCCCACTGTTTTTCCTTTGCGGAATTCGTATAACATAATATGACGCATATGATCTTTTTCGTTGTTCATCTTCCATGCGTCTTTTCACTGAGCAACTCAAATCAAAATTAAGTTATTTTATGCTTGATTTACAGTTCGGACTGTCACCTTTCCAACGATATATAATATGTATATATTTCTTTCACGAGCGCCACTCTCAAACGATTCGTACGGCATCCAGCGGAATCGGGCACGAACTTATGCACTCATCCATATGTGTGTATGCTTAAGACTTATTTTATATGGTCACTTTAATGATTCTCTCAGGTGAATATTTTAAAATAATTTCAGTTCGATTTCTTTCAATTTTACCATGAACTAAAACCATTAGCCGAGTATCAGCCAAATTGAAGACCCATAAGCATGTCACATTTATTATTTATTTTTTAGCCATCATTTATGAAATCATTACAATAAATTTCAATAAAATCAACCAAATGGGTCATTTAGTGTAGACCTTCCATCTGAGAGTGTTTCTCTTCTTATACGCAATACCACCCATACATATGTACATATACTTCATTCGCATTAATGAGGAAATGATCTTTTACTTCTGTTGTTGAACTTGGTGTTTGGGGTAAAAATATATGTAGTATAAGTGTATGTATAAGAATTTAATTATAAGTAAGAAAATTGTTAACTTTTTAACCTCATCTTGTGTGAGTCTCATGTATGTATGTACATAATATGTCAATATATTTTCATATGTATATACATACATACATAAATAAATAGCTGCCACAAGAAAAAAACACATTTATTCAGTGGCGTAACTCTGCTTAATACGTACATACATGCATGCATACATAAGTATAATTGTAAGTATGTATCTCAATTAATCAACAAAAGTTTGTAATTGAGCAGCTTAAGTAATAAAATCAAGATTCATTGCTTACTGGCGATAACAAAAGCAGTCGTAAGGCCATTGGACTCGGTAAATTAAATAAATCAACATTGTGGGTAATAAATAAACATAATAATGTTAAATAAAACCAATAAATGATATTTTTAAAGCAATCAAATAATAATATTAAATAAAAAATAAATAAAATAAAGAATAATTGTAAAAACTAAAACATTATAACAAAAAAAAACAATAACAATAATAATAATAATCATAATAATAATAATAATAATAATAATAATATAATAATAATAATAATAATAAAAATAATAATAATAATAATAATAATAATAATAATAATAATAATAATATAATAATAATAATAAAAATAACAATAATAATAATAATAATAATAATAATATAATAATAATAATAAAAATAACAATAATAATAATAATAATAATAATAATAATAATAATAAAAATAAAAATAATATAATATTTATAATAATAATATCAATAATAAAACTAATAATAATAAAAACAAAAATAACAATAATAATAATAATAATAATACAAATAATAATAATAATAATACATAAGAATAGTAATTATTAGGGTAATAATAATAATAAAAGAAAAAAATAATAATAAATAATAATAGCAATAACAATAATAATAATAACAATAATAATAATAATAATAATAATAATAATAATAATAATAATAATCCGTGCGGAGTTTACAGTCTCCCATCGGACGCGTCCCCAGGTGGCGGATCGGGGAACGCTCGGTAGATATATCGGGTAGGTGGGAAATAAAATACCACTCGCGGACCAAAATTGGAAACCAAATCCGATCGCGTTTGTCTCATAGTGAGCAGCGACTCGGTCAACGTCTGTACTTCATGTGAGAAGCGGTTGAATTAAAACCTGTCAGGAGGTATAAAATGAAACCATTAAAAAAAATGAGAAGAATAGATCAAGCCTCGGATAACTTAATTAATCATTCCAATCACACTTTTCTGGAAGGTGGCTCATCTCGACCCCAGAATGACCACACTCTAGATATTAACAACAACTCTGGGGAAAATAGAACAAACTTTTTGCAGCCAGGAAATGTTTTGCAAGCATCAAATGCAGCAACCAGCCCGACTGTGTCACCAAGACAGCGTAAAAAATGGACAACAGAAGTTAACGAATATTTACTACGCACTTACCTACAAATTACTAATTTAGAAACACATAGAACCCTTTTTAGAAAACGTTTACGTGAGAAGTTCATCCAAAAATACCCACAGATGGACGTTTCCGAACAGAACCTGTCTGATCAAATACGTGCAATACGCAGGCATGATTACATCACAGAAGCTAGAAGGGAGCAGATAAGGCAAGAAGTGGAGCGAGAACTAAGTTCCAATTCGGATTCAGTGACAGGCTCTGAAGAAGTACCGGAAAATGTGGCGGTATCCCGAGCAGAAAGTCTATTGAACGAAGAAACTAATAACGACAACCCTGATCCAACAAGTGAAAGTGATGAATCGATAGATGTAGAAAGAGTTCATAGCTTATTCCATCAAAACTATGCACAATACAGAGGAATGCCTGTGACAAGTTTACCACATTTACCTAAACTCCATAACTCGGCAAAACTCGGAAAGCTAGTGACGCATTTCGATGTAGCAATTCTGCCGGAATTGATTAACCAAGAAGTTCATATGGAGGAAATGGTAATCATGATATATTGCACGGCGAAGACAGTAACTGAAATTATTACCAATAAATGCATTGACAACCAGCAACAGCGGCATAAACAGCAGCTGAATCAGACAACTCGCAAAAATGAAAGTGGTCGGCCAATGTGGTTACAAAGGCTTGATAAGAATATAGAAGAACACCGAAAAAGAATAGGAAAGTTAACGGCATTTGTGAGCGGCGGTGTCTCAAGACGCCTCAGAAATCAAGTCTTAAAAATATGTAAGAACTATAATGTCCACTCTAGATTTGAAACCAACGAAGAGTTGCCCAGTCGAACGCTAGACACGCTAAAGCAGAAATTGAGAACTTTGTGTACCAGAAGGGAGAAATATAGCCTATCCATGAACCGACGAGAACATAACCGCTTGTTTGAAAATAATCAAAAACTGTTTTTAAGGAGGCTAAAATCAAACGCGAAAGCCCAAAGCCAAACAGAACAATTCTCTAGTGAAGCTTTTACGGCGTATTGGTCCTCTATTTGGTCTCAAAGCCAAAGGCACAACCCATCAGCAAGTTGGATATCAGACATGAAGAACAAGTACTCTAATGTTCCAACACCTGAATTCTCATCCATCAGCTCTCAGCAAATCAACAGTGTTACCAGGAAGCTTCACAATTGGAAATCCCCGGGATGCGATAAATTACATGCGTACTGGTTCAAGAAACTATCATGCACTCATGCAAAAATCGCTGAGATCTTTACAAAGACAATTACCGGTGAGGAAGAAATACCTGAGTTCCTTACCTTAGGTATAACCTATATGATACCAAAAAGCAGTAACTCAGTTGAGCCGTCCATGTACAGACCAATCACATGTCTCCCGGTTATCTATAAAATGCTAACAGCTTGCATATCTAACATCTTTTATGAGCACATTGAAGCAAACAACTTGATTGCAGAAGAGCAGAAAGGCTGCATAAGATCATCACAGGGATGTAAAGAGCAGTTGGTCATAGACCAAGTAGTACTTGGTCAAACTAAAAAACAGAGCAGAAACCTCTACGCAGCGTACATCGATTGGATGAAAGCTTTTGATTCGGTGCCCCATTCATGGCTTATCGAGGTACTGCATCTGTATAAATTCAATCCCAATATAATAATTTTCCTAGAAAAAATTATGAAATATTGGAGAACTAGAATAAAATTGCCACGAACTGGAACTGCTCAGTTTACCAGAGATATAAACATCAGTAATGGAATCTTCCAAGGTGATTCACTGAGTCCACTCTGGTTCATCATCAGCATGAATCCCCTCAGTCATATTCTACGGAATACTGGATATGGATATGTGGTGAAACATGGCCAGACTGGAAGATGCCGATTGAGCCATCTCTTCTATGTGGATGATCTCAAGCTTTATGCCGCCAAGCCAAACCATCTTGAAAAGCTCTTGGAATGTGTCGCAACATTCTCAAATGACATTAAAATGCCTGTCGGTCTAGATAAATGCCGTAAAATCACTATCCTAAAAGGAAAGGTGATGCCCCGGGAAAGTTCTATTGAGCCTGGTGGCCTTGATATAAAAGAAATGGAACCAAATGAGGCATACAAGTATCTTGGAGTCATGCAAAGCAATTGCGTAGACACAATGCAGATGCGGAAAAAACTGGTGGCGGAGTTTAGAAGACGACTCACTGCTTTATGCAAAACCCAATTAAATGGAAGAAATCAGATATATGCCATTAATTCGTTTGTCATACCTGTAGTATCATATAGTTTCGGAATTATTAAATGGTCAACAACCGAGCTGGAAAACATGCAGCGTATACTTCGCACAGTCATGTCAAAATATAAGGCACATCACCCCAAGTCTTCGGTGTTCCGAACGACATTGGCCAGAAAAGATGGCGGTAGGGGTCAGATTGACATCGGAGCGCTGCATGACAAACTTATTTTAAATCTCCGAACATACTTTCATGAAAAATCATCACAGTCTGAAATCCATCAGGCCGTAGAATCAGCTGATGATAATTACACCCCACTGCGAATGAATCAGCATTATGAAAGTAGAAACACGATATCGACGGACGAAAAACTTCAGAGGTGGTCTGAAATGGCAGTTCACGGTAAATATCGGAAAGATTTGTTAAGCCCGTTTGTCGACCAAAAACTGTCGCACTTATGGCTCACAAACCGATCGATATTCGCCGAAACAGAAGGCACCATTTTTGCGATGCAGGATGGAGTCGTTCCCACCAGAAATTATGTGAAGTATGTAATTCGAGATGTAAATGCCCCTGCAGACAGATGTCGTAGATGTAATAGCAGAAGCGAAACTTTAGACCATGTACTCGCTGGATGTACTACGCTTGCCAATTCAATGTACCTGAAACGCCATAATGACATCGCGAAAATAATTCATATGCAACTTGCGCAGAAGTACGACTTTATTCAAAATAAAACACCGTACTACAGATATACCCCAGAACCTGTACACGAAAATTCCAGTATCCTTATTTATTATGACAGAACCGTCTTGACGAATGCCACGAGAGACCACAATAGGCCAGATATATTTGTGGTCGACAAAGCCAGTAAGGTTGCATTCATAATTGATATTGCGGTTCCTCTCAATAAAAATATGCAAAAAACATATACGGAAAAAATCGCCAAGTACTCGGACTTAGGCATAGATGTGAAACGCCAGTGGAAGCTGAGGAAAGTATATCTATTACCAATCATCGTCTCTGCGCATGGCCTTGTGCATATCAACCTTAAGGAAAACGTACGAAAACTCCAGTTGCCAGATTACATCATCTTCGACATACAGAAAGCAGCATTACTGAATTCATGCCATATAATTAGAAACTTTTTACAATAAGCGTTTATTAAATCCAATTCAATGTAAATTATTTTTAAGTACACATATGTATTATTATATTTATAACTGAGATGTAAATTACTGGCTTGCAGCTGAGCTGTCGCCAACAATTGAAAATTACTCCTTAACCGGATGCAATAAAGGGAAATAATAATAATAACAGTAACAATAATAATAAAAATAATAATAGTAATAATAATAATAATAATAGTAATAATAATAATGGCAATAATAATAATAATAATAATAATATTAATACAAAAATAAAATAATATTGTTGTTGTTGTTAAAAATTAAAACAATAACAAAATAAAAATAATAACAAAAATAAAAATAATAACAAAACATAATAATTACATACAATAAAAATAAAAATAATAAAGCATAATAATAATAATAATAATAATAAAAATAAGAATAACATTTAGTTTTAATAAAAATTGAAGAAATTTAGGTATATTTAATGTGCATTTATAACAATTTCCGTAAGAAAAAGAAAATGTATACACGTGCATACATCTGTGTGTATGTATGTATATATCATCACTCTTTTATGTACATATTTACATATATACACATACACATACACATATACATACATATACATATATGTATCTCCTTCAATTATCACACAAAAAGTAGACATTCAAACTATCTAGCTAACTTCGGCAACATAATTAATTAATAGCAACATTGTTGCTTGCATTAATTACGAAAGCCAGCAACATTTCAATTTGTTTACAGTCACCATGTCAACACATATTTACAGTTTTTTCCCTACATCTACTATCTTGACCTGCATACTGCTATCAAAGTTTACTGAAAAAATAAAAAACAGAAATGAAAATGTAAAAACAAACAAACACAGCAAATAAATAACTAATAAAAGCAAAAGCATAAAAAAGTAAAAGGTAAAGCGAAAATGAGAGCAAATATATTACAGTGTTTGAGTGTGGGACAACGTTATCAGTAGCACAGCGTTTCTCCTTCAACACAATAGCAAAAGCATAAAGCAATAATAAAAATAAAAGCAAGGTAATGACAAATTCAAACATCTGACTGCTTTTGGAGTGTCAAAGCCAGAGCGCATGAGTAATGCATGGAAGAGAGAGAGAGAGAGCGCGAATGAGAGTGCTCTCAATAACGCATACATATGTTGAAAATTGTTTTATTTACCAATAGAGTTGCCACACTCACGTATTTCAACGCATTAGCGGATTTTTTGTTAGGCATTTTTTGATCATTCGGTTGATTTTCAGCATAATTGAACAAAAATGTTTGCCCTAGAAATTGTAAATACTACTTCAACCTACATACTTCTCATTCAGCCCTATTCTGAATGAAAACTCCCCGCGAGTTTTCTCACTTTTCCCCTCTTCTCCTACCATAAATAAATAAAATTTTGCTTTTTTGTTTTCTTTTCCCTTACCTGCAAAAAAAAATTCAGATTATTTCAATATTCCGCGAGAGTTTTTTCCAATAGAAGTTGTGTGAGAGTTTTTATAAACAAAATTTAAATATTTAATAAATATAACACAAATAATCGTATTGATGGTTTCTTTAGGTCAAAAACAACGAGTAAAATGCACTTGCAGTTGCAAGTAGAGCTGATGGAAACTCAACCGGCTATAGCCCAAGGATTTTATAAGAGTAATAAGGAGAAGTTGAACTAATTTTAGAAGGTGAACTAATATTGTGGAATGGAAGAAAGGAAAATTTCTTTTCCAGTAAAAGGCGGTTTTTTAAGTACGCATTTTACTTTAAGTGTAGGCTGATCAAAATAAATACGTGCGGCTCAAAACTTGAAGGCCAGAAAAGACGACAGGAATGCACAACGTAAATTGCCCCTCCCGAAGAAGCGAAATTCAACCTCAACCTGCGAGGAAGTTTAGATTGCAGGAGCAGGAGACCTTTCCAAACGAAGTGGATACTTGCCCTAGTCTAGAATTTATCTACGTTGAAGAATAATTGCTCGCCATTTTTCCTCATTTGCTTCAGCAGCCAATAAATATACAATAGTACCAAAGTATGCATAATTCTAATTTAATTTTTGTTTTCAATAATAGGTAATTGTTTATTTCAAAAAATTATCAAATGCCAATAATACACGATAATACTAAGCAGCTGATTTCGAAGAGAAAAAATCCTACTCCCAAAAAATCATTCTCCCTGTGCATTTAGAATTGTCGAATTTTTTCTTAGGGGATTTCTACATCCGCAAGGGATAATTTCCGCGAGCATATTTAGAGTTGTGCTGATTAGTATTTCTTAGAGTTTGATTTTTAACTTGTAATTTAATTATATCTTTGGTCAATATCATTTAAAAATATATATTTACAAATTTTGCATATAATTGTAATTGTTTTGGATAACTAAAAATGTAGAAGAAAAATTACTAAAAAAAAATAATAAAGTAAAGTCATTTAAAATGAGGCTAGGTACACTACATAAAATCGTTTGTTTTTCCATATAATAGCAAAACAGTCATATTACTAATCCCTATTTAACTATCGCTTGCGGGTACGAAGATATATGTATGCACGTGTATGTATACGATGAGAATAACATGAGCATGCAAGGTAGCAGCAAAAGTGGGTTTCAGGTATGTAGCCATTTAAAGAGACAATTTACTTGCCAATTTTGTGACGGAGGTAGCCATTTTAATGCTTTGCGCGGGGGTTAAGCGAACCATTTTCATAAACGCCTAGCTTTTAACTAAAAAAAAACATGTTGGCTTTGATGGTTAACTTTAACAGATGTCAAAATACAGCCGTGTACTTATGAAACCACGAAATGGATAACCCTATATTTATGATTTGTCCAAGTCTCTATGATTGAATGCATGAATTTTGCATTTATTACAGTAAATAAATAAAAAATCTTCCTATGTGGCAAGGCCAACTGACTTAAAGGGGAAAAACTAGTATATTTTCATATTTAATTTAAATTATTATTACTTAATGAACAAAAAAACATAAATAATATTTTACTGATTTTTTTTTTAATTTTTATTGCTTGAATTTATTCACACATACAGTGTTGGAAAAAATAATAGAAAAAATATTCTTCTTTGCGCTTCAATCCCAATTGCTAATTATGTACGAAAAATATATGCATGAAACCAATTGCACATGTGCACTGATAACGGTGCTTTATTTTGTTCTCCTTTTTGAGTCATTTTCGCAGCAAATATTTGCGCTGTTCGCTAAGTTTGCAGGTCAATACGTGTTTTGGCTGGAAAAAAAAATAGAAACATCTTCGAATTGTGCGAAACTTTTGACTTAAATTGGCTTTTTTAAACAAAAAAACGTATAGTTTAAATACCTTAGGTGAGTTAAGCTCAAAATTAACCAATTTGTCAAAATACCGTTCTACATTTGGATATTATTTTCAGAATGGGTCGAGGAGTACATTGCACTGCTGAAGAACGAGAAATTATGAAAAAAATGAAAGAAGATGGAAGCACATTAAAAGAAATTTCTGTACTAATGCAGTGCTCCCTAAAAAAAGTGTTTTCCGCAGTTCACTTTGTAGCGACAAAGGAAAATCGAGGAAGAAAGCGTGCCACATCAAAAAGGTTTGACGACTTGTTGATTCGCGAATCAAGAAAAGATCCTTTTCTTTCGTCGAATGAGCTCAAAAATCAATTAAAGGCATCAGTATCTAGTCGCACAATAAGGAACAGGCTGATTGAGAAAGACCTCAAAGCATATTCAGCAAGAAAAGTACCATATCTGAGCCAAAAAAATATTGAAAAAAGACTAACTTTTGCAAAGCATCACCTATGCCGCCAAAATTGGAATAATGTCCTTTGGTCTGATGAAACTAAAATTAATTTGTTCGGATCAGATGGGAAAACTCATGTAAGGCGCCCAAAAAATACTGCCTTCGATCCAAAACATACCAAAAAGACCGTTAAACATGGTGGAGGTAATATTATGCTGTGGGGATGTTTTTCTGCTTCAGGAGTTGGTCCGATATTCTGGATAAAAGAAAAAATGTGTGCTCCAGACTATTTAAATATTCTCCAAAATGTAATGTTGCCATATGCTGAAGAAGAAATGCCTCTTAAGTGGGAGTTCCAGCACGATAATGACCCCAAACATGCGTCAAAACTCGTAAAGAAGTGGTTACAGGATAACGAAATAAATGTAATGGAGTGGCCTGCTCAATCACCGGATTTAAACCCGATTGAGCACTTGTGGGGGGTGCTAAAAAAGAGAGTTGGTGCCTTTAAATGCAAAAACAAAAAAGATTTGTGGGAAAAAGTGCAATCCGAATGGTACGGGATTGATGCCTCAATTTGCGCCAATTTAGTGAAATCAATGACTCGTAGGTGTTCCTCAGTTATAAAAAGTAATGGCTGTACCACTAAATATTAGCAAAACCACTATTTCAGTTTAAAAATTTAGAAAAATCATCTCTCACTTGTATTTTTGCGTTTTTTCCAAGCTCAAAAAATGAAATTAATTTTTTACGTTAATGGAAAATCAAAAGAAAATATTTTTGTTCCTTATTATATAAGTTACCTATATATATGTTTAAAAAAAATAATTAAATAAATGTTAGTTTCTTTTCCTATGAAATATTTCAAGTTAATGGACGAAAACAAGCTTTTTCTATTATTTTTTCCAACACTGTACATATGTATACTGCGATTAAAAATCAGCTGAGTGCCTCTTACATAAAATTTTGTAGATAAAATCTGAGAAAAAGCCAAAGAGTCAAAGAACGACAGAAAGAGAGAGAGAGAGAGAGAGAAAACCAAAAGTTGGGGAACGAGATATAAATAATAACAATGTGGAGAACACAGCTGTGCGAGTAAGTACAGGTATATACGTACATATGTACACAGTCATGTAAGATTGTAAATAAAGGTATACATATGTATTCGTTGTACTAGATGGAGAAGGAGAGCGAACATGAGAATGACCCCAAAAAAACTTGTATTTTCGTTGAGAAGGTGGTGAAACATTGATATATTGGGGCAGTTTGGTTAAGCACGTGCAAGATTTACACAAGCAAAAAAAACAAAGGCATACGTAGATATGTATGTATGTATGTATGTAGATATTTGTTGTTTGTGCCTGTAAATTCATATACGTGTATGTATGTATGTATATATAAAATACTTTTAAATATGCGCATGATATTTAAAGCTCTTATATACGTACATACATGTACATATATGATAGACAGAAAAAATGTTATTTAAAACAATTTACTTTGAGCTAGCGCTTTGAAAAAGAAAAATGAGAGTGAAGCAAACATAGAAATTAATGCAGGGCAAATGAAAAGAGAGAATATTTTTGAGCGAAAGTTTTATTTATAAACAAATTGTGTGTGTATGTAGTGTGAAAAGAATGTATATATATGTATCTATGTACATGAAAAAACCACAGCTAATGAACAATTTACACACACACACTTTTGGCTGATTACGTTTTGTTTATAAAAGCTATTTAGGACGCAGTCATAAGTAAAAAAGAAGCAACAAAAACAAAATAAATATATAAGTAGAAATAAATAAAAAAATAAAACCGAAAGAGAAGAAAAGTAATTAACATTTTGCTGTCGTGTACATTTTTCGCAAGCAAGCATATGCAGTGGGTAATCGAAACCACAATCAGAGGGCAAGTTCCATGCTCTGCGCACCAGCTGATTTTTGTTTTCCTTTCTTTGCTGATTTTTTTTTTTGCTTTTAAACCTTCTTTTTTTGTTTTTTTTTTTTCTTGACATTTACCTCTGCTGTCATTTCAGTTGCTCTTTCTTTCGCTTAATACTACATATGTGTATATATGCATGTATGTATATATGCACATATAAGACAAAGTGCAATGCCAATGATTTGGGATTGTTAATTAACACACACAAATGGCTTTGACTTGGAATGAAATTAAGGCGCAACACATCCGCATAGCTACAAAGGTTGGTTGAAGAATAATTGGAAAAGTGGTGAAGTGCAGCAATTACATGTATGCATATGCATACATATGCACATATGGGCGTGAATATGCATTTACAAATAAGTAGGCATTCATGCATATCATGATATATGCACATGAAAAATGTGAAAGGCTAACAGGAAAAAGAAAGAAGGTTCGATAATAAATGTCATACATAAACATAAGTACATATGTATGTATGTATGTAATATAGGCATTTTATTCTTAATGTAAATTTAATCTCCGACAATTATTCAATAAATAAAAAAATGTTTTTTTTTCAAAAATGGGTCATTTGGAAGTGGCAATAAAGCTGTGCAAATCAGTAACTATTTCAGTAAGTATTTGGTAAACAAAAAGACGGATTTTAGCTACGTTAATTGGCAAAAAGTTTTATATTTTCAGATTTTTTTGGCTATATGTGTATATGTATGTATATATTTTTTGACTAATTCGCTTGTTATCGATTTAAACATTTTTATTATTTATTTTAATATTTAACCCGCATATATGCCACACTTTTGAGCAAAAATTTGGGGAAAACAACGAAATTTCTGAAAATTTATTTTCAAGTAGTTTGGTGTAGAGTACACCAAATAAAATATTATTTTTTAATATTATAACTATTAAATAGAGTTGTATTTGTTGTTGTATTCATATTGAATATTATAAAAAAAAAGTTTTAAAAATTTTCAAACTGATGTTTTGAATTTCTTTAAGCGAAAATCAAAAATGCAAAAAAATCAGATACAAAGTCACTCATACGCAGTGGAAGCCCTGAACATATTATACGCATATATGTACATAGAAGAAGGACATAAAAAGGATATTATCATAAATTGCAATCATATATAAGCAAAAAGGTTGATAGATGTCGGAGTAATGAAGGTTTTAGTTCCTAAAATTGAGTTTACAACGCGCAATTTTTGTTGCCGAAACTCTCAGTTACAGGGCGACGAAAGAGATGGCCACGTACCTACTCTGTTGTGCTCGGTCGGCACGTTTTGTGTTCTTATACGGCGCTGTAAATTTTTACATATCATTTAATTTTTTTCTCAATATTTGTAGCTGACTTAAAGTGCAAAGAATAAAAAAAAATAAAATAAATTCCGAAAATAAACTAAAGATAGCAAGAAATGAAGAATACAGAAATGCTTAAAAAATTACTTAACAGAATTTCCCCGTATGAACATCGATAGCAACATCAAATGAGAAATTGCCGATACAAAGCAATAAAACTATACCTATGTACATACATACTACATATGTATGTCAACTCAGTCTAAATAAAAAAATTAATTAAATTTCATAAATATTCGAAATCATATTTAGAATATCCAAAAATATTCAAAATCATATAAAAATTATTTTATACACAAAGGTATGTATATATTTATATATTTTCCTGCGCAAAATTTAAAAAAAAAATCACTCATACGCAGTGGTGCCCATAAGAGCTGAGTAAGCTATGCTCGACAATAAAAATTAAAAAAATCACTTAATAATATTTTAATAAAAAAAATCATTAATCGAAGAAAACTAAATAAAAGTAGTATAAAAAAATAATTAAATCGAAAATACAAAACAAAACATGATTGTGCATCCGAAACCTTTGTCCACCGCAGTGTGTCAAACCCACCTGAAGTGGAGAGGCTTATACGTACCAGTCTTTTAAAGAGCAACACTAAGCCAGCAGCTTTTTATAGCTGAGGCTATAATATTTTACTACAGTATTTATTTTAGTTTTTAAGATTTCATTACTTATTCCAAATGTTAATAAAAAAAAGTATTATACAAAGCGTCAGATAGAACTTAAACAGTCTGAATTTTTTCATAAAAATTAATACGTATGTACGTACAATCCCTATCAACTCGCGCAATTCTGAGAAAATACATATTGTCACCTACGTTAAGTATATGTATACACATATGTATGAATATACGTATGAAAAACCAAAGCCATACGTCAATGCTAGCAAAATTAAATTTGTAATAGCAAACTGCGTCAGAATGTCTGTCTGGACATTTTAAATCGATTGTAAACGTGTCAAAATGTCACAACTAAACACATATATAAAAATACACACAAAGTTACATACAATATACACATAAATGTATAAATGCTAAAACAATTGCAGTTAAAAATATTTTGAGCCAATTTTCAAAGTTGACCATCACCAACGAAGGGAAAATATATATATAATTTTATTTTTCAAAACATATGTACTAGTATATATTTATGTCGGCAACAGTACGTGCAAAGTAGTGCTTTCAAGGTCAATATGTTATGTAGTGCATGTTGCAAACAAAAAATTCTTTCCAAAAGACTTAAATCAGCTAGAAATTATGTTAATTTAGGCACTTAATTCTAATTGTTTGTTAAATATTACACGCATGAAATCTCTGATTTGCATATGCTCCACCGCTACTTCTAACGTTTGACGCAAAAAAAAGGAAACGAAAAACAAAAAGCAAAAAAGAAAAGCGAAACATAAAAATGGGCTAATAAAAATATCGATTAAATGGCATAGACATAAAAGTGTGGGTGCTTTAATGTAGCATATATTAACCTATATATGTACATGTGTGTGTGTACATATGCACAAACATAAATAGAATTGTCTGCTTTTAATCGCTTTTTTTTGCACCCTCATCTTTTCGCGACGGCCACGAGCTTGAACTTGAAATAAAAATAGAAATGTGAAATTAATGTATTCACTCACACACATACAAGCATGCCTGTATATGCATATATGAAAGATCGTGCTTTTTCGCAATCTTTTTGCAAAAACAAGTCCTTGGTCTCATTCTATTGTAAAACCTCATACATCTCTATTGATTTTCTGCAATTAAATAAATATATAAGGATGCTTGGAGAAACAAGCAAATCTAATAAAATTACATATATATTATCGAAAATTTCGAGATAGGAGTAAACTTTTGTAGGATCCAGAGAAGTGATCTAGCGACTGATGCCCAGAGTATACTGAATTTATTGAGAAAATACTTCTAAAGCCTGCTGAATGGCAGTGAAAATGGAACACCAGGATATGATGACGATGGATCAGATGTTTGCCCGACTACCAAGAAGTTCAAAGGGTCGGAGGAAAGTTGGCACGACGATTTGTACCTAAGTGTGCTCTGCCCAAGCCACAAAAAGGGGGATCACACAATCCCATTACCGTGGGATAAGCCTCCTTTGTATCGCATATAAGGTCCTTTCGAGCGTATTGTGTGAAAGATTATGTCAGTAAGCTGAACTTGTCAGTGTGGCTTTAAACCTTGTAAATCCACCATTAACCAGATATTCACAATGCCCCAAATCTGGAAATAGACCCTCGAAAAAATGATCCACCCGAATCATCTCTTCGTCGATATTAAAACAGCCTTCGCAGCAAGAAAAACAACTGCATCTAGAGCGCTGTGTCTGGATTTGGTATCCCTGCAAGACTTGTACGGCTGTGTAAGGTGACATCAAGCAACAACGAAAGCGTCCTTAGGATCGGAAAAGGATCTATCAGAGGTGTTCGATAGCAAAGCAGGTTTCTAACAAAATCATTCCTTATCGTGTGATTTTTTTACGAGCTGCAGAGTTGAATAGATAAGGTACAATCTTCTTTAAGAATGTACAACTACTGGCGTGCACCGATGATATTGATTGACAGAAGCCGCGCCAAGAATTCTGCTTTCTCCGAATTGGTCAAGAAAACGAAGCGTATGGGAGAACGAGAGCAAGATGAAATATCTCCTGTCATCAAACAAACAGTCATCGCATTCGGGACTCCCCTCCCACGTTACTGGTGACAGCCATATCTTCGAGGTTGTAGATAATGTCGTCTATTTACAGACCAGCCATGAAATAGAATTCAGAATCACTCTTACTAACAGGTATTACTTTGAAAAGTGAAGTCCTCTCTCGATGAACCAAAATCAAACTCTACATGTCGTTCATGATACCGGTTCTACTATATGGCACAGAGGAGTGGACGATGTCAATAGCTGATGAGTCGGCTTGGGAGTCTTCGAAAGAAAAGTTTTAAAAACGATTTATGGTCCTTTGCGCATTGGCAACGGCGAATACCACCATCGATGGAATAATGAGCGGTATAAGATATACGATGATATTGACATAGTTCAGATTATCACGAGACAGCGGCGACGCTAGCTACGTCATGTTGGGCGGATATGTGTATATGGTAAGAATTCTCCAGCTTTAAAAGTTTATTTGGTACCCATGGGTGGAAGCAGAAGAAGAGCAAGAGCTCCACTCCGTTGGAAGGATCAGATGGAGAGCAGCGTGGTATCTCCCATTGGCGCCAAACAGCGAAAAGAAAAATGAATTGCGCGGTGTGGTTAACTCGGCTAAAATCTTGTAAGATGTGTATATGCCACTAAAGAAGAAGAAGAAGCAGTCCCGGCCATAGATTGCTATCCTATTTCAATAGCTCAAAGTTATTCTTAGATATCAAAAAATTTCCTGGTAAGGAACTGTACTAATTTTAGTTTGCTTTGACTGGATCCTCAGGCCCAAAAGCCCACAATTATAGCATCCAAAATGGAAATTAAGCTCAAGGACGTGACCTGAAAACTTTCCTTCTAATCAAAATACAAATTTGTTAAATTTTTCGATCCCATTAAGAGCCTATAAATTTAGTGATTTTCACAAAGCAAGAGAAAGAGAAATAGAGAGCAAAACCAATTGAACAATCACATTCACCGTAATATCAGTCAGCTGTTCATTTTTCAAGGCTAGCAATTGACCACCAGAGACACGCGTACATATGTACAGCTCATAACACGGAAAAACATGCAGTAACCAAAAACAACAAAAATAACAACTGAAAAAAAAAATCCCTTGAGAATGATTAACAACCGATGAAGGTTTGCTGAAAACAGCTTGGCATACTCGTGCATATATACAGTGTTGGAAAAAATAATAGAAAAAATATTCTTCTTTGCGCTTCAATCCCAATTGCTAATTATGTACGAAAAATATATGCATGAAACCAATTGCACATGTGCACTGATAACGGTGCTTTATTTTGTTCTCCTTTTTGAGTCATTTTCGCAGCAAATATTTGCGCTGTTCGCTAAGTTTGCAGGTCAACACGTGTTTTGGCTGGAAAAAAAAATAGAAACATCTTCGAATTGTGCGAAACTTTTGACTTAAATTGGCTTTTTTAAACAAAAAAACGTATAGTTTAAATACCTTAAGGTGAGTTAAGCTCAAAATTAACCAATTTGTCAAAATACCGTTCTACATTTGGATATTATTTTCAAAATGGGTCGAGGAGTACATTGCACTGCTGAAGAACGAGAAATTATGAAAAAAATGAAAGAAGATGGAAGCACATTAAAAGAAATTTCTGAACTAATGCAGTGCTCCCTAAAAAAAGTGTTTTCCGCAGTTCACTTTGTAGCGACAAAGGAAAATCGAGGAAGAAAGCGTGCCACATCAAAAAGGTTTGACGACTTGTTGATTCGCGAATCAAGAAAAAATCCTTTTCTTTCGTCGAATAAGCTCAAAAATCAATTAAAGGCATCAGTATCTAGTCGCACAATAAGGAACAGGCTGATTGAGAAAGACCTCAAAGCATATTCAGCAAGAAAAGTACCATATCTGAGCCAAAAAAATATTGGAAAAAGACTAACTTTTGCAAAGCATCACCTATGCCGCCAAAATTGGAATTATGTCCTTTGGTCTGATGAAACTAAAATTAATTTGTTCGGATCAGATGGGAAAACTCATGTAAGGCGCCCAAAAAATACTGCCTTCGATCCAAAACATACCAAAAAGACCGTTAAACATGGTGGAGGTAATATTATGCTGTGGGGATGTTTTTCTGCTTCAGGAGTTGGTCCGATATTCTGGATAAAAGAAAAAATGTGTGCTCCAGACTATTTAAATATTCTCCAAAATGTAATGTTGCCATATGCTGAAGAAGAAATGCCTCTTAAGTGGGAGTTCCAGCACGATAATGACCCCAAACATGCGTCAAAACTCGTAAAGAAGTGGTTACAGGATAACGAAATAAATGTAATGGAGTGGCCTGCTCAATCACCGGATTTAAACCCGATTGAGCACTTGTGGGGGGTGCTAAAAAAGAGAGTTGGTGCCTTTAAATGCAAAAACAAAAAAGATTTGTGGGAAAAAGTGCAATCCGAATGGTACGGGATTGATGCCTCAATTTGCGCCAATTTAGTGAAATCAATGACTCGTAGGTGTTCCTCAGTTATAAAAAGTAATGGCTGTACCACTAAATATTAGCAAAACCACTATTTCAGTTTAAAAATTTAGAAAAATCATCTCTCACTTGTATTTTTGCGTTTTTTTCTATTATTTTTTCCAAGCTCAAAAAATGAAATTAATTTTTTACGTTAATGGAAAATCAAAAGAAAATATTTTTGTTCCTTATTATATAAGTTACCTATATATATGTTTAAAAAAAATAATTAAATAAATGTTAGTTTCTTTTCCTATGAAATATTTCAAGTTAATGGACGAAAACAAGCTTTTTCTATTATTTTTTCCAACACTGTATACGAGTACATATGTATGTACGTAACTTTGGATGTAAAAACTGCGTGTTTTCGCCTTGAAAAAAAAATCCAAATACAATATATTATATATTTCAGTAACAGCTGAGAGAAGCATAACATGAAGAAAACAAACAAGACAAAAAAATAAAATTGTGAAAAATATTGTAGGTTCATTAATTGCCATTTGGAGGCAAAAAGAATACAGAAATCAAAACTAAATGGCGCTTACATAAATACACACAGAAAGTATGACCTCTGTGGAAGGTTTGCGACTAGGCTGCTGCTTTCAAATACATATATACATATACATATACATTTGTATGTTGCGGAAATATGGAAATATCTGACTAGAAATAACCTTTGTTAGGGCATTGAAGAGTGTGGCGAGCGATGAGCGTGGAAAAAAGAAATACAAGACATCACGGAAAGAAGAAGATGGTAAGCACGCGCATAAATAGAAAGTGAATTTTCTACAAACTTAGTTATTTAAATATATCCAAACTCAGACACTTTTGTGGATATCGTATTTACTAAAAGTTTCAAACTGATAAGTAAAATCATTCCTCTAAGTAGTTAACCTCACTTTCTAATTTACTGAAATAAAACTTTTTACTTCGAACCAAAAATTTCTCCCAAAGTTTTGTAAGTGTTTTGGACACTTTTCAGTTTACTTCAGTATGTATTGTGTGTTTTCATGAGCACCTCAAAAATTATGACAAGTCATAAATAGTTAATGACTGAATATTTGGTAACATCAATTCATTCGTTAAGCTTGTCAAGGTATTAATGTGTAAGTTTTTATGTTTCATGCTCAATGTAGTTGTACATATATACAAACATATATATACATATGTAATATATATGACTCAATGACGGACAGGTTGTTGAATGGCAATACAGGTTTTCTTTGAAAAGAAAAATTAATTTAATTGGCGATGACTCACTTACCACACTTTATGTATTGTAAATATATATTTTAATAACATATATGGTACATATTTACAAATATGTTGGTAATAAGTAACAAAGGAAATTGATTATTATACCCGTACATTAATACATACATATTACAATGAAGCAATATTACAGAAGAAGTGCTCATCTGTTTACAGGCTGGATGGCTGAAACAAAATAGATTAAAAGCTGAGGCCACTCAAAGCAGGATAATAAAAGAATGACTGAGGAAAAAGTTATTTTTGAAGGATTTTTTTACAGAGATAGAGCGTGATAAATCAAATTTAAGATCTGTATTGGAAAAAGACATTAATCAGCAGAATTGAGCTGATCTTCCAAAGTATCCAACTTGAACTCTTACGACGTTATTTAACGTTGAAAGGTGTTAAAGCGAGTGAGCAGTGTTCATTTCTGAAACGTCACTGTCGGCACACTTACATCTTGGCTCCTATGTCATTGTTGACAGTTTTGTGACTTTGAGGTCGTTGGTAATTTCATCTATCTGGGACTAGTATTAACACCAATAATAATTCAACAACAAGTGTTACTTTAGTCGCAGTAGGAAATTGAAAAGTAAAGTCGTCTCTCAACGAACATATATAGACTAAACTCTACAAGTCGCTTATCATTCCCGTCGTACTATATCGTGCGGAGGCATGGACGATGGCGACATCTATTGAGTCGGTTCTGGAAGTCTTCTAGAGAAAAGTTTTTCAAACGGCGAATACCGCCGACGATCGAACGATGAGCTGTAAGTGATATTGGCATAATTCAGCAAAAGACAGCGGCTACAATGCCCCTGCAGGGTAGGGGTTCAAGAATTTTCCCGTGGTAAGGCATGCCTGTCGTAAGACGCGACTAAGATCAAAAATCCCGCGATAGTCGGGTCTTTATACCGAAACGACACGGATTTTTATCCGGCCAAGGACTGTCACTCCCGCAGCATTCCAATGGGGAAGAAGAAGTTCAGCACATTAGAATAAATGTGGGGAGTTGAAGATGGTTTCAGTTTTGGTTGGTTAATTAAAAAGGACAGGTTGAGGACCTGACCACACACACTTAAGCCATTGATCTGGCTCATTGTGCTCCCCGGATTAACTGAACCATGTATGTTATCGAACAATTCACACGATTTGATGAATTTTCTTCCATCTATGTCCACCCATATTCGTCAAGCTGGAGCTTGGGGCATCGTGGAAGATATAATGCCCCATTCGGCGGAAGATGGGCACTCACAGAAGGACTTCTCAAGTGCTTTGTTCCGTTCTGTACATGCTCTGCACTTCGCTGATTCCACCTTACTTAGTTTTTAAGCGAATTATCTCAAGGGTAAATGCCCTTTTTTTGCTTAGAGCTGGTAACAATTTGATCTATTTGAAATCCACGGTACCCCACAACACGTCCTACATGAGAAATTCTTCAAGAACTTTCTTTTCACTGCTTTCTACAACCAAGTGATCCTAGTACTAAGAGATTATAACAGTGATTTCTCGTTATAATTGGTTAATAGCCTCCTTCATATTTTCACATTTGACTGTCGAGAACAAACCTAACAGATTTCTCTATCCCCAGCGGTGGGTACACTTTAAGTAATGTTCATTTTATCTGCTTGAAGACAGATGTTTTGTCGTTGAGTTACCTTCTTTATTAGAGAGGCTACAGAAGAAGGGTTCTGCGCGTGCCTCACATTTAAACCCATCATTAGAAATATAAATATCTTCACAATTATTAATACCTTTGCCTTCCATCCAATCTTCCTCGCTCTGGAATAAGTAGGTGGCATCCGAAGGGGTCTGCTTCTCGGTCATATTGTTCCCTTAGGCCAAGTTCTGTTTTAATTTTCTATATACCACCATGGTTTTCACAGTTAGGAGACTGGATCAAACTGTCTAAAACCTTTAGCCGGTTAGCCGTTTCTTGCGTTACTTATATAATGTGTTAATTAACCCGCAATAGCCAAGTGGTTAGCGGTGGTTACTACCATTCCGAGGGCCAGGTTTCAAGCTGTAGTCCGACTAAAAAAATTATTGAAAATTCATTTTTCTAATTGCAGTCGCCCCTCGGAAGCGGGTATCAAGCTCTCCGAGTGTAATTCCAATTAAAAACTCATAAAAATCCAGCGGCCGTTCGGAGGTGGCTTAGTATAAATTGTAGGTCCCACCATTAGTTGGAAGAAACATCAAGGTGGACAACACATATATGAGGAGCTCGGTCGAAAATCGCTTCCCTGGCCTGGTTAGGTTACAGTGCCTTTGCTGAGAGGCAGTCTTCATAGCGCTTGCTATGCCATGTAGACAGATATGTTGCACCCGTTCCAGCGATTTCTTAATCCGGATTTAATTTTAAAGAGCAAATTTGAAGGCTGGTCTTCCAATTTCAGCTGAGTTAAAAATTAATTTGAGTTAATAGATCAACGTCATGATATACATATTAAAAACTAAAATGCGCTAGAGGCACAAACGGGTTACTTTTAGGGAATTAACAAGTTCCTATTTACGAAAGTTACTGACTCTGAATTTGAGCTGGGGAAAAACGCTGCAAAGGACCTGTGAATGCACTGCCTCTCTCAGCAAAATAAATTTTATATAGAGGCTGGTGAATAAAAGACACCATAAAGACAAGATAGCTCTGTGCAATACAAAGTCTTACAAAATACACACTACAACAGAGTATAAGACAGACTTAACATAGTTATAAGACAGACTTAACATAGTTCTAAACACTTCCGGAATTAATGATTTCAAATCTAATATTTAGTAGTACTCACCAAAGTTGTCTTGCAAGCAAACAGTATTGTTAATCTCTGCTTAACTTCTCCACTTTTCGCTTGTCCTTCTTCTCACTGTGTTTCTCACTCTTCTAAGACTTCTTTTCACGTTGATTACAGCGAATAATAGATGATTATTATTGCTGCACTTCAACACCTTCTCCACAGCTGCAAAATTAACTCAATCGCTTTCGATCGATCCGTCGACGGTTGCTTACACAAAGACCTTCACAACGAGACCTTTCAACCTCAAAAAACAATGATTGCTTTTTTATTAGACATTTTTTGTTTGTTATTGTTGTGTGGATACACGTTTTGTGCTTATCTGAAAGAATGAAAAAAGGGAAAAAATTAAAATTAAAAAATCTCAAACATAAATAGAATAAAGAAATCAATATACATATGGCGTTGCCAGCCGAAAGGGATGGTCTTTAGAATGACCTAGTCTACAAATCATTAAATTTTCTAGAAATATTATTTTTTTTGCTAAAAACTGATTGCAATTATCATATGAAATTAGTAATATAATTTCAGAGGAAGTGAATTTTATTTGTGAAATCAGCAGCACACCCTCACATGCCGTTACCAATTTACTGTAAATATTTCCACTTCAAATCCAATCAACGTTTGTTGGCGTTTGTCATGCGATTTCGCAAGAAAAATACAACTAAATAAAAAAACAACAACAACAATAAACAACAAACTGACGTTGTTATGGTAAACATTTATTCCACAAAAAAAACAAAAAGAAGAAACTAAATAAACGACGACAGCAATAGAGCGAAAAGAAAATAAAAACAAAAATAAACAAATAAAATTCCAATATAAAGCAATACGAAAGCGCTCAGTGGCATCATTATTACCATTTGAACCAATAGAAATAACGGCAGAAAAGCCGAGGTCATTGAATTGAGGTCGGTTTATTTTATTTTATGACATTAGAAAGGGAAAAGAAGCAAGAAAAATTGGCAAGCTAGCATAATAATAATAAATAAAAGCTTGTTGTTCATGGAGGCAGTCGAAGTTAGTCATTTACTTATATTGTAGAAGCCAAGCAAAAATTGCTCAACACGTTTTTTTATATAAATTGAGCAAATTTTTTAACTTAGCTTACGAGGGAGCGTTTTTATATTCGCGAACCAAGAGAGGTGATCTAGTGATTAACGCCCAGAGTATACTGAATTTATGTAGGGAACACTTCTCCAGCCTGCTGAATGGCAGGGAAAATGAAACACCCGGAGATGGTGAACCCGAAACCCCAATAGATAATGACGAGGTTCGAATAGCCATTATATGTTAAAAGAACAACAAAGCTGATGGCCCACTTGCAGAGCTATTCAAACATGGTGGTAAAGAGCTGACAAGGTGCATGATCAGCTTCTTTGCAGAATATGGTCGGACAAATTGTGTGAAAAACTAAAGACCACCGTCAATCAAATGAGTGAACCTTATCAGTATGGCTTTAGACCTGGTAAATTAACCATTGACCAAATATTCATCATGCGTCAAATTTTGGAAAGGACCCGTGAAAAAAAGAATCTATTCATTTACCTTTTCATCGTTTTTAAAGTTCCTTTCGACAGAATGTATGCATATGTATGTCACATTGTTTTCCATTTGAGTTCAAACTGAGAACAAGGTTTTTCTCAACTGGAGAAATATATTTCCTCAACAATATTTTACGTTCGAGTGCAAGTTTTAAACTATGCTTTTAAACAACTTTAAAAATATATTTTTTGCTATAAAATTGTTCAATAAAATATCTGTTTACTGAGGTTGATACTCCGGTTTGGTATTTGTTTAGAAATTTTGTTGGATACTAGAGAATAAACTTAGTTCTCAACTTAATTTCAAAACAAACCTTTTTTAATGTGAAACAACCGCTGAGGTAGAGGATATCCCTCCGGGTCAGGAGTTCAAGAATTTACCCGCGGTAATGCATCCCTCTGGTAAGAGATGATTAAAATCCAATATTTTCCGTGACAGTCTGATGTTTATATCGGAACTACCCGGATTTTTAACTGGCCAAGTACTTGTCGCTCCCAAAATATTCCCCGAAACCCAATTTGAGGTTACAACAACGACAACAGCATTTTTGATCTTTGTCGAAACTTTGAAAAATTTGACGTCATCAAAAACTTAGACGTGAACGCAAACCAAAAAAAGTTGTTTTATTTTATTAATTTTTTATCTCTATTAAAAAAATCCATTAAATTTGATTATACGTTTTATATAACATTTTGCTCTTCACTATACTATTTGATTGCTCACTGGTAATAATAATGATACCCTGGAGGCAAGAAAAAAACAAAAAAAAAAAACAATTTTCACGGCATCAGGGTCATCTCACCGCGCCGATTCCACAATTTGTGAACGGCGAGTAGTGAGAGGAGTATTTTTTTTAGTAGTAGCTTGGTGAATAGTAGTGAATGCATTCGCTGAATTGCGATGATGGCGGCAAATGGACTGATTAAGCGGAAAACCGTTATAAGCATTTAAGAGCATTAATGCAGTTAAATTCAAAGCCAAAGCAAAGTTTGAAAAACAAAAACAATAAAAGAAATATTACAACACAAAACATGCACAAAACAAATCACATTTGTACATTCATACATATAGACATACTCGTATGTACGTACATATTTTTTTGACAAATACTACTTAATTTGGTCACTGCCGCATGGCGTATAAAGCAGGCCACAACGGAGTTGTAAACTTGTTGCAACAATCACTCAGATGCGCTTTGCTGCAGTTTTTTCCAAACAATTTTTTTTTTTTTTTGTCATAAAAAGAAGTTATAAAATATGTCTTCAAATGTACAATGACTAAGTGGTATATGTATGTATATGGTGGCATGCTGAAGCTAAGTAACTGTAGTAGCAGTAACGGGTGATTGTTCTAATTTCAAAAGCTGTCAGACACAGGAGCATACGAGTATTGTTGTTGGTATTGCAACATTTGTGAATTAAAGGGGAAAACTAGTTATTTTTTGATTTATGGTAAGCCATTTTTTATGTATTTTATTTTATTTATTCAAGGAAATAAATGGCATCAACAAATAGAACTATCTAATTAAAGGGTGCTTTTTAGACGGCTCGGGTTGCAATGACGGAGTTGGTTTTTTTTGACAGCTGTTACTTGATATACACTCAGTTTGGTTCGGTTCGCGCGACGGTTACCCAGCAGAGTCGGTAATTCGAGCATCCATGGATCGATTTCGCACTACTATTATCAGAGATGATGCTCTAGTGAACGAGGGCAGGACGAAATAACTGCTGTCATCAAGTAAACAGCCATCTCATTCGCGACTCGGCTTCCAAGTGAGTGTTTATAGTCATAACTATGATGCGCACAGAAGAAGCTATTACTGTTGTAGCAGACTATCGAGCGTGTCGCACGTTCAGTGAATGGGCCCAAAACGGTATCTCGATTTCCAGGCCAGATTTTCTCAAGAAAAGAAGCTCACTTTTGGTCCAATGGGTACGTTAATAAACAAAATTGCCCCATTTCGAGTGATGATAATCCCGAAGTCATCGCTAAGACGTCGTTACATCCTAAAAAGTCACTCTTTGATGTAATTTATGGGCAGAGGAAATCATTGGTCCATATTTCTTCAAAAGTTGAGTTGGGCTGGGTAACGCTATGAAGCCATGATTAAAGGCTTTTTCGTGTCTAAATTGGATGACGTTGGCTTGGCAGACAGCCAACAATCAGGACAAACAAATCGCAAAGTGGCTGTTGGCGTAGACCTTATCTATCACGTAGCTACGAAGGAAGAAGTGGTGTGGTGCTAAATCACAAGATCTCGGTGGCCAATTGCGATCACTTCTTCGATAGATAACACAGTCCAGAAACTTTTCCCATAAAAGATCGATAGTTTCGTTGCTTGAGTGGCACGTAGCGCCGTCTTGTTGTCCAGATCAATACTATCCATAAAAAAAATCATTAATCATCTCTCGAGAGCGCAATCCATTCACCATAACTGTTGCTCTAGTCTCATTTTCGAAAAAGTAAGGTTCAATGATCCCGCGGACCATAAACAAAACCAAATATTTATATACACGTTGAGGACGGATAGGTCTATCAATAATAAATCTTGGGTTTCCCAAGCCCCAAATGCGAAAGCTTTGCTTATTAACGTAGCCATGGAGATGGAAATGGGACTCGTCAGTCGAAATGAGTTTTCAATAAAATTTTTATAGTGAATTTTAGTAATTTCAATACATTGTTGGCGCGTGTATCGTTCCATTTTTATTACTGGCGTAGTTTTTGCTAGTCAAAGGTCAATTACAGCTTCAAAAATAGCAGCTCTTATTGGAAAACGTTTTATATGACTAGGATCTGCTCCCGACTTCATCCGCAAAAAATTTGAATAGGGACTAATAAAATTTCTGATAAGGTGTTCACATTCAGGGCAAAGATTTTTATATACATATATAGATATAAATACTACATATGTAGTTGATTTGAAGTAAATATAATATATATTTATTAATTTTTATTCCATTATTGAAAATTAGGGGGAAAAAGCATACTTCAGACTACTCTTTACTTCAAGAGGTTACATATTTTTGAAAATATATGTTTCTTAATTGTAAGACCCATTCGATGTCTGAGTTTATTATTTTTCTCACAATAATATTATATAAAAGTACAGATGCAACAGATTTTCGATGTGAGAGTGTTCGGAAACACGAAGTGGTGCACCAGAAGATGCTTAGTAATTATTAAATTTGAATGATACAGAACGATAGTTAAATATTCTTTAGACTATTTTAGAGCATTTAAATCAATCTGGTATAAAGATCTGCCACCAGAGAAATTTATTTTTTACTACAGATTCCACAGTGTCTCACAGTATGATTCGTGCAAATATTTAAAAGTGGTGAAACTTGTAGTATACAATTATATATATGGTAAACAAATACTCATATATATGCATCTCTGAAAGACTTTTGCGAAATTAATATCAACGTTTCCACCAGCCTTTCTCCACTACCGTCCAACAATTACATAATTGCAGCCTACAACACACTTAGCTTAATTAGCTTAAACGAAATCAGCTTTAACTTTAAACTATATTATTACATAGTGTGGGTGTGGGTGTGTGTGTATGTGTGCATTTGTCAATTTACTTAGTAGTAGCGAGTTTAAACTGCATTAAGAGTACCGAAGTGATTGGTATTGTTGTAATGCAATCATCATCATCATCACCATCAATCATACATAATACTTGGAGTTTGCATATGTATACACACATATGTAGGTACATACATATACTTACATATATTGGTGCATATGCATGCATGTTTATCACTGAAGCATAAAGTCAACAACACATTTGTAACGCTTTTGTAAGCAACAAATGGGCGAACGAGCAATGAAAGTAAAACAACAAAAATAAGGAAAAAAAATTGTAAAATTTAATGAGGCAACAAGTAAAGTAAATCGGATCAGTTGAATAGAGATTGTATGACATAGATATCTGTAGAGGTGCATATACGAGTCATAGGTATATACATAAAAATATATCTTCATTGATGCATATAAATAGTGACAGGCGTGGCAGACAAATGAGGATGCATATACATATGTATTTTGAAACAAGTGATTTTTGTGCAAAAATTTATTTAAATTTAAGAAATGTAAATTTTATAAATGAATAAATAAATATGTATTATTAACATAAAGAACGTGTTTGCCTTTTCAATGCTTGACAAAGACAAAAGCAAACAATAAAGGAAAATATTAAAAAAAAAAATCCCTGCATTACCAAACATAAACAAAACCAGCAACAGAAGCATAGTAAACTGCATTAAATTGCATAAATTTTGAAGCAGAACGAAGAAAAAAGCGTGAACGTGACCAACAACGCGCGCACTGCGCATGTGCAACGACTGAATTGCTCAATCACAGCGTGGCAGCATACGACAGAAGAGGCGGACAGGCGGATAGACGGACACGACATGGCTGTGCGCTGAGTGTTGGGAAACGAGTTCAATTCGTGAATTAATTAATTTTGAAATAATAAAAGATAATTAAGGCATAAAATATAATAATATATTATTGGCAAGAAAAAAATTAATAAATTAAATGAAGGCTAGCAATATTCTACGTCAAAAAATTAAAAAAATTATAAATTAAAATAATATGAGATAAAATAAACAAAATAACCTAAATTCAAATTAGAATTTAAATTTAAAACTATAAATGATATAAAATATAATAATATTAAATTATAATAAATAATTAACTTTAAATAAAAATTAAAAATATAAAATATCAAAAATTAAACAACAAAATAAAATAAAATAAAATAAACAAGTTAAAAATAATATAAAATAATAATAAATAATAACATAAAAGAGAAAATAATATAACATAAAATGATTTATATAATTAAATTAAAATAAAAAATAAAACAAATTAAATTAAATAAAACAAATTAAAGAATATTAAAGTAAAATGTAATCTTAAATTAAATTATGAAAAAATCAAACATACAATAAAATATTCAAAAGCAAAACTAAATATCATTAAATATGCAATTGAATAAAAAATGCTTCAAATAATAATTTAAAGAATAAAATAAATAAATAAACAAAAATAAATAAATAAACAAATCTAAAATAAAAAAAAATTAAATTCAACAAAGTAAATGAAAGTGAATTAAGAAAATGTAATAAAATTAAAATAAATAAAATAAAACTAAATAAAAAATAAAAAATTAAAGTCAAGTAATTAATCGAAATAAATAAAAATATGCATTAAAACTAAATTAAATAAATTAAAAATAAATAAATTTAGAGAAAATAAATAAAATAAAATGAGAGGAAAATTAAATAAAATAAAGTAAAATAAAAAATTAAATAAATAAAAAATGATTAAAGTAAAATAAAACGTAATAAACAAAAATTTGTATAAAATTAAATTAAATTAAAACTAAAATAAAAAATTAATTAAAGTAAAATAAAACGAAACTAAAAAGAAAATTAAAATAAAATTAAATAAAACAAATATAATAAAGAGATAAATAAAATATGTATTACACATAAATAAAATAAATTAAACCAAAACTAAATAAAAACAAAAATACAAAATATGTAATAAAATTAAAAATAAAATAAAAGTAAATAAAAGGAAAATAAAACGAAATAAAATAAAAGTAAAGTAAACTACAACAAAATAAATAAAAAGGTATTAAAAAAATAAGATAATATTAATATATATATGAATAAAAATATATTCAAATAGGTCAGAAATAAAAAAGGAAAATAAAATAAAAGGACGTAAAATAAAATAAAATTAGAAGTAAAAATTAGTATAAACTACATAATAATTAATTAAACAAGTATAAAATAAAATACAAAAAATTAAATTAAATAAAACGGAACAAAATATTTTAAAGTTAAGTTAAATTAAGTCCAAACAAAGTATATAAAGTAGAATAAAATAATTGAAAAAAAAAAAGAATTGATATATAAAGAAAAAAATAGAAAAGAATTGGTTTATAGAAATAAAATAAAATAAATAAAAATATAAATATATGTACATATCTTAAAGTTTAATAAAATATGAATTAAAAAAATATAGCGATGTATGTGATAGTCAAATCAAATAAGAAAACGAATTCAAAAAACTTTAATTCGAGAGTTCTATCAAATTTAATTTCAAAAACACATGCAATTAACAACAAAAGCAGCAATTGCAAAAACAGCAAAGGCAAAGTAGATTAGGTCGCACGTAACTCGAACGAGGCGCATTCAGTTAGCAACTTACACACTTACGCACACAGACACACACACACACTTGCAACTAATATAAACTGTGCCTAACTGCATATGAACATATAAACACGTACATATATATATAATTTATATGCAACCTTATGGCACTTAGCAACAAAAACAAGAAATGCAACATCTAACTGTGTTTGGTGTTCGCATTTGAATTTGCGGCTGGCTCGCGGCCGAGGTGCGGCTTGGCTGTTTGTCTGTCTGTCGGCTGCTTGGCTGCCTTGTGCCGCTTTTATTTTTTTTTTGTTTCAAAATTTATTTTATTTTTATTTCTATTTCGATTTTTTTATTTATTTATTTATTTTTTTTAAATTTGAGGCGTGCAAATCAAACTGCAAACGCGCGCAACTACCCGATAAGAAGCAAAGCCAAGAAGAAAAAAATAGCAACCACTGACAACAAATGCAGCTGATGGCACTGAGTATGTGTGCGTGTGTGTGTGGGTATTTTAGCATTCAATTGCCATTTGTAGTTGTTGCAATGGCAACAACTTGTACATACATTTGTGGCGCTTTTAAAGCGCGCAGCGATTATGCAAAGCATGTGCTTTTGAGTTTCGCTTTGTCGTTTCTTTTTTAGTTGTTGTTAGTTCTTGTTGGCAATAATATTTGGCAATACAACGAAACTGGGGGTGCGCGTCAGATTGTAGTAAAGCATGTTGACGTTGCCCACTTTAATTATTTTTTTTTTTTTGTATTTGTAAATATTTATATTTATTTTATTTTTTCTCATTATTTTTCGGCTTCTTTTTATACTCGGAGCTTTTTTAGAATCCAATTGCCAAGCAAAGGCGGCACAGTTATTTTTTAGCAAACACACACACATACATACATACAGCTAGATATTGGCAACCACTTCAACGCTTGAATAGTAATTTTCGCTAAGCGTTTTGGCGCGATTGCTCAAACAAACAGCAAGCAACCGACAGCATGTCGGTCCGTTCGCCAGTCTATATGTCTATTGGTTGCCGCAACAGCATGCCGACACGGTTTTAGCTGTCAGCTTTTTTTTTTTTGTTTCAGCGTTAGCATAGTTTTATGTAGTTTTGTATGTCGCTTCGCAAAGTGGGTCATGGTTAGTATGTTGCATGTGTTGCAGCGTTTTTGTCTGCTGTTGTTGGGCGACTGTCATTTTTGTCATATATTTTTCATTTCTATTTTTTTTTCGCTGCGCGATTTTGTCGTAACATTGCTTGATCGCCTAAAAGCAGATGTTTGAATGGAAGGTTATTCGATTTGAGTGCGATTATTTGAAAACTTGAAATTAAAAAAAAAATACAATTCCAATGAAGGAACTGAATTTTGAGTGAAACATCGGGCTTAGCTTGCGTGAGTAGGTGAGAAGGTGCAGTTGTTCTATATAATAGTTTGGATAGCTAACGGTAGAGGGAAACCCCTTTGCTCTCAAGCATTTTCAAATCACTTTATGGAGCATTGTGGCAACGTCTGCTGAGCTCATGTAAACATAAAAAAGAATGTTCAAACATGTTAAGGCAGAGGAAAAATGTGTCTTTTCGGAAGGACGTATCTTCTGTGTTGTAATTCTAACTCACGTAAAGGTCTACTTTTTCCCAATTGAGTAGAGAGAGTCGTAACGGTTGTGTTAGTCGACGATCTAGAGCGATTGCCATGTTTATTCTAAGGCCGAGAGAGTTTAGATACTAAGGTCTAGGATTCTTAATTTATAATGGTGGTTAGTTAGTTAGTTGAACTTTGATCAAGCACACTTAGGCCTACTGGCCCGTTGCGAGACCTATGTTGGGCCTGTGAAGGAGATTCCTCTCACCTTCCCAAAAACTCAAACCACTTGCTGTATTTTATGAATTATGATTAATGATACGAGCTCTGCAAGGCAGGAAAGGCAAGAAATTTCCATGAAAACGGTAACGAACCTCGCTGAGATCTGGACAATGAAAGAGAAATTTCCACCGATTCCTCCTCATCAATATACCTGCAGCTGCGGCGAAGGTGGTTTGAGAGCGGTTGTTATGCTTATGGAGGTCCTGTTTAGAAGAAGTAAGGACTTAGATCCGTTCTCTTCGAACAATGGCCAGATTTGTCACAATGCACGTTGTTTCACTCTGTCATATGCTGTTGGTCCTTCTGGTGACAGCTAGTCTTAACAGATACTTTGCCGAGGAAAGAGGTATGCACAGAGGTTACCCTAGTTAAGACAGTTCCCTTTCTGGCCAGCTCGTCAGCCACGCAGTTTCCTGGGATGTCCCTATGATCATTGATCCAAACCATGTACGTTTCGCATATAGTCTAGAGTTTGTTTAAGATTTCAGTCAGCTGATGCTTAAACATATTAAGTCAACAAATCGAACAATATTAGAAGGTCTGTTATATGGTAGGTAGATCTGTTTCTGGACCATTATATTTCATTGAAATCTGTTCAGTAGTTTCTGATATATACTTTTTGGTGCCACGAACAAACGAAATCTTTTAACATTACTTATATTTTTCTTTTAGTGCAATCGTCACTTTTCAAATTTACTGTTATATGGGATGTGAGCGCAAACTTGGTCCGATTGCATCGATTTGCAATAGCGACCATACTTGTGTTCCAAGGAATGTGTGAGCAAAGTTTCATCGAAATATCTTAATCTTTACTTGAATTGTAGACGAACGGACAGACAGACATGACATTGATTCATTAGTGTATACGAGTATATATACTTATATAAGAACTGCCGATGGTTGAGAGGCTTAAGTGGTTAAATCTGTGACCAATTGACACCATATAAGTGATCTCTACACATCTTCTTCAGACGTGCAGAACTTTGTTATGCTAATTGACCATCAAAAAAATAATATCAGGAAATTAAATGCTCAAAGAAGCTTACGCTGAGGAGGTTACAGCTGCCAAGAAGTCGCTCGTTGTGATACTGAGATGTCCTTTTCTTTAGGTTTGTTATCACAGAAGTAGGACTGCTGGAACAAGAGGCAAGTAGAATATATTCTTAGCATTAGAAAACGCTCCCCAACAACTTTATATGAGTGGTTAGAGCTCACTGAAAGTGGAAAAGAGTCACACTTCCTGATGTACCTGCAGCGAGAGAGCTCATTGAGGAATTCAAAATTTCTCTCTTTTTCAGACCAATCATCTTTACTTTCTTTGGAAAACTAATAAGTTTGTGTAATCATGATTAAAAATAATAAAGGAATGACTAAAGCTACTTCCAGCAGCCTTATTTAGTGTAATTGATTAATAATTAATTTCTTTTTTTTTCAAGATAAAATTGCCTGCAATTACTTTCCTCTCCAACAAGCATTGTGTAAATATGTCAGCTTTATGTTTTTTTTCGCGGTGTCAATGTCAAAGCTGATCACTTTCAATTTATTACATAAATTTTTAAATGTGCTCATTATATACATAGGTATATATGTACATACAAACAACACTTTCATACAAAAGTGTTTATGCGCTTTTATGGCATGATTTCATTTTTTATATATATGTACACGTATGTACAATATATAGACACATACTCATAGTAAACAGCTCATATTGTATTATTTCCACGATAATGTAATTGTGAAAAACCAATTATTGACTTAAATTACTACTCATGTACATACAGATGTATGTACATATGTATTTAAGTGAGCATGAACATAAGCTGGCATTAATAATCTTATATTGCATATATGTATGGTATGTACGAGTCTGTCGGTTTGTAGACACAACTAAAATAGGATATAATATTTTCTATACAATTTTTCTTCATGTTTTTCCAATTGTATGCTCATAAATACAGTAGTGTGCAGTAAAATATCAGGATAAATACGATTTCACACCAAGCTGTACAGATCGCTGTGATTTAATTAAGTTCACTGAAAATCATTTCAAAACACGAATGCCCAGCAGAGAAGAATGGAAGGAGGGTAACACTACTCCGGTTAGCAGCTTGGAAATCTACACGGCTGGATCCAAAACTTGAGGGGTGACTCGGCGGAAGTATTTTCTCAAGGAACGTTCCTAAGGAACTCTTTCAGCCTACCTGACAATTGCATTGTCTTTCAAGCGGAGATATCTGCTATTATGAAGGTAGCAAGCAAACCAAAGTCAACTTTAGAATTAAGGATATCTTCATTTCCTGCGAGAGTCAGGCTGCATTAAAAGCACAGGGCTCGTTTAGACCTAATTCCAAAATTGTGCTGGACTGTCACCGATCTCTACAGGAGATGGCCAAACAGAACAGATTGTCGCTCATGTGGGTCACAGAGACATCATTGTAAGGCGAATGAACTTGCTAGGCAAGCTACGACCGAGCAGATTATTTCCGATAAAGAACCTTTTGCCACTTGCAAGCTGATTTTCAAGGAATTTACGTATGAACAAGCCGCGTCAAGGTAGAATGAAACTACAACCTGCCGCAAATCCAGACACGCCTGGCCAAAATGGGATAAGAGATGACGAGATATGTACTCCTTAAAAAATAGGGGACAAGTCAACTAGGCGCTCTCTGTAGGAGATGCAGCAGTAGCTGTCAGGATGATGAGGATGAGGAAAGTCTTTCCTATCTCTTGGATTCCAAATTTCGGGACTCTACTGCTAGATGATCTATTGAATATAGCCGACGTCAAATTTATGAATCTAATAAGTTTAATTAGCGAATTGTCGGTAGCCACCACAACCTAACCTAATCCTAAACTACAATATTTCGGAATTTTTCAACAAAACACGATAAAATTAAATCTCAGGTACTTTTTAATAAAAATCATACCATTAACAAAATTTGTATAATTTAATTAAAAAGTGAGGAGACTGAGTAAATGCAAGTGCATACGAATATTAAATACTCGGCTAATATTTTTATTAAACGCCAGGCAGCTTATCTGACTCTCACAAAAGAACTAAATCCCTAGACTTGTTTGTGGATCCACCTTAGTATTTGTTGGCATATGAATCGAACTCACTGTAGTTATCATTTTCATTATGTAAAAGTAAAAGTTTCCTCGATAAATTCCTTAAATATTCGATCACAAAAAGCGGCCAGTTGATACTTTCCATCAGATCTATCTGTGTAACCATTTTTGGTAGGACTTAGTTTCTTATGTTTAGTTGAGTTCTGATGATTAATGCTGTAAGTATTCAATATTGAGTGCATAAGGGGGCCTGGATAGTAAAAAGTCCGTCATATGGGACAAAGGTGCTTTGCATATTTATTTAATGAATTATAATACTTTTAAAAATTACAGTATGAGATGAGTGGGCATGAACCTGGTCCAATTTCACTCATTTACTATAACATCCGTGCCTATTATCCAAGGAATGTGTGAACCAAGTTTCATCGAAATATCTCAATGCTTACTTGATCTGTGCGCAAACGGACAGACAGACATGGTTAAATCGTTTCGTCTCGTCCATTTCTATCGATTATTTTTGATTGAAAGAATGATTCAACAATAAAAATCGATAATAACGATTATGTAATATTTGATTTGTAGTTGAGAAATCACAAAGTAACGATGGATTCTTTTTTTTCGAAAAAGTAATATAAAGAAAGTATCGTTAAAAAAGAAAAATCGTTAAAATAGTAGTATTAAACTGGAAATTAACAAATATTTATATAGTAATTGTTTTGAAAATCACAAAATAAAGGTAAGTTTTTTTGAAGCTTAATGTTTTTATGAAAATCATAAAAGTTAGATGCCTTGAATTACAATAATAAAGAATAATGCAAAAAAAAATTTAATAAATCAAGTAAAGTATCAAATTTTATGCAAAAAAAAAACAATTTATGAAATATTAGAAACGATAAAAAGTCGATAAAGCTGTAAGCTAATTTAATAATCTCGAAATAATAAAGAAAGAAGTTATACAATAAATAAACACAGTCCCACTTGCATACCATGCCCTAGATGTTTGTGGGGTGTATAAAGTTTAGAAGCGCTTTCCGTGCCCAGCGATTTTCTACCGCCAAAAAAATATAATTTTTATAAAATTTTGTGTAAACAATTAATTTAAGGGCACCAAAACGCTTGAAATATTTTTAGCCACAGTCTGAGGCCAAAAAGGCTGGAGGAGCATCGAGAAGTGGAAAGAAGACAGTGATGCCGGTGTGTTTTACTTGAGAAATACCACTTTTGAGGGACAAAAAAAAATGTAATTGATAAGAAAATAAATATAAAGTTAAAATCTTCTTACTTTCTGAAAAGTTCTTGGGTTCAGATATTATACATTAAATTTTTTTTTTTTATTTTTTCGGACACCACTGCGTATACTTAACATGACTATATAAAAACAATTCAAGAGTTGAACAGATATAAATTCTAAAAGACGATAATTTTGTTTTTATTTAATTCTTTTTAAATGCTTTTTTCATTGCACATCACTGCATTTAGTCATGCATTTTTTTTTTTTATATAAGCATAAAATGTATTTCACCTAGATACAACAGCTGATTCAATTACAAATTACACTATACAGAAGCGTTATGCATAGTGTTGACGAGATGGTAAACAACAACACATAGATCTACAGTTACAAATGCAAATGAGCAAAATATTTTATGAGAAATATATATGTGCATACATACATATGTATGTACGTAGATAAAATCACACACCGCATTCATGCAATTCTGAATCTTTATAGACGGAGATCCGCATTCAGATATCAAATGTTCATTTCAGTGCAACTTCTGGGCAAAGTGGCGTTTGTCGGAAATCCTAAACCAGTGCAGCCTCATTTATGTATATGTATGTAGGCATGTGTGTTTAAAAATATAGTGCCCGAACGAAGGTGTAATGGAAATAAAAGCATAATTTTATAATGCTTTTTTCGACATTTCATAGAGTAGAGTATGTGCGTAAGTTGCATATTACTCATTGCAAATAAAAGTAAGAAAAAATGGAGAGTTCAAATGTGTATGTTTGTATGTATGGCATGGCTCATATGTAGCGTGCAGTAATTTTATCTATATATTGTGTTATCAAATTTTTCATTTGCGGCATACCACTGTTATGAGTTATCCGCGTAAATATGTAATGACAACAATGAGTTGAGTTGAATGAGTTTGAGATGGAAAATTGCATGACAGACGTTTTTGTGTATTTAACATGTGTTCATGCACATTGTATATATGGTACATACATTTATTTAAGTGCATGCGGATATATCATTGGCGTTTTTTTTTCGCTTTTTTTTGTTATGCGGTTGGCGGAACTTTTTTTCATCTCAATAATTTTGCATTACATAATGAAATTGCAGAGCAAAAAGTGCATAACTGCACATATTTATTTGTTACTGCTCGGTTTTTATTTAAATGAAAAAATGTGTGTTTGGGTATGCGGTGATTATTATAAAACTATTTCATTTCCATTGTTACAACTCGTTGGAATTTTTTTTTTTTGTAATGTCTAGTGACCTTCGACATTTTTTCAGCTTTTTGCTATGTTGTCCTGCTTTTTATAATGCAAGCGTTTAACTTTAGCTTAGTATATGATTTTTTTTTTGATTAAATCAAATATTTTTTATTTCAATTTTTAATACTAAATGGTTTTTGTACTTTTATTATTCTAAAAACAATTCTCTTCTCTCTTTTGCTTTGCCTTTGAAGCTTTGAAAAATGAGTTCTCAGCGTTTTACATATAAAGCGACGTTGCCAATTTTTGTTTCGGAAGTATGAGTTCACTTATCTTGAAGATGATACTCAGCGTTCGGCATATTAAGCAACGTTGCCAATTTTCGTGTGTGAAAGAGGAATTCCACATAGAAGGAACTCCATATATCTAACAGATTTTCGTTTCGGAAATATCTCAGTATTTATCTGATATAGTTCTCAGTGTTTGATTTGTTAAGCGAAGTTGCCAATTTTCTTTTTAAAAGATGAATTCAATATAAAAGGACTCCCATGTATCTGATAAATAATTTTAGCACTTAATATATTTAGCAACGTTGCCAATTTTCGTTTCCATTTGTTCTAAATTTGTCAAATTGGAGAAGAAGTTCGGCAGAAATCGCTACAGCATTGCATACATATATAATTCTCAGCGTTTATCTTATAAAGCAACGTTGCAATTTTCGTTTGTGATATATGAATTCTCATAGAGTTCATAAAAGGATTTTGATTTGTCTGATAGATAGTTCTCAGCGTTTGATATATTTATTAACTTTGGCAATTTTCGTTTGAAGAATGCTAAATTCAACATGAAAGGATCTCCATATACCATATCCAATTTTCGTTGAGAAAAATTAATTCTAAATAAAAAATACCCTGATTTATGGGGATACATTTTGGAGGACCTATAATTACTCAAAAGCTACTTCGTTATGACAATTTTGCTTTATTTCTACAGCGGAAATGAATTTATTAAATTTTTAAGGAACAACAGATGACTCAAAATAAAGCAGAAAAAATAATTTGTAGTATTATGAATCTAAACAATGCGGCTTCGGTGCTGAAAGAATATTAGAAAAAAATATAGAGATTCTTTGTCAACACTTATCAGCGCACAGTTTCAGGATAGGATAGGGAATATTATTTTGTGTCACAGTCTGAAAATTAGCTTAATTTAGTATTAATAAAAAGCTTGGAGATCGCAATAAAAAATAAAACGGCCGAAATTTATGCAGTATATTAGAAAAATATAACTGACAATTGGAATCTGGGTATGATTTTCCTAATGCAATTATTGAATGAACCCTCTTAATCAACGCCAGATTAGTTTAGGTTACACTGGCACCTTTTTTGAAGTTCTTTGTAGTGCGAAGTTTAAGTACATTTTTACTAGTTCATCGAATAGCAAATACCCTAAATGTTTGGATTATGTTTTTGATTGAGCCAATTTTATGAACCGGCAGGCAGCAAAGCCACTTCATCTCGCCATGTTTCGTCTTTCAGAAGCTCAGCCAGAGCTTTCAAAGGTGTGGCTCCCCAATGTTTGATATCATTAACGTATAGCTACCATAAAACGAACCTCAACGACATCATTTTCCTTCCAAGTCTCCTGACTTGAGCAGCCCCATAGAGAATTTATGGGATGTACTAGATCTTCGTATCGGAAAAAAGGACGATTAAAAATAGCAGAACCCTAAAAACATATATTCCAGGAATGGAATCTTACTTCAAAATAAGGGCACAAGAAAAGCCACGTTAGGAAACTTGAAGGGAGGCAGTGGTCCCGAAAGACCAAAAATATGATCACGTGATTTACGAACGATCCCTTAGATCAAGTGCGCAGTTTATCTGTCGCATAACTTTATCGACTGTTGGAAATTTCCCAAAGACTACTTTCTAATATTACAAAGTGCGTTCATTATAAATTATTTAAAAGATTTATATAAAAATATTGCGACTCATAGTAAATGTAAATACATAATAAATACAAAATACAAAGTTGTTGAACAAAGTGCAACACGATGAGGCAACAACAAAGACAAAACTACTTTACAATTGTTTATACATGCAATACATATTTACATATATTTACAATAATATTATACATATTATTATAATGATTTTACGCTTTCATAAACGAACAGAAATTGTTGTTGATTTGTTTTTGTTTTTTTTTTTGCATTCGATTAACATAAATTAATGATTTTATAATCTAATGAAAAACGTAATACAAATTGGAATTGTGGCGTATAGAGGAGAGCAAAGAGTAAGGCATGATGGCAATAAAATTAAATAAATAAGTGAAACTGAGTTGAATTTTTAAATAAATAATTAAGTAAATTGTATAAAAAATAATAGAATTATATTGCTACAAAAACAAGACGGCTGCGAAGAAAATGGCAAGAAAAACAAATATGGAAAATACTTCAAGTAGTAAAGACAATAAAAATTTAAATAAACACAAAACATTAATAATAAATAAAAAATAAAAACTACAAGTATATAATTGCTGCTCAGCTGAGCTTAGAAACTAACGTGCAGCGCCGCCACGAGTCACTTACTCAAATCAAAGCGACCGTACGGGGGCGACAATCGAAGGCTGGTACTTGGGTGTGAGCTTCAACGTTGTCTGATTTGTTTGTTTTGTAGGTCTCGCTTGTGCAAGTTCTGAGACTATTTGGCAACAGCCTGCTTGTGAAGGCGTGTTTTGCTCGTAAATCGTCGCCGTTGTTGTTGTTGCTGCTTCTACAGCTGTAAGGTGTGCAGCAACGTGTCTTGAATTGCCCATTGTTGGTAGGTATGGCGCATCAACACTCTTAATGAAATGCATCATGCACATGCTCGCCTACAACAACAGCAACAATCGTGGTATACGTACATATGTACATAGATATGTATCGTAATAGAGGATAAAATAAACTCTGACAGAATCAGTATAAATCATCAAGAAAACAAAGAGTCATTAGTAAGGGAGTTGTGGCAGTGGTAGCAATCACTGTCATTCTGGCAGTAATTTTGTCACATGAATTTTTTTTCTTTTTTCATTGTTAATAAACGGAAAATAAATATAAAAAACAAAATAAATAAAAATAATAAAATAAATAAAAATAACTAAAGAAAATAAAAATAATAAATAAATAAAATAAACAAAATATCTTAATATAAAACTAAATAAGCAAAATATCTTAGAAAAATAAATAAAATATCTTAAAGAAATGGAAAAAATACAAAATTTAAAAAATTTATAAAACATTCAGAAGAATTATTAAAGCAATATATTTGGCAAAAATTAAAATAAAATATCTTAAGGAAATAAGATAATTAAAATACCTTAAAAAATAAATAAAATACCTTAAAAAAGTTACAAAACATTCAGTAGAATTATTAAAACAATATATTTGGCAAAAATCATTTTTTAAAACAACGAAAATAAAAAATGAATAAATAATTAGAGACAAATTAATAAATAATATAAATAAAAAATTAAATAATTAAAATATAAAAAAAAAAATTAAATAACTAAAATATCTTTAAAAAAATAAAATAAAATTCAGAAGAATTATTAAAATAATATATTTGGCAAAAAACATTTTTTAAAACAACGAAAATAAAAAATGAAGAAATAATTAGAAATAAATAAAAATAAAATAAACTAATAAAATATTAAATAAAATATAAAAAATAAAATAACTAAAATATTGCATCTTAAAGAAATATAAAACAAATAAAAAAATTAAATAACTTAAAAAAATAAATAAAATATACATATATTAAAACGTTCAAAAGAATTGTTAAAGCAAAAAAAAATATCTATAGAATGTCGGAAGAATTATTAAAGCAATATATGTAATTGACTCATCGAAATTATGAAAAAAAACAACGAAAAAAATAAATAAAAGAAAAACAGAATGGATAAAAAATATAAAATAATTAATATACCTAGAAAAAATATAAATAAATAAAAAATAGTCATAAAACAATTAGAAGAATTATTAAAGCAATAAACATATTTGGCAAAAATCATAGAAATCATTTAAAAAAACTACTACATCAAATTCATTTTATTAAATTTTGATTTTGCATTTAAAATTAAAATAAACGCATAACTTTTCACACTCCATCATCCACTCGGCAATGTGAAATTAGATTATGGAAACGCAATTAGAGAAAAATAAAATCAAATGTTATACATAAAAACATACATATATGTATGTATACATATGCATTTATAGAATTGCACTAATCAAAGTGTCACATTGACACACATTACCAATTTGCATCAAACTCGGAAAGTTTATTTCTTACATACATATATTTGCACATACTCATATGTACATACATATTTATATAGATATTTAAATTTAACAAACGGCCGTGTACAACAAAGCAGCTGTTTGACAACAAATTTGCATTTTCAATGTATTGTAATGACATTTAAACGCATACAAGTTTATAATTTATACTTGATTATATCAATAGATATATGTACATACATGTACATATGCACGTAAGCATGTCCGCACTTAAGAAAATGGAAATGCTTTGAGAAAATGAAAAGTAGCAAATTTATGAACAAAAAAATGATTTTTTATTCTTCACTAAAGCGAAATGGCAAGTGTTGCAAGCGTCAATTAGTGTAAAAATTAAGGGAACATGGACACGGCTAAATTTAATTTTTTTTTTTTTATTATTCGACTAAATCTGTTCATTGATTTCTATATTAAATGTTAAAAATGTATTTAAAATTAGCTAAATAATTTATTTGTATTTCATATCAATAAATTATATTTTATAAAATTTAAATCTATAAGTTTCTCTATAGTTATTTCGATTTAAGTAGAATAGATTCTTTTTCTAGTAAATTGCTTTACTCGTTCCCAAAATCTGTACTTAACCCCTCTTTTAATGGGACTGGTAGGTCAATGAACATCTTTTAAAATCAGTTTAATAACTATCTCATTGCCTTCGATGTTTATATGACCTTTCACACGGTAAATGTGAACTCTTCTTTTCTCAGCGAGTCCTTTAATCGTCTTCTTACACAGTGCAATCATGGTCGACTTCGTGCTGTATGAAAAGTTCTTAATTACCGCTGGGCTATCTATACATATACTCGTAAATATGTATTCTATTTCTATGAAGGTCTGCTTCCTGCAGTAACCCTACCGTGAAACTCCCTGCTACCTGTTAACCCAGGTGTGAAAATTTGCACAGCTTAGGCCACAAACCTGTCCTTTTCTGCAGCCATTCGGCTCTGATGTACTCATCAACAGCTTTCCGTCCTGATGGTTTATTGTGCCTCCAAAACAAATTTGCTGTTGTCCAACACAATTCCAAAGTACTAGGTGTTAAGATTCGCCTATAAAATGGCCGTCAGATTCATGATTCGTCAGAGGTCCCAAGGTTGCCAAACACTCATCCCAAATTATGACTGCAAAGGCTGTCAGTATGGCTGTTTCCCTTGATGATAACACTCTACACAGTGGTTTTCGTCTGTAGAAATTAATTGGTTTTCTTTTTATTTAATTTCATTTCGTTCATTCCGTCCATTTCATTATATTTCATTTCCTTTCATTCCATTCCATTTTATTTTATTTCACTTAAATTTATTTAATTTTTTTTTAAATAATAATTACTTAATATAAGTTAATTGATTTGAATTTTATTTAATTTAATTTCAATTCATTTCGTTTCATTTCATTTCGTTTCGTTTTGTTTCATTTCATTTCAGTTTACTGTACTCTATTTTATTTTGTATTACTTTATTTTGTATTATTTTGTTTTAACTAATTTTTTTTATTTTATTTAATTTCTTTTATTTTATTTTAATTTCAATTTTATTTTAATTTAATTGAATTTAATTTATTTTAATTTCATTTATTTTACTCTAATTTTATTTCTTTTTTTATTTTTAACTTAATATAATTTATTATACTTTAATTTAATTCTTTTCATTTATTTTTACTTAATCTATTTTATGTGGTAATTGTTTTTCTTAATTTATTTTAAATTTTAATTTTAACTGATTTGAATTCAATTTGATTGCATTTAATTTATTTACTAAGGCTGCAGATAACTTTGTACGAGTACTTTTTAAAATTCAGATAGTGAAGAAAACAAAGATTGATTGCCAAACCGAAGTTGCCTATATGTCTACCTAGTGCTCTTATCTTATCAATACTCATATTTAATGCTGATACGGTGATCCCTGCCATCAACCACTTATTGGCAAACAATGGCACACTGATTATATAATATTTAAGGTAGTGCAAAAAAGTTAATAATCGTGCATATAATATATATATATATATATATATAATTGGCGCTTTGTAACCGCTGAAGCGATTTTCGGCCGAGCTCCTCCTCGAATTTGTGGTTTTGCGTCTTGATATTTTTCCAACAAATGGAGGGACCTACAGTTTATACTAAGCCGCCTCCGAACGGCTGATGGTTTTTATTTCATGTCCGAAATACACTCGGAGGGGTGGACATTCCCTGCCGAGGGGCGACCGCAATTAGAAAATTTAACTTAATTTTTTATTTAAATTAATTTTCCATAACTTTTGGATGTTGCTGGCACTGGAATATGAACCCGAGCTTTCCGGATGTCAGTACGCAATGCTAACCACTCGGCTACCGCGGCCGATATAAAAGAGAGCAAAATAAACAGGGATCAATGAAATGTCGATGAAATTTGTGAAATTGTTGCAAACATTTGGCTACACATAACTAAGTAATTACAGCTCTAGTAATAAATGACACAGTCATTAAGCAGCGAACAGCGAGCAGTGAGCAATGAGTAGGTGAGTTGATATGCCTGTCACCTGTCACGAATACACATTTTTTAGTATTATAGGATGAAGTGCTTATAATCATTCTAACTAAGCACTCATGACATTAGTGACTCAACCATATTTGTAAAGCGCGAAGATGGTGTTGAGTAAATGCATAAAATGCATATATGTATGCTTGTATAATCCACTGATAAATTATCTTGAAAATGATGTTTCCTTAGTCCTCTGAGATTACAGAATAAATAAATAAATAAATGTAAAATTATACACATGTCTAGTACTTACACACATACTTTGAATGAATTTTTAAATGTGCTTGAGACAATAAAGTGGACAATTTTAATATGAATTGCTATGATTATTTCATAATGCTTTGACAATTATATGTATATATTTTCTAACGAGTACGTTGTTCAGAGCAAATCGTTAAGTGTGTAATTGTTGCTCGAACACTTCAGGAAGTCAGCTGATTTGGGGCATTTTGCTCTTAGTTGTTTGAGTTCTTCCTCTTAGATACACACTTTGCCCAAAGCAATAGTGGGCAAAATAAGTTTAATAATTTGAGAAAAAGAAACTAAATTAAAGCAAAATTAAAAAAATATAAATTAAATGAAAATAATAAAATATAAATTTTGGAAATTACAAAAAAAATAAAAAATTAATATAATAAAATTGATAAATTGAAATAATAAAATAAAGATAGAAAATACAAAAAATTTGTAATATTAAAAAATATGGAATAAGTTAAAAATTTTAAGAACCAAATAACTCTCTAACAAATTAAAATTATAAAATAAAAATTAAAAATATAAGAATAACAAAAATATTAAAACATAAATATAAAGAAATAATAAATACAAAAAAAAATTTTAAAATATCAAAACCAAATAAAAATATAAAAACTAAAAATAAAAAATAAAATATATAAATAACAAAGAAGAAGAAAAATAAAAATAGCAAACGAAAAATATAAAAAAATTAAATAACAAAATATGAAGAAAAGAACTAAGAAAATAAAATATTAAATAAAGAAATAAAACAAAAATATAAAAAATAAGAAAAAACGAAATATAGAATAATTTAATAATTTATAAAAGATAAATATAAAAAATAATTAAATAAAAATAACAAAATGTGGAACAAAATTATTAAAAAATAAAATATTAAATAAAAATATATAAAATATGAAAAAACTAAATATAAATAAAAAATAAAAATCAACAAACTAAATAAAAATAATAAAATAAAAATTTAAAAAATAAGAAAAATAAAATAAAAGTTTAAAAAATAAGAAAAATAAATGTAATAAAATAAAATAAAAAATAAGAAAAGCAACAATGAAATAAAAATTAAAAAAAAGTTGGAAATATAAAAAATTAAAAACTAGAATTAAAATATAAAAGTAAAAAATAAAAATATAAACTAAATAAAATAAAAATATAAAAAATAAGAAAAATAAATGTAATAAAATAAATATATAAAAAAGAAAAAAAAGAAATAAAAATTAAAAAAAAAAGTGGAAATATAAAAAATTAAAAACTAGAATTAAAATATAAAAGTAAAAAATAAAAATATAAACTAAATAAAATAAAAATATAAAAAATACACGTATAATAAATAAGAAAACTTAAAAAAATGAAAAATATTTTTTTTTAATATATAATTTTTTTCAATTTAAAATATTATTCAATTGAAATAATATCCAAGCTTGCATTTGCCACAAAACCGACTACAAAGTAAGTCCTGCCTATAATGAGTCTCGCTGGAAACAAGTATGGAATACTCATAAGTAATTAAAACGCATACTCCACCCACCACACCCCAGATATTTGTTTATAGTTTATTAAAACGCCAATAGTTATCTCACGTTTTTTTACGCCTTTCAGTTTTTTTTTCAATTCACACAATAACAGAATGACAAACTGCGCAGCACCCAAACAAAGAACGGCATGTCATGTGTGTTTGAAGTGTAGATAGTATATGTATATTCATTAATAATATTATGATACGCAATTTATTATTGGAAACTGATACATATGGTATATTCATAGATAAATGAATATGTAAAAGATATCGGTTAAATACTGAAGGAAGAAATGTCAATTACAAAAAATATGACTAACAGTGCAAGATTTGGTTTGGAAAAATATTATTAAAATTTAAGAAATTTTTTAAAATTTTTTAAAAATATATATTTTTTGATTAATTTAAAAAAAAAATGTTCTGAAAACTCTTTCCAAACAGACATTCAAGGTAAATATTACTAAATAAATGAATGAAAGAAGCGACACTTCCTTCACCTTCGATTTGTTAGTGTCGTAAGGACACGCCCTTGATAGCTAATCTAGCTACTGGATATATCAACATAAAATACCTTTCACTGCCACACACACACCCCCACTCAGATCGCCTATGCATGTACATGCAACTAAAAACACATACAGTCCCAGTTGAAGGACATGCACGCGCTAAATGCAATGACCTTGAAATATTTCCACATCATCCTCACTCCTCCTCGCTTTCTCTTTTGCACGCTATATGCATTTAGTTGTAAAAATTCTTAGTAATGCTGCTGGTGTTTTTTTATTTTGTTTTTGTTGCGCGAACAGTGTGCACACCTTGCAGTTTTGGGGTGCATGCTTTTTTGTTTTTGTTTTTTTTTTATTATTGACTTTTGCAACGCAGTAACAATTTACACTTAGCAACAACGAAAATTATCAAAAATAAATAATAATAAAATATAAAAATTATTTGAAATTATAAAAAATTTAAAAAAAAAAATGTATAAAAGTTGAAAAAAACAAAATTAAGTTTTTAATTAAAATATAAATTCAGCAGCAATTAAAGTAAAGACCACAAACGATACACACACACATATACGAAAATATTTATAAATAAAATTTATAAATTTTTATTACATTTCAACCCCACCTCTTTTCACAACTAAGCGCTAAAATAATTATTAAAAATATATAATATAAATAAAAAAAATAGCAAACTGTTTCCGCCAATAATGTGCACATTTCATTTGATGACTGCACTTATCGATTGCTATCGGGTTTGTGCAAATAGCGGATGTGCGAGGTGATATTGTATTGTAGTTACTGTCAAGTGTCAAAAATGTTGCCATCAAATTAAAAGAAAAAATATATATATTTAGATATATACACTTAAATAAAAAGCAAAATAAAGTAAAATAAACAAAATAAAATAAAAAAATTAAGTAAAATGAAATAAAATTTCCAAAAACATAAATATAAAATTAATTAAAATAAATAAAATATTTTAAATTAAAATTAAAACAAAAATAAAGTAGAAAAAAATATGAAAGAAATCGTATCTGTCTGTCTGTTCGCAATAAACTCAAGAGCTAGTGAACGGATTTTTATGCGGTTTGCACTACATATATATATACATATAGATTGATTCTTCAGCCGATAGGCGTTTTATTTGACGTTGCCGTTCAATGCTTATATCAAAGTAGCTTTTTCGACTTTCAGAAGTTTTTAAGTAGCAAAAAAGCACCTCATCTCTGATATGCACCTTCTTAAGTAGTTAAGCAATTTATCAGGCGCAGCGATATGCAAACACCCACAAGTAGGCAAATCAATAAAATAATAAATATGTATATTATATTATCTTGCATTTGTTGAAGCTTGATAAGAACTTTCCATTATTCTTTATTATTACATCTGATTTGAAGAAAATACAAAAAAAAGTCACAACAACGTTGAGTCGGGTCCGCTAATATAAAATAAAATAAAGTAAAATTGAAGAATAAAACAAAAACAAAATAAAATCAAACAATAATTAAATGATCTATCTACGGTTCTCGGTTTTACTGTTACAGATTACAGAGCTCTTAATGAGGTCATGGCTACCCAAAAAGATATTATACGATTTTCTGAGACCATCGTTGACCTGAGACAATTGACAGTCACATGCACCTCCTGAAAAAACACTACAGTGACTCGGTAAACGAAAAGATCTGCAAATACCAAGCTCTGTTGAGTAAACAAACAAAAAGCAAATCATTCCGTTTCGTTTGCAAGAAAAATTAACTCAACGAAATGAAATCGTTAACGTTTATTTTAAAAAAGGGTGGTGGCTATGATTGAACAGCACACTTAAATGTTAACGTTTTACATTATCTGTTAACGATTTAACATTAACGACAGCATTTCGTTTCGGGTAAAAACGAAAATAAAATTATTTTTATAACTGCTTTAATGTTAATACATATTTCCAAATGTCTCAACCGAAACGATAGAAATTTTTCGATTAACGCGAAATTTATCGTTACGATACAGTCTCTGTTTTGACCGTATAAACACGAATCCAGTCTGCATTTGCTTGTAATATTTTGTCTGTAAACCTAATTTACTCGGGATGTATAGTGCATTCTTTCAAATATTTTGAAACGATTTGACAAGTAAAGTTGAATAAAGGGTGTTTTTTTTAGCCGCGTTTCAATGGGTTTCAATGAGGCAATACTTTTTACGTAGTTGACAGCTGTTACATGATTTATACTGGTTTGTCATATCTTAATGAATAGACTTACTCCTGAACAACAACAAATCATGCAAATTTATTACCTAAACAATGGTTGGGTTTGCGCTACATATAGTCCACAAGGCATTGAGACACCGTTACAACCTCAAAAAGTCACCGTTCGATATGCTATAGGGGTAGAGGGAATCATTGGTCCATACTTCTTCAAAAATTAAGCCGGTAACAGTCAATGGGGAAGGCTATAGAGCAATGATTTTAATGACTTTTTTGTGTCTGAAATGATGAATGTTGATTTGGTCGACCTTTGGTTTCAACAAGACGGCGCTGGAAGCGACACAGCCATCAAAAAAATCAATATTTTGAAGAAAACTTTTCGTAGCCGCAATTTCTCGCGTCGTTAGCTTGTAATTCAACACCGCTAAAATATTTTTTGTGAGGTTATGTGCAAAAAGTGGACGAAAATTGGACCTTGGGCTGGAATTTTTTGGATTCTTAAAACATAATGGCAAACTCTTATCTTTAAAATAAAGCTACGTTCTTGGTACAACATTTAATTAAATGCCATTTATTTCCTTTTGAAACTCACATGTCTAATAAAAAAACACCCTTTATTAACTGACAAATGTGTTACTAATTTTCATTCAACTATATGGAAGAGTACTATATTAAATATATGTACATACTCGTATACATAATTACATAGTACAAGTGATGCCTTTTATGGTTGCTGTGAATAGAAATGCATTGCTTGCGATTAAATAGAAAAAAATGCATTATCTGTACAATATTGCTGTGCACACGTTCATGCATGCAGACGCTCGTGCAAAAATAAATACATATTTATATATGTATGTATGTACGTTGATGCTATGAAATGTGTGTACTGCATGTGGCTCACGTAGCACACGCGCTTAAAAAAAAAGACAACAGTAACAAACAACAACAAACACAGCAACCCACTGCCACACGTTCATCGTGCAGTCTTTTTATGTTGTTTTTATTTTATTTTTTTCATTTCATTTTATTAAACTTGTTATAAGCAACTAGTAGCGTCTGTTTACCTTTGTAGCATTTTTAATTTCTTGCAGATAATTTTGTTTTTTTTTTTTACTTCTTCGTACTGCACACATTTATTGGTCTACATACATACACTATATGTATAAGTAGATGTGCAATAGGTATATATGTATGTAGACATTCAAAGTTCAAATCACTTCCGTACAGGTATTGCATTATTTTTCTTAGTTTATTTCTTTTTTTGCATCCTCACATCAGTACACACACACACACGCACATGTACACATCTCTTCGGATGGTCATTTTGTGGTGTAGCTGAGCGCCTCTGATGTATTGCCATTTATTATTTTGTATAATATTCCATACATTTACATATATAACTATTTATAGATAAAGTCATCATAGTTTTGCGTAAATTACATATACATACATATATGTTGTTTTTGGTGTTATGACTTATGGTATGATATCGATTTGCACATGCATATGTATGTATACCATGTAAAAAAAATCAGAAATTTTGTATTTCATCATCACTCAACTGATGAAAGAAAGCTTAAACAAAATAAAAAAAATTATAATAATAATAATGCAAAAATTTAGAAATTTAGTAATAACTCTGCTTGAGGCAAAAATTAAAATTAATTACCCTTTCTTGGTGCAGGCATTCGAGACGTGGGTTTCTTAGCAAAAGCTATATGCATATAATTAGTCTTTGACGAAGAAATTGTTGAAATATGTAAACGCGTGATATCATGAATTATTGTATGTTGAAAATTATTCATAATAATCATTTAATTATAATTATCTGTGGCCTCTTTAGCTTCTGAAGTAGTGAAAGCTTATAAAAATTCTAATTGACTGTTATTAACCATTGTGAATGATGAAAGTGATGATCGCTTGAAATGCATTTTGTTCTTGTTACGGTATAACGCTATTGTGAATTACACTCGCTTGGGTTGCTCACAATAGTATGAGAGAATCTATAATATTCAGATATGAAGTTTTTAGCAAAAACTCCGTCAAAATTATGAGATTTGGTATTATACATTCGTATCCACATATAAATATTGATGCCGAAAATGATCGAGATCGGAGAACCTACTCTTCCGTTATGAGAATTAACATTTAATTCTAAAATGCAATACAATAAATTTGATGGTTATGAAGGGCATAAAGACCGAAGCATGTACATGAAGACAGTGCTTTTTTCTTGTTCTAAAGCCCCTCAGTAAAAAGAACCTTTTTAGTTCTGATTTTAAGGTCAGCATGAAACCAATTAAAAAGAATAAAAAAAATATAAATAAAAAAATTTAAAAATTAAAAAAAATTTTAAAATTAAAAAAAAAAAATTAAAAAAATAAATAAAGATATAAAAAAAATTAAAAAAGCGATTTTCCCTTCGTCTTCGAAAGCAAAATTCTGTTCGACTAAAAATTTAATCTTCTAAATAATATGATAATAAGAGTCCCTATCTACCGCCTCTGAGAAAAGTATCACACACTGTGATTATAAAAAATTGCACGCATTCCATTAGCGAATTTAGCATTTTATTGTTTATAAATTAGCACTTACGCCGTAAAAAAAAGCTCAGCTTAACGCTTAGCATATAAAAAAAAACATTGCTATAATTCAAGGTCAGCTTAGTACCAGCTGCAAGCGGCAAATATGAAAACTTTTCGGCAAATATTTAATGCATACAAAAATATACAAAACATTTATATTATACATACATATGTATAAATAAGCTTTGTTTGCATTAAATAATTCCTCCGATTCTAATTCAAACTGAAAAAAGAAACATACTTAATTACACTTCATCATCATTTAAATTATGTATTGCGGAATAAATGAAATTATTTCATACGAAGTGGGGAAAAGGGACGCCTTCATAGCCGATATACGAGTAGCCAAGGCCAAGCGTATGTCATTCACACCAGTTCTGGCTGCTTACATACATATGTACATACAATATTATGGTGATTTTGATGTGCTGCAGCAGAACCTTGCTATCCGCAAGTTTACCAAAAATAGAATGCGATTATGTCGATGACAGCAAAATTGTTGAAAAGTACGTAAAAGTGTATGTGTGTGTGTGTGTGCGATTAGCAAATCATATTTTATCGGTATTTATGTACATATGTATGGGTAAGTGTGTGCGTGCTCTACGAATAAATAAATAATTAAATTCAAAATAATTTACAAAATGTATAAGAAGTTAGAGGAAAGTTTACGATTTCATTTGGGGAACTATAAGCATCAAAATTTTCAAGTGAAAAAAATGCTAAGCTTCTAAAAATTAAGCCTTTGCAAAGAAATTCCCTCACCAAATCTCTAATTAATATGAGCTTATTCACCGTTAGTTGACCTCGATAACAGCGCGCTGAATGAATGCGTTCTAAGCATGGTTTGCAGTGCATACTATCACGCGGAAGAACAAAAGTTCGCGTTCTGGCATGAACAATATCCGAAAATTATAGTACAATAAAAAAATTAAGGTTAATCGCCCCTCGGGAGAGAGCCTCAAGCGCTCTGAGGGTATTTTTTACAGGAAATAAAGTGCTCCGCATAAAAATCTCCATCGCCAGTTCAAAGGTGGTTTAGTATAAAATATAGCTCCCTTCATTTGTTGAAAAACATCAAGACGCACATCTTAAATAGGAGCCGGAGCTCGGCCGAAAATCGCTTTAGTAGTTATAAAGCGCTGTAGGAGGGTTAGCTACAACAACAACATTGACAACAAGTGAAGACATGAAATATGAGCATCACATGCAAAACGTACATACATATATTGTATATGGAATTAGTGTCGATTTTGAAGTGGGTTAACGAATTCTAATGAGCTAGTAGCTTCAATAGCAGCTCAAGGTTAAGCAACAACAAATATTTTTCGTTAATGTTTGCACTCTGCTTCGACTGCTCCATTCTTTACATACATACATATGTATGTATTTCGCTCATAAGTGTTTCTTGAGTCGGTAAAGTTTTTTTTTCCTTCGATATATGTACATACATAAATAAATTCAAACATATATATGTACATAAATATCTATGTATGTATGTATGTATGAATATTTGTATATTGTCGAGGGTCTACAAAGTATACTTGCTACCGCTTTTTTAATTCCCACTGTGACTGCCTTTTTAAAAAATATTTTTTATTTGTTTTTATTCTTTTTTATTTTATTCATTTATTTTCTTTTCATTTTTTTTTTAAATTAATTGTTATAATTTTTTTATTTATTTTTTTTTTCTTTTAGTATTTGTTTTTTTTTTCTTTTATTATTTATTTATTTTTTCTTTTTTTATTTATTTTTATTCTTTTTTCATTTAATTCATTTATTTACTTTTTAATTTATTTGTTTGTTATAATTTTTTCTTTTTTATTTACCTTTATTCTTTTTCATTTTACGCATTTATTTATTTTTTCCCAATTTGTTTGTTTGTTATAATTTTTTCTTTTTTTTTTTATTAATTTCTTTGTTCTTTTTTCTATTCATTTATTTATTTTTATAATTTAATTTTTGCTATAATTTTTTCTAATTTTTTTCAATTTTATGTTTTCTTGTTTATTAATATTTTTATTTATTTTATTTTAGGTTTATTTTTTTAAACACCAAAACGCTATTTAAAATTTTTTGCGCGAGCCGTTAACCTCCAAACAAAATAATATAAAGTAATAAATAAATTATTATCTTTTTTGTATATGTACACGTATTAGAATTTGCGTCAAATATCTATGTACACATGTATGTACGTATATACATAAAACATTTCATGTTGTCAAATTACAAAAATACTCCCACACAAATAAACGAATACAGCAATAACCAAACATACATTCTCTTAATGAGAACCGTAACAGCGACTGAGGCACCGTTGCGAGAGCTCTCTGCCGCTGTTCGAATGTCTCAACGATCAGCTGTTAGAGCGACGCGCACGTTTCGCTGTCATATGTTCATGTATCCACCACATCATTATATTGGATGAGTGCATAAGTTCGTGCCCGATTCCGCTGGATGCCGTACGAATCGTTTGAGAGTGGCGCTCGTGAAAGAAATATATACATATTATATATCGTTGGAAAGGTGACAGTCCGAACTGTAAATCAAGCATAAAATAACTTAATTTTGATTTGAGTTGCTTAGTGAAAAGACGCATGGAAGATGAACAACGAAAAAGATCATATGCGTCATATTATGTTATACGAATTCCGCAAAGGAAAAACAGTGGGCGCTGCAACTAAAGATATTCGCGAAGTTTATTTGGACCGTGCTCCAGCACTCCGCACAGTAAAGAAATGGTTCGCGAAATTTCGTTCTGGAGATTTTAACCTCGAAGATCAACCTCGCAGTGGACGGCCTTCTGAGCTTGATGACGATGTTCTAAGGACTTTAGTTGCGAATAACTCACGTATTTCGACGGAAGAGGTTGCCAGTGAATTGAACGTCAACAAATCAACTGCGTTTCGTCGTTTAAAAAAGGTTGGGTACACTTTGAAGCTCGATACATGGGTGCCACATCAGTTGAGTGAAAAGAACAAAGTGGACCGTATGCCAACAGCAATTTCTTTGCTTCGACGGATCAAAAACGAACCTTTTTTGGATCGGCTCGTGACAACAATGTTCAACGCAAAAGAACATGGAAACAGGCACACGAAGGGGCGGAACCGATGTCGAAAGGTGGATTGCATCCGATGAAGGTACTGCTGTGCATTTGGTGGGATATCCGAGGCGTGATCTATTTTGAGCTCTTGCCAGCTGGAGAAACGATCACTGCCAACAAGTATTGTCAGCAATTGGTCGAATTGAAGAAAGCAATTGATGAAAAACGTCCGATTTTGGCCAATCGCAAAGGAGTTCTTTTCCATCATGACAACGCCAGGCCACATGTTGCAAAACCGACCCTGGCCAAACTGAAGGAGATGAATTGGGAAATCATGCCGCATCCCCCATATTCACCCGACATTGCACCTTCTGATTATCATTTGTTTCGATCGCTGCAGAACAATTTGAATGGAAAAAAATTTAAAAATGTGGAAGACGTCAAAAACCACCTTGACACCTTTTTCAACGAGAAACCGCGCGGTTTCTATGAATCAGGCATCCGTAAATTGGTTGAACGTTGGGAGTGGATTGCCGAACATGATGGCGAATACATAATTGATTAATAAAAGCGCTTTCTTCAAAAAATTTCAATTTTAGTTTGCACTTGAAATCGGGCACGAACTTATGCACTCATCCAATATATGGTGGCTGCTTTTTTATTTCACTTTTAATTCTTTTTTTTTTACTTTGCTTTTTTATATTTGCTGCTTTTGCTTTACAACTCGTTTGGTTGTTTTATTTTTTACTTTTTGCTTTATAGATAAATGAATGTAAGTATGTGTGTATGTATGTATATAGGTACCATTCTAACTGCTAGTCATTTGTACAATATATTACGACGTAGACCATTAGATAGACAAAACAACATACAGGATTGTCACTGTGACAGCTGTAGCGAAATACATACATACATATGTATGCAGATGTGTGTGTATTTACATACTTCCATATGAAATTGACGTTTTGCTATCAGCTGATCGCCACGGGCTCATTGAATTTGTAAATTTATTTGTATTTATGCATGCAAAGTACACATTTAACTCATAAAATATACAAAGCTGCATTGATTATGGATTTTAGCAAGCAAATAAAATATTTTTTTTTTGTATTTAAAATATGTATGTATGTCAGTATGTACAAACATACGAGTATATTGGATTCGACGCACGTATTGCGTTTCCTTAGCAAATTCAGGGTACACGCGATCAGTGTTTGACGGATTCTTTTTTATAATATTTCCTTTTTGGAATGTATATACATACATACATATGTATGTATATATAATTCCTGCCCTGCGTGTTAAATAATATGGCTGAGAAAAAACTAAGTATAGTCGTCGAGTTTGACCCTCATGCCAGCACTGTTGCGAAGCTTAACATTGCACGAAGAGGAGTTTGGAAGCTGAATACACAATGGTGATGATGTGTGGCACCCATAAGAGAACAAACGTCATAGAACGAATTTCCATCTGCGAATCGCTGTTAACTGGTGATGAAAAGTGGATCACTTACTGCAACGTCAAACGAAAACGGTTGTGGTCGAAGGGCAGCGAGTCGATACAAACAGTCTCTAAGTCAGGATTGATGGTCAAGAAGGTTTTGTTGTGTGTACTAGGAGCTGTTCCTCTACTGCCAAACTCTTAATTCGGAATTGTCGGCCGCGCTGCAATTATACTTAGTATAATCGATCAATCCAGATCACTAGCATGAATGGATTTAATCGTGATTAAAAATTATATCTAAGCAAGTACGACTTGTTTGAAAAATTTCCACAACTTTTAATACATTATAATGATATCTAATTGCATTTTCTATTCTAACAACATAATTGCACAACTCAATTCAACACAAATCGTTGAATACTTATCGACGAGTGTGCAAAACCAAATAAATAGAAAGTTGTCTATTAATCGATAAATTACATTAATCTCAGCTAATTAAATGTCAAAATTAACAAGCCAGTGGAATGAGATAAGAATTAAATATTGTTTGTATAATGCAATGAATGTCTAAAATTAATTACAAAGAATGTAAAATTGTTTTGTAAAAAAATAACAAAAAAATTAAAAATAAAAAACAATAATAACAAAAATCAAAACAAAAACTAAACCAACAATTCAATTGGCAGGTAAAATATTGCGCAATATGTCATGAGAAGTACAATCAAAATACATACATACTTACATGACATGCATACAAACACAAAACGGCGCGTGTTGCATTTGAAATAAATTATCTGACAATGTCATTGCGACCTTCGCACGGTAACAACAATAAAAGCAAATATTCAATGAGGAGAAAAATGCAATAGCGCAAAATGCAACAAAACGTGTTTGAAAATTTTTGAATAGAAAAAACATTTCAAATGTTATAGATAATGAGTATGTGAGAAGTGGCATATTTCAAATGAATTTAAAACAATTTGAACAGCGTAATGAAACAAAAAAACAAGAGATGAGTTCCAGATACAATAGAAGTGGCATATTAAAATACTTCTCGGAAGTTATTTCAACTTAATTGCAAGGCACATTTCGCATTAGTCAATTTATCTTTCAATAAAATAAATACAAAATACTAATAAAATAAAATAAAAATTATAAAAAAAATTTTTTTTTTAAATTTAACTAAATTAAATTAAAACAAAACTAAAGCAAATTCAATCAAAATAAAATAACATAAAAAGTAGTATAAATAATAATAAATAATAAATATTTAAACATAATATATAAAAAATATTAAACACAAAATCAAAACAAATTAACACAAAACTAAAATAAATTTAATAAAAAAATATTACAAATAATAAATAAGTTAAAAAAAATTAATTAAAATTAAAATAAAAGAAATAAAATATTTAAAATTAGTTTAAAATAAATTATATACAAAAAAAAAAAATAAATACAAAAAGGAGAATAAATACAAAACTAAAATAACTTGATAAAAATATTAAAACAAAAAAAATTAAATTAAATTAAATTAAAACAAAAGTAAAACAGATTCAATAAAAATAAAATAACATAAAAAGTAGTATAAATAAAAAATTAATTCAAAAATATAAATAATAATTAAAATAAAAGACAAAAAAAATAATATTAATAAATAAATTAATATCAAACACATAATAAAAAAATAAAATAAAAAAATAAAATAAATAAAAATAAAATAATAAAAAAAAATAAAAATAAAATAATAAAAAAAAATAAAAATAAAATAATAAAAAAATTAAAATAACATAATAAAACAAATATTAAACACAGAAACAAAATAAATTAAAACAAAACTAAAATAAATTCAATAAAAAAATATTACATGAAAGGTAGAATAATTAATAAATAAGTTAAAATAATTAATTAAAATTAAATTAAACAAAAAAAATTAAAATTAGTTTACTTTTAAATAAATTAAATACAAAAACAAATTAAAAAATTAAAAAGAAAAAATTAAAATAACATAATAAAAAAATATTTAAAATTTGAATTAAATTAAATTAAAATAAAACTAAAATAAAATGAATAAAAATAAGATGACATAAAAAGTACAATAAAAAATAAAATAATTAAAAAATATAAACAATAATTAAAAAAATTGAAAAAATATGTTAAAATTAAACTAATATTGTTAAAATTAAACTAATATTGTTTTATATTAGTTTAATTTTAACAATTTTTTCCTTTTTTATTAGTATTAAATAAAGTAAATTAAAATAACATGAAACAAAATAAAATTAAATAAATTAAATAACAACATAAAACAAAGTAAAATTAAACAAAACAATTAAAAAAATGTATTTAAATTAAAATAAAATAAAAATGTAATAAAAATATAATAAAAGGGAATGTAATGAAATAAAACAAAAAACTATAAAACATAAATGAAAGTAAAATAAAACTAATAACAATAAAGTAAAATAGTATAAATTAAAATAAAATTAAGTTAAAAGAAAGAAAATAAAATTGTTTTAAAATGAAATTAAAATAAAATATTACAAAAAATAAAAAAGAATTAAGTGAAATAGTGCAAATAAAATTAAATTAAATTTAAATTTACATGAAATTAAAAAAAAGTTAAACAAAAAAATAAAAAAGAATAAGGTAAAATAATACCAATTACATAAAATAAACTTGAAAATATATATAATATTAAAATAAAATAAAGTAAAAAAATAAAATTAAATAAAGTGAAATAAAAAAGATTAATATTGGATGAGTGCATAAGTTCGTGCCCGATTCCGCTGGATGCCGTACGAATCGTTTGAGAGTGGCGCTCGTGAAAGAAATATATACATATTATATATCGTTGGAAAGGTGACAGTCCGAACTGTAAATCAAGCATAAAATAACTTCATTTTGATTTGAGTTTCTTAGTGAAAAGACGCATGGAAGATGAACAACGAAAAAGATCATATGCGTCATATTATGTTCCGCAAAGGAAAAACAGTGGGCGCTGCAACTAAAGATATTCGCGAAGTTTATTTGGACCGTGCTCCAGCACTCCGCACAGTAAAGAAATGGGAAAATGGGTCCTGCACAACAATGTTCAACGCAAAAGAACATGGAAACAGGCACACGAAGGGGCGGAACCGATGTCGAAAGGTGGATTGCATCCGATGAAGGTACTGCTGTGCATTTGGTGGGATATCCGAGGCGTGATCTATTTTGAGCTCTTGCCAGCTGGAGAAACGATCACTGCCAACAAGTATTGTCAGCAATTGGTCGAATTGAAGAAAGCAATTGATGAAAAACGTCCGATTTTGGCCAATCGCAAAGGAGTTCTTTTCCATCATGACAACGCCAGGCCACATGTTGCAAAACCGACCCTGGCCAAACTGAAGGAGATGAATTGGGAAATCATGCCGCATCCCCCATATTCACCCGACATTGCACCTTCTGATTATCATTTGTTTCGATCGCTGCAGAACAATTTGAATGGAAAAAAATTTAAAAATGTGGAAGACGTCAAAAACCACCTTGACACCTTTTTCAACGAGAAACCGCGCGATTTCTATGAATCAGGCATCCGTAAATTGGTTGAACGTTGGGAGTGGATTGCCGAACATGATGGCGAATACATAATTGATTAATAAAAGTGCTTTCTTAAAAAAATTTCAATTTTAGTTTGCACTTGAAATCGGGCACGAACTTATGCACTCATCCAATATTAAATTCAATTGAGGGGTTACATGGGTTCTGCAGCTTCAATCACAACTATTTGCATTTTTTGGTAAAAAAAAAGTCTGCCAAAAATGCAATGTTCACTTTTTTAATTTTTCTTCGACCAAATTCTAATTTCTAATATTACCTAAAACAATTTTTTTTAAATTTCACTTGAGGACATCCTGTCATGGAGTACAACTGTTAATGCAAACGCACCCTTTTTTCGAAATTTTCACATTTTTGATCATTAAATGTGTCTCCTCAAATATCTTTGATTAATTTTTTTAATCATCGGCTTAAGAGAAAAATTTTTATTAATTAAAAAATAAATTAAAAGTTTTAAAATTTGTCTTTTTTTTGGAAAAAGTTTAATATATGTAATATTTCACATAGGTGATTTTATTTTAAAAATTAATAATTTTGGAAAAGTTGGCAACCCAAGCATAAACTTTCACAAACATTCTAGCAGTAGTTAAACTTTGTTAATTTTTTATATAAAATGGTGGCAAGACCGTTTCAAAAAATGTTAACTAATTTCATTTTAAATATAATATATAATATAGTAATCAACAAACCTCAGACACCGTTATATTGTTTAAAATTAAAAAAATTAATACACTAACACTAATGTTATTAACACACTGTCGGGGAACATTGAATAAGTAAAATGAAAATTTGTTTGCCACAATATGTATATATGTATGTATGTGTGTTTCTCATTATTACATATGAATGTATAAGATTCAGTCTGCCCGCAATGGCGTATGAGCGACATGGCAGCGGTAATTGCGTACTTAAATACCGTGTAGGTACTCATTCATAGCAATTGTAATCATAAGATTGATTTGCTACGCTTTAGCAAACAGCGTATAAATACTAATATGTACGCATGTACATATGTATGTATGTTTGTAAATTTTTTTTTTTTCATTTTCAAGCTTTTTCAACTACACAATTAAAGTCTATCTATTTTTTTTTTGCTGTACATTTTGACATTTAATTTTCATTAATTTCCTTGTAATCTAAATATATGTAGGTATATATTTTTGTAATTTCCGCTAGGCAAACACACACAGACCGAAAGGCGGATGGCGGCTGGCGGATGTTGGGGAAAATTCTTATTCAAAAGAAAAATTTTGTTAAATGACCATTCGTAAAGCAAATGCCAATTAAAGATTTTCATTTTTCAACTAATTATTTTACATTTTATATTATTGTTTAATGTGGCATTTGGTTTTAATTATTAAAAATAAAAATTCAATGTACAAAGTACAAAGTACAAAGGATGTCTGCAGCATAAACTTATTCTTATTAACTGATTTATGTATGCCACATAGGCAATATGCCAATAGAAAATTACGTACCTACATAGGTATGTATGTATGTATGTACATATGTATGTAATGAAGATATTTAAATACATATGCATGAACATACATACATACTACTGGCCCTACTATAAATGTTGGTATGTAGACAACGACCTTCGCACGAGCTTAAAAGTTTAGATGATAAAAAAATGAGAAAACCAAAAGTGTACGAAATCAAATAAAATAACTTACAATAAGACATACACATAACAGGAAATTGTTTGGCACAGTCGAAAGAGTGAGATATAAGCTTTGTATACTTGTTTATAATAAGCGTGCATTTTCGTTTCGAGGGAGCGGCTGGTTGGTGAGCGTTAACGATGAATTGTTTAAATTAGCCAATCACTTCATCTTTCAATTTATTTTAATTAAATAGATGAATGGGAGTTGTTGCATGGAAAAAAATGCAAAGTGTGCACAAATGGAGAAGTTATTACTAAAAAAATATAATCACACATACACAAGACAAATTAAATCAAATAATTTTTATTATGATACAACACTTGGCATAAACAAATAAGATAAAATAAAATTGAACAAAAGAAAATAATATAAAAAAATACATAAATATATAAAAAGATAAAAAAATAAAATATAATCAAATGCTACAAAATCAGATGAAATAAAATAAAATAAAATAAAGTAAAATAAAAAAATTAAATAATATAAAACAAATAAGATAAAATGAAATAAAATAGATAAAAAATATACCATTAAATGATACAAAATCAGATAAAATAAAATAATGTTTAGAAAATTAATAAGATAAAATAAAATTATATAATTAAATAATATAAAACAAATAAGATAAAATATATACATATAATCAAACATAAAATAAAGTAAAAAAAGATAAAATGAAAAAATAAGATAAAATCAAATAAAATTAAATTATATAAAATAAAAATTAAATTAAATAAAGCAAGATCAAATTAAACAAAATCAAAATAAAGTTAAAAAATTAATAAGATAATATAATACAGAGTTATCCGTTGAGGGGCTTCGAAAATAGACGTAAATAAAGTGTTTTTAAAATATTTTTTATATTTATAAAATAATAGGAAATAAAACAATAACAATAATAATTAACAGAATAAAATATAATAAAATGAACTTAAAATGAAATGAAAAAATTAAATCAAAATTAAAAATTGATCAAAAAAAGATTAAAGAAGACATAATAAATAAACGAAAAGAAAATATGTATGTTGAATAATAAATACATAAAATAAAAATTATAAAAGTAAACATAGAAAATCACAAGGAACTGAATCTCCCCGAGCAACCCGAGGAAAAATGTGAGAGGCGTATAGCAAGTGACCTAACAGTAAATGTATGTATGTACTCTGCAGTGTCACTTTTTAGTAGGAAAATAATAAAAGTATACTCCAAGAGTTTATTTTATTTATTTAAAATAATTTCAAAATTTTTTAAACAATTTCCTCCACTTTCGTAAAGTTTTATACTTTTATTTATATTGTGCGCATATTGTTGTATGTATGAAGTTTTATTAGCAGTCGTCACATGTGCCATTTGAGCATACATATCAAAATATATAAGAGAATTTTTATGCTACGCCATCAAATTGTCATACCACAAACAACAAACATAAAATTAAAACGAAACGAAAGTCACAAAAATAAAGCGAAACATAAATACACGTGTATATGTACTACGCACATACAAACAAATTTGTGTATATACATACATACATACATATATGTATATTACAACATTAGGCTAGAACTTTATTTAATTTATTTTTTCTTTTAAACAATTTTTAATTGAATTTATGCAACACAAAAACTGAGAAAGTTTTTCTTGCTCACTCACTTCTTTAAAAAAAACTCTTTATATAGCAAAAAACAAATAAAACAAATTTGCAATAGTTTTTGTTTAAACAGAATTAATTTATTACTGAATCTGCTCTAATAAACTTTAGCCTAACAAAAGTTTAGAAATTTCAAAACTGAATTAAAAACGTGTTGGCTGCAGTTAACTCAGAGCCCTTTTTTAAAAATGGCGCCCTTATTAGGGGTAGGAACATATCTTCGCCGCCGCCGGGAATTTCAAAGAGTTTTTTTAATGGTTTGTGATGATTTTTCAGTTTTGTATGGTTCTGCTTCTTTCAACTTCAGGTTTAAGGCGGTAGCCTCTTTCAGAACTTGAAAAAAAGGGTTTTTCAGCAATTTTTTTGAAAGTGAATGAAATTATTGCGGTAAGCTTCAAAAAAAACAATTTTTAGTATCAGAAAATATGGGAATTTTCAAATGTAGTGATGAGTTTTCTGAAGTGGCTACAGTCTGAACTCGCGAAACCGTACCGGAGATGGAGGTCGTGCGATGGATCAGAAACAGTCGAACAAAAGTTTTTAAGAAAAAAATGCATTTTTTGAAGCCTCTAAGCATGCTACTGCCTTAACCAGTAGGATACCACCGTGTTTATGTATATTTACATTACGAATTAGAATTTTCGACTGGAACATCTATAATTTCTCAATAATAGTTGCACAGGTCATACCCCACAGTTGAATACCATACATCTAAATTGGCTTTATAAGAGCCTTGTAAATGAGTACATTGTATTCTAGTTTTAGCCCAGAGTTCTTATGTAAAACCCAATTTCAGCTAGCTAGATATGCTCAACAAACGAAACGATATCATTCCGTTTCGTTAAAAATAAAAATTAACTCAACGAAATGAAATCGTTAACGTTAATTTTAAAATGGCTGCTTGCTATGTTACTTAGCAGCCCACTTCAATTGTAACGTTTAACATTATCTGGTAACGATTTAACATCAACGACAGCTTATCGTTTCGGGTAAAAACGAAAAGAAATTTATTTTGATTACTGCTTTAACGTTAATTGTTCCAAATGGTTCAACCGAAACGATAGAAATTTTTCGACTAACGAGAAATTTATTGTTACGATGCAGTCTTGACATTTATTCTAATTGCGGAACATTTTTGTAAACATAACGTTTCTCCAGTTTGCCACCCATTCTTCGATGCTTTTCTAGGGCATTTATTACGGCATAAAATGGATGTTTGAACTTTTAGATTTACTGGGATTTCTGCAGTGTAGCCTTTAGCAACACCAGCTTCAACTGGTAACTCTTCAGTGATAAATTCAGTGATTGTTTTACATTAAACCGTGATATGACTCAAATATATGTACCGGCTATTTTTCTTATAAATTTTGTGTAATAGACGCAAAACTCCTTAAACTCGAATGCCTTCCTAATTTCATTAGGAACTCAGTTTACTTGTTCTACAGTACAGCGTAGTAGGCTAATTGGTCTGTGTGGTCTCCACCTGTTTTGGCTATCATTAATATCTGCGAGCTTTTCCACGCATTTGCAATGTAACATAGTCTCTGAATGATGGCATTAAAGGGTACAGAGAGCAGTGCTAGTGTAACACTTGGCAATTCTTTTAGGATTTTTGGTGATTTCGTTGGATTTAATTGCTTAGGCACCTTTACAACTTCCTTTGTTATAGAGAAAATTATATATTTAAATTAAACAAAAAAGGAAATTGTTGATGCGAAAACTATTGTACAAAAGCAAGTATGTTCATGGACATTTTTAATCGGAATTATGTGTGTGAAATATTACAGTCATCAAAAAAATAAAATAAATAAATAAATAACAAAAATAAATAAATAAATAACAAAAATAAATAAATAAATAACAAAAATAAATAAATAAATAACAAAAATAAATAAATCACAAACTTAGTCGCCCTAATGTACATATATGCATACCTATGTATATACATACATATATTCATTGCGCACTACATAAATGAAAAGCATTTGAACACCAACGCGTGCGCATGGAAGTGAGGAAATTGCCAAGTATTTTTTTATATTTTTTATTAAAAACTTTGTATTACGTCATTTTATTGGCAGCATAGCAGCATATAATACATATATAGTAATGTGTACAAATTTATGTATGTATGTAGATATGCGGGCTGACATAGCACAACCCAAAAAAAAAACCCTACAAATAAGCACACACTAGTACATACCTAGATATGTATGTATGAAAGTAAATATGTAAATTACAAACATAAACACAATACAGCCCACAGTGAGAGGGAGCTTTTACATATATACATACATAGATGTTTATGCTCTATGAAAATAGTACATAAATCCATATACATATTTATGCTCTATGAAAATATGCACATACACACGTATATGTATGTATGTATGTACAACCGCATATCTATCACGCCCTCATAACGTGTCCCTCCACACAAAACTAACTGCGAAGATGAATTCAAAACATAAAAAAGACACAAAATAAACTAGAAATTGCACGAGTTTTTGTTTAATTTCATTTTATATATGTATATACATATGTATGTATGTATGACGAAACTTAAATCAGCTGCAAAGTCAGTATATGTATGTATATACATATATGTATATATTTATTACATACGACAAATGCCAAATTTATAGCATACATACATATGTATGTACATTTATATATACATACATGTCAGTGCACATAAATTGAAAAGAATAAAAAAGATTGCGATCAACAGCCGTGAATGTCTTTTTTTGGCAACAACGCCAAAAGCCAAACGCCAAAGAAAGCTCAATTACAATTTTTAAGGTGAAATTTTTATATACTCATGCTCGTGTATACATCCATATACATATAGGTATATGTACGTGTATGTACACTCGTATGTATGTATGTACATGATTTTGATGATTCTACACAAATTTAGGTCGAACTTACCCGTTAGTTGTTGTTAATGAAAAACGCCATGTTGTATTTGTAACTTGTTCATAATGAATAATAACAAAGAAACTGCAAAGAGAGAGAAAAAAGCGAAATTAATTTCTATTCTATTAGAACAAAATGTACTGAGAAAATTAAAAATTCGTAATGACTGAAATATATATGTACATATGTACATATGTAAATTTAACTCAATTTTTTATTTAAATTAATATTCTATAATTTTTAGGGTTCGAACCCTGACCTTCTGAATGCCAGTATGCAATGCTAGCCACTCGCCTATCGCGGCTGGGTAAATTAAATACTTTACGAAGGCATTCTTTTAGCACAAAAGCACGAATGAAAGAAAGTCTCATGTAAACGACTCCTATTGGGTCTGTCTGTGAAGTCTTCGACTCTACTCGAGTTCCTCTCCTCCTTGTTAGAGTTTCAGATTTTGAGATCTGCGTAATCATTCCTTCATTGAGAATCTCCTAACTCGAACGAACTGTGACTTCGTTATCGCACAAGACAGAAAGAGTGCTTTTGAGTAGATGGAAGCAGAAAAATGAGAGAGATGTAGGATAACAATTATATCCTCTTACTGTATCAAAATTATCTGGATTCTGTTAGACTAAACAAGCACCATGTTAGGTAAGAACACATGGATCGCCTATCAATTCCCGAATCTGTCGCAATAAAATCAGAAACGTTGAAGAACAGCCGTGATAGGTAAGCAGTTCTCCATGAAACTTATTGTAGCATGTGCTCCAGCACACAATAAGGACACTTCATATCAATTAGAAGAGTCTGGGCCTACTGATCTACACTAGTAGGCTCACGATAGGACAGATGCAGATGCAATTGCAGTCGTATACGCAGTGCTTGTTGTCGAATGCGACTCCCAGTAACTTGGGTTGTTATTCGTCGGAATTTTTTCGGCATCGAGTTCGAGCCGGTACTCTCGTATTCCAACTGGTGATTATAGTTGTAATTGTCATACAGTGAAGAAATGAAAAAGGTTGTCGAGATAGTAGTTCGTTCAGTTTCGAACCTGGCCAGGATTTTGATGATTTATACAGGATTCCAGACAACCAAACTCCTTCTGGTGGGCCTGTCCCACTTCGATATATAGTAATTAAACAGCATTAGAGAGAGGATACCCCCCTGCGGAATCCCTTGTTTAATTAGTTAGTTTAATTATTCTCCTCAACTGCTTTGCATCTACTTAGTCCTTATCCCATGTGCTGCCACGACTAGCGAATTGAGGATTTTTTTTTTGTGGATCTGCAGTTTGCTAGCAGTCTCGGTTTTATATAGAGTAAAGAATTCTAATGCCTCGTCTGGTAAGTATAGGTTATTCATAATCGGAATTTCAACGTTGTTGCCACTGTCGGGTTTTAGAAGTAATTGATCTATGGATATCCCTACTTCGCGGAATAGTGGGCTTTTTTACAACATTTTTTTACACGAAATTGCTTAGACTAGCAATGGATTCGCTACATGATTTACTTATGAAGAGTTAGCGGAATTTTCCACATTCAAAAGGAATGTCGAAGCGAAAGCTCGTAGGAGGTTTTATGGTACAGACTTTGGATATTTGGACTTGTCCATCACTAAATGGCAAAATGGCTGCTGAATGCGCTCAAAGCTTCGCGAATTCTATAATATATATGAGGTCTTGAATCGACGTTGACCTTAACTTTCACGTGGCCTTCAAGGACACGATCTTGATAGCCAATTGTGATCACCTCTTCGAGAGATAAGACGGTTCGGAAACTTTTCACTTAAAAGGTCGAAGGTTTTGTTGCTTTTGTGGCACGTAGCACCGTCTTGTTCAAAGTAAACGTTGTCCAGATCAATACCACCCAGTTTCGGCCATAAAAAATCATGAATCATCTCTCGATAGGGCAATCCATTCACCGTAACTGCTGCTCTAGGGTCATTTTCGAAAAAAAAGTAAGGCCCAATTACACCGCCGGACTATAAGCCGCACCAAAAAGTTACACGTTGAGCATGGAGACGCTTTTCAACAATAAATCTTGGGTTTTCCGAGCCACAGATGCGACAGTTTCGCTTATTGGCTTGGGGGTCCAAAGAGGTGGAAATCGGCTCATCCGTCAAAATGATTTTTCGCTGAAGTTTTTAAGAATTTCAAGCATGTTTCGTTCCGTTTTTATTACTGGCGTAGTTTCCACTTGTCAAATGTCGAAAGCTTCAAAAGTGGCATCTTGCGGAAAATAACACCTCTCATTGGAAAACCCTTTACTAACTTTCTCAAGTTTATGTCTTTAGTTGTTTCGAAAGTTAAACTGTAGTTAATCAGAAAATCTTGAGCATCTAAAGGAAACTATTTATTTCATGGACAAACTCAAATCCCCCGCAGCGCAAAAAATCACACATACATACATATGTACATATAAAGCAATTGCAATGCGCATAAACCAAAACTACAAAGTTGGAGATCTAAGAAAAACAGTCTCCAACACAACACACCCAAACACGGGCTCTCGCTATTTTAAATCTGTTATCTACATTTATCGCTGCGCAAAAGAAGGCATGGCAAAAGGGTATTGAGCACTCGAAGGCATTGAAATGAAACCCAACCAAACCAGAAACCAAAAACAGAGAAAGAGAACGTGGCTAACAAAACAGAGAAGAAACAAAAAGGTATACTCGCACCATGCAAATAAAATGAAAAGTAAGACAAGCAAGGCAGCACAGCCAGTAAAAGCAAACACAAAATGCAGTGAAATAAAACCAGAAACCAGATTTATAAACAAAATAAACGCAAACAAACAAACAAACGGAATTTAATACAAAACAAGAAGAGGAAAAAACAAACAATCAACAGAAAAAAGAAACCTAATAGATAAGAGCGCAGACAGCAGTGCCACCAACAGCAATAACAATAATAAATGAACACAACAAGTCAAGCAAAATGCAAACGGAAAGATAAAAGCAAAAATGAAATAAAATAAAATGAGAGAAAGAAAAAAATGTATTGTGAAGAAAAAAAAAAAAGAAAACACCTCCTCGAGGGTAGGCATATACACAAAACGAGTATTTCAAGTCAAGAGCCACAGTAAAGAGACGGAGACACAAAAATACAAAATATCTTTGAACAAACCAGCAATTGCCCAGACCAACAAGCTTAAAAACATACACATGTGTGTAGAAGACACATGTACATGTGTATAAAAATATATGTATATATGTCTGTATGTACTTATATAGACGCCTCGGACCTCAATCATGGACGTCGGACAACAAATGTGTCAATTATTTCGAATTTTCCACTTAAAACTGCCTCACACAACAAAGTAAAGTCGAGCAAACGTACTGTTTCCCCATAGCCCACAGTACATTTGCATAAATTTATGTATGTGCATATGTACATATGCAGCTATGTACGTATATTTGTTTGGGTGCTATTTCAATAGTCAAAATGGTTAGATTTCTCGATAGACACTCTCGCAAACAAACAAAAGAGGTCGCAACGCACTAATGGAATCCTTAAAGTGCGCCGCGTATAATATTGAGCTGGCTGTTGATAACATTCAAATAAGGTAGAGATAGAGAGAGAGAGAGAGTGAAAGAAGGGGTTGGTAAAAACTTTAGGAAATAGAGAGAAGAGTGTAATGACATTGAGGGTTGATAAGAAATGCGAATGTCATACGTCATATCTTTGTTGATTATATGATGGGCATATAAGTATTTTAACAATATGTATGTATGTACATATGTATGTGATGTATATTTCGCTCTCTTTGCTTAATCATCAGCTGTTATTTGAGATTATTTCTATTTTAAAATATTTATCGTTTATTTTTTCATATGAATTTTTTCTTTTTTAATTTTATTTAAAAAAGAAAAAAAGAAAAAACGACAGGTATTGTAATCTTTTAAAATTATTAAGTGTGTGTTTTTTTTAATTTTCTAACAAGAAATGGTCATTGTTCTGCTATATAAAAGCGAAAATTTCAAACTTTTCACAAACTGTTGATAATGATATTTGAGTACAAAGCCATATATGTACATACATACATACATATACAAAGGGTGACGAGCACGAAAACGGTACAAACGAGATAAAACAAATTAAAATAAATTTAAATAGGCGTAGACATCCTAATTCCATTATGCTATTCTTATTTATCAAGGGTCAGTCAGCAAAACAAATTTTATTGCCACACAGATAAATTAAAGTATACAGACTCATACATACATACATATGTATGTACATATGCACATTTGTGTGTATTTATCTATGTGTGTATATATACAGTGGTGTTTATTAGGTTAAGAAAGATTAAGAAATGAATCACAAATACATATGTACCTACATATACACCTAAAAGATTTCTTAAAAGAAATATTACATACATACATATGTATGTATGTACCTACGTTGCACGTAAAAGGAAGGAGTAAAGTGTTTCTTTTTTGGCAAAGATTACTGCACAGTCGTGGCAAAAAGGTAAATGCCCCCAGAAAACAATGTTTCGAAAATAACGTAAAATAATATAATAGTTAATTAAATGAATTAAAAAAAAGTATAATTATTTAAATAAATTAATAATAATTAATTTAGTAAATAAATAATAATTAATTCATTTAAATTAAATAAAAGAAAATTTAATTTTGTTATATAAAAGGAGAAAAACAAAATAAACCAATAAGAAATATAATAAAAAGAAGTAGATGAAATAAAATTTAAAATAATATTATTTTATTAAATTGTTAAATAAAATTAAATGAAACCAAACTTAATAATATTAAATGATATAAAATTAAATCGGGGGGCGAAAAATAAATTGGTTAAAAAAAAATATAAATATAAAACCAATTAAAATATAAAATTAAATTAAACAAAATAAATGAATTAAAGTAAAACAAAAAAATAAGGTCAATTAAATTGAACTGACTTAAATTAAAAATAAAAAAATAAATTATGTTAATTAAATCAAAATTTAACTGTTATACAAAAAATAAAATAACATAAAGCTTAATTAAATTTAATTGAATTAAAATAAATAAAAAAAATTGTATTCAATTAAATTATTTTGAACAAAAAATAAATTTAAATTTACCTTATAAGAAAAATCAGTTAATTAATTGAAATAAACTAAGATTAAATTAAAAAAATATTATTAACATAAGATGCAATAAAATTAAATTAAATGAAACACAATATAATAACATAAAAAAATAAAATCAATAAAAAATAAACAATAAATATACAACTAAATAAAATAAAAGAAAAGAAAAAATTAAAAAATTAAATTAACTGTAATTTATTACAAAAAAAAATCAAATTAATTGCAATAAATTAAATAAAAGAAAAATTGATAAATAAAATGCTTAAATAAATAAAAACAAAAAAAATAAAAAAATAAAATGCAATAAAATCAAATTAAATGAAATTAAAATAAGTAAGTATATAAATAAAAAAAATTAAAAAAAAATAATAAAACAAACTAAAATACACAATAAATAAAATAAAATACAACAATAAGTTAATAAGAAAATAAGTTAATTTCAATTGAATTAAATTAAATAAAAGAAAAAAATTAATTAAATTTAACTAATTAAAAAAAAAAAATGTGTGTGAAAATTAATAAATTAACTGAAATAAAATAAAATGAAAACATACTATTAATAAAATTAAATGTAATAAAATAAAATGAATTAATCAATAAAATAAAATTAATTTATATACAATAAAATTAATAATAAATAAACAAACTAAAATATACAATTAAAAAAACTTAAATTAAAGAAAAAATACAACAAAAGAATTAAGTTTAACTAAATTGTATTGAATTGAATTAAATAAGAGAACAATATAAATAGAATTAAATTAATTTGAATAAAATAAAATTCAATTATTGTAAAAAAATTATAATCAAATACATAAGTGAATTAAAATATGATGAAATGAAAAAATTTAATTATATAAAAATTAAACATAAAATTAGTAAAAAAATAGACAAAATAAAATTTACAATTAAATTAAATTAAATAAAAGAAAAACTTATAAATTAAATTAAATAAAAAAATATTACCAACATAAAGTGCTAATGAAATTAAATTAAATAAAATCTAAATAAACATAATAAAATGTATAATTAAATCAAATAAAAAAATTGAAATAAAGTCAAATTAAGTTGAATTGAATTAAAATAAATACTTTTATTTATTATATGGTATATATAAATAGAATTAAATTAATTTGAAAAAATAAAAATAAATTCAATTAAAGAAAAAAATATGATAAAATTAAAAAATGTAAAAAACAAATTAAATAAAACTAAATGGTATAAAAATAAATTAAGTTTTATAAAATAAAATTAGTAAAAAATAAACAAAATAAAATTTACAACAAAATTAAATTAAATAAGAGAAAACTTTTAAATTAAATGTAATAAATAAAATGAAAAAATATTAACAACATAAAGACCAATAAACTAAAATCAAATGAAATAAAATCTAAATACACATAATGAAATGTACAATTAATTTAAATAAGAGAAAAATGAATTAAAGTCAAACTAAGTTGAATTGAATTAAATAAAAAAAAATAATTGAATTCAGTTGGATCAAATGAAATAAAATTAAATTGTTCATTGTTTTTGCGGCCTGTTCTATTAATGTGATTTATTAGTTGGCTAATAAAAAATCAAATGAAACAAAATTAAAAAAAGACAAAACAAAATGCAAAATAATAAAAAGAAATAAATAAAATAAAATAAAATTAGGATTTTTGAAAAAATAGCAAAAAGAATATCAAGTATTATGAAATATGAATTAAAAATATAGACATATTTTTTTAATTAAAGGAGACAAGATATAATTCCTCCATGGGAACAATGCAAAGCGACAAAAAGGATTTTTACTGTAGATTTCCCAAACAAAAACCATTTCGCAATATTTAAACAGTGCCAGACACAGTTAACCTTCAGAAAAGGCACACGACAATGCCATATTTTATTTTTACATACATATGTACATACGTCAACGTATACATGTGGAAATGAGAAAAACATTGAAATAAAGAAAAAACCTTTTTTGCATTTTTTTATTAAACAAAGATGCCAAAGAGCATATGACATCAGCAAATTAGTATATATGTAGTACTTTTGAGTTAAGCAGAAAATGTGATAAATAATAATATTTCGTAATTCAAACACTTTGAAAAATTATTTCTTATACCATAAGCAGCTAATACATATGACGTCAGCGAAACAGCTGAGCACAGTTGAAAAAGTAGTATACTTGAGCAAATGGTCACTTAACACACTCAATAATTATTTTGCCATTACTTTGTTAAGCAGATTTTCTTACGAACTAGAGCTGATATTTATTATTAAAAATAAAAATTTAATACATTATTAAATTTAATAAAATACACACCAATGCCGTTTGTCGTCGGAAACAGTTTTTAATAACCAATTTAACTAATTGGATCCACAATTTACTATTTTTTATATTTTCAAAATTATTTCACTTTCATATAGCAAAGAATTCTCACAGCTGCGCTTACTGAACACAATCACTTTTTCACCACTGCCTTAACAATTTTTTCTTGTTGCTTTTGTAGTTGTCGTTGTTGTTGTTGTATTGAAAAACACAGATGAACGTAGTTGACGTTTTGCGTTTTCTATTGCATCACACGCGAACAAACGAACGAAAAAAAAACACAAAAACTTATAAACAGGTATGAAGGAAATATGTATGTACATATGTAATTACGACAGACAAAATCGCAGCTGATGGTTATTAGCTAGATAAATTATTTGCACTTGAACGCTTAAAACAAGAAAACATTTGTTTAAAAAATCTTTGGCGTTTATGTGAAATTATTTATTACACCTGAGACACTTTAAAACACTTGATTTCCAAAGCAAATGCTTTTTTTTTGCATTAATCAAGGCAAAAAATCTTCATGTGATCGCATTGAAGGACACTAAAAGGTTGTATTTGCAATTGTTTTTATTTTTGTACAGAATAGACTCGTCACTTATCGTACTTTCACAAGTTTTATGTTGTTTATTGAAAATTTGCAATGTACCTTGCTTGCATTTATTGGCACTGGTGTAAGTTATCGTTAATTTGTAGTCAACGTTATTGTACGTTTTTTGTGTCCCACTCGATCTAAACCTTGCCGTCACTTTTTGACACAGGTAAATTTCCATTAGTTTTTTATCTGCAAAACTAAAGAGGCTGCCACAAACTTAAACTCAATTCAAGGAGCACCAATTTTTTGTGTAGATACACAAATAAACACAAAAATGTATGTATGTATGTAAATGTCACAACCGCACAGTTCAAATGGAGATAATCGACTGATGACTGTCAGTTGAGCAAACGTGCAGACAACTAGCTCGTCAGCTGTTTAATGAATACTGACGACCGACCGATCGACCGGTTTAGCTTTTCAGTATACGTATGTATGTATGTATATTTTCTTGATTATATACACGCAGCACTCGTATATACTTAAGTGTACATAGATGTATGTATTTCTTCACAATTATTCTATTTTTATTTCACTACACCAAATAATTTTCCGACCGTACACAACGCGCGACTGAACGTCCAAACGTCAACTGATGTGTGCGGACAGTGCAAAAAGCGAATGCTTCTCGTCACTGTAGACAACAGTGAATTCGTCGTAATCAAGACAAACTGGCTGCTTGGCGAGCTGGCGAACGAGGTATGTATTTATGTACATACAAACTGATTGTCCGACCGACCGACCGACCGTCAAGTACCCAAACGTACACGCTTGCCAGTGAAAAGGCAGAAAAATCACAAAAATATATGCACAGGTACAATATACTTACGAGTATCTCGCATACAATATGTATGTATGTAAGTTCGTTTGTCGATAATTTTAACAACAACAAAACTGGTCTATATGATCGTGTTGCTACTGCTGCTTTGGCTGTCAGCTGTGCTTTATGTATAGCGAAAATGTTGTGTAGTTTAGAAAAGAAAATGTGGTTTTGTATTAGCAATTTTCATTGCTCTCGTTGTTTTTTATTTTTATTTTATCTAGATATATATAATATGTGTGTGTATATTTATGCGTATGTATGAATGTTCATAAATAATACAATAATTGCAATGAGTTTGTGACACACCTCCCTCACTTTACTGCTATATGCATATGTATGCAGTTGTGTGGTTATATGGGGTATGCCTCTCACTTTACATTCGTGTCGTAGTGCACTGCTCTATCGACGGCACTACACTACACTGCACTGTTAGTACTGTTCGGAACGCTGCTATTGTGCTGCCAACGTCACTGTTACTCTTTGACAGCAATCAATTGAATTGAAATTGTGTTTTGCGATATTTTCAATATAATTTTCCGTGCGAATTTTTTCGAAATCAAAATTGCATAAAGGAAAAAGTATTTGACACGGATAACTGCCAATCACTGATATAGTTGAATGAAGTGTGTGGTGTCGTATCACTTCGCTTAATTGTTTATTTTCAATCGTAGGGAGTAATGCAGCAAACGAAATCGTACTTCTGCGAATAATGTATAATTGCTGTGCAGGCACTTATGTATGTACATATGTATATAATATGTATGTGTTTTTGCTGAAACACAGCAATCAACCGACCATCGAACGGCTTGTAGGTATGTATATTTATATGTATCTGTCTGTCTTCTGCTTGTATGTATCTATGTATGTATATTTCTTATTTCTTAAACTTGTGTATGCTTTGCGAATTCTCAACAGGAAACTCCTTACACCGCGCACACAATAAATATATACATTACTTCCTTCTACAAATTTTATACATACATATGGTTGTATGCTGGTAGGTAGATACATATGTAGCAAGCAGGCTATGCACACAATTCTATTAAAATAATACCACTTCACTGTTGCTGCTGGCTCTGCACTTCTCCAACAAACAAACCAACGAACAAAAAACAAACAACACCACTTAGAGCGCGCTGCAGTGCAATGTTCTGTTCTGTTCATTCACTCATGTGCACTCACTACTGCAAACTCAGCTGCTTCGTTCTAAACAAACTCTGTTCGGCACACGTTGCTGTCACTAGCGTTGTATCTTTTCGACTGAAATCCAAACGCAATGAATTGACTTTCTAAACAGCTGAGCGAGACCAAAATCAAGCAAAGTAGGAAAATTTACTTATACACTTGTTTATACATACATACTTGTTTATAATACATACATACATACATACATATGTATATATATATATATATATACATATGTACCTAGTATATGCAAACAACGCAATAAATTGTATATAACACTTGAACTAAAAAGTAAATCCAAACGCAATTACAGCAACAAAATATGGCAACAAAAAGGCCACAAACAAACTTGTTATGTATGTATGTATGTAAATACATATGTATGCATATAATATTTATATGATATGCTCTTACATATACAAGTGAAAATCTTTTTCAATACAAGTCGCAGACGCAGAGAGAGACTTGTTTTGAAAAGAGCAATGCCATAAAATGTATTGAAGAAAGATACATACATTATTATTGAGAGAGCGCACACTCTACAATATGGTATATAAATATATAGAAGGCGAAACTTTTCAACCAACGTAGGCGAAAATTATTGTCAAGGAAAATATAAAGGCATATTCTGAAAATATCACAATTTGAAAATAGTACCGAAATTACAAGTCGTGCAATTTGACTTTGGCAGTTCTGCAATTTTTCCAATTTCATAAGAACTTGAAATTAAACCTGCCGTCAGACGTGGCAGTTTTCGTACAATTTTTATTTCCGACACGTTAGTTTCTGTCAAAAAATCATTTTCAACGGGTGACCACCCTGAAGCAAGTTTCTGCAAACCAATTAAATGTCATGACAGAAATAAAAATTGCACTCATTAATCTGCAATTAGCTTTCTGAAATTAAAATTCCAATTGTTCTCAAAGGATTCGAGTGTTTTCGAAGAAGATTTTTTTATTTTGTTGTGAAAATCTTAATTTTCAGCAATTGAAATTATATTTCAATGAAATTTTACATGCTACTGCCACATCTGACGACACTTTCAAGTTCAAAAAAACTGATTTCATCTCTAATCTCGACAATTTCCTTTCACGAAATGACAAAAAAATGACATCAATTTGCAAAAAGTCAAAATGATTGAAATATAAAGTTTTAAAATTCAAAAATTTTAAAGCAAAAAGTTTAATTTTTGTCACAAAAAAATGTTTCTTATTATTAGATGGGTTGTTAACACATTTACACTAATCTCTAGGTACATATCTTTTGTGCGAAACCTTCCGAGGGAGAGACAAGCCAGATATGTAATCTCGAGAAAATATAATTTGTGGGAATTTCATCCTGATTTGGTCTATGTTTTTCGGGATTTGGTATTTTGAGCTTTTCTTACGAGACGACTACTTGACGCATCTGACTCCGGCATAGGGAATTTTTAAATTTGTAAACCTCGAATTATAAATAGTTGACCATTTTCAATTTATCATTCAAAATATTATTATAATTTTAATTAATTTTATAAATCAAGAATAACATCTAGCTATATTGTCCAAAGGTTTCAAATTCGAAAATTTTGAATTACAACGATTTGTGGAACAAGACAATAACTAGGTTTGATGGATAATTTGACGTAGTTCAATATTATCAGTATATCTTGGCCAAGTAAATTTACAGAGCTCCTAATTCAACTTTTTGAAATTATGAAGCATTCGCAAAATGGAATCGAGAACTAGAGTTAAGCGAGAATTATCAGCCACAATTTTACTACGGATTTCAAATATTATCTCGAAAGCGGGACAAGAGTATCACTTTTAATAACAGAAATTTTATAAGCTTTATTAACATAAACCAAATCTAAAATCTTACCAAAGCGGTTTGGAAATAAATAATTTGATTGAGGCAAAAGTCGAACATTTCTTCCGAAAACTCGTTAACACATTACAATTGCAATAAGATTATCGCCAGAGAAACGAAGGCGTTGGTAAAGAAATTAAACAAAAAAGCGATATCAGAAAAAATAGATTAAAATAAGTTATTTTACTCGAAATCAATGATGAATTTTGCAATAGAAGAAAATATTAAAACTAAATAAAATAATTGGCTTTTTTTTTTAGAAATTTGCCGATGTTTCAAAAGTATTTAGCAAAATTGACACTTGATTTCGTTTCATCAGGAAAATAGACATTAAGAAGAAATCATGCGATCTAAAAAAAACAGAAGACTACATATGTACATACATATATTGGATCTTTAATGACCAAGAATTCTTATTTGAGCAACCTTATTTTTAACTTCACATTAAGACTTCGACAGCCATCACAAGTTTCGGCGGCCATTGTGGTGGGTTGTGGGTTCGAACCAACAAGTCAAAAATTTCTAAGATATAGAAAAATAAATATAAATATATATATTTCATTTTATTCAACAGTAGAATCATTTCGACAGTATTGTAGTACTGTTTTTGAAGTAAAATAGGGAAATATTTTATTATATTTTCAAAATCAATATACAAGTTGAGCTCGCTGAAATCTAAACAAATTATAATTAAAAAATTACAAGCAAAATTAGATGGGTCGTGGTGTGCATTGCACTGCAGAGGAGAGAAGAATTATTCACCAGTTCCAAAATAAAGGAAAACCCCACAAATTATTTTCCATATCGATAGGACGGTCTGAAAATTTCTTTACAAATGCTCTGAAACTAGAAACGGTAAATGAAACACGTGGAGTACCTAAAGACTTCACCAGTGACCGTCAATCGAATTTGAAAATTACTTAAATGCGGCCCGTTCAAATCCTCTAGAGCAATCGTTAGCGGAATTGGAAGTGTTGCATTTAACAAACTATTTGACGACGTTTACGAAGCGCAAATATGTGTGGAGAATAGCTCGCAAAGTGTTTCCTCTTAAAACAGCAAATTTTAGGAAGAGGAAAGACTTTGCATAATTTCATAAAACTTGGTACAGATATATTCGTCTATAAGGGTTTGTTAGAGGCTAAAAAATATGTCGCTCTTATGGAAATTTTCTGCAGGGTAACGATCCAAAGCATTGTCATGGTTCTAAAAACGTATTTGAGGACATCCTTGTATGACTAAATCAATTCCCAAATCTCAATACTGTCCAAAATCTCTGAGCACAACTTAAAAGGGAAATTTCAAGGACCCTTTCGCAAACTAAAACATAGTTAAGGGAAAATAATAAAGTTGAAACTTGTCTGAAATTCTATTATATAAGCCCGGAAAAATCGAAAGATTTATTAAGAAAAAATACCGATACTCAAGGTATTAACCAATTTCTAACTACGACAGATAGTGAGAATATTTATTTAATTTTTCCTTTTTTTTTTTGGAGGAAAAACTATACATTTTTAAATAAATTTGAACAAAATTAGTTTTTATGATTGAAATTTAATTATCTAAACGCGAAAATGTAGGAATGTTTAGACGTCTGCATTCAAGATCTGTTGAAAAGTAGTGTACGACGCAATTTGAGTAGTGAGGGAGAGAAACATAACCGCGCACAACAATCAACCATCATAAATAAAAAAGTATCTTTGTGCCAAGAACTCGAGAGAACCAACATAAATATGTACATATGTATGTAAGCAACAAAACAGAGATGGAGAGAGATCAAAAACCTAAAGGCAATACACTTTCTTATAAATAATTGTACATAAAGAGAAACAACACAACTGCAACATTGGTAAATACAAGCAACATGTTGCTCAACGTTGACGTTAAACTAGTTTGACAGCGGGCAATCAAAAGAGAGAGAGAGAGAGAGAGAGAGAGAGAGCGAAAGCCCATAACCTATATATGAATATCAATTTTTTTAATAATGATAAGCAGCTGAGTCCGCAGCGTGGCAGGAGGTTTTGACAGATAAGCAGATACACCAACACACATATTCATATATATCCATATGTAAACAAATAAATAAACGAAATAAACACAAATCATATGGTTTCTTTACAAAAGCAAAAACCACACATATACATAGGTACATATATACTATACACATAGTTAGTACATTTTTCTTTGTACAAGATACATACATACATATATAAGGGAGATATTAGATGCGTATTTAATTTTAAATTCAAATCTTGTAAAATGTTGTAACTAAATAAATACAAATGTATGCACATATCTACATACATATGTATTTATAATAATAGGTTAAATAGAGTTGCCATAAGATCTTCAGTTTTAACAGTAGTGCAAGTTCAATTCAATATTTTCTGATTTTTTTTTGTACTTAAAAAGCGCAGTGTAAAACTATGACTCCCATCACGGAGAATCGTGGAAGATTTGACATTTAAATCTTAAATCGCCTGAAGACCGAACACTCGCTAGATCACTGTGTTTCGTCATCTTCTGTGCATGCTCTGCACACAGCTGGTTCCACTTCACCTAGCTTATGGAGATGATATATTGGATGAGTGCATAAGTTCGTGCCCGATTCCGCTGGATGCCGTACGAATCGTTTGAGGGTGGCGCTCGTGAAAGAAATATATACATATTATATATCGTTGGAAAGGTGACAGTCCGAACTGTAAATCAAGCATAAAATAACTTAATTTTGATTTGAGTTGCTTAGTGAAAAGACGCATGGAAGATGAACAACGAAAAAGATCATATGCGTCATATTATGTTATACGAATTCCGCAAAGGAAAAACAGTGGGCGCTGCAACTAAAGATATTCGCGAAGTTTATTTGGACCGTGCTCCAGCACTCCGCACAGTAAAGAAATGGTTCGCGAAATTTCGTTCTGGAGATTTTAACCTCGAAGATCAACCTCGCAGTGGACGGCCTTCTGAGCTTGATGACGATGTTCTAAGGCCTTTAGTTGCGAATAACTCACGTATTTCGACGGAAGAGGTTGCCAGTGAATTGAACGTCAACAAATCAACTGCGTTTCGTCGTTTAAAAAAGGTTGGGTACACTTTGAAGCTCGATACATGGGTGCCACATCAGTTGAGTGAAAAGAACAAAGTGGACCGTATGTCAACAGCAATTTCTTTGCTTCGACGGATCAAAAACGAACCTTTTTTGGATCGGCTCGTGACTGGTGATGAAAAATGGGTCCTGTACAACAATGTTCAACGCAAAAGAACATGGAAACAGGCACACGAAGGGGCGGAACCGATGTCGAAAGGTGGATTGCATCCGATGAAGGTACTGCTGTGCATTTGGTGGGATATCCGAGGCGTGATCTATTTTGAGCTCTTGCCAGCTAGAGAAACGATCACTGCCAACAAGTATTGTCAGCAATTGGTCGAATTGAAGAAAGCAATTGATGAAAAACGTCCGATTTTGGCCAATCTCAAAGGAGTTCTTTTCCATCATGACAACGCCAGGCCACATGTTGCAAAACCGACCCTGGCCAACCTGAAGGAGATGAATTGGGAAATCATGCCGCATCCCCCATATTCACCCGACATTGCACCTTCTGATTATCATTTGTTTCGATCGCTGCAGAACAATTTGAATGGAAACAAATTTAAAAATGTGGAAGACGTCAAAAACCACCTTGACACCTTTTTCAACGAGAAACCGCGCGATTTCTATGAATCAGGCATCCGTAAATTGGTTGAACGTTGGGAGTGGATTGCCGAACATGATGGCGAATACATAATTGATTAATAAAAGTGCTTTCTTCAAAAAATTTCAATTTTAGTTTGCACTTGAAATCGGGCACGAACTTATGCACTCATCCAATATGTATCAGGGGTAGATGTCCGTTAGTGGACCTATGAGAATGCAAAGTTCTCTTTTGCTTAATGCAAGTAACACTTTTGGTCTCTCTATTACCCACGAAGCCACTCTATTATTCAAAGTTACGTTATACGTTGAAGTGTTTCTCTATAGTCCTCTGGGACCCAAGTGATATTGACTGTGCTTTCCTGCGACATTTGGACATCGTGTTGATACATTTAATTGACTTAATTGCCGTATGACTGTTACCATAAGTGGTTGGCTATTTGGCACCTTCAGTAATGGCCACAATCTCAGAGTAGTCGTAAATGAGTTTGAAGTTACCATGGTTATTGGCTTGGTCACATAAGAACCCTATTCCTGTGCTTGCCTTACAGTTAGACCCATCAGTATAGATGTGAATATCTTCATTGTTACCGATCGGCCGCCCTTCCGTCCATTATTCCCTACAAGTGAAGGAGTAAGGGGCCTCTAGGTGGCAGAAGACATCCGTTTTTCGGCCGCATTTTACGTTTAGTCCGAATTTTTTTAATGCCACTATGCCCTTCACAATTTAGGGGCTAGAGCCAACTGTGTAAAACATTCATACATCACTTGTGCGTTAATTGGCCTAAACTCATGAATGATTTCTATGGACTTTGTTGAAGTAGTCCTCATCTCGCTTGCTAAACCAAGTAGACAGATACGTTGCACCTGCACAAATTCTAGTTAAATGCTAGTATTTTGAAGATGATATCATACCATTTGGTTATTTTTTGTATAGCAGTTAAATAGTAACGGGAGTAACAATAATTTCCACCACCATTTGTTATTGTTATATCTGGATACACCGATAAGTTATGCAGAGAGTGGTTTCGACTCTTCAAAGGTGGTGATTTTAGGGTCGATCTCAACAGCATCTTGGCCAACCAAAAAAGTTTGCAGATGAGGAATTGGAGGCTTTACTGGATCAAGATCCGTGCCAAATGCAAACTGAACTCACAGAATCGTTGGGAGTCAGGCAGCAAACAATTTTCATTGAGTTAAAGCATTTTGGATTTATTAAAAAGCAAAGAAATCGGATACCGTGTAAGTTGAAGTCAAGAGCTGTCGAAAGGCGATTTTCCACATCGGAAATGCTTCTTAAAAGACAACAAAAAAAGAGAGCCACCGGATCGTGACTGAAGATGAAAAGGGGATATGCAATGATAACCTCAAAAAGAAAAAATTCTATGCCAAGCCTGGTGAACCCGTTTCATTGTCAACTGTATCGAGCCCAGAGTAAAGCATCAACGGTTCAAAGGTCATGGTCCGCATATGTTGGGATCAGACGAGTATGGTGTATTATAAACTGATAGTGAAAGGCAAGACAAGGTGATTTTGCAATATGACAACGCTTGACTTCATGTGGCTGTAACGATCAAAAACTATCTGGAAACGCTGATATCGGAGGTCTTACCCCACCCGCTGTTTTTTTCCAGACCTTTCGGCTTCCGACTATTTGATTTTTCGACGGATGCAGAACGATTAAGGAGGTCACGGGTTCGGGTCGAAATATGGCTCTAGGATTGGATCGAGGTCACTTCTGACGAACACTACTTTAAATGATGCATTTTCTAATTCGTTTCAATGGAAAAACCTTTTTTGAACTCAGAAAACGGACTGAACGGATTGTCAAATATGTTAAAATAAGCTACTTAAATCTGGTTGGATAAATATTTTTCTTTTTGTCATACATTTCTACAATTTTTAATTAATACACTCGGCCAAACGTAGTTCTGGCTTTCTGTATTTTGTTACATTTTTATTCCAATTGCTAATGTAGATAAAGAACTCTAAATATTAAGCTGCTCCCCTACTCGCCAAAAGCTCCGAGAGCTTGATTGGGACGTTCTTACGCATCCACCTCATAGAGCGATCTCGCACAAAGTGATTACCATCTGTTCCTGTTAATGGCAAATGATTTGGCTGGTGAAGAATTGGCCTCAAGAGAAGCTTGTAAAAATCAATTGTCCAAATTTTCTGCCAATAGGGATTAGGATTTCAATGAGAGGCATAATGACCTTCAAAATGGCAAAAAGTTATCGAGCAAAGCGGTGTATATTTGATGTAAATCGGATAATGCTAACAATGTTAAATAAAGTCTTCAAGCCTTAATGTAATAATAATGGATTACTTTTTACTAGAACAATATTAAAAAATGTAATAAATCACTAATAATGCTACACGAAGAAAGAAAATCTAAAGTAGCTCACAGTCAAAGCCAACAATAATTTCAATAAGAGCGGCAACACTATGCACATGTTAAGTTGAAGAACAAAGAGTTAACATTTTTCAGTACACAGCAACTCTACTCTCTCTCTCTCTCTCTCTCTAACTCTCTTAGGAGCAAACAAAAGAAGTAAAATAAACGAAAGAGCACATATGTTATCTTTGCTTTTGCTTTGAGATGTCGTTTGCTTTTGATATATTCGCGCTGCGCTCGTAGTGGTGCGAAGGGTTCGTTTGTTCATCAACAATTTGTTTGGCCCCGCACAGCTGATGTGTGTTGTTTGATTACTAACAAAGTGTGACTCGCCAGAATGAAAAAAACCAAAAACAAAGAAACAAAGAAACAAAAAAAAAAAAATAGAAATGAAGAAAAAATCAACGATGGGATGGTTGGTTGGACTTACGGAAGTCCAGTCACGCATTACATATTCATATTCACATAAATGTACATATATACATACATACATACATATATATGTATGTGTGTCCATAATTTTTTTTTTGCAGTTTTGTCGACTTTTTAAATGCTGCCCGTTATGGTAAGGTCCAGCTGTGCGTTGGTCATGTACGAAATACCTTCATACATACATAGATATATGTACATACAGACATTCATATGTACATACTTAAATACACGTATGTAGATGTGTTTCTTTGTAGAAATATCAGTTTAAATTTAGAAAACTGAACACAATGGCAAACAGATTTCCTTAGGTAGATATGTATGTACATATGTATGTATATGCGATTTAACTTAAAACCATCAACTGCGCATGTGCCTAAACATTTTTGGCCAACTTCAACCCAACAATATAAATATGTATGTACATATAAACATACATACATATGTTAAATTGTTGACAAAGTCCATGTGAATGCCGAGAGGCAGAGGAACGCTGACAGAGCAAGCAGCGCACTGAAGTTCGGATTACACAGCTGATTTGACTTGTGGGGGGGAAAAAACAAACAAAGGGACAACAAAATTCAAAGGCAAAAGAAAAGTGCGTATCTACATTAATATGAATGTATGTACATATGTACATACATTGTTACATTGTGTATGTACATAGAGAGCTGAGTAGAGTTGCAAAAGTAAATATTTTGAAAAATAGGGACCTAAGCGCATACTTTTGTATATACATACATATGTACATGTGTACACACTAGGTACATATTTGTTTATTAAAAGTAAATAAAGCACCAAACCATTATTTGCACAACGACATACATACATATATACATACCTAAATACATATCTACCTACATAACAGAGCAGCGTGAAACAAACATGAACTTAAAACTTACTTCTAGATGTACCTCCAAAGGTATACCTATATGTATGTACATACATATGTATATGTGTATATACATAGATATGAATGTACGCACATAACGCATTTAATATGTTAAACACACATACATACATACATACATGTACATATCTTAAGGATAACGAAAGTGTTGATAAGCGAACCGAAAAGAGTTTTGACCACATAAGTTGATATACAGAAATAATTATGTACATTTATATGTATGTATGTACGTAAGTGTATTACACGAATTACATGCATACATACAGTGTTGGAAAAAATAATAGAAAAAATATTCTTCTTTGCGCTTCAATCCCAATTGCTAATTATGTACGAAAAATATATGCATGAAACCAATTGCACATGTGCACTGATAACGGTGCTTTATTTTGTTCTCCTTTTTGAGTCATTTTCGCAGCAAATACAGTGTTGGAAAAAATAATAGAAAAAGCTTGTTTTCGTCCATTAACTTGAAATATTTCATAGGAAAAGAAACTAACATTTATTTAATTATTTTTTTTAAACATATATATAGGTAACTTATATAATAAGGAGCAAAAATATTTTCTTTTGATTTTCCATTAACGTAAAAAATTAATTTCATTTTTTGAGCTTGGAAAAAATAATAGAAAAAAACGCAAAAATACTAGTGAGAGATGATTTTTCTAAATTTTTAAACTGAAATAGTGGTTTTGCTAATATTTAGTGGTACAGCCATTACTTTTTATAACTGAGGAACACCTACGAGTCATTGATTTCATTAAATTGGCGCAAATTGAGGCATCAATCCCGTACCATTCGGATTGCACTTTTTCCCACAAATCTTTTTTGTTTTTGCATTTAAAGGCACCAACTCTCTTTTTTAGCACCCCCCACAAGTGCTCAATCGGGTTTAAATCCGGTGATTGAGCAGGCCACTCCATTACATTTATTTCGTTATCCTGTAACCACTTCTTTACGAGTTTTGACGCATGTTTGGGGTCATTATCGTGCTGGAACTCCCACTTAAGAGGCATTTCTTCTTCAGCATATGGCAACATTACATTTTGGAGAATATTTAAATAGTCTGGAGCACACATTTTTTCTTTTATCCAGAATATCGGACCAACTCCTGAAGCAGAAAAACATCCCCACAGCATAATATTACCTCCACCATGTTTAACGGTCTTTTTGGTATGTTTTGGATCGAAAGCAGTATTTTTTGGGCGCCTTACATGAGTTTTCCCATCTGATCCGAACAAATTAATTTTAGTTTCATCAGACCAAAGGACATTATTCCAATTTTGGCGGCATAGGTGATGCTTTGCAAAAGTTAGTCTTTTTTCAATATTTTTTTGGCTCAGATATGGTACTTTTCTTGCTGAATATGCTTTGAGGTCTTTCTCAATCAGCCTGTTCCTTATTGTGCGACTAGATACTGATGCCTTTAATTGATTTTTGAGCTCATTCGACGAAAGAAAAGGATCTTTTCTTGATTCGCGAATCAACAAGTCGTCAAACCTTTTTGATGTGGCACGCTTTCTTCCTCGATTTTCCTTTGTCGCTACAAAGTGAACTGCGGAAAACACTTTTTTTAGGGAGCACTGCATTAGTTCAGAAATTTCTTTTAATGTGCTTCCATCTTCTTTCATTTTTTTCATAATTTCTCGTTCTTCAGCAGTGCAGTGTACTCCTCGACCCATTCTGAAAATAATATCCAAATGTAGAACGGTATTTTGACAAATTGGTTAATTTTGAGCTTAACTCACCTTAAGGTATTTAAACTATATTTTTTTGTTTAAAAAAGCCAATTTAAGTCAAAAGTTTTGCACAATTCGAAGATGTTTCTATTTTTTTTTCCAGCCAAAACACGTATTGACCTGCAAACTTAGCGAACAGCGCAAATATTTGCTGCGAAAATGACTCAAAAAGGAGAACAAAATAAAGCACCGTTATCAGTGCACATGTGCAATTGGTTTCATGCATATATTTTTCGTACATAATTAGCAATTGGGATTGAAGCGCAAAGAAGAATATTTTTTCTATTATTTTTTCCAACACTGTATTTGCGCTGTTCGCTAAGTTTGCAGGTCAATACGTGTTTTGGCTGGAAAAAAAAATAGAAACATCTTCGAATTGTGCGAAACTTTTGACTTAAATTGGCTTTTTTAAACAAAAAAACGTATAGTTTAAATACCGTAAGGTGAGTTAAGCTCAAAATTAACCAATTTGTCAAAATACCGTTCTACATTTGGATATTATTTTCAGAATGGGTCGAGGAGTACATTGCACTGCTGAAGAACGAGAAATTATGAAAAAAATGAAAGAAGATGGAAGCACATTAAAAGAAATTTCTGAACTAATGCAGTGCTCCCTAAAAAAAGTGTTTTCCGCAGTTCACTTTGTAGCGACAAAGGAAAATCGAGGAAGAAAGCGTGCCACATCAAAAAGGTTTGACGACTTGTTGATTCGCGAATCAAGAAAAGATCCTTTTCTTTCGTCGAATGAGCTCAAAAATCAATTAAAGGCATCAGTATCTAGTCGCACAATAAGGAACAGGCTGATTGAGAAAGACCTCAAAGCATATTCAGCAAGAAAAGTACCATATCTGAGCCAAAAAAATATTGAAAAAAGACTAACTTTTGCAAAGCATCACCTATGCCGCCAAAATTGGAATAATGTCCTTTGGTCTGATGAAACTAAAATTAATTTGTTCGGATCAGATGGGAAAACTCATGTAAGGCGCCCAAAAAATACTGCCTTCGATCCAAAACATACCAAAAAGACCGTTAAACATGGTGGAGGTAATATTATGCTGTGGGGATGTTTTTCTGCTTCAGGAGTTGGTCCGATATTCTGGATAAAAGAAAAAATGTGTGCTCCAGACTATTTAAATATTCTCCAAAATGTAATGTTGCCATATGCTGAAGAAGAAATGCCTCTTAAGTGGGAGTTCCAGCACGATAATGACCCCAAACATGCGTCAAAACTCGTAAAGAAGTGGTTACAGGATAACGAAATAAATGTAATGGAGTGGCCTGCTCAATCACCGGATTTAAACCCGATTGAGCACTTGTGGGGGGTGCTAAAAAAGAGAGTTGGTGCCTTTAAATGCAAAAACAAAAAAGATTTGTGGGAAAAAGTGCAATCCGAATGGTACGGAATTGATGCCTCAATTTGCGCCAATTTAGTGAAATCAATGACTCGTAGGTGTTCCTCAGTTATAAAAAGTAATGGCTGTACCACTAAATATTAGCAAAACCACTATTTCAGTTTAAAAATTTAGAAAAATCATCTCTCACTTGTATTTTTGCGTTTTTTTCTATTATTTTTTCCAAGCTCAAAAAATGAAATTAATTTTTTACGTTAATGGAAAATCAAAAGAAAATATTTTTGTTCCTTATTATATAAGTTACCTATATATATGTTTAAAAAAAATAATTAAATAAATGTTAGTTTCTTTTCCTATGAAATATTTCAAGTTAATGGACGAAAACAAGCTTTTTCTATTATTTTTTCCAACACTGTATGTATATGTATATGAAATTATGGTCACATTATCGCAATCGAGCTTACAAAATGCTCGAACAGCAAAAAAAAAAACTGTGGTGAGTTAGGTGGAAATTTTTGTGGTTTCTACTCTCCTTAAGTTGTCAAAATCGTTTTTCGTTTGATAAGCGTTATGTATCTTTGAGTTCATGGAGGTTATAGTACATACTTGTGTAAGTTAGAAAAAGTATTGAAATTTACGCATAAGTAAATTTATATATATATACCATACATATGTATGTACGAGTATATTACACATATGTAATTATATTCACATACAAAAAGATTGGTTTGCCTTTTTTAGGGTTTCAGCTACGCGACAACAAAGAGATTTTGCTTTTACACATTTTAGGTGTTAATGACCTTACGAATGTGAATGAAATGTTTGACTCAACAAAACTCAAAATGAGAAAATTATTATTCTTCCCTTCTTTACTGGCGTAGACAACGGAAAAGCGACATTCCTTCCTCCTGATTTTTCCATTGGCTCCATTCATCTTTCTCGGCTTCCAACGGAGCTTACTTCATTAAAAACTTTGAAACTCATGTTCTCATCCATGTTTTCTCACCTATGCCTATGCTGAACCGTATGGCAGGGCAGGAGGAATGAGCAGCTGAATTGTAGAGTTTGACCTTTGTTCAATTTCTTACTCAGTCCAAAGATAGACGAAGTTATGTACAAAATAAAAATTATGACGTCAACATTAACGTTTGACCCAAGTCATCTGGCGCCCGTTCACTACCAGAGCCATATGCTTCGCTTCCACATCCAGTTTAGAGAAAGCAAAAATCACCGAATAATACGAAAACTCTAGTAGTAGGAAACGAGTAGAAGGCCGACTCCGTCTCGAAACTGCGAGCCTAATGAAGAACAGAGGCGGTCACACTTACCTACCTTTCGGCTTCCAAACTCAAGATAGTCGAAAATATGAATCTACTAAATATTATTGTAGTTCAAGAAGCAGCTGTTGATGATGGCCTTGCTGATGGACAGCTGAGGAATGGTGCAGGTAGGACAATACTTTTGCTGGTTCGATAGGCCATCATAGTCAGAGCGACAAAACAAAGAACTTCTCTTAAGTCTGGGCGTGGGCGCAAATCAGCGATATGTTGAAAAATTTCGCCAGACACTTTCCGCTGCCCCCGCCACGATGTTACAATTGTTCTTGGCGAACTTAACGCCAGGATGTTCGACGTCGACGTCGAAAAGCTGCAATCATAACAGACAGTCGAACGACCGAGAGCACTCATCAGCAACTCGATATGAGGGAACTCATGTTTTAAGATAGCGCCACAAAAACAGCTGGTACGATGAGGAATATTCAATTACAGTGGAGAGAAAAAAGACTGCCTTCCTCGCAACGTTGCGCTCGACCACAACGAGTGCGGGGTGGCATACTCATGTAGGAATCAATGTGGTGCATGCAACAGCTTCTTTGCAGAATTTGATCGAAAGATTTTTTTTTTTTTTTTTTATACACAATTCATTTATTTACTGGATCTGCTTTAATATAAGCCTAACAGTAAGTGTACAAATCTTAAGAACTAAATTACAAACATGATAGCTCGAGTTATGTAACTCTGAGCCCTTTTCAAACTACGGCGCTCTCCTTAGAAGGCGGGGAAAGATTGGAACTTAAGTGTGCTCTGCCCAATCCATGTTAAGGCGGATCACATGGTTTGCGCTAATTACCGCGGAATTACCCTTCTAAACAGCCTTATAAGATCCCATCGAGCATATTGTGTGAAAAACTAAAACCTCTACGCCGCTGTGTCTGAATTTTGTACCCTTGCAAAAACGTATATGGCTGTGTTAATTGATGCTGAATAATGCCAGATGTGCAATTAGAATTTGGAAGTACCTCCTCGAACCGCTCGGTACCAAATAAGATTTCACATATGATACATCATCAATTGCTGGCTTACGCCCATGATATTGATACAAGAGCTGCTTTATATATTTCTGGCCTAGTAATGAAAATATGAATATTTATTAACAAAAATGGTTTTTTTTTTTTTTTTGGATTTGGCTCGTCTTGGAAAACCCACACGGTCGATTGCTGTTTTGTTTCGGGCTCATACGCATAGATCCATGATTCGTCACCTGCGACGATCTTATAAACGTCATTTGAAGTACCGCGATCGTATTTTTTCAGCATTTCTTTACACCAATCCACACGAGCCTTTTTTTGAGCGATTGTCAAATTGTGCGGGATCCAACGAGAACAAACCTTTTTTTACGGCCAGGTGTTCATGCAATATCGAATGTATGCTGGTGGGAGAAATGCATAGGCATGTCTCTATCTGAAGGTATGTTACATGACGGTCTTGCATTATCAGTTCACGTATGGCATCGATGTTTTCTGGCACAACGGCTGTTTTTGGACGACCTTCACGGAATTCGTCTTTGAGCGAGCGTCGGCCACGATTGAATTCGTTGTACCAGTTTTTCACAGTGCTATAGGATGGTGCTTCATAGCCATACAAAGATTTTAGTTCATCGATGCACTCTTGTGATAATCCATGTCGAAAGTTGTGAAAAATGATCGCACGAAAATGTTCACGAGTTAATTCCATTTTTTGGCCGAGATGAATTTTTTAATTCCCTGTAAATAAAACAATTCACGATTAAATGACAAAACGTTCTGAGTGATGTTATGCTAAAAAATGTCAAACTTTCCAATGGAAATGTCAGATTGCACCTGGCAAAACTTAGTGTTGCCTAGGTAAGACCTATATATAGCAGCCTACGTATCACTGGAACCAACAACCGCAACGTGAGTTCTGATTTCTCCAGACTGGATAATGAAACGACGCATATGAGTCTGGTAGTGAACGAGGGCAAGACGAAATATCTCCTGTCATCAAGCAAACAGTCATCGTATTCGGGACTCGGCCCCAAGTCATTGTTGACAATCATAACTTTGAAATCGCATATAGATTTCAGCCTGATAGTCCAACGTAGACTCACTTCGGAGTCTGTAGGCAATTGAGTAGATAAAGTCCTCTAACGATCTATACAATGACATTGATATAGTTTAGCGAATGAACAGACAGCCTCTGCGCTGGCTAGGTGATGTCGTCCGAATCGAAGAAAGCACTCCAGCTTTGAAAATATTCGATGCAGTACCTGTTGGAAGAATCAGGTGGGGAGACAGCTGGCTTCACTTGGCATTTCCAACTGGCGACAAACAGGGAAGAGAAGGGACGAATGGCATGCTATTCTTAATTTGGCTATAATCAGGTAAGCGGTGCCTACGTCAATGAAGAAGAAGAAGAAGAAGAAGCTCAAAACAGCAGTTTTAACCAGAATTTCTTTTCATAAAAAATAATACCACTAATCAAGTGAACCGCACTGCAAATACATACATATGCATATACATACATACATATATACATATATCATATATATTTATATATGTATGCTATTCATATGCATATGTATGTACATACGTATTTATTACAACGGAGGTCTATAATACAACATATTCCAGAGCTACATATCTAATTTTAAATAATTCTCTTTTAAATTAATTAAATTATGTTTCGTAACAGAGTTGATCGGTTTGATGACCCACTTTGAGTTAAATATTTAATTTGAGGTCAAATTCAGGTCATGTAACATACATACATACATACATAGGTATGTGTGTTCCTACTTAATATTGGATTGACTTGCATGTGGAACATACATATGTACATATATATATACCATAATAAAAATAAGAATGTAAGCCTACTGTATGTACATACATACATACATATGTGGGTTTGTGTGTACTAAATTTTGCATGTTTGTACTCCATTAAATTTTCATGAAAGTAATTCGAAACTTGAAAGGCTTATCAGCAGGCAAATACGAGTGTGGTAGCGTCAGTATCAGTCATGTACCCGAAAACAAGTATGGTATGTTATATGGGTGTTTTCGTCAAGATTAGACATATGTAATATGTACATACATATTTATATGTAAAAATGGAATTATTTGTGTTTACATGCTTATTGACAAACATGTTTGTAAAAAATTATATTTTATTTGGCAAATGTGACATATGTACATACATATATACATATGTATGTATGTAAATATCTTATGTATTAATGTCGGTAAATAATCACTAAAAACATGCTCATAACAAGTGGATTTGGCTGAATTTACTTGATTTTGTTTCTCACTGCGGTTAAACGACAATCTACAAAACGAGGTTGGGCACCATCTAACTGTGCATATGCATGTAGATAAATATTTGTAGGTACATACACTTTTTCCAAGTACTCATTTGCGTTTAGCATAGTTTAACAGAGGTTGGGTAGCATAAATCGTACTGCTTTTATTGATTGATCATATGAAATTTACATGTCAAAATCATATTCATTAGTGGAATTAAATATAGAGGTACATATAAATATACATACATATTGGGTGTATGTATTAATTCGTGCGGTTTTTTTTTCGAAAATTAAGACTTTATTGTGAAAAAATTGTTATACATTTAATGTTCAAAGTATTGCCCATCGGAAGCTACGATGTTTGCCCATCTTTCTGGCAGTTTGTGGATCCCATCCCAAAAGAACTTCTCCGGCTTGGAGGTCAAGAAAGAATCGAGCCAATTTCTGATACCCTGTTCTGAAGTGAAGCGTACTCCGGTGAGGGCATTCTGCATTGATTTGAACAAGTGGTAATCGGAAGGTGCTATATCTGGGCTATAAGGCGGGTGAGGTAGAACTTCCCACCCACAGTTTTCCAAATAGTTTTTAACTTGCAACATGTGGCCGAGCGTTGTCATGATGAAAAATTATTGATTCGTGTCTGGTCGCATATTCTGGTCGTTTTTCCGCGATGGCCTTTTTCAAACGAATCTATTGTTTTCGGTAGAGGTCCCCATTGATCGTCTGACCCGATTTCAATAGCTCATAATAGAGCACACCCTTATGGTCCCACCAAATACATAGCATAACCTTGGCACCGTGGATATTCGGCTTTGCCGTGGATGTCGACGGTTGGCCGGGCTTCACATACGATCTCTTGCGCTTTGGGTTATCATAATGAATCCATTTTTCATCGCCAGTGACAATCCGATGCAAAATTGACTTCTTTTGGTGGCGTTGAAGCAACATTTCCGACATGCAGAATCGACGTTCGAAGTCTCTTGGCTTTAATTCATAAGGCAAGACGCGAAATGACAGTACCTTTGAAATGAATATAGCCACAGATGAACACGACGCGAAATAATACTATAAAGGCATTCCTTCCGTGGATGGTGTATCCGCTAATGGAGACCCGTTCCCCCCGATCTTTCCAAACAGAATGAAGGTCTGCCTCTTCTTTTGCTTTCACCCGCTGGTACCACATCGAATGCATTCAAAGCTGTATTGCTCTTGTTCTTTCGAATTGATCATCGTTCCATCGTCTTCAATATTCGACATCGCTTTTCCACGAAAGCCTATAAATCATTCACAAAAGCTGTCTCTCGAAGACTGTTCAAGTTGACGTCATCATAGATGAAATTTTCTACAACTTCATAGCTGAGTCACGAATGCGATGACTGTTTGTTTGATTACAGGAGATTTTTCTTCTTGTCCTAGCTCATAACCAGAGCAATTCGCTTCACTTCTTTATCAAGTTTGGAGAAAGCAGAACTCACGGCGCGTTTGTTGAGGCTGATAATATCAATATCATCGGCGTTTGCCAGTAGTTGTTATAGAATATTGCAGCTTCTCTGTAGCTCTTATTATTTTCTCAAGCTTCAAATTTAAGAAATCGTTCAATAAAGAGTTACCCTGCCTTAAATCTCGTTCGGAGAGGTCCTTCCCCCTATCCTGACGGAGCTATTGGTGTTGTTTAACGTCAGTTTACATAGCCATACAAGTTTTTCGGCGATACAAAATTCAGACACAGCGGCGTAAATACAGCATTTTTTCATGCTGTCGAATCTGCTCAAAAATCGACGAAAAGGTGGTTTGTGTTGATCCTCTTTTCATGGGCCTTTTTCAAGATTTCGCGTATGCTGAATATCTAGTCATCCCCCATTGACCAGGTCTATATGCGTTACAGAGGATGATTTTCCCAAGGTAATTGGCGCAGATTGTGTAGTCTCTCTTTTTGTGGATTGGGCAGAGCACACTTAGTTTCCAATCATTGGGCATGCTTTCTTCCGACCATATCCTGCAAAGAGGCTGACACACTGACAGGGAGCAAGTTTTTCACCGCCATACTTGAATAACTCTCTCGGTAATCCATCGATTGATATGAACGATCCGATTCTGAGCCTTTCGATCCGTAGACAGCTAAGTAGCTTGATGATTTTTCTTGCTGGAATTTAGACTACAGACAACCATATATCGAGCTCCGGCGAAGTTGTTCAGCCACAACCCATTTGAGGATGTTTCGTCGTGGAGGCTGAATTTCCTCGCCAGTTGAGTCGAAGACATCTTCTTTGCCCACCCAGGCATTAAAAGTCGTAAAACACAATTTTTACATCGTGGTGGGTACAACCCTCATAAGTACGCTTCAGGCGCTCATAAAAGGCATTTTTGGTCGTTTAATTCTGCTCTTCCACCGGGAAATAAGCGATAAATTGAAGTATATGGCTTTTCACCGGGGTGAATGCCAGAACTCGACAACAGAGTCTCTCTACCACGTATCAACACCAATTGTGCAGTAATTTATATGATCGCTGTAGTATACATACAGACCGTATTTGCCTCGTCCATCGGACTCCTTGAACGCCGGTGATTTCAACCTTTAGTCTTACGAGGGCATTAACCAACTGGGCAGCGACACCTTCCCAAATTAAAGTACGGATATTCCTTTGCAGTAGTCACCATCAAACGTAGGGTCTCTCATCCCAGCGTTGGTGTACTTTTCATAGGAGCTGGTTTCTGCGTGGCGGGGTTCAAACCCAGTACATAACCTAATTAGGCGAGAGATCTACATAAATATAGCACACATTTACATATGTATAAAGCGAGTCGCTTGCAGCCGCACCTCTGGTGCTGTACAGACGGTGCAATATACATACATATGCACATGTGTCAGAGTGGCTCTACTGAAGCTTTTCCACTTTAAGCCGTGACCCAAGGCTCCACACGAGTTGGTTACCGCATCTTGCACAAGGGTTGCTCACGTTTCCACGGTGCGCAAGGGGGACGCAAGAGTGGAAATTGAGTATAGCCCAACGACTGTAACTGCAGACCCAGAAGCTTGACTACACGCGCCGTTACACCAAAATATGAAATTTAAAAAGATATTAAGACATTTTTATAGTTTCTTAATTACGCAAAATTTCATAAATTAATATGTACATACATACATATGTATATATGTACTTTCTTACAAACATATGTATAATTTATATAAATAAATATACAAATGTACATATGTATGTATGTACATATGCCCAAAACTCTTTTGCTACGCAATTCAAATAAATATTTTTCTGCCCTTTTCCTTCACGGATTTTATTTTTTATTTTTTTGTTTATTTTATTTATGTTTTTTTTAAATTCTCCATTTGACCAAAAACGTGTTTTTTAAATTTATAAGTACACATACACACATACATATGTACATAAGTATATTTTATGCCAATTTTATTTTTATTCCCCCATTTCTTCTTCGTTCAGTTACTTTTGGTTTCATATTTATTGCTGTTGTTGGTTGGTTGGTTGGTTGGTTGTTGTTGTTGGTGATAGTGGCATTGTTATTGTTGACTTGACTCACTGTTATTACATTGTAGCTGTTGTAATGGTAAGGCATATTATTTCAACACAAACACACATATATATATATATATATATATATAATATATATATTTACGTTTGTATGTATTTATGTACTCGTATGTATGCATAAATTGTATTTAAATGTTTGAGGGCGCATAGCGAATGTTTCACTTGCCTTCATTCACGTGTCACACGCAGCGCTCAGACAGCGGAGCAACAATATGGTCATATGTACACAAACATATACATACATATGTATACATACATATGTACTTACGTACATATATCCATTAAAAAAAAAACTGTTTATTGTAACGCTACAAGTGCGTAGCAGACCAAAAAGTCACATGCGAAGTTTGATTACATACACACATACATTTCTACGCACATACATACATACGTGTATGTAACGATCCACATGAGCTTGTATACGAGGCTCATGTGGTTCGTTTTGGTTAGCGTGTTAATTTAATAACCCATTTTCTAACACTCAATTGCCTGAAATTTCCATAATTAAATTGAGTTTTTCCATTAAATTTTTTTTCTTACATATATGTATTTTAATAAGATTTCCGTTTGTTTGTTTACATTGTTGTTATTGTAGAGTATTTTATGAAGGCTACCTGTACGATACCACCCTAAGTGCTTACATTAAAGTGCATGATTTATCGTTTCTTTATCGATTGTAGACAAGGCAAAGTACATATATGTATGTATATACAAATATATGTACATATCGATATGTATGTATGTATGTATTCGAATTATGAGGTCACATCTTTTACGGTAATTTTAACGAAAATAAATTTCATTGGCATTTTAAGAAAGCCCTGAATAAAATAATTATTGAATTTTTAATTGGTTGGTTGATTGTTTAATAGAGGCAGATTGAGGATCTGACCGCTGCCGGCCGCATCTAAGCCATTGAGTAGGCTTTTTGTACTCCCCCGTGTATCCCAAATAAACGTTTGCGAAAAGCTCGCTCGATTTTATAACTTTCTTTCAACCATGCCTGCCCAACTCCGTGAGGTTGGAGCTGAGATCGTCGTAAAGGGTGTCGGACACTCCAAAACGTAGTGCTCCAGCGTTTCGTCATCCTTATGAATGCTCTGTAATCAGCCGATTGCACTTTATTTAGCTTATACTATAGAGATGATATCTCATTAATACACATATAAGAATGTTTAATGCACATACCCAACGTCCTACGTTAGAAGAATTCCTAGTCCTTAAGTGTTATTCTATGGTCCAAAGTTTTAAACAAAATTTGAAGGCGCTAAATGGTCAGAGGCAGTCGTGTGACTTGGGACCCAAGTGATTTTGACTGTGTTTTCTCGCGATAATCTGTTAATTGCATCTTGGTATGTTCTAACTTTGTGTTGATGCTTTTTATTTCCTTAATTACTGCTTGATTGTCTTCCAGAAGCCTGCTAAATTTTCTACAATCTCTGGTTGGAACACATAGCATTGATTATAAAGCTACCTTGGTTATTGGCATGGTCCCAGAAGAACTCTGCTCCTGTGCCTGCTTTACAGTTAGACCCATCATTATAGATATGGATTTCTTCATTGTTACTGATCGGTCCGCCTTCCGTCCATTCTTCCCTAATAGTGAAGGAGATCGTGAAGACCACACAAAACAACGCCTATCGAAGACCGCATAATATTAAGAAAATTTAAAGAAAATGTTCTGATTACACCTAAAGCAGTGTCGATTGAGCTTAAAGAGTATCATGAAATATCAGTTAGTTGAAAAACTGTAGAAAGACGACTAAAAGAATGCGATTTTCATACTTATGTAGCTCGTCCAATACCAGCCATTTCAGCAAAAAACAAGTTGAAACGGTTGACGTTTGCCAAGTCCTATTTAAACAAGCCGCAATTGTTTTGGGAACAAGTGTTATGGACAGATGAAAGTTCTTTCGAATACCACGGATCTAAGAAAAAAAATTACTGCAGGTTGCCAAAGAATGCTCGTAAAAAATTAGGCCCGTGTGCGAACGGGTACCACATGGTGGAAGATCGGTAATGTTCTGGGATTGCGTGTGCTTCAATGGCTTGGATTTGATACCAATTGATGGAACAATGAACAAAGACAAATATTTACGTGTCTTAAATAACCACGCATTTAGTTCTGGTGACCGGCTCATTGGTCAATCATTTGTACTGCAGCATGACAACGCTCCATGCCACAAGGCCAATATGATTACTGCGTTTTGAGAGATGTTAATGTATTAGATTGGCCGCCTCAAAGCCTCGATCTCAATATTAGAATATCTCATTGGAAACATTACAAAATTTGGTAAAATCTATTCCTGGACGCTTGCAAAAGGACATTGATGTCAAAGGAGGGTTTGTTTTTTATTAAAAAGTTTGTAAGCATCACCAATTTTTACTTTTTCTACAATTTTTTTTAAGAAACTTTGAATTGTCAAAATACTTTTGTCCAGCCATAAAATCAAAGGCTGGCGGACAAATAATAATAGAAAATAAATATGTTCCGTTATCAATGCAAGCTTTTGTCCTCTTAATGCCTTCGTTGTTGTCTCTCTCCTAAAATAAAATTGGTTACCGTTACTCCTCTCTGTTTAAAGTTAGAAGCGGTTTTTGATCTTGCATTGCGTTGTCAAAATACTTTTGTCCACGTTTGGATGAACTTTCGTCTTTCTAGTAGAGAGGGAGATCACAGACTTTTCAGGACTTTTTTTTATTCACTGAGTATTCTTGTCTTTCAGCTCAATCAGCTGCGATTTCAATAGAATCACAAGATCATCCATCTACAAACAACTCTTAAGTCATCCACTGTAAGCGGTTACAGTCTCTGGTTTATCAAAGAGACCCACAATAGCGGGGACAGGACAGGGCATGAACCCAATTAAGCACGAAAAAATTGTCCTATAAGGCAATGTCGCGCCAGGTTTCGAATTATCTTTGAGATGACCTCTCATTGTGGCCAAGTTTGCTTCGAATTGCGACAGTTCAAGCTTTGTTCACACCTTAATGCGGTCTGTCTGCGAAAATATTCCTTTAGTAGTATTGTAGTTTGCATGTGACTAGGGAAAGTCTTCTTTGTCCTAGCTAGCTAGTTGGTCTGCTTTACAGTTCTCCTCTATTTCTGTGACCAAGAACATACACGAGGTATATTCTGTGCAGTTCAGCCATCTTTTGAAGAGATCTGCGACAGTCTAGTACGATTCTACAGTTTGTCGTAATCGCGCTCAGAGCTATTATTGTTAATTGACTATCATAAAACATGAAAAACTCTCTTGAAATCGATGTTTTAAAGTATTCAAATATGCAGTTGTTTCAGGCGATGTGTGAGAGCTCCCATGTTCGTAGTGAAGAGTGATGAAGGTGTTACAACATGAACTAAATGCTCAAGGAATATTGAATACATGCTGGTCCTACTAATGCCTACAGTTGTCCCAATCTCACGATAGGTCACATGACGATTTCGCAACAGAACTTTTGCACACAGCACAATAGTTACCGGTACAACAACCGATTTTGGATGACTTTCATGGAATTCATCTTGGAGTGATCCCCGACCTTGATTGAATTCGCCAAATTTAATTAGGCCACGAAAGTTATAAAAAGTAATCGCGATAAAAATATAAAAGATAACCTTCAGATAATACAGACCTTGATACCAATGGTAAATACAGAAGTGACAAGTAACTGGGAAAAGTAACTCGAAACTGCAACATTATCCGAGTCCCAAGCCGAGCACGCCTTTGTGGAAGGGATCTTTCAGTATTTAGAGTAGCAACATCTTACCTAGCACTAGCTAATGGCTTAAAGGCAGATTCATCTTTGGTGTGATTTGGAAGAGGACAGGATAGAAAGGTTTGGCGCCCAAAGATAATGGCTTATGGAAATTTATTCACATATCTAGACTGTTAGCAAAGAGAAAATGTACAATGTCGCTAAAATAATGGAAATTGTGGAGTCAGACCGTCATGCGAGCACTGTTTCGTTCGTCCAGGAACTAGAAATCGCACAAAAAAAGAAAACCAATTTGGAACCACATGAAAAAGGTTGGATACAAATAGAAGCTCGATATATGGGTTATTTATCTGAGTTAACGAGGGCGGCCGCAGTAGCCGAGGGGTTAGCATTGCGTACTGACATTCGGAAGGCTCGGGTTCAAATCCCGGTTCCACCGATTTCAAAAATTTAAGAAAAATTTTAAAATTATGGAAAATCAATTTAAATAAACAATTCGGCAGGGAATGTCTACCCCTCCGAGTGTATTTTGGACATGAAATAAAGGCTCCTGGTAAAAAAAAACATCAGCCGTTCGGAGGCGGCTTAGTATAAACTGTGGGTCTCTCCATTTGTTGGAAAAAATTTAGACGCAAAACCACAAATTGGAGGAGGAGCTCGGCCGAAAATCGGTTCAGCGGTTACAAAGCGCCAATTATATAATGAGAAAAACACTCATGGATCTGCGAATCGCTGCTGAATCGTAACGCAATCAACCCATTTTTAAAGTAGATGGTGACTGGTGATGAAAAGTGGATCACTTACAACAACGTCAAACGAAAACGGTCGTGGTCGAAGGGCAGTGAGCCGGCACAAACGGTTTCCAAGCCAAAATTGACGGCCAGGAAGGTTTAGTTGTGTATTTGGTGGGGTTGGCAAGGAATCATGCACTATGAGCTGCCCCCCTACTGCCAAACTTTTAATTCGAACATGAATTATCATCAATTCGACCGTCTAAAGGAAGCAATCAAACAGAAGCACCTAGCTTTGGACAAAAGGAGGGTGAATGTGTTTCATCAGGACAACGCCAGACCACACACATAGATAGTGACACGCCAGAACCTAAGAGAGCTTGGTTGGAATGTTCTTATGCCTCCACCTTATAGTCTGGAACTCGCACCAAGTGATTACCATCTGTAGTGAATCATTTTCCTGGTAAAGAATTGGCCTCAAGAGAAGCCTGTGAATCGATTTTTTGCCAATAGGGTTTCTATGAGAGAGGCATAACGCAAAATAGAAAAAAGTATCGAGCAAAACGGTGCATATTTGACATACATAAATCGGATATTTCTAACTATGGTAAATAAAGCTTACAATTTAATACAAAAATAATAGATTACTCTTTACTAGACCTTACATTATATTTTTCGTGTCACAGTTGAGCTGAAAATCCACAGAAATGGAAAAATTTTAAATATTTTAAGTTTACTCAAAAGCGGAAAAATTGCCAAGAAAATATGACGTCTCTACATAAACAACTGCGCCCAGACGATGCACGCTCCCATAGCCACACAGACACACACTCAAACACAATTGTGCATTAATGCATACAATATACACGCAGGCTAACGGATTCGCATGCACATTAGTGCATAATTGCTCAGCCAAAATGACATTCACAAGATGTTGATGTTGCAACATCAAGATCCAAATGAGGAAACGATGCACAATGTGGCATTAGAAAAATTGCAAAAAAAAACTCAGCTAACGAAGGAAAAAGAGTAATTGCAAATAAATAAAAAAAAATTGCAATTTTATAATTAAATAAAAAAATTTGTAAAATTCAAAAGAGGCAGAGAAATAAACGACAATCAATTTTGAAAATTAAAAAAAAAATTTAAAAATAAATTGTGAAAATCGTGGAAAACAAGAGACAAGAGTGTATACATATAAAAGAAAATTGCAGTGAAGTGCATATGAGATGGTGAAATGTAAAATTAAGCATTTATGTACACACATACCTACATATACATATACGAGTATATACCATACATAAGAGCTCAACCAAAGCAATGCGACTCCAGTCAAGCGCTGCAGCAATATTTTTAGTATATAATTATGCCAGCACACACCCAATCGATGTGGACACGCCTTCTTAGAGGCACTGCGCGCTTTCCGGGGTGGTAATGAAATCAAGATCATTATATGGAGATAGCAACACCCAACGTTTTATTGGGTTAGCAAGTAGGATGGGAATTAATGGAGGAAATTATTATCTATATAGAATTTTCCTCGTTTGTAAAGATTCGGCGATCTCCAAAGGTTACTGACCGATTGATTTGAAATTTGATCAGAAAATACTATGGCTTCGGGAAGTGGACCAAGGACTGGCCTATTCGAAAAATAGTTTTATGTTTCAATTTACTTGAAATTCGGTACATAGGTGGTTTTTTTCTTAGGTTAACAGGAAGACTACTCTTCTCTACGGGAAATGGGACAGAGGTTGACCTATTGGGAAAAACGTAATTTATTTGAAGTTCGGCACATAGGCAGCTTTTTTACTTAGATCAGCAAGAAGACTATTCTTCCAGGGACCCATTCGAAAAAACTGTCCGTCATCTTCTTTTGGTGTTGCATTTTCACTGTCATTCAGCAGGCTGGGAAAGTATTCCCTCCATAAATTCTAGGCATCAGTCGCTGGATTACCACATTGGTTCCTACATGTGTATGCCACCGTCGTTATCCTTGTCGGCCAGCTGATCAAGCTCTTCATACTCACACATTTCCGTCTCTTTCCAATTTGTTTGCAAATGCGTCTTATTTCCCTCTTCAACTCTCGGTATTTATTCCACCCCGCACGTGTTGTGGTCGATCGCAATATTGCGTTGTAAGCAATCTATTTTCTTCGTAGCTCGGCATTTCTCATCGTTCCAGCTCCTTTTCTCGCACTACCGAAAATTACTTGATTCCGTAGCGTCGGTACGTAGAGAGTTTGAGATGCCGTCCTACAGTTCCCTTATACCGTGTTGCTTATGAATGCGCTCTGTGAGCAGGAGTGTAAGTCGAGTAAACAACCGTTCGGCTTTCTGTTGTGATTTCTAGATCTTTGAAGTGGAATCTTTCTTGTATTCTTGGACGCGAGTTCTTTGCTGCTGCTCAGACACGGGTGCGTATCTTCGCTGCTACAAGATATTTATACGAGTCGATGTTAGGCCCCCGGAACGTACACACACCTAGAATATGGGAGAAATGTCTTAAGTCAATGACAATATGATCAATGTAGCTTGATGGATGCTCTTGTGCGGTAATCTAGTTCTACAGACAACCATGTTTCGTGCCCCGGCGAAGTCAATGAGCATCAACCCGTTTGAGCATGTTTTGTCATAGAGGCTGAATTTCTAGGCTGTATTGACTGAGATAACTTCGTTGCTCATCCTGGCGTTATAGGCGCCAAACACAATTTTCACATCATTGCGGGGACAGCGCTTGTAGGCGCTCATAGAAAGCATTCTTGGTCACGTCGTGGATGCAAATCAGCGATATGTTGTAGAACTTCGTCTGATACATTCTAGCCGCTGAAATGAACGACCGCACTCTACGACAGAGCACAATTCCAAAATCGAATGCTCCCTCCTCTATATGACCACTATAGAATATGTCACAAGGATCTACTCGTCTCCGTCCATGTATCGCTCACTGCAATTTTTGGTGTCAACCTTTAGTCTTACGAGAAAATCCATCAGGAATCAAGGGACCAACCGTTCCAGGTGCATACCATCTAGTTATAATTTCTTTGCACATTTTCTGTGGTCATCATTACAATAGTGGCCGCTTTAACCGGGTCATTTGAACTGATTTCTGCCTGTCGGCTCTCAAGCCAAGCGCACTTGAGCGGGGAGGTATAATTTTACGAACATATTTATGAAGTGAGCCCCTTGTTTTACGACCGACGCTCTTTCGAGTACCCATACGGGCTCGTTACCGCGTATCGCAAAAGGATTGCCCACGTTATATGGACGCGCAAGGAAGACGCAAGAGTAGGAATGGGGAACAGTCTGTTGAATTTCATATTTATCCTTAGGCGCGCCCTTTCGTCGCTTAGGTGGGATACGCTTAACGCCAGGAACTTTAGGATTAGAACGGAACTGAACTAGAAGTTACTCCATCAAAAGGGCTAGAGCAGATAAACGTGGTATTTTTGCTTAGGGAAGACTTATGAATAAAGGTAGGGTAAAGTGAAGAAATATCAATCAATTTAGATATTAGACAATTTTTAAAAAATGTTTTTGCAAGTTTTCACCCATCCCAAGGTTATTAATCTAAATGGAGAAAATATTACATCGATAAATTGATAAGCAAACGAGAAATATGTTTTGCACACGCCTAACCGTTATTACATGCAATTGCTATTTTTTACTTTTATTCTCATTATTTGCCACTATTTTTTTTCTTCTTCAATATTCAGTGAAAGTAGAAATTTAATCGGTTGAACCACAGCACAAGAGAGCAGCGATTGACAGCATGCAAACTTGCAACAAACTGGAGGAAGCTGTTGGCAATGTAGATATGTACACGTATGTATGTATGTTATGTCTATGCAACTTATAATCAACGCGACGGTTGCAATAAGTATGTATGTATATGTGTATGTATATATTGGATGAGTGCATAAGTTCGTGCCCGATTCCGCTGGATGCCGTACGAATCATTTGAGAGTGGCGCTCGTGAAAGAAATATATACATATTATATATCGTTGGAAAGGTGACAGTCCGAACTGTAAATCAAGCATAAAATAACTTCATTTTGATTTGAGTTGCTTAGTGAAAAGACGCATGGAAGATGAACAACGAAAAAGATCATATGCGTCATATTATGTTATACGAATTCCGCAATGGAAAAACAGTGGGCGCTGCAACTAAAGATATTCGCGAAGTTTATTTGGACCGTGCTCCAGCACTCCGCACAGTAAAGAAATGGTTCGCGAAATTTCGTTCTGGAGATTTTAACCTCGAAGATCAACCTCGCAGTGGACGGCCTTCTGAGTTTGATGACGATGTTCTAAGGACTTTAGTTGCGAATAACTCATGTATTTCGACGGAAGAGGTTGCCAGTGAATTGAACGTCAACAAATCAACTGGGTTTCGTCGTTTAAAAAAGGTTGGGTACACTTTGAAGCTCGATACATGGGTGCCACATCAGTTGAGTGAAAAGAACAAAGTGGACCGTATGTCAACAGCAATTTCTTTGCTTCGACGGATCAAAAACGAACCTTTTTTGGATCGGCTCGTGACTGGTGATGAAAAATGGGTCCTGTACAACAATGTTCAACGCAAAAGAACATGGAAACAGGCACACGAAGGGGCGGAACCGATGTCGAAAGGTGGATTGCATCCGATGAAGGTGCATTTGGTGGGATATCCGAGGCGTGATCTATTTTGAGCTCTTGCCAGCTGGAGAAACGATCACTGCCAACAAGTATTGTCAGCAATTGGTCGAATTGAAGAAAGCAATTGATGAAAAACGTCCGATTTTGGCCAATCGCAAAGGAGTTCTTTTCCATCATGACAACGCCAGGCCACATGTTGCAAAACCGACCCTGGCCAAACCCGACATTGCACCTTCTGATTATCATTTGTTTCGATCGCTGCAGAACAATTTGAATGGAAAAAAATTTAAAAATGTGGAAGACGTCAAAAACCACCTTGACACCTTTTTCAACGAGAAACCGCGCGATTTCTATGAATCAGGCATCCGTAAATTGGTTGAACATTGGGAGTGGATTGCCGAACATGATGGCGAATACATAATTGATTAATAAAAGCGCTTTCTTCAAAAAATTTCAATTTTAGTTTGCACTTGAAATCGGGCACGAACTTATGCACTCATCCAATACATACATATGTACTAAGCAAGGTAGGCAGCTGTCGATCGTCGTGGCATGTGGCATGACGCGCCGCCATACGGCATGCGGCAGTTGAACGCAAGCAAAACTTTTTCGAAAATCAAAATTAGCCAATGTTTGCAGCAACAACAACAAAATACCTTCCTTTCAAACCTCTGCGTTTTTATTTTCACATTGTCTTACACGCTTTAATTGAATTAAAAAAAGAAAGAAAGAAAAAAAAAACAATAAATAAATACGAGGAAAAATAAAATAAAAAAAATATTGCATGCAATTTTGATTTTATCTCGTGTAATTTTATCAATTTTATAGCGCATTGCCTCCGAATTTTAGGCGCCGCTTGCACCCGAACACAATGACTGTTACATAGACGAGTATTTAATGGCTCAGCGGCCGAGTGTTGGTTTTGCCACTGCTTTTGACCCGGAGTTCGTGCTTTTATGCAATTACCGTATTTTATTACAGTTAACTGTGTATATTTTAAAGTCAACTTGACACTTTTTTTTTTAATAATGCAAATTTTATAGAAAAAATATGTACAAAAGTGTTTGCTGATATGTATATATGTATGTAGGTATATACAGTGGTTAGTAAAACTGTGCTGTTGTCAACACCATTTAAGGCTGTAACAAATCACTTTAGCCTTTTTGGGCAAACAATATGCGATACTTACAACAATATTGCTACAAATTAGGCAAAAGAGAAAGGATTTTCGGTGATTTTCAGAGAGAACACTTATTTATGTATGTATGTATGCCTGGATAAATAAATGTGTAATTTAAGACACACAATTTTTAACAAAGAAACTGATTTTCCTACTTTCGAGGAAAATAATAACCAATATAGGGGCATCCATTACGTGGTTCCAAAAGTATAGGGCTATATTTTGACATCTGTCAAACTTAATTTCCAAACTAAAATATTTCGTTTTAGTTAAGGCATTTATGAAAAAATAAAAATGGTGATTCAAAGATGGTGCTTTCGTGCTTTCAGACGAGATTATGGTGCACATAATCGTCCAACTACTGAAGCAATTGGTAAAATTTTAACAAAATTTAAAAAGACTGGAACTGTTACAGATAGTGCAAGGCCCGCGCATCATTGTATTGCTGATTTCACCATAAATATCGCTAACGGGATGGAAAGAGTAGCCGAAGACCCGTATGTGCCTATTTCCCGACGTTCTCAAGTGCTGGGATCAGAGAACTTAGAATACAGAGAAGGTTCAATTGCGGACCAGCGTGGAAACTGTCAAAAACGAAGTCGAGACATGAAAGCGTATTTCACCACCGGCACAGAAATTAACAGAATTCGTCTATAGCGCTTAACATTTTGAGCATAGAAATAAAAATTATGCTCTGAAATGTAATTCTCACTGTTTAAATAACATTGCTATATGATAACTTCGGAGAACGAATTTTTATATGTTTGTTATCAAAATAAAGGAAAATATTATTTTAAATTTTTTTAAACTTGAGAAAAGGGATGAAATAAAAATATTTTACTGATATATTTCTTATGTTTTTTTTGAATTTTTGATTTATCTTATAGCAAATATTGGATGTTTACCATCAAAAAGTATTGATTTACCGTCGGCATTTCGCTTATAGCGTTTATTTACAATAAGGGTTATTTAATTAATTAATAAGTCAAAAATACATTAATTTATATAATGTATGTACGTATGTATACCTACACTATACAAAATACTGACCTTCCTCAAGAAATAGATGCATACATACATATGTATGTATATACTTAAATACATACATATACGCATGTGCAAAAACATACGAGCACATTATTTGTGTGAACTGAAATCAAATACAACAATAACATTTTCATTCATAAAAGCCTGCGCCCTACAACAAAGCAGAGTGACGGTCGCAAACTGAAACATGGAAGGAAGACTAAATTCGAATGGAACCGAACAATAGATAATCGGCTGATATTTTTCTGTATAATTGTTTCAAACATCTCAATTCTTACGCGAGCTACCGTCTATAGAGACGGAGGGAAAGAAATTTTTCTAAATCTATTTATCTCACCATTTCATGAAGTTTTTTACATAGATTCTTTACTTGCCTCGATTATTTTAAAACCGTTAGCAGAACAAACCTAATGTACTCTGTTCACATAGTACAGTCGGGTATAAAAAATCCCGTAACAAGCATGCTGCATGAACTAGCTGCTTAAAATTTTTGTGTCGCTGACTAAAATTGTCCATTCAATTGAAGCAAATCGGCATCGTGCTACTAAATTTGCTGTTCGCCTATTAGCTCATATTGCCCAGCAAGCATTTCCTTGCCTTCCCGCATGCACCTTGTCGACAAGATGAATTGTGGTGGCAAGGATTTTTTGCTAAAATTCTAAAAGTTCTAGAAAACTCCAGAATATTCTGGAATATTCTAGAATCTTTGATTTCAATAAAGGAAAGTAGACGAAGCATAGAGCAACAAAAAATCTTCATCTACAAACAGTTTCCTCAAGTCGAAGTCAAATTTTAGCAAAAATGTAAAAATTGCTGTTGAACTCACTTCGAAGTGAAAACCCATACATGCAAGCAATTTAATATGTATACGCAAAACGCACACAATCTTAATAAAGCCCGAGCCCTTCCTCTTATACCCCGCCATCCACAAGCTATTTCTTCGCGACAAGCACAAAATTTTTGCTAGATTTCATATTTTTGCTGTACGAATTCAGGTACAGTAAACTTTGTATACAACGAATATATCAATCACTAGTCAACAGCTATAGGAGTGATTCTTAAATAACTTCTAGATTTTAAATTGTTATTAAAAATCTTTAATTGTTTTAAGTTATTAAACATTTTTAAATAGTACTCCTATATTTTTCCTAATTAAATATGTATTCATTTAATAATAGAAGAAGTGAGAGAAGTTTTAGGAGACATTAGTATATATTACAATTAATTCCTCATTTCTATTAAATTTTAATTTTCTCGAATCGCTAAACTCAAATTAAATTAAAAAAGTCATGTTTAAAAATAATTAGACCTTTTTTCTAAACATTTGTTTGGCATTCATTTAAAATACGTATTGTAATTCTAAAGAAAAAGTTCACTCTATCGAGAGCGCGATTTGCTGTTGTCGAAAAAGACACAAATTTGTTCAACTTCCAATTTTTGGCACTTTGGTTTGTAGGCGAGTCGCATGCGGGGAGATGTGTGCTGCTGTGCAGCTTATTTAGTAGACGGTGCGCCGGCGTTCGTCTTGAGGACTTTTTTTGTAATTGAACTAGCAGCGGCCATTCAAATAGTGTTGTCATGGTGATGGCGTGGTTTTTTTTTGCTAGATGCGTACGTTTTTGCTTGTTCTTACTACACTTATATGCACATATATACATATATATGTATATGTACGCACGCTTATACGTTATTGTATGAATGAATTTTGGCTTGCTTACTTATTTCGATATTTAGCCCGAAAATATATAATATTTATAGAATTTAATCAAATATTTTTTAATATGTCTAAATTATCATGACTACCATTGATTTTATTTAAAAAATTAAATTATTTAAAAATTAATAAAATTCCGAAATATATAAGTATATAAAAATCATATCATTTGGTAAATTACAAAAATATTTAATGAATTTTACAAATAATTAAAAGCCAATAAAAAAAAGATGATAAAATCCGAAATTTTTGATAATAATAATAATTTACATTGCAAAGGCTTATCAATTTAACATTTATTTTGCATGTATTTTCTCATTTTACATACAATCTTGCTCATTCTGCTATTTTGAGCACGATTTCTGCCTGCTCACTGTTAAAGTGCGGTGAAATACGCTTTTAGATTTTCGTGTTGAAATACGCTTTCATAAAACGAGCCAGCGGACCAATTTGATAATCGGCACGCCCTGGCGCTTCTCTGTATTCTAAGTTCTCTGCTGGGATTTCTTGAACTTGTATCAGCATACATATAGCAAGCAATGGAACATTTCGAACATAATTTTCTTCAGCGATGAGACACTTTTCTCACTCCGGAGATACGTAACTGTCGCATTTAGGGCTCCGAGAATCCTCAAATAATTGAAGAGAAGCCAATTTAACAAAAAAAAAAAAAAAACTTACTGTCTTGTGCGCTTTTTTGTTCGGAGGTGTGATTGGACTTTCTTCTTCTTTCTTTTTCTTACCTTCTTTTTGCTGTTTGGCGCCAGTTGGAAATACCAAGTGAACCCAGAACTTTCTCCTTCTGATCCTTCCAACGGAGTGGAGGTCTTCCTCTTCATCTGCTTCCACCAGCGGGTACTGCATCGAATACTTTCATCCATTCGGAGTATATGACCTAGCCAGTGTAGCCGTTGTCTCTTCATTCGCCGAACTATGTTAATATCATCGTATAACTCATACAGCTCATCGTTCCAACGTCTGCGGTATTCGCCGTTGCCAATGCGCAGAGGACCATAAATCGTTCGAAGAACTTTTCTCTCGAAGACTCCTAGAGCTGACTCATCAGATGTTGACATCGTCCACGCTTCTGCGCCTTATAGTAGGACCGATATGACTTGTAGAGTTTGGTTTTCGTTCGGCGAGAAAGGATTTTACTTTTCAATTTCCTACTCAGTCCAAAGTAGAACCAAGATAGACGAAGTTATCTACGACTTCAAAGTTATGACTGTCAACAGTGACGTGGGAGCCGAGTCGCGAATGCGCTGACTTTTTGTTTGATGATAGGAGATATTTCGTCTTGTCCTCATTCACTGCCAGACCCTTCGCTTCTCTTCTTTATCAAGTCTGGAGAAAGCAGAACTCACGGCGAGGTTGTTGAGGCCAATAAGGTCGATATCATCGGCGTACGCCAGCAGCTGTACACTCTTATAGAAGATTGTACCTTCTCTATTCAGCTCTGTGATTGGAGTTTACTTCTTTGAAAACGACAACGGCGAGACTTTCACTGTCAATTCGAAGCGTCATGATCGTATGATAACCGAAAAGTAACACGAGCGAGTATGACTTTGTTACGAGAGAAACTTTTCGGCCGCGGAATCTCTCATCTTGACGATGTCAACCGGCCACCGAAATCGTGTAAATTGCACCGTTGGACATTTTTTTGTGGGGCTATGCGAAAGCTCGAGCACTAGAAAATCACCATTTGTCAAGTCATGGCCAAGATACCGTCCAATATGTGCCAAAAAGTTATCGAAAATTACCTTAAATGGATCGAAGTTTGCAAAAATTCGCGAAGCGGTGATTTAAATGATGTCGTGTATCACATATAATGTAAATGTAAAGGTAAAGGTAAAAGAAAGTTATTTTAAAAGCATTTCATTTAAGTTTATTCTAGAAACCGCAAAATGAATAAACCTGTACACATACTCTGGTGGATAATTAGCATCTTTCGTATTCGCAGAGTATCGAAGAAGACCTGAATGAGTTCATCCGCCATTGCGCGCAACAATTGTAGCTGTGCCCATCCACTTTGCAGAAGTTTTTGCGGAAGAATCTTGGTTTGCGAGCTTACAAAATTCAATGCGTGCAAGAGCTGAAGCCGAACCATTATCAGGCACGTCGTGCATTCGGTGAATGGACCCAGAAAGGGGAGGCCAGAGATCCCAATTTTCACAAAAAAATTTGGTTCAGCGATGAAGCTCACTGTTGATTTAATGGGTGTATGATGATAAACAAAATTTTCGCACTTGGAGTAAAAATAATCCACAAGCCATTGTTGGGACGCCGTTACATTCTCAAAAAGTCTCTGTTTGGTGTGCTCTATGGGCAGAGGACATCATTGGTCCATATTTCTTCAAAATATGAAGCCGACCAAAATGTTACAGTCAATGGGGAATGCTAAAAATGCATGATTAATGACTTTTTCGTTCCTGAATTGGCGGATGTTGATGTAGACGACTTTTGGTTCCAACAAAATGGCGCTACAGGTCATTCAGCCAACGAAATAATCAATTTATTGAAGGAAACATTTTGCGGCTCCATTATCTCGCGCCCTGGGCCTCTAAGATCGTTCGATGTAATACCGCCGGACTATTTTTTGTGTGGTTAAGTGAAGGGTCTTATCTACGCAGATAAGCCCGAGATGATTGACGCCTTAGAAGGGAATATTTGACATTTTATTGCACAAATACGGCCCAATTGCTGCAGGAGTCTCAACAGTATCACAATGAGACAATTGGCCTAAGTGTGCTTGTGGTGACTAGCAGCCACATAAACTCAACTCTACTCAACTACCCTTAAGGGAAAACACTAACACACAGAGAAAAAACTGTCGACCTCAGAGGACAAGCAGAATAAATGCATTACACATTCATATACAATATATGGTATAGTAAAAAGTAATCCATTATTTATCATTAATTATCCCCTTTGTGTCAAATATGCACCGTTATGCTACATAACTTTTTGTCATTTGGGGGCCTCTCTCATAGAAGCCCTTGTCCCTATTGGCAAAAATTTGAGACAAGCGATTTTCAGGTCAATTCTTCACCAGCCAAATCATTCGTCATAGTCAGATACAGATGGTAGCCACTGGTGCCACATCCGGACTATGAGGTGAATGCATACGAACCTCCCAACCAAGCTCTCAGAGCTGCTGGTCAGTATCTACGGATGTGTGTGGTGTGGCGTTGTCTGATTAAATACAATTCTTCTCTTGCTTCCTGCTGATAAGAGAGCAGCTCATAGTGCCAATTCCACCAAATACACAACAATGCCTTCCGGCGTCTCAATTCTGGCTTGGAGAACATTTGTGTCGTCTCACTGCGCTTCGATCATGACTGTTTTGGTTTAATGTTATTGTAAGTTATCCACATTTCATCACCAGTTACCATCCACTTTAGATATGGATCGATTGTGTTACGATTCAGCAGCGATACGCAAATGGAAATTCGATCTTTGAGGGTTTTTCTCGTTAACTCGTGTACATACGTAACCCATACATCGAGCTTCTTTGTGTATCTCGCCTTTTTCAGGTGGCTCCACTTTTTTTTTTTTTTGCAGTGTTTAGCTCCTTGGCAGTCGAAGTCGAAAATTTCCATTGTTTGATAGACAATTGGCATCGATATTACCGGAACGAAATCGACGAAACCAAAATGTGCATGATCGACTGGTGCAGTATCAGAATCACAAAAACTATTCACATTTTTAGAAGTCTGACTTGTGTTTCCACCTTTAACGAAGAAAAATTGTAGCTTATAGCGTATTTTCTTTTTGCTGGTGTCCCGATATCTTTTTTGGTAGAAAATATAATCTTTCAAACGCCATCTAGCGTAATCCAATCGCGCTTAGAGAATGCGAGATACAGATCACTAAAGCCATCTACTGCAAAATTAGTGGATTAATTTTTACTAGATCAAAGGCCTGTCTGAGGGAAGATGAAGTGAAACACATCAAGCGGCTTAAATATTTGGTAATTTCACGCCAAAGTCGAAAAAAATTCATCAGAGGGCTTGATTCCTAATCGATAGAAAGATGTATCGACAAAATCAGAACAAATAGGGATTCAAAATAAGACGTAAATTTTTATTCTAGGAAAGATGTATATACATAATTAAAAGCGAAAATCTCACCTTTCTTTGTTAGCTTTCTTGAAACAAAAACAATTTTTACTATTTTTTTGCTTCACAAATTTACTCGGCGAATAATATACATATGTACATATGTATGTACATAGGTATGTATTTAGACCAAGAAATAATATTTATGAACTCAAAAGCACGTAATTAATATTTATAGCAACGGAAATAAAGATATTAGTGAAAAAAGTAAAAATACGAGAAAAATACTTAAGTAAATTAAAATAAAATGCAATTTAAAATCGAAAATTAGGTTAATGTGCAATGAGAGTGAAGAAAAAAGCAAAAAAAAAAAAGAAGAAAGACCGATCGATCGATCGTGCCATAAGAACTCGAATTTAAGCACTAGATGAATATTCATATATGTATGTATGTATGTGTACAAGTATGTAAATATGTCAGCAATCTCCAACTACTATTAATGGCATATGCAGATGCACGATGCAACGTGCACTAAATAGATGTACACACATACATATGTATATATGTATCTGTAAGTAAATGTTTTCGTTAATAAATATCAGCTGAGCAGCTGTTGCTCGTTCATTAAATATTTACTTTGGAGCTTGTCCAAAAAGCATATTTGAATAAACTGGCACATACATACATACATATGTATATAAATTAAACTAAATATTGGATATAGATTTTACAAGTAGCGGCTGTATAACCATACCATATGTATGTAAATATATACGAGGGGATTAACAAAAGTTCGGTCAATTGGTAACTTTCAATTTGTTTTTGTTAAATCTAAAAATAACAAATTCTTTGCAATTACTTTATTAGTCTTCCTTTCAAATTTTAGAACGATCGGCTAAAATGGATACGAGAAAACGCAAAGTAGCTGAGGATAGGTCAGACGAAATTCCATAACCAACGCAAACAGAATAATTTACAGCCAATACAAATATTCAGTGAATGCCAAATTGCATAGTCTTTCTAAATGGTCCCGAAGATTCCAGACCGGACATTTTTCCGTAGAGGACGAGCCCTGAGAAGGTCAATCAAAACCTTCCACTAATGACGTCACTATATACAAAATTGACGAAAACCCACGATTGACACAAGAAATGGTTGCTAATGAATTGGGCTTGAATGATATGGCTGTATCGCGAATATTAAGTAATCATCTGAGATACACGAAGAAATCTGCTCGATGGGTACTCGTACCACGAATTTTAAATCGGGCCCAAAAAGAGGCTCGAGTGCATTTTGCTCAATTTTTCCCCAACAAATTCGAAAATGGTCAGTTTAGCAAATTAAGTAAAGTCGTTACTAGTGACGAATCTTGGTTCTATAAGTACGTTCCAGAAGCCAAACAGCCGTCCATGGTATGAAGCTAAACAGGAGCAAACCCGACCGTAAAATTTAAGCAACAAAAATCAGCAGCAAAAGTAATGATGTCAGTTTACTTCACCCGATCTAAAATCGTAGCTGCTATTCCACAGAAAGAAAGAGGATTTGCGGCAACGCGCCATCCAACACTGCTGAAATGACGAGTAATTTTATTGTGATCTCTGGGGTCGAAAATATACGTCCAGCACCATATACCCCGGATATAGCACCTTGTAATTTCTGGTTATTTCCAAAAATTAAAAATTATTTAAAAGAAAAGGTCTTTAATAGCAACAAGGAGATAATAAATGCGGTTAATGCTGAACTTGATAAGCTTAAAAGTCAAGATTTTGTAGATCGTTTTCAGAAGTGGATCTATAGGCTTAAGAACTGCTTTGAAATCAATGACGATTATATAGAGAAGATAGAAAAGGACAAAGATTGGAAGTAAATACAAAAAGAATTCTTTTTGTTCTGTTCAACTTTTCGAATTTTTGTTAATCCCCTACATATGATACATATAATATAAATGTAAAAATTTAGGTAAATGTATGTTTTTTCTAATATTTGAAAACTCGATTAGAATGCGTTAAAGATGCAGTGTTGAAATTTTTAATTCAAAAGATGTAAAATTCGTCAAGTAATGAGCTGCGAAAATATTTATATGAATATATGTACATATGCATGTATGTACACTTATAGAAGATTCGAAAAATATGTTTATAAATTTCTGATACACAAATGAACTTTGTCCGTTTTTGAAAGATGAGTCAAAAGCGCACGCACTAACAAATCTATATAAAATGATGGACTTTGAATCCGTAATGAGTCGCATAAGATATTGTTGTTATTATTGTAGAAGACTTATAAGCAAATTTTATTTTGAAAATATTTTTATTGCTTTCCATGCCTAATACCTTTGGCTGATAATTTCTTATCGCGAATAGTAGAATTGTTTTATTTTGAGGAGACCTTAGGTTGGGTTTGGTTGAATAGGCGGACCCTTAGGGTCTCACATAAGACTATATTACGTCCATAGTGTTGCCAGACACATTACTAACAAGCTGCACTGGTTGCCACACCGATAGTAAAAACTTTGTAAGTTTAGCGTCATAAATTTTGCGGACTGTTTTTGCGAGTCTGCCAGGGTTCGTGTTCTAAAAGGACACCCTCTCATTGTTTTCAATGCCAGTGTGGCCTGACAACTAGTAGATGTAAATTCTTCTTTTTCAGACTACGTTTTTATATTCTGTGAAAAAGATGGATATTTCAAAGTAAAGTGGAATCCTGATGGGACATTGTGTACAGCAAGCAGGAAGTCTGTGTCTACTTTTAGAAGACGATGTATGAGCTGCAGGAGGAGGAAGAGATGATTTTCTGCCTGCTGTGGGAGTGTCCTGCAGTTTGCAGTGAGGCAGAAGCTAAATTAAGCGACCTCATAAAATTCATAAGATAAACCAAATGGTTAGAAAAGGAACGGTGGCACTCCACAAAGGAGAATTTTGTACACGTGATACTGTTGAACCAACGAACAGCGGAAAACTTAAAGACAATTTAATATGTGAATGATCTCTAGGCAAACAGCTCAACTGTGGAATCTAAGCTGAGAGACAAGGGCTCACTTTAAACTTGAAAAAAATCAAAAAACCTGCTCTTCACGAGGAAGAAAAAAAATCGCAAAATTTACCAACCCTCCTTAAAACTGGAGTCAAAAGATTGTCGGCCGGATCAACAAGGCAAGAAGGACTATTGTATCAAAATGCCGCGTGTAATTCCAAATCGGACATTGGATTTACACAAGTGTCGTAAGACCCATGCTAACGTATGAGTCACTAGTACGACAGTCCAGAAGGCGTGTCGCATTAAGCCTCTGAAACAGGTCCAGCATTAATAGCTGGCAGCCTAAAAATCTTAGGTAAGAAAATTAAAACAGAACTAAGACTAAACGTACAGTGCGTCCAAGAAAAGCAAACCTTTTGAAAGAGCAAACCACCTTCTTTTTCCCTAGCAGGGAAGGCCTTCCGCCTATTCAAGAACATCGGTAATACTGAAGATTTTCACATCTATACTGATGAATCCAAATACGGAACTGGCAAAGCAGTGGTGTTTCCTGTGACAGCCCCAACAACGGAGACAGCTTCAAACTCTAGAGATTGTGGTCATTACTGAAGACGCCAAATAGGCAACCGCTTCAACAGGGGAATCTATTAGATTTCTTGTATACGGCCAAAGGGCACTTGGGTCTCAGGTAATGAGAGAGACTGTCAGTGAAACAGTGAAAATTATGGTATGGTTATGGCCCTGGAGCAATTTAAACGTAGACCGTAACACCAGACTACTGTGGGACAGCGTGAAATTCTGATAGACCATACTCTTACTAGCGCTGAGCAAAAGAGAACTAAGAATCTTGAAAAGAGTGTTTTTTATAGGCGTGTGGTTAGCAATGTAATTTATACTCAGTTTGGTTTACCATTTCATAATTAACAAACTTACTCCGAAACAACGTTTACGAATCGTGCAATTTTATTAGCAAAATTGGCTCGGTTCGCGTGAGTCGGCATTTCAAAAAACCATGGATCGGTTTCACACCACGTACGCCTTGGTAGAGAATATTCGGTGCCTTATTGCTGACATCGTCTCCAATTGCGGCAAAAGTGGTCGAAAATTGGACATCTCGGCTGGAATTTAATAGAGCCAGACATGGCGGTCCTGTATCCGAAGCATAATGGCAAACCCTTATCTTTATAATAAAGCTAAATTCTTGGTCATAAATATAAATTATATGCGTTTTACTTCCTCTTGAAAACCACATGTCTAAAAAGCTTTAGGTGTATTGAAGGACCATCTACTCCTGAGATATCATCACCACCTACTAGGTAAAGTAGAATTAGCAGTGTGTAGAGCCTGCACAGGACAGGGACGCAACACTGTAGCTAGACCTTTGAGAGTTCCCGGAGTGATTTGTTGTTGTTTTAGCGGTTTGCCAACCGACCTTAAGCTAGATCAGTCTAAGTCATCGAGGTCATCTAATGGGAGATCCCGGAAACGAGCTAAGCATAAGTAGGAGTTTAATCTACTACAATATCCAGATCTAAGTTGCGACAGTATTACTCGGAGCTCTCCAAGACAGCTCGAGCCCCTCGCCTGCAATGGGTGTTGGTTTGACTCTGGGAACGCCACTCACTGGAAAAGAGGTCAGGAAGGATTTGACGGACTCTTGGTGAATAGCGTTTAATGCCTGACGACAAGCCGTCCAGCGGTTGTTGTATGTATGTAGTGCTGAATGCAGTGCTTGTAGTCAAGTACTCCCTTCATGAACTGAGGGCGGTGTTTTGGCGTGCTTGTAGTTTCTTCATCTGCGTTTTGCAATTCCCTGGCGCTCAGATCGATGCAATATAGTTTACGAACGGCCGGCCAATTGTCTTCTAAGTTGCCAGCAAAATTTCTTTGTCTTTTCCTCAGGTGCTGCCGGCTAACGCTTTGAGGATATTTTTGCAGGCTGTCGAATGCGACTTCCAGTAACTTGGGGTTGTTTATAAACGAAATTTTTACGCCAACGACTTTCACAACGAGTTCGAGCCTGCACTCCTTCGTTCAGCTGGTGAAGAGGGTAGCTGAGGATTTTGTGATTTGCAGTCTTAGTTGTCTTGCAGTGAAGAAGTGAGAAAGGTCGTCGAGGTAGCAATTCACTTTCGAACATAAGTCAACGTTTCGAGCAATTATCGGTGTATGAGATCAGTGAAACCCCTTTCGGTGGAGGAGGGAGTTTCGAGATGAAAAAAATGCCTATGGGTGAACATGGGAGGAAGAAACTGAAGCGATTCACAAAGCAATCAATCCAAAATCCTTCTACATTCTGCGTTTGAAAGCAAAATTGCTTGAACAGCGAATGTTTAATTCAAAATCTGGACTATCTTTGCTATCTCTCTTTCTTTATTGGCGCTGGTCTTTTTTTTATTGCGGAATATAAAATACAAAATCCAGTGCAAAAGATGCGAAATGTTTACACTGCAACTCTGAGTAAACTAGAACTGTTTACAAAAGTATGTACATATGTATGTAAGTATTTAAATACTTGTCTGTATATATGTAAGAGCATGGTAAATACGGTCTTTAAGACCCATTAAAAGATATACTAAATGGCATACACGTACACATAGACAGTGCGAATGTTGTTGCAACAACTTTTATATACAAAAGATGGATTTATCGGGTGAAAAGCAAATAACCGACAGAGATATAGGTATGTGTGTATGTAAGTGCGTAAATATGTACATTCGAGTATATCCATATATAACGATAAATTTACAAATCTTTAAATAAAGACAGATACTAAGATAAAAACGCTTTAAATACACAGACTTACATATGTACAATATGTATGTATGTATGTATGGAAATATGTATGCACTTCTAGTAACTGTCAGGGGAGACGACGCACAAATCCGCGCTGCAATATAAACTATAAGAAATTAACACAAAAAAAAAGTGCAAAAACTGCGAATCGTTTGCAACAGAAGGGCACCAGAATCCACCGAGGCACTGTTTGTCTGCAGAGACAAAGGCAATGGGCAGACACAAAGAAAATGCAGTTACTTACCAGCATGCATTGAAGAGATATGTACGTATGTATGCATGTATAATTTCTGTTTAGTTAGGTACTCTTTGTAGGGTGAAGGCCAACGAAAAGGTGCTGACGAATTGTCAGGCGGCCACCGACACCGACACCGTTGAGGGAAGCGTGTAGTTGTTGGTCAAGGGATAGACAGGCGACTATTTGTGGAGCGTCTTCAACGCAAGGATGAATGGCAAAAGCAACCAAAGCAAATCCATATCCACCCATTTACTCGATGTAAAAAAAAAAAAATATTTGCTCAGTCGCCGCTGAATTTCACGCTTAGTTTTTGCAAGAAGTTTCAGCGTGCCCTGGTAGATTTTGGTGTATATGTGTGTGTGTGTGTGTGTGTGTGTGTGTGTTAATACCAAGTTAACTGGCAGACAACAAAGGACTTTAAAATTGGAAACTCACTCTATTAGCTTAATACATAACCAAGTTTGACACGGGTGATCGGAGGAAGAAGCGAAACAATTGAGAGGTTGAAGGAGATGCTGAAGAGGACGAAGATGATAGATGGATTTGGAAGAAACTGATGCAACTGTATGTGTGTGTGTGTGTGTTCGCTGACGCGTGTTAATGAACTCAAATTGTTTGCTTGACGGCGCGCCGGTCAAAAACCCTCAAATGACAGTAATACTTAAAATTGTCAGAAAATACGCATACAAAAAAAAAGAAGGCATTTCTAAGCAGATCCATTCAGTGCAGATGTTGTGCTTGTGAAGAGAAATGAACTCATGTCCTTTGCAACGCTCTTAATACTCAAACTAGGCTTCTACTAATGGAATAATGGAATATTAAGACAGATCCATCACAAGCCCAGACTGCTCTTTATCTCTCCAGCTATTATCAATGACAATCAATGGCCGATGTAGTTATAATGGGTAGCAATGTATACTAATTACTGCCCGCAAGGAGATAGGTTCGTGTACTCCTAGAAAACCATCTAAAAATTAAAATAAAACAAAGTTTTTTCGAAAAGCAGGCGATCTAGGAAGCGATCTAGTAATTCATCCAGAAACGTCTTAGTATTGTACTTTAAGAAAAGAAAATCAAGACACACACCACAAATGTTCAACGCATAGTTGCCTCTTGAGAAGAAATCAACTTTAAAAAGAGCTTCCAGACTCGGCATCCTGAAACCCTTCCAGGCTGACAAACCTGGAACGCCAATGCCATGTCTTTGTGGCTTCAGCTGAGATTTTCTGAGTACCTCTGTTGAAACCACATATCTCTCCAACACTTAGAATCAAATAATCTCTGAGCATGACACGGTAATGATCGGCATTGACGGTAACGCAACTTGTTCCTCTTTTTCGATGAAAAATTAACCTGAGACGTTGACGTTGCTTTGGCTTTTTCACAGTTAGCCTCAGCCTACTGAACGAAGCGAAATCGCAACGGATGCTCAGGACACGGCCTCAGTTCTTGGGCTTTATAAGGCTTCATACCGAGGTATACGTAAAGAAGTGCGCGAAATGTTTAATTCCGGCGAAAGATATCGAACTGATGTTGATGGTTGTTCGAATGTACGTTGAGCTATAGTAGAAATGTGAGCACACGGGACGATCGAGCACTTGCTCGAGTGGTTTTGACCGGTAACGAACCAGTTTGGCGAACTCGCTGCGCAAATTGTTCCACAAGCTGCCTGGAAATGAGTTATTTAGTCTGAATTTCATGCGTGATTTTCTCTCAGTCGCAAGCTTAAAAGGTCGAATGTGCCAAATGAATGACAAAGAATGAATATCCATGGCGCCAAGATAATGCTCTGTATTTGGTGAGATTAGAAGAGCGTGTTGTATTATGCGATTTTAAAACCGGCAAGTGATTGCCAAAACCGACTGGAATTAGCAACCAAACATTAATTTTCATGAGAATAACTTTCGGCCTCATGTTGCAATGACGGTTAAAAACTACTTGGAAAGCTGCGACTGGGAAATTTGGCCCACGCGCTACACAGGCCTGACTTTTTTGACATTCAATTGTTCCGGCCAATGTCGAACGTTCTCAGTAGAATACGGTTGACGGCAAGACGGCATAGCTCTTTTGGGATGGAATATACAGCCATCTCATAAATGTAATCTCTAGAGTGGCTTCTTGCTTGAAGAACACATCTTGATTCGCTGCTGTTATTTTTCATCTCCCAGCAACACCTCGCAAAACTAAAACCACTCCGCATACAATCCGGGCAGTCGGTCATTGAGCTGGGTTGCGGTTTTCTTTGTGCTGTGGATCTGCTTACATCTTTCAACGTATGTACTCGTATGTGTCCCATGTCAAGTGACCGCTACGTCTTTGACCGGGAAACATAAGTACTTATATAAATAAAACTTTAATATTAACAAAACCGACTTATTCTTGCTTCTCTCGCTTTTGTCGCTTCTGCTTTGTTATTAGCTACATACATACATACGCTTTCATCAACACGTTGGCGGTAAATTCTTCTAACGACATCTGTGGTCGGTGGCTCAGCTGTGAGTGGCATACATATGTACATACATTTTTTTTTTTTGCTCTCAACTTTCGCTTGAAAAAAAAGAAGCATTGAGCTCGCTTACGTGCTTTAAATCACGATAACCCGATGCAATGGCGAGCACTGGGCTTTGTGTATATGCTGAATGGATAGGAAGATGAAAGAAAGCCCGCACGCCGCCATCACCACCGTTACCCTATAACGCAGTAACCGCCCAACCAATCAAGCAAAGTAACCGTCAACAATTTAGTGGGCGAACCACGAACCGTGAATGGCGAAGGTTGAACAAAAGATTCTGCCGACTGGATGTACGTACCTATGTACGTACATATGTATGTATTTATAAATCAACAAATTGAGAAAAAATTGTTTGCTTTTAATTTTAGCGTATTTTTATTTATTAATATATACATATATACTTTGACTATTGGTCAAAGCAGGAGACAAAGAACAAAGTGCAGAAGATGATGGCGAACTAAATAAAGCTCACAGCGTGTATGACAAGTCGACTGACGTCTACTGATTTTTTGCGCTCCACTGAGACGATGATTGACAGAGAGAGAGTATTTTTTAGACATATGTTTAGGTTTCAGATGTAGACGAACTAAAGTTATGGTTCTCCAAGGCGATAGAGCAGAGTTCTTGCAAAGGTTGGTAGCGAACGGTATACTTTCTTACTTTCAATTCTACATTTAGTTAGCCACTGCAATAGCGAGAGACCTTACAAGTAGCAAGTTATGTTATGCCAGAAAGATTATTTTGACTATAGCGTAAGAGATCAGTCGGAGCATCTTTCACTAAGTAGAGTTTTGGCTTTCTGTAGATTATCCGTGACTGATCTATCGCGTCTTGGGTGGATCTCTGCAAGTCTTTGTGACCTTGAACTACTTCCATTTAAACCATTTAAATGGGAGGTGTCAGTAAGGAATTGAGATCCGATGATATTAAAACTAGGTAAAGGACCGCGGTAGACGAGTGGTTAGCATTGCGTACTGACATCCGGAAGGCTCGGGTTCAAATCCCGGTGCCATCAACATCCAAAAGTTATGGAAAATTAATTTAAATAAAAAATTAAGTTAAATTTTCTAATTGCGGTCGCCCCTCGGCAGGGAATGTCAACCCCTCCGAGTGTGTTTCGGATATGAAATAAAGCCTCCTCTTAAAAAAAAACCATCAGCCGTTCGGAGGCGGCCTAGTATAAACTGTAGGTCCCTCCATTTGTTGGACAAATATCAAGACACAAAACCACAAATTGGAGGAAGAGCTCGGCCGAAAAATCGCTTCAGCGCTTACAAAGCGCCAAATATATATACATATATATATAAAGGGTTTTATTAGACGTAAGGATTTCAATGGGACAATCCTATTTTGGAGTATTGGAGAGTCGGTATTTTTGACAGACCAACGTCATTGAAAATTTATTACCAAAATAATGGTTCGGTTGCTCGATTTACATGGTGTATCCAAGATGCTATTGCTACTGTTAAGCAAAGTATTGAAGAAGACCCGAATAGGTACATCCACCATTGCGCACAACAATTGGAGCTGTCCCCATTCACTTTTTAGAAGAATTTGCTGAAGAATCTTGGTTGTCGGGCTTATATAATCTAACTCATACAAGAATTGAAGTCGACCGACCATCAAGCGCGTCACACGTTGAATGGGTCTAAAAAGAAATGACAAGCGATCAATAAGGATATCCAGTCCAATGAGCATAATCCACAAGCCATGGTTACATCCTCACATATCGTGTGCTCGTAGGGGAAGGCAATCATTTGCTGTAAAAAGTGGTCGAAAACTGGGAACTTAGTCGAGCCAGACACTTGCCCGAAACTTTTTGTAAAACATAATACCAAAACCCTTATTTTATTTCTTCTTGAAAACCACATGTCTACAAAGATGCCTTTTATAACAAGGTCGTCATCGCCAGTCATTCGTCAACTCAAAGAACTGGATCAAAATATGACTCTAATCAGCAATGAAGAGTGAGGATTGATTGTTTTGTAGTCTTCAAGTTCGATGCCATTCTCATCCAGTAGAGCCACCGCTTTGATCTTAATGAATTGTTCTTTTGGCTCTTTTTAATTCCTAAAAAAGTATACACCAGTTTGGATATCCCCTCTAAGTCGCTGCTTCTTTAGATAGAATTTTCGGAATTTTTCTCCTCCGACAAGCTTCTCAAGCACTACACTCTCGTTTAAATTCAATTACGTTCTTCAACTGTTTTTTTTTTTATCTCTTACAAACGAAACGCTCTACTGGAGTGTGACAATTCTATCGAGCTTTTTGAATGTCAATAGTTTCTCTGGCGACTGTAAGTAGGGAGCTGAATTACCGTCCGACAGCTCTCTTATACCGAGTACTTGTTGTTGAGAGCACTCATCAGAGAGCAAGATTACAAGTGGGACGAAAAACCATTTGAGTGTCTGCTGTGATTGCACGTTTTCGAGGACGAGCCTTCCGTTTTTTGCTGTACAGTATGGGGTACGATTCTGACTAGAGAATGGTACGAATCGATGTTAGAACCTCGGTATGTATGCCGCCTAAGAACAGTGGGATTAACGGTGCACCTTAATGAGCCTTCTTGTTCTAAAATCCAGTACTAAAGACAAAAATATTTCGGGTGTGCTTAAGTAGATTAGCCTAAGTTCATTTGGGGAACTTCCCTTTAATGTATATACAGGATGGTATTCTGCAACACACGATTTGAGCTGCTTCTTAATTCATTGTAGTATATTTCACAAGGACCTATTCCTTTTCCTTCTTGTCCCGTTCAACACCCTAATGAAAAAGGTCTGGTTTGAGGTTGAAGAATTTTTAATGGAAATTTGTTAAAAAAAAATGATTAATATGAGCATTAAATAGATTGCCGTACGTAAGTAGACTAGCCCATTTCCTTCTACACCAGAACTCTTTTCAAACTTACTATTTCTTCCAGCGAATTTGCAATAAACCTTAATGAGTTCCATAAATCGACCAGCAATTCAGAGGTACCATATAAATGACCTATTAAAGAAGGGAGCCATGTTGATTTCGAGACTGACGAGAAAACTGCAAATGAGTTTAAGAAATACCGATTCGAAAATAACATATGTATGTATGTACATAAATGTTCTTGCTAAAATATACAAATTTTATATAAAGGTTTTCTTTGTGTGCACATGAGTTTGCCAAAATCCATAAATTACGCTCTGCAAACGAGATTGGCATTTTAAATGCATCAGAAATGTTGTTGTTGATTTTCGTGATTTATGATGAAATGTTGATGTTTTAAATGCCGAAGAGAATGGAGAAAATGATATTGCTTTTGCGAATGTGTGCAAAAGTAGAAAAAGAAATCAGCTGGTTTGAATAAGTTTCGAAAATAACACTACATTTCAGTACCGCAAGAAAAAGTCTCAAAGCAAAATGGTATTTTTTGAGATAAATGATCGGATGTTTATTTCAATGTAAAGAGAAAGATATACCATTGTTAATGGAAAATAATATCAGCCAAATGACCGCCACGGCTACACTTACAGGACTGTATCCTTTTCATGAATTTTTCCGTCATCAAACCGCAAAGTGACTGCTGTATGCCCTCAATAGCTTCACAAATTCCATCTTTAAGATCTTGAATCGATGTTGGCCTGTTGGCGTAGACCTTATCTATCACGTGGCTCAAAAGGCTGAAGTCGTAAGATGTTAAATCAGAAGATCTCGGTGGCTAATTGTGATCATCTCTTCGAGAGATAACACGGTACGGAAACTTTTTCCTTCAAAGATCGATGTTTGGCACGTAAAAAATCATTAATCATCTCTCGATAGCGCAATGCATTCACCGTAACCGTGACCTTATCAGTCAAGATGATTATTCGTTGCAATTCCTGATCATTTTCATGCATTTCAAGAACCCAATCAGCAAAGACACAAGGTTGTTGATGATCGGTCGGCTTTATAAACCTTAAGATCCAAGTCTTTATGCAGAATACGGAGAAATGATGTTTGAGGAATTCCAAATTCCAAAGTATGACGAGGAATGTACAAACCTGGGCTTTCTTCAACACTTTGGGCTACAGCAGCATTATTCTCAGTTGTTCTTGAACGTCGTGCAGGTGTTTTATTCTTTACATCACTAACTTGTCCCAACTTCTCCATTTTTTGCACCAATTTCTGTATTTCGATCCGACCAGGTGACCAGGTTTTCACTATTCTTATAGGGAATTTTAATAAATTAAAGCCGTATTGAAGCGTGTATCGTTCCAATTTTATTACTGGTGTAGTTTTTACTTGTTAAGTGAAAAAAAAAACAGCAAAAACGAATCGGAAAATATATACATCTAAACGCCAGACAAATCGAGTTGCTGGTTCGAAACAAGCGTTCTAGCGTCGAGAATGAGGAGCCTACCGATCGTCCGATGAAAAAATATTATAGTCTTTGTCTCCCAACGCTTCTACTAAAAAATCGCTTTGAAAAGCTTGAAAAAACTCTAAGCCGCCAGTAAATACTGAAGCACCGTTGAAACTATGCAACGGTTTATAGGCTAGATCGGTGGAAGAAACGGCGGTTTTTCATTACAGAACACCTATGTACGATATTCCAACAAAATACTGCTGCACCTTTGTCACTAAACCATAATGATCCAAGATACAATGTAACTTGCGGAGCATTTGTGCCTGAACTGAATAATTGTCTTAGATCCAAAAAAAATCTCCTGGAGACGATCATATCACACTCAAAATGCTAAAATAGCTAACAAGCATTGCTCTGATTTTTCTTGCAATGCAATGTCCACGTTTTTGCACCATAAAGTAGGACGGGAGTGATGATGGGCTTGTAGAGCTTAGTTTTCATACTTCGAGAGAGGACTTCACTTTTAAATAGCCTACTCAGTCCAAAGTAGCAACTGTTGGCATGAATGATTCTGCGTTGGATCTCAAGGCTGCCATTTTTGTTGTTGTTATCTGACAGGAAATATTTTGTTCTCTTATCGTTCACCACCAGAAGTAGAACTTACGAGCGGCCGTGTCATCGGCTTACGCCTACAGAGGTGTGCTCATTTTTATATAATTTTCTAAAGGGGTGAGTATCTGGCCAACGGTGGATTTACCCAGCCTGTAGCCACACTGATAAGGTTCAATCAATGCGTTGAGGATGGACTTTAGTATTTCACACAATTCGCTTGATATAGACCTTATATGCGGTATTAGTGAGGCTTAACCCATGATGATTGGTACAGAGATTTGTATACCACACAGGTGCTCGTATTTTGCAAGGAAACTGATGAGCTTTGTCAGTTCTTTGCTATTATATCTTAGTCGGTAAACCATCGGCTTCCGTCGCTATCGATTGGGAAGGCTCCTCACCATCATAGCCATTCAGCATGTTGACTCCGGTTCGGTGAAAGTTTCTGTAAGTCGCACTTTTGCATTGAATTTTCAAGAATTATCCCTGTCATACTCACGTATTTCGACAGTATTTTTTCTCTCCACTGCGGTACGACAATGACCATAAAGGACGAAATATGTATATATACTCGTATACATATATATAATTAGCGCTTTGTAACCGCTTCTTTGTGCTTCTCTAACAAATGGAGGGACCTACAGTTTATACTTAATCGCTTCCGAACAGCTGATGGTTTGAGGAGCTTTCGACTGTTTCCGAAATCAAACCGGACTAGTCATATAGTACGTACCATAGAAAAAATGCCTTTGAATGTAATATGTGTGTATGTGCTTTATTTTCTATTCATGTCAAGTAAAATATTTTTAACATATATAATATTACTCATTGGCATTGCGTAAAAGGGATATTTCTTAATTAACCGTTTCTTTTAAGGGCAAGGCAATGAGTGACTCGGTCGGTCATGCATGCATACATATGTACATATGTAAATATGTATTTTCCTGTAAAACACTCAATGTTAATTAAGCGTTACAGTAGCTGAATCATTACTGGAAAGCTGCTGTATGTGTGTGGGTGTACGCCAACGCTTTAATGAGGAAACTTCCGGCAAAGAAATAATTTTTTAAAAAAATTAAAAATTCACGTAGTTTAATAAACAATTGAATTAGCAAAAAAGAATTTTAGACTATTTCATGTATGTGTATTGGGTTGCTCAAAAGAAACCGGCGATTTTTTAAAAGAAAGTAAATACATATTTTTAAATTTTATAATGGACTTTAATCAATTATGTAATTTCCATAGAACTTCTGGTCTTTATCTGCAAAAAACGATTTTATAGCTTCGTCATTTTTGAAAGTTTTACCATTTAATGAATTTTGCAAAGGTTGAAAAAAATGGTAGCCTGACGGTGCAAGGTCAGGGCTATTTGGTGATTGCATCAACAGTTCCCAGTCAAGCTCTCTCAGTTTTTTGCGAGTGACCAAAAATTTGTGCGGTCTAGCATTGTCCTGTTGGAATATGACACCTTTACGATTGACCAATTATGGCCGCATCTTGTTGATGGATGTATTCAATTTGTTTAGTTGTTCTCCGTAGATATCCGAATTAATCATTTGATTCCTTGGAAGCAACTCAAAATATACCACACCCTTCTAATCCTACCAAACTGCCAGCATAATCTTCTTTTGGTGAATATCAGCCCTTGAAGTGGTTTGTGGCGCTTCACCATGCTTGGACCAAGATTGTTTTTAATTGACGTTATTGTAAACGGATCATATTCATTGCGTTTAAGATGCATATCACAAGCGTTGAAGTAGCTTTGTAAATGAATTTCTTTCAATTCATGTGGTACCTAAATATCAAGTTTTTACCACTCCAAGTCGTCGTATACGTATATGATTATGAACGGTTGATTTTGGTATACTTAACTTCTCTCCAATCTCACCATTATAAATCACGCATTTCTTAAGTTGTTGGTGTTGTAGCGATTCACTAGCCCTGCTTATGACAGGCTTAATTAATCTAAGTCGCCAAGATCATCTAATGGTAGATCCAGGAAACGTGCTGTTTCGACGGGATTGGACCAAAGGGAGAGAGGGGTTAGATGTGTCGGCTTAAGGGGGCATGTGAAGAGGTGGTTAGTGTCGTGCAGAGACTCTCCACGTGCAGGGCATACGTTGGGTATGCTGGGGTCGAGTCTGGATAGCTATAGTATCCAGACCTGAGTTGTGCCAGAGTCACGCGAGTCTCTCGAGGCAGCTCGAGCTCGTTGTCTGCAATAGGTGGTGGCTTAACTCCGAATACGCCATTCACGGGAACGGAGTCTTTGAAGGTGTTGACTGACTCCTGGCGAATGGCGTTCAGTGCTTTTCGGTCCAGCGGTTGTTGCACGTGTTGCTGGATGGTATTCTTCATGTCAAGTACTCCCTTTCTGATATGCCTAAGTTGAGGTTCAGCTTCAATAAGGTGCCTATTGCTTCTGAAATTCTGTAGTTTGAAGCGACGAATCTAAATTCAACTTACACGGGTCTGATGGGAAAACTGATGTACAACGCAAATAAATGAAGAGAGGCCATTACACAAAATGGTGCGCTCTTTGGTCTGGAGGTGTAATTGGACCTCACTTCTTTGAAAACGACAATGGCGATACTGTCACTGTCATATCGGAGTGTTTCGGTCCCATGAAAACCTACTTTTTTTTGGCCTGCAATTGAAGAACACGGCTTGGACAATATATGGTTTCAACAAGAGCAAAATTGCATTTATTGCGAGAAAAGTTTGCTGGCTGCGTAATCTCTTGTCTTGGAGTATATTAAATAATATCATGGTCGGAGTTGTTGTGATTGTTGTTACATTGGTTCTTCAACCCTGCATAGGAACAAGCGAATCTTGTCTAATTCGTAGAGATGTTAGAGGAATAGGTTTTAGGGGGCTTGCAAAGAGGTGTGTAGTGCGGAGTCTCATTGCATAAAGGGGTCCAGTCTGGATATGTAGGAAATAAATCGACTACTATATCCAGATCTTAATTGTGCCAGTATTACTCCGGTCTCTCGACCCAGATAGGTGGTGCTTGGATTCCGAGAATGCCTACATATGTCTATTCTAGTGCTCCCGAAGGTAGCATCCCAGCAGATCTTGCTTGCACAGCATAACATTGTGTGCTCCTTAACTTGCAGCATAGATGCTTCGCTGTGCAAGTGATGCCGTTGACATCGGGTGGTTTTCTGTCCCGGTCCTGAAGGCGGTGTTCTGACATGTAGCACGCCCACGGGGATCTTGTAAGTCGGCTACGTCATGAGATAGTTAACTTCTCTTAAAGTCTTTTTGCACACATATGTATTGTAGTTCTGGATGAGTCAAGTAAACAAAAAATAAAAATTAAAATAAACAAAAATTAGAAAAATAAAAAGTGCGAACAAAGAATCCGCTCGGGCACGCACTCAGAAAATAATTTTCAAATTTATGCCGTTAAACGTTCCAATGAACCGAGAGACAAAGAGGCAACACAAAAGAGCCAATGTACTCTTAAGACAAAACAAAAATTGTAAGAATATTAACAGATAATAAAACGAAAGGCAAGAAGCGTAAAAAGTGACTAAAACTAATAACAGACAAAAAGTCAAAATAAAAAAAAATAAGTAAATAAAATGAGATGGTCTGCGCAATATACAAAAGTCAGCTGCAAAACGACATCAACACAAAAGTGTAAAGCAGGAATGATTCCCTCTGTACTCCTGCGTAAGCCTTACCTCAGCAACCGTCGTCTGCCACAATAACAGCATACGCGGCGACGGTGACGTCGGCCACAGTCAATTTGAGTCAGTTTGTGCAAAGCCATTCAACCTAACCGAAAGGTCAGTGTGCTCGCTACGCAATTGGGGAAGCAAAATACTGAAGAAGAACACAAAAAAACGAAAACAACAGCAATGAGACTAAAAACGCTAAGCTGGCTGCTGTCGCCAAGTGTTGCTCCTGCTAGCGTCGCGTCACGTTGTTATCTGCTCCCTCCGAGTCTGGTGCTGTCAATACTCACCGCCGACGCCGCAGACGAATATTGTCGGGAATATGTTAAATACGTACGGTAAACATGTGGAACGCTATAAAAATTTGTGTATACTTTTGCACATGCGAGCATACATATTAATGTACTTATGTATGAGTATGTATGTTAATTTTTTTGTTTCGATTTTTTTTTGCTTTTGGTAATGAAAACAAAGCTAAATGAGGCGATAAAATATTATTTGCATATCTACAATTGTTTTGATTGAATGAAAATGTGCATGCATACATACATACATACATACATATGTACATGCATAAGCACACTCACTCGCACTCGAAAAGCAATCATATTTATTTAAATAAAAATATTTGCATTTAACAGGCGCCAATGAAGACATGAGCGCAACGCCGGATATGAATTGTTAAAATGTATTCTGATGAATGATTGCAAAATTTGAATGCATGAATACAAAAAAATTACAATAACAATAAATATTAAATAAAAATATTGGAAAAAAGATGAAAATATTTAACAGACATATGAAAAAAATTGCATTCACAACTGTTTATATTTTACAGCAAACAAAAAATGCACGGAGTAAACATTTATTGAGCTTCTGTACGTTCTAACCCATAATTGCATACTTTTAGGAGCTAGACAATTGCTTGTAAACATATGTTATTTTTAAACGACTAGTAAAGCTGTTAGATTAAATAACTTGATTTTTGGCTTGATACATACAATTCTTTCAAGACTGAACGCTACCATTGTCAACGCTTAGTGTTTCCCTGTCGAGAATTGGCGATCACAAAAGACGACCACACAGTTTTCTAGTTGGCATTCACTCTTCTGCTGCAACTACCCATTTTACATTGCTAACGTCCATAACAGCCGACTGGAGAGCGATGTAAATACACGAATTATCGACGCTGCGAACGGCGTAGAAATGTTGCCAACTGCCAGTGTGTTTGCATACTTCTAAACAAATGTATAATTTTCGTCAACAAATTTCATAATTTATATGTCCGAATATAAACACAAATCAAATATACATGTTCTGTATGGTAATAAATAATTAATTACGAATTTAGTTTTCATTTCCTTTGAAAAAACTATGCGTTTTCATATTAATAGTTATTAGTTTATTTCATATTAGTTTACAAAGTCTATACTGGCAACCTTGTACAAGAGCGAGAAATGAGCTGAACCGGTTTTACGGAAAAAATCAAATCGCCGCTGGTTTCTCTGGGACAACCGTCAGTAACGCTATGGGCGAGCGGTGATAACTTTTCATTTGCATGGCGCTCTCATAGGATAGGTTGCTATGGACGGAAGGTACGTGCGATGGGTAGTTGCAGCATTCCTCTCTGATATACGAACGACATGAAATTAGAGCTCCACATAGAAATCCATCGGCCGTTCGAATATACGCATAAGGGAGCAGCTCACAGTGCGTGATTCGTTGCGAATCCCATCAAACACACAACAAAACCTTTCTGACCGTCACACCTGGCTTGGAGACCGTTATCTACTTTTCATCACCAGTCACCATCCGCTTTCGGAATGGGTAGATTCTGCTATGATCTGATTCTGAGAATCTGAATTCCTGGGATATCGAATCAGTGTTCGCAGGACGGTCTGATTCGAAAATTTCCATTATTTTATCGACATTTTCGACAATAGGTCTTCCCCACCGTGGAGCATCTTTTTCATCAAAATTATCGGAACGAAATAGACAAATCCAAAATTGTGCTCAATTGGGGTATGGAGACCATAGACACTCTTATCAGTTTCAGTTATCGAAGAAAAGTTGTAGCTTATAGCGTATTTTCTCTTTCCTGGTATCCATGGCATGCGCTCAAACAGCACAGAGTTAAGTGATCAACACTTCTCCCGATATCTTTTTTGGTACAAAATATAATCTTTCTAACGCCAACTAGCGGGATACAGATCACTAAATCCATCTATAGCAAAAATAATGAACTACTTTTTATTAGACCAATATTAAAGATATATTTAGGAAACAAAAAAGAACAAATCATTCAATTAACTAAGACGTAAATGTTTCACGCTGAATATTTTTATACGAAACATTCTCAATAATGCGTAATAATTACGGTTGAAGAAGAAATGTAAAATATTTGAAAATGTATTCGTGCGTAGGAGCCACAGTAAATAATGCTTTCGCATTTTAAATTGTATGAATATCTATATATATGTATGTATAATACATACATATTCTTGTGTATATGTATATACATATATACATATGTACATAAATAATATTTTTGTAAATAAATTAATAAAAGAAAGCAGCGAGATTGACGAAATACGGGCTGGTCATCGAACTTAAAATAAGGCGAATTCAAATACATAAATAGGTAACATACATACATATGTAGATATATTTTTTTAACTTTTTTTAAATTGTACTGATCGAAAAACTTTAGATCCTATTTTATATACACCATATTATCACCTTAAACATACTAATAAAAGATGATTTGCTAAGTGATTTCGGATTTTATTTTCAACAAAAAATTTTAAGTTCAGATATAAGTATGGTCTCTTAATTTTAGTTGATACAAAGATCGATATAATTTAGAACATTTCTCTTACTCTTTACTGGCGCAAGACACCGCTTAGGCGATTAAAACCTACTTAATAACAATGCGCCATTCCTTCCTTCCTTTCGCCGCTTGGTGTCAATTGGAAATACCAAATGAAACCGCGTTCTTCTCCACCTGATTTTCCATCGTAGTGGAGGACTTCCTCTTCCTCTGTTTCCATCAAAAACTTCAAAGCCGACGTATGCTTATCTATCTAGACCAGAAGGTTTAGCCATCGCAGTCGCTGTCTCTGGTTTCGCTGAACTATGTCAATGCCATCTTATAACTCATCGTTCTATCGTCTGCGGTATTGGTCGTTGCCAATGCGCAAAAGTACATAAATCGTTCGCAAAACCTTTTTCTAGAAAATTCCTAAGGTGGATCCATCAGGTGTTTTCATCGTTCATGCTTCCGCACCAAATAGCAGGACGGTAATGAGGGATGACTTGTAAAATCTGGTCTTTGTTCGAATTTACTTTTCAATTGCCTACTCAGTCCAAAGTAGCATCTGTTGGCAAGATTTACAGGCTGGCATCGTCGTTGGTGTTAATGCTGGTCCCTAGATAGACGAAATTATCTACGGCCTGGAAGTTGTGACTGCCAACAGTGACATGGGAGCCTCTTGTGAAATCGATAGCTCTTTATTTGATAACAGGATATATTTCGTCTTGTCCTCGTTCACTACCAAACCCATTCGCTTCGTTTCTTTATACAGTCTGGAGAAAGCAGAACTGAAAATTATGTCAATATCATCAGCATACGCCAGCAGCTGTACACTCTTGTAGAAGATTGTACCTTCTCTATTTAGCTCTGCAGCTCGTATTATTTTCTCCAGCAATAAGTTGAAAAAGTCACACGATAAGAAATCACCCTGTCTGAAACCACGTTTGGTATCGAACGGCTCGGAGAGGTCCTTCCCAATCCTGACGGAGCTTTCAGTGTTGATTAAGGTCAGTTTACACAGATATATAAGTTTAGTGAGGATACCAAATTCAAACACAGCCGCGTAGAAACAGCTCCTCTTCATGCTGTCGAAGGTTGCTTAAAAATCGACGTAAAGGTGGTGCGCGGAATCTCTTTTCACGGGTCTTTTCCAGGATTCGACGTATGGTGGCTATCTGGTCAATTGTAGATTTTCCGGGTCTAAAGCCACTCTAATAAGGTCTAATCTCCGCGGTTTTTTGTTTCTTAGATGATATCATTTTAACTCCCTTGTCGGCCAAGGTCATGATATCCACTTCGGGTCTTGAGCGCAAATGAGCGATGTGACGCAACAATTAGACTTCAGCGAACCCTTGAAGCGAATATGTCGGAGTGGCTCCATTGAAGCTTTCAATATTTGAACCTGACTGAAGGCTCCATTGCAACTGTAAATACATATCCAGAAGCTTGACTGCACCCGGAAGATAAACTAGTTGTATTAAGTGGTTAGCATTACGTACTGCCTTTCGGAAGGCCAGTGTTCGAATCCTGGTACAATCAACATAATATGAAATAAAGGCTCCTCATAAAAAACCATCACCCATTCGGAGGCGGCTTAGTATAAACAGTAGGTCATTCCATTTGTTGGAAAAAGCATCAAGACGCCAAAACCACAAATTGGAGGAGGAGCTCAGCTGCGCTAGTTAACAACTAGTATATTTCCCTGCAGGGTATCACTTCTACCTTTTGTGAGACCCAACGTTTTGTGGGTCTCTGACTCTCACGTCATTAAAGAACTTAAAGCCGAAAGTACTGCGTTTAGCTAAAACAACAAAAGCTTTCTGTTCAAAATGTTCTATATATATATATATATGTATATAATATAATTGGCGCTTTGTAACCGCTGAAGCGATTTTCGACCGAGCTCCTCCTCCAATGAGGAGATTTACTTCATGTCAGAAATACACTCGGAGATGTTAACATTCCCTGCCAAGAGGCGACCGCAATTAGAAAATTTAACTTAATTTTTCAGTTAAATTAATTTTCTATAACTTTTTTTTGGATGTTAGTACGATACCAGAATGTCTATACGGTATTCAGATTAAGGAAAATTACACCTAACCCTAATGCTGAAAACTATTTATCATTTATTTTTCGTCTATTTGCGATCTGCAACATTGTATTTTGATTTTTGTTTTTATTGCTACTAATTTGATAAACATTTTACAATTGCAATAAAATGAATTAACACAAAGCAAAAGAGAGAAACAAAAAGTCAATTATCATCAAAGAACTAAGGAAAGATTCCACAACAGAAATGTAATTGTCATTGACACCAAATTGTGAATTATTTCCCAAAGCAAAACAAACACGCAAATGTCATAAACACAAACGGCACAGCTGAGGGGAGTATACTGCTTCCCACAACGAGAATTCACAGGCCAAAGAGCTAAAATAAACAGCTGTTAACAAAATGTTGCCACTACATACATAGTACTTACTGTTTCAGCTGCTTACAATTACAATTTGCAAATAGAAAAAGCGTAGATAAAATTTTTTCTGCGTCAGCAGCAGTGAAAATAAGTCAATGCCCAACAGAGTGAAGGTAGGAATTTGCTCAGCCATAAACTGGGGTAAAGGTGTAATGGCCTCGAATGGCGCTGTCGCCGCTGATAGTGCTGCTGCTGTTACTGCTGCTACTCTTCGTGGCGTCAACGGTCAGCGGTGATGCGTAGCGTCAAACGGTTGTTATTTAGCAAATGAGGGAGTGTTAGAGGCCATGTTGGGTTGCGTGACGGAAACTGGCAGGGTGTGAGAGCAAGAGAAAAGTAAATAAAAAAAAAGAAAACACTAAAGAAAAGAGGCAAGGAATGACGTGATATTGATTGAATTAAAGCAATGCGTAACGCAACGATAAGTTTGGAAATGTTATCGTTAAAACAGTCAGCAAAATAAATTTCGTTTCTTAACCGAAACGAAATGCTGTCGTTAACAGATAATGTTAGATAAATTGAAGTGTGTTGTTAGCAGCAAAGCAAGCAGACATTTTAAAATTAAGGTCGTTTCGATAACATTCCGCCGAAACGAAAGAAAATCATTTCATTAAGTGTATTTTTCACATTAACGAAAAGAAATGGTATTGTTTCGTTAGTTGAGCATCTCTGTATTAAAGTTAATTAGACATTTTCTTTTAAATGCATAAAAGAAGTAAAATTTGGATTAAAACTGAGTATCCATCGATGAGACGAAAGTTTGTGCTAGTAGGTTAGGATTGATTTTGTTTGTCACATAGCAATAATTTCGAAGGCAAGACCACTGCTCAATCAATGAAACGCCTAGTCCAGGATATAGATCTACGAATATACGAGGTGTGACAATTAAGTAATGAGACTGATTATATTGCCGCTCTAGTTTGTTTAGTTCGCCTGCTGTATCGTGTTGAGTAAACGTATGTTCGTGGTGCTCGTCACGAAAATGGAAAAACGAAATCAAGAGCAACGCGTCGCGATAAAATTCCGAAACTCACGCTAAAATTGTTGTTGTTGTTGTTGTTGTTGTAGCGGCTAGCTAACCCCGCTTAGGGCAGGTATCATTAATCTAAGTCGGCGAGGTCATCTAAGGGGAGGTCCAGGAAACGTGCTGTTTCGACGGGGTTGGACCAAAGGGAAAGGGGGGTTAGATGAGTTGGTTTAAGGGGGCATGTGAAGAGGTGGTTAGTGTCGTGCGGGGACTCTCCACATGCAGGGCATACGTTGGGTATGCTGGGGTCGAGTCTGGATATGTAGGAGTTTAACCTACTACAGTATCCAGATCTAAGCTGTGCCAAGGTCACTCGGGTCTCTCGAGGCAGCTCGAGCTCGTTGTCTGCGATTGGTGGTGCTTTATCTCCGAGTACGCCATTCACTGGAAGGGAGTCTAAGAAGGTGTTGACAGACTCCTGGTGAATGGCGTTAAGCGCTTGTCGGTACGCCGTCCTGTCCAGCGGTTGTTGTACATGATGCTGTATGGTGCAGTTTAGGTCTAGTACTCCCTTCCTGATGTGCCTGGGCGGAGGCTCGGCTTCCAAAAGGTGCCTGCTGGGGTGCTCCATGCGGTGGCATGCAATAAAAGTGCATGGTGATAGTGCTCTTAGTCGTGCCCAGCTGTTTCGATGGCATAAAGAGTTTGAGTTTAAGTAAAGCTCGCATGAGCAAGTCGAAGGTGAAATGATGATTCTTGGCGTTTTTGATAGCCGTGGATTCGTCCACAAAGAATTTCTTCCACCAGGGTAAATTGTAAATCAAGTCTACTATCGCCAAATACTCGAAAGATTGCGATAACGAGTCAACAGGGCGCGCCCAGACATCGCTCGTAACTGGATTCTTCATCACGACAACACGACGTGCCACACCGCCCTCAGCGTGTCCCATTATTTGGCCTCTAAAGGGATCGCCGTGTTGCAATAACCGCCTTATTCGCCCGATATGTCACCTTGTGACTTTTTTTGTTCGGCATACGCATAACACACACTCCAAATTCCGGCATCTACTATCAATAGTTTAGGCTATTGATTGAACCGTCGTAGCACTGAAGTGAGGAGCCAAAAAAAAAGTTGGCTGGCTCCGGTGATTTCGTCACTTGAGGACATCCGAAACAAAAAAACAAAAAGCTTCGTCATTCTGGTAGGAAATAGGATAAAAAAAATTTCGTTGAAAAATAAAAAAAAATTATTGACTTCAAAAATAGGAAGTTACCGATAAAAAAATATCCTAGTTCCTGTGAGAGCTATTGATGAGTAGAATATCATATTCAAATTTCAGCACAATGGGTTGGATAGAAAATTTTTTATCATCCAGGCCGACCGTAAGAACGTTGTTTCGAGAAAAACACGTTTAAGGTTACTTGGCATTTGCAACTACTTTGCGGCTACGAGACGCTTCAAAATTTCGAATTTTGTTCTGAAATTTTTACAGTTAATTTATGGTTCCTTCGAAAAAAGTCGTTTTTTTCCAAACCAAGTTACCTGACTACTACCTTATTTATTTATTTATCCGAGTCACGCTAAGGGTCTACGCTAAGTTAAGACATGATCTCAGTGTTCAAAGACCCTGGTATTACAGGTTACTACAACTAACTTTGGTCTCTAACTTTTACTCGATTTTACTCCAACCGACTACCCAGGTTGTGACGATTCTACCCACTCAACCATTGTAGTGATATTGATTTAATTTATATCTTTGATTTCTTTTTTCTATATAATGTACATACTCGTGCATACATACATGTATATTCGATAAAGTAAAAGATCATAAATAAGAGAATACGAGTATATATTTATAATATGCAAATGTACATATCCAATGCATAGCTACCTTCCACATATTAAACAAAGGCGAATATGTATGTACATAAATTAAAGTGGACAACTTTATCATACAGAATCAAATCCTTAAGGTTTAAGATAAATTCTAAGTGATGAGAGTGAAAAACAAAATCACGAAGTTATACAACTTTGTTGCAATCGAAAATGCGATAAGGAAGGATGCAGAATTAAAAGAAATAAATAAAAACCACCAATAAGGGATGAATCTTGTTATGAAATAAGCACAGAGGTCTAGTGTTGCACTTGAATCGAGATTTTATTTTATTTTAATTTTTGTAAGGAATTCAATTAAATTTTATTTTAATTAAATGAAATTAAATTTATTTACTTTCTTTCATTTATTTTAATATCTTTTTACATTTTTATTTAATTAATTTTGTTTTATTTCAGTTTATTTTATTTTAATTTGTTCTTTCTATTATATTTTATTTTAGTTTATTTTATTTTAATTTATTTTATTTTTATTTAATTTATATACGTTTTTTTAAAGTTATTTGATTTTATATTTTATTAATTCATTTAAATTTTTTGTTTTGTTTTAATTATTCTATTCTAATTAATTTATTTCATTTTAATTTATTTCTTTTAAATTTATTTAAATTTAAGGTAATTAATTTATATTTATAATTTATAATTTTTATATTATATATATTTTTTTTTATTTTAATTTGTTTCATATTTATTAACTGTTTTATTTTATTTGAATTTATTTATTTAATTTTAACTTATTTTTTTTTAAATTTATTTAAATGTAATTAATTTATATTTATATTTTATAATTTTTATATGATATATATATTTTTTATTTTAATTTGTTTCATATTTACTAACTGTTTTATTTTGTTTTAGTTATTTAATTTGAATTTATTTATTTTATTTTAACTTATTTCTTTTAAATTTATTTAAATTTAATTAAATTAATTTATATTTTCATTTTATATTTTTTGTATTGTGAATATTACATTTTTTTATTTTAATTTGTTTCATGTTTATTAACTTTTTTTTTGTTTTATATTATTTTTTCATAATTCAAGTTAATTTAATGTGTTTTATATTAATTTTTTTTTATTTAAACTTATTTTACTTTTTTATTTTATTTTATTCCATTTCAGTTAATTTTGCTATTTTTGTATTTATTGTGTTTTAATTAAATAATTAAAAGATTCATTTTAATTTGATTTAATTTATTTATTATATTCAAGTCATTGATTTTATTTTATCTTTGATGAATATTATTTTATTTTTTTATTTCAACATAAAAATCATTTTTTTTTATTATTTTATTTTTTCTTGATTATTTTATTTGTGTTTAATTTTTAATTTTTTTAATTATTTTATTTGTGCTTAATTTTTATTTTTTCTTAACTATCTTATTTTTTATTATTTTTTTATTAATTATATTATTATTATTATTTTATATTACTTTCTTAAAATTAAATTTAATTCATGTATTTGTTTTTTTGCATTACTTTTAATTTCAATGCATTTGAATTTTTTATTTTTCTTTATTTGTTTTATTTATTTTTTTTTAGCTTAATTTAGATTTTTTATTTTATTTTATTTGATTCATTCATAAGTCATTTTATTCTATTTTATGTCATTTTATTTCACTCTAATTTGTTTTATTTTATTCCGGCTGTTTTATTTTCTTAATTCAACTATTTCATACAATCAGATAAATTTATATTGATTAATTGATTTTATTTTAATTTGAATTTATTTTAAAATATGTTATGCGACTTTATATTTTTTTATTTATTTTAATTAAATTTATTATATTTCATTTATTTATTTAATTTTTTCAATTACATTTCATTTTAATTGTCTTAATTTAATTTATTTTACTTTATTTTGCTTTATTTTAATTTATATATTCTAAGTTAATTTAATTTAATTTATTAAATTAATTGTATTTTATTTTAAAATATCTTATATTTATGTATTTACTAAATTTGTTAAATTTTTTTATATTTAATTTAATTTAATTTTAATCCAATTTTATTTGATTTTTATTTTATTTTATATATAGCATATGTAAATTTCACTTACTCAAACACATTACAACACTTGATTACAAATTTCATCATACAAAACAACAAAAGCATTTCTCATCTCATATTACTCTAAAAGAAGCCCATATTGCTGCTTCCATCTTGCTCACTGGATCACACCGCTCATGATCGGTCAGTCGCTTGACGCATCGGCAGAGTCTAAAAATAATGAAACTTAAAAATATATTTTATAAAAATAAATCAGCGCATTTTTAATGAAAGCGATATGCATGCACCGGAGATAAAACGAAAGCAAAGAATAATGAATAAGGAGGGACAAAGTTTGAATGAGACCGAAAACTATATATGTACATTGCTATTCATCTCGGACAGAAGTTATGTCATTTACCAAATAAAATTATTTCAAAATTGTAGAAAAATATATATGTATAAAAAATAAAATAAAAATATTCTTAAAATTATGGGTGAAAGATTTGTGCAGTCATTTTGGAATGGCATGGGTCAGCATTATGTGTGAGTACATGTAAGCCCTTAAAAGTTGGTCGTAAGGTTTTGAATAGATGGGGTGACACTTAAGAAAGATATTGAAGGATTTTGAACTGAACACAATTATCTCTCAATGGAATCTAAATAATAAAATCAAGGTTCTGAACCACCTACAGATAAGGACATATCTCACTGAAATTAGGCTGGATATGAAGACGTTGACGTACTTAGGTCTAAGCTAAGCCATTGTGATAAAATCTTTCTAATCTCTATACCCTTGGATTTCCTATTGCGTATTTCGCCCATGTGAGACTGCAACTCCCTAGATTGCCTAGACTCACCTATATGTGAGAATCGTCTTAAATGGAAACTCAGCCTTTTTACGTATCTTCTTATTAAAAAATGATCTGCTAAAACATTATCGCCTCTTATGGAATATAATATGTACGACCTCTTTGCTGCCTTTTGACTATGTTTGTCTAGATTTTCAACAGATCGAGTGGTATTCCCAACTTACTGAAGTATTGATAAATACTTTATTTGTTGAGTTATGAATTTCTTGGAAAGGAGGTTCGATGCTAGCATATATGACAGCTGCCCCTATTGCGAAAGCCTACTGCAGTGATCTATCAACTTGAATTATAATTATGACGGGTTTTGCAAGTGAAAACCGCTTTTCTATCCAGCTTTGAAACATCTGAGATCTAGATTTCCCTGCTATCATTAGAATGGAATTAGTCTCGTCTTTAATTCTAAACTTAGATGAGCTCCATTTAGACATTGTAGGCAGACCAAATAATAATTTACTTTAAGGAAAATTGAACTTAGTATTAGTTTGCTTTCATACAAGTTTTTTTTAATCGCTACCTTGATATAATATAATCGGCGCACACAATTTATACGTAGATTTCAAAGTAGTCTTCGATTGCACAAAAAGAAGCTTCCTGTACGTCGCTATGTGTGAATTTGGTATTCCCCCAAAACTATACAGGAAGAATCTCTCCTAGCCGTTCGATACTAAACGAGGTTTCAGACAAGATGACTCCTTATCGAGTGGCTTCTTTAATGTAATGCTGTATGTAAAAAATAATATGAGCGTTTTTGGTTTCCACGTCCCTGTTGGCAGTCATAATTCCAGAAGTCGAAGGTAGTCCGTCTGTCTTTGAGCCAGCATCAAATTCAACGCAACAGTTGCTACTTTGGATTGAGTGGGCAATTGAGAATTAAAGTACTCTCTCTGAACATACAAAGATCAAACTTAACAAAGCCAAGCCAAGCTAGGCCAAGCTGTCTGTCCGGACGAATGAGGACTCTCCAGCCATGAAAATATTCAAAGTACATAGTACCCATCGGATGAAGCAGAGAAGTTCAGGTGAAGAAAGACCTGGCTTCACTTGTTGTCAAAATTTGGCATCGAGCCGCGGAAAGAAGAATCGAATGAAGTTGAAGGAAAAGGATATGGTGCAGATAAATATTTTTAATCGATTATTATTCGGTCTACGTTTCGTGATCGTTAACTGAACAAAGCTAAAAACCCTGTATGAGCTACATATAAGCGTGTATAAAAAGCGCGAGGAAATCAGACAAACGAAGAGCAAAGCAAGTCAAATGGAAATCAGGCGGAAAAAAATGTGAAAAAGAAACGCGAAATTTAATTTAATACAACAACAACAACAAAAATGTTGCGGATCGGTTTTTCGATTTCTTGCAATTTTTTGTTTATTTTTTTCTTCTTTTCATTTTACTGCCTTCCTTTTCCACTTTTCGCAGTCAAAATTGAAATCGGCTAAAATAACAACAAATATGCTCCACAAGCATGGCAAATAAATATAAAAAATGTGAATTATATAAAGGAAATGCAAAAATGAAAACAAACTGAATAATGAACTCAAGTACAATGATCCGATAAGCAACAACAACAACAGCAGCAAATCGAAAAAAAAATCAAAACAATAGCAATGAAAAAATCAACCGTGCGGAGGGTAATACATTCAGTAAGCGGTGGGGGCCGAAGCTCCACAATGGACGAACGGACGGACGGACAGACGGACAGATGGACGGGCACATGGCAATGTGCAACAGCAGTGGACGTGCTTCAGACTCAATGTATTCGCAAAGGCTGGTGTTTATCTTGTGTTGTTGTAGTTGGTACTGCTGGCGACGAAGACACGACAGACACTGTGCCAACCATTTAAGAGAGTTGGAAGGAGAAGCCACAGCAAGCGGATACACGAGCACGTACATACATAAACGCTGATGAAGGTGCAGCGACGACCGGACGGACGGAATAAGAGACAAAACATAGAAAACAAATTCGCACATTTCTTGCTGCGATCCATGTTGCACGTTACTTTGGACATTACGAGGCGCAGTGCAATGGACAGTGGCGGCAGCAGGCAGCCCAGTTGAAGTAATGCATCCAATCCAAGGCAGCAAACAGAAAAGGGGGTCAAAGGAAAGAGACAGCGAAGGAATGTAAATAAAGAAAGAACAAAAGACAAGAGGAGGTAGGTTAAAAATACATACATATACGTATGTATGTATGTGAAAAAAAGGAAATATTAAACTCTTGCCACATGTGCCACAAGCGAGCCTCCACTTGCCTGGTGCTCAATATCAGACGCATGAAAGCACATGCACACACACATACCTACATACATACATACATACAGACTCGTGTTGCACTTATTTTTGATACAAATGCATGATCGAGATCTCCTGCGGCGCTGCTGATCGAAGAGTGGCTATAAAAATCATTTAATTATCGATTAAAATGAGAAAAAAACAAAAAGAATAATAAAAAAGATGAAATGTTTTCTTGTCAGCTTACGATTCAGCGTGAGGTAAAATAGAAAATGAGCGCAGTTTAGCAAACGTGAATTATAAAACAAAATATACATACATACATATGCACGAATGCACATATAAATTGATGTATGCAAATGAGTGACCCAACTATACGTCCCATTGGGCTTTCGACTACAGAGATTAAGCGATAAAAGACCAAATGTCCTTCTTGTAATGGCGTTAAGCTGTTTTATGGACTTCTTAAAAACTCAAGGATTGACTGGACATGGACGAAAACGAGTAGGTTCTCGCGCTGTATCGACTCCATACTACAGCGTTGAAGCTCCCTCGAAAGAACCCAGAAGTACTGTCACCATTAAGATCTGGATATTGTAGTCGACTGAATTCCTACCTGTTTAGATTTGCTACTGATTTCAATGAGACCCCGCACGACTCTTATTACTTCTTTGTATGTCTCCTAAAAACGACTCTTCTAACTCTCCCATTTTCCTCTGGTCCTAACCCGGCGCGTTTCCTGGACCCCTATTGATGAACTGAATAATTTAGACTAGTCTCGCCTGCTCCTAAGCGGAGTTGAAAAACCGTTACAAACACAACACTAATTTAACCCCTTTTCCTTCTGGTCGGAACCCGTCAAAACAGCTCGTTTCCTGGATCTCCGGTTAGATGATCTTGGGTTATTGACCTTAGGATGATTACATTTCTTACTGATTCAATAGCTCTTCCTTCCTGAAAAACTCTTTATGTTTGCTGAAATAGGTAATGTCAGAATGTCTGGCGCCAGCACGAAACCTACAAATTGATCACATAGGGTGTAAACCTGGACAGTATCTTTTAATGGTAAATTCGTTCAAAATCTCTTAAGCGTTCGGTTGGTTGAAAGAGGAGGTTGAGGATCTGACCACAAGCGGCCGCACTTAAGCTATAAGGGGTTAAAATTCATGAAAAAAGTTAATTGATTAGCAGCTGAACTGCAGCGTCATGCAACTACTATCATAATTATATTAAATAAATTTATATTATATTAACTTTTTAATTTTATTTTATTTAATTGTTTTGGTAATTAACGTTTGCACAATTGCCAAACAGTGGCCTTGTCGTGATAACCTCAATACAAAGAGAAAAAATCGCTTCGAGGCAAACCACAAGCACAGATTTATGTACGAGTATATATGTACATATGTATGCCTTGTACGAACATCAAAAGAGGAAAACAAAAACCGAATTATAATTATATTAAAAAAGTCTATTATCAATAAACAGTTAATTGAAAATTGAAGAATATTACCCATATATGTATGCAATTATTGTATATACACTTAAACATTTCTATAGCTAAATTAAATTAGAAGAGAAAGGAAATACAAAATACAAGTTATCTTGCGATTAAATAATTTTACATTCTCTTTAATGCGCTCTTAGTGAACATACACAGTTGTGTGTCATACAAACATACATACACTCACATCTACATATAATACGTGTATATCCAACTCTGTTAGTTACGTTAATCCCGAAGTATATTTTTTCGGTATTGATATTATATGATTTTTGTGGAATAGTCTCAAGGTGGCGGCCGCGGTAGCCGAATGTTTGGCATTGCGTACTGCCATTCGGAAGGCCAGGTTTCAAATCCTGGTACGACCAACATCCAAAAGTCTTAGAAAATTAATTTAAATAAATGAAGCTAAATTTTCTAACTGCGGTCGCCCCTCGGCAGGGAGTGTCAACCCCTCCGAGTGAATTTCTGACATGAAATAAAAGCTCCTCATAAAAAAAAAAACCATCAGCCGTTCAGAGGCTGCTTAGTATAAACTGTAGGTCCCTCCATTTGTTGGAAAAAACGTCAAGACACAAAAGCACAAATTGGAGAAGGAGCTCGACCGAACAACGCTTCAGCGGTTACAAAGTGCCAATTATATAGTCTCAAGGTGGTATGAAAGATATTGTTATATGTTTTTTTAAACATATGGTTTTCAACAAGAAATAAATCTATGGCAAAGAACTAAGCTTTATTTTAAACTATGTTTTAAAAATGATTTTGGGCAAGTGGCCGGCGCAGCCGTATTCAATACATTTCATCAGAGAGGCCCCATTTTAGACCAATTTTTGCAGCAATTGGAACCGTACGTTATGCTAGTAATAATGCCACGAATATTACCTTCCAAAGCGTCAACTATCTCTGGCTTATCTGCGTAGACAAAAGGCTTGACATAACCTCACAAAAAATAGCCCAGCGGAGATGCCACAGACCCACGAGGCGAGATAATGCGCCAATCAAAAGTTTTCTTCAATAAATTGATTGTTTCATTAACCGCCTTGTTCGAACCAAAGGTCGTCCACAGCAACTTCCTTCAATTCACATACGAAGAAGTCATTAATCATGGTTCTTTGGCATTCCCCATTGACTGTAACATTATGATCACCTTCATTTTTGAAGAAATATGGACCAATAATGCCCTCTGCCTATAGAGCACAACCAACACTGACTTTTTGAGGATGTAACGATGTCACCAACCGGCAATTCTTGCTCGAGATGGATTTTGTAAGCTCGTAAACTAAGATCCTTCCGGTAAATCTTGTATAAAGTGGATGGGTAAAGCTCCAGCGTTGCCTACCTCCCGCCCAACCGACCGAGCGGCTTATCTGAGGTACAATCGAAAAATCCAACAGACCGATGACCGAAAACCAGTGACAGTTACTCGGGTTTTCTTCGATACTCTGCTCTCCAGCGGCAATAGCGTCTTTGGTATGCACTGTGCGTCTCCTCTTGCGCGTCTTTGTGCTTCTACTACAAATCAAGGCATCTAGAGTTTTTTTACAGCTGCCTCAGAACGTCTAATTGATTTTTATGACCCCATTTCTATTTTATGACAGAAATACGCGCCATGGAGTTGGCATTACCGGCCGAGAGGCGACGGTAGTTAGGAAAAAAATGTTTGTCTGGCTACGACTTGAACCGAGTGTCTTAAGATCAAGCAATAAATACCTCCTACTCAACTACAGCAACCACTCTATGGTTAGAATATTGAGAGATTATATCTGGTATAATAGCTTGCATGAGTTCTTTCAGCAACTTCAAATCCTCATTCGGCCTAATGGCAAATGGTGAGAAAATAAAAATGACAAACAGTAAAGATATGATTCCTATAGTTCTGGTTTTTCAAAAATCTTAGTCCTCATATGTGGTATCTAAAGTTTTTGTTGAAGATAATTAAGTTAGGAATCTTTTCATTCTAAGTTGCACCGAAGCTTACAGACTGCAACTCAGCATGTCAACTAACACATGAATTCAAGTCAACTTCTGGATCGAAGCAGATTAACAATATTTGATAGTCTAAATTCGAACATTTAATCCGGTTGGAAATATTGGGTTTAGAGTCGGAGTTCACGCGTGGTGGCTTAGCTGTGATTAAGAGCTAACGAAATTCAGTGACAGCGTTGCAAGGTTGATTAAAATTGTTTTTGTTAATTTACTTTACCATTAACCATTTATTTAAAAAAAAAACCGAAGAAAACAAAAAAAAAATATTGACTATATCCGATATTGATTCTGGTCTTAGAAATGGATTGAAGATTCGGAAATAGCGTCATTAATTAACTTAGAAAGAATCTTTGGTTTTCTACGTCCAAAACCGAGTATACTTTCGTTGGTTATGAAATGCCTAACTTGGATTGCCTCAGCTGAAAAAAATACAAAGGTTTTGTGAAAGTCCCAATCCATATAATCGAACTGATAATGAAAAGTCTTGTTGTTTTTAACAGCACCAATGGCATTCTCCCTGCAAACCTTCACCTGTACTCTTTTACCTTTACTTTTTTCCATAAAAAACTGTTATCTTTCGCAATTTTTACTTTCTGCTTTCAGTTTTTGACTGCTAATTGGTGTAGCACTTCTTTTACGGCTCCTAGTCTATATTATTTTATTGCTTTAGCAAATCTGATTAAACTTACATACGAGGTGTGACAATTAAGTAATGAGACTGATTCCATAAAAACCCTATATTTTAAAATTATTCTACAACTCTGCCATCCCCTTCAAAGTAGTCCCATTGGGCAGCTATACAACGATTCCAGCTCCTTTTCAATGCTTCGTAACATTTCTGGAACGCTTCGACTGGGATGTCCGCGAGTACCCTCATCACGGCTGCCTGGATGTCCTCAATCGACTCAAAATGGGTTCCTTCGACCACCGATTTTGTTCTAAGGACAAAAAAAGTCAAAGGGGTGACATATCGGGCGAATAAGGCGGTTGTTGCAACACGGCGATCCTTTTAGAGGCCAAATACTGGGACACGCTGAGGGCGGTGTGGCACGGCGCGTTGTCGTGATGAAGGATCCAGTTACGAGCGATGTCTGGGCGGACCCTTTTGACTCGTTTTCGCAATCTTTCGAGTACTTGGCGATAGTAGACTTGATTTACGATTTGCGCCGGTGAAAGAAATTCTTTGTGGACGATTCCACGGCTATCAAAAAAGGCAATAATCATCGTTTACAGCTTCGACTTGCTCTTGCGATTTTTACTTAAACTTAAACTCTTTATGCCATCGAAACACCTGGGCACGACTAAGAGCACTATCACCATGCACTTTTACAATTTTAGCGTACGTTTCCGAAGCTGTTTCGCCCAATTTGGCTCAAAATTTTATCGCGACTCGTTGCTCTTGATTTCGTTTTTTCATTTTCGTGATGAGCACCACGAACACGTGTTTACTCAACACGACACAGAAGGCGAACTAACCAAGCTAGAGCGATGACAAATATATCAATGGAGAGGAGAAGGATGCCGGGAGAAGGGAAAGGAAATATAATCAGTCTCATTACATAATTGTCACACCTCGTATATATTTTCTGAACCGCATGCACTAGTAGTTCATTGTTCGATTTATCGACTTACCACATCCTATGCTGTTCTCAGCTTACACTGCAAATGCACACAGGGGTCAGGCAGCTTAGAAACTCAAAAGCTTGAAACGTAATTTACGGTATAACTTCTCTGCATTAAGATACATATCTATGTGCATTTTACAAAATTTGTCTTCTCTTTTATATAACTCACCGTTTGACCGATACCTTCATTTTGTCTACCTTTTCGTGTATTTTGTTAAGATAAGAGTTCATGGATTACGATAGGAAAAAATATTTTGAAAACCAAAAAAAGCAAATACAGTCTTTTAAAAATAAAGGAAAATGATTTGTTTTAGTCTTAAATTTCTGTTAAAATTTCAAGCTTCAGACACTTTATCAGACCTTATTCATTGAGAACACCCAGCCATCGTGTGAGTAGACTGATTTGGCAAATATTGGAAACTCTGCTCTAAGAATTTTAAGGGTACAGATAAATCTTTACTTCAATACATAATGTCAGGAAAGCGAGAAAAATGTATATGAATGAGTTGAGAGGAATCGATGTGACTAGAAATCTCTACGATTTTGAAATTCTTCTATGCTAAGTAATTATTTGTGAGATAAATTCGTCTAAAGTGTAAGGAACGCCTGCTCAACTTAATTGTGTATTCAATTCATAGACCATCTGAGTGGAGACGCTTTTGTAGTCATATTAAAAAGCTTGGCATTCATATTATTTATTGGTTGAGTGTAGATTATGTAAAAAATATTAAGAACGGGTGTACCGTTAAATTTTAATTAAAAGTACGACAAATTAAAATAGAAAGTTAAACGGAATAAATTAAAATCAAATAAAATTAGACAAAGCAAAATAAATTGAAAAAAGTAAAATTAATTAAAAAATATAAATAAAATTTAAAAATAAAATAAAGGGGATTAATAGAAAATTAAGCAAACAAATAATAATAATTATTTAAAAAAAATTAATAGATATATTCTTTCAGAAAATAAAAAATTTAAATTATAGGAAGCTAAAATCATAGTAAAAGCAAATTAAATAAAATCAAATTAAACAAAATATATTAAAATAAAATAAAAAATAGAAGATACTAAATTATAAAAAATGGGTATAAAATAAAATAAGTTCAAATATAAAAAAAATTAATTATAAAATATATATATGTATATACAAAACAAATTAATAAAAATTAAAATTAAACACAATAAAATAAAATTAGCTAAAATAAAAGTAGTAAAGAAAAGTCGTATTCCTGTTAATATAAAAAAAAGGCCACCTTTGTTGTGAATTTCGAGTAAATCTAGTTGAATAGATCAGTGGCTGGTCTACTTTCCGAAAATATTTTTCCGTATAGACCTTTCCAGGAATCATAGAAACAATATTACAAAATTTCAAGTAAATCGGTCGGTAACTTTTGGAGATTTGCGGATGTTTACAAGCGAACATAAAATTTGTATATATAAATATAATTAAAAATTAAAATGAAATAAAAAATATAATTAAATTAAATGTATTAAAATAAATTATAAATTAAAATTAAATTAAATATATTAAAATAAAAACAAACGCAAAACTTAAAAATATAATGAAAGTAAATGAACTGAAATAAAATAAAATAATATAAACTAATACAAATAGTATAAAAAAAATAATAAGAAATTGATATAAAATCAAAAACTAAAATGGAAACATAAATAAAAAAATAAAATGAAAAAACACAACAAACTAAAAGAAATTAATGTATTAAATAAAAAAAATCAGTTGCATGGTATAGAGGCGTACTGTTGCTGATTGCCCAGGATAATATTGAAGAATTTATTGAATTTTGTCTGGATTGATGGCAAAATTCAATAAATTTTTAAATAAATATTATCTGGGGCAATCAGCCACAGTGGATTCTGAGAATCCACTTGAAATACTTTTTCATCCTTTTATTGGGTGTATGCATTAATTCGTGGGGTTTTTTTTTTTCGAAAATTAAGACTTTATTGTGAAAAAATTGTTATACATTTAATGTTCAAAATATTGCCCATCGGAAGCTACGATGTTTGTCCATCTTTCTGGCAGTTTGTGGATCCCATCCCAAAAGAACTTCTCCGGCTTGGAGGTCAAGAAAGAATCGAGCCAATTTCTGATACCCTGTTCTGAAGTGAAGCGTACTCCGGTGAGGGCATTCTGCATTGATCTGAACAAGTGGTAATCGGAAGGTGCTATGTCTGGGCTATAAGGCGGGTGAGGTAGAACTTCCCACCCACAGTTTTCCAAATAGTTTTTAACTGGCCTTGCAACATGTGGCCGAGCGTTGTCATGATGAAAAATTATTGATTCGTGTCTGGTCGCATATTCTGGTCGTTTTTCCGCGATGGCCTTTTTCAAACGAATCAATTGTTTTCGGTAGAGGTCCCCATTGATCGTCTGACTCGACTTCAATAGCTCATAATAGAGCACACCCTTATGGTCCCACCAAATACATAGCATAACCTTGGCACCGTGGATATTCGGCTTTGCCGTGGATGTCGATGGTTGGCCGGGCTTCACATAAGATCTCTTGCGCTTTGGGTTGAAGCAACATTTTCGACATGCAGAATCGACGTCTCTTGGCTTTAATTCATAAGGCACCCAATTTCCAAGCTTCTGGATGAATCCTAATGATTTTAATCGTCTGGAAACGGTTGCTTGATCAACTCCTAATATTTTTGCAAGTGCTTCTTGTGTCTGTCATGCATCTGCGTCAAGCAATGTCTCCAATTCTTCGTCTTGAATTTTTTTTGGCTGTCCGGGTCGTTCTCCGTCGTCTAAGTCGAAATTGCCACTTTTAAACCGTGCAAACCACTTTTGGCACGGTCGTTCGGCGTCCAGTAAAATACGATGGCTTTCGGTAGCACTTTTCTTCATGTTAAAGTAATGAAGAAGAACTCCCCGCAAGAACACTTTATCTGGCACAAATTTCGACATTTTCAAATGAATGAAACAAATTGTTGTTCACGCTAAAACAAATGACATCTACTGAAAACGACGCGAAATGACAGTACCTTTGAAATGAATATAGCCACAGATGAACACGACGCGAAATAATACTAGTAGAGCCCTCTCTTAGAAAACCTCACGAAGTAATGCATACACTCAATATATATGTTACCCTTTGGTGCTTCCAATTTGTTGTGTGCATATTAATGTTTTTAAAACAGATCAAGGGACCTACAATATATTATATAATATTATTTCTTATATCTGAAAAATTGGTTGGAGTATAGTCTATAGATAGTCTTCCCATTTCGAAGATTTTTGGTCTCAATGTTTATTTGTAAATACGAACGTATAATCACATCGAAACAAATCGCTTGAATGGCCGATCTGTGTACCAAGTTAAGTTTAAATATTCTTCTGAGGGACTAATTTACGTACAAACAGACGAACGGCCGGAAATCACTAAATCAACCCAACTCGTCATTCTAATCCGATCAGAGATGCGCAGCGATATCAGTTTGTGTCGTTAAAAAGAAAGAGTAACGCAACGAAATAAAATCGTTTCGTTTCGGCGCAATGTTATCAAAACGAAATGAAATCGTTAACGTTGAAACCACACCAAACTCACCGTTAACGTGAATTCTACAATAAAATGGCTGCTTCCTATGTTACTTAGCAGCACACTTCAATTGTAGCGTTTAATATTATCTGTTAACGATTTAACATTAACGACTGCTTTCCGTTTTGGGTAAAAACGAAAATAAATATTTTCCAATTTCTTTTTTTCGATTAACGTGAACTTTATCGTTACGATGCAGCCTTGCATTAGATCGGTATAAATTTGTATGGGTATGTCTCTTCGCTTTCGGATATATATGTATATACTTTGGACCAGAGTTAACATACTATTTCATGTACATGAAAGGTAAAAAAAATTAATTTTCATAATTTTGGAAGTTGACTCTAGCGCACCATTCTTCATATTATTCCATTAAATGCGATCGTCCCTAACAATATAATAGGACTTGAATTTCATATTTAGTTACATACAATCCAAAACTGAACAAACCTAATATAATCTATGTAGATAGTAAATCTGAGTGTAAAAATTCAGCTATGTATATACATATACATGTGTTAATACATACAAACAGCAACAAAAATGCCAGTCATTCACTCAAATAAAATGACAACATGCGTAGTGTAGACAGAAAAAAGTTTCACCAAATAAAAGCCAAAAATACATAAAAACTGGCAGCAGCACTAATAAACAACAAAAACAAAAACCCTAAAATTAACAATAATAAATACATGCATATACACATATAAAAACATCAAACGAAAATTATCACACTTAACTTGTGGGTTAACAAAAAATAAGTTATACAATTAAAAAAAAAATTAACAAAAAACAAAAAAAATATCTGTAAAAATACATCGCATTAACCGAGTTATCGAAGCGAGCGAACAAGCGCAATGAAAATTAGTCAGTGGTTTTTTTATACCATTCAAGAACACGAAATAGTATTGTATTATAGGTATATTAACTTTAGTAAGCACCTGAAAAAGAGATGGACCCATTAAAATTTATACCGGTCGGTTCAGAATGACGAGTTGAGTTTTGGAAACAAAAAAAGCTGCATGAGGCCACGTCCGGTGAATACGGTGGTTGATCGATGGTATTTAACAAGTTTTTGGTCTTAAAATCGTTCACAAATACAGCTCGGTGCGATGGCGTATTATCGTCATGAAAGTTTCCGGAAATTGTTGAACCACAATTCTGGCCTCAAAACGCTCAAATAATACTCTTTATTGACCCTCTGTCCCGTTGGAATGAATTCTTGATGAACCAAACCGCGAATATCAAAAAAAAAAAGCAATTTCCGGAAACTTTCTGGTCTTAATGTATATTATTTAGCACCTCTCCAACCGATTTTTCAGATATTAGCATTCATAATTATTCTTAAAATGAAGTGCAATAAATTTTATATGTTGATGAAAGGTATAAAAACTTCGGCATGACCGAAGACAGCGTCTTCTTTCTTATTTTTTTGTTTCATTTCCTTATCTATCGTCTATTTGATTACATATCGGTCAAGCACTGTTTTGTATATTTCATGTGATTTCTATCAGTAGTACGGAGGGACATGAAAAGAGACATATAGTAAACGTAAAATTAAACATTTTTAATGGCAAGTGCTTTCATTAGGGTGCGATATGGTTTAGAATAATCTAATATTTATGCAATAGATGGTTTTTGGGATCTGTATCTCGCGTTCTATAAATGCGATTGGATTACGCTAGATGGCGTTAGGCAGATGATGTTTTGTATTTACTAAAAAGATATAAAGAAATGTTGATGATTGAACTCAGCAAAGTTCGGGCCAGACTGTCCTGCAAGCACAGTTTCGATAGCCCTAAGCTGGAGCGGGTGTCACATGAGTTAACGGGGAAAAAACCTCATAGACCGAATTTCCATCTGCGAATCGCCGCTGAGTCATAACAAAAATCGACCCATTTCTGAAGCGGATGTTAATTGATGATGAAAAGTGACGAGAAATGAAAACGATCGTGATCGAAGCGCAGAGAGCCAACAGAAACGGTCTCCAAGCCAGCATTGAAGGGCAGGAAGGTTTTGTGTTTAATGGAATTGACAAAGCACCATCTACTATGAGCTGTTTCCCTACGGCCAAACTCTTAATTCGGACACCTTATAGTCCGGATCTTGAACCAAGTGATTACCATTTGTTCCTGTCTATGGGGAATGATTTGGCTGGTGAAAAATTAGCCTCATGAGAATCCTGTGAAAATCGATTGTACCAATTCTTTGCCAATAGGGACGGGATTTCTGTGAGCATCTAACCATGGCAAAGAAAGTCTTTAATTTAATGTTATTTAAATAATAAATTTGAGCCCGAAATTCTTAATTTTGTGTGTTGATCAGTAAGTTTTTGGTAAAAAAAAAAAAGATTTATGAAATCAGCGATGACTAATTTTATACCAGTTTAATAGCGAACTAGTACCCAAAAGGTCTTATTTTGGTACTGGAGTTATTAAGAACGAATATTCGTTTCTTTAATTGCTCGCAGACTTTTTTTCTAAAAGCATTAGAAGAAAACTTTAAAATGGAAGCCATGTGTGTCTATAAATATTTATTTTATGAGCGCATTTATAAAAACCAAGCAATATCCCTCTATATTTACACATTATAGAGAAATATTCTTATCTACACAAGCTTAATAGTAGTAGCATGACAGACAGAAGTTTAAGTTTATTTTTATTTGTTCTTTTCATTTATTTTACATGATATTAGGGGTATTCTCTTAGTCTAAGAAATGCATGCTATGCGAAAATTTCCTCCGAAGATTCGCATTTCAATTCAATCAGCAACAGCTATCCGGCCAAGGTTTAAAGGGGCATGCAATGAGGTGATTAACGTCGTGCGGGGTTTCATAGCATGCAGGCCATACGTGAGGACCCCGACGGTCAAGACTGGATAAGTAGGAATTCAGTCGACTACAATATCCAGATCTTAATTGTGGTAGTATTACTCGTGTCTTCAGAGGCAGCTCGAGCTCTTGGTCTGGAATTGGTAGTGGTACGACTCCGAGGTGCTGAAGGACTCTCGGTGAATGGCGTTTAAAGTCATTTTGTCTATGGTGCTGAATGGAGTTTATGTAGTTTAGTAGTTTAGAACTGATGTGACTAGGTTCAGGCTCAAGCGACCGGCCAGCTAATTGTCGGTCAGGTGCTACCGGAAAACGATCTGAAGATTTTTTTGCGGCCCTGTACGTTTGTGGCAACTGTAGTCGTTTTATGAGTGAAGGAGTGTAGGCTGTCTGTCTGACGCTCAGTAACTTTGGGTAGTCAGTTGTTGGAATTTTCCCGCCATACATCGATATCGAGTCGGTACTGCTTCAAACAGCTGGTGAAAAAAGCAGCCGAGGATCTCGCAGAGTGTAGCTATAGTTTTTGTGCAGTGAGGAAGTGGGAAAGGTCGAAGAGATAGCAGTTTAAGTTATCAATATCCTGGTCAAACGCGAATATCGAGCAGTCATTTGTATATATCAATAAAATGCCCTCTATTGAAGGCGGAGAGAGGACATCACCCTGCGGAACTCTTTGCTTAATCTTCCAGAGTTTAGATATACCTGGAAACTCTACCGATGACTGTCGACCTTGGCGGTATTGAGGAATCCTCAATGTCCGATAATGGCACTGAATGGTTGACTGTGTCAAAGGGTTTTGACTATATCGGTGATTGATGTACTGCTAGGCTCAGATGGTGTATGAAGGACAGGCGTTGCAAGGACTCAATTTTCTTCGCTATAGGAGAAAGGAGAAATATCGGCCGATATAATTCTCCTTTGTTTTCTGGTTTAACCGGTATAAGTAGTGATACCATTCTAACCATTTTCCATATATCGGGTATTAAAGGAGAATTCCCGATAACCCTCTGAACATCTTCCCAGGACAAATCAAGTGCCGCGCTGGTGTTTGGTAGCTGCGCAGGCAGCGGGTCACTTGTCGCTTCATTTTGTCTACCGAAGGGTGCTGTGTAAAATGTCAGCTTAACTAGCTCGCACTAGGCGCATTCATCGAATAAAATTTCCTTCCGACTATAGTCTCTCGTCGGATTTGACAACGATTTAACTGAGTCTCAGAGCTTGGCTGTCTCAGAGCTTGGCTGTCTCAGAGGTTACGTTTGCAGGGCTCTAAGTGCTCCTTCCACTTGTTCCGCTTGAGCTGGTAAACTTTACGTCGAATCTCCTAATGGAGATTACTGATGAGGGATTTTCGGGGTCGATTTGACGTAAGACTTCATACCAAGCAAAAACCGCTGCCTCAACAAAAAATTTATGCGATTCGGCCTGCGGGGGTGATACGTACGGCGGCGGACACGACAATCCCAACAGTCGGGGTTCTACGCACCAGACTCGACCCGTATTTTAACCGGCCAAGGGCTGTCGGCCATCTTACCGTGGCCGTTTAGGTCATCAGGTGGTTCTAGTTCTGGGAATTCTTATTTCAAGCGCATGAATTGAAAAAATGAGACTAAGAAAATCACCTACCTTTGCCAAACGAATGCACGGAGCTTTTCTACTGGGTACTTTTAATACCTAATATTTAAATGCATTATGTATTCCGTAGGCTTATCAGCAGTGTGTGCACATTTGATTCCTTAAATTTAATTTATTGTATCATTTGTAAAGCAAATGCTATGTCAACTATTTATCAAATAAACTACTCACGTGTAAGGAAATTATATTAAATATAATATATATAAATAAATATTAATTCAATTGCAGTTACAATTAAATTAGAAAGGGGAACAGTGACACTATAGACTACTTTTGAATCTATTTGAAGTAAAAAATTAATATAAAAAATATTTATCAATCACATAAATGCACTCAGAGTAATGTAATTTTAAGTGAAAATTATTAATTAATTAATTATAATGAATATAAAAAATATTTATCAGTCCCATAAATGCACTCAGAGTAATGTAATTTTAAGTGAAAATTATTATTTAATTAATTATAATAATACTTCAATTAATTATAATTATTATTATACTCTAACACAAATTTGCCATTTTTACATAATTTTTGAGCCTCTCTTGTGGAGCATTACCGACTATAAAAACACTTTTCGTAAACAATTCGACTCTGGCGACATCTTTTGGCATTTTTTTTGATTTCTAATATCTTCTATTTCGATATGATATTTAATTCCATTTAATTTTAAATTATATAAAATAGTTTCAATGTACATAAGTCTTAATGTAGAAAATAAACGTAAATAAAATGTATTTAATATTTTTTTTTTTCATTCAAATGAATTTTTGCAAACTTCGATCCGTGTGAGGTAATATTCGACCACTTTATGGCACATATTGGGCAGTATCTCAGTTATAATTTGACGAATTTTGGTTTTCAAGTGCTTAAGAGTTAAGCGTTTCTCCGCCAAAACACAGTCCCACAAAAAAAAACCCCCCTAAGACGAGGGATTATAAATCCGAGACACCATCTTGTTGAAACTATTGGGTTGCCCCAAAAGAAACCGTCGATTTTTCATACTGACGGCGTTGACAAGTGAAGTTGATGATGACGATATCAAGGCTTTAATCGAATCGGGTCATCATGTAATTGAGCGTGAGATTGGAGAGAAGTTAAGTATACCAAAATCAACAGTTCATAATCATATACGCCGTCTTGCACTGGTAAAAAAAATTTGGGTACCACATTAATTGAAAGAAATTCATGCAACAAGCCACTTCAACACTTGTGATATGCATCTTAAACGCAAAGAATATGATCCGTTTTTGAAGCAAATCATAACTGGAGATGAAAAATGGATAATTAACAATAACGTCAATCGAAAACGTCCATGGTCCAAGCATGCTGAAACGCCACAAACCACTTCAAAGGCTGATATTCACCAAAAGAAGATCATGTTGTCAGTTTGGTAGGATTGGAAGGCTGTGGTATATTTTGAGCTGCTTCCAAGGAACCAAACAATTAATTCGGATGCCTACTGTGAACAACTGGACAAATTGAATACATCCAGATTTGGCCAATCGCAATTTGTCATATTCCACCAGAACAATGTTAGACCGCACACATCTCTGGTCATTCGCCAAAAATTGAGAGGGCTTGGCTGGGAAGTGTTAATGCAACCATCAAATAGCCCTGACCTTGCACCGTCAAACTACCTTTTTTTTTGGATCTTTGCAGAACTCATTAAATGGTAAAACTTTCGAAAATGACGAGACTATAAAATCGTTTTTTGCAGATAAAGGCCAGAAGTTCTATGAAGATGGCGAAAGGGAAATTACATAACTGATTAAAATTCTTTATAAAATTAAAAAAAAAGTATTTACTTTCTTTTAAAAAATCGCCGATTTCTTTTGGGGCAACCCAATACATAGGTATGTATGACGTAGTGAATGGTCAGCTGGCACTACCACATAATGTGCCACAAGAAAATTCCAGTTCGGGAGAACGTCGAGAAATACGTGTATACACATTCGGTTCTTCAGCTACACTTTCACTTAAAGTAGCGATATTTGAGGTGGAATGAGCGAAACGATGATGCACAGGGCTTACAATATTTGTAATTTTATCCAAAATTTATCAATTCCTTGAGTAGTTGAACGATTGTGTGTACAATGATCTCTTCTTAAAGCACAAATCACCATTTTTCTAGTAGGTTTTAACAATTTTCATTAACAATAACTTAAAGCAAACATGTTTGGTTTGACAGATATAAAAATATAGCCCTGTACATTAGAAATGAAATGGTTAAACCTATATCTTTTTGAAATCTGGTGCAAAAACGACTGTCATTCATAATAAATTGTCCGTCAGAAATCCACTGGTACAAAAATATTTTTTAATGTATTAATTTTCGCATCAATTTCTTTCATTTTGTACAAACGATTCCCTCATGTAGGTATACTCCAAACATGTCTTTAAATAGTACAATGTATAATACAAATTTAAACTCAGCAACAAGTCACTCGACAAATTAGGCAAACAAGTTTACAGTTTTTGTCTTTTTTTACTCTTATTATGACCATTTCTTTTTCTCTTTCAATGCAACCAAACATTATCTAACAACTAACTACTTTCACTAGGGTGTAATACTACTACGCAAACATATATAAATATTTTTATGACAATATGGGAATGAACATCACGGATGTACGAATGAATGAGAAGAGCTTATCGAATAATCCATGAGCAGTATGCGAAAGTTTACACTTTATATATTAGTTAATGAATGTAGTTTAAGACGTAGATTTGGATACACCAGGGTGAACCAAAGAAATTAAGTTTGTTCCTTCAACTGTACAGTAAACAGGAAACATGAACAGAGGCTTTACTTAAAATTATTGGACGAGTTGAGTTAATTTCGCCGTGTCCGTCTGTTTGTTGAGATATTACAACAAAAGATGCACTGGTGCATTTTAAGGAACATTTATCGGAGCCGAGCAGATATGACCACGGTTAGAGTTTTTTCCTTATACTACTATTCCAGTTATTTTTACTCCTTTTTCACTTCACAAGTATTTTACATTCTGTTTTCAGAAAGCTTGCTCTATGGTTTAATGAAAGATTTAATGAAATAATTGAGAAACTTGAAAAATATTCTGAATAAGTTGTGTTACAAGAAGCATATGTCACAAATTCGAAATGAAGGGTGATCCATTTCGAGGTTTCCTACCTTTTTTTTTACAGAAAAAACACAGAAAATTCAAATTTAATGGGGAATGTTTATTATTATTCGAAAGGACATTCTTCGGCATTTATTTTTTGAAGATTATTTCTGTCAAATGTTGGCCGCGACTACGTCTCAGATGGTCCATCCGTTGAGTCCAATTTTCGTTGACTCGTTTCGAGCATCTCGACAGGTAACTGGCGAATGACATGCTTGATGTTTTGCTCCAAGGCCTGAATCGAAGCGGGTTTGTCTGTATAGACTTAAGACTTTATGGTACATATCCCCACAGGAAAGAGTCTAACGGTGTGATATTACACGATCTTGGTGGTCAATCGACCGGCCCAAAACGTGAAATTATCTGCTCACCGAAGTGTTCTCGCAATAAATCCATTGATTAATGCGATGTATTGTATTGTTTTTTCCGAATAAAATTGCAGCTCTTGAATCTCTTCAGGTTGCTTTGTCCCAAATCCGATAATTTCGCTTGTTTATATACCCATTGAGCCAGAAATGGGCCTTATCGCTGAAAAAAATTTGCCTCGAAAACGTTGGAACTCTTTGAAGAGCCCATAGAGCAAAGCGATTTTGTACGCTTTCAATTTAAGATCTCTATGTAAAATACGGCAAGTCGTTTCATACGTCAGTCCGAGTTGCTGCGAACGGCGCCGAATCGACTATCCACGGTCTTCGTGTATACTCTCAGCTAAGGCCGCTTTATTTTTTTCACTGCCTGCTGGACGTGGTCTATTTGGTCGAATATTATCCAATAATGAGTGCTCAGTCTCGTGATGGGTGATGATGTTGCCAATAGTACGCTCAGTAGGCTGATTATGTTGACCATAAGTTGAGCGAAGCGCGTAAGTCTTTCCATGATGAAATGTCAAATAATAGTGAACAAAAATAACACGACTCACGCGTGATCTGTTAAAGGAGGCCTATTGAGAGAATTAACTTTACTTGGATCACCCGTTAAAACAATCATATACGTTCTATGGAATTTAGTTATTTTTTCTATTTCACTTTGTTTTATTTTAAATTTTGTATTTTTTTTTTTATTTTGTATTATTTTACTTAATTTTTAATTTATATTATTTTATTATGTTTTATATTTTATAATTTATGTTATATATATTTTATTTTATTTTAATTTTAGTTTTAATTTTAATTTTATTTTTACTTTAATTTTAATTTCAATTTTTATTTTTAGTTTTAATTTGAACTTGAATTTTGCTTTATTTTTTATTTTTTTTTTTCATTTTATATTATATTTTTTTATTTTATTTTTATATATTTAAGTTTATTTTTATTTCATTTTCATTGTTTTTATTTAATTTTACTTTATTTTAATTTTAGTTTAATTTATATTTAATTTTAATTTTCATTTTTATTAAATTTTAATTTTTATTTAATTTTAATTTGGACTTGAATTTTGCATTATTTTATTTTATTTATTTTCATTATATTAATTATATTTTTTTTTATTTCTGTATATATAAGTTTATCTTTAATTAATTTTCATTGCTTTTATTTATGTTAATTTATTTTTTATTTTAATTTAATTTTAATTTTAATTTTAGTTTTAATTTTAATTTTAATTTTAATTTTAATTTTAATTTTAATTTTAGTTGTAATTTTACTTAATATATTTTATTTATTTTCTTTATATAATATTGTATTATATTATAATTAATTTTTTTATTTTGTTTTAGTTTATTTAAGTTTATTTTCATTTAATTTTCATTGTTTTTATTTAAATTTATTTTAATTTTATTTTAAATGACTTTCTATTTCATTTGATAATTTTTTTATCATCTTTCACAACATTGTTTTGGTCTACCCTAATGCATATTAAGTGTTTGTTTGTAGGTCTAGAAAAATATACTTTGCATGTAGTAGTTGTGAGTCAGCAAAAGCGTCTGCTAGCTCTAATGCCATTTAGCCGGCATTGCCTTGACTTAGTCAGTCGTTGAATAAACCTAGAGCGATTCGGTTCGTTTGGGAGTCGGCAGCAGCACAGACATTAGTTTGGCGGAACATAAATATACTATAATTTGACTTTTTAATTTATTTCTTCACAAAAGTGATAAGCGTGTATGGCACGCACTTCATGCTTTGTATTTGTATTTGGTGCGCATAAATAAACTGTAAATATACATTTTGTCGGTCTATTAACGAGCTCCGCTGGTGAGTGAGTTTGTGGGGTGCTCCACTTAATTTGATTAAATTTAAATTAAACATATGGTAAATATCACATACATATATTTACGCACTTGTGGGTGCAGTTTGAGTGGCATTTGGACACGCGTGATATGAGTAAATTTATAAAATAGTTTGAGATAATACAGATAATGATTTAGCCACAAAAAGCCGGTAGCGAAATTATAGCGGTTTTCTGTGTATGTGCTTTTTTTCAGTGCATCGATTTTTGTTATGCATTCGCTGAAAGCGTTTTGACTTTTAAGTGCAATGTCGTTGGTTTTGTTTCTTTTTTTCATGTTGATACATACGTACATACTAAAGTGAATTGAGTATTTGTTAATTGTACCCAAAGCAATTTTATTACATCACTGTGAAATGTATTTGAAAGTGTTTTATATAATCAAAGTGGATATTTCGCTTTTCATTTGCGTTAAAAAATTATTGGAAATTTTAGTAAAAAAAAAAAATGAAAAGTAAAATATTTTTAACTTGACGGAAAAAATTGTAAATATAAAGAAGATATAAAATAATATTAAAAAAAAAAAATAAAAAATTTGTATATATAAAATAATACTATTTAACTTCCTGTTAAGGCCAAGGCCATATTAAATTAAAGTTTGCCCTTGGTAAAATTTATACAAAATTGTAAATTTTTTTTTTAATATTAAATTTGAAATGACAGATGCCAAGCATTTGAAAATATTTAGCATTATAGACTAATTTTGTTATTTTTTATGATTATTAAGTTTTATTATTAAAAAAATTATTTTTTTTATATTTAAATTAATAATTTTCGTATGGAATCCCTTATGATTTAATAATACTTATATATATATTCGTAGTTTTTTTTATTATTCAAACAGAACATTTTGTATTTTTCAGCTCACCCACAAGTCATTATTACTCATATTTTTATTATTTCACTCTTCAATAAAATTTGACTGCTCTTTCTAATTGGTTGTAATGCACTTTGTAGTAAATAAAAATTATTTTAAAATTTAAAAAAATTCTTTATTTTAGAAGCATAAAATGGAAAAAAAATTGAAAAATAAAACGAATTAATTTAATATGTTTGTTAAATACATATTTAAATTAAATTATGAAAATAATTATTTATTATAAAAGTGTAAATTAAAAAAAATTTGAAAAACATAATTTATTAAATTAAGGTTTAAATTAAATTATGAAAATAAATTTCGAACAAAAAAATCCGCAAAATATATTAATACTTTAATAAATATTAAATATACAATACCTTATTTATTTTTTCTAATATTGGATGAGTACATAAGTTCGTGCCCGATTCCGCTGGATGCCGTACGAATCGTTTGAGAGTGGCGCTCGTGAAAGAAATATATACATATTATATATCGTTGGAAAGGTGACAGTCCGAACTGTAAATCAAGCATAAAATAACTTCATTTTGATTTGAGTTGCTTAGTGAAAAGACGCATGGAAGATGAACAACGAAAAAGATCATATGCGTCATATTATGTTATACGAATTCCGCAAAGGAAAAACAGTGGGCGCTGCAACTAAAGATATTCGCGAAGTTTATTTGGACCGTGCTCCAGCACTCCGCACAGTAAAGAAATGGTTCGCGAAATTTCGTTCTGGAGATTTTAACCTCGAAGATCAACCTCGCAGTGGACGGCCTTCTGAGCTTGATGACGATGTTCTAAGGACTTTAGTTGCGAATAACTCACGTATTTCGACGGAAGAGGTTGCCAGTGAATTGAACGTCAACAAATCAACTGCGTTTCGTCGTTTAAAAAAGGTTGGGTACACTTTGAAGCTCGATACATGGGTGCCACATCAGTTGAGTGAAAAGAACAAAGTGGACCGTATGTCAACAGCAATTTCTTTGCTTCGACGGATCAAAAACGAACCTTTTTTGGATCGGCTCGTGACTGGTGATGAAAAATGGGTCCTGTACAACAATGTTCAACGCAAAAGAACATGGAAACAGGCACACGGAGGGGCGGAACCGATGTCGAAAGGTGGATTGCATCCGATGAAGGTACTGATGTGCATTTGGTGGGATATCCGAGGCGTGATCTATTTTGAGCTCTTGCCAGCTGGAGAAACGATCACTGCCAACAAGTATTGTCAGCAATTGGTCGAATTGAAGAAAGCAATTGATGAAAAACGTCCGATTTTGGCCAATCGCAAAGGAGTTCTTTTCCATCATGACAACGCCAGGCCACATGTTGCAAAACCGACCCTGGTCAAACTGAAGGAGATGAATTGGGAAATCATGCCGCATCCCCCATATTCACCCGACATTGCACCTTCTGATTATCATTTGTTTCGATCGCTGCAGAACAATTTGAATGGAAAAAAATTTAAAAATGTGGAAGACGTCAAAAACCACCTTGACACCTTTTTCAACGAGAAACCGCGCGATTTCTATGAATCAGGCATCCGTAAATTGGTTGAACGTTGGGAGTGGATTGCCGAACATGATGGCGAATACATAATTGATTAATAAAAGCGCTTTCTTCAAAAAATTTAAATTTTAGTTTGCACTTGAAATCGGGCACGAACTTATGCACTCATCCAATAATAACGTATATTACATTTCTTAGATTATTATTAAAATTTAAATTATTTTAAAAAATTAAACTAATGTTTTTGAAGGCAATTTATGGAAGTAGTTTCGACATTTTTTTATTTAAAATAATTAATTTCAAAATTGTAATAATAAAATAAATATTTTCAACTACAAACAAATGTTAGTTTCAAAAAAGTCAATTTTTTGAGCTCAATCAGACTCGTTTTTACCTATTTAAAACAATTTCGAAATAATTTGTAAATCATATTTTGAAATAGAAATTTATTATGTTTTATTACTTCTTTATTTCAATTTTCTTTGAGCTTCATTTCTGAAGTTTTTGCTTATTGTTATTATTATTATTATTTTTAATTTCTTTGTAAATGGCATATTTTAACAATTGTTTCAAATATTGAAATTAAAAATAAATTCAAATTAAATTTTTTTTTCATTTTTTTTAATATTTTAATTTTTAAATTAATATTTTTTTTTAAGTTTTTTGCTCGCTACAATTTTATCAGCTCTTGCGTGCATAAAATATAGTTTGAATTATTGCTGTGGTTTGGTTATATTATTCTTTCAAAAAAGTAAAGCGTTTTATTTTTTACCTATTTCAAGTATTATTAATTTTTAGTTAATAATTTATTTGTGACCCCTTTTGATGGCTTTTCTTAATTTTCATAAATTATAATTTTTTTGAATTCGTTAATTTTTTAAATTATTTGTAAATGAACTTTTGAAATATCGAAATTAAAAAGAAATTTAAATGGAATTTTTATTTTTAGTTAATATTTATTTTTGACCTCTTCAAGTCTATTCAATCAAGCCTTCAATTCTTAATTTTTATAAATTATTAAATTTTTTTAACTCGTTAATTTTTTCAATTGTTTGTAAAGCAACTTTTTTGACAAGCAATAAAAAATAACGAAATTAAATTGAATTTTAATTTTTTTAATTTTTAAACCATTTTTTTTTAACATAATTTTTAAATTATTATTATTTTTTATTTAATAGTTAAATAATTTTTTTTAATATTTTAATTTTTAAATTAAATTTTTTTTAATATATTAGTTTTTAAATAATTTTTTTTTAATATTTTAATTTTTAAATTATTTTTTTTTTAAGTTTGCTGCTTGATACATACTTATTTATATTTTTGAAATAAAAAAATTATACGTAAAAATTAAGAAATATAATATTAAAAAGGCTCAATTTAAAAATATTTCAGTTTCATAAACATAATTTTTATTTTTATTTAAGTTTTTTCGATTATTCAATTTCGTGTTTTAATTTTTTTTTTATTTATTTATTTTTTTTAATTTGATTCCTTTACAGCGATGTCGAAATCAACAACACCCAGCCACTTGTTGTTCCTACTTGGCCTCTGCTGCACTTTAGTACAGGCCAGTTATCCACTCAAAATACTTGGCTTATTTCCACATCCCGGCATTAGTCATTTTCACTTCTTTCATCCGATTATGCGCGGTCTAGCCGAAAAGGGACATGATGTTACGGTGATAAGTCATTTTCCGGATAAAAGTCCACCAGCGCGTTACAAGGATTTGCCGTTAACGGATCTTGAGACTTTGTCGGATAGTGTGGATTTGAAGGTATGTACACATACCTATATACGAGTATGTATATACATAACCAAAAATAAATAAATTACTTAATGGCATTAAGGAAAATTTAGTGCTTATTCACCCAACCACTTGTTCTAAAATTCAAGTGCACTCACACACACACTTCTAGTTAGATATATATATATGAGTATATTTTTTTATAATATTTGCGCTAACAAAGCAAATGAAATTTGAGTATACTATTGCCAAGTCAGCTGCTTCTGAACTCACGCAAGCTGTTTTATAAATTCATTGCTCCATTGTACATAAATTATTTTCCATCAACAATACTATTACTAATGACAGATTTGATTGCACAACACCATAAACACTTTGTTGACATTGCCATGTAATGGTGATAACAAAAAATTTCTGCACGCAAGATTATCAATAATAAAATTCCAAACGATTTGTGTGAGGAAGTTCACTGTTCTCTGCCGCCAGAGACCTCGAGCTACGCAATCAGGCCTCAATTTGAGCGCAGATAGGAAATAGTTTTAGTTTATTTTTAAACTCTCCTGGGCTACTATTCTTCTTCTTCTTCTTTACCAACGGGATTATGGCCGAATGATCAATAGAACGTCATTCGTTCCATCACATCTTTTCGCTGCTTGGCGCCCATCGGTAATCCCAAGGGAAGCCAAGTCATTCTCACCTTGATCATTCCAACAAAGTAAAGGTCTTCCTCTACCTCTGCTCTCAGCAATTTCTGCCCCAACACAAATTTATTAGAGGCAGAACCACAACCCAGGCACATCAGAAAGGGAGTACTTGACTTGAAGGACTGACAGGACGGCGTACAGACAGACATTTAACGTCATTCATCAAGAGTCACTTAGCACCTTTAACGGCGCCTTCGGAGTCAAACTACCACTCATAGCAGATGAAGAGCTCGAGCTACCTCGAGAGTCCCCCGTAGTACTGGCTCAACTTAGATCTGGATATTGTAGTAGATTAAACTCTTACTTATCCAGACTCGACGCCGAGATACCCAACGTTTTCCCAGCATGTAACGAGTACCCGCATGACACTAACCACCTCTTTGCATGCCTCGATGATTTAGACTAACTAGACTGTTCCTAAGCGTTTCTCTCAAAAACTCTCAATGCCGGCTCATCAGATGTTGTCATCATCCATGACTCCGCAGGACGGGAATGGTGAGCGACTTTTACAAGTTTGATCTTTGTTTGTCATGAGAGGACTTCACTTTTCAATTGCCTGCTCAGTCTAAAGTAGCACCTTTTGGCAAAAGTGGTTATAACTTATTTGAGACCTCGCTTGGTATCGATCGGCACGAAGCAGTCCTTTCCAATTCTAACTGCGGTTCTGGTATTATGCAGCGTTTCTGCTATTGTGCAGGAGTCTTTTACACGATATCGCGCATGGTGAAGATCTGGTCAATATTCGATTTATCAGGTCTAGGCCCACACTGATAAGATCCAATCAGTGCGTCGACGGTGGGCTTTAGCTTTTCACACAATATGCTCGATAGTTCCTAATATGCGACATTTAGAAGGCTAATCCCGCGATATCCAAGTGGATAGCATTGCGGCAAGGCATTCGGAAGGCCCAGGTTCAAATCCGGGTACGACCAACATCCAAAACTTACAGAAAATTAATTTAAATAAAAATTTAGTTAAATTTTCTAATTGCGTTCCCCTCTAGACAGGGAATTTCAACCTCAAGGAGTGTATTTCGGACATGAAATAAAGGCTCCTCATAAAGAAACCATCAGCCGTTCGGAGGCGGCTTAGTATAAACTGTAGGTCTTTCCATTTGTTGGAAAAACATAAAGAGGGAAAACCACAAATTGGAGGAGGAGCTCGGGCGCCAATTATATATAATCTCGTGATAACTTGCACAAACCCCCTTTTTTGGACACACACTTAGCTTTCGTTCGACCATATTTTGCAAGATATCTGGTGCATGCACCTTGTTAGTGCATTATCGCCGTATTTGAATCGACCGCCGCCGTTTTGTCTTTTTTTATTCCCGGGCGGCAATCGAACTTCGCCATAGTCAATAGTCAAGTCAAACGTCGCGTCTCTTCAATCATCATCGCTGTTGCGCTAATGCGATAATGCGCCATCGCACCGAGCTGTAATTGTGAATGATTTTAAGGCCAAAAACTCATCCAATACCATCGATCAATCACCGTATTCACCGAATTGGGCCCCATGCGACTTTTTTTGTTTCCAAAACTCAAGTTACCACTCCGTGGAACCCGTTTCGACTCCATTGAGGCTGTAAAAGAAAATTCGCAGAGGGAACTGAGCTCGGTCGACAGATCGCGCTTATTTTTGGCATATTAATTAAAGACAGTGCTACCAATTTACCAAAAAAAAATTGCTGAAAAATATTCAACGCGGGCAGTTTAAATGACAATTCCCGGAAACTTTCTGGTCTTAATGTCTATGCTTTATTAAAGTTAAATTTACGGTCTGTCTCTTCTCCTTTCTTAGAATCTATTTTAGTATACCATCTCGTGTTCATGAAAGGTATCGCACAACCCGGTTATTAAAAACTAGCTTGTCCGAGATTATTTTGAAACACTCTTTGCCGGCCATGATTCACTTTTCTCCCGTGAAATATTCAAATTTTACGAAAGCTAAAGCATTTCTTATTTCAGTTATTTTACTTGTACGCACATATGTATGTATTTTTCTGGGAAATCTCATGCGTATTTTATGCAAAATATGCTGATTAGCAGAACAACAGTTCCTGCTCCCGAATTGTTATTGTATTTAGAGGCGCGGCCCTTCTGTGAATTGACAAACATTTGCATGCTTATATTAAATTATAAATACTGCATAATCCGAAATTTCAATTTTTCGCATTAATCCCATATTTATTTACTTTCATTGCAGTTCTTCGAAAACCGACATTTCTACAATAAATATGTGGAATTCTATATACTCTACGAGTGGGGCAGGAGTGCCTGCAATCTCACCTTGCGTTCCGATGCTTTAGCACAGGTGTTGCGTCAACGACAACATTTCGATGTGGTCATTATGGAACAATTCTCCAGCGATTGCATGGCAGCGGTGGCACATCAACTGAAAGCACCTTTCATAGGATTGAGTAGGTGAGTGGGAGTTGAATTTACTCTTTCCTTTTTCAAAATAATTAAATCCGACACACATGTATTTATTTATTCAGCTGTGCGCTGATGCCTTGGCATTACGAACGCATGGGTATGCCTATGATTCCATCACATATGCCGGCACTATTTATGGGTCAGGCCGAGTCGATGACTTTCAGCGCACGTCTCGCAAATTGGTTCACTTTTCATTCGATGCGCTTGCTTTATGAGTAAGTGACTTAGTAATACTCTATAATAATACTGAGAAGTTGGTTAACATCCATCTTGCATTTTCTTACAGTTACTACACCACGCCCAACACCGATGCCTTGGTACAATATAAATTCGGTCATGATATACCTTCGGTTGGTGAATTGGCCAAGAAGACTTCATTAATGTTTGTAAATCAGCATTTCTCATTGAGTGGCGTGAAACCACTGCCACCATCTGTCATCGAACTGGGCGGCGTACATATACAAAAAGCTAAACCCTTGGATCCAGAGCTTCAAAAGTTTATCGATAATGCCGAACATGGTGTGGTCTTAATTAGTTGGGGTTCCATGGTGCGTGCCAACACCTTGTCACCGGCCAAACGTGACGGTATATTGCGCGCTATAAAGCGACTTAAGCAACGTGTGATTTGGAAGTTTGAGAATGACACATTGGAGCAGAAACCGGATAATTTATACGTGAGCAAATGGCTGCCGCAACGTGATATACTCTGTCATCCCAATGTGAAGGTATTCATGGCGCATGGCGGTTTGATGGGCACCTCAGAGGCGGCCTACTGTGGTGTGCCTATGGTGGCTACGCCTTTTTATGGCGATCAATTTGTGAATTCAGCCGCGATCAAATATCGTGGTATGGGTGTTGTGCTGCACTATGAGGATATCACGGAGAATTCAGTGTTGCGCTCAGTTAGAGAGGTCTTGAAGAAGGAGTGAGTTGTTTGCAAAGTTGCTTTAAAGAAGAAATACTCATTTTTTTATATTTTTTCGCTACAGATACATGGACAATGCCAAAGCGGTTTCATTCTCCTACAGACATCGGCCACAAAACGCACTCGAAACCGCCATCTGGTGGGTGGAGTATGTCGCGAAAACAGAGGGCGCGCCACTAACTAAAGGTCATGTGGTCTCCTTATCAGGTTTCGTCTACCACTCACTGGATATTTATCTCTTTCTCGCTTTTGTCGCCGTCATTTCGGTGTTGAGTTGGAGATTCGTTTGCAGCAGAATTTGTGCGCGTCGCCCTAAGGCGGCAGTCAAGCAAAAGACTAATTAAAAAGCAAGTGGTATTGTGATATATGTACATATATTACCGAACTAGTATAATTGATTACGAAAAAAAATCTGTAATAAATTTAACGCATTAAAAGTAGTAGCAAAATATTTTATAAAAACTACGTGAGAGCGATTTTATGTTCACGGAATGAAAGAATTGTAGGGGTACTGATCAGGCTCATTTGGATCGTAATATGGACAAAAACAAATATTATATGGTTATCAAGTTACCCTTCCCAAGCAAGGAAAATCAGTTGCGACCGTCATGAATGAGTTGTCATTGGCTTGCGGCGACTCTTGCACGGGGAAACCCAATATGTACAAGCGGCACAGTTCAATTAAACAAGGAATACGTACTAAGGTTGGACAGGAGCATCGAGGCGACCACGACCAGAATTTATCTAAAAAGTTGAAAAAATTGTCCTCGACGATGTTCGACTAAAGTAGAAAAATTCGTAGAAATGCTTGAAGTATACCATACAACAACTCTTAAAATCCTGCACGATCATCTGGCATATCTAAGATCAGCGCAAGATGGTTACCGAGCATGTTCATGGCTTAGCAAAAACAACAGCGCGTAGAGTGTTCATGTGCATTCTTGGATCTCTTTAATGTAGAGAAAGATGGAGTATTGAGTCTAATTGTTACTGCAGACGAAACTTGGGTTTATCAATTTTCAAGCTCCTCCTCCAATTTGTGGTTTTGTGTCTTGATGTATTTCCAACAAATGGAGGGACCTACAGTTTATACTAAGCCGCCTCCGAACGGCTGATGGTTTTCTTACGAGGAGCCTTTATTTCATGTCCGAAATACACTCGGAGAGGTGGACATTCCCTGCCGAGGGACGACCGCAATTAGAAAATTTAACTTAATTTTTTATTTAAATTAATTTTCCGTAACTTTTGGATGATGGTGGCACCGGGATTTGAACCAGCGCCTTCCGAATGTCAGTACGCAATGCTAACCACTCGGCTACCGCGGCCGGTATTTCTATAACCGGAAAATACCACGCTTTATATTTAGAGCGACCTAAAGAAGAAATTATAGAAAAAAGGCAAGAACTTTGCCACTCACAACCCAGACCTGGCATCCAGTGTTTCTTAGCCGTTTCCAAAATGAAAAAACAGCTGAAGGGTAAAAAATGTATCAATGATGATGAAGTCAAGAGGGCAGTTTCAGTATATTTTGAATTTGATGTGAAACTTTTTTTTTATTCGGGAATACATAAATTAATTGAAAGATCTGAAAAGTGTATCAGCCTTGGAGGTAAATATAGTGAAAGAGAAAAATAATTTAGTATTTATTTTTATTTTTATTCCACTCCTTACCCTCCATTCCGCAAACATTAAACGCTCCCTCGTATGTGGGTTATATTAAAATTTATTATCAATTAAATAAAAAAATTGTAGTAAATTAAATAGTATATGGTAATAGAAAGTGTGAACAGAAAACTCAGCAAAACATTTTACCTCTCAACCTTTTTTTGAAGTTTTACACATTAAGTACAAATAATGAAATTTGCTACATTTTACTAAATAAAAAATAGTAAAATAAATAGCCAATTTTATCTACAATAAATCTTTACAATTTATCTTTTACTATTTTTGTTTTGTTTTAAGAAAATTATGCTTGAATATTTTATGATGAACTCTTTACTTGCTCACCCGAGGTATGCGCGGCTGGTGAGGTTGAGCCATAAATACCGTTAAAAATCAAAGAAATATCCATACCTGCAATGAAAAATAGAAACTATTAAAATGTGTTGAAGAGAGATTTGAGAGATTTTATAACTAAGATAATGCAAATAAAATTTATTAGAATGACACTCCCGATCAATAAAAGAGACTCAGCGTTTTTTTTTTCAATTGTATAGGATTATTCATTTCGTGGTTTGAAAAGTACAAATGACATCTGTCAGATTTAACTGTCAAACCAAATATGTTTTGTTTTAGTTAAAAGTCAGACATTTCTGAAAATGGATCGCCTAACAATCGCGCAATTCGCTAAAATTGTGAAAGCTTACTACAAAAATGGTTACTAAAACGTGGCCACGTTTCGTGTTTTTAGCGAAGATTATGGTGGACATAATCTTCCAAATACTCAAGCAATCGGTACAATTTTAAAGGAATTTGAAGAGGTTACAAGCCTGTCATCATCGTTTTACTCGTTCCAACTCAAATATCGTTTTCTACGTAAGTGAAAGTGTAGCCGAAGACCCGAATATGTCTATGTCTCTAAGTTTTCAAGAGCTGGTACTTTCTCGTGGCACATTACGGCGTATTTCGCACAAGGACTTACATCTACATCCATATGGAGTCCAGCTCACCCAACAGCTGAAGCCAACTGACCATTCACAACGACGTACATATTTGGGGTCTTCAACGATGACGCACAATTCTTAATCGGGGTATGCGTAAATAAGCGAAATTGTCGCATTTAGGGCTTCTGGTGCGCTCATTTGGTCTTTCTTTTTCACTGACGCAGACACCGCTTACGCGATTACAGCTGAATTAACAACATTGTGACTTGCATAGTTTAATCTTGGTTCGTCGAGAGAAGACTTTACTCAGTCCAAATTAGTATCTGATGGCAAGAGTGATTCTGCGTTGGAAGTCAATTCTGTTTTTGTTTTTGTTGTTGTTGTTGTAGCGGTTCCTTAACCCAACTTAGGACAGGCTTAATCAATCTAAGTCGCCGAGGTCATCTAAAGGGAGGTCCAAGAAACCTGCTGTTTCGACGGGATTAGACCAAAGGGAGAGGGGGGTTAGATGAGTCGGCTCAAGGGGGCATGTGAAGAGGTGGATAGTGTCGTGCGGAGACTCTCCACATGCAGGGCATACGTTGGATATGCTGGGGTCGAGTCTGGATAAGTAAAAGTTTAAACTGCTACAATATCCAAACCTAAGTTGTGCCAGAGTTACGCGGGTCTCTCGAGGCAGCTCGAGCTCGTCGTCTATCAACGTTGTTGGTGTTAATGATGGTTCCAAGATAGATTACCAAAAAAGATGTGGACGTCGAGTCGCGACTACGATGACTGTTTGTTTGATAACAGGAGATATTTCGTCTTGTTCTCGTTCACTCGCATTCAGTCTGGAGAAAGCAGAACTTACGGCGCGGTTGTTGAAGCCAATAGTGTCAATATCTTCCGCGTACGCTAGCAGCTGTGCACTCTTATAAAAAATTGTACCTTCTCTATTCAGCTTTGCAGCTCATATTATTTTCTCCAGCAATAAATTAATGAAATGCCATGTTAAGGAGTCTCCTTGTCTGTAACCTCATTTGATATCGAACGGCTCGGAGAGGGCCTTCTCGACCATGACGTAGCTTTTAGTATAGCTTAACGCCAGTTTTTTGGAGGTAGTAGATAATTGAAGAGTAGAGACCAAACCTTATAAGCCGGTCATCACTCCCGCCTTGCTATGTGGTGCAGAAGAGTGAACGAAGTTGAAATACGATTTTTGATTCAGTTATAATCACTTAAGCGATACCTCTGCCAATAAAGAATAAGAAGTAGATAATCTGACGCCAGGACTTTGGAGCTCGCTCAATAATAACGGCAACTCATCATATCATATCATCACATCAACACAAACACATTACCTGAAAAAGTTTTGCAAATCATTTGGTCCATTTGAACTCCCAAATGGAGTATGCTCTGTAATGCGGCATTGATCAGCTCACGTTTCATTATCACCTTCTTGTTAGCCGATCAGTGCTATACGCAGTTGAAAGTGTGTAATAGATCTTATAGTCATATACAGAAATGTATGAAACTGAAATCGAGTCGTTTGCGTTTCGTTGGTGATTAACAAAGTAGAAATCGTCATTCGACTGTTATAGTAGCACATATAGCTTCTATTCAATTAGGTGAGGAGGAGGAGGAATGAAAACTTTGATAAATTTTTTAGAGGCGGCGAAGAACTATTGTACTTCTGGAAAGGCCGTGGTGTGCTACTACTCCAAATTTTATAGAATATGAATCAGGTATTGAGCAGGCGTTGAACTACTCTCCTCTTCGAAGGCCGTGATGAGGCACAACTCCCCTACTTGACGAACACACTCTTATTAGAGTTTAAGTCTTCTTTCTCGGAAGTTGGTAAGGCGGATCTACTCTTCTTTATATTAACTGCAGCGATAACCCGGAATTCGTCATATGGAGAGTTTATATGTACCAAAAAATGGAAAAAATCAAAAAAATACCAATTAAAGTATCGTAGAAACCCAAAATGATCATAATTTAGTTCCAAAATTGCATATTTTAATATTATATCGCGATCTGTGCTAATTATGATTGCACGCAGACTACGTGACTATTTTCGTTGGAATGACATCATAAACAAGAAACTATTATCAGCAAAGTTGGCGACAATTTCTACTCTTCTAGTACACAAATTTGAGAGTCTCTCTAATGACTGCACCGGCTCTTTTATTGCATCAGCCAGCTTCTGCTGCTCTGCGTGCCAAAAAATGGCGTGATATTATGCTCAAATCACCTCTCCTCATCAACATGCAGCAAATCTTGTGCTGATCCATTGTTCGGCTCTCCAAACATTTTTCGCTGATTAACTAACGCCAACTTCCCGACGTAAGAGAAGTACAATGTGGCCAAAGATTTCTTTTATGAGCGCATGGAGCGTACCTATGAACGCTGCCCTCGCTGCGATGCCCAAATTGTGCTTGTCGACTTTAACACCAGGGTGATGAGTTTAGGTTGATTGACTTCGCCCGATCATGAAATATGTTTTTTTATAGTAGTAGATTCCAGCACCAGAAAATTCATTAAGCTACATGGCTGTCGCCAGATCCGAAAACTCATAAAAGAGCATCCGTCAACAAACGCAAGGAATGTTCGACGTCGAAAATCGGGAATCAAATCAGACAGCCGAGCGGTTTCCTATTCGACTCGCAAACTTGCTCACTGAGAGCGTTCATCAACAACTTGATATAAGGGAACTGTAGAACTGCATCTCATACTCCCTAAGTACCGCTGCCACGGAAACAGTTGGTTTCCGACAGTGCCAGAAAAAGAATTGGTACGATGAGGAATATCGAACTACAGTGCAGAGAAACACTGCCTACCTCACAACCTTGCGGAGTGGGATAGATACCGAGAATAGGAGAGGGAAGCTGACGCTGGACAAAGCCAGAGGCGCATTCTGAATAAAGAAGGACCTCTGCGAGCCATTCGTTATCAAACAAAGTTTCAGACAAGGTAACCCTTTATTTCTGGAGAAAATAATTCGATCTGTAGGGCTCATTGTAAGTCTGTCTGGCCGATGGCACTAGGTCTTAACGACCACGCCGTCAGTTCTGCTTTCTTCAGACTTGCAGTCATACACATAAAATGTTTTGCACTTTCTTAAGGTCAACAATGGTTTATGGTTTCTTATTTTTATTAATCAAAGCAACAATAGTTCTTTTGAATTTCTAATAAAAAGTTGAGAACAAAAAAAAAAGAATTGCTCTTAATCTCGTTGATATGTCGCCTCATACGTCTATTAATTTCTACCAAATTTTGTATAGAGTTATATTTTTTATTATTTTTATTTAGTATTTAGAATCACTATCAGTATTTCCTGGTAAAGGTTTTTTTGAAAATTTTCTTATGTGACAATTTCAAGTTTAGCTAAGACAAAACATTTAATCAGTCCACGAAGAACGAGCCACTAAATTGGTGCTGTGAATTTGAATTTAAAAGAGTTAATATAATATACCTATACATATATATTTTTTAAATTACCGAATAATTGTGAGTTGAAATGAAATTAAAGATTTTGCCTTAGAAAAATAGAAGTTTTGAGAAAATGTTTTTTGAATAAAATTAAGTGATTACGTGAGAAAATATTTAAAAGTATTCAGTTGGAATTGTTGTAATTCACAGCTAAAAAGATTTTAATTTTTAGTTAAAAAAATCTTAACGTTAAGAGACATCGGAAGGTGTTCTCTTGAAATTCATTACAAAGCATAGAGCAAAATAGTTCGCACCCAGCTCAAAGTGGGTAGGATAGTTCAAAATACTATTGGCAGTACAAATTGATTCGGTACATTTTTTTTTTTATTGAAATAATACCATCTCTCTGATAATTTTCGAACATATATGTATATATAAATAATATAATTGGCGTTTTGTAACCGCTCAAGGGGTTTTCGACCGAGTTTTTTCTTCAATTTGTGGTGAGCGTCTCAATGTTTCTCCAATAAATGCAGGGACCTAGAGTTTATACTAAGCTGCCTCCGAACGGCTGATGGTTTTTCATGAGGAGCTTTAATTTTCATATCAGAAATACACTCGGAGGGGTTGACTTTCCCTGTCAAGGGGCGATCGCAGTTTAGAATAATTAATTTTCTATTATCTTAGATGTTGGTCGAACCAGGACTCGAACCTTGGTCTTAATATTAACCACTTGGATTTGGGGACCGCCGTATACTAAAAAATTAGTACATTCTCCGGTTTTGTAAAAAAAAAACCGAATAAATCATTCTGCCTCCGTCAAAAAAGCCAGTAGTCGGAAGCGGCATGATTTGGAGAATACGACGGGTGGAGTAAGGGTTTCCATTTCAGCGTTTCCGGGTAGTTTTTGCTCGTTAGAGCCACATGCGGTCGAGCATTCTTATCTTACAAAATCACCTGGGCATGTCTTTCGGTCGTTTCTGGGCGGTTTTCATTCAAACGCACGGCTCAAACGCTTTAGTTGTAGTCGATAACGTTAGGTATGAAAGAGCTCACCTGGTTTTGCAGCTTATAGTAGAGCATACTCGTCTGGTTCCACCATATGCAGACGATGATCTTTGAATCGCGATTTAGGCGATGATGGAATGGGTTCACCAGAATTGGCATATACTTTTTTCTTCTTACGATTATCGTAGTATACCCACTTTTTATCTCACGATTCGGTGCAAGATTTCCTTCCTTTGATGTCTTTCAACAAACAGTTTTCAGGTAAAAAAATCGCCTTTCAACATCTCTCGGCTTCAGGTCGTACAGAATCTAATTTCCTTGCTTTTGCATAAATCAAAATTGCTTTAACCCGAGGGAAATTGTTTGGTGACTGGCCCCCAACAATTCTGCGAGGTCAGTTTGCATTTGGCACGGATCTTGATCCAGTAAAGCCTCCAATACCTCAACTTCAAAATTTTTGGGTTGGCCAGGGTGCTCTTTACCTTCGACGTTAAATTCACCACTTTTGAAGAGTCGAAACAACTCCAATTAAAATAGTAAATCAAAACTTCTCCCAAATGCTGTTTATTTAACACAAATCCGGAGCTTCTCCAGATCGGCGCCAGGTGGAGCCATCTCTTGAGAACGGACCGTATCATTTTGTACTCCCAAAATTTTAAAAGTTCTCATCAACCAAACACGGGTTTTCACAATAGTTAGATCTTAGAACATTGCACAACAATAAAAACATTTTCTATAAAAGATTTAAGAAAAACTTCTACATATATTTCAAATATTTACTTTATTTTTAATATTATTTTTATATTGTTTTTTTTTTTGCTACAGCGATGTCGAAGCTGAGCCTTAAACAGATTTTATTAATTTTTGGCCTATTCTGCACATTGTCACAAGCGAATAGACCGTTAAACATTCTTGGTCTATTTCCCTTGAATGCTTTTAGCCATTTTCAATTTTTTCATCCGGTTATGCGTGGCCTGGCTGAGAAGGGTCATAATGTTACGGTTATTAGTCATTTCCCAGATAAGAATCCTCCTCCGTGTTATAGAGATTTGCCGCTAAAAGGAGGCGAAGTCTTAATGAATAGCGTGGACTTGAAGGTATGTCATTGTTTGGATGATTTTTTTTCCCCTTATACATATTTATTGGCGCCAATTTATTTATATTTTGCGACTCTACTTGTTCACTCGGAAAGATAAAAATTAATATTATATAACCGCAGTCCAGGAGAAAGATGGACGTAACAAGAAACGAAAATAATAAGTCTTTGTGAATACCATTACAGTGGCCATATAAAGCAACGCAAATTTAGTGTTATTTTTATTGTGGGAGAGACCCTGTCGTCAATTACGATCGCTCACTCCAGCGTTAGAAATTTCTAACCAGAATCTGAGTTAAAGTTCTTCAACACATCACTTATTTCGCATACACATATGCGCCAATCGAGGAGATACTTGGATACTTTCTTTGAGCTCTTAGAACACACCTTTGAGCGCTGTCACGACATCAAACGCCTGCTTGGCGGTTTTAGCGTTAGAGCGGGCAAGGAAGACATCTTTTGTACAGCCGTCGGAAAAATCTGTCTTCACATTGAAACATCCCCAACGGTTTGAAATTGATCGACTTCGGAGAGGCCTGAAATATGGATATCTGTAATATTATATTCCGAGGAAAAAATCCATTATGCTACTTGGCTTACACCGGTTGGAAAGACTCGAAACCAATTCGACCATATTTTGATAAGCACGCAAACAGTGTCTTGAAGCCACACATCTGGTGAACTATCAATTATACGTCAGTGAACCCCGATATTGAAGAAGTTCGAATAGCAAGTATACCTTCTGCTCAAATATAAACAAGACTGGCTTAATAGAACAAAAACGGTTAATTATTCTTCAATATTTATTTTATCCCCTTCAAAATAGTCACCATTAGAGGCGATACACATATGCCACCTTTTTTTCCAATCTTCATAACACTTCTGGTAGGCCGCTTTAGGTATGGCTTTCAGTTCCTTCTTCGAATTCTCTTTTATGACTTCAATCGACTGAAAATGCTTTCCACGAAGCGGCAATTTGAGTTTAGGGAAAAGAAAAAAGTCACACGGTGCCATGTCGGGTGAATACGGTGCTTGCGGAACAATATTTACGTTGTTTTTGGTCAAATAATCGCATACAAGACGAGACGACGAGCAACAATTTTGGAACAAGTCGAGCAGACACACGTCTCATGCCCAAAACATCGTGAACAATGCTATGAGCGCATCCATTTGATATGTTGAGCTCACTAGCTATCTCTCTTTCAGTCACACGACGATTTTCCAACACAATTTTCTTTACTTTTTCGACGTTTTCTTCGTTTATTGACGTTGCTGGACGACGATCATGGGGCAAGTTCTCCAGAGATGTACGGCCGTCCTTGAACGACTTATACCAATCAAAAATACGTGCACGTGATAGGCAAGACTCCCCATATGCCTTCTGCAATATTTTCATTGCGCCCGTCGCACTTATTCCATTGGAATAACAAAATTTCAAACAAACTCTTTGCTCAACGTTAAATTTCCATAGTAAAATTCGAAAAACACACTCGAGGTTGACTTGTTTATAGTGCCGTGAAAAAAAAACTATGTGACACATCGCGCTCAAATTTGACAAGTAAACATATAACAGTCCTGCCAACCTAAGCAAAAAAAAGTATGACCATATGTCTTGTCCTTGTCGAGTTATGGATAAAGTCCAGTTTATATTTGAGCAGAAGGTATATAATTAGCGCTTTGTAACCGTTGGAGCGATTTTCGGCCGAGCGCTCATCCTCCAATTTGTGGTTTTGCGTCTTGATGTTTATCCAACAAATGGAGGAACCTACTAAGCCGCCTCCGAACAGTAGATGGTTTTTTATGAGGACTCTTTTTTATTTCATGTCAGAAATAGCAATAGCAATTGCCCGCTTGAAGAAACAAAGCGGCGGGGGCCGAAGGATAACCGGCCGAACTTTTCAAATCTGATAGCGAAGAACTGGCAAGGTACAAGCATCAGCTTCTTTGCAAAATATGGCCGGTTGGAAGCATGTCCGACGATTGGAATCTAAGTGTGCTCTGATTAATACGCATTAAACGGGACCCCGCAGTCTACACCAATTGGGATAAGCCTCTCCAATATCGCATATCGAACATATTGTGTAAAAGACTAAAGCCCACATCACTTTTCATCCGGCTTTCATCCGGAAAATCTACAAATGGCCAAGTATCCGTGAACGTGCCCCAAATCTTGAAAGGGACTTGTGAATAGAGGATGGACACACATCACCTCTTCGTCGATTTTAAAGCAGTCTACGACAGCACTAAAAGGAACGGCATCTACGCCGCTGTCACAGTTTGGTTTCCCCGCAAAACTTATACCGCTGTTTAAACTGGCGTAAAGCAACACCAAAAGCTCGGTCGGAGAGACCCTCTCCGAGACGTTCGGTATCAAATGAGGCAGAGCTGAATAGAGCAGTTACAATCTTCTATAAGAGTGTACAGCTGCTGGTATATGCTGACATTATTGGCCTCAATAACCTCGCCATGAGTTCTGCGTTCTCAACACTGACTAAGGAAACGAAGGATGTTGTTCTGGTAGAAATCGAGGGCAAGACTAAACATCTACTGTCATCAAACAAACAGTCATCACATTCGCGACTCGGCTGCCACGCCACTATTGACAGTCATAATATTGAAACTAGCAACAATGTCAGGTTTGAAATTCAACGCAGAATCACTCTTGCCAACCGATGCTACTTTGGACTGGGTGGGCAATTGAAAACTAAACTCTTATCTCGACGAACGAAGACCAAACTCTACAAGTTGCTCATCTCTCCAGTCCTGTACTCGGTGCCGAAGCATGGACGATGGCAACGTTTGATGAGTCGGCATTGAGAAAAGTTTTTCGTAAGATTTATGATCCTCTGCGCATTGGTAACGGCCGATGGAACGATGAGCTGTATGAGATATACGGTGACATTGACATAGTTCAGCGAATCACGAGACAGCGGCTACTCTCGTTAGGTCATGTAGTTCGGAGGGGTAAGAATACTCCAGCTTAGGAAGGTTTTGATGTAGTACCCGTCAATGAAATCAGAGGAAGAGGTAGACCTCTAATTGGTGTCAAACAGCGAAAAGATGGAATGAATGGCACACGCTGTTCTTAGAGCTGAGTTACTATAACCCCGTAAGCGGTGTCTATCCCAATAGATAAGAAGAAGTACGTATTTACTCTTTTCATCAACTTTTGGGCTTACTTTCGGATAAAAATAATGTAACCTTGCTTTACTTCTACTCAAAAACTAATAAAAAGACATTCCGCTAGGTGGCACTACAGTCGAACAATTAAAAACCTCAAAGTGATAATTTTAGAATAAATTATTTTGCGGGATTTAATAGCAACATTAACTTTATATTAACTGAATATATTAATTTATATTTGCTTATTTTACAGACTTTCGGTAGCAAAACATTTTACGAACCCTTTAGAGAATTCTTTTTGTTTAATGAATGGGGGAAAGAAGTCTGTAATCAAACATTACATTCCGATGCTCTGATCCAGCTGCTTGAAGAGCAGCAACATTTCGATGTGATCCTAATGGAGCAATATGACACCGATTGTTTGACAGCGGTGGCCCATCGGTTGAAAGCACCCTTCATAGCGATGAGTAGGTGAGTACGCTTCTTTCCACTGAGCGAACTTCAATGAATCCTGTGAGGGAAAAGTTCTCACAGAGACTTTTTATACATTTTCTTTCTTTAACTATAGTCTTTTGTAAACAATTTCAGTTGTTCTATGTTGCCGTGGCATTTTAAGCGCATGGGAATGCCCAGTATGACATCTTCTATACCAACACACTTCCTGGGAGAATCAGAATCGATGAACTTCCGTGGTCGTCTGGCCAATTGGTTTGTCTTTCATGGCATGCGTTTACTTTATGAGTGAGTAGCTAGTAAATGGCGGGATAACAGAAACTGTAAAAATCACTAAACAGCCGCTAATTATGTAGTATATACACGATCCCCGCCACAGATGCTCTGGTGCGGCACAAACTTGGTCATGATCTACCCTCCGTTGGTGAATTGTCGAAAAGAACTGCATTATACTTTGTGAATCAGCATTTCTCATTGAGTGGTGTGAAACCTTTACCGCCAGCTGTCATCGAATTAGGCGGCATACATATACAAAAATCTAAGCCACTAGATTCCAAGCTGAAGGAGTTTCTCGATAATGCCGAACACGGTGTTGTCTTCATTAGTTGGGGTTCCATGATACGTGCGGAGACATTACCGCTAGCCAAACGTGAGGCTCTACTACGCGCTATAAAGCAACTCAAACAACGCGTGATTTGGAAGTGGGAGAATGACACATTGGAGCAGAAACCGGATAATTTATACGTGAGCAAATGGCTGCCACAGCGTGATATACTCTGTCATCCCAATGTGAAGGTATTCATGTCGCATGCCGGTTTGATGGGCAGCTCAGAGGCGGCCTATTGTGGTGTGCCCGTTGTTGCCACGCCAATGTACAGTGACCAATTTCTAAATGCGGCGGCAATGGTGTATCGTGGCATGGGCGTTGTTTTGAACTATGAGGATATCACGGAGAATTCAGTGTTGCGCTCAATTAGAGAGGTCTTGAAGAAAGAGTGAGTTGTTTGCAAAGTTGCTTTAAAGAAGAAATATTCATTTTTTTATATTTTTTCGCTACAGATACATGGACAATGCCAAAGCGGTTTCATTCTACTACAGACATCGGCCACAAAACGCACTCGAAACCGCCATCTGGTGGGTGGAGTATGTCGCGAAAACAGAGGGCGCGCCACTAACTAAAGGCCATGTGGTCTCCTTATCAGGTTTCGTCTACCACTCACTGGATATTCATCTCTTTCTCACTTTTGTCACCTTCATTTCTGTACTGAGTTGGAGATTTTTGATAAAGAGAAAAAACTCAAAGTCAGAGAAACTGAAAAGTTCTTGATAGAAATGGAAGAGGAGTTTTGTTGTGTACTTATTGAATATATAATTAATATTTTTGTTTAAATTACCTTTTTTATAGCGTAATTTTTACATTTTATTTTCAACTTTTTTACCAGCGATAAGCGCGACCAGTCGATTGGTCAATAAAATGACAAAAAGATATAAATCTTTTGATCAGAGTTTACTCCTTTGCCTACGAATATTAATAGATTCTCGACTGAAAATTATAGGGGGAAATCTGCTATACCCAAACTTTTGTAGCAATTATTACTACTAATTTTTTTTATTTCATTTTACAATATATTTTACTTTATTTACAAATTAAAATAAAATAAATATCATATTGTAAAATATATCAAAACATAATTATATAAAATAAAAATTAAATTAAAAAAATTAAACAAAATAGAAAAGGATAAAAAATTAAAAAACATATTATAAAATAAAGTAAAATATACCAGGTGTGTTTGTTGAAGTGTGCCGGTTTTACTAGTAGATGTCGCTAGCAATATGTATAAATTTCTATGATTTGGCATGTATGTAATTTTTTTCTATTGACATTAGCCTACAAAAATACGCAAGTCACATTCCGCCAAAATAATAGCGTCATATTTGTCACGGGGGACGAAAAATGGATTTATTTTGAGAACCCGAAGCAAAAAAAATAATGGCTTTCCCCTGGTGAAGCTGGCCCATCGACTGCAAGGCCAAATCGCTTTGGCCGTAAGACAATGCTCTGTGTTTGGTGGGACCAGTGTGGTGTGGTGTACTACGAGTTGTTAAAACCTGGTGAAACGGTGAACACATGACAACGCGCCGTCTCATACCTCTAAACTGGTGAAAGACACATTAAAAACACTTAATTGGGAAATATTATCACACCCGCAGTACTCTCCAGACCTCGCCCCGTCCGACTATCACCTTTTCGCATCGATGGGACACTCCCTTGCAGAGCAGTGCTTCGCAAATTTTGAATAAGTCGAAAAATGGCTCGTCGAATGGTTTGCCTCGAAAGAGAAAAAGTTTTTTTGGAATGGTATCCATAATTTGCTTGAGAGATGGGCGAAATGTGTAGAAACCAATGGTCAATACTTTGAATAAAAAAACTTTGAGATTCCTCTGAATCCGGCAAATTTCAACTAACACACCTGGTAATAGAATATAATTAAATTAAAATAAAATAAAGTAAAAATAAAATAAAAAAAATCAAATAATATAAAACAACATAAATAACACTATAAAATAAAGCAAAATAAACTAAATTAAAATAAAAAATTTAAAAAAAAATAAAAAGTAAAATTAAATTGAATAATAAAATAATATAAAACTTAAATAAAATAAAATAAAGCATAAAAAAATAAAAAGAAATAAAAAAAGTAAATTTAAGATACAAAATTTTAATTAAATAAAATAAAATGAAATAAAAATAAATTAAAATATATATATATATATATATAATTGGCGCTTTGTAACCGCTTAAGCGATTTTCGGCCTCCTCCAATTTGTGGTTTTGCGTCTTGATGTTTTTCCAACAAATGGAGGGACCTACAGTTTATACTAAGCCGCCTCCGAACGGCTGATGGTTTTTTTACGAGAAGCCTTTTCATGTCCGAAATACACTCGGAGGGGTGGACATTCCCTGCCGAGGGGCGACCGCAATTAGAAAATTTAACTTAATTTTTTATTTAAATTAATTTCCCATAACTTTTGGATGTTGGTTGCACCGGGATTTGAGCCCGCGCCTTCCGAATGTGATCCATTTCAAGGTTCCCTACTTTTTTTTTAGAAAAAACACAGAAAATTCAAATTTAATGGGTAATGTTTATTATCATTCGAAAGAACATTGTTTGGTATTTATTTTTTGAAGATTATGGCTTTCAAATGCTGGCCGCGGATACGTCTCAGATGGTCCATCCGTTGGTAACAGACGAATGACACGAGTGATATTTTGCTCCAAGGCCTGAATTGAATCAGGATTTTCCGCATAGACTTTAGACTTTACGTATCCCTACAGAAAAAGTCTAACAGTGTGATATTACACGATCTTGGTGGCCAATCGACCGGCCTAAAACGTGAAATTATCTGCTCACCGAAGTGTTCTCTCAATAAATCCACTGATTGATGCGATGTGTGGGAAGTGGCGCCATCTTGTTGAAACCAAATGTCGCCGAGATCACGTGCTTCAATTTCAGACATCAAATAGTCGGTTATCATGGCGCGATAACGATAGCCATTGACGCTTACGTTCTCATCGGCATCATTTTTGAAGAAATTTGGACCGATGATTCCACCGACCCACAAATCACATCAAACCGTTGTTTTTTCTGGATGAAATGGCAGCTCTTGAACCTCTTCAGGTTACTCTTCGTCCTAAATGCGGCAATTTCGATTGTTTATTTACCCGTTGAGCAAAATATATTGATTATTTTAGTAGGCTGTAGATACTCGTAAAACGATTTAAATTAAAAAATGGTATGGAAATTTCTGTTAGCGTGTGCAACTTGCTTTCCCGCCCTTGAAATTCAATGTTTATATGTATTATGTAAAAAGAGATATACATAAATACAAACCTCTTCCTGGAATTTTTCATTTATCCGTTTATTTGGTAATCGTATGTAGTTGATAGTTTAAAATTATTTAGCATCAGTAACGCGTTAACCGAAAGATGCATGTATACCCTTTATGAATAACGAAAAATTTTACTTAATCCAAAGTAGAGTAAAGGATTTACAAGTACACGTGCATAATTGCGGGTGTAAAGACTCAAATAGCTGTATGGCGGCCACATGTTACAGCGAGCCTAAATAATAAATTTTAATACTCGGTATATGTGTAAACATTTTTTAATACAAATTAAAGAATATTATTCATAAAATTTTTGGTATTTAAATTTTTACGAAAAAAAAAATATTTGCATACAAAATTTTGTTGAAATTAATTCTTTTAATTTGTAAACACGCAATAATGTATTTATTTTTATTTTTAACATATCACATATTGCGTCAAACCTTTTTTATGCGTTTAAATCCTAAAACACTAACAAACACCAATATGCATGCGCAAACGCCTCTCTGCCATTTTTAATCCTCATACCCTTTCTGTGCAGCCGCTGGAGTTAATGACCGCAAACACTACCGACGTTAGCGTATAAAGAGGATATACCTATACCTATGTAAGACTAGTAAGTGAGCACTAGTGAATTTACATAAAAAAGAAATTAACACAAAATTCAACGCTATATTCTTAATTTTTTAAATTCTGTGTATTATCATATCTCTTATATTTACATACAAATATCTTCTTATTTTTCTCTAGAGTGCGTCACTGTGTCAAAAACAAGAAAATTTTAGTTAAGGCAGCAAATAGTTGGTAGCAGCCGGATAAGGAAAAGGCTGTTAGAGTGGATGAAGCAATTGCTTGCACCACAAATGAAGGCCTCAATTTACTACAATTGCCAGAATATTGCATAGAAGTCATACTCGAGCGCATGAAACTAAGTGATCAAATACGACTCACTCGTGCACACCAAAATTGTCAACATGTTTTTGAAACATTCTGTCGACGTAAATATAAGAAATTCGATTTGACGATGACGAACAGAATGACTTTGTGGGAAATACGTGATTTCTTAAGAATAACTGGCAGACATACAGCCTTGGCCAAAAGTATTAGGCACCATCCTAAAATACAAGTATTCTCAAATGTGGCTATCAAAGTTACCACTTCTTTTTGTAAATGTCTTACATGGGTGTTTAACTGTTGATTAAACGAATAAATTGTGTAATAATAAAAGTCATAGCACTCTGGGTAAGCTAAACCTAAAAATTGTAATTTTTAAGAAATTCATAAAATATTTTCGCATTTAAAATTTGAAAGTGAAAGTGTAAGCTACATTTAATGAAAAGTTACCAATGTTATAAAAACAGTTCGTATTTACCGAAATCCCTAAAAAAAGTGAAATTAGTTACGATGTTAGAGTTAGAATTCAAGTTCTAAGTGAAGAAGGTAAGTCTCATGGAAGCATGGAAGAGGCTGCATTATGATATGGGGCTGCATGGCTGCTGATGGTGTCGGCGAAATGTTCGTTTGCGAGGCTCGCATGGACAGTCAAAAGTACATAAATGTATTAGAAGCTGTTCTTCGACCTTCGTTAACGCGCATTTTCGGCGATACTAATTTAGACGGGGTTCAATTTCAGCAAGACAATGCTCCTTGTCACAAATCAGCGACTACGATGCGTTGGTTTAGAGATAACAACATTGTTTTGTTAGATTGGCCTGCATAGTCTCCAGATCTTAATCCCATTGAGCACATGTGGGCTATTTTAAAACGCAAGATTAAGGAACACAGTATAACATCAAAAATTGCCTTAAAGAATGCCTTAATTAACGAGTGGTATGCTATAAGTGCGGACGAATGTGCAAAGCTTGTACGTAGCATGCCCAAGAGAATTGCTGCCGTTATAAAATCGAAGGGTGGACCTACTAAATATTAATGTTATTATCACTAATTCATTATATTTTCACTGTTTTACTAAAAAAAAACTTCATTACTTCACTTGTTAAAACATAAAATTCAGTAATTAGTGGGGTGCCTAATACTTTTGGCCAAGGCTTTATATGGTGAAAAAAGGGGTGAAACACAACTCAAGCATGCAGATGACGTCATTAATTTATTAGCGGATTACTGTCCGAATTTGGAAAGTGTAAGCTTCTGCGAAATGAATTTTAGTCAGAAATTTACGTCAATTAAGTCTAACAACATTTTTTGTATGACGCAAAAAAACTACACACTCTGAATTTCAACAATATCGACATATGTACGTGGTGAGTACAATTTTTATAAAATTAGCAAAAAAAAAAATTAAAAAAGAAAGAATAATTTTTTCATATTAACAGGATTTAAAAAAATATAACAAAGTACAAAAATTTAATTTTTCAATTAAAAAAATTTAAAAAATATAAAAATTGAAAAAAACGTATTTAAAATAAAAATAAAAAATAACAGATAAAAATAATTAATAATTTCTTTTTCCAATTTGAAAAAAATACAATGACAAAAATATATGGAATAATTGATAAACTAAAACAATGACATAAATAAAAAGTTTAAAATAATTTCTTTTTTCAATTTGAAAAACTTAAAAGTAGAAAAAAATGTTAAAAGGGTTTTTTTACTTATTATTTTATATATGTTTTTTTTAAATGAACACGAATTAGAAAATATTAAATAAATTAGAAAATACTTTAAAAACAAATAATTTTTTTCAATTTTAAAAAATAAAAAAAATTAAAAATATAATAGTTTTTATACATTAACACGATTTAAAAAATATTAAAACCTAGAACAAAATAAACACATAATTTTTTTTAATTTTAAAAACTAAAAAAATAAAGAATAATACAATTAAGCATAAATAAAAAAATTTTCAACAATTTAAAACGAGTAGTTTTTATAACGAAAAACAAAAAAGGTACGAAAATAAAAAAAAAAATAGAAAAAAATATTAATATAAATTTGAAAAAAAAACTACATGAAGAAAAGTTTAAAATAATTTATTTATTTTATTTTTATTGGAAAACTAAAATGCAGAAAAAAATTTAAAAATGTTAAAGTATTAATTAACTACTTAGTTTATAAATAAATTACATTAGTTAATTAATTAATTAAACTCATTTGTTTCATTTTCTTTCTTCCACAGGCAAACACCTTCACACACTCGAGCAGATCTTACTCTAAACAACTGTTTGACAATCAGTAGCAAATATTTGATTAAAGCGTGCAGAATATTGAAAAATTTGCGTTCACCTGACATACACGACATTGTGCACGCAATACCCGACTTCTACAATGTCATTGATGGCCATTGCCAGCAACTTGAAGTGTTGAAAATTACCAACTCAGGGTCTATAAAAAAAGGTTATAAGGACGACAAAAAAATCTTTTTGGAAGGATTTTCGCAGTGATATTGAGGACATGACAAAAACCACAACGCTCAGACCTACTATATAAAAATCTCCAAATTTAGGTTTTTTTTCGAAAACAGGATTACTTCGGAAAAGGACACTATACAGACTCTCATTTCCCTGACAACTCGCCGACTGCTATTAGTTCAGCTCATCTGTTGAAGGATATCGATTCACCTGTCACGGACAAAATTTCAAAATTACAAAGCACTTGGGTCAGACGGTGTTAACTCTGTACAACTACAAAACGGCGTAGAGCTATCCACAAGATGGCTCAAAGCCATATATGTGGCCTGGCCAAAATTCAATCATATACCAATTGAAGCTTTAAGACTGGTATCAGTCGTCTTCATTCCCAAGGCAGAGCAATTAATTCATAGTTTCCCTAAGGACTTTAGGTTCATAAGTCTTTCATCCTTCAGGCTAAAAGCACCATAGAAGATCATAGTAAGTTAACCTTCTCTGAGCATAGATTAGAGGTTACTCTCAAATGATCAGCACGCCAGATGATCCGAGGGAAAGATGGACAGAAACAAGAACTAGTTACCTTCATTAAAAAACCTCTATGCAATAAATTATTCTATATTGTTGCCTTCCTAGATATAGAGATGGCTTTCAACGACATGTTACCGAGTGTAGTTTTAGACCATTGTTCAGCTTAGGTGTCGACACTCTACTAGTGGAATTTATCAACCAAATTCTACTAAGCAGGGTTATATCAAGCATCCAGATACGTTAGCAGAGGCACTCCACAGGGCGGAGTTTTATCCTCACTACTTGACAAACGCAACGGGGTGGAGACAAAGTCATTGCCTACGTCGATGATATCACTACTGCATACAGAGTCAAGTTTTCACAAACCCTCTGTGACTTGATACAGGGAACGAAGGGTGGCCCACCCAAAGCGGCCTCTGTGTCAACTCGAACAAAATAGAAGTAGAACTATTTGCGAGGAGATACAAAATCCTCGTTATGAACCCACCAACTCTGGTTGGTATTCAACTTAGTCTGGGGACGAAAACCCAAATTTTTAGGAGTCATCTAAGACAAGAAGCTAAACTGTCAAGTTAATATAATCCAAAGGTACGAGATACGGGATATTACTGTCCTCTATACATGAAAACTAGGAATAGGTAAGAAACAGGATCTGGGCCCCATGATTTGCCGATGGATCTACGTTTCAGTAGAAAACCAGCGCTCCTTTAAGGGACGATTGGGTGGTGGTCAGCTATAAAGAAAACTTCAAATGCTTATTTCATAGTTACGATTCAAAGATGTGCGTTAATGAGTATAAATGGCCACTGGACTTGGTGGTTTATCAGTCGGCAGCACTGTGATTGAGAGACTCAAATCAAGGGACCACTCAGTTATTGAGGGACTATATATTGTAATATACTTTCATACACCATGATATAAATATCGACGTGATCTAACTACATTCGCTGACAATTACTTCAGAGCTTGAATTCCCAATAGAGAATAATATAAGGATAAATACCTCACTACGGGTGTCAGCCTAAAAATATACACTGACGGACCAAAGCTTGAGGGGAGAGCTGGCGGAGATGTCTTCTTCTATGGAACCTATTCCAGATTACCAGACTTGTAGGTGGATATCTGCTAATATGAAGACAGCAAAGCAAATCGAAGGAAGCTTTAAAGATATGGATATCTCCATTTTCAGAGACAGTCAAGCAGGAACCAGCCCGGTAGCACTACATTCCAGAACTGTGTTGGACTGTCGCCAATCTTTACAGGAGATGGCTAAACAGTTTTTTTTTTTGTCTCTTTCTTGAGCTCCTGCACAGAGACATCAAGGGAAACTGTAAAGCGGTTGAGAAAGAATTTACAAATCCAAGCACACCTGACCTAATGGTCAAGTTTTAGCGGCATCACAATGGGTCTTGTCAAGCCTAAGTGTAATCGCTACGATAGATCGGTGGCCACCACAACCTAAACTAATTTAATCTTAGTTAATTATTTTTAATGTTTAAACAACAACATATGAATTTACTTTGTGTTTCTTTCTGTAACTTCACCACAGGTTGCGTCACTTTGTGATAATGAAAGCTCAAATCTAAAGACATATTCAATAAAAAAAAATGTTTGCAAACTATTATTTTTTATTGAATACTACATGTATTTATAATTGAGCTTCTTTTTTATTTATTTTGTTCCATATATTTTGCTGATTGGGTCCATGAAATGTATGAAAATTATCGGAAAATTATCTTGACCGATGGGCAACTTTTACTTTCACCAAGACGCTACGTGCCAAACAAGCAACAAAGCCATCGATCTATTAAGGGAAAAATTTCCGACCCTTTTATCTCTCGAAGATGTGATCGCAATTGACTACCGAGAACTTTTGATTTAACATCTTGCGACTTCTTCCTTTGGGATCACGTGAAAGACAGGGTCTACGACAACAGGGAAACTTCGATTCAAGATCTTAAAGATGGAATTTGTGAAAGCATTGAGGGCATACAGCAGCCACTTTGTGATTTGGTGATAGATAATTTCTTAAAAAGATTCTGTAAGCGTAACAATGGTGGTCTTTGGTTAATATTGTTTTCCATTATACCATAAATGGCATTTTCATCTTTACATTGAAATAAACATCCGATAATTTATCTCAAAAAAGCCATTTTTCTTTGAATAACAAAATAACACCTGTTATAAGTTTTTAGCGAGCGGAAGGCCTGGTTTGTTAGTATGAATTGAATATTTTTTTGTTATACAACAAAGAAAAATGGTAGAAGTTACAGCTGTTTTGGAAAACCCTGTACATTTATATACCAAGATATCCGGGACGAATTGAGAACCTTCTTTTAGGCTGGTTTAGAATGAAGTTAAATATGATGATATAAAACTGCATTAAATCAAAGTAATAAAAATAAAAAAGGGGAAAATATAAAAAGAATGCCAACAGGAATTAATAAAATACAAATAAGCAAAGCTAATAAAAAAGCAAACACTGAACAACACTAAAACACACAGTGGCATCAAATTCCAACAAACAAATACGGTAAATCGTGTTGGAACCGTGCCAGGGTACGATAAATTATGTAGCAAATAATTCATGTAAAGGATGTAAATTGACAGGTAGCTAATTTGGCTTTATTTTCTCCTTTTTGCTATTGGTAGGAAAGGGAAGTATTCTTTCTGTATGTGTTTCTTTCGAGAAATATTGATTGATGTACTAGTATACAGTAGTTTTGTTAGCGGAAGAATAAGATTTTTCTTATGTAATAATAAGTAAAGGGTGTTTTTTCTAGAGGCAATGAGGTATTAATTCACCAGATCTCCGTAGCTAGTTACGATCACCTCTTCGAAAGATAACACCACCTTAAAAGATCGTTGGTTTAGTTGCTTGTATGGCTCGTGTTGAGAGTAAGAGGCTTTTCAACAATACATCTTGGGTTTTCTGAGCCCCAGGTGCGACAGTTTTGCTTTTTGCAATATTCTCAGTTGTTCTTGAGCCACGTGTTTTATTCTTCACATCACTAACTTGTCCCTGCAGCTCCATTTTCTCCACCAATTTCTGTGTTGGGGTCCGGCTTTACGACGAACCGTCTCTGCCAGGTTTTAACCATTTATATAGTGAATTTTAATATTTCAATACGTTTTGGAAGCGCGTACCGTTCCATTTTTATTACTGGCTTAGTTTTAACTCATTAAATGTCAAAAAAATTATGAAAATAATGATACGGCGTCCCAATATTCGGTGGACATAATCTCCCAGCACAATCGGTAATTCGGGCAGTCATGGATCGGTTTTGCACTACGTTTACTCTAGGAGATAATGCGCATCGTCAGAGACGCCGTACAATACGTACCGAAGACGATTTTGCTGCTCCGTAACAGAGTAACGAAAAAGACCCGAAGGAGCCCATCCGCCATGGCGCGCAACATTGGAGCTGTACCCATCCACTTTATAGAAGATTTATAGAAGGTTTGCGGACTTACAAAATCTAACTCGTGCAAGAATTGAAGTCGAACGAACGGCGATGGGCTTTATCGCTCGTTCGGTGGGCAGAGGGAGTCAGTGGTTCATATTGAAAGTAATGTGCGATTGGATTACGCTAGACGGCGTTGGAAAGGTGATATTTTGTACTATAAAAGTTATAAAGTAGTATTTGAGCCCATGCCTAAGATGGACACCAGCAAAGAGAAAATATTCTACAATTTTTCTCCGACAAAGGCGAAACAAGTAGCTGAAAAACTATTCACATTTTTATGGTCTTTATACTGTAACAGTCAATAATGGACAATTTTGGTTTCGTCGATTCCGTTGCGGTAATTTTGATGTAAAAAACGATCCACGGTGCGGAAGGCCTATTGTCGACAATATCAATAAAATAATGGTAATCGTCGAATCTGACCGTCATGCGAGCACTGTTCCGATTGAAAAAACTGCACATACAAAAAAACTCGATGTATGGGTGCCACATGAGTTAACGAGAAAAACATTATGGATCCAATTTCTATCTGCGAAACGCTCCGGAATTGTAACAAAATCGGCCAATTTCTGAAGCGGATGGTGGCTGGTGATGAGATGTGGAACATTTACATCAACGTCAAACGAAAATGGTAGTGACTGAAGGGCAACGAGCAGGCACAAACGGTTTCCAAGCCAGTATTGACGACATGGTGTGTTGGGTGCGATTGGCAAGGAATTATATTTTACGTATATTATACTTTTAATTCGGACCTGTACTGTCAACAAATTGGACAGTCTGAATGCAGCAGTCGCCCAGAAGCGCTAAGCTTTGGCAAACAGGAGGAGAATTGTGTTTTATCAGGACAATGTTTGACTGCACATATCGATAGTGACTCGCCAGAAACTCCCAGAGCTTGGTTGACAAGTTCTCATATATCCAAATTATAGTCCGGACCTCACACCAAGTGCTTACCATATGTTCCTGTCCATGGCGAATGATTTGGCTGGAGAAGAATTGGCTTCAAGGGAAGCCTAGGAAAATGGATAGGAAAAAGTTTTAGCCAATAAACACAAGGGTTTCCATAAGAGGGAGCCATAATGGCATTACCTTCAAAATGGCAAAAAGTTATAGATCAAAAAAGTGCATGTGGGACATGAAAAGGATAATTTTAACTGTGGTAAATAAGGCCTTTAATACAAAAATAACGAATGACTTGTTATTTGACCTAATATTTAATATTGCGCCACTTTGAATGTAACTATAAAATTACTTTTTGGAGGCTTCAAAAAATGCTTGAATCTATTCTAAAACTATCCAGGAATATGTCTTTGAAATTTCAGAGGCCAATTCGACATATTTTAGAAGCTAGAGCAGTTAAAGTGGCCTAGCGTCGGCAGATTCGAATGCTTGGGCAGAACTTTTGAAGCGCGTTTTCTCGAGTTTTCATTTTTATTGGATGAGTGCATAAGTTCGTGCCCGATTCCGCTGGATGCCGTACGAATCGTTTGAGAGTGGCGCTCGTGAAAGAAATAGATACATATTATATATCGTTGGAAAGGTGACAGTGCGAACTGTAAATCAAGCATAAAATAACTTCATTTTGATTTGAGTTGCTTAGTGAAAAGACGCATGGAAGATGAACAACGAAAAAGATCATATGCGTCATATTATGTTATACGAATTCCGCAAAGGAAAAACAGTGGGCGCTGCAACTAAAGATATTCGCGAAGTTTATTTGGACCGTGCTCCAGCACTCCGCACAGTAAAGAAATGGTTCGCGAAATTTCGTTCTGGAGATTTTAACCTCGAAGATCAACCTCGCAGTGGACGGCCTTCTGAGCTTGATGACGATGTTCTAAGGACTTTAGTTGCGAATAACTCACGTATTTCGACGGAAGAGGTTGCCAGTGAATTGAACGTCAACAAATCAACTACGTTTCGTCGTTTAAAAAAGGTTGGGTACACTTTGAAGCTCGATACATGGGTGCCACATCAGTTGAGTGAAAAGAACAAAGTGGACCGTATGTCAACAGCAATTTCTTTGCTTCGACGGATCAAAAACGAACCTTTTTTGGATCGGCTCGTGACTGGTGATGAAAAATGGGTCCTGTACAACAATGTTCAATGCAAAAGAACATGGAAACAGGCACACGAAGGGGCGGAACCGATGTCGAAAGGTGGATTGCATCCGATGAAGGTACTGCTGTGCATTTGGTGGGATATCCGAGGCGTGATCTATTTTGAGCTCTTGCCAGCTGGAGAAACGATCACTGCCAACAAGTATTGTCAGCAATTGGTCGAATTGAAGAAAGCAATTGATGAAAAACGTCCGATTTTGGCCAATCGCAAAGGAGTTCTTTTCCATCATGACAACGCCAGGCCACATGTTGCAAAACCGACCCTGGCGAAACTGAAGGAGATGAATTGGGAAATCATGCCACATCCCCCATATTCACCCGACATTGCACCTTCTGATTATCATTTGTTTCGATCGCTGCAGAACAATTTGAATGGAAAAAAATTTAAAAATGTGGAAGACGTCAAAAACCACCTTGACACCTTTTTCAACGAGAAACCGCGCGATTTCTATGAATCAGGCATCCGTAAATTGGTTGAACGTTGGGAGTGGATTGCCGAACATGATGGCGAATACATAATTGATTAATAAAAGCGCTTTCTTCAAAAAATTTCAATTTTAGTTTGCACTTGAAATCGGGCACGAACTTATGCACTCTTCCAATACAAGTCTTAGAAAACGGTGCCGGTGATTGCAAAAAGAACATATGTCCGATCGAAAAATCAGTATTAAATTATCTTCTGTTTGAACAAAAAAAGTTGGACAAAAGTATTATTTAAAAAATTTTTTTTGCAACTTGAAGTGAATTTTTTTTTTCAAAAAGTGAGTTATTTTTCAAACTTCGAAAAATTTTGTAATTTTCCAGCTTCTTCGCTATTTTTTTAATTCATATAGAAGAGACACTCATAAAAATGAAAAAAAAAAATTTGATTTGACTGTTTCAAATGCATCGCTCGACCTCCATCACCGGCACCGTTTCACGAGTACAGACTGCAGTCGCTTGAGAAAACTCATCACAACGTAGGAAAATTCCAATACTTTTCGATACTAGAAAATGTTTTTTGAAGCTTAAATTTATTACATTATTCTCTGAAAGTTACGTGTACCGCAATAATTGCCTTCCTTTAAAAAAAAAATGCAAAAAAAACCTTTTTTCGGGTTCTAAAGGAGACTACTGCCTTAAAACAACAAATCAAATATTATTTATTGTTAAAAGTTATTCAATGTGTACTAATAATATTAGCAAAATATAACGCATAAAAATAAACAAAAACACCCAAATTAAAAAAAAATAAAAATTAGCATATTATAGTGTGTACACACATATACAATATCACTATACAAAAACTTACAAAATAATTAATATTTCGGTAGCAAATAAAAGCAACAATAAAAATACATAAATAATAACAAAAATAGACAAACAAACTTTGTGTGAAATCGAAACCGACATTTAAATTACTAAATACAACAAAGGTTTAGGTAGGTTCAACAACTAAAGGTGGAAGAAAAGAAGAAGAAGAGCATTATCATAATTGAATGCAATTAATTCAAAGGCAATTAAAGTTAATTAAATTTAAGCTTGAACTGCTTGGTAGGGACCAAACACAATGCGGAGAAAAAACTAAAAAAATAACAAAAATAAATAAAAAATTTAAATCGAAAAATAAAAAATAAAAACTCAACTCAACACAACAGGTGATACGGTAATAATGAAAAACTCATTGCAGACAATTTTACAGAGGTCACATTTTTTTTAACAACAAATACGAACAACATGTAAGCAAGTAATTAGTAGCAACATATGAAATAATTGCAGCAACAATGTTTCTGTGTTTCGATAAAAAAAGAGGTAAATAAATTCCAAGTAAATTCATTCAATATGCACACCCTGCTACACGGCGTTCTGCATTTTGTTGAATTTTTATTCTACTTTGTATTGCAAAAAACGATAAAAGAAACCCTAATTGGGCATCATTTAAGCCAAAATATTAGGTCAAGTAAAAAGTTCGTTCGGGCTGAAAACGTGTTTATTCGCGCTAAAAGTTTGTCTTTGACAGTTTTTCGATTGATTGACTCAGTACGTTGTGAGCGCTCGTCAAAGATGGACACCAGCAAAGAGAAAATTCGCTATATTTTACAATTTTTCTTCGATCAAGGTGAAAAAGCAGCCAAAGCGGCTGAAAAAATTAATTTAGTTTATGGGCCCGATACTGTAAACAAACGTGTAGCACAAAAGTGGTTTGCTAGGTTCCGTTCTGGTAATTTCGATGTCAAAGATGCACCACGCGTCGGGAGGCCTGTCGTCGAAAATTACGATAAAATCATGGAAATAGTGGAAACAGACCGTCACGTGAGCACTTATTTAATTGCTGAGGAACTAAAGATAAACCAGAAAACCGTTTGGAACCATTTGCATAACCTTGGATTTAAAAAGAAGCTCGATGTTTTGGTGCCACACGAGCTAACGCAAAAAAACACTTTGGTGACGCGCCAGAAGCTCCAGGAGCTCGGATGGGAGGTCCTAATGCACCCACCTTATAGTCCGGACCTGGCACCAAGTGATTACCATATTTTCCTCTCCATGGCGAACGCGCTTAATGGTGAGAAGTTGGCCTCAAGAGAGGCCTGTGAAAATTGACTTTCCGAGTTTTTTGCCAATAGGGACACAGCCTTTTACGAGAGGGGTATAATGAAGTTGGCATCTCGACGGCAACAAGTTTACGAAAAAACGGCGCATATTTGACTTAAATCGGACAAATGTACACAAAGTTATCATATTTTAAAAAATCAATAAAAAAAACGAACTTTTTACTTGACCTGGTATTAAGATTTTTATTTGTATGTGTGGATCACTTCTTCGGGGCTGAATGTCTTTCACGAAAATGTAAATACGAAATTTTTGTTATAGATCTTACATTTTTCTTTTCCACATATTGTACTTTTATTGATCTTTTCCTTAGGAAAATGATTACTATGATGATTAAGCAAAACGCTATTGCGGTTAAACTTCCGACGGATAAAGTTGCTTTCTTCAGAAAATTTATTCGATGTATGTTGTGGATATGTAAGTCTTTTAAGCTCTGTAGGGAAAGCAGTTCTATATGTTGTTTTTCTAATGGGGCTGGTTGCAGAATCCCAGGAAGAGTTTCGATTGCCTTTGCTTCGGTATTTATAAATTCTTTATTGTTGATTTTAATGGATGCGTTGTAAAATGTTATTACATGCGTTCCGTTTATTAATTGAGGGGTATTGTCGATTCTAATTTCTCCAATAAATTGATTCAATAATATTACGCCTGGTTTTACTTCTTCTAACGTTGGGACATGGTGACCATTGGTTGTCGTGCAAGTTGAATTTAAACTATTTATTATTCTCGTTATACAAAGATTCTTACTTAAATCTACTAAATTTTTCTCTTTACAAATTGTTATATCATTAAAATATTCGCATTTATCCTTTATTCCATATAATAAATCTTTTCCTTTTAACACTTCTTTAAATTCAGTTTCAATTATAATATTATTAATCTTTTTTACAGGTCTTATAATAATTTTTTTAAAAATTTCTTTTGTCGTTAAAGGTATTTTAATAATATATAAAATTTTCATATTATTGTATAAAACATTTACTTTCGATAATTCTAGTGCTTCTTCTGCACTTTTGAATGGTATTTTTTCTCTTATTAATTTTTCCATAGATAGTTCAATTTCTTTTTTACTTAATATTACTGAGTTTACAACATTGTTTTTTGCCCATTGAATGGCGTATCTAATATTTACTAATTCTTCTTTAATTAGTCTAATCCTATTTTGATAATTTATTAAAATTTCAGTCATTGTGTTATCATCTTTACTAATTGAGTTTATCATTTTATTAAATATATTAGTTATATTATTTATACGTTTTTCAAACAGATTATTAATTATCATTTGATTATCACTATTTTCATTTAATTTATTTAAGTTATCTGTTATTATGTTAAGATCTTCATGATCTGGAGATCCGGCTAAATATTTCCAAGCTGTTCCCAATATGTCAATTGATCTTTTTATTTTGTTATTATTGGAAGGTATAAGGGTGTTCAGTATATCAAAGGTTTGGGTGGTTTCATGTTTTAGGATTGGGTATAGGAAATTGTTCTTAGGGATTTGGGTAGTTATTTCGTTATAAGTGTCCGTCAAGAATTGTTCGTATTTTTCTAAGTCAATCAGATGAATAAATCTAAACGTGCCGTCTTGTATTTTCGCTTGTCCGTTGTCTATTGTAACTAGTTGTGCCTTACTGTAATCCAAAATTTTTACTTCGGATAAGGAGGATGTAATAGCGGAATAAACAATTAAGATTTTTAGATAGTTCATTTTGCCTGGAAGTAAATTGATCAAGTGTTTCTTTCTTATACTTTGGAGTTAATTTTGATCCTAATCTTTTATTTATTTTAACATAAATGACTTCTCCTGCAGAATAATTTTTAATTTCAGATCTTTGCTTGTTATGGTAAGATAAGTCAATCTCCTGTTTCCTTTTTAATTCAGCAATGTTTTTTTGTCTTTGTTGTTCTAATTGTATGGGGTCAGTAAAAATTCTATTTCCGAAAAATATAGTTATTGGTTTGGTTTTTGTTGTAGAATGAATTGATGAGTTATATTCTTGTACTGATTTGAATAATAATTCCTCGAATGATATTCCAATGCAAGTTGCTTTGAGGCATCTCATAATTTCAGAAAGTGTACTATGGAATCTCTCTACTTGTCCGTTACTTGTGCTGCTATAAGGTGGTGTGGTATAAACGTTAATGGACATTTGGTCTTTAAGAAGGCATGATACGGTAACAGAATTTAGGGATTTTTCATTGTCAATGACTACAAGTTTTGGTATTCCGAAGGCAATCATTAATTCTCTTATTGGGTCTTTAATATGTTCTATGGCTTTACTTTGTATTATTTTAACCTGAGCGTATTTGGAAAATTTGTCAATTGCTGTGAGGATTAATTTTTTTTCTGTTGAATAAATATCTATGTGGACGATGTCTCCTGGAGACTGAGGAATAGGAGTTTCTTGTATCTGTGGCTTTGGTGGGTGTCTATCGTATTTGTGTTCACGACATGTAGAACATTGTTTGACTATTTTTACTATTTTCGAATGCATACTTGGAAAATAAAATTTTTGTAAAATTTGTGTTTTATTTTCACGACTATTCCTGTGTGCTTTTTGGTGTTCTTTAATGATTATTTGGTCTTGTTCCGTCTCTGAAACTACGTCTTGAAGTAAAGTTTGAGTGAACCGAGTTTTAACATTTGCGAAATGGAGTGGATATAAATATTTCTTGTATTTTACCCATCAGATTTTCTGTAGTGTAAAGTCCGTTAAGTAAAGCTGTTGTTTAATTTTGATTTTCATTCCGTTGCCAAAGGTGAGGCAGTTGTCGTTAATATTAATATTAGCTTGAAGGTCTTTAAGGCTATCGTTTCCGATTATGCCATCAAATGACTTCAAGGTGGGAAGCAAAAAAGAATTTCAGATTGGTGTCTTTTCGGCCAAATAAGTTAATTATTGTATGATGAGTAATCTGTATCTGTCCAGCTATTGAGTTTGCGAAAAATGGTTCAGTATTCGGGATTTCTTTTAGAACAAAACGGGGTTGAATGTAATTTTTACTAGATCCAGTATCTATTAACATTTTTAGAATTTCACCGTTCTTCGTCCTACACTCAACGTATGGTAACGAAGAACTCTTCATCCTAAAAAATTGATATCGATGTGGTCATTTGCTTCAAAAGGTTGTTCGGGGTATTTCTGCAGGTTTAGCTCGTTTTCATCACTAGCTAGTGCTGCATCATACTCCTGCATAGTAGGAGTCCAGTCTCGTTCGTCATAGCACATGTCTTGATTTTGAATAGGTTCTATATGGAAATTTCGTTGTATTTTGTTTGGTATCGGCGGGTTACCAGTGGGAGGTCGTTTGTTGTTAGGGTCAAATTGTCGTGGTCGGTTCATATAATTAATGTTTCTTGTATGTATAGATCGGTCTACGTCCATTGGTTCTGGTCGTGGTTGAGGTTTAAAAAATGGGCGTGGTGGTGGATTATGGGTATGCTGTGGTCGTGATGCCTGAAAATGTTGCTGTTGCGGACGTGCAGTCTGGAAATATGGCTGTTGAGGCCTATAAGAGGTTATGGGGTATTGCCTTGGTTGTGGCATAAATGCAAGTTCTGGATAGAACGTGTTCACTTGCTTTTTCGGAGGTAGAGGTGGACGAAAATCTTGTGTCCTTCTACTTTGATAATTTGTATTATGGGCATAGTTTGATCTGAAATTTTGATTTTCTAATTTCAAACACAAATGCAAGGCTTGAGGAAGGTCAGCAGGCTCTCTCATACCAAGAAGTCTTGGTAAATCGCCCTTAAGTCCTCGAATAAATGTATCGAGTGCCTTGTCCCTATAAGTTCTCGTTAAGAGATGCATGGCTTCTGCACCAACTTCCATGCTTCCTAATTTATTTAATATCAAAGAGAGGTGCGAGTATACTCTTTGATAAAACTCCTGTATTGTGAGGTTTCCCTGCACAAGTGAAGTCATTTGGTACTCTAGTGTACCCAAATCGCGTTTGTCGGCGTAATGAAGTGAAAGGCATCTGGAAATTGCCTTCCAATCGAGTGGAGTATTATATGACTCCAAGGCAATGTCGGCATTGCCAACAATTTTATTCCTGATTACGTTTAGGACTCCGTAGTACTTTGGAGATCCTCTAAGGGGTTCATAGATCTGAAGAATGCGATCTACACTTTTCTTCCAAGAGTTAAATTCTCCTGGGTTTCCTGAAAAATCGCGGAGGCATCTGACTACGTCCGGAATTTTGTCTAGTTCGTTTATATTTTGTGTCATGGTCGGATCTATAGTTACGTCCGTCATATCTGTAAAATTTGAATGCGGATTCGCAGCGGCTTGGAGAAGGTTTCGTCCTTCTGTTTTAAGCAAATTGCTGACGACTCCAGTAATCATCTGAGTCAGTCGCTCCATCGTCATGTCAGTGGTATTAACAGGGATATTGGTTGGTGAGGGTGGTGTGGGTGCGTTAAGCACAGGAGGTCGAATTAAATTGTTGGTGTTAGGCATTATTTACAAAACAAAAATATCTTCCTTTTATAGTTAGGTGTTCTTATACTCTGGAGGGTCCCTTGGGTGGTGAATCGCAGAGTTGAACAAATATTATAGGAACTGGAGGGTCCCCCGTTAGGTGGTGAATCGCAGCTCCTTTTTATATACTTAGTTATATGCTGGTCGAGCTTTAGTTATTTTTTTATTTTTTTATAATTCTCTGGAGGGTCCCGTGGGTGGTGAATCGCAGAGAATTTTTATGTTATAAGCTGGAGGGTCCCCCCGAAGGTGGTGAATCGCAGCCTTGTTTATTATTAGATTATAGGCTGTACTAGCCTTATTTTATAGGATTTTGTTAGTTACCTTAAATATCTAACTTAAAAAATTTTAGTTACTTTGAAAAATTTAATTTGATAATAAAGTTTAGTTTAATTTAATAATTTTTCTTTTAAATATTTTTACTACTTATTTCTTCATTTATATTTAATAATTTTCCTTTGTTTTTCTTTTAATTCTTTTTCTACTTATTTCTTCATTAATATTTGATAATATTCTTTTGTTTTTCTTTTAATTCTTTTTCTACTTATTTCTTCATTAATATTTGATAATTTCCTTTTAAATTTTGGATTTTCAATATGTTTTTCTTTTTCTTAAAACTACATACATCTATCACCTCCTGGCGACGGGGAGTTGGTCCTTTTCAGCTTCTTACTCTGGATCCCACGATGCGCACGAATGAAGGAGTGCGTTCTTTTCCTACAGGATTCCAACGCGGTTTTTTGTTCGGCCCAGTTTGTTTTTGTCCGTGGTTACGGATATTGTATTACACGACGCGGTGTGTTGCTTATTATAAATTTTTAACTTTATTTTACAGCACACTCACTTTATGATTTAACGCGTATGATATTCACTCTAAGCGATTTTTATATATTTTGCACAATACCGTAAATACACTTCGACGCGAACTTAAACTGGTCCCTGCTCGGGCGCCAGTTAAGTTTTTATTTAATTAAAAACGTTTTTTAAAACAAGGTGGACTCGTGCCCACCTGTCTTTCTTTATTGAGTTCCTTCTAAAAACTAATTACATTGATTTACTTTACTTAAAATTAAACTTAAGTTTACCCTAAAAACCTGGTCACGTTATGTTGACGTTGCAATAATAAAGTTGATGTTCCAATATTCTCAATTTGGTTTATGCGGTGTCAGCGTCCAAGCGGAAGCGCGTGTGGAGTTATTGACCGTTATGTGAAGTTATATGAAGCTTATTATAAACTGCTGTATTAACTTATATACGAGTATATAATTGGTGCTTTGTAACCGCAGACGGGATTTTCGGCCGAGCTTCTCTCCTCCTCCAATTTGTGGGGTGCGTCGTGATGCTTTTCCAGCAAATGAAGGCACCTACAGTTGATTCTAAGCCGTCTTCGAACGGCCGATGGTTTTTTTTAAGAGGACAATGTGATAAAAATTTAAGCCAATCGGTCGGTAACTTTTGGAGATTACCGGATGTTTACAAACGAACATAAGATTTAAAAAAGAATTTGAAAAAAAATAGTTTCAAAATTATATAAGAAAGAGAGAGTTTTTCATCCGGATGCTTACGCAAGATGGATGAGTCTCAACTCCTGCCATGTATGGTTGTATGATAAAGCGGCTTGCATGGTATAATGGCAGGTCGAGAGAGCTTATCCAATAAAAAGGAACGAAATATCTACAATGAGGTGTCTTTTTATGGTACATCTTCTGTTGGTAGGCTGAGGCTGGTCGCACCATCAAATAACTTCTGCAAGTGTTATAGAGAAAAGGAAGTCCCGGAAACCTTAAGACATTTCCTTTGCGAATGCCTCGCACTTTGGAGGAATAGGCTGAAGTCTCCATGGGCGGCAATCTATAGAGACTTGAGTGAGTAAACGGGTGCAAACATCCGACGATTGCTTTGGTTTGACTAGCAAATAGGGGCTAATGGAATTCGTTTAGTGACTCAGGTGAATTAATCGCTTCACAAGGCCTTGAGAAAAAAAGTGTTTCTTTATGGTGATAAAATTGTGATTTTTTCGATCGTCTTATGGTCTTTATTATTTTTTTATTTTTTTTATTTTAATAAACGAAGATCATTTAATTCTTGTGTAATTCTGGTACTGCTGCCCCGAACCAAACATTTACTTGGTTACGTGAACTTTATATCAGTTTTTGGGATGGGATGTAGTCCTGCTTTTGGGTATATAGTACAGTTGCAGAAACAGGGATCAATTCCTAACCTTCTCACTGCTACCACTTACAAATCAGTTTCAATAAAACTGATTAATGAAGCTTATGACGAGCTACAGGTTATCGCTAAAGTTCACGCGTCGGACGCCGAGATTCTTAAAAAAAACTTAAAGGATTTCTAGTTCCGTCTCTGTAGGGGTATTAAAGATAGAAGAGTAGATCCTTGCAACTATGTACCTTCCCATATGGTAGTAACGTCCTCAAAAACTCAATATAAAAATTGATTCATAAAGGCGGGGAGTAATTATACAAATAATAACAATAAGTCCAATTTAGGCAATATTTTTGCGGGGAGTTCTTCTTCATTACTTTAACGTGAAGAAAAGTGCTACCGAAAGCCATCGTATTTTACTGGACGTTTATGGTGACCATGCTTTAGCCGAACGGTTTTGCACGGTTTAAAAGTGGCAATTTCGACTTAGACGACGGAGAACGACCCGGACAGCCAAAAAAATTTCAAGACGAAGAATTAGATACATTGCTCGACGCAGATGCATGCCAGACGCAAGAAGAACTTGCAAAAAGTTCGTCGTTTCCAGACGATTAAAAACATTAGGATTTATCCAGAAGCTTAGAAATTGGGTGCCTTATGAATTAAAGCCAAGAGACGTCGAACGTCGTTTCTGCATGTCGGAAATGTTGTTTCAACGCCACCAAAAGAAGTAATTTTTGCATCGGATTATCACTGGCGATGAAAAATGGATTCATTATGATAACCCAAAGTGCAAGAGATCGTATGTGAAGCACGGCCAACCATCGACATCCACAGCAAAGCCGAATATCCATGGTGCCAAGGTTATGCTATGTATCTGGTGGGACCACAAGGGTGGGCTCTATTATGAGCTATTGAAATCGGGTCAGACGATCAATGGGGACCTCTACCGAAAACAATTGATTCGTTTGAAAAAGCCCATCGCGGAAAAACGACCAGAATATGCGACCAGACACGAATCAATAATTTTTCATCATGACAGCGCTCGGCCACATGTTGCGAGGCCAGTTAAAAACTATTTGGAAAACTGTGGGTGGGAAGTTCTACCTCATCCGCTTTATAGCCCAGGCATAGCACCTTCCGATTACCACTTGTTCAGATCAATGCAAAATGCCCTCACCGGAGTACGTTTCATTTCAGAACAGGGTATCAGAAATTGGCTCGATTCTTTCTTGACCTCCAAGCCGGAGAAGTTCTTTTGGGATGGGATCCACAAACTGCCAGAAAGATGGGCAAACATCGTAGCTTCCGATGGGCAATACTTTGAACATTAAATGTATAACAATTTGTTCACAATAAAGTCTTAATTTTCAAAAAAAAAAAAAAAAAAAAAAACGCACGAATTAATGCATACACCCAATATAAGAAACTAAAACCCAGTGTGGCTTTGTACTAGGTAAATCCACCATTGACCAGATATTCACCATACGCCAAATCTTAGAAAAGAAAGTATCCTTCGAAAGGACGAACGGCTGTGTAAAGTAACGATAAGCAGTACCAAAAGTTCGTTCAGGATTGGATAGAACGCCAAGGAGACGTTCGATATCAAACGAAGTGATTTCTTATCGTGTGACATCTTTACTTTATTGCTGGAGAAAAGAATACGAGCTGCAGAGCTAAATAGAGAAGGTACAATCTTCTGGAAGGGTATACTCATACAGCTGCTGGCGAACGACAATGATCATGTGAGTTCTGCTTTCTTCAGACTGGATACGAAAGCAAAACGTAAGGGTCTGGTTGTGAACGAGGAGAAGACGAAATATCTCCTGGCATCAAACAGTGCGACAAGAGTCTCACGTCGTAGATAACTTCGTCTAACTTTCATTTCATTTATTAAGGGGGGACATCTGAGTAAAATTTTGAAAAAATCAAAAAAATTTTTTTTCGTTTAAAAGATGCTTTAGGATCTTAAAAATAATATACCACAAGATAGAATCCGGCAAAAGTGTCTAAATGTCCAAATTTTCCATTCTGCGGCAATGCCTCATAGGCATATTCTATATATATATAATAACTTTAAACGCGTTTTTCTCGAAACCACTTTTTTTTAGACGGCCGGAAACATAACTCGAGCAAATCTTAACCGATCGATCTGAAATTTTGACAGTATATTCAAAATTCCTTCCTCTATCGACACACGTATAATTTTTTTATATTGCTTACTTTTTTTTTTATAAACAATTTTTGGACTTTGAATTTGAACTTTTTTTTCGATCACGCACCATTTTGCGAAAAATCAATATATCGAAAAAATCCTACGTGTGTCGATAGCTGTTGATGTATAGAAACTAACAAAACTTTATTTTTTGTTCCAGATCAAAAATTAAGGACGTTAGCTTTCCGGCCATGGACCCCCTTCCCAAAAATAGGGCCTACGAAGAAATGCTGCACAGCCGCCATTTTGTTTTCGATTTCTTTCAAAAAATCATATTTTGTACATCGGATCGCATATTATAAAACCTACTTTACAAAATTTCGATTGGCTCTTTCGTTTGGTCAAAAAAAATTCCAGAAAATCCGCTTATTTTTTTTGAGTTACTCAGATGTCCCCCCTTAAATGAAGTCTAGAAAATACAAATTCATTTAAAGCTTATACTTAGAGACTAAGAAAAATGAGAAAAACTAAGAATAATAAGAATGTATTGGATGAGTGCATAAGTTCGTGCCCGATTCCGCTGGATGCCGTACGAATCCTTTGAGAGTGGCGCTCGTGAAAGAAATATATACATATTATATATCGTTGGAAAGGTGACAGTCCGAACTGTAAATCAAGCATAAAATAACTTTATTTTGATTTGAGTTGCTTAGTGAAAAGACGCATGGAAGATGAACAACGAAAAAGATCATATGCGTCATATTATGTTATACGAATTCCGCAAAGGAAAAACAGTGGGCGCTGCAACTAAAGATATTCGCGAAGTTTATTTGGACCGTGCTCCAGCACTCCGCACAGTAAAGAAATGGTTCGCGAAATTTCGTTCTGGAGATTTTAACCTCGAAGGTCAACCTCGCAGTGGACGGCCTTTTGAGCTTGATGACGATGTTCTAAGGACTTTTGTTGCGAATAACTCACGTATTTCGACGGAAGAGGTTGCCAGTGAATTGAACGTCAACAAATCAACTGCGTTTCGTCGTTTAAAAAAGGTTGGGTACACTTTGAAGCTCGATACATGGGTGCCACATCAGTTGAGTGAAAAGAACAAAGTGGACCGTATGTCAACAGCAATTTCTTTGCTTCGACGGATCAAAAACGAACCTTTTTTGGATCGGCTCGTGACTGGTGATGAAAAATGGGTCCTGTACAACAATGTTCAACGCAAAAGAACATGGAAACAGGCACACGAAGGGGCGGAACCGATGTCGAAAGGTGGATTGCATCCGATGAAGGTACTGCTGTGCATTTGGTGGGATATCCGAGGCGTGATCTAATTTGAGCTCTTGCCAGCTGGAGAAACGATCATTGCCAACAAGTATTGTTAGCAATTGGTCGAATTGAAGAAAGCAATTGATGAAAAACGTCCGATTTTGGCCAATCGCAAAGGAGTTCTTTTCCATCATGACAACGCCAGGCCACATGTTGCAAAACCGACCCTGGCCAAACTGAAGGAGATGAATTGGGAAATCATGCCGCATCCCCCATATTCACCCGACATTGCACCTTCTGATTATCATTTGTTTCGATCGCTGCAGAACAATTTGAATGGAAAAAAATTTAAAAATGTGGAAGACGTCAAAAACCACCTTGACACCTTTTTCAACGAGAAACCGCGCGATTTCTATGAATCAGGCATCCGTAAATTGGTTGAACGTTGGGAGTGGATTGCCGAACATGATGGCGAATACATAATTGATTAATAAAAGCGCTTTCTTCAAAAAATTTCAATTTTAGTTTGCACTTGAAATCGGGCACGAACTTATGCACTCATCCAATAATTTACAAAGAAAAGCATTTCTTGACATGCCGAAATCTAGATCAAGAGTTTTATAGATCACATTCAACGCAGTCGCTGCGCGAGTAATTTGGGTAATGTTGTGATAATTTAATTTAGCTGTCTTGACATTGAGAGGATAGCTAGACCGTAGAGTTTTTCGCGAAACATTGGAGCTAATCTGTTCAAGAAGTTCTGGATGAAAAATCCGTCTATGACTAAAAGACTTCATTGATACACCGATCATGGTTAGCAACAAAGTGGAGTTGTTGAAGGGCAAAACGGACAAAATTTCTTTGTAGCCTTTCCACTCTATTGGTATGTGTTGAGTATACCGGATTCCAAATTATAGAGCCATATTCTAGCTTTGAACGAACTAAAGAGTTAAACAAAATATTTCTGGTACATACAGCCTTGGCCAAAAATATTAGGCACCCCACTAAAATACAAGTATTCTCAAATGTGGCTATCACAGTTACCACTTCTTTTTGTAAATGTCTTACATGGGTGTTTAACTGTTGATTAAACGAATAAATTGTGTAATATTAAAAGTCATAGCACTCTGGCTAAGATAAACCTAAAAATTGTAATTTTTAAGAAATTCATAAAATATTATATACTAAATATTAATGTTATTATCACTAATTCATTGTATTTTCACTGTTTGACTAAAAAAAACTTCATTACTTCACTTGTTAACACATAAAATTCTGTAATTAGTGGGGTGCCTAATACTTTTGGCCAAGGCTCTATAAGGATCTCTAAAGACCTTAGCATAACGTCGTAACAATGCTAAATTTGTATAAGATTTTGGAACCATGAACTGAAATGGTTAAGAAATGAAAAACCGCAGTCAAAAGTGATTCCAAGATCAGGTATTATTTTATCTTTGAAAAGGTTCATATGAGAAAGATTATATGAAAAAGTTCGAAAAAGTAACATGAAAGCATTTCTTAATAATAAGAGAGATAAGAGAGAGTTTGCATGGAAGTAAAAAAGAAGAAGTATTAAGCATTATTAATTACCTGTTATTTTAGGAAAAAAAAAATTTTTGTTTCTTTATTTTTTTATTTTAAGTTGAGTTTTCATTAAATTTATACTCTATTAGAATACTTTGTTCTGCTTAAAAAAAGAATGTCTGGTAGTATTTACATTTTTTAAGTCATGTCATAATAATATTTATTTAGGGTCATATGTTTGGCAACAACAACGGAAATCAATAAAGGAAACTACGTTAAATAGTTTTTGTCATGGTTTGCATCTACGTTTTTTTGTAGTTGGAAAACAATAATTATTTTCATATGAATTGCCGTACGTGGAAGGTTAAGCAATTTAGAATACCAACAATGCAACAATGCTTACCCTATTTATGCAAAAAAAGGAAAAAGTAGTAGAACTTCATTGGCAGTGAAAGACCACCCTGAATATTTACATGGTGAAATATGCATGAGTAGAGATACATATACATATGTGCATATATGTATGTATACAAGAACTATATACATATGCATGCATGAAAATATTATTGTTTCTGTAAACGTGGAATAACAACCACTTCCGTTACTTTTTGTATTGGCATTACAAATTTGTCTACTTTTCTACTCGTCGGCCTGTAAACTATTAGGGCCCATGTCTTTTTCTGCCAGTTGCCATTGTAGGTACACATACATACGTGTATGTCATTTAGATTGTCGCTTTGGGCTAAAATGGAGGCGAGATAGCTGAGGATAGAGCAGGCGAAATTCCACCACCAACGCAAACAGAAATTCGCCATGTGATTCTCTTCGGGTTTCGGCATAATTTACAGCCACTACAAATATTCAGTGAATGCCAAATTGCACATGGAACAATTATACCGTCGATCAAAATCTTCCACTGTAATCGTACCCAGCAGTATAAGATCCGTTTAACTAGATAAAATGAAATTCGAGCTACAACGTCATAAGACTAAATACAACCCAACCATGGAGCAGCCGCATAGGACAGGTCAAAATATTATATTAAACTCCACATCATTCTCGACCGATCGCAATAGCCGAGTGGTTTGCACTGCGTACTGCCACTCTGAAGACCAGGTCTCCTCGAGTCCTGGTTCGACCAACATCCAAAATTAATTTTTCAAATTGTCGTTGTACCTAAGCAGAGAATATCAAGCACTTCGTGTGTATTTCTGACATGAAATAAAAAGCTCCTCATAAAAATCATGGGCCCTTCGGAGGCGGCTTAGTATAAACTGTAGGTCCTTTATTGAAAAAACATTAAGACGCTCACCAAAAATTGGAGAAGAAACTCGGCCGAAAATCTCTTCAGCGATTCCGTCTTCTGCATCGACAACACTCTCTCAACAAAAATTTCAGAGAGGAACGAATAGAGAAAATGTAACAGTTTTGTATTAAATATCCTTAACCATCTTCACCGAAGGCTCTAAACTAGATGGTAAAATAGGTTGTGGAGTATACTCTGACTGCTATCGAATTAAATAAGAGATTTACTGACCACTGTTTCATGGTTGCTCGCTTCTAATACGTTAACCAACCTCATACAATATATTCTGACAGGCAGAGGGCAGCCATTAAGTCTCTCCAATGCAATAATACCACCTTAAAGGTGGCAATAAAATGCAGAGAAATTTTAAAACTGTAAAACTGTAGGCAATATGGATTTGTTTTGGGTCATAGAAAAGCCCATAAAGGGTACTGTCATAACCAGGGTAAACTCAGCACATGACATAGGCCTCTTTCCTCAGCAAAGTATCTGTTAAGGCTAGACTCAACCAGAAAAACCAACAGCAGATGGCCGAGTGAAACCATGTGCAATGTGGCCAGACAAATCTGGCTATTGATCGAGGTAAACAAAAGTGTTTACTCTTTCTAAAGAGGACCTCCATGGGCATTGCAACCAACGACTTTTGCTGCAGCTGCAGGGACATACATATGTAGATGAGGAGAAATCGGTGGAACATTACCTCTGCCAAAGTCTAGCTCTCAGTTTGGTCCATTATCTTTTTCTCGAAATTTCCTTCTTCGATTGCCTAGCAGAGCTTGCTTGCTTGCTTCATAAAACACACCAATCGGTTTGATTATTTGGAAAGGTGAGAGGAATCTCCTTTACAGGACTAACATACGTATCACAACCGGCCAGTAGACCTAAGAGCACTTGATTGGAGTTCCGTCATTATTTTAATTTTTCTGCATATTTATTGTTAATTTGTAGATTATTTGGAGTGGCAACGCCTGCCGAACCCAGGGTTGTTTGTGTGTTTTAGTAAAACAGAAGCAGGCTTGATGAAATTTACAGAGGTTGTTCGTTGTGTATTTGGGAAGTTTTAGAAAAAAGAAATGTATACTTTTCCTGAGTAAAAGTCGGACTTACAAGGGGGCAGAATGCTTGATTCACGAATGCCTTTGAGTTTCAACGATTCGCCATTTCAGTTCAAACGTATTCAGTTTCCAGTTAAACTTGCATTTGCTTTGACAATCAATAGGTCACAAGGACAGTCGCTGGAAGTGTGGAATCTGCAAATACCATGTTTTTCATACGGATATAGTACATGGAGTGTTCACGAGTTAGAAAAAAAATTTCTCTGTACATTTACGCACCGGTACAGAAAAAAAATGTTGTTTATCAAACATAAATCGTAAATAAATGATTTTCAACACAAAATAAATTAAACTTTCTAAAAATGTTACTAACCTATTCAACTCACTAAGTTTTCAATATGGCAACATTGCTGGCAACAGAACGAATGTCAACAAACACATATGGACGCAAACAGCTGATTGATTCCTCGTTCGTGTTATCGCAGTAGAAATAGAGCACAAAAAATAAATTCTCTCTTAATTTTAGTTTTGCGTGTAAAATAAGAGAGAACTACAAGAAAAAAGTTAGTGGAGCACACGCACACAAGCAAACATCTTTAAAAACAGTTGATTACAAGTAAAAAAAAACCGAGGTTAAATATATATATCTGCTGCATATTCACAAACATAATGTATTTCAAGATGCTTTTTCAATATTGAAATAAACACATCTGCATATTTAGTTACTTACCTGATTAAAAAGTCGAAATTATTGCAACAAAACTCTCATAAATATTGCACCAACATAATTGTTATAAATGTCGAAAATAAGCTGAGATAAACTTCGAACTCTTCTTATACTCTGCAATAGCCACTAATAACTGGTAATAACTTTAATTAAAAGAATAATAACAAAAAAAACACGAAAATGTTTATTAAATTTAATTATGAACACGATATTCGCACATTTATCTGCCAAACACTATAAATTAAATAAAACACTAGAAGAAAAATTAGTCAAAGCGTTTTAAGAGTTTCAACTCATTTTGTCAAATATGGAAACAATATCTCCCACATTCATTTTTCTTATTTTTTTGCAAAAAACCACTAATATCTCCTCCGGCTTAAAATCGATTTTGTTATTACTTTTTTGTTGACAATTGAGTGTGCAGCGCTCGCTCACAAACCGTTTGTGTATGTATGTATTTTTATTTTCTTTAACTGTTTTTATTCTTCTTGCTCTCTCTTTCTGACTTTTCTGCTGCACAAAATCAGTTGTTCGCCGCTTTTACAGCTGTTCGATGTTTGCTGTTTTGTTTTGCTTTTTGTGCTTATTAAAGTGTTTGTAGTGTTTGCTTTGCTTTGCTTTAAACAAAAAAAATGGTGGCGAAAATGCAAGAGAAAAGCAAATTGCTGCACATCGATTTTTCACCCTTCACTTACAATAGAAACTTTCAATTTTCAGATTTTCTCACATTATAAGTTTCAAGCAATTTATTTGTTAGAATCGTAAGGGTTTCAAAGTCTTCTACTTTAATATAACTAAAATTGAAGCTACTAGCCGTGAAAGATAACATATTATAAGCGCCGGTGCATCCCGAAGCAGCACCTCGATAGACGAACCACTTTTCAATTGATTTTTCTATTAAATTCGGTAAAATTGTTCATCGATTGGCATAACGGTTTAGTTAATTATCTTAACATGTTTTATTTAATTATTTTGGGGTTTAATTATCTATATCTTGCAGCCTTTATGTGTCAGCCTGCCCCAAGGTATTCCAACAGAATTTCCAACGTCATGACCACAACCCCTCTACAGAGAGTGCACACAAGCACATAATATTTGCAATTTAATAATTACCAAGAACTAAATTGGGCTGCTTCGACCACAATTGTTTAAACAAAATTATGAAAAATAATGCTACACGCAGCCCACAGCTTTTGCACTTTTGTATTTCTTTAGAACACAATCAATTTCCTGGCTACAACTACACACACTGTTTCCTTCTGTTTATTTTAATTAATAACACTTTCAACTTGTTTGTTTAATAGTAAAATTCAATTATATTTCACAAAAAATCACTTTATACTTTACAATTCCACTCGATAAACTCCCGACCGACCGACGACACTGCAATTTTTTATGCCAACAAATTTTTCTAATTTGATTTCAGCCGGCGAACTTTGGTTTGCAAAAATCAATTTTATACGTGCTGGCAATGCTGTGGGTTGGAGTGAAGTGGTGAGAAATGCGGCATGACCAGAAAGGTTGCCACATTTCAGGTTGAGTAAAAGGTGATTCCTTTGTATAAAACGGGTATTTATTAGTTTTTTTTTAATTGTGGCTGGAACCTTTTTGGAAAATAGAGTAATATAAAATGGTGATAATAATATAATATAAGAAAGCGCTGTTTTACTCAGCATTAACTTTTTTCTTTTAATTTTTATAAAACGTGTTTACCAATAGTTTTCGTTTTATCTTATTTTGTTTTTAGTCAATTGATTTAATATAAATTAATTTAATTTTATTTATTTTAATATTTAATTCAGTTTTAATTTATGCACGTTTAATTTCATTCAATATTTTATTTAAAACTTTATTTTAATTTCGTTGTATATTTTCTTATATTATTTAATTAATTAAAAATAATGCATATTATAATAATAATTTTATACATTTTTTTTCTAAGTTTTATTTCATTTGAATTTCATCAATTTATAATTTTATTTCTTATTATCTTATTTTGTTATACATTGTTATATTTTTTATTTTGATTTAGTTGCTAATATTTAAATTATTTGTTCAATTAATTTTTTTTTATTTATTTTATTTTATTTCATTTATTTTTTAATTTTAATTACTTTAAATATATTACATATTTTATTTGACTGCATTTTATTTGGTTAAATTTTGTATTACTTTATTTTAAAATATTTTGCTTTTAATAAATTACTTTTCAATTTAATTTATTATTTATTTTATTTTAATTTTGCCCTATATTAACTTATTTTGCTTTGTTTTCTTTTCCTTTATTTTATTTTTTTTTGTATCATTTTACTTACTTTTTTCTTTCATTTTACTTATTTCAATTTAATTTAATTTTATTTAATTTAAGTTAATTCAAGTTAATTTAATTTAATTTAATTTATATTTTTAATTTAATTTTAATTTATTTTAGTTTAGTTTCAGTTATTTTATTTTCTATCATTTATTTTCTCTTTTTTTATTATTTCTTTTATTTTTTTAGTTTAATTTTCATTTTAATTTATTTAATTCTTTCATTTTAGCTTTCTTTAGTTTCTTCATAGATTTTTATTTTTTTCTTTACTTTTATTTTTTTTCTTTTATTTAATTTAATTTAATTTAATTGTATTTTATTTTATTTCATTTTTTTAGTTTAATTTATTTTCTTTTGTCTCATTTCTTTATATATTTTTTATTTTATTTTAAATTATTGTCTTATTTTTTGATTTTATTTTAAATTAATTTTATTTCAATTCAATTTTTATTCAGGCCTAATTTATTCTATGTTCTTTCATTTTAGCTTTCTTTAATGTCTTTGATTGATTTTTATTTTATTTTCTTTTATTTTATTTAATTAAATCTAATTTAATTGTATTTTATTTTATTTTATTTAATTTTTTTTAGTTTAATTTATTCTATTTTTTTTATTTAGCTTTCTTTAATTTATTCCATGGATTTTTATTTATTTTATTTTATTTTGTATTATTTTATTTTATAAATTGATTTTATTTTACTTTGTTTTACTTTATTTTATTTTAATTTAATTTATGTATTATAATTAATATTTTATTTGCTTTATATTATTTAATTTTAATTATTAGAGAGAGAGAGGGGATAGAGAGCGGGTTTTTGTGGGCAAGTAAGGCACGGTATAGTGCCATACTCGTACGGGTACTCATTGCATACGGGGCATGCGGGATTGAGTCTGGATTAGTAGAAGTTTAGTCCACTACAATACCAAGACTTTATTGTGTCAGTATTTCTCTGGTCTCACGAGGCGACTCGAGGTCTTCGTCAGCTATGGGTGGTGTGGAATGCTAATTGGTGTTACTGACTCTCTACGTTTAACTCAGTAAGTGAAACATATTTTTTTAGGCTCTCCACAGTAAAGAAGCAAAATAAATCGTTGAAGTCTTCGAGGATCGCCTAGATATTAGCATTTGGGATCACAAATTACGCTTCGCTTCTTTCACAAAATAAAAACATAAAATTATTTCAAATTTACAATCCTTCATTTAACAATGTAAAAAAACACTCATAATATTTAGTTTCGTGTATTGTAATTATTTATTCGCTTAAAACCATCGGTTGTTGTTGTTGTTTTTGTTTGCAGCGAGGCTTATGTGGCTTTTGAGTAATAACACAATTCACACAAAATTTTAATCCGGCTTCAACGCAAATCGCTCAGCTCAGCTCGCTTTCATTGCCATTTGTTTGCTTAAATTTTTTAATTTAATTTAATTTCTCTTTTTTCAATAATATTCACATCATATATTTATTAAGATAATTTTTTATATATTTATTTGTTTGTTGTTGTATATAAAAAGCTTGTGTAAATAATTTTATTTTCATTATTTTTCATTTTTATCAATTTTTTTTTTACTTTCACGTTTTCATAATATTTTTTTTGAGTTTTTTTTTTATAAATTTCTTGCATAATTTTTTTTCTATCGTGAAATTTGCATTTTTACGAATACCAAGAGAGAGAAATCAACAGTTCTTTGGGTGTTATAATTACTTTGCTTACATACATATTTATTTATTTTTTTTTTGTTTACTTTTTAATTTTTAATTTGTATTTTCTTTAAGTGGGCGTGTTTGCTTGGTGTACGAACGTGTTTTATTTTATTTTAATTTTATTTTTATTTTTTAAATATACGCATATACATATATTTTTTACGAATACGAATAACTTAATGAATGCCGTTTACGCTTATTGCGAATCTATATGTTAATTATTTATCAGTTGTATGTATGTTTATTTATATTGTTGTTAGGTCTAATACTTTTTTTCTTGCATATGCTTATACATACACATCTTATATACTTAATACACATTTATGCAACGTAAAGCAGAGAAGAAACGTTTAATTTATAGTATTTACTTCTGCACAATCAGATCCTCCCTCTGCGGCATCTCCTTGACTCTGCTTATCGATTATGAGCTGGTCTTCGGGCCGTTTTCTCATTTATAATGACTTTTGCTTTTTAGTTTTTGTATCGTTTGTAGGTTTGTGTGTAAGTATATATTTAATTTATTTATGTGTAGAAATTTGTTTTACAATTGATTGCAAAGTTTTTCCTTTTTCTTTGTAAATTTTATTTTAGTAATATGTAATTTTAAGTATTTTTTTTTTGCTTTTTGTTTTTGTGGTGTTGAAAAATTTTCTGCATATATTTTCCTAAATAAGTTTTAATTGTCTGAAAAATTGTCTTTTGCACTTTTTGAGTTGTTTCCAAAACGGTAACGGAAATTTCTTTTATACTTTTGTGGTCAAATGGATCGGAGAATGAAACGGAAAAAAATTGGCGAAAATTAATAATATAAAAATTTAAATAATAAAATTTAAATTGATGAAATGTAAATAAAAAAATAATAAAACAAAGTAAAAATGAAATTAAAAAAAAAAATAAAAAATGAAATAAAAGAAGTAAAATATAACAAAAAGATATAAAATAAAATAATAGAAATTAAAACAAAATAAAACAAAATAAAATAAAATAATATAAAATTAAATAAAATTAAATTAACTTAAATAAAATAAAATAATAAAAATAAATTAAAACAAAATAAAATAAAATATAACAGAATAAAATAAAATAAAATAGAATTAAACTAAATTAACTTAATTAAAATAAAATGAAACAAAACGAAATAATATAAAATAAAAAAAAAAAAAACAAAAAGAAATAAAATAAAACAAAATAAAATAAAATTAAGTTAAATTAAATTAACTAAATGAAATAAAATTAAATATAAAAAAATAAAATAAATTAAAATGAAATAAAATAAAATAAGTTGATATTAAATAAAATTAAATAAAATAAAGTAAAAATAAAACAAAAACTCTAAAATAATATGAAGTAAAAAAAATAAAATTAAATTAAATGAAATTAAATATGTATAAGAGAAAATAGAAAAAATCTTCTAATACAAAATTACAAAAAGTAAAATAAAAAATTAAAATATATTAAATTAAAAATTTAGAAAATAGAATAATTAAGTGGAAAACATATTACAAAAAATTAATATTAACAGTTTACTTAAATAAATTAAATAATACAACATAAATGGATGCAAAATAATATAAACAAAGTGAAATAAAATAAAATTAAATAAAAATAATATTAAAATGGAATAAAATGAATAAACAAAAATTTAATTAAATTAAATGGAGCAGAATCAAATAAAAATAGGAAAAAAAAATTAAGACAAAAGATTTTAGATTGAAATTAATAAAATGAATTTTTATAAAATAAAATAAATTAAAATAAAAATATCTTCATCTTCGTCATTTATAATCGTATAGGCACCGCTTGGCCTAAGGGGTTATAGCGGAATCAACAATAGCGCGCCATTTATGTTTTCTTTCCGCTGCCTGGCGACAATTGGGAATACGAGCAGTTCTCCAACCCCGCTTAGGAACAAGCGAGACCAGTCTAAGTCCGCGAGGCCATCTAACATAAGGTCCAGGAAACGTGCTGTTTCGACGGGTTCAAACTAGAAGAATAGGGCGGTTAGATGAATAGGTTTTAGGGGGCATACAAAGAGGTGGTTAGTGTTGCACGTGGTTGGGTATGTCGTGGTGAAGTCTGGATATGTATGAAATAAGTCGAGTGACCAGCGGTTGTTGTCTATGGTGTTGAATGGAATGGGTCAAGTCCAGTACCCCCTTCATGATGAGCCTGGGTGGAGGTTCAGTCTCAAGAAAATATCTTTTAACTCGTCACACAGCTGTTCCACTTGTGCAAGTGATGCTTCGGTGACATCAGAATGTTTTCCATCACGGTCCCAAGAGCGGTTTTTGCTTGTAGCTTATACATCTGCGTTCCAATAGCGCCCGGCGTCCGAATCGGAGCAGCGTAATTTACAACCGGCCGGCCAATCACCTTATAAGTTGCGAGCAACGTTTCTTTGTCTTTTTCCCAGGTTCTGCCGGCTAACGATTTGAGGATTTTGTTGCGGCTCTGTACTTTTGTGACAACCAGATCGCTCTTCACATGAGCCTTCCAAAGGAGAGCAGGGAGGTGCTTTCCTACCCATTCCTCTATTTCCACTAGCGGTTATTGCATCGAATGTTTTCAAAGCTGCCGTAAGTCTTTCATCCATTCGGAGGATATGTTCGAGCCAGTGTAGCCGATCTCTCTTTATAAAATCTTTTTTTCCAAATCGATATCGTCCACGCTTCTGCAGCATACAGCTGACCGGCAATGATGAGGTACTTGGCGATTTGACATACCAGCTCTTTCTGGCTCTGCCGAAAACCAATTGATTCCGTAGCGGCGGTACATAGGGAGTTTGGGATTCCATTCCACAGTTCCGTTCTATCAAGTTTTTGATGAATGCTCTCAGAGAGCAGGAGTGCAAATCGAGTAGAAAACCGTTCGGCTGTATGTTGGGGTTCCTTTTACGTACACCGTCCTTTTTAAAATTATACGAAATTAAATAAAAAATAACAAAATGGAAAATTAAAAAATTAAAATAAAATTAAAAAAAAAAAACAAAATAAAATTAAAAAAAAATTAAAAAAAAAAACAAAATTAAATTAAAAAATACAAATTTATATTAAAATAAAATAAATTAGGCCTTAAATTAATCAAAATGAATTGAATACCAAAAATTAAATAAATTAACAAATTGAATTTAATTAAATGAAATTAAAATAATTTTAACGCTTAAATAGTTTATTAAATCTCTTACATATCTACGGTACTTGTACTTATGTATATACATATGTATTACACTTCTTATCATATTTCATTTGTATCGCCATACACTATGTATAGTATATTTGTATGTATGTATGTATTTCTACCAGTAAGTTTGTATGCAGTATAGGAAAATAGATGAACATTCTTGTTTGCAAACTCTTTTGTAATGTTTTTCATGCATTTATATACATACATATTCTTTGTATGTATGTATATGAAATACATATTTACGTACGCAACGCAAATCGCTACTATTGTATATTGAGATTTGAATTTTCTAACGGATATTACCATTTTATGTTATTTGACTAACAGCTTAACGACACTTAACATACATATCAACACTAATTTCTTCATTACACATTTTTAGCGATATACATACATACATTCTTTTAAGTACATGTACATATGTATGTGTATGTAATTAATTTATTTTTATTTATATTTTTAATAATTTTTTATTATTGTGTTTAGGTTTTTAAAAAGTTTTCAAGAAAATATTTCGGTCTCTGCAGTAATATATACGTAATAGATATTTCCATAAATTGGGAGAGAGGATGAGTGGGAGATTTTGGATACAAGTATGTTGTATGTATGTATGTAAATAACGGTATATCTTTAAATTGTTAATTTTGTCTGACTAAAGCTAATTTTTTACGCTCCGCCTTCTGACGCTGCTTGCCACAATTAAAACTTTTAATTATTGTTTTTTGTATTTTTGTTTTTTTTTCAAGTGTTTTGTTTAAAATTTTGATGTATATGAATGCTCACGTGTGTTTGTTGTTTTTCTTATATATGTATGTATGCATGTGTATTGAACAAATTCCATATTTGTATGTGTAATTTGTATTCCTTTTTAGTTCTTTGCTTTTGTACCATTAATTAATTAATTTATTTTTTTCTTAATTTCATTTTTAGAGATTTAACTGCTTTCTTCTTTGCTATTATTTTTCCTTTAAGTTCTTGTTTGCCATTTTTAAATAATTATTGTTGTTGTTGTGCAGTATGTGGTTAAAAATTTCGATGTGAGTTATGGATCTTTTGGATTTTTTGGTTTCGAGAACTGAAAAAAATATATAAATACACATGTATATGCATGTATGATCAAGGTATTGTACATATTTACGCATAACTGAGTTCCTTATTCTTTCTAATCCATCATAATCTTTGCTCACAAATTGTCGTTAAGCATTTTAGTGCATTATAATCATGTTTGTATGTATGTACATATATATACTTGTGTATCTTTTTGCTCAATTCTCAGCGCTTCATTTTCAAAAACTTTCCTTATATGTATGTATGTGCGTGCCGTACTTTTAGCAATATTACGTTTACGCTTTAATGATGATTTCTGAAATTTTTACATTTACGTACATATTTATTCTTTACATTTAGTTTTAATTATTTAACATCACAGACTAAATACAAAAAAATGGCTGCTATATACTCGTATATATAAATTTTTTAATTTGAGTTCTATATTTTACTTAGTTTTACGTTTTCTTGCTTTATTAAATGTGTAGCTCATACATATTTACAGCTGTTTACATTCAGACTAGGAAATTTTTGATATGCGAACTGAAAAGAAAAAATAAAATAAAATCAAGATAAATAAAATGAAGCTGCGATGAAAAGTGAAACAAAGTAAAATAAAAATTAGAAAAGAAACAAAAAAATAAACACAATAAAAAAAATTTAGATAAAATAGAGCAATATGTAAAAAATTAAATTAAACAAAATGTATATTAAAAAAGGGTAAAAAAATTAAAATAAGAAATTATATTAAAATAAAATAAACTAAAATAAAATAAAATCAAATAATAATATAAAATAAAATTAATTTAAAAAAAAAATATATAAAAAAATTAAGTAAAAAATAAAAAAAAATATAAATAAAAAAATAAAAAAAAATATAAAATAAAAAAACAAAAAATAAAATAGAACAAAAAGTAAAATAATATAAAATTAAATTCAAATAAAATAAAATCTGTAACAACGAAATTAAAAATATTAATTCTAATAAAATTGTACAAATTGAATAAAAATAAAATTGAAAATATTAAATGCAAAAATCAAATAAAATTATATTAAATAAAATGCATATAATATAATAATAAAATTTAACAAAAACAAAGTATTTTGAAATGAAACAAATTCTTAATTCTTATAAATTACTTATTAATATACACTGAAATAAAATATATTATTTAAAATGAAATGAAATAAAATAAATTTAAGCAAAATTAAATGGAATAAAAATGTATAAAAAATATACAAAAATATGAATAAAAAATATACATAAAAGGAATACAATAATAAATTTAATTAAATTACAATAAAAGAAAAATCAAAAACAATAATTTAAAATTAAATAACATATAATAAAGTAAAACAAAATGATTACAAATAAAAAAAATAGTTAAAAAAATAAATTAAATTGATATAAAATATTTTTCAATACAATAAAATAAAACATAAATTATAATATAAAAGTTTCAAATGATAAAGATTGGAAAAAATAATAATAATAAAATGAAGGATTGAAGGAAAATATAATAAATTTAAAGGAAAGTATGACAATAAAAATTAAAATACTATAAAATAAACAAAAATTTAAATTAAAAATGTACAAATAGAAATAAAATAATAAAATTGAATTAAATTACAATAAAAAAAAAAACTAAAAATATATTTAAAATTAAATAATAATTACATACAAAAAAATACAATAGTTAAAAAAAATAAATTAAAATTAAATAATAGGAAACAAAATAAAATTTAATACAATAAAATGAAAAAGGAATTATAATGGAAAAATTTCAAATGAAAAAGATTGCAAAAAAAAATATTTAAAATAAAATGAAATAAAGTAAAATATATTTAAAGGAAATTAAATACAACATATTAAAAATTTTAAAATTAAAATACTATAATATAGAACCTCAAAAAAAAATGTAACCAAAAAATAAAAATAAAAATAAAATACAATAAATTGAATGGGAATGAAATTAAAATAAAATAAATTTAACACAATAAAAGAAAATATATTAAAAAAATTATGAATAATTAAAATATATAATGTAAAATGAAATAAAGTAATTTGAAATAAAAAAAAGTAACTAAATAAATAATAAATAAATTCAACTAAAATTAAATAAAGTAAAATAAAATAAAAAAGAACTAAAATAAAATAACATAAATTAATTAAAAAATATAATTTAAAAAAAATGGTAAAATAAAAAAGAATTAAAATAAAATCAAATGAATTAAATAAAAATAAATAAAATAAAAATAATAATTTCGAATAATAAAAAAAAACAAGATAAAAAAGTAATTAAAATGAAATAATAATAAAATAAAATAAAAAAATAAGGCCTTGGAAAATAGTTTGAAAAATAAATAGGTATATATATATATGTACATATACTCGTATATATGTATATATTGTGTATACAAATTAATTCGGTCCATTTTTTTGTGTTCAAAAGTGTTTACCATTGAAAAGAAGTAAAAAAATACATCAATCAAAGTATTGTCCGTTGGAAGCGACTACTTTTTCTCATCTCACTGTTAGTTTTCCAATACAAACACCATCTCTAAAAATCAGTTCCCTCTGTTCTCGATCCAATTATTGAGCAATTCTTTGATTTACTCAAAAGACCCGAACCGGTTGTCAACCAAATAGTTTTGAATTCTTCGAAAAGCCATGTAGTTGGGTTGAGCATGGTCTGGAGAATACAGCGGATGCGGTAAGACCTTCCATTTCAGCGTTTTCTGGTAATTTTTGACCGTTACAGCTACGTGGGGTCGAGCGTTGTTATTTTGTCAGTGTCGTTGTTATCTTGTCATGATTTTTGGTTGTTTCTGACTGCGTTTCTAAAATAACCACTTTTGAAGGGTCGAAACCTCTCTCTGTATCACCATAAACATCCACAAGCATTTGATGGGCTTCAGCTGAACTTTTCTTCCAATTAAAATAGAAATCCAAAATTTTCCAAAAATTGCTGTTTATTAACAAAAAAAAAATAAACTGAACATTTTCAAAAAGACAAAAACAACAATGTTATTATCAAAACAGCTTCTGGGCTGTTGACAGACCTTTCCAATGAAATAAGTAATCGCTTCCAAGTTCGGCCACAACTTGCAGGTGGAGAGAACTTTTGAGAACGGAGCGAATTAATTTGTATCCCTATATATGTATATATATAATAAAAACTTGATTAAAATTATATTAAGGAACAGAATACTAACCTGCCTTTCGAGTAGAACTTTAACTAGATGTTTTTTTTACCAATTACTGGAAATTTCTCTATGGGAGTGAAAATTGTTTCAAAATGCTATTTTAAAAAATAACATTAACAAAATAAAATAAAATAAGTATAGAGTTAAAAAATAAAATCAACCAAAAGCTAGCATAAAGTCAGCTTTGAGCGGCATGTTTCTTAAAATAAAACATTTAAAGTTAACCCTAACGTGTTATAAACGTTGCTAAAACCAAAAAACAACTAAAATAATCTAAAATATGAAGAAAAAAATCATTTTTTAAAAAAGTAAACTGAAAAAATTTCACAAAATCTAACTAAATTCAAAGCATGCAAAGTTATGAGCTTTTTTTCTTAATTTTGTAAAATATTTAAAATATTTTTGTTGTGTTTGTAAATATTTTCTCTTTCTCTAAAATTACGCATAAAATTGTATCACACGACGACGTCACCCCATAAAAGCACATCCCTCCCGCGCAAAACATACCATGTATCTAATAAGCCACAATCAGATCGTAATTACGAATAAATTTAGCGAATACATAAATACAATAGATGCGAATTTTAGTTTTGCTTTTTTAAAATTTCCAGTTTTATTTATTTACTTATTTATTTGTATTTTTATTTTTTTTGTTTTACCTTTGTGGTATTGCATTTTGCATTTTTGTTTTTGTATTTCGTAACTACACATATTTTATATGTATGTATATATTTTAATATATTTATTTGTATATATATTTATAGTTTTATACGCACTGCAATTTATTAATAGTAATTATTTGTATTTATATTTATATTTATTTATATATATGCATGTATGTATGTATAGTATCGCATTAATATTAATAATAATTATTATTTTTTCTTTATACATTCTAATTAATATATTTATTAATATTAAATATTTATAGTTTAAAAATTTAAAAGCATTTATCACACATCTACTTACTTAAAAATTAAGATTAGTTGTTTTATTGTTTGCTTATTTAATTTTTAATTTTCTGTTCTGTTTTCTTCTATTCTTTTGTTGTTATTGGTTTGCTTTGCATTTATTGTATATTATTTTTTTTTGTGTTTGTTGGTTTGTCACTATTTTTTTTACCTTCCTTTTTTACATATTAATTTTATTTTTGTTTTCACCATTTTATTTAAATTTATTTTTTTTTTATTTTGTAATTGTATTTTGTTCATCGATATTATTTTTTCCCCACCAACTATTAATTTTAATAATTTATTTACTTTTGTAAATAAACTAGTTTAAACTGCAAATTGGTATATTTCTAATTTTTGTTGTGTTTAAACGTTTCGTAGTTGTTGCTGTTATAGTTTTTTGTTTTATTTTTCTGTCTGTTGCGATATTTTTTTTTTTTTTTGATTGCGAAAATTAGTATATTTCAACGTATTCGATACTAATTTTATAGTTTTCTGTTTTTTCACATACATTTTTAATCATAATTTATTTTTATTCCTATATTTTTTAATCATAATAATTTCACAAACTCCCAAACAACTTTGAAAAGTGTCTGCTTACATAATTCTGTTTTTTTCTTTCTTTCTATAATTGTTACAAAAAATTTAATGAACAAATAATAATTTTATTATTAATGAATTACACAAAAATTTATCACATAATTTCTTTCTACTAATCACTTTTCGTTGCTCGCCTGCCAATTGATAAAAAAATATATATATATGTATTATATAAACCTTTATATATAAGTAAATACACTACTACAAATAGGTGACACAATGGTATATACCGAAGAAGTACATAAACATACAAATATAATTTATGTGTGTGAAAGCTGTGAGGGAAATGATGATGAAAAAAAAAAATTATAATAAAAATTAAATTTCGTTCAGCTAAGTTAAATTAAAAAAGGGAACATTTTTATAATGCTGACTTAAAAAAATTAAAAAAAAAAATATTAGTCGAATTAAGAGCCAAAAAGTAGTGAGAGAACACAGAACGACGTACAGCAGTATTTTTTCGATAAATAAATTAATTAAAAATTTTTCTATACAACTCTCTTTAACATTCATTTATGAGCAGGCACCATACAGTGATCATAAATTTAATAAAAAAAGTGTAAGTTTTACAGTTTATATAAATAAAAATATCAATAAAAATTCTTAATTTTAGTTTAAACTAATAAATATGTAGACTTTTATTTTTTTTTTGCGCAAAAATACATTTATTTTAGGATTTCAATCTCCAATTCCAGACTCATCTATTTTCGATATTTAATTTTTCTTTTTATTTACTTTAATTTGAATGCCGGTTTTTTTTAGAAAACTATAAAAATCGATCAGAGTTGAGGAAAAATTGAAAACGTAAAATAAAAAGTTATTTGAAAAATTCGATTGAATTATTTATAGTTTTTTTTAATCATATTTACAAAATTCAACTTTTTTTTAAATCTTTTTCGAACGCTATTTAAAGCTCAAGTCACTGTCTTTCTAATTTTTCGTAGTAAGAACTTAAAAAAATACATCTTTCTGAAGCGCACTGTACTCTTTTCAAAATTAAATTAAATTCATTTTAAATTTCGGCTTTTATTTTAGAAAAATTTTACGAAAATCGAGCTAAGTTGAGGAAAAATTGAAAGCGTAAAATAATAAATAATGAAAAAATGGTAATATTTTTTTTTGTATGACATCTAACAAATATTTCCTTTTTTTAATTATTTTCAAGTTGAAACCACAGTTTGGTAGTGAGTGGCTAAAAATAAGACATAATTTTGAAGCGCACTGCAGTCGTCTCTAATAAATTCATTGCAACTTTATTTCTGAATATTAACATTTAGAAGTAATTTAGAAAATTTAATTAATGAATTCTTAATTAAATATGTATAAATGTAAAATTATTGGTTATTTTTCAGTAAATAAAATCATTAAAATCGATTCATTAGTGTAATATAATAAAAAGTTGGCAAAACTATTTCGAATTTATTTTATTTTATCACTTTCGGTTGCACTTTTTGAGTGAAAATCAGTGCTTCTTTAATTATTCATAGCAGAGCCTTGCTAAGGACTGCAGTCTTCTTCAAATTAATGATGACATTTATAATAATTTAATTTATTTTGAAAAGATTAATTAGATTTTCTTGCTTAAAAGTAATATAAAAAAAATATTAAAAATCAATTTAAGTCAGCGCATTATTGGGAGGATTTAACAGAAGCGAAAACGTAATTTTTCTTTAAATAAAATACACTACGGAACATAAATATGAGAACAAATTTTTCAAAATAATTATAGTTTTTTTCCATTACAGTAATTTTTTTTAAGAAAAAAGTTGCAATACAACTTATTAAAATCCAATTCATAGTTTTTATGCAATAAATTATTGTATTTTTTTTTTGAAATTTGTAAGTTTCGAATTCAACTTAAAATATGTACCATCGTCTATATGTTGCAAATAATGTGTATATTGAACCCGCACAACTGCAAAACGCTAAACAGGAGTAGATCGTCGAGTTTAGTGACAGCCCTTGGCCGGATAAAATCCGGGTCAACTCCGGTGCGTAGAACCGGCTGTCGTGAGAGTCGATACGAAATATTTAAACGTTTACGGTGCGCAATTAAGCGGGTTCAATAACATATACTCCATATATCTACATACATATAACATATGTATGTATGTATGTACATATGCAACTGCATATAAGTGCCCATTTAGTTATTGTATTTGTATTTATATAATTGGATCACATTTATTCATACATATATAATATAAATCTCCTTCGTTGAGGAGGCTCATTTCATATTCTTTATATTGTAGATTAACTTAAACATATACCATAAGTATTACATATTAGTATATATGTATATTTGTATGCATTCTTCGATTTTTTACAATTTTCGGTATATATATAAAAAAAATAAAATAAAATATTATCATATTATGCATGTAGTTCGTTTGTGTGAGTGTTGTATTTATAAAAAAAAAGAAAAAAATATCGTTATAAACTAAAATATTTAACAAAAAATTGAAAATGAAACAACAACAAAAACCTAGATGAGTGAATTGTAATGAATGTATATGTAACGTATAAGTATTTATGTATGTATGTATGTATATGGGGTAAGTATAATTATAGGCAAAATCGCATAAAATCACAAATAAATTCCTACACCTCACCGAAGCCACCAAGTGCATTCCTTGCAACTCTTCTATACATATGTATGTATCTCTGCACGTATCTACATATGTATGTTTGTATATAAATACGTGTTATTGCTACTTGTCCTAATACTCAAATTTCCCTTATGTGGTATGTATGAGCGAAAATATTTCCACAAAAAAAAAAGAAGAATATATATATATGTATATATGTACATACATATTTGTAAAATTGCAAAGCGTTATACGCAAAATTTTGAATTGATTTTTTCTTTTTATTTCATTTTTCACATTATTAAAATTAAAAGTTTTTACCATTAAAATTACATACAATCAATTTTGGATTTTTTTGTTCTTGTTTTCGCTTTAAACGTTTAGTCTTAAATTTTTTTCTTTTTTTAGCTTTGTGCATTTTATATTTTGATTTTAGAATTTCGTTAAAAAAATTTTGTCTCATTTACAACATATGCATGAAGGTGGATAATATGTATGTATATATGTATGTATGTAGGTATGTATATCATGACGTGCTTAAGTGAAATGTTACAATTTCAATTTGTTTATTAAACTGTGCCTTAAGTTTTCACATCCTTTCATTCAAATTTATCCATTCGCTAAGCCCAAGTCATTTAAAACATCTTTTTCATCTTTTTTTTCTTTTTGACAAGTACAATATTTTTTTAATTGTCTAAATTGTCCACCCATACATCATTTCACAATCAATATTTTATTTTGGTGCATTCATTAAATGGCCTTTTTTGTTCCTATTTTTTTCTCGTTTTTGTTGTTATTATTCTTGGTTTACAGGTGTAGTTATTATAATAATTTTTGTTCTTGTTATCCCTCGTTTTCTTCTTCTTGCTTTTGTTGTTGCATTTTTCACATGTCAGTTTGTCATTAAATGAATACATATTACATATTTTAGTCATTTTTCAAAAAACAAAGTAAATCATTGAGAAGAAATACATGAGTGTTAGCGATGTCATTATGATCGTCAAAACAATTAGAAATGTACTAGTAAATATATACAAACATCAGTCAGTAGGGCCCTTGCACAGGAATTTCCTGGCGAAGCCGATGGCCGAATCTCAGAGAATCTCACAACAGCGACAATAACGTGGTCGATGTCCAGTGGTAACTGGTGGCGGTGTAACTGGTGCAAAATAGGCGTGTACCTTTATATTTGGTAGATGATTCTGTAACGAAATTGAAGAGAATAAAAAAATTGAGATGAAATCTGAAATTATAATTTAATTATAATAGTTTGATTTAATTTTTTAATGTTAGTTGTTTAATTAATTCATTTATTTTTTGAGTTTAGCGTGCCATTTTTTGTTTCATATTATTTCATTTTTATTTTTAAGTTTTTGTTATATTTTTTATTATTCTTTTTTAATTTATTTTATTTAGATTTATTTATTTTTTTTCTATTTTTTTAATTTTTTATTTTATTTAATTTTTTATTTTTATCTATTTTATTTTTTATTTCCTTCTATTTTTTTCTTATTTTTATTTAATTTTATTTTAATTTTTTTTATTCTTATTTCTTTCTTTAATTTTTCTTATTTTACTTTACTTTATTTTATTTTACTTTATTTTTACATTTTATTTAATTTTTTATTTTATTTTTTATTCAATTTCTATTATTATTTTTATTTTTTAATTTAATTTTTTTATAAAATTTTATTTTATTTTACTCTATTTTATTTAAACTATTTTATTTTATATAGTTTATTGTTTTTCTTTTATTTTATTTACCCTGATTTCATTTGTTTTAATTTTATTTTCATTTTGATTTTATTTTAATTTAACTTAATTTAAAATATTTAATTTAATTTATGTATTTAATTTGATTATGTTTCATTGAATTTATATTTTATATTACTTTATTTAATTTATAATTAATTTATTTTTTCATTTATTTGATTTAATTTTATTTTTTCAACTATTTATTTATTTTTATGTACTTCTTTCATTTATTTAATTTAATTTATTTTTTCATTTAATCTAATTTTTTTATATTTTATATTTTACTTTAGTATATTTTATTTTAATATATTAAATTAAATTAAATTTATTTATTTATGTTTCACATTATTTTAATTTTTTATTCCTTACTTTATTTAATTTAATTTAATTTATATTAATTAAATTTATATTAATATAATTTAATTTTTTTAAATTATTTTATTTTTTCAATTTTATTTAAATTATATTAATTTTATTTTATTTTAATTAATTTAATTTAATTTAATTTATAGATGCTTTTTCAGGTCATTATTATGTTGAATTGTTTTTGGGTTTTAATGGAACTGTTTTTAGACCATATATTTTTTTGGAAATAGTGAAAAAATTACAACAATAGTTTTGGACGGTAGAAGTTATAGCTGCTATTTCGGAAACCACCACGTTTCCTCATCAGACTTCTTTTTTCCAGACACCTTTGTTCGAATGGGATTCGAACTTGGGATGCCCACAGCACGAGCATTTAATTTAATTTAATTTAATTTAATTTAATTTAATTTAATTTATTTTTATTTTATTTTATTTTATTTTATTTAATTTTATTTAATTTTATTTAATTTTATTTAATTTTATTTTATTTTACTTTATTTTATTTTATTTAAAAAAAAATTTATTTGGATGTCGTAAATTTCCTGAAGTCCCAAAAAAAATATTGTCGGTTATGCACTCCGCAATAACCGGGTAACTAAATTCGCAAAAGGACATAGAATTTTTCTCCCTCTACGGCCACTTATGCGATGTGAATGGTAGAAACCGAAGTTAAGTGGAGATACCTCTTTTCATTTCATCGCAATCGTCCCTTGGCTCTTTCGGTTCACTTTTTACGGTCATGATTTTAAAGTTCTAGACAATCTCGTCTATCAAGAGAACAGAATATCAATGAAAAATCTTAAAATTTTTCGACGAAATATTTTTGTCAGCAGATTTTTAGAGTTTGGACTTTGTTCTCTAGATAAATTCTACAAGTACTCATCGTTTTAGGGTCGCTATATGGTGCAGTAGCGTCGACGATGACAACATCCATCAAATTGGTATTCCGAAAATTTGTGAGAAAAAATTAGCAGACGGTGCACGACATGGGACGATAAGCAGTGCGTGACCCCTGCGGGTTAGGTGCTCAAGAATTTGCCCGTGGTAAGGCATGCCTGTTGTAGGAGGCAACTAAAATCCAATAGTTAATCTTAACACCCTAACAACCAATTTTTTTATTCGGCCAAAGACTGTCAGTCCCGCAGGATTCTCCCAAAACCCAATTTGGGGAATATTTTTGCGGTTACTACAACTACATCATGAGCAGTGCGTAATACAAGCATGCGCCTGTATGGACTTTGTAAGCAGAAAGAAGGAGAGAAAGTGGAAGAGCTTCCCTCAGTTAGAAAGATCAAGTAGATAGAATTTTGGTTTCTTGCAAATATGAGAAAGCAGCTTGCTTAGAGCGAAGTTTGATAATATTCGTAGAAACGTTTCGACGGCTATTTAATCTGCATAGTATCAACGTCATTCTGCTATTTTATTTTATAAAAAACAAAATATCCAAAATCATAGAATGGACGCAATCAGCATCGCAATAAGATCCAATAAACGATTTTAAGATGAAATTAAACAATTTCTGGACGGGAAAAAGCTCTGAATTGATATTTCTTTTGGAGAAAACAGGCAAAGCTGCCTGCTGAAATCCTATTGAATATCGCGTGAAATGGCATCCAGAAGAGCGGTCACCGGATATAGGTGTTTTAAGTGAACTTTACTAGTATACCTTTAAGAAAAGCATTTCCTTTGTATCTTCATCCCTCGCATAAAGATATCATACGATTCGCAATTCACCTGCTCCACAATTTCTCGCTTCCTAATGTCTTACCTTTAATTTTCGTATTGCTGCTCTCGATATCATTTGGCAGTCGAATAGCTCGATTCTTTGTAAATTGTGACAAGATACTAAATGCTCTAATGTACGATCGGTGATTAATGGACAATTATCCAATTCGAGGACGGATAAACTTTCAGCTGCACAACTACCCGCGGCCAGCTGACGTATTCCATCGTCAGTGATGAGCTCACAATGCGATAATGTCTAATGGGAAAACCAAAACGAATATAAAATTAAATTGACAAAATATTAAAACCCAAGTATATCGCCTACCAGTTTCTCTAAACTTGGACAACCGGTCGCCAAATGCGCCAACGTCAAATCGGTTATCTGATTGCACTCTTCCAAATCCATACGTTCTAAATATTTGCAATTCTTGCCCAGTGCCTGAAAGCCGATATCTGTGAAATTACGACAACCGGATGCTTCAAGCGTATTCAGTAGCGGAGTATTCTGTGAGAGTGCCATTAGTGAGAGATCAGTGAGTTCGGCGCACTTTGAAACGCATAGCTTTTGCAACTTATGACAATTGGTGGCAATCTGTCGTATCGAGGCATCGGTGACTGACTATAAATATGAAAAGAGTATTTTATGGCAATTATTCACACATAATATACATATCTACATATATACATAAGTACTTTTTAGAAATTTATCAAGTTTACCTCGCAGCTGTGTAAATTGAGCACCATAAGATCGTGACAGAATTTTGCCAGGCAGGAGATGGCATTGTCATTGACCTGTTTACAACCTTTGCTGCAGAATTTACGCAGCTTTTTACAGCCACGCGCCAAGGCCTCAACGCCATTCTCTGAGATTAAACTACACCATGAAATGTTGATTTCAAGTAAGTTCTGAAAGAGAGAGGAAAATCAAGTAAAATATTACATACAAATTTGTTTAACGATTATTGATGTAGGGATAATGCTTATATTCAAAAGTTTTAACGTTAATAATATTGGTGCCAACAAATTTGTCGTCAAACCCGTCGACTTTACAGAAATAATAACAAGAATACCAATTTTAAGGCCCCAGAAGGCTTCCAGCCTTTTAGACATTATAAATATTTACATACGGAGGAATAAAAAATCCCTTAAAGCTAATCAATTAGCTCGCTGAGCTGATCAACAACTGTCAGCCCACTAGGGAAGGCATTTAAAAAGGGGCTGTGCGGAGACCTTTTAAGGCTGATTTATGTAAAAGCGTTACCTGTCGACAGTATTCAGATATATACTGATGAATTGGAACGTGATGGAAGAGTTGGAGGAGATGTCTTCTCAAGAGACCCACCTTTCGAGCCCTCCGTCAGTCTACCCGAACAGGCTGAAATTTCAGCTATTACGGAAGTAACAAACTACATTGGAACTGAACTCACGAGCAAGGATATCTATATTTTCAGCAATAGTCAGGCAGCGACTAAGTCGCTCGCTTTATATGATCTCAAAAGTTGTGCTGTCAGCCGGTCATAGAGGGTAAATTGTAAGGCAGACGAGCTTAGCAGATTCTTCCCGGCAAAGAACACATTGGTATGCCTTTTACTACATGCAAACTCCCACTCAGAGACTTTACTTATGAGCAAGCTGAATTAAGAAGGAACCACGGTGCTACTTTTAGAACTTCTAGACTGACTTGGCCGAAATAGGACCAAAAAAGGTATTTTGTGTGACTCTCTCAGAAGATAGAACATCTCTAAGGTTGTAGGAGTCTTAACAGGTCACTGCTTGATAGGATGACATGCGGCGTGACTGAGAGTTCCCTTCAAGAGCTGTAGAAGCCGTTAGAACCTTGAGGAGCAAGAAACGATCTCCCATTTTCTATGTGCCTGCCTCACCATGGGCAGAGTTAGGTTCAGATATCTAGGTGCTGCTTTTATCGATGATTTGTATAAAACAGCAGCCATCATGATAAATAAACTAACCTACACCTTTACCTGTTGAATAAGCTGGGTTCGGTCGCCAGAAGACCGGTTTTGAAATACAGGTTAACTCCGGTGCGTATATCCAGCTGTGAGCTATCAATCGGACGAAGGCTGGGCAGAAAATTAATTTAAACGGCTATTATAGCCATCTCTTTGCATACCCCTTTTAATCAACCCATCTACACGTGCATCTTTTTTTTTTTTTTTTTTATACACAATTTATTTATTTACTGAACCTGCTTTAATATAAGCCTAACAGTAAGTGTACAAATCTTAAAAACTAAATTACAATCATGATAGCTCGAGTTATGTAACCCTGAGCCCTTTTCAAACTACGGCGCTCTCCTAGACCGATCATTACGAAACAGCTTCTTTCCTCAGCCGCTCTTTAGATAACTTCTATAACATTAATAACTTTACTTGCTCTAAAACAGTGTGCTTTCTGGCCATTGCAATAACAACAACAACCGAATGGAATGACTTTTGGATAGGTTCGAAGCGTCATTTACAGATCAACGCAGACTATTTCTGCTAGTGACGTCATCCGAGTCTATGTAATAACCTCAGCGTATGCATTTTGAACTAAACTTTTCCTTCTTCAAAAAAGCAATTTTCATTAAGCGACTTTCAGTCTGTGGTAGAAGTTTAGCCCGCTAGAGTATCCAGACGACCTGATCTCGTATAGCTCGGTGAGTAATTCGCAACTTCCAAGGATACTTCTGTTTACCAGATTCCAAAGGCAGTTGAATTTTGTAAAGAATCCTACGAGGAGTTGGGATTAATTGTTGGACATATGACTCGATAAAGATTAAATTGCAGATCATATACAGATTTTGTGTATATGCTACACCTCTTGAAATATCGTCGGAGCAAAATTTTGATGTCTCCTCCCTAAAAGTATGCAATAAATTTCATAAAAGAAATCTATTTAGTGGCCAACGAAAAAACCCTGCAACAGAAATCAGCTGTTTTCCCAATAACTATGACAGGAAAAAAAGTAAATAAATGCATGAGAAAGCAAGCGACGAAGAGGAATGAAAATTACAAATACAAAACATGGAAATTACATCGCCAAAGGCAAACAATCGAACCACTTTCACAGAGCCAAGCAGAAAAAATGGCAATGTAAAATATATTAAATGCAGTAAAGAGCATTATTGATCCCTATACACGCAAAAATACATACAGACACACACACACACACACTCACGCATATATATATACAATATATATATGGTATATATATGGTATATATGTAGATACATATACACATGTAATTATGAAGGTATTTACAAAACACGCGCGGATATTGAAAACCCCAACCAAGTTGGACGCCGACGCCAACACCAACACCACCAACCAGCGTTGTTTTTCCCTCATCGCAACAACAAGAAATAAATGCATGTTGTGATAATTAAGTGGAAGCAAGGCATGCCAAGTTGTTCAGTCGGTTGTTTGGCTAGAAGAATTTGTTAGTTGGTTGGTTGGTATATTGGCCTTGAAAGCTCGCAGCCACCAGTACAGCAGAGCAGGGAAATAAGTGCATATAATAGAAAGAGAGCACGATGGTTGGTGGTATATATGTATTTCAATTTATATACTTATGTGGTATATATATGCATAGTCTATTTAAATATATATACCTATAATCCCTAAAACAACAAATCCCTTAAACATCGAGGAGTAGCAACAACTGTTGATACGATCCCAAAAAAAAAAAAAAAAAAAAACTAAATTATAAAAAGCAAAAAGATTCAGGAATATCCAAGAGGGACTAGGATGATATCCGAATAAAAAAATATAATTTAGTAAATAAATCAAAATATATAAAATTAAAAATATTAATTAAAAAATAAAAATAAAATAAGAATTAAATCATTTTATAAAAATTAAATAACTTAAACCAATATTTTAAAAATAAAATTATATTAAATTACAAATAAAAAATTTAATTAAGCGAAGGTAAAAATAAAATAAAACATTTCGTTAAAAAATGGAAATCAAATAAAAGTTTAACGAAAAGTGAAACAAAAGCAAATATACATATGTTGAATTAAATAAAATAAAAAAATAAACAAATTAAAAAAAAAATGTAAAAAGTAATCTAAATAAAATTAATAAACATAAAAAAAATTAGAAACATCGAACAAATAAATAATAATGAAAATATAGTAAAATAAATCAATTGAAAAAAATTAGAGAAAACAATAAAGAGTAAAACTAAATAAATTTAAAACTTAATTAAACCAAAGAAAAAAATTAAATTTAATAAAAAACATAAAATAAAACAAAAATAAAGATTTTAAAAATATTAAACAAAATTAAAAATTAATTTTAAAAAAATAATAAAAATTAAATTAAACAAATTTAAAGAAAACAAAATATAATTAAAATTAAAATGAAATATGTACAATTCAAAACAAATAATATAAAAAATAAGTAAAGTAGAATAAATATGATAATATAAAACTAAAATATAAAAAATTAAAATAAAAAATTAAATAAAAATAAAAAACTAAATTAAATCTAATAAAAAAATAATCAAAATAAAATTAAATATAAAAGTTAAAATAAATAAAAACTGAAATAAAACGAAATTAAAGAAAATGAAATATAAAATAAATTAAAATAAAACATATAAAACAATTAAAAAATAAAATAAAAATAAAGTATAATTAAATAAAGTATAAAATAATTCAACAAGATTAAAAAAAACAAATAAAAATTAAATTAAATAAAAAAAAAACAAAATAAAATTTAATGTAAAAAATTATATTAAATAAAAACTGAAATAAAACGAATTTACGAAAATACAATATGTATAACAAAAATTAAAATGGAATATATAAAATAATTAAAAAATAATAATAATTAAATAAAAGCTATATTAAAAATAAAAAAAAAACAAATATAAATTAAATTAAAAAAATATATATAACAAAAATTTAAATAAACGAAGTGAGTAAAAAATAAAATAAAGCAAATTAATCAAATAAATTAAATAAAGTAATGAATAAAATAAAATAAAATTAAATTAAAATACCAAACGCAAAGTCCAACTCACATGAGTCTCATATTTTTACTTAGGAATACAAATACAAAACATTTATGCTATATTTGTAGCAATAATACATACATATTTAAGAGAGTATATAAAAGAGCATGAAAGTAAAATTTCCTTCACATATCTAATAAAAATACATATATACATAGATGTACATATATAGTGTATCTACAATATATATTGTACATAACTATGTAGTGTACCTACGAACTTCTTCTATGAATGACGCTTATGTACTTTAACGAGACCATGGCTGTGGAAAATGTAGGGCAACTATATATAGTAAGTCAATGGATGCTGGCACTCATTTATAGCGCATATACACATACACTCATTATTACATACATATGTATATGTAAAATATATATGAAATAATTGATACAAGCATAACCAACCTAAGCGAAGGACATTTAAAAATTGTTGCTGTGCTGTTGTATTGATGTATATATATACATAATGTATGTACATATGTATACCTTTAAATAATGGCACACTGCCTATTTACCGCACATTGCCAAGAACCACAAACTGGACTCAATTTGATTGGATTATAAAGCACATATTCATTGAGCAGTGCAAGTAGGTGTGTACGCATGAGTATTAGTAAAAAAAAAATCGGAATATCTGTAGACAACGAAGGAAAAGAATGTGGGAATGAAAGAATGCACAGGAAGTCAAATAATCCTTTTTTCCATGTGCACAAATAAAAAAAAGTTTAAGAAAAGTGAATAAATGGAAAAAATCAATTGCCTACTTCTAGGCGTAAACGCACGGTTGAAGTTTTGAAAGAAACTTTGCTGAGAATTTTTAGTTGTAAATAAATAATACTTCAACTTTCATATGCATATATATACTGGCACATACGAGTATGTATTTACATATACATACATAAAACTGAGCTAAATGTACTTACTGAAGTCCCAAATAACAGTAATGCGTATATATCTAGCAGCTAGAAAGTAGGCCAATGCAATAAAACCAGCAAATTATTATGTGCAAAAATCTTTATATAGTGCTCATACATATTTATGTATATACCTACAAGCTATATATCTATACATACATAATACGAGTATATGCATATTTGTATGTTTGGTAAATGCTGAAATACTTGAACTACTTGGGAACATGTTTGCCAGTACAAGGACATTTCGTAGAATATAAACAAAAGGGCTTGAGCAGATTCAAACATATGCACACAATTTATTTCCAAATGTTTATATCTGAATTGTAATTTAGAAAATATTAAAAATTATAAGAAATATATATTTTCGATATTAATAATAAATAAAGTATAACAAAATAAAATGCACTAAAATTAAATTCAATTAAGTAAAACAATATAAAGTAAAATGAAAAAAAATAAAAAACAACTTAATTTAAAAAAAAAATGAAGAAAATCAAAATATTAAAATAAGATAAAATAAAATTACGCAAAATTAGGTAATTTAATTTACACTAGAAAATAGAAAAAAATTAATTGAAATTATTAAAATAAGAAAACTCAACTAAATTAATTTAAATAAAATTATAATAAATAAAAAATTATAATAAATAAAAAATTATAATAAATAAAAAATTATAATAAATAAAAAATTATAATGAAATAAAATTAAAAATAAAGTCATATGAACTTAAATTAATTTAAAATAAAATAATAGAATATAAAATAATTTAAGGGGGTCTCCTCATCAGTCAGTTTCAAAAAATCGATTTTTTTTTTTTGCTTCAATCGTTAGAATTATTATTAAAGAATATTCTTGCAAATTTTGAGAGTCCAACTCAAACTCGTTTAGGATTTACAAATCTGAGTAGAGTCTCGCGTGGGGCAAGCGCGAGCTAAACTAAAAACTTTAAAGCCTATTTCCCGAAAACCGTATTTTTTAAAATTCCGTGCACGATTAAAAATGAACCATTAAAGCTATGTATACAAGTAAGACACCGTTTTTTAGATAATTTTATTGTCCATAGATTGAACTAAAAATATTTATTAAAAAATTTTTATTTTACAATGTTATCAACTCAATTATTCTTAGAAAAAGCACTAAAAATCGAGTACTTTTTTAAAAAAATGACAAAAATGTTAAAATTTCAACTTTCAATCACCATAATAGTCTATGATCTGCAAAAAAAGCCTTCTGAACAAGGAAGTATTTCCATTTTTTGTTTCAGATAAAAATTACGGGCTGAATCATGCACGGAGTTTGAGTTGTTAATCGCGAGCTGCTGCGCAAGATTTTTCATAAATCAGCCATTTTTAATTATTTTGACATACAATAAACTTTTTTTTGTTGAATAAATATATGTTCAAAAATATGCAAAAGATCATTTGTTTCTCTTGTTGTTTTCATGTTCAAAAAAAATCCTGAAAAACCTCTTTTTTTGTAAGCTACTGATGAGGAGACCCCCTTAATGCAAATTAAATTAAATTAATTTAAAATAAAATAACGCAAAATTAAGGTTAATAAAATTAAAAAGTTAAATTAAATTAAATTAACTAAAAAAAAAAAATAAAAAAAAAAATAAATAGATTTATAATAAATAAAAATTTATAATAAAATAAGATAAAATTAAAAATAAAATCATACAAACTTAAATTAATTTAAAATCAAATAATAAAATGATTTAACGCAAAATTAAATAGTAAATTAAATTAATTTAAAATAAAGTAACGCAAAATTAAGTTTAATAAGATTAAAAAGTTAAGTTAATTTAAATTAAATTAAGTTAACTAAAAAATAAAATTAAAAAAAAAATAAATAAACTTATAATAAATAAAAAATTATAATAAAATAAAATAAAATTAAATATAAAATCATATAAACTTAAATTATTTTAAAATCAAATAATAAAATGATTTAACGCAAAATTAAATTAAATTAATACTAAATTAAATTAAATTAATTTAGAATAAAATAATGTAAAACTAAGTTTAATAAGATTCAAAAGTTAAGTTAAATTAAATTAAATTAACTAAAAAAAAATTAAATTAAAAAAAAAACTTATAATAAATAAAAAATATTAATAAAATAAATAGAAAATAAAATAAAATTAAAAATAAAATCACAAACTTAAATAAATGTGAAATAAAATAATATAATATAAAATAAAATAGCACAAAATTCAGTAATTTAATATAGAAAAGAAGATAGAGAATTTAAATTAAAATAAATAATATAAAATATAAAATTAAATTAAATTGAAATAAATAAAATTATAACAAATAAAGAAAGTAAAAAGAAATAAAACAAAATTAGGTACAAAAATTAAAATAAAATAAATTTAAAAAATGAATAAAAAGGTTAAAAAATAATAAATAAAATGAAGTAAAATAAAAATGATATAATCAAATAACATAAAAAAATAATGGAATAGAATAGGAAATAGAGAAATTAAAGTAAATAAATAAAATAAAAAAATAATATAAGCTTAAATTAATTTAAAATAAAATAATAGAATATAAAATAAAATAACGCAAAATTAAAATAAATAAATTTAAAAATAAATTTAAAAAAATTGAATTAGATAAGTTAATCTAAAATAAAATAAAAGTGCGCAAAACTAAGTAATTTAACTTACAATAGAAATAAAAGAACTAACAAAAATAAAAAAATAAAACCAAAAATAATTAAATTAATAATTAAGATGAATTGAAATAAATGAAATTATAAAAAATAAAAAAGTTATTTCCAAAATAAAGCAAAAAAAAATTAAATAAAATTAATTTAAATTAAAAAACTAAGACCATAAAAAATAAAAAATGAAAAAAAATATACTCATAGTATACATACATATTTACATAGAGGATTACGTTCTGAAAGTCAAGTGTATTTATTACATGAAAAAACGGTATAGATTCGAAGATAAAATAAAAAAGAAGTAAAAAGTAAATTTAGAAAATCAGATTTAAAAACCCTTAAATTCATTCAATTAAGGATGCACTACACAGTACATATATGTATCTATGTACATTTAACATATAAATGAATGTAAATATTCACTCTACACCACAAGTTGACATGAACTCATTTCATGCAAAAGCGTGGGCAGAAGAATTCAACAAAAATAGCAACAATCACGAATTATGCACTCAAATATATTTACACGCGCAAAGCACGAGGGTTAAAAAAAAACGTGGGAAAAATATATGTAAACATACATCCATCCAGCAACAGCAACAACCGTTGAAGCAGAATTTGGGGTGGCAAAAAAAAATTGTAAAAGCGCCCTAAAGTAGGCCAAAAATATTATATGGCATACCAATTGTCTGAGAATGCAGAATGTGAGTATGTGTGTGTGCGTGTATGAATTTTTGTGTACATTTTGGACAAATACCAGTAAAGCCCCTGCTCTCCATTGGCAGTGGCAGTTGGAAACCCAAATAATAAACCACATCAACATACACACATACATACATACATAAGTATGCATACAAGCCAAGTGCTAGTGTGTTGAGGTTAACAGTGTCAGAAAAAACAAAATCATATGAATGAGAATTTAAATTTAGGTATACATATATATACTTACATATATGTATTTGGCCTCAATTTTGTTTGTTTATTACGAAACTGAATGTGCAAGGACATGCCAAGCAAAATTCGTACATAAACAGAGAGAACTCGCTTGGTGCAGCAAACATTTTCAAAACAGAGCGAATTACAACAAAAGCAAAACAAAAAAAAAAAAACAAAGAAAAAATAGAGAGACACAAATTGTATGTGAGAGTAAAAATTTGAAAACAGAATGAGAAATGGAAATGTAGGCCTAACAGAATGCGCTCTTCAACCAATCAACATGGGAAAATAGTGAGGACAGAGAGTTTTGTGGAATTTGCAGCGCACTGCAAAAGGGTTGAAAATTACTTCGTACTTGGCAACAGTTTCGTCAACAGTCACAATATAGGAAATAATTGCATAAAGAAAAATTCAAAAAGTTTTCGCTGCAAACAAATTACGAAAATTGGCATGCACTTGAGACTGTTATTGCTGAACTAGTTGAAAAGAGAAAAAAAACTAGCATTTTCAAGCGTAACGAGTAGTGATTGAAAATGAAACTTGAGTATGTTAATACATATACCTTAATTATTGAATTGTAAGAAAGAAATTGCTCTAAATTAAAGTTGTACTTAAACGCATCGGGTTACCGAGTTTTGAATATTTAGCAAAGGTCCTAGTGGTTGACTGGCTTTCGAAGTATCCTTAGAAGTCTTTTTCAGACGTCTGGAAGAACAGCAAAGCGGCGAAGGACCGATGGTTTGTCGGCTGAGCTATTAAAATATGGCGGGCGAGAACTAAAAAGGTGTGTGTTTCAGCATCTTTATAGAATCTACACCAACTATTGTGGAATAAATTTCCTCAATATCACAAATAAGGTCTTATCGAGACTAAAACCAACCTTTGTACTTATCCAGTGTGGTTTCAGATCTGGCTAATATACCATTGGTTAGATATTCACCATTTCCCGAATTTAGGAAAAGGCGCTTGAGAAGAGGAGTGACACACACCAACTTTTCTCCAGACTGAATACAGAGGCGAGGCGCATGGGTCTGGTGGTGAATGAGAACAAGACAACTATCTCTTGTTATCAAATAAACAGTCTTGTTATATTTATAGGGGATTTCGTCCATTAAGGAACCAGCATAAGTACCAATAACATGGCCAGCTTGGAAATCAAAAGCAGAATGTTTGCAAATTGTTCAAATTTATTACCAAAATAATATTCGATCGACATAATCATCCACCAGAGTGGGTAATTCGAGTAACCTTGGATCGGTTTCGCACCACGTTTACCGTAATGGATAATGCGAATACTCAGAGATGCCGTATAGTCCGCACCGAAATCGCTATTCCTGCTGTGGAACAAAAGTATCAAAGAAGACCCGAATAAGCCCATCAGTCATCGCGCGCAACAATTGGAGCTTTGCTCATCTACTTGTTTGCAGGCTTAATACATAAATTTCACTCGTGCAAGATTTGAAGCCGAAGTAGTATGATAGTCATCAAGCACGTCGCAAGTTCGGTGATAGGGCCCAAAACGAGATGAACACCGATACCGGTTTTCACAAGAAAATTTCGTTCCGCGATGAAGCTCACTTTTGGTTCAATGGGTAATGATGATTCAAATGCCATTGTTGAGACGCCATTATTAAGTTCCCAAAAAGCCACTGTTTGGTGTACTCTGTTGGCGGAGAGAATCATTGGTCAATATTTCTTTAAAAATTAAGCCGGCAATAATGTTACCGTTCAATGGCGAACGCTATAGAGCCATGATTAAGAACTGTTTCGTGCCTGAATTGGCGGATGTTGATGTGGACCATCTTTGGTTCTAACAAGACGGCGCTACATGCCATAGAGCCAATAAAAAAATCGATTTATTTAAGGGGGGACATCTGAGTAAAATTTTGAAAAAATCAAAAAATTTTTTTTTCGTTTAAAAGATGCTTTAGGATCTTAAAAATAATATACCACAAGATAGAATCCGGCAAAAGTGTCTAAATGTCCAAATTTTCCATTCTGCGGCAATGCCTCATAGGCATATTCTATATATATATAATAACTTTAAACGCGTTTTTCTCGAAACCACTTTTTTTTAGACGGCCGGAAACATAACTCGAGCAAATCTTAACCGATCGATCTGAAATTTTGACAGTATATTCAAAATTCCTTCCTCTATCGACACACGTATAATTTTTTTTTTATATTGCTTACTTTTTTTTTATAAACAATTTTTGGACTTTGAATTTGAACTTTTTTTTCGATCACGCACCATTTTGCGAAAAATCAATATATCGAAAAAATCCTACGTGTGTCGATAGCTGTTGATGTATAGAAACTAACAAAACTTTATTTTTTGTTCCAGATCAAAAATTAAGGACGTTAGCTTTCCGGCCATGGACCCCCTTCCCAAAAATAGGGCCTACGAAGAAATGCTGCACAGCCGCCATTTTGTTTTCGATTTCTTTCAAAAAATCATATTTTGTACATCGGATCGCATATTATAAAACCTACTTTACAAAATTTCGATTGGCTCTTTCGTTTGGTCAAAAAAAATTCCAGAAAATCCGCTTATTTTTTTTGAGTTACTCAGATGTCCCCCCTTAAGGATACTTTTAGTGAACACAATTGCTCGCGTCGTAAATCTGAGATAAGCCCGATACGATTGACGCCTTGAAAGAGAATATTCGGCGCGTTATTCTGAATTGTTGCAAAAAGTGGTAGAAAATTGGATTTCCCCCCTGGAATTTATCTGAGCAAGCAGCAGCAGCAAATACATTTGTTTCCTCGAATTGGACAAGGGACCAAGAGCCATGTTTAACTTGAACGGAATATAAATAATGATTCCTTTATGGGAAATGGATCACCGACAGATTGGCCAAAAATTAGTATGACTTGGATATGAGCATTTTTATTATTCTGCGGCTGCTGGCTATTCTTAGCCATTCCAACACATTCAACTTGAGTAAGAATAAGCATAGATCCGAATGGTGCGTTTGGCTCACTTCGTGGCATTATATTGTTATTTTCGTGAAAGACTTTGAACAGAGAATAAGGAACCCCACATACCAAAAAGTAGTCCGACCAAAAATTTAATGAAAAAACTTTAAGTTTTGATTTAAATGATGCTTAATTAGTGATAGATAAGGTTATCGAGCTTTGTAATACCATTAAAATAAAAATTGAACAATGTGTGAGCCAGCGACACTGGGCTGGTAATTTTATGAAATCAAAAATTTAAAGCAACCTTAAAGGAAAAAAAATTAAGCCTGCAAAAAGTAAACGCTGAAATTTATAAAAAAAAATCAACAATAATATTTTTCAATATTAAAATAAATTAAAAGGAAATTTGCACTTACCGGACATCCATCCGATATATATTTTAAACTGTCATCAGTTATGTTAGAGCACGATTGCAAATTAATTGCTGCTAATCTTGAACAGTTTTTGCTTATTGACTGTGTCGATATATCGGTGATCTTCTTACATTCGGATAAGTCCAAGTTTTCTATGTTGGGGCAGTGAAACGCTAATGTTCTGCAAGTATTTATTATTATTATTACATTATAAATTAATAGATTTTTAATTTCTTATATTTCTTTATTTTTATTTTGAAAATTTTTTATTTAAAAAAAATTTCTTTTTTAAAGCCATAGGACGAAAAATATAGTGAATCGGTTTCAGCAGAGTATCGGGCTTATAAGTTTAGGAAATGTTGGCACCAAAAAGATACTTGGAACAAGAAGTTTAGGATTTCTATATTTTACGGTATTTGAATAAATAATTAAAAAAACACTAAGAATCAATAAATAAATTTTTACCCTGCACCTTGGTAAGCAATTGATCTAAATGGCGAATATGTTTTTGAGGATTACAAAAGATTGATATCTTTTATCTTGTTTCAAAAGATTCTTCAAACAAAACAAAACAGAGCTGTCTTGCATGCCATGCCAAAGTCATTATACCCTTCATGACCTAATCTAATTTATTGTATTTCACTTTTGTATTAAATATTAATTCTAATATCTCAAAAATTGTTTGTAGAGGGCTATATGGCAAAATTTTCCGATTTCGATGCTTTCGGTGACAAATTTTAGATGCTTTTTTGAAGGATTTTGGACCAAAAACTTCATATCTGAAGAAATCTGCTGTATGTATGGGGGCTATAAAATATAGTCATCCGATTTCGACGATTTTCGGAGACGATTATTATTTGTATATACGTGTGTAGAATGCAAAATTTCATACACTTTGATGATTTTTCGACCGAAGCCTCCTAGCTGAAAAATCGGTCATACGAGTATATATGCCATAGGTGGTCTGATGTGTCCGGTTCCGACAAATGATCGTTTAAATGTGTACCAAATCTCAAAAATTGAGGGACTAATTTGCGTACAAACAGACCTTGCGGCGGACATGGCTAAATCAGCTCTACTCATCATTCTGCCTCGAACGGTATAAATTTTGATGGGTTTATCTCTTCTTCTTCTTGAACTTACACCAAAGTTCGGACCAAAGTTAATATACTTTTCCATGTACATGAAAGGTATAAAAAAAATTGCTTCACATGGGGCTGGCAAAATCAATTTTTCTTGATGCTTGTGATGTTATATAATAGAAATTAGAAAAGTGTAGCAATGAGATATCTTTTTGCCTGAGATGATCGTCTCCATAGCTTTATAACACCAATTCACTATACTTAAATCCCTGTCTATGATCTTTATCAAAAAACATATTTTCATATTTTCAAAACATTTTTTAAGTTACATACCTTATTGATTTATCAACAACTGATTGACAGCCGCGCAATGAAAGGAATTTCAGAAAGCCACCACATCGTTGGGATATATTTTCAATAACTGGACCCTAAATAGCGATGTAAAAGTAAAATTTAATTTTAATTATTTACTTTCAATATAATAATATGTAATAAATCAAATAAATGTATATGTATAACTGACCTCGATGTCACGTTGAAAATCAAATAAATTGATTTTCTGCCAACTTGATCCATCCAAGGCTAGCACATTCCAATATTTGCAGACCTTTAAGTAGAAAAAAAAGAAAATTATGCGATTAATATGGAATTAAGAAAGGAGTAAATATATGAATGACATTATTTAGTATAAAATATAATTAAAAATTAGTATATTAAATATATTCAGTGGATGAAGTCTCATGCCGTTTTCTAAAATTATTATGCATTTATAATACCCTTTAGCAGGACCTAATTTTCAGATTTTTCTCTAGACATTTCTGGCTTGCTCCTTCTTTCCTCAAAACTTTTCACCCAAAACTGTGCAACGAAATGAGACAAAAATAAAATAAAGAAAAGGAGACAAAGACTGAAATTTGCTGAGCATTATTTTTGTGGGGGGGTGGTGAGGGAAATGTGCACCCCACGTGGCTTTACAGCAATGATATGAGCCACTTTTAGGTCAGTATAAAGAAAACTCTCCTCTAAGCAACCGAGCAAGCAACCCACCCTGGAACGGCAACCGCTTTGGCATTACTTCCGGGTGGTGTTCAATATTTCTCGTCTTAAGATGTACCTCTCAAAATCTGGTTCTTCCCAGGACGTTCTCAACATGCTTATTCCACGCATTTAAACGATGCGTTTTTAGGATTGTCTTCGCCCTCCTATAGTATCTATCTGGGCGGCAAATAGTTTTTATCAAAAAATTAAATATCATAAAAATTTTGCACCGTATTTTTAAACTATCAAAAAATTAAAAAAAAAATGTTTTAGAATAAAAGGGACGAATTCATTTATAATTAAAAACGAGATTGCTTCGAACAAGTTGGAAAAAAGCAATTAGAGCTTTAAAATATTTCAGTAAAATATATGTAAAAGTGTACATTATCTACAGTGAAATCCGATTAAGAGAGGTTTGGGTAAGCGACAAGTAAATATAAAACACTGTCTAAGTGACAGTCAATTCTCTTGCCCTAACCTCTATAATTAAGAGTATCTGTAAATGGAACAGACTTCTCCTGTACCTAGATAAGCTAAAAAGTCGCATTGGTGAGAAACCTCTGTGAACGAAAAAAAATTGATTTCCCTTGAACTCCCCCTAACCAGGTTTCACTGTATTTTATCGAAGATTTTAGTAAACACGAAATATTTGAAAATAAATGTAGAATAATTATTAATAAGGTAACAAATTAAGGTCGGTAAATACTGCATGTATTATGCCGAGCAGAAAATTTACTCTTCGGAGCATAACATTTTAATATATTGAATTTTTCAGTATATTACCGTGATGCTTTCTAAATTTAAAAAATATTAAGAAAATCTCCACATGAGTGATCAAAATCTCTTTTTGCTAAAATCTAATGCAGAAATCTACTATATTATTTATTATTACAAACAAGCAAACCAAACAAACAAACATGCATATGTACAATATCTAATAGTGCGAACGTTCTAGTTTTATTACTTGTTTGCTGATAATTTTTGTTTGTGTTTTTATTATTTTATTTTCGTTTGTTTGCAATTTCGCCAAGTTCATTGCCAAGGACCAAATGTAGAACGAAATTCTGACTTTTTTATTTTTGTTTTTGCTTGTCACTGAATTCCACGCGCCAGCAGCATAGACGCCCGCAAGTATACAAATAAACAAACAAATAAATTGTGTGCTTATGTACATACATATATACATATGTATATTCGTATGTACAGTATGCGAGCACATTCAACTTGAACTTGGAAATTGTGCCTAGTTAGTACTAGACGTTATCTACACATTAGCAAGCGTACAAACATAACGGCGTTTTATTTACCTTGCACACCGAATATACACACATACTCGTACATACACATATGTACATATGTGAATTTATGTGCTAAGTTTTTTGTCAATTTTAGCGGTGATTGTTAATTATAGTATATAAAAAAGGTAATTTTAAAAATAAATGTATAAGGGGCATAGGTATAGGTGCGAAGCTCTCAGGTTCAAACAAAAATTGAAAAAAATTAATATAAAAATTTTTAGGTGAATGAAACAGTGAGAAAAAAGTATAACTGTTTATTAGGTGAAAGTCTGTTTTTTTTGGCAATTTAAATAAAATCAAATAGCAAAATCAAATAAAAATTAAGGAATGAAATAAAATAAAGAAAAATAACGTTAAGTTAAATAAAATAAAATGAAATAACCAAAAATAAAATATATTTCACTTTTAAACAAAAAAAAATTAAATGAAATAATTAAAATAAAATAAATTAAAATAAAATAAAAATAAATTAAATTAATTAATTAAAATTAAATAAAATAAGAAAAAATAAAATAAATGAACTATAACAAATATATAAATAAAAAAAATTAAATAAATTAAAAAGAAATAAAATAAATTAAAATATAAATAAAATAAATAAATCAAAATAACATAAAAATGAAATAACAAAAAATAAAATAAAATAAAAAAATAAATAAAAAAAAATAAATAAAAAAAATAAATAATAATAATAAATAAAAATAATATAAGATAAATAAATCAAAATAAAATAAAATGAAATAAAACAAAACAAAATAAAATATAAAAATAAAATAAAATAAATAAATCAAAATAAAATAAAACAAAATAAATAGAATGAAATAAAATAAAATAAAAGAAAATAAGAAAAAGTAAGATAAAATAAAATAAATGAAATATAACAAAAAATAAAATAAAAAAATAAAATGAAATAAAATAAAATAAAGTGAAATAAAATAAAATAAAATTTAAGAAAAAAAAAACATAAAGTAAATTAAATGAAATAAAATAATATAGAATAATATAAAACTGACAAAAATAAAATAAATAAAATAAAATAAAATAAATTAATAAAATAAAATTAAATTAAATGAAATAAAATAAAATTAAATATAAATAACAAAATATAAAATAAAGTGAAATAAAATAAAATTAAATGAAATAAAAAAATAAAATAATATAGAATAAAATAAAATAAACAAAAATAAAATAAAATTAAATAAAATAGCTCTACAATATGATAATATAAAAGGGAAAAAAAAACAAAAAATGAGAGAGAAAACGAACATAAAATTAATATACAAGAAAAAAGAGAAAAAAATAACTACATACAGTAAAATACAATAAAAAATTATATATTGGACTAGTAAAATAAATCCATTATTTTTGCAATTTATGGCATAGTGATTCGTATCTCGCTTTTTATAAGTGCAATTGGATTACGCTAGATGGCGTTAGAAAGATGATATTTTGTACTAAATAAGATAACGGAAGAAGTGTTAATCCCTAAACACAGTGCTGGTTGAACGCATGTCATTAAAAAAATTATATAATTAAAAAATATAAATAAATATAAAATTAAATTAAACTAGAAAGAAATAGCAAATAAATTGAAACAAAAAAAAATTTAAAGAAATAAATAAAAGTAAAATAAACTAGAATAAAAAAATGAAACACAATAAAATAAATAAGATACAATAAAATAAATTAAAATAAAATAAAATAAATATAAATAAACGTAAAATTAAAAAAAATTAAAAATAAGACAATATAAATTAAAATAAATAATATAAACTGAAGTAAAATACAATGAAATAAAATAAAAAAATTGAATAAAAAAAATAAATTAAAAAAATAAATAAAATAAATTGTTATTAAACAATTTTTTAATAAATTCCTGTAAACAATGGAGAGCATAACTGCCTTTCAATCCTCTCTTTTTGTGTTTTTTCTTACAAAGTTATACCAGTATGTACGAGTACATATGTAATTATGATATTTTTAGATTATAAAAATCAATAGCCTTTTAACGAAATTGATGAAAATGTCAAGTGTTTAACAATTTATTAATTTATAGCTGCAATGAATTTACATAGTATATATACATACATATGTATTGGATGAGTGCATAAGTTCGTGCCCGATTCCGCTGGATGCCGTACGAATCGTTTGAGAGTGGCGCTCGTGAAAGAAATATATACATATTATATACCGTTGGAAAGGTGACAGTCCGAACTGTAAATCAAGCATAAAATAACTTCATTTTGATTTGAGTTGCTTAGTGAAAAGACGCATGGAAGATGAACAACGAAAAAGATCATATGCGTCATATTATGTTATACGAATTCCGCAAAGGAAAAACAGTGGGCGCTGCAACTAAAGATATTCGCGAAGTTTATTTGGACCGTGCTCCAGCACTCCGCACAGTAAAGAAATGGTTCGCGAAATTTCATTCTGGAGATTTTAACCTCGAAGATCAACCTCGCAGTGGACGGCCTTCTGAGCTTGATGACGATGTTCTAAGGACTTTAGTTGCGAATAACTCACGTATTTCGACGGAAGAGGTTGCCAGTGAATTGAACGTCAACAAATCAACTGCGTTTCGTCGTTTAAAAAAGGTTGGGTACACTTTGAAGCTCGATACATGGGTGCCACATCAGTTGAGTGAAAAGAACAAAGTGGACCGTATGTCAACAGCAATTTCTTTGCTTCGACGGATCAAAAACGAACCTTTTTTGGATCGGCTCGTGACTGGTGATGAAAACTGGGTCCTGTACAACAATGTTCAACGCAAAAGAACATGGAAACAGGCACACGAAGGGGCGGAACCGATGTCGAAAGGTGGATTGCATCCGATGAAGGTACTGCTGTGCATTTGGTGGGATATCCGAGGCGTGATCTATTTTGAGCTCTTGCCAGCTGGAGAAACGATCACTGCCAACAAGTATTGTCAGCAATTGGTCGAATTGAAGAAAGCAAGTGATGAAAAACGTCCGATTTTGGCCAATCGCAAAGGAGTTCTTTTCCATCATGACAACGCCAGGCCACATGTTGCAAAACCGACCCTGGCCAAACTGAAGGAGATGAATTGGGAAATCATGCCGCATCCCCCATATTCACCCGACATTGCACCTTCTGATTATCATTTGTTTCGATCGCTGCAGAACAATTTGAATGGAAAAAAATTTAAAAATGTGGAAGACGTCAAAAACCACCTTGACACCTTTTTCAACGAGAAACCGAGCGATTTCTATGAATCAGGCATCCGTAAATTGGTTGAACGTTGGGAGTGGATTGCCGAACATGATGGCGAATACATAATTGATTAATAAAAGCGCTTTCTTCAAAAAATTTCAATTTTAGTTTGCACTTGCAATCGGGCACGAACTTCTGCACTCATCCAATATATGCATCTATTATGTGGTGGATTTTTTTTTAAAGATTACTTACTTAACTTAGTGTATGTTAAATTGATAAATCCATGAAGATTGATATTAAAATGGATTTTTATTGCATATATACATACATACATATCTGTAGGTATGTATGTATATTTGCAATACTGATAGTATATATTTTGCATTAAATATATTATAGTCCAAGTGATTATTTATGCCACTCATGTAGCGTTAAAAATGCTTCAAGTTTCAATTGTGCGTCAGCTTGATGAAATTTTCGATCTTTATGTAATATGTATGTATGTATGTATGAGGAAAGCACGTGTTAAGAAAGTCTCGGTTAAGAAGCTTAGGTGGAAGATCAAAGTTAAAACAGAAGTTTCAGAATCATTACTCTGAGAGAAAAGTGAAGTTCACACTAGTGGGAGGATTTTTAGGAACGACAAGAAATGATCTTTTAGCATATAACCGTTCAATCAACGCGATACCTTTTGTAGGACGTGTCTTCTAGATTAACAACAAATAACTCTCAAAAGATGCCCACAATTATCCTCGAAAATTTCATTTTCAATTCATTTTAGATTACCATCATCGCTGACGTATTAACGACAATTGAAGAAGAATTACAGCAACAGACATTAGACTGGAAAGGATGTATCTGAATCCAACCCGAAGTAGACGAGAGTATTATGAAGTTCGCATATAAATCGCTGCTGAGGAAAATAGATGGAAAGAGTGATAGAACGATTAAGCTAAATTTTGTCTCCCACAACGCTCAAACGAAGAGTAACCTTTGAATTTTCTTCATCTCAATTTTGTATCCCAAGTAATCTGGATTTCAAACCGCATTAATAATTCCATTATTAATAAGAAAGACGTCTTAGGGTCGGGCGGTGCCAACTTAAGGCTTAAGACAATGGATCTCAGATCAGTCGAAACAAAACGAAATATCAACAGTGTCAACAAAATCAATATTTACAGAACCTCTCAAGCTGCTCGATACAAAACCAGGCGACTCCCTTTCGTGTGCCTTTTTCCAATACAATCCTGGAGAAAATATTAAAAACTGCAGAGCTGATTATAAAAGGAACAAACTTCTGCTGACATTTGTCGATGATATTGACACCATTGATCTTATCGCGACGTATGTTCTGAATGAGAACAATAAGAAATATCTATCTACTGTCATTAAACAAACAGTCAGCGCGGTTGCGTCATAACTTTGAAGTTGAGACAAATTCGTCTATCTAGGTACCAACATCAATATCAACAATAATTTTACGCCTTGAAAGCCAACTCCAACAGATACATATTACAATTACGCAATTATAGAATAAACTCATCCCTCGATGAGCATAGACCAAACATTACAAGTATCTATCATTCTAGTATTGCAGTTGCATGTACGACGACTAGATCCGATGAATCGACTGTGGGAGTCTTCGAGAGAAAGGTTTTGTGGAAGGTTTATGGTCCCCCGCTTATGGGCGACGGGTACGATGGGCAAGTTAAAAGACAACGGCTACGATTTCTAGGTCATAGGTGCTTAGGGACGAAAAAACCCCAGTTCTAAAAGTTTTCGACGCCGGTGGAAACAGAAGAACTGCTCCACTCAGGCGGAAGGAGCAAGTTCAGAAGGATATGGGTTCATTTGGTGTCTCTCATTCTCGCCGCACGGCAAAAATAAGAAATGTCCGACAATAATCGTGTGTCTACGCCAAAGTAGAAGAAGAAGGAATATTTACTAATATTGATAAAAATTAATCCATCATTTTTGCAATCAATTGGAGGCTTTATTTAACATAGTTAGAATTATCCGATTTTTGTCAAATATGCAACGTTTTGCTCGATAACCTTTTGCCATTTTGAATGTTATTGCGTCATTATGCCTCCCTCTTATGGAAACCCTTGTGTTTATTGGCCAAAAATTGGGACAATCTATTTTCTTAGGCTTCCCTTGAGGCCAACTCTTCAGCAGCCACTTCGCTCGCCAGAGACAGGAACAGATGGGGTGAGGTCCGGACTGGTCAAAGCTGGACTGGTCTTCTGGGCGATTGCTTTTTCTGACAGCACAAGTTCGAATTAAGAGTTTGGACGTAGGGCAGCAGCCCATAGTGGCTGATGCCTTTGCCGATTCCCCCAAACGCAGAACAGAACCTTCCGTGCCGTCAATTCAGCCTTGGAGGCCATTTGTGCCAGCTCACTGCCCGTCGACCACTACCATTTCCCTTTTCCATTTCTGTAAGTGAACCACTTTCCATCACTAGTCACCATCAGAAATGGGTCGATTTGGTTAATTTAGCAGCAATTCGCAGATTGAAGCTCAGTCCATGAGGTTCTTTCTCGTTAACTCGTATGGCATCCATACATCGAGCTTTTTTGTGTATTCAGCCTTTTATTAGAGGTGCCAAAATGTTTTCAGTACAATGTTTAGCTCCTGGGCAATCGAAACAGTGCTCGCATGACGGTCAGACTCGACGATTTCCATTATTTTATCGACATTTCCATCTTTTTCACGCGCGCTCAAGCACTGCTGAATTGAGTGATCAACACTTCTCTCATCGCCATCTAGCGTAATTCAATCGTATTTTTGTACGTGAGATACATATCACTAAAGACATCTATTTCTCAAATAATGGATTACTTTTTACTAGCCCTATTATTTATTGTTTAATAATTACAACTCAAAACAAAAAAAAAATAATTTCTAAGAAATAAAATTATGAAATCAATATTATGAAATTCAAAGCTGAAGAAATAAAAATAACTAAAAATATATTTAAAAGAATTTAATAAAAAGCGAAGAACAAAGCAAGCAAATCAAGCTCAAACCCGAGCCAGACGCAATATGTATTACTATCTCGTTGTGGCGCTTCGAATAGCGGCAAACCTTTTGACCTACCATTTTGAGTAAAAGTAAAAAAAAATTAACAAATTGAGGGCAATCAACTGAGTTGGACAGAGAGTAAAAAATGCAAAAAAAAAAAAAAAACAAAAAAAAAAAAAATACAGTAATAATGAGTATTTTTGGCGAAAAAAATATGAATTGCAAGTTGAGTATAAAATTTATGTACATATGTATGTCCTTATGTATACATGTATGTATGTCATGTTGCAAAAAACAATAAAAATACACAGCAACAAACAGACTTCGCAGACTTTAAACGTCAATTACTTACAACAGCAACAGCTGTTCCCGTCAGTCAGCTAGCCAGTCAGGCAGTCAGCCAGTCGTTATTACTAAAGGACCAACGGGGTACACGTTCGAGACCAAAGCTAATTTTCTAGAGTTTCTAAATTGAAAAAAAGTAATTTTAAAGTCGAATGTATGTGTATAAAGCAAAACCCCTGGAGTCGAACGACCGTATGGAGGGAGCGTACCCGCGCCATCAGTCAGTCAGCTAGTAACAGCTGCGCCAACAATAGCGACGCGTCAATGAGTCAGACACGCGGACAGGCATACGATCCAACGGCATGCGTTCTGTTCAATGCAAATTATTTTTTGCCTGTTGCGAAAAGTCACCAACCGATGCAATAAATAAATAAATGCTCGCTCTTATGCGCATATACATACATATGTATGTACGCTTATGTAAATAATTTACTTTTGAATACGCTTATTGTGCCTTCCGCATTCAATTTGTGGATTACGACAGTAGTTGGTTGGTCGATCGGTTGGTTGGCATTAAAATTGAAATTGCATTATTCACAGAGAAGAATACAAAACATGAAAAGTATAGAAGGAAAAGAAAAAATAAAAAATGGAAATAAAAAATGGAAATCAAAAATGAAATCAATTTTGTCCTTCAACGCTTAAACAATTTAATTCTTAAGTTCAATACACCCGCCGAGGCCTTTTCATAATAATTTGAATCTTTTTGCTTTTTTTTTGTTGGTTCTGAGAGGAAATCAATCCAAAAATAAATAATTCCAAGTTATTTGGTGATGTATGATCAGTGAAACCATCCGGTTTAACACAAGCATTAATTATTGATTCCGCTTGACTCACCGTAAGGCAACCATAGCGAGAGACTGAGGACGTCATACCACTAAACGTTGTTTCCGGCGGAATGTTTATGTTTTTGTACAAAATTTTTCCTTAATTGTGAATTAATAATTTATTAATTTATTTGTTTGAAATTTCTTCAGGATTGTTATCTTGCCTGTATAGAAGGATTAACGCAGTTAGTCTTTTAACTGTTTATATCGAGCATACTCGTCTTCGCTGGAAAATAATTAGCAGGGCGAAAAAATTTTTCGAAACAAAATCAAACAGTTAAAGAGGTTTAAATATTTTTTTTATTTTAGTCTTTCAATTAAACGAAAAAGAATTCTCCACTAGTAATCATAACTATTGTTGCCAGAATTTTTCCCAGCAATCCAGCTGAATGGTCGAAAAATTCAAGCTAAAAACAGATTTTTGCTTGGGTTAATAGGAAGACTACTCTTTTTTTCTGGATCTAGACCAGAGAGCTTTTTATTATTTGAAATTCGGTATATATATAGGTAGCTTTTTGCTTAGGTTAACAACTCTTTTATCCGGGTCCTGAACCGGCCTATTTGAGAAAATCGTATTTTCAGTTTTTTTTACTTAAATTTTTATTCTTTCTTTTATTCTTCTTCAACAACTTATAGCCTATTTCCACCGGACGTTCACTGCAGTTTAGCTTGAATGCATTTAAACATCGCATTTAAATGCGAAATTCCCATGTGTTTGTTGTTGTATAAAAGTGTGTTAACTCAATTTTCAAAGTGAGTTAACTCACTTTCGGTAATTTAACAGAAAATGTTATGTTAACAGTCGATGCTCTCACTACTAATGTAAACATTTCGGACGTTTCGGTATACTTGTTGCCAGAGTCGTGTATTTTCGGATTTAATGAGGGGACAGACTTTTATTTTGCATGCTGAAATTTTTTCTGCAAAAGTTACTTTTTGCATTAATATTGACATAAAAAAATATATTAAGTAATTGGCGAAGAGAATGCTTCTCCTCTTTAAAAAATAAAATAAAATAAAAATAAAAAACAAACAAAAAGCAATTGTGGAATAGAAAACGATCCCCTCAACATAAAAATATACGCGACTCTGGTAACTATCAGCGCATGCGCAAAACAAATAATTATGTATGTATATATAATTGGCGCAAAACAAATATTTATGTATATATAATGTGCGCTTTGTAACCGGTTAAGGGATTTTTCGGCCGAGCAAACTGCAAATGTAAACAAAAATCAGCTATTTGAGTTAACTTAGTTTCGGTGGAAACGTTTGACATTTCATTCACTTAACAGAGGCCTTAAATGCAGTGAAGTGCTTGGTGGAAATAGGCTATAAGCTTCAAAAACACCACACGTTCTAATTATCCCTTTAATGACAAAACATCCAAATGGAATTATTTTAACTTGGCTCCGTGACAAGATACGCTTATCAATGTAAAATATATTTTCATTATTCTTAAGCGAATCAGCGATGGTATTAAGTAATTCTAGTCTGTAAGGATTTGTAACCATACACTTAATAAATGAAATGAAAAAAAAAGTTAAAATATTATTTATTTAATATGATCTATTCTATTCACCAAAAAGAACAATTTTTTTAATAACCTTTCCATCTTTTTTTTTTAAATGTTTAAGGTTTTACAATTAAAAACTCACAGAAATTGTTTTAGATACATAAATTTTATATTTTAATGAGAAGAGACTTTGCAATACTCGCTCCTTTCCCTTCATAGCTAAATTTCAATTCTCCCGGCTAAACGTGGAAAAGAAGAGCTAAATCTAGCTGGAATAATGCGAAAATGGCAACACTGATCATAACACCACAGACAGTGAAACAGTTTTCTACTCGACATGCACTTCTACTCTCTGAGAGCACTTATCAACAACTCAGTAAAAAGGAACTTCGGGACGACATTTCAAGCTTCCTTCGTAAATCAGCAAACGAAACTATTAATTTTCGACAAGAAAAAAAAGCTGATACGATGACTGTGTCGCATCGCAGTGGAGAGTAAAATGACTGCATAACTCACAGCGTTTCATATGTGGGAGAGATATTGAGAGTTGAAGAGGGAAGCGAGACCCATTTGCAGACAGAAAAAGAGAGAGGCTGAAATGTGTGAGTATAAAAAACTGGAGGAGATGGAAATGCTTTAAAATTCTATGAAAAAATTAGGCATCGATCAGAAGGTTTCATGACCGGAACTTCTTTCTGTAGGAACACAAAAGAGGAACTGGTAACTGACGTGCGAAGTGTATTGAATTAATGGAATGAACACCTCTTCACCCTGCTTAAATGCAGTGAAATTGAAATACCCGGCGTCGGCGGACCCAAAACCGAAATCGATGACTATGATAAAAACGTTCCACTCCTATGATAAAGGTGGAATAACGATTGCGCGCTTAAAGAATAATAAAGTGTTATTTGCTAAGTAATACAAGCATGATGACAAAGAACTGACAAGGTGCATGCACCAGCGTTTTTTGCTGCCTGATGCTTGGAACCTTCTCTGTCCAATCCAAAAAACCGATGCAAATAATACTAATTAAGTAGTATTGTGTGTATTAAGTGAAAAATTGAAGCCGTCAACCAAATAATTAGACCTTATAAGTGTAACTTCAGACCTGACTATCCAAACGAACGCTGGGCAACACCAAAAGCTCTGTCGGAGTTAGGAAGGACCTTGAGTGTGATTCTTTGGTGTGATTTCTTCAGAACAATGCTATAGGAAATAAAAAAAACTACAGAACTAAACAGAGGAAGTAGAATCTTCTATAAGAACGTACAACTGCTGACGTATGCAGCCCAACAACAGCACCGTAAGTTCTACTTCCTTCAAATTGAAAAAGAAGGAAAGCAAATGACCCTGGTAGTGAATGAGAATAAGACGAAAAATATCTAATCATCGTACAAACGCGTGTTGATTCCCACGTCACTGTCGACCGTCATAACAACGCAGAAACACTCTTGCCATTAGGTGCTACGTCGAACTGAGTAAGCTATTGAAAAGACCTCACCCGACAAACAAGTACCGGGCGATAACAACATTGGATGAATTGGCATTAGGAGTTTAAAAGGGAAAGGATTTGCGAATGATTTATGATCCTGTGCGTAAGGGCGATGGCGCATCGCCCGTAGGGATGAATAGTCTCAAGCGTTTGAGGAAGATATAGAGGGAGAACTTCACTTAGGTGGAAAGATTAGGTAGAGAAGGCTTCACTTTCCTAAAAGAATCCTTGTATTACTGCTTCAGTTGTTTCGTTTATCAAGTTGCCTGAACTGACTTCGTTATTTGTTGTACTTCTTCTAAATACTGGCCCACTCACACCTCACCCAGTAATCCACTTTCGTAACCATAACTTTTGCTTTCATAATATTCGTAATAACTCATTGCAATCAAAGTTGTTAATAAATTTTCATAATTTCAATTGTGTCCGTCTGACTTTTGCCCATTCCATTTATACGCTTGTTAAAAATAACCGCCAGAGAAATGTATTGCATGTGTTTCTATTGTTTTATTTTTGTATTTTTGTATATTTGTATTTTGCATATTTGCCACTTAACCTATTACTGCGCTCCGATCATTTGCCCCGATCGATCGTGCTATTTAAAGAAAGAAAAATGTAAACAAACAATTACGAAAGCTTCAAATGGAAATTAGTTAAATGGATTCCGCATTGCAACGGAAGTCTTTGAATATATTCGATCATATATATGTACTTACATATGTATGAGATTGTTCACAAGTTAAACAAAGAAAAAATTAATTAATTAAGAATATTTGGCCTTGATTTGTAGTTAAGATTACACACTCGTGTCATTTCTTTGAGATTATTAATTATTAGCGAGATTATGATTATGGCATTTCTAAAAAGAATTCTAACGATGTTGAGAAGACCCGCTAGGGTTTGGTCCAGTTGATAATTTCAAAGACTAGGAGGATGGGGGTCATTTGTGGAAGCCCATGCAAGTGAGGAAAGTTTTTTAGTTGCCACTCAACAGGGAATAACCAGAAACGATTTTTTTGCATATGTTTTAAGCAGCTCAGCAGTATCCTTTGGAGGCGAGCTGAAATGAGAATGAAATATACTCCAATGAAAAACTACAAAATGCCTGATGATGGTGAGAGACCCCCGAAAACATTTTAAAGATCACATTCTGAGGGCATGCTTCGGAGTGTCCGGTTCCTTAATTGGGAACGTGCTGCGGCTCAACTGGCTGATGTCCGCATAAGACTAAAGGCAGACATCACCGCCGTCCAAGAAGTGCAATGGACGGGACAAGGACGGACGGCGGCTATATACAGGAGTGTAAAATTGGTGTTAGATTTGTGGTTGGATAGAGACGCCATCACCGAATACTGGCATTCTTTTAGCTGGATGAATATCTAGCTACAATCCGCAACATCCACGCTGTCTATGAACGCTGTCTACGCCACGATGTGAAAAATTTGCTTGGCGGCTTTATCGAGTATTTTGTGATTGACGGAAGACATACGTTCTGAAGACCTAACATCCACTCGGATTACTATCTTGCCGCAGCGAAAATACGCACCTTCCTCGATGTTTCTAAAAACGCCCGTGAACAAACACGAAAAGCGGCAATCCCAACAGACAGCCGAACGGATTTCTACTAGCCTTGCACACCCGGTTTCTGAGAGCACGAATCAGCAACTCAATATAAGGAACTCTGCGCCGCCACGGAAGCAATTGGTTTCCGAAAGCGTCAGAAAAAGAGCCGTGACAGATTGAAGAAAAAACAGGCTGCTTACCTGGCGACGTTACGTTCGACCACAGCACGTTGAGGTAGGATAAATTACGAGAGTTCAAGAGGAAATAAAACGCAATTGCAGACAAACAAGATTCAAGATCATTTTAAGCACTGATCTTTCACATAAACATTTTTTTCCTTCTCCAATATGCTAACGAATTACCAAAGAGCCCTGGCAGTCAAACTTCCCATATCACCCGAAGGTGCTGACTGCATTGAATATTTCATACCTTCAAGTATAATATGGAAAAGGTTCTTGATCATCTTACGAAGTTAGAGCAAAATGAAGACTTACGCGCTTACCTACCATGTTATACGAGGACGTCACGATGACTTTAACTGGGTGCTTTAAACCTCTCTCTCTTTGATTAAGGACAACCTTCCTCTACTAATAATGGGATCATATGCATCAATAAAATCAAACCAAAAATTACACAAAAGACATTGACTCTACAAAAATGTCCAGCACAGCGAATCGTCGTGAGAGCGGAGACCCATTTAGTTTGATGTTACTCTCTATGTTTTTCTACAACGACCAGACATCATCGACTATTAAGAACAAAAAATGGAAATGAAATGTCTCCCAAGGTAATAGTGGCACTAGTGCAGTAGTTCCGAACTTTCATATTGTTATCTAGGATAAAGCCGGCAAGGATTAATCGTTTCTCATTTCTTCAGATATGTTGTAATCAACCCAAGCACTAGCAAGGAGCGCTAATATTTTTGTACTCAGTTTCAGAGAATTCCCTACCAGCTAATGTCAGTTTTAGCATATGCTTTGTTGAGGACAGAGGTACACCTGCATCGTGTCCATAGTTTATTATGGTTAGAAGAGTTCCTTCTCTTCTAGTTGATTTACAATTACCTGATTACAAAATGCTTCTACAATTTGTAGCTACTTTTGATGTAGTATTGTTGAACTGTAGAGATCTGATGGCAGCTCGACTTTCAGAATATGTCGTAACTGATTGTCCTGCTGCCGGCAAATGGTTGCCCTGATCGAGAGCATTAGGATGTGTGTGTGAAGTTTTCGAAAATTACTAAGATGAATAGAACTATTTGGAGGATGAGCTCGACCGTTTAGGCGGTTACAAAGCGCCAAGTATGCTGTAGACATGAGTATGTATGTATATGTATAAAGTTGAATATTAACTTAAGATTTATGATTTTCGATGATTTAGAGAATCGATGGAGAACTTGAGAAATGTGAATTTCTCAAAGGATGAAGAAATATTTTTTTGATTTGAGATTGTATCACGCCTCACCGAAATAGACTTACATGTATGTACCTATATATGTATATAGGTATGCAAGCTCACAACCTCTTTATTACACTGTGTATTGAATTACAAATTAAGGTCATTTATTACGCTCGAGGCAGGCAGCGGCGGGAATGTGGCTTGGAAATAAACTATTTTAACAGCTGTCTTGTCGCTGCCGCCGCCATCGTCGCTTCTGCCTAGAACCAATGTCTTGTCTACTTGTAGTCAATTGAATTTGCTACGCTCCATTATTATTGTTATTATTATTATTATTATTACTATTATAGTGTCAGTGCCGCTTATGCAGCTGTTCCTCCATTATTTTGCATACAACCACGGCTTCTATGAATGCACTCAAAGCGCTCGCTCTGGCTTTAGCAGCGGCGACGAGTTCAGAGTTCATTGAATGTTGCTGCTATTTTTATAACCGAAAGCATTGGCAATTTTATTTTGCAATAATCTTTTCTTTTTCTTTGTTGTTGCATCCCTAAGTGCTTGGTATACGTAGTTGTGGAGAGCATATTGAATTGTGCTCCACTATGCACTTGAGGTACTACACTTGCAGTTGAGGCTGGAGAACAGACACTCAGACAGTTTTATTGTGCATATGCGGGCAGCGCAAACCAGATTTGATATTTTTAGAATTCTAGATGTGCATTAAATATGTATTATTAAATTAAAAGATCTTAAAACATTTTTAATTTTTTTTTTGTTAAAAATTCAAATCTCAAATCTAATTTCTTAGACGAAGGCGACTCAAACTTGGTATGAAAATATAGAACTAGTAAATATTTTTTTTAATTTAATACTGTACTGGTATTAGTAATGAAATGCTTCAAAAAAGTTTTAGGCGGGAGATATGGGCGAAAAACACAGTACTTAAAAATTTTATATATGATATCTATATATGTAGGTACATGTTCTGATCATCTGATCTAAGTAATTCTTACTGCCTACTTTTTACTTAAGATGTGTCAAATTTGGCAACTTAATTGTAGGGTTTAAGCTCAAAAACTCTTTTTCGAAAAATCTATTGTATGAGGGGTATATGTTAAACTCGCCCAATCTAGAGGATTTTCACTGTTCATTTTTCTTTTATTATAAGCAAAAAAATATACTAAATATCTTCTTTTTAGCAGCTACGTTATGGCAGTTATAATTCCAAAACTCATTTTCGAAAATTCAATTGTATGAGTGGTATATGTTAAAAACGTCCGATCTTGATGATTTTCACTGTTAACAATCTCCTTATGATAAGCAAAAATTGTACTAAATAACGCACTTCTATCAACATAATTGTAGAAGTTAAAGCTCAATAACTCATTTTCGATATATGTTGAAAACATATGTTCGGGATATATGTTGAAAACATCCGATCTTGATGATTTTCACTGTTAACAATCCTCTTATGATAAACTAAAAATATACTAAATTTGTTCTTCTTATCAGCTACATTATGTGAGTTATAACTCAAAAGCGCATTTTCGAAAAATCAATTGTATGTGGGGTATATGTTACACTCGTCCGATTTTGATGATTTTTACTTTTAACTTTTCCTTTATGAAAAAAACAAAAAATGCACTAAATAACTTCTTCTTATCATCATATTTGTAGAAGTTATAACTCAAAAACTCATTTTCGAAAAATTAATAGTATGAGTGCTTTATGTATTTATGTATGTTAAGCTCGGCTAATCTTGATGTTAACTATTCTTTTATTATAATTAAAAAATATACTAAATAACTTCTTCTTATCAGCATAGTTGTAAGTGTAATAATTAAAAAGTTCATTTTCGAAAAAGTAATAATGATAATCAAAAAATATATTAAATTTCTTCTTTTTAGTGGCAAAAATATGGGAGTTATAACTCATAAACTCATTTTCGAAAAATCAATATTGTACTTATATATACAAAAAAATTTATACTAAAAAGTATTTGAAATTCGCAAATTTAAAAAAAAGAACAAAAAAGTTAAACATTCATAAACTTCGGAAATATCGAATATTTCAAAAACTACAATAAGCAACTGTTCTGTACTCAAACAAGCAGCTTGACAAACTTATATTTTCATACATACATACACGTACATCTTCCAATCACTCAGACAGCCAGTCCTTCAATTTGGCATACCATTACTCAAAACATTTATTTGTAATCAAATTTTACATTCGAACGCCATATTAAAAAATGCCACTTCACCTCGCCTTGGCTCCACCACACTTCTCTATTCCCCACTGTAGGGCACCGCATTGTAAACTCTGTCTGTAAATCAACTTGAGTTGATTGCCGGCAATTTGAAGATGAGCGTCGATTAAATTGTATACGCTACCGCAACTTGCCAAGGATTTCGTCAAGGCGATAAAGAAAATGGAATTATAAGAGGAAGAACAATGAGTGCAGATAATAAAATTTATATAATTTTGTTATTTACTTTGTGCGCATACTACTTTAATATGCAATACTCAATAAACTTGACAATTTCCTGAGCGAAGAGTTGGTGGCAGTTGGTTGCTCATTTTGATTGGGAGATTAGCGTTGAAGGCGAAAGAGAGAAGGAAAAAACATGTAAGCCATTTATAAAATTCTTTCTATAAGGCATTGCAGTCTCGGTTTCACAACGGCGACGGGGAGTGACTAATGGCGGAAGACTACCAGAAGGAAATAACGAAGTCATATGTTGTTAAAAGATATCACGTTTAAGCCTGGTAGGCGACCCTTTTTCCTGGTTCATATTCGATTCTGTGGCTCTCGATGGCTGCAATCACGATCTAGATTTCTTGTTTCAAATCATGAATCGTCTCTAGACCGCTGGCTGACCACAAAAAATAGTCAAACGGAGTCAAATCATTGCTGTAAAGCATCTAGTGAACATCGCCGTCTCAACTAATTATGCAATTTTCGAAGAAAATACGCAAAAGATCGATTGTAACATTTGCCGTTCGGTCGAAAGCACAAATTGTCCATGTCATTCTTTTCAAAATTCGGAAACGAAAGAACCTCTGACCATGGAACAGTAACGTTCGGTACTAACGATAGCGGCAGCACCTTCCCGGTTTTCGAAGAAAACTTAACCAATTTTTCAGCCAATACACATGCCGCACAAAACAGTCACTCGCTAAGAAAGCATTGTCTTGGGTTTTTCTCACTCCAAATTCAGTAGTTTTACTTGATAACACAGCCCCCGAGGTGAAAAAGAGTTTACTCTTCTCTCAAGCGTTCTTCAGCTTATTCAGCGAAGCGAAATCGTATCGACTGTCCATGGGGATTCAGTTCTTGGACCAATTGGACTTTTAAGCGTTCGTACTAAGGTTTTTCTGCCTAACTCCTGCGAACGGTGTCGAGTTGATGTTTATAGCTGTTCGAGCACTTTTGAGTTTCGGCAGCAATATTCTTCTCTGTACACGAGTTTTGAGCGATAACGTACCGTTTTGGCGAACTCGCTGCATAAATTGATACCCAAACTGCTTAGACGACGAGCCAGTTAAGTGGTCAAAGCTCAATAAAGCCGTAGTTTAAACCAAACCCTTTGTGTAGTAAATTTTAGAGTTGTGTGCTTCGGTTCGTTGGGGTCACTTCCCCACAAAGGCCATGCCTGTAACAAACTATTAAACCGTCTCAAAACAGAAAGTAACGAAACGGTTAGAACTAAGCGTTTAAACAATGCACAATACTTGTAATTGGCGTTCTTTAGCCGCAAAGCGAGCCGAGCTACTCTCCTTCTCCACTTTGTGGTGTGAGCCTTGATGTTTTTCCAACAAATAGAGGGCCCTACATTCAAATTCGCCTCCGAACGCCCGATTGATGTTTTAAAGGAGGGTTTGACCATCCTCCGACCACAATTGGATAAAGAGTTTTCTGTAATTTTGGAAGTTGGAACACTTCCAAGGTCACAATACCAACCACACGGTTATTGTGGCCGATTTTAAACAATATATTTTAAAATAGTCTCCATCTCATATCGATTCTGGATTCAAAAAGAAACTAATGAAAACTTAGAGACCCGGTTAAGATAACTAGTCTGCAAGTGACCTTCAAATACGTTGGGTAATCTTAAGTGACGTTAAGACTATGAAAAGCTTTTTGTACCCTTCAAAACTCCCTCTTTCACTATACCAGTATGATTCTTGAATTGCTCCCATTCTTAATTCACATAGGTATTCTCAGGTTATGAATTTTTTTCTTACTACTTCCCAAATAAGAGACCTTTAAATGTTTAGGCATTGAAGGCTCTACATCGCATCTGCATGAGTACGTGAGGAGAGCTACCAGCCAACTTAATAAACGAGAAATCTTCCACTTCCATATTTGTATATTCTGATTTTTTGTAAGGACTGTGCGACATACATAAATTGTGAAAAGGTCCATATTAATTTCTTTCAGACAGTTTCGAAGGCAGAGGAACTTTAGGTTTGCTACGGGCTCAAGACCAGCTTGCAGTCTTCATTCATGGTATGATATTAGCGAAACGCACGCCAAACTTCTATGTGAATCATTCGTACAGGACTGTAACGTGGATGACCAAAGATGACGCTCATTCCACCATAAGTAGTATGGTAAGTGTAGTGATACATCAATGGAGCCCTTGCTGGTAGCCTACAGCGCAGTCTTTTTAGTCTGAGCTTAACCTTTAAACGCTTCCAAAAGCAACTTGTTGATATCAAAAGCATAGAAAGCAAATATATGGTAGACTACTGTCCTTGAAATGTAATTTATTTTCGCTATCTTCTTTACATGTCTCTAAAATGGATGACAGCTAATGAATTGCATTACATCGATTTGAAATGAATTCTGCACACTTCAGTGAATACTAAGTACCTCCATGAGACATATGTATTTAGGTATGTATGCTATGTATGCTTATACCTACGAGTACGTGCAGACTTGCATACGTAACGACAATACGAATAACAAAGCTACGTATAACACATGTTGATGCGCTCGTCAGTCAGCACCTCACCTGTCTGCCCCCTTCCGGCCTGACTGGCTAGGTCTGCCTGATTGTCTGTCTATTTCAGAGCGCTAAGCTATTACCGAATGCAAGCCTGGTTACACTATATTTCTATATAGTATGTATATGCATATATATACATACATACATACATATATATATTATAAATATGTAAATGCATGTGTTTGGTGTAAATATGGTAAAGTGAAACAAAGCGAGCGGTAGAAGAAAGAGGAATAAATTATTGACGAATCGATCACATGGCGACTTCTTGTTGTATTTACACAAATTGTTTTTGTAAACTTAACGCGCAATTCGCAGCTTGTAAGTACTTATCATCATGTATTACTTGCCATAAGGTTCTGCTCTGCTTTATGTAAATTTACTGCTTCGAAATTAAATCAAATCGACAGACATGTCATTCATAGCTCTACACTCAGCCATATTGGGTGTGTGGCAGCCTGGAGATTGATAGTTTTTAATAAGTATTCATAAATTTGCGAATTCATTCTTGGATTCAAAAAAAGAAGAAGAAGAAGTAACACATGCTGGGCAGCCTAAATATAGAAACTAAAAAGACGGACAGATAGCCAAGTGGGGAGAATTCAGGGACTTTGTAGACAATGCAAGATATAAGGAGTTGCGTATGGTAAAAGCTAAAGTTTGTTTAATAAAGGGTGCTTTTTTTAAACTTGTGGTTTTCAATGAGGCAATACTTTTTTCGAAGTTTTTCTTTTTGACAGTTGGTTTGCCATAATTCATACTTATTCTGGAACAACGTGCGGAAGTATTACCAAAATGAGGGATCGATTCGCGCGACGCATCGTGTGCAGCATCAAATATTTGATCGATATGACCACACACACGGAGTCGGTAATAATCCATTTAATGGAAGATTTTGTGGAGGGATCTTGATTTGCGGGCTTACAAAATCTAACTCGTGTAAAAATTAGCGTTCTTTCAGCTTTTATCGATCATTTATGATTCTAATTTTTATAATCGAAATTTTGTGATTTTAAAATTAAAAAAAAAGAAAAATATCGTTATTTTTGGGTTTAAATTGTGATTCTAAATTTTTTATCGAAATAAATAAATATTTGATCGATATTTTGAGAGTTTGAAATAAAAAGGTATCGAAACTTTTACACTCGTCTAATAATTAGCATACAGTCAGGTTTTATCGATAACCTATGATTCCAATTCTTGTAATCGAAATTTTGTGATTTTAAAATTTTAAATAAAAAAATATCGTTATTTTTGGGTTTAAATTCTGTCGATAAATTTTTAGCGATATATTGTGATTCTAATTCTTTTATTTAAATTAATATTTGATGGATACTTTGTGACTTTGAAATAAAAAAGTATCGAACCTTTTACACCCGGTCACTCAGTCACTTTTATCGATATTATACTATTATGTGTTGATCGATATTTTTTGATTTCAAAAATTTTAAATAAAAAAATTATCGATATTTTTGAATTTATATTACCAAAATAATGGATAGATTCGCCCGACGCATCGTGTGCAGCATCCAATATTCGATCGACATCATCGCTCAGCAGAGTCGGTAATAATCCACTTTATTGAAGATTTTGTGGAGGGATCTTGATTTGCCGGTATACAAAATCTACCTCGTGTAATAATTAGAGTTCAGTCAGATTTTATCGATAAATTATAATTCCAATTTTTAAACTTTTTCGATATTTTTTATCGATATTTTGTGATGCTAATTTCTTATCGAAATTAATATTTGATAGATATTTTGTGATTTTGAAATAAAAAAGTATCGAAACTTTTACACTCTGTCACTCAGTCACTTTTATCGATATTATATTATTATGTGTTGATCAATATTTTTTTATTTCAAAAATTTTAAATAAAAAATTATCGATATTTTTGAATTTATATTTTTTCGGTAACCTTTTTAATGATATTTTATGGTTCCTAACTTTAAAAAAAAACTAGTATTTCATCGCGATTTTGTTATTTTAAACTTTTCGATTAAGGAAATCGTTTTTTAATTCGCATTTATCGGTAAATTTTAATTTTTTTTTTATTTATTTTTAAATTTTCAAAAGTTTTTGATTTTTTTTTTAACCTTTTTTTTAGAATTTTTTTAACGAACTCTTATTTTCTTCTTGCTGTGTTTGGCTAGTTAACCTGAGAACTACTAAAGAAGATTTTACTCAAAATTTTGTTATTTTAAAATGTTTATGGGCTATTTTAACTCTAATTACTCCAACTGACTATTATTTGTTTCGGTCTCTGACAAACTCTCTTGCCTAATCTTTTTTTCCCCAATATTTTATTTCCTTGAAATATTTATTTCATTTTTGATATATGCGATGACGATTGTTTGAGGAAAGGATATAAGCTGAATTATCCGACTGTTGTACCGAAGACACCTTCTTTACTCACTCTGGCGTTAAAATCGGCAAGCACAACTTTGACTTCCGTGATGGGTCCAGCGCTCATAAGTACGCGCCGTTAGTCACGTCGTACTTCTTTTTCATCGGAGTGTGGGCGCAAATCTGCGATATGTTGAGAAGTTTTGATGAGGACTGAGCGAGGGGGTCTCTCTCCCATCACTTCCTCAAATATCGCTCAGCTGTTTACAGTGACCTTTGAGTGGTTACTTTCAATTTATTCTAACTACTTTATTTTTCTCTTGATTATTACATTCATTTACAATAAAAAATAATAATTTATGACTTTTTAATGATTTTAATTAAACTTGATTTGCATGCATGTCACATTAGCGAGTCATCCTCCTCTTCATTTCATCCCTATACTCTTGCATACATATGTATACATGTATGTGTGGGAAAAGAGAACATTTCTGCAGTAATTTTATTTGCAAATTTTTATTCTTTCCTTTTTGGGGAAAATGAAATTCTTTTGGCAAAGTGAAAATAAAATCCCATAATCTGCACAATCAGCATATTCTCTGCGTCTTCTTCTTAATAAACTTGAAAGTGCATTCAACTTTCGGGCGACGCACAATTATTAAGCATATGCATGTTTCTTGTTTTTTTTTTTGCATATTTTCGGTTGGATGGCTGGTGGTGTTGCTGAGGTAGCAACAGCTAAAAGCTAAAGAAGCAGCAGCAGCAACAGCAACAATCAGTGGCAGGTTGTTCACACTGAAAATGCTGCGGTCGTTGTTATGTTGTACATGTATTGGCTGAATGTTTGTCCTTTGGCTACCCTTGACGGGGTCACAGACGAGCATTTCGCAAGCGTACATTCATACATATATTTATGTGAGTGTAGTTAGTTACATTATTTTCGCACGTCAGACGCATGTCAAAATGTTATTATGAATAATGTTGTAAATAAGCAAATAAATAAAATTTTAAGTCAGAAAAATATTATTGAACAATTATATATGTATGTATGTACATACATATATGATGCATTATTAGCCTCAATGCAGACATTTCATAAATAAAATTATTTTAATTACAATTGCGGAATATTTGAATTGATTATTTTCGAAATATTTATAAAATGAGAGAGCCAAAGCTTAATATCAGTCGCTTCATCGCTGCTTTAATCCGAGCTTTTGATTCTACAAATATGGAAGGATCCGTCATGCAAAGTCCAATAACAAGATCATCGACATAGAAAAGTGGCTTATATTTCCATCTATATTTCACATTTATAGTGAAAAAATTGCAACATTGCGGAGAGTGAAAATTGGCAATATTGCATACAGTGAGAATTGGCAACCTTGCGTATAGTGAAAATTGGCAACATTGCATACAGTGAGAATTGGAGAATTGAGAATTGGCGAGGTCTTTATACCTTTCATGACCATATTAAATTTATGGTATTTCTTTTAAAGATTAAATATTAATTCTCATATCTGAAAAATTGATTGAAAAATTAAGGGACAAACTTATATATGGGGCGGACTATATGATGAAGTTTTTCAATTTCGATATCACAATGCTTATATTAGCTGAGCTAAATCTACTTTGGAGGAATTTGTCAAGCAGTATCTAATCTTGAAAACTTTTAACAAAAGATTTTAACTCCATAACAGCTAATTACATAAGAAATTCGGCAACGTTGCTTTTTTTAGTGAGACTGTTTACATTGTGCAAAGTAGTGACGATATCACCACAACTTATCGCATATTTCTCCCACAAAATATAATAAAAAGATAAACAGCTTTTAGCGAAAATAGACAACGTTGCTTATATGGAAATTAACAGTAGTGTGGAAGAAAATCTTGGAAAAAGCAATTCAAAGGCAACTCTACAGTAGCCAAATAAAATCCAAAGTGAAAATTGGCAACATTGCTCACAGTGACAATTTTGCTGAATTTTTCGCGCAGGTCTATCATTCCGTGTAGAGCGAAATTGACCAACTAATCGAGAAATTCTAGTTTTATTCTAAATAGCCGAAAATTTGTAACATTGTGCACAGTGAAAAGTGGCAACATTGCATACGGTAAATATTGGTAACTAAATCCCAAGCGAGATTAACGGTATTGCACACCAGTATGTTATGTACATAACAGAAATTTTTAATATACTTGAAGCTGTAAATTTTGATGCGAAAATAAATAAAAACCACATACTCACCACACACACTTTTTAACACCTTCCCTTCCACTCTGCGCCTTAGAAAAGAGAGATGCCCCAGCAATTGAATTCAAAACACCCGCAACTAAGTAACAAGTGTCTGTGTGCATGTGTGTGTTTGTGACTATTAAGAGAACTTATGTGGGCCTTTGACATTTCCGCCTGGAAATTTCATTGACCTACCACAACCACAACGCAATTACGAACGAACGACTAGCGAGACGATGACGCACAATAAAAAGCGCGTCGAAAACAACTCTAATCGTCGAACAGAGAAACGATAACAAAGAGCAACGCATGGAAGGCTAAATGGCAGTGGATGAATGGATGGTTGGATGGATGGATGGGCGATTATATAGAAGAGTGGTTGGTTGAATAAGTTTATGTGCTTACATGTAAGCGAGGGTGAACCATCATCCATATGCTCATGTCAAACTAAACTCAATGTGTCGCTAGAGTTCCACGACCTCTACAGCAGCAGCAACAAGCACAACAGAAAATCGACGAAAGGACAAACAAAAATAAAGTCTGTTGAAAGTATGGCAGGATGATGATTAGTCAACAAAACCGAAAGTTTGTTGGCTTAGCGAAGATTAATATACACATATGTTTGTGTGAAGCCTTATAACTCAGGACGAATCGACAGGACGACAGGCAACGCATCATGTTCGCAACTTGATTACCACGAATACCATTTTTTTCTTGCTGATGTATCTGTTCATGTGCAAGTTTTAGCAACAAATCTCGCTTGACTGAACTTAACGAGTTTCAAGTAGTTTTCAACAGCAAAATCAACTTAAAATCACCAAACGGAGAGCGGAGAGAAATAAGCAAGTTAGTAATGAACTTTGTTTTTAACTGAAAGGGGAACTCTTAAAATCTGACACTTTCAGCTAACGGTTTAAGTACGTATCCACGGGTGCACTGAAGTGAAATCCAATAATTAAGAAAGAGTACAGAATATTTATGAACCAAAGGGTGTGAACGGGTTAAGAGGCTTGCCGTGCTTTGCTTTGTATCCATTAGATGTCCTCAGTCCGGCAGATTGAGCTCTTTGTCTGGCTTGTAGCGATAGACTGGGAGAGATTCTTTCTCTACCAAGATCTTTTCACGGTAGGGCTGGAGAGGACAAAGCCAGTAGAGGAAAGTGACACTTAACTTCTTTATGGATGGCTCGAAGCTTGACGGAAAGTTTGAGGCGGAAAAATTGTGAAGGAATTGTTCTTATTACACACTGTCTGTGGTCGTGACTCATATCAGTATTAGGTACCGGGTCTCAGCGTTATTCCTGGGAATTGCAAATCTGTTGAGCTTGCACATGCGATTAGCCAGGTAGGCACCTAAACATCCGCGGTTGGCCGAAGGTGGAACGTGGATGCTCAGGGAACTTCTCTTCTGGCCCGGCATTGTTAAATGGGCATTCACGCGTTTCAGATCGCTACTGGGGAAGAAGACATTTCTTATGAACTGTTTTGCATTGGTGGGAATGTGACTGAAAATTCTTAGATCGCATATGTATCCTAACTTGAAGGGTATGCCAGATAGTGATATTAGGCTCAATGCCGTCTAGCGTTCAGGATATTTTTCTCTTTGTGGCATTTAAATGGACGTGTCTGCTGTGTGGAATTCACTTGGAACAAGAACAGTCCCACCAGCTAACCTAACCCAATCGAGTCTCTGTGAATTGCGCTTAAGGGTTGACTACCCGTTTTTTGGCAAACCTATAACTCTACGTCTCACTTATTCGAGGCATTTCGAAAGGTAGTTAGGAATTTATGACCGGTTAGCCGCTTGCATTGTAAGTTGCCAAAAACATATCCACGGTGATATCGACTAGTGACTTAAGGATTTTGTTGTGGTTTGGTACTTTGGTAATACAAGGAGTCTAAGCTCCCAAATATAACATTTTATACATCATCGACTTCCTAGTGGTTACTCCTTGGCTAAGGAGATAAAAAGAGAGACGCAGGACAGGAGAGAGCTGTGGTTCCATAGGCATTAAAAATTTAAAGGTTCTTTCCATAAAAGAAGTCCCTACAACCTCCTCAACCAGTGCCAAGTGAACCAAAGATCTCAATTATTATTGGCTAGTTAAAGACGTGAATAACCTCATCTTTCTAAAGTTAACCTTTTCTCTCGGTTGACTTCGGATCTTCAATCAGCTGACAGCCTTACGAGCTGATGTCATCTAAGCTGTAGCCTTCTGACTAGTAACAATTACTTAAAGAGGGCTCGAGGGAGTTGAGTAGTTTTCTGCCCATGGATTTTAAAGGTTATCAGAAAGCAGTGCTAGCCGCTCCTCGTATAAGCGTGGTAAATCAGGGGAATAATAAACGATTTGGTCACGCGATAAGCAGGGATTAAGTCGATTAGCTCACTTGCAATAAACTCAAAAACTCTGCTGCACTGTCGGCGATCTCTACAGAAGAGGGCGGGGCCAAACAGAACAGATTATATTTCATTAGGGTTCCTAGTCACAGGGTTATTGGTCCTCTCCGGCAAAGTACGCATTGGTATGACTTTGTTACATACAGACTACTACTGCTTCACTTTTGAGCGGGACGAATCAAGATGAAATCAAGACAACCTTGGCTGAGATGGGATCGGTAAAGGTCATGCGAAAAACGCTTTTTCCAAAGAGAGGTCATATCTAATGTAATAAGAGGCCTACCAAGCAACCGCTTGATAGGACGACATACATCAAGGCTGGGAGTTCCCTTTAGGAGATGCTGTAGAAGATGCAAGAGCGGGAAGAAACAGTCTTTTATCTTTTATGCGACTACCCTACATTGGGCAGAGATAGATTCCACTATCGGGGACCTGCTTTCCACGACGATTTGTCTGAGATAGCAGACCTCAAGGTAAATCATCTAATGAAATTTATCAAGAAATCGAAATGGATGGCTAGTGAAGCTTAGTGATCGATATCACAATGAGCCTAGTCTAGCCGAAATGTACTCATGATGCTTCCACATCGATAACCACTCGAACCTAGCCTAATCTAATCTAAGGGCTCCACAACTTAACCCACTGAGATGAGAGGAATATGTTGGGACTTCAAGTTCTTAAAAGGGGTAAGACAATCAATTCAACCAATGCGTTGGTTCTCATAAAAAAATTGAAAGTTTTTAATTTTGTCATTTAATGTGTTTATTATATATTTACTACATTATTTTTTATTGTATTTTATTTTTCTTCACTTAATTTTTATTATCTTTTATTTAAATCAAAAAATCGAGTCAGATGAAATCAAGGGAGACAGTGGGGCGGCAATCATTCTAGTAAAAGGTCTTCAGTGAAAATGTCCCGACCAAAATACTCTTTAACAGGCTTAAATACTGAAATTTAACAAATTCAACAAATGGTCCAAAAGCAACAAATTAAAATTAAATTTAATCCCATTACAATATTAAACAACCTACCCACTGCAGGACTGTGAATTGAGTTCTTTAGGTACACAGCAGTGTTATTCAAGATTGCAACGGTTATTTCAATCAGCTCAGCAAGAATGTAATGAAATCTTCTTTCGCTTTTTATTTTCCTCTTTTTTTTAGCAATTCTAACCCTTAATAAGTCCACTGCATTGAATGCTTGTGGTGTGAACGAAGCTTTGTTGTCTACAAAAGATGTTGGATGCCAGTTCCTCTTCTTCTGCTTCTTTTTTTTTCTTGCTTCACCGTTTTCACCGTCTTTGTTGGCTTTTACGAGTTTCGCTTTTAAACTCCAGTCCGACTGGCGGCAGAAAAACAATATAAAAACGATTTTGCAGCAGTTCCTCTTCCGCCTCTGACTCTTTGCCTGATGAAGGGGCGAGCAACGATGATGAGTACATTTAATTTAACGATTTGTGCAAGCAAGGAAGTAAGTCGAACCTCCACAACGCCATACCCTTGCCATGGCAGGAGATGTGCCATACCATGAAGAGAGGTTAAGAGTTGAGCTTTATTGATGTGTTGAGTGTGTTGAAGTGGAAGTGTGTAAGGCACAACCACAACTACTCTTTATCTTTGTTTGCAACCACACTTTGTTTGTTTTCAAAATTATTGCTACTTTAAATCGATAAACATTAAAGCTGCCTGAGCTCACACTCTGCCAGCCACACAGCCAGCAGCTTCACAAACTAAACCCACAAATGACTCAGCGCCAAGAATGACGTCCTCCATCCAGCTCCAATTCAGTTGTTGGCTTTGCTGGCATTTCCTTTGTTCTCTCTCGCAACGACAGTGAAATTCTTGACAATTCATTGCAGACAACAAATATGTAACTAAAAAGGAGTTGGAGACGGCAGGATTGCACGGCTAAATGAAAACGACAATGAAACCAAAGTCAAAGCTATAACCAAAACCAACAGCAAATGAAAATGAAAAAGAAAAATGAGTGCCAACACCGAGAAGTAAAAAGAGAAATGGAACAAAATAAAAAAATAAGTAAAACAAAAAAATAAAAATAAAATAAAACAAAGGAAACACTCCAAGTATTTATTTACACATTTCTGGTGAGGATTAGCACAAAAAGAATACTCTTTCTTTGTGTACATATAACTGTAAAATGATTCATGCTTGGCAAAATGGCAGCGCTGATGGAAATTGAAGAAAAAAGTTGCCGCCATGGATGAAGTTACATACCACTTTGTACTTCTTTGTGTGCAAGACACCAACCAACCAGCCCGCTTTGGACGCCGACTTCTGCATTTCTTTGTGTCTGGCGCGGTAATTTTATCACCATTTCCATTTCAAATGCTTTAAATTTAATGATTCTCAAATGCTTGTAGCGAAGAGGAGCCGCATAAAGACGTGAAGACGTATTAGTTTAATGGCAGTAGAATATTTATGTTTGTTTAACAATTTCGTACGGCGCGCATGATGTGCAAAGAAATTGCTGTGGTCACGCGAATTGCAAATTTACTTGAATTTGTTGTAAAACTTTTAGAAATCTTGCCTTTTGAGTGGTTGTGCCGGTTCAATGTACTCTGTGGTGGTTTCCACATAAAAAAACTTAGGTGTAAAATCAGCAAATGATAAGTAAGTCATTTAGGAGCGTAGGAGAGGGTGTTGCTTGCGATATCAGATTCCGGTGAATTCTACCACGTAACATAGTGGTGATAGAGCTGATCTAGAGCTGATAATTAAATATTCTGGAAGTCGATATTTTGGGAATATTTTGAAAAAATATATGATGAAATGGTGCACATTATTGTATTTAGTTAAAAAATTTATAATTCATAATGTTTTTTTTTGCATAATTTCTTCATTCTATAAATGAAACAGTAGTATTTCCCGTGTTCGCTTCTAGCTGAACTTATTCTTTCTTTAACTTCCAGTTCGAAAAATTGCTGTTTAGTTTATTTAATTTAATTTTTTCAATTTATTTTTTATTTTTTGCCTTATATCTTTCTAATATACCTTATACTTTTTCATTTTATTTTAATATATCTTACATTATTTGATTTATTTATTTTATTTAATTTTATATAATTTTATGTTTTTATTAATTACATTATTTTTATATTATTTATTTATTTTTTATTCTATTTCTATTATTTTAATGTAAGTTAGAAATAATAAAATTATAAAAGAAATAAATAAAATAAAACTAGAATATAAAATAAACAAAATAAAATTAGGATAAAAAATGTATAAAATAAAATTAGAATAAAAAATAAATAAAATAAAATGAGAATAAAAAAATAATGTAATTCATAAAAACATAAAATTATATCGTTTTAAATTTTTTCAGTTTTATTTGTTTTATTTTATCTTAAAATATCTTATTTAATTTTTCTATTGGTTTTTTCTTAATTTTTTAACTTTTTTGTTTTATTTTTAATTGTCTTATGTTTAATTTTCAACTGTTTTATTTAATTCTTTTTTTAATTTACTCCCTCCATTTTATCTTTCATTTCATTTTTTCATCTCAAATATTTTATTTTCTAAAGACTTTTTGAAGTCATTGTTATGTTGAATTGTTTTTGGAGTTTCGTTTAAATTGAACTGTTTCAGACCATATATTTTTTGGAAATAGTGAAAAAATTACAACAATAGTTTTTGGACGGTAGAAGTTATAATTTCTATTTCGGACACCACCACGTTTCCCCATCAGACTTCTACTTCTAGACAGCTTTGTTCCAATGGGACTCGAACTTGGGATGCCCACAGCACAAGCCAATGGTTATCCCATTAAGGGGGTCTCCTCATCAGTAGCTTACAAAAAAAGAGGTTTTTCAGGATTTTTTTTGAACATGAAAACAACAAGAGAAACAAATGATCTTTTGCATATTTTTGAACATATATTTATTCAACAAAAAAAAGTTTATTGTATGTCAAAATAATTAAAAATGGCTGATTTATGAAAAATCTTGCGCAGCAGCTCGCGATTAACAACTCAAACTCCGTGCATGATTCAGCCCGTAATTTTTATCTGAAACAAAAAATGGAAATACTTCCTTGTTCAGAAGGCTTTTTTGCAGATCATAGACTATTATGGTGATTGAAAGTTGAAATTTTAACATTTTTGTCATTTTTTTAAAAAAGTACTCGATTTTTAGTGCTTTTTCTAAGAATAATTGAGTTGATAACATTGTAAAATAAAAATTTTTTAATAAATATTTTTAGTTCAATCTATGGACAATAAAATTATCTAAAAAACGGTGTCTTACTTGTATACATAGCTTTAATGGTTCATTTTTAATCGTGCACGGAATTTTAAAAAATACGGTTTTCGGGAAATAGGCTTTAAAGTTTTTAGTTTAGCTCGCGCTTGCCCCACGCGAGACTCTACTCAGATTTGTAAATCCTAAACGAGTTTGAGTTGGACTCTCAAAATTTGCAAGAATATTCTTTAATAATAATTCTAACGATTGAAGCAAAAAAAAAAAAATCGATTTTTTGAAACTGACTGATGAGGGACCCCCTTAAGCTACATGTGTGCCGCTTTCACTTATTGTTGTTTTTAACTTTTTCCTTTTACCTACATATCGACGATCAAGTGCTCAGATACTCTGTAGCTGTAAACTTGGCGCGATGTAGTTGTTTTTCTATTTATTATTTCCTGTTTTTATTCCATTTTATTTTACATTAATTTATTTTAATTTGGTCAGTTTATTTTAGCTTATTTATTTTTTTTATTTAATTCTTTCTTATATGGTATTTAAAATTATTTTTTTTTTATTTTTTACGTTCTTTTTGTTTTTTTATTTGTCTTTTTTTTTGTTTTTTTTTGCTTTCTTTTTGTTGTTTTTTTGTGTTTTTTTTTTTTTTGTTTTTTTTTTTTGTTTTTTTTTTTTGTTTTTTTTTTTTTTTTAATTTTTTATCTTATTTTTTTATTCTATTTTTTTATTATATTTTTTATATTATTTTATTTTATTTATGTTTACTTTTCTTTACTTCATTTTACTTTTCTATTTGATTTACATTTTTAATTAATTTAATTTTTTTATTTTATTCATTTTGTTTTATTTTACTTTATTTTACTTTGCTTTACTTTCCTTCACTTTACTTTACTTTACTTTACTTTACTTTACTTTACTTTACTTTACTTTACTTTACTTTACTTTACTTTACTTTACTTTACTTTACTTTACTTTACTTTACTTTACTTTACTTTACTTTACTTTACTTTACTTTACTTTACTTTACTTTACTTTACTTTACTTTACTTTACTTTACTTTACTTTACTTTACTTTACTTTACTTTACTTTACTTTACTTTACTTTACTTTACTTTACTTTACTTTACTTTACTTTACTTTACTTTACTTTATTTTTGTATTTAATTAAGGTTACTTTTTATATTCTTATTTATTTTATTTAAATTTTTTATTTTTATTTATTTTTTTTTATTTTATTCAATTTGTTATATTTTATTTTACTTCATTTTATTTCATTTCATTTCATTTTATTTTATTTTATTTTATTTTATTTTGTTTTATTTTATTTTATTTTATTTTATTTTATTTTATTTTATTTTATTTTATTTTATTTTATTTTATTTTATTTTATTTTATTTTATTTTATTTTATTTTATTTTATTTTATTTTATTTTATTTTATTTTATTTTAATTTATTTTATTTAATTTTTTTTGGTTTTATTTTTTTTTTTTGTTTACTTGAATTATTTATTTTTTTATGTTTTATTTAATTTTTTTATTTTATTTTATGTTTTATTTGATGTACTTTATTTTAAGTCAGGATTTTCAAAAAAAAAAAATTTTTTTTTTTGCATTTTCGTTAAGTATAATATCTTAAAAATAATCTCTGAAAATTTCAAGAAGCTTCGTTCTATATATTTAAATCGTTTTTAATTTTCCTGTTATTAGATGTGACAATATGTTATCTATTGTACTTTCTTCCATATATGTATGTATATATTATATAATGAAGCTTCGGATTTGGATTAGTGTCTAATCAGTTTAGCAGAACAATAGAAAAAATTAATTATGTCATTTCAATCAAACCAATTTAACTATAAGCAGATGTAACTTTAATGCATTAAAATTATACATATATGCATTTACACTCACGAGTATGTACATGGGTATATATATATATATATACAATTAAATATGAAGTGCATAATAATGATATCGACTATGGAATATAAATTATGCAGAGAAGCATTTTAATTCAATAAGAAATTCTGTCGTCGATATGCATAAATATGAGATTTTTATCAACAACTAAATCGCGCAATAAGCATGTATTAAAGCGCATATGCAAACGAGTATGTGGTTGACATTTTTAAAATTTCCTATATACATATGTGTATTACAGTATTACAGTGAAATGCGGATAAATTACAAAGCAAACATGAAAAACTTTATCTGAAACTGACCTTGCAAGCAAAATGAGAATGCGAGCAAAAATAAAATTCAAGAAATAAAATCAGAAAATTTGCACATGCAAATGAATTACCCACACATACGTATGTATATATGTACATATATAGCAAAATTATGAAGGCATACGTGCGCTTTTAAGTAGGCTTGTCATGAGAACAAGTATATTGAAATATTTTACAGCCAAATATGTATGTAAAGAAACTTAATAAGTACCATATATAAATGTGTATATATTTATGTGTGTATATTTGCACAAAACAAACCTGCAACGCATGTAATTATTATTTAATAATCACAAAACCAGCAACTACTTATATTCAAACATAAAAAAGCAAATCATTTGCTCATTAATATGCACTTGCGTCGGTTAGTTGCAAGTCAGAAGAAGAAGAGGAGGAAGAAAACATAACAAACAATAAACAATGAGGCATATACATATGTATGTATGTATTTTCTAAAGCATGGCGACGTCAAATCGCTGAGTGATGACGAAAAGCGATAAAAATTACGTTATAGATTATGGGTGGAATCGTTAATAATGAAGTGTATTCTATTGTGTTTTTTTACGGTTAAGCACGTTACAGGGCCCAAAGGTCTCTTTTTGTTTTGCTGTGTTCTTTTTCTATGCTACTTGCGGAAACTATTTCATTATTCATGGGGAATAATTGGCGAGATTATCACAAATTATTTTTACAAAAGTGATGACGTACCATAAATAGAGCTCAATACTCTACGATTGCAATATTTCAGAAGTAAATCTCAACGAAAAAATTTGGGAAAGCTTGTTTTTTTTCTTAATGCTCTTAACAATTGCTAGAAGCTGCGAATTGTCATAAAGATTTATTTTATTTTAATCTATTTAATTTTATTCCATTGTATTTGCTTTTACTTTCTAGTTTCTTTTGTTTATATTTTTTTTTTAATTTGGTTAGTTTTATTTTATATTATTTTATTTTATTTTATTTAATATATTTTATCTTATTTTATTTTATTTTATTTAATATATTTTATCTTATTTTATTTTATTTTATTTTACTTTCTAGTCTATTTTGTTTTTATTTTAATTTTATTTTATTTTATTTTAATTTGCTGTGTCTTATTGAATTTTATATTATTTTACATTATTCAAATTTTGTTTATTTTAATTTTTTTATTTTATTTATTTTTTTTTATTTTATTGTTGATATTTATTTTATTTTATTTTATGTAATTTTATATTATTTTATTTTATTTAATTTAACTTATTTTAATTAAATTTAGCTTATTTTAAATTTATTTAGTTTAATGTTATATTTTATATCATTTATTTATTTTAAGTTATTAAATTTATTTTGATTTTATTTTATTTCATTGTATTTTCTTTTACTTTCTAGTATATTTTTTATAATTATCTAATTTTTATTTTAATTTAATTATATTTTAATTTGCTTTGTTTTATATTATATTAATTTATTTCATTTATTTTGTTAGTTTTAATTTAATTTATTTTAATCTATTTAAGTTTATTCCATTGCTTTCTTTTACTTTCTAGTTAATTTTGTTTATATTTATTTTATATCAATTTTATTTTATTTTATTGTTTATATTTATTTTATTATTATTTTCTATTTTTATTTGCACTTCTTTATTTTATATTATTTTATTTTATTTAACTTAGTTTAGTTCTAAATAATTTTTATTTAATATTTTTATTTTAATTTAATTTGTTTAATTGTATTTTAGTTTATTTTATTTTATCTTACTAATTTTATTTTATCTTACTTAATTTATTTTATTTCATTTTATTTTATTTTATTTTATTTTATTTTATTTTATTTTATTTTATTTTATTTTATTTTATTTCATTTGATTTTATTTTATTTTAATTTTATTTTATTTTATTTTATTTTATTTTAAGTTTGTTTAATTTAATTTAATTTTATTTGATTTTATTTTATTTTATTTCATATATTTTATTTATCTTTTATATTACTTTAATTATTTTTTTTTTTATTTTAATTATTATTTTAATTATTATTTCATTTATATTTTATTTTATTTATATTTTATTTTATTTTAATATTTATTTTTTTAAATATTATTTAATCATTAATATTTTTTTTTCACTTATATAACAAATTGTGATAATAATATTAATTGCATAATATGACCTGTGACTTTCTTGTGACGTGCGCGCCATTCTGATTTATAATTAATATTAATGCATTTAAAAGGTGGTCACGCACAATATGAGTGGCGTTTTAGACACATAACCTTGAAAGAAAGTGATATTTTTTCAAAATAATTTTAGAATAATTTAAAATAAAAATATATTGTATCAGTGTTGCCACGTGAAATATTAATAAAAAAATTTTTTTTTTAACTGTCAACGTAGTGAAAAACGTGAGAACAAATAATAATTACCAAATAAAATGCAAAAAAAAAATCAAAATCAAAACACAAAAATGTCTATTCCTTTCAGTTCGCATTCTCAGTCGCTGATAATTCATAAAAAATTCGTTCAGTGACTTGGTAAAAACAAAAAACATTAAAACAAAAACACAAAAAACACTTAACGTATAATTCAGAAATCGCGCAAACGTGATTTGGCTATAAATTGTAGAAGCAGAACTTGTGCGAAATTCATTACACACGCACAGGTAGATATTGATTTTCTCATCACACATTTCTGTGCTGGCAAATGAACAAAAGCTTAAAAAATTGTTATCATTAAATACAGATTTTTTTAAATTTTTCTTTTTAAATGCCGGAAACATTGTTTGTTACCTTCTTGTTAAATTACAAGAAATTTATTTGAACGTCATTGAGTGACGTGAAATGGTCGAGGCGTGGCGAGAGCCGATTTGTTGTATAGGGTGTTTTTCAGATTATACCAAAATTAATTAAACTAATATTTTTTCGCTAGATACACTCGTTGGCTACATAAGTTCTCTGTATCTTTTATTTTAATTAAATTATTCCTTATATTTAATCTGTATAGACCGCTTCAAATCCACACAAAAAAACGCGAAAACTTAAACTAAACTAAATAATCAAAATAAGCTTTACTAGAAAAATATTATCTTTTGCAACTTACTTGTGCACATCTGCATAAAGACACCACATCCAAGTAGGAGAAAATACGTAAAAGAATTTCCTTTGGCAGTTGTTTTATGGGTTCATCATCCGCATCCGATGAACTGAGGAATGTTTGCTGCAAATCAAAACGAAAAGAAGAAGAAAAAAGAAAATTTAATTCTATTAAATATGCAACCAAATTAGTATAAACATATTTATAGCTCATTAAAATGTATATTCTGTATATTTATAAGCACTCTTGGATGCCAAAGAGTTTACTTTTTTTCATTTAAATAAAATGCAAGTGATGAAAGATCTGCAGAGAATGTTGTATAAAGATTTCGAAAATTATACTTATTAAATGTATGTGATTTATAAATACACACACACAGATACAGTTATTATTTTTATAGACACATAAATTTGTGAAAATATTAATTTGTGCCAAATTTATGCGAATCTATTTGTTGGCACTTTTGAATGAATCAAGGGACTGTGCTTCGAATTTCGTTAGATCCAGTACTTGGTAGGAAATACATATGTAGGACAATCCATTTCCTTGTTTCCAAAATACCGGGCGGTATTTTGACATCTGTCAAACTTAACTATCAAACCAAACATGTTTTGTTTTATATAAAAGTTAGGCATTTATGAATATGGATCACCTAACAACCTCACAATGCGCTAAAATTGCTAAAACCTACTACAAAAATGGTGATTCAAGCGTGACCATGATTTGTGCTTTCAGAGCAGATTATGGTACACATAATCGTCCAATTACTCAAGAGACTGTATCTGTTACAGATATTGCAAGGCGTAGTCACCATTGTTTAGCTCATCCCACCTCAAATATCGGTGCTGTAAGTGAAAATGTAGCCCAAGACCCATATGTGTCTATTTTCCGACGTTATCAAGAGCTGGGATTTAATTATGGCACATTATGGCGTATTTTGCTCTTGGATTTACACCCACCTCTACTCTTCACCCTTGCGGTTAATGAATTGCTCAAGAAGATTGAAGGACGAGCTTACATGTTTCATGCTTTCAGCCTATGCGGATGATATCTTAGCCATAGAGAGCGGTAAGTGTTTGATAACCATCGAATCTCTGGCGAATCAGGCACTTCGAACCATTAACCCAATGGCCCAGTTATTTCAGCAGGACTTAATGTTATTACTGATAAAACCAATACTGATAAAACCAATATGGTCCTATTTACAAGGAAATACAAAATTCCAGCTTGGAACAAGCCAAAGCTGGAAGAGAACACTTTGCAGTTAAATCCTAGTACTAAGTATCTGGGAATTGTGTTGGACAGCAAGCAAGCAAGTCGTGGAGACTCAATGTGAAGGAAAGAGTGAAGAAGGCATCAGCGGCCCTACATACATTTAAAAGGATGTTGGGCTGCGCTTGGGGTCTCTCCCCCGCTATCTTCAACTGGATTTTCATTGCTGTTGTTAAGCCAATAATTTTCTACGGTGCTTTAATATGATGGAAAGCTATGGACAAAATTACATATTCGGATGGGCAGGAAAGAGTATTTAGACTTTCAATGATCAGCTTCCCTGGGGCACTCAGAACAACACAATATGCAGCGCTGCATCCGATTATGAGCATTCCTCCAACAAACCTGGTAGCTGAACAGAACATTTCTATTTGCTGCGAGGCTATATGCTGCTTCCCGGCAGCTGAAAGTCAGGACCGGGCATAGTAGTATAGTGTTACCCCTGAGTGTACGAATAGAATACGTAATTCCGCGCCTGTATTTCAGGAAGCTATTTTCAGCTACAATAGAGGTGCTTATAAAATGAAAATTAGAGAAAAAGATGTCATATAAGCAACCAAGCCATTGCAGTATCTTCCAAGCCGAAATTTTGCCATAAAAATGGCGGCAGAGCTACTGCTTTCAAAGGAAAAGAATACACATCTACATATGTGGATAGACAAGGGACCATAAAGGCCTTAATTTCATACAGCACGAAGTCAGCTGTGGTCGCATTATGTAAAGAAGCGGTTCAAGTACTGGCTGAAAACACAAGAGTGCACATTTACGGGGGCCACACGGGCGTAGTTAAAATAGAGTGATTGACACCCCTTGCCGAGTGCTGATTATTTAAATTAATTTTCTATAATTTTTGGATGTTGGTCGGACCAAGACTCGAACAGTTTCGAATGGCAGTACGCAATGCTAACCACCCGGCCACCCTGTATAATGGAAGCGAGGAAGAGCTTAAATATTACAATTTCTCCGACTTTCGACTTCTGACATTTTTAAATAATTTTTAAAATATTATCTGAATTTTCTCATTCTTTCCTACGTCAAGCAAATGAAAACATCACATGGCAAATAGTATTACATTGGAAAATATTTCATTAAATAAGCTCACGTGAGATTATAATAATAAAGATATATGTATGTAAGTGAATACATAACATTATACAGGGAAAGAGAGAAGAACCATTCTAAGAAAATTATATAAACACAAAAAGAACGGGAAACTATAAAGCACTTATGAAAGGAATAATTACAAAATTTAATAAAAGAAATACTGCCCTAGGCCAAACTAAAATACAAGACGATAAATATTCAGTTTTTGGCAAAGAATACAGAGAGAAAAGGAAAAGGGAAGAAGGAAAATATTTAAGAAATTCTAATATACTTACAAGACAAATGTATCACATATACAAGTAAACACTTGTTTCCTAAAACTACATATACACATAGGTACATATATTATTTGTACATTATTTATTAGCTTGTGTATGAGTAAAAGGAAGGTGGTGAGAAAAGCAACATTATGCCTATCGACAAAACAATAGAGAAGCACACTTTCAAACACTGACCTTGAAAAAAGTTTTACCATTACGCCAATAACAGTACATTACCGGTTAGTGCAATATAATTTGCCGACCGACCAAGCAAACCTGCCAACCTACCAACCGACCGACTGGCCGATTATTAGCGTATCGATTAATTTTAATTTGTCATTGCGCTGAGGGATTTGCGGCTGCTAACCACAAACTTTTATTACTCTTTTGTCATACAAGAAATTTGATTATATTTTTTTTATATATGCAACAAAAATATATTGTACATATGTATGTATATGTATGCATTTTCTCTCCCACAGCGCTGTCTTTCACACTAATAGCTAATAAACTATACAAATAATTAAGTTTGCAAACGTAAAGAGCAAAACAAAAATGAAAAAAAGAAAGAGGAAAAATAATATAATAAAAATAAAAATAAAATGAAAAAGGAAAACATTATTAGACTACTCTTACAGACATACATACATTTACATTGGGAATACGTGTGTATATGTATTACGAGAATAAGGAAAGGAAAGGTGCCGCCGTCATAACAGCTTTTTGTTGTTTGCCTATAAAAATATTCGCAACAAAAATATCAGCAAAAACAACAATTTTGCCAATTACATACGAGTACATACAAAGTGAAAGGTAAATAAACATTCATTTACTGTTTGGCTTATCAGTCGCGTATGTATGTATGTATGTGTATGTTTTTAGCACAACAAGCTGCTAAGTAAAAACAAATTCCCAAACAAACAAACAGCAATAAAAAAGCTAATATATATTATAATAAAATATACAAAAATAAATCAAATAAATGTAAACAAAAATACAGAAAAATAAAATAGGACAAAAATTAAAAAAAAAAAAACCAAAAATTAACAAAAGTAAAATAGAAGCAATAACAATAAAAAAAATCTCAGCCACAATTTAACCAAGTTAGAAGGGGTAAAATAATAATAATAAAAACAATTATGAATAAAAAAATATTGTTAGTGCTCGTAAAACAGCAGTATTTGGACAAGAAAAGTCCATTCAAAGCGTCGACTTCGTGTATGATTGGCCGTCAAATTAAATAGATAATATGGATATTAGTTGTTAGAATGCAATTATATACTTAATAGAGGTACAACGGTATTTTTCCATACACAAAAAAATATATAAATAAATACAATATATAAAAATAATATGTCAAAAAATATATATCAAAAAAATATAATATATAAAAAAATATATAAAAAATTATCAAAATGTATATAAAAGAATTCATAAAAAAATTATATAAAACTTAATGGTTTTGACTAAGTAGTACGGAGGCTTCTTAACGATCAGCTGTTCAAAGGTCCTTCAATTGACTTTGTTACTAGCCTAGAAAAATAATCGAAGAATGCAATTCTCAATTTATTCTAGAAAACAATGAAGCTATTCACAAGGACCGAGGCATACCCTTTGTTAAGAGTAAACTTCAAAAATTCAACGCTAGATATCTTGCACGCCTATCTAACCATATAAATCCAACTACTACGCGCATAATTTTAATCGATACCTGCCCTAAAGGGAGACCAGAGCTGCGCAAGATATTGTGAGACCATAAAAAAACAATTGCGGAGGGCGATTCCGAACAAGAGGAGCGACATGCTGACAAAAGGAGTTTGCCTACTGCACACCAATGCAATGCCACACACGGCCAACGCCAAGATGGAACTACTCGCCTGGTTTAAATGGGTTGTCCCGAACCATCACGCGCATTCCCCTAATCTAGCGCATTGAGATTACTATCACTTTACCTCCCTAAAGCTGCACATGGGTGGGAAAAGGTTTTCAATCGAAGATGAGTTAAGAAAGGAGGTGGAGAAGTATACGAAGGCGCTGGCGAGAAAGTACTTCGAGGATGGCATCAAGATATTGATACCCACCTTCACCACGACAAGCATAGCCATCTCCGGACGGCTGTTAGATTTTTAGATACATGTCAGGAATTCGCTTGAGAAATTGACATTTACTGCCGAGGAGTTAGTATTTTCTGGTGGGGACTACTTTACTGTATACAGGTGTAAGCAGCGATGGTTTGCTCGCTTTTGTTCTGGATATTTTTCAAGAAAACAAACTATTAATTCGAATATCTCATCGTCCTCAACTATCGAAATTGACCAAACGCAAAAATTAATAAACTCAAAAGTTAGCTAATACAAGATACAACATCCATCTCATAGCGTAAACCTACTAGTTTTTCGCTTGTAAACGTCCGACGAGCGTGGAATTTTTCATCTTATTAAAAAATATGCTCATCATCACCATTGATTTATGTGGAACAGGAACATGAGAAAACCCATCCATATACCTAAATGTTTCAAAAAAAAAAATAAAAAAAAAAAATGTTTGTTTATCAAAAAAGAATACACGCGTATTATGCAACACACAACTTCTTCTGGTGTTATTGAAATATGAATATGTAGGTATGTATGTATGTACATATGCATACACCCGCCTTCACTTAATATAAAGCGTGTAAAATGCATTTACTGCAACCATGAAAGCTGACATGAAAACAAAGAAAAACACACATACCAAGGAAAATATTTGCAAACGCGTAAAAACTTGAAAACACGAATAAAACAAAACAAAAAATACAGTAAGGAAGTGCAAGGTTCAGTCGTAAGCGAACGTAAGAAATTCGAAATTCGAATTAATAAATTATTTTATTATTTTTTAATTTTTTTTTTAATTATTTAAATTTAATTTAATTTAATGTAATTTATTTCATTTCATTTTATTTTATTTTATTTTAATTTATTTTATTTTATTTTAATTTATTTTATTTTATTTTATTTTAATTTATTTTATTTTAATTTATTTTATTTTATTTTACTTTATTTTATTTTACTTTATTTTATTTGATTTTATTTTATTTTACTTTATTTTATTTTACTTTATTTTATTTTACTTTATTTTATTTTATTTTATTTTAATTTATTTTTTTTATTAGTTTCTTTGTTTGTTTATTTATTTATTAACTTATATAATTATTTATTAACTTATTTATTTATACATTTATTTATTTATACATTTAATTTATTTATACATTTAATTATTTATACATTAATTCATTTATACATTAATTTATTTATACATTAATTTATTTATTGATTAATTAATTTTTTCAGTTCTTTATTTACTTATTTATTTTTATTTATTTATTTATTTATTTTATTTATTTATTTCTATTTACTTACTTACTTATTTTTACTTATTATTTTATGTATTGGATGAGTGCATAAGTTCGTGCCCGATTCCGCTGGATGCCGTACGAATCGTTTGAGAGTGGCGCTCGTGAAAGAAATATATACATATTATATATCGTTGGAAAGGTGACAGTCCGAACTGTAAATCAAGCATAAAATAACTTCATTTTGATTTGAGTTGCTTAGTGAAAAGACGCATGGAAGATGAACAACGAAAAAGATCATATGCGTCATATTATGTTATACGAATTCCGCAAAGGAAAAACAGTGGGCGCTGCAACTAAAGATATTCGCGAAGTTTATTTGGACCGTGCTCCAGCACTCCGCACAGTAAAGAAATGGTTCGCGAAATTTCGTTCTGGAGATTTTAACCTCGAAGATCAACCTCGCAGTGGACGGCCTTCTGAGCTTGATGACGATGTTCTAAGGACTTTAGTTGCGAATAACTCACATATTTCGACGGAAGAGGTTGCCAGTGAATTGAACGTCAACAAATCAACTGCGTTTCGTCGTTTAAAAAAGGTTGGGTACACTTTGAAGCTCGATACATGGGTGCCACATCAGTTGAGTGAAAAGAACAAAGTGGACCGTATGTCAACAGCAATTTCTTTGCTTCGACGGATCAAAAACGAACCTTTTTTGGATCGGCTCGTGACTGGTGATGAAAAATGGGTCCTGTACAACAATGTTCAACGCAAAAGAACATGGAAACAGGCACACGAAGGGGCGGAACCGATGTCGAAAGGTGGATTGCATCCGATGAAGGTACTGCTGTGCATTTGGTGGGATATCCGAGGCGTGAGCTATTTTGAGCTCTTGCCAGCTGGAGAAACGATCACTGCCAACAAGTATTGTCAGCAATTGGTCGAATTGAAGAAAGCAATTGATGAAAAACGTCCGATTTTGGCCAATCGCAAAGGAGTTCTTTTCCATCATGACAACGCCAGGCCACATGTTGCAAAACAGACCCTGGCCAAACTGAAGGAGATGAATTGGGAAATCTTGCCGCATCCCCCATATTCACCCGACATTGCACCTTCTGATTATCATTTGTTTCGATCGCTGCAGAACAATTTGAATGGAAAAAAATTTAAAAATGTGGAAGACGTCAAAAACCACCGTTGACACCTTTTTCAACGAGAAACCGCGCGATTTCTATGAATCAGGCATCCGTAAATTGGTTGAACGTTGGGAGTGGATTGCCGAACATGATGGCGAATACATAATTGATTAATAAAAGCGCTTTCTTCAAAAAATTTCAATTTTAGTTTGCACTTGAAATCGGGCACGAACTTATGCACTCATCCAATATATATTATTTAACTAATTAGTTAATTTATTTATTTATTTATTTAATTGTTTTATTTATTATTTTATATATTTATTTTTTAAATTAATTTTTATTATATTTTATTTTTAATTTTTTTTTACTTCTTATATTTTACTCATTTTGTTTTATTTCACCTATTTTTCATTCATTATTTATATTTAATTATGTATTTTTGGTTATTTTTTCAATTCATTTTATTTTACTAATATTACATTAAATATTTATATTTTATTTTATTGTATTTATAATTTATTTGTTATTTTATTTTATTTATTTTTTGTCGGTTAAATTAATTTTATTTTATTTTGTGTTTTTTTATTTAATTATTTATTTGTTTATTCATTTTTATTTATTTAATTTATTTTTATTTTTATTTTTTTTATTTTAGCATTTACAATGTCTATGTTTAATATTAATATACAATGCAAATGTGAAAATCCTTCTCGATTACCTTATGCTTCTATAAGCAACCGGTAGCTTTACAAACTCTTACACCTTGTGCTCAGAGTACAGTCGGGTGTTGAAACATTTCGACAGATGCGAGTCAAACACATACCTTTTTTCCCAGCACTTGCCACCTTACACTTCAACACTTACGTGTACTTCTACGCTCTTTGTTTTCTTTCACAGTCAGCCAACGACAATTAAAAGTGAAGTGGAAAGAAGTGAAATTGCAAATATTTGCGAAATAAAAACGTAGAAAACAAAGAAAGATTTACGCATTCAAGGCCTTTTTTGAGTGCATACATATTTGTGAACATACATACGAGTATATGTATGTTTGTTAAATGTTTGCATGCAGATTTTCTGTTAAACTTCCTTGACCGCAATTATCGCATTGCAATAAAGAAACATACATATATATATATATGTACCTATTTTAGTAATAACAACGCTCTATATCAGTTAACGCTACGTAGTAAGTAAAGTAAAAAAAATGCAATATTTTTCGCCGTTCTCACTCTGTTATCACGTGCTCACATCGTTTTTCGAGCGATAAAAAATTCACAATCAATTTGCATATGTTAAGTGTTGTTTTCAGCTGTTATCTTTATCAATAAAGTACTATTTTTGTTACTTTAAACTTCTCTTTGTTATTTGTTTTTTTTTAAATTTTACAATGAAAATTCTAGCAATCAATTTGTATTTAGTGCAATGAACTTTTTACAATTTTAGAGCAAATTTATAAATTTAATTAAATGTCAATATTGTGGATAGGGTATGTGTACAGATAATAAAAAGACGTGGAAAAGTCTACAAATTTACAGGCTTAGAGTTATTCACTTCTGTAAGTAATATTGGGAGAGAAAACAGACTGCCTACCTCGCAACCTTGCGATCGACCACAACACGTGCGGGGTGGAATAGATACCGAGAACTGAAGAGGGAAGCAAGGCGCGTCTGCGGACAAAAAAAAGAAAGAGGCCGAGATGCGCGAGTACGAGGAGCTTGAGAAGCTGGCCGACAAGGGTAACGCTCGAAAATTCTATGAAAAGATACGGCGACTTACAGAAGGTTTCAAGACCGGAGCAAACTCTTGTAGAACCCAGGGAGGTGAGCTAGTGACAGATGCCCAGAGTATACTCGATTTATAGAGGGAGCACTTCTCCAGCCTGCTGAATGGCAGTGAACAGGAAACACGCGGAGATGGTGAACCCGAAACTCCAATTGACGACGATGGAAAAGTTGTTCCGTTACCCGACTATGATGAAGTGCGAATAGCGATCGTCCGCTTAAAAAACAACAAAGCGGCAGGGGCCGATGGATTACCGGCCGAGCTATTCAAATACGGCGGTGAAGAACTGATCAGGTGCATGCATCAGCTTCTTTGCAAAATATGGTCGGATGAAAGCATGCCCGACGATTGGAATTTAATTGTGCTCTGGCCAATCCACAAAAAAAGCGATCTCACCGTCAACAAACTGATTGGACCTTATCAGTGTGGCTTTAGGCCTAGTAAGTCAACCATTGACCAGATATTCACCATGCGCCAAATCTTGGAAAAGACCCGTGAAAAGAGAATCGGGACCCACCATCTTTTCGGCGATTTTAAAGCCGCCTTCGACAGCACAAATAGGAAATAGGAGCTGCCTTTACGCCGCTATGTCTGAATTTGGTGTCCCCGCAAAACTTATACGGCTATGTAAACTGACGTTAAGCAACACTAAAATCTCCGTCAGGATCGGGAAGCACCGTTCACTGTTGACAGTCATAACTTCGAGGTCGTAGATAATTTCGTCTATCTAGGAACCAGCATTAATACCAACAACAATGTCAGCCTTGAAATCCAACGCAGAATCACTCTTGCCAACAGATGCTACTTTGGGCTGAGTAGGCAATTGAAAAGTAAAGTGCAGTTGCTTTTGCTTGCTTTTTGTAAACAACGTTTTCTGTTGTGCTTAAAATTGTCTGAACACGTCGTTTTTAATGGGAAGATTAAGTTCCGCTATAATTTGTAAAGCGGTAAGCTTTTTTTTTGTTGCCAGGTCCTTAATTTGACCTTTTTGGCGTACTGTAATTTTTTTGTTACCTTTAGTTTTTTTCTTCTGGCCATAATTCTTGCCCAATTTTAAAAAAATTATATTAGTTTGCTCAGATCTGAGAATCATTAAGGCAAATCTGCACATTACTCAAGCCGTTTTCTTTATGCGCCGTTATAACAGCTTTCCTTTTAATTGACAAGTATGGTCCTTTTGGCAGGACCTTAAAGGGTATAAAAAATCAAAACTTAATAATTAAAATGACTCCAACAAATCCATGCAATGTCAGATATAAGATTTTTCCTAAAAAAAATTTAACTTACCTCTTTATTTCTTTATAAAATTGCTCTAACCATCAATTCGGCTAAACGAAATGCGCACTGAAATTAACACTTATTACCTTTTTCCACTGACAATACTCTAAGTTTACCATGTGCAGACTAATTCCAGTAAAAGAATAAATGGTTGGATATGCAAAATGCAAAATATCCACAGCTGGCATAACATATCGTAGCAATTTTCACAATAACGTTAAATAATTGGAACAACTTGACATTCGGCTAAACGCAATGCGCTCACTGTAGTTCAGCGAATGAAGAGACAGCGGCTACGCTGGCTAGGCCATGTCGTCCGAATGGATGAAAACACTTCAGCTTTGAAAGTATTTGATGCAGTACCCGCTGATGGAAGCAGAGGAAGAGGAAGACCTCCACTCCGTTGGAAAGATCAAGTGGAGAGTGACCTGGTTGCACTTGGCATTTCCAACTGGCGCCAAACAGCGAAAAGAAGAGATGAATGGCGCGCTGTAATTGCCTCGGCTATAATCGCGTAAGCGGTGCCAACGCCAATAAAGAAGAAGAAGAAGTAATATTGGGTGTATGCATTAATTCGTGCGGTTTTTTTTTCGAAAATTAAGACTTTATTGTGAAAAAATTGTCTTGATCAACTCCTAATACTTTTGCAAGTTCTTCTTGAGTCTGGCATGCATCTGTTCTTTATACCTTTCATGACCACATCTTTATGGTATTTAATTTTACGATTAAATATTGATTCTCATATTTAAAGAATTGGTTGGTGGGGAATATACGATGTAGTCCTTCCTAGGTGGCAATATTTATTTGTAGATACTAAATTTAACACTTAATTTCATACACATAAATGGAAAAAAAAAATTGGTGGCGCTTAAATGCTTTGTTATGTTTTGTGTATTGTTTACCGTTAGCAGTTTTGTGAAGCCTATGCTAATTTTCAATGGACGCAAATGTCACAAACTATTTTGCATACGTTTTATCCTCGTAATTTTCAATAGAAAGGCATGTCATTTGCTTATTTTGATAGATTCTTTTATGAAAAGTGGTTTGGGTAACAAAAATTAATAAAAATGGGACCAGGGAATCATACAACAGCTGAAGAGAGACGAATAGCAACTGATATAAGCCAATCTCTGGACACAAAAACATCAAGCAGGCTTGCGCGAATGTGGCCTAATGAAGCAATTTCCAGAAAAACACACTTTGACTTTCGCTAGATCCTATCATGGAAAATAGTTATTTTTTTGGAAAACGTATTGTGGAGTGACGAAACAAAAAGGATAGGACCGACGACATAGTCCCAGATTCACTCAGAAGATGAGCAAGCATGTAGGCGGAAATATTATGGTGAGGGATGCATTTTCTTGGCAAGACCTAGGTCCGCTCTTACGAATTAACATTTTGAAACATCATATACCTTCGATAGCATGCCAATTAAATGGAAATTTATAGCGGTCTACGACCCCAAGCAGTCGTCCAAATTAGATATTCGGCATTATGCTGAATATTGTCTTCATCGCTTCGTTTTTGTTCAAGTATTCTGTGCAAGCAATTCAAACGAAACATTTTGAATTGAGAAAATACGAAAACCCTGTGCAAGGGAAATTTTCTGTTTTTGGAAAATTATTATCGATTTCCAGTTTATTGTTATATTTTTGATATTCAAATCATATATTCAAGCTGCGTAGTTTGCTTAAATCAATAAAACCGGGTTTTTAAATAAAAAAAAAAATGGAACACGAGTTGTTCTTTTCAAGCGATGAAGAAGAGAACAGAAATGTAAATGTTCATCGTAGACTTTTAAGGCAACAAGCAGACATATTTTCTTTCCCTGAAACCAGGTAATTAGACAAATAAATCTCAACTAATTCCTCTAATAGATTCAGTTTTTCACGATTTTTTTTTTTTTTTTTGCTTTTTTTTCGAGCTGGTACTGTGGTAGTGGTTGTCAAATTTGTGCCACGCGAAGGTCCGGCAATTGGCACACCATCTACTGTTGGCGTATTGCTGCTGCTAATGTCGTGGCACGGTTTATTGTTATCATCCTTTACACCAAATATAGCACCAGCTGAATTTAACAGCTCTCGAATCCCATCAAATTCGCAACAGATTTTCGCTGACGATGACGAGATTCAGCATAAGGGCGATTAAATACTTTAATGTAGAAAAGATCGATGTTTTAGATTGACTAGTCAAGAGTTTTGAGTTAAATCCTATTGAAAACCATGAAATAAATTCCAGGCTAAAATCACAAAGATTGTATTGTATAATATTGGACGATAATTAGTCTGCCGTTGTGGATGCGCGGTATGAAATCACTAAAAATAAATACTACAGCACTGAAAAAAATTATGAAAAAGACACATTTTCATATAATTTTTACTTATTTTTCCAGATTGGTTATGGTTTGAAATATTTTAAAAACTCAGCTTGCGTACAAACAGAACAGACATGCCTTCATCAACTCAACTTATCATAGCGAGTTTTTACATTCTACCACCAACTGATTCTTATATTGTACAAGGAAAGATAAAAAAACATAATAAAAACGAGTTTAGCATAGATATTACATCTAATATAAATACACTGAAATCAAAAGGACTATTACTTTCATACACAATATAAACCAATTTGCCGCCCATGGTGTCTATTTGTCTACAGAAAAATTACCATGGTGCCACAATGACTAACAAAAATTACCGTAGGAATGTATGTATGTGTGTTTGTATGTCAGCAGCTCTTTTGAAGGTACCTACAACAAAATATGGTTTGAATTGCACTGCAATATCAATTGCTACCCTTGCACTCATACCACATAAAAGTATTTACAACTTTACTCCCCACCCGCTGTATGTACAAACCACATGAATTCCGGTGCGCTGTTGTTGTATAGATAACAACAAAAATTTCGTACTAACTCACTGTCATTTTGTTTGGCACAACACACACAGACAGTTCATAGTTTTCATATTTCCCGGCGTACATGGCGTATGAGTGAAATTCTTGTAGAAATTTACTTTGTGGCATGAAATTTTCACTATTCAAAACCTATGAAATTTTTTTTTATTTGCCCTTTTCTAACAAAATATGTATGTATGTATGTAATTTCCCTTTCATAGGCAGTGTATGTACATATGTATATTTTCTGAGCGACTGTTTCGCCAGTTCCTCTATTTGTTCACCCACATATTGATTTACAATTAAAGTCATTAACTTTTTGTTGTCGCGTGCTTTGTGTTTTGTTTATCATATAACTCGTTTTATTTTTTTTAGTTTTTTTTTGTATTTTTTTTTTTAGCTTAATTTGTGCTCTTTTGTTATTGTTATTTCAGCTGCACACTTGTGACATGCACCTACATACCTACATGCATACGATATATATGTATGTATGAGCGAGTATTTATCTGCCATGTTTATGCAAAGTAACCGCATTTATTATACATTTTTTACGAGCTCATATTGATTTATAGCACATTCACCATTATCGGCAATGGCGGCGACGTCGATTTCGACGCCGACAACATTTCAAAGGAAGGCGGCAGCAAACAACAGGTTCTCCCATTTTCGCCGCTCGCATTCTATATAACATATGCATGTTTGTACGTGTATGTCTACTGTGAAATAGCAAGTGTCGGGTCAGCATAGCTATTGTTCGTTGGCATACATATGTACATAAGTACCGTTATTGATTTACTCATACTTAATCATATACGTGTGTTGTTTCATCAGAATTGTCCGCACAATCAGGTTATTACCTCTTTAGGATGGCAATTTAAGGCGTCTACCGCAGTGTTAGTAAGGAATTGTTGCAACTGTTGATTCATTGTTTGAATTATTACCACTAAATAATTGTCGCATAATATAATTTATTGTTAAATAAACATCAGATAATCTTGAGCTAATGATGGCTGTTGATTAATAGATCGTTAATCTTACTGAAAATGGAATAATAACGCAAGAGCTCATATCTAAACAATCGTTTGCATCGGTGGTGAGGTGAGTAAAGTAGATAACCTTTTTATAAAATTTTTACCGAAAAAATTCTACCTGTCTCATGTCTCTTTACTTCATACGAAGATTTCATATAATTTCTAACAATTTTATTTGAAAAGAGATAATAAATGAGGGTCTTTCAATATAAATAATAGGTCAAGTAAAAAGTATCAATTATTTTTTTGCAAAAGATGGTCTGTATCTCGCGCTCTATACCAGGGGTGTTAGTTGAAGTTTGCCGGTTTTACTAGTGGATTTCGCTAGCAATATGTATAAATTTCTATGATTTGGCATGTATGTAATTTTTTTCTATTACCTCAGTGAATATGTCGAGTTTCGTTCCAAGTAAATCGCATTTGCGGCATTCGTTACTTTTCTTATTTCATCAAAAGAAAAAACAGCTGAAGCTGGTAGAAACTTATGGTGAACATGCTCCAGTGATTAGAACATGTGAGACATGGTTTCGTCAATTTAAAAGTGGAGATTTCGATGTGACAGACAATGAACATCCTGGTGCAGCGAAAAAGTTCGAAGACGAGGAATTGCAGGCGTAATAGGATGTTGATCCAACCCAATCGCAACAAAAATTGGCAAAAACACTACATGTGACTCTAGGAGCAATTTGCCAACGTTTAAAAGCCATGGGAAAGATCCAGAAGTATGGAAAATGGGTGCCACACCAGCTGAACGATAGACAAATGGAAAATCGAAAAACCGTTTGTGAAATGCTGCTTCAACGATTCGAAAGGAAATCTTTTCTGCATCGAATCGTCACAGGGGACGAAAAATGGATTTATTTTGAGAACCCGAAGCGAAAAAAACCATGGATTTCCCCTGGTGAAGCTGGCTCATCGACTGCAAGGCCAAATCACTTTGGCCGTAAGACAATGCTCTGTGTTTGTTGGGACCAGTGTGGTATGGTGTACTACGAGTTGTTAAAACCTGGTGAAACGGTGAACACGGATCGCTACCGACAATAAATGATCAATTTGAATCATGCGTTGATCGAAAAACGGTCGGAATGGGACCGAAGACATGGCAAAGTTATCTTGCAACATTACAACACGCCGTCTCATACCCCTAAACTGGTGAAAGACACATTAAAAACACTTAATTGGGAAATATTATCGCACCCGCCGTACTCTCCAGACCTCGCCCCGTGCGACTATCACCTTTTCGCATCGATGAGACACTCCCTTGCAGAGCGGTGCTTCGCTAATTTTGAAGAAGTCGAAAAATGGCTCGTCGAATGGTTTGCCTCGAAAGAGAAAAAGTTTTTTTGGAATGGTATCCATAATTTGCCTGAGAGATGGGCGAAATGTGTATAAACCAATGGTCAATACTTTGAATAAAAAAATTTTGAGATTCCTCTGAAAATTAAGTGTTTTCTTTATCGAAAAAATTTCAACTAACACACCTGGTAAATGTGATTGGATTACGTTATTATGGCGTTAGAAAGATGATATTTTGTACTAAATAAGATAATGGGAGAAGTGTTGATCCCTTAACTATGTGCTGGATACTAGCAAATAGAATAGAACTACGATTTTTCTTCGATAAAGGCAAAAACGCAAGGCAGGCAACTGAAATATGAATAGTGTTTATAGTCCTGATACTGTAACTGTTTTGGTTTCATCGATTTCGTTCCAATAATTTTGTTGCAATAACAATGCAGGGCCCTTGTGGAGAATGTCAATAAAATAATGAAAATCGTTGAGTCTGACTATTAACGAGCAAAGCTCGATTTATGGTAGAAACATGAATAAACCGAATTTCCATCGGCGAATCGCTACTGAATCGTAAAAAAGTCGACCCACTGCAGAAGCGAAAGGCAACTAGTGATGAAAAGTGGATCACTTACAACAACATCAAGCGCCAATAATCGTTTTCGAAGGACGAATGGCATCCAAGCCAGGATTGACGGCGAAGAAGGATTTTTTGGGTGTTGGGTGGGATTAGCAAGGAATCATCCACTATACCATAAGCAGCTGTCCAACAGCCAAACTCTTAAGTCGGACCTATACTGTTAGCAATTGGACCGTCTGAAGGAAGCAATCACCCAGAAGCGCCCAGCTGGGGCCAAGAGGATGAAAATTGTGTTTCATCAGAACAGCGCCAGACCACACACATCGATAGTGACTCGCCAGAAGCTCTGAGAGCGTGCTTGTTAAGGTCTTATGCATCCAACTTATAGTCTAGACCTCGCAAAAAGTTATTACCGTCTGTTCTTGTCTATGGCGACTGATTCGGCTGTTGAAGAATTGGCCTCAAGAGAAGCCCATGAAAACCGATTGTCCCAATTTTTGTCAATAGAGACAATTGCTGCTATGAGAGAGGCATTTCAGTTTATTCTAAGCTGCCTCCGAACGCCTAATGGATTTTTATGATGAACTTTTATATCATATCAAAAATACAGGGGCAGTTGCAATTAGAAAAATAAAGATGTGCTGTAAAGTTTTGGATGTTGGTCGCACCAGAACTCAAACCCTGGTCTTCAGAATGGCAGCATGCGATGCTAACCACTCGGCTATGGCCGAAGTTGAGCGCGAAAAAATCTAAACTTCTTATCCTTCTGGACCGGTTCTCCATTAACATAACGACTGGTATAATATCTAGACACTGTTTAATGGGGCTTCATGGGAATAGGATGGGCTATTACTCTAACGATTTCTGCCGCGACTGTAGGGACGAAGAAGAGGAAGAGACCATCGAGCACTACCTCTGCCACTGCCCAGCCTTGACATCCGCGCGACACAAGTTTTTTGGAAACACTATTGGCCTAACCAGCAGCCGCATCAACTCAACTCAACTCAAGGACATAAAAAATGTATCCGTTTTTTTTCTAACAACTTGAAGGGGTAAATTATGAATAAAATCTCAACAAATTTTTGTTAAAAAAAATACTATATTCCTTAATGGATGGGTTAGACTCTACAGAGTATTTAGGGATTGGATATATATCTTGCTAAGTTGCAGGAATATCCAAGCGTAATGGGGATTAGACGTGGTGACGTGGGATGTGTGCAGAGGGACCCCACAAGGTGAAGTGCTGTCACCTCTGCACTGGACCCTTGCGACTGAAATATTTCAACAGAACTCAAGGATAATACTGATAAAACAGATATGGTTATATACATAAGGAAATGCAGAATTCCAGTTTGGATGAAACTGAAGTTGAGAGGGACCACTTTAAAATTTAAGCTTAGCACTAAGTATGTAGGAATTGTGATGGAGACTCAATGCAGAGGAACGAGTGAAGAAGACATCAGCGGACATGTAAAAGGTTGTTTGGGTCACTCTCCCGCTATCTCTCACTGGATTTTCGTAGCCATTGTTAAGCCGATACTTTCCAACGGAGCTTTTAATATGGTGGAAGACTATGGATTAGATAACTTATCCGCATAGGCTGGAAAGAGTCTTCAGACTTTTTATGATCTAGATAGCCCGAGCTTTCAAAACAACACCATCTGCAGCGCTACATGCGATTTTGAGCATTCCCCCAGCAAATCTAGGGGCTAAAAATAAAGCATTCCTAACTGCTTCGAGACTATACGCTTCTAGGCTTCTAGACTTACGGGCACAGTAATATAGCGTTACCCCTAAGTTTACGAATAAACTACGTGAACAATTGATGCGAATGCCTGGAGCAAAGTTCTGAAATGTGCAGTCGAAGCGGCAGGGCTCCTGCAGGGTGTTGGTTTTCAAATCCAAAAAATATACTTTATACCGGCCATAAAGGCCTTGATTTCACGCAGCACGACGTCAGTTGTGTGGCACTAGATATACAATAGATACGATAAAACAATGTCTGAAAAAAGAAGAGTTTATATTTACTGGCTGCCAGGTCAAGGACACTGAAGGCAATGAGATAGCTCTAGAACTGGGTAAGGAGGGTGTCTTTTTAGAACAGGACGTAACAACGAATCTCCCGGTTCTATTCGGAGAAGTGAAACAAAAGCAAGTAGTAATCTTACTTCGTCAGGCTAATTGTTCCAAACTTATGACGTTAAACTTACAAGGCTTTTACTATCGTTAAGGAGACTGGAGGATTCCAGGACTATAAAGGAACAGATCTGATTGAAGACAACAAAAGCAGGAAATGTAAGGAATGTGTGGAGATGGATCTTTTAATCGACAATAGCCAAGAGGTCAAAACAACTACACGTACTTCAATTTTCGAAAAGAACAACAATGTTCTTCACACTAGGACACAACATATAGTATACTATAGCAGTGCAGATTGCTCGTATGTAGTGTGTCTGGCAACACTATGGGCATAATATCGTCTATGAGACCCGAAGTTTCAGCCAGTTAAAGCTAACCTAACCTAAAACACTATCACATATCTTTTAAGCATTTTTCCGAAAAATTTAAATCTTTTTTCAAATCGAATACGTTAAGTCCTACATTAATCTAAAGGTGTCCCGGAGAAATACGCTTTGGCTATAATTGAATCTCTTTCGAACATGTCAGGATTTCGAGATACAAACAATAATAATAAACCAAATCGAGTAGAAAAGAACTTTATATATATGTACATATGTAAAAAGAACCAAATTCGGATCAGTTTCGTTACTGAACACAAACATATTAAACTATTATTTTACTGATAAATTTTGTGCACATCCCTTAATGCATGTATGTACGTAAATATGAAGATTTAATGTTATAAAAAAGATCATATACATATGTATGTATGTATCAAAAATAGTCATATTTACAGGCATTTCCTCATCCATGGAATCCTCCTCGTCCATTTTGATGATGGCGCTACTCTCGCCAGCAACTGCACTCACGCCGCTACCCGTTTTTGCTGCTTTCGCGTGAACCGTTTGAAACAAGAAGGTCTTTGTATGACCGCGCAGAAAACCGCCGCTATTCGAACCGCTGCCGCTTCGACTATTACCGGCGCTGTAAACAATAGCTGCTGCGGTGGCGGCTGCTGCTACTGCGGCCGGCGCACTGCCGCCCAAAAAGTAATTACTGCCGCCGATGCAATTGGTGTTGGTATTGATGTTTGCAACAGCGCTACTGTTCTGACCGTCGACGATGGTCAATGCCACAGCACTGCCACTAGCTGTCGAATTGGCGTATGAGGCGGTCGGCGATGAGACCGAAGTCGAGTTTGACGATATCGATGCAGAAGCGTTGTTAGTGCTGCTGGTGTGTGGTGGTGGTGGTGCCGGCGCCGAAGATGATGCTGAAGATGTTGAGGATGTAGCTGAGCGCCAAATGCTGCCACCAAGACCGCCAATTAAACGTCGGCCGCTACCGACAATACCACCAACACTGTGCCCAACTAACAAGCCAATGCCACCGCTAGTGCTCGTGTTAGTGTTGCTACCGTGATTGTGGTTGCTATTATTGTTATTATTGTTGTGGTTATTATTGCCGCTGCCGCTGCTACTACTCGACGACGAACTATTGCTGTGATTGTGTAATAAGCTCAAGTTAAGACCGCGTCTACCGCTGCCGGTATTATTGTTGTCAGTCTGTGTGCCGCAGCGACGCGTTGGATTCAAAGGTGCAGCACTGCCTCCGCTGACGCTGCTGCTACTACCGCTATGACTGCAAGCGCTGCTCGCTTGACCACTGGCGCTTGAACTGCTACTACTACTGCTGCTGCTTGGATAGAGCAATTCGGCGCTGCCACCACCGCCGCCGCCGCCTCCGCCGACACCGATGCCGATACTGTTGCTGCTACCACCGACGCTGCTGCTGCTTGCGATACTGAGACTGCCTGCTGCGCTGTTGGCGCCCAGACTGTCACCGGCAACTACAACACCAGCGCCACCACCACTACCACTGCCGAGACCAACGCCGCCGATGTTGTCAATACTGAGATTGTCACTGCCGTTGCTAGTGCCGTTACCAACGCCAACACCGCTGCTGCTATTCAAAAGTGTATTGTTTTTGATAAACATTTAAGGCTGAAAACGGTTGCCGCACTGAGTTAAGGCGTGAGGTGCTTGTCGATTTTAATGTTTTTAATCTTCTTAGTTGTTTTTGTTTTATATTTTCAGTTTTATTTTCTTTTTTAAATTTTCAGCTTTTCAATAACTGTATTGTGTTTTTGCTAAAAGTCGAATTGGTGCCTTTTATTTTATTTTTACAACTATTTTAGTGTCTGTATTTTATATAACTACTAAAAAAAATTATAAATAAATAAAATTTAACTATATTTTTTTTTAGTAATTTTTGTTTAATAATTTTTATTGTTTTTATATATATTTTTGCACTTTTCTGTATTTAGTTTGTTTTTAAATTTTTCAACTTATATATTCGATTACTGTTATTTCATTTTTTACTGGTTCTTTAACATGTTGCTTGCTACCACTGCCTCCGCGCTCTTGTCGCCAACACGTTTGCTAACGCGCTACACATCCGGCACTTTTGACACACTTATCTTCTACTAGAATTCTGCATTTGATTATTTATTCGTTAGCAAAAAAATGCAAAAAATATATTTATGAGAAATAATTTCAAAGAAATAAAATTAAGAAAATAAATTATAACCAGTTCGTCGTTCGTTTCATTCGATCTTTGATCTATACTGTCTGTTTGTTGTTGTAAGCGAATTATTTTTATTCTGATTGTAAGCATAATGCGGTGTCTGGCTGCGAAGGCCATAGAGCAATGTTTAGAAGAATGTACTCATGCACCTAAAAACACCGGCAGTCATACAAACATACAAAAAAAAAAAAAATAAGTAAAAGGTAAAAGAAAATGCATTCATTAATATTTTTATCGTTACCGATAATTTTTACATTTTTATTTGCTTTTATATCACTATTTTATTTTATTTTATAATGAATTAATTAAATTATTTTATTAAATTATTTTATTAAATTAATTTATTAAACTAATGAAATACTTTATTTTATTTTACTTTATTTATTTTTTTATTTATTTTTAATTTATTATCCTTTCATTTATTTTATTTATTTATTTTTATTTTTATATATTTTATTTTATTTTTTTTTTACTTTTTTTATTTTATTTATTTCTTTTTTATTCTTTTATTTATTTCTTTTTTATTCTTTTATTTATTTCTTTTTTATTCTTTTATTTATTTCTTTTTTATTCTTTTATTTATTTCTTTATTTTCTTTTATTTAATTATTTTTTCATTTATTAATTTTAATTATATTTCTTTATCTTTTATTTATTTATTTTTTCATTTATTTATTTTAACTCTATTTTTATTTATTGTTATTTACTTTTATGTATTTTAATCTATTTTATTTATTTATGGATTTATTTTTTTTTATTTAATGTTATGGTATGTTATGTTATTTTATTTAATTTTATTTAGTTTTTTTTCATTTAATCTAATTTAATTTGATTTTAATTCATTTTATTTTATTTTATTTTAAATTATATTATTTTATTTAATATATTTTTCCTTATTTTTTTATTTTATTTTATATTATATTATATTATATTATATTATATTATATTATATTATATTATATTATATTATTTTATTTTATTTTTTTATTTTATTTTACTTTTTTTTATTTTATTTCATTTTATTTCATTTTATTTTATTTTATTTTATATTTTTAATTTATTTATATTTTGATTACTATTTTATTTTTATTTTATTTTATTTTTATTTTTAATTTCTTTCTATTTTAATTATTTTTGTTAATTCTTTTGTTTTTTGAAATAATTTTATTTTATTTTTTATTATTTTATGTTACTACATATGTAAATTAAATTTTAGTAACAGTTCTTCTAATTTTTTTAGGGCCTGCTTTATTAATTCTAGTTATTTTCACTCTTTGTTCGCCGTGTTTTACTTATTTTATTATTTTTCCATTTTTATTTAACGCACACATTGATTGCTCCTTTTACTTAGACGTTTCTTCGCTTTGCTCTCCGTCAGCTGTTGCGTTGAGGACGCCGATGAAGTGTCATACACGACGTATACGTAACATACGGTTAAAGGTTGTCATTAAATTCGCTGTCGCAGTTGTCGCGCTGCTCTAACGCTCTAACGTTGCCGTAATTCACTGAAAAACATCAAGAAGTTCGGATCGCAGCATGAGAGCACAAAAAGACAAAAGAAACATGGGAAGAGAGAGAGAAGAAAAAAGGTACAAATACTATTTTAGATATATGTTTGTACATACGTTTGCACATTTTATTTATTAACAACAGTAGAAAAGAAAGATTGCACTACAATACAAAACGGAAAGAATATCACTACTAAACAAATTTCAATTTTTTTATTTCTATTTACAAATTAATTTAACTGATGAACTAACTGAAAAGCGAATTTGCGAAGATGGAATGATGGAACGATTTGATGATGACTGATGTACATTGACCTCCAGTGATAGTTATTTATATATTTTTAAATATAATATGAATACATATACACTCACACACCACTTTTGTGTATAAATGTACGTATTGGAGGTATATACATATGTATATACAGTGGAAGTGTGTAGCGTTCGGGTGATCCGATCAAGTGCAAAAAGGGGGTGTGACTGTTTGTTGATTGCAGACTTCGTTGTTTAGCGAATATGATTTGAAACGAACGGAAAAGTATTGAAAAAAACTAAACAAAAAGTACGAAATCAGTGTTCGTCGAAGCATTTTACGTTATCTATGTTTATGACAGGCAACTCAGTCGACGCACTTTGTATTTAAATTTGTTTGAAAAATGATAAATTAATAATAATAAAAATTAAAATGTTTCTTTAATATTTTTTTAAAATAATATAAATATGTGTATGTATATTTAATACTTTTTTCGGTATGTATACGTATATTTTTTGCGTAAAATTCAATACGTATAAATTCATTTCAATTACGTACATATCTAGTAGTATCTAAAAATTATATGTGCATATTTTTTTTATATACATAAGTAATCTGCATATTTAGCAGCATCAATTCATTGCCACGAACGACGCAATAACACTAGTTTGTTAAATTTACAAAATCATTTATCAACTTGGCAGAGAAGAGTGAAGTGAAATAGGCTGATAAAGTACATATTGGTATATATGCATAAGTTACTATGTATATATATAGTAATAATGATGAATACGACATCAAAAGCAAAGTGTGAGATTGAAGCAAAAATCAATCAAAAGCATGTCAGCCGATTGCAAGCTACGGCAAAATATTTAAGACAGAAAAATTAAAAAAAAAGTTCATTACCAAAAATTGTTTAGTTATGTACCCATGTAGATTGTAAAATCTATCAAAGTGTTATTACTATTTGCTTATTGCAAAAAAAATTATGTTTAAATAAAATTATGGTTCAAAACAAAAAAAAAATTAACTAAAGCCAAGAAAAAAAATTTAAAAATGTTTAAAAAATTAAAACTTTCAAACAGTTGGTAACCCTTTCCAAAAACCTTTTCTCATCAAGCCTTTCTTAAATATTTTCAGCTTGATGCCCATGTTGCATTACTTGTTTATATATCTTAACAGTTGTATTTTAAATTTTAAAAAGGTGGCATCCCTCAAAAATTAGTTCCATCATAAGCCTCAAAAATTCCCCCAAGTTTGAATGCCCTTATTTAACTTATCAATTTAACTGCATTTGAATTTTCAAACAGGTGGCAACTCTTCCAAAAATGTCTCCCCCCCGATGGGGTGAAATATCGCACGATCTCGGAGGCCTCGTCACAGGTCCAAGATGCGAGATAATGCGCTCTCCAAAAGCTTGCTTCAAGAAATTGATTGCTTCGTTGGTTGTATGTACTCTTGGACGTTGGTCCAAGAATTTGAACCCGGAGCTTCCAAATGGCAGTACGCAATGCTAAACACTTGGCGTCCGCATGTAGTCCCCTCTTATTGGAACTTAGGTCTACCCAAAAAGCACATCAAACAGTGACATCGCTCGAAATGCTTCAATTTCGTTTACTGATGTTTCCATTCAACCAAAATTGATCTACATCGGTGACCCTCTCGGTTTGGGTTCTTTCACCGAACGTGCGACGCGCTGAGTTTTGGAAGTCCACAAGTCCAGATCCTGCAACAAAATCTGGCATAAAATAGATATCTCCAATTGTTGTGCTCAATGGCAGATGGACTCATTTGGGTCTTCTTCGATACTAAGCTCTACAACCTAACCGCGTCTTTAGCTCGCAGTGAATGGCGCCTCTGAAAATGCGGGATATCCACTAGTGCGAAAGCGATCCATTGGTTGCTCGAATATCCTACTCTGCTAGACGCAAATTTGAATTATTGACAAAAATTGATTACTAGCGGCGAGAAAAATCGCTCCAATACAAACTAATTTATCGTTCGAAGATCGATATTCTAGCACTTTTTTTTAATAAAATTCTAAAATTGAAATTATTTTACAACAACCGTACATTTTAAGCTTAACATTTCAATCCCCTTTAACAATGATATTTTCTGCTAATTCCGTATGAAACATCTAATTATAACAACACGTGAAATGTGTTTGGATGCCCGAATGAATATATAAATATAACTACATATGTATATGTATGTATATTTTCTTTTTATAAATTTTACCCCAAAAATCAGATGACGGTTCTTTTTCGCACAAGCGACTCAAAATTTTCCATGCCAACATAGATACAATGTTTTCTAAAAGCATAAATACGAGTATATAAAAAGACTAAAGTGAGAAAACGTGTGATACAATATTTTTGTGAAACATAAACATCATCAGCTATTACGTAGACTTTTTCTTTTATTTTCCAAATATATTTCATAATAAGCAAAAATATGACGTTGCAAGTAACGAAAAAATGGGGGTCAAATATGTCACACGAACATATGTATGTATGTATAATTTGAACAAAACGAATTGATAACGTATTTGAGCGGTGCATAGGGGATCTAAAGACACTTGTGAAATCGTAAATAACGCTTTACCTGCAAGGGTGATTTATACGGAATTAAAAAAAATTGATTTAGTTTTGTAATTATTTTTGAATTATGCATATTCAAAATGAGCAAAAAAAATTAGTACTTAAAAAGATTAAATAAATAATTAGATAAAAATAGAATGTGAAGTATATAAATTTATTTGTTTTTTTAAAAAAACTGAATTTAATAAATAAATAAATTAAATGAAAAGGTATAATATTTCTTTTTCTCAAAAAGATCTAAATTTCTTGATTAAAATAATTGCAAATAAAATATAAAATGAAATACACAAACTATTTTTTTGTTTAAAAAAGCACAATTTAATAATTAAAAACTTAGAATAAAAATATAAAAAGCTGAATTTAGTAATCGAATAAATTTGAATTTGAAAAAATATAAAATGAAGAATAGAGATTTAATTTTTTCTTAAAAAAAAGCTGAATTCAATAATTAAAATTATTACAAAAATTGGAATGAAAATATAAAATCTGAATTTAATAATCGAAAAAAATTTTATTTAATAAATTAATTTTTCTTATTAAAAAGGGCTGAATTTAATTAAATTAAATAACTACAAACAAAATATAAAATGAAATACATAAATATATAATACATTATTATTTTTTCTTAAAATATTTAATTAATTACAAAATAATATATAAGTTAATTTTTTAAATTGAATTTAATATATAAAATAAAAAATTAAAATAATAATAATATAAACCCTGAATTTAATATTCGAATTAATATAGAATAAAAATATAAAATGAAGTATAGACATTTATTTTTTTTAATCAAATTTATTAATAAATAATAAATTTAAAAATAATATAAAACGAGGTATGTATTTTCTTAAAAAAACTGAATAAATTGGAACAATCAAAAATATATAATTATTTGAAAAAAAAATCAAACTTTGAACGTTGAATTTTGGAAATTAATTCACACGCTATCAACCAACTTAAACACACTGTGTACGTCTTATTGTGGAATGGACAATTTATTTTTGGAACATCACGAATGTGAGAACTGATAGAATTGCGTATATGAATAAAGATTAAACGCGTGGAATCTCCACAGCTGCTGCTTCACTGTTCTTATGACTTGTATGGATTTCGAAAATCAACAAAAAATTTCACAATATTTTTTAAGTATACAAATCTATTCCATAGAATTAAGAAAAAAATAAACAAATTTGCTATAATTAATTCTCATAAAATAAATAAAACATATATACTACAAAGGAAAGAAAAAAATTAATAAAAAGAAAGAAATAAAAAATATGTATATATATTTATAGTCAAGGTTGCTAGGCTCACAATCGCGATAAGTGGATTCCGTTTAAGCTGGAGCCTACGCGAATTATATAATAATTTGGCCATTGTAAATGCTAAGTGTTTGGTAAGTAATAACTGAGCTAATTCAATAATAAAACTGATAAAACCAAGCTGGATACAAAATTTCAAATTGGAACAAGCAATAAATTGGGAGAGACCTATTTACAGCCGAAACTAAGCAAGAATTACTTAAGAATAGTATAGCAAGCTGTCGTGAAATTTCAATGTAGAGATGTCAGTACAGAATGAACCAGCGAGATGGATTACATTTGGATTCTTTCACCAACTCTTTCGCATTAGATCTTCGTTGCGATTGTTATGGCTACAGTTTTCTCTGCGCAAAAGAAAACATATCTGGAAAGTCTGAATAGATCCCACGACTCTCGAAGGTCAGTCTCACCGAAGCTTTTAAAACAACGCTACCGGCAGAGCTTTACGCGATTTTGCGTATATCACCAACGAACCTAACTTACGGGACTTATAGTATAGGGTTAACAATAAGGATAAAAATATCAAGCTTGGCCGTAGTTATAAAGCGCCAATTATATTTATATGTCTTCATACATCAATCAAATAAAATAAAATAAATGTAAATAAAATAAAATAAAAAAATAATAATAATAAATATAAATTAAAATAAAATAAAATAAAATTTAAACACCCAAAATAAAATAAAATAAGTAAAAATAAAATAAATCAAAATAAAATAAATAAAAATAAAATAAACTAAAATATAACAAAATAAAATAACTAAAATAAAATAAAATAATAAAAACTCAAATTATATAAATTAAAGTAAAATCAATTAGAATAAGATAAAATAATTTAATATAAAATAAAATAAATTTATATAAAACTAAATTAAATTAAATAAAACTAAATTAAATTAAATAAAACTAAATTAAATTAAGTAAGATAAAATAAAATAAATTAAAATTAAAATAAAATAAATTAAGATACAATAATAATAATAACAATAAAATAAAACTAAATAAAATATAACAAAATAAAAAAAATTAAACAAATTAAACTAAATTAACATAAAATTAAATTAAATTAAATAATATAAATAAAATAAAATTAGATTAAATTAAATAAAACGAAATAAAAACATAAAAAATGAAGCAAATTAAATTAAATTAAGATAAATTTAAATTAAATTAAATAAAACGAAATTAAATAAAAATAAATTAAATTAAATAATAAAATAAAGAAATGAAATAAATTAAATTAAATTAAAATTAAATTATATTAAATAAAACAAAACGAAACTAAATGAAATAAAATTAAATGAAATTAGATTAAATTAAATATATTGTATTATAAAGGGTGGTTAAATTGTAAGGGCCGATGTTGAATGTGAACCACACCTAAACGCCAAGTTTTTTTCCGAATTTAATTTGACATTTCTCTATTTCAGACTTACTCAATTTGAACCATGGAGAGATACACAATCCAACAACGTGTTAAAGTTATCCAGACTTATTATGAAAATTTTCGAAGGAAATCATCTTCAGTGATGAGGCACATTTTCACCTCAGTGGATTCGCCAATAAACAGAATTGCCGCATTTGGGCGAATGAGAATCCAAGAGTGATTGTCGAAAAACCAATGCACCCACAAAGAGTGACTGTTTGGTGCGGTTTATGGGCTGGCGGCATCATCGGGTGTTCGCTATCGTGAGATGATAACGAATTTTTTATGGCCACAATTGGAAGATATGGATGTGGACGATATGTGGTTTCAGCAGGACGGTGCCACTTGCCACACAGCTAACGAAACAATGGCTCTTTTGCGCAACAAATTCAATGGCCGTGTTATCTCACGTAATGGCGATGTCAATTGGCCCCCAAGATCATGTGATTTGACACCGTTGGACTTTTTTCTCTGGGGTTATTTGAAAGAAAAGGTGTACGTCGATAAGCCAGCAAAAATTCAATAGCTAAAGGATGAGATAATTCGGCACATTAACGGCATAGAAACTCCATTATGCCTCAGCGTCATCGAAAATTTGGACCATCGTATGGAGGTGTGCCGCCGAGGTCGCGGCGCTCATTTGGCCGATATTTTGTTACATACATAATTGAGTATTACCAATATATCATAATAAAATAAAATTTCAATAATTTCCTAAATAGTTTGTGTTTTATTCAAAATCAACATCGGCCCTTGAAAATTTAACCACCCTTTATTATATATAATAAAATAAAATAAAGCAAATTAAAATATAATTCAACGAAATAAAAAAAATAAATCGAAAAATCTAAATTAAATTAAAATAATATAAAATGAAAGCAAATAAAACAATATAAAATAAATTTAAATAAAATGAAATAAAATCAAGTTAAATAAAATAAAATGAAATAAAATCAAGTTAAATAAAATAAAATGAAATAAAATCTTAATCTTAATCTTAATTAAAATCTTAAAATGAAATCTTAATTATTCTTTATGCCTGTTTGTAACAGTCATTACCGTAAATCTCCGTTGTAAAATGTGTTCGAATTAGGTTATTGTTGATAGTGGAAATGCTGATAATTTCTGGCTTCGAACAAACAAACGTGCTACACCGTAAAACATACATAATGGTATTTTCATTTACAACGCTCTTTTTTCTTTCGAAAGTGCATACATATGTACATATTTCGTAGTATTTATGAACCATGTGATAAACAATTTATGATAGCGTGGAAATTAATATTTTTTTATAAGTTTAAATTATTATATGCAACAAACAACATAATACATAAATGTGTACTTATATGTATATATGTATATGAAAACTGTCATTCTCATTGTCATATTTATTACGCTTATGAGTGTTAATATATTTTAATTTTAACAATAAAAGCATTTAGTAATGATTTTTTTCTTATTTTTCTCTTCTTTTTTTTTTGTAAAATTCTCCTTTTGTCAAATAATGACGCCGGAGCTTTAAGGCATTCATTGCTTTGTTGCTTTGTAGCTTTTAATTGATTCATTTAAAATGTTTGATTTGACAACAACAAGCGCTGTGGATTTCATTTAGCTGCGCTTTGTAATTAAAAACTTGTATGCGTGGAAGTAAGCAAGATACATGGATTTTTTATTTATAGCAACTCGGTGGTAGTGGCTTCTTATTGACATCAAGTCTTTATGGTTTTCTCAATTGATTTCACTTCCACGCCTTGCCAAGGTCTTTTTTGTTTGGCGATGACGCAGCATGAAGCTGTTATTTGAAATTTTAGAATACCATAAGTGGTTGTCAATTTTTGTAGTTTATTTAAGAGCTTTATTGGTTTCAATTACTCAACACAAAATTGTTAAGCAAAAATGTTTTACTATGTATATATGATTTCCAGTAAATAACCAAAAACACAAAAACAAAAAACGGACAAAAATTATGAAACTGAAAAAGTGAAATATGAAAAAAAGCTTAGAAAATATAGCGCTTAAAGCGGTAAAATCTATAGCTTTGGCACAAAAATGTATGAATGTTCAAGTATTAAGCCTAAAGTTTACTAAAACTAAAAAGGAATGATTAATAAATCGCTAACTAAGAAAAAGTAATCAGTAAAACTTTTAATTCACCAATTCCAAAAAAAGGGTTCTAAAGTACTTTAAAGCTTGTAGATCGCTGAAAGCTCTCACGACAGATAAACTTGTTAAGCTTTTAAAACATTGACAGTTCTCTTAACGAAGTAAATAGAGTCCAAAAGTTACAAAAGCTCGGTTTATAAACTTTGCAGATCACTTAAGCTTTTGAGTAATAAACAAAAACAACCTCTTTTAGCTTTTAGAGCATTGAAAGCTTTAAGTAATTACCAAAAAACAGTTTGTAGGTTTTTAAAACATTGAAAGCTTTCTAGGTTTACAATGAAGCTAAGTAATTAGATAGTATTTCATAGCGGTCAAGCTTTAAGACAATAAAAGCTATGTACAGGCAGTTCTGAAAGCTTGTTAATCAAAGTTATAATAATATCAAAGGAATGTCGAACCACTTTGTGTGTCGGTGTTCAAAAAACAGGTGTTTTTGATTATTTTTGATTCCCTCATCCCTGCCATGTACTGGGTCTTTCATATGGCGCGTGACTTGTCATCTGTTACTCGAGTCATGTATTCCAGTGACGCGTCAGTTACTTCATCTACACAAAATGATCACGAATGAGAAGTCAAAAGCCTTTCTTCAAGTGATGAAAGTGGATCCGCTGATTTTAACACATACATTTTTTCTGAGCATAAACAGATCATCGTCTTTCTAAAAAACCATGGAGATTTCCGGATTAATGCAAAGAAATATTTTTACATCAGAGAGATAAGTTTCAATACTATTGTAACGGAGAGTATCCATTTTTTTACTGAATACGATTTTTGCTTTTATTCTGAGGTTCTTGGTTTATTGAAAGCAATGGGTCCAAATGAATAGCGTTTATTTATTGATTCCTCCAAACGTAACATAAAATGTGTGCCCGAGCATAACGGTAATAGGCTGGGTTCAATACCGTGGGACCGCAGAGCTCAGAGTCTGAGTTCTGGCAAACAGGCAAGCTATGGATCCGAAAAAAATAACTGTGACAAATGAGACCCTTCTTGTGCCAAGGGATAACATTGTTTGTAGTACATCTCTATGAAATCCTTACATTTGAGCATAGGTAAACTTAAAGTCGGAATTTCGGAGAGTACAAAGGCTTTAATAGTTACGTAACTGACATATAAAAAAAATGCCTGGAATGAATTAGTATGGATTTCAGAATATTTTCTCGAGAGCAAAAAGGGTTTAAAGCTTTGTGGAGCATAATCTGATGATTTTACACTTACTGCAGATTTTGTAAAATGAACATCAAAGTACACTTCTTCCAAAGCCATTTGGATCGTTTTCCGGAAAATCTTGGTGATCTGAGCGAAGGGGAACAGTTCTATCAAGGCATTCGAACTATGGAGGAACGTTCCCAGGAACACTGGAATGATCACATGATGGCAGACTATTGTTTGAGCCTTAAAAAAAATAGATATTTCTCAAAAACTAAAGCCGATATGAGGCAATACTTTTTTTGGAACTGGCAGAGTCGGCAATTCAAGCAATTATAGATCGCACCACGTTTCCTCTAGTATCATTAATGATGCCATAGAGTGCGCACCGAAAACGATATTGCTGCTGTCGAGGAGCAGAGTATCGGAAGAGACCCGAATGAATCCATCCGCCATCGCACGCAGCAATTGGAACTGTGCCCACTCACTTTATGGAAGATTTTGCAGAAGGATCGGTGAGATAATTGAAGTCGAACGACCGCCAAGCGCATCTCACGTTCGGTGAATAGGCCCAAAACGAGATGGCCACCGATCCCGATTTCCGCAAGAAAAGTTTTTTCTTCAAAACACCCTTTATATAACCATGTTATTTTCAATAATGCTGTCGATATATATTTTTTCTGGTACTTATTATCACCTCATGTTAAACTTTATAAGCAAAGGCATGAGAGCAGTGTGGCCTGTTAAGATGCAGCGATCAATGAATGACCTCAAAATATATACGAGTACAAGCACACAAAGAAAGATAGCAGACTTCATATCACAGTTACTACAATGTGTAATGAATACATATAGTGCACATTATATTACCTGTATTGTAACAACAGGTTTTTTTAATATTCGTCCTTTACATTGTTAATAGACTCTTATTTTCACCTTATCTTCGGTTCACGATTTAATTCTAACTTTTCTACATGTCCCTCCTCTACCGCTTCTCTCTCCCACTGTTGCTCATTCACTTCATTGTCTACTCAAACTTTTGCTCCTTTGTCTTCGCTCATATCCATTTTCAAGTTCAATCTCTCCAACAAATCTCTTATCAGGGTAATAACACTTTGTGGAGTGCTGTGAAGCGTCAATTACATATTTATTTACAATACTTGAGTACTGTGCTGTCTTTGGAGAATGCTTAAGTGTGTATGTCAAACACTAAAAAGGTTGCGAAGCATAAGAGTCCACTGACCGCACATACCCGTACATAGGTATTGTGGTTGGCGGTTGATGGATGAACGCCTCAAATGGTTCACATGACCGTATCATGTGAGTGGACAGCATTTAATTTTGTCAAGCGATTATTGTAATTATTTTTGTCGACTCTTTGTATGTTTATTTTGTTGCATGCGTCAAGCTTTTTGCCTCTTTTTCTGCTTTTTATTAACTTTAATTAGCTGGCACCCACAAGCTTAATTGATGCGCTTACAACATTCTGTTGGGGGGTTCGTAAATTATTTCCAAGTTCTTTGTGACACGTGTGCATGCATATTTGATGACAAAGTTGTGTTTTCGCACAGGTTTGACCTTTCAACGGGGGAATTATTCGGTACTTAAATTAGCACAGGCGCCACTTAAGCGATTTAAGTCGTAACCACAAAATCATGCGAATAATTTTTTCTCTATGTGACTTGGCACCGATTGCATACGAGTAAATCACTGAGAGCCGTGAGTTCTGCTTTCTCCAGACTGGATGAGGAAGCGAAGGATATGGGTCTGGTAGTTAACGAGGGCAAGACGAAATATCTCCTGTCATCACACAAACACTCATCGCATTCGCGACTTGGCTCCCATGTCACTGTTGACAGTCATAACTAGAATCAACACCAATAATAATGTCAGCCTTGAAATCCAGCGCAGAATCACTTTTGCCAACAGGTGCTCTCATCGTTCCCGTCCTGCTATATGGTGCGGAAGCATGGACGATGCCAACATCTGATGAGTCGGCGTTAGGAGTTTTCGAGAGAAAAGTTTTGCGTAAGATTTATGGTCCTCTTCGAGTTAGCAACGGCGAATATCGAAGACGATGGAACGATGAGCTGTACGAGTTATACGGCGACAATGGCATAGTTCAGCGAATCAAGAAGCAGCGGCTACGCTGGCTAGACCATGTGGTCCGGATGGATACGAATACTCCAGCTTTGAAAATGTTCGATGCAGTACCCGCCGGTGGAAGCAGAGGAAGAAGGACCTGGCTGTACTTGGTATTTCCAAATGGCGCCAAACAGCAAAAAGAATAAACGAATGGCAATGCTGTTACCTCGGCTAAAATCGCGTAAGCGGTGTCTACGCCAGTAAAGTAAGTAAGAATATCTGGTCATTGGTTGATTTACCAGGTCTCAAGCCACACTGATGAGGTTCAATCAGTTTGTTGACGGTGGGCTTTAGGCGATATTAAGGAGGCTTATTCCACGTTAATTGTCGCAGGCTGTGAGATCGCCTTCCTAAGTTTAGTGATACGATACGAATGTGCAGAGAACACTTGAGTTCCAGTCGTCGGGCATGCTTTCGTCGGATCATATTTTACAAAGTAGCTGATGCATGTACCTTGTCAGCTCTTCACCGCCATGTTTGAACAGCTCTGATGGTAGGCCGTCAACTCCAGCCGCACTTTGAAAGCACAGCTTCAAGCAAAAAGTACTTAAAGCTTAAAGCGCTGAGCCTATCTGCCTTTGAGCGCGCAGCTTCCCCGAAACTTTTATTAAAATAGACTTTAAAATTTAAAACACTATTCTCAAGATGTTGGAGAAATTAATGAGATAATAAAAAATTTATTTTTAATGAAAATATTTTTTACAAAAATATAAATTTTAAAAATATTTTTGAATTGAAATAATTGTGGTATAAAATTGTTATTTATGAACTCGAAAAATGTTCCTCGATCATGCAATCTGTTCCTTCGATGAGAGCAAATGTTGGAAACACCTTCCATAAAAAACAGATTTTCAATTATAGAAATCTTTAAAACTGAACAGATTTTGAGCAGTAAAACGTCGTCTAAGTATTTTAAATAATTATTTATATCTAAAAAACGCCTCAGTAGTTGTCTTAAAATTTTTTAAACTTTTCTTCACAGTCAATATCGATTTGTGTGCTTCTTTCACTTAACAGCTTAACGCATAGAACTAATTGCTTATTCAAGTGCAAGGTAAATTTTACAAATTAAATGAAACGCGTTTTGTCTTTTATTTTAATTTTTATTTTTTTGGAGTGACAGAACTTCACCGGCTACGAGTAAGAGCTATCGATTGCAATGCTCGATTAAGTCTAATAAAATATGACAAAATGATAAGGTACGCAGAAAAGTTTCTGCAATCAATTATGAATGCTTCTTCTATTGAAGCTCAAATAAATTAAATAAAACACAATTGATTGACAGTAGTTAAATTTCAATTCAGCGCATTCAAGAAAATTACATCTTTTTGTCATCTTCAATTGATTTTAATGGCAATTATTTAACAATTTATCAATGCTTAAATAATCTCGCTCTACGCTTTCATCAAGCATTTCAATAGAAATATTAAAAAAAAAAAGCCAAAACGCGTGTCGACTTCATTGATGGAGTCAAATTTTTAAAAAATTATTGCATAATTCACAGCCGCAAATTTATTTATGTTTATTTTCTTGTGCTTTTTGTAAATAAAATAATTAAGAATAAATAACATTTGATGTAAAAATTGAGTCACCGGCAAAAAAAAAGCAATGAAAATCAATAAAACGCAATGCTTGTTAACAAAGAAACGTCGCCAGAATTAAACAAGAACAATTGAAAAGAAATTGAAAATAATATAAAAGCAATAACGTAAATAGAAATAAAATGAACGTTTTTAAAATTTCTAGAGTAAAGCAGAATTGTATAAACATTTCTAGGTTCTTTACTTAGTTGCATAGCAAAACCACAATTTCTTTTCAATAAATATGTCAAATATAACACCGTCCGACACGATTTTTGTGTTTCCGTCCCTTTGGATCTTTTGAGTCTTACTGTAATCGAAAGGAACCTCCCGAATATCGGGAGTAACGGCCACTTTCCACAGTCGACCGTTTCTTTCGCCTTCTCACATTTTCGGCCACCGAAAAGTCTCATCTCAATAGGCGGCTAATGAACCAAAAAGAAAAGATGAACAATAAAAATTCAGCCTCATATCCCTGTAGGAGTAAAAATGCAGTTCCTGGGCACGATGGTTCAAAATAAACTCACATTTCTTTCTGAACCGCATCAACGAAGGCGTTTACAGGAACCACTCCTTCAAAACTTTTTTGTTTTCCATGCTTACGGAAATTACTGAAAGCAATTCTAAGCCACAGGAAAAACCTTTCCTAGAGAGGGAAAGCAAAAACCGCCAGTTGGGTCGGGCCGTCTCACCAGACCCGTACAGGTCATTAAAAGGCAAGTACCGACTCGCAGGTTCAAAGGTTTTGGAGAGGTTAATCGCAATCAAACATCAACAATTTTGCACCTCGCCCAGCTACGCTCTCTCCGTTAGCCTTATTGGAAAACCATCAAGACACACAGCGAAAATTGGAGGAGGAGTTCATAGACGAAAGAAAGTTTTAGTGGAGATACCAGTGAGCATCGGATCAGACACCGACGTTGAAATAAATAAAACGCACAAGATTAAATCAAATGTTCATTAAACAAATGCTTACAAGTTCATTAGTAAAAAATTACTAAAGAACTCTACTTCCGCATACATAAAGAACTTTAAAACACCATTCAATACATTAGAATTTCTCATACTTGACATTCTTGTAGCCTACGTACGGTAAGACAAACTTGAAGTTGATTGTCACCGCTATGACTATGCTCACCGGCCACCTTTAACTTATGTATTTAACTCGTATGTACCAGCAGCTCAGCACCGCCATCCATCCATCCAAACGTCTGTCAGTCATTCACTCACTGACTCACTCACTCACTCTGTCTCTCACTCAATTTGGTATGAAACATGTCAAGTCCATAATTTCATGTTAATAACCAAGAATCCATATATGAGCGAACAACAACAATAGCAACTTAAAAACAAACAAATAACTAACATACATAAAATACTCGTGCTAGCTACTAAAGTCATAAGGAAAGAAACACAACATAGCAAAACAGAAATGTTGCGCCTCTTCGTCAACGCTCATAGCCACTTTAGTTTAGGCCGGGAGTGAGGTGGAGTTTCTGCAATGGTAGCAAGTATGTGCGTTGAATTGCCAAGGCGTTAAACTTTAGAAAGCTAACAAAGAACCTGTAGCACAATTTGCCGGCATAAACCAAAAGGTGTACATACATACATATACCTACATATATTATATTTCGTCTGTCTATCATTCAGCGGTATGTGCGCACGTACATAAACGCACAACAAATGAAACAAAATGAGAAATATACATAAGAAGTTGCTGAAATAAAATACAAATATACATATATACATATGTATGTACATATATGCTCTAGTATATCTTTTTGTAATATAATAACGTAATATGATGCTTTGAATGCGTTGAAAACAACAAAGAAGAAAAACGTTTAGGCATGGCATTGAACTCAATAACAAATACGCTCGTAAATCCATTCAACAACTAACTGATGGCTAATGTCTGGTCAACAAGTGCGACTTTCCCGCTACACATGTTAGAGACATACAGCAAAGGCGTCCATAACTCAATTTAAATCCGTGTAATTAAATTAATTTAATGTATTTATTTTATTTTTAATTTTTCTTTTCTTTTCATTTATTTTATTTTATTTTAGTTTATTTTAGTTTATTTTAGTTTACTTTATTTTATTTTATTTTATTTTATTTTATTTTATTTTATTTTATATTTTATATTTTATATTTTATATTTTATATTTTATATTTTATATTTTATATTTTATATTTTATATTTTATATTTTATATTTTATATTTTATATTTTATATTTTATATTTGATATTTGATATTTGATATTTGATATTTGATATTTGATATTTGATATTTGATATTTGATATTTGATATTTGATATTTGATATTTGATATTTGATATTTGATATTTGATATTTGATATTTGATATTTGATATTTGATATTTGATATTTGATATTTGATATTTGATATTTGATATTTGATATTTGATATTTGATATTTGATATTTGATATTTGATATTTGATATTTGATATTTGATATTTGATATTTGATATTTGATATTTGATATTTGATATTTGATATTTGATATTTGATATTTGATATTTGATATTTGATATTTGATATTTGATATTTGATATTTGATATTTGATATTTGATATTTGATATTTGATATTTGATATTTGATATTTGATATTTGATATTTGATATTTGATATTTGATATTTGATATTTGATATTTGATATTTGATATTTGATATTTGATATTTGATATTTGATATTTGATATTTGATATTTGATATTTGATATTTGATATTTGATATTTGATATTTGATATTTGATATTTGATATTTGATATTTGATATTTGATATTTGATATTTGATATTTGATATTTGATATTTGATATTTGATATTTGATATTTGATATTTGATATTTGATATTTGATATTTGATATTTGATATTTGATATTTGATATTTGATATTTGATATTTGATATTTGATATTTGATATTTGATATTTGATATTTGATATTTGATATTTGATATTTGATATTTGATATTTGATATTTGATATTTGATATTTGATATTTGATATTTGATATTTGATATTTGATATTTGATATTTGATATTTGATATTTGATATTTGATATTTGATATTTGATATTTGATATTTGATATTTGATATTTGATATTTGATATTTGATATTTGATATTTGATATTTGATATTTGATATTTGATATTTGATATTTGATATTTGATATTTGATATTTGATATTTGATATTTGATATTTGATATTTGATATTTGATATTTGATATTTGATATTTGATATTTGATATTTGATATTTGATATTTGATATTTGATATTTGATATTTGATATTTGATATTTGATATTTGATATTTGATATTTGATATTTGATATTTGATATTTTATATTTTATATTTTATATTTTATTTTATTTTATTTTATTTTATTTTATTTTATTTTATTTTATTTTATTTTATTTTATTTTATTTTATTTTATTTTATTTTATTTTATTTTATTTTATTTTATTTTATTTTATTTTATTTTATTTTATTTTATTTTATTTTATTTTATTTATTTTATGTTGAGCGATATGTGAAGCCTGTGAAAGTGAAGTTGCTTGAGAGAGGAATAGAAAATGTTGCTATTAACTATTCTAGAAGTTTTTTTTTTTGCTCTTTATTGCGAAAGGTCTGATAAGGTTCGCTTTGCTCTAGTTTAATGAACTCGCTAAACGTTGTTATAACCTAAGCATAGTAATAAGTATTTCTGGCATATTGGACATCCCGGTAGATTATGATACATACTAGATATATGTAAATGAATATAGCATATGTATGTACGATATATGTCTCTATAGGAACCAGCATTTCTAATACTGTGTAAAGCTGAGCTTAGAAATCCTAAAAATCTGGAATTCATTAACATTTCGTGCCCTTTCTTCGCTTTTTTTAAATTTTATTATCCTCATCTATCCAGAGGGTAGTACTCATTTGGCTCATGGGATATACTACTCACTATCGTTTAGATCGTAATTGTCATTCTATCGGGCTTCTTCTCACCCATATACATACATACCTATGCAAGTATCTATAATAAAATTATCTGTATATATGTAAGTGCCGCACTTTCCTCACCATATAAGTATGTATCATAGAGTAATAATTTTCAAATAAAATGGTCATGAACCGCAGAAGTGCAAAACAATAAGCATAAAGAGAACAAAACCAAAAACCACAAAGCACAAAACGGTTACATTAGACACGCTGGTGTCTATATGAACACTCATAGTATTTATGTATATACGAGTATATGCATGCATTTATACCAATAGGTATATATAATATATCATTCATATGAGTACTTTTGCACTCTGAAACCATTTTATTGTAGATAAATGACAATTCAATGCACTTGTCAATGAAAAAGCATAAAAAGCAATAATAAAAATAGCAAAAGATAATAGATTGCGGTCGAACGGACGGACAGACAGACAGACATACAGTCGATCAATCATGCCAGCAGACGGACAGATATTCAATACAGAGCAATTGATATGAATAAAACAGAAAAGATGCAAGTAAAAACAACTTCATACTCATATAATATTATTGGCGTTAAAAGCATGCGAAAGACTAGTGACTAAAAAGTAGTACGTATATGAAATCCCCTTGCCATAAATATAATATTGAACTAAGTAAAGCATTTTAAGTTGTTTAATGAAACGATATTTCTTTCTTGACCCAAACTTAGATGCACTTATTCATGGTTTGCGTAGTCAGCTAAGCTGTCCCTAGAGACACAATGAGTCAAAGAAAGATATTATTTGCTAACTAGAGTGCTACTAGTTTGAATTTCGTTTATTTACTAGTACATCTGTCATCTGGTCCGATTTTATCTTTGGATTACTAGTACTGACTTAGATTTTTTACATACTATTTTAGCGTTTCAACTTCAAAGTCCATATACTTAAGGCTAAAAGCTGACTTAAGAAGGGATAATATTCATAATGAATTGTAGTAAGTAACACAAACTCTCCTCCAGCGTTGATCCCCTTGTCGTGGTGGAGTGGCTTAAGTAATCGCAGAGGGAAACCTCGTGAATGTCATTAGTAGCAAGTGAATGAACAGATCTTTAGTCTTATGCTCCCTCACTTCTCTTGGTTATTGTGAGGATATTCACAGCAACACGATCCTATACCAAGGTGTTGAAGGTACCAACGATCCTTTCTAATACTCGAACGAGGTCGGAGGTATAAATCAATAACAACATAAAAACAGCACAACAACAACGACGGATACTTTAACGACAATCGGTAAAGGTAACAAAAAATATATAATTGAGTCCGACAAATACCATACTCGCCTACAACCAGGAAACGCTCAAAAGTATTATCGAGGATACCAAAAGCAGTTCACATTCAATTGTTGCACAGGAAGCTACAACAGAAATTACAGCGGGTACCAATCAAAGTATTCAGTCAGTAGACACACAGCCATCCAACTCGAAAGTTGTCATGCCTACCAACCATAGTCTACTGGCAGCATTGAGTAAATCACAGATAAAAAAAACGGAAGAAATCTCTGAATGAAGTGAAAAAGAGCTGGAAATATAGCCAAAGATCAGGCGGTCGGCTCTGAGTTGACGAAGATGAAGAAAAACATGTAATCTTTGATGATTACGCTAGCTTCATTAAAAAGAAGCAATCAGAGGTACTCAAGAAAAGTGAACCCGGATCCCAAAAAAGGAACCGTTCAACCCGAGACCTAACAGAAGCTCGTCCCAAGAAGCCTAACCAGAATAGGACCGAGCCAAGAGCCACAGCGGCAAGATATTTCAACAACGCGGTCAGGGACAACCTGCAATAGCAGAAGTGGACGCTAATTCAACATTACCGACCACCATTTAGGAGAAAGGGGTTGAGAAAGACGTGAACTTGTCGAGCTTTTCGACCGACTGCTGTTTTATACTACTCTCCGAGACCGCTCCCTCGTTTTAAAAGAATTTTTTGCAGTATGTGTTTTTCATTTTTATTAATAGCATAGATTTTGACTCTTACGATTTATTCTAACCAAATCAGAGTCATACAGAAATAGATCTTGAAACCTTCTGGAGTTGCGGCATTTTTTTCATAGCATTACCTCTGTCCGCTAGCTTCCCAAGCTCTTCATACTTACGCATTTCGGTCTTTCGCTCTCCCTTTCTCTCTGCGCCGCGTAAACTTCTTTTCTAAACTTCAACACCGTTATCTTTCTCACACATCGCACATTGATGTGGTTTGCTGAACGGCGATCCTCGTCGGATCAGCTCTTTTTTTGTGAACTTATCGAGAACATTGAAGACATACCACGACATCACAACACGACCTAGTTGGTTGCGACATTTTCGATCCAAAGATAGCTTGATGGGTCTTCTTGTGCTGGAATCTAGTACTACAGATAAACATATTTCGTGATCCGGCGAAGCCGATCAACCTCGACCAATTTGAGGAATTTTGCATTAATGCGCATTGTGCCGAGACTTGCTTCCACCGGGGTGAATGCTATGACTTGGCGGCTACATTTCTCTCCATAGTATATGTCACAATGATCTACTCGTTTCCGTCCTTGTCCCTTTCATCGCAATTCTTGGATGACGATGTTCTGAGTGCTTGATCTCGCATTCTCAACTATGACCTGTAATGTACCAGATACATGTCCTCAAATCAATTTCCATGCTTGTCATCAAAAGGAGGTCTCACATCCGTTGTCCCAAAACCAGTACGCGACCTAGCTACGCGTGGAAGTTTAAATTTTGGACACATTAATATAACGAGCCCTCTTACCTCAAGACCAACGACCGCTCACAGCCACATCTCTGGTGAACAGACGCTTCAAAAAGAATCTAGTGAATCGTTAAACCGAATATTTCGGATTTGCTACCCTTCCCTAAAGCCTAGGTATGTCAGAAAATTGCGACGGAGTCTAGATTTAGATTTAAATTTCTATCGAATACCAACAAATACCCACAAAAACTCCTATGTACATACATTGAAAATATATATGTATAATTTTAAATAAAAAATATGTACATATGAAGCACTTATTGCGATAACTCCCACCCTCTAGTGCACGCCCTCTACTTATCAGTCAAACAACTTAATTGAGTCTAGTCGGATTGTCGCCAGTGTCGTTGAGCTCATTGACTGCACGACTCAGGAAATAAGAGAATAAAATGAAGGCAGAAAAGAAATAGTTATTATAACTGCTTAAGCGTATCTTGGCCAAGTTATAATTAGGAAAACAATAAAAAAAAATATTTAACAAAAAAACGATAAATAAATTTTTCGACTAGTTGCGTGAATCAGTGCCGTTAGAGTATAAATAAATACTGATCGTTCGCATATGTTTTGCGATATTATCAAACATGCGTTCTTTGTTGTTGGCTTTTTTGAATATATCAAACAAAATTGTGTGCTATACTCGATATATTATGCAAGATGAGTCAAAAGCCGGCGACAAGGCGCTTCGAATATCGAATACAAAGTCTCGTTGTTGTGATTTCAGGCTTTCCCAGACAACAAGTGAACGCGCGTGCAGAGAGCGTATGATGAGGCAAGGAGGAAGAAGCACGCGAGTGCTGGCGGCGCTGAGTACAGTGAAGAGACGTTGTTAAGAAAGGTAAATGAACTTCAGTTAAAATCTTGCAAAACTACTAACTTACACATGACCATAACAACAAACACAATCACAGTAAATATAGAAACATTGTGAAAGGTGATTGCACCAACACAAACATGTGTAACACTCACATACACATACAGACGTGTACATACTCATTGTATATTTTTGTAAAATTTGTATGTACATATGTGCATATGTACTTCTGAATAAGAAGGAGATTATATGAGCTTGACGCTAATGAAAACACAAAGTAAAACAGTTAAGTCAGCAGGCAGCCAAAAAATGGATATGGTTTAAAATGATATGGCAAATTAAGAGATTTTCAGCTTTTACTACTAATTTTCTACATTTACGGTTTCTATAATGAAAACAAACAAAAAAAATTAGGAGTTTAGTAAATATGTTACTATACTATTACTACTAAAGTCAAATAAATAAATCAAACACATGGAAATCATTGCTCGAGACCAACTGGAGCGGATTAACTTCGATCGCGTCCAATTAAGTGTGAAATGGGAAAGGCGAATCAATATGGAAATGGATAGAAATTTCATATCCACCCGAACTTCAATACACTGTAAATCTGTCAGTGTTTAGCAACAGATTATTCGTATAAATTCTTATTAGAGAAACAACATTCACCGGAAAAAATTTGAAGAATGCTTATTTTATCATTGATGAGATTTTCGTCCGAGCTCCTCTTCCAATAAGGTGCACTTTATTTCGTTACAGGAAAGGCTGGCATTCCCTACCTTCCCATTTTATTTTATTTTATTTTATTTTTTTTATTTTATTTTACTTCATTCATTTTATTTATTTTATTTTGGTTATTTTATTTATTTTATTTATTATACTTTATTTTATTTTATTTTATTTTATTTTATTTTATTTTATTTTATTTTATTTTATTTTATTTTATTTTATTTTATTTCATTTTATTTCATTTTATTTCATTTCATTGTGGTTATTTTATTTATTTTATTTAGTTTATTTATTATATTTTATTTTATTTTATTATATTTCATTGTATCTCTTTAGATAGTTCTTAAATGGCCCACAATTATGTGGATTTACATATAAAATTGCAACTGCAATTTTTATTCATAATTACTTATAAGTTCTGTTTATTGCACTATTTGCACTTATTTTACTTACTTTATTTACTTTTTTTAATGATTCTTTTTTTCTATACTCTAAAATTATTTCGTTAGTTTAAAGAGATCATTTGATAAATAAATGGTCTCTTTGATCAGTTTGGATAACTCTTCCCGAACTCAACTTAATTAAATGAAATTTTTCTCCACGACTTTTTTTCTTTGGATCAACTAAGCCTTTCAAATTTTTATGTATTTTGTTTGAAAATAAGCTTTACATTGCTTTTTGAACCGAGTGCATTACTTCATGTTGATATGCCGCCACATGTCTTAACGAGATCAACTGCAGCAGCCAGCTGTATTAAATACCCAAATGTATTCACAGGCAAAACACACTGCCGACATAGGTATGTATATATGTATAATCTTACAAGTATACGGGTATGTCCGACTTATCTTTATAAGTTTAATTAGTCTATGGCTGTTCCATTTATGCCGCTTCTTGTCTCGATTTGCTCCATAATCACAACACATTCCCATTACATACTTGCTTGGATCTCTTCGTGCTGCGCTGGGCATACATATATACGAGTATATTACTATTGCTTCACATAAGCTCTTCACATGCCCAGTAAAGAAATACAAAAGCATATATTGCTACAAAGTCTGCAGAAAAAAAAACTATTTATTTACTGCTATCTTTATTGCATTCTGCATTACCATGCTCCCTGGTTTGATGTGAAGGTCTACTCATTTAATGCATTTTTGTTATTTTCTAACTTAAATTTCCACTTTACGTGCCTTGCATAGAAATTAGCGCGATACTGTGAAGTACTCGACCGAGACACACTGCTTCACAACTTCAAAAAAATGTTAAATACTCTGCGTTTCTAATGGCTTAAGGCACAACACATGCGCTACTACTGAACTACTCCCATATTCCATTTAAAAGATTTTCCTTTGCATATAGCTTTATGCAGTTGAATTTTGCTTTGGTCTCTCAAGTATTTTTCTTGTAGCTGCTCTAGTCATACCGGTAATTATTGTAATTTACGTTAATATTTGCATTTAAGTGTTTGCTTTTTTATTTTAATTTAATTTTTTACTCACGAACGATTTATAAAGTTGTACTTTGTTTGCCGTTCTAATTTTTAAATGACTCTAGAAATTTGTTGGCGCTAGGGTTTTTATGCGAGAAGCAATTCACCCAAATTCAAATGTAGCTTCCTTTTTTTTGCGGGTAAACATTAAAAATAATCTAAAAATCATTATTAAACTAGCAATTTTATCGACATCGCCGAAGATATCGTTACTTTTTTTTATAGGACATGACCATATTTGCCTATTGATATAACAATATTTATCATTCATTAATTAAACATTTCCACATATGTGAGTGGCATTACCGGAAAATTAGTATGTGGTTAAGCGCAATATATTTTTTGGAGGAGCTTTGACATCTGTCAACATTTTCTCATCTATCAATAAATGAGAAATTTATCAGCATTTTATGTTTATCAGTGCACTTAGCCGCTCAAATAGTATTACGGAGCATAGTTGCGAAACTAAATAAAATTTTCGCACATTTTGTGGTTAATCTGAAGAAAAGCTTTTAAATGGCTGCGCTAATAAACAAACAAAATAAATACAGTGGAACCTCTGTAAGTCGAAACTCGATAAGTCGAAAACCTCTCCAACTCGAAGAAATATTTCATCCCCTTCCCTACAAGCCGTAAAACCTCCGCTACTCGAAATTTTAACCCTCTATTACTCGAAATACTCAGCGAGTCCCTAGAAGCTATTTCTGTATATTTTTACTCTCCGTAACTCGAATACCTACACTCAGACCTCTGTATCTCGAATATTGAATTAATTTTGACTATAGTTTGACTTGCAAGCTGGTGGAGGGAGAGAACAGACTATAGTTTTCTCACTCCCCCCAGTAGCTTGCAAAGCTAATGATTTGATTGGCGCACAGCTACTTGCGACTTTTTCAAGAAGCTGAGGATGCGAAGCTCAAATTTTTACTTATTCTCTTTCGCTGCAACTACGATCACTACCAACAATCTGCCGTAAAACAGTTTTTATAACGAACTGATAAGCAATGAGTGTGAAACGTAAACTTAAAACTCTGAGTCTTGCTGAAAAACTGCAAGTACTCGAAGCAGTAAAAATTTGTCAAAAAAAGACGGATGTTGCACAACAGTTTGATTTAAAGGTATACACTTTCAACAATAATAAAAAATTTCAAATCATTATATCGCAAAGAAGTCGTCAGAATGATGGCGCGAGATTTAGATGAAGGAAAAAAAACGGCCATAGATGTATTGCAAGCCATGTGGATGACCGATAAAGCTGCCACTATAAAAAACTGTTTTGGTCATTGTGGTTTTTCTTCGTCAACAACCGAAGAAGTTGAAGATGATGATTGTCTACGACCTCCTGAGGAATGGAATGCAATAGCACCTGGAATATGTTTTGACGATTTTATAACATGTGATGATGGAGTAATGACTGCGGAAAAATTATCGGACGAAGAGATACTTGATTCACTATCTCCGAGCAACGAAAACGACGAAGATGATACGGAAGATCCAATCGATATACCATGCACTCCAATAGTTTCAATCAAAGAGGCTAGAATAGCATTAAATACTTTACGTGATTTCATTGAACAATCAAGCAAATCAGAAGAAAAAGAATTTTCCGCTCTTTGTATCTTAGATAATGCTATAGATAATGAACAACCTGCTTTAAAGCAAAAACAAATTACTGATTTTTTCAAATAAGTTTGTAAATAAATATGTTGGTGAGCAGTTATGTAACGTGAATTTGCATGTATATTTATTTGACTTTCTCCTTTCTGTTTGTCCCCTACCTAACTCGAAACCTATTACCGCCTAACTCGAAATCCTCTGTAACTCGAAAACTCTATAACTCGAATTTTTTTTCCGCTCCCTTCGAGTTCGAGTTATAGAGGTTCCACTGTACCAACATGTTTAGGCTGTATGTTTGAACTTTCAAAAATGAAAAGATATTAAAATAAAATTAAATGTATTAAGAAATAAAAATTTACATACAAAATTACATAAAAATGAAAAAAAAAGTTAAACAAAAAAATTAATTCAAATTTTAACTAAAACATAAAATAAACGAAGGAATAAAATAAATGAAAATAAATAAATTTTATTTCTGAAATCAGAACAAAATAAAAAATTAGATAAAAAACTACATAAAAAACACATGTAAAATATATATTATATTATAATATAATATAATATAATATGCTATGTTATGTTATATTACTTATTTTTCATTTTTTATCTTATTAATTTCTAAATTTATTATTCTATTTTTTAGTTTATAGTTTATTTATTTAATAAAAATAATTTGTTTTCTTTTTATTTTTTTAATTAATTTAATTTTTATTGCACTTATTTGTCTATTTTTTTATTATTTCTTCAATTTTTTATCTATTTTTTCTTCTGTCCTTAATTTTTCTTAATTTTTTATCTAATTTTTTTCTTTCATTTTTTATCTATTTTTTTCTTTTATTTTTTATCTTTTATTTTTTATCTTTCATTTTTTATATTTTTCTTTAATTTTTTATTGTTATTAATTCTTTAACTTTAGTGCTTTATTTTTGTCATTTTATTCCTTTATATTATTTTTTTTAATTTTTGGTTTTTACTTTTTTATATTATATTTTGCATTTATCATTTTTTTTCTTTGAATTATTTGAATAAATTATTTCTTTCATTGGCTTTGATCTTTTTTTTTTTGGTTTCATTTTACTTTATTTTATTTTATTTTTTTCCTTTTTCCGCATTACGTACGGAATTTGCGAAGTCAGGAAAAGCAAGAGTTTGTTAAGCGTCGAGATTTAAAACTGCTCAGCTACAGGCAAACAAATTCATCAGCTGAAATATACGATTGATTATGCTTTTAACGAAATTTAATGAGTTACTTTTTAAGAGATGTTAGGATAGTGTTAACGTTACGAAAACTGGGTCTGTGCTGGAATAATATTTGAAATCTCGACATATGTAGGTATACGGCGAAATGGTTCATATATGTAGCTCAAAATTTCTTTTACAAGATTTTAAAAATAATGGCCTAAACTGTCACCTAAAAGAAATGAACTGCAAATCAATCCATTTAGAAGATTTACTAAAAAATCACCCCTAGCATTTCTCTATGGCTAGAAAGTGTGTGTGTGTGCAGATTTATAAGTTTTAAACGACTAGTATATATATAATTTTCGGCCGAACTCTCCCTCCAATTTGTGGTTTTGCGTCTTTTTGAACGGACTCATTTTTTATTTTATTTTATTATTTTTAATACATTTTTTTAAATTTTTTTATGATATTTTTTTAATATATTTTTTTAATATATTTTTTTAATATATTTTTTTAATATATTTTTTTAATATATTTTTTTAATATATATTTTTAATAAATTTTTAAATTTTTTTATAGGTTTTTCATTTTTTAATTATTTAATTTTTTTAATTATTTCACTTTTTAATTATTTTTTTTTATTTAATTTTTATTTTGTTATTATAATTTAAAATTTTTGTATTCATATGTATTTTTTAATTGTTCTTTTTTTATTTTTTTCGTTTTAATTGTTTTTCATTTTAATTTTTTTTTAATATTTAACTTTTTTAATTGTTCAATTATATTTTAGTTTTTTTCTTTTTGTTTTTTTTCGTTTTTTTTTATATTTAATTTCTTTTTTAATTTAATTTATTTATTATATTTCTTTTTTAATTTAATTTACTTATTCTATTTCCTTTTTAATTTCCTTTTTATCTAATTTCCTATTTTATTTTATTTCATTTTATTATTTTCTTAATTTTTTTTAGTTTGTTGTTTAATTTATTTCTATTTCAATTATTTTTTCTATTTTGTTATTTATTTTACTTCTTTTTAATTATTTTTTAAAAAATCGCTTTTTAACATAACATTTTCTCATATTATCGTCTTAAGCTCCTCGCGTAAACAAATTTTTTATTACTTTTTTTTTAAATTATTCTTATTTTTTTCTCTAATTGTTTTCATCTCATTTTATATTTATTAATCTTTTTCGTTTAATTCATTTTCATTTTAATGTCACGCATACGCCATGCCCTCATGAGTGATTGATGAACACGTTTGATGAGTACTCATTCTTCCAGTAAGAAATATTGAAGAAAACAGCATTTAAATAAGATGAATATTATTGAAAACAGACAGAATACGGAAAAACTAAGAAAAACTAGATAGGCTTTGCATAAAACAAAAATGAAACCAACAACATCTCGTTCAAAGTCCCATGCCACGCCTTCCTACTAACACGCCAACATACATATGTATATATGTCTACCGATTACTTTGGCTGACTGCCTTATTTATTGGCGCATAGCTTGCTTGACTGTTTGCTGTTGGCAGGCAGCAGCAGCATTGCTTTATTTCTTTCAATTTATTTTTGTCATCTCTTTCAATTAAATAAATAAATTCATTTCATTTCATGCACACGCCAATTCGAAGCGGTTGTTGCAAGAATAAATAAAAGTAAAAATAAAGATAAAAGAAAATGTCCACATGCATATATACATTTATGTATGTAGAAGTAGCACGCAAGTATGCATATTTATATATTTATCAGGTATGCATACAAATAAATGCCACAAATGCATACATATAATATGTAGATGCATACATACATATGTATGATTGCCTGTTTACACTTTGTATAGATTTTTCCAATTCTATTTTAATTATACATATTTACATGTGTCGGTATGTATGCATATTCACATAAACAGCTATTTCTTGCAATGTGTACTATTTACATTTCATTTACATCACAACATTTATTTTACTTTTATTTTTACCTTTACTATTTTACATTTTACATGACATACATACATACGAATATATCTATTGTGACCCAACCCACATTGCCACCCTTCACTTGCAGCAATAAAATGCATACAAAAGGCAAAAACAAAAACCACAAAAGTCTTTTGTAGAAACTAACAGCGATGAAAAGCAGTTAACAGCAACAGCACGATAACGGATTGAATGTATTTAACATATTTATGTATGTATGTGTGTATGTATGCAATTCAATGGGTGCGTTTAGTGGGATTGTTTAATCGTCGTTATGCAGGCACAAATTGCTCTGCAGTGAGGGTGTGTAGCTGAAATGCAGTTGAGTGTGTGTGAAAAGCTGTACGAAACAGCTGATATTGGCAAAGCGAATAATAGAGCTGACATAAGCCATAAAAGTAAAAGAAAAAACACAAAAGTTGATACAAAAGGGGCAGTTAAGGTAAAGTAAAATTAAATTGCAGAAAATCTACTAAAAGACGATGCGAAAAAAAATAACTAAAACAGAAAACGAGAAAAAATTCAACCAAAAAGGAAGTGAAAAATATATAAACCAAAAGAGAAAAATAGTTAGCAAAAAGACGATAAAGTAGCAACAACAGTAGCACTGTAACAACGGTGTAGTGAAAAAAATGTAGGCAACAGCTGATGGTTTTCATGAAGAACAACAAACAATTTATTGAACGGGTAAATAATATACATATATACATATATAAGTACAATAAGCTCTTAAAGTGCTTGGGTAGGGTATAAACTTACATACATACATATGTATTATATTTACTCGTAACTGAGTTTATTTAACTTTTTTGCTATTGTCCAGGTAAGCACGAATTCTGGTTTTATGGCAAGTGTTAAAAGTTGTTTAGTTTGCTATAAAAATCTTTTTCTGAATAATAACTTTTGCATTAACTAATTAAATTTATTTTGTTTTGTATTATCTTTTTATTTATTTTCAAAATGTTTTCCATGCGATTGATGTAACATTTGGTGACGAAGCTTGAATAAACGCCATGAAAAGATATAAAATTTTTTAAATATTTTTGAAGTTTTTGGATTTTCTGGCAAAATTGAGGTATTTTTTATAGCAAATGAATGAGTATGATTTGCTACTTTTTAATGTTTTTTTAATTAATTTAATTTGTTTTTATATTATATAAATATTTAATTTAATTTTTAATTATTTTTCTTGCAATGGAAGTAAAATTTGGTGACGATATTCCCAGAAATCCTACAATTATTTTTAATAATTTTTGAAAATTTTTCTAGGCAAATAACAGGTTTATTCATCCAAATGAATCAGAGATTTATTGTTATAATAAAAAAATTTACTTTAAATAATTTAATTGGCTGTCCTTTTTATTAGATTTCATTTTTTTTATTTTAAAATGTTTTCCTAGCCAAAAAAAACTCTTATACATTTTTTATTAATATTTTTTTTTTTTAGTTTTTGCATTTTATAGCAAAACTGAGTTATTTTTTATTGCAAATAAATCAGAATTTTTTGCTACTTTTTAAATTTATTTTAATTAATTTAATTCGTTTTTATGTTAATTTTTTACTGAATTTTAAATTATTTTTCGTTGCGATAAAAACAAATTTTGTTGATTTTTTGAAAATTTCGGAGAGATTTCGTACTTTGTTAAAAAGTTTATTTTAATTAATTTAATTTATTTTTTTTATTTTTAATTAATATATAATAAAATATAATAAATGTAATATTTGTGTTTTTCTTTTGTTTCGAATGTTAACACTATACTTAATACTTCATTTATTCCAATTAAATGAAAAGTTCATAATTTGTTTCACACAAATTACATAAAAATGCAACAAAAAGAATTGTTTGGAAAATATGTAACTTTATATGCAAGTAACTGTTGACTACAAGTGCACAAGAACTTTCGCTGGCAGGCAGTAGTAGCAATATTTTGTCAGCAATTTTTTCACAAATTTCTCGTTTTGGTTTTTTGTTGTATTTTTTTTTCGTTGAGCTTACGTGAATTTCGCGTGAACACAAAGTGGTACAAGTGTAAGTACATACATATATATGTAAGTATGTGTACTTTGAAAAATCGAAATTTTCATGCACTGTGTGCACGGTCAATATACATAGGTACATTACATACAATTTTGATTACTTTGCACTTTTATTGCACACACTTATAGATTTTAAATCAGCCAACAACAAAAAGTTTTGCCCTTAACACAAATTTACATTGCTTGTGTAATATAAATACATATGTACAGATATACTCGTTGTTGGCATACTCTACATATTCTGCTTTACTTCTATTTTTTCTTATTTTTTTTTATTTTACTTTTATATAAAGTGTGTTTCTTTCGCACTTTAGCTATCACTTTCTTTAGTACTATATTAATTTTTTTTCTCTTGTAAATTTTTGTTTCAAGTTAAATTTCCTTGATAATCTTTTTATGCATTTGCTTGCTTGTCAAGAAATTTTTCACAGCAGGGGAGTGAATGTTGCAATAAAAACTTGTATATAAACACCAACAGCAAACATTTCTTACGACCAACGTGAGAGATACACACCAAAAATCGTATTAAATGTTTTTCCTACACCACCAATTGTTAACATAGAAATATGTACGTCACGACGGAAAATTAGAAGAAGAAAAAACGCATACGATTGTCTACACTGAGTACTACACACACGAATGTACGCATATATGTACATGCAACATTTAATGAGACACACTTTAATGGTTATGCACACGGTGGGGCAGGACAACGTACGTTGTTGCTGTATGTTTATTTAATGAAAAACATAAATCACCACAAAAAAAGATTACTATAAAACAGCGATCACGACAACACGACGGATGGTACGACAATGAGGCGACTATGCCCATAAACTGGCTGACTTTGCTGGTTACACTGCTGCTGGGCCTCCATACACTCAGTGCTGCTCATTGCTTACTACTAGCAGCGCTGAGAGTGACGGCGTTAGTGTTAAACATGAACTGCTATAACAACAAAAATAATAACAAAAATAAACGCTGGTGGCTACCATTGCGCTGGGAGTAAACAAAATACATAGTTTTGAGCAGCCGAATAACTATTTGGCTTACAGCGCACAACTAACAGCGCCCAACTAACAGCAGCTGTTACTGTGACCGAAGCAGTTGCAGTGCACTCGTAGGCGTATATGTTAAAAACACGCTAATGCACAACAAAACTATTTTACTTTAAACTATTAAATTCACAAAATTTTAAGATTTTATTGTTTTTAAAACATGCAAATATCTCAACCAAAATGTTAACAATTACAAAATGTCATCGTGAAAATTTCTGCAAGAATGTTAAACTTACAAGCAGCAGCGAGTGTAGACAACTGAGCGAGTGTGAGCTCCAAACTGTTAAAATACATTTATTCAATAACGAAAGAACTAGTTGCAACTATGCATTTATGTAACATTACATTAAAACACCTTTTGGAATTTTCTGTACGCCAGTAATTCTGTCACTTTTCAAAAGTTTTATTTATAAAAAGAAATCAAATAAATAAAATAAAGGGTGGAAGCATTAGTTTCTTATTTATTTTCGTACATCAAAAAAAAAATAAATAAATAAATATAAAAAATCACCTTCAACCTCGTATTCTTTCGGCTAAATCTCTTAGTATTGACAAAAAAGAACTTGTTACGCGACTATTTTGGTAAATGCTTATTGTATATTAATGTAAATATCTCTTCTCAATCGTCTTTCTCACTCCGCCAAATTAGCAGTTTTCGACATATTCGAACTATAGGGAGGGGGCTATTAGATGATTGGGTTTTAGTGGGCATGTGTATGTACGCATAAGGGGATATTTTGTGTCGTGCGGGGTTTAATTGCAGGCAGGGTTAGGCTTTTCACATTTCCAGTGTTTCCAGGACAGTACGCGATTTGTTTTTAGGCCTTAGATTATGGCGTGGTGCTGTGTACTTTGCGGAAACCAAGTGGTGGCTGAAAGACGGAAACAGCCAGACCTCAAGTGTCTTCATTACTGGGGCAAGAGGGATAACCGGTCGATACCGTTCTCCTTTGTGGGTAGGTTGTTTAAGTAGTTGGAGCACTCTATGCTCTTTTCACAAGTCAATTATTCTTAGAGTGGTCAGGGGGAGATTGAAAAACTTAGTGAGTAATTTTGCTCGCGCTAGAGTCATCAGCTTGCTTATACCACCGAGACCAATGGATTTGGAGGTTTTTAACTTCGCTGGCTCGAGGCGCTAGCACCCTCTCTCTGCGGAAATCATGCGACGGACCAAATTTGTCTTTTCATGCAATATGAAAATCTAGCTAAAATAGCTCGCGCATTTCTTAGGGACCGCCGAGACGTGGTCAGCGAAAAAAATGTCCACCCGGTCATCGCACCTAGTCGGGTTAGACAGTGAATTGACGGTGCCCAAAAGCCTGGCTGTTCCACAACTAGTGTTCTTCCCACTTAATCTCCTTATACTGATTTATCATTTGCAAAGTCTTCAAATTAAGTTCACTAGTTTGTGAATCTCTCAGAATCACTCTTGCCAATAGGTGCTACTTTGAACTGAGTAGGCAATTGAAAAGACCAAATTCCACAAGTCATTATCGTCCTACAATATGGTGCGAAGGCATGAACGATGACAACATCTGATGAGTCGGCGTTGGGAATTTTCGAGAGAAGGTTTTGTGTAAGATTTATGGTTCTGTACGAGTTTGTAACGGCGCTGCCGATAGAACGATGAGCTGTACGAGATATACGGTGACATTTACATAGTTCAGTGCATCAAGAAACAGCGGCTACGCTAAGAATACTCCAGCACTGAAAGTTCTCGATGCAGTACACGCTGTTGGAAGCAAAGGAAGAGGAAGGCCTCCACTCTGCTGGAAAGACCATTTAGAGAAGGACCTGACTGTACTTAGAATTTCCAATTGGCTACAAACAGCAAAAAAAAAGAAAAGAATGGCGCAATGCTATTAACTCGGTTATAATCGCGTAAGCGGTGCATACGCTAGTAAAGAAAAAGAAGAATTTGGGAATCTCTTTTGGCGAATTCTCCCACGACACAAGTGGAGCACTATGAGTGAGGGAGCAAAAATATATCAGAAGAAATTACAATACTTCCACAAATCAATTTCAGACCAAAAAGGTTCACTTACTTCGATTGGAATTTAATATGGTTACATTATTCCACATAAAAAAAAAAAAACAAAAAAAAAACAAAAAAAAAACTAAAACAACATGCGTTTGCGTCACCTTATACCCTTTTCAATTTATCAACGTGAAAACTATGTAAACTTTCGGGGGGGCGAGAAAAATGTCTGTGCAGACAGCAATGAATGTTGAGTGGAGGGCCCCCCCAACCTGCACTAGCTCAGCTGAGTTTTGTTTTGACGCAAGCTGCATGTTATGCCAACATACAATCGTACATACATATACATATGTACATATATATATCTATAGATACAAAAATTAGTGAATAGAGAAATGTAAGAAGTGTGAGAAGAGCATAACAAAATATTATTTGAAAGAGAATGTGACGAATATACAAAAAATATTTCTAAATAAGAGCAGTGGGAGTGAGAGAACAATTTACGTGGTTTTGCTCAAATTATGAACTATTTCAAAGCGTGTTGTTGAATTTTTCAAACTATTTCCAACAGTAGAGCAAATAGAGAGTGTGAGAGTTAGAATGAAATTATATCAAATAAAAATTTAAAATGAGGACATTTTTAACAGTAAAAGAGTAAGAGAAAATACATAAGAAAACAGTAGCAGAATGTGAAGAATTTCAAATGGTAAATTTAGGTTATCAAGAGTAACAACGATTTTACTTGATGTACCTAAGAATTCTCAAATCATTTAAAATAAATTTTTTTATAAAGCGAAAATGCAGAAATGTGAAATTAATATATATATAGACTTGCAGCTGTTGGTCACTGACCAACGCACTTTGGGCAATTGACCGATATGATACCGTTGTGAGGCTCTTATCTCGACCTTTGCAAATATTCGTACCGAATTTTACCAGGATTTACTAGAATCTAATGAGACAGCTCGCCTAAACGGCGTTAAGTGACAGCTCTTGGGGGAATAAAATGCGTATATAGTCCGGTACGTAGAATGGGCAGTCGCAAGAGTCCAATGACGTCGAAATTCCAACAATTAATAACCTGAAGTTACCGAGAGTCGCTTTCACCAAAGTACAGAGCCGCAAAAAATCCCCAAATTGCTGGACGGCAGCACCTGTGGGATGATAAAGACATTTTGCTCGCAATTTACAAGGCAATCGGACGGCCGGTAATAAATTTCGTTCCAACGATCTAAACGCCTGGTATTAGTGAGACGCACTTGAAGAAGCCAAAACACCGCTTGGCAGATTGTGACGAGAAACATTCCGAAATCTCCTATGAGCTACTTAAACAATGAAACATCTATGCACCCAATTAAGAAGCATAATGTTATTCTGTTTAAACGATATATTTTAGGATGCAGCATTACCATCTAAGCACGTCAGGAGGGTAATACTCCAGGAGGACTCTATTCAGCACCATAGAACATTGAACCGCTCTAGACGGGACGCCACACCGTCTTTAAACGCTATCAGATGAAGTGTTCGAGCAGCCACGCGAGATCCGAGTAATACTGGCACAGTTAAGAACTGACTCAATTGCTACCTATCCAGACTTGCCATGACCTCTCTCCCTCTGGTCCGAACCTAACCAAACAGCTCGTCTTTAGGGCACCCATCTAACTACTGGTCTGTAATAAGTGGTTGTGACTTCCAATAACGAAATTCTTGCATGAACATGACATGCGACCAGTGGTTCTGTGGTTACTTTGTACCGAATAGGCATTGAAGTGCCTAGAAAATGAGTCTGCTTGAAAATAGTTGGCTAGTTTCGTACCCTGCACTTACGATGAGGCCCGGTCAACGAATAAAATCTTCACTGAGTCATTTTACCTCACCAAATCTGGATTGCACCTGATTTGAAATCAGATCCCTATTTTCCCCCTTTTCCGATCTATATAGGAGGGTCGAAGCCACGTCATATACGCGTTGACCTATTACCACTATTTGCTCATCGAAAACATTCAGGAAAAATATTTATTATTTCTATTAAACCTACACGATTATGTAAATGAGAAAAATTGAGGGTTAACTGCACGATATTCATATTCGTATTGTTGACCGTTCAAATTCTCAGTATACCTACTTACATACATAAATGCTAAAGTAAAAACTTTTCGAAATCATTAGTTCATGCAATTAATTAGCGCTAATACACCTTAAATAATTTGTTTATTATATTTGAATTACGTTCAGAGCTTGTTGTTGTTCAAGCAAAGTAAGTAAATATGTGCCAACATCTCACCCACTCATCAAGCAACAAGCTTACTTACTATACTCAAAGCCATTCACACCGGAATGGACCACCTAAAAGCGGAGCAACACCAACGAAGCATCAAACAGAGTGGAGTAACTGCATGCTAACAGATCTGTATATTTGTATACATATAATACATATAACTCGATACACAAAGATCGCGCTGAGAATGATCGCAATTAAGTGCTTCACCTACATATTTAGATATTCGCGTGATATCTTCAACCACATATATACATACATGTACATACAAACACATGTTGCTCCAGTTGTTCAGCAAGTAAATGGTGTGATCACTTGCAATGTGTTGCTGTGAAAATATACTCGTACATACATATTAATATGTAGTTAAATGAAAGAAAAAGAACACAATTATTACTAAAAATCACTCTTCATTAAGAAATAACCATAGAAAATGTTTGCAGATTTCACATAATTCAATTTAAAGGGGCCAAATGAGCATGCAATGGCTTTAAGCGGGAGTTGATGAGTAGATGCATGTAATTCCGAATAAGCAATGAAGCGTATCGGAAAATCGGAAAGTTGAACACTGGTAAAGGTATCTTGCTTTATTCCATTTTATTGTTTTATTAAATATGACAATTTATTAGGTTATATTATTTTATTTTAATTTTTTTTAATATTTCTTCTTTTATTTATTCATTTATTCTTTTATTATTTTTATTTATTTTTGTTAATGTTTTTATTTTGATCTTTTTTAATCTATTTTAATTTTCATATCTCAATAAATTGTTTTTTTTATTTCTTTAAATTTTTTTTAAATTTATTTATCTTTCGTTTTTATTTGGTATAATTCATGAATTATAATTTATTTTATTATGTTAAAATGTAATATTTTATTTTAATTTTTATTCCTTTTTTAATTGTATTTCATTTTTCATTATTTCTTATTTTATTTTATATTTAATATTTTTTAATCTTATTTTTTTTATTTTATTTTTTGTTTTTTTTTTTATTTTTATTTTTTTTTTATTTTTTTTATTTTTATTTTTTTATTTTTTTTATTTTATATATTATATATTATATTATTTAATTTTATTTTTAATTTTAGCTTTTATTTCTTTTTATTTGCTCTTTTTTTAATCTTTTTTAACTCACATATCTTAATAAATATTTTTTAAATTTTTCTTATTTTTTTTTAATTTATCTTATTTTAATTTATTTATCTTTTATTTCTTTTTTTATTTTACTATCTTTTTTTTCATTTTTCATATTATTATTTATTATACTTTATTTTATTATCTTAAAATGTAATGATTTTATTTTAATTTATTTTCCATTTTTAAGTTTATTTTTCATTATTATTGTTCATTATTTCTTATTTTATTTTATTTTATTCCTTATTCGTTTTTTTTAATTTTATTTAAACATGTTTTTTATTTTTAAATTTATTTTTAATTTATACACTTTTACTTATAATTTTTATTCTAGAATGAATTATAAATTTAATTTAATTTTGATAATATTCTTTTTTTTAATTTAATTTTTATTTTTTATGTTTATTTTAATTGCAATTTTATTTTTAACTTCATTTTTTCATTTCATTTTATTTTATTTTTTTTCTTTTTCTTTCTTTTTTTGTGGCATGAATTATAATTTAGTTTTTATATTTTTGTTATTACTTTTTTAATATTTTTTAATTTTATTTTAAATGTAATTTAATTAATTAATTAATTTTTTCATTTCATTTAATTTTTTTTCTTTACTTTATTTGCTTTTTTTTATTTTATTTTGTTTTGTTTTTTTCTTTATTTTATTTTGTTTTTTCTTTATTATATTTTGTTTTTTTCTTTATTTTATTTTGTTTTTTCTTTAATTTATTGTTTTTTTTATTTTTTTCATATTTGTTTTTTTGTTTTTATTTTATAATTTATTATACTTTTATTTAGTTTTCACTTAATTTTTATTTTTATTTCTTATTTTATTTCTTTTTTTATTTTATATTTTATATTTATATATATATTTTTTTCATTATATTTTTGAGTTTATTTTATTTTTCATTATAATTTTGAATTTATTTTATTTTTCATTACAATTTTTAATTTATTTTATTTTTCATTCTAATTTTTAATTGATTTTTTTATGCATTTTATTTAATTTCTTTTTTTGTTTTAGTTTTTAGTATTTTCCTTTTACTTTTTTCTATATTTAATTTAATTTTATTTTTTTCGCTTATCATTTTATTTTTTCTTTTTTAATCGTTTTCAGTTGTATTGTTCATTGTTTATATTCTTTTTTGCTTATTTTTGTATTATTACTATTTAAGATTTTATTAAATATTTGATTTAGTTTTTTTTTAAATGTTATATTTTTTCTATTTATTTTTTTTCTTCTTATTTTATTTTTTATTATAGTTGTTAAAATAAATAGAAACAAAAAGGACTAAATTTAAAAAAAAATAATAATAATAATAAACAAAATTACATTTTTATTTCATTTTGTAATATTATTAGTTTTTCTTTTTAATTTTAATTTTTTTTATTTAATTTTAATTTTTTTATTTAATTTTAATTTTTTTAATTTAATTTTAATTGTTTTTATTTAACTTTTTTTTTAATTGAAAACAAAGAAGATTCAAAACTAAATGATAAATTGAAATAGGTATAAAAAGAAAGTATTAAATATGAAAAAAAATTTTGACTTTTTTCGTCTTTTTATTACGCCATATGTATGTATGTATGTACATTCACACATACAAATATATGTATGTGTGTATCGCAGAATTTTTTGCATTTGATCAATGCATGTGTAGGATAAAAATATTTATATGTTTTTAAAATGTACTCCAAAAATGGCAAGAAATAGTAAATGATTAGCCATGTAATTGAGTGTGCAATGGAAATATGTATGTATGTAGGTATATATACATACATATGTATGTATGTAGATTTTTGTGTATAAAAATATATAAAATTATATATTAAATACCTACATGAGTTTATGCATATATGAATACATATGTAGTTAAAAATATAACTCAATAAAAGACATAAATTAAAAAAAAAAAAGAAAATCAAAAAATAAATATTTTTACTTACGTCGTTGCGTTGTAGGCGAAACCCGGATGCAGAATTCACGGCAATGCCGGTCATCTTTGCCACTTTTCGATAAATTTGTAAATTTTTTATATATTTCTAACTAGAAGTCGGAATTATACACGAATCCACTTGTATTTTAGTGGATTACAGCAATTGCATGAAGCACGGAAAAAGTTACACAGCACAAAAATTTTACAAAACATCTAAATGTTCACAAAGTACTATTTTCAGGATGTACGAGTATATGTATGTATGTTTTAATAAAAATTTCCTTATCTCTGTTTTATTTGCCAACAGACCGATTGGCTGGCAAGAATTCAGCCATATATAAAAGAAATTACAATGTCATTTATGACTTTAGGCCACTTTTTATCGCTTATTTCGTTCTTTATTTATTTTTAGTGCTTTCTCCCACACGAAATGCGTAGTTTAAAAATGTAATATAACCTTTTCGCGTTAGTCATTTATTGAAAAATTTAAGTAGGTATTTAGAAATCTTTATTTGCTATCTGATTTCCACGCTTAAGCACTTTCCATATACATAATCTCGATCTTTATTTGCTTTCAAAGGAATTCGTTTTCACGTCACCAACGATTTACATATAATATTCCAATAAGAATGTGTTGGTATTCTCCAGCGCTAACTCCTTGCACTTTTTAACGATGCACCGTATAGAGAAAAATTTAATCAAGTTTCGTTTCGTTGATTTTCATAAATTTCAATAATACCTTTAGCAAATCTGAAGCTTTTATTTATCAACAATCTATCGGCACTTTAATTTTTATCAGTTGTCTTAACGGCGAACAACAGAATATATAAAATGAAAGAAGATTCAACTTTTTACTCTCCGTTATCAGCGAATGTTTTTTATTGTTTCTCTTTACACTTTTCTATTCTGTGCATTGCATATTGCACACATACATACGTAAAAGTTGTTTGCTTTATTATGCTGATTCTTTATTCGTTTTTGATTATTCTCTTGCATTTAAAGTGCATATACTAAATTTGCATGATTGATTTTTCTGCTTTTCCACTACTTTGCTGCAGCTCTGGTTTTTTTCATTTTACTTTTTTATATTTTTTTCTGTAACATCAAAATTCCCGTGTGACAAGCAAACGCAATTTAACTCTATACATGTATTGATTTGTAATAGTAGTTGATTGATCAATTTTCACAATTTATTATTTATACAATACTTGTGTTTAATTTTTTTGCACTTCCGCAAATCAATTGTCTGTTGCCAAGATATCACCGCATCAATTCAGAATCGACCACAAAGCACACACATTTAAGCATAACAAATGCTGTTGTGCGAATTTCAAATACACAGACACACCGATAAAGGCAATTAACACATTCTCGTAAATGAATTTTACCAATTTGCGCTTCTAAATTTTCCTTTGCAGCAAAAGCTATTTTTTTTTAAATACTATTTATCGAATTTTCATAAACTATCATTACACTCCTAGCACAATTTGAAAACTTTAACGCACTACCGATTATCAGCAGAAATATTTTGCCAACAATATTGCAGTAAAACTTTTTAAATTTTGCAATTGAATTTGATTTTATATTGGTACATATTCAATAATATTTAACTCCCTGCTGATCTTCTGCGTGCAGAATTAATATAGTGTTGGCTATAACGAATAGCGAACGAACGTTGTCGACGACGAGTGACAGCGAATTAAATTGCGTTCGAGCTGATCCAAGTATTTGCAGTGAACAAAATATGTATGAAATTCCTCTGCTTGTTCTGTTTTTGTCGTTTGCTTATTATTATATACATACATACATATGTATATTTTTTTGCTTCAGCTTTTGTCTCCAATTGAAAGTTGTCCGACGAAATGCAGAATATACGAATACTTATGTACGTATGCGAGGGTATGCGGTAATTTCACACAAGAACCACAATTGCCAAGCATCAGGCACGAACGCAGAAAAACTCTGGTTAAAAGCAGTTTCTGGTATTATGAATTATGCGTAGTTATTGCATTTGTTCCTGGTGGAATGACTTGTTTGTCTACTCACAGCTGCTTGCAATTCTATTTTGTTTTCTTTTCTTATTCTCTTTATTAACTTAACTTCTCTTGGTGCAAATATTTTGGACCCATTCCTTTTTAATATGGGAATTTATCAGAGTTGCTTCTTACCACATGCAGGGTTGTAACTGAACACGTTAAACGCCTTCACAAAAGCTTTACGGAATCTGTTAAATAGAACCATTGATTCGAATATTTAGTCCTAAAAATGTTTATAGAAAAACGGAAAAATAGTGTGGATTTAAACGCTTCAATTCATAAAGCTCATTATTTTGCCTCAGCTGAGATGTAGATCTTAAACTAGAGTCATCAAATTACCTACATATAAAGTCGATGGCAGATAAAACTTTTGCGTCACGCCGCGTGACAGATTATCTCTGACGCCTGAGATGAATTCACGCTAATCTACGAATTTTCTTTCCTTCAAAATATTATGTCATAATATTGGCGTTTTTCACTTATCTGATGAAGTTGAAAATGTTACGCAACGCGAAAAAATCCTATTTGTCATTGGCTTGAGGCTCTTTGCGCTGCGTTGCGTGACACATTGAGTTTAACATTTTGGAGAAGTATATGCAACCAACTTTCCCTCAAAAGCAACGCTGGCGCCAACGCAAAGCCAAAGGTAAGCCATTTCTCAGTTTTTTGAGGGCATTTATCATTTGACCATTTTGTTTCTTGGGCCAATTCAATTTACTTATCATCCTAGAAAGATGTGAGTTGGCAGACTTTTTGCTTCATCTCGCTTTGTCTCGAATATCAGTTAACCCATTCAACTGTATACATTTATCATATCTGTCGAACCAAAACATGTTTCTGAGGCAGAGTGAAACGAAACTTTTGTGGGAGTACTTTGGTAGATTAGAATATCCGTAAGTCTGAATTTAGACACTACATTTGTTGCAGCAGCTCTTAAGTAGGTAAAGAGACAAATGTCATTTGATGAATTGGGTTCATGGGAAAGGCTACCCTCAGCTACATGAAGAGAGGTGGACTGCAAGGCTGTGGACACGTTATTTATGGAAAGTCCCAGGGAGGATCCATAAACTAGGCATAGCTATCAAGAGTGGGGGGGTTGGCTTAAATGCTACGGTATAGTCCCGTCATCGGGAGGAAAGAGTGATAGCTGAGCTACATATGTAGTTTTCTTTAGATGAAACAAACATGTGTTATAAGTTAGTAGATTGTTTTTCACTAATTATTGATTTATTAACTGTTATTAAGTATTTATTATTTCGTATGATGTACTAGAGGAGGCGGCTTAGTATGAACTGTAGGGCCCTCCATTTGTTGGAAAAACATCAAGGCGCACAACCACAAATTGGAGGAAGAGCTCGGCCGAAAATCGCATAAGCGGTTACAAAGCGCCAATTATATATATTAGACAATTACTTAGTATACAAATAATTATTATCGATTTAATTAAGATTAAATATTTCTATCCTTGCCATAAAGCAATGGAGACGAGGTAACGAAAAATCACATTTGGCTACAATCGGAGAGGGAAGATGCCGATAATCCTAAATTTTAATCACATGACTTATTGGAAATTCATAACTACCGAGCAATTTATTTAAAAAATAGTATATTCAAATAACGACAAAGGTGCCTTTGACAAAGCTTTTGCAGTGAATGACGTATATTTAATAAAACGATTAAATTTGCTTCGCCTTTTCAACTTTTTAATACTAACAAAATTGTACTTTGAAGTAATGTAAATAAATCCTCTGAAATGCTTTTACAACCATACACAAAATCATCTGGCAACCTTTGAATCAGCATAAGCTGGCAACAACTTCATCCGTCGGTCGCTGACACATTCCAAAAAAGAATTTGTACCAATTTGACGTGTGTAAAGTTTTCTGAATTTTTTTACATTTCCGACTTTTCCCTCAAAAGTAACAAAAAAATGGTAAATTTTATTAAATATCTAAGTTAAACAGTAATTTGTAATTCTTAAAAATTTTATTACAGACAAACTTCAGTGAGGATCAATTGGCTGGTGAGTGAGAAAAGAAAACAAGTACACAGTAATTGTATTTGCGGTGGGTGGCACAGCGGATAAAGATGTTGAACTAGATTTAAAACACCGATGTACCTGCATTAGTGATAAAAAAAATGTAAAACATACAAGAGTTTCTTTAAAAAATGCTTAAAATTGCTAGAAGTTAAAAAATATTCGCCAATATGGTCCATATAGTTGTGGCTACTTCTGGCTCATTGATGACTCACTTTTCTTTGGTCGAGTGACCGTTTTACATACCAAAGTACTTAAGCAGCAAAAAGCAAATAAGAAAAAAAGTTAAAAGATATCAGTGCAGTATGTTAACGTTGCTTTCGTACAGTAATGAGTGACAAACGATGACTCCATCGATAAATGAACACCATTTTGTGATTAGTGGAATAAGTGTATATATGGAAAAATATGTACTATACTTTAACAATGAAATTACTGCACGCTCACAATATGCGCAATATGCTGTGTTTTCCAACACAGCTGCTTCTTAATCAACAGTTTTATTACATTCGGCTCGTAGAAGTTATCAATTTATTGATGTGATATTTAATGTTTTATTGGCAAGCGTGTATCATTCTACGTATGCGGCTGTCAAGTTATCGTTGAAATGAAATTAATTTGCTATTCGTACTCACTATTTATATGAGCGCCAAAATGTTTACGTCAAGGTATCGTCGTCTCCTTGCCTTATTCGGCAATTTTAAATGTGAAAATGTATTGCCCTCAATTATTTTATGGTCAAGTTGGCCGTTTCCATATGTTCAAATATGTTGCATACGACCATTTTTAAAAAGGCATGGGTGAATTTTTGAAAATATCAACTATGGGAGTAGATACAAGGAAACTTTACAGTAATATAACGACGGTTAACTTAAATAAAATTATTTCTGCGCTTATCTTTGATTTAGGATCACATATTTGATGTCTGTTTATTTATTACGTTTATAAAGCGGAAAAGGTTGCAATATTTATAATCACACTACTATTATTATAATAGGAATAAGATTAGACTAAATAATATCAGTTAAATATTATAATGCACCAATTTCAACACTGTTTATACAAATATTAAAAATCTCAAACAAATTTATTATCCAACTCACGAAAAGCGTGCATTAGGAAATATGTTCCTTGGATGTCAATTTTGTTTAATTATTTATTAAAACATTTCTATGTTTACGTATGTACATATGTATGTTTGTATACGTGCGTCATCTTCCAATTGTTTACTGGCAGCGTTGTTGCAACATATATGAAGGCAGCCGTAGATCAGAATGAGTGCAGTGAGCAACGTCGGTGTGCTACCAAAAAGGCATTGCTCGTTGAAAAAACATGTTCCGCCATATATGGACAAAATTACAAAACTGCATTGATAGCAAATTGCAATACAGGGTGTGTAGATGGGAGGATTTTTTATTTTTATTTTCTTAGATATAAATATTTGTCAAAAGGAGAAAGGAGAAAGGTCTATACACTTGTCAATTCTATTCTTAAATACTCAAAGCACCGTACTAAAGTTAAACTCTTAAATTTAGTTTCAATTATTGCTTTGTTACTTGTGTTCTGTGCGTCAAACGCCAGCCCATATAATGAACACTCACGTTCACCTTCAATGTTTTTGCGGTGGCACATCAGCAAACCACTTTTGCGCAATTCAGTCGTCGGTTACACGTAACATGCAACACAGTGGTTTAGTATTGTGAATTTTTATTTATTGATTGTACACAAATCGATTTAATTGTGTGTTTATCCGCTGTGCAATGTATATCTACGAGCAACCAACCAAAAATTCATTTACCACAGTTGAAGGTTGTGTTTATGTAAATTTTGTTTTGATATTATTTGAATAATTTGTGTTTTCTTTCCAATTCCGTAGAATTTCAAGAAGCCTTCAACCTCTTCGATAATCGTGGTGATGGCAAAATCCAATTGAGTCAAGTGGGTGAGTGCCTGCGTGCGCTCGGTCAAAACCCCACCGAATCGGATGTGAAGAAATGTACACACCAACTGAAACCGGATGAACGTATTAGCTTTGAAGTATTCTTACCCATCTATCAGGCAATTTCGAAGGCACGTTCTGGGGATACTGCTGATGATTTCATTGAAGGTCTACGCCATTTCGACAAGGATGCTAGTGGTTTCATTTCATCTGCCGAATTGAGACATTTATTAACCACTTTGGGTGAGAAGTTGACCGATGAAGAGGTCGAACAACTAATGACCAATCAAGAAGACACACAAGGCAATGTCAACTATGAAGAATTCGTGCGTATGGTCATGAATGGTTAAATGAAAATGTTGTTCGTTCAGCTGAGGTCGTGCATTTACTTAAGTAAATAAAATATATTAATATAAAGAAAACGTTTATAATTCCCTTTACAAGCATACCTGTTTCAATATTAATGAACTTGATTAAAAAATCGCTTATTAACAAAGAAATTAAAATAACAAATAAATTTAAAAAAAAAAAACTAATTATTTATATGAAACAAAAAGTATTCCACATGCATATGCAAGTACATACATACATACAGTTATATGAGTATGTCGCGAATTCGAAAGATTTTATTGAAATAAAACATATATGTATGTATATTGAATTGTATTGTTATTGATGCGCTGAGCAGCCGTTTAATATATTTGTATTTGTATGCTGCGTGCGACAATGCAACATTTGCATATCCCCACACTGAAAATTAATATAGTAGAACGTGAATTTGTCATAATGTATTATTACTTATGTATGTATTACAATAAAAAATCTTAAATAGTTTTTTTTGTACACTAAACGTTTGCTAGTCTTTTTTCTTATGCGTGGAAAATGCAAATTAGTACGTATGGATGTGTGAGTAAGTAGTCTTATTATCACGGAAGAAGTTTACGCAAGTAAGGAAATCTTTTGAATGGTATCCAATTGGAATGTCCGGGAATACACTGGCTCTGCGTTCTCTCTGTGGCCAAAAATGGCACAGTTTTGTTAAAAAGTATGCACCTAGAATGTCCAATGACTATCTCATTGCACAATAAATTTCAAGTGTGCTTCTGTATAACTATAGCTACGTCTTTGAACAAATCCTTCTTAAGACACCTCTCATGATCCTAATCCGTTGAAGTAGTTAGTTTCTGGGCTAGCTGTTAGGTCACCTTGATCAGAAGACAATGCTTCTGTAGATAAGCCTGATTCTTTTCGGCCCGGTAATAAATCATTGGGTTAGGTAGAATTTTTCCGGCGACGAGAGTTCCGTGTAATACTGGGGTAACTTAGATCTGCAAATAGCTGCAGGTTAAACTCCTACCTATCCTGACTCTACCCCGACTCGCTTTGGTCTGAACTCGACGAAACAACTCATTTCCTAGACTTCCAGTTGTATAAGGGAATGCTACGTCCCAATCTCATGGCGAACAGCTAGAGTAGTATTCATACCCAATGAAGATAAAAGAGGGCACTTACTCACAATAAGTTTAACTTCAATTCACCTATAAACACTGAAGCGTCTAGTAGTTGTTCACACCAAGCGAACTGTCGATGAGAGTCATCACATAGTAGTGTGGAAGGTGGAATCGGCTCTCTAAAATAGATGGGTTGGAATCAACAAGAATCAACTCTGTATTTAGGGATTGGATACACGTATTGCTTAGTTTACAGGAAGATACCAGCGCAATGAGGCGACTAAAAAAAAGCTCCCGCGACTGTCGAATCTTTATACCGGAACGAACCGGATTTTTATGCAATCAAGGACTGTCTTTCCCGCAACTACTTTGGAGGATATATGTGTATTTGTGGCTACAACAACAGCAATTACAAAGAGTGGAGTGTTATCACACCTTATGACTCTCGCGGTCAACAGTTTGCTGATAAAGATGGAGCTACCATGTTTGTGGCATTGGCACATGCGGTCGATATTCCAGCGTGAGCGGTAAGTGTTTGCCAACCCTTGCATTACTGACGACTCTGGCATTTGGAACCATTAACAGGACCATTTCAGCAAGACTTAAGGAATTTCATATATATGATCCCCAAAGGGACAAAGATCATTTATAAGAATTTTTAACGATGCTGGAATTCATCTACGAGACCAGCAACGTCGACTATCTATCGGAGCATATGGTTGCCTTTTATATCGTTCCGCAGTTATTTATTATTCCTAGATGCTAGCTGAGTTTAGTAGACGCATATGAAGAGAGGTTTTAAGGTCTTCAGATTCGCATTATCTGTTTGCTTCTGTATCGCTAAGCTTCTGCAAACACCAGAAAGGGTTTCACTGATACGAGTAAGTACTCGATCTTGATGTGTGTAAACTGAACGGATTACCTAAGTTATAAGATGTCAGCTCCGGCTTCTCTTCCACGAAATCCACGACGACACTCTTTGATAAACGGAAGAACAAGTAGCTGTATGTTGTGGTTGTGGGGGCTTACTCAACTCCGAAATAGGAGAAGGAAGGTTAGTTAGTTGGTTAGGGTAGTGCGCGGAATCATTGCATGCAGGACATATGTATGTTAGGTATGTCAGGGTCAAGCCTCGATAAGAGTTGAGTCGACTACAGTATCCAGATCTCAATTATTTCATTTTCACCAGAGCTCGAGCTCTTCGTCTGCAGTAGGTGATGGTTGAATTCCGAGCAGGCTATTCATAAGAGTCATAAAAGTGTTGACACACTCTCTGTAAATGGCATTTAGGGCCCATCGGTATGTGGTTCTGTCCAGCGGCTCTGTTCTGTAGTACTGAAATTTAAGTTTAAACATTAAAATATGGACACCAAGCTACTGGACTACTGGATAATGGCATTCAATAGCCGACATATTTATACTCAGAACAGGACAGCTGCCAAAGACTCGAACTGCCTCAGAAATCCTCATAATTCCGGTGCAATTGATGTATGAATAATATTGCTACTATCTAGCAATGAATTCCCGTTCAACATTAATCTCTAAAAATCAATTATTTTTTCGCCACTAAATGATGGAAGACCCCGTATTCCCATTTTTTCCACAAGTAAAATTGACACATAATTTTTCATGTTTTTATTTACCGTTAGATCAATTTAAACTTAAAGAGTACTAATATATAAGATTAAAAGTAAAATTAACAGTACAAATATGTACGAGTGTATCTGTATACCGTTAACAATTCGTAGGGAAATACATACAAATATGACTTGGGTACATAAGATCTATCAAATTTTTGATTTTTCCGGTAATTTTGAGCTTTGTATAGCTTCATGCAAAATATTGAGCACCAAATCGACGCGTTCATATGTGGCATTCTCACCCATCAGTCCAATACGGAAAACTTGCTCGGCAGTGGGTCCCAAACCACCGCTTATCTCTAACTTGTATCTAAAATTAATGAAAATGTCAGGAATTAATTCATTACCGTTATAGGGTAATGGGTATAAAAATCGCGCACTCACTTTCTCATCGCATAATCGGACACCTTACGCCAATCTACACCCACCGGTACCTTGATTGTGTTCACGGTTGGCAAGCGATCATTTGCTTTCGCCACGAGCATTTCCAGACCTATTTCCTCCACTCCACACTGCAGCCGATGCGAGCATTCTTGATGGCGACATATAACATTTTTCCGGCCCATAGCACAGAATTGTGCCAACGCCTCACGCAATCCGTACAGCAACGTCGAGGAGATGGTGTGATGATAGATGCGTGGCGTTTCGAAACAATTCCAATATTGACCGACAAGTAACGCATCGAAGTAATAAGATTTGACATATGTTTTGCGTGCCTTAATGCGTGCAATGGCGCGATCGCTAAACGAGACAGGTGTAATGCCAGGTGGTGCGCCGAGCACTTTCTGCGAACCCGTGTAAGCCATATCAACCTTCCAGGCATCCATTAGAAACTCAGTGCCACCCAATGAGGCCACCACATCGACCACGAAGAGGCAATTATATTTCTCGCAAAGTTCACCGATTTCTTTCAAATTTTGCTGCAAAATGCCGGTGGAAGAGTCACCTTGCGCAATAAAGAATACTTGTGGTTTGTGGCCCTCAAAGGCGAATTCAATTTCTTTTATTGACAGCGAACGACCGAAACGGGATTCCACGTAACGTACATCACCATTGACACGTTTAACCATTTCGGCAGCACGATGACCCCACAAACCGGTACAGGCTAGTAGTACAATGTCACCATCTTCGACGAGATTAACAAAAGCCGTTTCCATGCCAGCATGCCCTGAGCCGCTGACACACATTGTCGCCACGTTCTCTGTTTGGAAAAGATGTTTAACGCCAGCCTTGATCTCGTCCATGATCTGTAAAGAATTAGAAGAATTATGATAGAGAGAGCAATTTTTTTTTATCAATATAAACAAATTAGGGTTGCGTCATGGGCTAAAATTCTCACTGGTTGCGCTCGGAACAAGAAAATCTTCGCGTGTATATATGACAATTAAGTCCTTGCAGTCTGAGTACTCTCTTCCGGTAACATCCCAGCAGATATTGCTTGCAGACCGCAATATCGAGCAATCATCAAAATTAAACAGAAGCGGGGAGAGGACAATTGTTTAATTTTACGAAAAAGTTTGACCTAGAAACTCTACCGATGGCTCGGCGATATGAGGAATCGTCAATGTCCGTTAGTAGCACTGAATGATTGACGGTTTCAAAAGCTTTTGGCAGGACCAGTGCTAAAAATCCGGTTCCCACGCATGGCTGGTTTTGGTTAAGACCTGGAACTTTCTGGGTATTTATGGGGTTAAATATAGTTGTCCGAAGCCATGGATATGTCCTGCTTAGCTCAGATGGGGTGTGAAGGACAGAAGCAGTAAGGCCTCAAGTTCTCCCTTTTTTGGGTTGGTTTCTCTGGTTTAAGTAGGCGAATTATTCTTCCCATTATCCACATGTCGGTTATTTTTAGAGTGGTCAAAGACAAATTGAGATTCTTCTGTTGGCTGTTGTAGTATATAATAAAACAGTTACTGGGCTTGCATTGAAATCCCGGGAAAATCTTTGGACTTTGTACTGATTAAACAGGTTATTGGATTTTTAATGTACTTTTTCTTTTGCTTCGATGCCAATACATATTGGAAGATGGCCGGCACCATAATAAACATTACCATTGACAGGCGAAAGCGCCGTGAAAGAAGACACAGATGGGGATCAAAGGTCAGTAGCAACAAGCAGATATGGGTGGGCAAGTTATCAGTGCGTTTGGGCTGTGCAGCTGAATGAAGCCGTCTGTCAGCCACATGAACTTAATGTACTTAACATTTCTACATATGTATGTGTATATGTATGTGCGATTTTAATTATAAATATAGATTTTTTTTTCAGGATATTGTATTGAACGAAGTACGAGCAAATAAAAAACTTTAAATAAGGAAGATTTCCCTACTGATGGTAGAATGATTGGTTGTCGTGTTTTTTTTACCTCGGCGTTCGGTGTCAGCTGGGTACAAGACGTGCAGCCCAGTTTTTCTCTATCAAATATTTCCGAAGGGACAGATACTTTCAAATCTTGAGTTCTTTCATCCATTCGGTTACCTAGAGACCTAGCAAACTATCTGAATTTAACTAATATCTATATCAATAGGTCTTAATAGGGGCTGAGGCAGAACCCTTAAAATATACCACAGAAAAGACAAGATGTAATGGCATGAAAACTAATGGAACAGGGAACAATAAAAGCCGTATACTAAACAAAAGCCACTGACATTTGTAAACGTCCCAAGGACTTATTGATAATTATTAAAACTTCATCTAGCCAAATTTGAAACTCATCTGATTCAGACACGATCGTAGTAGTTCATAAACTTCACTCTCCGCGTCCTGTCTTGTTATATTGAATCGAAGTTATCTAGATAATGAACTTCGGTATAAAGTGCCACTATAACATATATATATACGACCGATTTGTTCAGATATGGGACAAAGATAGTCCCGAAAAATCATAGAAAATCGAATCTCGAACTTTTCAATTAATTTACTAAGTTCATGGAAGGTACAAATACAGCACTTCTTTCTTGTTTAGATATTAGTTCAAGATAGCCAAAGATTCCCTTGATTAAAAAATGGTATTTCAGATCACTTTTAGTATTCCCTCTAAAATATTTTTTTTTAAGAGAAACCAAATTACTGATACTAGATGTGTGATTTTCAATGAAGCAATACTTTTTTTGGAGTTGGTCTTTTGGTGTTTGGTTTGCATTCTATAATGAAAAGATTTACAAATTTATTTCCAAAATAATGGTTCGACGTATCGCGTGGTGCGCCCAATATTCGGTCAAAAAAATAGCCCAGCAGAGTCGAAAATTCTGGCAAACATGGATTGGTTTCGCGCCACGTTTTCTCTAGTAGATAAGGCGCATCCTTAGAGACGCCGTACAAAGCGTACTGAACACGCTATTATTACTAAGTAATAAAGTAAGGGGCAAAGTATTGAAGAAGACCCGTATGAGGGCATTCGCGGTTGGAGCTGTACCCATCCGCTTTATGGATGATTTTACGGTAGGATCTTGGTTTGTGGGCTTACAAAATTCAACTCGTACAAATATTAAAGCTGAACGACCATCAATCGCTGCGCAGTTTCAGTGAATGGTATCGAAACAAGATGGATCCCAATTTTCAAGCCCACTTTTGGTTGAAAAGGGGTACGTTAATAAACAAGATTTGACGCATTTGGAGTGATGATAATAAAGTCACTTTTTGGTGCGCTGTCTGTTCAGAGAGAATCATTGGTCCCTATTGCTTCAAAAAAGAAACCAGCCATAATATTACAGACAATGGGAAACGCTTAGAGCCATGATTAATGACTTTTTGGTGCATGAATTGGACAATGTTGATACGAGTACGACTTTTGTTTTTAACAAGACGGCGCTATATGCCATACGGCCAACGAAACAATCAATTTTTTTGAAGCAAAATTTTGCTGAGCATATTATCTCGTGCCGTGGCCTCCAAGGTCGCTGGACTATATCTTGTAGCGTTATGTGAAGTCACTTGTCTACGCCATTAATCCCGACACGATTGACGCCTTAGAAGAAAATATTCGGCGTGTTATTGCTGACATACGGCCCCAATTGCTGCAAAAGTGTTGGAAAATTGTGGCTCTTGGTGGGAATTTATTCAAGGCACTCGTCCGAAATCATTTTTCAGTCATTGGGGTAAACCTTTATCTATTGGATGAGTGCATAAGTTCGTGCCCGATTCCGCTGGATGCCGTACGAATCGTTTGAGAGTGGCGCTCGTGAAAGAAATATATACATATTATATATCGTTGGAAAGGTGACAGTCCGAACTGTAAATCAAGCATAAAATAACTTCATTTTGATTTGAGTTGCTTAGTGAAAAGACGCATGGAAGATGAACAACGAAAAAGATCATATGCGTCATATTATGTTATACGAATTCCGCAAAGGAAAAACAGTGGGCGCTGCAACTAAAGATATTCGCGAAGTTTATTTGGACCGTGCTCCAGCACTCCGCACAGTAAAGAAATGGTTCGCGAAATTTCGTTCTGGAGATTTTAACCTCGAAGATCAACCTCGCAGTGGACGGCCTTCTGAGCTTGATGACGATGTTCTAAGGACTTTAGTTGCGAATAACTCACGTATTTCGACGGAAGAGGTTGCCAGTGAATTGAACGTCAACAAATCAACTGCGTTCCGTCGTTTAAAAAAGGTTGGGTACACTTTGAAGCTCGATACATGGGTGCCACATCAGTTGAGTGAAAAGAACAAAGTGGACCGTATGTCAACAGCAATTTCTTTGCTTCGACGGATCAAAAACGAACCTTTTTTGGATCGGCTCGTGACTGGTGATGAAAAATGAGTCCTGTACAACAATGTTCAACGCAAAAGAACATGGAAACAGGCACACGAAGGGGCGGAACCGATGTCGAAAGGTGGATTGCATCCGATGAAGGTACTGCTGTGCATTTGGTGGGATATCCGAGGCGTGATCTATTTTGAGCTCTTGCCAGCTGGAGAAACGATCCCTGCCAACAAGTATTGTCAGCAATTGGTCGAATTGAAGAAAGCAATTGATGAAAAACGTCCGATTTTGGCCAATCGCAAAGGAGTTCCTTTCCATCATGACAACGCCAGGCCACATGTTGCAAAACCGACCCTGGCCAAACTGAAGGAGATGAATTGGGAAATCATGCCGCATCCCCCATATTCACCCGACATTGCACCTTCTGATTATCATTTGTTTCGATCGCTGCAGAACAATTTGAATGGAAAAAAATTTAAAAATGTGGAAGACGTCAAAAACCACCTTGACACCTTTTTCAACGAGAAACCGCGCGATTTCTATGAATCAGGCATCCGTAAATTGATTGAACGTTGGGAGTGGATTGCCGAACATGATGGCGAATACATAATTGATTAATAAAAGCGCTTTCTTCAAAAAATTTCAATTTTATTTGCACTTGAAATCGGGCACGAACTTATGCACTCATCCAATACATATACGAGTATATCTATATATACAAGCGGCTTTGTCCTAAATGACTGACGGATCAACTCACAGTCTAAACCACTAATCGTAGATACCTGCAACTTGGATGGTGTATTCTGCGCATGACGCATGGTTAAGAAAGGATTTTCTGGTCAGTGAATCGGGAACCGACCTATTCGAAAAAATAGTTTGATTTACATATGGTACAATTCGCATAAATTGATTCGTGGAGAAAGGGACCCGAGACCGATTTATTCGAAAACCTCGAGTTTACTTTAAAAATCGTATGATTTACACTTTGCCTCATTTGACATGGTGAGCACTTTTTCTTCTGTTGCGGTGGTTCGGGTTTACTTAATATGTGGAACTTTTGCAGGCGGCTTTTTACCAAGGTCAAATATGGAGATCTGTTCAGAAAAATCGTATCCATAGTTCGATTTGCTTGATATCTGGAACACAAATATCTCTTTGTCAATCGCAATGGTGAAATGGAGAAATCTTCATTCCGGTACCGATCTAACTGGAAGAATCCTCCTCGTACTTATAGTTCGGTATGTTTGGAATTTGGGCCATAGGCTAATATGGGGAAAACTTTTCTCTCTTTTTCATATATTTTAGTTTATAAGTAATAATCAAATAAATACCATAAAAAACTAGTAAAAGCCTTATTAGAACCGTCTTTGAATTCCATGCGGGCGAAATTGCGGGCAACCTCTACTCTTTATAATAAAGTTAAATTCTTGCTTATTACATTAAGTTATAAGCGTTTTTTGGTTTCTTCTTGAAAACCACTCAAAAAATTCAAAATTACGCAAAATAATAAGAAATTTTTGTAAAAAAAAAACTCTAATATGTTTACATACCTGAAAGCATTCTTTGTGCATATGTCCCAAAATGGGATTGCTCAACGAATCGAGAACACGCTGTGAGCCATTAGACGGACCGGGTCCCATTAGTGTTTTATTGGGCACATAAAGCGGATGCATTAACTCCTCAGGCGCTGGCACTTCCATTGTTTTTTTTTTGTTTTAATTCGTATAAATATCACTTGTTTCAAATTTTCACAATAACGGTGACGTACTAAATCCGCTATGTTGTGTACAACACAAGAGTGTCAGAATTATTAGTTTCACTTTTGTAATGCAAATCGTATTTTATATCATCTTTTCTTTAGCGATTGAAGTAGAAAATACGAATACTCAGTTTGTAACCACAATTTGTTATCACAGCTGGTTTTGAAAACTACGAATTATGAGAAAACCACAGTTGTTCTAGAAATTTGTTCCAAGTTTCGGCACACCATTCAAGTTCCCTCTTTTTATTATTATTTTAGTACACAATTTTTATTTATTTAACTTTTTTTCTTTTCGCTTTCTGTTTTAAAACCACAAAAACTGTCTAACGTTAGCAAACGTTTGCCTGGGAATGAAGCTGGTTTTCGGGTGTCACAGGCATCTTATAGTCTGTTCTTATCGCTTATTTGGAGCTCATTAAAATTAAATCATAGAGAAACTAAATAAAATGTCATTTAATCAAATATAATCGCATGTGAAGAAAAAATAAAACAAATACATATATATATTTTTTTAAACACTTAGGTATTACGTATATAGGTATGTATGTGGTCTCCTATCTGTGTATATATGTATGTATAAGTGCATACGCGAACAAATGCCTAGGAAATAAGCTGTGTTATCAGCATCTTATTTCACACCTAAATATATATGTATATATGTATATGTACACTTTTTTTTAATTTGTGTGTGAATTATTTTTAAATTAAATGCCGGTAAGATAATGCAACATGTTGTGTATACATACATACATATTTGCCACATGCAAGCAGCAGTAACTAAAAAAAATTGTTTTTGCACATATATACACACAGCCATACATACACATGACCTACGAAATCAGTCGTAGTTATGAAATAACTATTATTATTATGAAAAATTTTTTATTATTGATAGTAAATAAAATCTTTAGGGATTTGTATGAAAATACTTGAAAAAAACCGTCATAATGTATTTAGTATTTTTGTAATTCGAACAAATTTTGGAAACGGAATCATCATTAGTATTTTCGTCTTTTTCGTCCTTCTTGGAGAGTACTTTGTTTTTCCTTTGTTTAAATATTTGGAAATGTTCCTTAGTTTTCTTTAACTGTTTATTTTTATTTTATATACACGCATATGTATGTACATATAGTATAAGGTGTCAAATAACAAGTCGTTATTGTTAAAAAATTGGTTTCAGGCTTCTCTTGAGACCTAAAAACTTCCCAACAAAGCCCTCGGAGCTTCTGGCGAGTCACTATCGATGTGTTTGATCTGGCGTTGTCCTGACAGTACAGATTCGAATTAAGAGTTTGGAAGTAGGGAAACAGCTCATAGTTGATGAATCCTTGCCAATCCCAACAAATACACAACAAAACCTTCCCGGTCGTCAATCCTGGGTTTTTTTTACGGAAAAACCGATCTGCAATACGAGTACATATGTATTCGAAAATATACGTATTCATGGTTCGGTTTGGTTAAATTTTTGAAAGTTTTGCCAAAATGGAATATTTTTGTTTCTTGGAAATGAACCAGAGATCTGGAACCAAGCTCGTGTTTCTTTACGGGAAAAGGATCACTGACAGATTGACAAAAATTAATATGATCGTGCAGATGAATGAATGTTCGGGCTATAAGCTATTTTTATACGTCCAACTTGAGCGTGATCCAAATGGTGGAGTTGGCTTACTTGAATTTTTTGAGAATCAAACATTCAAATAAGTAGAGATCAATATTGTAATACAAAAATTAAGTTGCAATACAAATTTGAATAAAAATTGGACGAAATACAGAAAGCCACAACCGGTGTGGCCGGTTCTGTTAATTATCTTCCATTTAATTAAGAGATTCCAACTCAGCGGTATTCTTTTTGGTAGACTCTCGAGTTTCTAGGTTTAATTTTTTTAAAATTAGAAAAAATATAAGTGCAGTAAATGGGCCTGGACCATACAACGCATTTCTTGTACAGCAGTGATGTCAGAATTTAGTTGTAAGAGGAAGCGAAAAACTGACAAGGTCCATGCATCAGTTTCTTAGCAAAGTTTGGACGAAATACTGCATGTCTGACGATTGGAACTTACTCTTTGAAAACTCACATAAGATCCTATCAAGAATTTTGAGTGAGTGATTATAGTACACCGTCAACGAACTGATCAGTGTACCTTCAGATCTGGAAAATCATCATGCGCCAGAATAGTATATCCATGAGAAAATGCTCGACAACTCTAATACGACTTTCTAAACTGACGCTGAACAACACCAAAGGACTCGTCAAAATCGGGAATATCCTATCCGAGCCGTTCCTTATTGAACGAGGTTTCAGACATGGTGAGACTCCTTTAAGTTAACGCTAGAAATAATAATACGAGTTGCAGAGCTAAATAGAGAGAGCACAGTTTTCTAAAAGGAAGTTGTTAGCGTTGCTTTCTCCAGTCTGACATTGATCTAGTTTAGGGTATTAGGTGACAGCGGCTACGCTGAATAGGTCGGGTCTCAGGTTTGTTCAAAATTCTCCTGCTTTGAAATTATGCCGTGGAGTATCAGCAGCTACAGTCCAAGGGTGTTTGAAAAGAATATAAATGTTTTTTGTAGGTTGGCAGGAGAATAGGGGAACACACCTCCCACGCATTCAGAGCTACTTCATATGATCGGCCAATTGAAGAGCAAGAGGTGCTAGGGAAAGGACGAAGGACACGTTACGTGGTTCGAACTTCAAATGGCTTAGACACTTTTAAACTTTCTATAGTAATTGTTGTGGGCTTGTAGAGAACTGAGAGCAGTGCGCCGATGATTAAAAGATGAACACTTCTTCTAGAGTTGCCGTCTAATATAACATTGCATGCACTTATGTATATTGAGCAGGGTGCCTCGTTTTATCTCTAAATGGTCAACAATGAGTTTCTGGATCTCATCATTCAATCTATCAAACTATCAAGGCGAATACAATCAATGCAATACTGATGCAAAACTCTTCCTCGGTAGTGAATTTTTCGAGATGAATTGCATTTTGTACAGTTGAGACTTCTCTTTCCATGATAACCTTAACGAATGATGGTTCAAGGAACTGTAATCTAACCGATTCATAGTACATGTAAACTTAATTTTTACACGTGTTATATTCTGAAGAGTTATTTTAAAATTGATTAGAAAATCATTTTCCGATCACTCATATGAGGCATACTTACTGCGAAGTCAAGGAAGAGGCAATATTAATGTACAAGCCTGACGCTCGTCACTGTCATCTTTATTGTTTTATAAATAAAAGGTGCACACGCTGCAACCGCTGATGAAATAGTAACAAATCAAATCAAATCAAAACAAGTCCAATGTACCCAATAGAAATTTAGGTTAGTTGGTGGTGAGAACATTTGTTAGATTCATCTTGAATTAGGTTCGCTGGGCAATATTTATTCGAATGCATTGGTGATAAAGATCAATTGCAACGTGTGGTGGATTACACATGCACTTCAGAATGTACATAAGTATGTATGTTTGTACGTCGGGTCATATGATGCATTTAAATCAATTTCGCAAAATCTTAATCATAAAAAATATAATATGCGAGTACACATACATATGTACATATAGACAAAATCAGCAGTAACTGCTTTTCGAAATATAAATGCGGAATGAAAAAATATAATCACTTGCCCCTTATGTTACTAATAAATAATTTGCAATTTGCGTCTGTACTATTACTATCTATGTATAGTTATGTGTATAAAAAAATAGGTAAAAAGAATATTTATTTTGTAATTAAATTCATTTTTAATTAGAATTTGTTAAGAAAAAAAGAAACAAATATTTCATCGTAGGTTCGTACATATATATGTAAGTATGTAAGTCGGCTCCAATACTCGTGTGCACGTTTGCCCGTTATGAGCACGGATTTTTCCAGTTTTTTCTTCTTATTCATACACAATTCATTTCAAATTCAATTTGTTTTCCAAATACCTGAAAGTTGCTTTGTGGATTAATCGAAAATCGAAAAACCAAGTTTAAAAACATTTTTTTAACAAAAGCAAGTATGTACATACATATATTAAATATATAATGTTCAGCGTAAGACATAGGAACACGACAGAGTATTTCATAATTTTTTCCGCCATGCATGCCTATTAAGATTTGGCAAATGCCTTCAGAAGCGGTGATGAGGGTGATAAAGCAATTATTGAACAACTGTGGAAGAACAAATGAGCTTAACGATAATGTCCTCCGTCTAACATGTCGCTCAACATAACTAACTCTTCGTCGCATTCCACCAACTCATGTAGCACCAATCTACCTACGGTTTATCTCTCGAAATAGACCGTTTCCTTTCGGTTAGATGATCTCGATGAAGGTAATTAGCTTTACCTGCATAGTAAATGAGGTGAAACGAGTTGCTACAACAACAAATAAAAAGGCATACACACATACATATGTGCATATAAAATTTCTCGTCATTTAAATTCAATGGATTGGAGTGAAATTTTTAATTGTATTTTTTGCTTTTCAAATTCAGAAAATTTTGCATTTCACTGTTTTAATGATTATTTAATTTTATCTAACTAAAACTTAATTACATTATTACTTTGCTACACTCAAATTTTTAATTTTATCGACTCTCATCAGATGGTGCATATGGAAATGTAAAATGTAACTTCGAATCACTACTTTTACAGAACACCCAAATGTAAAGTTTACTTTTCGAATATCATTTCATTTTTATTCCACTACTTTTCTGGAACAAAATTGTTTAGATTGTTTTAATATGAATTCAAACAAAAAATAAAAAATTAAATTAAATAAAAAATATATTGTGAAAATTAAATGTGCACATACTTTCCTCAAAAGTTAGTGCTTCTAGTTTACTCTGCCAAAGCTCCAAAGCATTGTCTAACTTATTTATTCTTCTAACTACAATGAAACCCTGACGGCTGATTGCACAAAAGCTTTCCCCAATCAGCTGTTTTTATTTGTATTTTATTGTTGCTTATTAACTTCATTGATAAGACGTGATTTGTAGCTGTACATATTTATATTAAAACTTTTATCTTATAAGTAAATAAAGTGTAATGTTTCTACCGAACAAAGTATCGTTGTCAACAATCACAAAACAATGTTGCTTGCATATCAACAAAAAAGAATTCAGTGCTGGTGTTGGTGCAAATAGTCCAACCAAACGAATTTGTATAGTTGGAGCGGGACCGGCAGGATTTTATGCCGCACAGTATATATTGAAAACACTTAGCGACTGTGTCGTGGATGTAATTGAAAAATTACCAGTTCCGTTTGGTTTGGTGCGGTAAGTAAACCGGTATGAATGTAAGATTTTTAACTCAAGCTACCTTTAACATGAACTAATTTAAGAATGAAATTCATTAAGAATTCGTTCACAGTCACAGTAATGTGGACACCTGTTTGTCGTCAGACTAAAGTTATTATTTTTAACAACAGTTACATATGTATGTTTGTATATTGTCAAACCTTTTTTATCAAATATTGTGCTGTGCTTATCAAAATTGCAATTCATGTAATTTTATCTGAATTGATAGCTACTTGCAAAAATTGAAGCAAATTTAATTTATATAACTAAGAAACATAATTGTAATAATGAAGTAATAATGAAGTTCACAAAATGTTTAAACAAACGTTACGAGTAAACGACCGTACATAGTACATACATGAGTAAACTTATGGCTTTAAAACACTACATATTTTCATATCTTTTATAGATTTGGCGTAGCGCCCGATCATCCTGAGGTGAAGAATGTAATCAATACTTTTAACAAAACTGCTGAGCATAAAAATTTTAATTTTTTCGGCAACGTAACGTTAGGCAAGGACATAAGTTTGCAAGAATTACGTGAACGGTATCATGCAGTTTTGCTCACCTATGGAGCGGATCAGGATCGTGAGCTTAACATTCCCAATGAAAATCAACCAAATGTATTATCTGCACGTAAGTTTGTGGCCTGGTATAATGGTCTACCGGGTGAACAACATCTAAATCCAAATTTGAATGGAAGATCGGTGGCCATTTTGGGGCAAGGTAATGTGGCTGTTGATGCGGCGCGCATGTTGCTCAGTTCAGTTGATGCTTTACGTGTAAGTTAAACCAAATTAAATTAGTTTAAACTATATGTATGTATACTAATAAAAAGTGCTCTAGAAAACGGACACAACTGAATATGCGCTGGAGGCACTTTCCCGTAGCAAAGTCGAGCAGGTTTATTTGGTTGGTCGTCGTGGACCGCTTCAGGCTGCTTTTACTATAAAAGAACTGCGAGAAATGTTAAAACTACCAAATGTACAAACAATATGGAAACCAGATGATTTCACGGGCAAGTTTAAATTGAACTTATCTGTCATTCCATTATGTGTAACATCATTTTATAGATGTACCTGCACAACTACCCAATTTAGCACGTCCACGCAAGCGATTAACAGAACTGATGTTGAAGAGCTTATCCGAACAATCGAGTAGTAGTAGCAGTAGTAGCGTTCAAAGGCGTTTCTTACCGATATTTTTACGTGCGCCTAAAGCTATTGAGGAAAATGAAATAAAATTAACCGTTACGCAGCTACAAAATGACACAGCTATTCCAACAGATAAAATCGACCATTTACCCGCTGAATTAATATTACGTAGCATAGGGTATAAATCTACTTGTGTTGATGGTGGCATATGTTTCGATGACCGTGGTGGTCGTGTATTTAATGAGAATGGGCGTGTTCTGAAAGATGCCACAAGTAAGACTGTGGATAAAGGTCTTTACGTCGCAGGTTGGTTAGGCACAGGTCCAACTGGCGTTATTCTGACCACAATGAATGGTGCATTCGGTGTGGCGAAAACATTATGTGATGATATTATATCCAATGAGGTAGATACCAGCTCAGAAAAGGCAGGATTGGAGGTCAAACGGTATGGTCGTATTGTGACGTGGCCTCATTGGCAGCGCATCAATCAAGCTGAAATGAAAGCTGGTGAAGGGCTGGGTAAGCCACGTGAAAAAATTGTAGATGTGGAAGAAATGCTTAAAGTGGCAGGGCTTTAAGTTATACATAGCACAAAAAACACAAAATATTTATCATGAATATTCAAATAACAAACGAAAGTTGTTTAGAATATAAGTAACAAAGGTAGTTGTTTATTTTTCTATGCCAATGAAACCATAAAAAATTATATACGAAAAGTCAAAAAATGTAATTTAATATAAAAAAATTATTTCAAATGAAGAAAGTGTGAAGGTTTTTATGCAAAATTTGTATGTAGTATATAAAAAAAAATTGTTAAAAAAGTGGCAGGTAAATAATTTGGTCAAATAAAATTTGCAGTAAAATTAATAAAAAAAATAGTAGTACAATTAAAACAAAACTTTAAATATGGATTTAGTTATCACGCCAGAACCGCATTTTATACCAGGGTGAGTTTCTTTAAATTTCTTTTAAAGTATATGAATACTCCGAACTAACGAGTATACCTTCAGCTACACTGGTCATTGTCCACAGTTTCGCTTTCGTGCTGGTAAAACCTATGGTAAGCTTACGCATAAATTACTTATTGATCCCTGTGTCATACACGCGCCGGAATTGATTGTGACACCTTCCAATCGGGCACCCATTTCATTGGTATATCCAACGGCACATGAAATCGAGCTTCTGAATAGACGTGAAAAGTTTGTTGATCCGGTTTATCGTCACCCCATTATACCTGGCTATGATGGTTTTGTACCTAATCTCGCATCGAAAACTGGTAAACGTTATATTGCCGCCGCTACGGCTGGCATGGCTGAACATGAATTATTAATGGACCAAATGCGTTGCGAAAGGAGAAATTTAACACATAGGGATTTGTTGGGGAGTGGTCATGGCGTGTTTGAAAAGAAGCTGAACGAGCGAATGGTGAGTGAAGGAGTTGCACCAAACGGTTGATAATAAATTCATTTAAATGATCATATCTATTTTCATAGCTTCCTTATACATACTATCGTTCACCGTTAATACCTGTCAATGGGCGTGCAAAAGCCTTTAAAAAGCTTGACTGTAATTTTATGGAGAAGAAAGAACCTTATTCGAAATTTACTGTGCCACATTTCATGGAAAACGATGACGAGGAGAAATATATTGTTAACGGTGAGCTATTCAGCAGCGTTATAAATTACTGCATATATGTGCATATGTATGTATACGTAAAGCTAGCTAACGCAGCCTGTAAATTTACTACAAAGTTTAAAAGTTGCACGTTGTTGCAGTTACTGTTAATGGATTTAATTTTTCATATTCAACTTGTTATTACTATTTAATTTGGTTGCTATGAGCAACACTTTAACAACTGACACATTCCAAAGGGAATTTTCGACAGATATACTATAAATGCTGTTTTTGTTCGTATAACTATTTGCAATATTTATTTACCAAATTATCGATCCAACGAACGTTTAACAATACGTATCAAAGAAATTTATTTAAATTCAAAGTCAAAGAAATTTGCACGTGTAAAGTTTACTTTTTTATATTGATTATGACAGACGAAATACATTGAAATGTCGTATTCTACGCGTAACTGCCAACCAATATAAATTTGAAGCATACTAAACCTTTGCCAAGTTTTTTAAAAATAATTTTTTCCCATAATTTGCAGGTTACGGTGGTCATATACCCATGGCTTTGGCACGTTTCGGCGAAACTAGCAAACAACTGACAAACAGCGCATTATGTGAGTTCACGAATAACTATCATCATAGGCGTAGTGCAGAGTGGTGTCCGCAAGAGAATGCCGGCATTGGAAGCTCGTGTCCGAATACTGGACATTTTGTCATTTATCATCGTACAATCGGCATGGTTCCCAAGTATGCGGGACATGTACCTGGTGAAGCATTCACGTTCGGACGCACCTTTGGTGATGCAACAGTAGATGCAAAGCATTGGTTGGCGCTCCATAAGGACTAAGACAAGGAGAGAAATTCATGTGTATAAAAAGACTTGTTTAAAAATTTATATTCAAATTAGTGTAGTTTTTGTAATTAGTCCATTTCTTTGATTTCTATAATATGTATGTTATTATAGTTCGTAAATTCAATGTGTGTGTATGTACATGAAATTATTAATGAAAAATATATGTTTGTATATAAGTTTTAATTTTGTTCTTTTTGTTTTAGTTATATATCTCTATGTTTTTTTGCAAACTTTCAATTTCCCTTAATAACTTATTTGTATCCTGCTGATTTTTAAATTGCTTTTCCTTTAATTCATCCATGAGTTGTTCTTGAGTGTTGCTGTTTAGGAGAAAATGTATCGTGAAAATTTATATTTTTTAGGTTTCATGGTCGTTTTCGTTGCATACTATAATTTATGAAAATCATGCCAAAATACTACTTAAAAATATTTATCCAACGATTTACTTGCCTCATTTCCTTCTTTAATGCGTCAAGTTTGTTCACTTCCTCCTGCAATGCTCTTAGTTCTACTTCTAAAATTGTAGTCTTGTTCTTAGCTGTTTCTTCGATAGAATTAAGTTCAGTTTTTGCATTTTCAGCGGTAGCGCGCATGGCTACCAACTTTTCCATCAACTCTTCATGTGACTGAATAAAAAAAATATATATATGTAAATAATTGTTTACCATATAAGCATCTCATTACCAAATCAATTAAATCATCCGCTCCAAGCGAAGTTTGCATTTGTTGGTCCAACGATGAACGCCAATCTTTATAGTCTCCATTAAAATGTGATAGCATTTCTTCAATTCTATGTTCACTCACACGAAATTGCCCTAATTCACTTTGAATTCTACTTGACAATTGCTGTGGTAAAATCTCATCACTTCTACTGTCGTGTGTCAGTGTGTATATTTCTCTGACATATTTGTCCTTGAAAGTCTGTAAAGCCTTTTTGCAGTCTCTTAATTTTTCACAAGATGTGTCTAGATGTGAAATATCTTCAACCTATCAAATAACAGTTATTCATAAAAACAGTTATAACATTTGTATGCCTTTTCCGTTTACCAGTTGAGCATTGAAGTCCTGGAGAAAATTCTCTAGTAATGGATTTTCGACGGACTCAGTTTTAATTTTAGCGATTTCGATACAGGGAAAATTAGGAAATTCCATTGTTTGACTCTTATATATACCGTTTTGTTCAAGTTCTTTCAAATTTACAATTTAAATGTTCTTATATCGGAAGCGGAAGCCAAATGAGAGCTCGATATGAAGTAATATTTAAGGGCAGGGTTGCCAACTTCCATAAGGAAACGCGTTTCTTTAGTACTGTACATGCTAAAATTTAGCTTCCCCGCTAAGAATTTAATTTGTGTAAGAAAGGAAAAGTGGTATAGTATTTGCTGGTATATAAGAAAGAAAAGGTAAGCCGACGCAGATAGGAATGCGGCTGGACCAATATAGAAATTTCAACACTAGCAACACTAGTTTGTGTTGAACAATACGAGAGTAATGTAGTTAGAAAAACAATCAATCTTGTGAAATAAAACTAGTGGTGCAACGAAATTGAAAGAGATTCATAAATGGGGAAAAAGTAATGTTTCCTCATTATTAAATATAAAAAAAGACTAAATCTCAGTAGGATAAAATGATGAAACATTTTTAAGCAAGTGCGTTTTTATCTGTACCTGCTGCAATTGCTCAAAGTAGGTGGAGTGAATAAATAAAAAGAGGAATACAAATCAAAGTATGCGTGCTAGTGTTGCATATACATATATGTATCTAGTAAGTAACGGCGGCAAAGTGTCACCAGAGAGAAAACTTGTGTGTTTTGTGTAAGAAATAGTAAAGATAGTTGATAAGAATATTGTAGACGTACAGCAAATAGAATTTTCTTGTGGCATATTTTTTTAATGAAAAGTGAAAATGTCGGTATAATCGCGATTAAGCACTTGAACATTTAAATGAGTACGTGTGGGAGTGCGTAAATGTGTGTAACAAGCGGTTGTATACAGTTGTTGTCTCACTTACGCGTACACTTGTTTACGTTTACATCGACAATGGACGTTGCAAAATGCAACATGCACAGAAAATGAAGTGTATAAATGAAAGGGTGTAGAACGAAATGGCAGAAGACAACTGGAAATGTATGCGTGTGAATTGAAAATCGTTAAACAGAAAAACGGAAAGAAATACGAAAAAATAAGTACTATAATATTTACAATTTCAATTCAGGGTTGCTGTGAAATAGGATTGAATTACGTAATGTTTCTATACAGTTCAATGTTTTGTTGGAATTTTTTCGAGTATTTCGAGAATTTGAGCAAGCACACCTGTTTGATGCTGATTACTTGAAACTTTAATTGCACAATACCTATCTATGATTAAAATGTTTTAATAATTTTAACTCTTTTCTCTCACTCCTCTATACTAAGATATCTGTTGTAATAAAATTAATGATAAACTACTCTTTTATGTACAGTTAGGAGACTGACAAAATGTTATAATGCATCATTAAATTATAAATCATAAACTTTCATGCTAGTTTAAAAAATATGTTGTTGACTTGCGTGGAAAAATAAGTTAATACAGTTACAACTCCGATCGCTATTTGTTCGGCTCGTTATAACTTTCATTCGCTTGCTTGGTATCAAGCAGTTGACTAATAGTGGGTTTATGACAACAAAAACAAAAAACCATTCTGACTTTTATTTATATTTTATAGCTATGAGACTATAAGGAATTAAAAGCGGGCTAAACTGAATACTCAGCAAAAAAGACAAATGTACTGCTTTCTCTGCGGGTTAGGGGTTCAAGAATTTCTCTGCGGTAATGCAGGCTTGTCGTAAGAGGCGATTAAAGTCACTCCCCAAAAACCACTTTGGGGAATACTCTTGTGGCTACAAAAATAACAACAACAAAAATAACAAACCAAATTTTTCATATGTAAGCCGCTTTGAAGCTACACTATTTAAAATTGTGAACATATTTAAAGGCACCAAATGTTTATATATATATATAATTGACGCTTTGCAACCGCTGAAGCGATTTTCCGCCGAGCTCCTCCTCCAATTTGTGGATTTGCGTCTTGATGTTTTTCCAACAAATAGAGGGACCTACGGTTTGTACTAAGCTGCCTCCCAACGGCTGATGGTTTTTTGTTAGGAGCCTTTATTTAATGTCAGAAATATATTTGAAGGGGCTGACATTCTTTGCCGAGGGGTGACCGCAATTAGAAAATTTAACTTCTCTTTTATTTATATTATTTTTTTATAGCTTTTGGATGTTGGTCGTACCAGGATTTGTACCCGAGCCTTACAAATCACAGTACGCAATGCTAGCCACTCAGTTACAGCGGCCTCGAAATGTTTACATGGTAATAAAATATCGGAAGCTAAATTTCTAATAAGAATTTATAAAAGAAATTTATTAAATTAAATAAGACAATTTCAATTGGTTTTCTAGTAAGGCTACACCAAACAGCAAATCGAAAAAAGGCACAAATATACTACAATTGTATGAAAACTGCGGATAGCTACAATAGCGGCCTCTCAAATACGACCTTGCACATATAGAAAGAGAAAACAAAGCACAAAAAGTTTATTGTGTTTCGTACTTCGTCCACTACACTACTATTCTACGTCGTTGCAGTGAAAATTTTCACTTTCTTCAAGTACTTGAAAAATAAACCAGATTTGGTTGCGAATGTACTGTTACGTTTGACGAAAGTTACATGAAATGAATAAAATTTTGTTGTATTTTCTCATATTACAAGAATTTATTTGGTGAAAAATTTAATGTGTAGAAGAAAAAAAAAACAATGGGAAAATTTTCCGATTTTCGTGAACCACATACGCGATAATCGAAAGACATTCTTCTCTTTTTCGCTAATGGTATTTGCACTATAAGCATATTAAATCAAGTAGTTTTCGTTAAATAAACGTAAGTGTAACTGAAATAGTATAATATGCAGAAATAAATATATAATAAATAGAAAGAGAGCAACTCAGTTAGTACATAAAGGCGCCAAAAGCTCAAATAAAACTCGACACAAAATAAACATAACAAAAATTAACAAAAAAATTGAGAAGTATATGAGAGGAAAATCGCAAATTAATATAAAAATATAAATTAACAGTGATTAAGTTATAACTTCGCTTACAGATATATAACTCTTTATTTTAGGAATATAACATGCCAACTCTATTAAATTTGGAAAGTCAAATGTAGTCTTGTCGATTACTTAAGTTGAAAATGTGTAATTGTTACGAATGATGTGATGTAAACAGTGAACAAATAAGAAAAATACTACAAAAACATAAAAAGGGGGCGCCAAACAAAAAGAAAGAAATATATAACATAATCAGGTGAGAACCGACCGAACCTCTCAATGTACATATGTATATGTTTATATGTAAACAAAACATACTTTAATCGTAATCACTAAATTGCACAATATCTTTTAAATATCCTTCATATTTAATTAAAACTACTTTTTGGTAACATGTAATTTACGCTTAAACTCCTATTTTTAATTAAGTTTACTTTATTTCTTATACTTTCGCACGTTGCTTCTTTCAAAGGTATATATATATATATTCGTATATATATATAAATAAGAAAATACAATGGAAGTAGAAAACCGGCCGGTGGAGCCGACGAAAAGTGGCGGTGATAAAGAGGCGGCAAATATGTCGCCAACATCTTCTAAATCAGCCGAAAACATTAATAATACTCAAAATCATAAAACCAAAATCGTCGACGTCAGAGAAACAAACGAAGAAGGAAATGTACAACTCCAAGTAGATAATAAAGTAGTTGCAAGTGCGAGAGATAAGAATGAAGAGGAAATTAACGAAGACACAAGTCAAGAAGAAACCTTATCTACAGCTATTAATTCTAAGACCAACATTGATAAAAACACTGGAAACGATAACAAGGTTGGCACGTTGCAAGAAACGATCGGAGATGCTGATCATGCTAACATTACTGAAGGGAAATTAAGTACTGCAGAAAGCTCCAATGATTTCAATGCACAGGATGAATCACAGGATGCTGTCGAGGATGAATACAGTCAAAAGGAATACGCATCCACCGCAGATGATGACAACAGCCTTTCGCATTCAACACAATCCCAAACACCACCACCAAAGGATCAGACTACAACTAACACAACAAATGCATCTATTGCTACGGCAATGGGAGTCGCAGCATCTGTTGCTGTCGCTGCTGCTGGCTTAAGTGCCGCCATTCCAGATACAATTCTCTCGCCACCCAAATCTGAAACGCAAACAGATGATGCTAATACAGCAACGTCTTCTTCACCAGCATCCGATTCTCAACTTTCGCCTATAACCGATGCTTTAACGGTAACAGGTAGTGCAGCACTTACACCAACAACACCGCCTGAAGAATCTGATTTAGCTTCAACTGCTTCTGCTTCGGCTAATGCTTCAGGTGCCGCCGCTAATTCTAGTGGGTCAAAACCATCAAACTCAACTGGCAAAAGAAGTGCGACGGTTGCTGCCGATGGTGCTGTGGGTGGAAAACGAGTCGTACAACCCATTAATTTGATTGCAAATGGTACTATACCAAAATCTAGCGGGAAACCGCAAATGTCAGCTATGAATAAAAAGTTGAAAGAGAAGGTAACGCGCACACCAAAACAACGGAAACAAAAATCTACGTTGCCCATTTATGAAAGCGAGGTAATATATTAACAATCATGTTACATAAATTTTTATTATTTTATTTAAAATAAATTTTCTCAAAATTTCATCACAGATAAGCAACAATAAAACAGGCATTAAATTGTGCATAAAAAAATCGGATTCAACAGGCAATTTAGCAGCTACTACAGGCGCTTTAACACCGCCTCTTACTGTAAAATCCATAGAGAGTACAGCAACTACTCCTTCGAAGCAGACACGCAAACGATCAAGGAAAACCAAATCAAAGGCGCGTGTTGACAGTGATGAAAGTGAACAAGAAGTAATGCCTACAAAGCGCGGAAAGAATAGAGGAGGTAATGGGGAACGGCAAAAGAAAGTATCTTTTACCGGTGTCGAAGAACAAGGAGAAAAACATCGTGCCTCCATTGAACAAGGCGACTGGGGTGCACGTATACCACAAGAATTACTATATAAGGTAAAAATATGGCTTTGAGAAATCTGTTCTTTGATTTTACAAAAGATAATTTCTTGCAGATTTTTCATACTCTAACAGAACGTGAAGGTTGCTTCCCTATAATCTGTCGCCTCGCTCGTGTTTGTACACTGTGGCGCAATGTGGCGTTAACGCCATCATTGTGGAAAAATATGGATCTGGCTTCATATATAAAGGACAAATTTCGTACCGAGTTAAAGTTGAAATGGTTCATTGACAATCGTTGTAGTGAATGTACAGAGTTGAATGTTGGTATGCAAAACTTCAATGAAAACATAACTATTATGAACCTGAAGTGATGCTTTTTTCTTTTTTTTTTTTAGCTAATTGGAAAATGACAGATATAAATTGCTTTTTGGAAAAACTCTCAGCTAATTGCCAGTCTTTAGTTAGCATTAATTTAGCGGGCTGGAAAGGTTTCACGTCGGATCATTTAGCATATTTAACCGAAAATATGAAAAGATTAGAACGTATTGATTTAAGCTCGGTTAATGTAAGTTAATTAAAATTTAAATTTAATGATGCTAACTCTTATTATCATACACATAGGTTGAAATGAATGCAAGCAAAAGCGCAGTTGGTCCGCAATCTTTGTGCAATGCATTACAAACAATGGGTGATCGTTTAACTCATCTGTATTTGGCCCATAATCGGCTGGCTGGAATACCCCAGATAGTTGCGACCTTGGCTGTAAGCATAATTTTATATTATATTATATTTTGCAAATAAAAGAACGGGCCTAAAATTTAGCTAAACTCTTAATATTGTGGCAATATTAACAAATGCTTCTTCTTTTCTCAGACGCACTGTTCAAATTTGGTGAATTTAGATCTCTCCAATGTAACAACTCAAGCAACATCACACGGCATCTTTCATATTGAGAAGCTGCAACATGGCTGCCCCAAATTAAAAGTGCTACGGGTAACCAATTCACATATAACATGGAGCAATGCAACTTTACAGGAAACGGTAAGCATAATATTTATAAACTGTTAATTTCTTTATTTCTTGCTTTAATTAAATATGAAAATCTTTTTACAGATGGACTCGCCTGGCTTTCCTGAGCTTGAGGAATTGTCGGTGGCAGCCCTAACTGATGAGTGCCGCGTTATCGGTGATGATCATTTGCAACGCATATTGAAAACCAGCTCTAAGCTGAAACTTTTAGATGTGCGTGGCTGCGCACGGCTCACACATGAAAGTCTCATACGTTTGCCAGCGTGGGACATTAAACATTTATTTTTGTCCTTTTGCTCAGTGACGCGTGATGTTGGGTAATAACATTTGATTATTTAATACTCTGAGCTTAATAATAATGTAATAACTTAATCAATTTTCGTGTAGATCTGGCCTTGAGTTAATTGCCTCTAAATGGGCACACAGTCTAATTGAGTTAGACTTGGCATGGGCGAATGTACAACAGCCGCTTGATAATGCATTACGCGCATTGGCGGAAAAGGGTAGTGAATCGCCGTTAGCGTAAGTAAAACGCGGGTTTAGGAAGCAGTGCATGAAATAATTTCTATTTAATTAATTTTCAGACATTTGAATCTCTGTGGTTCATCGGTTTCAGATGAGGCAGTTAAGGAAATACTTGCAAATTGTGCGCACATGAGCTCAATAAATCTCTCATCGTGTCGCGGGCTGCCGCGCGGCGTTAAACGTCTCATGCAAGGTCAACAGGAATTGCAAGAGTTACGTGAAGTGCTCAAAGTGCAAATGAAAGTCAAATTGCCCGCTCAAATAAAACAAGAACAAGATGAGGAGGAGCGACGGAAACGTGCGGCGCAGTGCGGCACATCTGCTGATGCAGATAGTGGCGGTGGTGGTGGTAATATTTAATCCGATTAATATTAAGACATCGCAGCATACATTTTATTTTTAAAGTAAAAAAACAAAAACAAAAATGATATGTCCATACATGTGAAAATAAACACGTAACACGTAAAATTCAACTTATTTACATACATATAAACGCAAAGTATGTATATAAATTTGTAGCTTAAATTTAAAATATGAGCGTAAAAGAAAAATTTTAATTAATATTAGATTTAAATTTTATTATTATCACCTTTTTTCTGTACTATGAGCAGCACACACTACATAGAATAGATTGGAAAGAAACAAAAAAACAGACTAACCGGTTTGAGTTGCGGTTTAAAAGAACAATGTGAAAATGTTTCTGCTGCTGGTAGCAGAAAGTCATTTATTAAATTTATGCATTTTAGCATTAATACTTTGCTTACTGTATGTATTTTTCTTCTTATTTACAAGAATTTTGATTGTGCATCACACTGGTAGCTTCCAAATTAATCACAAATCTGCGTAACTATTAAGTCATTCGGCATAAATTTACTTCTTAATTCTTTATAAAATATTAAAAAAATACACTTGTGTATTTATATTATTAAGTAAGACTATAAGTCAAACAGAAATTTGCTAGAACGCCTATTCATTGAAAATTTTGGATTTTTCACATAATTATGCAATATTATAATTTATATATACAAACATTTGCAATACACTCATTGAGACTCTGGTATCCCCGCTAGTGGTAAATAATTTAGTTTTAATTTTGACGACAGTTTGGAAAGAAACCTATAAAAATTTGTGTTTGTGCAAATTACTGATGTAGGATTTTTCAGTGAATTTTGTAAAGCAGGTAATACTAATGTTAAGCTTTGGTAAGACGTGTTAAAAAATATTTTCAAATGAAATTTAAACTTAACAAGAACATATACGTTGTAAAAGTAAAACAATTTAAATTGTAAAATATCAAAGAAATAAAAATAAAATAAAATTTAATCGAAAATGTCGATTAAAATCACGACATGAAATCAGTCAATCAGTTAATTTATGATTAAATTTTAAATATACTATTATACATAATTTTAACTATTTTATATATGCATATATACATATATATATATAAAATCCTTTGCAATTTATATAATTTATATAAGAAATGAAATAATAAATAAACAAAATGCTTTTTCAAACAATTGGTCAATTGGCATGATTTTTTCGCGCGTACATATATCTATATATATTTCAATTTCGTCTTTTAATTTAACAAGGCGAATAAATTATAAGTATTTTAAATGGAAATAATCTTGTAACAAGAATAAGTAGGTCCATATTTGAACGGAAATTTAAGTAAATAATCTCAAACGACGTTGCTAAGAGATCATACAAACGTTTTTCTAGAAAGAACTTCAGTTAAAACGTATGGTTTAAAGAGTATTTAACGATTTTTTTTTATTATGTAAATAATTTTCAATAACCTTTTTTTTTTTCTATATGTTTCCCCAAAGTTTTGAAAAATTAAAGCAGATAAAATGTAAATTGACTTAATGTAATGTGCACAAGGTGACATTTTTGATTTTTTTTTTTTATGTCGAAATGGTGTTTTCCCCAGTTCTGGTGAAAACCAACAATTGCTTTACTGCGTAATTAGTTATCCGCTTCCCAAAATTTAAAAAAGATATTTTTACAACTGTATTGCTTCTAATAAATATAAGTACGGAAATGCTAACTTTTAAGGAAATACAAATAAATAAAATAAAGTATTCCAAAAAAAAAAAATGGAATTTGTACAGAAACTGAGAAAGTGATGCAAATAGTGCAATTTTCAAAATTAAAAATCCACAGCGAATTGCTTTTCTAGTTTTATGATTTTGTTAAGACAAAATAAACAATTATATAATGTATAATGAGAATTGTTAAACACTAATATTATTATTAAATAAGCAATTAAAAATAAGAATACATATTAAATTGAAATAAAAGAGACATTTTAAATACAAGTTTAGATTGTTTTTATTTATAAATATTTATGTACATACATATATGGAGTACTATTTATATATGCAACATGATATTTTTTCGCTTTCTTTGAGGGAGATTAAAGTAATGTCCATTTGTCAGTCAGCAGCCAAAACAGACGCTGGCCATAAGTTTTGATATATGAGATGAGAGGCTCAGCTCTGTATGTACCCAGAGTCTTTGAATAAATTCCATTATGAGCATAAATCATTTTTAACGATTTTTTGTGACAAGTTTACAAAAGGCTTTATTTATAGTCTTTCGAATTCTCTCATAGAGGCATTACGTAAGTACATACATTTGAGTTCTCGATATTTAACAGCGAATTAAAAAATATAAAATACAACTATTGATATTTTGACATACATGAAAGTATGTGCAAACGTATTTAAGCATGCAAGTTGTTATGGCGTGACTGTTATTTGCGAAATAAATTAAAAATCCCACTCCCAATCAATACTTTGTACACTCATTTCATTCAAATCTGTGCATAGACCCAAGCTTTCATCTGCAAATATAAGAAAAGCATTACTTAACTACTGGGGGATATGTAAATTCGCAAAATATTGCACATACCCCTTATTTGTGTATAATCCTTCGTCTCTAAGCCAAAACGTTGCAATTGATCTAAAATACTCGTATGTCGGCACTGTTTGAAAAAGGAATGACTAAGCAGTTGAAGTGCCGACCAGCGACTGGATGGCCTTTTTTCCATACATATTTCTGTCATTTGATGGAATTCATCGGAGAAAACCCGCTGACAGTAGATTTGTTGCGCCTGTCTTATTGAATCCGAATCAGTGCTAGCAACAATTTCTATAAAAATGCAAGAATGTGTATATATAGCATTGCTATTTAATATAGAGGCTCTGTAATGGTGAAAAATTACCTATCATCTCCTCACTTGCAGGGCAGGTTGAACGATCCAATAATGTTGGTACATTACCACGTAGCTTTTCCGTGAACATAAATGTTGGCTGCGCATCTGCGAATGGCTCAACTCCATTTGCCATTTCGCAACATGTTATACCAATTGAATAAATATCCGATTTTTCAGTGTAACCAATTATATTCTGTTCCAAAACTTCAGGTGCTAACCAATTTAGACTGCGTGCGCTGCAAGGTGCCAATTGATGTAAAGCTCCGATCCTTTCGCCATGAGCAACAATGCTGGTGCATTCACGGAAACCAGCTAAAACAGCTTTTGTTTGATTTAGCAGTATGTGGCTGGCACGTATGGAGCGGTGTATGTAACCACGTCGATGAAGATACTCTAGGCCAGAGAGCACATCGCGCATTATCAGAGCAACAAAGATTTCTGGAAAACCTATGACGGAATGGTTAGAACGAATTAAAATAATATTAATATGATGTAAACTTTCTTTATCCACTTACCTGCCCGAAAGCAGTTGGCGATTGTGTCTTTGCAACTGCCAAAACACATTAACGGCGCTATCTGGAAGAGCTCATTTCCATATACGAAAGAAGTATGGAATGTATGTATATTTGGGTGGTTGAATTGACGCATAATAAGCAGCTCTTCACGCGCTAATATACTCTCCTCTTTGCTGGCCTTATCCATACGATATTTTTTAACTGCGACATGTTGTCCATTGGGTAAAAACTGTGCCAGGTAAACAGTGCCAATACCATTGAAGCAGCGAGACAATTCAACCTTTAAATCGTAATCTGCTGGATTGCAGCCGAACATTTTTTTTATATAAGTTTTTTAATTTCCTCTAACAAGATATATTGACGAATTAAGTAATTTTTTATCCCTTTCAATTGTTGTTATCTACTTGATTTTGTAGTTGTTATTGTTCTTGGCATTGGCTTCGATGTCTTCATCTAGCTCTAGCAACAACAACATGCGTTGTTGTTTTATTATGCTTCTTCCCATACATTGACTTTTCTGCCCGGCTTTTATTTATTCTATTGTGAATTGTACTATTATTTGTAGAAGAAGCATGATTGAAACATCAATTGTTTTCTTTTTTACATTGTGCAAATAAACTTTTTTTGGTCATTGATTGAATTTTGACTGTGTCCTGATTATTCTATTTTTTAAGAAGGTTTTCGCTTAGTGTTTGGGTTGGTTGTACAATGGCGGATGCTTGGGATGAAATTAAAGCTGTAAAAAGTAAGCGAAATACACTGCGGGAAAAATTGGAGAAACGGAAGAAAGAACGTGCCGGCTTACTATCTTCCTCGCCAAACAGTGTCGTTGACACGGCTAAAGATTCACCTAATCCAAGTATCGCAGAATTAGGTATGTTTGAAAGATGGGAGTGTATGGAAATAGGTACTTAAAAAAGATTACCCTTTTTACTCCAGAGAATGATGCTGATACTGAAAAGGCGCTGTTGCAAACACTATCTTCCAGTACACTTGTGCTTCCCATTATTTCTACACAACTTATCGAAAAAGTAGCTACTTTTTTGGATAAACCACCTACGCAACAAGTAATCAACTACACGCTAAGTAAGTTAGCCGAACAAGGCGCTGTTAATATTAAAAGCGTGACAATAGGCAAGGATATGGGCTGCGAAGTTATTTCAGTAGAAACGAGTATAGTTTTAGATTTATATAAAGAACTGGTGAACGATGGTTATGTGGGTATCAAAGAAGAACTTAAGCGGAAATGTAAGTGTTGATAGAGCATAAAAATCCAACAATATTTTTTGCATATTTGTATGTATGTATGTATATAGTTGACTCAAATGATGCAGAAAATGAGGATTGTAATCTTACTAAAGTATTAAAGACTGAGTCCAATGCTGCTCCAAATACTCGAAAAGACACAAACACTGCAGGGCCAGATGCCTCTGATGATATCATGGTATTTGTTTTAAATCCCTTTCGACAATCAAATAAAATTATTGATTCATTTTGATTTATATCTTTAGTCTCTACTCTCTATGCCATCGACAAGGGAGAAGCAAAGCAAGCAAGTTGGCGAGGAAATACTCGAATTGCTAACCAAACCCACTGCCAAAGAGCGCTCTGTGGCTGAAAAGTTTAAATCACACGGCGGCGCCCAAGTGATGGAATTTTGTCCACATGGCACGAAAGTCGAATGTCTTAAAGCACAACAAGCTACAGCAGAAATGGCTGCAAAAAAGAAACATGACCGAAAAGAAGAAAATGCAGCCGCTAGTAAAGATAGCAGCGACGCAGATGAATCTAACCCACAAATGAATGCCGAAGAAACACCGAACTCGGCAGATGCGAGTTTAACATCAGATAGTAATGGCAATACAAGTGCAAAAGACGCGGAAAGTGACAATAAGGGCAATGACTCAGGTGCTGAAGATGGCGAGATCGTATCGGATTTGAAAGATGGTGATGCAGATTCACATGAATCCATAGAGGAAATAATAGAAACACCGGATACTTGCACGAAACTACATTTTAAGAAAATCATACAATCACACACTGACGAGTCACTTGGTGATTGCAGTTTTCTAAATACCTGCTTCCATATGGCTACATGCAAGTAAGTGATGCTTTCAATTATAAATATTAATAAATATTAATATAATTTCATTTACATATAGATATGTGCATTATGAAGTTGACACTATACCGAATATCAATACTAATAAGCCAGTCGATGTCAAAACAAAACTTTGCATCAAACGAAGCATTGATCCCAGCGTGACCTTATATCCACCGCAATGGATACAGTGTGATCTGCGCTATTTGGACATGACAGTATTGGGTAAATTTGCTGTGGTAATGGCTGATCCACCATGGGATATACACATGGAATTGCCTTATGGTGAGGCGAAAGAAATGCAATTTAAATATAAACTTCCTTAGCACTGCTTTATAATTATTCGTATTAAAGGTACAATGTCAGACGATGAGATGCGTCAGTTAGGCGTACCTGCCCTTCAGGATGATGGACTCATTTTCTTATGGGTCACTGGCCGCGCTATGGAGTTAGGTAGAGAGTGTTTAAAGCTTTGGGGGTAAGCTAAAATATTATTTTTGTAGTAAAACACTACAAGATTCAAAATATTATTCACTTTTTCATTATCCAACCAAGTTATGAACGCGTGGACGAACTCATTTGGGTAAAAACGAATCAATTGCAGCGTATCATACGTACTGGTCGTACAGGCCATTGGTTAAATCACGGTAAAGAACATTGCCTAGTGGGCATGAAAGGCAATCCGAAGAACCTCAATCGTGGGCTAGATTGTGACGTTATTGTAGCAGAAGTACGTGCCACCTCTCACAAACCCGATGAAATATACGGCATTATTGAACGTCTTAGTCCAGGCACACGTAAAATTGAGCTCTTCGGTCGTCCACATAATGTACAACCAAATTGGATTACATTAGGCAATCAATTGGATGGCATACGTTTAGTTGATCCAGAATTAATCACACAATTTCAAAAAAGATATCCTGATGGAAATTGTATGTCGCCAGCTGCTGCTGTGGTTGCAACGGGTCAAGCAGCAACGGCAACAAGTACAGTTAAGAAATAAATTTACACATACTGTACGAGTACTCTTCTCGATGTTAGCAGCAACTCTAAACATACAGAACTATAACAAATTATGCAAATAGTTAGATATACATACATACATATATATACGTAGTATTAACAGTAAAACATCAAACTACACTTGTCAATTGAAATGTTTAGTTTAAGTTGCATACCTCATTCGTGTTATATAGTAACTCTCTTTTTGTATGTGCTTCGATTAATTTGAAAATATTTACTCGTAACTCTAAGTTTTGTAATAATTTAAGTTTTCAAAGTACAGTGAATAAAAAAAACTGAAATTTAAATAAATGAACGCAATATTGCTTTAAGCAACGTATTAAATACAAGTGAGTTACGTATACGCCGTGTCGTACAGACAAAAAATTTATTATGATTATGAAAATTAAGCCAAATTCCTAAATAAGTGGGCTTCATCCTTTAATTTTTTCTAATTAATCCCTATTTACTTTAAAAGAGTGAGTATAGGCATGCATTATATCTGACACATACCTGCTTTGTTACATTTTTTAGCGAACTGATAAGCACTTAATGTCAGCTGAGTCGACCAGGAAAACCAGCCAACAAGTTGAAATCATGTTGGCCGATATATCTGCTCTCCCCAATAGCGAATACCCTTGAGGCCTTGCTGTTCCCGTCTTTCACACACCATCTGAGTCCACCAGCACATCAGCATGGCTTCCGTAAACCACTGCGGGCTAGGGTTTCAAGAATTTACCCGCGGTAAGGCATGTCTGTCGTAAGAGGCGACTAAAGGCCGATAGTTCTCGCGACAGTCGGGTCTTTCTACCGGAACCACCCAGATTTTTTATCTGGCCAAGGACTGTCACTCAGGCAACATTCCCCAAAAACTACCATGGGCTACATGAGTGGTCGACGGTCTTCGGTACAGTTACAAGGTCAAACATCCAAACTCAGGGGATCTGCTCTCCCACTGTTGTATAACATCTATATCTCGAAGCTCCCTCCTCCACCAGAGGGCGTTTCATAGATCTCTTATGCCGATGTTTGCTCGATATTGGCTTCTGGCCAGGATATTAATAACTTATGTTCCTGAGAAAACTGCTATCTAGCCACTTCCTCACTACACGACAACTACAGCTACAACCAGCAAAATCCTCGGCCACCTTTTTCACCAGCTAGACGAAGGACAGCAACCTGAAGTTACTGGGAGTCACATTCAACAGCTCCGCAAGTCGCCTGCTGATATCGTCAAAGCATCACCACCCCAACAGATATTTACTATATGCCTAACCACCACCTAATGACATTACGAAGGGAGTACCCTACTTTAAGGACTGCATTCAGCACCACTTACAAGAGCCGCTGAACAGGACGGATTTCGACAGGCATTAAACGCCATTCAGCGAGAGTCCGTCAACAACCTGAATTGTCTTCCAGTGAATGGCGTTCTCATAGTCAAACCACCAGCTATTATAGACGAAGAGCTTGTGCTGCCTCGAGGGCTTCGCGTAATACTGAACCAATTAAGATGTGTATATTGTAGTCGTCTAAGTTCCTACCTATCCATACTTGAGCCCGACATACCCAAAGTATGCCCTGCATGTAATGTGTCTCCATACGACACTAAACACATCTTTCCATGCCCCCTTAAACTAACTCCCACTTTCCCTCTGGTCCAAACCCGTCGAAACAACTCATTTCTTGAACCTCTTGTTAGATGACCTTGTTGACTTACGACTGATCTTGTCTGCTCCTAAGTGGGGTTAGTGTAGTGTTTTAATTAAATACGCTACCCAAGTAGACAACAATGTATTGTGAAAGATATTCCAGCGGAACGTCACTCAGGTAGGATACAACAACGTCTTGGGTATCGACCAAAATCTCTATGTCTTTCCCAACGTCCAACTCAGTGCTGGACACCAACAGTTGTCGATCAAATCCGTAGCCCGCTTGATGCTGTCCCACCCTAAGGGGGAGGTGGGTGGGTGAATGATTTGACGAACAATAATTATCTAACAGCCACCATTATGAAGTTAATTCGAACTCTGTGTGTTGTGTATGCTTTCTTCTCAGTTTTCACCATTTAACCCTCAAAAAATCCTTCGTTCATTCACATAGAGGCTGAAGTTAAAACTACTTTTTATATTTGATTCTCAATTAAATTTAGTTTTATTTGGAAGAATGAATTTATAGAACTCATAAAACCGATTACTATTTCATTTTATTGTTTATAAAGTTCATTTAAAATATAAGTATATTAGAATGGTATACATTATTATATTTATATTATATATGTATATAGAGTGGGTGGTCAAAAGTTCAAGTTTGAAAATCTACTTGTTGATTTTTTTACGCCAAATGCACAAAATAACCTCTATCATGTTATAGGAGCTCCAAGAAAAAAAACAATAATTTCATTTTTCAAATTAGCAATGAAATTTTGTTAAAAAAAAAAATAAAAACAAACATCAATGCTGTAAGTCAATGGGCGTGAAAATAGTAGTAATTTTATTTAAAAACAAAACTCAATATTTTCGCAATTGTATTTTTTTTTTATTAAATTATTTAATTTTTGGTTAGAACTCCTCATTTTACTGTATATTCAATAAGTATTGAAATTGAAAAATTAATTATTTAAGATCAACTCTCAGTAATGTACGCACAGTAGAAATGAAAATATTTTGATAAAATTTAACTTCAAATTTTGTTATTATTGCTGTTGTAGCCACTCAAATATTCTGCAAAGTAGTTTTTCTGCAATTTTGTGGTTATTTGTTATTCACATATGTTGGTTTAGAAAACAAATTATCAAAGCTGATTTCATAAATATGTATATTGTTTTGACAAAATCATAAAAGAAGTTTTCCCTTTGTGCGCCAGCAACTATCTTTTATTAGGTGTAGCAAAAAGAAACCAATTATTTTTGCATGAAATTGAAGGCTTTAATTTTTTCTTATTCAAATGGTTCCAAACTATTTTTTGGGCAATCTTTAGCTCTTGGGCAATCGAAACAGTGCGACTCGACAATGTCAATGATTTTATCTACATTTTTGATAATTGGCCTTTTACTCTGTGAAGCAGAAGTCTGTCAGAAAAGCTTTTTTAGTACGAAATGTCATCTTTCTAACGCCATCTAGAGGTACCCGATCTGGTTTATACAACGCGAGATACAGATAAATAACGCCATCTATTGGAAAAATAATGGATTTCCTTTTACTACACCTAATATATGCTTATTTAAGTCAACTTTACGAAAAGAAAAAAATAACTTGCAAAGTGCCTGCGGAGTTATTTAATATGAAACAATTTCGAAATGAAAAATGGTGTTATTTTCTTCTTTTTTTTTTGCTACGCAGCGAAAATAAGAACAATTTTTGAACCACCCTAATGTATACAACTGTTACTTTTTGTTTATAATATATTTTAAAGAAATTAAATAAAATTAAAATTTACAAATTATATAGTACTTATGTAGATACTAAAAAAAAACAAAAAAACAAACAAATAATGCCCACATGTGCCTTACCCCGACTAACACACCCTCAACTCATCAACTGGTACTTATTCAAATATGTATTATAGATGTACGTATGTATTTCACTTATTTTATGATTTATAAAAATAATGTTATGTGATTATTATATGTATATGTAGATTATCTCTATGTGACATATGCATGTATGTATGTAAATATATAAGATTATATGCTAAGTGGTACGTATATTGCCATCCGATTGATTTTCAAATTAGTTTTCATTGTCCATAATAATTTCAATTTTAAATTAATTCCTTTATTACTATTTTTTATAAGATAATTAGTAGATGTAATGTTACAATATTGTAATGCATGTGTGTGTGTGTGTGTGTGTGTGTGTGTGTGTGTGTGTGTGTGTGTGTGTGTGTGTGTGTGTGTGTGTGTGTGTGTGTGTGTGTGTGTGTGTGTGTGTGTGTGTGTGTGTGTGTGTGTGTGTGTGTAGGTGTGTGTAGGTGTATAGGATAATTTAAAAGACTGCATTTGTTAAAGGTTAATGTGTCGTGGATTTTTCCGCTATAAAAGCGCAACAACAAACGAATTTTTCAAAGTTAGTTTTTAAATTTATTTACAAACATAAACATGTGATTTGCGCGTATACATGATATACTACATGTGTGTATGTACATACATATGTATGTATGTACTCTATATATTTATTTTATTAGATGATTAAAAATTTCATTTAAATATTATATTAATTAAATTTAAACTCACAAATTTTCAGTGTAAAATAAATAATTTAATATTTTTGACTGAAACGATTTGCTGTTTTATATGCGAAAGAAATTACAATTTTTTTGTTTGTTTGCTGTCACAAAACATAAAATTTTCTCTTAATATTTCCAAAAAAATGTGTTCAGAAATGAATAAGACTATATATATATATATATTGTTAAGTCATTGCTTCATAAATTTTCTCTAATTGGATGGAGTATGGTGGTGTGCGAGGAGTGCTATGAAGTTATCTTATCAAATGTAGAATTTTACAAAAATTTCACACTGCAACTGACGCACATTCGCACACAACACACGTATGTATGTATGTAAGTGTGTTTGTGGCATATTTCTGCATCATTTACATGCGCTCATTTCTTCAAATTCAGTGTGAAGCTGCATTATAGATTATTGTTTTTTTTTCTTTTGTATATACGTTTAATATCGCGCATGCGTAGCGGCACTGTGCAGTGCTTTCATCACAACAATGCCCAGCACTGTGGCGGCAGCAACACCTAAACCGGCTTTCCACCATAGAGTCGGATCCTCCGTCATTAAACCAAACTGACGTAGATGACTGCTTCGTTTTTGGAATGTTAGGTGGCAGAGTGGCGCGCGCGTAGAAGGGAGATAAAAATTGAGATTAGATTTATTGAAAAAAATATGGATAAATATTTTTATAAACATGCAAGTAAGTCTGTAAAAAAAGATACTACAACTAAACAGAAACTAAATAAATAAATTAATAAATTCATTAATTAATTAATTAAATAATAATATTATTCCTATTTATTTTATATATATTACGTACTCTATTATGGGTTAAAAACTTTGTAACTATTAAAATATAAATAGTAGTGTGGAAAATAAGTATTATATCTCGGAAGTATGGAGAATGGGGTGCGTAAAGTCTAATAAACGTAAAAAGTATAATGAAAAATCAAGAACAACTAATCTTTTTCGGTGGTTATGTAGTTTCAGAAATTGCTGGGTTTCACTGACTATTAAAATTAACTTTTCTTTTGCGAAGAAATTGACCTTAGTTCTAAGTACTATCGTTGCAGTTGCCTAGCGCCCTTTAGGAGGAAAGAAATTTAAGCTTGTTAACGAAGTTACTTAACACCAAGTGCAACGAGTGATCTATTTCAACGAAGCTGGTCTATAAAGGGAAAGACATGAACCCAGAGCCTGAAGTTTGGCAGAATAAGTCTAATCTTGCGACATACACGTATGTATTTTGCAAAAGATTGTTCTTTGACATTCAACTCGCATTCAAGCTATGAAAGGTGATAAACAACTCCCCATTATTTCGTGTATTTAATTTTGGAATTATTTTGAATATTATTATGATTGACTAATTGTTGTTATATCGATTAAACTCTTTTCGAACAAAGAACAAGCTGTTGGCGTCGTAGACCTCCGATATTATCAAATGAATCGGAAGGCTGTTCATAATACAAGAAGTGAGGAAGTCGGGAGCAGCAAGGCCAAAAGGATCTTCGCTACTGGGTGAGAAGAGATATCGGCCGATTTGGTTCTCCTTTGCTGGCTGGTTTCCCCGGTTTCAGTAGCCGGACCACCCTACCCAATTTTTCACATGCTGGGTATTTTTAGGGTGGTCAAAGACAAATGAGGATCTTGGTGACAGTCTGCTCCCACTGGTCCTAGGTGTTTTAGCATCAGCATGCTTATAGCGTCGGAGCCGATGGATTTGGAGGCTATTGTATTCCCGCTGACCACCTGAACTTCTTCCCTGGAGAAATCAAGCTTCGCGCTGCTGTTTGGCAGTTTGTACAGACAACGTGTCACTTATCGCTTCATTTTGTCAACCGAAGAAGTGAGGCAGTGATATGAGAGGTTTGGATTGCGCATTGTGGAAGTTGCCGCACATTGGCGGCAGTGTAGTACATGTGGGAAAACTCATCAATCCACCCACGAGTGGTGTGGAGGCCAGAGCACGTCCGAAAGTGGCATCCGCCAGATCAAGAATTGCTTCACATTCTAACGTACTATGATCTGACACATGAAACAGGCAGTGTGGGGTACTAGGTGCCGTTGAGTAGACCCTACAAGGGATGAGGGTGGCGATACGTGTGTTTGAGAAGATTCGGAATCGTGCTGCACGGAGTTCCCCTGGACGGCAGAGGTCTGTGATGCTGCTAAATCGTCTTTGCCGGACGCAGCCAACAACGATGCTCTCATAATTTAGAATTATTCGTAACAGATTAAAGTAGACTGTTGACACTTAATAGCTTAATATTGCTTGTACCAATCAATATATGAGAATTTCTAAATAATACAGAAAGAAAAAAGAGTAATTCTAAAATGTTTATCAACTGAATGCATTTGTTTACTACTGCCATTCCACTACGTTAGTGCATTAGTGTGTATGTAATAAAAGGTGCGTCTTTGGATGGATGAATGGAATGCACAAACACCAAATAATCTCCAAAAAAAAAAAAAAAAAAAAAAAAAAAAAAATATAATTATAGTGAGATCGAAAAAGAATTATCGCTGTTATTATTTTATATGCAATACACAAACATATACGTACATACAAACTTATATACCACCCTATAAATATACAGGCATGTACGAGTATATGAAACATTTAAGAAAAATATGTTCAAAAAATATGACTTTAAAACAACAAAATATAAAGGACACCCAATTCCATAGAAAGTATAAAGAAACATAAAAGTTTAAATTTTACATTATGAAAAATTAATATTTTAATTTATTAATGACTACTAGTAAATACGAGTATACTATAAAAATATCTAGAATATTTTGCTTGTTTGTTGTACTGCTATGCATTATTATTTACTATGGTGTATAATTGCATTTTTTTTTTTACAAAAAAACAAATATGCATATATTTATTTGCTCGAAAGAAGAGAAAAAACAAATTGTATGGATAGTACGATATTAGTTGCTTGTTCGGCTGTTTTAAATGGCATTAAGAAGATTCACACTTACGCTGATTCCCACAGCTGTACCAACCTGTGCTTGTAAAAGAGTATCCATGCGGGTTGAAAGCGCCTACAAGTTGTTGTTGTTTCATTTAAAATTTTGTAGCAAAAAAAGTTAAATTTTTTTCATATGATTTTATGATTTTTTTTGTTTTGGTTTATCGTTTATTTGTTTTTGTGCAACAATCACCAGCCAAAGCGCAGCCAACCCGTGTCAGGGCATGGTGATGAAGGTGTGGACATACAGAGCGTACGCGAGATAATCGAGGAGTTTTAATTTTGTTTTTTATTTTTTTGTTAGATAAAGTATTTATTAGTTGTGGCGGCATTTAGAAGATAAAGGAAAATTTATTAAATTAAATTAAATTTATATTGAATTATGTCAAGGAATTTTTTTTTATTTATATTTAAATTACATATGTATATATCTAAATTTGTGTATTAGGAAATTTCAGTTTTCGAAAAAATGATAACAAAAAATTTAAAGCGCAAATAAATTAAAGGCTAATTTTTCGCAAAATGATAAAGTGCTCATTATTTAAAATTAATCAACGTGTTTCGTGATGCTGTTTAACGGCTTATTTTCAAAGTACGAAAGATAAAAGTAAAGCAATATTTAAAGACATTACGGCACACGAAGAAAGTTTTTTTTTTAAGCATACAAAAATCATTTCGAAAGAGGCCCTGAAATGGTCAAAACTTTTTAAATATCTGTGATATGAGTAAAGCCTAATAAATAAAAAAAATTATATTTTCCTATAATACTACTTTCTACCACAGAAAGTGTGTGTTATACAAATATTACGCTATAACTACAAAGTGTTAACTAATAAACTCCACATACAAACATACTTAATAGTAGTGTAAGCCAATGGTAGTATGAGACAATTACAATTAATTGTGGACATTAAACTCTGACCAACTACAATAACGGTAAGACATAATCACCCTGCAATTACAATGCATTTCTTTACTCAGCAGCAAACCTAACACATTTGCATGATAAATACCAATACATAACGATAAATAATTTTCCGCAGCCAATTCGTTAGATTGTGTTTTATGTATAAACTTATTAATCGTATATATTGTATAAATAGGGAAATAATAATACGATAATTTTATATATATACTTATATATATATATATATATATGCACTACTCACGGGAATGCCGCCATGGTTGCTAATTTAGTATAAACCTCTTTTTTATTACTCTTCAAGCTAAACAGATGTGGTTCTAATATTTTGTATTTTTTACAAAACTCTGCCGGCTGCAATAAGTAATCTTGACGCCGCTCCTCTAAATCAGCTTTGGTACCAACAATCATCACAGGTATTTTACTCTCAGCATAGTATTTAATATAAATACGTGCAATATACTCAAATGAACGCGGATTTGATGAATCGTAAACCAGACAGGCGACATCACAATTCACCTCTTGTGGTTGTAGTGGATCTAAAGCGTGTTTAACATCGATGTCTCGTAAAAGCAGATGTTTTTCTTGGCCATAGACCTATAACATAAATGTATAAATATGAAATTTTTCATAAAATCAAGCTTTGAACATCTTTACCTGCACTGTGTTCACACATTGCACCACATTTGTCCTGAACTCTTTGCCAATCAGACTTTTCATGTCGTCTACCAAAAATCCACGACACATACCGGTTTTACCAGCGCCTTTTGGACCAATTACATGGCACATATAGACGGAACGACTACTTTGACGTTTGGCCAAATCGATGCGTCGTTCGCGCGTCACATGTATCGCTGCCAGTTGACTGTCATTTTCGTGGACATTGAAACCCAAATAAGCTAAGTACTCTAGTGTTTTCATAACATCGATAAGTGTCATTAACGTCCAGCGACACAACCAACCATGGAGCGTCACCCAACCTTGATCGTTGGTAGGACATGATTTACGTATATCTGTTGAATATGACCATGGCGCTGATGGGCATGTACTGAAGAGCATTTTATGCTCCTCTGGTGAAAGTGCGCCATCACCATCCTTATCATATCGTTCGAAGAGTGCTATAAGGAATTGCTGGCCTCGATGTGATAATTCTGTACTACTGCCTGGTGGTATTTTCAATGTTGGTCGTAAATAATCCTTACACATTTCCAACTGCTCATTGTAACCAAAGCGACGTAGTACTGCCCAAGTGGTTTCATTTCGACCGCGTTGTATGAAAAGACAGTGCAGGAAAAGAAATCCCTTAAGTGTGACTGCATCGTGATATATCCCATCGGGTATATTCTTTTGTATGACAACTTTAACTTCGTCTAGTATTTGTGGTTGAAGGGGTGTGTTGAAACAGCGACGTTGAAATAGGTTTAGCTCATAGTCATTTAATAGATTATCTCCATCGATATCGCAAATTTTGAAAATGCGTACAAGTGATTTTTTACAAGCTGGCGTAAGCTACAATAAATGTGCAAATATAAAGATAACGTAACAATATACATATATATCATTCAAATTTACTTTTAGCTGCTCATTTAAAAGATATTTTTTAAACATTACTCACATCTTGCTCTTCCATTATATACAGTGGCGATGTTGGATGCAATACAGCCTTTTGTGCATAGTAAAACATTTCAGAAATATTGTGCAGCGTTTTTGCAGAACATTCTACACAACTCTCCACTTCTGGAAAGTCTTCCATTATTGTCAATACACTCTGTAATGGCATATCAAATGTACTGTTTGTATTTGCTTTTTGATAAAGACCACTCACATCAATGGTTGAGTATTCTATCAAATCGACTTTGTTGCCCACCAGCACAATAGGTTTACGTGTCTGTTCAGCGCCGATGGCATTTCGTACCAAAGGTAGCCAATGTGATGTTATGCGGTCAAGAGAAACATCATCTTCCACACTATACACAATGCATACAACATGAGCTTTTAGTATCTCTTCATTCAGCGTTTCATCGCTTTGTTCAGTGCCTAAACAAAGTAAACACATATGTATATATATAATATATTAAAAATTTTATGAGCAGTTTGTACTTACTTGAATAATCGACAATATTTGTCGGTACCTGTTCAGGTGTTACATTAGCGGGTATTGTTATTTCTTCTGCCTTTGGTGGTACATCCTCAGGAAATTCTTCGCTCACAAGCGAAAGAATTAGTGAGGTTTTTCCAACGCCTGGGTCACCAACTAACAAAATGCGAACATTTTTTCGCTGAGCTACGCTGTATTGTACCATTTTTATGATTTTTTTGGTTTATATTAAGTGGCAGGAAAAGGGGTTGGTTAGTATATCTGAGCTTTTCTATTACGGCTTAAGTCAGATAAATTGCTAAATAATGTACACCTTTTGCAGACAGCTCATCTATAGAAATAAGGAAAATACAATTATTGAAAGATTTTTTATTTGGGATGAATTTTTTCAAAATATCTGATAAAATGACGAGATCACTCCAAAGAAAATTGCAAAACATGTTAACAGCAAAGCAGTTAACATAAAAGTAGAGTTTTTTATCACATAGTTTTGTTATCAAAGTGATAAATGAATTCAAAAACAATATGAAAGAATGCGCATAAGAAACATAAAACAGCTACCTAGCATGGTTTCGTTAAGGTACTTTACACATTTAATTGTGCTAGTGGTACTTGTTTCACATTGTATTTTATAATTTCTTTTTTTCTTTTTGCTTAGTATTGTTCAACTTTTATAGGTTTTCGGTTCACTAACCGCAATAAACTGGGAAAGTATAGAAATCGGTGTCATCTAAATAAATATATGTATATCTCGAGCTATTCACTTTATAGTTTAATAGCTCATACTATACACAGTTAAAATAAAAATGTTAAGCCTATTTGATAAAATCAATAAATACCATACCCGTCTTCTCTTAAGCTCTAACTAAAGTCTGTAACAGTCAGCACCGTGTAGGAGGCCTGGGGGCCTAATTGCGGAAAACAAAGAAGTAATAAACTTTGGCGTCACTTTGATTTGTCACAGGAAATATATATTTCTTCGCAGGAGGCTTTTTACGCCGTCTAGATGTTTATTTTGCCTAGTGCTGCTGGCACTACATACACAAGACCACATACAGAAAACGCAACCACTATCATCAACAAGACAAGTTTTTTTCCACACAGTTTAATTTTTGCAAGACGGAGTTAATCGCACGTAGTCACATGTTCACCGCTCAAGACAGCCTAGTCTTTGTACCACTACTATATTATAACTTAAACATATTCAAAAGAATTTTTCTTCGCACAATGTGCTGCTCCTTTTGCACAAAAAAATTAATTACATAAACGCGTTAAAAGCAAAATATTGCACACAAACCTTTCCGTCTCCAGATGAAAATTCGTTGGCTGCGAAGACAGCAAATAGTGTGTTCAATGTATCTATAGTTCATTTGTCATTTATTATTGTGAATGGAGAATATGATAAAGTAAATCTGGTGATGTTTGTTTACTAATGCGTAGAACCGGTTTTCGAATATATTTTTGTTATTCATTTTTAATATTCTTACATATAAATATTTTTAGATACTGCTGCCTTAGATACATATAATTCGACAAATTAATTTTGGAATTATTACAGAAATTATAGAATATAGTTGGCTGGAGATAAAACCTAATAAATATTGAAAAAATGTTTATTCAAATGTCCAGTGTTAATAAAATATATTAGCTGAATACCGTAATTTTATATAAAAGTTCATTTAAAATTTCGCCTAAAAATTACTAACTAAGCATTAAGATGATAATACTTTCATCCCATGAATTAAAGACAGATTTTTTTTATTTTAGAAATAGCTTTAGCTTTTATTATTGTATATAATGTTTCAAGATTATAAATTTTCATACATATACATTTCTAGAAGTTTTCTTCGCAGCAATTTTAACTTTAAGCTTTAAGTTCACTTGATTCAAAGTAAAACTATATTTAACATCTAAAAATCATTTACCAAGACCAGCACCACATCGTATAAAAAACAAGTTGTTTGTCAATGGGCGCGGCACAGCAATTCACATATTCCAATGCGATAATCAAATTCCGATCTGTGTATTGAACTTTTAAATGCTGCTTAAAATAAAAAGATGAAATCGACTAAAATTAGATTTGTCCCTTGAAGAGCACCACAAACATCACGATCACTACCGCCTTGTTAGCTTAATTTTTTGCAACCAATTTGTCACATTCTGTAAAGTAGTCAGTGCTTAGTTTTACTAAAGCTGCTCCCGAAGCTAAACCGGCAATGGTTGCTACTGCTGCGTTGTCTCTTGGCAAAACGGAACGAATCAGTGCCCAAGCAAGCACCGAGCCCATGCTGAAGAGTGTGCCACCCAATAGAGCATACAAACCACGACGTGAATTTGGCACGGTACGTAGATGTGGCCGTCCGTAAATGTAGAAGGCAGTACCAGTCAGTGTACTCAGCAAAAGCACATTGGTCAAATCCTTTTTGGGTAGTACCTTAGAGATGAAACCAGGATTCATGACGTTTACGGCGAGTGCTGAATAGGAAACAACGCCATGCAGTGGGATGTAATAGTAAAATACGTTTTGCTTGGTGAATGGTTTAAGTCCAACCTTATCACACAATGTGCAAACTGTATTCTTGTTACTTGCTCCTTCGCTAGCCATTGTCTTGTGCTGTTAATATTCTTGTTGCGTGTTCAAATTTATTTTAAGTTGACTTTTATCTCCGATGAGATTTAATAAAATAATCTTGGTTGTAAAGGCGATAATTTCGTAAGCTCATCCACTGCCGGTGAATTTATACAAATGTCATTTACTTGTTATATAAAAGAGAGAACAGCCGCAGTCACCCGTCATTTTTATTTTTATTCTCACCAGTGTTGTAAAATGGTTGGGTTTTTGAAAGTAATCGGGTTACAAAGTGAACATTCTTTTTAGATCTAATTTGTTTTGTTTCAAATATAACTTATGTGGTTGCAAGGAACACATTTCAGTTTTGAGATGATTCTTGATTTCTTTTTTTTTTACTTTATTATCAAATATAATGAATTGGAATACAGTTGTGATCCGTGCACTTTTTATATCATGTTAATTTATGAGATAAGAGCTTGTTTTGGATTTTCTAATAACGCTACCTGCGCAGATTATATGATTTTTGTATGCCTTAAAATTAATTAGGACTATAAGGTTTAACTAAGTTTTCCGCAAAATTCTTAATATTATCGACACCACGAACTTCTTTTTCGAGCAACGGCAATTTCGTTACGTGGAAATCTTCATAGAGATCGGCAATTTGATCCAGATATTTTTCTTGTATCTGAAATAACAAAATTATTATTAAGATATGAAGGGAATTAAATAATTCGGTGATACGATCTTAACGCACCTTATATCTCGCCGCACACATATTACACGGCTCTTGATTTTGCTTCTTGAACAATAGTTGATTAACTATGATATTGTGTGTGTCTATGCCGCATTTAGTTAATTCTTGAACAAGTCGTTCTGTTTCGTACAATGAAAGGAACTCAGCAATACAAACACAAACAAATGTTGCTTGGTCCTGCAAAAGAAGACGTGGATTTGTATATATTTACAGCAATTATGGAGCGAACAGAAAGAACTTACTGGATTTCTAAATTGTTCATTGACTTGTCTTATAATCTTTAGCATTTCGTCTAGTTTTTGCGTAAGAGAGTCAGCATTAAAGTCAGCCATTCCTAATATGTTTCCGAATTGCGAGATGAATGGAGCAATTTTCATTTTTAAACGCAATAATTTACCCAACCCCTTCTCAACGACCTGAGGGAAAGATAGTAAGCGTAATGTGTGCCCTGTAGGCGCTGTATCGAAAATGACTACAGAAAAATTCATTGCTTTGACAAGTCTATAATTTAAAGTCAAAAGTAATAAAATATGAGATATATTATATATTTCTTGTATGGCTGTTTTTTTTACTCACTTCATCACTTCAGCGTAACTCATTGCTTCATCTATGCCAGGGAGCGCATTGATTACTTCGTGTAGCACACCTTTGCTTAAGTGTAATCCTTCATTTTCACCCTCAAAATATTCATCGGGCAATTCATTAAGACCTGCATTTGGATCGATCTCCATTGCATATAAATTTGTGAATCCATTAACCTGTGAAGGTTTGCAAAAACTATTAAAAAAAAAACTCGAATGTTTTATTGCTCATTTACCTTTGTTGGAACTTTCGTGAACTTCTGGTCGAATGCGTCAGAAATATTATGCGCTGGATCTGTGGAAATAATCAGCACCGATTCACGTACTTTGGACATTTGTACTGCGAGACTGCAACTATTTATCACATGTTGAATTAAAACAAAAAGTTATTTATTGTTTTTATCAAAAAAATATTTTAATTGCTTCTTTACCTGCATGTCGTTTTACCAACACCTCCCTTACCGCCTACGAAAATCCATTTCAATGAAGATTGTTCTACAATATTACGCAAGCTTGGCTCCATTGGTTCGAAATCATCAGCCATTTTGGTTATATATTTAACAGTAGTGATTTGAGGGAACAATAAATTAAATTAAATAGTTTGTAATTTTGATTTCACACAAAAAAACACACTACAAAGATGACGAGCTTACTGGTAAATCAAATGTCAGATTTGTCTACTGCTTCTTCTTTTTTAAATTGTAGTTCAGAGTTAGCTCAATTTGCGAATTAAGCTTTTTATTTGGCAAATTGGATATTGTTTCCAAAGAACGTATATTAATGTAAATAAAAATTATGCAGTAGCGAAATGTCAAAATTGCGCTCTCTTATTGCAAATTTTTACGCCTTAGAGCTGAATTTTCCCTTATGCCGAAGATACCTTCTTGGCGTTAAGGACACATCGACCTTCTCTTCCGTTTAGACGTGGGTGGGTGGGAATATGATGAGACGTTCATCCATCGGAGTGAATGTCACACACTCAATACCAAATTTGGATTCATCTACATCCGTTCGTTTGATGGCGGTGTTCATCAGCCTTTATTTTAATTAGGACATCGGGGCATCAACTAGATGTGTAGCGGCAACTTCGGGGTTATATACAATACAGTTAATGGGCCAAAAAAAGCGAATTTTTAAGAATTTTTTTTGAGAAGTCTTTAGAATTTTTTGATTCAAAAAGTTTACATACTTACTAGTAAAAATATTTCTCTGGAGAAGAGCTACAGCTGATCTTCAGGAGGTCCTCTGAAAAAAGACGTCTTGCGGTGACCACTCTTTCTCTGAACTGGATCATCTGAAATTAAAAAACCAAACAGATTTCATTAAAGTAATGTTAAATCTAGTGATTAATCACGAAGGAATAAGCAAAAAAATTTTTTTGTCAAAATGGCGCCTTCTCAAAGAAAAAAGTCGATTTTTCAGCGAAATTTCGATTTTAAATTGTTTATAAAAAGAAAGTATGTGTCGGAAAAATAAAACCTTCGATTAATCACTGAAAAATATATTCAAGAAGCTTGTGTTAAAATTTTAGACAAATCGGTTCACCCGTTTTCGAGTTATAGTGGTCACCGACTTTGAAAACACCATTCTGAGAAAAACGCGTTTAAAGTTATACTTATACTTCCAAATTGGACATTCCAGATGCATGTTCTCCTCTCAGGCTTATTTTTTTTATTTTTAATTAAGGCAAAATTTTTATGACGTGGGCCAAAACCCCTACCCAAAATGTGAATTTCGCCTTCTCCACTTAGCGCACTTCTTAACGGATGATTTGTGGCTACCCAGAGGTTACAGGCTGTTTTGACCATAATCATTTCCGGACACTCTCAGGTTAATGACAGTTAAAAACTTTCCCCATTCTATGACTCCATCCTCGATTAAAAATACGAAAAGCTCTGGGAAAGAACTTTATTCCTTCGTTCCCATACGGGTTTTAGTGACTCTTTATTGTGATCCTTCTTTAACATAATATGCAAAAAAAGTTTGAACTGCAAAGATGATTCGGGAGGTTATAACCTACTTGGTTTTAATGTTTGGCCGCTAATTCTCCGAATTGGATGATAACCGAAGCGAATGAGTTTGGTAGAGAGGTGAGAGAAATGTTCTCTGTCTAGAATCCCACGTCACTAGTTGTCAACAGCTGAGTTTATTGCTTTTTCTAGCTAAACTCTAGAAATCCTACATCATACTTGGCCTACCGATGAGTAGGTGAAGCGGGTCTTTGAGCGAGGGCTTCACTGCTGCTCGCTACAGATTTAAGTATTTTCATATGACTATTTCCCACTGTAATCCCAGTTAGAATCGGTAATTAAAATTTACAGTTGTCATTTTTGATCATTAAACTGTTTTTCAGTCACAGTCGAAGCGTAACAAATATTTACTATGAGTTCCGCAGACAATCAACAAGTTCACCGGTCAGTTAAACGTCTACTCATCACATACACACATACATAAGTAGTGAATGAATGAAAATCCCACACATTAATACGCACACGCATACGCATCGGCTCGTCGACTCGTCGACTCGCCGTGTACGCATTCAAGGAAGGTAAGTGCAAGAATGACTTTCCGGCCGTCCATTGATGCGAAGTTGGAGGGCGAAGCCATGTGCGTAAAGTGAGCGATATTAAGCAAATGTAACGGTGTTGGCGTACGCGGCTTGCACCGCAAATAGAAGAACACAGATACTCGTCTATGTAGATACATATATGTATCTACAAACCTACGTATGTTATGTATAATACGACAATTGGTATGACCCAAGTTGTAATGACTGCGCTTTAGAGTGCTCCATATGGCCCGGTGTTTCAAGAGCCTTAGGAATCTGGTTTATTGTTTGACTATTTATATTTATTTGTTGTTATTGTTGTTTGTATTTCTATTATTTATAGTGCGAGCGCACATACTCTTACATATTAACTTACATACGAATATGTTGCGGTCTACTATGCGTTGACTTGAATGTGACTTTGACTCTATATACCCATGAAAACATACTTACTTTCTTATATGAAACGTATCTACATATACATATGTATATACATACACCTTTCCAATGTTCATGTGCGAACCATATTTGCTAAATGCGTTTGTAAGCTGAGCAAACTTCTTTCTATAATATGAGCTTGCAAGACCCCTAGAAGCCAACTAGCAACTGTTACAGGGCACAGTGGATTTAAATGACTGTTAGAGTAGTTTTCATACGCTGAAGCGATTTTCAGCTGAGCTCCTCCCCCAGTTTGTGGAGACAATTTTGATGTTTTTTCTTAACAAATGGAGGGACCTACTGTTTATACTAAGCCACCTCCGAACGGCTGATGGTTTTTTATGAGGAGCCTTTATTTGATGCCAGAAATACATTCGGAGGGCTTGACATTCCATGCCGAGGGTCGACCGCAATTGGGAAAATTAATTTTCTATAATTTTGGATATTGGTCGAACCAGCACTCGAACATCGGCCTTCCGAATAGCAGTACGCAATGCTAACCACTCGGTTATTGCGGCCACTAATATTCTGCATAGTTAACAACGGTATATGTAAATCCGAAGAAGAAGATTGAAATATCATTACTTAATACATTAAGATGGATTTTGTTCGAGGTTGATGACTTTCGCATCTTTGGAAGAGATTCATTCCAAGTTTTCATGATCACCACTCTGAAGTTAGTTAACTTTCATATCTTTTATCAGGACTAGAGAGGCGAAGCTCACTGAGTTTCCACTATCGACAATGAGGTCAGAGATCTCCATGCCGCTTGAGCACAACAAATGCAGGAAGCAGTAGAGTACACAGTCTGTAAGTGCCGGGCAGACAGAGGTTGATCTCATTTGACGAGGACTTTCAATCAGCAATGCATAAAGGACCAAAACGCGTACCTTAATTTATGAGGAGATCAGTAATGTTTCACTGGAAACATAACATAAAGTGTAGCAGTACAGAACTTTGGATACATGTAGTACGAGTATAGCTGGTAACATTTTGGTCGCGAGATCATCTATGATAGACTTCCCAAGTAGAGTTAAAGAGTCCAAGCTGATCTAATCTACACGGACTGATCTAATCTTATGAACGATTCTGTCTCTCGCGTGATCGTCTATGGGAGTCTTCCCAAGTAGTCGAAGGGTCCAAAAAATCTAATCTGGACGGAAGTCAGACTTAGTCAGTCTTATGAACGATTGTATCTCTCTCCTAAAATCCATAAAAATAATGATTACCAGCAAAAAATGATCGTGATTTGTCTTTGTTTTTACATTCGTGGTCCTCGTGGAGCTTTTGGTGTTGCTGGATACCAAATTCTTACATAGCAGCGTTGAGGGTGCTCCGTTTGGTGCTATAGAAGACAGCTTTCTAATCAACGATCAGCAAGATTTGGCGCATCGTGCATATCTGGTTAATTATAGATTTTCCAGGTCTAAAGATAAGGTCCAACTAGTTTGTTGACGGTGGGCTTTAGTTTTTCACACGCTACACTGTTTCATAAGCGATAAAATAATTAGGTTTATTGACAGAGACTGTGGGGTCCCGCCTTTTTGTGGATTGGGCAAAGTATATTTAGGTCCGCCGCTTTGTTGTTCCTTACGCGGGCAATTGCTATTCGAACTTCTTCATATTCGCGCAACGAAACGTCTATTTCTTCGTCATCTATTGGGGATTCATGCTCGTAATCTCCTAGAGTTTCATTGTCATTGCTATTCAGCAGCCGGGAGTAGTGTTCTCTCCTTATTATAATCTGGGCATCGGTTACCAGAGCCCCTCTTTGCCCGTCAGCTTTGCTTTCTCGCTTCCCTCTTCAACTATCGGCATCGGTGCCACAGTAGCCGCCACTTTTCACTCTTCAAATTAAGGTGTTGAAAAGTTGAGGTTAGGCTACTGGACGAATTTTGATGCAATTATGACTTCTGAGGAGAATTTTAAATTGAGGAAAATTGACCGGTGCGATATCGGCATCAGTCTTAAGTCCATTTTCGGAGGAACAACGAAGTTTTATGATATAGAATACATACATAAATAGATTTCAATATTTTTCTATGGCTTTTCACATGTCTGAACACACTGTGCATATGTATGTATTGTATGGTATGTACATACGGTATGTACCTTTGAGGGGGTCCAGCGCAGGCAGTACGGTGTTTGTTATGTTGTTGTACATATGTATGTTATGTAAGTTATTGCGCGGTTAAAGTGATTTCTGAGCCTATAAACATCTGGCGAAATGTTGAGCTTTTCAATTGTACTATATACATACGTGTACATACATACATACATATATATGTACATACACACGTCTTTATAAAACTATATGTGTGCTGCCGCCCGCCGCAAAGCGACCAGAACGCCTCCATATGCTCATTCACACAGCGTTAGAAAAATAAACAACGCAGAAGAGCAAAGCAAATAAAAAGCTAAAAAAAAAACACAACTCAAAAGCGTGTGGAGCAAAGCGAAAAATACACGTGTGTATGTATGTATGTATGTATGTATGTAGGAAACAACAGTGTCAACAGTTGATGTGTCTACCATTTGTTGTTATTAATTATATTTGTTGTTGCTGTTGCTGCTGCTGCCGCCGTTGCTGTTGCTGTTGGTAATGAGCTTGGTGGTGGTTGATGGTTGGCGTCTGATCCGCTGACTGTTTATGCTCGCAACATTTTTTTCTTTTTTCTGGCTCTGTTGCTTGCCGCTTTCAAACGAATGCAAATAAAGTAGCGTGACGCTATTTAGTTTGTTCGTGACCATGGCCGTTGGATCGGTAGTTCGCCAGTCCGTCAGTTCGCTGAATGCCTTTGAATAGTTTTGCTTTTGGAAAACGCTTTTGCTGCTTGGCCATAGCTCAATAGCTGCTCGCCGCTTGCTGCTGCTCGCTTGTTGAGCACATTCGCTTTTGAGTAGCAGCGGAGTCGAGTCGTGTTGGAGCAGCAGCAGCAGCAGCAGGCAGTGTTGTTGTCGTCGTAGCGCTTGTTCAACCGAGTCAGTTATCGAGTCAAATCGCACGGTAGTGACGTCGTGATTGAGTTGTTTTTATTTGTAGCGTGAAAGAAAATCTTAATATGTATTATTGCTTATTTTGTTTATAATTTTTACTATTCATAATATAATATGTTTTGTGAGTTCGTGTGAGTTCGTGTGAGAACGTGCGCGCTTTTTTGTAATCCCTCCGTTTCGGCTTTCTGTTTTTTTTTTGCGTGTCGTTTTGGGAATTTCGCATTTTTTATGCGTGAAATCGCTGTACATACGTGTACATACATACATATGTACATATGTAAGCATATGCTTGATGTGAATTTTGAAGATTGTTTTTGAAAGTTTCTTTTTTTTTTCGCTATTTTCTCACTCTTCGGAGCCAATACATTGAAGACACTGTTATATACAAAAAATTAATTTTATTATTCAATCAGTACTCAGTGCGGACCAAAGTAGATGAAATGGTGGTAGCGCGTAAATATTAACAGCCTGCTTGCGAATCAGTGTTCTGCGGGCAATATTTTATTCAAAGTGTTGGACTTAATGATTCTTAATGAGTATGTGGCGTGTTTATTTAATTTGTGATATTCAAAAAGAGTAGTCGTGGCTTGGTGGTTTGAAAGAATTGAATTGTGTTTTGTTGTATGAACACAGCAGCGCCATACGTGAGGAATTCAAATTATTGCCTTAAACATTTATTTGCGCGCAAGGAATCCGGAAAATATTACGAAAATGAGTTGCGCAACGGGCTCAATGAAATATTTGCTGTTTTTGCTGAACTTGCTGTGGGCGGTAAGTTATGAGAATTGTATGAGTTTAAGATAGACTTGTAAATCTTAGAGACGTATATGAAAAGATAAATTCTGCATAAAATATTGGTGTAGTAAAAAGTAATCCATTATTTTTCCAATAGCTGACGTTATTTATCTGTATCTCGCGTTGTATACCATAAGACCGATCGGGTTCCGCTAGAAGGTATTGGAAAGATGACATTTTCGTATTAAAAAAGTTTTTCTGACAGTTTTGTAATTGGTTGATTCAGTTTTGTTTGAGTGTGGGTCAAAAATGGACACTAGCAAAGAGAAAATACGCTATATTTTACAGTTTTTCTTCAAAAAGGACGAAAACGCAAACCAGGCGGCTGATTGATACTGTTACAGTCAATCATGTCAAATTCGGTTTCATTGCGGTAATTTTGATGTAAAAGATGCTTCACGGAGTGGACGGCCAATTGTCGAAAATTTCGATAAAATCATGGACATTGTCGAGTCCGACCGTCATGTAAGCACTGTTTCAATTGCCCAAGAGCTAAAGATTGCACAAAAAACCGTTTATTCAAAAGGCTGAATACGAAAAGTAAAAATTAAAGCCTTCAATTTCATGGAAGGATTTCTTGGTATTTCTGTCAAACTTAACTTTCAAACCAAACATGTTTTGTTTTAGTTAAAGGTTAGCCATTTTTATGAAAATGGATCACTTAGCAACCGCACAACGCATTAAAACTGTTAAAAAAAACCACCTCAAATATCGCTAATGTAAGTATAAGTATAGCCGAAGACCCTAACGTGTCTATTTCCCGACGTTCTCAAGAGCTCGGACTTTCTTATGGTGTATTTATACTTGGACTTATATCTACATCCATAAAGTCCAGCTCACACAATAACTAAGGCCAGTTCACTATTCACAACGCCGTTCATATGTCGATTTGGTAATTGAATAACAAGTAGTGGAAGGCGATTTTTCGAAAAAAATTTCTTCCCTGACGAAGTACGGGTAAGCAATTTGAGAAGCCTTTACACCCAAAATACTGTTGGGTTCGCTTTTTGGGCTTAATTAGCACTTTGAAGCGATTTTTCGGCCGAGCTCTTTTTCTAATTTATGGTTTTCCGTCTTGATGTTTTTCCAACAAATTGAGGGACCTGAGAGTTTATACTAAGTTGCTTTCGAACAACTGATGGGTTTTTATGTGGAGCTTTTTTCCATATCAGAAGTACACTCGGAGGGGTTGACATTCCCTGCCGAGGGGCGACCGCAATTAGTAAATTTAGCTTAATGTTTTTATTTAAATTTGACGCCAGGATTTGAACCCGAGCCTTCTAAATGGCAGTACGCTATGCAAACCATACCACTTTCGCGGCCGCATAAAATATTAGGTCAAGTAAAAAATCATAAATTTTTTTTTTGCACTGGATTGAACGCTTTATTTATCATAGTTAGAATTTTCCGATTTCTGTTCAATATGCACCATGCTCGATGTCATTGTATTTCTATCATAGAAACCCCTGTTCTTATTAGTAAAAAATTTGAACAGTCGATATTCACAGAGTCCTCTTGAGGCCAATTCTTCACCACCCAAATAATTTGCCATATACAGATGGTACAGATGGTAATCACTTGGTGCGATGTCCGTAATATAAATTGCATGTATAAGAACCGCACAGCAAAGGTCCCGGAGCTTCTGGCGAGTCACTATCGATGTTTGTGGTCTGGCGTTGTCCTTATGAAACACAATTCCCTTCGTTGATCAAAGCTGAGCGTTTCTGGGCGATTCCATCCCTCTGAGGAACGAATTAAGAGTTTGGCAGAAGGAGAGCAGCTAATAGTAGATGATTACTTGCCAATCTTACAAAACACACTACAAAACCTTCCTGGCCGTCATCATGGATCGAATACTGTTTGTCCTACTACGGAGTCAAGTGATCAACCCTTCTGCCGTTATCTAGCGTAATCGAATCCCACTTATATTCGTAGAGTGCGAGATACAGATCACTAAAGCTCAATATGTGATACGTTTAAAAAATTAACTTTAAATAACCAGAATCAGATCACTGATGGAACTTCAATATGAGTGGTGCTAAAGTTGTGCCGATTCCCGGATGAACTTCATTACATCCATAACCATGATGTCGGTTAGCTTGGATAGACCATCGAGCACTAAAACTCCAAAATTTGGAACTTCCCAAAGCAAAATAGTCGCATAAAAGATGGATGATCGTCCCCTCCTCATCATCTTTCCACCTTTTGCAGCATCTCATATAAAGAGCTTCTAGTCTTTCTTGTTAATGTCTTTGTATGTCGCCTTATTAGACAGCGATCTGTCAAAACTCCATTACTTTTGCTGCTGCCTGACTGTTACTGAAAATGAAGATATCGTTATCTTTAAAGTTGGCTTCGATGTGTTTGGCTGCCTCTATAATTGCAGATATCTCCGCCTGACAGACATTGCAGTGGTCAGGAAGCATAAAAGAGAGTTCTATGGGAGGATTTCGTGAGAATACACTACCTCCGACTCTTCCCTCAAGTTTTGATCCGTCTATATATATTTCTATGCTGCCACTAGGAGTGTGGAAATTAGTATTTTATTTTTCCCTGCTGAGGACTCGGGTTCTGCATTAAATTTCAGAAAATTAAAGTGGACTGCATCCCAATAACTATGGGGTCCTTTGGTTTATTTTTTTTTTTAATCTAGTGCAGCTGGTACTTCCGGCTGGTTTTGAGTGTGCTGTTTGCAACAATTTCATAAGGGACAAGTAAACCTTTCTACTAGCTAACTCCTTAATGTGAATATATATTACGGTCTTCCGTGGTTTATAATGGCGTAGACGCATTGTTTGCAGAGCATATATTGGGTATGTCGGGGTTGTGCCTGGATAAGAAGGAGTTGAGTCTCCTGAGGTAGTTGTGCAACCTCCACTGTATTTTAGCTACGCTGTTCACAAAGAGAAGGAAAGTAAATGAAGGCACTCGGACTCTCCATGAATGGCATTTAAGACATCTACTAATGAGGCTCGTCGCCAATTAGAGGTACTTTCTCCAGCTCCACCGAAGTTTTCCTCTTCTTCTCTTTCCACCGACGGGTGCAGCAACGAAAGCTTTCATAGCTGAAGTGTTGCCGATCATACGAACGGCAAGACCTAGTCAAGGTAGCCGCTGCTTCTTCATTCGGTGCATATGTCAAAGCCGTCATTTATAGAAGCAGCTCCTCTTCTTGCGGTAGAAGGCTGCTTTTAAATCGTTGAAGAGGTGTAAAGAAGTTGATGCGTGCACCATGCAAGTTCTTAGCCGCCATATTTGAATAGCTCGGTCGGCAATACATTGGCCCCCGAAGATATGTTCCTCTGGCGAACAATGGGTTTCGGGCTCGCCATCTTATGCTAAGAAATCTTCCTTCCATTCCGTATATTCTGAGCACCAGTAGTTAGATAACTTATTTGTGCCCTACATGAGTATGCTCCGGTCTTGAAACCTTCTGTAAGTTACCACATTTTTTCATAGAATTTTCGAGCACTTAAGTTTTTTTATATTCACGAATTTCGATTTTTCTCGAGTTGAAAATATTTGGGTGACTTCAACTTTTTGACGTCGAATATCCTATGCTTGATACGTTTTCTATGATGGTAACTAGTACAACAGATACCCATAACTCTGTCAAGTCGATCATCGTTTCATGTTTTGTCGTGCAGGCAACATTTTTCGAATGTTGCGGCGAAGATATTTTCGTTGGTTATTTTGACGCTTAAGTTGCCAAGCACAATTTTGACATCGTAACGGGAGTAGCGCCCATAAGTACGCTTCCGGCGGACATAAAAGGTATATTTAGTCACAATGCCTTCTCTTCCGTCGGGGCGTGCGAGCAAATCGGCGATGTATTGAAGAACTTCTCTTTAATACGGATTGTGGTTGGTACTTAGTCACGAATTCCACCTATTAACGGTCTCTTTTTATGGCTACGTTCGTAGATTCGTTGGAACGTATGGGTAAACTTTATCAGATAATGTAGCTAATCCCCCAAAAATATTTAAGAGAATATATAATATAAATTGGGTGCAATTAATTTCAAATGTGATGCCGTAAAAAATATATATGTATAGCTTGTGAAAAATATAAATTTCCAACATCCATCACACCAATGAAAATTAAAACAAATTACTTAATTGCAGTGCAAAAGCTCATAAATTATATTTTTGGCGTAATTTTTTCTTTTCATATATGAGTATCAAAATATGTGAGTATCAAAATATAAATATGTACACACATATAAGGGAACATTTGTAAGCTAGTAAGTTCAACTCGCTCACAGTTATCGCCAGCTCTGCTCATCAAACCCTAATGTAGTAAGTTCGTTATCTCCTGCTGATACCACGTCATGACCTTCCTTTGTAAAAGGAATTAATTTAATTTTTTATGACATGCACAACTTCCTAATATACGTGCGTATGTTTGTATGTTTGTATGTGTGTATGTTTGGATGTGTGTGTGTGTGTTAAAATGAACAAAAATATGGTTTTATCTAATAAAACTAACGACCTACCGCACACATTGGCTTAACAGCACGCTATGGATGACCAAGAAGACCTTGCTGCATTATGCGTGCACACCTATTAAAAAAAACAAAAACAAAAACAAAAACTTCGCCTCTCATGACAGCCCATCGTAGTGGCATTAATTCACTTAACTGAAGTGGAAATGATATCATCTGTAGTAACTAAGTAAAGGGTGTTTTTTTTAGACATGTGGATTTCGATGAGGCAATACTTTTTTCGGAGTTCGTCTTTTTGACAGCTGTCACTTTTTCATTTTTGTCATTTCGTTATGATCAGACTTACTCCGGACCAACGTTTGTAAGCTGTGCAAGTTTATTAGCGAAATAATGATTCGGTTCCGGCAAAGCCAATATTCGGTCGACATATTTGCTTAGCAGAGTCCATAATTTTAGCAACCATGGACTACGTTAAAGACGAAATTGCGCGCAACAATTGCAGCTGTGCCCATCCACTTTATGAAAGATCTTGTAGAAGGATTTTGGTTTACAGTCTTACAAAATCCAACTCCTGCAAGAATTGAAGCCAATGAAAAACAACCTCGTCGCACATTCGGTGAATTGGCCAAAAACGAGGTGGTCACCGCTCCCGATTTTCACAAGAAAATTTTGTTTACCAATGAAGCTCAGTTTTGGTTGAATGGGTACGTTAATAAACATTGAAATGCTGATAATCCACTAGCGATGGTTGAGACTCCGTAAAATCTGCAAGACAATTTAGATTGCAATCAGCAAAATCCTCGGCTATCCTCTTCATCAGCTGGACGAAGGAGTACAGGCTCGAACTCAATTCTGACTATAAACAACTTAAAGTTACCGGAAGTTACATTCGACAGCCTGCACTGCTGCACTCCTTCACACCGCATACGCAAAACTCCAGTGCCGCAACAAAATCCTCAAAGCGTTAGCCGGTATCACATGAAGAAAAGATAAAGAAACATTGCTGGCAAACCACAAAGCAATTGGCCGGCCGGTCGTAAACTATGCCAGGGACTAACGAAACGCAGTTGAAGAAGTTACAAGTCTGCCAAAACACCGTCCTTAGGACCGTAACAGGAAACCTTCTGCTATCGACAGAGCATCACTTGCACAGCGAAGCAACTATGCTACGAGTTAAGGAGCACAATGCTTTACTCTGCAACAGAGAGTCCCTCAACACTTTCCTGAACTCTCTTACCGTAAAAGACGTTCTCGGAGTCAAACTACCATCCATTACAAACGAGAGTCCCGCGTAATACTGGCAAAACTTACGTCTGGATATAGTAGCAGATTACACTCCTAGTTATTCAGACTCGATCCCGACAAACCTAAGTATGTCCTGCATATAACGAGTCCCCGCACAACACTAACCACCTCTTTGCTTGCGCTCTAAAAGGAACTTATCTCACCCCACTCTCCCTCTGGTCCGAACTCGTCGGAACAGCTCGTTTCCTGGACCTCCCGTTAGAAAACCTTGATGACTTAGACTGATCTAGCCCATTCTAAGTGGGGTTGGCAAACTACTACTACAACAACGCGCCGTTACATCCCCGAAAAGTCACTGTTTGGTATGCTTTATTGGATGAGGGAATCGTTGGTTGATATTTTTGCAAAACTGAAGTTGTCCATAATGTTACAGAACTATAATTAATTACTTTTTCGTACCTGAATTGGAGGATGTTTATGTGAATGAGCTTTGGTTCTAACAAGACGGCGCTATATGCCATACAGCCAACGAAACAATCAATCTATTGAAGGATACTTTTGGGGAGCGCATTATCTTGCATCGTGGGCCTGTGGCGTGGCCTTCAAGAGCGTGCGATTTAACATTGCAGGACTTTTTTTTTTGGGATTTATGTGAAGTTGCTTGCCGCATTGGAAAGGCACTTCCGGCGCATTGTTGCTGACATACGATCCCAGTTGCTGCAAAAAGTGGTCGAAAGTTGAGGCTCTCGGCTGGAATTTATTCGAGCCAGCCACCGCGGTCAATTGCGCGAAATCATTTTTAAAACATAAAGACAAACCTTTATCTTTATAATAAAACTAAATTGTTCGCCATAACATTTAATTATATGCGCTCTATGTCTTCTTGAAAATCACTTGACTAAAAAACCACCCTTTAGTAGATTTTCCTTTGAATGTTTATATATACAAATATATTAATATAATCTAATACTAGTAAGCCACACTAAATTTTACCGCATTGAGGTTGTGTAAGGCTATGAATGAAGCCAAAAGACTTCCTAACCGCGTTTTATTTACTACGACTGTACATAAATTATGTACTCGTACAAGTATGTTTGTATGTAGATGTATTGTACATACTTAAATATACTTTTTCATTTTTATGCTCTCGTTAATATTTTCTTTGCTACGTTTCAATTTCTTGGTTTGCTGCGACATACATGCTTACATATATATACGACTATATATATAGTACATAGATTTTCCTGCGGTTACTGCAACATCTTCATATCTAAAGCTTTGCCCATAGATCGCGTTGGTTACCTTTGGCGTTAACTGGATTAACACCATTAGCTGTTGCTGTCACTTTGACTTAAGAACATGAAATATTACCTATCAATAAATACGATTATATATGTAAATTGAGTGTATATGGGTCTGGGGTGTGTTTCTCTAGTTAAGGTATTTTTAAATATGAAAAAAGCCATAAAAATTACTTCTGAAGTAGTTCAAGACACTCTGTAATTAACGCATATGGTTTCCCCCCCGAAAAGGTTTTTTGTCTAGTTTTTCTTACAAAACTCATTAACTTCATGCAAACTAGTCTCATTTTGTTTCCTTAAAATGCTCTTCTCGATAAATTAGTTTCGAAAGGAACATTAGCTTTTTTTTATCCTTTCCAGAAACTAGCTCTATTCCTACGTATTTTGAGTTCTCACATAACCTACTGGACCCAGCTAACACACGAAAAATGTGCGCCTTAAAATTGTTATAAAAAAGACTGGAAAATATTTGTTAATGATTTTGCTTTTACCGAATTGCCCCAACATTCCGGTCAGTGATGGAACACAAATTCTTTCATATGACAGCTTGACTAGAATTAGGCCCTGTAACGTTTCATTTTTTAAACACATTTTGGAATGTGTGGACCTCTATTCGTCTTTCAAGACATGAATCGCCTCTAGATGGTTGGCGTAGGATTTATCCTTAACAATTTCCCATAAATATTAGTCCGACGGAGTCAAATTGCAGCTGCAATGCGGCCAGTTGATATAACTATTTCGGCTAGTTATGCAAAATATCGATTGTAAGATGACTGTGTGGCCGTCATATGGAAATCACACATCATCCATGACATCCTCTTCAACATTTCTTCTTTGCTTGGTAAATACCGCTTATGCGATTGTAGCTGAGTTAACAATAGCTCGCACGTTGTTCCTTCTTTTCGTCATTTGGCGCCAATTGGAGACACCAAGTGAAGCCAGGTCTTCTCCAGCTGATCTTTCCAACGGAGCGGATTTCTTCCTCTTCCTATGCTTCCACCTGCATTGAATATTTTCAAAGCTGAAGTGCTCTTATCGATCCGGACATTACAATCAAGGCAGAGTACCTAATGTCTCTTTAACACTTGGAAACAAATAATCTCTGAGCGTGGCATAGTAATGGTATTGATGGTAACGGTGGCTCCGACTTTTTTCGAGGAAAATGGAACAATGCACAACAAACAGTCACTCCTGAGGATGCGTAGCCTTTTTCATGGTTAAGTGTTGGTTTTATGTACCCAAAAAGCGGAAGTGTTGTTTGTTAACGTAACCTTCGAAGTGGACATGAGTTTTATAGGAAAATATGATTTTTTTGTAAGAATGATCATCTTTCGCCAGCGATCGTCAGCTCAATGAGCGAAGCGAAATCGCGTCGGATGGTCTTGAGACTTGAGTTCTTTGATCAATTCGACTTCAATATATAAGGCTTCATGCTATTCATGGTCTCAATCGGAAATACCAAGTACAGCCAGGCCCTTCCCTACCTGGTCTTTCCAATAGAGTGGAGATCTTCCCATTCCTCTGCTTCCACCGGTGGGAACTGCATCGAATGCTTCCAAAGCTGGAATATTCTTATTCACATGGATCACGACCTAGCCAGCATAGCCAATATCTCGTCGTTCGCTGAACTATATCAATAATCCGTAGATTTTGTACAGCTCATTGTCCCATAGGCTACGGTGTTCGCCGTTCTCCAAAGCGCAGAGGATCATAAATCTTATGCAGAATCTTTCCATGCCTTCGCACCATATAGCAGGACGGGAATGATGAGTAGAGTCTGTTTATTGTTCGGGAGAGAGGATCTTATATTTTCAACTGTTGTTGTTGGTGTTAATACTGATTCCAAGATGTACAAAGTTATCTACGACTTCAAAGTTATGCCTACCAACAGTCACCTGGAAGCTTCGCTTTTTCACACCAGGAAGTGGCCCAGGGATTGACTCATTCTAAAAAAAGTCGTATTTATGGTTCGATTCACTTGAAATTTGGTACATACATAGATAGCTTTTTGGTTAGATTAGCAGGAACACTTCTTTTTCCTGCGGAAAGTTTACAACGGACCAACCTACGGCTACAACGGCTTGCATGATTCTGTCGAAGCTTTTGGCGTTACCCAGCGACAGTTTCAACAGCTGTATAAATTTGGGTTATCAAATTGAATGCCGAATGAGGCAGTTCCTTTTCGTGCTATCGAAAGCTGCTTTTAAATCGACAAAGAGGCGCTATCTGTCGATCCTTACCTCAGTGGTCTTTTCCTTGTCTTTGAAGCTAAATTTGCCAAGTTTGACGCCAAACTGTTAATGTTCAATCAGTTCGCTGAAGATGGTCTTTAGTCTTTCACACAATACCCTTGATAGGACCTTATTTGTGATATTAAGGAGGCTTAGCCCACGGTAATTGTCAAATACTGTAAGGAACATTTTTTGAATTAGGCACATGTGTATATGTACAATTGGCGCATTATAACCGTTGAAACGATTTTCAGGCAAAACTTGAATTTGTGCGCCTTGATGTTTTTCCAATAAATCGAGGGACATACAGTCCTCCGAACAGCTGATAGATTATGAGGAGCTTTTATATTTTACGTCAGAAATATACTCGGTGGGATTGACAATCCCTACCGAGGGGCGACAGCGATTAGAGAAATAAATTTTCTATAATTTTGAATGTTGGTCTGGCCAAGAATTAAACTCGTTACTCTCCGCATGGCAGTGCGTAGTGCAAACCACTTGGCGAATGCAGTCAAATATATTTGGTATTTTCGCAAACAGCGCTTTGTTTTTTTTTTCTCAAATAATTTTTCATATTAATTGTTGCTTATGCTTCAGCTGCCAATTTTTGATTTGTTTATTAATCACTGTAAAATTCCACGTAAAGCGTATAAGTGGTCACGTATCTATGATTTTGAAGTTAGAAGTAAGTATGAATCACACACGTTGCTATGTATGTATGTATTCAATCTCTTAAATTTTGTGAATTTTTGGCAGTAGTGAGGTTATTGAGCTCTCTTTCTACTTTTTTATTCTTTCCACGATGTAGAAATACCAAAAAAGTACAGGTAAAACATTCCTATAACCGCAGAGTTTTATTACAAATCAACATATTTATATTATGTTAGATTTATCTATGCCATGCTATGGAATATTTATCGTTTAAGCGTTATTTTCTTGTCTGCCTTGTTGATATTAATTTATGCACATGCCATTTAAGCGTTGTCATTGGAATTATCACATTATCTGTTTACAGCAACAGTCGGTGCTTGTGACAAACGCCCCCAATAAAGGCACATGTAACATATGTACATACGTATGCACATATGTACTTCCTTACTCCTACATACCCTATATGGAGTCTTGTTTATTTGCAATTTACTTTGGCACACGTAACAGCTGAAGAGCCGATGGGGCGCAGAGCCAAGTTGTCAATTTTGCCGCCATTTGCGTAGCTGTTGTTTTTGTTTTTGTAATTTCAATTTGAAAATTGTTATAATTTGCGTGCATGTTACATGAAATTTAATATGTGTTAAGTAAACGTCAACATGACCGTACACTCGCGTGCAATCATATTAGTTGCGTGGCGTTGGTCAGTTGATATGCGCAAGCATGTACGAGTATGCTTGATTACTTGATTGCCTGTTTGCCCACTTATGTCCATCTCGAATGTCTCTGACCAAGCCTCTGGTCGTGTTTGTGATGGCATGAATCAGTGAATTCACTCCTCCGCCTTCGGCTCCTCCCAATCCTTAGTGTCTCTAGAATCTTAATGACAACTGAGAATTTCTAAATGCTAACATTCACGTTAAAAACTATAAATAATGTAATTGATTCAATAATCTGTGCGCACACAACATTCTGAGCTTTAATTATATGTATAAAAGCTGATTTTGTCCTAATCTGGCGGGGTATGGAGACGGCCGGAGTGTCGCAGTTTTATTGTTGATTGACGTGTTGTTTGTTCTAATCGTCGTTTAATTCATAATAAGTAGCTTTTTGCCGCCACAGACAAAGCTTAGAATATGTAATCAATTAGCAACGAAAACAAAAAGTAAAGAATAAATAAAGAATAAAACAGAAGAATTAAAAAAAAAAACAATAAAAATAAAAAAGTAAAAATAAAAAAAGAAAATTAAAAATTGAAAAAAGAATAAATAAATTGACTTAAATGCCGCTGTGGTTTGAAATATGTATTTGTAACTATTAATTATCATTTTCGAAAGGGACTTCGATCGTGAGTCAGAAGAACTTAGTGGAACTAATAGTAATGATGTAAACTATGGAATAGCGCAAACTACCGAGTCGAATTGATTTGTTTTTATTTATTTTCTTTTTTGCGCTGAATAATTTAATTTTATATTTCTCCGCCACTGACGCAATTCTTAGCACCAAAAATTAGTGACGCGGTTCTATGCTTTGAACATTTAACAGAACACGTGTTTTTATACCAGTTCTTATGTAACGAGTTAGTTATGTCAGATAACGGAATTTAGTAAGAAGTCTTTAGGCAAAAATATATATCGTTTTTGTTTCTCATCTTTTGTTTTTACAATCTGTCTTCGAACAATAAATGAATTTGATGATTAATATTAAATTAACAGAACTCAAAATTATTTAGGTACACTTACATTAATAATTATAATAATTGGCGCTTTCTAACAGCTGAAGAGATTTTTGGCCTGGCTCCTACTCCTCCTCCAATTTGTGGTGTGCGTCTTAATGTTTTTCCAATAAATGGAGGGACCTGCAGTTTATATTGTACTAAGCCGCCTCCGAACGGCTAGTGATTTTTTTACGAGGAGCTTTCATTTCATGTCAGAAATACACTCAAAGGGCTTGACCTTCCCTGCCGAGGGTTTACCACAATTAGAAAAATGAACTTAATTTTTTATTTAAATTAATTTTCTATAATTTTTAGGTGTTGGTCGGACCATGACTCGAACCCTGGTCTTCAGAATTGCAGTACGCGATGCTAACCACTTGATTTTCGCAGCCGCTTACATTAGTTTCAGAATTTGTTGATTATGGTTAAATTAGAAATTTAATATTTTTTGCTTTTTGCTTTTTCGGCGGTTACATTTTTTGTGAAATTTATTCATATTACGTCAGGTAAGGTTGGGTTGAAGTGGTTACCGGTTATCAGCTCACTTAGGGCGATACCACTGAGGATGCTAACCAACCAAGTCAAACCAAGTAAGTGTTAGATCAAATGTATCTTTTTATTGACTATAATATCTTGAAATCTGTCGTGAAGTCAGTGAGGGTTATGAAGAATATACAAATTTTCTCAAGTACTTGTCCCCGCAAACCTAAGCTCTACTCCGTAGAGAAGCAATTTAAAGTGAATGCATGACATAACCCATTTTCTAGTGCAATGGATGTTTTACTCATCTTTATTTTTTTGGCCTGAATGAGGCCCAGAGTCAACAATACGTACCTCCGCGTCCCTGCAGGATTTATTTAGATTTCTATTAACAATAATCACTATTTATTTACCAATTTGTTGTATGATCCTTTGCCATTCTTGGCCATTTGTGGTTGGTTCCACACTAAAAAAAACTTTACTTTTAACAGCACCAACCGGAATCGAAAGTTTTACCTTTCAAATAAACATGAAGAGAGCAAAACAGAAGTACTTTGATAGTACTAGACGTACTATTTAGGTTATAGGGCGGATTCAGTTTCGATTTGAGCTCTGTTAATATTCGTTGTCGATCAGCGAATTCAACATATTTTTTCTTGATTTCCTGGAAACAGCTCAGAGAAAACATAATCGGAAACAATTTTCGAACCTATTAAGTTGTGACTGTCAGCCGTGACGTGAGAGACAAATCATGAATGATACGACTATTTGCTTGACATCAGGGGACATGTTCTCACCACGACACCGATTCGCTAATGTCGCGTTTGTTAGAAGAATGGTGCTATGTGTAGAAGTCCAATAAAATGGGCAAAGTGTTTGAATACCACTAAAAGGGGTGTAGCCAGGAACGATTCTTTTTGCTCATATGTATATATACGATCTTATACCAAGTATCTCAGGGTAGCCAACCAACATCCATTTGAAGGCAAGCGAAAGCGAGAAGGCGAATCTCTTGTAAGTTCTACGTAAGGCTTTGTGCCAACAACATAGAATATCCCTTCAGCAAAATATGCTATGGAATCTCTAATACATAGCTTGTAAGAAAATATTTACATGACGAGTCATCTTAAACTTGTATTGAATAGGAAATTGTTCGTTTCTTTCGTTTCTAGAAGCTATTATTGCTGGGTCCACATCAAAAAGTCTAAAAGCCAATAATTTGTTTGTTTCATCTAGACTTCATGGTACCTTCTTCTTCTGAAATATACAATATCTCGCCAGATCCTCTTTACTATTAAGAATATCTTCGCCGATAACTGCTGTACACTTGAAAAAGTGAGCTTTAAAAGTTTCGCCTGTTTGACAAATTAAATCAATGAGCCTAACCTTTTAATGCGACTTTAATGTAAAATCAATATCTGTAGACAGAGTTAAGGTGAAGATTTCTCCAGCATTGTTAGTTGTGCTGGTGTAGTGCTTGTATCAACTAAATAAACAATTCATAGGTGTCTGGATTTGTGTACCACCTAGGATTATATTTTGTAGTTCATAGGCTGCTCGGTTAGTTAGTTGAAAGGGGAGCTCAAACACCCGAGCGCGGACGGCTGCACCTAAACTATTGAGCAAGCTTAATCTGCTCTTCTGCTTATCTCAATTATGATTTTGCGAACATTTCGCTCGATTTAATAAATCTGAGGTTCAGAGCACCGCTGATGGCTGGGCACTCGTAAAGGTGGTGCTCCAGCGCTTCATCCTACTCTCCTACAGACTCTACACTATGCCTATTCTACCTTACCTAACTTTTGGTGATGATATCTAAGGGGAAGATGCTGAGTTCTCTTTTGCTTAGTACTTAGTACTTAGTTTGGTCTTTTTGCAATATACGAGAGTTCTTTATTGTTACGCCCTTCGATAAAATTGCTCCATTACCTGTTCCACTGTTTTAAACAACATTTCATAGCGCTGAAAGGCTTGAGGCTGTCGATGGTGACAGCTTGCCAGCGCGAGACAGCTCAACAGCCTTTTCATTACCTCCTACATTCGTTTGTTATTGTTTATTGCCTCTCTGCATATTCTCACACACTTATACTTTGTGTTGACATATTTAATTGTCTTAATTGCCGTTTGTCTGTATAAAAGAAATCTGATAGTTTCCTCTTTTAAAGCAGTTGCCTCTTTGGCGCCTTCAACAACGCCCACAATTTCTACTCGAAGGCAGAGTTGTAGTTATTTAGCGTGAAGCTACCTTGACTATTTGGGTCGTCACAGAAGAACCCTTTTACTGTACCTGCCTCACATTTGGACCCATCAGTATTGATGTGGATATTTTCAGTATTACCGATGGCCTTGCGCCCTGCTAGTGAGAGAGCATGTGGCTTGGACCTGGCAAAAGGTTCCTTTTAACGGTTGCACTGTATGTTTAGTCGGAGTTTTCTTATAACTTTCTATATTCCGCCAAAACCATCACATTTGGACGGCTGGAAGCAAATATCTAGGATATATATATAGGCGGGTAGTACGTTTAGTCGGAGTTCTCTTGTAACTTTCTATATTCCGCCAAATCCATCACATTTGGATGGCTGGAAGAAAATATGTAGTATATAAATATAGGCGGATAGCTGCTATTGCTGCTTTATAAGTTACATACAGGCAGCTTAAGCTAGAGTTCGTATACTCGACCGGAAATGCTTTAACCAGTTATATAACCCCGATATCAGCTCATCGGCCATATGACTCACCTTCGTAGATCGAAAAAGTCTAAAAAATATCCTTTTATTTACACAAAGCTTCTAGGAAGTGTCTACTTCATTTATTCTATTATTTCAAAATTTAATCAATTTATTTTTAATATTTTTCAGATCATGGGCATACTGGTGATACTATTCGGAGGCCTCGGTTGGGGCGCTATGCCGCAGAGTTATGCTATCGGTATCATAGTCTTGGGTGGAGTGATCTTAATTATATCATTCTTTGGCTGTTTTGGCACAATGCGCGAATCAACGCGTGTTTTGTGGACGGTAAGAGTGATGAGTTGCAAATTAGTTGCAATTTAATTTTATTAATTTTTTTATTTTTTTTTTAATATTTTTTTTTCATTTCAGTATGCAATTCTGCTCATACTGCTAATTGCTGTAATAGTCGTTTTCATTTGTGTAAGCACGCGTGATGTCTTCAAGCGTTATGCAATGGAAGGTGTGGAAGCGCAATGGCGTAAAGAGCTCTTACAACCTGGTTCAATGGACAAAGTGCAGTCGGTGGTAAGTTGAAGAGTTACGAGTAATGGAAATTATTTATTTAATCTTTTTAATATTTACCGCTATAAGTATTTCTGCTGTGGCCTCAATTCTGCGGAGGATTACATACGTATTGCACGCGCACCACCCGCCAGTTGTTGTAAGGAATCAAACTGTATTAATCCTTTGAATCTCTATCTGGTCGGTTGTTTGCCAAAAGTAGAGGAAGCTTTTGCCGATGAGGCTACCACAACGTTATACCATGAATATGGGCTTCTGGGTTTTGCGGTGAGTACATACCGTTAAATGTACAAACATACATATGTATATACTTAATATAATTTTTTAGCTAATGAAATAAATTTGTTATTTTTTTCCAGTGTCTACTTTTGCTTTTAACAGTCTTGCTGGCCATTCATTATCACAATCGCAAGCGCCGATTTAGTTATTAAGTTCACTTAAGGCAAATGCTTTGAAAGCTTTGCAAGCATTTTGAGTCTCAGTGTAGCATTTAAGATGTAGAGGTTTTAGTGGAATATGGCAAGGTTTAATTAAAATATATATATAAATAATTTTTTTTAATTTTTAATTTATTAAAATTAAAATTATAATAAAGAAAAAAGTGTAGCTTTCAAATAATGCTTTTAGACAAAGTCACATGTACCTCCAAGCAAATCGAATAAATAATTTTAATATATTTTAAAATATAATATACAAAATACACAACAAATAATATTTACAAATAATTTTATTTATTGCCAAATCAGTTGAATTTATATTAAGCATATTAGTATACCTAAATATTTTAAATATTTACTCTAATGTAATTTTGTATTTATTTACAATAATTGAAAAGTACATATTTAATAATAAAAGTGGTAGATAAATGTATGTTAAATGTAATTTTTAGAGTTTTATTTCCTCAATAAAAGCCTTACAGATATTAAACGCTTTTATACTCCTAAAGCATAAAGCTTTAATCTAAGCTTTCATACTTCTATAAATTATGGAGATGGTTACGAGGGCTTATGTTTCACTCCAAAATCCAATTGGGACTTTAACGACTGTCTAAGCGGGTGAGGTAGAATGTTTGAATGTATTCAATTTGAGCACTAGGCTCGTTTTAAAACGTGGCCTTTAACCTAATGCCATAAGAGGCATCTGATGCTGCACAGACGTCAATCGCATACCGCTCAAGTGAGCAGGGATGGGAAAACGCAAAACAGATCAGATAGTCAGATATCTGATCTGGACCATAAGATGGTAAATTCCATTGCAAACAATGAACAATGAACAGGAAGCAATTAGCCAGCGTCCAAAGTTATGCAAGGATTTACGCTCCTCGCGTGAATAACGACAATGACTAAGTTGAAATAACAAATTCCCTGAGGAATAAAAAAGTGGCGGAATGGTTGAACTATTCCAGGAAATGGGCAAAGCACCGAAGAAGTGCAGGCATCAGCTTTCGTGAAAAATTTTCAGCGAAGAATGCATACACGGCGACTAGAACCTGAGTGTGCTCTGCCCAATCCTCAAAAAAGGGAGCCTACAACCTGCGACAATTATAATGATATAAGCTTCCTCGATATGGTAAAGTCGAAAGTCTTATCAAGCATATCGTAGGAATGACCAAAAGCCAGTGTCAACAAAGCGATTAGATCTTAATAACGTGACTTCAAACTTGACCAAATATGCACCACGCCCCATATCTTGGGAAAGATCCATGACACACACCACTTCGTCGTCGATTTTAAGACAGTCTTCGATAGCACGAAAATACTACCTGAAGTCGAAGATTATTTCGCCTAACACCATAAACAACGTCAGTCTTGAAATACAACGCCCTCTTGCCCTCAGTTACTGCTTTGGACTGAGTAGGCAATTGAAAAGTAAAGTTTTCTCTCAGCGAACGAAAACCAAACTCTATAAGGGAATTTTACGAGGGAATTCTGCGCGTTGGCAATGCCGAATAATAAAAAAACACTCTTGCTTTGAAAGTATTCAATGTAGTGGAAATAGGAGAATAAGAAAAATCTGCTGGAAAATGATTTGGCTTCGATTGGTACCTCCAATTGGCGTTGTCTTGTTAACTTGGTTACACTCACGTGAGCGGAGTCTATGCCAAAAAAGAAGAAGAATAATATGGGCTATCAATGTGTACCCAATTGTGTAGATTTACTTCTGGGTAATTAAATTTAATAATTATTTATTTTACAATGTTTTTTAATTTCAAGAATGCGCTGATAAATTCATAAAAAAATACAACAAAAAATCCAATAAAAATGATAAGAACTCGAAGTCACATCATCGTACTGTTTTATTCGAAGGCTTCAAATTTAATTCAAGCAGTTGGTGAGTACATATGTACATATGTGTCTATGTAAATATTTATATATGTCTAGTTTACTCTTAGTCTGTGCATTTCACAAATTGCGAAACATTTTCAAGAAAAACATTGTTTTTTTGTTTGGAATTTAAGATATTACCTTACACATGTTAACTAATTACATCTTCGGTTCTGATAAGAAATAAATTTATGTCCAAAATGCTTCTTCATTTTACATCATAAACTTCCTCTAATTATTTACATTGCCGTAATATCGCCTATGTTGTGATAAAAACTGGTAAATATACCGTAAATTGTCATGAAGGTCATGGAACGTGTTTTTAGACTGGGGTGGACTGAAATCTAAATTAGTAATACAACAAAATAATAAATAAATATAATATACACATGCTTAAAATTAGTAGTTTTTGTTCTTCCTTATCTATAACACTTTTCAAATTCGATAAAAAATAAAATAAAAAATTAAATTGAATAATTTAGTGGTGATTCACATTCGCCACATTTCGTTTAAAAGTATTCAAGCAATCTTTCTTTAAAATCAGCAATACAGTTAATTAAAAGTTGTTATATTTAAGAAAAATGTGGCTCTGCTTGTCATTCATGTATACAATGATAATAATGAACTAACTTTGTATACCTTTCATGAATATGAAATGGTATATTAACTTTGGTCCGAAGTAGGTAAGTTCCAGAGCCAGAAGAGATAGATTCAAAATTGATACCGATCGGTCCATCTGTTTGTACTCCACTAGTCTCTCAGGTTTTGAGATATTTCAACCAAGCTTGGTACACATTCACTAAATATAATACTATGAACATTTGTTGAAACCTAACAGATTGGTTCGCTACAGCACATATAAGACCGATTTTTCAGACTTGAAGCAGTGCATTCTGGTGGTCAAGGACTTTACTTTGCACCCCAGCTAGTAAAGGGTGGTTAAATTGTAAGGGCCGATGTTGAATGTGAACCACACCTAAACGCCAAGTTTTTTTCCGAATTTAATTTGACATTTCTCTATTTCAGACTTACTCAATTTGAACCATGGAGAGATACACAATCCAACAACGTGTTAAAGTTATCCAGACTTATTATGAAAATTTTCGAAGAAAATCATCTTCAGTGATGAGGCACATTTTCACCTCAGTGGATTCGTCAATAAACAGAATTGCCGCATTTGGGCGAATGAGAATCCAAGAGTGATTGTCGAAAAACCAATGCACCCACAAAGAGTGACTGTTTGGTGCGGTTTATGGGCTGGCGGCATCATCGGGCCGTATTTTTTCCAAAATGAGGCCGGTCAGGCAGTTACTGTGAATGGTGTTGCCTATCGTGAGATGATAACGAATTTTTTATGGCCACAATTGGAAGATATGGATGTGGACGATATGTGGTTTCAGCAGGACGGTGCCACTTGCCACACAGCTAACGAAACAATGGCTCTTTTGCGCAACAAATTCAATGGCCGTGTTATCTCACGTAATGGCGATGTCAATTGGCCCCCAAGATCATGTGATTTGACACCGTTGGACTTTTTTCTCTGGGGTTATTTGAAAGAAAAGGTGTACGTCGATAAGCCAGCAACAATTCAAGAGCTAAAGGATGAGATAATTCGGCACATTAACGGCATAGAAACTCCATTATGCCTCAGCGTCATCGAAAATTTGGACCATCGTATGGAGGTGTGCCGCCGAGGTCGCGGCGCTCATTTGGCCGATATTTTGTTACATACATAATTGAGTAATACCAATATATCATAATAAAATAAAATTTCAATAATTTCCTAAATAGTTTGTGTTTTATTCAAAATCAACATCGGCCCTTGAAAATTTAACCACCCTTTATATCCCCTCCAATCAATTTTTCAAATATGGCAATTAATATTTAATTACAAAATGAAATACCATAAATATAACATGATATATGTATAGGTATGTTCATGAAAGGTATAAAGACATTGGCATGGCTTCACACAGCTCTTCTTTCTTTTTATAAATTATTTTTGTTTGATGAATTTGTTTTTATCAATAGTTAATGATACACTCTAGTCACATTATTTAATGATAAAATTAATTCTTTAATTTTTTTTCTGTAATTAATCAATATTTTTATATAAATATATATGTATGGAAATTGGTATATTATAAATGAGTTTCGAAGGTTCAACTCCCCGCGGGAAATATGAAACCACGAAGTCCAGTGAGCTAGCTATGAGAGCAGACTTTTGAGTTAAGAGAGTGTTTGTTAATGATGGGTGTTATTTCATGACATATTTTCTAATGTTTTTCCAAGATTTGGAGTTATACGATCATACTCGATTATAAACGCGTATACGGTGTCGAAGCCAATTAGGAAGTATAATGAAAGAAGAAGCTGAGAACCTGATGACAGGCGACCGCACTAAAGCCATTGAGTAGGCTAATTCAGCTCTCCGGCTTAATTATACTACTAGCAATTTCCTTTAATCGATACATTTTCTTATTTTCTTCTATCCATGCTTCTTTATTTCCGTTAGGCTGGAGCCTATGATATTTCGTAAGATATTACGCTTCAATCGGCTGAATGTTGGGCACTCAATAAAGTAATGCTCCATGGATTTATCCTCTTCTGTGTATACTCTGCACTCAACAGATTAAACCTAACCTAAATTTTGATGATGAAATTTAAGGGATATATGCTCCGTCAATACACCTACAAGTATACTAGGTTCCCCGTTGCTTAGTTCTAGTAACAATTTGCTCTGTTTGCAATCCACGCCGCCCACAGTAATTTAGTATTGTGCTCTACATTGAAAGTGTTCCAGAAACTTAGGTGTCCTCTGTTTTAGAGAAAATTTGAAGGCACTGAAAGATTTGAAGCAGTCGGCATTCACAACCACACCGGTTTTTCAAACTGGGAGGACAGATTATTCGAACCATATTGCATCGATTTACCTGAAATTTTAATGGTAGCTTCATAAATACAATTTTTTGGAAGTTCGTAGCCGTTTTTTGGGTTTACAAAAATAAGTTAAAAAATAAATCCTTACGTACATCCAAAGACTATAGTTTGTAGATCATAAAACATTTTGCTTTTCTATTCTACACTTTTCAAAAAAAAAAAAAACAATGCTTGCTGTAAGAAAGAGATGGTCAGAATTCATGTGTAGATTCTTTTTTTATCTGAAATCTATGGTGATAGATATCAAAAAGCATCTCTGCCCATAGTAGTGTAGTCGTGTATCAAAAGGGGTATAATTTCATCTTTCTCATCATTTTCACAGACCACAGACGGCTTGTCTTGCTAACACATAGTGGATAAATGGGACGTCGATTACCTTACTATTGTCCTAATTTTTCAGAGAGTACCAGCTAGGGCTTTGAATATCACACAACACCAAAAATAACGACACTTTAACCCATTAAGTCAACATCAACTGCACAACACAAAATGAACATTTAACTAAATAGTCGTGAGTCGACTGCTGTGGTGACAAGTAGTTCCAACAAAAAATGGACGAGGTGTTAGGTATCAAGGTAGACGGGTGGAAGCAATAAATCAAGTTATTATTTCATTGTGGTTTTTATGTAGAACCCTTAATCCGGTGAGCTAACCTCGGCGACAAACTGGACATCTTAATAGTAAATATGGTGTATCATTTTGCTATTTTGTTTAGGGAAAATTTATGTGGAGTACACGTATGTCAAAACCTCTGATATAAAATAAAAAATCATTCACTGTTCAAAGGCAATTTAAAACTGTAGGTACGGCCATTGTACAAAAATTCTAAAAGGTATTTTCACTTCGACATTTTTTGCCGCTTAAAGGATATTCAACTTGAAGATTTTTTAATTACTTTTGAGGTTATCTTGTAGGCAGAAGCAATAATATTGCATATATTAAAATATTTTTTCAACTGGGTGGTCAATGAGCTGGCCAGATAGGGAACAGTCACAACTCCGGTAAACTCTGCACATGACGCGGACATAGCTATTTCCTCGGCAAAGTATCTGCTAAGACTAGCTTTCACCAGCAGCAGATGGCAGAGTGAAACTACGAGTACTTGCAAAGCAACCAGATAAGTCTGGCTATTGATCGAAGTGCACAGAACTAAGTCTTTACTTCTTCTAAACAGGACCACCATAAGCATGACAATCGACATAACAACCGGGCATTGTGTTGTGGGGATTCAAACGACTTTTGCCGCAGCTGTGCAGGGGCATAGATGAGGAGGACTCGGTGGAAAATTACTTCTGCCACTGCCCACCTCTCAGTGCGGTTAGTTCTTTCTGGAAAATTTCTTTTTCGATTGTCTTGCCGGTCTTGCAACTGTAGGTATCAATAATCTCCTGAACTTATAAAATACTTCATCAAGTGATTTGAGCGTCAAGAAAGGTGAGAAGAATCCCCTTCATAGCACCAATATATGTATGTAGGTTCATTAACTAACTAACAGACTAGCTTACCAAATCTCAGTACACTCGTATTAAGCGGTTAGATTAAATTTAAAAGTATTGAGAAATTTGATCAACTTCAACGATTTATAGCGAAATTATAAAATTAATTAATTAGTTTACACCACTCTGAGAAAAAAAAACAATATCCTTTCTGCATGCAAAATTTCCTTGAAATATATTGTTGGAAAATATAATATAACTCCGTTATTTTGGCATTTAAACATTTAAAAAATATTAAAATTCTCCACATATTTTTTATTTAAAACGGGCTTAATGTCAGATGGCTATGAAGCCGACTGCGAAGAGAGAATGAAACTACTTTTAAATCGGACGACAAATAGGAGCATTAATATTTAATTCAAATAAAAATCCAATACGAAAAATTTGATATGTACATCAAAGGTATAAAGATAGTATTTCTTCGTTTGTCTAATTTGCCAAAAGCGAATTGCTGATTTTAATGTTGCCAGACGCATTACTATCTATACTTTTTATTATATTGCCATAAATCAACAATTATAGGTTCTTTGAATCTTTTATTTGAAAGTATACAAATTGTTTGTGCTGAAAAGTTTACGAAAGCTTCTTTCATTTAATTTCTTCATTTTAATTAATTTATTTTTTTTAACAGTCTATATATTTATCAACAAATCAATTTTTTATATCTCAAAATGGGTATTTAACTTTTATTAATTGCTTTTCACGATCTTCATGCCGTTTTATGCGGTTTTATTTCCAAATCTATTAATGAAAATTCATAAAAGCATTTTTATGTGCTCACAAAAATCTCACTCATAAAAAATTAACTAAAAAGCTCATTTGAGTGATTTGTTAATGAAGCTTTTTTCCCGTTAAGCTACTCAAGTAACAAGTGAATGCTCAATTATTCGAGTGCGCGCCAATCGTTGGTGAAGGTGTTCGAGTATGTGTGTGTGGGTGTGGGTGTATAAGTTGAATGTCGCTTCTAACATCTGCTTGCGGTATTTGTTATTGAATTCTTAGTTTCTTTTTTTTCGTGCTCTTGCATTAATGCCTTTGCCGCAGCTGCATCTTTGCGTACATACTCGTATATATATTTGTGGTAACTTTTGAAATTGAGTTTGCGCTTAATTGTTGATTGATTTTTTTCTTCTTTCTTCTTCGTTATGCTGATGATCGAATTTTGTTTACAAATATAAACGTTTCACTTTCAATTTCAATTTAATTGTCGATCGTTCTAATCCGAGGGAGAGGGACAAGTAGACAGAAATATTTGTATATATGTTTGTATGTGCATGAATTGGTATATTTGTCATGGTACATAATAATTTTATTGTTTTCTTTATAACCTCATTTACTTAATTGCACAATTTATTAGGTTTTTATGAATGCACTTTTTGTTTTTGTTTATAGTTTTTGATGACTTAATTTGTTTGTTTTCATGTATGTGTACATATTTGCATATATTGAAATTAATTTTTATGAACTTTTCATGTAATGATTTCTTCGCTTATTTGGTTATGTCTATGAAACCATGTAAAAGTGTTTAAATAAAGGAATTGAAAAGCTTTTATTATTTAACCGCATGAATTTCTCATATGCAAATTTACAATCGTTTAGTCAGTACTTGCAACAATCCGTGGAAAATATTTAGATTTTTGAATAAATCCGATAATGTATTAGGCATTTTCTTAGAAAAATAAATTACTTTTAAAGTTTGAGTGTGTAAATTAAATAAATATTATATGAGTTTATGTGCTGGATAGTTCGTTTCATCCAATCATAATCCGTCTCGACACAATCGCCGAACGTTCCGACGGAAAAGAAGGATGATTTGGCCAAAGATCCGTTTTATGAGCGCCTGGAGCGTACTCTTGAGTGCTGTCCCTGTGAACTGTCGGAAACTTCAGCCTCCACAACGAAACATCCCCAAGTGGGTTGAGGCTGTATATAGTAGGACGGGTATGATGAGCAACTTGTAGAGTTTGGTTTTTGTTCGCCGAGAGAGGACTTTACTTTTCAATTACCTACTCAGTCCAAAGTAGCACCCGTTGGCAAGAGTGATTCCGCGTTGGATTTCCAGGCTGACATTGTTGTTGGTGTTAATACTGGTTCCAAGATAAAAGAAGTTTTTTACGACTTCAAAGTTATGACTGTCAACAGTACGTGATTTATATAACTTTTTCCTAAAATTTTTAAAAGAGTTGTCTTGTCTTCTTGCCGAAATGAAATCATTTTCACATATTTATGATCCTGATTCGAAGACGTTAACGGTCGTAGTATTGTTGTTTTTTAAATAAATGGTTAAAAATATTTTATTGAATTTACGAACAGAGAAAAATCTTCAACTTTCCAACAGCTGCTAATTTGGATTAAGCAGACGATTGAAAAATAAAGCCCTATCTCGACGAACAAACATCAAACTCTACAAGTTCCTTATCATTCCCGTACTGTTATATGGTAGGTTTTGACGATGATTCGACCTTAGGAGTTTTTGAGTCGACCTAATTTAGGGAATTCAGAGACATCCGCTATGATGTCCACGTTAGGTCATGTCGTCCGAATGGATGAAAGTACTCCAACTTCGAAAGTATTCGATGTAGTAGACGCCGGTGGAAACAGTGAAAAGGTAGATGTCTTATTTTCAAGGAACAGGTATAGCACAACTTGGCGTCGATTGTGATTGTTGTTGTTGATTCGGCAATAATTATTTAAGCAGTATCTATTCCAAGACAAAAAGTTGCTCATCATTTTAAACTTATTTCAGCCCATCCCATTTTTTAAATAAATTAAAAACATATTTAATTAAAAAATTTCTTAAAAAACGTATGTTGTAAATTAATTTAAAATAGCAAACTTTGTTTATTTAATTTAGTAATATACGTATCAATAAATAAAAATACGTATCAAATAATAAAATACATCACCACCCTAACGCCAATAAATATGTACATTTTACACGTACACTAAAATTCACTGCTCACTACTCATTCACTCAATTAATATTTTTTACAATGAAATTTTCAGAATTATTGCTGATCTAACTTCCGCTTAGTCAATCACATTTACATACTTATTTGCTTTTTTACAAAGGTTGAAAGTCAATTATACCGCAAAAATTTCAATGTTTGAGGGTAATTAGTGTAAATACATATGTACGAGTATGTATGTGAATAAATCAAACTAGCGGTTCAATAAAGAACTAACAAAAAAAATTATTTGTTTAGCATAACAGGTTTGGTTTACAGTCGTAGCCCTTCCAGTCCAAAACTTCCAAACACTTAACCAAAATAATTAAAACTTACTAAGTGTATGCACATAAATAGTAAGCGTGGGACGCCTTATTCGGAATGTTCTATAAATGGCTTCACAAAGCTGGGCTAATTGCCGAATAGCTTTTTAAGTACTCAAATAATGCTATTAATATTTTTTTCTGATAATACTTTTTTTATTTAATAATTAATTAAATCAGAGTTATGTTGGCCTAGTAAAATTAAATCCATTAATTGTTTGTAATAAATGGTGTTCTATAAGTGTGGTTGGGTTACGCTAGATAGCGCTAAATCGAACATGTTTTCATCAGTACTACGCCAAACCACACACCAAGTGATTACCATATGATCCTGTCTATGGTGAATGACTCGGCTGATGGAGAATTGACTCAGGAGAAGCCTGTGAAAATCGATTGTGCTAATTTCTTGCCAATACATGGGTTTTTTACGAGAGAGTTATATTGAGAAAAAGTTATCGAGCAAAACCGTGCATATTTGAGATAAATCGGATAATTCCAACTGTGGTAAATGAATCCTTCCATTTAATACAAACATAATGGATGACCTTTTACTTGACCTAATATAAAGAGGTGCTGAAACTATTATTTTCTGGGGTTACCTTTTCGAAGTAACCATCTTAGCCATCCTTCTCATAGTCTTATTGTTGCTTGGCGTGGGCGGATTTAAAGTCAAATGAAATTCAATATAATTTTTTGAACAAAAGCTTATAATTTTTGGTTCATGGATATGACGATATTTTTGTCGTACCGTTAAAGTGTTTTACTTCGAATCCATATACCAAGAAAACAGTTTCATCATTTAAAACAAATAAGTTGTCTGAATGATCAACTCACAACATCTCTTCGTTGATTTTAAAGCAACACTTGATAGATAGCCCGGAAAGAAGCTACGTCTGAACCTATTCAAGTCTATAGAAAATTGAATGAGGAATTAAAAAAAAGTTTACAAATAGTGCCAGGATTGTAACATGCCTAAAAATCAAAATTACAACAAATTTTTTACAACTTTTGGTGTTGTTATTGTTGTAACCGCAAAAATATTCCCCAAAGTAGTTTTTGGGGAATGTTGCAGGAGTGATAGTCCTTTGGATAAAAAAATCCGGGTCATTCCGGTATAAAGACCCGACTGTCGCGGGAACTATTGGATTTTAGTCGCCTCTTACGACAGGCATGCCTTACCGCGAGTAAATTCTTGATCGCCTAACCCGCAGAGGTAGCACTCTTCGGTGTACTATTTTGCAGTTACCGTCTGGCCCTTTTCCAGTGGAATAGCAGCTATGATTTTAGATCGGTTGAAGTAAACTGACATCATTACTTTTGCTGCTGATTTTTGTTGCTTAGATTTTACGGGTGTGGTTGCTCCTGTTGGGCTTTATATCTTGGACTGATGTTTGGTTTCTGGATCGTATTTATAGAAATTTAGTAAAATGCTTTCGAGCCTCTTTTTGGGCCTCATTTAAAACTCGTGGTACCAATCGAGCAGATTTCTTCGTGTATCCCAGATGATTACTTAATATTCGCGATACAGCCATGGCAGTCAAGCCCAATTCATTAGTAATCATTTCTTGTGTCAATCGTGGGTCTTCGTCAATATTGGACTTCACCAGACCTTTGGTGACGTCATCAGTGGAAGATTTTGGTCGACCTTCGCGGGGCTCGTCCTCTACGAAAAAATGTCCGGTCTGGAATCTTCGGAACCACTTAAAAATAGTCTGTAAAGACGGTGTAATCTTTCTATATGCAAATCGGCATTCACTGAATATTTGTATTGGCTGTAAATTACGCCGAGATCCGAAGAGATTCACATAGCGAATTTCTGTTTGCGTTGGTTGTGGAATTTCGTCTGACCTATCCTCAGTTATCTTGCGTTTTATCGTCTCGATTTTAACCGATTGCTCTAAAATTTGAAAAGAAGACTAATAAAGTAATTGCAAAGGATTTGGTATTTTTAGATTTAACAAAAACAAATTGAAGGTCACCAACTGAACGAACTTTTGTTAATTCCCTCGTAGCTATTAATCTTTTTCCTGGAAGCTACTACATATTATTACCTAAAACCTAACCAGAATTTAGATCAAAAGATTCAAAAGATCCTGAGAAAACATTTTTAAATAACGATCTTAAGTTTGCAGTATCGAAGTATCTTATTGGCACCGACATTTCCTCAAATGATGAGCTCGATACCTTTCTGGGACCAATTTAGTATGCTTATCCTCTTAAGACATTTGGAGTTGGAGACAAATTTCTTACCCAAGTTTTAGCAGCTGTGGGCAAGTACTAGCTGTAATTACATTAAGATGAGCATATTTATACCAAATCTAAAATTTTCAATTGAAGTCGCCATAAGGGATGGAAAATAAAAAAGCAATCCCGACCGATCCGAGTATTTTCTAAATTCTTTAAAGTGACCCATTCGAAGCCGTCTTCAAATGACTGATGAAAAACCGCTTCAGCGATTACAAAAGAATGCCAAGCAAATCGTAATCGTAAATTTGATATCTTCCAATAAATCGTCCCATAACTTTCCAATAGTAATTTTAATTTCATAAACTAGCTGAGTACAAAATTTGATGCAAACGAGCTCAGTAGTGTCGTAATAAACAATCAAAAGGTGTTGAAATTGTTAAAACCTACTATGAAAATGATGATTCATGCCTTAAAAGGAGATTATGGTGCACATAATCGTCCAACTATTCAAGCAATTGGTAGAATTTTAGAGAAGTTTTAAGCGACCATGTCGGTTGCAGATATATTAAGATCTATTGATAATCGCTTTGCTCGTTTTACCTCAAATGTCGTTACTGTAAGTGAAATTGTAGCCGAAGACCCGAATGTGTCTAATTCTTGACATTCTCACTACTAGTTTATGGTGTAGTATGCACTTGGACTTTGCAGGAAAACTACATACATATAAAGGCCAGCTCACACAACAACTGAGGTCAGCTGACCATTTACAACGCCGTACAAACGTCGATTGGGTGATTGAACAACAAGGAGTTTTCGAACAAAATTTTCTTCATCGACGAGTCGCATTTTGCACTCGAAGGATACGTCATACACCTTTTGGGACACGGGAATTCTCAAATAATGAAGAGGCCATTACACCAAAAAAAAAAAAAAGCTTGCTGTATGGTGCACTCTTTGGTCCAGAGATGTAATTGGATCTTACTTCATTGAAAACAACCACAGCTTGATTATTATTTCAATTCGGAGCGTTATAATCGTATGATCGTATGATAATCGACTTTTTTTGGCCTGCTTACTTGGATAATATGTGGTTTAAAAAAGATGGTGCCGCAAGCTACACAATGCGAACGAAGAGAAATTCCCTAGCTACGTAATCTCTCGCCTTAACTTTGTCAATTGGCTCCTGAGATCGTGCGATTTGACACCGTTAAACTTTTTTTGCTGGACTAGGCATGTTTATGCAGATAAACCTTTAACTCTTGTGCATTTGAAAACCAACATTCGTCAAGTTTTGGCCGAGATATCTTCCAATATGTGCCAATAAGGGTTCGAAAATTACCTCAACCTGATTGAAGTTTGCGAAAATCGCGAGGCGGTCATTTGAATGTTGCAGTGTTTCACCTACGAAGACAAGGTTCAAACTTTATAATAAATAAATATAGTTTAAAAAACTAAAAAAACACTCCACGAAAAGCGTGGGGCGTTCGATATATGAAAATTATGGTACAAAGCGCCCCACGCTTTTCTCTCAATTATACAAGTATTTTTTATATACTATTGTTATTGTTAAATTATTTTCAACTTTTTAGTTTGATATTCTGTAAAAGCGTGTTTTTTTTAGTGTTTTTGAACTATATTTATTTAATTATTTTTGTATTTCTACCAGATTTAGCTATGACGCGATGAAATATTTAAAATGCGAATCGTTGCATACATCGTGGCATTGCAATTAACAAAATACTCCAAGAAACAGGGTGATATATAGTGTGCATTCAGTATTTCAAAGAAACTGCATGTAGATGTCGCCAAGTTGAAATGAATTAGTCGAAAGGAGAGTTACAAACAGACATACAAGTGAAGCGAATAAAAGTGTGTTAAAAAGGAATTTCACGAAAAAAGTCATTCTAAATGCATTTTATTTACGTTATTTTTCGAAACCACAAAATGGATAACCCTCTATTATTGTAGATAAAAATAAGGCACGTCTTCATAATACCCTAAATATTTCCTACAAGTTTTTTTTTAATATTCTTTATAGTATCTAAGGGCAACGTTGTACTGTACACTAAAACAATATTTTGAAAACAAAAACAAAATATGTAGATATTTTTAATTTTAATATAAATGTAAATGTATGTACATTATATGTATTTATATATCCATATTTTCTATTTGGACGCGCAGATTTACAATACCTACATATACCAAATACACACACATTAAGAAAAATTATTTTAAATCTAAAAACCTGTTATTATGTGAATGAACGCGTGTGTTTGTAAATATGTTTATTTGTATCAGATATACATACATATTTAGGCTTTGAAAATATTGAAGTGCCGCTGTTTTTTTTTTTCCAAATTAACTCAGTACCTTGACCACCACTACAACGGTGTTGCCCAGCTGGTGAGCAAGAGCTGCAATATTTTAATGGCATCTGTTTGGAGTCACACTGTCAAAGTGACGTCATCACGCTACGCATGGCATAAATAGATAGAGTACATAGTAGATAGGTATGTACTCGTATGTAATGGAGCGGGTGATGAATGTAAAAGCTTCAAAGTCGACAGTGTGCTAAAGAACACCCTTAAACGCCACAAATATAATATTAGTGTAGATAAAAAAATAACAATGACTCGAGCCACAATGACAACAGCAATAGCGACAGCAGCACATTGACGGCAGTGGCAGCAGCAGAGTTGTCGGCGGCAGCGATGGTCGACTTCAATGAAGCATATTCGTGAGCTTTTATATCAGTCAGTGTTTGAACGTGTAACGAAAAAGTTTTAAGATATTTTTTACTGGAAGTGAAAGTGGAGAAAAGAAAACGGAAAGAAAAGCAAAAATCGGTTTCTTGAATAGAAATGAAATAGAAATAACAAAAATAAAATTTTATAGTAAATATTTATACGATTTTAATAAATTAAATTATTAAATAAATATTTTTACGTGCGAAGAAAGCATTATTTTCCATAAGAAAATATTTTGGAACCAAAGCAAAAAAAAAAAAAAAAACACAAAAGCGACGTTTTGAAAATAGCAAAACCGAAATTTTTATTAATAAACAAGTGTGTGTGTGTATGTATATAAATTAGTGGTAGACCGCCAGCTTATTTTGCATTGTGTACACCACAGCTAATGGACTGCTTGCCAAAACACCCACACAATAGACGCCAAATACGAGATAATTTCATTTCTGCTTGGCTGCTGTCTGGCAATTAATGCAAAATAGAAAAAATTAAGAAAAAAAAATTGAATTGGTGAATTTTATGAGGTTCTTTAATTTGCACAAACATACAAATTCACATTAGCAGTGCATACTCAATTTTCGTAGAGCAAGTGGCGGCATCGTTGTAAACAAATTTCATTCTAGTGTGCAATTGTGGAATTTGAAAAATAAATTTAAATTTTGGTATTTATGAGAAATTAACAGTTGTTAACTGCTAGTGCTGATTTAGCAAAATACAAAGTGTATTGAAATAACAAATATACTCAAAGTACTACATAAACAAATACCTACAGTACAGTACATACTCGTACAAATCTAATAAAATTGTAAAGCAAATAAGCAAATAGTAAAACCACTCCGGTAAAAAATGGGCTGTGCCACGACCACCATTAAAATATCTTCAATGCTCTTAAACATACTTTTGGCGGTAAGTTGCCTAGCTTTAGGTATATATGTAGATACATAGGTATATTCACCGTTTGTTGATTTTACGTGACACTGATTGATTCATATGTGCGTTCTGCGTTGGTGGTGGTTGTATTATGATGTCATGGTCAAAATAAAAAAAGAAAAGTTGAAAGGCTATAAAAACTACAAGTTATTGAATTCAAGTTTGAAAAAAGTAAAAAAAAAAACATTTATAGTTTTTACATTTACGGTCAATATTGTTTTAACCAATCAAAATGGAAAGCTTTCTACATGAGATTGTTAAATATTAATTTATTTAATTTATTAATTATTTCTTAAACATTATTAAATAAGTATGTAAAAGTTCATTTAATTTAATTTGTGCTTACACATTTTATTTTATTAAATATATTGTATTACAAAAAATAAAAGATATTTTTCGAAATTAGAAATAATACCTATATGAAATTCATTAAAATAAAATCATTTAAAAAAATTCCTTGCATTTTATTTTATTTCTTATTTATTTTATTTTATATAATATTAATGATTTTGGTGGTCTATCTTTTAACCTTAAATTAATTTTATTTGCCGGCTGGAGTTGGATATGAATAAAAACACAAAATTTTGTTTTTATTCTCCGCTATATTATATTTCGACCACATATCGGTAACCGTCTTCAGGGTTAAAAATTTGTATACATGACCTTACCGCCGAAATGTATCGGAGAAAATAAAACACATTGTTGGTTTTATTCATATCGACCTAAAGCCGTCATTTTATTTAGTGCTTAACACTAATTTTTATTTATTTTTTTTAATGTTATTTTTATTAATTTTATTTTATTTTATATTATATTATATTACTTTGCTTTATATAATGTTATTTTATTTAATTTGCTAATTTAATTTAATCTTGTTTAGTTGTCGGTCCCTTCAGCTGAGAAGATAATTAAGTTTAGTCCACTTAATTCAATTCTTAATTTTAAATATTTTAATTTAATTTAACTTATTTTTATTTCTTTTTATTTTATTTTAATTTTTTTAAATTTAATTTTATTTTAGTTCATTTCTTAATTATTTATTTAAATTTATTATATAAATTTACTTTTTTTGACTTGCTTTAATAACTTTTTATTATTTTATTTTTGTATATTTGTTGTAATATTTGCTTAATTTTCGTTTATTTAATTTAATTTAATTTTTATTTATTTAATTTTATTTTACTTTATTTAATTTTGTTTTAATATATTATATTTGATTTTTAGCTATGTTTAGCTATCTAATTTTTTCTTTATTTAATTTTATTTTTTTATTTATTCGTATATTTTTTATTTTACTTTACTTTTTTTTTGTGTTTTCTTTAATTTAATTTAACTCAACTTTATTTTTTAATAAATTCATTTAAGTTTATTAAATTAATTTACTTTATTTTACTTTTTTTGTGTTTTCTTTAATTTAATTTAACTCAATTTTATTTTCTAATAAAGTTATTTAAGTTTATTAAATTAATTTACTTTATTTTACTTTCTTTAATAACTTTTTATTATTGTATTTTATTTTTGTATATTTATTTAATTTTGTAATAATTGTTTTAGTTTATTTTGATTTTATTTTGGTTTAATTTAATTTATATATTTTTATTACTTCAATTTTGTTTTTTTATTTAATTTTGTAGTAGTTATTTTATTCTAATTATTATAATTTATGTTTTAAATTATATATTTTTTCATTTCATTTTATTTTTTATTTAATTTTTTATTATTTGATTTAATTTTTTATTTCATTTTATTTTATTTTTTATTTAAACTCATTTCACTTAATTCTTTTCTTCAAATTTTTATTATTATTTTTTCTCTTATTCTACATTATTTTATTTTATATTCTTTTACTTTGTTTTAACTTATTTTGTTTAATTATTTTTCATTTTGTTTTATTTTATTTTACTTTAATTTATATAGTTTTATTTTTTATTTCTGTTAATTTTTTTGGGTTTGTAGTATATATTTTATTTTCCTTTATTTAATTTTACTTTGTGTTCAATCCGCAAACGTAATGGCAACGCAGGCCGAGCTTTCGTTCAAAAGCTCAACTAGCTCCTTTACTTTAGCGGCTTGTTTTGTTTTGCCGTTTCCTTTTTTTCTTACTTCTTTGTTGACTTCATAGAACGAATATTGCAGAATCACCACACGGTAAGTTGGCTTCCAAAAAAAATTGTAAATAAACATATAATTAATCCGAAATTTGTGTTTTATTTATTTCATCCTTGTAGCGGATACCACGGCAGCTTACTTCTGAGCGAATCAATGGTCCTTCGAGCCGGATATCCATTACAGGAATTAGTAAAAATATAAATTGGAGCTTTCTTCCTTAGCAAAACAACATAAATTGCCTATTGATTACCTCCCTATTCTATTCAGCCTTCATTTATAAAAGAAATAGGTAAGCGAGTGATTTTTAAAGTGTGTTAAAATTTAATTGCATCTAAGTGCCGAATACATACATCCATATAATTGCAAAGTGAAGTCCAAAACCTATTTTTGGCAACTGGCTTTAGCAATTGGCATATAGGGAGCAAGGAACGATTTCCTTGTCTTTGTACATTATTAAGTACAATCCCTCCGACATCAGGCAATCTTAATAAAAATTTGTTAGTGTTCATACAATACACACATAAGTACCTAAATACTTATTTTATTTAAATTCACATATTCAATTTCATTTTAAATACCAATATATTATATTGATTTATATACATATATATGCATATGTACAAACAAATGATCATTTTCGTGTTCTCATTTGCGCTGCTCGCCTTTTTCAAATGTTTGATAAGATTTGCGACATAAATACGTACATATTTACATACACGTAATATCGACTCTCGACAGAGCGATCTCATCTCAGTAAAGCATAAAAGTCGCAAAATTATAAGTACAAGCGGTACTTACATTTATACATATTACATTTCATATCACATATTAAAACATCTATTCGTAAAGATTCTGCCCGCTAAATTTTTCGCGCTCACATTTGTTCAAGTAGCTACTCACGCGTCTGATTTGTGATAAATTCACACTCTCCTATATGTATGTACACATCTTCATACATATTATTTGCTTAAGCTACGCTTAACGAAATAAGCGCAAAATATATTTACATGTGTAAGCAGCTTACATATTTACATGTATTAGCTGACTTTTCGCGAGTGTAATAAAACAAAAACGAAAAAAAAGAAGAGCACAGCAGTGGAGCAGCACAACAGTGGATAAGCACAGCAGCCAAGCAGCATAGCAGCCAAGCAGTATAGCAGCAGAGCAGCATAGCAGAACTTGCTTTGAGAGCGGCGAACCACTAAGCAGCATACCAGAACTTTGTGCAGTGGGCCGCAGCCAATAAAATTTTCAACAAAATAAATTTTTATGAATTTATTGTAATATTTTTTTAAATTTTTATTTTTCTTAACCAAATACATTTGAAATTTGAAATATTAATAATAGAGTTTTATTGGTGCGCAGTGAAGAGGGCATACAGAGTGGGCAGGAATTGGTGCAGCGGCTCAAAGTTTAATAATTTTATAAATTAATTTTTTTTCTGATTTTTAAAATTAAAATACGTACATTTGAAAATAGGCTGCAAGTGAGCAACGTATATTGGTTCGAAATTTTTAATATTTATTTTTGGTATTTTGCACATTTGAAGCAAAATAATTTACTCGATAGTAAATTATTTATTTTTAAAAATTTGAATCAAAATTTGTGCTTACGCGAACGTAAGCAAATACATATTGCATATTTAATTCATTTGCATAATTTTGTGGGGTTTTCGACTGTTGATCAGCCAAAAGGTATTCCTTCCTCCTTTTTTTTAAAACATGGCGCAATTAAATAAATTCCTTCAAGTAGCTGATGCGCTACTAGAATTCGAAGAAACAATAACGCCTACGATTACAAACCATACGTCTTTCAATCTTGAAATTCAACAAGAGGAATTGAAGTCGTTATGGTCGGAAGTAAAGACGGAATATCGAACTTGTCTGTCGAATGCCAATGCATCAGATGCAAATCACGAAAGAACAATCGAGAAGATAAAGCTAAGGTATACGGACTGCTATAACGCTTATGTCTGTTGTGCAGCCTTAATGGGTGAACATATTCACAACCTTACCGCATTCCAACAAAACTCTAACTCTACTGTCATTCCTCCAGAACGGATAGCTGAAGTGCCACTAATGCCCAGCATTAGTTTGCCTCCATGCGACACCGAAGTATTTTACGGTGAATATTTGCAGTGGCCCTCCTTTAGGGATATGTTTACTGCTTTATACGGGAACAATCCAAGATTGACTCCGGTAGAAAAACTTCTCCACCTTATTCAAAAAACTCGTGGTGAAGCGCGGGAAATAGTGCAAAAGGTCCCACTCACTCACGATGGATACCCGATAGCATGGAAAAATTTGACAGATAGATATGAAAACAAACGGGTTCTAATAAATTCCCAGTTAAAGGTTTTGTTCAACCTTTCATACATTTCCAGCGAGTCAGGAACGGCACTGAAAAAACTGCAGCGAGACATCAACAGCTGCATTACTGCACTTCAGATTCAAGGCATCGATATTCGCAGTTGGGATGCCATTTTCGTATATTTGTGTTCGACTAGACTTCCAGAGCAAACTTTAGCTCTTTGGGAACAGACTATAGAGTCAAAAACTGAAATTCCGAAGTGGGTCGATTTGGATAATTTTCTTACAAGACGTTTTCAAACGCTCGAAACGGTATCTGACCTCAAGGGAAGCTTCATTCCTGATCAGAAACCGAGTGGTAGTTCAAACAATCGAACATGCCCATCCCAAAATAATTACCCATCCAAACGGGTAAATACTCACCGCTCCAAATCGAATAGAATGAAATGTAAATTGTGCTCCTCACAAACACACGTTCTTAAAACCTGCCCGGATTTTCTCGATATGAGACCTAATGCACGAATTGAAGCTGTAAGAAAACTTCATCTTTGCCTCAATTGCTTATCCGATGCTCATGAATTGAAAAATTGTAAAAGCAATTACACATGCTTAAAATGCAAAAAACAGCATCACACCATACTTCACAAAGAGCAAGATGAAGAGGAACCAACCACTTCTAAGAGTCAACAGAGGTCAACTAAAAGCCATACGGCATCGATCAAGGTAAATGTGACAAGCAGTACTTCCGCAAAGCAAAGTATGCTACTAGGAACTGCGGTGGTAACGATTTATCACAATAACAACACATTTACAGCGAGGGCGTTAATAGATTCGGGATCCGAAGGAACTTTCATCTCAGAGAGCTTACGAAAACGACTAAGTCTGCCGAGTAAAAGTATTAGCGCTCATGTGTCCGGTTTAAATGATGCCGTATCCGGGAAAGTACATAAAATGTGTACTATTAAACTTGGTTCCCCCCGAAACAAAGACTACAGGCTTAAAGTGGATGCAATGGTACTTCCTAAGCTGACGGGACTCCTCCCATCCCAAACAATCAGCAGGAAAATGCGAAAAAGTCTCCCGTCTATCCCTCTGGCGGATATCGATTTTTACAAAAGTCAACAAATAGACATATTGATAGGCGGAGATTTGTACCCCAAGGTTATGTTAAGTGGGGTTAAATCCAACATTCTCGGTTCACTCATGGCACAGCGAACAGTATTTGGCTGGATTCTGACCGGCCCCGTTCCACATGAGAAACCACAAAATCCTTCAACTGTTCGTACTTACTTCAATGCGATCTCGCTAGACAAGCAGACAAAACTTATGACAGTTGAAGAAAAGAAATGTGAACGACTTTATGAAGAAAAAACCTTCCGCAATCACGAAGGTCCTAATGTCGTCTCACCACCATTTAAAGCTCCACCTCCAGGAGTTGATATTGGAGCCTCACGTCATATTGCCTCGAGGCAGTTTCGTAGAAGTGAGAGCTCACTTAGCAAAAAACCTCCCATGTCGAAAGCAAGACCCAAAAACGCCAGACAAAGATGGAAACATCCACATAGAAATTTCCAGGTCGACGACTTAGTCATCATACACGAAGAAAATCTACCTCCAAATGAATGGCGGTTAGGTAGGGTTGAAAAGGTCTATCCAAGCACTGACCATAAAGTCCGAATTGTTGACGTCAAAACCCAACGTGGAATTATCAGTAGAGCAGTAGTCAAATTGGTTGCATTACCGCTAGAAAACTAATAAAATTTTCTTATTTTTTCTTCCTCATTTTTCCATTAATTCATAGAAAATGTCATCAAACATCTGCCACCTGTGCTTAAACAACCATCCGCTGCGATTGTGCCCACAATTCCGACAGATGACTCCCGAAGAACGGTGGAGAACGGCGTCAAATATGCACTGCACGAATTGCCTCGCAAATAACCACAAGGCAAGCGAGTGCTCCAGCTTTATTCGCTGCAAGAGGTGTGGAGAAAACCACCACACTATGCTGCATGGCCTAAGCTCCGACACATATGAGGAGTCGGATAATGACGTCGTCGAGCTTACATGGGCCCAGCAAGTGGAAGAAGAAGAATTGCTAATGGCAGAAATCGAAGAAGGCGCAACGCAAACAGCAACGAGGGATCAACCTCAACATACAACAACTGCAGCGACGGATACGACGCTCGCCCACCCCTACCGACCACCTGTAGGAAAACTAGCAGCTCCAGAACCCACGATGCGACATCTCCTGTGCACGCCACCCGCGCAGCACCGAGCTAGACTCGATCCGTCTCGCCGGGCTAAACGAGTGGGCAACTTCACCTCGAATTGGCGGCTTAGGGATGATCGACTCAGACTCGATCCGTCTCAGCGACATCCCTCGGACCGAACGGGACTCGATCCGTGCCGTCGGCCACCCCAATCGAGGCGCAGGCGCGGTCGAGGTGCCCGTCGTGGGCTAAATGCGCGAGCGATCATCGAAGCGAGAACAACGGCACTCCCTTGGCAGCAAATGTTGGCGCTGTCACCCACGGCGGTTGTTCAGCTACGAACTGCGGACAGGTTTACCGCAGTTAGAGCTGTTATCAACCCCGTGAGTCCGGCATCCATCATTTCTGCGGCCACGGTTGCAAGGCTGCGACTCCGCACTCAGGTGCGTGGAGCCAGCCGAGTGTGTGAACTCACGCTTCGCGACAACAACGGGGGTCAGGCAGAGCTCTCCGTCTGCGCTCAGGTACAAACCATCCCACCAACTCCAACTCCTGTCAGGTCGCTCAGCGAACAAATGGCTGAGGCGTACAAAAACCTGCGACTGGCCGACCCTACATTCTACAAAGCGGCACCAGTGGAAATGACTTTGGGCGCGGACATTTACGCGCGTTTGATTCAACCGGGAATCCTCCCGATGACAACCGGTCAACTAGTGGCACAAAACACCACTCTGGGCTGGGTGATTTCAGGCGTCACCAATTAGATTAGTTTATTTAATAATTAATATTGTAAATAGAATTATTATTGTAAAGAAAATAAGAAAAAAAAGACTGAATTAAAAACAAAATGAATTTGTATTACACAAACAATTGTAATAATATACGAGTATATATATACCATATATATTGTTGTTATACGCGTGGTGATACTGCAAGGCGGGCGGAATGTTCAATCCGCAAACGTAATGGCAACGCAGGCCGAGCTTTCGTTCAAAAGCTCAACTAGCTCCTTTACTTTAGCGGCTTGTTTTGTTTTGCCGTTTCCTTTTTTTCTTACTTCTTTGTTGACTTCATAGAACGAATATTGCAGAATCACCACACGGTAAGTTGGCTTCCAAAAAAAATTGTAAATAAACATATAATTAATCCGAAATTTGTGTTTTATTTATTTCATCCTTGTAGCGGATACCACGGCAGCTTACTTCTGAGCGAATCACTTTGTTTTATTTAATTTAATTTTTTTAAATTTGAAATTATTTTATTTAATTTTACCTTATTTTATATCTTTTTATTTTATTTCATTTCCGTTAGTAAAGTTTATAATTTTTTTTATTTTTATTCAACTTTTATTTTATTTAAATTTTTTTGTTATGTTAAATAATTAATTAATTTTGTTTTATCTCAGATTTATTTGATTTTTTTTCAATTTTATTTTGTTCTTTTTTATTATTTTTTTAGCTTTCTTATTTTATATAATTTTCTTTATATTTGATTTCAATTTATATTATTTTATTCGATGCCGTTGTATGTCTTTCATTTATTTAAACCTATATCTTTTTTAATAGCATGAAATTTATTTGAAGTTACTATATAATGAATGTTTTATTTAATATTTTTATTTAAATTATTATTTTTTAATTTATAATAAATAAATTTAAATTATTCTTATTTTTTTAATTTTTTTCATAATATTTCGCTATATTTTATTTTATTTATTTATTTTATTTGTTAGTTTTATTTGTTAATTTTATTTTTTATTTTATTTTTGATTTCATTTTTTATTTTATTTAAATTAAATTATTTGGTTTACCCCGTTTCCTTTATTTAGACTTTTTTATTTTAGCAAATTTTTTATTTTTAACACTGAGGTATTAATTAACATACAAATTTCTACATATATATACATATACTATTTAGAGTATAAACCTAAAATATCAAGGTTCAACTAGGCACTAACATACATACATACGTGTATATCCCACGACCATAATGAAGAGTTAACATAAATTAACATATACAAAGGTTAATCATGAGTGTTTTTCAAAACTGCTAACATGCTCGAATTTTTTTTTTTTCAAAAATTTACATACATACATACATACATATTTTGATATGTGGCTATTTGTTAGGAAGATCACTAATGCGAACTTTAATTTATATATTTGTGCTTATACATATGTTTATCATCGTATGATCATTTTGAACATATGCACATAAGTATATACACAAGTATGTATGAATATACAGCAATGCACATAATTCATAACAAAATGTTTTGTGTGATTTTGTGGTAATGATATTCGATATGATCTTTTGTGTTTGTACATGTACATAAATATATATATATATATATATATATATATAATTTATGTTGCCTTGTTTGTTAAAGCTCAAAAATATATTAATACCAATATCATTGTTTACTGTACTTTTGCTCATACAAATGTACAATTTCATTCATTGAACGCGAACAAAAAGCAAAACGTTACCTACGTACATTTACATACTATATGTACATACATATGTGTATATTTAACGAGAGTTTTTCGTATTATTATACGTATGTATATACATACATACATATATTTCGGATAATACCTATATGTATGTAATATATGATGAATTCACACAAAACAACTGTCAAATCCACCACCAATGGAATATGTATGTACAAACATATGTACGAGTATGTGTGTACTCACCCGCATCTGCGCCCAACATTTTAACCGCCACACCACAATTGACCTATTTATCGTTAGTTACCAGAATTTTCCGCCATAACATACCCATACATACATATACGCATATAAACAATTTTATCTATATACATATGTATATATTGTATGTATACCATATATATACATATAATCTCTGAGAAAAGCTAATGAAAAACATGATGACAACGCCGACTTTGGCGCCTCCTTTTCCATAAAAGAAAAACGAGCTTAACTTCGACGCCTGCGTCTGTCTTTACCTTTCTGGCTCCACTCTTGATATGCTTTCTTATAGAGAATCGCATGTTTATTACGCAGTTATCCAATGCATACTAACCGTGCATTATTTATTTATTATTCGTGTGTGTGTATCTGTGTTTGTATTTACGTGTGTGTGGAAAGTTTCGTTGTGGCGGCAAAAGTTGAAATTGAATTTCCGTTTTAGTAAAGAAAAGCGCTGAATGCTACATTTCACACGCTCGTTTCAAATTTGATACGCTAGTTAATAAGAAGCTTTTTTCAATTGCTCTAATTTACAGTTATTTATTTAAGTATAACTTTTCGTTTTTCTCTTGCTCTATTTCACTTTGTTTTTTCTCATTCTTTTATGAGTCTTCATTAGGCGATAAATATAATATATTCTTTATAATTGATGCGACTGTAGCATTTTTTAATTAAAATTATTGTGTTCATTGCATGAAAATTTAATAATGGAGCAATTTATGTCTGTTTGACCTTTATATATAGCACAATTCACAATTAAATACATACATACATATCTACTGCAAATTATTCTGTTGTAATTACATGAATTTTTCTCATATAAAATGTAGCTTTTGAAAATGGCAACTAAAATTAATAAAATTTATGTATGAATATATGCTTTAAATCTTCTTCTTCTTCTTCTTCTTCTTTGTTGGCGTAGACACCATCGATTATAGCCGAATAGCGCGGCATTTATCCCTTTGTTCACTCTTTGGCGCCAATTGGAAATACTAAGGGAAACCAGGTCGCTCTCCATCTGATCCTTCCGACGGGGTAGAGGTCTTCCTCTCCTCTGCTTCCATAAGCAGGTACTGCAACAAATACTTTCGAAGCTGGTGTGCTTTGATCCATTCGGATGACATGACTTAGCCAGCATAGCCGCTGTTTCTTGATTCGCTAAACTATTACAATGGCATCGTATAACTCGTACAGCTCATCGTTCTATCGCCTGCAGTATTCTCCATTGCTAATACTTAAAGAATCATAAATCGTTCACAAAACTTTTCTTTCGAAGGTTCCAAGGGCCGCTTAATCGGTTATTGACTTCGTCTATGCTTCTTCACTATATAGCAGGACGGGTATGTGAGCGACTTGTAGAGTTCGGTCTTTGCTCGTCGGAAGAGAACTTTACTTTTTAATTACCTACTCAGTCCAAAGTAGCACGTGTTGGCAAGAGTGATTCTGGGTTGGATTTCAAGGCTGATATTATTGTTGGAGTTAATACTGGTTCCAAGATAGTCGAAATTATATACGACTTCATATTTATGACTGGCGACAGTAACGTGGTAGAAGAGTCACGAATACGCTGACTGTATGTTCGATGGCAGGATATATTTCATCTTATTCTCCCTCACTACCAGGCCATATTCTTCGCTTACTTATCCGGTCTGGAGAAAGCAGAACTCACGGCGCGTTTGTTGAAGCCAATAATGTCAATATCATCGGCATACGCCCGTAGTTGTACACTCTTGAAAAATATTATACCTTATCTATTTAGCTCTGTAGCTCTTATTATTTTCTCCAGCATCAAATTAAAGAAATCTCACGATAAAAACTCACCCCGTCTGAAATTTTGTTTGGTACCGAACGGCTCGGAGAGGTCCTTCCTATTTCTGACTGCACTTCAGGTATTGTCCAGCGTCAGTTTACACAGCCGAATAAGTTTTGCGGGGATACCAAATTCAGACAAAGCGGCGTAGAGGCAACTCCTTTGCGTGCTGTCACAGGACGTTTCCTAGATTTGACCTTTAGTCGAATGTCTGGTCAATGGTTGATTTACCAGGTCTAAAGCCATACTGATAAGGTCCAATCAGTTTGTTGACGGCTTTGGTCTTTCACACAATATGCTTCTTGGGACCTGATATGCGATATTAAGGAGGCTTATTCCACGGTAATTGGCGCATACTGTGGGGTCGCCCTTTTTGTGGATTGGGCAGAGCACACTTAGTTTTCAATCGCCAACGCATGTACCTGATCAGTACTTCACCGCCATATTTGAATAGCTCTGCTGGTAGGCCGTCAGCTCAGCATCAGCGTCAGCGGGCAATCGCTATTCAAACCTCATCATAGTCGGGTAGTGGGACGTCTTTTCCATCGTCATCGATTAGGATTTCGGGTTCTCCATCTCCGGGTGTTTCATTTTCACTGCTATTCTGTCGGCTGAAGAAGTATACTCTCCATAAATTCTGTATACTTTGGACATCAGGCGCTAGATAACCTTTTGGGCTATTCCTTTTTTTTACTAGTTGCTTTTTTCAAAAAATTTATGCTAAATTCCTTCTGAAAAATTAACAATTATTTTATTTAAAAAATCGTTTAACTGAAGAAAACTTATCCCTACCTAGCATATAAATTTAGCCCCACTGTTTAACTGAGCCGTGTGACTTTTCTGAATACTCTTCAAGTTGTTATAGCAAACTTGTAATATACCAGGGGTGTTAGTTGAAATTTTTTCGATAAAGAAAACACTTAATTTTCAGAGGAATCTCAAAATTTTTTTATTCAAAGTATTGACCATTGGTTTATACACATTTCGCCCATCTCTCAGGCAAATTATGGATACCATTCCAAAAAAACTTTTTCTCTTTCGAGGCAAACCATTCGACGAGATATTTTTCAAAATTAGCGAAGCACTGCTCTGCAAGGGAGTGTCCCATCGATGCGAAAAGGTGATAGTCGGACGGGGCGAGGTCTGCAGAGTACGGCGGGTGCGATAATATTTCCCAATTAAGTGTTTGTAATGTGTCTTTCACCAGTTTAGCGGTATGACGGCGTGTTGTCATGTTGCAAGATAACTTTGCCATGCCTTCGGGCCCATTCCGACCGTTTTTCAATCAACGCATGATTCAAATTGATCATTTGTTGTCGGTAGCGATCCGTGTTCACCGTTTCACCAGGTTTTAATAACTCGTAGTACACCACACCACATTGGTCCCACCAAACACAGAGCATTGTCTTACGGCCAAAGCGATTTGGCATTGCAGTCGATGGGCCAGCTTCACCAGGGGAAAGCCATGATTTCTTTCGCTTTGGGTTCTCAAAATAAATCCATTTTTCGTCCCGCGTGACAATTCGATGCAGAAAAGATTTCCTTGGCAAATTGCTCCTCGAGTCACATGTAGTGTTTCTGCCAATTTTTGTTGCGATTGGGTTGGATCAACATGCAAATCCTCGTCTGCGAACTTTTTCGCTGCACCAGGATGTTCATTGTGTGTCAAATAGAAATCTCCACTTTTAAATTGACGAAACCATGTCTCACATGTTCTAATCACTGGAGCACGTTCACCATAAGTTTCTACCAGCTTCAGCTGCTTTTTTTTTTGATGAAATAAAAAAAACGAATGCCGCAAATGCGATTTACTTGAAACGAAACTCGACATATTCACTGAGGTAAACAAATATGACGCTATTATTTTGGCGGAATGTGAATTGCGTATTTTTGTAGGTTAATGTCAATTGAAAAAAATTACACACATGCCAAATCATAGAAATTTATACATATTGCTAGCGACATCTACTAGTAAAACCGGCACACTTCAACAAACACACCTGGTATATACATATTTCTAAATCTCTTATAAATCTACTCTAGAGGTTGCCCGTGACTTCGACCGCATGTAATTCTAAGATGGTTCTGATAAGATTTTTTTTCGGTTTACGTTGTTTCTTTTATTATAACTTATAAACTACTATGCTAAAGAAAGCTTTTCCGTATATGATTCTGTGCGAGGAGCTATCTATGTTCCAGATATCAACGAAATCGAATTATGAATACGACTTTTCGGAAAAGATTTTGGCAAAGAGCCACCAATATTTTTTCGACATATTAAGCAAAACTCAGCCAACGAATCGGTCACAGAGCCACTTCCTGGAAGAAAAAGTGTTCCCTATGTCAATTTGGGCAAAGAGTTATCTGTGTACCAAATCTCACGTAAATCAAACGATATAAAAATAGATCGGTTGATCTGTCAGTCCTTCAGGACAAAGCTTTATACATACATATAAATGTATGTACATACGAGTATACTAGCTGTACCCTGCAATGCTTCGCTGTCGCACATATTCATTGAATGTATGAAAAATAAGTAATGGGATATCTTTTTATCATGACTTTATTTACTCAACACTTGGGGAATATAAAATTTTTGGTTTTACCACTGATATTGGTCCACTTCCCGGAGAGAGGAATAGCCCGACGTCCACGGTCCACTTCTCGGAGAGAAGAGCCACCTAAGTACCGAATTTCAAGTAAGCCGAACCATAAATAAATTTTTTTGGAATAGATAAGTCCCAGGTCCTCTTCCCGGTGTGAAAAATAGATGTTATGTTATTCTCAGACCTACTGAATATGCACATAAAATTTCATTAAAATCGGTTAAGCCGTTTCGGAGGAGTATCGTGTCTAACACTGTGACACATATAGATTACAACTACAATACTTTTTTCTAAAATGATGCAAAATGTTGCCTAAAAGCTTGATCTTTTTTCTTTAAAAGATTAGAGGCATTCAAAAGAATGAAATAATTCTGAAATTTCTTAATGTTCTAAATATAAAACTATTCCGTCAATTAAATATTAGTAATGAAAGAGTTAGCTATTTATGGGTATATACAATACATACATAGGTATGTATACATAAATACATATGTACATACATACATACATTTGCATTGTATTAAACTGATTCATAGCTAAAATGACTAAAATAACTCGATTAAATAATTAAATATGCACATTTATATTGGCTGATTTCACGTCTAGTATGTCCAGTATGTATGTATGGATGTACACATATGTGTGTGCTTCAAACCAGCAAAAAATATTATGTCATTTCAAATATGCAGAAAATTAGAAATTTTAATTTAAACAACACCACCAAGCAACAGAAGAATATAATATTTCAGAGCCTAACAATTCAGCGCTAAAAGTGTATTGAATTTTAAAAAATGTCTACAAAATTTAAAACAGTTTAATACAACAAAAAAAAAAAAAAACTCTTCTTCTTCTTCTAGATACTTAGTATTGCCACCATTGTACTGATCGCCGGCAATTCGGGTTCCGTGCCAGATGAATGGGGTGTGCCGGCGTACATCATTTTCGCATTAGTCATACTGTTCGCTATTATCGGCTGTGGGGCGGCATTACGTGAGTCGATTTGTCTCACTGTGACAGTAAGTTGAATTTAATTGCATTTAATGTTTATCCAATTTAAAAATATTATGATGTATTATCTGTTAGTGTGGCGTTTTCTTGTTGCTCTTATCCTTGCTACAAGTTGCCGTTACCATAATAATACTCAACGATCGTGATGTGCACAACGGTATTACTGTAGTCGAAGATGCCTGGGATCATGATAAAATTGATGCGCTGCAAATGGATTACAAATGTTGTGGCAAGGATAGTTCACAGGATTACATACTTTTGAATCGTCAAATACCGCTCAGTTGTTATGAGGGTCAAATTGATGGGGATGCCAATAATATTTACACCGAAGGTTGCAGCGTGAAATTGCAGCGCTATTATGCCAGAGAGACTTTGAGTGTTTCCGTGACCTCGTGGATAACTGCGGCGCTTGAGGTATGTTTACAAAGAAAATAATTCAAATAATAATCAGTTAAGTGACTGTAATATTTTATTATTTATTCTTCATCCAAATAGGTTGTTTGCTTTTTGTTGGCCGTCTTGTTGGCCATCAATTTCCGTAATAAACAACGACGCATGCAATTCTAAATAGAGCTACCTGGATTGCTGTGAAACAGTACAAATTTATGTCTAACATCTCGAATATAATAAATGATAACTATCTTCGGGATTAATACTCGTTCTATGCTTGATTTACTATATTTATTCAAGAAAATGTCTTTTTTTATTTTGTGCAATTATTGTAATTTATTTGTTGTGTATTTATTGTATTCAATAATCACTGAATATTGCTGAAGAGTAATCGATTAAAGACGATGTGAGTTTAAGAATTTAGTATCATATACTCGTAAATAATTATTTTAAAATTCCTGAAAAGAAGAAAAGGTAAGCAATTCATTCGAATATTTCTTTATTATTAAAACCGGATAATTTTGAACTACGACCAAATTTTGCTGCAAAGAATGCCCGTCAACAAACACATGCCGAACCTTCCGTCATTCGTCAACAGCTCCAGCTTTCTACTCGACTTGCACCAAAGATGATTAGATACGAAACATACTCAAATTCCCTCACATTGCAGCTGAGAGCGTTCCCCATCTCACATTCGAATGTTGGCAGCAGTGTAAGATCGGGGAACATTCAACAGCTGGTGTGCTCAACGTACCAGTACCACTATGTCAATAAAAAAAATCAATTGTTTTTGTTTCAAAAGAAATTAGTTTCAGCAGGAAACATTAAAGAAATTATTGTAATTTTGATGTTAAAACTTTATAGAAATAAATATTCGATATATTTCTCAATAAAATATTAAAGAGAAATTGCAATTAAAGACGTCATTGTTCGTAATAAAATACTCAAAATTCCTCTATAAATCCAGAAAAGTAACTTTTCTATCAGAGTAGCACTGTTGAGAAATCTTATAAAAAATACGCATTTTTGAGCGCTCTCACGAAATAAAGAGTTTCGTATCTAGTCATCTGAGAGCTACCATCCACAGAGAATTGTGGAATTTTTATTGACGCTCGACACGTGCGGGTTTACAGAAGAAAAGAGAGCACTAAGACGCATTTGCTGACAAAATGAATATGAAGAACTTGGGGAGATGGCTAACAGCTCAAAAAGTTTCTGAAAAGATAATGTTTCTCTCTGAAGGTGTGAAGACCAGAGCATACTCATGTATGTAGACCGACAACCAAAGTACAATGAGTTCATAAAGAAACACTTCTCCAGCTTGCTGAATGGTACTGAAAGTATAACACAAAGAAATGGTGAATCCGAAATAACGTTCCAGTATTCGACTATCACAAAGTTTGAATAGCGATTGCCTTGGTCTACCGATTGAGCTATTCAGATATTGTGGCGAAGAACTGACAAAGAACACACCTCAGTTTCTTTCTAACAAATAGAGGGACCTACTCTTTATACTAGGACTTTCTACATAAAATCCACAATGGATCACGCTTTATAAAAGAAAAAAATCAAATAGAATAAGTATTTGTATATTTTTCCTGAATTGCGGTCGCCTCCCGGCGTGTATTTCTGATAAAAAAAACCCTCCATTTGTTGGAAAAAATATCAACCCGCAAAACCACAAAATTTGAGGAGAAGATCGGCCAATCGCTTTAGCGATTACAAAGCGCCAATTATATATATACCATATAGAAGAGATAGACACACAAAAATTTATACCGATATAATCAGAATGGCGAGTTGAGTTGATTTAGCCAAGTACATCTGTTTTAACGTAATCAAAAGCCTCTGATTTGAAATTTTTCCAACCAAGCCTGGTACACATTTGTCCGACTCGGCCGGATCGGACATACGACCGATATTTTAGGTCAGCCTCTACCATAAGAGCATTAAAAACCGTAGGAATCGTTTGGTTCATATATGAAGTTCTAAAAAAGTCCGTCAAAAAAGCATCAAAGAGCAAGAAATTGATATTGTACACCCTTATAAACAAATAAACCTTGTCATCGAAATTGATCGAAATTGGAGGACTATATTATATAGCCCCAATACAATCGATTTGTTGAGATACGTAGGCTGCTATATATATTTCTGGCCTAATAATGAAAATACGAATATTTATCAACGAAAATGGTTTTTTTTTTTTTTGGATTTGGCTCGTCTTGGAAGACCCACACGGTCGATTGCTTTCATCGATGCACTCTTGTCGTGATAATCCACGTCGAAAGTTGTGAAAAATGATCGCACGAAAATGTTCACGAGTTAATTCCATTTTTTGGCCGAGATGAATTTTTCAATTCCCTGTAAATAAAACAATTCACGATTAAATGACAAAACGTCCTGAGTGATGTTATGCAAAAAAATGTCAAACTTTCCAATGGAAATGTCAGATTGCACCTGGCAACACTTAGTGTTGCCTAGGTCAGAAATATATATAGCAGCCTTCGTATATACGTATTAGGCTTTGGATCAACGACCGAAAATTATCGTTAACGGAAAGCCCCCTCCAACCAGTTTTTCAGATATCAGAATTAACATTTAATACTAAAATGAAATACTACAAGTTTGATATGGTCATTAAAGGTATAAAGACTCCTGCGTTTGGTTTGGTTTAGGACTTCTTTCTTGTTATTTTTGGCATTTTAGTCTGCTAGTTAATAGTTAGCTTGTGTAACACTACGGTCGGAATTTTAAAATGATATTTTTTGATTTGGATTTTCTAGCATTGATTGTGCTACTTTTTTCAAGAAAAGCAATATGGAGAATTTCTAATAATAATCATTGTTTAAAGGGCAAAAAAATAATAATAATTTCTTTCTCCGCCACACATTTTGATGACGTGTAAATACGAGTATTTTTATTCATTCATTCTCCTAATTTATGCTTGTTTCGCTTTATGTGACACCGTTGATTGATTTGTTTGTTTTGTTTGCACAATGTAAAAATAACCTGGCGGTGGGTATGCGAGTATGTTTTGAAATGCTTTAAAATGCCCAATGAAATGGACTCCGTAAATGTACAAATGCACATACTCGTAAATATTTTAGCAAACAAAGCATATTAGCTTAAGCAGCATGTGTGGATTTGTTGTATAAATATTTGCAAAAGTCATATTATAAATGTCGGTGATTTGCAATAAAGAATGGCGCGTGGGCGTATACGTAACATTGGTATGTATTCATGTTTGGCATGGTGTTAATGATTTTTATTCTACGTGGCCCAAAACAAAACACAGTTTAATATATGTATATATTTGTGAAATTTATTTGTTATTTAAATTAACAATAAATATATCAAAATATTTGATTAAAAACATTGTACTTTTCCACTTTCGCCAAAAGAAAGAGATATTTGTGGTGAAGACATTAAACGAATTTTTGGTAATTTTTTTAACCGGCTGATATATTTTGTTTATAAGTCTACAAACTATAACCAGACTTAGCACACATAAATATCATTAATATAATTTTCGGGTTTATTCAGGGCTATTCTGCACGTCGATTACGTTCTCGTTCTCCGCACCGCCACAATCGTAGTTAGGTTTTCTTTGTTACGATCGGATCGAAAGAAGAAGAGGAAGACAGAACACATTTTCGAAATTAGCTGCTTGCACACAATAAGTAAATAGACGCAAAACTAAAACTAAACTATTTTTGCATAAATTTAAATAAATATAAGTAAAATCGTATTTTTAACGTAAAATGGAATCAAAGCAGCGGCGATCTTTCATGAAAAGGAAAAAATGTAGCCGATAATTTTGTAGCAAGATTTAAAAGGAGAAGTCTGCGAGACATTCAAATGAGCGGCGAATTTTAAGGAAATTAGTTAGAAAGAGGAAAAAATTCGTTGTAATTGATATACTTATTTAGTTACAAATAAAATTTAAGCTTAATAAGGACACTTTCAAGTAAGTCTTATATGCTTTAGCGCAAGAGCCTCGATCAAGTACTTTTACATCTTTATTTCTTCTTAAACAAGTAAAGGGTGGTTAAATTTCAAGGGCCGATGTTGAATGTGAACCACACCTAAACGCCAAGTTTTTTTCCGAATTTTATTTGACATTTCTCTATTTCAGACTTACTCAATTTGAACCATGGAGAGATACACAATCCAACAACGTGTTAAAGTTATCCAGACTTATTATGTGTGTTATCTCACGTAATGGCGATGTCAATTGGCCCCCAAGATCATGTGATTTGACACCGTTGGACTTTTTTCTCTGGGGTTATTTGAAAGAGAAGGTGTACGTCGATAAGCCAGCAACAATTCAAGAGCTAAAGGATGAGATAATTCGGCACATTAAAGGCATAGAAACTCCATTATGCCTCAGCGTCATCGAAAATTTGGACCATCGTATGGAGGTGTGCCGCCGAGGTCGCGGCGCTCATTTGGCCGATATTTTGTTACATACATAATTGAGTAATACCAATATATCATAATAAAATAAAATTTCAATAATTTCCTAAATAGTTTGTGTTTTATTCAAAATCAAATTTTATTCGGCCCTTACAATTTAACCACCCTTTAGCAGCTCCTTTGAGATAATTTTCTGAAAATCGTGGAGTATTTTGATTAGGGATCCCAGTACATTAGCAACTTCTCTCGAAAGTCTTTCAATGCTTCCTTTGGGAGCTTTGGAAATATCTCATTTGGTTGCCTTTGTAATATCCAAATTTTCATCTTGTTCTTTTGTGGTATCAAAAAGCATAATTAAATTTTAAAATCTTAAAAAATTATTAAAATCAAGTTTTACTTATATTATTGTATTAAGAGAATTAGCTATTCTGATTGACTTTATATAATTGGAGCTTTGTAACCGCTAAAGCGATTTTCGGCCGAGATACTTCTCTAATTTGTGGTATGTGTTTTGATGTTTTCCAACAAATAGAGGGATCTACAGTTTATCAAAAATACACTCGGAGGGCTTGACATCCTCTGCCGAGGGGCGACCACAATTAGAAAATTTGATTTTCTAAAATTTTAGATGTTGTTCGGACCGGGTCTCTAACCCTGACCTTCAGAATGGCAGTATCTAATGTTAACCACTCGGTTATTGCTGCCGCTGATGGACTATCCTGTTACCAACAACTTTGATAGGAGCACAGTATTCTGCTGGCCTTCTTCTTCTTTCATGACGTAGACACCACTTATGCGCTAAGAGTTAGCAAGTGTTAAAAATAGCACATCAGTCCTTCCTTCTTTTCCCCGCTTGACTCCAATTGGAGATACCAAGACAAACGAAGTTCTTCTCCACCTGATCAGTCCTCAGCTTGTGTTTCAATCTCACCCATTCGAAGAACAGGACTTATGTAGCGAAGTCATTGCCCTTTATCTATGTTATGGCAACGTATATCAAAACTGCTCGTTATTTCATGTTGTCGATATCCAAGTCTCCGCATCAAATCGATAGGGATTTATTTTTAACGAGGTAAAGTTCGAAAGTAGCTCCTGTTGGCAAGAGGGGTTCCGCGAAATTATCTGCGATTTCAAAGTTGGCGCGTGATGACTCCTTGCTTGATGATAAGAGATATTTCGTCTTGTCTACACTCTCTACCATGCCCAATCGCCTCGATTCGGCGTACACCAGCAGTTGTACACCTTTATAACAGAGTGTACCTTATTTATTTAGCTCTGCATATCACATTATTATCTCCTGAATTGAGTTAAAGGAGTCGAACTATAGGAAGTCTTCTTTTGTGTAGACTCGGAGAGGTCCTTTGTTGTTCCTTCGCGCCGGTTTGCAAAGTCGTTTAAGTTTTGCGTGTATAGAAAATTAAAAAAAAATCGATTGACTTTCATATAAAATAAAACTTTACCCCAGAGAATAAGTAAACGGGAAAAGAGTAAAAATATATCTGCCGCCAGCAGTCTAACACTTGTTGCTGCCACAATTAGATTAGATTCCCTGGGGAAGTAAACTCCTACCGCGTGTAAACGCTGCCGAGCAACAACAATAAAAGCAGTGAAAATAAATCCTTCATCTGAAAGTCATAAACAAGTGCCACTGAGTAATAAAGATTTGTTTACATAACAAAATAGATTATACCTTATTTATATTTGTACGTATGTGCGTATGTGCGTATGCGCATATAATAACTTATCAAATAGCTTCTGTACACAATGTGCCACAAACAATTGCATGCACTTGTTGAAATTCTTACATACATATCTATGCATATAGGTGCAGATCATTGTGTACGCCCGCAAATGCTGAATACAATCTTCGCACAGAGACTTGTTGATTACACAATGAGATTTCTTCTGGAGTGCAGCGCTGACGCACGCTCACCTTGAACTTTCGCCTTACGATAGATTGTATATATGTAAGCTTATTTGTGTATATTCTAGCATATATGCAATATGTGTGTGCATGTATATGTATGTATATCCATTGTATTGTGTGTTGTCATCTCTGTGAATGCCACACATAAATTGTACGCGGAATATTGTCGCTAAGCAAGTGATGATTAGAAACCAGCCAATTGTCTGGTGCATGGAGGAGAATGTTATAAATTAAAATAAATCTAATAAATTGTACATACACGTAAGTACACCACACATGTACGAGTATGTATTTACAAAAGTATAATTTAGAATTGCGCTTTTAATGACTATGAAGAGATGAAACTGAATCACTGTAGTTGAATATTTTAAATGAGATAAAAATCTGAAAAATATACAAAAAGCAGCGAAAGCTTGCCAAAAGTCAGTTACTTACCATAATTGGGGCTAGCTTAATCGAAAGAAAGGGGGATTATACGAGGTGTGACAATTAAGTAATGTGACTGATTCCATAAAAGCCGTATATTTCAAAATTATTCTACAACTCTGCCAGCCCCTTCAAAGTAGTCCCTTGGGCAGCTATACAACGATTCCAGCGCGTTCTCCATGCTTCGTAACATTTCTGGAACGCTTCGACTGGGATGTCCGCGAGTACTCTCGTCACGGCCGCCTGGATGTTCTCAATCGACTCAAAATGGGTTCCTTTGAACCCCGATTTTGTTCTAGGGAAGAAAAAAAGTCACATGGTGACATATCGGGCGAATAAGGCGTTTGTTGCAACACGGCGATCCCTTTAGAGGCCAAATACTGGGACACGCTGAGGGCAGTGTGGCACGGCGCGTTGACGTGATGAAGGACCCAGTTACGAGCGATGTCTAGGCGCATCCTGTTGACTCGTTTTCGCAATTTTTCGAGTACTTGGCGATAGTAGACTTGATTTATGGTTTGCTCCGGTGGAAGAAATTCTTTGTTGACGATTCCACGGCTATCAAAAAAGGCAATAATCATCGTTTTCACCTTCGGCTTGCTCATGCGAGCTTTACTTAAACTTAAACTCTTTATGCCATCGAAACACCTGGGCACGACTAAGAGCACTATCACCATGCACTTTTACAATTTTAGCGTACGTTTTCGAAGCTGTTTCGCCCAATTTGGTGCAAAATTTTATAGCGACGCGTTGCTCTTGATTTCGTTTTCCCATTTTCGTGAAGAGCACCATGAACACACGTTTACTCAACACGACACAGCAGGCGAACTAAACAAGCTAGAGCGATCAATGGAGAGGTGAAGGATGCCGGAAGGAGGGGTCGTAGGGGTCAGTCTTATTACTTAATTGTCACACCTCGTATGTATGTATCTAAGAAGAAATGTCTTTATTTCTTTGGTTCGTTTGGAGAACTTAATTCTTTTAATACCGAAAAGCTGCAATCACAATAAACAACCGAACGGTTTTCTACTCGACTTGCACTTCTGCTCTCTCGAGCGCTCATCAGCTACTCAGTATAAGGCAACTGTAGGACGATATTTCATGATACCATCGAAACTATTGGTTTTCCGAAACTTATTGCTTTTCTGAAAGATCGCAAGGTCACGATGGGGATTGATGTGCTGTAATGAAGAGGAAACTGGCGGCCTAACTCGCACCGTTGCGATCGTGCTTGGTGGGATAGATACCGAGAATCGAAGAGGGAAGCAAGGCGCTTGTGCTAACACGAAAAAAAAACAAGCTGAGATGCGTGAGTATGAAGAACACAAGAAGCTGTCCCTCAAGGGTGATGGGCGAAATTTCTAGAAAAAGATACGGCGACTTACAGAAAGTTTAAATACCGGAGCAAACTCCAGTGTTGTATGGAAGACTAAACCATACCAAACTGACCTTATCAGTGTGACTTTAGACCTGGTAAATCGATTATTGATCAGATATTCACCATGCGCCAAACCTTGGAAAAGACTCGTGAAAAGAGGATCGACACACACCACCTCTTCGTCGATTCTAAAAAAGCTTTCGACAGCACGAAATTGAGTAGGCACTCTGTTATGTCTGAAATTGGTACCCATGCAAAACTTATATGGTTATTTTAACTGACTTTATCTGAGCAGTTCGATACCAAACGAGATTTCCAACAAGGTGATTCCTTATCGTGCAACTTTTTTAATTTATTACTGGAGAAAATTATTCAAGTTGTAGAGTGGAGTAGGAAAGATACAATATTCTATAAGAGTGATATTGAGATCATAGACCTCAACAACTGCTGGAAAAGGAAGCGATGCTTATGGATTTGGTAGGAAAGGCGAAATATGAAATATCTCCTGTCATCAATCATACAGTCATCGCATTCGCGGTACCTTACCTGATGACAATATATGATGGACATTTGAGGTTTAACTACGAACATATGCTTTGGAGGGAGGCGAGGGTCGTATTCATACCGAAGGCAGGCAAAGCAGCTCCAATTTATTCGAAAGAATACAGACAAATAAGACTAGCCTCAATCTTTCTGAAGACATTCGAAAAGATTATGGACGCTTACATTAGAGACAAACCTTTATTTGCAGCAACACGCCTATACAAAGGGTAGGTCCACTGAGATTGCAATGTTTAATGACGCAATCGTTAATAATCTGGATGTACACTTCTTCCATCTTATCAAGGATAAAAGCTCTACTGAGCTGTAGCAAGATTAACGCGAAATGGAATGCAGTCACATCGCTCAGATTACCGCGTACAGGTACTCCTCAAGACGTGTCCCGTCAGCACTTTTGTGGTCACTTATTGCAAATGAGCTTCTAAAGAGTTTTGAAGGAAGAGCACCAAAGCCTTTGCAGACTACATACTTCACCTCACTAATTGTGGCGGGCAATACAAAGAACTAGGTGAAATATCAAAACTAGATATAATGCTTCGATAATTTTCTCAAAAAGCTTTGACGTCCTCTAGGACGGTCGTTTGAACTCAAACTGAACTGAATCTCCATTTGTAATAACGAAAGACCAGCATTAACATATCTTGAAAATGCTTACATTTGTAAAATTTATTTTGGAGAAGTTTTAGAGAAATTATTTCGAAGTACTGAGTACATACATACGTATATAATTAGCGCTTTGTAACCGCTGAAGCGATTTTCCAATTTGTGTTATACGTCTTAATGTTTTCCAACATACAGTTTATTCTGAGCCGCCTACGAACGGCCGATAGATTTTTATGAGGAGCTTTTATTTTATATCAGAAATATACTCGGAAGGGTTGAAATTTCCTGCCGAGGGGCGACCGCAAATAGAAATTTTTTGTTTTTTTTTTATAATTTTGGATGTTGATCAAACAAGTGTCAAGTGCTAAAACCCTGAGACGCCATTGAAGAGTGACCTGTTATTATTAAGCTAGTTGCTATACTAGCAAAATATCGATTCAGAAGGAGTAGGCATTTTGTGCTTTATTCATCGTTCAAGGTTAGGTCTGTACTGACACGTTGTGAATGGTTTCTTCATGATAAGTTTTATTTACCTTCCTGATTAAGAACCTTCTTGGAAATGTGAGCTTACCATTATTAGGATTGCTCCAAATCTTCCACTTATTTCAGAGTATTTAATATCAACGTTTCCCCAAGGTTAAGTTGCATACGACGTAGAGAAGATTTGTATCGATTCTTTTCTCACGGGTCTTTTCCAAGTTTTGGCACATTGTGCATATTAATTTCTTTCCGTTGAATATTATTGGATCAAAATAATTTCGGGAGCATGAGACGTACTAATTTTTAGAATAAAGAAAACAAAGTCTTTTAAACAATTTGTTTTTTTTTTTTTAATTTAATTAAATTTAATTGGACCTCGGAAGCGTAACAATAAGTAATAAAATCTTTAACTATACTAGAACATAAATGCTTATTAGCAGGAATGAACTGCTGGCTTTACTTTGCTTTGTCCTTTCTCCTCAGGCGGGTTTGACTTGTTGCGTAGGCCAAGATGTTAACCAAAAGGTTTGTATGGTTACGCAGTTTTCTTTTGTAGTATTTTGTGATGCTTTTTCAATCTCTTCATTGATGATGGGTATATTTAGATCTCTATGGATATTTTCATTACGCATTGTACCATGGTGCGTCCGTTATTACTCTTAACGTTTTCAATTGGAACCTTTTAATTATATCTATATTCGTCGCGCAAGCTGTGCCACACATAACTGGATTCTATATATCCATATTGGTTTTATTGTTGCATATTATAGGAGGACTTTGTTGTTAAGGTTAAGTCCAGATTTGTTGTTTAAAATATGTTGCACAAAAATATTTAAATCAGATGAAGCATATCCCAATATACTAGCTTTCTCACGACATGACATTTTCCCAAGTTCGTTAACTATTGTTCAACTTAACTGCCATTTTATAAGGATTCCTCTACGATTTTTGCTGTTTTTGTCGCACCCATAACTTCTAGGGAAAAATCTTCCAATATGATTAATGTCGATTGCTGTCAGTTTTGACATGAAATTAAACCAAATACCGAATTTCAGCCAAATCGGAGACTTTCTTGTCCAAGCCTGATACATTTAATATGGAATGACCGTCAGATATCCATTTCTCAAGGCAATAGAAGCTTTTCTAGAGGTTCGGTTCCACTTGTATTACTGGCAGGATGAAGAAAACAGAAGCGTATTAAATTTTTAAATAAAATGAAAATTTGTTATCATAATATGTGACTAGTGGTGGTGGAAACTTAACATTTTTCATATTTATATTTCAAAATAAATACGAGTATATGCATCAGGTTATTTTATTCTATTCTTAAGAAGCTACAATTTTTTCGAATGCATACTACGTTTCGTAAACAGAAAAGCTCACAGGCAAAGGCGTCAATCGCAAAGAAAACATGAGGTCCAACAAATGGTCGAAGCTTAAACTATGACATCATTAAGCAAAGAGAAACGTAAATATGTTTTTGACACACTCCCATATATATAGGTATATACATATATACATTCAAATGGAATAACTAACCAAAGGAAATGTAAGGATATAATAATAACAAGAACAAGACTGGCGTATATGAGACAACAATAACTATTAGACGCTGTTTATTGAATTCAATGTTGGCTTCCCATTGAAAATAAGGGCTAGGCAACAACTCGTTATAAAGGGTGCTATTTCATACATGTCATTTTGAAGAAGAATTTATTGTAAAGACCAAAGGCTTTATTATATAAATAAGTGTTTGCCAATATGTTTTAACAACAACTTCAGGTAAGTGACCGCTGCGGCTGGCTTGACTAAATTCCAGCCGAGATGCGCAGCTTTCGACCACTTTTTGCAGCAATTGGGTGGTATGTCAGCATTAACGCGACGAATATTCTCTTTCAAGGCGTTAATCGTCTATGTATACGTAGTCAAGCGACTTCACATAATTCCACTAAAAATAGTCCAGCGATTTTTGAGAACACTCCACAGGACCACGACGCTTGACCAAAAGTTTCCTTCAATAAATTGATTATTTCGTTGGCTGTATGGCATGGAGTGTCTTCCTGTTGGAACCAAATGTTGTCCATATCAACATCTACCAATTCTGGACCAAAAGTCGTAAGATTATGGCCGGCTTAATTCTTGAAGAAATATGGAACAATAATTCCCTCTGCCCTCTGAGAGCATACCCAGCAGCAACTTTTTGAGGACGTTACAGTGCCTCAACATTGGCTTGTTGATTATCATCTCTCCAAATGCAACAATCTGGTTTATTAAGTTACCCATTCAATCAAAAGGAAGTTTCATCGCTGAAAAAAAATTTCTGGTGAAAATCGGTAACGGTAGCCATCTCGACTTGGACCTATTCACCAAACGTGCGACGGGCTTGATAATCATTCATTGTTGGGCGTCTTAATGTCTTTCCAACAAATGGAAGGACTACAGTTTATCCTAAGCCGCCTCCAAACAGGCTATGCACTTTTATGAGGAGCTTTGATTGTCATATCAGAAATACACTTGGAGGGTTTGTCATTCTCTGGCGAGGAGCGAGGAGAAAAATTAATTTTCAATAATTTTGGTTATTGGTCGAACCGGATCGAACGCTGGCCTTCAGAATGACAGTATGCAAGGCTAACCACTCGACTATTGCGGTCGCCATAGTCAGCCAGCTGTCAAAAAGACAAACTCCGAAAAAAGTTGTGCCTCGGCAACCACACGTCTTAAGAACACCCTTTACATGCATACATACATACCTAACTAAGGACATAAGAATGTGTGTGCCAAGGAAAAAAAATACAATGAAAATATGGCACAAAAATGCGTTGTTTGCTGAGGGTGGCTCATAAAGGGCTGTTGGCTGCTAGAGTGAGCTGCGGTGGTGTAGGCAACAATGAAGTAGTTCAGTTGAGCGGCTTGTTGACGAATTGACAGTTCAGTTGTATGCGAACAGCAGTTTGTGTTGGAAGTGCGTGGTGTGTGGGAAAAGTTGTTAAGTGAAAAGGAAGTAAAATAAATAAATAAAAGTAAACTAGAAGGAATTAAAATCATGAAATTTACTATATAATAATATACAACTATCTTTGTTTTACAGTTCTAAATGAAAACAAACAAAAAATAATAATTATTCTTCACTTTATTGGCGTTGGCACTGTTTTCGCGATTATAGCCAAAATAATAATTAAATAAAATTTATAAAACTATATTAATAGTATTAAAACAAATATATATATATATATACAAAACACACACACGATATATTGATTTTCAAAAGAAAACATTTCAATTTGGCGCACAAATACAGCCACAAGCGAAATATTAATACAATTTCCGCTCATCGACACGAAATACGCTTTTAACAGTATTACCGAAAGTGCCGAACACGAAATATAGTAACGGTTAACACGCACAAATAATTTCAACTTGACCACCGTTAGTTGGTATTTATGTACTTTAATTAAAAATGGCATTGAAAATTTCTATATTAAAAGCCATTCTGGCGGTGGCCAATACCGTGCTGCCGGTGCGTATGAGTAACATTTCAATGTTCGTTAATTTCACGATTTGAATTTCTGTTTACTTTGCTTTCTAATTTTATATTGCAGCTACTTGGTATTGGTCTGATTGCACTTTCTGTTTACGAGCTAAATACGTCAACGCCTGGAACTATGCAACACATTTCGATTGTAATACAAATTTTTATTGGCTCATTTGTGGTGTTGACCTCCTTTCTGGGTTGCTTTGGACTGTGTCGCGTGTCGTTGGGTCTAACTTGGAGTGTAAGTAAATACATACATATGCAGTTGAAGTCTGCTTGAGTGTTGGTTAAAATAATTGAAATTAATAAGATTTGAGAAATATACATACACTCGTATGTACTTGCTTTAAGGCAACTGACAGCTCATGTCTTAGACAACAACTAAATTTGGCACATCATCCAATTATCAATAATAATTTACAATACATGAGAACGTATGTATATCTACCTCATACACAATGACAGAAATGGCCAGAAATTTTAGAGTGAATGGCGAAAACCCTCCAGAGTAAAAGTTTATACATAAGGTCTCTCGAGGTAGAGGGATTGTTTGTTTTGGATTAATATATTTAAGTATTCTTCTTCTTCTTTTCTGGAGCAGACACCGCTTACGCGATTACAGCCGAGTTAACAACCTGATCTTTTCGACGGAGTGGAGGTCTTCTTCTTTTTCTTCTGTTGTTGTTGTTGTAGTAGCGGCTACGTTAACCCCGCTTAGGGACAAGCTTCAAATCAATCCAAGTCACCGAGGTCATCTATCGGGAGGTCCCGGAAACGTGCCGTTTCGACGGGATCGGACCAGAGGGAGAGGGGGGTTAGCTGTGTCGGTATAAGGGGGCATGTGAAGAGGTGGTTAGTGACGTGCGGAGACTCTTGACATGCTGGGCATACGTTGGGTATGTTGGGGTCTTATCTGGATAAGTAAGAGTTTAACCTGCTACAGTATCCAGACATAGCTGTGTCAGTGCTCTTTCTCCTCTATTGGCGGATACTGTATCGAAAACTTGCAAAGCTAAAGGGTAACATAACCTAGCCAGCGTATTCGCTGAATTGGTTTTATAGCTCTTGCTTATTTAGTTCTGTAGCTCTTATTATTTTTACCAGTATCACTTTGAAGAAATCTCATTTAGAGTCACCCTGTCTGGAACGTCGCTAGGTACCAAACGGGTTAGAGAGGTCCTTTCCAATTCTAATACTTGGCGCATGTGGAATATCTGGTCAAAGGTGAATTGACCAGATTTATAGCCGCATTATAAGTTAAAATCGGTTTGGTTGACGGTGGGCTTCAGTCTTTCACAAAATACGCTATTTAGGATACTGCTATTAGGAAAAATGGCGCAGACCTTGGGACCCCCCTTTTGGCTTTCACTGCCATTCAGTAGGCTGGAGACGTGTTCTTGATGCCTACATGAGCATGCTCTGGTCTTGAAACCTCCTGTGAGATGTCCCATCTTTTCTCTGAAAGCAGGTGTGCAAGTCGGGTAGAAAACTACTCGGCTGTTTGTTGTGGTTGCATCCATCAAAGCTTCTTTGTGCCGGTTGACGATCCTTCTTTTCTGCACAGAGGCGGGTGCGTATCTTTGCTACTACAAGATAATGGATAGTGGTCCGGGTGCTCGTAGCGAGGGGCTACTGCATCTAAAAAAATATTTAAAATTAATTTAATTTGATAAGCATCTTATACTTCGTAGTGTACAGATATATTTGTCAATTTTCATCGATACGACTGGAAATACTCCTTTTCATATCAGCGAAGAATAAAGACATAGTAGCTTCTATGTATTGCGACGTTTCAAATTTTACGTGTAGCCGGCTCCTAAGTGCTGAGTAGTTTTCTTCATTGCTGTTTATTGACAGTTACTTGATCTCAATTTAATTTCATCCAATGTTGAATTGGAAGGTTGTCGGCATTATCGGTGTTTTTTATACTCGTATATGTGTGGTTTTCAATGGTCTTTTGACAGTTGTTACTTGATTTATGCTCAGTTTTGTTTGTCATTTCATAATGAATAAATGGACGACCATCAATCCCATCGTACGTTCTTTGAATAGGCCTAAAACTTGATGGCTATTGATTCCGATTTCCACAAGCAAATTTTGTTCAACGCTGAAGCTGACTTTTGGTTGAATGAATACGTTAATAAAAAAGTGTCGCATTGGGTGATGACAATGCAAAAGTGCCAATGTTGAGACGTCGTTACATCCTCAAAAAGTCACATTTGGTGTGCTCTCTGTCTGTTCCAGCCAACGGGGAGCGCTATAGAGCCATGTTTAAGGGTATTGTTGATGTTGATGAGTACGACCTTTGGTTCCAACAAGAGCGCTAGGTGCCATACAGCCAACAAAACAATAAATTTATTGAAGTAAACTTTTGGTGAGCACATTATCTAGCGCCGCGGGCCTGTGGCGTGGCTTCCAAGATCGTGCGACAGAAGACCGCTGGACTATTTTTTGTGGGTTTATGTGTAGTCGCTTCTCTACGCATATAAGCCCGAGACATTTGACGCCTTGGAAGGGAATATACGGCGCGTTATTGCTGACATACGGCCTAATTGCTGCTAAAAGTATTCAAAAATTAAACCTCCCGACTGGAATTTATTCGTGCAAGCTGCTGCAGTCACTTGCCCGAAATAGTTTTTAAAGGATAATGGCAAACCCTTATCTTTATAATACAGCTAATTTAAAATTATATTATTATATTATTAAATTGTATCCTTTGTTGTACTGTTTTGAATAGAGTCCAGGAGCTAAGTTATTCCTGATTAAAATATATTCGAGCAGTATACACTTACCATATATAGGCTGAATTGAAATATTATATTATATTATATTACTAGCTTACCCGGCTACACATTGCTGTGGCTTTCTGTATTTTCTTCAATTTATATTCGAGGGATGATCTATGCTAATATCCAAATCATATTAATTTCTGTCAACCTGTTGGTGATACCTCTGCTGTGGTGAAAGTCATATTTATATTTCAAATTAATCGAACTTGGTTCCAGGTCTCTGGTCCATTTTCAGTGGGCAAAAGTATTCTATTTAGGTAAATCATCCAAAAATTTAACTGAAATGAACTATGAATATATATTTTTTTAAATAAATCGATCTTTTGCCCGAAAAAAAAATTGTTCGATACGGGTTTTCCAAACTTAGAAACGATCTGACAAATTTTTGATCAGTTTTTGACTCTTCGAGATACAAGTACATATGTCGATCTTTACAAACGACAGTAAGATATTTTTATATAGATTATTATTATAGTTGATGTAAATTTAATGACAGATAATCCCTTCTATATCGTTTTGTTTGCCAATTTTTTTTTAAGAAATCAGAAGGGATTGTCAAAATTCGTTTTGTCGTTAGGTTAACACAACTATCTATTGACCCTTTAAGCGACCTTTGCACCGCTATGTGTTGTCTTCAAGGCGTACTCTCTCCTCAATAATCTTCTTCTCTGCTTTTCAGTACGTGATTTGTATGCTGATATTGCTGACATTCCAAATTTATTTGATCACTGTTGCCGGCGTAACGGATTATGTACAAAATACAACCGATCACTTAAACAAATTGTGGAGCAATGTGACAGTGAATGCTGCAGAGATTGCGCAGGTTGAGCAACAGGTTAGTTATTCTAAAAGAAAAAAAATATATAACAAAATAAGTTAAATCCACTTTGCATACAAATATACCTTTGATTGCAGTACGAATGTTGCGGCAAATTGGGCTCCAAGGATTATATACTATTAGAAAGGCGTATACCGAAGAACTGCTATCGAAACTTTTCTGGTCAGGAAAGTGATTTGTTCAAAGAAAGCTGTTTGACGATACTCCAAGGCATGGCACGGAAATGCGGTAGCACAGGACTCGCTATTAAGTTGACACTATTCGGTTTTGAGGTGAGAATTTGTATGTTTTATAGAAACTTATTATCATTTTTAATACTTCTTTTCCATCTTCAGGTTGTGGCTCTATTTTTTGCTGGCTTTATGGGTATTACCATACGGAATATGCGACGTAGAGATCAATTTGTGGATAATTAAAATTCATGTTGACTTATTTTCGAATAGTGATCCCATAAAAAGATCTCTTTGGTGGATAACTGAAATATCTGAGGAGATACAGTTTAGAATCTCCATTTTTGTAGCATACAGCGAATGTGCCCACCAACTATTATTAAGAAATGAATTGTTTAAATACTCTTTAAGTAAATCTACGCGAAAATATTATTGTTGTTGTACGTATATAGAACCATGCGTTAAATATAATATTTATATCATTTAAACATATATAGGTATGTACTCACGTACCTAAGGATTTTGTGAAAGGCTTTTTATATTGATTTATTTTATACAAAAATATACAGGAGATTTTAAATAGAATGCCAATGTAAAATGTTAGATAAATTAATAAGTATAATAGAATAATAAATATGTCTATTTGGCGACACCAACTTGGCGTTTGATAAGTTGAATGAGAGCATTAATGCATTAAAGAGATTCTCCTTGGCATGGAAAAGATTAGCATAGAGAGAGAAGGAATACGAGTACAGTAATGTTTGCTTCGAACAACTGAGGAAGTGTTATTATTCTTTGTGGAAGTGGTAGCCCATCTCATCATTCTTTACAACTACCATATGGATTGCATTCTTCTGTATTACCAGAAAAACCGTAATAATTGTCCTTGAATCAACATATTAAAATGTGTTAAAATAAAACACTTGCTTGCTGCAACCCTCAAGTGAAGATATTTTCTAACTAATTTCTCTTTCTGACTCATTAAGAGATGCTTGGCTCTAGGCCCCTTCTTCAGCTCTTTTATAACCTTTACGTTTTTGTGCCTTGAGAAATACATAACCAGAGGAACACTTCAAGGCTTCCTCTCTACTATTCTCTAGAATCTTGCGGTTAACTCGCTTCAGACAGGTACTTACTAGGGAGGAGGTAGAATCGTTGTATACGCCGATGATATCGCCGTAGATTATAGGGATAAGTTACCACACATTATATGGGACTTACTGCAGTGGACTATTTGAATAGTATGTAAATGGTCTTGCCTTTGTAGACTTTGTGTCAACTCAACTCAGGTGGAACTCATCCTATTCACTGAGAGAAATAAAGTACCGACGATAAATCCTCCAAATTTAAATGGGATTGTCCTAAGTCTCGGAAAAATTTCTGGGCGTAGTTCTAGACGGACGTAGTTCTGACCTGGAAAGGCAACAGACTAAGTAGTTATGATTAAGTCTCCATCGCCTTCTTCACATGCATAGGAGCCATTGGTGAGCAACGGAGTTTAAACTCTAAGATCTGTCACTAGTTCTTTACATCTATTGTGAGTATTGTGAGACCAATATTCTTGTATGGGGTGTTTGTATGGTGGCCTGCGTTAAGCGACAAGCGTTACCCTTCTAAAGAGAATGCAAAGAACAACGATGCTTAGCATAAGTGGTGTCAAATAAGACCACTAATGTGATTCTCTATATTTTACCAATGGACTCAATTGGTTATCAGATTGCAGCGTTAAGCGCTCTTTGTCTAAGGTAGCAAAATCTGTGTAATAATCAACGATTTCCTAAAATGGAAGAACAGAGCAATAACTTCGATACTCAACTCGACAGTATTGAGATATATACGGATGCATCGAAAGCCGATGGAAAAGTTAGCGGATGTTTTTTCTCAATCAAGCAACCCCTTTAGAACTCTCTTTCAAGCCACACGATGATTTAAGTGCATTTCAAGCTAAAATCTCAAACTTTATGGACGCAGCAGATTAAATTGGAACTGAACTCCAGCTAGGATATGAAGCGAGCCTTGGCGTTTTTTTCAGGACAAGTTGCAGAAGCTGCAAGGACGATGAGGAGGAAGAAATGGTTTTCTTTCTTTCATCCTGTGCCCTGCCTTGGACACTTGAGATTACCATATCTAGGAGCTGCTTTCCTCGAGTATTTGCATCATAGCAAATATCAAGATAAAATATTATTATTATTAAAGCCACTTCGATATAACCTAACCTAAGCAGTGGGTAAGAATGGATTATTAGCGCACACAGTTATTGCTTATATTTATTGGCGAGGCTAATGGATCTGGTAGCGATCAAGGACGAGACAAAATATCTCGCGATATTAAACAGTACCCTACCGAACTGCGAATAGAAAAAACGACTGACGCAATTTTCGATTCAGTTAAAATCGCATAAGCGTTGCTTTTTTACTTCACGTAATACATCCGGAAAGGTGATCGCAATCAGAAATGTTTTTCCTATAATTATTTCAGGATTCGAACTTTATGGCTCTTCGCCTAGCACACCGCATGTGCTATGCAAACAAAGCTTATATTATGAAAACAATGTAATAATAAGGAATGTGAGGTGACATTCAATGCTAAGGGATTTTGTTTTTGTTCCAATGAAAGCGTGCCACCTCGATCAGGGACACTCTAAAACCGGATTTTGAATTGCATAAATGGCGCTTTGTAGCCGCTGAAGCGATTTTCGGCAAAGCTACTCCTCCAATTTGCGCATCTCAATGATGTCTTGTTGTTTTTCTTGAAGGGATCTACAGTATATACTATGTCGTCTCCGAAAGGCTGATTGGTTTTATGAGGAGTTCTTATTTCATGTCCAAAACACACTCGAAGGGTATGACTGCCGTCCGAAATCTTTATACCTTTAATAATAATACCAAATTTATGGTATTTCCATTTAGGATTAAATATTACTTCTCCTCTCTGAAAAGTTGGTTCGACGGGCAATATGTTGAAATTTTCCGACTGCAATGATTTTCGATGTCAATTTTAATTGGTATATACGGCTTTAGAGTACCAAATTTCACGCTTTAGATACTTTTATGATGGAGTTTTGATCTGATCGGTGTAAAGGGGTTACATGATACGAGGTTTACCTATCCTAGTGTAGTAACCTGGCAAATAATAACTTTATCAGAATTTACGATAAATACTCAGAACATTTTCACATACAAACGCTATTTGTGTTGTTTATGTACAGTAATTTACTACGTTAATTAACTCAACAACGGTGCATTGATGAACTTAATTCAATTTTTGGCAATGAAGCTATATTATTGTTCAAGACAAATTCCGTGAATCAGTTGTTATTACGAAAACTATTGTATTAATTCTGTGCGGTAACTGATGCCGTAAGATCGTCATGTGACCTACCGTCAGATTGAGATAACTATAGGCATTAGTGGAATCAGCATACATTCAGTATTGAATGAACATTTGACTCTTGATCACGTTGGATCTCACACAAATTGTCAGTCGTTCCAAAAAATGTTCCTGTCGGATGGTCGAAGTTAATGTAAAAAAAAAAATACGATAGCGGTGCTTCGAAACACGTCTATAATATCGTAACAGCTGATGAATCGTGGATATAAGCGTTTGAGGTCCAAAGTAAACAACAGTCGACTGTATGGGTGTTTAAAGATGAACCGAATCCAACAAAAGGTGTTCGCGCACGAAGCAATTCCAAGCAAATGGTTGCCAGTTTTTTTTTTTTTGAAAAAACTATAAATTTCGCCATCGTACCACTAGAAGAACACTGAACAGTAAATTTTGAGTGATACACAACTATTTATCTGCCAGTTGTCTTTCATAAGATCAGAAAAATCAACCGCCGAATGCGGATTATTTTTCACCACGACACATCGACTGAAACAACTGCATTTATGAGCTCTCAAAACATCGATTTGATGCGTCATCCACCGTTTAGTCCTGACTTAGCACTGAATGCTATTCTTTTATTCCCGTAAAAATAAACTGAGAGGTCAACGTTTTTTGACACCTGAAGAGACGGTTGATGCCTTCAGAAAAATGTTTTGGCGATATATCAATCAGAGTGGCAAAAGTGTATAGATCTTAATGGAGATTATTTTGATACTCGTATTTGCTTTCGTTCACTAATCCCAAAATATAAAAAGCAACCCTCGTAATATTTTATTTATTTTATTTCTCTGTCTCTTCATCCAGACATTAGAAAATAAGCTCATTAAGTATATCTAAAATCTATCCGCTTGTGCAAAATTTTCTCGCAATAACAGACATGACAGGAGGCTTAACAAGTGTCAGAGTATATAAATAAAATATGATTTGTGAAAGCAAAGTAAATTAAGCAAGTGTGCACGCCATGCATTTCAAAGCTAATGAAATAAATTCGAAAATAAAAACATTATGACTAAAATTTCTAATATTGAAAACAAAACAAACAAAAATAAATAAAATAAATAATTTATTTTTGAATGTACGAGTATGTATGTATGCATGTATATATGCTATAATAAAATACACAGCAGCACGTCAGCAAAATCATTTCTCTAACGGTCGATTTGGTAAATTTCACTGTGACCGCGAAATTTACGCGCCTTTCGATTTTACCAAGTTAAATTAAAACAAAAAAGCAAAACAAAATAAAACAAAAACATAGAAAAAATCATAAATAGTCATCACCATCGCCCACTTTTCTTAACTAATAAAAGTGAATGTGTGATTCGTCAACAAGTCTGTAGTGAAATTTCGTGCAAAGGAAGCTGAGGGAGGGAAAAGCGCCGGTGGCACGGGTAAAATAGCCAAGAGATGGGAGAGTCTGTGGAAACGCACTCAACACACGCCCATTTATCTACACACTCTCACAAAGTGCCACGTTTCATATATCTGTGACACTTTGCTTTCAGAATTTTTTTGGAAAATGCTAGTGTTTTGAAAATCTCACAATGTTTTCGATGTGACAGTTTGTCGTTTCACTTTAAAGGTGTCGCAAGCGTTGCGCGTTTCAATAATTGCGTTGTGATTGCATTAAATGAAAGTGTTTGAAATTGATCTAAATTGCTTATTAGCGTGAAAATTGTGGTAAAAAGTATATAAAAAAATTAAAAAAAATAAAATACCAAATATTTAAAAATTGAGTAGTGAAATTAAAATAAAAAATATTTAAAAAAATATACATATTTGCATATAAATGCCGTTAACAATGGCCTTTAGCAGATCTTGCCTTCAATGGACTGTTATTGTTTTCAACACACTGAGTTTGGTGGGTTAAATGAATTAATAAAACATTGTTTACAATAAATAAAGAAATAACTAATAAAAATAATTTTTTAATAATAATAATAATAACATAAAGTTTAGTTTGTAGAAATCTGAAATTATTACCAATATTAAATTCTGGTGAATTTTTCAATAATGAAATGCAGCCGGTCGAATACTGCCATTCGGAAGACCAGGGTTCGAGTCCTGGAAAGACCAACGTCCAAAAGTTTAATTAAGTTAATTTTTCTAATTGCCCTCGCCCTTCGGCAGGGAATGTCAAGCCCTCCGAGTGTATTTCTGACATGAAAATCAAAGCTCCTCATAAAAAACGATCAACCGTTTCGATTTGAGTTGTACTTTCTCCAGGCTTGTTAAAGAAGAGAAGCGAATGGGTCTGGTCATGAACAAGGACAAGACAAAATATCTCCTGTCATCAAACAAACAGTCAGTGTATTCGTGACTCGGCTCCCACGTCACTTTTGATAGTCATAACTTAGAAGTCTATCTTGAAACCAGTCTATCTTGAAACCAGTATTAACACCAACAACAATGTTAGCCTGAAAATCCAGCACAGAATCACTTTTGCCAACAGGTGCTACTTTGGACTGAGTAGGCAATTGAAAAGTAAACTCTCAAGTCGCTCATCATACCCGTATAATGCAGAAGCGTGAACAATGTCGACATCTGATGAGTCGGCCTTAGGAGTCTTCGAGAGAGAAGTTTTGCGGTTGATTTATGGTTCTTTGGGCATTGATAACGGCGAATACCGCAGACGTTAAAACGAGGAGGTGTACGAGTTATACGATGACATTGACATAGTTTAGCCAATAAAGAGACAGCGGCTACGCTGGCTAGGTTATGAAAGCACATCAGATTTGAAAGTATTCGATGCAGTAACCGCTGGTGGAAGCAGAGGAAGAGGAAGATCTCCACTCTGTTGGAAGGATCCGGTGGAGAGCAATCGGCTTTCACTTTCGAACTGGCGCCAAACACCGAAAAGAAAGGGGGATGAATGGCGCGATATTATCGATTCGGCTATAATCGCGTAAGCGGTGCAAGAAAATATGCTGCAAGGACGCTGCTTCTGTGCAGCTGGTTGATGTCCTCATAAGACTAAACCCTGACTTCACCGCCACACAATAGGAGTTATAAACGGGACGAGAGCCTGACAAGAGCGGGACAAGAACGGAAGAAAGTGGGTCCTTATCATTAAATTTACAAAAGTGGTCAGCGTACTGCCTCTACTGTAATATGGAGCCAGAAATATCGCTGTATCTATTAAAAGAATGTGGAACGCTAGCAAAAAGAAGGCTGAAATACAAAATCGCTAGCCTTTTAGGATTCCTAAAAGCACTCAGACTATAAGAAGAAGTAATAGTACTGAGGCAACAGTAGACCTAAGGCCGAAGTGCAGATCTTTTAAATTATCATTGCGATGGGAAAGACATTCCGTCGTCGAGTGCTGGCATTCACCGCGGAGGATGAACGATGCGTCACAACCAGCATCAAACCGAAGTAAATACTTTAACTTATCCCTGATTTGAAACACGTCCTAATCGAAGAGGATCAATGATGTATTCTACGAGCACCTAGAGAGTACTTACATGTGAGCGCAGATCCTGCCACATGTCAAAATCGTTGTCGGAGAATTTAACGAATGAGTAAGTAAAGAAAGTATTTACGCTGTTGCAATTCAGCCCCTATGACGAAACATGCCCAAAAGAACTGAGGCTAACTGACTTCGATGGGAGCCGAAATATAATTGTCTGTAGTATCAGAATCTGGCATAAAGAGAAGAAATGTCCCCAGTGTTCCCGACGTGGTTACGTTCCGAGGGCTGAACATTCATTCCGAGCACTATCCTGTCGCAGACACTGCAATCACAACACATCTCCATATAAGGGAACTATAAAACGGAATCTCAAGCAGCCTATGAAGAATGCAACAGACATAGCGTGTACTATAAGAGATATGAAACCCAATACAAGCAGCCTAGGGTTCCAAGGATAGCGATTCCACGTCAGTAGTGACAATCTGGCAGAGATAAGTGGAGATTAATATTGGATAGTAGAGGTTATAATCTATTCCCATACTTAAAAATTGTAGAAAAATGTTACGGCATGTTCGTTCGTAGGTCAATACGATATTTCCATTATCTGAACTTCCCGTCGTAGGTAGTTATTGCCTTATTATCTTGTAAGTTGGCACAGGCTGGAACATCTCTTGACGAAAACAAAGGTAGTCCGTGATGCCCGTAAGGAACAGGTGAAAGTTCAAAGCAGAGTGCAAATCCATACTTCACTACAAATAGCAAAACAGAGTTGGTTCAGTCACTGTCCAACAGAATAACGGCTGATTTTCTACTGCGAATGTTCGATTCCTTTCTTTTTATGAAGTATTGGCATTTCACTATTTAAAAACTGATATATGTAGGAACTGTAAGAAGGCAGGCGTGAATGAGGCGTTGGAACAACTTGTCTGTTTCTGTCCGGAATTATATAGGACTCGTCTCAGTCTTCAAGGAGCTTGCCTGTTCAGAGAACTAGAAGTAGTATCAAAACTGTATAAGAAAGTCCTCTTAAGGCAAAAAGCGTTGAAGTCACCTCGATTTAAATTCAGTCTCAATCTGGCGCTAAAAAGGTTAGCCTAACAGCTAACCAGTGTGGCCCAACCTAGTCTAATCTGATCTGTGTGAGCATCTTGACAAGAAAATGAGACTATATCGTACATACATAGGTATAACACCATATGTTTTAACGAAAGTGAGTAGTGAAAGGAGATTCGAAAACATAAAAGTCTCAACCTCGATTCTCGTTCCATGTGATGAGTTGTTCGATGAAAAATATATGAGCCCTGAAATGAGTTGGGTGAAAACCGAGAGTCGAAACTTAGTTTCGTTGAGATTCTCACGATTTCTTTTTCGAATTGAATTAGTTAAGCTTACCAGAACTATTTATGGTACATACATATATTTCCTTCATTCGAAAAATTAATAAAAATATAACAAAAATTAATTTAAAAAATATTAGCTTTTTTCGGTAGATTAAATTTATTTTTTACAATGCCATGAAAAAAGAAATAAGTTTTGTTAACAAAAAAAAAAATAATAATAATAATAAATAATGAATAAAAAATATTAAGATATTAATTCGTTAATCTTCTGCGGTTAGGTTTAGCCTTGTAAATATTCAGGGATTATTAAATCTGATGAGGCGATCTTAATTTCACGGATGTAGGTGCCATATACATACATACATATATATAGTATGTTTATATAAGTATGATTATTTTTATTTAATTATATGCATATACAAATGTGTGCCTTTCATGATTAACATAATCTATCTGACATTTTCTTTTAAGTTGATCCACAATGAAATTTTCTCTTTTGTTGTTATTTTGTTATTTTTGTTTTAAATGTTTTTTCATGTTTCTGACACCTTTTTATTATGCGTGGAACGCAAAATGAAAAATATGTTTTTAACTAGCCAATGTCAAGTTGCCATACCGCAGACATAAATAATGACACATATATTGTTCTAAAGCACATACCTACATATTTTTACCCTGTAGAGAAATGGGAAACTAGTTTGCCGAAATACTAGTTAAATAGTAGTATTTTAAGGATTAAATCATTCCAGTTAAATATTGGCACAGCAATTCACCAGTAGTGGTATAGTTAATACTTTCTTTCTCTATATCACTCGTATGTTGTTGTTATTTCTAGCACGACAAGTTTGAGTTTCATTTTCTGTTATGGTCTGTTGAAGGGCGCAGTAAGTCCTTGTTTGTTGCATCGTCAAAATAGCTGGGAGGTTAGTAATAGCGCGTGAGATTACGGTTCGAAAGTTGTTGCTAAGAAGTTCATTCTTTTTGTTTTGTTAATATTAAAAATACCAGTAGATAGCATAAGAAAGAGATGACAGCCAGTGTATTAATGGGAACTAGTTGGATTCTAGTTAGGTTAGGTGGAAGTGGCTATCGATGTGCAAGCATTTTCTCTCTTTTCATAGACTATATATCCCGTGTCCTTTTCCGATCCCATTTCGGTCAGATGTCTAGATGTCGCAGTAGCAGTGTGGTTCTATCTTAATTTGGCCGGCTCATAAGTAAAGCCTTTAAGGAGCAGTTCGCATGCAGCAAAGGGCATACTAATGGGTTCCAAAGTCGGGAAGAATCTGCTTAGCTGTGCCCAGCCTGGCAAGTTCGTCTGCCTTACAATTTCCCTCTATGTCCCTGTGACTAAAAACCCAAATGAGAAATAATCTGCTTTGGTTGACCATCTCCCGTAGATATTGGCGACAGTCTCGCATAATTTTTGAAATCGTTGTGAGCGAGCCAAATGACCTAATCGCTGTCTATCTATCGCTGAAAATAAAGATATCCTTGCCCGTGAGTTCATGTATTCTGCTGCCTCGATAATAGTTGTAATTCCAGCCTGAAAAACTCGTACATTCCAATGATCGGGTAGCCTGAAAGAGAGCTGAAAAGGTGGTTCTTTTGAGAAGACACCTCCTCCAACTCTTCCATCAAATTTTGATCCATCATACTCAATACAATCAATTGAGGTATAATTGTTGATCAGCAAAACTCTGTTCTACTTGATATGAAATTGTATCTTTCTACGATTTTCCAGTGTCCAAATCGTTGATTATTCTACTGATATAGCTCGTTTAGGCGAAGAGCGGCTAATGCTGCAGGCTGAAAACCCATTACATTTAATTGTAAAATATCGACAATCACACTTAAGGCCTCGTTTGGCATAGTCTTAGGCCAATCATCGTTGATCTTTGAATTCTATTTAGAAGGCCGCCATACAGCAACCCCATACAAGAGTATCGGTCTCAGAACAGACGAAAAGATCCAGTGATAGATCTGAAACCCCACTTCTTACCAATGGTTCTTTTACACGGAAAGAGGGCGATGGAAGCCTTCTCATATCTGCTTACTATGTTGGTTTTCCACTTCTACTTATTGCTCAGCAATTTTGCTTTGATTCCGAGGCTGAAGTCAACCGCAAGTTGGCTGGTTTATTGTCGGTACTCTATACCTCTTAGGGAATAGGATGAGTAAGAAAAGTCAGATATCCTCCGAAGAGTCTCCTGCCTCAAGAGTTTGTGGCAACTTAGCTCTATAAACTATGGCAATATCTTTGGCGTATGCAACGGTTCTAGCTCTTCCCCAGTCAGTTCCTGCCAGCAACCAGTTTCCCATAAGATTCCAGGGCATGAGAGAGAGGACGTCATTTTGAGGCGTACCTCTGATTACTTAAGTGGGTAGCTGATTGGACTAGTAATTTTCTTTGGTGAATTCCACATACTTAACGAAAACTCTTATAGTATCTATCGCATGTGATGATGTATTTTATATGTATGTGTATATATTTTTTTTTATTAAAATTGTATATTTTTATTCCTTATCTTTTGATTTACTTAAATTTTTTGTGACGCACACATTTTTATTGCCTGAAGAGCGTTCATCTTTTTTGTCTTTAATTTTAATATTTTTATTTTTATTTGTTTTCAAATTAGCTCAGTAGGACGACGTCAAGGTTATTTGGAAAATGGGCGAATTATTTATTCAATCTATTAAAATAATAAATTTATTATAAATGTCAAATAAACAATTATATTAAACGGCTACTAATTCATTTTAAACTATCGCGTGTGTCTGTTTTTTTAATATTTTTTTGTTTTCTTTAGCTGATTTTTATTTTGTAATAAAATCTTTATTGATTTTGGCTGACATTAACAACAATTTATTGCTGATTTTATTGTAATATTTTTTTTTTATTATTTAGTTCAAAAATCAAAATATTTGTGAAAAATTTGGTTGTGACGTAATCAGTTGGATTGCGTTTATTTAATTTTTCACACCGTAATTAGTAATGCTATTAGAAAATGTTTATTTTAAAACTGATGGCCAATTATATATCAATAGAAAATTGTTTTCAATGGCATGAAAATCGAAAAAATATTTTAAAATTGAATTTAATTTATAAATAAGATTGATTTATTTATACTTTTTTAATCATCTCTTTCCACAAATCCTTGAAAATGAAATTGCTTTGGAGATATTTTGATTCTTTTCCAAAAATATAATATCTCAAAGAGTTACCTACCGAATCCCTTGAATTTTTCAGATTCTCGGATTGAATATTCGAAAAAATCGTATTTATGGTTCGATTTGCAGAAACAGGAAGACTACTTTTCGCTCTGGGAAGTGGACCAGAGTATGACCTGATTCGATTTACTGTTTGTTAAATGTCGAGATTTAAAACTGTTCAGCTAGAGAAAAAAAATGTATTCCGCAGCAGAAATTTAGTTTTTAAAGAACTTTAAAATAAGAATAATTTGTTTGATGCTAAAAAGTGAATCTGAGGGGTCGAAGGTTCTGGAATGAAAATTAAAATTGTGACACAGTCGGTGAAATGGTTCGTTCAGTTCATCTCTAGATACACGAGTTGGAACATTAAAGTCTTGTCTGAGAGCCGTGAACTACAAATTGATCCGTTAAGGAGTTGCACTACGAACAATGCGCCTAACATTTCTCTTCGCCTAGCGAGAGTAGGTAGACTTAGAATGAACAAATGGAGGGACCTACAATTTATACTAAGCCGCCTCTGAACGGCTGATGGGTTTTAATGAGCAGCCTTTATTTCATGTCCGAAATACACTCATAGCGGTGGACATTCCCTGCCGAGGGGCGACAGCTATTAGAAAATTTAGCTTAATTTTTTATTTAAATTAATTTTCTATAACTTTTTGGATGTTAGTACGACACCGGGATATAAACCCGCGCTTTCCGAATGATAGTACGCAATGCTAGCCACTCGGCTACCGCGGCCGCGAATAATTAGTTAGATTAAAAATATAATATAAAACCTAATATTTTTATGGGGTTTTTTATTATTCTTTTTAATACCAATTAAAATGATAATTACAAAAAATACAAAAAGCCACAGCAACGTATGGTCGGGTCTGCTAGTTTCACATATTTTTTTTAGTATTTTTTACGCCACTTTCTTCAGCGGGAAGGTGATAAACTGACGACATGTCTGCAGTGTTCTAGATATGCCCACGCCTCGAGCAACTGATTCGACTTTGAGAAACTGATAGTACGGTATCCGTATGGCAAACATTACGAGAGTTGATGAAGGAAGACAAATGTCCATATAGAAATACCGACAGGCTTTAAACGCCACTCAGCGAGAGTCAGTCAACATCTTCATAAAATCTCTTCTCGTGAATGGCATAGTGGGAATCCAACCACCATCTATTGCAGACCATGAGCTCGTTGTGCGACGAGAAACAAGAGTAATACTGGCACATTTATACACTTACAGATCTGGATATTGTAGTCGAGTTATTTTCTATTTACCCAGAATGTATATCCTGCATCCAATGAGTCCCCGCACGACACAAATCAGGTCTTTACGAGTGTATATCATCTAAAACCAACTCATCTAACATCTCTCTCCTTCTGCTCCGAACCCATGACAACATTTTCATGGACTACATAATTTCAGTGAATATTTAACATACGGAGAAAATTAATCCAAATCTCCAAAAGCTGAAGGTGGAAAGGCTTTCCATTATTTAATTATGAAAAAGTTCGAAGTAAAGTCTTCTCTTGGCGAACGAAAACCAAACTCTACAATTCGCTCATCTTACCCGTCCTACTACCATATATGGCGCAGAAGCGTGGATGTTGTGAACAACTGATGAGTCGGCCCATAATTATATATTTCTTGATTTCAAGGCCTTTTTCAAAAGCACAAAAAGTATTTACCTCAATATCTATAATTCTGAAATCCCTAGAAAATCGAATATGGTTTAATAGAAAACTAAAACCGCCGAGAGAATTAGAAAGAACCTATTCCTCGGTACCAAACGAGGCTTACACGAGATAACTCTGTATCCCACGCCTTCTTCTACCTAACATAAGAGCCGCAGAGCTAAAGAAGTGAGGTTAACAGATCTGGATCCACGTCTCTGAAGCGAGCAATAAATTTGAGGCTCAATTAAGCAATCAGATATATCGGATATAGATGTAAAATTTCAATGATAATGTAAGCATTGAAATCTAAAAGGGAATTAAAACTGCCAAGTCGCTTATGCAAAAGCCTGAACGATGACAACATCCGATTAGTCGGCTAGAGATGATGACAAAAGAGGCACCCCAAAAAGTAGAATTCTCTCTCCACTCCTCTGGTGTCTCGCAGTTAATACTCTGCTTAGGAAACTAAGAAGCACCGCCTGCGAGGTGATAACATACACCAAAATTCACTTGATGTAGTAAGCAATGGGTGCAAAGAGTACGGTCTGGGTGTGAATCCCTCAAAAACCAAGATGATACTCTTCTTCGCCTGCTTTTAAGGCGTCAACACTAAAAGTCATCGAGATCACTCATTCTACCAAGATCAAATATCTAGGTATAGTCTTAGATAGTAAACTCATCTGGAACCGAGACACGATTAAAAGGAAGTAAAAAAGCTGTGATGACGCTCTACGCCATAGGTAAAATATGGAGACTTATCGGTTATACAAAGCGAAAATAAGACCACAAGGACACGCCAGAATACTGAATTCTACACCATTTATGGAAGACCATTTCTGTTCTCTGCTTCGACAATACTTTCTCAACAAAATTCCTAGAGAGGAATGAGTGAGAAAACGTAACAGTTCTGGATCAAATATCCGTATCCATCTTCACTGACGGTTTCAAACTAGATGCCGGGGAGGCCTGTGGAGTTCATTCGGACATGAGCATGAGTCTTCCCAACCACAGTAGCGCCTTTCAAGCTGAACTAACAACAACAATGGAAGCTGCTTCATGGTTACTTAACTCCAATACAGTATCTCAGCCTTCTGGTAGCCAAGCTGCCATTGAATCTCTTCATTGTAACCACACATTCTCAAAGGCGGCAATAAGATGTAGGGAAATCTCAAACAAACTCTTGGCAGTATGTGAAACGAGCCTAGTTTTGGTTCCCGGATATAATGATACATATACCAGAAAATTGCAAGGCCGATGAGCTAGCAGAAAAGGGTACAATTCTCACCACGTTAAACTCTGCAAACGCGGCCGCGGTAGCCGAATAGTTAGTATTGCGTACTGACATTCGGAAGGCTTGGGTTCAAATCCCGGTGCCACCAACATCCAAAAGTTATGGAAAATTAATTTAAATAAAAATTAAGTTAAATTTTCTAATTGCGGTCGCCCCTCGGCAAGGAATGTCCCCCCTCCGAGTGTCGGACATGAAATAAAGGCTCCTCGTAAAAAACCGTCAGCCGTTCGGAGGCGTCTTAGTATAAACTGTAGGTCCCTCCATTTGTTGGAAAAACATAAGGATGCAAAACCACAAATTGGAGGAGGAGCTCGGCCTAAAATCGCTTCACCGGTTACAAAGCACCGATTATATATATAAACTCTGCAAACCATTTGCGCATACCTCTTTCCTCTGCAAGATACCATAAAGGCCAATAGCAGACAGTAGGGAAAAACTAAGTCACTACTCCTTCTAAACAGAACCCCCACGAGCACAACAACCGGCGTAATTACCGGATGCTGTTTGATGGGGACTCATGGTAGGAGGGTAAGCTGCTTCTCTGATGACTTCTGGCGTGGTTGTAGAGACATAGACGAGAAGGAGACACCGCATCCTACGAAATTTCCTATATAGACCCCCATAGGTATTTCAACGGGCCAACAGTCCTAAGGGCGTCCGAGCAACCTAACTAACTTACTTACTATTACAAAACCTTGAAATATTTCTTAGAATTTTCTTTGGAGCTACTTTGATCGATTGCCTATTTTCTATTTGATAATTTTCCATCTCGTGTTATCTCCTCTAGATAATTGGTGTCCTCTCAGTGGCCGCCTGCGTTTATGTGTTGGAGAATTTCAAAGAAGGCTCAGCTGAACATCTAGAACAGTTTGTACAACTGGGAGCTGCTGGTCTGTTGGTTCTTGCGACATTTGTTGGCTGCTTTGGTGCTGTGAATGGATCTGTTCGAATACTCTGTTGTGTAAATATTTGAAATATTTGAAAGAAATCTTATTTAGATTTATTTATGAATATTTATATTTATTCATTGGGTTTTCTTTTCTAAAATTTAGTACGTCACTATGCTGATCGCTTTGATTATATCGCATATATGGAAATTATACCGTTATAACGAAGATAAGCAAATGTCAGCCACAGAGAAAATGGTTACTACAGCTTGGATGGATTGGCTGGTGAAGAAAGGCGCTATGGATGAGTTACAAGAGTCGGTGAGCATATTTTGATATTGTATAAAAATCAAATTCACCGAAACAATATTCGAATTATTTACTTTTAATGTTAAACAGTACGAATGCTGTGGCGAAAAGAACAGTTTGGATTATGTAAATCTTAAAATAAAAATTCCACTCAGTTGTTATCGCGCACAGAATGGTTTGCGCATGATTTATCCCTACGAAGAGGGTTGCTTGGAGGCTTCAAAGCGCGCTTATCTAGCGGAATATCGGTATGAGCGTATAGGTCATTCATTATTTATTGGTTTTGAGGTGAGTGTTTAAAGTAAGAACAAATTAAAATTAAATAATATTATTCTTAATATTTTTTACAGTGCATAGGCATACTGATATCCTTATTGTTGATCTGCAAGCTACTCACAAAGTCACGTAGATATAGCTATTAGTGAGAGTTTGTTGATATTTAAAATAGTAGTATTAAAATAAGTAAATAAATAAGTAAAAAATAAATAAATATTTTTATAAACTGTTTACATACATATTTATAAATGTTTTGTTGTGGAAATTACTCAGTTGAAGCTGTCATCGCCATCAATCAAAAGTAACACATTTGTTATAGGAGTAAAGGGCCTAGTCACCCTGCTTCAAAAATATACTTGAAAAATACAACATCGGTTAGGTTGATGTAGTTGACGGTCATCAGCACATTTAGGCCACCCATCGGGCCCAATGTGATACCACTGAGAATCGCATTTAGTATACACCCGCTGGTGAAGCCAATGTGTCGAATGCAATCGACGTAACTTTGCACCTGCTATTTCGCTCAAGTATCCAAAGGTTGCCGACTTTAGGTTTCAAAAAAGTGCCTTAAGGTTTCAGGTTTTCTCGTCTTTACAACATCTGCAGAAGCCTTTTGATGGTATGATTAGAAGACCCATAGAGAAGTCTTTTCTTTTTGCACTCTCTCGACATAGTTCTTCTTTACTGGTGTAGACACCCCTTACGCGATTACTATCTTCATAGCTACATTGTAGTAATTGAGACTACTCTACCTTGAGTTAGCATCTACGATGAATGACTCTGGAATCTACGAAACTACTTAGAAATAGTCTTTAAGGACGGTGCAATCGTTTCATATACAATTCGGCATTCACTGAATATTTGTATTTGCTGTAAATTTTGCCGAAACCCGAAGAGGGTCACATGACGAATTTCTGTTTCCGTTGGTGGTGGAATTTCGTCTAACCTACTCTCAACTATCTTCCGTTTTCTCGTCTCCATTTTAGCCGGTCGTTCTAAATTATGAAAGGAAGACCAATAAAGTAATTGCAAGGATTTGGTATTTTTAGGTTTAACAAAAACAAATTGAAAATCACCAACTGACCGAACTTTTGTTAATCCCCTCGCACTACTCCTCTAATAAAAAGCGTGGATTTTAGTATTTGCCACTGTACTATTGTACATATATGTAAGTCTTAAGTATTGTTTCCACTCTCGCAATGTAAATAAATTTATGCGAGCGTACGCTTATCGAAACTCAAAATATTTGTTTTTGTTTTTGTAATTGTTTTTTTTTCTTTCTTAGTAAAGTAATACTTGTAGTTTTGTTAAACTTCGTCTGTCTGCGACGCATTGGAATTTTATTGAATGTCTGCTGAACGACCAATAAAATCATGTGTATGTATATTTGCTTGTGCTGTGGACTAAATATAGACGATAAAATATATAAACAAATTATATATGTACATACATAAATTGTCGACTAAGCAAGTGAATCATTGTCCATAGTACAACTGGTCCCTGTTTTTTCTTTCAGCTCTCTGCTTATAGTGATTATGAAAGTTTGTCTTTGTGGACTTGGAAGTGAGCTAAGTTTGGGTATTATTTGAGAGAACAAATATATATATTTAAGGTTTGAAATCGATCTTCGACTGTGGGAGAATGAGCTGATCGTACGAATTTTCGTTTGTTATTATGAGACTTATTCGATGGATTTCGATAAATTTCGATAAACTCAAATGCTCAGAATGACACCTTTCAATCAGCTGTGATTAAATATATAGTAGAAACATACATATGTGAATGCATGAAAAATCTAGAATGAAAGCTAAAATATTGGTAATATAAAAACATAAGAAACAACTCATCGGAAGAAAAGAAAGAAAACGCTTTGGAGATGTTTTCAACACAGTGGAAATGAATACCACTGCGTGAGTTTAGCTTTTGTTTACAGATTTATGAAAAAGAACTTTCGATCACCCAAGGAGTCATTTGACATTTGTGGATTTGCTGCCGCACAGCAAAAATTTCGACAGCAATCGCAACTCATATTATCTACGAACTAGACATTTGATCTTCGATATTCGATAACCAGCGAAGCTTGAAAAACTTATTATGCTCATACTGGTTTTTTAAGTTTTTATAGGGGATTCAAATTAATTCGGTCCCTTCTCAAAAGATGACTCCAGAAGCAAGTTTTAGCCAATTTTGGAAGCATTTACTTATATCATTAGAAGGGTTTGACATCTGTCAACAATAATTAGTGTGTATCAACGTCTGTAGCTGACAAAAACATTGTTTTGCAGGTCTTTTTAAGAAATCAAAGAATGGCACAGAGAGGACGCATTTCCTAGAGATGGTACTCAAAAATGACCAAAGAGATGGGGCAAAGTAGTCCCTTCCGATGGACAACACTTTGATAAATATATGTATAAAAATTAAAGCCAAGCGTGCTCTCCTGGTACTCAAGAAGTTTTCAAAAATTTAAAATGTACAGGTATCTACATATATCTCTAAAAAGTAGTTAATCTAGAGTCAAAGCTCTGATAAAATTCACTATAAACCATATCACTATTAATTTCTAAATGTGCGTCAGCTATGCCGTATGTAGCGTTGCTCTTCAGTAAATAACACGAAGGCGGTTTTATTTGAGATATTGAAAAGCTGTTCATTGTAAATCACATTTTTAAGTAAATATTTTAGTTGATTTTCGCGCTTTGTTGTGAGCGAGTTTTATGCGTGTACATTGTTGAGGGGACAGTTTCAGTTGAACGAGTGACACCATGCATATAGCATATAAACGCTTAGAAATTTTATGCGATAAATAATATAATATTAATTAAGTATTTTTTGTGACGAAATAAATATAAAACTAAAATTAATAAAACACAATACAAATTAAATCTAACAATTAAAAAATAAATAAATTAAAAGATTAAATAGTGAATAAACAAAATTAAAAAAAAGACAATCGAAAAAATACAAGTAAATAAATAAGCAAAAAACATCAATGAATAGTGCGTAAATAAATCAAACAAAGCAAAACAAAAATAAAAAATGATTTCCGCAACGCCTTTTATTCGTCAGATTTACTTGAGTGCCAACACGCTTTGCTTGGTGAGTACGCCAGTCAGTGCGTGAGTGAGTGAGTGACCTTGTAAACATGTAGATTTACAGTTTTCTTGTATCACCAATCTACATTCTCAATATCTTTACTGTATTTCTTTAAATACTTTATTTACCTACTTATGTACTTTAATTACTTAATTTCCTCTGTGCATTACCGTTAATGGTGAATGCGAAATTTTTGCGTTTACAGATCGTCGGTTTGATTATGACTTTGCTTTGCGTTTTCTTCATGGATTCTGTGGAGAATTTGCATTTAATTTATTGCATATTTGGTCTAATTGTTGGTGCTCTAACGGTATTCTCAGCTTTAGTAGGTTATCGTGCTATTAAACCACCGAAAGCGGTTTGGATGTGGTTGGTAAGAATGGTTTTTATTTTTATTTTTATTTTTATTATTTAGTAATGTTTATTGCTTAATTTAATTCACAGTTCATCAGAGAGGAAGCATTACAAATTTAACCTACTTTTTTTAAATCATAGTAAATAATTTTTCAAAAGTATCTGAATGAAATATCAAATTATTCAGCTCTATTCGTTTTGAATACTCTTACCGCCAGCATAAACTCCGTTTCTTGCACTACAAGAACCTTCAGAGCTTTTCTTAGAAACAGACTTTGCAACGATTTTTAGTCAGCAAAGAAAGTTTTTTATGAGTATTATCGTACTTTTTTACGGAAGAGAGTCAGAAAAATGTCTACCGAATGCATCATCATTGAGGCGTCTCAGCAATCAGCAGGTCTACAGAAAAACCCTCCTCTAAGAAACCGTCGTCTAAAATGGAACTACTTTCGCATTACTTCAAGGTGGCGTTCATATATTCATATGGATATTTGAATCAATTTTCATCCGAACTCCTCCTCCAATTTGTGGTTTTACGTCTTGATGTTTTTCCAACAAATGGAGGGACCTACAGTTTATACTAAAGCGCCTCCGAACGGCTGGTGATTTTTATGAGGAGTCTTTTTATTTTCATGTGAGAAATACACTCAGGGGGTTTGACATTCCATCCCGTGGGGTGACCGCAATTAAGAAAATTAATTTAATTTTTTATTTAAAAAAATTTTCTATAATTGGATGTTGGTCGGTCCAGGAATCGAACGTTTGGCTTTCCTTGAAATTTCATAGATACTTCTTAAAATATCGGCGCTCGGATAGCATCGGCGTAGTATACGATAATTATTCACATCGCGATACTTCTTGCTGTACCACTTTTTTATATTTTGGTTAACCTAGCTGCCCATCTACCGTGCTTTCCTTGCTCCCAACAAGATTGCTATTATTTCAAGGTACCGTCCTTTAATTCTGCTTTTGTGGTGGTGGTATATGCAGGCCCAAAGGTCGATAAATGTACTTCCGCTTATTACCAACTCAGCATCGCCTCACGCTATATATAACCCTCAGAGCTGCAATGCGATAAACTTGTTTATCAACTTCAGTTCTCATCTCCGTACGTTGGATCTTTTTTGGTTTTGACACATTTAATTGCATTAATTGCTACTTGACTGTCCACCAATATCCCTGTTAAAGCGATTGCCCATTTGGCAGCTTGTGTAATTCTCACAATCTGTCCCTGGGAAGATATAATTGTATATAATCATTGAATTTAAAGCTACCTTGTGTTCCAAAACTGTGCCATCCTCTCATTTGAACCCATTAGTATAAATATGGATATCTTGACTGTTTTCGATGGGTCCGCCTTCCGCCCATTCTTCAATTCTAGGGAAAGAGTAGTTAGTATGTTGAGGTAGTCCTCATCGTGGTACATTTTCTTTAGCATCGTCCACCACACTAGTACTCCATATGCTGGCATGGGTCTAAAGACACTTGCGTATAGCCAATGCACTTCTCTTCTACAGGTATTCCAAATTCATAGCACTTTGCTGACCCTGCTTTCAGCAAATTCCCTCCAGCTAAGGACTATGTCGAGATATTTAGCAGAATTGGACGGCAATATAATGTTACCTCTTAAAAACCTTTGGGTTTACTAAGGGTCCTTGCCTCTCAGCTGAATCAACTGTGATTTTAAGTGCTTCTCTATTACCCGTGATAGTCGGTAGTATGACAAGATCATCCGCATAACATACTTTCTTTAAGTTTGCTGCTCTAAGCAGTGGGAGTATATGATTTATTAAAGTAACCCACAGAAGCGGAGTCAAGATGTCCCATTTTGGAGTGCCACATTTGATTTTGTGAAATTTGCACCCAAATGCCGTTTAACTTTAGGTATTACTATTCATTTACGTCTGATTTTTGGCAAGAATTCTCTATGCACAACATTGCTTTGTCTGTTAAAAACAGTGAATGTAATCTTGACTTTGGATCAATGAGGACATAGTTTGCTCAATTTCGGCTCAGTTTGAAGATGTCTTTCCATTAACTGTTGACTAGTTTGCAACAGGTAAACCGAATGTGTGGTCGGACAAGACTCATTCTATCATGTTTCCAGTGGGCTTTACGGGATTGTGTTTCGGAATAAAATTTGGGTCTATCTGAACTAGTCGGGATGTAGAAAATTCAGTGGCTTTTACCACATCTCGACAGAATTTTGACAATCCCTTTAAGCGGGCATTTTTAATTATATATTTCAGGTGCTTTTTTTTTGACAGAATGTGTAACTTTAATTCCTTTTAGAAAGAGAAGACGAAATACACACTGGTATTGTCCCCAAAATGTTTTCTATGTCTGTCTTTTATAATGAAGTAGTCCGGAAGGGGCGTGAAATATTTATCTAATATCTTGAGTTCACCTTTAGGAATCGACTTGCTTTAGTTCAGAGATCTGTTTTCGATTAAAATAAGAAAGATTTTTTGTTACTAGAACTTTACTGAGAAATTTTTCTTATTAACATATTTATTAGTCTGCAAATGTTTGCAAATATTCTTTTGTACTTTTCTCTGTTAAAAAAAATACCGGCATGAAAATTACATTCATTTTCTTTTATTTTTTTTTTAAGTATTGTGGTTTACTTGCAATTTTATTCGTCATCCAAATGTATGTTGTAATACACTACGAAGCCTCCAGCATAGTAGCAACGACTGTTGAAGAAGTGGAATTGCTGTGGAAAAGGGAATTGGTGAAGGAAGGTCCTATGGCCGATATTGAAAGTCGGGTAAGTACCGGATTAAAAAAAGTATCATATGAAAAATTTAATGAAAGTTCTAATTCAAATACATACATATATACCTATATATGTATATATATAATTTTATTAAAAAAAATGTATTTCAATTCTTTAAGAAATTCTTGTACTTTTTCTATTGGGTTATCACTTCACCATTTCTAATATTTTCTTTACTTCCCCAGTTTCATTGCTGTGGCTTACATAATTCCAGTGATTACATAACTTTGGATTTGCCACTGCCCGCGAGCTGTTTTTATACGGAGAACAATGAATGGACTAATTATAATGATGGTTGTTTGGAAAAGGTGAAATTTGCCGCTGGTAGAGCAAGTAATGCTTTGTCTTTCACGGGTTCTGCCTTAGCTGCAGCGCAGGTAAATATACTACATCGAGAAGCATATATAATTTGATAAGACCTTTCCGATATACCTTAAAGAAAATTTAGATACACTGGGTACATATTTTCTTCAAGCTCAGGCAGTGTAGGATTCCTCAGTATACGGCTTTGTCAGTTCATTTATGAAAAGAAGTAAAAAAGATAATGAAAGTGATTTTTGCATTAAGCCCAAGAGGCTGATTACACAATTTTGGTTGAGCTAGTCTCTATACCAAACTCGTTGGTGTCTTTTCTAGTCCAGTAGTTGTGGAGTTATAGGTCGTCTATGAAATGTTTTGCCAATCTATAACTCTCCTTTTGGCATATCCATCCCCTGAGCTCCTGACGACGCAGAATACTCAGCTCACTTTGCTTTATGTTATATATTATATTATATAACATTCCGAACGAAATAAATATTTTGTTCTATTCAAAATTATACCCGGCCAGGGCGATGAGTAGAGGGTGGGGATGAGAGGGTACATAGCCGAGGAGTTTTCAATTTAATCTTTAACTTTCTAACAACGAGGTATTATGGTAGTTCGCTGCTCCAGACGTCATGCATAAACGTATTGAAAAAAATTGCGTGACTTGAGCCAACGGATATGCCGATATTGTGGTAACCATTGAGGTACCATTTTGAGTAGAAAGAAGATTTTAAAGAAACTTAAAAAATATTGGATCAGCTATAGATATTGTAAGGCCTATGCGTCATCGTTTTGCTCGTTCCATCTCAATGGCGTTTTTTGGACTTACAACTCCGTGTGGAGTCAAACTCACGAAATTTTCTACAGCACATTTTCACTTCAAAACTCTGCTTATAGAATTCAATATTATCCAATGCATAAGTCTAACATATCACGCAATATTGATCTGGTACTTTTAGTACAGAATGTAGAGCCAAAATGGGGGAGGATGCACAAATAGTTTATTTTTAATAATTATTTCATAGCCTAGGTTTTAGAGGCGGATATAAAATGTATTTTGATAAAATAAACCAAAAAAATGCTTTCAAGCAATATCTAAATAAAGGGTGATCCATTTCGAGGCTCGCTACTTAAAAAAAAAAAACACAGAAAATTCAAATTTAAAATAAAATGTTTATTATCATTCGAAAGAACATTCTATGGCATTTATTTTTTGAAAAATATCTTTTTGAAATGTTGGCCGCGGCTACGTCTCAGATGGTCCATCCATTGAGTCCAATTTTCGATGGCTTGTTCGAGCATTTCGACTGGTAACTGACGAATGACACTCGTGACGTTTTGCTCCAAGGTCTGAATCGAAGTGGGATTTTTCGTATATCCCCACCGAAATAAAACTAACGGTGTGATATCACACGATTTTGGTGGCCAATGGCCCGTCCCAAAATACGAAATTATCTGCTCACAGTAGTCTTCTCTCAGTAAATCCATTGATTGATGCGATGTGTGGGCAGTGACGCCGTCTTGTAAAAACTAAATTTCGCCGAGATCACGAGCTTCAATTGCAGGCATCAAATAGTCGGTTATGATCGCGCGGTAACGATCGCCATTGACGGTTACGTTCTCACCGCCATCATATATGAACCGATGATTCGACAAACCAGATTAAACCGTGGTTTTTTCTGAATGAAATGGAAGTTCTTGAATTCCTTCAGGTTGCTCTTCGCCCCAAATGCGACAATTTGGCTTGTTTACATACCCATTGAGCCAGAAATGGGCCTCATCGCTGAACAAAACTTGGCTCGAAAACGTCGGATCTTCTTGGAATTTTTCAAGAGCACATAGAGTGATGCGATGTCCGCTTGGGAAGGTCGAGCGGCTGTAGTTCTTGCACAAGCTGTATTTTGTACGCTTTCAATTTAAGATTTTGATTTAAAAGGCGCTAAGTCGTTCCATACGTCAGTCCGAATCGAATATCAACGGTCTTCGTGTACACTCTCAGCTACGGTCGCTATATTTTCTTCACTGCGTACTGAACGTTGTCTATTCGATCCAATATTATCCAATAGTTAATGCTGGGTCTCAAGATGGGTGATGGTGTTGCGAATAGCACGCTCAGCAGGCCGATTATGTTGACCATAAGTTAAGCGTAGCGCGTGAAAGACGTTCTTTACAGAACGTGAATTTTCGTAATAAAGTTGAACGATTTGTAAACGTTGTTCAGGCGAAGTCTTTCCATGAAATGCCAAACAATACTGAAAAAAAATTACATGACAGTTTGACACGACGGACGTGTGATCTGTCAAAAAGAGGCTATTTGAAAAAAGCACCTCTACTTGGATCACCCGTTATTAATGAACTTGACGAAAAATGATGCTCTTAAAAAGTATTTACATACATATGTAGATATTAAATTTGTTTATCATTTCTATTTCAGCTAGTGGCACTGGTATTTTCGTTCATACTGACACTGCTATATCATCGAAGAGGAGATTATGAAATTCTAAGTTAATATTTAATTTAGATTTTTATTGTTTAGAAAAAAATCACCGAAGTAGCCTTAAATAAAAATATTTTCAGTATTCCTATAAGATTTTAGTTTATTTAATATTATACTTTTTTATCATATGTACAATCTGCATTTGAAATAAGCAAAAATTATTTCTTAAGAAAATTATTTTTATATGAAATATATTCATACTATGTTCATACATTCTTACATAAAAACTATTTACTATAAATGGAAATTATGTACTTTTATTGCTAGTAAATACATACATACATACATAAGTATCTACAAGTAATTTGTGACAACATAAAATTTGCTGATACCTTCTTAAGCTATGCATTTAAAAATATAACATATTGTACATATTAATTAAGTTTTAAAAATATATATATTTATAATATGAAATTTATATACTGCCAATTTATATATGGGAAAAATATAATAAATTTTGATCAGACTTTTGTGCTAAATTTTGATTTCGATTTGGATTAGTTCGACAGCAAATGCGTTCGCGAATTACAATGGTTGATACGTTGTGCCGGCTCTGGAGCCACATAACCATCCTCAGCATTCGGTACTGGAACTGAGCGAGAACGCCGGAAGAGTAAAATGCTCAAAACACATGAATAAAGGAAGACTGCGCACTGCAAAAAAAAATGACAAATGAAATATTTAAATATTTTATTAGGTCTCTTTTATTTATTTATGCATGCGTAAGCCCTACTTACTTCACTGATTAATAATGACCAGTCGAAAATATCTTCACGCTTCATTGTATTATGGTACGACGTTTCCAGCGCCTCAACACAGCCGCGCGGGAATAAATACAATTTAAGTGTGGCATTTTGATAACGATAACAACTCGATGGCGTCTCCAGATGTCTGTATTTGTAGTCATTGGCATTGTAGAGACCACAGCAATGATACTGGCGATGATAATAAAAATGAGTTTAAGTAATAAATTTAAACAACAATAGGATGCACATGTTATTAAGCCAAATAAATATGATTATAGAATTAAAATAAAATTAAAAATGTGATATAAAATTAATGAATATAAAAATATAATATTATAACATAAAATTAAATAACCGAATTAACAATAATAAAATGAAATAATTTAAAATAAAAACGGAAAATAATTAGTTAGAATAAAATAAAAAAAATTACATATTTTTAAATAATAAATAAAATAAAATAAAATAAAATATAATATTAAATTATATTGAATAAGTTAAAGTGAAATGAAATAAAGTAAAATAGTTGACATAAAATAAAAACGTATATATAAACTAAATAAAAATAATTAACTATGTTAAACTAACACAAAACAAATAAGTTAAATATATGGAGATAAATAAAAAAAATGAAAGGAAAACAGAAATAAATTGAATTCAAATAAAATAAAGTAACAAAAAAATAAATAAAGTCAATTTAAATAAATTAATAAAATGTTTAATGAAACAAAAATGAAATAAAATAAGATAAAATTAAATAAAATAAAAATAAAATAAATTAAATATAAAAAAATTAAAAATAAATAAATAGCATATGCAGTTGTGCTCAGAAAAATAGCAGCAAGCTTCTGGAATTTAAAAATTTCAAATATTTTCCCAGCATATTATTGTTTTACCAATTTATTTATTGAAAATTAAAGACAACTATTACGAAGGGCCTAAATATTCAATAAAAAAAATCATGGATCAATTTGCCATATTCTGAGGAAAATATGCCGTTGAAATGGGTATATCAGCAAGATAATGACCCGAAGCATACCAGCAAGCGGGCAAATAATATATTGGATGAGTGCATAAGTTTGTGCCCGATTCCGCTGGATGCCGTACGAATCGTTTGAGAGTGGCGCTCGTGAAATTAATATATACATATTATATATCGTTGGAAAGGTGACAGTCCGAACTGTAAATCAAGCATAAAATAACTTCATTTTGATTTGAGTTGCTTAGTGAAAAGACGCATGGAAGATGAACAACGAAAAAGATCATATGCGTCATATTATGTTATACGAATTCCGCAAAGGAAAAACAGTGGGCGCTGCAACTAAAGATATTCGCGAAGTTTATTTGGACCGTGCTCCAGCACTCCACACAGTAAAGAAATGGTTCGCGAAATTTCGTTCTGGAGATTTTAACCTCGAAGATCAACCTCGCAGTGGACGGCCTTCTGAGCTTGATGACGATGTTCTAAGGACTTTAGTTGCGAATAACTCACGTATTTCGACGGAAGAGGTTGCCAGTGAATTGAACGTCAACAAATCAACTGCGTTTCGTCGTTTAAAAAAGGTTGGGTACACTTCGAAGCTCGATACATGGGTGCCACATCAGTTGAGTGAAAAGAACAAAGTGGACCGTATGTCAACAGCAATTTCTTTGCTCCGACGGATCAAAAACGAACCTTTTTTGGATCGGCTCGTGACTGGTGATGAAAAATGGGTCCTGTACAACAATGTTCAACGCAAAAGAACATGGAAACAGGCACACGAAGGGGCGGAACCGATGTCGAAAGGTGGATTGCATCCGATGAAGGTACTGCTGTGCATTTGGTGGGATATCCGAGGCGTGATCTATTTTGAGCTCTTGCCAGCTGGAGAAACGATCACTGCCAACAAGTATTGTCAGCAATTGGTCGAATTGAAGAAAGCAATTGATGAAAAACGTCCGATTTTGGCCAATCACAAAGGAGTTCTTTTCCATCATGACAACGCCAGGCCACATGTTGCAAAACCGACCCTGGCCAAACTGAAGGAGATGAATTGGGAAATCATGCCGCATCCCCCATATTCACCCGACATTGCACCTTCTGATTATCATTTGTTTCGATCGCTGCAGAACAATTTGAATGGAAAAAAATTTAAAAATGTGGAAGACGTCAAAAACCACCTTGACACCTTTTTCAACGAGAAACCGCGCGATTTCTATGAATCAGGCATCCGTAAATTGGTTGAACGTTGGGAGTGGATTGCCGAACATGATGGCGAATACATAATAGATTAATAAAAGCGCTTTCTTCAAAAAATTTCAATTTTAGTTTGCACTTGAAATCGGGCACGAACTTATGCACTCATCCAATAAAATATAATGAAAATAGAACATAATAATAAAATTAATAAAATAAAAAGAAAATAAAAATATTAAAAAATGTAAAATAAATTTCCGTAACTTAAAGAAATTAATTCAAAATTACATTAAAAAATACAAAAACAAATTAAGTTAAATAAACTATAAAATAAAAATATATTAAGTTAAAAAAGTTAATGAACAGTAATAAAATAAGTTTAAATTAAAGAAAAATATAAAATAATAATCAAACAAAAAATATACAATAAAATAAAACAAATTTAAGCAAAATTAAATAAAACTAAAAAAATAAAGCAATTGAATTAACTGTATTATAAAAGTATATTAATATGTAAAAATGTGAGTTCAATAAGCTGTTATAAAATAAATTAAAATTAATTTAAATTAAAAAAATAAATAAAAAATTATAGTGAAAGAAAAAATATATAAAATAAATTTAAATTAAATGAAATAAAACTAAAAAACAAAAATTAAATTATGTATATTAAATAAAAGAATCGTGTACAATAAAATAAAATTAAATGTAAGAGTGCTTAAAAGTTAAAAAAAAAATTTAACAAGATCTAAAGTAAAATAAACTAAATAAAATAAACTAAATAAAATAAAATTAAATGAAATAAAACGCACCAAAATAAATTACATAGAATAAAATAAGGTAAATATAATTTAATGTAAGACAATAAAATGAAGGGAATTAACCGAAAAAAATATTTTAAAACTTATTAATGGTTAAAAAACATAGAATTGGTAAGAATTTTTGCTTATTGATGCGATCTGCCAATTGAAATTCACTCACATTCATTTCCACCGCCTGCATCGCCGTTGGATCCTCATCCACATCATTCCAAGCATCCTCCAGCAGATCCAATGCATTTATGAAAAATTTCTGATGTTTATATGTTTGCATTTGCAACAACTGCGTGGCCAATAGCATCAGCATGAAGAATGAATACTACAATGAGCGCGTATTTATTTGCAAATACAAAATTTTATAAACAAATAGTGATTATAATGAATAAAAAGTGGAAAATAAAAACAAAATAAAACCTACTATCACATTGACACCCAACGACTCACAGACGACGCCATAAAAGCCAAACAGCGTGGCCATGCATACGAATGAGCCCAAAATGATGCCCACAATGCAGTATGTATGCTCATCCGTATTCGGGATTGCAAACTCTAAGCCGAAAACATTCAGACAGACAATACAAATGCCCAATAACTGTAAAAGAAATTGTCATAAAAAAAATTGATATGTAAATAAACAAAATATAATAATAAATAGGTCATACAATTACTAATATGTTGAGTACAACAACAAGCGCAAAATACTTGGTTAAATACCAACATTGTATGGTCGGTTGGTTGTAGAAATTTGCATACCAGCGCTTTTTTTTATTTGCTTTCCATGTCTTTTTTTATGTTTTTTTTTGCACTATTTACTTACCAAACTAAAGAAATTGAAAGCGAGTACGAAACACTTAACGGCCGAAAAGATTACACTCATTTTTATTGTTTACTACTGTTGTGGATTTTCACTAGACTGCCGCGTAATTAAAAAAATATTATTAAATAAAATTAAATATACAAAACGATTTGTTTGCTTACGCTTCGGAGCATTAACTGAAAACGCTGTCAGAAAATTGTATGTGAAGAAAATAAATATTGAATATTGCTTGTTAATGACACAGGGCGATATTTCTTATTTTTACTCTATTTTTTATTTTTATTTTACTTTATGCCCAACGAACATTTTACTGAGCAGAGTGGCGCTATTGTAATTGGATGTGCAAGGAGGAATGTTTTAGGTAAACACAAAGTCGGAATAACAGAATATCATTAAATAAGTTTAATCCCATTTGATTAAAGTTGAGGATTCTAACCTCACTTTTGTGCTGAACATATTTTTTTTTTAAATTAACTTTTTAATAAATCATTTTATTTTAACAGAAAGTCTTTCTAGTAGCGTTTCATTGTAGAAAGTAATTTCATTTAATCGCAATATTACTATTTAAAAACAACGCGATATTAGTGAAACAAGTTTTTGAAAATAACCTTAAAATATAAATAAAATGTTTAAATTGTTATTTCGCTTAATTAATAATTTTTTTTTTAATGCCGCCGGCTAGCATTTGGCTTATTGGGCCTCACTCTTCATACAAAAATAAATAAATAAATAAAAATAAATATTATTGTTTTTTCCCCCAATGTATCAAGTAGCGCATGTTAATGAACTTCATTACTGATAATGAGTTATATTAATATTCAATACACTAACAAATACAAATACATAACAGATTTGACAGTAAAACATTTGGTTATTAACACGCTAAACGTTCAACGCTCTTTTGCATAAATGTGAGCGCATTGAATTATTAGTTTCATAGCATTCATAAAAACATTAAACAAGTACGCACAAACATACAAACCCATTTGTATATATGTATGTATATATGTAATAATAATTAAATATATTAAAAATGATTTAATGCCAAACAGTTTATAGTCCGATGAAAATCAGTGTGAATGAGTATAACAATAAATTAAATAAAAAAAAAATATTTGGAAAAAATGTACAATATAAAAATAATTTGAGACGTTCTCTTCAAATTTATTTGTGGAAAAAACAATTTATTTAATTTTACTAATAGCAGTAGCAGTTCGTAAATAAGCAGCGTTAGTAATACAAATTTTCAGTTTGAGTTTGATTTAGTAGTTTAAATACAGTAGATATTCAACTAACAAGTTTAGCAAGATTATCTATTTTTTTGTTTTTAAATATACACTAGTAAAACTTATAAGCTAAATTATATAAATTAGTTTTATTTTTTTAATTATGCAAAAGTTGCTGCATAATGTAAAAATGTTTTTTCTTTCTTTTTTTTTGTATACAAATTTTCTTGTAAAATTCGTGTTAAAATAAATAGTTGAGTATAATTTATAATTTAGTAAATAACTATACTAGACAAACAGGTATGTAGATATATATATACATATGTATATATGTATATAAATACATAAACATTTAGTGGGTAAAGTATTGATGATGTTCCTTGGTGGTTATTGTTCTTGTTGATTTTTTTGATTAAATTTCGTTTTGTGTTTTTCTTTCAACTGGTCGTTCGTTGGTGGTTTAATTATTATAAATATATTTGTGTTCTCATTGAAGTTTGGGCGTTTGTATGTATGTATGTAAGAAAAAATAACTTATTTCTTCTCCAAAATTTTTTTTCAAATAAAAATAATATATGTATATCACAAGTACACTTCGCAAGTGTGACTAACTACAATTTCTTTTTTTTTTCTAATCAACGTTCATAGCACTTTTATACGTCTTTTCTACTAAAAATCTCGTTTATCTGATTAATTCTTAATTATATCCTAAAATTGTTTAATTTAATTGGCATTTTTTTAATTGCTTGTGCGCACTTCGTTTTTACTTCTTTCTTTAGCAAATGAGGGCGCTAAAGTATGTGTGTGTGTGTGTGCTTGATTTAAACTTTCCATGGCAGTGGTATGAGACCCCACTTTTGTGTGATGTCTTTGTAATCACAATTAATGGCAACAACGATTTTCTCCACCTTATTTGTGCGTGGCATTTTGGCTGCCTTCAGTGTTAGGCAAAGCTTTGAAACGCGATGCGAAATGTGCTGAGTCTGCAAAGAAGACAATGAGTTGAAGAAAAGAAATAAATAAATTATATATAAATAAATTAGCAAAAAATATTGTTGTTTTTGCATTTAAATTTAGCAAATTACTACTCACATCCATGTCGTAATTCCAAAATTGCCTTGGATCATCCAAGCATTGCGTCAGCTGTACATTCGATGTTAAATTACGACTCTTCAACTGCTGTATGACGCCCAATTTCGGTTCACTATATGTCAGACAGACATTATCATTACTCATTATTTGCCCCTTCGGCGTAATGACATACATATCCATGGATTTACTATGTACATTACAATCTCCCACTGTGACCGATTGCACCGATGAACGCGGCATTTCCTTTTCCAATGGTCGCAAGCACTTATCACGATCCAAATCGATAAGGGACATAAATTGTTCGGCATTATTATCGATCTCATCGAATATGCGTGGCCATTCACGTGACAAGCGACGCCCCGGTATATTCTTCATATGCTTGGTGTAGGCCTGTGCGCACTCGGTCTCACCATCAAGCCATATAATTTTACCAAAGAAGCGATCTGGTGCTGGGAAGAAATGTTCCGGCCAAATGTGCTCCAAATACCAAGAGAATGGTTTACATTTGAGTTTTTCACGTAGTGTGAGGCGTTCGCTGACATCAATGCGTTCACGTGTTTCCAGCGATAGACCGGATGTGTAGAGTAGCACAAAGTACTGCCAATCATCCATCCAAGTCATGGCTGCGCGTGCTAAATTATTGCCCAACACTTCGCTCATACCGCCGGGAAAGGTGTACGGTGTAGTGCTGCGGAATACATGGCCTACATGCGAACAGGGACAGATCTCAATGCGTCCACCACATTGCCAGATGCGAAAGGACATCTCAACGTTTTCGCCGCCCCAAATCTGGTGGGGAATATAAGGAAGGGTAGTTATAAAATAAGTTCATTATAATTAATTTATTTAATTGAGATTAAACATACCCGCATCTCTCTATCGTAAGCACCAATCTCATAGAAGTACCGCTTATCAATCGCAAAAAGTCCACCTGCCATTGCGGGCGAGGCAATCGCTTGTGTCGGATCACCATTAGCGGGCGCTACGCTGCGTTTATTGCCAAACCAGCGAAAACTCAGCTGCCAGTTGAATGCACCCCAATGATTTTCGAACGTTTTCGTATAACTAAAATTATCATCGGATATTATATCTATAACGGGCGCAACCACACTACTGCGTGATTCCTTAACGCGCTGCAGCAATGGTTCCAACCAGCCACGTGTACACTCGCAATGCGCATCTAAAAAGGTCAAAACATCACCTTTGGCATGCTCAGCGCCGAGTAGGCGTGCTGGCACTAAACCGCCGCGTTTCTGTATGCGCAACAAGCGCGTCGGCACCGTGAGTACTTTGATGTAGGCCTCCAATTGCTTCTTCAGGTAAGCTGTAAAGTAATTAAAAAAACATTTACAGTATAAAAATTATTTAAAAAAAAAAATATATAAAAAAAATATATAAAAAAATATATAAAAAAAATATTAAAAAAAAAATTATAAAAAAATTATAAAAACAATTATAAAAAAATAAATAAAAAAAAAATTATAAAAAAAAAAAATTATAAAAAAAAAAAATTATAAAAAAAAAAATTAAAAAAAAATATGTTGTAAACAAGTCAAAAAGGCCAAATGTAAATTGTGTTAATTACTACTTTGTGACAAAAGCCAACAAATTAGTTGCAGACATGCAAAACAAAGCAAGCAACAATGCACGCATCTAAAATGCAGTTTTCGTTTTTGTTTTTGAGGGTGTTTTTCTTTTGATTTGTAATTATTATTCTTATTTTTATTTCTTTCTGCTGCTAATGACACTTACAGCGTTCGCTAGCATCGTCCACCAATATGATTTCTTTGAGTAGTTTACGCGGCGAGCGATTGATAACACTGGTTATTGTGCGCAACAGCACCGACCAAGCCTCATTATGGAAGACTATAATCACCGTTGTAGTGGGTAGTTCGTTGTTGATATATTTCTTGTCGCGACATCTGTAATGCAGACAAAAAGTTAAATTAAATGAAAAGCCAATTAAGTGTGTGCGTAAATATGTATAAATAATTTGATGTTTATGATTGTTTGGAGATTTTATGCCTTGTCAGCGCGTCTCATGGTCACTACAAACAGATATTTTTGTGCATACTTATATATACATATGTATGTATGCATATGAATGAGCGGATATTTATATATAGACTGCTGGGCTTAAAATATGTTGTTTTTCCTTTTTTAAATGATAATAATATAAATGTTTGTTTAGGTCTGTTATTATTTATTATATGTTTAATTGTTTATGGTCATTGGTCTGCACTTATGCACTTACTCTTTTATTCTGTAATCTTTTAACGTGCGATTCAAGGGTATACGGTCACTGGCCAGTATATTAAAGCTGTTCAGCCTGAAAAATCGCTGCATGCGGAAGCTTTCGCGCGCTGGCACTACTACCGGACGTCCATCAGCACCTTCACCATCAATTGGATTGAAGAGATTTATATTGTAGTCATCTGCAAAAGTTGTTAAAACACACGTATTTATATATATTTATGAAGAAAACTTGTTATATGAATGCTGATAAATTAGCCTACGTTATGCATGTGCATAATAAATTAAATTAAATTAAATAAAAAAAATAAAATTAATTTCAAAATAAATAAACAAACGTTTTTGGCATTGCAGTTCAAAGTTATCTCTTCAGTTTTAAATTCCATTTTAAGTGTTTTTTAAGTTTCACTTACCTGCGGTCATATTGCCGAAAATATCGCCTTTGCCAATGTAATGTGCCACTATGTTTTTCGGATGCCAGAGCGAACGACGTCTCGGCTGCGGTTTCGGATGGCTAAGCGTTGCGTATAATGATGATTGTGAATGCGCGCGATAGCCATAAATGGAGTAAAGAAAACAAGAAAAAATTAATGAAAAAACATTCAAAATTTACATAGAATTGCTAAGTATTAGTGGAACATAATAAAACCAAAAATGAAATAAAGGCGCTCAACTGTGATGGTCGATTGCCACAGCGCAAAAAGAACAAAAACCAAAAAAAAAACGCTAAGAAGCGTAGCTGATTCACAAACTATCGTTGCCAAAAATCGCTGCTTTAACGGTTTTTAGCTACAACATGCCAGCTTTGTTAGCACTTTTGTGCGCTATATATGGCACGCGGTCCACTTTTACAATTTAAATACTTTAAATACACAAATAGTTTACTTATGCATACATATCTACACATACTTACACCTCGTCCTGTCCAATTCCTTGTATACTGGACACATATAGATTGATACTAAGTGCGAACATAAAGAATGCAAAGAACAGTAGAAACAGGTATAGCAGCCATAGCTTCTTCAATTGTTGGAATCTCAAACCCATTGTTAATTACAATTTCCTTATTCTTGCTGACGCTACTAATGTTTATGCTAATCTTATTGTTGTTGTGTGTTATTAATGACCACTTTGTCAGCGCGTTTACTTTGTAATGAAATGTTGTCTTAGCGGTTTCAAACGGACTGCGGTTGCGAGTTGTTGCGTCGTTCAACTACCAACAGTTGCTTGATCAAAACGTGAATGAGCTGTGAACGTTGTTAGCGGCTTGTTTTTGTTTTGATTACAATAATATATTCACATAACCGATATTTCGATGGCAGCGTTTGTAGTGGTGCTGGTGATGGTAGTGTTGGTGGAGCGGTTGTTGTGGCTAATTTCTTGTTGGCCAATTGTTTGGTTGGTTGGCTGGATTTTGCTGGTAACTGCAACTGCCACTGCTATTGCTCTCTCATATGCAGCTTTTGCATGCACAATTTGCAGCAATAACAAAATGTTAGCTTACTTCATGTTTTTCCGGTATACTTTTGTTTATTAAGCCGCAAAATTACGTAGCAAATGAATAAATTACACAAAAAAATATTGACAAATCAATTCTGTTTGCAAAACCCGTCTGTTTTGTTGTGCAAACGTAAACAGTTGTTGATGAGCCATCGCACAGGGTTGCATTGAGTTGAAGGAGAAATTTTATTATGAGCTTTTAAGAATTAAGTTAACATTTTGTTAATGACAATAATAGTATTTTGAGGTGATATTATATTTTTCAACAAAAAAAATACAAATAAATAAATATATAAATACGCATATATGTATGTAGATATTGTAGTACTTTTCACTAGTTTCTATTGTTTATTTTGCTGTGGTTGTGCTAAAGTTTTTGTAGTGCTATTGTGAAGGTTATAGAAATCATAAGCTGTGTTTAGTCAACACTAAGAATTTATTATAAATGTAAAGAAATTTAGTGCATACACTTAGGCGTTTTAAAAATGATGCAGAAAAGTTTGCTTAAAAACTTTATTCAAGTAAAAATTATTGTAAATCTTTGAAGATGGGTCTGAGTTGAAAATTTTATATGTATGTTAACATGAAAATACATTTATGCATACATACACGCCACAAAAGTATTAAAGATTCAAACAAAATATTAATTTGGATTCAAAATTATAATAAAAAAAATATATATACCTATATAATTTCAGTACACCTCAGAACTTTGTTACGATTTTTTGGTTTATTTGTATAGTTTACCTAATTACAGCATAAAAACAATTTATCTACTTTAAAATAGCTTACTTCAAATACTGTACAGTTATAGTTATAATTTTAGTAAAAAGCCACATTAGTGTTAATAATAACGCCTTCTTTCCATATTTTTGAAATTAATGCCCAAAATGCATGCGACAACAATAGTGAAACCCTGAAAATATAAAAAATATTAATTTTCTTTTAAATTAAATTAAATACGCATTTTTTTTCTAAAAGTATAAATTTCTTTAATTACCTCAACGCCCACCAAAGTCCAATCGCTGATCACTTCAATTCGCGAACCATTTGTGAAGGCCAGCGCCAACTTATCAATACAGCCGGCAGTGTAGAGATCATTGGGGATTGATGGTTTACGATTGAGATAACAACTTGGTGGTATGGTGAGACCGCTATCGATATAATCATTGGGACCAGTTTTACCACAGCAATCGTACTGAAAGAGATGAATTTAGTTTGGAATTAAAAAAAGAAGCTGAATTAAAAATAGAAACGAGTAATATTTTTCAAGCAGAGAAGAGATTGAAAATTTCCGAAACCTTTAAAAGTTCTTAGTCACACAACCCTACAGCGAAATAGAAACTCCAGAGCCGCAAAAAAATCCTCAAAGCGCTAGCTGGTAGCTCACTACAGCGAATGCTTTCAAAGCTGGAGAATTCTCGACCACACGGACGACATGACCTAGCCAGTCTAGATGCCGTCGTTTAGCTCGCTGAACTATGTCAATAACGTCTTAGATTTTGCACAGTTTATCGTTCCTTCGCCTACAGTACTCGCCGTTGCCAATACTCAAGAAACCATTAATCTTCCCCAAAACCTACTTGCGAAAGATTCTTATGCTGACTCATCATATGTTGACTTCGTCCAAGCCTCTCCATCATATAAAAGCACAAAAGCACGATGTCTTTGTACGTCAAGAGCCTCTCTCTATAGAATATTCAGTCCAAAGAAGAGCCTGTTGTAAAGAGCGATCTGAGCTGGATTTCAAGGCAGATATTGTTATTGATATTAATGCCAATTCTTAGAGCCAAGATGACAGTGCGTTTTATGTTTCTCTGATGATAAGAGTAATTTCGTCTTATACTCGTTCCCTACCAGATCCATTCGCTTCGCTTCGTTATCCAGTCTAGACTGCTGATTGCTGTCCACCTAGACAATTCTTAGTTAATCTTGTCAACTCCAACGGTAATAAGAATACCTCAGTATCAGCTGGGATCACTGTGTCAAAATCTTTCGACCACTAGAAGTTTAGTTGACATTACGAAGTCGGGAACAGCAAGGCCTTCAGTGTTGTTGTTGTTTTTGTAGCGCTTCACTAGCCCCGCTTAGGAGCAGCCAAGAGGAGTCTGAGTCATTGAGGTCATCTAACAGTTGGTCCAGGAAACGAACTCTTTCGACGGGTTCGGACCAGAGGGAAAGAGGAGTTAGACGAGTTGGTTTAAAGGGGGATGCAAAGCGGTGGTTAGTGTCGTGCGGGGACTCTCATTGCATGTCGGGATTAAGTTTGGATAGATAAGAATTGAGTCGTCTACAATATCCACATCTTAATTGTACCAGTCAGGCCTCCACTGTGACATTGGTCAATGATAAGAGCGACAGATTGAGAATCAGTTCACTAGTTTTACAGCCCTTGGCCTTCTCGATGATCCATTAAACCCCTTCCCTTGGAGAAACTTACCCTAATTTGATAGTTATCCATGCTGTCATCACTCATCTGACGATTCCACGCGTTCTGTATTGTCTCCACCGCTAGATTATGGAAATTTATAGGCAACAAAAAGATCACAGCGATTTGTGCGAGCAGCAAAAGGAACAAAAATATGGTATACTGAAAGAATAAAATAAAAAAAAATAATTTAAAAAAAAAATACCATAACACAAAGCAACAAACAAACTTACAAACAAAATAGTGCGCGGCGACTCACGTATCGTACCACAACAACCCACTATTGTTGTGGCGAAGAGCAAACCGCCCAAAACCACGCCCACAATGCAGGGTACTTTAATCGAATCACTGGCATTGAATTGTACTAAGGAGTATGCGCTGGCTGATAGCATAAAAGCGCCCGCTATCTACGGTGAGAATCAAGTGGTAGAACAACAACAATAACAAAAAAAGATAAAAATTATTGTTGAGTAAAATCAATTGAATAGAAATCAAAAAACAAAAAAAAAAATGTTTATTAATTAATGTAAATAGAAAAACATATGAAAATAGGGCACAAACAAACGACATATGTACATATGTGTGCACATATGTATGCATGCAGATATCAGAGCTTAAGTGGAGACACTGAATGATTTATGGAATGATTTTAAGTAAAATACATACATACATACATAACACACTCAATAAATATTACTCACACAGCAGAGCACATTCATGAGAAAGGCTAGAAATTTCAAGGTGGACGTTGCACAAGTCATTTTGTGAACTATTTTTTATTACAAAAAAAAAAAATTCTTCAAAACAATAATAATTAATTTATAAATTTATTTAATGACGTGTTTCTCTTAATTAAACACCAGACAATTACGCTTCCGTTTCAAAAATATTTATTACGCCAAATTTTTAACCGCCCCACACCTTCCCACTCTTTGCACACACTCCGAATGTAGTAAAACACACACACGCACACTACTGAACTTCTAAGCGTCTGCGTCCACTTTGCGCTGCAGTAACTAAGCGACTAAACAGCACTGAAATTTATAAAAAAAAAGATAATACTTCCCATACTATTTTACAAAATTCTTCAAATGTATTTTTATCATTTATATTTGAGCATGTCATTTTGTTGGTATGTTGGGGGAAAAGAGCTTTCTTCAGGCTTAACACGAATTCGCATGTGAATTATCACCGACACTGGCCATAATACTGATAAGACAGCGGAAAAGGCAGAATGTGTTTGAGAAGTGCTCATTGATTTTCAATTTGCGGAGAGAGTAAGTGTCCCTCTGCGAGAGCGAGATGTCGCATTGCCAGAGCGATAAAAGAAGAGAGAAGAGAGGAAAAAACAAACAATAAATTTATAAATAAAATTACTAATAGACATGCCATTAACGACACCATCAATGCGGCGCGTAATTTGCGATGTGTTTCGAAAGCTGTGACTTTGAACAAGTGTTTACAGCATTTGGTGGGCGTGTGGGGTACTGAGCACTTGAGATCGCATTTTTCGGGTTGGGAGTACTCTTGAGTACATTAAAAAATATGTATAAAGGGTTTGCCAATAAGAGGTGTTATTTTGAGTAGCCTGCTATTCAATTTTGTAGCGGTAATTTTTTGACATTTGACAAGTGAAAACAACGCCAGTAATAAAAATTGAAACTTGTAAAAATATGGCAGAGACGGTTCTTAAAATTAAAACATTTTTGTTGTTGTTGTTGTTGTAACCGCAACAACCCGACTTAATTATCGGTGAATATTGCGGGGTGACAGTCGTTGGCCAGATAAATCCGTGTCGTTTCGGTATAAAGACTTGACTGTTTCGGGTACTATTGGATTTTAGTCGCCTCTCATGACACGCATGCCTTCCTCGGCCTTTGGAATCAGGCATTCCTCAAATGTCATTACACCGTATTTCGCATAAAGACTTGGATTTTAGGGCGTATAAAGTTCAGTCAACACGATAACTCAAGCCGGTCGATAATCAACAATGTCGTCTCTTCGTTGATTGGGTCATTGAAACTCTCTCTCTCTCTTTTCCTCCTCGATAGCTACGTCAATAAGCAAAACTGTCGCATTTGTGGCTCGGAAAACCTAAGATTTATTATTGAAAAGCCTCACCATCCTCAACATGTATGGTAACTGTTTGTGTGCAGTTTATGGTCCGGCGGGGTCATAGGACATTGCATTTTCGAAACTGAGGCTGGAGCAAAAGCTGCAATGAATGGATTGCCGTATCGAGAGATCTTTAATAATTTTTCATGGCCGCAATTGGATGGTATTGATCTGGACAAAATCTACTTTCTTCAAGACGGCGATAAGGTCTACGTCAAAAGGCCAACTTCGATTCAAGACCTCAAAGATGGAACTCGTGAAGTTAATGTGGACATACAGCAGCCACTTTGCGATTTAGTGATGGAAAATTTCATAAAGAGGATACGGCCCTGTAAGCTTAGCTGTGGTGGGCATTTGGCTGATATTGTTTACCATTATTAATGGCACATCTTCCTCTTTACATTGAAATAAACACCTGATCATTTAACTCAAAACATTCCATTTTTCTTAGAATATCAAAATAAACCTCTTATTGGAAAACCTTGTATATATTTCTCAAGATATGAGTTCGTCTTTAAATTCCTGAAACAAATTTCAAACGATTTGCAAATAAATAGTTTTGTTATTGCAAAGGTGTTAGCCTTGAGATTTAATCTTTCAGTGCATTAATTTCTTATCTCTTTAAGCAAATTTTCCGCATTTGGGACGAAGAGCAACCTGAAGAGATTCAAGAGCTGCCATTTCACCCAGAAAAAACAACAGTTAGGTGTGGTTTGAGGACCAATGGAATCAGCGGTCCATATTTCTTCGAAAATGATGCCGATGAGAACGTAAATTAAAATATTTCCCACTTAAAATTGGGCTACTTCATTACCATCCCTATAATGCGGGTACGAGCCAGCTGTCGGCTGAACATAAAACATTCTATAGTTTATCCGACCTTATTGAAAATATTCCCCTGTACCTTACGCAATTTATTTGCCAAACAAATGTGCAAACATATATGACCAAAGCAAGTACACTTGTATTTATAACAGTGTTGTCAGTTTTTCAAATATTCAAAAGTAAATTACAACTTCTTTTGACATCGATTTACATTTAGCTGTCAGGAAGGTGTTCCAATAAACAAACTATCTGCTTTGCCAACTGAATGACAGTACGATTGACTTGAACTCTTGAACGCACAATCAGGTTAAGTATAAATAAAACTCAGTAGTAAAAATATCAATGTTTTGATTTTGAAAAAAAAAAAAATTAGAACAGATGGAAATATGTTTGCTTAATGTAACTCTTAGTTACTTATTTTTAGTTAATTATTTTCTATCATTATTGTTTTATTATTTTTATTTTTAAATACTGTATTTGAAATTTGTTTAACAAAGCTTTCTGATGCAATAAATTTATAGATTAAATATTACTGCTCAAAACTATATTGAGAACCCTCATTTCGAATGAGTATAGCCAAAGTTATAGTGCATACCAAAGCAATGACCTAGAAGGAAAATATAAGGATATGTACTATTAATATTTTTAGGAAAAAGAGTTTATAAAATAGAGAATATGACACTTACTATACTATCAAACCAAAAAAAATATTTAGAGCAATTTTCCATCGATAACTATCAAATAATATAAAAAATAATAATTTTTAAAGCGAAAATACCAATTAAATATCGAAAATAAAGCAAAACAGTTAAGAAAAAATAAAGGCTTAAAATTACTGTTTTTTTATAATCTAAATGGCAGAATAACGACTATATTTGACAATAAATTATTTACTATAATTTCGTTAATTCTTGTATCGATTAATTTTAACCAAAACTATTTAAAATAATATGAGCAATGTTTTTCTCCAAAAGATTAGTTTTACGAAACCACAATAATAATTCAGAAATATACAAATGAACACTTTAAAGAAACCTTAATGAAGTGATTAGAATCGTTTATAATCAGATCTGTACTTCAGGTAGGCACTTGCTGTCTATGGATTTCTACTAAAGCTGGAAGGAGGACAGTCTTGCATTTCGCTATTCTGGAATGTCTGACGAATTGACCTTTATACATGTGAAAGAATATGAGTTGTTGCCGGGGTCTTTTACCTGCTTTTGGATCTTCGTTACTAATTCATTTTATGGTGCTCTACTGTGATGAAGCGCTGCGGGAATGACAACATGTCCGGAAAGGCTGAAAAGATTCTCTGTGCTTAGCAGCACGGCAGCTTTGGCCTTAAGAACAGCAATAGACTACATTGACCTGCGCCTAACTTTCGGAAAATTTTTGCCTTCTGGTCCCTAACTAGAGATAAGGAGGTTATTCAGATTGCCAAACCACTGCAGTATCTTTCAAGCCGAATTCACACTTACGTAGATAGTTAAGCGGTCATTGAGGGCTTACTATCTCTTAGCACGAAGTCGGTAGCGCGTTCACTATAGAATATAGCCCATGAATTATCTAAAGACGCAACCCTTTCAGGACAGGACGTACACATGGACTTGTCAGCTCCTCTCATTGAAGTGAAACAACCCCTGCGGTTTAGGGGTTCAAGAATTTACCCGCGGTAAGACATGCCTGTCGTAGAGGCGACTAAAATCCAATAGTTCTCGCGACAGTCGGGTCTTTATACCGGAACGACCCGGATTTTTTATCCGGCCAAAGACTGTCACTCCCGCAACATTCCACAAAAATTACTTTGAGGAATATTTTTGCGGTTACAACAACAACAATATGAAGAAGAAGGCTGCTAGTAGAACTATAAAAGGAGCATTGTGTCAGATGCCTTTATATAAGGTCTGGTTGATGACAATAAATGTAGCAAATGCATGGAACGTGAGAATAAAATGTGAGCGGCCGGCCCTCAGCGGACGGAGGCTGATCATATCGTAGCCTTGATACTTGATGATAAGCTAATTAATGTATTTTCAATCAACAAGAGACAAAGAACAAAAATGCTTACTTCGATTCTCTAAATGAACAGCAGATCTCTACAAACTAAAGACATAAGAGGAAGTGAAACAACGCAGGTCTTTAATCACTTGTAGTATTTCTGGTTGAACTATTTGACAATTTTGAAAAAGTCAACCTAACTAACCTAACTTAACCTGCATTAAAATTGAAAAAAATATATATGTACCATACATATACATATATATGTGAAGCAATTGTATACATATTACAATAAATATGGCGAAAAAAACTAATATCATTTTTTTAATCATTACAGCTCATGCTCAAAATTCTTAGAAAACCCTTTAGGCATAAATTTAATTCCATTTTGCTCTCACTTACCTCAACCAAAAATTTGACCCATGCACAGGTAAGCATTACCGGTTTTGATTTATTGCATTCCTTTGTCACCGCTTCTAAACAACCGGTCTCATATAGATCTTTTTGTGTAATGTGCTCTTCCTTATAGCAGCTATTGGGTATGTCCAAACCGGCGGCCTCATAATCTGACGGACCGTTTCTTCCACAGCAATGTAGCTATGAAAATTAAAAATTATTATTTATTAAGTAATATGTATAAAAGTTTTTATTCGAAAAATTCAACAACCCTTTTTTGAAGAGAATTCATGTAACGAAAATTAGAATGAAGATATTCCTGCCATGCCGTATCCATTGCATGTTTCGGGCTTCTTTCACAATCGAAATGTTGCATTGCCATAATCAATAAAACCAAATCGGCGATGATAATCAGAATGAGCGATATTGCATACTGAAAATTATTCAAATACAATACATACATATGTATATGATTAAATACAATATTGAAATTTACGGTCCATAGGCAACATAAGTTCCTAGCTGAAGCGCCATAACAACCCACAAACGTTGCAATAAAGAGAATGGAGCCCAAAATAATCAGCGCAATGAAGATGTCTTGATCCTCTGAATCTACCACTGCCAAAGTGATACCAAATAAGACAAGTGTAGAAGCTGCAGAAATCTAGAAAAAAGAAACAGTTATTAAAATATTTATATATATATGTACTGTACCCTGCAATGCTTCGCTGTCGCACATACTCATTGTATGTATGAAAAATTAATCACGGGATATCTTTTTATCATAACTTTATTTACTCAATACTTGGGGAATATAAAAGTTTTGGTTTTACCATTGACATTGATCCACTTTCCGGAGAGAGGAATAGTCTGACTTTTTGAATGGGCCAGTAGCTGGTCCACTTCACGGAGAGAAGAAGAGTTTTGCTATTAACTTAAGCAAAAAGCCACCTATGCACCGAATTTCGAGTAAATCGAACCATAAATAAGTTTATTCGAATAGGTCAGTCCCTGGTCCACTTGCCGAAAATGTTTTTTTCGTAAAAATCTTCCCAGGAATCATAGAAATAATCTGACGAAATTTCAAGTCAATCCGTACGAAACTTTGGGGGATTTTTGTAGATTACTGGATTGTTCCAAACGGACATAAGAATTTTATATAAAGGGTGATTAAATTGTAAGGGCCGATGTTGAATGTGAACCACACCTAAACGCCAAGTTTTTTTCCGAATTTAATTTGACATTTCTCTATTTAAGACTTACTCAATTTGAACCATGGAGAGATACACAATCCAACAACGTGTTAAAGTTATCCAGACTTATTATGAAAATTTTCGAAGAAAATCATCTTCAGTGATGAGGCACATTTTCACCTCAGTGGATTCGTCAATAAACAGAATTGCCGCATTTGGGCGAATGAGAATCCAAGAGTGATTGTCGAAAAACCAATGCACCCACAAAGAGTGACTGTTTGGTGCGGTTTATGGGCTGGCGGCATCATCGGGCCGTATTTTTTCCAAAATGAGGCCGGTCAGGCAGTTACTGTGAATGGTGTTCGCTATCGTGAGATGATAACGAATTTTTTATGGCCACAATTGGAAGATATGGATGTGGACGATATGTGGTTTCAGCAGGACGGTGCCACTTGCCACACAGCTAACGAAACAATGGCTCGTTTGCGCAACAAATTCAATGGCCGTGTTATCTCACGTAATGGCGATGTCAATTGGCCCCCAAGATCATGTGATTTGACACCGTTGGACTTTCTTCTCTGGGGTTATTTGAAAGAAAAGGTGTACGTCGATAAGCCAGCAACAATTCAAGAGCTAAAGGATGAGATAATTCGGCACATTAACGGCATAGAAACTCCATTATGCCTCAGCGTCATCGAAAATTTGGACCATCGTATGGAGGTGTGCCGCCGAGGTCGCGGCGCTCATTTGGCCGATATTTTGTTACATACATAATTGAGTAATACCAATATATCATAATAAAATAAAATTTCAATAATTTCCTAAATAGTTTGTGTTTTATTCAAAATCAACATTGGCCCTTGAAAATTTAACCACCCTTTATGTATAAGAAGATTGAGCAAGTCAAAATTAATCCACTTTTTCGTTCCTCTAAGGGAAGGAATCGCCCAGATCGCTTTGGTCAACAGGAGGGGAATTGTGTTTCATCAGGACAAGGCCAGACCACAAACATCGATAGTGATAGTGTTAAATTTTGAAGAAAAGCAGCGGCGTATGGAAGTTGCTCTGGGGTCATTAGAAGAAGTTAGCGACAATACAGAATTACTGAAACGTATAGTATTATAACACATGGCGAAACTTGAGTTTGCGGATATGAAGTCGAAACTAAGTCTCATTCATAGCAGTGATGGTATTCTGGTTCGCCAAGGTCGAAGGAGGCTCGGCGAGTGCGCTCAAGCATGAAGGTCATGCTCTCCGTGCTCTTGAATACTGGAATTGGAATCATAAATTCCTGTCACCTGGTCAAAGGATTTTGAATCACGGTAATGACATTGCTTCACATTTCACACCCAATGCTCCAGTCTGCAAACTCTCAGGTTTTTAATGCAGTTATAACGATTATTTTTTATCGAATAGCGAATAAAAATAATATTCGCCAAGCTGTAAACAATTTCGTAAAAAATAAAAAAAAAATAATGGAATTTGCAAAGAAAAAAATTAAAAAATAACCATTAAGCTTTATTAAGAAAAAAATATAATAACAATAATAATAATAATAATAATCAATTATCATTAAAATAAATATAGCGCTAAAATTTAAAAAAGCGTAAATCTTTATTCGAATATATCATATTGTGATCACTGTAGCTATTCAGAAAGAACTCACTCACTTTCAATGTCTTGTCTGGCGAATTTCTCAAATATTTTTCATTTTTTATTTCCTTTCTTCTATTTTTGTTATTTTATACTTTTCAAATAATAAATAAATGCACTTTTCTGTTTTCATCTTAAACACTAAGCTATTGCTTTTGCTTGTTAAATACTTACACCACATAAAACGTTGAAGAAAATTACTAAATATTTGAATAATTTTAACCAATCCATTTTGATTTATTTCATTACAACGATGCACAACCGAAAAGAAAAAACAAGTGAAGAATTTCGAATTTTGAATTTTTGATGTAAGCAACGATAATAAGATGTTGCTTTTATAAATTTATGTGTCCAAATTTTAAAATAAACCATAGAAAAACGGGAGAATTTAAACGACTTGGCGCATTTTACGTCGAGATTTTAAATTGAAAGCGTACAAAATATAACTTTTGTAAGAACCGCAGCGGTTCGACATTCCCAAGCGACATCGCTTCGCTCTATGGGCTCTTGAAAAGTTCCAAGAAGATTCAACGTTTTCGAGCCAAATTTTGCTCAGCGATGAGTCCCATTTCTGCCTCAATGGGTATGGGTGAGATCGTAACCGTCAGCGATCGTTACCGCGCGATTATAACCGACTATTTGCTGCCTGAAATTGAAGCTCGTTGTATCGGCGACATTTAGTTTCAACAAGACGTCGCCACTTCCCACACATTGCATCAATCAATAGATTTTATTGAAAGAACACTTCTGAGGTAAGCAGATAATTTCACGTTTTGGGACAGTCGATTCCAAGATCGTATGATATCATCACACCGTTAAACTTTTTCCTGTGGGGTTATTGGTTTTGTTTCGTGACCTGGTTATTATTTTAAAAATAAAAATTCGAAATTCTTCTCTTGCTTCTTCTTTTCGGTTGGAGATCATTGTGATGAAATTAAAATGAATTACTTAAAAATACTCATAAAATATTTAGTCGTCTTCTTTAACTTTTTATGTGGTGTAAGTATTGCACATGCAAAAGCAGTAGCTTAGTGTTGAAAATGAAAACAAAAAAGTACATTTATTTATTATTTGAAAAGAGTAAAATAGCAAAAAAAAAAAAAAAATAAGGAAATAAAAAATGAAAAATATTTGAGAAATCCGCCAGACAAGACATTGAAAGTGAGTGAGTTCTTTCTGAATAGCTACAGTGATCACAATATGATATATCATATTCGAATAAAGATTTACGTTTTCTTTAAATTTGAGCGCTATATCTATTTTAATGATAATTGATTATTATTGCCATTGTGATTATATTTTTTTCTTAATAAAACTTAATAGTTAATTTTTAAGTTTTTTTTTTTATTTTTTACGAAATTGTTTACAGCTTGGCGAATAATATTTGTAATCGATATTCGATAAAAGTAATCGTTATAACTGCATTAAAAACTAGCGAGTGTGAAGGCTGGAGCGTTGTCACAGTACTTTTTTTTGGCAGAAAATTCACGAACAAGCGACGAAGTGTGAAACAGGTTCATTATTGTGATGTAAAAACCATAAACTGTTTTCCACAAACACTGCAGTTTTTTCGGATTGCTTCACGAAAACGGTGTTAAACTAGTAGGTAGTAGTACTAGTACTCCTTATCGATACTAGGTGACAGGAATTTATGATGCCTATTCCAGTATTCAAGAGCACGGAGAGCATATCCTTCATGCTGGAGCGCACTCGTCGAGCCTCCTTCGGTTTTGGGGAACCAGCATATTATCATTGCTATGAATGAGACTTAGTTTCGACTTCATATCCGCAAACTCAAGTTTCGTCATGTGTTATAATACTATACGTTTCAGTAATTCTGTATTGTCGCTAACTTCTTCTAATGACCCCAGAGCAACTTCCATACGCCGCTACTTTTCTTCAAAATTTAACAAGTTTTGCTGTCATTCGTTTTATACCCAAAACTATTGAAAAAACTGACATGACTTGATCCAATCGATATGCCAACATCGTCAGCGACTTGTCTAATTGTGATTCGCCGTTCGTTTCTAACCATTTATTCTGCTTTTTCCACGTTTTCATCGGTAGTGCGTGCAGGAGCATTCATCATTCGTTTGTCATTTTCAACGTCTTCACGGCTTTCTTGGAAACGCTTGTTTTGCTCATAGTAGACTCACCATAGGCGTTTGTTAATATTTCACAAATTTTATTCCACTTTATTTCATTATTTACGCAAAATATTATAAAAATTCTTTGCTTCATCTCTTTTCCCAAATTAATAACCCCGTGCATAGAAAAACACGTCTAACATTAGTGGCTGTCACAGATATTATTAGTTCGGTTCGGTAAGCAGATGGGCAGTAGCAATTACTCGTATTACCAATTGTTTACTCAACTGCATATGGTGGGAACAAAAAGCTAGTAAAATTTACACCGGGGGAATGTAATTTTGTCATTTCGTTACTGGCTAATTCTGACTGACATTTCTCGTCGAACAGAGCTATTGTCAACAACGAAGGGTATATACATATATTCGTACATATACCAACTAACCCAACTCGTATAAAAATTATCTTTGATAAACAATTATTATTATTTTATAAATTTTTCTATAAAAATATTGATTTTTGCAATTTTTTCGTTGTTTCAAATGTTTTTTCCAATAAAAGTGAGCGCTTCTGAGCGATGGCTTCCTTCAGACGGTTGAATTGATGACAGTACAGGTTCGAAATAGGTCCGAAATCAGTAGGGGAGCAGCTCATAGTAAATGTTTCCTTACCAATCCAACCAAACACACAATAAAACCTTCCTGGCTGTAAGTGATTCACGGAAATTCATTCTCGTTAACTGATGTGGGATCCATATACTCGTATCGAGCAACTTTGTGTATCCAACCTTATCTAGTGGTTCCAAGCTGTTTTTGTGCAATCTTTGGTTGGTATGCAAGTTTGTCATACACTGCTTATATGACTGCATATGCTGGCTAAAGGGGCATTAGGGTACTCTGTCAAGAGTACGCTTAAACACCATCTATCTATCTATTTTTACTATATCAATAAACACTCGTATATAATATTTTAAAGCCGATAGCCCTGGTAGCTTGTGCTAATATAATTGTTTTGTAATTTTAATTATAATTAATAATAAAAGTAATAATAATAATAATAATAATATTTTAATAACTTACTTTTTTGTAGGTTTTTGCAATTGCTACAGTGATCGTTTGTGCTTTGGGATTGACAAGGATACAAACAGAGAATAAATCAATTTGCATTACGCTGATTATTTTGGGCTCCATTATCTTTGTGGTAGCGTTTGTGGGTTGTTGTGGCGCTTTAGCTGAGAGCTTATGTTGCTTATGGACCGTAAATTCCAATATTGTATTTATTAATATATGTTTGTAATGTATTTAAATAATTTTCAGTATGCGATATTTCTCATTCTGCTCATCGTCGCCGATTTGGTTTTATTGATTGGTTTTATGAAAGATGTCGATCATGAAAAACAAGCGAAAATCGATATGGATACGGCATGGCAGGAATATCTTCATTCTAATTTCCGTACGATGAATAATTTTCAAAATACGGTTGTTGAATTTTCGAACAAAAACGTTTACATAAATATATTACTTATTAAATAATATTTTTTTAATTTTCACAGCTACATTGCTGTGGCAGATACGGTCCGTCAGATTATGAGGCCGCCGGTTTGAAAATACCCAATAGCTGTTATAAGAAATACATTATACCTGAAGATCTATATGAGACCGGTTGTTTAGAAGCGCTAAAAAAGGCATACAACGAAACGCAATCGCGCTTGTTTATCTTTGAATGGGTCACTTTTGCGGTTGAGGTAAGTGAGAGCAGAATGGAATTAAATTTATGCCTAAAGGGTTTTCTAAGAATTTTGAGCATGAGCTGTAATGATTAAAAAAATGATATTATTTTTTTTCGCGATATTTATTGTAATATGTATATAATTGCTTCATATATGTATATGTACATATATATTTTTTTTCAATTTTAATGCAGGTTAAGTTAGGTTAGTTAGGTTGACTTTTTCAAAATTGTCAAATAGTTCTACCAGAAACACTACAAGGGATTAAAGACCTGCGTTGTTTCACTTCCTCTTATGTCTTCAGTTTGTAGAACTCTGCTGTTCATTTAGAGAATCGAAGTAAGCATTTCCGCTGAGGGTCGGCCGCTCACATTTTATTCTCACGTTCCATGCATTTGCTACATCTATTGTCATCAACCAGACCTTATATAAAGGCATCTGACACAATGCTCCTTTTATAGTTCTACTAGCAGCCTTCTTCTTCATATTGTTATTGTTGTTCTTCATATTGTTATTGTTGTAACCGCAAAAATATTCCTCAAAGTAATTTTTGGGGAATGTTGCGGGAGTGGCAGTCCTTGGCCGGATAAAAAATCCGGGTCGTTCCGGTATAAAGACCCGACTGTCGCGGGAACTATTGGATTTTAGTCGCCTCTTACGACAGGCATGCCTTACCGCGGGTAACCCGCAGGAGTTGTTTCACTTCAATGAGAGGAGCTGACAAGTCCATGTGTACGTCCTGTCCTGAAAGGGCAGCGTATTTAGATAATTCATCGACTATATTCTATAGTGAACGCCCTACCGACTTCGTGCTAAGAGATAGTAAGGCCTTAATGGCCGCTTGACTATATACGTAAGTGTGAATTTGGTATGAAAGATACTGCAGTGGTTTGGCAAGTTGAATGACCTTATCCTTATCTCCAGTTAGGGGCCAGAAGACAGAAACTTTCCGAAAGTTAGGCGCAGGTCAATTTAGTATATTGCTATTCTTAAGACCAAAGCTACCGTGCTGCTAAGCACAGAGAATCTGAAGATTCTTTTCAGCCTTTCCGGATATGTTGTCATTCCCGCAGCGCTTCATCACAGTAGAGCACCATAAAAATGAACTGGCTTAGCAATCGTAACAAGGATCCAAAAGCAGGTGAAATACCCCGGCAACAACTTATATTTTTTTCACATGTATAAAGGGCTGCTGATGCCTTCCTCACCCGCTGAGTACGCAATTCGCCAGACATTCCAGAATAGCTAAATACTTATCGCTTACAATTATCGAAATGCATGGCTGCCCCCCTTCCAGCTTTAGTATACAATAGCAATCCATAGACAGCAAGTGCCTACGTGGTGCTTCTAGGCATCTGCCTCTAATCGATTCAAACCCCTCCAATTAGGTTTCTTTAAATACTTCATTAGACTTTTTCTTAATTATTTATTGTGGCTTCGTAAAACTAACCTTTTGGAGAAAAACATTGCTCATATTATTTTTAATAGTTTTGGTCAAAGTTAATCGATAAAAAATTTACCGAAATTATAGTCAATAATTTATTGCCAATTATAATCATTATTCTGACATATGAATTTAAAAAAATCAGCATATTTGAAGCCATTATTTTTTCTTAATTTAGTTTTCTTTATTTTCGATATTTAATTGGTAGTTTCGAAATATTATTTTCGCTATAAAAATTGATGCAAAATTGTTCTAAATATTTTTTTTTTGTTTGATAGTTTTTGTTGTAAAATGATATAAGTTTTTTAGAATTCATATGTTTCATATTCTCTTTTTTATAAACTTTTTTCCCTAAAAATATTAATACAATAGTACATATCCTTATATTCTCCTTTTAGGTCATTGCTTTGGTATGCGCTCTCACTTTGGCTATGCTCATTCGAAATGAGGGTTCTCAATATAGTTTTGAGCAGTAATATTTAATCTATAAATTTATTTGCATCAGAAAGCTTTGTTAAAAAAAAATTAAAATACAGTATTTAAAAATAAAAAACAATAATGATACAAAATAAATCTATTAACTAAGAATTACATTAACAAACATATTTAAATCTGTTGTAATTTTTGTTTTTTTTTTCAAAATCAAAACATTGATCTTTTTACTACTGGGTTTTATTTATACTTAAATTGATTGTGCGTTCAAGAGTTCATGTCAATTGTACTGTCATTCAGTTGGAAAGTAGATAGTTTTTTTATTGGAACACCTTCCTGACAGCTAAATGTAAATCGATGTCAAAAGAAGTTGTAATTTACTTTTGAATATTTGAAAAACTGACAACACTGTTATACAAATGTACTTGCTTTGGTCATATATGTTTGCACATTTGTTTGGCAAATAAATTGCGTAAGGTATAGGGGGTTCTGTTCAATAAGGTCGGATAAACTATATAATGTTGCATGTTCAGCCGACAGCGAGTTCAGACGCGCATTATTGGGATGGTAATGGAGTAGATCAATTTTAAGTGTTGAGTATTTTAATTACACAGTATGCCATGCTTCTGTGCTGAAAATAGGTTCCCTTCAAATTATTGAACAAAGAAGGAAAACAACTGACTAGTCTATATAGAAAAGGGCTTGTCCTGAATGACTGGTGGATCAACCTACAGTGACGTAGGCGCCCGATAAGAAAGGGTTTTCCGGGTTCTTAATCGTTTGATTTACATGATGATTGCTGCACAGGTAACTTTGCCTGAATTGATATGGTTTTTTTCTCCGGGAAATGGGTTATTGTTTTCGTTTACATAAAAATTGATACAGTAGTAGTTCTGTGCCTAAATTATTATTGGCAACACTTTTTCTTGCGGGAAGTGAGCCAGTGATCGTTTCGGTGGTTCGGTTATGCCTAATATGTGGAACATACATAATTGTTTATAAGTTATAATAAAATTATATATTAAACCTAATAAATCTTATTCCTAGTCTTTAATAATAAGGTCTACCTGTTGTGGACTTTGTGTCAACTCAAACAAGGTGAAACTTTTGAGGAACTACAAGTCCACCGTATTTCTGTAGTCTTGGGCACTTAGGCCTAGAGAGAAAATATATGTAGTTCAAAGGTAGTCAAAAGTTTTTAAGTAAACTATTGAGTATAGGTCTTAAGATTTGTTGTTGGATGCACTAATCAGTGAATAGAACACAACTCCTTAAGGTACAGTGATGTGGTGACCTGCTTTGAACAAAACGCCAAACTCAAATCTTATAAGAAAAAGCTATAAATGGGTAATAGTAAAGCATTGAGGAACACACCCAATGAGATCTTAATTGTATATTTGTCCCTGAACTACAAAATATATCAGTCACCATTATTAGCCGCTTTGTTTGAGGCAATCAAACTAATGTATTAATTAAGTAGGAAAGTGCAGGCAGAATGGACCAAATAACTATCACACTCTTGTCGGTTGTGTGAAAATATCGACGGATAGGTCGAGACATAAGAGGAGAGTGGGTGGTGATATTATCTCACAAATCCCTATCATGAAACTTTTATTGCTAGATCCCTACACTAATTAAATTCAATGTCACGGAACACGTTTAGGCATAGATGTGGACATATTTAATTTGACTTCATCATCGGTGATACACTCTTACCCTTCAGCTCTTTTTTTACTTTTGGAAACCGGTAATAATCACTCGAAGCCAGGTCTGCGTTTTAAGGTGGGTAGACGAATATCGAAGACCATCTCATGTTTCTTCCTTAGTCGAGCATCGTCGAGGACAATTTTTTCAACTTTTTGGATAAGCTCTGACGTGGTCACTTCGATGCTTTTGCCCAGGACAAGAATCGGCATAAACTAATGGCATCTCTTTCAATATGATCGTAGCTGATTATTCTTGCTTGTTAAAGAACTATATTTGGGGCAAGATATTTGATTTTTTCAATATTTCACTCACGATTATGTTGCTTGGTTGACGATAGCTCAAAGAATAATTTTCCAATGAAAGTGAAACGATTCTAATGGGCCTAATCATCACCCTTAAAACCTTCTCATTTCACGAAAATGTTGATCAAGTAACAAGCCATTATTTCTGTGTTAAATTGAAGGCTCTATTTACATAATAAGAATTATATGATTTATGTCAAATATGTACCGCTTTGCTCGATATCTTTCTGTTATTTTGTAGGTAATGCTATTATGCCTCTCATAAAAATCTTTGTCCCTATTGGCGGTTTATGCAGGCTTCTCTTGATCCAATTCTTGACGAGCCAAACCATTCGCCGGTGACAGAAACAGATGGTAATCATTTGGTGTGAGGTCCGTACTATAAGGTGGATGCATAAGAAACTCCCAATTAAGTTATTGGAGTTTCTGGCGAGTCACCACCGATGTGTGTGGTCTGCCTCTATTCTGATGAAACTCAATTCCTATCGCGTTGGCCAAAGCTGGGCGATTGCTTCCTTTAAGCGCTCTATTTGATGACAAAAAAAGTCCAAACTAATAGTTTGGTCGTAGGGGATCATCTCATAGTGGCTGATCCCTTGCAAATCACACCAAGCACACAACAAAACCTTTGTGACCACCAATACTGGCTTAGTGATCCACATTTCATCAGCTGTAATCATCTGCTTCAGAAATGGGTCGATTTTGGTAGGATTCAGCAGGTTTGTGGCACGCATACTTTCGAGCTACTTTGTGTATCCATCCTTTTTCAAGTGGTTCTGAAATGCATTTAGTGCCATGTTTCCTGCCCAATCAAAACAGTGCTCCCATGACGATGAGACTGAACGATTTTCACTGTTTTATCGACCTTTTCGACAGTTGGCCTTACACACCTTGAAGCATCTTTTGCATAAAAACTCCTGGAACAAATCTACGGAACCGAATTGTGGATGAGTGACTGTTACAGTATGAGGTTCATAAACACTATTCCCGTTTTCAGATCACCAAAGCCTTCTTGAAACCGCTGTTTCTTTATTTGCTGAACTATGTCATCGGCGTTATTCGCCGCTTTTAACTCGTGGAGGACCATAAGTCTGACGCAAAATCTTTCTCTCGGAAGTCCAAAGTAGCAAGATAGACGAAGTTATCTACGACTTTAAAGTTATGACTGTCAACAGTGACGAAGAAGCCGAGTCTGCAATGCGATGAAAGCAGATATTTCGTTTTGCCCTCGTTTACTACCAAATCCTCATCCTTATCAAATCTGGAATCTGTATAAGTTTTGTGGATATACCGAGTTCAGTCATAGCAGCGTAGGGGTAGCTCCTTTTTGTGCTGTCGAAGGCTGCTTTAAATCGATGAAGAGGTGGTGTGTGTCGATCCTCTTTTCACTAGTATTTTCAAAGATTTGGCGCATGGTGAATATCTGGTCAATGGTTGACTTACCAGGTCTAAAGCCACACTGATAAGGTCCAATCAATTTGTTGACGGTGGGCTTTAGTCTTTCACACAATGCGCTTGAAAGGACCTTATATGCGATATTAGGGAAGCTTATCCCACGATAAGCAGACTGGGGGATCGACTTTTTTATGGATACGGCAGATCACACTTAAAATCCAATCACTGGACTAGTTTTCGACCGACCATAATTTGCAAAGAAACTGATGCATGTGCCTTGTAAGCTCTTCACCGATACTGGTATGCCGTCAGCTCCAACCGCTTTGTTGTTCTTCAATCGGGCGATCGGTATGCGAACTTCTTCATAGTCGGGCATTCTTTGGGTTCTGCAAGAGTCTGCTCCGGTCTTCAATCCCTCTGTAATATATATATATATCTTTTCGTCTTTCAGGCTCTCTCTCAAACTCTTCATACCCGTGCTTCTACATATTTATACAATTTGGCTAGTAGTTGTGTTTAGTAGATCTTAATTTAAATAAAAAATCTGAAATAATCGCTTTAATGACCCTGTAAGCAGTAAGTAAATATAAAAATTGAACTTTTAGCACCTTTGAATAGGCTTACTAGCACACACACACACACACACACACATATAAACACTCAGCAATTTCCAAACAATCGAACAAAGCTCATATGAATAAAAGGCTTGAAGAAATTCAAATCAAAAACATTAGAAGCGATGAAAATGGATAGACTAATGGAAACCATTTGAGAATAGAACACGCCTACAATGGAATTAGATTTCAATAGAAGGATAAGTGCAGAGATAAGTATGTAGGCAGGTAAGTAAATTTAGCACAAAGGAAAACAATAGCAGTGGAAACTAAATGGCCAAAATGCGCTTTTCAGTCGACGCGGCAATTCAGTACAATTTACCACGGTGGGATCAACGAACGAACGTTGGAACGTAATAAAAGAGAAATAAAAGTTTTTTTGTTCTTGAAATCAAAAAACAAAATACAAAATGGATCGAGTGAAGGCGTAAGTAGTGGGAGGCGGTGTATAGTGAACGATAGAAAATAGCTAAAAAAAAAGTAATAAATAAACTAAAATTAGAAACTTTACTTAAAAAATAAACAAAATAAATGTGACAAAACAAAAATTAAAATAAAAAAAACAAAATTAGTAAATAAAAGATAAACAGTTTGCTAAATAAACTCACTGGCAAGCCTTGGCCACATTTTACTTGTGGGTGGATAGTCAATTTGTTGCTTTTGTTGCCCGTAAAGTAAATGCAAAAGCGTTTATTTTTATTCCCAGAAGGAGAAGTTAAAGCTGTTGTTTGTATATTTGTATGTACCAATGTGTGGTGTTTCCTGAAACTTTCGCGGTTAATGTGTGAAACGTTTGAACCAACCAACAAAAAAAAAAGTGAAACTTCTCTAGCTTTATTTACCTATAGAACTCCACCACATGCACCTTAACTGGCGCTTCGCGACTGTTGGCGGCGGCGGCGGCGGTGGTGTGTGTTGAAAGTTGAAAGTTCGCGCAACACACTTTAATTGCAAATTAAAAGTTTGTGGTATTATTGAAAATTGGCATGGTAGCAACATTGTAATTTAGTCTATCTGACTTGTATTGAATTTCATCGCTGTATTCACGGTTGGTTACTCATCCGCCATGGCACCCTCAATGCATGTCTTTGTATGCAGTATTTCAACTACTCGTACATTAACTTGCTTTGCTGGTAAAGTTTGAGTTGTAAAGTAAACATGTACATGCACTTGTTTGTGTGTTTGAGTGTAGTTTCTCACGTCTCAGCGAATCAATAATAATTTAGAAATTTCAAGTAACAATGCCAGCATGCATGTAAATAAATACTTCAATTAGATACTGCATGATATTGAATGCCAGGTGTGTTCGCCTATATGATTTTTGAATAAATTTTACTAACCGTAAATTTACTAATTTTTAAGTTCAAAAAAGAATAAAGCGGAATATCACGGAATTTCTCTATTTTTCTTTCAACCTAAGGACGTGACTATCTAATGCAAGTGTTACTATAGTCTTTCAACCTATTCTGGAAAGGTGTTTCGGAGAAGTGCTGAAATAAAGCGCACATTTGCTGACGATGTGATCAATAATAATACTACGTCTTTTTGAACAAATATTGCCATCTTTTCCAAAGGAGATATAAATCACTTTCTTTTAAGCCATCCAAATCAGAAGGACGAGGAAAAGGGCTACGCATATAAAGCGGCCATTGGCAAGAGATGGGACCTAAAACCGTTTATTGTGCATTGGATTTATACAGCAGTAGTCAGACTTATTTTATTCTATGGGGTCACTGTCTGGTAGCAAGCACTCAAAACACCACTTTCAGAAGCAAACTGAATAGAGTACAACGGTCGGCAGCTGTTCTTATTACGGGAGCTCTACCGACGACTCCCTGAAGACCTGGAAGCTCATTTTAATTTTCTGTCCCTGGATCTGTACAGTAAACTTCAAGCGATCTGTAATGCTATTAGACTGGAATCCGCACAGCCTTGCAGGTATAGCGCAACAGAGCACGACCGGATATTGTCTTTCGCTAAGTTTGGAGTGGATTTAGATTACGTCATATCCATTTACTGTTTTTACAATCTCTTCTCCACAAGAATCCCAGAAAGGAATAAATGGGAAAATATAAATGAACCGGATCAGAGTGACATCGTCATCTTCAATGATGGCTCTATACTCAACGGAAGGGGAAAGTTGTGGAATTTGAGGCTACCAGACTACTGCAGACACAGCTGTGGCTGTTGTCCCCGGACATGGCCTCATCCCAAGCCATGATATGGCGAATGAACTTGCGAAAGAATAATAAATTTTACACACTTCTTTGGCGTACCTTTGTCTACAGCAAAGCTCAGGCTAAAGGCATGCTGGCCAACAACCAAAAAAGGAAGTTGCAACATGATTATACAACTTCGGTCTGTGTTAGACGTTAAAAGATGAAGGGATCTAATCCTCCTAAACCGTTTCACCACATCTACAACTACTGCTATACTAACTGGGCACTGTTTAATGAGAATTTGTGGTAGGGGAATGGGATACTTCCCGAATGATTTTTGTCGACGATGCAAAGGAAGAGTCTGTCTAGCAGTAACTCTGTCATTGTCCAGTCTAGAGCTGAAGCGATTTTCGCCCGAACTTCTCTTCCAATTTGTGGTGGGGGTCTTGATGTTTTTCCAACAAATGGGGGGCTCTACAGTTTAAACTAAGCCACCACCAAATGGCAGATGGTTAAGGTGAGAAGTGCATTGCAACGGTATCACAATGAGCTTTCAGGCCTGGTCGATCTGACAGCAACCGCATCAACTCAAAGAGTTGGATAGTGCAATAGAAATCACACCCATATTTTGCTCACACGATTTCCAAAGGACTTGTAGAGTAACAACTTACAGTCATAACACATGAACGGAATGGGCATTACTAGCAGTGACACTTCTCTGAAAAGTATGGCCAAAGGTATTAGTGAGATGTAGGAATATCTCCTCTGTGTCTATCCTGCCTTATCTAGGAAACGTCTTCGATATCTTCTTCACTGTTTAGAGTAATAGAAGAAGTTTCAAAACTGGTTATCAAGTTCGTCTGGCATCACAAATGAGCCAGCCAGCCCTAGTAGTCTAACATAACCTTGCTTTTATCGGGAACTCTTTGGGCAGACTTCACCCAGACTCTATGTTATCTTACGTTGTTACCGGCAATTTAGTCAACTGCAGTGGAGCCACAGTATCAGTAGTAGACGTTGCAGCCAGCGCAAGGTGCTCCATCAAGTGTCCATAATTCCATAAAAAATGTGGTTTTCAGACCTTGTGATTAGAGTTTATTCTTTCAAGATATTTTATGACTGAACCTAAATCTGTAATTAATTTGAAACTTTGGGATTGTGTTCTGTGGATTATCCCTAAGGAAATGAAAAATAAGGGAGCAGTATGCATAGGAAAACGTAATATAAAGTTGTTGTTGTAGCGACTTAGGAGTAGGCGAGACTTGTCTAAGCCAACGAGATAATCTAAGAGGCGGTCCATAAAACAAGCTATTTCGATGGACCTCTCGAGGCAGCTTGACTTATTCGTCTGCAATAAGTGGTGCTGACATTTCGAGAACGCAATTTACTTGAAGAGAATTCATGAAGGAGTCGGTAAAGGCTTCAACTTCCTTGCTGATATGCCTGGGTAGAGATTCAGACTGAAATAAATGTCTGTTGGGGTACTTACATCGGTAGTATTGTAGCACACATTGCTTGCACAGCAACAAATTATACTCCTTAATCTTTTTACCGGGAAGTATATCTGTCCGCGGTAGCCGAGTGGTTAGCGTTGCGTACTGCCATTCGGAAGGCTCGGGTTCATATCCCGGTGCCACCAACATCAAAAATAAAAGTTATGGAAAATTAATTTAAATAAAAAATTAAGTTAAATTTTCGAATTGCGGTCGCCCCTCGGCAGGGAATGTCCACCCCACCGAGTGTATTTCGGACATGAAATAAAGCTCCTCACAAAAAAACCATCAGCCGTTCGGAGGCGGCTTAGTATAAACTGTAGGTCCCTCCATTTTGTTGGAAAAACATCAAGACGCAAAACCACAAATTGGAGGAGGAGCTCGGCCAAAAATCGCTTCAGCGGTTACAAAGCGCCAATTATATATATTGGATGAGTGCATAAGTTCGTGCCCGATTTCAAGTGCAAACTAAAATTGAAATTTTTTGAAGAAAGCGCTTTTATTAATCAATTATGTATTCGCCATCATGTTCGGCAATCCACTCCCAACGTTCAACCAATTTACGGATGCCTGATTCATAGAAATCGCGCGGTTTCTCGTTGAAAAAGGTATCAAGGTGGTTTTTGACGTCTTCCACATTTTTAAATTTTTTTCCATTCAAATTGTTCTGCAGCGATCGAAATAAATGATAATCAGAAGGTGCAATGTCGGGTGAATATGGTGGATGCGGCATGATTTCCCAATTCATCTCCTTCAGTTTGGCCAGGGTCGGTTTTGCAACATGTGGCCTGGCGTTGTCATGATGGAAAAGAACTCCTTTGCGATTGGCCAAAATCGGACGTTTTTCATCAATTGCTTTCTTCAATTCGACCAATTGCTGACAATACTTGTTGGCAGTGATCGTTTCTCCAGCTGGCAAGAGCTCAAAATAGATCACGCCCCGGATATCCCACCAAATGCACAGCAGTACCTTCATCGGATGCAATCCACCTTTCGACATTGGTTCCGCCCCTTCGTGTGCCTTTTTCCATGTTCTTTTGCGTTGAAATTTGTTGTACAGGACCCATTTTTCATCACCAGTCACGAGCCGATCCAAAAAAGGTTCGTTTTTGATCCGTCGAAGCAAAGAAATTGCTGTTGACATACGGTCCACTTTGTTCTTTTCACTCAACTGATGTGGCACCCATGTATCGAGCTTCAAAGTGTACCCAACTTTTTTTAAACGACGAAACGCAGTTGATTTGTTAACGTTCAATTCACTGGCAACCTCTTCCGTCGAAATACGTGAGTTATTCGCAACTAAAGTCCTTAGAACATCGTCATCAAGCTCAGAAGGCCGTCCACTGCGAGGTTGATCTTCGAGGTTAAAATCTCCAGAACGAAATTTCGCGAACCATTTCTTTACTGTGCGGAGTGCTGGAGCACGGTCCAAATAAACTTCGCGAATATCTTTAGTTGCAGCGCCCACGGTTTTTCCTTTGCGGAATTCGTATAACATAATATGACGCATATGATCTTTTTCGTTGTTCATCTTCCATGCGTCTTTTCACTAAGAAACTCAAATCAAAATGAAGTTATTTTATGCTTGATTTACAGTTCGGACTGTCACCTTTCCAACGATATATAATATGTATATATTTCTTTCACGAGCGCCACTCCCAAACGATTCGTACGGCATCCAGCGGAATCGGGCACGAACTTATGCACTCATCCAATATATATCTGTCCATGTGACATTTGGTGAACCGACAGATAAGTCAGAGAGTGATTTCGACGATAGTGACGATTTTAACGTCGACAAAGAGTATCCTGACCAACCTAAAAAGTTTAAAGATGAGGAATTGGATGTTTTACTGGATCAAGATTCACGCCAAATGCAAACTGAACCCGTAGAATCGTAAAAGTATATCAGCGAACAATTTCCATTCAAAAAAAAAAAAATAATAATAATGGAAATTGTTCGCTGATATACTTTCTACGATTCTACGAGTTCCAAGGAAAACGGGTGCCATACGATTTGAAACCAAGAGAAGTAGACAGGCGATTTTTCACTTTGGAACTGTTTTTTGAAAAGCATCAAAGGAAGAGATTTTTGCATTGTATCGTGACTGGTATGAAAAGTGGATACACTACGATAACCCCAATAAAAAAAGATCTATCATTGTTTACATCGACACCAAAGAAAAACATACCCGGTTCAAAGGTTTGTATATGGTCCGATCAGGGAGGTGTAGTGTACTATGAGCTGCTAATGCATTTGAGCCATGAATTGTGTGGAAAATGGCCAGAAACGAAGAAGAGCGATTCGGTGAACGGTTAAAAACTATCTGGAAATGCCGAAATGCGAGCTCTTACCCTCTTCAGACGTTGCCTCATCCGACTATTGGCTTTTTTTAAAGGGATTTAAAACGATTTGAGAAGATCACCGGTTCGGGTCCTTTTAAGAAACTTATTATTATTTTTAATACTTATTTTTAAGAGATGGTACTCGAAAATTACCAGAGAGATGGGAAAAAGTAATCTCTTTCGACGAGCAAATATACTTTTTTGAACGCAAAAAATCGACCGAATTAATTTGCTGAAGAAAGATGGTTTGCCCCCTTTTTTACCTTATTTACCTGTTTTAACATGTGCCGAATTTCATGATATTTATATCAAATAAATGGTGAACGTATGGAGGTGTGACAGAATATAGGTTAGATTCCAATTTATCACATAGTTTGCAGTTTTTTCATAGAAACTCCGAAGCTAACCGACAGATTATACTGAAAATTTGTCAGAGGTTTGTAAGAAGCTCCGAGAAGTGGATCAGGAACCGATCGATCGTCCATGGGGCGTTCACTACTTTCATTAAATATGCAATTTACTTTGATTTTGAAAATGAACCATCAATAAAAAGCTGCCGGAGGTAGTGCAAAAATCAAAAAGTTCATATGTCCCGCAGACGTACGTTATGAACGGTTTTAATAATTAATAAAAATTTTTAACATTCAACAGTTTTTTTTAGAGATTTTTTGTTTTAATCAAGTAAAAATATATATATTTTTTTCGCTTTTCTCGAAAACTCGAACTACCTTCTTCTGCTCACATGCGTATATACTCGTATGTATGTTATTTATAAGTACAAATTTTCATTTAACGAACATATGCCAACACCACGAAAGTGAAGTGAAGGACTTTCAATGCAATCGCCCCTCTCTCACCAAATCTACGCGATTACTGTTCAAAGAAAGTTTGCGCTTACCGCTGATCGCTTCTCGTCGCTCATACATACATACGTATGTAGACTCATCCACACGCCAGTGAGTGGGTGCCATCATAGTCGCAAGCTAATGGTGATGATTTATGACTTGCAACACGCCAATATCCAATACGTACATACATACATACATACATACAAACATACCTATGTACGAACAAACCTCAAATGTCACTGTAATATAGAAATAACCGCGAGTAAGTTATAATATACACCCACACACGTAGTGGGTATGAGGTGTGCTGCTGAAAGTTTGACATTGAAAGCCAACCGACTAACGCTATCAGCTATCAGTCGAACATATAGATTATATAGATTACAACAAAAGCAACTTTCACTTGTTTGTACATACGTACATGTGTCTCATGAGCGCATCATGTCTATTGTTACGAGTTACTCGTATTTAGAGTAAACCGTCACAGGTTTACAAGTCAATACTGCTGGCGACGGTGAACATTTCGGCGCGTTGCTGTGGCTTTGTCGCACTGCGGCGTCGATTCAGCGATTCAGTTGCATGCGCGTTGCATTTCTGTTGGCTCGTCAAGTGGCAGTTCCGGTGCTTTAGCATAACTGATAACCTTCAATCAGCGAATAAAAGTAAATTAAGTAAAAATATTAACATATTGATTGATTGCTTGATTGATTGATTACTAAAAATGTCCACTTGGAGTGGCGTGCGAACTCGGTAATATTGAAATGAAGCAAAAACTGCGATTATAAATTAAAAACTGTCTAAAGTATACTACTCCATCGAATTCCTTCATTTCCATTTGCTTTTCATTCTAGAATTACCGCTTCCGTGCGTACCACCAACCGCATGAATGCATTGCTTATGGAATCGATGTTGGGTAAGAAACGTGCCCTGCAGAAGTTACACTCCACTGTGGGAGAGGCTGAAGAGACTGTGTGTGCTGTGGAGAAGCCGAAACGTGAATGGGAGTATTTTCGCAACAACTTTAGTATGGAAGCTGTTTATAAGCTCATCGAGGCGGCTATCGAGGAGCGTTTGACGTGGGATCGTTTTGGTCGTTCTTATGATTCATGGCGCTCACTGCAAATGGCTGAGACGCTGGCAGCGGATATAAGAGATCGTGTAAAGCGTTTGCAACACAAGAGGTGAGCATAATTCTTTGAAAATAAGGAACATAAGTGGACTATTGTAGATCGGAAAACATGTTTTCGAGAAAAACGCGTTTTTGAAAGTCTCGCAGCGTGCGTGAGACAGGTGTGTTCGAGAAGCTGCCATTTGAAAAATATTCATCGAATTGCAAAATTCCTTTAAATACATACTCTACAAATATATGGCTTTCAATTTTTGCGTAAAAAAAAATCGATTTTTCTATTCAAAATCAGGGGAGGGCTTCCCTAAGCTCTTTTAGGCTCATTTTCAGAATGTCCGATTAACTTAACCTTTAACTAACCGCCAGACAGGCTGATGTAACAAATTTCATTCTTCCCCTATTGTTTACATTTAATTTTTTCTGATTATTTAAATTTTTATTTATTTGCACATATTTTTTTATTTTTGGTATATTTTTTTGGTAAGTTTATGTTCATGTGCATATAATATATGAATAATTATTAATTGTTTCAGATGATTTTAGTGTATTTTTTCATAGGTGATCTAGTGGAAGCTTTTGCATTTCAGATAAACATACATATGTACATATATGCAAGACTTTACACAAATGAATGCAACATCTGTTTGCTCATTGTCAAGGCAAGAGGTCCTTCTTACAAGGTAGCTGCATATCTGTGTTTGCGAATCGCTTAAGTTTTAACGTGTGCTGAATGTTAGCATATGAAGGAGTAGCAATAACAACCAATATGAATGTCTAGCAAACAAGAACCAAAATCTTATTGTAAATACTATAAATTAGAGCTCCAGATACCCGGGTATCGAGCACTGTGAGCAGCTCGATACTCGCTCGATACTCGTTTGTTGCTCAACTGCTCAACTGCTCAAATGATAATTTGAAATTTTTCAAATTTCAATTTTGTTTGTCAAATGAAATTAAAACTATAGAAAGCAGTTCTGGGAAGAAAGTCAAATTTTTAATTTAAAATGCTCAAAAATGCTCGAAAAAGCTCGAATTGCTCATGCTCAAGCTCGAAAAATTTCGAGCAATGAGCAATAAACGAGTGTGCGAGTACTCGTTGCTCAAATGCTCGAACAGCTCGTAAATGTTCGAACAAAATCGTGAGCTCTACTCTAAATATGATAACTTATTTTCAAACATTTCAACATAGATATAAATAGATAATAAGGGAATAAACTTTACTTCTTTAGAGTAAAAACAAACGATAAATATGTCCTTCAATCGGGTGTTAGTCGAGTTCATTAATGTTTTCTTGGTGGATCGACCAACGGGTCTTAAGTAAGAAGACAGTTATAAAGGACAGGTTTTTTATGAATAGAAAGTCGATCAGTAAATTTAATTTGCTTCCTTAAACCTAAAGGTGAAGGCCAAAATGGCAGAGAAACGAGTATAAGCAACTCTGACGAGTGAATTAATTAACAGTCAACTGTTATTTTAAATTTCTACATACATATAATCTACTAACAAAAATTAGATAAAGAATAACTGTTCAAATGCAAACCTTCTTTCAAGTCATTTAAGTTTCCTGTGGTTCCACTAGCGTAGCCGCTGACTGTTACTTCGCAATCTTACTTGGAGTTATCAGTGAAATGACTACCATTACTGTAATCGTTATAAGTCATAAAATATGAATCAAAAGCAAGCGATTGTTTTTTGGTTTTTATATAGTTTGTTTAATTGTTAATAATTATTTTTCGTTTTTTACTTAAACAATATTTATTAATATAGTGAGCAAAAAATTATTGCTCAAAGTCGGACCTATTCAGAGAGATAAAATAAGAAGTCGTATAAAATGTAGAAAAAAATCCCATATTGGATCTATGGAATTTATTTTTAGTTTTAAATTATCCATAAAGTGTTCACATTTTAAAAAGTTTTTAATAATTTTTTACCACCTTTTAACTATGATTTTACGAAAAGCTTTCTGACTTCTCTTATATATTCCAACAATGCACACAGCTAGTTTTGATTTCAAAAATCCTTTTTGATCTGCAAGTATTGTATATAATATTTGTTTAAAATCTCTGATATGCAATAATAACCGATTAAAAATTACTAATCTTCCTACTTTTCCCCCATTTTGGCTACAATTAAACAATAATTTTACAAATCGGAAAATATTTAGTTTATCCCTCTTTTTACTACTTCCCAAAATGCAACCGTTTGTAAGGGAGTGTAAAAACTCCCTTGTCCTTGTACTTATCAAACCTTTAGTTATTGAATCATGGTTTTAAATTACATGCATAGAATGTATTTTCATAAAAAGTATATTTTTCAGTAATATAATTTTATTGTTTTTTGTAATATAATATAAAAAATCTAAATATTCAAAAAACTCAAAATAGTTCCTCCGTTACTATACATAAAATAAAAATTTGTATTTTATGAGTTTTGTACATTTGAAGAGGTTTTTAGTGCTATATTTTTAATGAACAGTTTTGTAACTAGTGTGACCAATACAAGAAATTACATTATATTTTCTTGTGCAGACCAATCTAAACAAGAAATGCCGTTATCTTGCAGCAATTTTAATGTGATTTTTGCTTTGTTCGCACCCAAATATCTATAATACCATCGATTCGTCGCAAAACACCTAACTTTTACCCTTGGAAGCATCCCCAGATCATTAAGAATCCGCCACCAAACTTCAAGGTATCTTGAATGTTTCGATTTGTGATGCCAGCTTCGACCATCTGAACTTAAACAATTGATTTTCGACTCATCGGTCGCAATTGATATGATCTTTAGCGAATTTCAAACGTTGAGCGCGATGGTTAGCTGTTAGAAGAGGCTTTCGTATCTTAGTTTTAGCTTTCATACCCGCTTCTTTCAAGCATATGCGCACTGTCTGGCTGGACACTTTAAGATTAAGTGCCTTGGACTCAACTAATCTCTTGAACATTCTCTTGGGGCATGGGCTCAAGTTACTTGGACATCCACGTTTAAGATTTTGGAGATAAACCCCATTTGCAACTTGGCGTACAGGTTTTCCAACTCTCAATTCATCTTCAACTACAATACGTATTACGGCACTGATCACTTTTTTATGAATGGTTTTGTAAGTCACTGTATATGGTTACAGTCTGAAAGAAAACAACAAGAGTTAGAATTTTAAGAAAAGAGATTTGGCCTGCAACTGGAGAATGTGGTAGTTGAGATATAATAACGGTGTTTTTTTCTGGCCAACAAATTCCGTACCAGACATGGCGAAAAATCAGTCGCATTATCGTTATTCAAAAGCCATGAATTGCTTTTCAAAATTTTTTATTTTTTTTGTATTATTTCAACTAAAGAGCCTATACCTGCAAGGTAGTACTCCTTATTAATTAATAATATTACTATTTGGCAAGATAATCCAAGAGAACAGTCAGTAAAACTTATATATTGGATCGAAGTTGTTTTTTTTTCGAAATATGAACCAAACGTTTTGAAAAAATTAAGCGATTTTTGTCCTTCACTCAAAAGTTGTTTGTAAGATACAGAGATGTAGTATAAACGTGTTAACAATATATAGTTGTGTTGAGTTGATACGGCTGTTGGCCAGTTACCATCACACTTAAGCCAACTGTCTATTCATGTTGTACGTGATCTCTGGTGCTTGCTTTTTTAACAAATACCAGTTTCGGCATATACAATAATTTGCCGTGGACAAAAGTACACTTGCATCATGACATGCCCCGAGTTCGTCTGCCGTTAATTGCCTGGGCTGATGCGTTGTATTTAATTCAGGGTTTATTCAGATTGCTTCTACATTTTGTAGCCACTTTTGATGTGGTTTACTGTCGGAATATATTGTAACTGATTGTCCTGCTACTGTATATTTGAGCAGCCACTCGGCGGCTTCATGATTGCAAAGAGTTGTTACTTTTTTTTACCTTGTATGGATTTCTAAAAATTGTGTGGCTCGTGTGTATTTGCCGGTAGTTTCAGGGTTTGGCTCTGTTTTCAGTGTTATAAACATATATCCCGTTCCGAGGCGGCTTAGTATAAACTATAGGTCTCTCCATTTGTTGGAAAAACAGCAACAGACGCAAACACCATATTGGAAGAGGAGCTCGGCCGAAAATCGCTTCAGAGGTTACAAAGTGTCAATTATATATGTATAATCAATCATTTCGAAAAAAGTTCCTTCTCTGATGCTGATTCGACAATTTTCTATACAGATTTTCTTCGCTGTTTCAACATTTTTATTGCTTGTTGGTATCCTGGCGTGTTCTCGAACTTATTTAAAAAGCTTGTACCACTTGTCAAAATCTTCCATGGAACTTCAAAAAAATTTAAAAAAATTACTAGTGCAGCAAGAGAAATTAGAAATTTATTTTCAGAAATACCGGCAGAACTATTCAAACATGCCAGTGAAGAGCTGACAAGGTGCATGTATCAGCTACTTTTTAGAATATAGTCGGACGAAAGCATGCCCGACGATTGGAATTTAAGTGTGCTCTGCCCAATCCATAAAAAAGGCGATCCCACAGTCTGCGCCAATTACCGTGGAATAAGCCTCCTTAATATCCCATATGAGGTCCTGTCGAGCGTATTGTGTGAAAGACTAAAGCCCACCGGCAACAAACTGATTGGACCTTATTAGTGTGGCTTTAGACCTGGTAAGTCAACCATTGACCAGATATTTACCATGCGCCAAATTTTGGAAAAGACCATTGAAAAGAGAATCGACACCCACCACCTCTTCGTCGATTTTAAAGCCGCCTACGACAGCATCAACTGATATCACTGAATTTGGTATCCCCGCAAAACTTATACGGCTATGTAAGCTGACGTTAAGCAACACTAAAAGCTCCGTCAAGATCGGGAGGGACCTCTCCGAGCGGTTCGATACCAAACGAGGTTTCAGACAAGGTGATTCCTTATCGTGTGATTTTTTTAATTTAATGCTGGAGAAAATAATAGCTGAACAGAGAAGGTACAATCTTCTATAAGAGTGTACTGCTGCTGGTATACGCCGATGATATCGACATTATTGGCCTCAACAACCGCGCCATGAGTTCTGCTTTCTCCAGACTGGATAAGGAAGCGAAGTATGTGGGTCTGGTAGTGAACGAGGGCAAGACGAAATATCTCCTGTCATCAAACAAACAGTCATAGCATTCGCGACTTGGCTCCCACGTCACTGTTGGCAGTCATAACTTTGAAGTCGTAGATAATTCCGTCTATCTAGGGACCAGCATTAACACCAACAACAATGTCAGGCTTGAAATCCAACGCAGAATCACTCTTGCCAACAGGTGCTACTTTGGACTGAGCAGTCAATTTAAAAGTAAAGTCCTATTCCGACGAACGATAACCAAACTCTGCAAGTCCCTCATCGTTTCCGTCCTGCTAAATGGTGCGAAAGCATGAACGGTGACAAAATCTGATGAGTCGGCGTTAGGTGTTTCCGAGAGAAAGGTTTTGCGTAAGATTTATGCTTTTCTACGAGTTGGCAACGGCAAATATCGCAGACGATGGAACGATGAGCTATACGGCGACATTGACATAGTTCAGCCCGCAACTCCCCGCAAGTATTTTCAAAATTTAAGTGTTTTTTTTTATCATTTAATTCCATTTGTTAACCGAAAATTGAAAATTCTTCAATCCAATTTTTTTCAACAGTAAATAATCGCCGAACTCGCGAAACAGTTCTAATTCTTAAGCTTCTATATACAAACTAAACATGCTATTTGAGGTATAAATTTCAATAAAAATTCGAAATGAGTGGAAATGAATTATTTGGATGTGGGTATTCAACAAAAAGTTTTCGAAAATTAATGGTTAGTAAATTGCAGATTTAGTTCACTAGAAGACTGGTAGGTTTGATTGAAATCGCTGTATTCTATGGATATTGGTTGCGCAAGCAGAGCCTCATAATAGGTATTTAACCTCAATTGCTGGGCATCATTACATTGCTTACTGGAATTACTGGGCACGTTCTCTCTTGAATGTGACCTGCCTACACTTTTACTCTTTCACTTTCATTTTGCGCCAATTTCCGAAAAGTTTTAAATGGTTTTATAGTGCATTTGAATCACTTGATCCAACGTTACATAGCGCTATCGTCTTCCAATCTGAGGTTAGTACTTTTGATCCCAAATCGCTAACCTGAGGTACATGAGCCATAATTTATTACTCTTCTGAGATAAATTCCTTTACTTATGTGAAGATGTAAAGCGCATTTTTTGGCAAATTTATTTCAATTTTTTTAGATAAGTTTTTTTTTCCTTTATCGAAAGCTTGAACCGCATCAAGAAATATTGCTGAGCAATGCTCTTTCAATTCAAATGCTTTCCTGAACTCATTTGTAATGCTATGTTTCTTGCGAAACCCGAATTGATAATTTTGTATAGTTTCGTATTCGTGGAGTTAAGATATGTTGAATAGCAGCACTTTTTAAAAAAGTTTGGAAAGAACGAGAGCGCTTCGTTTTCGTTAACATGAGAATCTTCTACTTTTTCTACGCTTTCGGTTAAAATCCAAGTTTAACGATGATATTAAAGAGTTGAGACAAGAAATTGAAAGCAATATTCGATAGCTCTGATAACATTTGCGTTACCAGGCGACTTTAATCACTTTTATTTCAGATTAAGTTGTACACTCTTGGGGAATAGTCTTCAAGACACAATGAGGCAAATGTACCTATTTTCTTTAGTGGTCTCTCCATTTCTACTGGTGGCTTAGAGTCTTTTTCGCCCGTCCATTGTGAATTCAGTGAATTTTTTGATAAGAGCTCAGCGCACTAAAATAACAACAAAAGACTCTATAATATAATGTGCAATATTTATTAATTTCGAGAAATTTGAAAGCTATCATATTTTTTTAACAGTCCTCCTCATGCAATGCAATGCTTAAATTTTTCCTACCAATTAATAAAATAATTCTTACAAAGAAAGTCGAAAATGTTTCGTATTTTTAATGGTTACTTTTTTAAAATTCTGTTCCATTGATTGAGTGTTTGAGATTAATTTTAAAATTTTTTAAAAAGTTGTAAAACATTCATTACACTCTGTGCTAGTTATTTCTTCTCTCAAAAGTTTATAAAAGTGCATTATTAGCCACTCAATGAAATCAAATTTTATCTTTCTCACGTAGTTAACAAAATATTATTTTCATTCGAATTATATTATAAATTTCAATAATAATATCTACGGTTTATATTTGCAGACATCGCATCGTCTGCCTGCTTTCAATTGTCGAGAAACAAAATCAAGGTCTCAGCTTTCGCATGCGTCACTTAATGGATGAGAAAATGGATAATTTTACAAATTTGGTGTACGAACGGCCATCTTACTACATGGTGGTGACTTTATTTTTAGTGTATAAAGACTGAAGAAGCAAGTGTCTATAAAGCTTTTAGTGTTTAGTGGCCTTATGAACTTTGGTTAATTGTAAAGCTTTCATTGTTGAAATTGTTGTTGAATTTTGTTAGTCTAACTCACAACCTGTGTGCTGTAGTAAAATTTTAGTAATACAAGTTTTATCTAGTATCTAGCAATAACATTATATTATAATGAAGATGAATAAAAATTATTTAAAAAGTTATATGTACATTTTAAAAAAATTTAAAAATTATTTTCTTATATATTTTTAACTATATACAAATAATTCTAAAAGATTCTGCGCATAACAACTTTCACCAAGCGTAACTTATTTGTTTTATTTTTATTTATTTTTTTATTTTAATGAAATTTAAATGCATTTTTGCATTTGAAATTTGTGAATTTTATTTAAAACTAATAAATATTGTACATATAAAAAAATAACTATCAATGACTCTTTCGCGAATCACTGTAGGCCCCGGCGAGATTCGAACTCACGATCTCCTGTTTACTAGACAGGCGCTTTAACCAACTAAGCCACGGCGCCCTGTTGGCAACCCTATTGAGATATAACTATAAAAAGCAGAACAGGTAGTTTCTTGAAAGTACATAACTCTTAAAATTTGTTTTCAATTTGTCTAAAATGTTCGATAAGATCTATTATGATATTTTGCAATTATGGTAAACTAATAATAGAATTTTCTGAAAATATCAATAGACGAGGCGAGTATTTATTTCATATCACTTTTGGAGAGTTAAAATACAAATTTTGTCAATAAATGGGACTTTTCGGTTATCATTTCATGTTGCAAATTCGTTAAATGTATATTATATAATAAATCAAATGAAATGATAAAAGAAATGCCTATCCAACCGATTAGGCTGAAATTTGAATTTGTTATTCTACTCATCAATGGCTCTTTCTGGAACTGGGATCTTTTTTATCGCTAACTTTCCATTTTACAGCATAATTTCTACTTAAAAAATGTAAATTTTTTTCGAAGTTAAAAACTTTTAAATATTCAATGAAATTGTACAATAGTTCCAACCAGAATGACAAGCTCACAAAACAATAATCTTGTTGATTTTCGAGATGTCCTCAAGCGACCAATTCACCGAGACCAGTCATATTCTTTTTAGACGCCCACTTCAGTGCTATGAAAGAACAAATTTATAAAAAAAAGACAAAAATCATTTTTTTGTACACACCGAGATACTATTAATAATACTATATTAAAAAATTAAACTAAACAAATTACATTTGTTCCAAAAAAATATTTCCAAAAAAGCATTAAAAAGAATGCAAGTTTCCAAACTTTTACCTTAAATACAATTTTTTTTCATGTGCTCGTGAACGGCCGCGTTAGGCAAATTTAATATTTTAGCAGTTTATTGAGTTGTTATTCGACGATATTCGACCTACGACTTTATTTTATCCACATCACCTTCAAGAAGCCTTCCAGTGCATCCGGCGAGATCGTAACTGCCGTAACGAAATACTGCAATCCAATTTTGGCATTGGCGTTCGGTCAATACATCTTCTTCGTACATATCACGTAATTTTCACCTTGCTTGAACTGCATTTTTACCCTTTCCATAGTAAAATAGTTAAATACGCCGAAAATGCTGTTTTCGACATACCATTCCCATACGGCACCAAAGAAAATCTATTCCAAAAAATTTAACAAGCCTCACAATATAAACTGCTCAAATATACAATGGTAAAGCGGTTAAGTGCGAAGTAGGTTGCGAAAAATTCAAGTAGAGCAGCTGTTGTCATCAAATTAAATTGCTTAGTGAACGACCCAATCAAAAAAAAAAAAAATATATACAAAATTACCGCAATTTGGTTGGACAAAAAAAAAAAACATTTTCCCAAAATATAGATATCAGCGATTTCCAACCATGAATCACTGTAGGCCCCGGCGAGATTCGAACTCACGATCTCCTGTTTACTAGACAGGCGCTTTAACCAACTAAGCCACGGCGCCCAGTTGGCAACCCTGTGGAATGAAGGGAATTATAGTTAAAAATAAACTTTCCAGGAGTAAAATAAAAAAAAGTACAACAATGAGGGTTTATACTATCTATAAATATTGTATTTGCAATAATATCTTTATTATTTTTGTTAATATTAGCAATAAAAAGTTTTACTGGATTTGTCCGAATTTTAGAGTTAACATAAATATATATTGAATTTATATGTTTATATTGAAAAAAAAACAAACAATTTTATTTTGTTGCGTACTTTCTTGTTTCTGTTACTTTCATTACATATGTGTACTAAGAAAATTTCAACATAACCTCACTTTTTTTTAGATTTTCTAAGCCGATATATGCGCGGGAACGTTTTTAAGTTCGCGAAATAGTGAATAAGGGGTGGAAGTAAAAAAAAAAAACAAATTATTTTTCCTTTTCAATGAATTCGTCTCATTCTTTTCCTAGAAGCAAGTAATATAAATTCCGGCACTTAGATTAATTCATTCAAAAGGTGCTGAAAAAGTTCTTCCTGGTTTGTAGTATTTTTCAGTTTGTTGAGTAATATCTCTTTGATACCAATATTTTCTGTGAAGGTGATACCGATGCCCTTCTGGGGCCGAATTGTCGTCTTATAGTCTGATATAGCGTTTCGTCTAAAATAATACTAGAAAGGTAATAAAAAATAATTTAACGAATAAATAAACCAAAAGAAACCAGCGATTTATCATACAGACGGCGTTGACAATTTTTTTGAACAGCTTGTGACAATTTAAATGTATTTTTTCTTTTGACAGTTATAAGCTGTCACTTTTAGCTTGTTTTGGAAAAAAAGTATGCGTAATTTGTTTATATTTGTTTTTTTTTTTGCATCAGTTTTAATATGGAGCCCACAAAAGAACATTTTCGCCATATTTTAGTTTATTATTTCCTTAAAGGAAAAAATGTTGCATAATTTGTATGGTAATTGGGCCTTAACAGAAACATAGTGTCGAAATTGGTTTGTCAAATTTCGTTCGGGAGGTTTTTCACTCAAAGATAAGCCACGTTCAGGTTGGCCAAGTGAAGCTGAGGATGACGATATCAAGGCTTTAATCGAAACGGATCGTCATGTAACTGAGCGTGAGATTGGAGAGAAGTTAAGTATACCAAAATCAACTGTTCATAAAAATATACGATGTCTTGGGCTGATAAAAAAACTTGATACTTGGGTACCACATGAATTGATAGATATTCATTTAACAAACCGCTTCAACGCTTGTGATATGCATCTTAAACGCAATGAATATGATTCGCTTTCGAAGCAAATTCTAATTGGAGATGAAAAATGCATTGTTTACAATAATGTCAATAGAAAACGATCATGGTCAAAGCATGATTAAGCGCCACAAACCACTTCAAAGGCTGATATTCACCAAAAGAAGGTTATGCTATCAGTTTGGAGGAATTGGAAGGGTGTGATATATTTTGAGCTGCTTTCAAGGAACCAAACGATTAATTCGGATGTTTACTTTGAACAACTGGACAAATTGAATGCATATATCAGCGAGAAGCAGTTATATTCCATCAGTACAATGCTAGCCCGCACACATCTTTGCTCACTCGCCAAAAACTGAGAGAGCTTGATTGGGACTTTTTGATGCATCCACCATATAGCCCTGTCCTTGCACCGTGAGACTACTATTTGTTTCGATCTTTTCAGAACTCATTAAATGGTAAAACTTTCGAAAATGACGAGGCTATAAATTCGCACTTGGTTCAGTTTTTTGCAGATAAAGGCCAGATGTTGCCGGAAAGATGGCGAAAGGTCATACAACAAAATGAAAATTACATAATTGATTGAAGTTCATTATAAAATTAAAAAAAGTATTTACTTTCTTTTTAAAAATCGCCGGTTATAGAAATTAATAAAATTAAATATATTTTTGATTAAAACAGAATTGAAAAAAAAACTAATTAAATTAAATAAAAAAAATATTAAAATTTTCTTTTAACGCAAATATTATTTATTTTTAGACAAACAACAAATAGAAAAATTATTTATTTAAATTAATTAAACTACAACTCAAAACTTCACATATAACATACATACCTACATATATGTAACTGCAGGCAGATTTGCTTCTATTTTATTTATATTTTTTTATTAAACGCAATTCAATAGATGCCGATTTGAAGTCATTTACGTGCAGTTAGAAAAAGTTTTCCCTATATATGAGGATGAATAATTTTAATTAAAATATTTGATAAAACTATTCTTTACTTCCACATTTGATGACTCTTTTTCGAAATTTATAAGACTTTTTTCTCTATTATTTATATTTTCAGTAATATATGTACAAATTCATGTTTTCTAACACATTCTATTTTAAATTATTGTAATTTTTATAATACATAATAAATTTACAATTTTTTAATACCTCAAATAAATTTATAAATTAAAAAACTTCTTTCCAGTGATTTACCCATACATTTTCGAATCACTGTAGGCCCCGGCGAGATTCGAACTCACGATCTCCTGTTTACTAGACAGGCGCTTTAACCAACTAAGCCACGGCGCCCAGTTGCACAAGTGTAGGGTAGAAGGAGACAAGAGTAAGCAACAGGCGAGAAGCTAAAAATAACTCAATGCGCATAGTGGCATACATACATATGCACATACATATGTACGTACTCAAGAACTATTAGTAAATCAATTGGAAATTTATTTCAGCCAAAATAATATAAATTACAGATAAGATAGTGTAGGGAGATAAAAAGAATAAAAATGTTAAGACAAATTAAAAATATTTTTGAAACAAATGTACTAATATGACAAGCGATAATGTTTTTGTATTTTTTATATTTTGTATTACTATCTAAAAATTAAATCAAATTAACAAAGGTTTGATAAATGAGTAAAAAGTTAAATAATACAATCCTTTTGGAAACCATATATAATATGTAAATATAATAAAAAATATTATGTTCGTTTGGAAAAATCCGAAAATCACCATAAGTTATCAATCGATTGACTTGAAATTTTGTCAGATTGTTTTTATGGTTCGGAGGCTTTTAAGGCGGCTTTTTGCTTAGATTAGTACGAAGATTACTTTTTTTTCCGGAAATATGTTAGAGACCGACCTATTTATAAAAATCTTAATTAGTCCTCGATTTACTTGAAATTTGGTGCATTGGTGGAATACATTCAATTTGAGTATGAATTAGCATAGATCCTAATGGAGGGTTTGGCTTACTTCGAGGCATTTATATTGAAATTTTCGTGAAAGACTGTAGTGATTTAAACATACAAACAAGTAATTAGATCATTAATATATTAAAAAAAATTATAATTTTGACTTATATGATATTAATTAGGGTTTTTTTATCGTTCCTTTAAATAGCAATCAAAATAAAAATTAGACAAGAAACTACAGAAAGCAACAGAAACGTGTGACTGGGTTTGCTAATATCCTAATTTAATTAATAATTCAATATTTTTTTTATTAATATACCTAACTAACTAGTGAACTAGGGAAAGCGATTTTTTCTTTTCAGCGTTAGGAAAAGTTACCTTGTTGTCATTAGATTAGAGGCGAGTTTGTTTAAGCTTCTGTAACGAAGCGCTTACCGCAGACCTTTGGAGAATTTCTGAATTGGAATTCAAAAAAGTTCCCCACAGTTGAATACTGTACGTCCGGATGTATACGGATTAGAAGCTCGTTGTTGATGGAGGAAGAAGATTGACGATTTAACAGCCAGTATATGCTACAAAATCTTTATCCAAGCGCTTTGCTCTTAGCGAAGATTTGAGGTCTACAAGTTAGTCGTCTGTACAAATGAATTCCCAAGTACTTAGCAGAGTCGCATTTGGTGATCAGGATGTTGTCTCACATATTTAGTTATGAATGCTACATGAGTTGATTTTGCCTCGTTAACCCATAAGCGCCATCACGTCTTCCAGTTAGAAATTCGGTTAATCGCGATTTTAAGTTTTGAGTAGTCATAATAGCGCTGTTTTCAGCAAAAATTCATGTGAGGACCTCAATTGACGCTGGTAGATCGTTGGCGAAAAGAAGTATGCTGTCTTGGGGACTCCTGTTTCTATGCTCTGAAACAGGGTTAAGTTTTTAAATGTAACATGGCTTAAAATAATTTTATTAGTAGGTGTGAGTCCGGTGGAATGTTAGTATATCTTTTGTGCCATATGCTGTCTTTGTGTCTGAGTATATTCAAAATGACAACTGAGCAGAATTATTTATGAACAAAAGCGCCTTGAATTTTCTATGTAACCCTGTGGTCTTATTCAATTGTAGAATGTTATTTCCTAAAGACCAAATTGGTGAATTGGAATTAATAGCCTCAGCTCGAGTGACTTCATCATTTGTTTTAGAAAGCGTATTTCAAACTATTTTCACAAGATTGGGAGAGGGCTTATGAGGCAATAAGATTTCACAATCTCTCCGATTTCTCTGGTTTAAAAACCATCTTAACCTCAGCAGCCATCCACTGGCACGGGAAAACACTTTATGTTGAGCTGGCGTTAAATAGGTGAGCGATATAAAGTTTAAGGCTTCATTAGGAACCTTTTTGAGCACTTTAGTAGTGATGTGATTGTACACTGGGGCTGTCTTGTTTTTTAGGCTTTGAATAGTGCTTGGCACATACTCGTATAGTGAATTTCTTCTAGGAATGAGGCGACAAAGGCCTTTATGGATATTTCCAATACATCTAAACGTGTAAAAAGATCTTGTAACTCCCAACCACGGTATAATTACATTGAACAGCGCATGTAGATACGCACGATCTTTTGCGAATACAAATTAATTCGGTCCGTTCCCAAAAGATGGCTTCAAGTTATGGCTTCAACGCTTCAGAAGTGGTGATTTTAGCTTTGAAGACAAAATACGTCCTAATCTGAAGGTGAAGAATGCTGCTAAAACTATGAAATGAACAGAAACTACCGAAAGGTAGGACAAGGTGATTGTGCAACATGCCTACACTTGACTCCACGTGACTATAGTGGTAAAAAAACTAGCTAGCAGCTCTGAAAGGGGGGATCTTACCCAAACCGCCGTTATTCTCCAAACCTTGCTCCTTCCGAATACTGGCGTTTTCGACGAATGTAAATCGATTTGGGGTCACCGGTCCGGGTCTTTTGAAGAAATCGAAGAATAGTTCAATGATTGGTCAGAGAGGACTCATTTTTTAGTGGTGGCATGTTGCCATTTGGAAGGCCAGAGTATTAGTCCTGGTTCGACCAACAGCTAAAATTCATTTTTATAATTGCGCTCGCCCCTCGGCAGGGAATGACAAGCCTTCCGAGTCTACTTTGACCTTAAACATCAACAAAATCCATATAAAAATCCATCGACCGTTCGGAGGCGGCTTAGAATAAATTGTGCGTCTCTCCATCACGAGGCATACCACAAATTGCAGGAGGAGCTCGCCCGAAAATCGCTTTTAATTTCTTTGATTTAGTCTCTATTTATTACAATTATTATGCAAAATTCCAGAAGAAGCTAAGTAGACGGAGTTTATATTTCATTTCATTTCACTATCATCCGGTTCACCACCGTTGTCAGATTATTTGTGTAGCTCCGCACAGTGTTTGAAGTTGCGTATACGCAACCACGGATTTAATACTCCTCCCTATCTACACACATACACGTACATACAGACACACTTATCCAGCCCATTTTGAGTCCGTTGAGTATACGCCATTTTCGTGATTTTTACGATTATTGAAACAATTATTGAGGCAATTGCAACATGTTAAGTGCCACAGCTATTGCTGCTGCTGCTGCTGCTGCTGCTGCTACTACTTCAGCTTTAGCAGCAAAAAAGCGTCAGTTGGCTTCAAGTGTTGTTGGGAATTTCAAATAAAAAGCAAAAACAAAACAAACAAGCAAATAATAATAATAATAACAACAGCAAATAGGCAGTGCCACTACATATATTAGATTCATACAAACATACATAAATACATACATATGAGTACGTACAAGCTCCACCGGTTAGCATCAGCACATTTTTAGTGCGTTGTCGTATGCGCAGTTGAGCTCAGCGTTAAAAGCTGTCGCGTGGTTGGCTTGTTTTATTGTTGTAGCGAAGACTGGTTATTAGTGCGCACACAAGTCGTTGGACAGTGGTGTGCTGTGCGTTGTTGTTGGCTGAGATTAAAATTCAAGTACCAACTTTATTTTTATTTTTATGAGTGGATAAATCGTATAGTTGCTGCAAACTTCCGTTGCTAATGTGTTTTTGTTTCTGTTTTTGTTTTTTTTCTCCAGTGTTTGGTACAGCAGTTAGTTGTTCATAAAAATTCGCTGATTATTGTCGAGCAGTTTTTAGGCCGACATGTGTCGTTAATTGTAGGTGGGTCAGCTTGGTTTTAGTTGCACTGAGGAGGTTGATGCGTCGATGAGTATAATGTATCATGAGAGCTTATTCTTATATATATGTACATATGTAGCACATGCCTATTATTATTTTCTTTTTATATGTGAAATTCTTGTGTCGCAGCTTGTGCATTTCATATGAAATTTTTTTATCTACATTCAGTAGGGCCAACCGACCGAATGACGCGTCTGAAGGATAATCGAAAAATCCAACAGACCGGTGACCGAAAACCAGTGACAGTCCGGACTGCCTTGAGCCCGAGCCCGATCATGGAAGGTCGCCGTTACACTTGCCTCTTACACCAAACAGCTATACATTTGTTCATCAGCGGCAATAAAATTACATGGGAAAAAGGAGAAGGAGTTTACTTAATTAAAAAATCGATTTTTTTAAATTACATTTTCGTAATGTACATGTATTCAAGCAAGGCGAATTTATAGAAGGTGAAGTTGTCACATCAGATGAATGCTTGTTCTTCCTTCCATTTCAAAAAATTACACAAAGAAAATACATGAGAAATAGGTTTTGACATTACGAAAATTCTATTACACAAACTACATAGGCTTTTAGTTTTTGTATTCTTGCTACTACCGTGTGTGAATTTGCCTTGGTATTCAAGTAAGTACTCTGAAAATTTCAAGTCCATCCGACTGTTATTTTGGAAGTTACACGCGTATTTGTAATGACGCGTCAGAGCATTTGAAAGCAGTTTCTTGAAACTTTCAAGTCGGTGACCAAGATTTCTCGGGAACGACTCAACCGATTAGTCTCAAATTTTTACACGGGCTTTTGAACAATATTTTCTCGTACTCAATCAAAGTTTTTCGATTGCCGATGCAAAATTTTTTTAATGCGCAATTCAAGACCAAAATTATGGACAAAATTTGTTTTTTTTTTTTAGATGCCGCCATTATGTAAATAATTTTTTTTGGCTTGCTATAATATGTGTATAAATGCTCAAAAAAATAAAACTAAAAGTTTCCTAGTAAAAAATTTTTGATAAACCTCATTTTTTAAGGCTTCTAACTAGATGTAACCCCTTAAAGCTCTCAGTAAGTAAGTTTTGATATCGAAAAGAGAGTCAGAGGAATCAAATCACACAGATCTAAAAGGGTTGTGGATTTCAAATTTTGTTCTGCATGAATACAATCTTGAAGGGAAGGTAAAGTTAAGTTCGCTAAGTAGGAATGGGCTATATGACAAGCATTTATATGATTTCTAAAATCTAGCATGGACCATAAGCTAGACAACTAAGTCGATGTAAATGTGGAAGAGACCAGGAACCAAGTGTAATATAAATAATAATTTCTTTACGAGAAAGGGATCACCGAAAGGTTATGTTAGGTATGTTCGGTTCGTATTTTTATTATTCTGCACCTGCGGATTATGAGCTATTCATATACGTTCAATTTGAGCCTGAAATAACCATGAATCCGAATGGTGCACTTGGCTTACTTCGAGGCGTGCTTAGAGAAATTTACATAAAAGACTTTGGTTAGCGAAAAAATTGATCCAATCATATACACAAAAGCTTAGCTAGATGATTAATATATTGTAGGTTTATCCATTACGTTGTTTCTAAAATACAGGGGTGTATTTTGATTTTGTCAAACTTAATTGTCAAACTAAACATATTTTTTGTTCTAGTTAAAAATCATGCATTTATGACAATAGATCCCTTAACAAGCGTAAAAGACGTTGAAATTGTTGATATCTTCTACATAAATGGTGATTCAAACGTGCCACGTTTCGGGCTTTAAGAGGAAATTATGTTGTTCATAATTGTTCAACTACTCATACAATTGGTAAAAATTTGAAGAAATTTGAGAAGACTGGTTCAGTTAAAGATATTGTGGGGTCTGTGTATCATCGTTTTGCTCGTTCCACCTCAAATATCGCCTACTGCAAGTGAAAGTCTAGCCGAAGACCCGAATGTTACTAAGTCTCGACGTTCTCAAGAGCTGGGACTTACTTTCGGTACATTTTGGGATATTTTGCACTTTGACACTTGTGGTGCTTGAACAAGAGGTAGTATAAGGCGATTTTTCTTCAACGGCCAGACAAATTTCTCATTAGGAGGATACATAAATAAGCAAATTGTTCCATTTGATGTTCCGAGGACCCTCAGGTGTAATTGGGCTTACTTCCTTGAAAACGACAATGACGAGACAGTCACTGCCAAGTGGGTGAGTGATGGATGTACCAACTTTGTTTGGCCTGCAATTAAAGAGCCCGACTTGGGTAATATGTGGTTATGGTTGACCCCCAGTATGTGTCAAAAAGTGGTCGATAATTACAAGTACATATAATGTTAAGGCGCCAACTTTGAAATATAATAGGAATTTAATGAAAGATAACTATTTCAAATCTGTTATATTTACGTTTATTTTCGAATCTACAAAATGGATAACCCTGTATAATAAAAAATTGAATATTTTGTCTTAGTTGATTCTTAATTGGTCTTTTTGTCATTCTTTGCCATATCAATTAGAATAAAAATTGAAGAAAATACAGATTTCCACAACAACTTGTGGCCGGGTCGGCTAGTTTATATATATAAATATTTATGTTATAATGTTTATTACTGCAATTTTTAGCTAACAATTCGTCAATGAAATATTTGAAGTTTATGTTTTTAATCTTAATTTTTTACTTTGCGATATTTTTTTTATTATTGTATTCAAGGTCATTAACTTTTTTATGTACTTAATAATTAGATAATTTAGATATTTTAGATATTTCTTTAATTATTTTAAAATTTTTAAAATATTTTTGCACAAGTGCCAATTGAACAACAACAATTTTTTGACCTGACACTTAAGGCCCCGGCGAGATTCGAACTCACGATCTCCTGTTTACTAGACAGGCGCTTTAACCAACTAAGCCACGGCGCCGTTATATTTGTTTTACATACATACAAACATGATAGACAGAAGAAAGCTATAAACAAAGATAAAATAAATACGTACATTAGAACATTATACTGGCTATAAGTTCAAAAAAAAAAAAAAAATTAACAATAAAAAATAAACAAAATGCTAAAATATAAAAATAAAAAAATAATTATAGTTAAACATGCGCTGGAAGTCTTACGATTTCTTTTTAACTAAATTTAAGCGATAGGTTTATTAAAGTAAATCAATTTCTTTTTGGCTTTTTGACAAAAAAGAAAATTTATTTTGAAATTTCATATATGTATGTACATACATACATACATATGTACGTATGTACGTTTTTGTAGCATTAAATATCTAAAGTTTTCATTAATCTAGTATAAGGAACTTAATGCATTCACAAATATTTGATTTTAAAAAGTACTTGAGATTTTTGGCAATAGACGGTGTTTGATACACTTATTTTAGGCAACATTAATCTGATGGTATCAAGCTAACACGTGTTTGAAGGCTGATTTTTCAAGCAATATTTTTCATGAAATTTCCTAAGAAATACGTTATGTTATTCATTTTTACTGTAATAAAAGTTAAAGACGCCGCAAAAACGTTCCGAAAAATTTGTGTAGTTTACGGTGAGAAAAATAGCAAAAGGCCATTGATATGAATGATCACTATGTACTTGATTAAAATTAATTTTCATTATTGAAAAAAATTGCTTAAAAAAATCAAAAAAACGCAGAATTTGACATATATACATACATATGTACATATATGTATATGTATATAGCTTTTATACAAAAAAGTTTAATGGGGCGGTGCTACATTCTATGTATTGCAGCATACTTTCAGGCGTTTTTCTTCCCGCTTTACCATGGACCAGGCGACAACCTTTTGGGGCCACAATTAATAAATCCTAAAGTAGTCAATATTTTTCGAAAGAAATTTTTTCCTCGGGAAATACATATACGAGTATAGTTTCAGGATTTTTTTCGAAAAGTTTCGCCGACCATTCTCTTTACGTATTATTTGTTATTTAATTTTTTGTTTAAAGAAATATATATACTTTTTGTTGTTATTGTTTGGAATAAAAAATTTTATTTATTTATTTATTTCAAATATAATTATAAATGTTTACAAAACACAAACAAAGAAATAAACTAACCAAAAAAAAAAAAATGCTTAAAAATAAATAGCAACTTTCCGAGAGATCTCCAAATTAAGTTAATTAAAATTAAATATAATAAAAATAATGTTATTAAGTTTTCTATACATGCCTACTACGAAATAAATAAAAATAACACACTTTTAGGAGTTTTTTCCTTCACCTTATTTCATACGACACACAATACGTATAATGAGTTCGCAAATTTGAGGTTATGGTCGAAAAATCTAAAATTTCACAAAAACGTGATGAAAAGCTGTTTAAAATTCATCGCATTTGCACAACAATTAAATTCTTTAAACAGACAGTAAATATTATCGCTAAAATGAAATGGACTCACAAACATATTTTTTTTCAAAATCTAGTTTTCAAAACATATGCATGCACCATCACATATTTTGTTCCTTCGTAATTTCACTAACAATAACTGCTTCCATATACGTATATATATGATGTAAGGAATTTGAATTTTATTTTTTTATTAAATTTTATTTAATATATTTGAGCGTATGTAGAGTATATTAGGTTTCTTCAGCTAATGGTTGTATGCAAAAAAATCGAGACATAGGTATAAGGACATCTTTGTATATATCAAACTTCATGGAATGACGAAAATAATCGATTTAGTCATGTTAGTCTGTCCGTCCGTGATGCGACTTGGTTCACACATCCATTGGGTCACAAGTAAAGACGCTAGTGCAAATGGTTAAAATCGGACCGATTTAGTAACTAAATTGAAGTCGTATTTTCTTTAGAGAAAGTCGCCTTAAAATTAATATTTCGGATGGGCTTGGCATTAAAAATTATATCCAAAAATCATCAAATCAAAAATCATCAAAAACATTATCTAACAGAACTCAACTAAACTTGGTAAGTGTGTCCTAACAAAAATTGCTAATAAGTAAAGAGAGAGATATATGAATCCAGATAAATCTTGGATTCCACATAAAGACTGTGTAACGTATACATATATGTCAGACTTTTATTAAGTTGAGCTAAAAGCAAGCCAGACATTTGTCATTTACTATACCAAGGATTTGGATAGAGGATCACGCAAGATTGTTATTTTTATTTGACTCAAACATGAGGTATTACAACCAAGTTCAAGCGCTCTATACACTATCCAAACTTATATTAGGCCAAAAGAATAACCCTATATATTGCCGCCCTGCCTGTGTCAAAACTTCCAAATCGATCGAAAAGACTGGATTATAGTGAGGGATTTGTCACAAGTCACCACGGTACAGTACCTCAAGATATGAACCCGAGCCTCAGCGAGACGAAAATTAAAAAAGGAAGTATTTGTAGGACCACAAATACGGAAGGAGAACTGAGTGGTCATGAAAAATTTGCATGACAATGTTTTATATACGTCGTCCAGAACTTTCTTGGATACCATAAATCAGAAAATTATAAAACATTTATAAATAAACTCATACCACCATATAAAGCTTTGGGGAATTATATATTTAATTTGGATTTCTTTCCGACAAATTTGGCTACTGTTAGTGGGTGCAAGGATGGGAGGTTCCATCTGGTCATTTTCTTAATGGAAATGGTTTATCAAGGGAAATGGAATTCAAGATTATTGTTGGAGACTTTGAAGGGACCTACCAAAAGCCAAATGATCACGTGAAGCTTTTAAAAATCTTAAATTCATTGTAACTTAACCAATCTAATTTTTTCATTTGAAGATTCTTGAATTTGTTCTTAAAAATGATGTTTTCATGTTTAGTTTTTAAAAATACTTTCAAAAATTTATATACATACATGAGTTTTCAAAAAAACCTTAAATTTTGTTGACCAGTGTTAACAGCCGAGTATCTAATGTTCGCTTGAGCTTACTCGTGCTTACTTGTTTTTTTTTTAAAGCTGCCGACCTTCAACAGGTAATGCCAATATATGTATATACTTGGCGCTTTGTAACCGCGGAACCGATTTTCAGCCAAGCTCCTACTACAGTTTGTGGCTTGTGTCTTGATGTTTTTCCAACAAATGGAGGAACCAATCGGTTATTCTAAGCCGTTTCCGAACGTCCGAGGGATTTTTATGAGGAGCTTTTTATTTCATGTCAAAAACACAGTCGGAGGTCTTGACATTCCCTATCGACGGGCGATCGCAATTAGGAAAACTAATTTTGTAAGTTGGTTCGAACCGCGCCATTCCGATTGGTAGTACGTCATGCTAATCACTCGGCTAATGCGTCCGCAAAATGCTTCGAATATGATTATGATTTAAGATAAAAAAAAACTGATTCATTGTGAGGGAGCTTAAAGCAGAGGGTGCCGTAATTTTTTTAGTTTTAAACAAAAGTCAGTGGATTGGTTGGTTCGAAAATCGCGTAAGCGCTTACAAAGTGCCAAAAAAGGTATTATATACTATATATGTACTCGTATGTGTGTATATTGGCTTGATAAACTTTTTGTTTTGTTTCGTTCCTTTTTGCAACTTTTTCTTTGCACTTCACTCTCCAGTAACATTCGCGATCTGTCGACTTGCCATGTACACCAGCTCATTTGCATTTAGTGCAGGCCACAGCGATGAGCTGCTCCACACAAAAAAAAAAAGTTACCTTGATGTTACGGCAGTAGCTGTGGAGCCTCTAGCAGTTTAATGTTTGTCTCTGCGCGCTCTATCTTTGCTGCTTGTTCTCTGTTTTTATTTTATTTTTCCTTTCTCTGCACTTGCGATTCCCTACTTTTGTTTTATTTTGGCCGCGAGCCGGGAAATTTTCAACTTGCCACATTTATCAGCGCACATGTATCTCTATATCGACTACAAAGGTACATATAAGCAAGTGGACGAACATTGTGTACTGGTAAGGGGTGTGCCAATTGGAGGTGCTTTTTTCGGTAGAAGTCGCTTTTGAAGCTGCAATTTTTTGAAATTTGACCAGTAAAACATACGCCAGTAATAAAAATGGAACAATTCACACTTAAACAACGCATTGAAGTTATTAAAATTCACTATAAAAAAGGTGAAAATCTGGCAGAGACAGTTCCCAAAACTAAAACATCTTTCGGTCGCCGTGAAGCATATTGTCGGACTGCAATACAGAAATTGGTGGAAAAAGGTGGAGCTTTTGGGGCAAGTTAGTAAGGTGAAGAATAAAACAGGTGCACATTGCTCAAGAAGAATTGAGAACATTGCTCTTGTCGTTCTTTAGTATTAGGCATTCCACAAACGTTATTACACCCTCTCTGGCACAAAGACCTGGGTTTTAAAGTGTATAAAGTTCAGTTAACACAAGAATTCAAGCCGGCAATCATCAACAATGTCGTCTCTTTGCTGATTGGGTCCCTCTCTGGCACAAAGACCTGGGTTTTAAAGTGTATAAAGTTCAGTTAACACAAGAATTCAAGCCGGCAATCATCAACAATATCGTCTCTTTGCTGATTGGGTCCTGGAAAAGCTTGAAAATGATCTGGAACTTCATCGATAAATCATCTTGACTCATGAGGCCCATATACACTTCCGAAACCCAAGATTTTTTGTTGAAAATTCTCATCATCCTCAACGTGTAATTTTTTGGTGCGGTTATTGGACATTACATTTTCGAAATAAGGCTTGAGCAACAGTTACGATGAATGGATTACGCTATCGAGAGATGACTAATGTTTTTATGGCCGGAATTGGATAGCAGTGATCTGGACAACTTTCAAAAAGACGGCGCTATGTGCCATATAAGCAACGATCTTTTATGGGAAAAGTTTCCGGACCGTGTTATCTCTCGAAGAGGTGGCACCGAGATTTTGTGATTTAACACCTTACGACTTCTTCCTTTGGGACCGCATAAAAGATTGGTCTGAATGTCGATTCAAGATTTCAAAGATGGAATTCGTAAAGCTATTGAGGGCATTCAGCAGCCACTTTGCGATTTGGTGATGGAAAATTTCATAAGGAGGACACGGTCCTGTAAGCACAACTGTGGTGGGCATTTGGCTGATATTGTTTTCCATTTTTAATGGCATACCATATCTTTCTCCTTGCACGGAAGTAAAAATCCGATCATTTAACTGAAAAAATTCCATTTTTCTTTGAATATAAAAACAAAACCTCTTATTGAAAACTCCTGTATATCAGTTTTTAATGTTGTTAATACTTGTATACTTATATGTATGAATGTATGTATGTATGTGTTTGGTTCTTAACCTCATTTCATACGAGTATATAGTCTTTTTGCTCTATTTTTTTATTTTCATTTTGCTTCAAGTTATGCAATGAGAAATATCGTTTCCTTTTCTTGGCTCCCACTGCCAACTTGAATGCCGTTATCCATTTCAGCCGCAGGCACTTACTGAAATTTATTTCTTTTCCCCTTTTATTTTTTCATACTTTTTTCCATTCTTTTCTGCTGAGCTTTCTCTCTCTCTCATTCATGCATTGTTGGCTCAAACAGTAGCCGCTTGTCTGTGCGCTTGGTAATATGAAAATGCAAATTTCATTGATAATATTCGCTTATTGTTATTGTTGTTGTTGTTGTTGCTCTTGTTATGGTTGTTGCTGTTATAAAGAAATGATTCTTTCGTTATGAAAATTGCCGGCAGTCAATTCGGTAAACGAGAAGCTAAAGAAGCTCCTGAAGCTGCTGCGGCAGCAATCTTAGCTGGTAAGCTTGTTGACTTGTTGTTGCCTGCTTGGTTGGCTATTGTTGTCTTCTCTAGTTGTCAGATTTGGCGTGATAATGAAAAATTGTAATAAGAAGCCATTTAAAATATTTATGTTGTTACATCAACGGTAGAAGTGAAGTAGCAAAGGCAACAACAAGAAACGAGTTTGTCTGTCCGCTGTTGGGCAGGGGAAAAAAATGAAAATAAAATAAATAAATACATGTTTCTATGTAAATACGCGGAATATGAGTAACAGAGGCTGAATTGTAAGAGCAGAAGCTTTGTTGTTGTTTGTTGTTGTCTGCCTTTTCCGCCAATACTGATATCAAAGTATATACGTATATATACGTGTATATATGTCGAGAAGGGGCTTAAAGAACTTGTTGTACGCTTTATTGTTGTTGTTCCGTTGTTGTTGTCACATTGTATCTGTAAGTATATGCATACATATGTTTATTATCTAATAGAAATATTTACATGCATACATACGAGCATTGTAATGTTGTTTAGTCTCGTAAATGCTATCAGATATGCGTATTTGAGTAAATAGACTAAATCCGCTTTTACCGATTTTACTGTTATTGTTATTGTTGTTGTTCTTGTTGTTGTTGTTGTTTAGCATATGCAAATGCAAAAATTGTAACAATTTGGCAAAACTACAGATGCCAATGGCAACAACTTAGAATGGATTTAGAGATAAGGTAAATGCATCTCAAGTGGCCCCGGCTGAGGAAAATTAAGAAATTCCGAGCGAGCAAGAAAAAAGAATTTAATTTTTTTTCCAATTATTTAGTTTAAATTAATGAAACAAGAAGAGACTGTATTTGACGATATCGGAAGCTTGGATACATCTCCGCACCTCGGCAAGGAATACCAAGCCCTAGCGTATTTCTGACTGAAAATATAAAGCTCCTCAGGAAAATCCATCCATTCTTAGTATAAACTGTGATTGCCTCCATTTCCTTGAAAAAGTAAGACGCATACGACAAACTGTATGAGGAGCTCGCCGAAAATCGCTTTAGCGATTATAAATGCGCCAATCATGTTATACAGGGTGCACCATTTGTTACGATAGCATTTCAAACTTGAATAACTTTTGATTAAAATAACTTTTTTATATTTTTTTTACAACAAACTTTATTTCTTGCTTTCAATTTCATTAGGATAACGTTTTCCCGCGTATCGGTGGTAATAAACGAAATTTTCCGACGAATATTGGCATTGGGCTACCCCCACAAAAAATAGTCCGGCGTCCAATCGAGTGACCGCGGCGGAAAGTCGAGATCGCCGTTGTTCGATATAATGCATCGGTCGAACATCATGCGGAGTGGCGTCATTGAATCGCGGCTAGTATATGTTGTGGCTCCGTGTGGTTGGAACCAGAAATCATTTTCAGTCATTTCCGTTAACACAAAGTTACGAAGCATCGCTCTGTATCGCGCGTTTTTGATCGTAACGGAGTTGCGAGCCTCGTTCTCGAAAAAAAGATTTTGAATTAAGACTCATTATCACTATGGAACGGTGTAAGTTAATTCAAAATATACTAAAATGACGTGCCGCACAAGCCAACGCACAGCTATTGAAGTTTCAAATGCTATCGCAACAGATGGCACACCCAGTATATAGAGTAGACCACTGTTTAATGGTGACTATAATTGAGTTATATAATCAAGTAGGACATTTAATAATGTCTCCTTTGAGGCAATAGCTGAAAGTCTAGGAGCGGGCCACTTCGAGTCTGCCATCCTAATATGGATAAAAGAAATTTGCTAAGCTACAGGAAGAGTAACGCGGAGTCGAGCGAAGCTAGTATGCTCAGGCTAGCACGTAGAGGAACTCCTCAGGGGTTAGGGGTTCAAGAATTTACCCGCGGTAAGGCATGCCTGTCGTAAAATCCAATAGTTCCCGCGACAGTCGGGTCTTTATACCGGGGAATATTTTTGCGGTTACAACAACAGAAACAACAACAGTAATATTGGAGAGAAAGCTGATGTGTAAGCCAAATGCAGAGGTATTCTTTACGTATGTATGTGAAAACGTGGTGGGTACTACATGGAGTCTATCTCCCCATCTCATGTATTGGTGTTAGGCACTGGTAGTTAAGCTATGCATGATAAGAGCGCTAAAAACCATTCTAACGTCGACATTTGATAGATTACTTGACCTATCATCAATCGATATCGCAGTAGAGAACACTGTAGTGAATTCCGCCATGATATTGAGGCACCGAGGTTAAATTAGCGCTAGAACCTTCGAACACTGCTCTTTATGCAGAGGAATGGAGGAAATCTAAGAACAAAGGTTCAAAGCTACATTTAAGGAGAGCGCTTTGGCGCAGGAACATTCAACCCGCCAGAGGATCAAAAAGGGCTGTTAGAGTGGACGTCGGAGCCTTAAGCTTCCACAGTACTGCAGTATTTTCCATACAGAAGTCTTCGCTATGACGAAATATCACTGTAAATGTCGATAGCCAGGCGATAATTAAAGCAGAAATCTCACATCATGTTGCGCCAAAAAATGTCCTAAGAAGAGGGGACAGGTGGACGAAGGTGTGCCGCTGCATATATATCGTACTGCTAGCGAACCAGGACAGGAAGTAGAAAAGTGAAAAACTAGCTCTAGTGAAGTTTACGAAAGAGCTGGGTGTCGGATCAGAGTTAGATGGAAAACATTCTTCTTCTTCTTCATTGGCGTGGACACCACCTATGCGATTATAGCCGAATCAATAATAGCGCGCCATTCATTCCATGTCTCCGCTGTTTAGCGCCAGTTAGGAACGGCAAAGGAAACCAGGTAGTTCTCCAAATGAATCTCCCAACGGAATAGAGGTATGTCTCTTCTTCTGCTTCGACCAACGGATACTGAATCGAATATTTCCAAAGCTGGAGAGTTACCGCTGCCTCTTCCTAAGCTGAATTACAGTGGCGGACTAAAGTCTACATACGACCCCTTTTTTTGGAATCCCTACCGTCCCATAGTTTTTACAGGAAAAGTATTGATGTAGTCTTGCTTTGAATTTAATTGTAAGACAAAACCGAAAATTTCATATTTGTTCAACATTAACTTTCAATGTTATTAACAAAAAACTCAAAAAAGCCGTTGACAAAAGTGAACATACGTTTCATTAATTTGTTTCGTTTATTACTTCAGCTATTGTTTTCAGCGGTCAAGTACCGTTTTTTTTTCTTTCTATACTTTTCTTGGTATTTGGCTTTATCTTTATTGTTTTCCATCCTTTGAAAAAAGAAATACAATCGCGAAAATGTCGTCAGGAACGGAAATCCCGGTGGCTGTGCAAAAATTGATTATAAAACACAGAAATGATAAGAAAACGTTCGGCAAAATAGCTAAATTGTTAAATTTAAGAAAAGCGACGGTGCAAACAATTTATAAAAACTTGCAGAATCGGGCTCGTTCGAGAGTAAGCCGTGAAGTGGCCGTCCAAAGAAGCTTACCCATAGGGACATCTCTTTCATCCGTAATAAAGTAAGCCAAAATTCCAAGGTACATGCTACCAATTTGGCCCAGAAGCTAGCGAAATGATCCCAAATTGTTGTGCACTTACGCACAATAACAAGAACTCTTAACAACGAAGGATTCTACAGCAGAACTCCTCGCAAGAAGCCTCTCATAAGCGAGAAAAACCGCGCACATCGGTTGGAGTTCGCTAAAAAGCATCTAAAGAAGGATCATGAGTTCTGGAAAAGCGTGCTATTTACGGATGAGTCAAAATATAACATATTTGGATGCGATGGCAGAGCAAAAGTTTGGAGAAAACCCATTACTGCCATGGATCCCAGGCACCTTATTTCGACCTTAAAGCATGGTGGTGGGAGTGTCATGGATTGGAGAGCAGTTGCAGCGTCTGGGGTGGGTAAATTGGTCTTTATTGAAGGAAATATGGATCGCTTCGAGTATAAGACCATATTGGAAAATAATTTGAAGTTATCTGTGGACAAACTGTGCCTTGGCTCGAGCTGGATCTTTCTACAGGATAATGATCCTAAGCACACAGCGCAAATTGTAAAGGATTGGCTGCTGTATTATGCTCCGCGGCAGTTGCACTCATCACCACAAAGCCCGGAATTGAATATTACATAGCACGTATGGAAAATATTGGAGCGGAAAATTCGAAAACACCCTATAAGTAATGCATCAAAGCTCAGAGAGAAACTTCAAGAAGAGTGGCATAACATTACAGGAAAAGAGCTGGAAAATTTGGTTTTTTTCAATGTTAGACGCTTGCAAGCGGTGATCGATGCGCATGGTGGCCCAACAAAATATTAACTTAGTTATTAAAATTAATATGATTACCTAGAATAGCTAAGCAAAAAATCGTATGTTCACTTTTGTCAGTGCCGTTTTTCCATTTTTTGTTAATAACTTTGAAAGTTAATGTTGAATAAATGAGAAATTTTAGTTTTTGTTATATACTTGAATTTAAAACAAAACTGCATCATTATTTTTTCTGTGAAAGCTATAGGACGGGTTGAATTCCCAAAAAATGGATCGTATGTAGACTTTAGTCCGCCACTGTATGTCAATTGTACAGCTCATCGTTCCATCGTCTGCGATATTCGCCGTTGCCAATGCACAATCGACCATAACGCGTTCGCAAAACTTTTCTCTCGAAGACTTCCAGGGCCGATTCATCGAAGGCCGAAATGATCCAGGCATCTGGATCATATAGTATGACGGGAATGATAAGTGACTTGCAGCGTTTGGGGCAATGTCTAGAAGTTCACACAGGTGGGGAAGGTTTTTGACTGCCATTCACCTGGTAGTGACCGAAAATATTCTTTTTACATATGGTTCAAACAGTTCACGATTTCCGTTTTTAGACTATGCGTCCAACAAATATCAGTTTGAAGGCGAGCTAAGGCGAGAAGGCGAACTCCTCTGCAAATGAAAAGCCTACTCCAATGAAAAAGCAACTAAAGCCTCGGATGAGGGACTTCCTTTTTGATGATGAAATGCATTAGCGACATTCAAACCTACTAAGACCGTATGCAATAATAGCAAAGGAAATACCCATTTCGTGCTTAAATGGACACGTATGAAATGCAGGATAGTTATTGTCCTACTAACAGACAACAACCTATTGGTATCACATGCAAACAGAAAGGACATTAGTAGCAGTGCCACATATATGAAGAGCAGGAAGGAAGGCAAGAGTGAGACGTTGGAACACTTCATCTGTTTCTGCCCGGTTTTAGCTAGAACTCGTTTCAGATATCTCGGAGCTTCGCAGTTCAAAGGACTAGCGAAGAAAGAGTACGTAGCGGAGTCTGAAATGAATCAATTTGTGACTGGACTTGGAAGCAGAATCATGATGAAAAGACTAATTTTTGAGTTATAAATTCTAGTCACATAGAGACCGTCTTGGAAATTTGAGAGGTTACTACGCATTTGATACATAAACACCCATTGACAGTGTTGACAGTTATCTAATTTATAAGTCGCTATAGAGAAACAGCTTAGCTCCGAGGTTATCAGCAATATTTTGAAAAGCCCACAGTGCAATTCCTAAAAATTCTTCTACGTCGTTGCTAATCTAAATCTAAAATAAAATTGAGGAATTTCCATACTATTTTCATTATCAATCTTAATTAATCAAAATAATTTATTGCAGCTCAACTGACCTGGAAAATAACCAGTTGGTCATTACTAAATGACAAAGGGACTGCATTAAAGCGAAAGAGCGAAAGCAAAATAAATTGTTGTTCTTACAATGAAATACTAATACAATTTGTTACAAATAGATCAGCGCTGATTGCATTGAATATGTCAATAAAACATTCGAATCAAATTGTGAATAAGCGTAAACAAATAAAACATTTGTGTATTCCAGATTGTTGTTGGTGATTTAGCAGATGAAGCAGAAAATAACATTCTGCCAGAAGCAGAAATGCCTAAAAGGACACAAAAAGATAGATAGAGGCATGGAAAAACAAGCAAGTGATTTGTATGCTAGCATGAATACGAGGAAATTAACAAAAGTTCGGTAAGTTGACCAGAGAAAAAATAAAAAAATGTTTTTTGTGTTTATTCGTGAAATTTGTCCTTTTTTTTATCTTCTCTGCTTAATCGCCATTGAAAACAGTCTTCAAAATCTTGCTTTTTAAGTTTATCAAGTTCAGCATTAACCGCATTAATTATCTCCTCTTTGCCATTAAAAACCTTTCCTTAAAATTTTTTTTTTTAGTTTTTGGAAATAACCAGGAATTACAAGGACGTATTTCTTCGATCCCAGAGATCGCAATAAAATTACTCATTATTTTAGCAGTGTGCGATGGCGCGTTGTCATGTTGTAAAAAGTAGCGCCGCAAATCCTCTCTCTTCCTGTTTTCCAACAAAATTTGTGAAATCTCTCGCTAAGCACCCTTCGATGTACCAATTTGCAGTTACCATCTGGCCCTTTTCCAGTGGAATAGCAGGTAAAATTTAAGACCAGTTGAAGTAAACTGACATCATTACTTTCCCTGCTGATTTTTGTTGCTCAGATTTTACGGGTGGGTTTGCTCCTGTTGGGCTCCAAGCCATGGACTGCTGTTTGGTTTCTGGATCGTACTTATAAAACCAAGATTCGTCACCACTAACTTTACTAAAACTACTAGACTGATCATTTTCGAATTTGTTTAGGAAAAATTGAGCAAAATGCGCTCGTGAATCTTTTTGTACCTCATTTAAAATTCGTGGTACCCATTGAGCAGATTTCTTCGTGTGTTCCAGATGTTTACTTAATATTCGCGGCATTCAAGCCCAAATCATTAGCAATAATTTCCTGTGTCAATCGTGGGTCTTCGTGAATCTTGGACTTCACCAGAGCTACAGTGGCGTCATCAGTGGAAGATTTTGTTCGACCTTCTCGGCGTACGTCCTCTACGGAAAAATGTCCGGTCTGGAATCTTCGGAACTACTTAGAAATAGTGTTTAAGGTCGGTGCAATCGTTCCATATGTAATTTGGCATTCACTGAATATTTGCATTGGTTGTAAATTTTGCCAAATCCGAAGAGCATCACATGGCTAATTTCTCTTTCCGTTGGTGGCGGAGTTTCGTCTGACCTATTCTCAGCTATCTTGCGTTTTCCCGCCTCGATTTTAGCCAATCGTTCTTAAATTTTAAAAGAAGACTAATAAAGTAATCGCAAAGGATTTGGTATTTTTAGATTTAAAAAAAAAAAAAACAAAATGAAAGTCACCAAATGACCGGACTTTTGTTAATCCCCTCGTACTAACATGCATACATACTCGTATTAGTTATACTCAAATGGGTTTGCCCACATTTATTTGGCTATCATCGATTGTCGATCTAATTGCCAAACACATCCTCCGACGTTTTGTGCGTAAATTTGCCAACTCATTTTATGCGCTTTCATTCGTGTACATACAGCATTGCATTGGGATCTCGTTGGCCTCCTATGCTTAACCTATTGCTTGCTTTTTTGTGTTGCCTTGAAGCGCGTCTCATCTTTATCTTAATGACTCGGTAGCTATGCGTTTCCTGCGTACGCATTCTCACTTTTGGTTTCTTTTCCTTTGTATAGAATTTTTTTCAAGCTTAATTTAGTTCTTGTTGTTGCTCTTTGTAGAGGATTTGTATTTGAATGTGTTCTTATGTTTATCTTCACATGTTCGTCTCAATTCCTATGCTGAAGACGAGTGTGGTTTCGTTTGAATCTTTTTCAGTGATATAACGAAGCTGAGTTATGCGGAGCTACAGTAGGAACATTAACAGTTTTAGCATTTTTACGTTCAAAAGTCTTGTTTGGGGTTATCTATTCTCCGAGAAATAGTCAGGAGATTTGCTCCTGAAATTATTCTCATAGAATCTATGTTGGTATCAAGATGATCGGATCGAGCTGAAAACCGTAGTAATTTTAATCGAAATCTGCGACTTCTCCGGTGTCATAACATAAGAAAAAAGTACTTCGGTAAGAATTCAGTCCTAGCTCCAGTGGTGGCATTCCATTCATCGGATGATTGTTAGTAAATGGTGTACCAAGCATTTATCTTTGTTGTAAAGAAGATATTATGTCGAATATTCTCTTCCCATCATCATAGAGCTGATCAAAATCTGGATCGGTGGCCATCCCGTTTTGGGCTTATTCACTGAATGTGCAATGCGCTTGATGATCATTTTTGGGCACGATGGCAGATAGACTCATTCGGGTCTTCTTCGACGCTCAGATGCACAGCAGCAATAGCGTCTTCGATGTGCCTGTACAGCATCTTTGAGAATGAGCACCATCCACTAGAGTAAATGTGGCGCAAAACCGATCCATTGTTGCCCAAATTCCCGACTCTCTTGGAAGATTATGGATATTGGATGCAACGCGTGTAGCGTGAAGGAAACCGAACCATTATTTCGGTAACAAATTAGCACGATTTTCAAAACTTTTTCCATAGTAGCTCTGTTCTTTATGAAATCGGAAACCAAACTGAGTATAAATCAAGTAACCGCCGAGGGGCGACCGCAATTAGAGAATTTAACGTAATTTATTATTTAAATTAATTTTCTATAAATTTTTTGATGTTAGTACGACACCGGAATTTGAACCCGCGCCTTCCGAATGGCAGTACGCAATGCTGACCACTCGGCTTACCTTGGCGACTGTTTAAATAGATATATCGTTTAGTAAGAGAGCGGCCAGATATTGACGTCTAACTCCGCCCAAAGCAAAACCGTCGCATAAAAGTTGTGAAATCGTTTTTTTCCAGCCCATCGATTTTAGATCGTCTGGAACATTTCGTTAAAGAAATCGAACTCCTAGACTTTCAACATGTTGTTCTTGTTCCGATCCTACTTTGAGCAAATTTATCTACTTTTAGTTACAAAGTGTTCTTTATCGTTAAGAATTCGCTTTGACGGGACTTACCTGATAAGTTCGCCTGCTCTATAGTTTCCTGTTACTGCCTTCGCCGCTAGAATGTGAGAGATAGTCTGTTCTGTTCGGTCATCTCCTGCAGAGTTCGACAATTGTTTAGAAAAACTTCTAAATTTGTTTTAAACGAACCGAATTGTCGCCTGACTGCTTCTGAAAATCAAGATATCGTTGTGTTTTTGTTCCTGTAGCCTCCTTTAGGAACAGGAAAGATCAATCTAAGTCATCAAGCTCATCTAACGGGTTATCCAGGAAACGAGCTGTTACAACGAGTTCGGACCAGAGGGAAAGGGGTGTTAGATGAGTGAGAGAAGCGCAGTGAGAATTGAGAAAGACATCTCCGAGCCGTTCGGTTCCTAATGATGCTTCAGATAGGTGACTCTTTATCGTGTGACATTTTTAAATTTTTACTGGAGAAAATAATACGAGTCGCAGAGCTAAATAGACAAGGTACAATCTTTTACGAGTTATCGTGGGCCTTAACAATCCACCATTAGTTTTGCTTTCTCCAGGTTTGATAAAGAAGCAAAGCAAATAGGTCTGGTAGTGAATGAACCCAAAACGAAATATCTCCTGGCATCAAACAAACAGTCACGTCACTGCTAAAAGTCATAACTTCCAGGTCGTAGATATTAATATCTAGGAACTAGAATCAACACCAATATTAATGTACAACTGCTGCGCTGGCTAGGTAATGTCGTTCGAATAGATGAAAGTACTTTCAAGACAGCCGGCTCTACGTACTGTAGTTTACCCGAATTTTATCCGACCAAGGGTTGTCACCATTTCGGCGACTTTACCCTGTTTAGGTCAACAGGTACCAGGTATCCTTAATAGATGAGTTTATTGCAGCCAAAGTCAGCAGGGATGTTCAAAACCGGCGTTAGGGCTAATGCAACCGACTACTCTCGTAACCGAAATCAGCCAGCCACTACAATTTTATAAGTATATACTTGCATAAATATATCAGCTGGCCTTGATTATGTGATTTTTATTTTTCAAAGCATCTACATACACGTATGTACATATTTATGTATGTTAGTCCACACTTGGCTCTGTTGACTGCTTATCAGCAAGAACCAATAAATTTTCGAATGTCTTTTGCTACTTTTAGCCTCCATTTGACAGTCCACAAGCTAAAAACAAAACAAAAAATATTTCTGCAGCAAGCCTTTAAGCCCAGCTCCACTGTATTGCCAACTGTAGACATTGGTGTGGAGCAAAATTGCAAATCGTTCGTTTTGTTGCCGTCACTTCTGCTTACCGCAGGACTTTGCCGTTGTTGTGATTTCACACATTTTTTTTTAACATTATTGTTTTCTTACTGACATACGAGGTCTGTTCAAAGGGAAGGTAAATTTTAAATATTCGCAAGTACATTGGATTATGGAATTTTAATAAAGGCGATGAACGTCGTGAGTTGCAACGACGTCAACAAGCGACGGAAACATCGAAACTGTGAAAAATATTGTATTGGCAATTTATGCCAAATTACTATCAGGGAAGTTGCAGAGGATGTTAGCATACCAATCGGCTCATGCCATGCAATTTTATCGTTTGTCTTGGGCTTGAAACTTTTGGCAGAGAAGTTTGTTCCGAAAATGCTAAATTTTGTGCAAAAACAACGCTCAGGAGTTATTGAATAACGTCAACGAGTATTCAGGTTTGCTCGAAAGGGTAATATCAGCTGCTAAAACGTGGATATATGGTTATGACGTCGTTGAAACCAAAGCTCAAACATATCAAAGGTAGCGGTCAGATGAGAAAACAGCGAAAATGTGAAGGTTTTGCTCACTGTTTTCTTCGATTAAAATGCCGTGGTGTTTCATGAGATCTTGCCAACAGGTTGTATGGCTAAAAAGGAATACTACAAATAAGTTATGGAACGTTTGCATGAAGCAAGTTCAAGTGATCAAAATATCGAGAACACAAATCACACATTTTTTCGTGATTTTCTTGGCTAAATACTCGTACGACACCGTAATCATGTCTGAACCACCGCATTCACCTGTTTTTACTTGCGGCGACTTTTTTCTATTTCCAAAACTGATAAGATAAGGAAAGCGTTTTGCCACAATTAATGAAATAAAGTTAGAACCGAAGAAGGAAAAGTGCAAGATCACAAGTGCTTCGAAGATTGAAAGAAGCGCTGGCATGTGTACATTATATATGAGGGTGATTACTTTGTAGGGGGAAAAATGGATATTGATGAATAAAATAAACCAATACTTCTCAAAAAAATTTAAAATTCACCTTTTCATTTGAACAGACCTCGTACTGTCAATGTGATTGCGTCTTTATCTGCACAGCTTTTGAAGGGTTTTGCTTATGTTTTTTTGTTGTTGTTTTACTTTTGTTTTGTGCTGTCCGCCATATAAGAATATGTTTTCTGTTTTTTAAGTTGGAAAAATCTTGGTTCAACTCTTATTTTTTTATCTGTATAAAGTATAGTATCCCTGAAATTGCGAAAGTCGTAACATAAGGTTAGTCGGTAGTTAACAATTTAATTAAAGATTTAAATACAACAATTAATTTTTGGCAACATTGCATTTTAACAATATTTTATTATAAACATTATATTTTCCAATAATATTTTATGTTCAGCAACGTCTAGTTTTAAACACATTTTATTTTTAGACACATATTATGTTTAGCCACTTTTGCCATAGTTCTAAGTGATTTAATATTCGGTAGCCACATTTCATAAATATTTAGCTATTTTATTTAGTAAATTTAATTTTTAATTTTTAGCAACATTTTATGTTATGTTATTCTTAAATACTTTAATTAATCTAATGAATTTAACTTCAACCTTTTATCCTTATTCACTTATTTTAGCAAGATTTTACGCTAAGCAGTACTACCTACATACACATATGTACATATGCCTACCAAGAGATGTCGAAATACTTCACATCTAACAAAATCGCACACATCCCAATGGTTTGTGAGTATATTTAGAATTCTTTAGATACACTAACTTTGACTAAGCTACTACTTAAATGCGACATTTGGCAGACATTTACTATCTGGCCCATTAGCTCAGTTGGTTAGAGCGTCGTGCTAATAACGCGAAGGTCGCGGGTTCGATCCCCTCATGGGCCAATATAACATTTTTTTAATTTTTAAATTTTTTTTTTTAATATAATGTTATTTTTTGTATTTGATTAAATTTTTATTTTCCATTTTACTTTTTCCTTTTTTTATTTCTATTTTATTTTATGCAGCTCCATTTAATTCTATTTAATATTTGTAATTCAATTCAAAATAATTTAATTAAATTTAATTTGTTTAACATTTAATTGTATATTATTTTTTATTTTACTTTTCTTAGCTTTATTTGTTTAATATAATTTGCTTTATTTAATTTATTTCAATTTTATTTTCATTTTTAATTTGATAGAATTTTATTTTTTATTATTTCAAGTTTTATTTTAATTTTACGTTGTTTCTCTTAGCTTGTTTTTTATTTTATTTCACTTTATATTATTTTATTTTATTTTATGTTATTTTGTTTAATTAATTTAATTTAGTTTTATTTTATATTCTATTCTATTTTACATTTCTATTTTATTTTGTTCTATATTATTTTCCTTATTTAATTTTGATTTATTTTACTTTATTTTATTTAATTTAATATAATTGAATTTAATTTAATTTTATTTTATTTTATTAATTTTTTATTTTATCTTATTTAATTTTGTTCTATTTATTTTAATTTAAAATAATTTAAAATAATTTTATTTCATTTTACTTTATTTTGTTTTATTAGTTTATTTTATATTATTTTATTATACTTTATTTAATTTTTTATATTTCATTTCATTTTTACTTATTTTATTTTACTTTTTATTTAGTTTATTTAATTTTTGCTTTTATTTTATTTAATTTCTTGTGTTTTTTAATTGTAAATCTTTTCAATTTATTTTAAGTTCATTTTATTACGTTATTTTATTTGATATAATTTAATTTAATTTTTATTTTTCTTTCCCCCTTTTTCACTTTATTTAATTTAATTTAATATATTTAATTGGTTTAATTTTTTTGATTGTTTTGCCTTATTTAATTTCATTTAATGTTATTGCATTTAGTATATTTATTTTGGTTAAATTTCTTTATTTTTTTCGATTTATTTTATTATATTTTAACTTACTTAATTCTTTTTTTGTTTTTTTAGTTTATTTCGATTCATTTTATTTTATTATAGTTTAACTTAATTAATTTTTTGGTATATTATTTTTTTTTGTTTACATTATTTAACATAAAATTATTTTAATGTAATTTCATTTTATTACATATTATCTTTCGTTATTTTATTTGATATAATTTAATTGAATTGAATTTAATTTTTATTTTTACTTTTTTTCTTTATTTAATTTAATTTAACATATTTGATTTGTATTTTTGGTTGTGTTATTTAATTTAGATCAAGTTAATTGCATTTATTTAATTTAATTTAATTTTATTTTACTATACTTTATTCTATTTTATTTATTATACCTTATTTTATTTTATTTGTTTATTTTATTTCATTTAATTTTGACTTGTTTTATTTTACTTTTTCTTTTTATTTAGTTTATTTAATTTTTAATTTTATTTAATTTTATGTTCCTTTTATATTATGTATTGTTTAATTTAATTCTATTTTATAATATTTAATTTTATTTGGTTTAATCTTTTTAACTGATTGATTGATTTAATAAAATTAAATTAAATTTATTTTATTTTACTTGTTTTACTTAAATTATTAAATATTATTTAATTTCTTGTATTTTTTTAATTGTAAGTCGATTAAATTTAATTTAATTATTTTATTACATATTAATTAATTTAATTTAATTAAATTTAATTTAAATTTTTATTTTTACTTTTTCACTTTATTTTTTTAATTTAATATATTTAATTTTTTTTTATTTTTTTGCGTTATTTAATTTAGTTTATTTTAAATTGGTTAAGTTTTTTTTTCCATTTATTTTATTATATTTTAACTTAATTCATTTTTTGGCATATTATTTTATTTTATTTTACATTATTTTACATTAAATTATTTTAACTTAATTTAATTTTATTATATATTATCTTTCGTTATTTTATTTGGTATAATTTAATTCAATTTAGTTTAATTCAATTTAATTAAGTTTTTATTTTTACCTTTTGACTTTATTTATTTTAATATATTTAATTTGTATTTAATTTATCATTTTTTTGTGTTATTTACTTTCATAGCTTTTATTTTGGTTAATTTTTTTTATTTTTTAATTTTATTTCGATTATTTTTTATTATAGTTTGACTTAATTCATTTTTTGTCATATTAATTTATTTTACTTTATTTCGTATTAGCTTATCTTTTTTTTGCAAACAAAACTCCACGTCAGACACAAATTCATATATTTCAATGGAAACTCATACATATGACATTTTTGCTTCCAATTCAAAGCTTATCCTGGTGAGAATATCACCATTTGGGGTTTTTAGCTTTTAGCTAAGCGCATCATTGAAAGTTGCTGACTTGGAAAAAATGTTGACACAGCCCCACATTCGTATGTATGTTTGTCCGTTTTTCATGGAGAAATAAGAAAGATAATAAATAGATAAAGGTGAAAAGTTTGACACTACAATTTGCTGCATCGAAAAAAAAGAAAAAACTGTAACAACTTTTTCTTTTGCTACAAAAACTTTCACACAAAAAGAAAAAGAAGAAAAATATACAACCAATTCCTCAAACCAGATAACCTTTAAGGGCACACATTACGAAATTCTCAGATGTATAAAAAGCCTAAATCTGTATATGCGTGTACATATTCGAATACCCCTTGAATGAATGATATATATGGTACATACGTGTACATACACTTCATTTGGATGGAAGAGTGCTCCAAAATTACACACATTGCAAAAGAAATAAATACTACAATTGGCATTGCGACGTTTTGAGGTTAGAACATATACTCCATTAATGCATAACAATCTATGTGTAGATATTACCCTTTATTTGGTGGGAAATGCCAGTAAGAATTAGCTAGTAACAAAATGTCTAAAGTGCACTCTTTCGGAATAAATTTTATTGGCTTTCTGCCTCACCGAACGCGGTTCCATAAATAATTGTAATTGGTTCAGCTCTCTGAACAGAACTGTTGTGATCATTAAAACACGAGCAATCATCAGCAAACAACAAGCGTCATGCATGAGTTATGAAAGGAGCTTAAATATCCTTCAGCAAAGTTTTGGTAGAGCCTTGCAATGTTCTTGCTCCTCGCTACACCAGACGGAACTATTGGAGAATTAGTACGTAATGGATGTAAAGCTAAAACACCACTGTATTTTACACCGGGGTTGCCACCCATTTAAGATTTTTAAGTAAAAATTTATAAAATAAATTAAATTATAGAATTTTTAGCCGCTAAAGAACGAAAATCAAAATCCTTTAATGCTTTAATACACGTAAATAAAATAAATTATTTTAGCAATACTTATGAAAAAATTTAAGGGAATATAATAACATCTGATAGTACATATGTATAGAGTTATCTATTTCAAGATTTGAAAAGTACAGGGCTCTATTTTGACATCCGTCAAACTTAATTGTCAAACCAAACATGGTTTATTTTAGTTAAAAGTTAGACATTTATGATGGATTTCTTAACAACCACACAACGCGTTAAAATTGTTAAAGCCTACTGCAAACGTTGCCAAGTTTCGAGCTTTAAGTGGAGATTATGGTGCACGTAATAGTCCAAAGAAATTTGCAGCGACTGGATCGGCTACTGATAGTGTTAGGTCTGCACATAATCGTTTTGTTCGTTCCACCTCAAATATCGTCTACTGTAAGTGAAAGTGTAGCCGAAGACCCAAATGTGTAGATTACTCGACGTTCTCAAGAGCTGGGATTTTCTAATGGCGCATTTTATATATGGACTTACCTATACCTATATAAAATCCAACTCACACGACACCTTTCACAACGCCGTATATAAGTCGATTGGGAGCTTGAACAACAAGTTGTGGACGGCGATTTTTCGAACAAAACTTTCTTCACCGATGAGGTAAATTTCTTACTGGGGGGTTAAGTGAATAAGCAAAATTTCTGCATTTGGGCCTCCTTTACACGCAAAAAACTTAGATTTTAGGGCGCTCGTTGGTCCGGAAGTGTGGTTGCACATTATTTATTTGAAAATGACAACGGCGAAACCATCACTTTCAATTCGGTGCATTATTTTCGTATGATAACCAACTTTTTTTTTGCTGCAATTGAGGAACACGAATCGGACAAAATGTGGCTTCGACAAGATGGTGCAACAACACACACAACAAGAGTGAATATGGCTTCATTGCGAAAGAAATTTCCCGAGCGGGTAATCCCTCTTCTTGGCGATTCCAATTGGTCACCGCGATTGTGTGACTTGACAACGTTGGACTTTTTTGATGGGCTATTCGAAAGATCGTGTTTATGCGGATAAACCTTTAACTCTTGAACATTTGAAAATCAACATTCGTCAAGTCATGGCTGAGATACCGCCCAATATGTGCCAAAAAGTAGTCGAAAATTACCTCAAACGGTTCAAAGTTTGCAAAAACTCGTGAGGCGGTGGTTTAAATGATGTATTGTAGTTTTTCACATATAATTACAAGGTTCAAACTTTATAATAAAAAAGGAATTTCATGAAAAAATTATTTTAAACTAATTTTATTTACGTTTATTTTTGATACTACAAAATCGATAACCCTACATAAAATTTGATTTTTTTAATTTGTAACTTCGCACTCTTGACTTACTTCGGTCACTACATTTTGAAGTAGTTCGCGCTGGTATCAGCCTCTAGTGAGTAGTTTTACTTTTTTTTGGATTAGTACAATTTTCTGCAGTGACATACACACCTATACATAGATGCATTTGTAAGTATGTAACATACGCATACGAGTATAGTAGATATACGTATGTGTCTATTTAGTTCAATAAATACCTCTAAGCTCATCACAATGTGCCACAAATCTCTCGCTTAAGTCCTGTCTAAGCGGTTTTAGTTTGCTGAAAATTTCTCCAATTTTGTTGTTATCAGTAAATAACTTGCTATGTACATATGTAGGTATGTTATGCACAAATTCATGCTGAAGTTGGTGTTAATTCTCTACATTTCCATTTCAATTTCCGTTTGTGGTTTGACAGCGGCTTGCAACACTTTTCAACACACCAACACGCATATAAACATACTCGTACATACATATGTACATTTGTACATGCCACTCTCTACCACAAAATGGCCTCTAACCCATGCTTAAAGTCTTAACAGAGCACTGTGCGATAAACATTTGCTGTCGAGCCAAAATTTGGCAGGTTTAAGACTCGAAAGATTCATTTGCGTATTGGCAATCAGTTGGCTGTTGATGGCTGTTTCAGCTCGTTACCTTAAGTATACATTTATACACCTACATACATACATACATAGTATAAGCCACTTTGCATGTGTTAAATATCTACCATCATTATCTGTCGACTCACTTTTGTTTCATTTCATTCTGGTGCAAGCAGAAAATTACTTTTCTCACTCAGCTCCTCTTCATCCTCAAATGGCAATACCAACTGAGTCAATTTATTGTTGGCTTTGCTATTTATTACGCTGCGTCTATTTATTTGTACAATATATATGTACATATGTATGAGTATAACAGCATTTGACACTTCGGGTAACACCAAATTGCACCGCATCGATTACCCGGCTTTATTTTTATGTCCCAGTAAATTGTACGCAATTATTTTTACATTAGTGTCATTGGCAATTTTCTAGTATCGAAATGTTGTAGTAAACTAACGTCCCACTGTTGTTGGCCTATCTCCATTTTAATTTGACATTATCCTCGCCCTGGGGAGTAACTCATCATTTAACTAGTTCAGGGTAATCAATGCATTGAGTGGGTGTGTGTGTGTGCGTGTGTATTTGTGGGACAGTTTTGTGGTCTCATTTTGGAGATTTTTAATTTATTGATAACGCTTGTTTGAAATTGGCATTTAGGAAAGTAAATAAACGCATTACTGGTAGCTCCATAATGGGATCAGCATTTAATTTGAAATTTTAATACAAAAGTAATCAGGGAAATTCCACGATGGAAATTCGTGGCAATAAAGTAAAAAGTAAAGTAATAGTAAATAAAGAAGAAGAATAGTAAAATAATTTTTTAACAGCAATCGACAGATATTAAATAAGCCATATTATAAGACCTGCTACCAAATCTATGTAACTATAGTGTTATCCATTTCGTGGCTTCAAAAGTACAGTGCTGTATTTTGGCATCTGCCAAACATAACTGTCAAACCAAACATGTTTTTCTGTATTTAATTTATTCCCTTCCTTGTGGAAAGAGTTATATATTTTACCTCTACATTAATCAGGTAGTAGATCTTCAATAGAAAATTATAGGGGGATAGCAAAGTTATGTTCTATCAGTAAAATTTTCGAAGCTGTTATAACAGATCAATTAGCTCATTCTGTGTCATCAGTTAATGACAACTCACAATATGGGTTTTGCAAAGGCAAATCTACCCTATCGAACCTTATAGAAATCACCACCCATGTCAGTAAAAAATGGTTATCGAACAGATGTTAGCTACACTGACTTTGGCAAAGCATTGGACAAGGTCTCTCATTCTTTACTTCATTTTAAACTCGATCATTTCGGGTTTCCACCTTTCTTTCTCAAGTGGATTTCATCGTACTTGATGGGAGAAAACAAAAATTAATTTTTAAAAATTGTAAATCAGGGGAAATAGCAGTCACCTTGATCCCTTACTCTTCCTTATATTCATCGATGACCTTCCAAATGTGGCTCTTCATTCAAAACTACTCATGTACGCAGATGATGTCAAACACTTTAAATCAGTTCATTCTATTGAATAACTTAGGTAGGTGGTGCGTTCCTAAATTTAAATAAGTGCAAATACATGTGTTTCTTCAGAAAATCTTACTGACTTATTGATTTAGGTGACACAAACTTTGAAATGTACGACTCTTTTAGATCTTTGTGTAACGATTTTAATGCACACTTTGCTAACATTGATTTCCCTGTCTCGCTTTTCGGTATCAAAACTTCCTTACTGAGGGTTTAGTAGAAGAATATGGTGCACAATAATCGTCCAACTACTTAAGCAATTGGTAGAATTGTAAAGAAATTTGATGCATCTGAATCAGTTTCAGATATTGTAAGTCCCGTGCAACATCGTTTTGCTCGTTCCGCGTCAAATATCGCCTACTGTAAGTGAAATTGCAGCCGAAGACCCGAATGTGTTTGAATCTCGACGTTGTCAAGAGCTATAGTTTTCTTACATCACAATTGAAGTCAACTGACCATTCACAGCCCCGTACATATGTCGTTTAGGTGCTTGAACAACAAGCAGTGGACGGCGATTTTTAGAACACACTTTTTTTAAGGCTGTCACATTTGGGGCCCCGAGAATACTTAAATAATTGAAGAATTAAAACATTCTGTCAGCTCCGATTCTTTGGTCCGGAGGTGTTATTGCACTTTACTTATTTGAAAACGACAACGGCGAGACTGTCATAGTCTATTCGGAGCCTTGTGGTAATATTTTAACCGACTTTTTTGACCTGGAATTGAAGAATGCGATTTGGACAATTTGTGGTTTCAACAAGACGGTGCCACATGTCACAGAATATTAACAAATATGGTTTAGGTGGCGTAATCTCTTGTCTTACCGATGTAAATTTTCCAGCGGGATCATGCGACTTGACACCGTGGTATTTTTTTGTGGAGCTACGCGAAAGATCGAACTTATACGGATATACTTTTTTAACTTTTGAGCATTTAAAAAACAACTTTTGTCAAGTTAGGGCTGAGATACCACCAAATATGTGTTAAAAAGTGGTCGAAAGTTACCTCAAACGGCTCGAAGTTAGCAAAAATTCCTGGTGATTTCAATGATTTTTTAGTGTTCCACATATAATACCAAAGATCAAACTTTATAATAAAAAAGGGATTTCATGAACATATAACTTTAAGTGCTTTTTATTTACGTTTATTTTCGAAACCGCAAAATGGGTAGCACCGTATTCTATAGCATATAAAATTCACCAAAAGTTACCGACCGACTGAGTTAAAATTTTGTCAGATTATTTCTGTGTACCCTCGGATAGTTTCTACGAAAAAGAGGGGGACCAGTGACCGCCCTAATCGAAAAAAAAACTTTTCTATGGTTCGATTTGCTTGAAATTTTTGATCATACGTGTATGTAGGTGGGATCGTCATATGAGTAATGTGTATCTAATTGAAATGTATAGTCTTCTCTAGACAAAACAAAGAACAAATTGGAGTAAACACTCATCATTTCCGTCCTATTTCAAGATACAGAGGCGTGGACGCTGACAACATGCGTTGACATTAAAAGGGTTTGGCGAACGACTAAAGTACTACGACTCTATGTAAGAATGGATGATCTGTGTAAGTTATACGTCGACATTGAAATAGTTCACAGAATTAAATGATAATTGGTATTCTAACTAGGTTAAGCTGTTTGAATGGATGAAAGCATTGACGCCGCACAGGAATGCAATACTTAGTAAAATTACTGAATTTAAGATCGAAATATAACCTCAATGTAAATTTGCCTAGAATTCATGAAGCCAATATGAGGATCTCTATTTTTTTGTATCTAATTTTTTTTTGGTCAATATAAAACTATTCCATGGTCTATCCGAAAGTGTTGTTCTTAGGACCGCCAAATTTTTGTTTTCCTTCAATTTTTTGCTTCCAAAAACCTTCGCTGAAAATTTTCATTTCAATTTATGAAAAATATGAAATGTTTATACACAGGAAAGCTGAAAAAATTTAAGTAATGTCAAGAATAAGATTTTTGGCGTGAGTTTATACCCTTTTACAGAGCATCAGCCATTTGATACCAACCCTTGCGATTCAAAATTGTTGCGGTTGAATGCAGTTGAATCTGCTGGAATATCAACACAGCTCTTAACTGTGGTCTACTTATAATATATGTATTAATATGTATATATTTTTCTAACCAAAAATTGAAGCAACTCAGCGATAAAACGTTGAGGTGAGATAGAGAGCACACCCCTTTTAGTCACGTAAAAAAGATCAAAAAGTGAAAGTGAAAATGTAAGCAAAAGATCTTTTTGTGCAAAAGCAAGTGATAAACATATGGAAAAATAAATGAAACAATGAAAAATAGCTCGTAAATCTTTCACATTGCCAAAGCGGATTACTTAAAATGAAGCTAAAACCAAAGTATGGAGGCAGAACTTAGCTGATTTGCGGGGGAAAAGTGTTAAAAGAAAAATGTTTTGATAACGCATATTTGTTTTTCGCTTTATTTGTTGAGTCAGCTTTGGGAAATTTTATTTTTTTTATTTTTTTTAGAAGACATACTGGAGCAGAATAGATTTATGGTGTGGCTGGGGAAGGAATACAACTTAAGTTAAATAAAAAAAGTAAATAAATAAATATAGAAGAAAAATTTAAAACATCCAGCATTCTCCTCATATGTGTTGGTAATAATAACTTGGGTTAAAAAAAAATTTTATATATTTTTTTATATACGTATACACACCCACATAATTTATTTTAATTTTTTATTTCTAAGATACGAAGAAAACTTGTATCAACCTACACAAACCTCTGCGGTCTACACTTCACTACTAAATACCTAAGCATATTTATAGCAAACTGCACATTAATCCTTACACTTCATTCTTCACAAAATATTGCCTTAATCAAAAGCAAAGGCAAGAGAAAAAGAAGGAAAAAAACTAACAACACAACAAACACCTCAAATACTTGGCTAACATCTCCCTAACATGCGATTATCGCCAAGGTGTGCTCCACGAACATGACGGTAATTTTCATCAGCCTTAATGATGTGTGAACATAAAAATGTGTATGTATTGTACATACATATAAATATATTTATATACTTTCCTTAGTGCAAACCAGAATGAAAAACGGAAATAAAATAAGAAACAACTCAAGTAAGACAAGAACAATGTAAAGATAACCGCAACAACCTTGGCCACATGAACTACAAGGAGGCAAGAAAAAAGAAACGAAGAAGACAACAGCAACGTGAAGCATTAGAAATACGCTGATACGAGTAGATGAAGTAGTAAAACACAGTGAAAGCCAAAGAATTTTGAGCGAGTGAAACTATTTTTTTTTTTAGATTTTTACAAACTTTTGATATCTAGGTAGAAGTGCTGGCCAAGAGACTTTAACCTTCAAACCAAAACTAGTAGCGCTGCATCAAGCACCATTGTTAAACCTTAATGTTCCTGCTATCACATTTCATCATTGCGTTATCAATGAGACTTCTTAATTCGGATATGCTTTCTATGGGCAGACATTCAAGGTTTGGGAACTGATGGATCGGATACGTCTATGATGAGTTTGTGAGTGGTGTTTCAATCTTTTTTAGTTCGCAGTCCCAGCAATGGCTCTTATAAGGCAGACCCAAGCTATCAAAAGAGCCAATCCTAGACCCATTCAATAATTTCTTAGTTCTTATCGTGTTTCTGCTTCATTATCTCAGATGTGAGTTGTAAATTTAAATGTGTTCTGAACTATGTATACAAACCCACTTCGGATTCATTGAATTAAGCTTCCCAATTAGAATTTTGCTACCGAAATTGTTCCCGTGCCGGGAATCCAGATTAGGCAGATATCGAATGGACTTGCCAGCGATTTTAAAAACTCCCTACAATTAATTGTTGGCCACGCTAACAACAAATTTGGCAACGATTAGGCCAATAGCGCCGCTTGGTTATATGTAGGAGAGAGACTGTTAACTACAGAATGTTCTAGAGTGACTTCGGAAACATTGATACAGAAATTACTAGACCCACAAACGATCAATCAATGGGTATAGAAGAGTCAAGCTTACACTGCCAGTTGAGTAGAGAACTCATTAGTGACAACACTGCTGTAATAGAAAGCAGAGATTCAACTGCACAACAAATTTGTTGACTCTTTATTTAATATCAATAATCGAACTTGAAGTATGCGCGAAATCAACGAGGTTATATTTACGAAGATCGTATGAATATTATATAGAATTATTGATTGTGCATTGTTAAAGGCTCTCTCTACTCCTGGGAAGGACGCCATTATGAACTGTTAATGACAGACATATCAATTTTTCTATTACATAATCTATTATTTTGTCTGCTAGTCCAACTTTTATGTGCGTATGTGGGGCCGTCGATGTAGTCCTCCGTATTGGGAGAGAATATGTGGTGTGAGTATCAATTAGTCTTTTTACAACTTTCAGTATGAACGAAGTGAGGATTATGAGCTTAAAGTTCGTTTGCTCTTCTGCCCGGTTTTGTTTTGATATCAGTCTTGCTTCTTTTCGAGTCTTTTTTCGAATATGTATAGAGCAGTTGAATGATAGCCATGTAGATCTTCTCAAGTCCCTTACCGTAGTTGCTGATTACAAGGAAAGTGTATTTCTTTAGTTAAGTGTTCTTTTATTAGCTTAAAGTTTATGAATGAATAATGGTTATTAATTTCTACACCATGTCGAAAATATTACACAAAATCTTCAAATCGATTCGAATGCAAGTTTTAGAGATACAGTCTTGGGAACATCGGGTTTTCTCTGTTTTCAGAGTCGGTTTTCCAAAATTACTAAGTCTATCGAGATGAAATTTTCCACAGGTCTTCGAGACACAATTCACTAGGAACTGGAAGAAAGATTTTATTTATTTATTTTTTTTTCCAATCACAAATATTAAAAAAATATTAGTGCAAATTGCATCAAAACTTAACTTTTTATATTTTCCTTCCCCCAAATTCTAGATTATGGTATTAACTAAAATACACTTCGGATTATCTTGTCATGAGTTCTGTCAACGCCGACGAGGGGTCACCGGAAATGACATCACAATGGCGGAGCTATGAATATTTTCCTTTGGAAAAACTTGCTTTTCAAATGAATAACTTCTATAATGTAAAAAGTTTCATTAGAATATTTTATTTTATTATTACTTAATATATAAAAGGAATATTGAAAATAGTCAACTTTTTGCGTGAATAAACCCATAACTACTATTGAACATACTCGTATGTATGTGGATTAAAAAAAAAGGATTTTCCAAAATTAAATAGAAAAAAAAACAATTTTTAATCTTCCGATTGTAATTTTTTATTGAATCATAAAGTTCACAGGATGGGGTTATTTATGGACTAATATGACGGGAATGGCTTCCACGACTCTCCATATATATACGCACGCGTTTGTCGTAATTTTCCATGACTATACTGAATAAATGGGCTGAATTTCATTGATGAGTCTTCTCCTTCAAAGACCGCGTGGTTGTAGGCTTGTTGTAATAGACCTGTGGCTTTGAATAACCCCGTAAAGAGAAATTTAATGGTGTTAAACAAAACGTTCTAGGGGACTAATTCTGATCACCAAAACGAGAGAGTACACGACCTGGAAATGTCTCATGAACTAATTGAAGCATTTCACAGGCTGTATGACATGTGACGCCATCTTATTGAAAGCACATATTGGCCACATGAATAACATATAATTTTCTTCAATAAGAACTGAGTATGATACCGAGCACCAGTAACAGTCATTGCTAGAGCAGTCTCATTATCAAAACAAGCATGGTCCCATCAGCGCCACTTTCACCCACTGCTTCGATATTGTCATTTGAACGGATCCTGTCTCTCGGAATTATTCCGACCATATTTTGCATGAGATTTTCGAACTGCGTCCGCCAAGCTTTCATTGTATTTCAAATATTGTTCAAAGATATGAAGACATGTTGTTCTATCGTGTAAGAAAAAGGAGAAAAAAAGTAATTCTAACTCTTCCTAGTTGTCCGTCGTACTTCATGATAATCTTTGTGTAATTCACGGTCCGGTTTTTCAATATCAACAACATACAACAAAAGTGTCAAACACTTATCTCATAACAAGCACACGACTTCAATTTTATATAAATTAATTATGTATTAATGCTTCATGTTGTCTTCAGAAACTCTTTTGTGTGGGAGTAAGGACTTTAACGAATAGACTCACGGGACAGGTGGCTTCTTCCGGTTGTAAGTGCCAACTGTTGTCAAGTGTGCATGTAGCAGTTCATTAACTTATTTACAAACATACTAGTATATATGTACATAAATGTGAAGGTAAAATCATATAAATATTCATTAGAGAAACAACAATGTTAAGTTTTAGTCTTCAAAATATTTCCATTACCACGAATATCTACATACAAGCACTTATTTTTTCTTTCTTCTTTACTGGCGTAGACACCGCTTACGCGGTTATAGCCTAGTTAAAACATTGTCCCATAAATTTCTTCCTTTCGCTATTTGGCACCAATTGGAGATACCAGTACAGCCAGGTCCTTCTCTATATGGTTTCAATTTGTTTTTCTTAAATCTGAAAACACCAAATCCTTTGAAATTACTTTAATAGCCTTCCTTTCAAATTTTAGAACGATCGGCTAAAATGGAGACGAGAAAACGCAAGATAGCTGAGGGTAGGTCAGACGAAATTCCACCACGAACGCAAACAGAAATTCGCCATGTGATTCTCTTCGGGTTTCGGCGTAATTCGGACAATATAAGTATTCAGTGAAGGCCAATTGCATATGGAACGACTTTAAAGACTATTTCTAAGTGGTTCCGAAGATTCCAGACCGGACATTTTTCCGTAGAGGACGAGCCCCGAGAAGGTCTACCAAAATCTTTCACTGATGATGTCACTGCAGCTCTGGTGAAGTCCAAAATTGATGAAGGCAAAAATAATTTTTTTTTCTGGTCAACTTACCGAACTTTTGTTAATCCCCTATCTCGTGACAACCGAGCTATAAAGGTTTTTTCAGAATTTAAAGGTTAATTTTTTTTGAAAGTGTGGTTTTCAATAAGGCTTTGCTTCTTTCTGAGTTGGTTTTCTTGACAGCTGCTACTTGCTTTATTCTTAGTTTGGTTTACCAAAATTCGATTGATATGAGAATAGTTGAATTGGTAAGCTCATAGTCAAAAATTTTGCATTTAGAATGACCGTTTTTTGTTAATTTTTTCTATTTTACAAACATTATAAAAGCTTTATGGCGATAAAATCGATCTACTCATTCCAAAGGTATGGACGATCAAAGTTGGCAATGTAGAGTTTGTCGTTTTTGAAAACTGCTCTATTGGTGTCTACAAAAATGACTATAGAAAAGAGATTTGTAAGCAATCTTAATATTAATCAACAATAATATAGAAATTACAGTATAAAACAAGTTATGTGCGCGTTTTGAACACTTTTACCCCAATATGTGTCATTACACATTAAAAAAGTCACTGTTTGGTGTGATCTGTAGGCAGAGGAAGTCATTGGTCCATATTTCATATTCCTTATGGGGAACGCTAGAGAGCAATGATTAGTGAATTCTTCGTTCCTGAATTGGAGAATGTTGATGGTGCCGACCTTAGGTGCTAAAAAACAATCGATATATTGAAGAAAACTCTTGGAGAGCGCTTTAACTTACGTCGTGGGCCTGTGATGTGGCCTCCAAATTCGTACGATTTAACACAGCTGGACTATATTTTGTCTCTTTTCTCTGACTCTTTTACTGTTTTAAATGAGTTGTATGAGAGAGATCAGAGACATGAATATATTCAATACTGTTACTCGGGAATTAAGTTAGATTTGTATTAGAATGGATAATTAGTACATTTGATTTCGGGGTAAATAAAAATAAAAAACGCTATATTTCACCGCTACACGTCATATAATATATATATAATATGTATATTAAATATGAAATATAAGAAAGAAACTGAGCAAATGAAATCAAATTCTGATCTTTCTCTATAAAATCTGATAATAAAATATTTTATTTTTAATGGAAAAAGTTTACAGATCTTTCTTAAAGTCCCCTCTAACCAAATGGTGAATTTAAATGCGATCGAAAGAGAAACTCGTCTACAAAATCAAATAAATATATAATTCATAAAATTTTGCCGATAGAGAGAACAAGGATGGAAGAAATATAAAAGAGAGAAACTCCATCGACGAATCATGCATATAATCCGATGTATAAAAGTCTCGCCACAATCCGCATGGAAACGAAGCTTTTCAACTTATCATTGATTCGCGCAACTCGTCGGAAGAGAGAGTTGTGACCAAAGAGCATTGGGTGCAAAGAAGGTACCTTCAGATTCTGAAAATTCATGGCAAAACACTCCAAAAGGGTTAATACTGGTTGTTTTTAGCACTACATACTGATACAAGAGAAATCATTAAGCTTCATGGTTGTCAACGATTACAAGTGATGGAACTAAATCGATTATGTTGTGATAGACAGAAATTATGACCTCAGTTTTACAGATGAGTGTACAATCCGAGGATCTATCATCGACTCGGAGTCACCTACTTTTATGTAGCAATCACTGCAACACACACACCGATAAAATCATTTTCCATTAGACTTGCACTACTGGTCTCTGAAATCATACGTAAACAATTCGTTACGTGGGAAAATGTGGTACGACATTTCCAAGTTTTTACGCCCCGCCGTACTGTACTGCAAAGAAGGCATTTAGACATATTTTTTAATAAGAAATTGCAATGCAAATTTAAGACTTCCGCGTGTGCCAAAATTACAGCAAAATGAAGGAACCTTGCATTAATGCTGTGTTATAAAATATTTTGCCCACAAAAAGTACTCCGCCAAGGTGCTGATATGCTCCTTCTGCTTCAGAAGAAAATAACATCTTAAGCGCCGCTAAACTGCGTAGAAGCTAACGTCTTGACAAATTGGCCTCATAACGAGGTGTGACATTAATTCCGCAAGACTAAAGTAGGTACTTACAAAGTCAAAAGTGGCTGCGTCATAGCATGGGATTTCTCACCATATTTATATGTACTCGTGAAAATAGTCGCTACAAGCCTACATGTGCGTGTTAAAATATTTATTTAAAAATGTACACAAGATGTATGGCGCCACAGAGAGGAGCTTAAAACTAAACAACCGGCGACAACACAAGCGCCCAAATGTAGGCAACATGTTTTTCACGAGCAAAAGTGATTTCAAGCATTAAGGATTCATTATTTTGACAGCTTTATGTAACAGTGCATGCTTGTTGTTGTTATTATTGTTGTAGGAAAAGTGGAGTTGTGAGAGGACATAAGAAGCTGTTAATTGAAAGTCTGTTGTAACTGATTAAATAGAAAAGGTAGCGTAGTAGCGATGGTGTGGATAAGAAAGTTTGGAAACGAAATAAAGAAGACATGGAGAAGGGGAAGAGAAGAAGAAGATTGAATGATATGTCAAGAGACGGATCACGGTGGTAACTATATTTTGGGTACAAAAGTTAATTGTAAGTTCAAATAAATGGAGCGCAAAGTCAATGGTATGGCTTGTTAAGCAAAAGGACCAAAACAACAACTACAATGAAGTAGGCAAAATGGCGGTTGCTAAGGATTACATATTAAAACAGTATAAATTTAAAGCAAAGTCAAGTGTATAGGCAATAACTCATGGGGATTAATTTTCCTTTCAAATAATTTTCATTTATATTTTTTTTTTTTTTTTATATACGTACATAAATATCACATATATGTACATATGTATGTTTGAATGTACATTTGTATGTCTGCGTATAATCCGCTCAAAGTTGTCCATCATCTTTTGTGCAAAAACATATATATTATATTTTATGTATAGTCACACCTACATACACGTATATACAAGTATATAAATATATAACGCTAAAAAAGGATATTTAAATATGAGTATCGTTTCCTGAGCTTGTCATAAATTTCAATGAAATCAAAATTATCTACATACATACACATATGTATGCATATATTTACATAGAAAACAATTCATTTTTGCTTAAGTCGTAGATTTATGCTTACATACATGCGTATACACACATACATCCATGTATATATATATATATATATATATATATATCAATATGCATAAAATACAACCCTGCATTATATTTTTTTCATTTGGCAATGAAAAATTGCCTGGACGTGTCGGTGAAAATTCTTCGAATGACTGCAAAGAAAATAACCAAGAAATCACTGCCTACATTTAGGCGCATTCATCCACACACAGCAAGTGCTGTCATAGTAATAATAATAACTTTTGATAATAATGGTAAATGTCCATTTTATGCGTATTATTAGCATAATAAAAAAATTATGGGTGAGTTGCAGAGAGAGAGTGAGTGTGGGAGAGAGACAACTACATACTTACTCATACACATATAAAAAGTATAAAGAAGAATATTTGCTGCGCAATGTGTATGTTGATGAGTAAAACGTGGTTGCATCATGAGTTCTATGTCGTGATTCTTCTACGTCTGAAGTAGCCTTACATATATGTTTGTTAGAATAGATATATTTGTATGTGTAAGTATGCATGAAGATATACCACAACTGCTGGACTATTTCGTATGGTACATTCTTGCGCCTTGCCTGCCTCTTTCTTCGTGGCATATATTTTTATGCATACTCGGTTATAGCTCTAATGATGACCCTTGTTATTTTGATGATTATTTTCATGCTGATGATGGTTATCAAAAGAAAAGTGTAGTCTTAAATGTTGATTACATGTGTGAAATTTTTATTGTAGAAATAACAGCTTATTATGCTGTAATGCATGCATAAAACTTAGAGCTACAGTAGCAGGGAATCCACAGTTTTTTAATGCCTTAAACAAGTCGAGGGTAGAGTAAGTCGAACGTTTCAGCAAAGGCTTAAAAGAAGGTGAAAAATGCATGAGAGACAGCAAGGATCTAAGTTTATTCACAACCACGTAAGTGAAGAGAGATGTCTTCAGCTTTTTTATGCGTATTTATTTACTCGAGTTTAAAGCTATCTTCGACAGCACAGTGACGAGCTGCCGCTATATCTTAATTTGGAATATTTGGTAGTTAGTTCTGCCTTCTTTAAGCTTGACAAATAAGCGAAGCGAATGTGTCTGGTAGTGCACGAGGACGAGATGAAACATCTTCTGTCAAGTCGGTGCATTTACGGCTTGGCTCCCACATAAATGTTGATAGACATAATTTTAATCTCGTCTATCTAGGGACCAGCGTTAACACCAATAACAATGCCAGCCTAGGAATCCAACGCTGAATAACTCTTGCCAACTTTGAACTGAGTAGGCAATTGAGAGGTAAAGTCCTCTCTCGGCGAACGAAAACCAAACTCTACAAGTCCCTCATCGTTCCCGTCCTACTATATGGCGCAGAAGCGTGGACGATGTCAAGACCCGATGAGGCGGTCCTGAAAGTCTTCGAGAGAAAGGTCTTGGGAAGTATTAATGGTCGTTTGGGCATTGGCTATGGCAAATACCGCAAACGATGGAACGATGAGTTGTGCAAGTTATACGATGACATTAACATAGTTCAGCGAATGAAGAGACAGCGGCGACGTTGGCTTGGTCTTGTCATCCGAATGGATGTAAGCAATCCAGCTTTGAAAGTACTCGATGCCGTACCCGCTGGTGGTGGTGGTGCTCACATCAAGGAAGAAGAAGAAGTGTAAAAAGGTATGCAACCGCAGTAGCAAGATCTATTCTTGCCTTCACATCTGATATCCAAGAAACGTGAGCAAAATTTATTAGCAAAATGAACCGAACAACCCGTGTTGACCTGGTTTAAGTAAGATCCAAGCCGGGCTTAAAGGTTCACTAAAGTCTAAATCAACGTCTACTCCCCCGAGTTTCAAGCAAAGTCCCAAAGTCGGAATGTTGAACCAAGTAAACTTGTTTCGGAGGTCTAATACGGCACTTCCACTTTATTGAGGTTCACCATACTAGTGCTCCATCTGTCAGTATTTGTCCTACAATATTTCTGCAAAGCCACGTATTTTACTTAGCGGTTTGACAAACTCTGGGTTATAGCTGAGGTTCGCTTGCCTGATGCTGGAGTCTTTCCCAAAAAGAAAGGATAGAATTGAAGTTTATTTTCTATCGATAGCATACGACTATCTTCGTATTGATGTTAAATGTGGAGGAATATATCCTCGCAACCACCTTACTGGAGAGGTAGTAGGCTCCCCGCCACTTTACTAAGACCTTCTCAAAGAAAAGTAGTTCCTAATAAATAAATATAAAGAACCTACAGCAGAACACTCTTATTTGTATATCCTTAAAGAATAATTATCCTTCTACAATGTAGACTTTATATACAATTCAATGATGAAAATTGCTTAAACTACACAACTTTCCCAGTTATCTTTCCACTTCCGTCATTTGCATTATTTATTTAGAATATCATCAAATTTGAAGTGGACACCGCAGCATTGTCAAATACGCTCCATTTCAACAAAGTCCTAGTGATCCTTAAATGCAATCATATTGAGCGTATATCTATACCATACATACATATGTATAAGTATTACATATGCATGAATGAGATTTTCGCCTTCACACTCATCTGGCAGCTGTCAGCCTGCTGGCGAAATTATTGTTGCACAGGCAGAATGTTTTAATTAAATATTCCATTTTCATGACGCCCACAAGCCACCCCATTCAGACTGCGACCGTCGGCTGTTACTTGGAAAAACCAAAATTAATGCGAGACACCTTCGTGGTAGAATATTGACTAGCTGTTCATTCGTTCGTTCATTCATTCATTCAATGTATTCTGGCGATTCTGCAACACATTCAGCTAAATTAATACGTTCGGTTGAAGGCGCATACACCAGAACAAATGTACTCGTAAACTCAGGAGTGAAATGTAAAACTGGTATGAAAATGTACAACTTTATTACTGGAATTTTTTGAGTGATATATAACTAGTCCGAAAAACTGCAAAACTGTTACCAGTTGCAAACTACTAATTAATTTTCATAGTATAAAAAAAAAATAAAAGCATATTTGATGCCATAATTTTTGTAAGTACGCAGGTGAAAAATGATTTCGTTTATGCAAAAACTAAGGTATTTATGTTAAATAAGTACACTATTAGGTCTAGTAGAAAGAAATTAAACGCTAAAATTTTCCGATTTATGTCGTTTTATTCTATCATTTTTTGCCAATTTGCAGGTAATGTGATTATGCCTCACTCATAGAAAGCTTCGTCCCCATGGAAATAAAGTTGGAACAATCGATTTTCACATGTTTCTCTTGAGCACAATTCTTCTTCAGCCAAATTATTCGTCATGAACAGGAACAGATGATAGTCAGTTGGTGCGAGGTCCAGACTATAAGATGGGTGCATAATCTACCGACCAAGCTCTCGGAGCTTCTTGCGCGCCACTATCGATGGGTGTGAGCTGGCGTTGGGCTGATGAAACACTCCTGTTGGCTAAAGCTGGGCACTTCTGGTCGATTGCTTAATTTAAGAGTTTGGCTGAAGAAGAGCGGCTCTTAGTAAATGATTCCTTGCCAATCCCACCAAACACATAACATAACCCTCCTCTCCGTCAATGCTGGCCTGGGAACCGTATAAATTATCTTTTTATTACCAGTCATCATCCGTTTAAGATTTGGGTCGACTTTGTTACCATCCAGCACCGCTTCACATATGAAAATTTGGTCTCTGTGGTACCCATACATCGAGATTCTTAGAGACATGTATAGACAGCTTCTTTCAAGTGGTTCCAAACTATTTTCTCTTTTGTTCCATGTTTAGCTCTTGGCCAATCGAAACAGTGCACGCATGACGGTCAGACTCGGTCGACTCGGTCGGCGTATGCCGATGATATTGACATTATTGACCTCAACACACGCGCCGTTAGTTCTGCTTTCTCCAGACTTGATAAGGTAGTGAAGAATATGGGTTTGGTAGTGAACGAGGGTAAGACGAAATGTCTCCTGTCATCAAAGAAACAGACATCGAATCCGCGACTCGGCTCCTACGTCACTGTTGACAGTCATAACTTCGAGGACGTGGATAAATTCGCCTATCTTGTAACCAGTCTTAACAACAACAACAATGTCAGCCTGGAAATCCAGAATCACTCTTGTCAACAGGTGCTACTTTGGACTGAGTAGGCAATTGAAAAGTACAGTCCTCTCCCGACGAACGAGAACCAAACCCTACAAGTCGCCTATAGTTCCCGTCCTGCTATATGGTGCGGAGGCATGGACGATTATAACATCTGATGACTCGGCGTTAGGCGTTTTTATGAGAAAGGTTTTGCTTAGGATTTAGGATCCTCTCCGAGCTGCCTGAATTGCGTTTCACCTTTATCGAAGAAAAATTGTAGAATATAGAGTATTTTCTCTGCGCTGGTGTATCTCTTTGACATGCACTCAAACACTACTGGATTAAGTGATCAACACTTCTCCTACTTCTTCTCTTGTTCAGTATAAAATATCATCTTTCTAACACCATCTAATGTAATCCATTCGCCCTTATAGAACGCGAGATGCAGATTATATAATATTATATTATGCAATGGAAATTCAGAAAAATATTTGAAATTAATTTTTTTTTAATAAACAAAAAATAAAATTATTTTATTACGTTTGGAAACGAAACTAGTTCATTTAGAACTAGTTTGAGACTAGTATATTTTTGTTAAACAATCTATCAATTCCTAAGCCGTAAAATAAAAAATAATAAAGAAAAGTATTAAAGATCCTCTTTGCTTGTTTGGAAAAAAGACAATCAACTGACTAGTTGGTTGTCCTTTAGCATACTAGTTTCGAAGCACTTTTAACTAGTTCCATTGATTGCGGGATACATATTTGACGCTTGTACATACATACGTGTATGTGTATGAATATGTGTGAAAGGATTATGTGGCTGTACATTTGCATTTGTGGTATGTTTGCTGGCAATTCCGGGCACTACACCAAGCTTTAGTTGCTATTAGTTTGCCTTATTAATAATGTTTTAGTTGTTGTTGTCGCTGTTGGTGCTGTTGTTGTTGATAGCGAAAACTCATTAACGTCATAGACACATATGATACACCTGGCACTTTGCGTCTTTGGCATTTCTGCCCACACACATACTCTCACAGCCACACAGATACACACATATATTTGTGGTATATTGCTGGTGTTGTTGCTGTGCGCATTAGGCTGCGGTTTGCAAGTGGACAAGCTCTTTGCCACTGCCTCTCCCGCTCCCCCTGCCGCATGCCCAGCGGATGTGCGGTCACTTCCGGCGCTGAAGACCACATGTGAATGCCCATTAGTAAGACGGCTCAGGTGTTTGTTGAGTATTTCATGCAAATGCCCCTGTTTTGAGTCTTTGGTTTGTCCAGTTTAGATTTCAATAATTCACACATAAATGGTATTCAAGTTAATGAAACGGAAATGATAGAGAAGGAGAGAGAGAGAGAGAGAGCGAGAGAAGGGCAGCTTGTGAGGGAAAGGTATGAGAGAAGTATGTTGAGCATTAAAAATTCATTAGTACCATTTCAAGCGGAAACTTTTGTAATGACATTATTTTCTTAAACTAAAGTTTGTGTCAAAATGATGTAGACACTTATAATAAAATGGTTCTTAAGAGAAATATCAGTAGAAGGAGCTCACATCCATAAGTTCACCTCAGAAGTTTAAAACTGAGTTTCAAAGAAAATACTTTTAATACGATAATAACAATATTACACATGCTAAAGGGTGATTCATTTCGGGGTTTCCTATTTCTTTTTTAAAGAAAATGGGGAATCTTTATTTTCATTCGAAATAATATTATTTGGCATTTAATTTTTGAAGATTATCCCTTGCAAATATTGGTCGCCGCTATATCTCAGATGATCCATCCGTTGAGTCCAATTTTCAATGATGCGTTCGAGGATTTCAACCGGTAACTGACGGATGACACGCGTGATGTTTTGCTCCAAGGCCTGAATCGAAGCTCCAAGGCCTTCCAAGAAGGTGCGGACTGTAGTACCTTCAGGTAGGTATAAGATGCTAAAAGTGGATAGAAAAACTCAAAATAAAGGTTGATAGTGAATTAAACTGGGATGAGATATCAGCCCAAACGTTAGCGAGAATATTGGCTACTATCACCAGCGTGCAGAGTGGGTTTACTTTAGCTGGTGCCAGCGGGATACCGCTGATTAGATGTAATACTACCGTCAAACAAAAGTTCCACAGTTCCTGCAGACCTTGCGGACCTTGAAAGCAGTAAGAAGGTAAATAGTATTGGTGACGCAAAATATGTTTATTCGACTACAAAGAAAACGCCTCGAGCAATACCCAGAAAGTAGGGGTTGAAGGCTAAATGGATTTTCGAAAAAGTGATCAAAGTCATTGAGAGATTTAGGTACAAATTCAACCAAAAGGAGAATGAGAGAATGAGGAAAAAAGATCAAGTTGGGCTAAAATGAAAATGAAGGGAACCGGAGGTACTACGCGATATGGCTGGGCTTCACTTATACGTAACCGAATTCGTTGAAGGGGTGATGGCAAACCTCACTAAACGATCGAAAAACGACGGTGAAGAGCCAAACGCCAGGCTCGATAAAAAAATACTAACAAGACACAACCTTCCTCTCCAATATAACTGCACTTTAGTCCTGCTATGAAAGTCGAATAAGCCGCTTGACTTTTAATATAATTATTGACCGAGTATATTAGGTTCCTTCTCGCCCAAACTACATAATTCTTATATAATTATATTTCCCAGTACGTTGTGAGCGCTCGTCATAGATGGACACCAGCAAAAAGAAAATTCGCTATATATTACAATTTTTCTTCGATCAAGGCGAAAAAGCAGGCAAAGCGGCTGAAAAAATTAATTTAGTTTATGGGTCCGATACTGTACACGAACGTGTAGCACAAAAGTGATTTGCGAGGTTCCGTTCCGGTAATTTCGATGCCGAAGATGCACCACGCGTCGGGAGGTCTGTCATCGAAAATTGCGATAAAATCATGGAAATAGTGGAAACAGACCGTCACGGAGCACTTATTTAATTGCTGAGGAACTAAAGATAAGCCAGAAAATCGTTTGGAACCATTTGCATAACCTTGGATTCAAAAAGAAGCTCGATGTTTGGGTGGCACACGAACTAACGCAAAAAAACTTGATGGACCGAATTTCCATCTACGAATCGCTGCTGAATCGCAACAAAATCGACCCATTTCTGAAGCGTTTGGTGACTGGCGATGAAAAGTGGATCACTTACGATAACGTCAAGCGAAATCGGTCGTGGTCGAAACGCGGTGAGCCGGCGGAAACGGTGGCCAAGCCAGGATTGATGGCCAATGCGGTTTTGCTGTGTATTTGGTGTGATTGGCAAGGAATCATCTACTACGAGCTGCTCCCCTATGGCCAAACGCTCAATTCGACTCTCTACTGCCAACAACTGGACCACTTCAAGGCAGCACTCATCCAGAAGAGGCCATCTTTGATTAACAGAGGCCGAATTGCGTTCCATCAGGACAACGCCAGGCCACACACGTCTTTGGTGATGCGCCAGAAGCTCCAGGAGCTCGGTTAGGAGGTCCTAATGCACCCACCTTATAGTCCTGACCTGGCACCAAGTGATTACCATCTTTTCCTATTCATGCCCAACGCGCTTAATGGTGACGAAGTTGGCATCTCATTGGCAACAAGCTTGCGAAAAAAGGGCGCATATTTGACTTAAATCGGACAAATGTACACAAAGTTATCATAATTTGAAAAATCAATAAAAAACCGAACGAACTTTTAACTTGACCAATATTAGACTTGTGTAGTCGGGTATGCGTAAACTTTTTTCATGGAGCTTTCAACAAGAGTTTCTTCTTTTTTTTTTCTTAATAATGAGTAAAGAGGTCACAATAAAGAGTAAATTTATTCGGAGGCCACTCCAGCCCCACTGAAAGTAAGGACTACATCGATGATAGAAGGCTACTATTGCAAATTTTTTAAATAATACGAGGGGACTAACAAAAGTTCGGTCGGTTGGTGACTTTCAATTTGTTTTTGTTAAATCTAAAAATGCCAAATCCTTTGCAATTACTTTCTCAGTCTTTCTTTCAAATTTTAGAACGACCGGAGAAGAGAAAATGCGTGATAGCTGAGCATAGGTCAGACGAAATTCCACAACTAACGCCAATAGAAATTCGCCAGGGGATTCCCTTCAGGTTTTGACGTAATTTACAGCCAATATAAATATTCAGTGAATGCCAAATTGCATAGGGAGCGGTCATTTTTCCATAGAGGACTAGCCCCGAGTAGGTCGACCAAAATCTTCCAATGATGACATCCCTGTAGCTCTGATGAAGTCCAAAATTGACGAGAACCCACGTTTGATACAAGAAATAATTACTAATGAATGGCGCGAATATTAAGTAATCATCTGGAATACACTAAGAAATATGCTCGGTGGGTACCACGAATTTTAAATGAGGCCCAAAAAGGGGATCGAGTGCATATTGCTCAATTTTTCCAAAGCAAATTCGAAAATGGCCAGTCTAGCAACTTTAGTAAAGTCGTTACTGATGACGAATCTTGGCTTTATAAGTATGATCCTGAAACCAAATAACAGTCCATGGTATGGAGCCCAACAAAAGTAAACCCACCCGTCAAATCTAAGCATCCAAAATCAGCAGCAAAAGTAATGATGTCAGTTTACTAGTTGCTATTCCTTTGGAAAAGGGTCAGTCCGTAACTGCAAAATGGAATACCGAAGAGTGCTTACAAAAAGTTTTGAAAAATTTGTTGGAAAAGAGGAAGAAAGAGGATTTGCGGCGCTACTTTTTACATCATGACAACGCGCCATCCCACACTGCTGAAATAACAAGTATTTTTAATTTTAATGCGATCTCACCATATTCCCCGGATATAGCACCTTGTGATTTCATATATTTATATTTCGTACATTTTTCTACTTTAAGCTCAAGCTAAAAATATGCTTACAGATACGCTTACTGCAAGAATTTTCTTAATATTAAGGTGTCTCCCCCTGACTTATAGCATTAAGAGAGTTGGTTTTGAGAGAATTTTGCTGCTGTTGTTGAAATACAACCGTCAGAGAGAAGCGATCAGTAGACCAGATATGCGAATAGAGATTTTCGTAGATAACTTTCATCCTGCTTTATATGTTGAAATTTCCTTACACTTTAAATGCTAATTAATTTTGTTCACGTCATATTTTCATCTGTATATGTGCTGTTGTAATAATGTGCGAAAATAATTATAAAAAGAAAAAGATATGCACACACATACACGTACATTTCTGGCTTCATTTGATTTTCTTTAATTGCCCTGCCATAATCCGGAATGAAAATTTTTGCAGCTGCAATAATAATTTCAACATTATCTCTGCCATAATCAACGCCAACATCAAGCGCATTGTCAATTGCCACCCTTTGCCACACTCAGTTGGAAGAGTTCGCACACTTATATGTATAGGTATATGTACTACCTCCTCTCTGCTACTGTTTCGCTGATCCTTTGGTTTTCACCATTTTGTCATTCATTTCGTTAATTGAATCCTTTAATTATTCAGCTTATTACGATTAAAAAAAGCTTATGGCAGCGCGTTGACAACACGCGCCTCGCGGCCACAAAACAAGAAGGATTAAATATTGCAACAACACACAATAAAAGTGGAGAAAAGTAATGGGGAAAAATGGAAATACTGAACTGAAAATTAAAAATTTATATTTTTGTATTTATTTTAATGCTGTGCAATTTAATATGAGATATTTGAATGATTTAAACTACTACTACTACAAGAAGCGTGAGAGTATTTGATGAATCAGTTCAAACGTGATATGACTGATTTTATGAATTGGGGCCAGATTGTAGAGAATCGTATTCTATCTTATTTCGTGCTCTTGTCCTTATTGGTGAAAAACTAGGATAATCGATTTCCGTAGGCTTCTTTCGATGCCCATTCTTCTTCTTCTTCTTGGATTAGGTTAAATGGCATTAGAAAAATGATATTTTGTACAGGAGAAGTGTTGATCACTTTACTCTGTCGTGTTTGAGCTCATTCCGATTCCGGTAATTTTGATGTAAAAGATACTTCACCTTTTGGAAGGCCATTTGTCGAGACTGTTTCGATTTCCCCGGAGTTTAATATTGCGCAAAAAACAGTTTGGAACCATTTGAAAAGGCTGGATACATACATACCTATATGAGTGTCAAATTAGTTAACGAGACAAAACCTCATGGACCAAGTTTCCAACTGCGAATCGCTGCTAAATCGAACCATTTCTAAAGCGAATAGTGACTGATGATGAATAGCGGTTCATTCACAGCAACGTTAAATGAAAACGGCCGCAGTCGAAGAGCACTTAGTCGATACAAACGGTCTCTAAGCCAGGATTGTAGGTCAGGAAGGTTTTGTTGTGTGTTTGGTGACATTGGCAAGGAATCATGCAATATGATCTACTTCCTTGAGGTCAGCTTTTAAATGGGACTTGTACTGACCGCCTGAATAAAGCAAACACCTAAAAGCGTCCAGCTTTGACCAATAGGATGGAAATTGTAGGACAACGCCAGAAGTTCCGAGAACTTTGATGAGAGGCTCTTATGTAACCACCTTATAGTCCTGTCCTGTCCCTGTCTTTGTCGAATGGTTTAGCTGGTAAAGAGTTGACCTCAAGAGTAGCCTGCGAGAATCGAGTGCTTTAAGTTTTTGCCAATGGGCACAAGGGTTTCTACGAGATGGGCATAATGACATTTTGCTCATAATGGCAAAAATTTATCGAGCAAATCGTGGCATATTTTACATAAATTGGAACATTTTAACTATGTTGTTACTTGGCCAATATATGTATGTTCTCCTTATTGCCTTCAAATCACCCAACCTGCCTGTGTTTTGTTCGATTATAATTTGTCGATTTTCAAACAGAACTTGGTCGATTCTCTTTTGAGTTGTATATAGCCGAATAGTTATATAAATCTTGGTATGTTAGTGTGAGACCGAGAAGCAAAGAATATCAGCCGAATGCGTGAGTTATCATGGTGAAGATGAAAATAGCAATATTATTTTCATACACCAAGGTGGTCGCCGAATTTACCATCGAAATTTGAAATTGTTTTCTATTTTTCCATCACTATTGCTGTTTTTCTACGTAGCGAGTACCAAGTCTGGCGCACAACCTCGCTGAGCGATAGGAAGGTATTACTTTTCATACATTTAATATAGCCAGCTGATGGCTTTAAGTCCGAGGCCCGCTTGTAATGGCATCTCTGGCGACCACACGCTGCAAATAGATTACAGTCAACTCTGATACACGAACTTAAGATTCCAACCAGGTTGATTACTGACTCTCGCAACAAGAACAGGATGAAAAGGAAAGCAAAACTTACCGAACTAAATAAATGCCTAAAAAATCAAAAATTTTAGAATTTTAATTAGACTATAATAAATAGATTTCTAAAAAAGTTATTAACGTAACACGCAAGCAAATATGCACGAGGTCTGTACGAAAAATATGAAAAAGTACAAATTTTATGTTTTCTCAAAACTTTTGCAATTGAAACAAGGGGTGCCTTTATGGCCCTAGCTCTCCTGAGTTCCTTCAATGGTTTTGATTTCGATGTTATGACCTTTTTCGTTAACACTTATGACCCTTTTAAGGAAATCTTTGACTCTAATCCTGACCAATTCCTGAGCGATGTTTATGTGCTTATTGGACAAAATTCAGAAATTATAGAACGACTTTCGCTGTCTGATAAAGATCACGCAAAATATACTCTCCCAAAAGAGGGGACAACTCTAAGGTTGGAAAAGTCTGAACAGGTCAGATAGGACGACATGCGGCGTTGCTGCGATATCTAGGAGCTGCTTTTATCGATGATTTGTATAAATGAGAAGGCATGAAGATAAACTAATTAATGAAATTTGTTAAGAAATCAAGGTAAATGGATAGTGAAGGTTAGTGATCGGGTAAACGAGGTGGTATCACAATAGGCCTACACTGTCGTACGTGTATTAATGCTGACACATCGATAGCCACTTTAAGCTGACCTAAATTTCGCTGTCAGACGTTTCATACCCAAATTTTCTTCTACTTTTTCTTCTTTACTGAGGTAGGCACCGCTTACGCGTTTATAGCCGAGTTAACAACATTTCGTCACTCATTTCTTCTTTTCGCGGCTTAGCGCAAATTGTAGATACCAAGTACAACCAAGTCCTTTCTATCAGGTCTTTCCAAAGGAGTGTAGGTCTTCCTTGTCTTCTGCCGCAGTAGGATGTGCCGGCCTCTGTCAAAGCCGCCATATATCTCAGACAGCTTACGCAATACCTTCCTGTCGAAAATTCCCAACGTCGACTCATTAGATGTTGTTATCGTCCATGTCTCTGCACTATGTAGAGGGTTGGGAACGATGAGCGACTTGTAGAGTTTTTTTCTCGTTCGTCGGGAGAGGACTTTACGTTTCAATTGCATATTCAGTCCAAAGTGGCACCTGTTGGCAAGAGTGATTCTGCGCTGGATTTCAAGACTGACATTGTGGTTGAAGTTAACACTGGTTCCAAGGTAGAAGAAGTAATCTACGATCTCGAAGTTATGACTGTCAACAGTGACTCGTAGGCCGAGTCGCGAACCCGATGACTGTTTTTTTGTTGACTGGAGATATTTCATCTTGGCCTCGTTTGTTTGCAAAAACAAAGTGAAGCACAAACTATATTTTGACGCAGGCTATCGAGCGAGAAATTCTAAAATTCACCATATTTTTCGCACATACCTCGTATACATATACAATATATACAATATATACATATTTATTTTCATCCACACATACCAAGTATAGTGTTGTACTAAAATCTAATTACATCACTTTTACTGTTATTTATTAGAACTAATTTATTCCGGGGCATTTCCGATGGCTAACCAGATAAATTAAATATTCAATTTTGCGAAGAGAAATTAGATATTTTTTTATTAAAATTAATTCATTAAATGGTAACTAATGCAAATGTACTTAGCGGACACATAAGCAGATACCGCAAAATTTATTCAATGAAAACACGAATATTTTGTCATACATAATATTACATAAATATAATTATAAACTGCCCATATATACACACATACACACATACATATAATATTATGCATGCACATAATTAAATATGTATGAACACACTTAAACACCGCATAGTTGTATGCCTTTTTATGCATGTATGTATGTATGAAAGCATATTTTAATTAATTTTAACGCATTTAATCAATGGTGGCAATTTAATGCCTTGCAATTGTGGTTTCCAATTAAAATTCCACAAACACAAAGGTAATTGAATGCTATAAACGGTGAGTGTATAAATTGTAAATGAGTGCGAGTGAATCAAAAAACAAAAAAAAAAAAAAAATCATTGCAATTAACTACTGACAACTTAAATAATTCATAACGTTTATTAAAAACGGTAAATAACATTTATTGTTGCCAGTAAAGAGATTTATTATAAAACATTATTATTGTTATTATATAATTAAGGCAGAAGGAAATAAAACAAAAATCCAAGGGAAAAGTTTGAAAATATTTTTTAAATGACCAGAGAGCGGGATGTTATGGTCGTGTTCGCTGAAGTGTAACAGTTTTAAATTAACACTTCGTTATGCTACGCGCAGTGAGGCACAGTGTAAAGGTTTCGGTAAAATTTGTTAAAAAAACTAAGGAGCTCAAGTCTCTAATCCTGCTAACTTGACGGTTAGTAAACCCGACGGAAGCGTCGAATAGCGACATGCACCAGCAATTTTACCCAGAAGAATCAATGATCGTACCCAGTGATCACCTACTCTTCTTCTTCAACTCTAATTAGACAAGGCGAACAATAGTTCGAAAATCGTTTCTTTTCATTCACAGTTCGATGGCAATCCTGTCTACGCTTTTGCAGAAATAGGCATCTTCGCAATTTATTTCGACAACTTTTATCTCATATTTTCAAAACGGTATTTGGCGCAGTCGCTTGAGTTCCACTTTTTATGAATTTGGCAGATCATACTAAGGTTCCATCTACTGCTCGAACTTCTTGATAGTCGGACAATTAGGGTTTCGGACTCAACATCTCAGGCTTCAGTTTCACTTTAATTCAGCAGACTGGAAGAGTAAACCCTTTGAGAAATCACTATTGTACAGGCATAAGTCACTAGATCATCTATTTATGGTATGTTATACAAGACCCTGCTTCAGTCTTGCAACCTTCTGCAAGTCCTCGTATCTTTTCGTAGAATTTTCGAGTATTACTTATGTCTGCAATGCATCTTGCTTTCTTTTAAATTCTGGGTATCTATCCCCTCATGTGCAATTTAGATTTCATTTTTACGAAAGGAGTTGAAATGCCATCTCACACTCCCATGTACTGAGTCGAGCAAGTCGAGTAGAAAACCGTTGGACTCTCAGTTGTAATTGCAACTTTCCGAAGTTGAGCCTTCCTTTTGGTTATTAACGGACGTTCTTTGCTGCACTTAGGGGGTGAATCTAATAGCACAGACAATCTTATTTCTGGCTCTAGTAAAGTCGATCAGCCTCAACTCATTTGGGTATGTTTCATAGAAAAAGTGGAATTTTCCGACAGTTCTGCCGAAGATATCTGCTTGTGCTTAACCTGGCGGTGCGGTTACGAAGCACACAAGTCACATCGTTGTGGAGTCACGCTCATAAGTATGCTCTAGGCACTCATAAAGTTAGTTGAGGATAATTAGCCTGAGACCATTTACTAAAGCTGTGACTCTGAGTTGAGAAAGTATTCTCTGTTATTACAAGCTTTATTATGAGAAAATGCTCAAAACTTTCAGTTTTTCTGATATACCTATATACGGATATTTATTGAAGATTTTGAGCCACCATGAGGACATCATTTGTGCATCTACCAAACCCTTAAAACTATTGAATATAAGTCTATGACAGGCCGGCAGTTGTAAGAGTGAACATACTGTACAGCGAAGCTGAGTGAAAGGGTACGTTCCGCGGTACCTTCAATGAACGACTGTACTATTAATGGCGCAGAAGACACTTTTTAACGTTTAGATAATATACATAGATATATAGAGTAAAGTCTACCAATGAACCAGTATTCCTTCAGCAGGAAATATCAATACCTCTATGGGGGTCTCTGATAAGAAAGTCTGCAAGACGATTGTACAGCAATGTTCGTGTTTAAGTTGCAGCGTTATTGGTTCGAGCCATTTGCAGAGCAAGAAAATGCTGCTGATTTCTTTGCTGACATAAAAATAAAAGCTTAACTCAAGAATCTATCAACCGGATAAAGCTTAAAACTATGGTTCCCAATATTTCCAACCAATAAATTACAATCAAGCACATCAGATGAGAAGCTCGGTCGGAAATCCCTTAATCGTATAGAGTGCTTCGTACGAATATTTTGACACTCATCGTTTCTAAAATGGGCCGTAGAAGGGTAATAACTTTCCAGTCGACTTTCAGACGGGTTATTTTTTGATTCAACCTGATTCTGAAATGAAATAAAGGCTTCTCATAAAAATCCATCGGCTTAAAAAAAGAGGCTGTTCAAAGTCAATTTACAGATTTTTTGGTAACTTTGCAGTGAATTGTTGACCACCATAGTCTTTAGACTGAGGAATGCTTATTCTTATGCTGAAGTCATATGCCGGTGCAAGAAATTTGCAGCTTTCTTAGAACTGGGTACAAAAGATTAAAAAAAAAAAATTAAAAAATATTTGTCACCCTCCAAGAGCTAATATAACCACTGTACATCCAATAAGGAAGTTAGCTGCGGATACCAATAATAAAAAACGGTGACAATAGAAACGGAGAGTTAGAGAGGCGGTGAGTAGAGCGCGAATGGCAGTTTCTTTTGTTAGCTTACAAAATTTGGCGGAAGTTGCGCTTTTGCACCCTCTTTCAAATACAAACGCCTTCTGGGTGGTTGCATAATAATGACATCGAAAATTTACAACGGGAAAAATATATATAAGAAAAAAAAATTATTGCGTTGCCATCCGCCAAATATAGAACTTAATGAAAGACCACGCGAAGTACAATAATAAATGGAAAATACTAATAAATAAGAAAAGAATTTTGATTTGCTTTTCTTTGGAACATTTTTACTTTGCTTTTATTGCTCGACTTTTCACATAATTTCGAAACTTTTTTTACTAAGTTTTTGCTCTTCATTTCCTTTGCTGCGTAGTTAAGGCAAAATTAACAATCACCGAAGGAACGCACGCAAATAAGCAACGTCAACTTCGACGCGTCTCCACCTCCTGCGACCAACCAATAAAGTCGAACGTATTAAATGAGATAAATAACCTCGTTGTAAAGGCAGGATAATAAAGGATGCGTTAGTGTGTGTGTGTGTGGGGTATAATAAACCATTGCGCTTTTTCTTTTCACTTGTCCCCCACTCTCCGCTTACATGGCAAGAGAGGCATCGATATCGAAAATACGTAAATTTACGAACGTTAAATGCTGCGTGATGCCCACTTCGGAAGGATGAGACTCTATTGTTAGGTTTGTTGTTGTGTTTGCTGTTGTTGTCCAGACACACTAATACTTCCGCTTCCAATCACTGGCTCGTTTTCTCGTTTCCAGCTGGTCTGGTATGGTTTGGTCTAACGCTATGCTCTTGTTAAGCTGCTGGTTGCTTTGGGTTGTTGTTGTTGTTGTTGTTATTTACTGGTTCGTTAAGTATGACAGCGCGGATATTTAAGGATATTAGGACATTAAGCCATATCTAACCGATAGCGTTCACTGGGCGCCCGCATGCAGTCAAATTAGTATGCATATAAGTACATGTGTATGTGTGTGTACAAGTGTATATGTATACCTACATATGTCTGCAGCAGAAACGTCAATAAGTTAAAAGTCCTCGCACAGAGCGTTTTTGAACAATTTTCCTTCACTTTTACACTGCATGCGATTGGATCATCCTTGAAAGCGTATGCGTATACACGGTGTGTCCCAAAAATAACCGAACTTTTTGGATATAAAATAGTAAAATACACATTAATCTTCGAAAGTTATTATTTATTCAAAATAGGTTCCATTTGACTCAGCACAACGTTTGGAACGATCAACCAGCGCATGCATAGATTTTTTTATGTCATTTATAGAAATGTTCTTCAGTACCTCGGTTACGGCTGCTTCATTTTTTTCAATTTTTTTTTAATTTTTTAAACTTCAATTTCAATTTTTTTTCAAGTTTGACACAAAATTTTATATTTGCTCTTTGTTCCATTTTTTTTTGTTTGGAACCATTAGCACACTTTTGATTTTATTGAAATGGCTGTCACTTTTACATCTGTCATCCGACTTACATGAAGTTAGGTGCGTTTGAAAGAGGATGAATGTATCTTTTTAATGTTGCAAATTTTCAATAGATGGCGCTGTATGTTGTATGATTTAAATATAAAGTTCGGTTCTTTTTGGGACACACCGTGTATATGGTATGTGTGCATATAAATCTGGTTATAATATGTTTGTATGTAGCTCGCTTCTTTTTTTGTGCTCCACACATAGTTGGCAAATGCTTAAACACCGCTTGGAATACTAACGAGCAGCACCAGCATTTCTTGCCATTTGTTAGCAGTCTCACCACCAACCAGCCCCACCAACCCTCAATACACCACACGCTAACCGTGTTACATAGTTTCGGCCAGCCTGCAAGGCAGGCAGCTAGCCAGCCATTTTCTTTGTGGTTTTACGTGTTGTGCCTCGAGAGTTATGAGGGTATTAAAAACTTTGGCTTTGTTCGAGCCATAAATATGATTAAGATTAGAAGTGAGCTATTGGCATGGCTGAGCTGTGGGCTGAAATTTAAATATTCGTTACAGTTTTTGTGTAGTGTATATATGTATTTATATATTTGAGTGTGTCTCCGCCTTTTAAGATTGGTAAATTTTCAAAGCCAAAAATATTTGGTTACTTTTGAGGCGATTTGCGTACGTTCGGCAAGTGAAATTGCAGTCCCTTTTGTTACAATCAATCCAAATATAAATAATATTTATGGCATTAAATTTTGGGATCCTTCAAAAGTTGGTGAAGAAATTCAGCTTCAAAGTAATCGTGCTTATAATGAAGTTAATGCTTCTCTTTCTTTTTCTTTTCCTAAGACTTGTTGAAATTTCTAAATCCTTAGAAAAAAATTTTAAATAAAATGTAAATGCAGGTAGCTGCTAAACTGTAACCACTGGAATTCCATTCATGTCAAGGAAGTTGTCTCCCTCTGATCTGTCATCAGCAAAATTGGTTGAAAAACGAAGCTTACTTGGAAGACCTAACCACAAGCGACCCCATCTAAGCCAGTGAGTAGGCTCGAAGTACTCCTATGCATTTGGGAATAGTTCGTTCGATATGATTAACTGTTTTAGTTTCCTCCAATTAAGCTTCCATATGCTTGGAGCTGGGACCTTCGTGAAGTATGTAACGTCTCAATTTGCTGAAGGTCGAACACTCGCAAAGGTAGTGCTAAAGTATATGCATGCTCTGGACTTTGATTGCTGACTACCCTTTCCTTAGCTTATGAGTATGAAATCTGAGAGGTAGATAATACTCTCTTGCTTATCGCAAGTAACATTTTGAACTCCAGTCTCTTCAATTCACGCTGCCATACTGTAGTTTAGTGGAAAGTATTTCCGGATGTTAACTGTTTCCCCACGTTCCACTGGTTAAGACAAGATTTACCATAAAAGCGACAGTCGATGGTGATTTTTGATTGTCTTCTACATCCGTGTGAACTCTCTGTTAACCCGTGATAGTCTGTTAGTTTCCACTTAGCACGTTCTCATACGTTTGAAACATTTATTTGCTGCTTGGCTAGAAACCTAATAGACTTTTAAGACTATCCCGGTGAAGCGGTTGGCACAAACTATCTTGCTTGCAGAGGAAACCTGTTTTACATTTAGATCCATAAGTATAGATATGGATATCTTCAGTATTACCGATGGCTTTGCCTTCTGCTCTTTCTTCCGGTCCAGGGAAAATATAAATGGCTTGCAACTTACAGAAGGTTACCTTTTTTTCAGTCGAACATGTACGTTGCACTTGCTTCAGAGATTTAATACGGCACTTCATAATTACTAGTACCACAATTCTTTTGTGCCCTTCAGTGTCTAGGGTTTGAAATTGATGCCAAACTGAACTGGAAGATGATTGTTGAAAAACGAATAAAGAAGCCATATCTGGCTTATTAGACTTACAAAAGAACACAATAAAATCATGTGGATGTACACGACCGTCTTCATACAAATTTTAACATATGGGACTATGGTTTTAGTCATGTCGGAGAACAAAATGACGCAAGCCTGAAAATTCGGATTTATGGAAATACAATTTATTGTTTTTGCACCACGATGTTGCACCAAATCCCACTGCTTTAATTCTTATTGAGCTTTCCTCAATTCATACGAGCCCTGACCACTATTAATTCGCACGGCTGGTGTTTTTACGCATATGCAATGTTTAGCACACAATATGTGTGAAGATAATGCAGATAACACATACAAACATATATTTTTCTGAAAGATAATTTTGTTCTCTATTTGAAAGAAAAAAAATTTTTGTTGTTGTTTAGCGCACAACAACAACAGCATTTATTTACATACACTATTCTTATTATTGTTTACAAACACTTGACCACTATTATTTCGTACGCTACAAACTTTACAGTCTATTTGGCTTAATATAATATATATACTTCATATTAATACTTGGTAACATCACCCTTAGCCTCTATAACACATTTACAACGATCCTGCATTGAATTAAGCAGGTATTGGCACTGCTCTGTTGAAATAGAGTCCCATATTTCTTGCAGCTTAATTTTTAGCGCTGGAATAGTTCTTTGAGGCTCATTTCTCAAGCGCCTCTTCATGATTCCCCATATATTTTCAACTGGGCTGAGATCTGGACTATTAGATGGCCAATCCAAGTGCTCAATTCCTTTTTGCTCCAGCCAACTTCGGGTTTTTCTACTAGTGTGAGATGACGCTCCATCTTGCTGAAAAGTATTTTCACCACCATCTGACAGCTTTGGTATTGATGGCAGCAAATTTTCTTCCAATATATGCATGTACTTTTCAGCGTTAACAATTCCATCAACAAAATGCAGTTTTCCTACCCCCTTGGAAGAGATGCATCCTCACACCATAACGCTTGCAGGGAACTTTACTGACCTTTTAAGACAATCTTTTTGGTACGCTTCTGCCTTTGTACGAATAACTCTTCTCCGCGAATCACCCACACACACATCGAATTTAGATTCATCGCTAAATATGATGGTATTCCATTACCTTTGAGTCCAAGATATTCTCAGCTTAGTCCGTTGCAAACGCTTCTTCTTTTAACGAAGTGTGAGCAATGGCTTTTGCTTTGCCTAAAAAGTAATTTACTTATTAGGCTTAAGTTCGCTAAGTAACTTATCAGTATACTAACCTTATAGAACCCAAAATTAAGGTCTTTTAAATTTTTGCGGGTCCATTCACGTCCTACATTTCGCCCAATTTTTTTGGACCATTCAGCTGCAGCATTTCGCAAAGATTGCCGCCGATCGGCCTTAACTATTGCGACCAATGCTCTTTTGTCGCGATTTGTTATTTTCGACTTTCGCCCTCTTTTGTCGATTTTACAATCAATCGATCCATTTTTTTCCAATATTTTACAATAGAAAATACCGACGACTTATTTAATTGCAATGTTTTAGCAATTTTACCAAATTACTCCCCAGATTTGTGATAATTAATAATTAAATTTCGAATCTCTTCACAAATTAAGCTGCAAGAAATATGGGACTCTATTTCAACAGAGCAGTGCCAATACCTGCTTAATTCAATGCAGGATCGTTGTAAATATGTTATAGAGGCTAAGGGTGATGTTACCAAGTATTAATATTAAGTATATATATTATATTAAGCCAAATAGACTGTAAAGTTTGTAGCGTACGAAATAATAGTGGTCAAGTGTTTGTAAACAATAATAAGAATAGTGTATATAAATAAATGCTGTTGTTGTTGTGCGCTAAACAACAACAAAAATTTTTTTTCTTTCAAATAGAGAACAAAATTATCTTTCAGAAAAATATATGTTTGTATGTGTTATCTGCATTATCTTCACATATATTGTGTGCTAAACATTGCATATGCGTAAAAACACCAGCCGTGCGAATTAATAGTGGTCAGGGCTCGTATAGTTTCACAACCATCGTATTCACCTGATCTGGCTCCGTGTGACTTCTGCCTACTTAACAAGCTCAAAAGACGCTCCGGGGAAACGAGAATATAATAAAATAATATAATATAATTGGCGCTTTGTAATTTGTGGTTTTGCGTATTTATATTTTTCCCACACTTCATTCTAAGTCCCCTTCGAACGGCCGATGGATTTTTACGAGAAGCTTTCATTTCACGTCAGAAATATTCACATTCCCTGCTGAGGGCTATTGGTGGAATCAGGACTCGAACCATGGTTTTCCGAATGACAGTACGCAATGCTAACCACTCGGTTATTGCAGTCACCGAGAATCACTGAAGGAATTGCTGAAGGGCCATCTGCCCGAGGAATTTAAAAAATATTTGGAGAAACTGGACGCTTCATCATCGATTAAACAGATTTTGGATAATAAATCTATATTTCAAACGTTTTAACAGAAGTTACCGTGGAAAATGTTTACAGTATTATACTTCTATAAATAGGAGTATATATGTATATAAAGTCAAGATTGTATTAGACCAAGTAAAAAGTTCGTTCGGTTTTTTTTATTGATTTTTCAAAATATGATAATTTTTTGTACATTTGTCCGATTTGTTGTTGCTAACGAGATGCCAACTTCATTATACCCCTCTCGTAGAAGGCTGCGTGCCTATTGGCAAAATACTCGGGGAGCTAATTTTCACAGGCCTTTCTTGAGACCAACTTCTCAACATTAAGCGCGTTCGCCATGGAAAAGATGGTAATCTCTTGGTGCCAGGTCCGGACTATAAGATGGGTGCATTAGGACCTCCCATCCGAGCTCCTGGAGCTTGTGGCGCGTCACCAAAGACGTGTGTGGCCTGGCGTTGTCCTAATGGAACACAATTCGGCCTCTGTTGATCAAAGATGGGCTCTTCTGGATGAGTACTGCCTTCAAGCGGTCCAGTTGTTGGCAGTAGAGGGCCGAATTGAGCGTTTGGCTATAGGAGAGCAGCTCGTAGTAGAGGATTTCTGGCCAATCTCACCAAACACACAGCAAAACCTTCCTGGCCGTCAATCCTGGCTTGTCCACCATTTCCGCCGGCTCACCGCGTTTCGACCACGACTGATTTCGCTTGACGTTGTCGTAAGTGATCCACTTTTCATCGTCAGTCACCAAACACTTCAGAAGTGGGTCGATTTTGCTACGTTCAGCAGCGATTCGCAGATGGAAATTCGGTCCATCAAGTTTTTTTGCGTTAGTTCGTGCCGCACCCAAACATCGAGCTTCTTTTTGAATCCAAGGTTATGCAAATGGTTCCAAACGGTTTTCTGGTTTATCTTTGGTTCCTCAGCAATTAAATAAGTGTTCACGTGACGGTCTGTGCCAGTGCCTTCCTCGAGAGCAATAAATGCACGCCTCCCATCATGTTTTTTTGTCTTCTCAAATGGTCTGATCCTGACTGTGTACCAATGCAGACCTACGCTCTTTTGAAGGAATCAAGTGAAGAGGAATTTAGTGTCAAGGACATTGGCCAATACAATTTCTTCTTTTAGGCAGAAATTAAAAAACCTGTTAAGACTCAATAAAAGCATTTAAATCCAGACATATGATCAACTTAAACTGTTACTCTGAATAATAAAAGTATTTAAATAGACAGTTTGCTATGAAATTATGCTTATGAGATTTCCTGCCGCCCAAAACACAGCTACACACGCACCCGGGGCAGCACGCACGTACATAAGCGGTAACTATAAACACAACTTAGAATATAATGCGACAGTTTAGCCAAAACTTTTATGTCCAAAAGGGGCAGAGAGCATAAGTTGTGATTTAACGAGCAGCAAAAAAGAAAGACTTAAAAGAGTTTACAGGCAAAAATGTATATGCGTATGTATGTATGTATGTACATTCACACGCCACGCAAATCGAAGCGATATCATAAAAATAAACTATGCATTTGAACCGTTAAAACGGACTAAAGGACACTGAGCAGCAACAACTTAAGGAAGGGATAATCGACAGGGAAATGGGTTAAAAGAGAAACTAAAGTTCGCAAATAATGAATGCTTAGTTACACACATACCATATATATCAACGCCGCCCAGCATATGCCACAGCCGGCGGTTGAACAATTTTGAGCGACCCTTTAACGAATAAAGGTTAGACGGAAATTGCGTTGCAACTTTCGGAAATATAATATGAAATTAAATAAAGGTGAAAGCACCGCTAGAGGCGAGGCAAGGAGTACACGAACAAACATGCCAAGTAAAGTCATGTTAGGACAATGATGTGATATGAAAATGAAAATTTCAATATGGACTTTAGAGATCCACACTAAAAGATTATAACTTCGTTAAGGACGAGTGGGCGGGCGAGCCAGCAAGCAGAAGTCCACCACACAAACCTGCTGCGACAGTTTGCTGAGCTTATTTGCCTGGCGACTGATGTCCGCTCAGCGATAAGCTGCTTAGTTAAAAATTCCGGCATATACCTTGAAGCAAGATGCCATTCAGACGCGCTCAATACTTATGCTTATTATCCTTACACGTGCAATATGGTTGCAGAGGTGAGTACGTGCGTTTGTGTGTATGTGTGTGTGTGTGAGAGTGGGTCTTGGATTTGGTTGCTTAGCATATGCGTCTACCCACAACTTTTCCTTTAGAGGAGATTTTAAGCGCACATTTAAGATAAATGATTGTTGCTGCAGAACTCTCCTTGCCAACGATGGCTTGCTTCCTACGAAATTTCCTTACTCCAGCGTCCTTTTCTTACGCGGAGAGTCACCAAACAAAAAAATTTGGTCACGTTCGTGCTATTTGGCACGCTAAAAGTGCGCGTGTGGCATGCTATCCATAAGCTGTGCTGTGTGGGGGTGGCGGCAGCTCAGCGCTTCTAGGCTATGCCAACCACCCAAGCAATAAGCTGCCCTCATTCCACCACGTCACGTCGCTATGAAAAATTGTTTACCTTCTTATTAGATGCTAGCACACTTGTGCATTTCTATTATGTTGTTGGTGTGTTTCGGTCGTCATGATTTTAAAATGCAAGACGCGCGCTGGCTTAAACGTTTTAGAAATCTATTCCGTCTACCCCGGCAAGGTGCCGAGCGCATAGAGTTTTTTGTCATTTTAAATTTTTTCTCTCACTCTCTTTTTTCAACAATGCATTACCGCTAGTGCTTGGAAAGGGAAAGTGTAGCGACAAACTCGCATATGTTGCTTAGTGTCACGACAATTGTTTTGCTTGCAACTCTGCACGCGTACGCTTCGTTTTCTTCTACTTTTTGTTAGTCTTCTTATGCTTCTGCTTTGTGCTGCTGCAGTCACATATGGTTTGTGTAAATTGCAAAATTTTGCTTTTCATTGCTTCTCATGTGTGTCTTTGTAGGATTTCTTGCACAAACTGACAGCATTATAACTGTCTAGTGAGGTGGTGACAATGTCTGCGTGTCCTCAGGGACGCAGGTGAAAGTCATCGCTCTGGGATTGTGTGAGAGAATGAAGTGGTGTGTCTCCAAATTTCGTCTTCTGACAATGACAAATGAAGCATGATTTTTTTCTAAGCTTGAGTTGAGTTCGATAGATATTTCTAGCTTCCAACATAGAACATTTGTTTTTGGTTTTGATAGCCAATATTTCTTTAGCTTGCTGAAATTTCTTGCATTGATTGGAGGATGAAGGGTGTTCCTCGGAGCAATTCGCGCACATAACGCGGGTGCAGTCTGTAGGTTGATGAGGGGGTAATGAACAACCAACGCATATCGGTTGATTTTTGCACCATTTTGAGGTGTGCCCGAGTAGTTGACACAATTTACAGCGCATTGGGTTGGGAATATACTCCCTAACTTTGGCGGAATGCCAAGAAATGTCAATTTTGGAAGGTAGTATGTATGAGTCAAACGAAATTAAAACAACACCACTAGGAGTTAGCTTACCGTTCATCATTTTTTGAAATTTATAGACTGCAGTAACACCTTGACTGCTAAGTTCGGTTATAATTTCTTTTTCAGGAACATTTATAAGATAAGGCGCGTAGATTGTTCCCTTGGTGGTATTGAGTGAAGAATGTAGTGAAAATTTTACAGAACCAACTCCATGTAGTAACGTAGTAGATAGAAATTTCTGTGCGATTTTCTTATCCTTTACAAGGAGTAACAGATTACCATCTCTGAGTTCAGATATGGATAACACTTCTTTACTTATAATCTGAATCGCCTTGTGGACTACAAAACATGAGAAGTCTGTAATTTTTTTGTTTGCTTCAGAGTAGGATAAAACCAGGAATTTATGATCTGCTACTGCAACATCTGGTAGTTCCGGAAAAAGATTGAGAGGGGTGCCGTGATTTAGTTTCTTTTTTTTCTTAGGAGTGTCGCTTGCTAGTAAAGCAAAGCGATTCCTCCTATTACCTGTTGCCCCGGGGGGCATATTGCGTGAAATCAAACAAGATGCGTGGCATACCTTTAAACGTATACGATCCATGCAAAACCTTTTAATATACAAGGCAGCCAATGCGAAATTCAAACTTTATGCAAAGAAAGCAAAGAAAGAATGCTTTATTAGAGTCACTAGCAATATCAACACATCAACGTCACCCAAACAAATATGGAAAAATATTAAAAAGCTTTCGGGCTCTTACAGCAATTTTACAATTCCACAACTTATTAATAATAACCAAAGAATTTCTTGTACAAAGGAAATTGCAAATTTATTCGGTAAACATTGGTCTGATTACTCAGATAACAAAAACTTTTCCCATGAATTTGTAGCACAAAAAAATAGATTTTTAAGTAAGACTTATTCTTTCCCGGAATTTCTCACTCGTACAGCAAAAGAGATAGACAATTTTATCACCTTTCAAGAATTCGAAAGCGTGTTATCCAGAACCAGCGGCTCTGCACCAGGTTTTGACCGTATTAGTTATATAATGATAAAAAACCTACCAGATTCAATCAAAACTAGACTTCTAAATTTATACAACAATATATTTTCTTCTGGTATCATTCCTCAAAGCTGGAAATTTGCATATATATCTCCTATTCCTAAACCTAACAAGCCACCGGATAAACCTTGCAACTTCCGTCCGATTTCCCTATTGCCATGTAACAGTAAAATTCTAGAGAAGATCATAGCTAATAGACTAATGTGGTTTGCAACTAAACATAGACTTTTAAACATAAACCAAGTAGCTTTCAAAAATGGTCACAGTACCATTGACGCTCTTTTGTCCTTCGATCACTTTACTTCTAATGCTCTGTCCAATAAAAAACATATTACATCACTTTCTCTTGATTTTGAACGAGCTTTTGATCGGATCGGAGCTCATGTTGTTTTAAGACAATTAGAAAAATGGAAGATTGGACCTAAAATATATAATTATGTTAAGAGTTTTTTAAGGAATCGAAGATTCATAGTCAGAATTAATGGCTATTCTTCCGACAGTTATAACCTACATAATGGGATTCCTCAAGGTTCACCACTTTCGGTTGTTTTATTTCATAGGGTTCGACGAAATAGGTAAGATCATAGACAAATACAAAATAAGCCACACCATCTACGCTGACGACGTTCTGCTTTTCACTAAACTAGATAATTTAGTATCTGTCAGAATTATTTTTGGTAAAATCCTGCAAGACATTTCTACATGGTCGCTTGAATCTGGAGCGATTATATCATACGAGAAATGTAATATTTTACATATTTGTCGAAAGATGCGCTGTTCGGGAATACAACTTTCCTACAACAATATAGCTATAAGAAATGTTAACCAACTAAAAGTTCTAGGTATTTTCTTTGACTGTAAATATACATTTAAGTATCATTGCAATTACATTAGAAATAAGTTAATCAAACGTCTTGGCATTATAAAATACTTTTCATCAAAAACATCTTTTGTACATACTTCTACACTCTGTTACATTGTTAAATCACTAATTTTATCTGTAATCGATTACGCTTTACCAATATATGGAAGCTGTGCCAAAAGCAACCTAAACTTACTCGCTGCTCCTTATCATGCTGCATTGCGGAAAAGTCTACGAGCATTTACAACTACTCCTATTTGTAACATCTTAGCAGAAGCCGGATTTCCTAGTTTAAACGAGCGAATGGAATATATAACCGCTGGCCTCATATACAAAGTTCTATCATGCAGGAATCATCAGCTCTACAAAAACATATCTATGGCTATAAATAGAAAACGCCTTCCAAAAAGGTTGTCAGCACTATATCACATTTTCATCTTAGCCAAAAAATTGAATTTATTCACTAAGCCCACAAAACACAAACGATGTAACTACCCACCTTGGCTTCTTACAAACAGATCTTTTATCTGCTGCTTTAAGGAATATCAAAAGCAAAACACTAATGCTATTGTATATCGACAGATTTTCCTAGAACAAAAACAAAAACTAAACTTGAAGTCATTCAAATTCCTATTCACCGACGGCTCAAAAACGAATCTTTCAACATCTTTCGCTGTCATATCCGAAGACCTGTTAGTTTTGAAAAAAGGACTGATGTTCAACTACTGTTCAACATTTACCAGCGAAATTTTTGCTATATACCAAGCGACTCTAATAGCTGCAAAGAGCAAAGGCAAATTCTGTATTTGCTCAGATAGCCAGTCTTCCATCGAAGCAATACAAAACTTTACGAACAAAAGTATTTTGGTAATCAGCATTCGAGATCTGCTTATAAAACACAGTAACAAAATTAAATTGATGTGGGTACCTGGGCACTGTGGAATCCAAGGCAATGAATTTGCTGACTCTGTTGCAAAAAGCCTTCATAACGAACCAGTCCTATTCTATAACGCACTTGAAAGTAGTGACCTGATACGTCTTATAAAGCAATATGTTCATAATAAAACCTTACTCAAATGGAATGAGTACTCTCATCACTACGCTTCAATCAACCCCAATAGAAGAAAACCCGTTTATTCAACGGAAACTAAACACAAGGACATCATAATGTTTACACGGCTCAGACTAGGTCACACGCAAATCACACATGGCCACCTATTAAACTCTGGAGGCGCATCCTGCTCATTTTGTAATTCGTCAAGAACATCTGTAAAACATATTTTAGATGAGTGTCCCCATTTCAACACGATAAGACAAAGAATCTTTGGCACAGCTATCCCATCAGAACTATTACCAAATACAAATTTGTCGAACATAAACACTATATCTAAATTTCTTCAACTGTGTAACGTAGCGCATTTAATATAACTCTATTTTAATATAATTGATTATATTAATAAATATGTAAACATAATTAAGTATGTTACAATTAAGCTGAAACTGTAGATAATAACAATTAATTATAAAACCAGCCGATGGCCTAAGGCTAGTGCTGTTACTCTGTATTATTTTATGTATATTTATATGCTTAAAATAAAATAAAATCAAATCAAATCAAATCTAAGCTTGAATTTAAGGGTAGCACATTCAAGCATTTAACTTAAAAATGATTGAAAGCTTGAAGTTTTTTGAGAAATTCTCCTCATCCATACATGAGACCGTTTTTTTCAACTTTTTCTCTTCATAATAATAGTTTGTTTTTTTTTTTTGCAAACACCAAATCACATACTACCAGGTGTGTTAGTTGAAATTTGCCGGTTTTTTCGATAAAAATTCATTTTCATTTTCAGGAAATCCCAAAATTATTTTATTCGAAGTATTGACCATTGGTTTCTACACATTTCGCCAATCTCTCAGGCAAATTATGGATACCATTCCAAAAAAACTTTTTCTCTTTCGAGGCAAACCATTCGACGAGCCATTTTTCGACTTCTTCAAAATTAGCAAAGCACTGCTCTACAAGAGAGTGTTCCATCGATGCGAAAAGGTGATAGTCGGACGGGGCGAGGTCTGGAGAGTACGGCGGGTGCGATAATATTTCCCAATTAAGTGTTTTTAATGTGTCTTTCACCAGTTTAGCGGTATGAGACGACGCGTTGTCATGTTGCAAGATAACTTTGCCATGTCTTCGGGCCCATTCCGACCGTTTTTCGATCGACGCATGATTCAAATTGATCATTTGTTGTCGGTAGCGATCCGTGTTCACCGTGTCACCAGGTTTTAACAACTCGTAGTACACCACACCACACTGGTCCCACCAAACACAGAGCATTGTCTTACGCCCAAAGCGATTTGGCCTTGCAGTCGATGGGCCAGCTTCACGAGGGGAAAGCCATGATTCTTTCGCTTCGGGTTCTCAAAATAAATCCATTTTTCGTCCCCCGTGACAACTCGATGCAGAAAAGATTTCCTTTCGCATCGTTGAAGCAGCATTTCACAAACGGTTTTTCGATTTTCCATTTGTCTATCGTTCAGCTGGTGTGGCACCCATTTTCCATACTTCAGGATCTTTCCCATGGCTTTTAAACGTTGGCAAATTGCTCCTCGAGTCACATGTAGTGTTTCTGCCATTTTTTGTTGCGATTGGGTTGGATCAACATCCAATAACGCCTGCAATTCCTCGTCTTCGCTGCACCAGGATGTTCATTGTCTGTCAAATCGAAATCACCACTTTTAAATTGACGAAACCATGTCTCACATGTTCTAATCACTGGAGCATGTTCACCATAAGTTTCTACCAGCAACCGGTGAGCTTCAGCTGCTTTTTCCTTTTGATGAAATAAGAAAAGCAACGAATGCCGCAAATGCGATTTACTTGGAACGAAACTCGACATATTCACTGAGGTAAACAAATATGACGCTATTATTTTTGCGGAATGTGTCTTGCGTATTTTTGTAGGTTAATGTCAATAGAAAAAAATTACATACATGCCAAATCATAGAAATTTATACATATTGCTAGCGACATCTATTAGTAAAACCGGCAAACTTCAACTAACACCACTGGTAAACGTTGTATAATACTAAACTTTGTAGGGTTTTTGAGCAGGAATTCTTCTCGAATCAACACTATATTGGATTTATAATGCCAGAAAGTATAGTCAGTGTCGCTAAAGTCGGAAGCCAAAGGAATACGAACTGGCCAGTACTCATGCACGAAATGAAAAAGCGTACTCCGTACCTTAAGTAAAAGACAGACCTAAACAAGTTCGTTAAATGCTTCACGGATTCTTGATTCACCAACCCGTAGCAAAATTATCTCAAGTAGAGTAAGAGTGGGACTACGGTTGAAGTGTTTCGTTTAAGAAAAATTCTAACTGTGCTCTGGCCATAACATAAGTTACCTTCACAAGCCAGATAATACCTGCACGGTATCTGGTGTAGAGTCCTTAAGCCTATTAACGGATACTCACTTCTCAGAAATCTATGCTGCTGACTATGCACCAGACATAGAAGTTGAGATGGATCCCGGCTCAATTACGTCAATCCTTTAGCCACATAACGTTCTCGTTGGTAACAATTTACAAAGGGGTGCTCCATTAATCTATATTTCTTCATTATAGAGCAAAGTCAGGATAATTTATACACCAAAAACTGGTAAAAGCTCTTATGCTAGTCCAAAAGACTTTAGGCCAATTAGTCTTTCTTCATTTCCTAAACACGTCAGAAAGTTTACTTTAGATACACATAAGAAATAATTTAACCACAGAAAATCTGGCTTCTTCACAATAGCCTTACTCTAGAGGAATATCTACGAAGTGTCTTTAGTCTCGGTGGTAGCAGAGAATAAAAAATCTATAGAGGTGAATGAGTACACTCTCAATACCTTTTTTGATATAGAGAAGGCGCTTCTAATAACATTCAATCAAGGACCATAATGAGTGTATATATTTCTGGACAAGTTCATAAGAGATACACTTCAGGAAGGATGTTCCACTCATCTGGATCTTAACAATAGATAAAATATAGTTAGATGACAGATCCAGAAAAGATCGGGGATATATGCTGTAGTTGGTTGTAAGTCCGATTTTGCCATAAATTAATATGTTGCGTAGCCAATAATGGAATAGAAATAAAAAAGAAAGTAAAGCGTATGGAAAGTATACAAAGACCAGCTATTATACTATATTTGTCAGTGGAGCTCTTAGAAAAACGGTAAATCAGGCACTAGATTTTATTTTACTTTTACTGTCCATAAACCATAGACCATAGGTACATATACACTGCAAGCAACTGACAGCGTACTCGGTAGTTAGACTGAGAGAATATTCCCTACTAGTATCTTACGTTACTCAATAACACGCACTTTCTTCAGGGTTTCAAAAACCACAACTGCGAGGAAGGTGAAAAAGCCGCCACTTGGATTTGGATAGTTATTCGTCTTCTGCTTTGATTGATATTTTTAAAAAAAATTTTCCTTAAAATGCTCACACTTTGATAAATAAGCGCCATACAAAGGAAACCACTTTAAAATGCTTTGCTAAATTGATTGAAATAACCCCATTCTACTGTTCAACAAGAGTGAATCTTTTTTTGTCATATGAAAACTTATAGCAAGGTTTGGATGTATTAGTGCCACTAAACAATAATATATGCATAATAATATATGTATACTTCAAGTTTTAATGTGACATCAAAACAGCTATTTAAAAAAAAAAAAAAACTACACCTAGAAATAAATATTAATGATTTTCGTGAATATTCGACTTTAGGTAGGTCCCTCATGAGTATCTAACAATATTATCCTAGCGTTCCTGGACTTCATTTCCACCTTTTTCGTCATTTCACAGCACCCAAATTTGCCAGAAAGAAATCGAATGAGCTCTAAATCAGAGTTCAGCTTATGTATTTGGAATGACATACTATTACATCCCAAAATCAGCGATTTTTCATACAGACGGCGTTGACATTTTTTTTGAACAGCTTATGACTATTTAATTGTATTTTTTTCTTCTGACAGTTGTAAGCGTGTCTTCGATCGATTTGTTTTGGCACAGCCAATTTGGTATAATACAATATGGATCTTTTACTGAAGACAACAAAAATAACAATCACCAAATCATTGGTATAGAAAATGGCCGCTGCCCTATTAGAAGCAGTACTTTTTTCATCACAACATAATAGGAAAACCCTTATTTGCTCTGACAGCAAATCTGCCATTGAAGCTGTCCTCAACCAATCAAACGAAACCCCCATTATAATAAAGATCAGAAACGTTCTGTTCCAAAGCTCCAATGAAATAAAAATAATGTGGGTACCAGCGCACATAGGAATTCAAGGCAATGAAATAGCTGATAAAAGAGCTAAACACGCTTGCGCTGAACCACTATATGGTACGTATCGGGACACTTCACCGATAACGATATTAAAAATTTAGCTAACCAAGTTCTCAGTGACAAATTCATTAACGAGTGGAGTAGCTACAACCATCATTACAAATATTTTAATACGTCAGGAACAAGGCCAGTCTACCCTTCATACACTTTTTCCAAGGATATAAGAACATTTATGCGTCTTCGCATTGGGCATACACTAGCTACTCATGAACATCTTTTGAAAGGCCTACCTAAACCAACCTGCCCGCATTGTGGTTGTACTGAATTCAATGTTATCCATATCCTCGACAACTGCCCAAACTCACAAGTAATAAGAAGTGGAATATTCAACAACTCCAAGCCATCTGATCATCTTAAAATCCCTAGTGACCGTAACTTTAAACTAATTGCAAAATTTGTATCGCTTTGTAAAATAACCATATAAATAAAAAAAACAAAAAAAAAAAACATTATCAGATATAAATATTATTGATATTTTCCCTATATTTTAATTATTAGCACATAAGCTAGAAATAATTTATAATATTGATACTTTAATAACCTTACATTGTATATCACTTTAACATTACTTTTAAAATAAGCCGAAGGCCCTGGCAGCCAGTGCTTTAGTTTGTAAGTGGAATAATTATTAATAATTGTTTCTCTTTTAAATAAATAAATAAAAATATGTTATTGTTTAGCCAACTTAAGGCAGTAGTCTTTTTCAGAACCTGAAAAATGACTTTTTCAGCAATTTTGATTAAAAGGAAGAAAATTATTGCGGTAAACGAAATTCCCGGACTACGAGGTGTGACAATAAAGTAATGAGACTGATTATATTGCCGCGATTGTGGTAACCCTGCGACCTTGCAATTCCCTTTTCCTTCACCCAGCATCCTTCTCCTCTCCGTTGATGTATTTGCCATCGCTCTAACTTGTTTAGTTCGCCTTCTGTGTCGTGTTAAGTAAACGTGTGTTCGTGGTGCTCGTCACGAAAATGTAAAAAAGAAATCAAGTCTACTATCACCAAGTACTCGATGCGCCCAGACATCGCTCGTAACTCGATCCTTCAGCACGACAACGCGCCTTGCCACACCACCCTCAGCGTGTCCTATTATTTGGCCTCTAAAGGGATTGCCATGTTGCAACAACCGCTTTATTCGCCCGATATGTCACCCTGTGACCTTTTTTGTTCCCTAGAACAAAATCGGTGGTCAAAGGAACTCATTTTGAATCGAATGAGGGCATCCGTCCATCCGTGACGACGGTAATCGCGGACATCCCAGTAGAAGCGTTCCAGAAATGTTACGAATCATGGAAAACGCGCTGGAATCGTTGTATAGCTGGCCAAGGGGACTACTTTGAAGGGGATGGCAGAGTTGTAGAATAATTTTGAAATATATGGTTTAATGTATAAAACAATTCTTAGTATCAAAAAATATTGGAATTTTCTTATGTTGTGATGAGTTTTCTGAAGCGGCTGCAGTCTGAACTCATGAAACGATATCGGTAATCGAGATCACGCGATGCTACTGAAACAGTCGAAATAAATTTTTTTTTGAATTTCTATCAGTGTGTTTTCTATATGTACAAAAAAGAAATACCGATTTTCGAAAAATGCCGTATTTTCAAAAAAAAATTCAATTCAAGTTGCGAAAAAAAATTGTTTTTAGTTCAAATACAAGATAATTTAAATGAAGCAAGATCACTTTAATTTTTTTCGATCGGACATATATTCTTTTTTATCAACGGCACCGTTTTCTAAGACATGTAAAATTAAAAACTCGAGGAAACGCGCTTCAAAGGCTGTCCGAGGATTCGAAAAAGCTCAACGCTCGGCCACTAAAACTGCTTTAGCTTCTAGAATATGTCGAATTGGCCACTGAAATTTTGAAGACATATTCTTGGATAACTTTCGAATTGATTTAAGAAAAAAAGGCATTTTTTGAAGGGTTTAAAGCAGACTACTGTCTTAATAGAAGTCTCACACACGTCACATACGTTCAGTATTCATATTTGCTTCCCATAAAAGCTTTAGTTTTATTAAGGAAAAAACAAATAAATTTGAAAAAAATGAATACATACGAGTATATATACCTACATATGTACAATTTATATTTTAAATTTCAACTCTTTTTTCTTCACTCTCCAAAAATGCATGCGCATAAATAACATACCTATTTAAAATTTATGTGAAAAACAATAAAATTAAATTGTTTCCGCATAAATTTTGCGGCACTGAAAATAATGAACTCCAATGGAAGTGCGGTAGTGTCGCATATGAATATAATAAATTTTGAAATGAAATTTTATGAAGAGAAAAAATACCCGACGAATGAAAGTAAAGGATAACAAAAAGAGTGAAGGTTATACAAAAATATAAAAAATATATGTATGTATGTATGTACATACAAATATAAACTAGTGCATGTGTTGGTATGTTGTTGTCAACTGCAGGCATTCACGAGTAAAAAAACGAGCAACGGAAGGAGATCGATGGAAATTGTTAGTGCCAAGGCATCTTTCGCGTACGCCTTTTGCACTGCTTCCTCTACGTCACTTTCAGTTACTTATATGCAAGTACCGGTGCGGTCGTAAAGCACAACTTTCCTTTCGGAGCAATAAAAGAGTAGGTAACTCACGAACGCCCACTTTGATTTCCATTTCAATTGTTTTTTGCACTTTCCTTTAGCCTTTTCCGGTTCCTTTCGCCTAGTTTATTGTTCACCGCCTTCATTTTTGCGGCACTACATATATTTATGCGTACATACAATATATACATACATTTCTATTTCATGACTGTGATTGCGTTTGGGTTTTTACGGCTTTGTAAAATAATTCTAATTTTTTTTTACTTTTTAACTTTTTATTTTATATTTTCATAACCATTTTCTTTCGTGTTGCTTTGCCTGCTTCTTTCCACGCTATTTTTTATCTCTAGCCTTTTTTGTCGTTTTTTCCTATATTCTCGTTGGAATTGCTTGCCACACTAAGCCACTGTTATGTGTAATGTGTTCTTCGCTACGGGACCGGATGTGGTGCCATATGTGGCTTTTTTATTTATGAAGATTCGGCGGAAGTGTGGAGGGAGCTCCCTCGTTGCTGGGAGTCATCACGGTCATAATTTCGCATCATTGCATGGGAATGACAATTGTTCTTACCGCCTGTTGGTGGTAGGTTGTGATTGCTGAGGTAGTTTTAGGTTTGAGAGATGGCTTGTGTTCGGCATAATGGTGTTGAAGCGTGTGGTGTGATTTGACAAACTCGCACTTTAACGTGGAAGGGGTATTTTTTTGTTTGTATTTTTTCGAAGTTTTGATTTTCTACTTTAATTGTAAGAATGGTGGAGCTAAAGCTCATCGAATACTTATAGAAGTTTATGGTGAATCTGCACCCACCGATAAGTCATGCAGAGAGTGGTTTCATTGCGTGCATTACGTGAAAAACTGCCTGAAACGACCAAAAGGCACGACGAGGTGGTTTTGCAACATTACAACGCTCGGTCCCACGTGGCTGTACGGTCAAAAACTACCTAGAAACTTACTTATTTACAATCTGTCGGTTGACAATAAGTAAATTATATTATAACTTAGATTTACATTGATGCATTAAGTGCAATTTGTCCTATAATTAAGGTATATAATATTTTTAAATTTTTATATTTTATTTTTATTTTTATTTTTATTTTTATTTTTTTGGAGTCTTTGTAGTCTTCGTACTTCCTCGGTATTGTCTAGCAGGTTGATAGCTTGTGTGTTTGGATGGTTGTTAAGTTCTTCGATATATCTTCTGCTGAACCTTTTTATTTCGTCTATAACCATGGGTGTTTTTAGATCTTTATGTTAATGAATATTAATATTTTTTATGTACCATGGTGCATTCGATATTAATCGGAGTGTTTTTTATTGAAATCTTTGTATCACATCTATACTGGTTCTACTCGGTACACCCCAGATTTGAATTCCGTAAGTCCACACTGCTTTCAACATCGTTTTATAAAGAAGAATATTATTTTCAAGGCTAAGTTTAGATTTGGGGCCAAGCAACCAATACATTTTTCTGGTTTTAATCTTGAGCTGCTTTCTTTTGACTCTAATATGTTCACGCCAAGTTAATCTTTTATTTAAATGCAGTCCGAGATACTTAGCATTATTCGACTTAGGGATTACGGTTTGATTGAGGCTGAGGTTTGGACACTCTTCTTTCCTAAGTGTGAAGGTGACATATGGACAGATTTTGAAGCGTTTACTGAAATGTTCCATTTGGTAAGCCAGTTTTGTAGTTCATTCAATTGCCTTTGTACAATTTCTGTAGCCTCGATTGCAGAGAAGGATGAAGAAAGTATTGCAGTGTCGTCTGCATAAGTAGCAACTGTTACATTGGTGTCCTCTATTATTGGCTTATCTGCAGTGTTGGACCCAATACACTACCTTGCGGAACTCCAGCATTTACCTCGTATTTGTCTGAAACTGAATCTTGTATTTTAACGTATTAATGTCTGTAACTTAGGTATGATCTAAGAAAGAGATAGAATGGGGTGGGAAGTATCTCTTTAATTTTATATAGCAGTCCTGAATGCCAGACTCTGTCAAATGCTTGCTGTATATCGAGAAATATTGCGCAACATATCTTTTTTTCCTCCAAACTGCTAAGTATTGTTTTAACTAAACGATGATATTGCTCCGGAGTGCTATGCATCTGCCTAAAACCGAAATGATGATGTGGAATAATCGACTGTCTTTCTAACTCTGGCAGTAATCTTCGGAGAAATGCACAAAATAACCTCTATCATGTTATAGGAGCTCCAAGAAAAAAAAACAATAATTTCATTTTTCAAATTAGCAATGAGAATTTGTTAAAAAACATCCAGAAGCTAAATGGTAAATTGCCTACATCTTGCCACGAAAGTTTGGATATACTTATGAACACCCACTCTCTGGGATACTCCACAGGCCAATTGGACAATAAAGACATTCCAACACTTTAATTCTCCAGGACTAGATGTTATCTTCCCCTCTGTAATCCTGAATGCTGATAACATCTTATCCCCATTTCTAAGTAATATCTACAAAGCCTGTATGCGCGAGTGGTATATTCCACAAGCAATAATTAGGGCTAAAGTAATCTTTATACTAAATCAAGATAGAGCCAATCCTCCATTAGTCACACCTCATTTCTCTTAAAAATCGTGGAAAAACCTAAACCTACTCTCGAATCCCTGAGTTCGTAATAGATGCTGATCAAGAAATAGGCCTCGAACAGTTCGCAGAAAAGCTTGTGGAGTCTCTCCTGAGGAACAAGGGGTTTGTCGCAAAGATAGGCAGTGGCGGTACCACCATACACACAACAAGAGGCAACCCTGAGGGAGGAATTTTATCCCACTGATGTGGTGTCTCACAGCAAGCGCTGACGACTTTGAATTTATACAGCGGTAGTTAGACCAACTCTATTATACGGTGTCACTTCAACTTACTTTCTCTGGATATGTACCAGCAACGCAATCAGATTCCATGGATCTTCTTGAAGAAATTGCAATAAAAGGCACGCTAAAATATTATTTCTCGCAGAAGTTCTGAAAGAACCGTCTTTGGGGCTCAAACTTCGATGACAAAGTCAGAAGCTAAAACTGGCCTATGGTGAGAAGGTTAACACTAGATGGCTGAATGAGATCATTTACAATATGGCTAGACTGCTAAGGCCAAAATTGGACGCAAAACGATCAAGACAACGTATCGTTCTAACCGGCTCTCCATTAGCATGAGGACAGGTGTAATAACAGGTCACTATTCCATGGGCTTCACTGGAGAAGAATGGGTTATTACTCCAATGACTTTTGCCGCAGCTGTAGGAATGAATTAACTCAAGAGCAAGAGTCTATTGAGCACTACCTTTATAGCCTAGCCTCTGCCTTTCTCACTATACAGACTTCCGTCCGACACTCAAGTTCCTCGGGAACTTGTTCCGAGACTGCCTTGCTGAGCGAAAATTGGAAATATTGTTGCATTTAATTTAATTATTTTTTTATTTTTATGACATTCCACTTAAATATTTTTTAAATTATTTACTTTTAATATACATTATTTTTGTTTATTTATATTCACATTAATTAAAGAAGCAATTACTTTAATTCATTTCATTCCCAATTATATTAATTTTTTTAAATTATTTTATTTTTTTAAATTTATTTTATTTTATTTAATTTATTTATTTTTTTTAATTTAATTTTATTTCATTTTATTTTATTTTATTTTATTTTATTTTATTTTATTTTATTTTATTTTATTTTATTTTATTTTATTTTATTTTATTTTATTTTATTTTATTTTATTTTATTTTATTTTATTTTATTTTATTTTATTTTATTTTATTTTATTTTATTTTATTTTATTTTATTTTATTTTATTTTATTTTATTTTATTTTATTTTATTTTATTTTATTTTATTTTATTTTATTTTATTTTATTTTATTTTATTTTATTTTATTTTATTTTATTTTATTTTATTTTATTTTATTTTATTTTATTTTATTTTATTTTATTTTATTTTATTTTATTTTATTTTATTTTATTTTATTTTATTTTATTTTTTGTTATTTGTATTTTATTTTATATTATTTCATTTAATTTAATTTAATTTAATTTTATTTTATTTTATTTCATTTATTTTATTTTAATTTATTTTATTTTATTTTATTTTATTTTATTTTATTTTATTTTATTTTATTTTATTTTATTTCATTTTATTTTATTTCATTACAATTTATTTTAATTTATTTCATTTCATATTATATTTATTTATCTTATTTCATTTTTATTTATTTTAGTTTTGTAGTATTTTTTGTAATTTTATTATTTAATTTAATATGGGTTTATATCATTTTATTTTTGGTTAATAATTTGAATTTTTGATTTTATTTATTGTACTTTACTTTATTTTTATATTTCGTAATTAGTATTATTTTTTTTAATATAGTTAAATAAGTTTAATATTCCTCATTTTTTGTAAAACACTTGTTTTTTAATTTTTTTTTAATTAGTTTATTATTATTTTTTTCTTTTTTCTTAAATTTTTTTCTTTTCTATACATTTTGTGCAATTTTATTTAATGAAATTTTATTTCATTTAATATTTTATTCTCTTTTTTGTGCTTTATCATTAACTTTTGTTATGTTTTATTTTATTTTATTTATTTTTCGTAAAATTTTATTTAATTAAGTTTATTAAATTATTTTATTCTAATATATATTTTTTTATTTATCTAAATAATTGACTAAATTTATTTTATTTTATTTGGTATAATTAATTTTATTTTTTTTAAGCTTTTTTTTAGTTTTTGTTACACTCATAATCGCCCTAAGTTTTTCTATTTAAACAACTTCCTACACAAATCATTTCACTTTAATCAAATTAGTTGCGATTATTAGAAAACAAAAGTGCAATCAAGGTCTACATTTGTACCTAAATACATCATTTCGTTAAGGATAAACTTGCCACATTTTATATGTATTTCTAAAATATTTTCTTAACGTAATTTCGGTGTAAAAGTTGCCAAAAAATAGCAACACCCTCCCTGTTGTATATTCAGGCTGCTTGTTGCGCTTATCATGATGCGTGATGCAAAACTTTTGCATCATTTCGCACAACAAATTATTTAGGAAAACAAATTAAGTGCGTCATCTGTCACATGGTCCAATGATAGATTCATCTTTGCTGCGCCGAATAAAGCAAATGCCACAGCATAACAACGCACCGCCCCACACACCAGTCATCCAGCCAGCAACATTCCGGGAATAGGAAAACAACTTGTTTTGCAACGATTGCCTTGCACGCAGCGGAAAGTGAGTGAGTGAATGAGCTCGTACGTGAGCATATTTTGAATTGGAAACCGAAACCGAAAAATGAAACTGAAATTGTAGTTGAAGTTGGAGCTGAATTGAACTTCAGTACAGGCACGTTCGTGGCGTGTTGGAATGTTTGTAAGTGAAGTTTGCACGTTGAATGATGACAGAAGTGTGGGGTGGACGGCCGTGACGGCCAGCTGCCGAACATATGTAAACAATTTCCGAGCGAGACTCTCACAAAACAACGCCAAGTGAGGGTGTGTCAATCAGTCGCTGTATGGTGCGCCGTACGCTTGCAAGAGATACCCAAATTTAATTTATCTGCAACAGTTGTATTTGCCCGTCATGTTTCCGAAAGGATAATCCAACGAATTCATCTTCACTGTCGTTTATGTTGTTGTGGCTCCTGCTGCATTCCTTGCTATCGAGCGTTTAGCTGTCGGTTGGATGCTTCATTTACTTTGTGCGAGTCTACTCTGTCGCTGGGGAAAGTGCATTTTTAAACGAATATGCTGTTTTTTGCTTGTGTGGTGTTGGCAGAAACGTGACAGGATTTCTCATTTTTTCTTCTTTTTTTTGCGAAATTGGAAAGATGCTGCAGTGAATGAAATGTAAAAAAGTGTTCTTTAGTGGGTGCAAGTTGTAGAAATTAAATTGTTTTGTTTTGAAGCAGAAAAAACTGCTAATAATTTTGGAAAAATTCAGTATATTTAAGGTTAACTTCACTTGGGAAATACGAGTATTCCCACCTAACTCAAGGATATGATTTTAACAATGTATTTTTGGCATGAAATAAATTTGATTTTTGATGATCGAGATGTGCAAACCTTGATGGGTTGTAGTATCATACAATAACTGAGTAGAGAATGGAGTGGTGAGTTTATAGGGCTCTTAAGAACACAACTGGAGCGATCAGATATACGAGACTTCTCACATATATCTTAATAGTCCACTCGAAATGGTCAGTTCTAACAAAGTGGTTTTCGCAATTTAGGCAGTAAATGCAACTTTCTACATTAAAAGACATCTGTAAAAGCAGGAGAAAAATATTTGGGTTTAATTTTTGACAATATTATGAATAAACAGACTCGTATTTCTTGGATTATTGAGAGTGAAAGGCAAATTTTCTTTAACATTTCATACAAACAGTTTAGCTTGCCAAGGGCTATCTAATCAAAATGATACCAGAAAGGTTCTGTTTACTATATATGTACATACATTAAGACCATATATCGTTTTTTTCGATATCCGCGATATGGTTTATCATGAATTCGTTCCAATAAAGAGTATTATTTGAGCGTCTTGAGGCGTTTGCGCGAAAACATCCATCCTGAACGGCCGAAATTCATGGATTTTTCATGATGATAATACGCCATCGCATCGAGTTATTAACGATTTTAAGACCAAAACTCGTTTAATACCATCGACCAGCAATTTGGCCCCATGGGAAATGAAAATTCGCAGAGGGAACTGAGGTCGACTGATTTCAACAGCTGTTGGAAACAAACTTGTTTGACAGGTCGCGCTCATTTTTGGCATAGTAATTAAGGACCTACCAACATCCAACATAACAAAAAAAAGGGCTGAGAAATATTTAGCGCGGGCAATTTAAATGACAATTTTCGGAAACTTTCTGGTCGAGTAAAGACGGCCGTGAGAGAATGAGTGATTATATTGGAGGATTGTCTATAGCCATTGCTACACTTTGGATAGAAATAGGCTAGGATATCTCGGTGTAATTTTACTTGGAGGTTACTCTCGTGTGGTCTTAAGAATCCAATGCACTAATTTCCAGCTGAAGTAAGTCAAAGCTCAAAGGTCCTTTGCGACACCTAACCACTATCGCCGTAATATAAACTCTGGAAAGTGTAACTTCTTTGTCAGTTGTCTTCGAATAGTGATTCGGCTTTTATGAGGACCTTTTTATTTCTTATCAGAAATAAACTCAAAGAAGAAGAAGAACAATTTTTGTTCTATAATTTTTTAGTGTTGGTCTGACCATGTCTTCGGTTCTTAACAACCCTAGAAAGGTTATCTACTCAGCTCTAATTTGAGCCACTCATCTCGGAATGAAGCCATTCTCTTTGGCATAAATTTATTTGACACAGCTTGCCCTGGTCACAGGGTTCTTCTTCTTATAGATTAAACTGATGCCAAGCCTTAAGTATGACTACCTCGGACCATTCTTTGGAAATTAATTAATGAAAATCTCTACCAAGTCGTCTCCGCCATATTCGCATAACTAATTGACTCCAGCGGCTTTGTTGTTCTAAAGAGTGTTGGAAGGTTTTTCCTCCGCCTTCGATTAGGGGTTCGTGCTCGTCATTAGCAGGATGGAAAGAGTGTTCCTGTGTAAATAAAATATGCTTAAAACTGGTTTCAGTAAAAAAATCTTTAAAAAATATTTTATAAAACTTCAAACTTCAAGTGTAGAATTTCCTTAAAAATCATCTAAAAGCTCTGCATAATTAATAACATTTTTTCCCTACTTAGCTCACTGCAAAATTGACAGTCAAACGTCAGCGCCAGTTCCGAAAATTCATTAAAGCTTCAGCAAAAAAAGCAAATCAACTACACCCACCACATTAATCATTTACACGCAGCCTGTCCACATCAAGCAACTTTCATAATTTTTTTCAACCCTCGACGCGTCGCTAGCCAGCAAAACGAGCAAAACGGGCACCATGAACTCCTTCAACACTGCTTGCATGCCAACGCTTACACTCAACTACTTTATTTCGACAGCGTAACAATTTTGAAATATTATCTGCTCGTATACATACCTACATACATATTTATGTATATTTATAGGTACATGCGCTTCTCTCTGTATATTTGTATATGTACGGTTTCCATCGTTAATAAATTTGGGGTTAAAATTTGCCAATAACTCGAACTCATCACTTAAATTTCTGCGCTACTTTCCATTTAACTTGTTCAAGCGCCTAAAAGCATACTTCCAAAGCATGTCAAGGGCTTTAGCTTAAGTTCATTGTCTACTTTGCTGTGTTGAGTTAAGTGTGCTGAGTGGTGGCGCTCATATTTATTTAATGAAAACCATAGGCAGAGAAAAAGAGTTCTCCGAATCTTAACTTGATTTAATTAGATTTGCTTAAGTCAATTAAGAGGGCGAATATCAAATTAAAGCTTTAAAAATCTCTGCGCTCTAGAAAAGTGATAACTATATAATATTTGTGGAGTAATTCTACACCTTGCAGCCTTTACATTGTGTGAGTAGAAATAAAATTATCCTATGAAGGGTTAATGATTAGCGATATAAAGCTTAAGAGACTTCCATTACAGCTTTGTTTGTATTCGTATTGAATTTCTTTCTGAACATTTTTTGTTTTTGGTATTAATATAGGATTTTTATTTGTGGATAAGTATATACATATGTACATATAAGTGTTTGTTTTTATAAATAATATTTACCAAAAAATCTCACATTTATTTATTTATGTATGTATGTTTATACACAGCCGAAAAGGGTTGAAATACTTAATTTCTATACACAAATTCTAATCCTTAAATATTAAAATAATGGATGCGAGCTAATAAAGTAAGCGAGTTAAACTTAAGGACCTTTTGCAAACCACGCTGCCTCACAGCAATTTAGTACAACGCCCTACGTTGAAATTATTTATATATATAATTGGCGTTTTGTAACCGCTGAAGCGATTTTCGGCCGAGCTCCTCCTCCAATTTTGTTCCACCAAATGGAGGAACCTACACTTTGTTCTAAGTCGCCTCCGAACGGCTGATGGTTTTTTTATGAGGAGGCTTTTTCATTTCAGAAATACACTCGGAGAAGTTGACATTCCCAGCCAAAAATTTAACTTAATTTTTTAATTAAATTAGTTTTCAATAACTTTTGGATGTTGGTCGCACCAGGATTTGAACCCAGTGCGCAATGCTAATCCAATAAAATATCAGCATAGGCCTCAGATGAGAGACCCCCCTTTTATTGACAACACCCAAGATTAGAGGGCATGGACCTGGAATGTCTGGTCCCTAAGTTGGGAAGGTGCCACTGCCCTGCTGGTTGAAGTCATCGAAAGAATAAAGGCTGTCATAACCACCGTCCAAGAAGTGCTATGAACGAGACAAGGAGGATAACTAGAAGGTGCTTGCGAAATTTACTACAGTGCCCATATACTCCAGTGGATGAATGACTCGGGAAAATCCGCATCAAAGCAAAAATTCTCAACATGTCGCTGGTTTGCGCCCATGTTTAAAACGAAGAAAAGGACGATGTGACCCAGGACGCTTTCTGCGAGCGCCTGTGAGCGCAGCCCCTGTCAAGATGTCAAAATTCTGCTTAATTCCAGGACAGTTAAGGAAAATTCAGCCTCCACAACGAGAAAAGATCAAAAAACTCCAAACCAGCTCGATTATGATATGATAGACGCACGATTTGTCTTCTATATTATTGGTCCCTCCGTGGACTCACAATCGACTCAGTCCACAATCGTGCAATAGCAAAAATATGCATTCGTCTCTGTGCAAGAAAGAACGCCCTTCAACTAACACAAGGAAGGTTCGACGTTGAATGGTTGTAATCACAACAGACTTTCACATCTGCGCTCTGAGAACAACTCGGTATAAGGAAACAATGGGACGGCATTTCAAACTTCCTACGTACAGCTGCAAACGAAACTATTGGTTTTCGAAAAGGTCGCAAAACCAGCTGGTACGATGAAGACTGCCGTGTCGCAGTGAAGAGGAAATAGACTGCCTAGCTCGCAATGTTGCAATCGACCACAACACCTGTGGTATGTGATTGATACCGAGAATTAAAGAAGGAAGCGAGAGGCATATGACGATAAAAAAACAGACCAAAATGCGTGGGTATGAACAGCTTGAGAAGCTGGCCAACAAAACTAATGCTCGAAAACTCTACGAAAAGATACGGCGACTTACAGAAATTTCTTTCGTACGCTTACCGACACGATTCCAGCCTGATGTGGCGATACGATCCCAGATCTTGACACTCGGCTACATATACTAGAGTGAGCCTGTGTGAGTCTCAAGTGTGGTCAATATTTGGCAACGTAGAACTGTTTTATCCGTAAAGTGTTATAAACTCAACAACCATGGTTCGGTCTATTATTTCTATTCTTTCAATCTATGCATTGGTTGGAGCTAACGATAAAGTGTTTTAGTTTAATGGGATGCTGAATATACAATATAAGATTCTTTGTTGTCAGCACTAAACAACATCTCCAATCATGCTTACGAATAAGACTCAATGGGCATAAGCCACTATAGGTGAGCAGCAAAGTAAGTAAGGTGATTTAAAGAACACGATTCTTAACCAAGATCAACCCATTTCTAACTCTAATTCTACCTCAGCGCATTTAGAGGAACTTTGACTTCAACAGTTCCTTCTCGTATTTTTTTAAATATGAACACCTTCTGGTTGTTTCACCTTACTATACGTCTCAAAATCTTATATTTCTAGTTTTTTTTTAAATTATGCTGACAAATTTTTTATTGTCAAAATTTCATACAAAAATAATTTTTTCTTAATACAAAATAAAATTCTTTTGAAAGAAAATAAATAATATCAACACTTCTGTTGCCCTCAACTCAACATGCCAAATCTAGACATTTATAAGCGAACCTGCACGAAGGCGCAGCAAGTATGGAAAGAAGTGGACATCACACAGTCCGATGTTGACATCGAACCAGATGCTGAGCCAGAGGCCGGCGAAGAAGAACAACCGCAGGAGCTACCTTTAGAAGATGAGCTCGATTGTTGCAAAGTGATGGCCGAATTGGAGTGCATGAAACGACGCATACTCAAGCTACAGTTGCGCCTGAAAACCGACGATACCTGCGAGGAAGATCCTTGCGTCAATCCACAACTCGTAATAAGCTGCTCCATCAGTCCAGAAGTTTGTGAACTACAAAAGAATCATCACAAACTTCAATGCCAAATCAATGAACTCATACGCTGCTGCAATGTGGCCAAGGATCAAATAGAAGATTTGCGTGCGCGTCTCTGCCAAAAGTCACGAGAAATACTGGAGCTACAGAAGGCGGTTTGTCTGCTAGAGGCTTGGCGAAATACCTTGCAACATGAATTCGGTGTGTGCTATGAACGTTTTCAGTACCTGAAGCATGTGAAGGCGGAATGGGAGGATGTGGAGAAGAAAATTGACGAACAGAAGCATTGCTATCAAGAGCTGGAGAAGAATTTTGTGCCGAAAAAGTGTTTTGTGAATGAGAAGCGGCAATTCGTTGATGAAATCACACAAATGCGTGAACTACTACAGGAGATGTTACAAATGCAAACGGCGCGATTCGATGTTCTGGAGCGGCGTATGGAAAGTATTGAGGTCACAATGACAACGCCGGATACAGCGATCAGTTTGAAGCAGACAGTGAGGGAGAAGGACAATCGTTTAGGCAGAGATAGTAGAGGCAGCAGGGGTAGTAAGGGAGAGAAGTAACTCAGTTAAATTTTTTTATCAAACAAAATTTTATGTGAAACGGAAAAATAAATGTACTTTATGCTTTTTTTAATTCTGCAGAGCTTTTAATTTAATATCTCTGCTCTATAATCACTTGCTAAGCTGTAATTGAGCTTCGCTGAGTTTTCAACAAAAAAAAAAAAAGAACTGTCGCGTATTCACTTGCCACCCACTTTAGGAGTCTACTTATGCACATCATTTCAACTTGACCGAAATTAATTTGCCCAACACTTAATGCCACTTTATGCCGCTTTTTACTACTACTCTTGCTTTTCACTTGAGCTCAAATGCTAATTTCCATTCAGCCATGACCAAAGTTTCAACATAAAATTTAACTTTTTTCCACTTCACTCTCTCGCAATTTAATTGCGCCCAATTCACTTTCGTCTTTTAATTTCTTTTGTTGGCCATATTTTATGCTATCATCCCTCCCCCATTCTACCACACTTCTTCCTTTGCTTTTAGGCAATTTGTTCACTTAAACATTCGTTCCTTTCTTATTTTCCCACACTTCTTTCATTTATGTATTTTCATTCGCTTCCGTTTTACTTTCACTTTTTATTTCATTTGCCACCCTAAGCTGAGACGAGCTTCGAAGTTCACATTTAATTGCCTTAAAAATGTCTCTCAATTAAGTTTATTAGAGCTTGAAATTGTTTATCATACTTCGGTGGGCCATTTAATCAATGCCGCAATGATAATTACAACTCTAGGTTCGCGTTGGTTGCAGAAAATATTTGTATATTTATTTGAGAGTATTCTAAAAAAGCGAAAGTGTTCCATTTTTATTAACGCACTTATACAATTAAAAGTTTTTGGAAAAGTAGTTATGCACTTCGGTTAATTGCTTTGTGAAAAATCCCCTAATTACTCGGTTGACTGGATTTGAGGAACCAAGAAAGAGTATGTACACGTAAATAATAAAAGTTTTTATTTTATTGTTCCCGAGCGTATTCGTTGCTTACCAAAAATACTCCTCCCAAAAATAGACCTCTGAAAAGTACATTTTACTTAAATTTTGCACTCTGAATAGCGCTCCCTTAGCTTTGCTCACTTCCTTTTATATCTAGTTCATGTGTCAAAAGTTATTAGATCGTTAATAATGTAACATACTAGATATACAATAATTATTAGAGACTTCGGTTTGTCGAAACTTGGGTCTTCTCTTGTTCTCTTCAATTTGCAGCTCTTGTTCTCCTATTTGGTTTAGGTCTTTTATAATTCAAAATCGACTAAAAATATAAATAATGCTGAAGCCATACATTACAAAAAAGTGGGATGGGGAAAGGAAAGAGAAGTTACCTCTTTATTACGATTCCAACTCAAACTTTGGACGAGATGTAGCCCAGATTCTCCCAGAAGTATCTGAAATCAGATTTTGAGCGAAGTTCCAGAAAACTGTCTCTGAAAAAGTATTCGTTCGTTTTCATAAAGTATTCCACTTCTGAAAACTTCATTCCATTTAAATGTTTCACTGTGAATAATTTAGGTCCTTAAATTTACTAAAGCTGCCAATAATACAGTCATATTTATTCTACCTGAAACCTTATTAAAGAAAATTATTAGTAGCCGTCTCCTTCGATTTCACTTCACTTCTCTTCTATGGTTCTCCGGTTTAGCTTAGTTTATATATGACTACAAATGTATTTAATGTAAAAGCTATGAAAAGCAAAAAAGTGTCATCGAGTTCTTGATCTCTAACAAAATATTCTTACCAATATTAGCTAACCAAGTCAATTCCAGATATTGATAGTATATGTCGAGGAAAGATTACCTTTTAGGATGATTTTATCACTGAAAAGGAGCTGATCAGCGAATCTGTAGATGTTCCATTTAGAAATACTCTGTGTAAGGGCGATCTTCCGTGGGAAGTTTCAAAGTTAGGACGGTCTAGACTCTCACTAGGTTTCGGTTACCGGTCTGTTCCGCCCTCTTCAATCAAATTTCGATCCTGTTGGCCGGTGGCGAGTAATCAATAGATTATGATTGTTTTTATATCGCTGTTTGTAATTTACTCCTCATTTCAAGTTCCGTCTACATTTCGGAACTGAACTTTTCAGATTTTAAAATTGGACGACATGTGTCCTAGATTATCGTAGAAGTAGCTGTGAGAAAAAAGTAATCAGGTTTCAAACAAAACTAAGTATTCGTTACTTTTCAAAATTTTTCCCCTTCTGAAAAGTAGATTTACTTTAATATTTTACGCTCTGAATACTACTCACTGAATTATTCCCCACTCAAGAGGTTAAAGCTTAAGGCTGAGCAGGTTTTATTATTGCTTTATCATTCTTTTCCTTGAAAATTAATTTTCAAATTCTTTACACTTCATCTTACCTCTAGAGTAGGTTCTTAAAGTAACATAAGTAGGATGTTCAGTTTTAGTCTACATGAAAATATGCTTGATTGAATGTATAGTGAATTTTACGTCGGGCGAGTTCTACTAATATTACTAATTCTTTCGCGTAGGCACCGTTTACGTGATTGTAGCTAAATCAACAATAGCACGCCATTCGTTCCTTCTCTTCTCTGTTTGGCGCCATTTGGAAATGGCAAGTGAAGCTAGGACGCTCTTCACCTGATCCATCCAACGGAGTGGAGGTCTTATTTTTCCTCTGCTTCCACCGAATACTTTCAAAGCTAGAGTGCTTTCATCCATTCGGACGGCATGAACTAGCCAGCAAAGCCACTATCTCTTCAGTTGGTGAACTATATCAATGTAGAAGTATCTAATAGTTCCGACTCATCTGACGTCAACATCGTCCACGTTTCCCCACAATATATCAGGATGGAAATGACGAGCGACTTGTAGAGTTTAGTCTTGCTTCGTTGAGAGAGAACCTTACTTTTCAATTGCCTACTCAGTTAGCAATAGTGATTCTGCGGTGGATGAAAATTCGAATATTTATCAACGAAAATGGTTTTTTTTTTGTTGGATTTGGCTCGTCTTGGAAGACCCACACGGTCGATTGCTGTTTTGTTTCGGGCTCATACGCATATATCCATGATTCATCACCTGTGACGATCTTATAAACGTCTTTTGAAGCACCGCAATCGTATTTTTCAGCATTTCTTTACACCAATCCACACAAGCCTTTTTTTGAGCGATTGTCAAATTGTGCGGGATCCAACGAGAACAAACCTTTTTTACGGCCAGGTGCTCATGCAATATCGAATGTATGCTGGTGGGAGAAATGCATAGGCAAGCTTCTATCTGAAGGTATGTTGCATGACGGTCCTTCATTATCAGTTCACGTACCGCATCGATGTTTTCTGGCACAACGGCTGTTTTTTGACGACCTTCACGGAATTCGTCTTTCAGCGAGCGTCGGCCACGGTTGAATTCGTTGTACCAGTTTTTCACAGTGCTATAGGATGGTGCTTCATAGCCATACAAAGATTTTAGTTCATCGATGCACTCTTGTCGTGATAATCCACGCCGAAAGTTGTGAAAAATGATCGCACGAAAATGTTCACGAGTTAATTTCATTTTTTGGCCGAGATGAATTTTTTAATTCCCTTTAAATAAAACAATTCACTATTAAAGGACAAAACGTTCTGAGTGATGTTATGCTAAAAAATGTCAAACTTTCCAATGGAAATGTCAGATTGCACTTGGCAACACTTAGTGTTGCCTAGGCCAGACCTATATAAAGCAGCCTACGTACTCATAAAAAAGTTCTCTCTAATGGAGAAATTATTCTTAAATAATTTTTCTGATTGCTTTTTGTATCGGCCTTTTCAGATTCAATAATTGCGACGAGTTATGAATAAGAGGAATTGTGTATTATTTTATTTTATATCAGAAATACACTCGGAAGGGTTGGCATTTTCTGGCGGAGGGTGACCTCAATTAGAGGAATTTACAAATTTTTAGTCATTTAAATTAATATTCTATAATTTGGGATATTATATGTGTCAGGACTCGAACCCATGATCCTTAGCAAGATGGAAAGCACTGTTTACAATTCGGTTATTGCGGTCGAGCTCGAATTATTCTTAACTATCTGTTTTGATTTCGTGAAAATTAGTACTTTAATTGTTGAAGTGCTCTTAATTAGCAATTTAATTGTCTGTGTGAACAATGTTTAAGTGTGGCAGCAATCAAGTTACGATGACCAACACAAACTAGGGCTTCAAGCATTGCCAAAAATTTAGAGCACGTCTTTCGCGACTCTAAAATGAGACATACTCGTATGCAAGTCGTGGTTAATGTTTGTGCAAACAAAGAAATTGTGTAGTCAAATTATAAATTCATTAGCGACGAGTAAGCGAATGAGGGAATGTGCAAAAGCGTCTCCATACTCACAGTACACCACCCTGGCACAATTATGCTGGCAACAAGAAAAAAGTTGTTCCAACAAACTAAAGCAAGGAGTATCTGCTGGATCTCTATCTACTTCTCCTCTTTTCTTCACCCATCAACAACCAGCAAGGAAGGTGAATATATTTACGAAATGCGCTGCGATTTGCTTTTATGCGCTTAAGTGCAATATAATTGCAATCCTGTTGCAGTGCGAACAAAACTTTAACCGTCATGTTGGGCATTAAGCAAATTAACGCACTTTTTAACAAAATTCCTCTTCATAAAAATTGCCGCACATACATATTTATGTCTCGTTGATTGGCAAAGCAATCAGTTGGAAACTGGTAAAACACTAAACAGAATAAAATATGACGCGCAGCAAGATAAATATTGTGGACAGAGAGTTTTGTGGCGCTACCAAAATCTTTGAGTTGCCAATCATTAGGAATTTTATACATTTATATTGCTTATTTAATAAGAAATATTTTTACGTTTGATTACTTCGCTAATTGGAAGTAGCTTGGGTTAATTATTCATGGTGCCACTCAAATGAGACAAAATGGGCAGTTTATTTTCGCGGGAACTTGGTACATTCAGCTCAATTGGAGAGTTATTGCAACACATATTCTATTACAAGAAAGTTGTATTTTTATCTAGAAGGCTCCATCCAAGGAAATAGTAATTACAGTGCTATTGAGCGTAGTCTCGTTGCAGGGTATGCAGCTACACTTGTTCTCCTTGTCGCAGACCCTTGTCACGGCTGAAAGGGATGGAGTTTTAGTAAAGCCGTTTCCTCATAATCAGTTTGTATATAAACCGCTGAAGCGATTTTGGGACGTGCTCCTCCTCCAATCTGTGTCTTTGCTTCTTGATTTTTTCCAACAAAATGGGGGGATCTACACTTTATACTAATAACTTTTTGGATGTTAATACGACACCAGGATTTGAAGCCGAGCCTTTCGAATGGCAGTAGGCGTTGTTAACCACTCGGCTATCGCGGTCGCCAGGGCTAATTAAAGTCGTTTTGCGTCAGCTCAACAGAGGTGGCGCTGAGAGCGGGCGTCTGTCTTGAAGCAAGGGACTCGCTATATCGGTATGCTCTAAATTTAGTACTACTCGCGCAGCCAACTTGTGGGTTGAACTTGGAATACAAATCGTAGCAAAAGAAAAGAAAAATAAACAGTGTCTTGGATCTTCTTGGTGCCGCTTCCCAAGTGGGTGAAGTCCTCGAAAAGTGGGCGGTGGGCAAAGATGGTTTCTTCGGCACAAATATCGGAAAGTTTCGCCTTCGTTACGAAATATTTAGAAACGGGTTGATGTGGATCAAAACAACTGGATACAAAATAAACTTGTTTGTTGTCCTAAATTCTAGGAAAATTCATCAGCTCATCGATCATGTTGGTATAGACGAAAGATATGTCTGATGTTTTCCAGCCGGGTGGATAATCTGATGTCGAAAGTACCCCACCCGCCTCTAGACAATTCAGAACATCTGTCAATAAACTCAAGGAAGGTAGAGAGCATCACAGTTTGCTGTCAGCCGTCTTTCTACTCAACTTGTGTTACAGCTCTCTTGGAGAATTCATCAGCAATTCGATATAAGAGAACTATAGGACGTATTTCAAGCTTTCTCTACGTACAGCATTACCCGACTATTGCTGAGTCAACAATAGCTTGCTGATCGTTTCTTTTTTTCGCCGTTAGGTGGGAATTGGAGACACCAAATAAAATTATGTCCTTTTTCAACCGATTTTTAGGTAGAGTAGGCTTTCGTCTTCCTCTGCTATCGACCGACGTTAACTACATTGAACACTTTCAAAACTCTCTCTTCTCTTTATTGATGCTTGTAAATGCGTCTCACTTTCGTCTTCAACTTTCGGTATCTCTCCAACAAGGCAGCTGTTGCAGTCGATCGCATTATTGCAAGATAGACAGCAATTTTTTCTTCACTGCGGTGCGCCAATCTTCAGTTCTTTTCTGAAATACGCAACAATGAGAACTGGAAGGAAAGGTACTTTCTTTACAGTTCGGAAGGGTGACCAGAACATATTATATTAGGTAAACAGCGCTTATCTTGCTATAAAAAAAGATATCTATAATTATGAGGCTTCTCACATAACATCTTCTATGGGGCGTGCAAATCAATGTCTTCGAGAGTAGAAGAAAAACGAGAAATCTTAAGGCATTTGCTTGGTGAATGCATCTCACTTTGAAGAAGTGGGTAAAGGTCATTAGCCACGGCAAAATTAACAACTTCACACATGGGTCTTTCGGAGAAGGAGCTCTGGGGATGTTATTTTATAACACAATGGATAACCACTTCAAACTAACCTTATCTAGAAGAAGTTTCTCCAAACTGCATATGTTAGGTCCTTTCTTTCTTAACCGTAGAAGTAATATATAGTCTAGGTGTTTTCGGAGTAGCCTTTCCTCCAACCTATTGCACGCGTCTCGATGTTTTACTGATAAACAGAGAAGCCTATTGCTTTAAGGCGTTACGGAGAGCAATGATATAAGTTCCAAATAAAATTCTACGATCTTTCACATCATGTTCTGGCCTCGGCTCAAATTCATCGTCCTCTGGGTAGTACAGTGAAGTGCTCCAAACTTGGCCACGTTCGCCACCATGCTGAGCAGTAAAGGTCATTCTGTCTTCTTTGTGATAAATCTGCCGAAACTGCCTGCGGCCCATTAAAAATTAAATAAAGCAAATAACGACTTATTACATCCTGTGCAAAATTCACTAAAAATGCAGTGCGAAATTTTATAATTAATTGATTATGCTACTTGAATTTTTAATGTTTAATGTTCGCTGAAAATCGGCATGCCGAGATATGGACATACCAACAAACTGAGTACCTTTGTTAAGCAGCCGCCGGTATCTACAACGGTGCAGACATTAAAAAGGGCTTATGTGCGGCTATCAAAATATGTACATGGGTATGTATGCATGTGTGGGTAAGCATAAAAAATTTACTTTTATCGAACTGAAAGAAAAATTTAAATAACAATTCTTTGGTCATTAAACCACAAGATGAGAGTAGGACCATGTACAAGAAGAGTAAAAGAAGAAGAAGAAGAAGGTTAATTGAAGGCAAACCGTGGTCGTGTTAAGGAAACATGCGTCGTATGAGCATTGTAGAGTTCCCACAAAATGGATGTGAGCCCTTAAATATTTATGCATATGCCGATAATCATGTACTCGTATGTATGTATATGGTATACCTATGTACATGTAAAGGCATCTGTGTTGCAACATATAAACAAAGCAATAAATCTTTACCGCTCAACGCTGAACAACATTTAATTTCAGTTTAAACGGCTTTAACTTGCCATAAATCTATAAGCTCGCCATATGTATGTATCGTTTACATGCAAAAAGAAAGGAAAAAAAATGCCCTTCGTTCTCATTCTGCCACATACCTTAGTTGCGATTACTGACTGCCACCCGAGCGGCGGGTTGGCCTTATCCCCGTGGCTCAGCGCTTTAAATGGTCGATTTTAATTCGTTCGGCAACACAAAACATTTGCACATTCGTCACGTTTTTCTACTCAAAAGCAGAGGCTCTGCGAAGAAGTCTCACATGTGTAGCCATGACGAGAAAGATTAACCAACAGCGAACGCAGCAGCCGCCATGTACCAGGACTGCACGTGAACGAAGCGTCCAAAAGCTGCTGTGGTCAACCAACAAAATCAACTAACAACGTCTGGGCACTTGTAGTTGCGGCGTCGTCGTCATCGTCGGCAGTCGTTAATGTTATCACACAATAATTTTTACAAAAATAGATTCAAACCAACATTCTTCTGTTCAATTTCAAAAGGTGTTGTTGTTCATTTATTTTTATTTTTTTCACATTCTTATAATATTAACCATTAAACTGTGCGCTCATACTCTCATATATTTATAAGTACACTTATATAAAACTCGCTCTATACATTTTTTTCTCACTATTCTTAATCCTTTATTGAGACTTATTCACCGCATTAAGGTGTTACATGCGCATGCTTGTACGTTTTATTTATGGTTATTTTGTTTTTGTATAAATATATGTTAGTTGTTATTATTTGTTGCACGTTTGCTTTTTTAACAGAGAACACTTACGCCATTTAAGCCACTTTTATTTCCATGTGTATATCAAATTCATTTCACGCGCATGTTTTCACTCATCTAATGAACGTTTTGCCATAAGAAAGGAGTTGACTGATTTCAGTTAAAAGTCTTCTTGTTGTGTAGCAATTAATATTTGTCGTGTTTCTATGTTATTTACCTCTATCTCTATCTTTATCTTTATCTTTATCTTTATCTTTATCTTTATCTTTATCTTTATCTTTATCTTTATCTTTATCTTTATCTTTATCTTTATCTTTATCTTTATCTTTATCTTTATCTTTATCTTTATCTTTATCTTTATCTTTATCTTTATCTTTATCTTTATCTTTATCTTTATCTTTATCTTTATCTTTATCTTTATCTTTATCTTTATCTTTATCTTTATCTTTATCTTTATCTTTATCTTTATCTTTATCTTTATCTTTATCTTTATCTTTATCTTTATCTTTATCTTTATCTTTATCTTTATCTTTATCTTTATCTTTATCTTTATCTTTATCTTTATCTTTATCTTTATCTTTATCTTTATCTTTATCTTTATCTTTATCTTTATCTTTATCTTTATCTTTATCTTTATCTTTATCTTTATCTTTATCTTTATCTTTATCTTTATCTTTATCTTTATCTTTATCTTTATCTTTATCTTTATCTTTATCTTTATCTTTATCTTTATCTTTATCTTTATCTTTATCTTTATCTTTATCTTTATCTTTATCTTTATCTTTATCTTTATCTTTATCTTTATCTTTATCTTTATCTTTATCTTTATCTTTATCTTTATCTTTATCTTTATCTTTATCTTTATCTTTATCTTTATCTTTATCTTTATCTTTATCTTTATCTTTATCTTTATCTTTATCTTTATCTTTATCTTTATCTTTATCTTTATCTTTATCTTTATCTTTATCTTTATCTTTATCTTTATCTTTATCTTTATCTTTATCTTTATCTTTATCTTTATCTTTATCTTTATCTTTATCTTTATCTTTATCTTTATCTTTCTTTATCTTTATATTTATCTGTGACTTACCACGAGATTGTCAATTAAAGTTTAATTTTGTGTAGTTCACCAATCCCCGTTCAGAAGCTGCTGAGATTATCTTCTTTTTTTCTCCTTGTTCGGAGGCTCTCTAGAAAGGTTTGTGTTCTGCATCGAGGGTTATAAAAACACACTATGCCGACTCCGATGGTTGGCTAGAATTTTTATCGGCACTTAATATAAAATTATCCGGCATTTTCCATTGGATTAAATTAATTAGCGCGGCACTGCAAAAAGTCAAAACGATAATCAATCCCGCGTTCCTTTTCTGATAGGACGAACGCTCTTCTTGATCAGCTGTATCTGAAAAGGAAACTGTCACTAAAGAAGATGGACCCACAAGTGCGGATCTAGGGCTCATCCTACCCATTTACGAAATATGATTTGATATTTATAACTTATACTCGTAGATGATCTCCAATGGAGTCAAGACTCGAAATGCAGATCCCGCAATTAATGTATGATCAAAAGAGATTATCTTTGCTTGCACAGCATGTAATCAACCAGACAAATTACATTGTTGACAAACTTGTATGTGAAGACCTAAAGCAAAACACCACCCAGCGGGTAGACAAAGTGGTAAGTGGGCTTGGTTACTTGTATACATACGTACCTGTATATCCAGTTTTTGGAAATTCTAATGCATAATAATGTATGGAGTACATACACACATACAATAAAGACTCTAAATAAATTTGTGTTGCTTACATATACAAGGTGCTTTAAAACTATCAAATTAAAAAGTTATTAATAATTTTGTTGCGCCTTTGAAAGCCTCAAAGGAAGCAAAGAGCTCAAGAGCAGAAATATTAATTTCCACTAGACAAATCTGTACATATTACGATGAGTGAAATTTTAAAGCTGAAAACTGTTGTCCAATCAAGCTACCTGGTTGGGAATGCTGGGAATAAAATAGAATAGAATCTGACGATAGCCCTTTTGCTTGGCAATTGCTCTGACTGATGGTTGGTGGATACAAATATCTTGTCTTGGTTTGGTGTTTTCGACTACAGAAGAGAGAGATAGAGTTCTTCAGAGCCCTTCTTTCTTTCCAATCACACGGATGAACGCTTCCCTGTGTGGATGAACCCCACTCTGGTTCTTTTCTGAGGTAACTGCATTGACAGAGGAATCTCTGGAGACGAACGCAACCCAAGTCGTTAAGAATTTTTCTAAACTAGATTATCCATGTTGACCCAACCTAACTTAAAATTGATATTCGTCACAGTTGTTTTGCTTGATAACTTTTGGGACAATCGATTTTCACAGGCTTCTCTTGAGACCAATTCTTTAGCAGCCAAATCATTTACCATAGATGGTAATCACTTGGTGTGAGGTCCGACTATAAGGCGAATAACCCAACCCCCAACCAAGCTCTCGGAGGTTTTAGCGAGTCAGTAACAACCAAATGCTTAAGCTGGGCGCTTCTGGGCGATTGCTTTCTTCAACTGCTTCGGTCCAATTGCTGACAGTACCGACTAGAGGGGCAGCTCATAGTAAATGACTTCTTGTCAAAATATCGCATTGCAGGCTGAAAATCGCTTCAGCGGTTAAAAGCGCCAAATTATATACATATATACCATATAATTTGTGGTATACGTTTTGAAGTTTTCCAACAAATGGAGAGACCCACAGTTTATTCTAAGCTACCTCCGAACGGCCGATGGATTTTTACCATGTTAATCACTCGGCTGTTTATCGTTAATATAGTCTCCTCTACTACTACACACCCTTTTTTGCTGCCCAGCCTGCTGCCTTGTTGCCATAGTCCCCGTATATTTTCACCGCATGCACGCGAAAAAGATGACAACCTGACGGTACGGCTGCCCACAAACTACAAACTATGAGTGAGCAATAAAAAAAAGAAGAGGACAGCTTAAAAGCAGGCACGACACTAGCAAAGCAACAGGTTAAAGGAATGCAAAGGAAGCAGTTGAAGGCCAGCACAATGTACGGTTGGTGTGAGCGCCACAGCCAACAAATGCTGTGACATTTTTCAAACTCACAGTTTAGGCGTTGAAATTGAAATCTGCATTTAGGCGCGAGGGGCGATTGAGGTGAGTCTTTTTTGTTTTGAAATTTAAATTTATTATTATTTTTACTTATTCTTGTTGTTGTCTGTGGAAGCAATTGCTGCTGTTGTTGTTCCATAGGCCATTAATCAAATGACAGTTGAGTACATTCTATTAGACAGTGATGTATTTATATTGTATGTACATATGTATGTATGTGTTTATAGTGTAAGAGTTGTTGCCTTGGTGAGAGGGTCAGTTCAATAAGAGGACCTGTTGATGTATGAACACATCAGCGTTAAGTGATTTTAATTGAAATTACAAAATAACGGTACTTCATTGAGTATATTATGATTTACGCACACGCTCATGCTTAAGTATAACATGAACGTCATGAGCGGTAATGCATTTTAAGAGCGGCGTGATGCCTTGCAGACAGCATTGGATGCTAAAAACGTGGTCCATTATCGACAAACTCAGTCATCGCTACAAGCTTAAAGCGACAAATTGCATTTTTTTGACGGACATGTCGTTTCACATACCCATACACACACACACGCACGCATGATTGCATGAAATGTGTGCACTAAAATGTTTTACATACATACATGTGCATACGAGTATATAAGTTTTTGCCAGCTGAACATATTTTATGTTGTTGTTAATTTTATGACTTACTTTGTAGGCGAATATTTGCCATCAGGAAGTATTACGCCTCGATGGAGTGGATTTAAAACAAAATGTACATAAAAGAAGTGAGAGCGAGCCACGGTCGGAACTGTTATCGTAAGTCTCAAGTAATGCGATATTATTAGAATTTAAGTCTTCGACTGAAAAACTTATGAAACGGAGCCGCTGTGGTGTTACAAAATCCTTTGCAATTGCTTTATTACTCTTTCTTTCAAATTTTAGAACGATCGGCTTAAATGGAGACGACGAAACGCAAGATAGCTGAGAATAGGTCAGACGAAATTCCATAACCAACGCAAACAGAAATTCTCCATGTGATTCTCTTCGGTTTTCGACGTAATTTACAGCCAATACAAATAAATCAGTGCATGCCAAATTGCATATGGAACGATTGCATAGTCTTCAAAGACTATTTCTAAGTGGTTCCGAAGATTCCAGACCAGCCATTTTTCCGTTGAGGACGAGTCCCGAGAAGGTCGACCAAAATCTGATGACGTCACTATAGCTCTGGTGAATTCCAAAATTCACGAAGACCCACGATTGACACAAAAATGATTGCTAATGAATTAGGCGTGAGTGCCAGCCATGGCCGCGAATATTAAGTAATTATCTGGAATACACGAAGAAATCTGATCAATGGGTACCACAAATTTTAAATGAGGTCCAAAAAGAGGCGCGAGAGCATTTTGCTCAATTTTTCCTAAACAAATTCAAAACTGGTCAGTCTAGCAACGTTAGTAATGTCCAGAAACTAAACAGCAGTCCATTGTATGGAGCCCAACGTGAGCAAACCCACCCGTAAAATCTAAGCAACAAAATTTGGCAGCAAAAGTAATGACGTCAGTTTACTTCACCCGATCTAAAATCGTAGCTGCCATTCCACTGAAAAAGGGTCAGGCGATAACTGCAAATCGGTACACCAAAGAGTGCTTACCAAAAGTTTTTAAAAATTTATTGGAAAGCAGGAAGAAAGAGGATTCGCGGCGCTACTTTTTACATCATGACAACGCGCCATCCCATACAAATGGGTATTTTTAATTTTAACGCGATCTCTGGGACGGAAGAAATACGTCCATCACCATATTCTCCGAAAACCTTGTGATTTCTGGTTATTTCCAAGAATTAAAAAAACTAAAAAGGAAAGGTCTTTAATAGAAACAAGGAGATAATTATTGCGGTCAGCTTAAAATACAAGATTTTGAAGAGTGTTTTCAGTAGTGGATCTACACGTATAGGCTTAAGAAATGCATTGAAATCAATGGCGAGTATGTAGAGAAGATAAAAAGAACAAATACAAAAAAAAATTTTTTTCCAGTCAACTTACCGAACTTTTGTTATCGCCTCGTATAAAACATTTTTTCTGAAATTTATTTTTATTTTTCGCCATAGTTTGTTGAGTTGCAAACACACTTTTCTTAGCAATGTCGATTGGGTTTGATTTGGTGAGTAAGGTGGATGGTTAAGAATCTTCCAGGGAAAAGCCAACTAGCATGTAAGAATTCTAGTTAAATACTAGTATTTTGAAGATGAAATCATACCAGTTTGTTATTTGTAAAGAAGGCCACCGGTAAAGGGGAACTAATAAATAATTTCCATACCATCAGTTGTTGTTATAACGGCACACCACGACTGAATTCCATTCTCTGCTCTGTTCTATTGAAGTGCGAAAAATTACATTGTTCGTTACATCATCACAATAGCCGACTGGTTAGAGGTCTTCATAATAATAAAGAATCAACATGAATAAATGAACTAGTAAATAACTAGTATAAAGCTGATGCGTAGCCACTCGTAGGACATCGCGGTGTTAAAAATACCAGTTGTTTGCATGGAAAATAGATGCAAGATTAACTAGTTGGTGTACAAATGTAAACTAGTTGGACAACTAGTATTTTCCCCTACAGGGTAGTTCAAGCAGTATAAAGTAGAATTTTGCCACTTTATCTGCTGGGGTGTTGGGAGACGTTGCCTCGTTGACGTTCCTTTAACGATCTTATAAATAGCTTTGAAGATAACTGATTAAATTAACTTCATGAATATCCCAAAAAACCATATAATTGCAGCCATTTTCTCGTTGCGGGCGAAATATTTTTCGACCAACTTTGTATAAAAGCAGGTTCACTCCTCAAAACTCAATTTTTCCTCTAGAATAAATGCAAGGTCTTCCTGAAATCGCAATTTTTACACAGAAAATATTTAGACTTCTCTTTCGAAGTCCATGAAGATGTGCAATGAATTTCATACGAATGGCTCATCACCATACTACCCAGAAAAATTCCTAAAAATTTAAGTCTAGCGTTCGCATATCAAATCAGATATCTTCTAATACAATATGCCATGACTGCTAACGGCATTGAAGTCTTCAAGCATACAATACGAGCTCAGGAAGTTTATTGTGAATGAATCCTTAAGTCCCATTAAAGAGTGACTTATTAGTATACTGATGGAGAATAGGTCTAGAAGGCATTATTATCTTTTCTGTTTTTCAAATGAGCCATCGATTTAATGGATATACTCTCCTAAGTACACAAATAATATTTTTTTATTTTTTTATTGCAAGAAGTCTGCTTCTATTTAATATTTTGTCTCCAGTTCTCTATATTACTTGGAGAAGCCATTAAAAATAGATTCCGTATAGTAGATTTTAGATGCTTTGGACTACGCTACCCCTTTAGATAGATATATAATGTTTTAAAACATTTCATTGAATCGATATTTGTAAATTTTAAGAATAGATTTGACCGAGGATCGTACTTCATACTTTCAGCTAAAGCTACCGATACTACTGATCTCCTTTACAACGAATAAGGATGTCTTGAGAACATTGCTTGATTATCGTTTTGGTTTTGATGCGACTGATTTCCATTACTTGACGATGACAAGGTACATGCATCAGCTGCTTTGCAGAATATGGTCGAACGAAAGCATGCCCGACGATTGGAATTTAAGTGTGCTTTACCCAATCCATAAAAAATGTGATCTCACAGTCTGCGCCAATTATCGTGGGATAAGCCTCCTTAATATCCAATATGAGGTCCTGTCGGGGGAATTGTATGATAGACTAAGGCTTACCGTCAGCAAACTGATTGGATCTTTATGGATTGGCTTTAGACCTGGTAAATCGACCATTGACCAGATATTTACCATGCGCCAAATTTTGGAAAAGACCCGTGAAAAGTTGATCGACACCCATCACCTCTTCGGCGATCACACAAACAGTTATCGCATTCGCGACTGGGCTCCCATGTTACTGTTGACAGTCATTACTTTCAAGTCGTAGATAACTTCGTCCAACTTGGAACCAATATTAACACCAACAACAATGTCAGCCTGAAAAAAAAGAAAATTTAAAATTGAGGTCAACAAATTTAAACCCCCTTGAAGAACTTGCATTGGTTCCAATAAAAGAAAGGCAAGAAATTCTCCAGTCAGTGAAGGTGATTAACCAGTAGTCGCTGACCATATGTTGCCCACAGAAATGCCTAAGTACATACATATAGTTAAGCTGGAAAAAAGCTTCACGCCTCGCTGACTAGCAGCCTAGATCATCAGCGCTGATGTGAATGCTGATGACGATGCTGAAAAACCGACATATTCGCAACTTCTAATGCTGCTCTTACAGGCTACTTTTTGTTTATTTTTTTTTTTACAAATTTACATATGTACTCGTATGTATGTAGCTATATGCACGTGTTCATGTGAGTTAGCAAATTATGAATATTTGTAACGCTGTGTGTGGGCTACTCCTAATGACGGTAATGCATTACACTTCGACTCTGAGACTTTGCATGGACTCAACATAAATGCATTGCAACATAAATACCATCTCGGCTGTTCTTTAATTAATATGGAGCGACTATGCAATATACACCTAGCTAAAAATATATACTCGTATAAGTAAGAATATAGTATCTAACTATACTCACACTCGCACTCGCACTCATACGCGGTATGTCTCTCTTACCATTCTGCATGCCTGTCTGCTTGCCGTGACTGTTATTATCTAATGGTTGACTTCGGTTTTTTTCTCGCATGACATGAAATGTGTTCAAGTTTTTAATTGATTTTAAATGCAGTGTGTCGGCATTTTTGCTAATCTGTTATCATTTGAGTATAATCGGCGAGCAAATGCATTACTTTACTTCTGGTTTTCAGACTTACTGATTTGGTCTATTTTCCATTTTCTATTATTGCTGGCAATTCTTATATTTTATTCTTATTTTATTTCAGACTTATCCAGATACACCATTCATTTATTGAAGATTTGCAGTCAAGATTTGTTATTGAATAATATCGTAAGCGGCAGCCGCGTGCTACCTGATAATTTGTAAGCAAAAGAGTTTGTAAGTGGCTTAACTGGCTTAGGAGATGCGAGTGGAGGTCTGAAAGGAAATGAAAAATTAGAAGTTAAAGTAAAAAAAAAAATTATAATTGACTTATTTTATTCAAGAAGCATCTTGCCTGCGCTATTGCGGATGCTCGTATATAGAACGGCTGAAATCGTCAAGTTAATTTCTGACAAACTTCCCAACCATATATCATGGGTAATACGAGGGTTCTCTTTTTTGTTTTTCAAAATATTCACCTTTAAGATCTATACATTTTTGTGTGCGTTTTTTGTACTTTTGCCATTTTGTTTGAGGTACCTCTAAGCGGCCAACCGCCTCTTCAGGTGGCGAAAAACGTTGACCTCTAAGTTTACTTTTTATGCCCAAGAATAGAAAGAAGTCATCCAGTGCCAAGTCGGTACTAATCGATGTTTTTAGTGTTCAAAAATGCAGTTGTTTCGGTCTGTGTAAGTGCCCGGCGGTTGGTTTTCCTGATTTTTTGTAAGACAACTGGCAAACCAATTGTTGTGTGCCACTCAAAAGTTTTGCGTTGTTCTAGTGCTGTGGTTACGACATGTTCAGTTCTTCCAAATCAGGCAACCATTTTCTTGGAAGTGCTTCGAGCGCGACCAACTTTTTTTGGATTCGGCTCATCTTGTACCATCCATGTGGTCGACTGCAGTTTATTTTCTAGCTCATAGTCGTCAATCCACGGTTCACCTTCTGTCACGATGTCATAGACGTGTTTCGAAGCATCGATGTCGTATTTTCTAGCTTTTCACTCGACTAATCGACTGCAGCCTTTTTTTTGGGCGATTGACAAATTATGTGGAAACCAACTTGAGTGATTTTTTTTACAGTCAAATGTTCATGCAATATTGAATGTATACTAGTCCCACTAATGTCTATAGTTGTCTCAATCTCGCAATAGATCACATGACGATCTTGCAGTATTAGTTTGCGCACAGCATCAATAGTTTCCGGAACAACTGCTAATCCACGTCGAAAGTCTCTTAGAGAAGCTACCTAAAATCAGGACCAGTTAAGCTAGGATGGGTGGATAACACCTCCTCCTTACTAGAAGGAAATGGAAAATAATAGATTTTAAAGCTGCTTTCGACAGCACAGTAAAGAGCTACCTGTAAGCAGCAATGTCTGGATTTGGTAATCCTGCAAAACTTACACGGCTGTGTAAATTGACGCTGGACAACACCAGAAGCGTAGTCGGTATAGGGAGGGACCTCTCCGAACCGTTCGATACCAAAAGAAATTTCAAACAAATTTTATCTTTATTATGAGATTTCTTAAATTTATTATAATATGGGGGCAGAACCTTCTCCACTCTTGCCAAAAAGCGAAAGAGAATTGGTCTGGTAGTGAACTAGTGAACGAGTACAAAACGAAATATTTTCTGTCATCAAACAAACAGTCGTCACATTCCCGACTCGGCTCCCACGCCACTACTCACAGTCATAATTTTGAAATCGTCGATAATCTCTTCTATCTAAGGATCAGCATTAACCTCAATAAAAACATCAGCCATGAATTTCAACGTAGAATAATCATGCCATCATGTATTAAATATTTAAAATTTTCTGATTTATGGATTCCAAGAGAGTTCTGGGCAAATTCCAGACCATAAAAGTTCAGCCTATTTTTAGGGTTTATATCTTGAGATACCATACTTGTACACTTTGAAAAATTTCCTGACCAATTTCCGGCCTTTCTCCACTTTACTCCACACACTGAATAGAAACTCGCGGGATTGTTAGAATACTTTTAATAATAATAAGCCCAACGAATACCCTCCAACCGGCACGAAAGACGTCATCCGCATAACGTACGGAAGCATTCTTATTGGTGTGTCGGACAATAATATCTACCGTATTCTCTGTAAAAATTTGTTTGAACGTTTCGCTAATTGACAACGTTTCTGTGCTGCGATGAGGTCCACTTCGCTGACGTAAAACATTGCGAACTCCAGTCTGATGGTCATTCAATATTCCAATACAAATATACTTTTTTATCATAATTACAAAAAAAAAATTTCATTACCTTTTTTCTTTGCAGTTTCTGTTCGCTTGCCTGCTCCATTCTCTCTATATCACCATGATTAAGTGATTGTTGATTTTCTGAGTCGTTATCTGAAACTGGAAGATTTGAAATGGGCTCCGGGACCAAGTCTTCGCCTTCACTATCAGAAACTCCACTTGAATCTTCATCACTGAAAATTGATTTCAAGTAAGTCTCTTGCTCTGCTGCAGTCATTCTGAACAAGAAATTATGATTAATTAATGCGGTTTTCTAAGAGAGGGCTCTACTAGTATTATTTCGCGTCGTGTTCATCTGTGGCTATATTCATTTCAAAGATACTGTCAATTCGCGTTATTTTCAGTAGAAGTTTTTGATTTGTTTCAGCGTGAACAACAATTTGTTTCATTCATTTGAAAATGTCGAAATTTGTACCAGATAAAGTGTTTTTGCGGAGAGTTCTTTTTCATTACTTTGACATGAAGAAAAGTGCTACCGGAAGCCATCGTATTTTACTGGACGTTTATGGCGACCATGCTTTAGCCGAACGAACGTACCAAAAGTGGTTTGCACGGTTTAAAAGTGGCAATTTCGACTTAGACGACGGAAATCGATCCGGACAGCCAAAAAAATTTCAAGACGAAGAATTGGAGACATTGCTCAACGAAGATGCATGCCAGACATAAGAAGAACTTGCAAAAGTATTAAGAGTTGATCAAGCAACCGTTTCCAGACGATTAAAATCATTAGGATTCCTCCAGAAGCTTGGAAATTGGGTGCCCTATGAATTAAAGCCAAGAGACGTCGAACGTCGATTCTGTATGTCGGAAATGTTGATTCGACGCCACCAAAAGAAGTTATTTTTGCATCGGATTGTCACTGGCGATGAAATATGGATTCATTATGATAACCCAAAGCGCAAGAGATCGTATGTGAAGCCCGGCCAACCATCGACATCCACGACAAAGCCGAATATCCATGGTGCCAAGGTTATGCTATGTATTTGGTGGGACCACAAGGGTGTGCTCTATTATGAGCTATTGAAATCGGGTCAGACGATCAATGGGGACCATTACCGAAAACAATTGATTCGTTTGAAAAAGGCCATCACGGAAAAACGACCAGAATATGCGACCAGATACGAATCAATAATTTTTCATCATGACAATGCTCGACCACATGTTGCAAGGCCAGTTAAAAACTATTTGGAAAATTGTGGGTTGGAAATTCCACCTCAGCCGCCTTATAGCCCAGACATAGCACCTTCCAAAATGACCAAAATTGACCTTGACATACTTTTCAATGTAGGGAGCAGCTGCTCTGCTCCAAGCAATTGAAAGAGTCTCCACTACCTGAGGTGCCCTTAACTAATTTGTCATGTTAAATACATTTTTACAGCGTTTTCACTATTAAAACTTACTAAATACTCAATCGAAATGTATGTATATTAAAAAAAGAAATATTTTTCTAAAATATTGAAAAACAACAGAATTTTGGTACCCCATAAGTTTAGGTATGAATATAAGGGATAATGCAAATATAGTTTAAGTTAATTGAATGCAATAGTTATTCAAACAGCGGAACGTATACAAAGGGAAGTTAAGGATATGACTAGAGCTTGGCCCAAGAGCCGGGAGTGATATCTCCATCTGTTTGCGTAGAAAAATGCCTCTCTTTCTAGTTTCATTCGCGTGAAGTGTAAAACTTGCCTTAATAAGCAAATTTAATTAAAAAGTATGTAATTTAAAACTAAAATGGAAAAAATCCTCACAAACTGGTAGTGTAGTGCTACAATCGTTAGCCATAAAATTCTGTAATAAATTCAATAATAAACAACAGAAGTTGCAAGCTTCCACAAGTACCGCTTGAAGGCAAGTCGATAATTTCATTCTATGTGTTCAATCAGGTTTGCTAATCAACGCGCGAAGACTTTTCCCTGACTTTCTCTCTAATAGCATTTCCTTAAACGAACTCAGTTTTTTTTTTATTTTTTTTATATCATAACAGAAAAATTAAATCGCATGCAATTATCACTTAATCGAATAACAACTACGTGTATGTAATGAGTGTGAACATAGCATACATACACATTGTGTATGTTACTGCCTTCAAACACTCTTACCTAACTACAGGCACACTAAATCGGGGGGGGGTAAATCAAAGCGAGATTTGATAGGATTTTTTTAGCATGAGTTTCATGGGACAACAAACAATTTGCCGTGGTTTTTAACACTTTTTAAAATTAGTGCAACAAAATTGTTAATTTAATGGACTGCGTGGTATGATGTTATGTCTGTTTGTATTTCCATAAAGTATAACAACAACAACAGCAATAGTAAATCAAATCACTACACTAACAGCGCAAGAAGAATTATGCCTCCAAAGAATATTTACAACAACGCAACTAACATTGACAACAACGGCACAAAAAACAAACAAACAAAAAAAACCCACAACAACAGATAGAACAACAAAATAAACAATACCAACAACAACAAGAGCTGCAAAAACACATTTGCAATGCAACCGAGCACTCAACTATAATAACAAGGCAAGGAAATTACATGAAAACTGCAATTCAACGTTGATCTGATAAAATTGAGAGGCCGAAACAAATAAAAGTAAACAAAAAAAAAAAAAATAAAAATGAAATGTGAAAAAAAATCATAATAAAAGCAGTAGAAAGGCGAATAGAAAATCCCAAAGTAAGAAATAAAGGCCATAAAATACTTACTTACATACTCCGCAGCTACTTAGAAAGCAGTCTATGAAAGGCTAATACAAAGTAAATGGTTTAGTGCCATGATAAAAAATAAGCAGAAGAAGAAGAACAAGCACAAAGCGAAGAAATCAACAGGCTTTAAAAATAACAAGAACAAGAACAAGAAGAAGAAGAAGAAGAAGACACAAACTTGGCCTGCTGAGTGATTTTTGCGTTTTTAATGCGTTGCAACAGCCAACGGACGCCGAGGTGGCAAGGGTAAGCAGCAAGCAATGTTGCAAGAACTCGAAGCAGGTTGATGCTGTTGCTGCTGCTGCTGCTGCATATGTGGAGAATTTTTGTAGCGCTGTAAGTTGTGTGTTTGCTCCTCCAGTAGAGCGTTGTTGCTGTAGTTGTGGCACAAGTGTTGCAGTGAACTTGAAAACCTGCCAACATTAGTAATGCCGCTAAGTCTTTTATGGTCGTACTGAGGTTATGCGATTGCCGCAAGTGAATGTTGTACTCGTATTCGTATTGCCGGTGGTTGCACTAGCTGCCAAACTTCTTATGTTGGCGATGTTACCAGATTGCTTTAGAGGTAATATTGATTTTAAAAAATATCGGTTTTCGAATCTGAATAGTGGGTGTGTGGAGATTAATTATGAGACTATTATGTGTTGTTTGATATATACTCAGCATTTATTCTATGAAAAATAGGCATTTGGTTCTTAACTTTCACCTTCCAACGCATATTCCACATCGGAGTGTTATACCGAGAGTTGAGGAGGGAAGCCAGAGAGAAAAGGCGAGAAACCAAAATATGTAAGTATGAATAGTTTGAGAAGCTGGCCTGCTGGGGTACTCGTAATACTGGAAAATTGTATGAAAAAGCGGCGACTAGCAGAGGGTTTTATGTAGAAAGGTGAAATCGAGGTGGTGACGCCCAAACTTGTTACCTGCTGATGGGCTGTAAAAGTGCAAGACTCGTAGAACGTTAAACTGAATACGCAATCGGTGATGATAGAAAAGACGTACCAATATCAACTCATGACGAGGTTCGAACAGCGATGGCTCTCTTAGAGATTAACAAAGCGGCGGGAGCCTACCACAGTGCAAACTGATTGCACTTTATCAACGGGGCTTCAGATCTGGCAATACTACAATTATTCAGATATTTCTCACATTCCAAATTAAGGAAAGCATAGTACGAAAAGGAGCTGTCTCCAATACGCTAAACTGAAAATAAGCCTCACCAAATGCTTTGTCGATAACACGAAGAATCTCTCCGAACCGCTCGATACCAAACCGAGCCGTTCAGACAAGATGACTCCTTTTTATGTTATTCTATTTAATATAATGCTGGAGAAAATATTATGAGCTTGAAACGTACTTACCTCTTCTATTTTCTAAAAGAGTTTACAGCTGCTGGCAAACGCCGATGATTATAATATTAACAGCCGCACCAGTTCTGCTTTCTCCAGTCCGGATAAGGAACAAGGCGAATGCGACTAGCCGAAATATCTGCTTTCATCAAACAAAGAATCAGTTGCGTCTTGGCTTTGATTTGACTGCTGATAGTCATTACTTTGACGTCGTAGATAATGTCCTCTATTGTCCTCCCTAGAAGAATTACCACCAAGTCGTTCATCATTGAACGAGTTTTAGGTCTTAAAATCATTCACAACTACAGCTGGGTGCGATGGCGCATTATCGCCGTGAAAAATCCATGAATTTTTGGCCTACAATTCCGACCGTTTACGATGGATGTTTCAAATAATACTTTTTATTGATCGTCTGTCCCGTTGGAACGAATTCCTCATGAACAAAACCGCGAATATCGAAGAAAAAACAATTTCTGGAATCTTTCTGGTCTCAATGTATACATATATTTATAAATAATTAGGACTTCGTAGTCACTAAAGGAACGCCGAGGCCGAGCTCCTCCACCAATTGGGTCCTGTCGGTTTTCCAAAAAATTTAGAAACCTACAAATTATTCTAAGACGTCTCCGAAGGGCTGATGTTTTTATATGATTTTATTTCATATAATAAATACTTTTGGAAGGCTTGACATTCCCTGCCGAAGGATGAAGCAATTTTCGGCCGAGCATTTCCTCCAATTTGTGGTTTTGCGTCTTGATGTTTTTCCAACGAATGGAGGGACCTACAGTTTATACTAAGCTGCATTCGAACGGTTTATGTTTTTTTACGAGGAGCCTTTATTTCATGTCCAAAATATACTCGGAGGCGTGGACATTCTCTACCGAGAGGCGAAGGCTTTTTTATTAAGTCGATATTGGTCTATGAATCTACATACAAATAAATGTTTTATGAGAAAATGTGCCAAGTCACTTTATTATACGGTGGATGACTCATCAAATCGATGTTTTGAGTGTTCAAAAATGGAGTTGTTTCGGTTGTTGTGTTAGTGCTCTGTGGTTGGTTTTCCTGATTTCTTGTAAGACAACTGGCAAACAAATTCTTGTGTAACACTCAGAATTTACAATTCTGCTTTGTGCTAGTGATATGGTTCCGACATGCCCAGTTCTTCCAAGAAAACAGACAACCATATGCTCCCCAACTTTTGTTGGTCTCGGCTCATTTCTAAACACAATGTCACGTGTTTCAAAACAACGCCGTCGTATTTCTTTAAGATTTCTATGGATCAATCGACTTGAGCATTTCTTTGACCAATTGACACATTGCGGGAGATTCAACGTGAACATATTTTGTTTACGGACAAATGTTCACCCAATATTGAATAGGTATGTATACGAAAATTACTAATAGTAAAAATTTCGAGTAAAACTTAAAGCAATCCAACAGGTGGCAACACCCTTTCAAATACAATCATCCGCCACATATGCCACTGCTCCTGCTGCAGCCATTCCACTATTACTCTGCTGGCATATCTGCAGCAATCCATTCTCGTTTAAGTTTTCTTTATGTTATGCCATTTCTCATTCTAACTTAGCATTCCAACGGACGCGTTCAGTTCGCCAGCGCATACAACAGAAAAACTGGACAAACGCCTCAACGCACACCACTTACAGGCCATCAAATGATGCGAACGTATATGAATGTATCTAACTCTGTGGACGGCTGACGCGCAAACGAAATGACTGACTATCCAATGGACAGACGTTCGTTCGAATTGGTTTGAGCTGCAAAGTAGCCTGTAAAACAGCGCGCTCTTTGTGAAATTGCATGCAATCGCTAACTGAGCTCGACCACTGGTCGCCACGACACTCTGGGTTGACTAACTGTTGCACGGCACACACACACACACATACATGCGCAGTGACACCAACAACAATGGGCTGCACTGCGGGCAGTCGCGCGATGCCTAAATGTTTGTTGGTCGGTTGGTTGCACCGGTTGTGGGGTTCGTGTATATATATATATGTGTGTGTGTGTGTGTGTGTGTGTGTCACGAGAAGTGAACACAAAATCCAGACTTAGGCCTAAGGAAACTGGGCGATACGAGAACAGTGCAAAAATAAAACTCATTGCGGTTTGTACGCGTCGCGGAGCATTTAGTGTCGCTGACGTAGAGTGCGTTACAAATGCGCTTGATATTTCCGTAAGCGAATTAGTTACAGCAAAATTTGTGTTAGATATTTACTGTTATAAAATATTCATTTGGGAATCAGGTGGTGTCACTTGAGTGGGTGAGTTTGTGTCAACAAAGGTGACCGTTGAAATGAGCGCCTTTTATGGAGAATGCGCGTAGAAGAGTGTAGTAAAATAATTTCAAAAAAAGTTTAAAAAACATTGGATAAAAAATTTAAAACATGAAACTTGTTACTGCGCTGCCATTGCTACAACGCGCGCTCACTTGAACTAAAAATCTCGTCTCAACGCGCCAACGTATGTGTGCGCATGTTGAGTGCTGCTCTGCAGCGCAACACACTTGGATGCCCTTAAGTGATGAGTGCCAAAAAGATAATAAATTAATGTGTGATGCCGTACAATTGATTAAGTGCGCGGCGCGTATTGCTACCTGTTATACAAACATGTTCATACACCGTATGTATGTATGTATGTACCAGGCTGCCGCTTCTGATTCGCTGACAACACAAAATCGCACAGTTGCAGTTTCCTTTTAAATGCAAAATATAAATATAAATGTGAACAGTGAAGATAAGCATACATATACATATATATGTAAATCCCCGCAGGCGCGCATATAAAGCGAACGCTCAACTATCGTTCCGAACACCATTCGCGCGCCGCCTGCCTACGCGTTGCAGAAGTATACCGTGCGCGCGTTGGTTACCGCCTCACTTGTGCAACAACCACATCCTCATCATCGTCGACAAGACTCCAGTTGTTGGTTGGTGTGTTGATGCAGCGCCCCCACCGCACCCATAATCTCTTCACTTCAACGCGGCGCTTGCGTTGCACACTACATTTCATTGCGTTGCGCCAGTTTGACTGGTGTCGGTTGGCCGAGTGCCCTACGGCGCTGACATCGTTTTTTGTTGATGCTGTTGCCAGTCGTATTTTAGTTGCATATGCTTGTGTATGCGTGTGTTATATTGTAGTGAGTTTTAATCGTTACTTTTTGCATTTTCTTAACCTTTGGCGTCGGGCGTTACATTTTGCGCCCTTTGCGCGCGCACCTTTTAACTACTGCGCTTTAACGCGCTATGTAGTGAATGGTGCAAAGTGTATGTGTAACTTCGAGGATATGCAGTGAACTATACAGGCATGTGGGTATGTTTGTGTATACATACAAGTCACCTATCTACGCTTATAACTTGCAGTGATAACTTTGCTTAATAAACATTTAAAACTCCATTTCGTGTTGCCATTCACTTTTGCGTCGGGCAAAGCCTCGCCAAACCGTATGGCTTGTCCTACATATAGTTGTGTATAGTGCGAGTAATTAAAGCGTGAAAATCGCTGTTTAAATTGCAATAAATTTTGCAACTTGCATGTTGGCATTTCCCTCAACCAGCCGACACTAACAGCAGTAGACAAAGCAATATACTCGTACTCTGACCGCGTCTTACCGTACTGCTTGTGCTGCACAAAGCCTCCGCGCTGTGACGCATTTAGAAGACAGACATAGGCAGCGCTTTTTATTGTATGCTGTTAAACCCAATGGTGAGTGCGCGTTTCTCTTATTGTACAATATTTTATTTAACTTTATTTATTTATTAAAATTCTAAATTGTTTTATTTTACATTACTTAATTTAAATTATATAAATAACATAATTTTATTTTTTTCTTATATTTTAATCCACCTTATTTTATTTAAATATTTTTACATCTTGTTTTATTAAATTTTTCTTAATTTATTTTACTTATTTTTTTATTTTTATTTAATTTTCTTTATTTTGTTTTATTTATTTTACATGATTTAATTTTTTTTTATTTTATTTTATTTAATTTTATTATTTAATTTTATTTTATTTTATTATACCTATATTTTTTTAATTTAATTTAATTTAATTTTTATATATTTATTTATTATTTTTTAATTTTTTCTTCTAAATTATTTTATTTTTATTTTGTTTTATATAGTTTTATTTTATTTTATAATTTTATCTTATTTAATTTAATTTAATTTAATATAATTTTATTTTTTTTTTTAATTTTTTTTTTATTATTTTCATTTTATTTTATTTTATTATATTTTTTTATTTTATTTAATTTTATTTTTATTAATTTTTTTATTTTTTTTATGTGATTCATTATTTTCTTTTAAATTCTTTCATTTTTATTTAATTTTTTTTCACATATTTTTATTTAATTTAATTTAATTTTATTTTATTTTTCAATGTATTTTATTTATTTTTATTATTTCATTTTATTTTATTTTATTATGTATTTTTTTATTTAATGTTATTTTTATTTATTTTTTTATTTTTTTTTTTATTTTTTTTTATTTAATTTTTTTTCTTTTAAATTACTTTATTTTTATTTTATTTTATATAATTTTATTTTATTTCATATATTTATATTTTATTTAATTTCATTTTATTTTATTTTATTTTTTTATTTGATTCTATTTTATTTTATTTTGATTAATATTATTTTATTTAATATTATTTTATATTTCATTTTATTTTATTTTGCTTAAATTTTTTTATTTTATTTTCTTTTACTTCATTTTATATTATTTAATTTTATTTTAATTCATTTTACTGTATTTTATATTATTTTAGGATTTATCATTTTAATTTTTTTGCCCATTTATTTTATTTTACTTATTTTATTTCTTTAATTTTTTTAAATTTTGATGTCTTTTTTTTTGTTATTTTACTTTTAGTTTTGAATTTCTAGTGTCTAACTTGTTTCCCTTTTTCCGTTTGTCGGTTTATCCACCCATAGAAGTATTGCCAAGCTTTCGGCTCGTAGCCCTCATTCGCTAGGTAAATTTATGCCGCCATGCTTATTGCATATTTTATAGCTTTAATACCCGATATTAAAGTTCCACTGCGCAGTTTGTAGAAAAAAATGAGAAGAAAAACACGCAGCTTCTGCTCTATTTCTGCAACCATTTTTCTAGTTCCCAAGTGGCAATTTTGCCATTTTCGTTTTGAGGTCAGTCCTAAAATGAGTGTGCTTTCTTGCTGAAATCTCACAGTGTTGGCGTGCATGTGTGCGTTTGGCTATTGCAAGAGTTTTGTAGTCCTAAAGGCGATGGCGCTTAGGTGATTTTTATGCTTGACTGCTGTTTAAGTATTTTGCCACGCCTACTTTTGTTACATTTACTATGCGTAAATTATGTGAGGTGAGTTTTTTTTATTACTTTTATATCTTTTTTCCGACGGTAGTTATCTGCAAGAAGGCGTAGGCAATCTAAATTTGATTTAGTGAAAGGTGACTAAAGTTTCTGGGCATAAGCTAAAAAAAAAATTAAAGACGTATTTTTCGAGTTCTATTCATTCATTTCATTTATTCATTATTGGAACCCAGGCTATTTCTGGTTCTAAATATGAAGGTATTCTGCGGAGCCACATCGTTATTACTGAGACGACAGACAAACTTGTTTCTGATGGGAGATTTCTTTTCTAAGTGAGACAAAGTCTCTAAAGTCTATAACCATTGAACTGTTTGTAGCCTTTCCCAGGTATTCACTACCAAATTACTGTAGATAGAAAAATTCAAGCCAAATTTAAATACGTTTTGCTCAATAAGACTTGCTTAATCACAGAAGTACCGATGGGGATTTACAAAACGGATTATATTGAGATAATTTGCGCCCTCCTTTTAATACCAGTGCAAAGAGTGACAGGCACTGCGTTATTGGATGTTGTAATGGCTAGGAAACCCGGTAAAGTTAGTCATTTTTGTAAATGCCCAATAAACGTGCTGTTTCAGCGAGCCTGGAGGTGACGGAAAAGAAGTTCTAGATGAGTAAGTTTTATGGGCAAGCCAGGAGATGGTTAGAGTCGTGCATGGACGCTTTGCATAAAGGTATGGCATGTCTGGGTCTGTAAAAATAGGGATTGAATGTGCCACAGTATTCATACCATAGATTTGTAAGTATCTTCTTGATCTCTTCATCTGCCAGGGGAGGTGTTTGGATGCCAATGATGGCGTACCCAGGAAGAGAGTTGGTGGAGGTATTGACAGGCTCATTTAGCCATGCTGACCAATAGAAAAGCTTTTCAGAGAGCGTGGTGCCCGAGCTCATCTTATTTTCCGAAAGGCTTACTGTTAGCCCCCCAAGGTTGCTCATTCAACTCGGGCTTGAGTGACACCTTGACGGAAATACCTTTATGATACCTGCAGTTAGAACCAAAGGTCTTCAGTTTAAGTTCGCAATATAATCATTGTTTGCCTATAGAAAAACTCCATAGAACTGAAATTCATTGCAATTTCACACCATATTAATGCTCGTAAATATTTCCAGCAAACTCATCAGCCATACATCAGTCGCATACCATACATAATTTGCTCATTAACTTTTCCTAATCACATAAATACAATAAAATCCCACTTATAATTGCATCTCCTCTGCATGTGCATGCCAAGTGTGCAAGAAGGCAGCTGTCATCAAAAGCCAGAACTCCCTCAAACCATTCTGGTCAACAACCAAAACAAATGAACAATAAAAACAACCAAGACCAAGTCGACAGAAGACCAACAAATATTCCTTATGTTGCACCATACCAAGCTTCTGCATTCGATTTCTCTCGCTCGCTTATCGCTAATTTTCGATTTCATGGCCTTTTGAACTGACCAACTGTTGTTAAAATCAGCCACTGCCGACCGCCACGGATAGCGGCTAGTGGATAGCGCGCCTGCAACCGCCGCTTTCAATAACAAATGGTCTTATTTGCGAATGTTTATTTTTAATCTTTTTCAGTCCTCTGGTTTTCATCGCTTTGTTTCTTTGTTTAAACCTTTTTTATTTTCACTGCCCACTGACATCCTTCGAATCCTCGTTCGGCTGCGTTTGGGTTGATTTCGCTTATCGCAGATTGTGAACAACACCAAAAGCAACTGTCGATTTTTTCAATCTCGACAATAAAATTACATGCAAATCCAATTAAGTTGTTAACTCCTTTTTTCGGCCGCAATCTCTCAGCTTGACGGCATTGAGTGTTTCAAGCGCAACGTCTGCTTTGCCGTCTGTCGATTTCCTCATAGATTGAGTTGTTTGTTTCGATTTATTTGATCCTTTTGTTTTACAAAAACATTATTTTCTTTTGGTGAGACTTTAAGTTAGGTTGTTGGTTTAATTGTTGGTGATTAATTAGTGGAAGCTTTAAAGTTATGTATGATTCTCCAATGAAAGTATTTTGTATAATGATTACTTCATTTCATTTCATTTTGTTTTGTTTTTTTTTTTTAATTTAATTCATTCTATTTATTATTTTTTTTATTTTATTTGATTTTAATTCATTTTTTTTTTATTTTATTGTATTTTATTTCACTTTGTTTTATTTTATTTAATTTTTTTAAATTTTATTTCATTTTATTTTATTTTTCTTTATTTTATTTTAGTGTTTTTATTTTATTTTGTTTGGATTTATTTTATTTTCTTTTATTTTATTTTAATTTATTCTATTTACTTTAATTTAATTTATTTTTTTTTATTTTATTTTATTTTCTTTTATTTTATTTTATTTTTTTTTTATTTAATTTAATTTGTTCTATTTAATTTAATTTTCTTTTTTTATTTTATTTTCTTTTAATTGAATTTATTTTTTTTATATTATTTATTTTAATTCTTTTTTAATTTATTGTGTTTTATTTTACTTTATTTTATTGAATTTTATTTTATTTTGTTTTATTTTATTTAACTTTTTTAAATTTTATTTTATTTTTCTTTATTTTATTTTATTGTTTTTATTTTATTTTATTTTTGATTATTTTATTTTTTTGTTTTATTTCATTTTATTTTATTTTACATTTTTCCATTTTAATTTATTTTGTTTTGTTTTGCTTTATTTTATTTTATTTTATTGTATTTTATGTTGCTTTATATTATTTTATTTTTATTTATATCTTTTTTTATTCAATTTTATTTTATTTTATTTAGTTTATGGTATTTTATTTTACTCTGTTTTATTTTATTTCATTTTATTTTATATTATTTAATTTTATTTTATTATATAAAACAAAACTTAGTTAAATTTAATTTAATTTTATTTTATATTCTTTTATTTTATTTTATTTTATTTCATTTTATCATATTATATTTAATTTTATTTCAGTTAAGTCAATTTGTTTTATTTTTTTTTATTTTGTTTTATATTATTTTATTTTCTTTTACTTTATTTTAATTTATTTTTTTTTTAGTTTGTTTTGTTTTTTTATTTTATTTTATTTTTTTAATGATATTTTATTTTAGCTTATTTTATTTTATTGTATTTAATTTAATTTAATTTAATTTAATTTAATATTACTTTATTTTATTTTTTATTTTATTTTATTTTATTTTATTTTATTTTTTTATTTTATTTTATTTTATTGATTTATTTTTATTTTTATTTAAATTTATTTATTTTTTTTTTCATTATTTTATTTTATTTATATTGGTTTATCTTATCTTATTTATTTCAATTTAATTTTAATATACACGTATTTTATTGAATATTTGTATATATTATATTTTAGATATTTTATTTTATCTTATGTTTTTACTTTCATGTCATTTATGTATTAATTTTTACCTTAATTTTATATTAAATTATTTATTTTATATTCTTCTAATTTTTTTAAATACTTCTATTTTTTTATTTCTGTTTTCTAATTTATCTTATTTTATATAAGTTTATATTATTAAAATTTTTCTCATTTTATTTTAAGGATTTAATTTAGTTTTTAACTTTTTTAATTATTTATTTAAAATAGTTTGATTTAATTTCTTTCTTAATTTAGTTTATTTTATTTCGCTTTAATACACTTCATTTTATTTTTTATTCAGTTTATTCTATGATATTTGATATTATTAAATTTTTATTTTCCTTTTTAATTTCATTTAATTTTACGTCGTTTATTTCTTTTCATTTTATTTTATTTTTTTTTTATTTTTTATTTCAGTTAATTTCTTTAATGTCTTATTTTCTTTTGTTTTTTGCTGTAATGTTTTTTTAATTTTATTTGATATTATTTTATATCAATTTTTTAATTTTAATTCAATAAAATTAAGTTTTTTCATTCCCTCAAACTCTGTTGGATCAATAAATATCTGACTTACAAAGACTGTCTCGGTTAATCTGTAATAAATGGTTTCAAATTCGCTCATTAATCCTTCATCTAAGGAAATTTGAACCAAATAGAGATTTATGGCGCCAAAATGTAAACAAAATTTATGCGTTTGTTATGCCATAAAATCGATTGGCCATTAAATGTGTCGTGACAATAAAAGACTCAAATGTTCTTGCAAGCTTTTAGTGCATTAAGATTGTTTTATTTGCATATATGTACATACACTCGTACATATCTATGGTATATGCAAGTTTTACGCAAAATGCGAATCAAAGTCTTTGTAAGTGTGTACTTGCATATGAACACGATAGATATTTAAAGACAGCGGCAGGCACAGTTATGCCAAATTTCGTTTACATAAATTTGTGCACTTAATTACATACTTACATATATATATGGTATATCTATTCGTATGAGCGTTCAACTGAAAAATTTGTTTATATATACACATATATATATATTTTTTATCCACTCAATCCTTGTCTTTTGGTAAATTTTTTATAAAAATTTATTTGATAGCCAAAATGGCAAAAGATATTTAGACCCAAAATGCAACATGTCAGCACCTGAGCGATAAGAATTGTGTGCATTAATTTAAGTCAACAAGAACAACTGTAATAGATTGTGGTCGCCGCTGAATGGGCACGCAGTTCCAAAGCATTGTTGCCAAAGGAGGTGAACGCTTGCAAGCGGTGCAGTTTTTGTTGACCATTTTTTTTATTGTTTATTTTTCAAAATTGATTTGGGCAACTTGTAGGAAACAAATGCAAATTTTTGGGTGCAATAAAACATTTTGAAAATGGAATAAGCAATTTTCTATTGTTAAGAAATATTTTGTTTTTATATTTTTAATTAATAAGCACCCATTTTGTGAGAATAAATTAAACGAAACTGGGAAATATATTTTAATATAGTAATTTGCATATTTTTATTCTCAAACAAATGTTTTAAATTGATCTTTTTTTTTGAAGAAAAACAAAAATAATGAAAAAAATTTACCACGAGGTGATATTTATATGATCGAAAATATTTTTTGACCAAATTCCACCAGAGATTGGACATAGTTAAATATGTCTACAATCTCAGATCATCAAGATCTGATAAGAAAAATGAGGATACGGGCGTTAAAATATGGACTTACAGTCGAAGTTTTAATTGAAGTTCAATTCTCCAAATAATAAGGAAGACAAATTGGTATTTTAAAAGACACTTCTGATACCATATAACCCTAAGATGATCCAGGTAATCTGTTCCCAATCACCATACCATTTGAACCCGAAACTAAACATTCAAAGGCTCTTACCATATCCCACGAAGGAAAGTCTTCAAAGCCACTAGATGGTTGTCAGAACTGTCAAATTGAAGAGTTCTTGTACCCACATTGCATAAAAAACGAGTAAAAATGACGATGAAATAATAGCTAGCTGCGTTAGGTATCATCTGAATCCTTAGAAGCGGCACCACTCGGTTACATTGGCACTCACATTTCCTCAAACGGTAGATGTCAAAAGGTATGCAACAGTTATTTACTCTTCCAGGGGGAAATGACTATTCGAGCTTCGTCGGGTAACAGAACGGGTTTTCCACAATCATCGATTGGTTTTTCGGGTTCGCCATCTCCAGGTGTCGCATTTTAATAGCCATTCAGCAGGTGGAGAAGTGTTCCCTCCATACACCAAGTATGCTCTGGATATCGGCCACAAGATTTCCAACTTGATTCCTACATGAGTATGGCCCGGTCAGGAAACCTTCGGTTAGTCTTTTCGTATTATCCTTTTCGGCCAGCTCTCAATCTCTTCATACTCACGTATCTCGGCCTCTTTCTTATTTCGTCTGCAAATGTGCCTTGCTTCCCTCTTCAGCTCTCAGTATCTAGTCCACCTGGTACGTATTGTGCTGTAGTCTGTTTTCTCTCCACTGCAGTAAAATTCCTCATCGTACCAGCTCTTTTTATCTTGCTGCTGAAAACCTATTGTTTCAGAAGCGGCGGTACGTAGGAGGGTGTTCTTTGATACACAGAGGCAGAGGATCCGAATCTATATTAGATCCTCGAACCAAACGCGTAACTAGAACACTGGAGACATGTCTTCGGTCAATCACGACGTGGTCGATTTAATTGCGAGATTTCAGATCCCGCGACCCTGGTGTTAAAGCCGCAGCGCGCATAAGCGCCTTATAGGCGTTTATAGAAAGACTACTTGGTCACATGGTTTTTCTTTTCCGTCGTTGCATTGGCGCGAATTAGCATTGTGTTGAAATATTTCGTTCTGATGCGGATTGTGGGGAGACGTTTATCCACCGGATTGAATAGCAGTACTCGGCGACGAAGTCTGTCTCACATGTTTTACATGACTCCTGTAGTAAATTTTACAAGGACCTATTCGATTCCGTGATTGTCCCGTATATCGCACTTCTTTGGACAGCAGTGATGTCAGCCCTTATTTTATCGAGGACATCAACCTGCCGGACATTTCAAATGTCTGTTAATTGACTTTCCAGATAACACTTGGTCAATTTCATACCAGAAATACACTCGAAGAGCTTGACATCCACTGCCGAGGGGCGACCGCAATTAGAAAATTTAACTTAGTTTTTTATTGAAATTAATTTTCTACACTTTTTTGCACTTCGGCTACCGCGGCCGCCGTATATTTTGTGTAAAATTTCAAAGGGTTTCAAACTTTATTCTGCTGAATAGATACTTCCTTGAATTCTACGCCATCTCCGGGTGTCAGCCATTCAGCAGGTGGAGAAGTGTTCCCTCCAAACACCAAGTATGCTCTGAACATCGGTTACCAGATTTCTACATTGATTCCTACATGAATATGGCATGAATATTTGGTTAGTCGCAGTATTTTTTTTTTTTTTAATTTTCAAAGATTACCCTTTTCGGCCAGCTCTCAATCTCTTCATACTCACGCATCTCGGCCTCTTTCTTCTTTCGTCTACAAATTTGTCTTGCTTCCCTCTTCAGCTCTCAGCATCTGGTCCAGAGGTAGGCAGGCTGTTTTCTATCCACTGCAGTTCGACACCCATCATCGTACCAGCTCTTTTTATGGCGCTGCTGAAAACCTCTTGTTTCAGTATCGCCGCAACGTAGGAATTTTGAGATGCTCTTATACAGTTCTTTTTTATCGAGTCTCCGATGAGTGCTCTCAGAAAGCAGCTGTGCGAGTCGAATAGAAAACTGTTCGGCTGTTTTTCGCGATTGCAGCTTTTCGACGTCAAACCTTCTTTATGTCAACACTGGCGTTCTTTGATACACAGAGGCAGAGGATCCGAATCTATATTATGTCCTCGTACCATACGCGCATCAAGAGCACTGGAGAAATGTCTTCGGTCAATCACGACGTGATCGATATCATTGCGCGATTTCTGATCCCGCGACAGCCAAGTAGCTTGATGGATTTTCTTGTGCGGAAATCTAGTACTACAGACAACTTTATTTCGGGCCCCACGAAGTCGATCAGCCTAAGTCCGTTTGGGAATGCTTCGTTATGGCGGTTGAATTTTCCACCTGTTGGGTCAAACATGTCTTTTTTGCTCATGCTGGCGTTAAAGTCGCAGCGCTCATAAGCTCGTTATAGGCGTTCACAGAAAGGGTGCTTGGTAATATTTTTTTTTTCTTCCGTCGGGCATGGGTGTGCATCAGCGTTGTGTTGAAAAATTTCGTTCTGATGCGGATTGTGAAGAGACGTTTATCCACCGGATTGAATAGCGACGAAGTCTGTCTCACATGTTTTACATGCCCCCTGTAGTAAATTTAACAAGGACCTATTCGATTCCATGGTTGTCCCGTCTATCCCACTTCTTTGGACAGCAGTGATGTCAGCCCTTATTTTATCGAGGACATCAACCTGCTGGACAATCCAAACATATATTAATGGACTTCCCAGATAACACTAGGTCTATTTCATGCCAGAAATACACTCGAATAGTTTGACATTCCCTGCCGAGGGGCGACCGCAAAGACAAAAAATAATTTTCTATAATCTTGGATGTTGGTCGAACCAGGACTCGAACCATGACCTTCAGAATGGCAGTACGGCCAAAAATTGGGCTATTGCGGTCGCCCATTGTCATTGTTTCCCTTACCAATATTTTTTTGGTAGAAATATTCCCAAACCATCCATGTCTAGTGCATTTGAGATTTAATTCCTTATCTTTTCTCCAGTGGAGCCGCAACAAATTTTTGGGTCAGTGGCTAAATATTTCTTCTTCTCTATATTATTTCTTGGAAGACTACGTATTTTCCCACTATTCTCATTGATAATTTGGCCTGCACTGGTAGGGTTGTCATTCCTTGGTGAGTAACGGAAGAATTCAGAAAGAACTTCTTAGATGAGTGGTCTGTTCAGTTCCTCGTACCAAAAACCGCTGACTCATGTCCAGAAACGGAATTATTTCGAATGCATTCAGCGGCACAGCAGAGTTCCCCACGATGCTGGAGCGACCAAAAGTCCGAATGTTTTTGTTGTATACGAGTACATTTGATTTGTGATATTTTTGCAGCAACAAACCCAAGAACATGCGAGATAAAAGTTACATTCAGTTCGTTTCACTTTCAATTTACTTTATTTATTTCACTTTATTGCTGGAGCAATAAATCGCCACCAAATTGTGCATATAAACATGATTACATATCTCCGCAGCAACTAAAGCACTCCCAAACAATTGAGGTTTATTACAATTTCGTATGTGGCGATTGTGCTGTTGATTCTACGGCGTTTGGTTTCAACGCTCGGGCGGCGCATGCGCAATAAATCTGAAATGTTGAGCTGCTGTAGGAGCAGCGGGCAACAATAGTAATAGCAACAGCAATAAGTAAACAAAGTTCTCGGTCTAAAATCACTTTCAATGTTGGCAATCGCAATTGAAATGGAAATCACTCGTACATACTTACTTACTTACATAAAAATGTTTGTATGTTTGTATGCAGAATGGTTTTTTTCAACTGCAACATTTCGCTTTTAATTGACTGTCCTGCCACGCCATGCTATGCGCAGCTAACTTTGTTGCGCGCTTTTTGCGTGTGCATTTCGTTAGTGGACCATTAGCCACCAAATTGACTGCCAGAGGGCGCACAAACACAGACGCGCACTGTATACATACACGTATATACCTACATATATATTTAGTATGTGTGCAGATATATGTTTTTAGACCCACCTTCCTTCCATGTCTAACGCAATGGCCTTTGTCCTCAGTTTACTTTACTACTCTGCTCATCCGTACTCTCTTCCTTCCCCTCCCACTCTTCTAATTCGTTGCGTTGCGTCAATTTGATTGAATTCAAATCAAACCTTCTTCGATGCTCAATGCCCAATGCATGTCAAAACAAAACAGAATTAACAATGCACATAAACAAAAGCATCAACTAACAACAACTAGACAACACAGTCAACATTGTTGCACAAAAACCCTCCAACCACACAGAGAATTCTCATTTCTTCTTCATTTTATTGCTACTGTCGTTGCTTCTTGCAACTTCTCCTCTTTTCCTTCAGTTCACTGCAGCGGCAATGGAAAAATTATCCGAGAATGTCAAAGTCATTTGAACAGGTTTTTTGTGGTGTTTTTTTTCATTTCTTTGCTTAGTTGTTGTTGTTATTTAGCTTAAATGCCACCTTACCAACTAAAAGCCATCATCAACTTTAGCGAAATTACCAATGTCAACAACGTAGATGTGAAGATACTCAGGCGCATTGTGGTCCTCGGCTTTGGTTGGTGGCAGTCAAGAGCTCGGTGGAGATGTGGGGGATATGGTGTGCCGCGAAGTTTGTTAGTAAAAAGTGGTTTCAAATATAAATATGAAGATTTGAGCAGGTTGGTAGATGCGATTGGTGGAACACTGTGATAACTAGAGATTCAATATTTACTTACCACACAGGTTTAAACGAGACCTATGCAAGGGATTTAGTAAAAACTGTAGACGAAATGTAGATACTTTCAATATTCGGTTGTGTTGGCAGAGTGGAAAAAGTTAAAGAAAAAACTTTCTCCTCTCAGCGGGAATTTTGAATACATTGGAGTTTCTTCTTCTTCATTGGCGTGGGCACCGCGACTATAGCCGATCCAACAATAGCGCGCCAGTCGTTGTTGTTGTTGTTGTAGCGCTAGCTAACCCCGTTTAGGGCAGGTATTGTTAATCTAAGTCGCCGAGGTCATCTAAGGGGAGATCCAGGAAACGTGCTGTTTCGATGGGGTTGGACCATAGGGAGAGGGGGATGAGATGAGTTGGTTTAAGGGGGCATGTGAAGAGGTGGTTAGTGCCGTGAGGCGACTCTCCTTATGCAGGGCATACGTTGGGTATGCTGGGGTCCAGTCTGGATAAGTAGGAGTTTAATCTACTACAGTATCTAGATCTAAGCTGTGCGGGTCTCTCGAGGCAGCTCGAGCTCGTTGTCTGCGATTGGTGGTGATTTTATTCCGAGTACGCCATTCACGGGAAGGGAGTCTAAGAAGGTGTTAACTGACTCCTGGTGGTACGCCGCTGGATGCTGCTGTTTAAATCTAGTACTCCCTTCCTGATGTAACTCTCAAGATAGCCAGTTTTACGTAACTCTCAAGACAGCCGGTTCTACGCACCGGAGTTGACCCGGATTTTATCCGGCCAAGGGCTGTCACCCTTTCGTCGACCTAACCCCGTTTAGGTCAACAGGTAAATTAGCCATTCGTTCCTTCTTTTCGCTGTTTGGAAATACCTAATGTAACCAGGTCATTCTCCACCTGATCTTTAAAACCGAGGGGGGGCTTCGTTTTCCTATGCTTTTACTGGCGGGTACTGCATCGAATACTTTCAAAACTGAATCGCTTTCGTTCATTCGGACGGCATGACTTAGTCAGCCTAGCTATTGTCTCCTCATTCACTGAATTATATCAATGTCATCGTATTGTATTCGCTGTAGTCAATGCGCAAAGAACCATAAATCGTTCGCAAAATTTTACTCTCGAAGACTTCCTGGGACGAATCAACGGATGCCGGATAATGAGTGACATGTAGAGTTTGGCAAGAGTATCGCTGAGTTGGATTTTAAGGCTGAAATTATTATGGGTGTAAATGCTGATCCCTAGACAGACGAAATTCTTGACGACTTCAACGTTATAACTGTGAGTATTGACGTGAGAGCCAAGCCGTAAGTACTGACAGGAGATCCATTGTATTGTCCTTCTTAATTACCAGACCCATTTGCTTCGCTTCTTTGTCAAGCCTTGAGTTTAACAACAAATTCAAAGAGAGGTAACTGTCTTCAACTTGATTTTCGGTAGACTGAATATTTGGGATTCTGCCAACCGCTGTAGAACCACCAATAAAGAGACACCGTTGTTTAGAAGTCTACTTTTATATAGTGTGTAGAATAAGTCCCATAACATAGCCGAACTTGCTTAATTTTGAGACAAGCCAAAGAACTGGCATATATCATATATATGCGTACTTTAATTTGGAGAAACTGCTGAGTTGTATCAGGTATGTTTACAGTATTAGTGACCAGGAATCCGAACAAGAAGGATCTGTTTTTTTTTTGTTTTTCGTAACGTTGTCATCTCCGCTAAGGACGCTAGATGGTTCCAAACAGTTATAGATTTTTCAGCGATGGCGCCTAAAACTTGTTTGTGAGGACCCTAGTTATTATTTTCTGAGGACTCAATATATCTGGCAGGCGGAAATGCCGAAATGTCTTGAATGATACCTCCGTCCCCTCTATCTTCTGGTTTGGTTAACATCGGTTAGTGTAACAAGAACAAGTTGCACCTTCTATAAATTAACGCAGATGCTTCGTCCAGAAGCTAGTAACTATTTGTTAAGGATATGTTGTCGACCTAAAAAGTAGAAAAATCCACCGCTCTATTGAGATAAAGTTCAATGTATGAGCATGCCAGAGCATAAGGCAGAGAACATAATATCGGACGTGGATATATCTAAAAACCTACAAACATCTCAAGAGGGTAGCTATGGTTTCACATAGAAGCAATGAATTATAAGACCCACAAGGCAAGCCTTCACACCTATACGATCCAAAGCAGACTTGGTGACATCTTCTAAAATATTGTTAAAAGATGTCTCTATGTCTAAGAAGGCAAAGAGAGAGAAAATCAAAGATGAGCACAAAACTACTGGCAGTTGTTTGAGTGCTTGCTGTCTTCTTCTTAATGTGTTCATTAAGCAACATATTACTCCTTCAGAAATAGGAAAATACTGGGAGAGGTCGGGAAAATTACATATTTTTCTTTTTTTCTAGAGTTAGTTCTCTGAAAGATCCCGCCGGACTAAGGTATTTAAAGAGGATCCACCTAAGTTTAGTCGGATCTCCAGTATCTTATGCTTTGCTGCATTACAATGTCTTCTTCCTAGCGTTTCTCCAGCGGATCTGGTGGCCATTCATGAGGGTGTCAATTGCCTAAATTTAATGTCCCTCTCAGTAAATTGTATATAAATCTTCTCGGATAGAGCATGGAAACTATAACAGTAGAGAATTGCTGCAAGGCACTTAACGTGTGGCGAAGTAGTACTCTATAAACCTAGTATGGATGTCAGAGCACAGTAACAAAGCCGCTAACGATATTGTGGACCAGATTGTCCACACTTACTTCCCTTCACAACTATGAGCCATCTTACGGAACATTTTCTGTAAGGCTGGTCTTACCATGAAATTAATTCTGCTGGACTGTGAATTAGAAAAAAAGGGAAAGTCTCAAAGGCCGGCAACCCTAAGAAACTTAAGCAAAAGAGTGGGTGCAAAGATTTGTGAGCTGCTCTCTCTTGTTAGCCTCACACATTATTTTGTGCAGTACGTAAGGGCTATTACGGTTCTTATTGGTTCCAATAGTGGAGCTGTTTGGTGTCATAAATGAGCCTAAAATCTAGTGTCCGATTTGCGGAGGGAGCCAATTTTTTATATACCAAAATATCGATAATTGGTTTTATGCACGCCCACTTCTTATTTAGTTTCTCCAGAAAATTTTGGTTGGTTGCCTCTTGGTGTGTTGTAAGACAAGTGTTCATCGACTATAACATCTAGAAGCTACATACTGGTTTTGAAGGTGTAACAAGTACTCACGCTCCCATTTGGGGTCTACTAGAATATCTGCCTAGTCAGTATCTTGCAACCTGACTCTCAGGAATAACTCTTTCTCGGTCTAGGTTCCGCAGCTATGCAATAGTATGATAGAACTAACGAACTGGAATTCATTATGCTTTTTCAGGACACTTATGGGTGTGCTGATTTCGAAAAGCTTTCCCTTGGTCAACAGAAGAAATACTGAACGAATAAAAACTAGATTTGCAAAGCCATAACTTTCGATCGCAGAAAATATTGCAAATATTTAAGTACTTAATACGAACGTTTCGAACTTTATTGGAATAATTTGCATTACGAATAATTTTGCACAAACAAATTTAGAAAAAATTTAACCTTTTTAGAACATTGATTTGCTCTCCTTCATCAAAGTACTACGTTTCGGTACACTTTCAGTTTTATCTGGTTCGAAGAAGGCATAAGCAATGCGCATATTGTTTGAGAAACCCGTACCTTCCTTCCAAGGTGAAACGATAACCACTGAATCACCTTTATCGACGAGTTTGAGTTTCTTAGCAGCAGCCAAGGCATACTGAACACGTAATTCAACATCTTTTTGATAATCCGGATCGGGTTTCTCTGAAAATGGAGGAAATGAATAAAAATAATCTGTCAGTCGATTCGGGAACACGAAAGCGATATTACGGACAAGTCAGCCAAAATCCTTACTTAGCGATCTCTGCAACTAGTTCTCTTATTTATTATACGTTAGTTTTTTCGACGCCTTGGAAAATCCTCTCTTTAAACCTATAGCTAATTTCTAAGGATCCTATTTATCCCAAAAGAGCTAGACTGCTAGACTGTATACCCCCGATAAGTTCTAGCTTAAGGCCTCCTTTTAAAGAAAAATAGCTAGGGAGCACTCTTCAACCTTTCTTATAATGGTGATCATGGATCATTTCAATTGGCACTTGCGGTTTGCCTGATATCTTCCCTACTTTCGACTCTCAGTACCATATGATCGCTCTTAAGTCGATGAGTAGGCTCGTCCTGATCCCCGAGTTAAGCTGGGGTCAAATAATACTCCTAGTTTCCGAATAAAGTTCAGAGAGAAGAGCTTTTCTTATCCTAACCTCTGACTGGAAAGCTTAACTTCAAGTTGATTCTCTTACAATCTTACCTGAATAGAGTACCGGATAAACGGCTCTCCTCAGATTACACTGTCGTGCAGTCCGTCCGCAACGCGTCAGCGCTATTATTGGACAATGCGGTCGATACATGCTAACTAAATACGCCGATCGACCAGAAGTTGTGAGGATGATAATGAGTGCCGCCATTGCTTTCTGCGCCGAATCCACAGCTGCCAAAGCGACAGCGTGCACTGCATCGATTGCTGCCGGATTATTTAGCATGAGCTCCTTATGCAAATGACGATGCCAAATAACAGCCTCAGCTTCAGCGCAAATGTTGGCCAAGCATGTGACGGTCTCTAGTGGATACTTGCCAATAGCGCTCTCACTTGCAAGCATAACACCATCTACGCCATCGATCACAGTATTGCCCACATCTGCCACATCGGCGCGTGTAGGACGCCGTTCAAAATTCATGGAGGACAACAGTTGAGTACCCACAATCACTGGTTTGCCCACACGATTACAACGCGCTACAATCGCTTTCTGCAGCAGGAAGAGTTTCTCATCTGGCAAATCAATGCCCAAACTGCTGCGATCGATTAGTACGCCGTCGGAGGCGCAGATCACTTCATTGAGATGTTCAAGGATTTGCATACAATCGATTTTGCACACGATCTGTATATCCTTGCCGCGTTCACCCATAACGGCGCGTATCTCACGAATGGCGGAGGGATGACGTATCTTGGAGGCGAATATGAAGTCGAAGTTGTTTTCCACAGCAAATCGCAGATCGTAGCGATCCTTCTCTGAAACGGGCGGTAAATCTACATTCACACTACCCAGCCAAACACCCTTCGAAGCGCCCAATATGCCGCCCACCTCCACTTGACAAATCACACAATCCACAGCGACCTCCTTCACCAGCAGCATAATGGTGCCGTCACAAAGATAAATTATATTGCCGGGTTGCATGACATTAATAATATTCGGGTAATCAACATAGACCGTCTCCTTGCTGCCCTTATCCATAAGATCTTTATTTACAGACAGTCGTATATTGTCGTTCTTTTTCAGCTCCACCTCTTGGACACCTTCAAATGAGCCGGTACGTATTTCCGGGCCTTTCGTGTCCAGCGCTATGCCAATGTATCGGCGATAGCCGAGTTCCTCGGTGTAGTCATCGGACGCGGCGCGTATCATATCAATTGTGGCTTTATGATGCTCGTGCGATTCGTGTGAGAAATTGAGTCGCGCTATATCCATGCCGGCCTTCATTAGGCTCTTCAGCATTGTTCTGTTACGTGAGACAACGCCGATGGTGCAGATAATGTTCGTAAGGCGTCGTACTGCTGGCGGCCCATCAAATTGCAGGCGACACACGTGCTCCAATTGAGTTTCGGACTCGTTGGATACGCTCATCTTCACGCTCAATTTTTTGTTGTTGTTGCAGTAATTAGAGTCAGCGGACGTTAGTAAAGATTTTACGATTTTTTTTTTGTTATTTTATAAGACTAGAAATTTGGGAAAAATATAAAAATAAAATGTCTGTGTAGAAAAATTTTTCTCCTTCCTTTTATTTTTTCTTATGGATATGTGATAAATTGAAAAAAAAAATTTTAGAAATCAAAAGGTTTTATCGATATTTTGTGGCACAAAAACTATATGGTAAGAAATATTTTTCCACCAAAAAAAAAAAAATCTATAAAAGCAAGGACTCGACTTCGTCATTTGAGATAGGGGCTGGATCAACAAAGTCACCGCGACGCGCCGGTCAATTTGGTTTCAATGGGTGGCGTTCGTGGTGCTCCTCTCTAAGTTCCACTCGTTTTGACGTAATACCATAATCTGTTCAACGGCTGGCCCTTTATTCGTGTGCATTATTATCGTCCCCTATTATCCAGAGCACTGTAAACCTTCTTCAAATGTATAATCGTCCACCATTCTGCACCATGATTTTACGCTCTGAGTGACTTTTAGAGTCTTTGTCTCGAAGTAGGATGGAGCCGAATGAAGAGAAATTGAATATAACCCTGTGGCAGGAGCTGCAAGCCCCAAATTCAAGTCTACACTTCATTACATCCTCCAAAGTAACAGCTCATATGTCATAGGAAGCGGCATGGAGCTTCCTGGCTAATGTCATGAACGCCTTCGTCTCTTTAAAACCTCGGTAGTTCTCTTAGTACCTTTCAACCTTGTCATAATTAAGCTGACTGTATCAGTTCCGACAATTTCTGTTTTTATTTGCATTGGATCTGGCTCAGAGCATGTTATCTTATAAGGTTAAGTGTGAACTTTTGCATGAACTTCCAGCTTTTTCGACTTCACAGATAATCAGGGGATCCTATACTGAATACATACTTGTATTCGAGGAAAGAGAGCGGCTACTAGGGATGGCCAGGGAGAACCCAATTTATTATGAAAAACAAATTTCATCCACGCCTAAGCAGGAGAGGACAGCGTCGGAAAACTAGCGTAGTGCCAAATTTTGCAAAGGTTGCTAGAAGAGTTTTATTATTGGTCTCCTGGATAAAAATAACGAGTTAGATGCGACACCGTAGGACAAATAGAAATGGGTGAAGATAGCTTGACAAACGTTATCTCAGGCTTAGATACCACAGAAACAGACAAAATCAGTAAAACACTGACCGGAGATTGCCGATTGAAAGGACATCCCGGTCAGACCTTGAGCAAGATTATGGATACCTATCACGCCATCGTAACCATAAATTAAAACTAAATATCTACAAATCACTACTTATTAATTACTAAGGACTAAAGGGTTGTTTGGGTAGAAGCTGCAGAGCAAAAGAAAACAAGTGCACCTGTCAATCAATCTGGAGTTCCTAGACCTGCTGAACGACGTGAAACCGCGTGAATAATCTACTATGTCTTGAATGAGGTGATAACTCAATTCTACTACGGTCCTCTTGCTGAAGTTGTCGAGTGGAAGTGCAAACTGGCATTGAGGCACGCGAATAAGTGCAAAAACTTTCCTCTCGAAACAACTCGGACTATCTGGGTAATTTTAATGATGAGGAGAAGCTGCTAGTCAGCGAGATAGGACTGGGAGTTGACGTAATTGGCTTTTAGGTTTTAGTATCTCTTGTAAAGGCTGCCAATCAACCTATACAAAGAACAGTTACCTTGGATGGTAATCTCAAGCATATGTGAATTATCGACGGCCGAGCCACCGGGCATTATAGCTAAATCAGAGCTTCCAAAAATATTACACACACTAAGAAATTATTTTACAGGTCTAAGTAAACCGAACCACATACTACATAGCCGTACATATGTATATGTAGGTATATGGACACTCTTACAATCATATCCCTAAATAAGCCTTCAAATTTTGTTCCAACATAAATTCAGTTGTTGCTCTTCACAACGCATCGCATTGTTCCTACTCAGCGTCGAATGGAGAAACAAAAGGATTAAACTTTTCCAACAATGCTGTTAAAAACAATAAACAAAAGTTGTTATTATGAAAATTACTCTGAAACAAAAAGCATAAGCGCCAGCGACAGCCACAGACACAGCCAGGCCGAGAGTGTAGGAGCGTCAAGGGAAGGCAGGCATGTGGTGAGGCAGGCGGCAAAAGTCTTTTATGCTGTGGCAGCTGCTTAGTTGGCCACAGTGGCAGTGATAATAGAGGCAGCAACAGCAACATCAACAGCGGCAGAGAGCAGAAGCAGCCTTTTTGGTAAGCCACAAAATCATTGTACAGGAAGCACTTGAAGTTGTTAGTAATCGGTTGTGAGCAACAGCAATAATACAAGTAATACCCGGAGCACAAGTGCTGTAAGTGCATTTGGGCAACATAAAGCTTTCAGAGTATAGTGTGCACAAAAAAACAAAAAAAAAAAAAAACAAAAACAGCAGTTGGTAACAATTGTGCTTGTTTTGTTGTTGTACTTCAGCTCACTTCCCATTTTTTTGTTTGTGGTAAGTGATATTATTTGGATTGCATTTGAAGGATTTATGTGGCAAATTAATTGTTGCTTTTATGTTCTGTGTTTATACATATGTACATATGTATATACCCTGTATATTTCCGAAGGAGCCTCACTCCCTAGGCTTTCTCTTCCGTTTTGGGTCCTCGCTTGCACTGAGTTTAATTTTTGTTTGCTCATTGGTCTTCTTCTTTCGGTAGTTTTGTTGGTCTTGTAGAGTCTGTAAGCGTATTATTTACTACAGCAGCTTATGTTGGGGATTATGTGGCATAAGTAGAGCGCTTAGAAACACACAACCACACGACCATTGTATGTTGGCCAAATTTTAAATGTTCCTCTTGTGTATTATTGCTCGCAAATTTGAATATTTTTCAATGAGTTCGGGAAAGAGAATATTAATTTATGCGTCCATCAATTGAAATTTCACTATAATTTTTAGTAGAACTTTAACAGAATGCTACTTTGGGACTGCAATCAGCTAGGATTTAATAATTTTTCTTTTCGTTCTTTAACTTTGTGTAATGAAATCGGACGTCCAAACGACAATTTAAGACTGAAATAATAATTAGTTGATCTAATAAAAATAATAACCAGATATACTCTCACATACATTATTGGAGAGCTGTTTAATCTTACAATCCGAAGGAGATTTCCAGGAAAGGTCGGGTGGAAGTTTGTTTCTTCTCCTTCATAGGCATGGGCACCGCTTACGTGATTATGCCGAATCATTCGGTTCTGCTCTTCGCAGTGTGACGCTTGTTGAAAATACCGCTGAACTATATCAATGCCGCCGTATAACTCGTTCGCCGTAATCAAAACGCAAACGACTATAAGTCGTTCGCTAAATTTTTCTCTCGAAGACTCCCGAATATAGGTAGTTATCGACCAAGCTTCTGCACCGTATACACGTATGTAGTATGACGAGAATGATACGTCACTAGTAGAATTTGGTTTTGGTTCATCGAGAGAGAACTTTACTCCTCAATTGTCTACTCAGTCCAAAGAAGCCTTAGTAGCAAGTGTGATTTTACGTTGGATTACAGACTGACATTATTATTGGTGTTAATGCTGATCCCAAGATGGAGGAAATTATCTATGGCATCCAAGTTATGACTGTCAACAGTGGTGAGATAGTTGTTTTCCCTTCGCTTCTTTTTAAAGCCTGTACAAAGGAAAATTAACACCGCGGTTGTTCAGCCCGATGATATCAATTTCGTCGGTTGTACGCCAGCAATTGTACAGTTTTGTAAAATATTGTGCCTTGATTAATTAGTGCTGAAGCTCTTACTATTTTCTCCATTATTAAATTTCAGAAATTACATAATAGAGAGTCACCCTGTGCCAGGTCTAAATGCGATCAGTACAATACGCTGGACAGGAGCTTATATGCAATATCGACGATTTTTATCATACGGTAATCGGTAGAGAAGCCCCCCCTTTTTATGGATTGGGCACTATTCTGTATTGAAGATGATGCATGCACTTTGACGCTCGTAGAAGGTGTCCACAATGTCGTTCTCTTTCGTCGCTTTCATTCTCAATGTGATCACTGGCGTAAATTACAAGATTTAGCAACTGAGCTTACCACCACAAAACCTACTGAAGATTTGTAAGTTTTTGGCCGAATTTAACCAAATTTTTTTAAGCATATTTGCGGTGTCATGCAGACGGTTTATAAGAAGTTTGCTTGCATTCTGAGAGGGGAACATGGAGCCTTCATATGCAATTGGGGCTTTATAACGGCTGACGCGACTTGCGATCGAGCTACTCCTCCAATGTGTGGCGCGCATCTTTGTGTATTTTCCAACAAATGTAGGGTCCAACAGTTTGAAACTAAGCCGACTCGGAACGGCTGGTGGAGTTTAATGAGAAGTTTTTAATTCACGTCAGATATACCTATACTCGAAGTGGTTAACATTCTCTTCAGAGGGGCGACTGCATTTATAAACATTAATTTTTTATAATTTTTGGATGTTGGTTGGAACAGGACTAGATTGGTTACGCAGTGCTAATTTAGATATAAGTTAAATGTAATGCTATATTGAGGGCATTAAACCAAAGGAATTTAGTGAAAAGTCTTTTTGAGGGATGCCAATTTTTTAAACATTTAAAAATAATCAAATTGTTAAGATCATAAAATGTAAAGCTGAAGATATTTCGGAAATGTTTGAGTGAAAAAGCGTCAATTTTAATTTAAAAGATTAATAACAAAAATCAAAATTATGAAAGATTCTGCGGTTTTTGGGCTTACAAAATCCAACTCGTGCACGCATTGTAATGCAACGGATGGTGCTATGTGTAGAAGTTCACGAAAGTGAGGAAAGTTTTTGACTGACATTTACCTGAGAGTGACCAGAACGATTCTTTTATATATGGTTCAAATAGCTCACGACTTTCGGTCCTGGACCATCCGTTTGGAGACGAGCCAAAATGTGAAGGCGAGTTCCTCTGTGGTTGCGCGTAAGGTTTTGGACCCACTATATGAAAATATGTATTCCAACAGAAAATAAATGAAAGCCTCAAATGGATCTGGTAGTAACCGTGCATATTTCTTCAAAAATAAAGCCGGTCATAATGTTACAGTAAATGGGAAATGCTATAGTACTTGAAATGGAGGGTGTTGATGTAGACAAGATTTGGTTCTAACAAGACGGCGCAGCATGTCATACAGGCAACGAAGCAATCAATTTATTCCCGGAAACTTTTGCTGTTCATATTAACTCGCGTTATGAGCCTGTGGTGTGGCCATCAACATTGCGCTATATAACAACGCTGGACTAATTTTTGTACGAAGAGAGCTCAAGACGCCTATTCAGCGCGTTATTGCTGACATACGGCCCCGATTGCTGCGAAAATTGGTCAAAAAATGTGCACCTCGGCTGGCATTGAAAACCATATATATATATATATACCTATGTTTATATATATATATATATATATATTTAGAAAAACAACCTATTTCTTAAAAAAAATTATCAACACTTATGAAATAAAGCAAATGGTTGAAATGTTAAAACAAAAAATAAATTAGGATTTAAAATTTTGTTTTTCCAATATTTGTTTTGGTGTACCATAGTTTTTTATTTAAAATAAAATTTTTATTTAAAAATATTGCGAGACATTTTTAATAAAAGATGTACATATATATATATATATTTACTAAGCATTATCTCTTTTTTATTTTCCAATGTCCATTATATAACTTCATTTCCTGTGATATTTTAATAACTTTTTACAACCAAGCAATTCTTCCATAAAATCATATTTTTATGTCTCAAAGGATTTATGCCCAATTTAACATTTGTTTTTAATTTTCATTTTTTACAACCATCACTATGATGGTTCGCGTCGGCAGTGTTAAGTTGGTAAATCAAACAGCGCTGATTGCCAAACTCTTGCAATAATAATAAATATTTTTGTCGGTGGCTTTAAGTTGTGGCTGAAAATGTGGTTTATGAGGCAACTGCATGCTGAGCTGTGAACAACTTCATTGTGTAGTCATAAATTTCATGAAACAGCACATAAATATCTACACATGCATCTACATATATACTACATTAGTATGTGTATAAATTCATGTGTAGATGGAGAGAGAGAGAGCGGCATGTAGGCACTTTCTTAAATGAGCTGAAATGTATAAAATTTACTACCCTAAGCCCTCATGTAACAACAGCAACAAGTTGTTGCACTTGCGCACCGCTGTTAGTTGTTGTTATTGTTGTTGTTAATTTGGCTTTGTGTTTTCCTTGTTGCAGTCAGCCATTAAATGTCCAGCCACACCTGCATGGCGGGCGTGTAAAAATGCGCAAAAAAAATGTTAAAAAGGAAGATCTGCCAGATTACACATACGTGTGTGCAACGCTAACTGATAGTGATGTAAGTATGTATGTAAGCGTTTTTATGCCCTAAAATACCCAGTTTGCCGAAGTGCCTACGTACAAATGTTATTTTTAATTAAATCTTGAAGGCGTATGACTGCGTGGCACAGCTGCGCTGGAATGTTGTACTTGCCACATTTTGTTGCATGCAACACAATTAACTTCATTTCATTTAAACCAACTGCTAATCAAATTGCGCATCTCGTGAGTGATTTTCAATAATTCATAGCGCGTTTTGCAACTTCAAAAAAAAAAAAAATAAAAATAAAAAAAAAAAAAAAAAAAATAGAAAAGAAATGCAGCAGCCTCCATCTCCACAATCAACGCCCATTTACTCTCATTCTCATGCCTCTGGCATATTAGTTACACACAAAAAGCTGCCACATTGCTTAAAGTGATGATCAGCAAGCTGCAGGCAGTTAAAAAAAAAAGTAAAAAAGATGATCTTCATGTGCCTTGTTGCATGTGGCAAGTTAGTAGTATGTGGCATGCCACATGCGTACATGAGTGCACACTAATCGGTATGCTTATGAAATTACAGCAACCTGCAATGAGCTAACAACGATTTATATGCATTTTATATATATATACTGATATACATACATATATGTTTGTATGCGCGCAGCTGAGGCTGCAAGATCATTTCAACGTGCTTTCGTTTTTATCTCTCGTTATTACATGAAGCGCTTGCGTTACATGGACATTTAATGCCACATGTAAGCAGAGAAAATCGAAAAAAAAACTCCAAACTCCGCGCATGCTGAAATTAAATTTATGGGAAAAGTGCGATATGTAAGAAATTAGAACTTGCCACAACAATTTAACCCCTCAACCATACATACAATCAGCTGTGCACACGATTGTTCTAAGCCAAGGCTTCTATGTTGTAAGTTGCAGTTTATTGCACCCATTCATTCATTCGTTCATTTGTTCTTTCGTTCATTTGTTCATCCTTTCACATTTGGCTATGAAATTTGTAGCTTGTTGCCATGTTGTTAGCGCTTTGCTTGTTTGCCATCACTTTTGCTGATTTTACGATAAGCGTTGTGCGCAACTACAACAGCTAGTTTGTTGCTTCCACTCAGGTTACACGGCCTAAACGAGGAGATGTACACGTGTACCAGCCCTGTGAGGACTACAATTGAATGCAATCAGTATTTTTCTGCACCCAAACTAGTTCAGTTTTCATCGCTTTTTCTATGTTAGCAACTGGTATTTTAAAGTACCTAACATACTAGTTGAATACTAGTTCTGTTATACCACTAAATTGTCAGTTTATAGGTATAAAAGATCAAATTACAAGGATTTTTCTTTCAACTTGTTAATCTAATATCTAGTAAAAATACTCGCGGATAGAACGTGACATGACAAATAGGAAAGTAGACGTGGCCGCCAAGTCGGGAGCATCGATGATTCTTCTTCTCTATTGGCATAGTTACCTCTAACGTTTTTACAGCGTAATTTTCGCTTTTTGTTTCCAAGTAACATCAGGTCGCACTTAACCTGATCTTTCCCAATGATTGAAAGAGTTCCTCTTTCTCTGATTACACCATAAGGTACTGCGTCGAATCCTTTAAAAACTGCTTTAATGCCTTTGGATGGTATGATCTAACCTGAACTATGTCGCCGTACATCTTCTGCAGCTAAAGGCTCGATCGTCTGAATTGAGAACTATAAATCTTCAGAAAAAAACTTTCTCTCAAGAATTCCCAGGGCCAGCTTTTCAGTTTTTTTTGTACGTCGATACAGGATTTTTCTTTGCAATTTCCTACTCAGTTCACTGTTGACAAGATTGAAGTTGCTTGCTGCCTCTAGGCCGAACTCACAACCAGACCCATTCGGCTCGCATTGGTATCCAGTAAGGAGAGAGTAGAAGTTGTGCGCTCTCATAAAATATTTAGTTCAGCTAAATCAAACGATAGCTCTCCACCTCGCCTGAAACCTTGTTTAGTACGAAACTGCTCGAAGAAGTGCTTTCCACTCGTGACGGAGCTTTTGTTGAGGCTTAGCATCAGATATACAACGAAGAGGCCACTTAGACCGAAAATAGGCACATGCCACGAAAATTGATACGACCCAAATGAAATGAAAAAGTAGCAGTTGTGGTTAGAGATCATTCCTTGCCTATCAAATTCCTCTACTTTGCTGTACGCCACTAAGTCTCTACGACCAAGTACCCAATAGAGTCTATTTGGCTCACTCAGCTCCTGAAGAGATCTGATACAGTCGAGATTGTCATCAGATGAACTGCTAATTCCATAGGCAATATAAAGGGTTTTCCAAAAGGAAGTCTTTTTTGAGTAGTCTACTATTCTGGTAGATGCTACTTTTGGCGCTGAAATTTTTTGACATTTGACAAGCAAAAACTGCGCCAGCAATAAAAATGCAACGATACACGCTTCAAAGGATTTAAATTGTGAAAATTCACTACAAAAATTATAAAAACCTGGGAGAGACGGTTCGTAAAACTTAAATATTTTTCGGTCGTCGGAAGCACTATATCTTTCCGCAATAAAGAAATTAAGGGAAAAAATGGAGCAAAGGACAAGTTAGTGATGTGAATAAAATACGTGCACTTCGCTTAAGGACAACTGAGAATGTTGCAGTTGTAGCCCCAAGTATTGAAAAAACCCCGGTTTGTCTATTCCTCGTCGTTCTTTGGAATATGGTATTCGGTAACCGTTTTAACACCGTATTTTGCATAAAGACTAGGGTCTTAAGGCTTATGAAGTTCAGTTAATACAATAACTCCAGCCAGCCGATCATCAACCACGTCTTGTTTTTGCTGATTGTGTCCTTCAAGTGCATGAAAATGATCCGAAAGCTCATCGATAAATCATCTTTACTGACGAGGCCATTTCCAGCTCGATAGCTACGTTAATAAGCAAAACTTTTTGTAAGATTTATTGTCTCTCCATCTAACCAAACAGGGTGCGGTCATTGGACCTTACTTTGCCGAAAATAAGGCTGGAGCTACAGTTACGGTGAACGGATTGCGCTATCGAGAGATGATTAATATTTTTTTATGACCGGAATTGGATGGTATTGATCTTGACAACGTTTACTTTTAACAAGTGGGCGCTGTGTACCACACAAGCAACGATCTTTTAAGGGAAAAGTTTCCAGGCCGTGGTTTCCCTCGAAGTGGCGATCTTAATTGGCCACCGATTTAACACTTTGCGACTTCTTCCTTTGATGCCACATGAAAAATAGGGTCTGCGCTAACTGACCAACGTCGACTCAAGACCTCAAGGATGGAACTCGCATATCTTCCTCCTTACATTGCCATTTTTCGAAGTCAGCCAAGTAGCTTGATGAATTTTCTTGTGCTGGAATCTGGAAGTGAGGAAAACCATATATCGAGCCCCGGTGGAGTCGATCAACACCAACACGTTTGTGTATGCAACGTCACGGAAGCTGAATTTCCAACTGTTGTGTTGAAGTTATCTTTTTCCATCCTGGCTTTCAATCGGCATGTACAATTTTGAAATCGTGGCCCGGGAGCTCTAAAAAGACATATTTGATTACTTGGTTCTTCTCTTCCGCAACGACGGTCAGTTGTAGAGCTTCACTTTGACGCGGATTGTGGCGAAATGTTCTTCCACTGGAATGAATACCAAGACTCGCAAAAGAGTCTCTCCGCTGTAGTAGAATTTACAAGAACCCACCATCTTCCTTTCTTGTCCCGTCCATCACACTTCCTATTCTGTGGTAACGTCAAACTTAGCTTTTACCAGCATCGTCTCCTCCCCAATTAAGGATCTGGACATTCTAGGTGCATTTAACCATAATCCTTAGTACAATTGCCGTGGTCGTAATCAATTTGGTAGTTATCATCCAAAGCTTATTTAATTTTTTACTGGAACTGTTTTATGGTGACCTCGAAACCCAGCTTAATAGTTTCAATATGGGCAGCCGCACTTCAGCGAAGTCTTAAATCGAAGCTTCATGAATCGAAATTCCATCCGCGAATCGCTCCTAAATCGTAATGCAATCCACCCATTTCTGCAGCGTGGTAAATGGTGATGAAGATGGCTAGCCATGTTCGAAGGAGAGTGAACCGATCTCCAAGCCAGAAAGGTTTGTTGTGTGTTTGGTGCGAATGAATCATCCATAATAAGCTGCTCCCTTACGACCAAGCTCTTATTTTGGACCTGTACTGTCAGCAATTAGGCCATCTGAAGGAAGCAATCGCCCAAAAGCGTCCAGCATTGGCCAATACCAGACTACACACATCGATAGTGAATCACCAAAAGCTCCAAGAGCTGGAAGGGAGAGAAAAAATGAAAATTGATTATACCAATTTTTGGCCAATAAGTTCAGGGGCTTTTATAAGAGAGATATTAAGACATTTTCTTCAATATAGAAAAAAGTTATCTATCAAAACGATGCATATTAGACAAAAATCTTATAATTCTAACTTTATTACTTTTCCCAGAAGAATATTTTCATATATACACGTATGTATATGCACATGTGTTTAATGAGTTAAATAAATAAAAAACAGTTTTAAGGTCAGGTGGAACATTAAACAAAATTCCACGAACATCTAATTTGGTTTTCAAGAACTCATTTCGCAACGTAATCAACATCAACGAGCACAATCAACAAACTCTACTTTCTTGACCGCACTGTTTTATTGCATGTCTCTTCTTTCCAGTGAAGCCATTTGAGTCCATTTAGTCGAGCAATTAAAATCCCAATTCACAAGACTACTCGATAAGCAACTATGCACGCAATGCGCACTCAGCGAGTCACAACTACATACAAGCACTCTTGCAGCAAAATATTTGTCGCTTTTTGTCCCTGCAGTGAAACTTACAACAGGTGAGATAAAAATAAGTAGTTTACTACTGGGATTTATTGATTGAAATCTTACTAGTCTGAAAAAGAACACACTGGTACCGATTAATGCAAATTATTTAGTTATTAAAATATCATACCAATTAACCTCTCTTTAATAAAGAAAAACTGTTATTGTTTTTTAAACTAAACTAGTATTTTTCTGCTTTATATTGAACTAGTATGCAGCTGGTATGTTCCTGGGCTAAATCTGATAATTGAAATTATATGGAAAATATCTGTCTTAAAAGCATCATTTCTTTTTATAAAAAAAAAAAAGTTTGTCAGATTAGTTGACTTTACTTGTCACACTACTTTTAAACTAGTTTTCAACTAGTAAGCTTTTCGATTTTGCTGAAGTTCCTAATTTCTTATTTCTGTATGTAGATATGGGTTGAATAAATCAGCTTTTTTAATGCTCTGACCATTAGCTTCTTTAACCACTGAGTTGTATTTTTTATGTCTCCCGCTGAACCAGTTTTCGAACGGTTTCTATGTTATACGAAAATGAAATGGAACGAAAATTCTCCAAACGAACTCTGCGGCTACCTGTCGTCCATTGGCTCCAGTTCGGTGGTTGCAAATGCTTCGTCATCTCTGTGTGGTAATGCGAAAAATTTGCACTGCGTAAAGCTTCTGTCTTTTTGCTATTTTCTTTCACTTCATTTGTTGTATTATTTGTGAGAATTGCAAAAGAATGAGTATTTATTTTTAATTGTTGTACCCATACACATGACCTCGGAATATTTGGTTGGCTAAGGTAATGAGTGGTTGCTTGTTTGGGGTATTCACCATTTGGAAGGAAGGTCTACGAGGATGTGGAGAAAAAAAGGGAGATAGGAATATGGTTGACAATTTCTTATTAGATTATTCACTTACAAATAATTGTAAGCGTCTTCAAAAGCTAAGAGAGAAGATTAGAGACAATTTTAAATTAGTTAGACTTTAATACGTTTTCTGATAATTTTTTTTTGCGAACCCCTTTCTTTGTATTTAATGATCAAAAGTCCTTGTACTCAATACACCTGATTTGTAACCTTCATCGTCAGTTTTCTGATCGTTACTTCACTCTAGAGTGCCCAGATTTTAAATTTTCCATAATTAAGCAAGGATCTGATGCAATCACTATATGCCAGTTCCTCTAAGGAAAGTACTTGGCTTTGCAGAAGGCGGAAATTTCGCCCTGAATAGGCCTCCGAAGACCAGATACTTTCTGAGAAGTATTAGTCTAATGAGATCGCGTCAGAAATGTATACATATCTATTAGTACCTCTCAGCTGCTTTAAAGACTAACAATGTAATTCATATAATATTTCCTCGTTGCAAAGAACCCTCCTTAACATCTCGTACACAAATATATAAACAAAATAAAAAATAAAATTGCTACAATATGTATGTAGTAAAGAAAGGAAACACTAGAAAAGGCGTCATTTGTCACACATGTTGCCGCCACACGTAATCTGAATCCAAAACCTCCCATCTATCCGTTCCTATTGTTCTGTATGTTTGTCGGCAAATGTGATTGATAAAAACTAAATGGAAAGAAATACGAGCAACAAATTCGATGACAAATCAATTTCTACAACTGTGACCGCCTGTCCATTACGAAAACACACACATATTTACTTTCAGAGAAAAAAATACAAAGAAAGCATAATAGAACATATACCTATACGCAATCAGAAATGAGTTTTTCTACCGGCCCAGTTGGAAAACTGAACTATCGCCTATACTACTATAATATTCGATTTGAGCAATTTTTCAATGTTGATATTTAAAAAAAAATAAATAAAAACTAAATAAAATATAGAAAATAAAGAAATAAAATAAAATCAAATAAAATGAAATAAAAAAAATTTATAAAAAAATTATTAAAAAGAAATAAGCAAATTTAAAATAAACTTAAATAAAACAAAAAATCAAATAAAACAAAATAAAAAAACTAAATTAAGGGGTTACATACGTCCAGAATTTTCAAAAAAATCGATTTTTTTTATAGGTTATTACTCTTTATAGTTTTAGGCGTATTTCTGTGAAAGTCGATTGTAAAAATTCCCCATAGATACAAAGTTATGGTAGAAAATCAGACCGCCCGACGAGAGTTTAATGCACACAGGTAGCTGTCCGAGCGAAATGCACATGAAAGTTTAAACGCGTTTTTCTCGAAACTACTTTTCCCGGCACGGTCTGCATGATAACTCATACAGTTTTTAACATTTTTTGATGCGATTTTTTTTTAAATATTCGAAAATGTTTTCTCTATAGTCTGTCGAGCCGTATTTTCGATATTTTTATTAAAAAATTTTATGAACATAATTAAAGTGAGACATTTATGACGTAAAACGCATACTTTTTTTCTAAATTCCGTAAATTGGAAAATTTTTCGAAATTAAAAAATTCGGCTCGACAGACTATAACTACAACTTCATTTTACAAGATTTTTTTTTATTTTTACAGATCCATCAACATCCCAAGGATAAATGATGCAGACCGTGGAGCAACTTTTTTTCATTGTACTTTGGGTCACGTGATATTTTATGTACTAATTTTTGTAAAGAAAAATTAAAATACATTTTTTTATAAACTTTAAGTACCAATAAACATTGCATAAAATTTCTTTATATTTATTTCTATTGTTATCCCTTCTGAAAACAGTTTTTGTTTTAGCGCATTTTTGGTGCTGCTGGACGTATGTAACCCCTTAAATCAAGTTAAATTGAATTAATTTAAAATTAATTATACTAATTCAAATAATATTAAACAAAATTATGTAAAATATAATACTAAAAAAATAATAACATAAAATAAAACAAAATAAAAAACTGAATTAAAATCAAATAGCCAAGCAAACAAACAAAATAAAATTAAATAATTTAAAAAATAAAAAAAATTATAAACCAGAATAAGTTAATATAAACAAAAATAAATAAAACAAAATAATATAAAATAAAGTAAAATAAATTAAAATATAAAACAAAATAAAAAAAAACTAAAATAAAATAAAATATAAAATAATAAAATAAAACAAAAAAAATAAAATGAAATAAAAAAATTTTGTTAATATAATAAAAAAATAAATAACCAAATTAAAATAAACATAGAAATATAAAATAATATAAAATTAAAACACATTAATTTAAATCAAATTAAATTAATCTCATTCAAATTTAATTACCTTAAATGAAATAAAATAATATAAAACAAAATAAAATAATATATAGTAAAAAAAAACAATATAAATATTATAATATGAAATAAAATATAAAATGAGATTAATTAATATAGGGCACAATAATATAAAATAAATAAAATAAAATAAAATAAAATAATATAAAAAAGTTGAAATAAAATAATATAAAATAAAATAAATTGAAAAAAATTAAAATTCATTACAATAAATAAAGTAAAATAAAATGAAATAAAATAAAAACATAAATTAAAATAAAATGGCTTAAAAAAATAAAAAATATGGGAAAAAATGAAATAAAATAAAATCAAATGAAAACAAAATTAAAATAAAATAGCCTAAAAATAAAAAATAAGATAGAGTTAAATAAAATTAAATAAAATAAGAAAGCAAGACGAAATAAAATAATTTCAAATAAAATAAAACAAAATTATATATAATTAAATTAAATACAAAAACAAATAAGTTCAAATAATTTTAGAAATATAAAATAATAAAATAAAACGAAAAAAATAGAATTATATAAAAAAATAAATAACCAAATTAAAATAAATTTAGAAATATAAAATTAGATAAAATAAAATAAAATTAAAAAAATGAAGTGAAACACAATAAAATAATAATAATAATATAAGATAGAGTTAATTAAAATTAAATAAAACTAAAAAAGGAAGAAAAAATAAAACAATTTCAAATAAAATAAAATAAAATTATATATAATTAAATTAAATACAAAAACAGAAATTTTTAAATAATTTTAGAAGTCTTAACTTTTTCTAAACTGTAAATCAACTTGTGACCCAACCGTAAATACTTTCAATGTTTGTCTCCTTCAGCAACTACGACCCGAACATTATTTCCGTAAGGAGCTGACAACAGAGAAGTAGCAAAAGTAAGTCGAAAGATTCTGTCCTAGGCTCTGTTTTTTAACTCTCCAGGACACATGTTAACTGAATTTCTTTGTCGGTATTCTCTCTTCCTACTGGGTCACTGACAGCTACCCCAACTGCTTTTTACCAGCTGAAAATAACTTTTACTACAATTCTTTTCGCAAAACAAGCAGCACTTTTCCGAATGTGTAACATTTTCTTTTCAGTTTTTCAATTTTCCCATCATTCAATGGCCGGCGAAACAGGCTGCCAGTCAGTCAAACAGTCCGTCCACCCACCCATAGTGGGCAACAATTGAAAGCGTGATATGGTGTTGGTTTTTTGAGCTCCGCGTGTGGCACCGAATCGTTGCGGGAAATGTGTTTAGTTCGGGTGGTTGGTCAATTCGTATGGCAACAACACATATTCCTCTCCTTTGTAGTATGTAGCTCCTTTGTGCTCCTTTGAGTAGTACCAATATGGTATTGTTGTATGGCTCGAAGCGGTTGTGTCGACGCTCTTTGTTCAGTGCGAAATCCCTCCTTTATTACTCAACAGTGCACAGTGTGTGTGCAGTAAAAGTTGTCGTTGGTGTTGTTGTTGGCAAAGTGCTCGTAAACTTTGAATGACACATACCAAGTGTTGACACAATACAACAATAATAACAACAACAACAGCAGCAGCAGCAATAAAACTAAGAACCCATATCTCGAGCGCCATCCAACGGACGTGAAGCGCATTCGTCCACGGACTGACTGCTCGCTGGGTTGTTGGGTCTGATATTGGGTTGAACGCGAGTAATGTCGGTGGAACATTTACGCGTGTCAAAACGAATGCGAATTATGGCAAAATGAAAGAAGTTGATGCTATTTGATGGCATAGAAACGATAGGCAAGTGGCAGTGTACAAGCAAAAGGATGCCAGCTAAGGAGTCCTGGTGGTTGTACTAGAGCAGCGGGCAAGTGGTAATAGTTCAGAATAAATTATTTCTGTAATAGTGCGCAAGTGTTTCGTACTTTAAATCTTTATGCATAATATATTCATGTGCTTTACGAGTGGCTGGGATTCGTCAATAAAATTGATATGAATGAAAATGTTAAGAATGAGACGGAGTTTATTTGAGTATTTTGGATAAATTATAATTTCACTTTGGATTGTTAACTTAAGAAATCGTATGTGCTCACTTAAAGAGGCCGAGTGTGAATGGTTCTGAGCTCTAGCGAGCGTCCAATGCAATCCAATGTCGATAATTCCAAGTCCGTTTCTGGCATAAGCTAAAGGAGCTTCTCTTGCAAGTCCTTCTGCAGTTCGAAGGCAATGACGATTCAGAACTCTACTTGTATCCCTCTCCCTATCATATAACTATTTTTTCTGTGGATAATATTTATCGATTCTCGCTGGCAGACGAAAAACTTTATCATTCTAAACAAGAGCTCGGCTAAATATATACCAAATCACATATAGTTTCATTGAAGTAGTGATGTAGCAAGGCAAACGGTCGCCATGTCAAGCAAATCTTTAGCCACAATCCCCATAAAAGAGCAGTTTCTCAATGTATAGCTCACCATCCGATGCAAGACTTTACCGCCATGGTGGGCAAAGACGGTGTTCGGCACAAAAGTCACTAGATCTTCGGTTTAGGCAAAGAAGCGAATGGTTCTGTAAGCGAATGAGAACGAGGACGAGGACGAAGACAATCATGAATCAAATAACCATCGCACATGCGACTCGGCTCCACTGTTGACAGTCACAACTTTGAAGTCGTTGATAACTTCGTCTATCTTGGAATCAGTATTAACACCAACAACAATGTCAGCCTTGAAATTAAACGCACATTCACTCTTGCCAACAGGCTCTACTCCGGGCTGAGTAGGCAATTGAAAAGTAAAGTCCTTTCTCGACGAAAGAAGACCAAACTCTACAAATCGCTCATCGTTCCCGTCATTCTATGCTTGACGACGATTTTTTGAGAGAAAGGTTTTGCGTACGATTTTGTACAAAGTGCTGTATGAGACTAACGGAAGGGAGGAACTCCACTCTGTTGGAAAGTTCAAGTGAAGAAGAGCCTGGCTTCCCTTAGTGTCGAACGGCGAAGAGACGGCTAGCATGCTCTTGTTTACTCTGATATAATCAGGTAAGCAGTGCCGTATCCGTGATGTAAGGAGCAGTACGAATCGAAAGTCAGAAATATCATGTAAACAGGAATTTGCTACCTTTAGTGTCTTCCTAAACCTTCTCTGAGTTGGTATAAGACCCACACTCATACATTTGTGGTATGAGCTTGTTAAGATCTCTTCACTTTGGTAGCTTCACGGTCATATCTATATCCCACTAAAATATTTTAGCGTTTATAAATTGTTGTTTTTGTAGAATATTTTCTATTCAAAGTTAAAGTTAATTAACTGCACGCAAGAACTCAGCGCACAGAAATTATTCAACCCACGTCTGCAACTACGCAGCTTTCTTTCTTGCCTCCATACACAACCACGCAAGCTCCAACTACAACAAAACATCAAACGCCTTTCACAATCAACACAAAATCACTGTCATTAGAACAACAACTTTCAATCGCGACTTTGTCGCAAACTCACTCACTCAATCGATCGATCGATCGATGGATCGATGAGTCGATCCGGCACTAGGAAGCAAATCGTTCGCGCGTTGTCGTGTGGTTGTCCGGGTTGTTTGGCGACATTGCGACACGACATCGGTAGCCATCAGCAAGCATCACCTACTTTGGTGTGAATGCCAATGCTGCGCAAATGGGTATGTAAGCATGTTGGCGACTCATTAGAGACGCTTTCGGTTGTTAGATGAAGGAAAAATATTGCATTTATGGTAGAATCAGGCAATGAGAAAGTTGAATGACACTTTCGCGTTTTGCTGTGGCATGCCACGTTACACGTTGCAGTGTAAAAAAAAGCAACAGCAAGTCATATTGTTGTTGTTGTTGTTGTTGTTGTTTTTTCGGTTCCTGCTGATACTGCTGCTGCTGCTGCTTCATTTAAGTGCGTTTTATATACCATAGTTGCTACTGTTGAAGTCTTCTACTTGTCTTAACTTTTTCTGGTAGTTTTGTTGCTGTTGTTGCCTTTATATTGCCTTCTTGTCATTGTCGTTTATTATTCTCCTCTTTAAACTCGTTAAGTCGTTCATTTAGTTTGCTTTTCCAACACAAATGAAACTTCAGGCACCGCAACAGCTGCTCACTACCCCACCCCGGTAGTTGTGGTCTTCCTCCGCGTGCGCCAACATCACTGTCGGTCGGTTGGTTGGTTGGCTGCCTCTGCTCTCTGATCGATCAATGTCATCGCCGTCGTCTACATTATCTCGGCACAAGTTTTGCGTTGCATCGTCGGTTTCATCTTGAAATGTTGCTCTTCCATCTTGTCTCTTCTTTCTGCCTTTTCTTAGTCACAAATAAAGTGCAAAAACATGCTTGGCAGTTTCTAGTTTCTTTTTATGTCGTGTGCTCTATACACAACCGCAAGAAATCGTCTGCATAAACCTTCAGTACAGTCTTTATTCTTCTTAATTCTACCTGCTCATCTCTTTCCTCACTCCTGTTGCGGCTAGTCTCCTGGCATCGGCAATGAAAAGTGCTAAAATCTTTTGATTTTATCGCTTGACTTGTTGTTGCCATAGGCTATGTACATACGAGAATACATATGTGTAAATAACCGTTGCCAACTCTATATACTTATATCTATTGACTTTAATGCTGCCGTCGTCTTCTCTACTTTGCAGCAACATTGACATGACATAATGTGGCATGGCCGTCCGCCTTCCCGACTACTCGGCTTCCTGACTCCTGCACTCTTCTTGGTTTGTTTGTTTGTTTGTCTATTAGCTTGCTGTACGAATCGATCATTATTTGGCTCTACTTTTGGGGCGTCTGTTGCAACTACTGTGCGCTTCTTGTTGCTTTACCGTTCGCTTATTGCTGATTAATTTGTTACCTCGGTTTGGTCGGTTTGGTCGGTTTGTCTGCTTCAGTGACGTTGAGTGAACATTACCGATACATATTATTGAACAGGTTTTTGGTAGTTTTGGTTGGAGGAGATTTTAATGAGACGAAGGGAGTGACTCTGCAGAATTTTAAGGAGTTAAAAGTTGATTTTATAACTTGAACAAAGATTGGTTCGAAATACTTTTCTCTCCGAAAAATACAAAGAGTGATGAGTTTTTCACAAAAGAAATTCTTTTCGCTTACTGAACTAACTCGCTAATCTCATTGGAGTTAATAGAGCTGCCAGCTAATTACTTCTTGGTTTTCTTCACTGGCATAGCGGTGGTGGTCTTTCTCTTTCTCTGCTACCAGCGGCTGGTGAAGCATCGAATATTCTCAAAGCTCGAGTGCTTTCATCCATTCGGACAAAACGATCTAGCTAAGGCCGCTGCTGTCTCATAATTCGCTGAACTAAACCAATGTCGGCGCATATATCTTACAGCATAGGACCATAAATCTTCCTCAAAAGCTTTCTCTCGAAAACTCCTAAAGCCGACTCATATAGCTGGACGGAAACAAAGAGCAACTTGTAGAGTTTGGTCTTTGCTCGTCGAAAGAAGATTTTACTCTCCAATTGCCTACTAAGACCAAAGTAGCACGTGTTGGCAAGAGTGATTCTGCGTTGGATTTTCAGGCTCACATTGTTATTAGTGTTAATACTGGTTCCAAGATAAACGAAGTTATCTACGACTTCAAAGTTAAGACTGTCAATAGCGACGTGGAAGCCGAGTCGCGTATACGATGACTGTTTGTTTGATGACAAGAGATACTTCGTCTTGCAGACGCATATCCTTCGCTTCCTTATCCAGTCTGGAGAAAGCGGAACTCACGGCGCTGTTGTTGAAGACGATGCTATCAAGATTATCGGTGTACCCGACAGCTGTATACTCTTATAGGAGATTTTTTTTTTTATTCAGCTCTTCAGCCCGCATTATTTTCTCCAGCAATAAGTTAAAGAAGTCACACGATAAGGAATCACCTTGTCTGAAACCTCGATGGCTATCGAACGCGGAGAGGTCCTTCCCGATTCTGAAGGAGCTTTTGGTGTTGCCTAACGTCAGTTAATGTTTTAGCTCGACCTTGTCAGTTCTTGTTGTTGTTGTAAAAGCAAAAATATTCCCCCAAGTAGTTTTTGGGGAATGTTCCGGTATGAAGACCCGATTGTCGCCGACTTATACTATTGGATTTTAGTCGCCTCTTACAATAGGCATGCATAACTGCGGCCAAATTCTTGAGTCCCTAACCCGTAGAGTTTACTTTTCAGTTATTCACCGTCTTCTTTTAATATCCGGCACTCGGGCGGCGAACAATTGTTCTATAGTCATTGATTGAAGAGACGAGCTCGCCATCCTCTGGTGTCTCGTTCTCACTGCCATTCAGCAGGCTGGAGAAGTGTTCCCTGCATAAATTCAATATAATCTCGGCATCACCCACTAGATCACAACTTTGCTGCTTGATGAATTTTCTTGCCATAGTGCTACAGACAGCCATAATTTTGCCGCCGATGAAGTCGACTAACTTCAGTCCGTTATGTAATATTTTGCCGTAGATGTCCACCAGATGCCGTGACGGGGACAACGCTCGTAGAAAGAATCTTAGTTTACATCATCCTTCCCCCGTTGGCGCTTGCCATTGGGATGAAAAACAGAACTCGGCCGCGAAGTCTCTAGGCCACCATAAAACCTATATCTTATTTACGCTCCTTTATATGACCACTGTAGTAGATTTCAGCAGTTCGTTTTTCCCCCGTCTTTGTCTCCCCAATGTCTGCATTAATTTTAACAAAGACATCATCCAGCTGGACATCTGCATTTTCCTTCTGCATGCCTTTAAATCACAGTTCTTACCGCATCTGTAGTGGTTGTCATCAAAAGTAGGGACTGTTATCTGAATGAGAATTCAGCGAACCCTTAACTGAATGTGTCCGAGTGGCTTCCTTTATTTTAGCCATGACCCAAGGCTCCACACCGGTTAGTTACGGTATCTTGTCCAAGGATTACTAACTTTTCCAGGGTGCGCGACGTGAACGCAAGAGTAGGACTTCAATACATCCCTGCGACTGTAAATGCATACCCATAAGGATGACTTCACCGCATTCCATCCCAAAATTTGGTTACATCTTGACATAATCTATTTGTCCTCATACTTGATACCATGAAATTCGGCTTCTACTACTTCTGGCGAATTAAACCTAGATGCCAGTAGCAAAGGAGGAATACCTCCACTCCGTTGTAAGGACCAGGTGGAGAACGACCTGGCTTTACTTGGTATTTCCAACTAGCGTCAAACAGCAAAAAGAAGAAACGAATGCAGCAATGCTGTTAACTCGGCTATAATCGCGGAAGCGGTGTCTTCGCCAGTAAAACAAGTAAGTAAGTAGCAAAGATTAAAAACTCTATAATATATAATTGGCACTTTGTAACCGCTGAAGCGATTTCGGCCGAGCTCCTCCTCCAATTTGTGGGTTTGGGTCTTGACGTTTTTCCAACAAATTGGATTGACCTGCAGTTTATACTAAGTCGCCTCCGAACGGCTGATGGTTTCTTTATGAGGAGCTTTATTTCATGCCAGAAATACACTCGGAGGTGTTGAAACTCCCTGCCGGGGGGTGAGGGCAATTAGAAAATTTAGCTTAAATTAAATTTCTATAATTTTTTGGATGTTAGTAGGATACTAGGATTTGAATCCGAGCCTCCCGAATGGCAGCATGCAATGCTAACCACTCGGCTTACTTTCCGGCTCTCTCGTTTAAAAAGTAATATTTTCCTGTAAACGAAATTTAAGTAGCTTTGATTTTTCTCGCTGCGCTGCGGGATACTTGGCCAGTTGGACCCTTCACAAACCCACTTTATATCCAATAAGTGATTTCTGGATGCTTTGTCAATTATTACAGTTTGCATTTGTTTCACTTTCCGTGACGTCAAGAAAACTTCTACCTGCAACTACTTTTCAATTGCTGACACACGCTCGCACCTCATATGCGCATAAATAAATTGTGTTATTGGCATTTGGTATTTCTTTTATTTCTCTTTTCAATATTTTTACGAACTGACTACAAAGAAATCAGTGAAATGCTTGGACCAAGCAATTTCTATTTGATTTGTAAATGGAATACTTAAACTAGAAGAACGCTGGGTGTGAGGAATGGCATTCAACCCCCAATGAGCAATGAGTTCGAAATATATGAATATTGAAGTGGCGCTCAGTACACTTCACTTACAATTCCTGGAAGTCTCATTCCATTTCAGATTTTGTTGTAAATAATTTGTGTGCCTCCCTCTCCATTCGATTTTGTATATACCAATTGTGGTGGCAACAAATAAAGTCAAATATCCTGTTTGGAGATGGAGTTCGCTCAAGCCCGCGGGTGGTTGCAAATTTTTAACGATTCTTTTCCAGTTCCTTTGTCATTTTGCAATTTCTTTAATATTTTTTATTTCTTCCTTTCTTTCATTTATTTTTCGCAGTCACCTGCTCACAGTTCCTCCATACAGTTTCTTTGCTTACAAAACTTTATTCATTACCTTTCAGCTCGATTTTCGACTGATGCCTGCGCTCATAAAAGCATCTCATTTGCTCGGCTTCTCGGAATACGCGTGTCGGTCGTTGCTCTCGCTGCCAATTTTCGTTTCGCATACGCATAATTGCCCAACGATGCGTAACTCATGGCCATGCACAATGTAAGTAATCGAAGGTATAAAAATTTTCCCTTTTTTTTTTGTTTTTATTGCGTAATGTGGGTGAGTATTTCTTTCTTTCCTACAAATTGTAGAGGTGAATACTCGCCTTACCTCAGTGATGCATTGTCACAACATCGGCGCTTGTTATGCGGCGAGTCTTGAATGGCAGACGTCAAATGCTTGTACGTCCCCTCGCTCACCACTCACTCACTCTCTCACACTTTGCGTGTAGTAGTTGCTGTTGAGTGGCCGTTGACGACGTCGTCTATTCTCTGGGGTGATATAAAAGCTCATTCCATTTTCATTGCGTTGCATAAGTGGTTCCATTATTGCACGGGTTTAACCGACACTAAAACTGATTGATTTTAATAAGTGGGTATGACCTTTTTGGACGTGCTCGTTTTGAGGAGAAGTTGGGGGTATCTCTGTGTGGCAGTATATGTTATAGGGGTCAATTGTTATTGATTGCAACAATTGAGAAAATTAGTGATAGCGGCGAGAGTAAGTTGTCACGTGGTTATGGATTGTGTAGTCTAAGGCTCCTAAAATGAAAATATGAATATTTTTAAGCTTAGCATGCCACGTGGAGGGGCGTTTGAGGCACTACTAGACAATATTGTTGCAAAATTCATTCTTGGTACTCTACTTTTGACCAACGGTTCAATTCAGTGTCTCACAAGCTGATGAATTAGTCGTAAGTATGTAGGTAGGAGCCTCGGACGCATTCTGGTAAGACCTTCGTACCTCTGCTAAAGGTTTGATTGTTTCGTTCGAAATATTTGGTGTTATCAGTGAAACTAATTATGTAATTTTTGTGGAAAGTCATTCTAGGCTTGGTACTTGATATATTAGAACTGATCTTTGTTGAGTTTATGAGGGAGCTAGATACTCACAGGCCAACTATTTCCTTATAGTCTTCTAATTCGCAGCTGCGGAAATGGCTGTTATAGGGCAGTTGCATTTTTTGATGTATGTCCTCCGAAGGGCCACGCGGATCCCAATTGCACTACTTCTTCTCGAACAATTTAGTAGGTTCTTTGTTCTAGTTATGCCATAATTGGGAAGTGAAGTCTTTTCCTGATCATTCCTAGAGGAGACGGTTCGGATTCATTTAGAGATGCTTCCAATTCGCCAGCTTTTATGTTAGTGCAAATGTTTTCATGACCGAAAACCCACAGTTGAGCTGATAGCGAGCTTGGAGCTCTCCTATAATAATAGTGGTAATATTGGATGAGAAAAATATATTTTAACTAATAGTTGAGCCCCTACAAAAACCATAAACTCGTTCCTTAAACCTGGTGATTTGGTTTGAGTGCGGACGCATATAAGATTAATGATTCTTCCTCCGCATTGTTCTTCCAACTTCGACGAACTTTCATTATTAAAGTTTGGACTGGCACTCTCATTTACGTGTATATTCCTCTTAGACAGACTCTGAATAAACTCTCGTGAAAATACAGCAGAATAGAGATCTTGGTATACTGGCATACGGATGCACGGGACAATTGCCGCAGACGAGGTTGCGAGAGAAGCAACCATTAAAATTAAAAATTAAGTTAAATTTTTTAATTGCGGTCGCCCCTCGACAGGGAATGTCCACCCCTCCGAGTGTATTTCGGACATGAAATAAAGGCTCCTTACAAAAAAAACTGTAGGTCACTCCATTTGTTGGAAAAAAACTTCAAGATGCAAAACCATAAATTGGAGGGGGAGCTCGGCTGTAAATCTCTTAGATTTTGCCAAGTCAAAACCTGGCTTACGCCTTAATCGGACGTCCTTGAAACTACGGAGAATGTTCTAAAGTATTTTGAATATATTTTAAATTATAGGGTTTTAAGAATCTATTGCCCTCTAAATCGAGAGCAGCCTTCTTATTTTCTTAACTTATAATGACGGTCCCTGAGGGGTTTCCTATTGGACATATTCGGCCATTTCTGGATTTTACAAATATTTTGAGATCAACATTATGGGTCAGCCTAAAACGCCTTCTTTAAAACAGTTTGACTTAAAGTTGATTGAAAGTTCCCAACCACAGTTCAACTATTATTTCCTTCATTTTTTTTCAGACTTCATTAAATTGATTATTTTACCTGCGTCTGGAGCGCGGTCCTTAATGAAACAAATGTGATTCACAGTTTCATCGTAAAGAAAGCTGTCTTTGCACCGACTGATGTCGATATTTTCTTGATCCATTTTATTTACTGCCCACCAATTTATTGTTCGAAAATCTACTATTTTTCATATTTGTTAAATTTTTTTTTTTGTTCTAAAGTATTGATACTCAAACTGAATTCACATCAATCAAGATTTTTGTGATTTACGAGCACTGTTCCATATCGCTTGCTTGCTCGCTCGTTGTGATTGACTTATGTAGTTGTTGTTGTTGCTGATTTGTTATTAATAAATCTAAGTTATTGACAAGAACGAGACGAGTTGTTGAAACCAAAAATTTTGGTAGTAAATAAACTTATGGTTTTTATGTATTTTGTTCACTAACTCTTGCCCTTTCTTCTTTAAAGTACATTTATTACCGAGAGTTCACTGAAATACAGAAGCGAATATAAAATCACGTTTACGATCAGAAGTAAATCACAAAATTATAATAAATCACAGAAAATGGAAGCAAAAGAGATAAAGGTAACATATACATTTGATATTTTGAAATGATTTGTGCCAAAATTACTTTTTATGCCCATGCATTGGTCATGAAACGATAATTATTAACTGTACGAATAGTTATTAACTGTTTTTTTATATTATGTAAATGTACATACATCTAATATTACTTAAAATAAATTAATAACAAATCAGCATCAGTTAAAGGCAGCAATGAAAAAACCCTGCACTATTGTCATAGTTGGGCAAGCTGGATTTTTTTTATTGACGAACCCAGCGTTTACCACCTGCCGCCCAAAAAACTTAGGGGCGCACCTTGAGGATAATCGAGAAACCCAACAAACTGGTGACCTACCAGTGACGATTCGGACTGCCATAAACTCGAGACCGATCACCTGCTCTTCTGCTTCTATAAATCACATGAAAAGAGGAGAAGAAATTTTCATAATTTTTTAAAGTACTCAAACTCGAATTCGCGCGACTATTTTTTACAACGTCCGAATGAATTAACTCAGCGATAGTTCATCGATTAAAACGAATAAAGTTTTGACGTTGAAGCTTTATCAAGGACCAGTATTCATCAATAGTATGGTGAGCTCAATCGGGAACGTAGACTAATAACTACAAAATGAATTTCGTGCAAGATCGTCGTGCGATCTATTGAGATATTGACACAACTATAATCATTAGTGGAACCAACATTCGTTTAATATTGCATGAGCATTTCACTGCAAAAAAAAATTTGTTCAAATTGGTTTCCACAGAATTTGTCAAATGCTCAAAAAGAAAGGCCGACTGATAGAGAGAAATGTTAAATAATACGATAGTGGTGCTTCGAAACACGTCTATGTAATCGCGACAGGTCATGAAACGTGGACTTACGCTTATGAACCCAGAAGCAACCAGCAGTCGACTATACCGGTGTTTAAAGATGAGCCGAATCTTACAAAAGGTGCTCGCGCACGAAACACTTCCAAGCAAATTGTTGCCTATTTTATGTCGCAACCGTACCACTAGAACAACGCAGAACATTAAATTTACACGAAGAGGCGGTATATGCATTTGGAATGAATGTTTTGGAGATACCTCAATCAGAGTAGCGAAAGTACTTCGACAATTGGTTCAAATACATACAAAGTGTATAGATCTTATTGTAGAATATTTTGAAAAACAATGAAGCAAACAAAGGCAAACGACTTTTTTCAATACATCCTTCCAGGTTCTCTTCTCGTGGATCCTGCATTAAATTCTGTTATTGAATCTTGTGCTATCTTCGAAAAAGAGCTATTACTTCTTAATATAGAATAAATTAATTTTTCCATACGCTCCTTTTATGGTTGTGTAGTTCGCCTTACTTGGGGTTTGTACTCGTAATAAGAAAGTTGGTGTCCGACAGTACATCTCGGTGTCTCTAAGGCTGTTCAGTCTAAATGCGTTGTAACTCGCCTGATGCTTGCAATAGTGGCAAAGTGGGAGGAAAGTTTAGAAGAGTCCAGGCCGACAAACGATGCCATCGTAAGAAAGGATTGAATTTTTAAACTAATAATTTTAATTTCCTAATTTAATGGATTTAAAGGAAAATATTAATTTAAAAAATTAAATAACTAAAACGTGGTAAAACCTTGGCCTTGGTCTTATAATTGAACTTACTCATTTTACATAATAATAAGTTCTATATATATATATATATATATAATTGGCGCTTTGTAACCGCTGAAGCGATTTTTCGGCCGAGCTCCTCCTCCAATTTGTGGTTTTGAGTCTTGATGTTTTTCCAACAAATGGAGGGACCTACAGTTTATACTAAGCCGCCTCCGAACGGCTGACGGTTTTTTACGAGGAACCTTTTATTTCATGTCCGAAATACACTCGGAGGGGTGGACATTCCCTGCCGATGGGCGACCGCAATTAGAAAATTTAACTTAATTTTTTATTTAATTTAATTTTCCATAACTTTTGGATGTTGCTGGCACTGGGATATGAACCCGAGCCTTCCGAATGTCAGTACGCAATGCTAACCACTCGGCTATCGCGGCCGTTAATTACATATATAATATGAATCGATGGGTGGCGCTGTGGACATTTTATGCACTTCAAGGCCATAGTTATGACCAATTTTAGACGAAATTTACTAGCATGAGATTTACTAGGATAAAAACTTCGTAAATAAATGTCAATTAACACATGAAAGCAGTTTTTTTGAGCTATTTTTAATGATACATCCGGACATAATTGATTTCGCAGCTGTAATCTCTCTTCAAGCAAATTTAATTCTGAAATTTATTTAAAAAAACCTGAATTTTTCTTACGTCCAAATTTTTTGTTAAATTGTGAATAGTTTCGGTTTGTTTACTGTAAAGAAGGAGAGCGCGAAGAAGTCTCCAAACGCCTTATCTCTTTTTCAATTTTCTCTCATCAAAAATCTACTACATTCTATTGTTATTCTTCGCAAAAATAGACAGCTTTACTTAAGAAATTCTCAATGCACAATGCTCAACAGTGTGTTTATAAGCATTTACTAGTCAACAGCTGTTCCTAGCTGAGCAAGCGACAAGTCATTGCGCCTGTCCGTATGCAACATTTTACTCAACTGTTGCGCTCATTTACTCTCGCCAGCACTTCTCCTATGTAAAAAGATAGTGAGTAGAGTATTGAAATAACTATGAATGAAATGTAAGTTGCAAAAGTGTAAAAAAACATACACATACAAATAACAGCGTCTTCCTTACTTCGAGTCAGTCCGCCAGACTCTATGTCTGCCTACGCTGGAACGGAATGTGTCCCACAGCGCCACCCACAGCATGTTAACTTGGGTGATGAGCTTCACATGTCCTGTATGCGGGATGTAATATTTGCTTCGCTTTCATTCAATTCAGTTGTGGTTTAAACGTACGGTCGCAAGGTTGCTTTAGCGCGTAGGAATTTCAAATCGTTTACTGTGCTAAATTCTAACGGAATCTGTGTGTTCAAAGAAGAACGGTAGTGTTTGTGTTAAAAGATTTCGGCGAATTCGCTTGCTTTTGCATTTATCATTTTTTGCGCTTTCAACGCTTTGCTTAACATCTGTGCTCGTCTGTACAGTTACATATGTATGTATGTAGAAATATGCCAGACACTTAAGCGCTTCTCTGCACTCTGCTACATTAGTGAATTACCAACAATGCGCAAGCGAGGAAACAATTCACTGCGACGCGTCAATTTCCGCACCGATTAATTTACGAAATTTTGCGCTTCCTTTACGTTTCACAAAGTTTAAGTGTTTTCAATGGGACAAAGTTGGCATGAAATTAAGTTCAGTTATTTGCTTTTGCAAAATATTTGCATTGTTGACTGCCGAAAATATTGTACTGGATTAATAGTTATGCGGTGAAGTTTGAAAAAGGACGGTGTTTGGTTGTTCAGCCAACGTTTGAAATGGCATTACCTATAACTCGAGTTTTTAAAATTAAGCACGGTTTGTTTGCGATTCGTTTAAACTTGTGTGAAAAGTTTTCAGTAAGATTTACATAAACAAAAATATTTAAAAATCAAATATGGAAAAAGTAGTCTGAAATTAAACGATATTATATTAGTGATTTAAGTGAAATTAACATTAATTAAAAATATCAAGAAATAATATTTCTCAAAAAATGTTTGTGAAAATGTATGAATTGTATAAGTGAAGTGTTAGAAATTTAATTAAGCGTATAAAGTGCGCATATTTACAACAATAAAGGGGTAAGATTCAAGAAATATTTTTTGATTAGTTACTTCTGCTTTGTTTTTAATTAGAAATGGATTTTTGTATGAGTGCTTTGAGTGTTTTTGATTATATTTCTAAAGGTAAATAAAAATACATAGATTAGACCAATTCCAATTTGTGAAATTTGCGTCTTGATATTTTTGCAATAAATGGAGAGAGCTACAGTTTATTGATAAGCACTCTCCTATCACGCCCGCCTTTTTGAAAAAAAGCATACAATTTTTCAGGGAGTTTTTTTATAAACTGTGTATATTATTGTTATTCGATTTCGTCCATCACGACGTGATTTTTCGTATGAATTTCTCTATAAATTTCACAAAGTAAGTTTCATTGAACTAATATAGCCAACATCGCGTTGAAAGCAATTTACCTCTATATTTAGCTAAAGTATCGAAAAGAAGGGGGGTAAAATAAGAGATGTTCTATAGTGTTCCCGTTCAACATCATTTTTATATACAATACTCAATTTAAATTTTCAAGACCGTCAAAAGAACTTTATTTATGTAGATAATTGATTTGAATGATCTTTCCGATTAACTGGCTTTCAAAATAGACAAAATGAATATAATCAAGAGAGCTGATATTGGTTGGATAAAACTATGAAAGTTTCATATTTTTGAATCTGTGAAGAAAATTTTACGCGTTGCTTTGCTAAATAGAACGAGCTGGAATGTTGCAATGATGCGGTTGGGGTTTCATCAAATAAGTAGTTTTTCAAAAAATTCATATAAAAAGGTATAGTTTCACAATGGTAAGAAATACCCATTGATGAACGTTGCACATACAAGAAAGAAACTCATTAAAAATTCTATAAAGCCTAAAAGAAAAAGTGGTGTGGACCTTCGGTTGCATACATAAGCACAAAGTTTCCTTAAAGCGATGACATAAAATTGAAAGAAAAAATGTATGATCATAGGTTTGAGGATTATCAACAAATGAAATTTGAAAGGAAATGTTGAATTAATTTAAATTTTTTCTTTGGAAAAAAGCTGACACGTACCTAAGTATATATGTATAATAGTAAGCAATTTCAATTATTTTGGATAAAGGAAAGTATCATTAATTTCAGCATTCATCTATTGTACATTATTGGCTTAAAAGAAAAATATCAAAGAGTGTGCTCAATTTGGGAGGCTTTTGAAATTTTAAAATAATTGTCATATTCGGAGTATTAAATAAAATAGTGTTATGTAATATTTTTGAAATTCCGCAAGAATGTACATATCTACTTTTTCCAATTCAGAAACCCTAGTATATATGTATGTATGTTTGCAATTGAAAATTGTAAGCGTTCAGATATTAATTTTAGTTGTGTTTGCAATAACTATTATTTACCTAATTTTATAGAATTTCATATGCAGCTATATTACTAATCTTGCAAAGACCGTACCCTTTTTGAGAAGAATTAGAGCTGTTGAAGATTATGGCCGCAGACCGCACTGAAAATTTATAAAAATTTAATTGAAAGAAAAAATGTTTACAATTGAGATAAGGAATTTCGTTTTTAGACATGAAAATCCAAGCTCCTCATAAAAAAGCATCAGTCGTAGATCCCTCTATTTATTGGAAAAAGATCAAGGCGAAAATTAAAATTATGACAAAAAAGAGAGTTGCATCTTCAAATCTTTCATGAACTTATCAAATTTATTGCAATATGCAAAATTGGATTTCGATAATTTTTACTTCAATTCATTATATGTGTGTACTAGAGTTTGCCCATGACTTCGTCCGCATTGAGTTTTCTGTTGGTTCTAATAAGATTTATTAAATATATCCGAACCATCCTATCTTTCCAATGGTAATTTGGACTCAAAGCTACTACTCATCAATTATTTTTGTAAATTAAACGATAGAAAGAAATTTATCGAATAGATCGGTTCCAGATACCACTTTCTGGAAGAAAACGAGTTCGATTTTTTTGAATAGAACGGTCCTGGAAAATACTTTCTCATCTTATATATATATATTACCTATATATAAATTTCATATCTTAGATGCTTTTTTTGACGGAACTATCTGATATATCACTCCGATTCCCATGATTTTCAGTGCTAATTTTTATTTCTAAAGGAAAATCCATTTCGAGATTCCCTACTTCTTTAAATAAAAAAAACACAGAAAGTTCAACTTTAATGGAGATTGTTTATTATCATTGGAAGGAAAATTCTTTGGAATGTATTTTTTTGAATATTACCTCTTTCAAATGTTAGATGCAGCTACATTTCAAATGGTCCATCCATTGAGTCCACTTTTTGATGACTCGTTCGAGCATTTCGACTGGTAATCAACTTAGCTCGTAGTACTCATCTGTTCAAAATCAATTTTGGTTGACGCTTACGCATGGACCAAAGTTAATATTCGGTTTCATTTTCATGAAAGGTATAAATTGCGAGTCAGATATATCAATTGTGCTAGAATAAAAATTGAAATCGAAATTTCATTTCACTTTCAGTTACCAACGGCTGACCAGATTTGGCAGGTTAATAAGTTTCAGCGGACTAGTATAAGGAGAATGTTCATATTAGAGGGAGTTTCAATGCAAATTTCTTAAGGTCAAAAGGCGGAATTGTTTGTCAATATATTTTATCTTACCGGAGTAGATTTGTTACTTCGGGCTTCAACCCACGGAATTTCATTCCAGAATATGCCCTACTTATGTATGTGGTGAACAACACATTAGTAATATAAGAATTTTTGAAATCATTTAAATACCGTTTCACAAATGACAATAAACTTTTTGCATTTTAGATAGTCGCACCAACGTGAAGGGTGAAGCTAAGTCAATAGCTAAACAATATTATTCATGTTGATTAGCACGTGTAATATCACTGCAAAAATATAAAATTCTGGTGGTTGAAAATTTTGATTTGAAAACTTTCAACTACTGAACTAACGTTTTAAAGAAGAACAAATTGCAGAAATATTATATTATACAGCATTAAATCTATCTAGTTGCAATAAAAAAAAACGAGATTTTTACTCTCCAAAATATATGTTTAAAGGAAAACTTTTTTATGGTTTCTAAAAATTTGAGCCTGCAGGGTAGTCCTGCAGCCAAAATATGTGTTCAAAGGAAAACGTTTTTTTTAGAATCCAACTAGTTTACATTTTTACACCAACTAGTTCATTTTCCATACATTTTCAATATTAGCGACTGATATATTTAATACGGGATTCCCTACGAATTGTCATCAGGTTCATACTAGTTTAATACCAATGAACTAACTGGTATTTTAACTGGTATATATTAAATTACTGGTTAGTGCATACCGGATCAGAACTACTTTGTCTCATACCAGTCTACATCGGCTAGTTAAAAGCCAGTTTGATTGATTCCGGCATTAAAAACGGTTGTATCGATTTTAATGATTTTTTTTTGTATGAGTTCAGGTAGATTAAAGAATGATTTTGAAAAACTCCTTTCACGGAAAAGTGACTTGGGACCAAAAACGCAAGTATGGCTCACTTTACTTACAATTTTGCTACATCATTTTTTTCCAGAAAGGGGATCAGATATAGATCTATGTATTTGAAGCTTAATTAGGACTGTTTATCGTTTTTTAAAATTAAACAAAATATAAAAAACTACAATAAAATGAGGTTACTGTTGTTGTTGTAGCGTCAAATTTAGCAATGCATGTTCGGAGCATTTAGTTACTCATTTGTTCTGCTATTTTTCACAAAACAAAAAAAAAGGTATGAACTTGTCCACAAAATACTAGTTTATATACTAGCATTTTTGCAAACTAGTCCAGATTTTAGCGAAAAATACTAGTATAATTCTAATCTATGACAAACTAGTAAATTATTGTCCTTCTGGTTTACAACAAACTGGCATGATTTCGCCTTCAAAATACTAATATTTAACCAGAATTTTTGCATACTAATCTACCTTTTCCCTGCAGAACTTATACACATTCTCTCTCACACACACACCCACACATACTCAAAAAAGTTATTAAGTTAGGTGTTAACTTTATCAAATCCTTGACACTCGATAATACATGCTAATACCCTAATTAAAAATCCTAGCACCTACTAAGAGTATTAAGAGTAAGGCAGACTTTCAATATGAAGTGTGAATTTTCGCCGACAACATCGCCGTGAGAGTAATGAATTATTAAATTTAATTAAATGTAAAAATAGTTGTTGCAAAGAGGCTCAACACTATCAGCAACTCTACACACCACACCATTTTATATGATGGAATTAGCTTATATCTTTATATAATATATATACATATATATTTGTTAACATACATGTGTTTATGCATTGCCAATGATGCGCAACTTGAAGTCATAAAGGCGAAAGTTCGTAAAGGATAATAGGCTAATAACTAACCTCACTTTTCGACACACTTACGGATCAGTGTGTGTACGTACACGTATATATGTACATGAACGCGCATTAAAACCAGCGAAGCATACAAATGAGTGAGAATATGAAATACCGTTGCATAGCTAAAGGCGCTTAGCGCTGTGTGAGCATAGCGAAGCCTGAGGCTTTTGAGGAGAATTGGCGTATGAGAATAGATATGTGTGTATTCTGTGTATTTATGTTTATGTTTATGTTTTGTGACGGGCATATAAGATAATTAGGAATTTAATTATTTACATAAAGTATGTATGTGTGCACACTTATGTATGTACATACACATGCATACATATATGTCTTAAAATGTTTTATTTAAATGAACGGCAGGCGGGAAATTCATTTCATTATGGTTTGTGGTAATGAAAACATACATGTAACTATGTATGGAAATATTTGTATGTGTATATGTGTATGTGTGTACTACATGTCATTAGTAGAAAATTTTATAACAGCTTTGACGTAATGGTTAAGCTACTCAACACAAACAAATGCCACAATTTAAATATATATACTTACTATTTGCATATATAATTACATATACATATATGTATGTAAAAGTGTGTTTGTATGTGTGCACTGGTGGTGTAGGCAAGCAAATAATAACAAAAGCATGTCATCAGCTTTATTTATTGCTAATGACAAGTACATACGTGTACATACATATGTACACAAACATATACAGTCGCATACATTCGAAATTGCCAACTTGCTGCGTAAAAGTACCGCTAGTCAGTCAGCCATTCAGTCAGTCAGTGACAAAAGCAACCAATGTTAATAATTCTTAATAAAAGCTGACGACTTGCGGTTATTAAACGCTCTTTGGGGAGGGTTGGCCAATAAAATTCTTAAGCCACTTAAATATATGTGTATACATTCCATTGTACATACATACGTGTATGTACACACATATATGTAAATATATATAAATTGCCCGATTTTTTGTTTTTTTTTTTCTTGAAAGAACTCTATACTTGATAACTATTTGCTGTACTTACATGGCAACTCACACTTACCATACTTTTGTCTGTATGTAGTGGTGATTTTGTGAGATTATCTCCTAGTTTATTTTATTGCTTTCTCCCGCAGTGCTTTTACTATGAGTAGTCAAGTGTTCAATTGTTTGGTGCTTCCAGGGACTACTTTCACTACAATAAAATAATTTGTTGCTGTTGTAAGGGAAATTTATAAGCTTGTATGCAGTCATGTAGTTATTACCAAGAAAAGATATATATAAAAGAAATAGTATGACATATTTTTTATAAGAGAAATTGTACGTAGATAGTTGAATTTAATTTTTTTATTGTACACAGTTAAATTTTTTATGTAAATGCCATTTCCCCAAGCAGCCTCACCATTTCTTACTCTAATGCCAAAAAATAATTTAAACGAATTTATCAAAATCTATGGACTGTTTAGAACATGTTACCTCCCTCATTTACATTTTAATACAAGAAAAAATCAATAAAAAATATTAGTTCAGTGATAATGTTGTTTGCAGTTCATACGCCAATGAAGAATACGGTGAATAAAACTATGCTGTTTTAAACATTTCTATTAAATACCAACAATTCAGGCTGCCTCTATTACAGTATCTTTCCTTCTCCCTGACAAATATCGGAATAATTTAACAAATCTTTGAACTGTTTAAAATACATATGTACATATGTATGTACATACATTTGATTATTTATCTAAATAACAAATGTTCTTTTTCTCATTCAACTCTTTCTTATCATTCAATTATGCACTTTACATAACAAAATTTTACAGTTAGCTTTCTTCCATATGCTAATATGCTAATAAGTCATGTAGTTGCCATTGGCAACGTATGTAAATTATGTCGATTTCTTCTTGTGGACATAAAATATTGTTTGAATGCATGACATCTGTAATTTTTCTCAAGGACCAACAATAAGTCCTATTTATGAGGTAAGGGACATGTTTGTAATTTGTAAACTAACGAAATAAGCCAACAATACCTCAGAAAAGACAGCAACTATAGAATATAATTTCATTTTATTTTACTTTGTTTTTACTTTATTTTATATTACTTCATTTAATTGAATTTAATTTTTGGTATAATTTAGTTTATTTTATTTTTTACTGTATTTTATTCTAAATTTGACTTTAATTACTTCATTTTATTTTACTTCTATGATCTTAATTAGTTTTGTATTTTATTTAATTTAATGTTATTTAATTTTATTTAATTTAATTTAACTTCATTTTATTTCATTTCTTATTTTATTTCATTTTATCTTTAATTTATTTTCATTTTTATTTATTTTACTTGAATTTTAATATATTTGTTTTATTTTCGCCTTAATTCATTTTATATTATTTTATTTTATTTTACTAACAAAATAAAATAATTTTTGATTTAAATTTATTTAATTTAATTTATTTTAATTTAATTTACAATTATTTCATTTAATTTTATTTAATATTACATTTTTTATTAAATTAATTTTATTTAAGTTTGTTTTATTTTATTTTAAGTTATTTTAATAAATTTATTTTTAAATTTATTTTATTTTGCTTTATTTATCTAAAAAAAAAAATGTTTTCAATTATTTAATTTCTTTTGTTTTTCATTTTATTTTAGTTTATTTTCTTAAATTAAATATATTTGTGTATTTTTAAGTATTATTTTATTTTATTATGCTTTAATTTTAATTCAGTTAATGTTATTTGATTTTACTTTATTATTTTATTTTATTTGATTTTAATTAATTTAATTTATTTTGATTTAATTTTGTTTTTTTTTATTTAAGTTAATATTAATATTATTTTATTTTGTTTTAAGTTACTTCAATTAGTTTATATTTAGTTTATTTTAGTTTAAGTTATATTATTTATTTAAAAATTTTTATTTGATTTTATTTAATTTAAGTTAATTTTTTAATTTTACTTTAGCTTTTTTTTAATTTTTTGTGGGCTATTTTATTTTAGTTTATTTTTTTTTACATTTACTTTAATTTATTTTATTTTATTTTATTTTATTTGAATTTATTTTATTTAATGATATTTTGTTTAGTTTAATTAATTTAATTTTGTTTGATTTAGTGATTTTTTTTAATTCAATTTTATCTCGTTTTGTTTTAATTTATTTTATTTCAATTTGTGTTGTTTTATTTTACTTCATTTATATATTCTTATTTTTATTTATTTTGTATTTTGTTGTATGTTATTTATTATTAATTTCATTTAATTTAGTTCAGTTTTTTTCCGTTTATTTTATCTATTATTTATTATTTATTATTTATTATTTATTATTTATTATTTATTATTTATTATTTATTATTTATTATTTATTATTTATTATTTATTATTTATTATTTATTATTTATTATTTATTATTTATTATTTATTATTTATTATTTATTATTTATTATTTATTATTTATTATTTATTATTTATTATTTATTATTTATTATTTATTATTTATTATTTATATTTATTATTAATTAATTTAATTTACTTTAATTGTACACACTCTGTGTAATTTGGTAGAATGCGCCTCTAGCAGTGCCTAAATGTATGCCTCGAATTCAGTGCTACATTCATGAATTAGCTGCAGTTTTTTGTTTTTGATTTCGTTTTTGCAGTTGCTGTTAGTACATCATGGAGTTGCCGTAGCATTTATAATTACTAGCATATCGTTGCTTACAATTTTGTTGTTGCTATTGCTTGTCTGCTGCTGCGTTGTGCAGCTAAAGTAACCGCCATAACCGCTGCGACCTAAAGCTGTTGGCAAACGGGTTGTTTGGTCGCTCGGTTGGTTTGTTGGTTGCGTTGCTGATGCTGATGCTGCTGGTTGCTAGTTGCTGGCGGCAAAAACTTTTGTATTCATATGCAAACACATAAACACACATAAACACATATACATACCAATATACATTTTCTATGCAGCAAACGTTTATTTCTTTTACTTATGTTGTCGGCGTTTTTGTGGTGTTTTTGTAAAAAAATTTCGAATATAAAATGAAATTCATGCAAATCACTGCGGTATGGCCAAACACTTTTCCATTCATTTTTCCCACTTCACGCTGCCACACCGCAACTATTTTTGGCTTCTCGCTTTCCCGCGCACCCAAACAGCGAAATTTTTTGACAACTGATTTTCGCGTCGCTTTCAATTTCGTTGAGCTAACAAATTTATCCCACTGAGTGAGTGTTTGAATATGCATTGGCGTGTTTTTGTTGTTTTATGGTGATGTGTAAAGTTTGCTTTGATGGGTCGGCTGTTGCCTTGACTTCAGTGATTATTATTAATTTTAACTCTTTGCATATGCAAATTTTCCATTTAAGCCAAAGTGAAAAGTTGGCTAAAAATGTTGGAAGAATTTGCATGCGATTTGTTTGCTATTTTCAACTTTTTTCTTAATTTTAAAGTTTGAATATATGCAAATTGATTTTGTTCACTTTAAAATGTTTTATTCATTAATAAATAGAAAAAAAAATATATCAATATATTAAACCATTTTTATATAAATCGAATTTGAAGTAAAAATTACTGACATTGATACTTTTGTGCTTTTGTCTTTATAATTAAGTAACAGACGATCTTAGTAATATTTAAATGTAAATTTGTGACAAAAAGGAGAATTTCTTTTTCAATTATAAAAGTATAAAAACATCGATTAGTTTTTTAAGAGACACCTTACTTATTTTATTGAAATATTAAAATATTAAAAACGGTATAAATAACAATCTTTTTTCTGGGAAAAAAATAACTTTTACTTTTTCTCCCAATTGAAAAAAAGTCGTTTCGTTTTTCAAATGTCAAACAAATGCCATTATTAATGTATAATTACTTAATATAAATGAAATTAAATAATTTTAATAAAAAATTTAAATATTTAAAAACAGTAACCAAGTAACTATAAAAAAATATTAGTTTGTTAACAAGATATATTTCTTCTTCATAAATAATAATTCTTGTATATAAAATTACATTATACATATGTAGTTTAGTTTTAGTATTTTGTTTAACTTAGTTTTTGTTATTTTATTTGTTTAATTTAATTAAATTTAATTTAATTTTATTAAATTTTTTTTTTTTACTTTTATTTAATTTTTTCATCTCATTTCATTTTATTTCACATTAATTTATAAAATTTTTAGTTTAATTTCATATTCTATTTTCTTTAGTTAACTTTAATAATTTTTGTACATTTTACTTAATAAAATTTGATTTTATTTCATTCAATATTATTTAATTTATGTTTTATATTTATTTATTTTTTATTTTATTTAACTTTATTTTATATTATATTATGGTATTTAATTTTAGTTTTTTTATATTATTTTATTTTTTCCATATTTTTATATTTGTTTTATTTAACTTAATTTAATAAAAAATAATTTTTTTTATTTTATTTTAAGTTAATTTTTTCATCTCATTTTATTTTATTGCATATTATTTTATTTTATTTTATTTCATTTTATACTTTATTTTATTTCATTTTATGTTGTTTTGTTTTATTTTATTTTATTAATTTATTTTATTTTTTATTTACTTTAATATATATTATTTGATTTTTAACATGTATTTTTATTCTATTTTTTATTAAATGTCATTTACTTTATTTTATTTTCTTTCATTTTATGTTATTTTATATTAATTCTGGATTTTATGTTATTTTGTTTTGTTTAATTTTTTTGATTTCGTTTTATTTATTTATTTTTTTCCAGTTTATTTTGTTAAATTTATTTTATATTGCTTTATTTTATTTTTATTATACTATTTTTTAAATTTATTTTCTTTCATTTTATATTATATTATTTGATTTTTTTTGTCATTATCTTTTATTTTTCTACTATTTTGTTCTATTTTATTTTTATACTATTTTGTTCTATTTTATTTTATTTAATTTTGTTCTGTTTTTATTTTAGTTTTATTTTGTTTTTTTTTTTTTGTGTTTTCTTTGTTCTGTTCTTAAGTTAATTTTACTTTATAATTTTCATTTTAACTAGAATTTGTAACGGTTCGAAAAACTCATTTTGTACCACAAAAACAGAAAACGTAAAAATACCTAGAAAACTCCAGAATCAGCTAATAAAATCCCTTAATTAGTTTGCAAATATTTGTCAAGTAATTGTAAGTAAATTTCTGTGTAAGTTTCTAGTGAGGTGTACGATTTTTATATATGTATATACGTATCTTTGTATATACTTAACAGATACAGAACACACTTGTATGTACAGTGAAAATAAAAGAGGAAAAAAGAAGCGGAACAACACTAACACATATGCAAAACACTGATTAAAATTGTTGAAACTCCAACAGGAAAACGCTGAAAAAAAGAACAATAAACTTTTGCAAACAATAAACATCACAACAACCATACCGCCTTACATACCCACCCCACCTACGCCACCTGCCGCGCATTGACAACTGTTAACGACGTTTATTTTTGTTGTTTGAAATGTCAACTCATGACTGTTGCCAACGGTGATGATGCCGAGTTGAAGGCTGTCATAGCTTGGGGGTTAGGCTAATGGTGCATTCCTCTTGGAAGTAAGAAGGGATTGTTGCTTCTTCTTCTTGAGGGTTGCAAATCCAAAACGCAATCATTGTAAATGGCAACTGTTACCTGCTAAGAGTTGAGAGAAAAAAATCTGCAACAACAAGAAAAATCAAGAAAAATAAAAAACCAACGACAGTGACATTGACAGCAACAACAATAGCCATAACGCAGCAGCGACGCAGCGTAACAGTCACGTGGCAATAAAGAATACCATAAATAACAAATGCAATGACAACTCAGTAAAGTGGCAAGAAAAGACAGCGAGGAGAGCGCTTAGTGAGGGTAAAGAAAGTTAAAAAAAAGTTAAGAAAGCAAAAAAGTGAAGAATTGAAAAAAAGGAAAGAAATATAAAGGAAGCTCGCAAAGCAAGTAATTTTCTAAGAAGTAGGAGGCAAACCGCTGACAATGGAGCGTCGGCCGGTTTCTGGGAGACAGTACTTTCAGTAATGCAAAAGTAAAAACTCACAGCAGGTTGTTGATAAATGAACGCAGCAAACATACAAACAATAGAATTTGCGTCCTTTTATTGAGGAAAATTTGAAAGAGTCCTTTTTCGCGAGACTTTTCTTTTATCAATTTTTTCCTGCAACAAAATGTATCGTTGGGGCTACAGTGTGTTTGTGAGTGTTAGATGAAAACCTGTTTTTAATTAAAAACTTTGCACAGAAAAAATGTATATTAATGGAAGTTTGAGCTTCTTCATAATGGTTTCAGTGCAGGAATAGAAGTGAAGGAGGTCAAAAGAATGCATATAAAATCAGGGACTTGGCAACTCTAACTGCGCTTCTGGTGTTGCCCTGTATCGGTTTACACGTCCATGTAAGTTTTGAAGGAATACCAAACAAAAGGCGGCGGGATTTAGTCTTTCTTTTAATTCGACTTAATTTGCTATATTTAGTATGATAGTCTCACGGTAATTTGGGAACCACAGGGTCCCCATTCATATGAATTGAGCAGAGTATATTTAGGTTCCATTTGTCGGACATGCTTTTGTTCGACCATATTTTGCAAAGACGTTGAAGCTCTTGTTCCGTCTCCGAAACTCCATCTGCTTCGAGCCTTGCCATATATCTGGTTCACTGTCTCCTGGCTAGCTGGAAAAATGTTCTCTCCTTACATCAAACATGGTTTGAGTCACTTACTACCTCTTTGATTCCTACTTGAGTATGCTCCGGTCTTGAAACCTTCTTTAAGTCGATGCATCTTTTCATAGAATTCTCGTGCATTAACTTTGCCGGTTAGATTCCCAAGCTCCTCATACTCACGCTTTTCGGCTTCCTTCTTTTTTGTCTGCAAACTAGTCTTGCTTCCCTCTTCAGCTTTTGGTATTTATCCACCCTGTCCAGGATCCGAATCGATGTTAGATTGTGTGATTTTCAATCCGGCAACAGCCATATAGCTTAATGAATTTTCTTGTGTGAGATATGGAACTAGAGACAACCATTATGCGAGCCCTTGCGAAGTCGGACTGAGGTTATCGCTTGGTGACGTTTCGTTATGGGGACGCTGAAAAAAACCCTCTTGTCTTGGCGTTAATGTCGCCAAGCACAATTTTATCAACCTAGGCGCTCATAGAAGGGTACTTGGTCATATTATTCTTCTCTTTCGTCGGGGCTAATTGCAAATTCAACACCAAATTTGCACCCTTTTCATGGATGGCCTTTAGTCTTATGAGGGCAGTGGCCTCTTCCGAATCAGTATCCTTATCCCAGGGATTTTTTTTTCCATTGGCCCCAGACCGGATGTCGCCAGCTGCTTGAACTATGTGCAAAAAAATCATTTCTGGAAATTCCCAGGTAAATGTCAGTCAAAAACTTTTCTCACTTGCCTGAACTTCTACACATGACCCTTTCCTCCCTCACTTATATACTTAAATATATATATTGTATTCAAAAACCTTCAGTATCGTTTATTTTCCAGCCAGGCTTCCTTTCGATCTGTTAAGAAGGGATTTTTTTTTCTCGCACCACTTGTTCTAATTTTAATTGAAGCTCTAAAAAAGAACTCATCTCTGAGACTCAACAATTTTTAATAAACTGTGAAAATATTTACATATAAATGGTAAATAGCGAAAACTGCTGTTCCAGCCATAAATACAAGAAAGCGCAAAAAAAAAGTACTCACATCAGTACACTCAATTGCGCCACTCCACCAACGCTGTCATTGCGGCGTGCCATCCGCTACACGTAGTAATGCTTATTGTCTCATCAGTGTAATAAACGGATGACGACGGAAGCACGTCGTAACTATTTTCAATGGTTGGCTCAAAGGTTAGCCGACTGCCGGTATGGCAAGGATATGAAGAGAGAGAGAAAGAGAGAGAGAGAGAGTATAGAGTAAAGCACAAATGCGAAACAACGCGTACTCAGGCACTCATTCGTCTGCTGCAAATGCTGAGCATACCCTGTCGGCCACACACAATTTATCCAATTTATCTGCTGCATGTGTAATTTTATATTTCATGCAAAAAATAAACTAAACACATCTCCTCCCCTCTCCACCTTTTAACCTTCACCGTTGCGGCATTTCATTTTTAAGAAGTGTAAATGGTTTTAATACTTTCTCCGCATCTTTTTTCTAAAGCGCTTTATGACGCCATCTTGTGCGCCATATTGTATGTGCGAGAACACCGTTATAGTCACAATCTCGAGTCTCAACTCGAAGCTCAGTTGGTGGCAGCAATAGCAATCAGCGTTGTGCGGCAGCCAAGCCAAGGTTGCATGGCGATAATCAATACAACCAACAACCAACAACGACTTGTATGACACGTGTATGAGCCGTAAATCTCTACTTTTACGAGCAATTGTTGTATTGTGAAATTTGTCCTAACGGAAGGTGAAGGCGTAGTGATGACAGGTGGTGTCGATGGTTGTAGCTGCACCATAGTAGAGTTCTGGTAAGGAAATTACAGCAGTAGTTGTCATGTGGACCTATTTGTTGTTAAATCAGCCGACCAACGTTTCGGTTTCATTATTTTTCTTCTTCATTTGTTATTTTTTTTTTTTTTTGTTTCGGTTGAAGGCAAAAAATTAAATCACATTTTTTTGAAACAGTTGGAATGAGTACTTGCGTGGCGATGCGATGACGCGCTGTCGAACTATTAACTCAGGTGTTTCCATAAAATGACAACTATTTGCTTATGAATGTTTAAACAACAGTCTGGGCCAACCCATTTGTTGTAAGGAAAACTTTTATTTTCCCGATTGTCTTGAGAGCATAGGGGCTGTATTTTGACATCTGTCAAACTTAACTGTCAAACCAAACATATTTTAATTTACTGAAAACTTAGGCATTAATGACAATGGATCGCTTAAAAACCCAACAATGCCTTCAAATTGTTAAAAACTTTCACATAAAGGGTGAGCCAAACGTGGTTGTCAAGTTTCCTGCTTGGAAAGGAGATTATGAAGCAGATAATCTTCCAACTACTATCTATTTCTCGACATTATCTAGAGCTGAGACTCTCTTATAGCACCAAAGAAATAAATATATCAAAGCTGTTCTGGACAGTAAACTCATTCAGAAAACCAATGGCGAAGAAATGAGATAATAACTGGAAGAGAAATCCTTTGCAAGGCAACAGCCAATGGTTATATTCAAAAGATAGATAGAGAGATGATCTGCGCTACCAAGTTAGATCTATAGTGTACTCCAAAGGTTACTCAACCTATCGCCATTCGTAGGAGCTTCGGATAAAATCTCAGCCAGAATCTTCTGAAAGGCATTTATTACATATATAAACGAAGCATAGGGTTTAATCTGGTGATCACAACAAGATTTACACAGAGAGATCAACAAAAGCTGTCGAAGCTTTATATTATATTACATATCTAAAAAGGAGCAAAGAAGCAATGGATACAGTGTCAAGTAACTAGAAGGTGACTATTTTGATTTTAAAGCGCTTCCAACAGCTCCTGAAGTAATTTGAGTTTCTTTTCACTTCTAACTAAGTAAGCTCTTTTTCAAAAAAGTCATTTCTCGATCTACAGATCATACTTAAATTTGATGAACTGTTTACAGAAGGATTACTCTCTGTACAGGTCATGGTTTTGGACTTACCAGTCTCATTCAGAGAAGTAAAGTATACACAAGTAATGCTTTAGTATCATCAGGCAAAGAGGCTTTGGGAGCAAACATAGCGACAATTATGTACGAGCTGCAATGCTTACTAGACTTCTTCAATGTAGGTGGATTCCAGATGCTAGTAGAGTTGTTAAAGAGGCATTTTCATGCTGGCGTCACATGCCTTCAAATTAGACCTGGTTGAGGACAAAAGATATAGGAAATTTAGAGAAGTGGTAGAGACAGTACAGTACGTAATCTGTGAGTGCCCGCCACAATGCAGAGAGAGAATGAATACAGTGGAAGAATGAACGAAAAGACTGCTTCAAATTATTAAGGCAAAACAAAGTACTGGAAACTAGAGATGCAACAGGAAAAAGATCATTAATTTAGTGAATCCAGTTACACTATGGATGTAGTGTTAATGTAGAACACTCACTAAGAAGTCGACAAGCTGAAGCTAACTCATGAAAGCATCTTAAATCTAATACACCTCGTTAGCTTTCGTTGTTGATTATGTGTATGAGGAACGGTCGCAAAGTTCGTGAAACGAAGAGACATAATCTGAGGCAGTCATAGGAAATCGCTTATGTGGAAAAAAGCCCATGCCCTTTATTTATAGGCCAAAACATGGAATATATTTTTTTAACGGTTTTAAATAATTTTATTCAGATGAAGGAAAAAAGGAAAACTATTTTATTGCACTTACAATCTCTGCATTCTTTTAATCTCAATGCCCGCCTTCGCGAATGTGGAAGCTCGAATTCCAAAAAGTTCTTATTTGAAATCGAAAGAAATTAATAATTTTAAAGACTGATCCATTTCGAAGTTACCTAATTTTTTAAAGGAAAAACAAAGAAAATTAAAATTGAATGGAGAATCTTTACTATCATTCGAAAGAACAATCTTTGCCAGATTACCTCTTTCAATGTTAAAACGGCAGCTCTTGAATCTCTTCAGGTTGCTCTTCGTCCCAAATGCGGCAATTTTGCTGGTTTACATACCCATTGAGCCAGAATTGGGACTCATCGTTCAACAACATTTGGCTTGAAAACGTCGGATCTTCTTTGAACTTTTCAAAAGCCCATAGAGCAAAGCGATGATGATGAAAGATCGAGCGGATTCAGTTCTTGTACAAGCTGTATTTTTTACGCTATCAATTTAAGATTTCGAGGCGTTCCATACGTAAATTCGAGTAGCTGCGAACGACTCCCAATCGACTCGGTCGCTACGGTCGCTATATTTTCTTCACTGCGTGTCGGTCGAATATTATCCAATAATAACGCTGGGTCTCAAGATGGGAGATGGTGTTGCGAATAGGACGCTAAGCTAAGCGATGCGCTCGAAACACATTCTTTACAGAACGTTGGATTTTTCGTAATAAATTTGAACAAGTTGTTCAGGCGTAAGTCGTTCCATGATGAAATGCCCAACAATACTGAACAAAAATAACATGACAGATTGACACGTGCTCAAATACAACGTGTTTTTCAAAACAGTTTTTATTATTTAAACGACGGAACAGGCGTGTAGTTTTCTTAAGTGACCGTTACTTAAACTTATAAAATGCGTATTATACTTCTGCTCAAATATAAACGAGACTTTATCCATAACTCGACAAGGACAAGATTTGATTGGTATAAGTCGTTCAAGGACGGCCGTACATCGCTGGAGAACTTGCTCCATGATCGTCGTCCAGCAACGTCAATAAACGAAGAAAACGTCGAAAAAGTAAAGAAAATTGTGTTGGAAAATCGTCGTGTGACTGAAAGAGAGATAGCTAGTGAGCTCAACATATCAAATGGATCCGCTCATAGCATTATTCACGATGTTTTGGGCATGAGACGTGTGTCTGCTCGACCTGTTCCAAAATTGTTGTTTATACGTCTCATCTTGTACGCGATTATTTGACCAAAAACAACTTAAATATTGTTCCGCAAGCACCGTATTCACCCGACATGGCACCGTGTGACTTTTTTCTTTTCCCTAAACTCAAATTGCCGCTTCGTGGAAAGCATTTTCAGTCGATTGAAGTCATAAAAGAGAATTCGAAGAAGGAACTGAAAGCCATACCTAAAGCGGCCTACCAGAAGTGTTATGAAGATTGGAAAAAATGGCATATGTGTATCGCCTCTAATGGTGACTATTTTGAAGGGGATAATATAAATATTGAAGAATAATTAACCGTTTTTGTTTTATTGAGTCAGTCTCGTTTATATTTGAGCAGAAGGTATGTAGGTATATGTACGTTAACATCACGTACGTCTCTTATTTAAAATGAAAAGCTTCTAAAGCGAAACTAAAAAGTTGATTTTCTACTCATGAAAGCTAAAATATTCTAACGTTTCACTTTTTACTAATCACCCTCGTTTTTCATTCCAATGTTCTCCAAGCGCACTCACATCTCATTTACACAATCTCGTTGACTCCTTCACTCAAACTCTATTATGTGTATGCCTCAGCTTGTTTCTCAGTAATTAAAATATTTCCACTTCTTATTTATTTATTTGTTTAATTTTGTAGAAGTACAGCTACTGCTATACACGCACATACTAATACATATATTTACATATAAATAGGTATGTTTGTATGCTAAACTATGCGAGGGCCTTACATGTAGTCCTTTAAGCGAAGTACGACCAAAGCTGTTTGCTTGTTTGTTTGTTTGTTTGTTTGTTTACATGCTGGTCGCCAAAGAATTTCACTTTGATTCACTCTCGCTACTAATTAGCTTAATTAATTATGTACTAACGCTCTAACAAAGTGTGTAAATATTTACTTTAATATACTAAATACTCTCTTTACATTTATTTTGTTCTCTTCTTTTCAGCAGTGATTCTGTGAACTTGAGGAACAGTTTGAAACTCAGAGAGAAGTGTTTATACATATTTAATTGAGGATTTGAATATCTATGAGGTAAGCAACAGGCATTTTAGTAATACATCAACTGAAAAAAAATAAATGTACTTATACTTTAGAAGAAGTGAGAGGGCTTTATGGTAAGCGCAAATATTTCTTCTGAAGTGACAATGGGTTCCAAGATTTGTGAAGATTGACTTTCAAATAACTTCAAAAATTATACGAATATGGTGCTGGACGTATTTCTTCGATCCCAGAGGTCGCAATAAATTTACTCGTTATTTCAGCAGTGTGAAATGGCGCGTTGTCATGATGTAAAAAGTGGCGCCATGGCATTCAAGCCCAATTCAATTTCAATAGCAATCATTTCATGTGTCAATAGTTGGTCTTCGTCAATTTTGGACTTTACCAAAGCACAGTGACGTCATCAGTGGAATATTTTGGTCATCCTCTACGGAAAAATGTCCGGACTGGAATCTTCGGAACCACTTAGAAATAGTCTTTAATAGTCACGTGCTTCCAATATGCTTATATCAGGGCAATCGTTTTCTCCTCCTCGTCCTAAAGCATCTTTTGAAAGATGCATCTACTCTCTGTGGTCGCTGTCCTATATGACATTGTCCCATCAGGATCTCAATTAACTTTCAAATGCTCTCCTTCTACTCTCTTCAATGAGTTGTAAGCTATTCCACCTTCCAATTTTAGGCAAGTTTGTCTCGACTTGCGATAGTTTTGTAACGCGACTTGTAAGTGAAAGTATTCCTTTAGTAGCAGTTTGGATGTGTCTTGAGGCGTTCTTCATCCATTGGAGTTTGTGTCTTTTGCTGAGTATTCGTTTCCAATGTGTTTATCTGCTTCCATGATAGATAATATTTCAGCTTGGAACACTTTCCAAAGGTCTGGTAGCTTAAATGCGAGCTCTAAGAAGGGTTACGTAAGAAAACACCTCCTCCCATAAAGCTTTGAATAATCTGCATAAATTTCAATACACCCTGACAGAGCGTATTTATTTTCCCATTATTTCCTGTCGGCAGTCAATATTATATAGTTGGAGCGGCTAACTCTAGTAAAAAGGCCGCGGTATGTTCAGCTTGCTAGAAAAGTAAAACTCTCTAAAATTCTTGAGTAGCTTGAGCCTTGACGGCTCCACCCTTTCTGCTCAGTTAAGCGAAGACCCGACAGTGATGTCAACTGATGTACTGTCCATCCTGTAGCCAGAATATCAAAGATTATGCTTAGAGCTTCATTTCGAGTGGTTCTACGTTTACGTATAGTTTTTTCACAAATGCTTTCCACTTAATCTTCTTTTTTGTGCTGATAGCTCTTTTGTCGAAAATGTCTCCTAAAAATTTCGCTTTAGTTCCTAAACTTGAGCAACTGGAGGAGAAAAAGCTACAACTTATTAGAGGTATCACAGAGTCCACAACGGTTGAACCTTTATGCGACCTCGCGTATGCTTTCCTGTATTAGATCATATGAATCTTATGGAAAGTTCCTTTGTCGTCCAGGTAGGCAGTAACCAAGCCACCAGCTGTTCGGTTCCACTAAGAAGTGAGGTCAAAGTAAGATTCCAGAGCATTGCTGAGAGAAGAACACCACCCTGAGATGTACCTCGGCTGAAGTGTTTGGAGGCTCGAGATTCCCAAAAGTTCAGTAGCAGCGTATTCACACATATGTATGGCTTCCAGTGCATATCTTACGACATCTGGTATTAACTTATTAAAAATTCATTTTTTGAGCTATTGTAGGAGCTATTCAGTGAATGAAAACAGTTTGTGTACTGCGGTTTCCATTGATTTACCCTTATGCTTGTTAATCGTTTGTGGTAGAAAGCTGCCTATGAACAGCTCTAGTGTCTTAACTGCAAAGGATGATAGACTTATAGACCCAAGATCCTTTGGCCTATTGTAAGTAGTCTCTTGCTACCTTAGTAATGAGTACCAATGACTCTTGGCGACATTATATTGGAGCATAGTTAATATTTGAATATGACTTAAAAAGTATTTTAAAGCCATGCAGGAAAAATCTCATCTACCAGGTGTGTTTGTTGAAGTTTGCCGGTTTTTTTGATAAAGAAAACACTTAATTTTCAGAGGAATCTCAAAATTTTTTTATTCAAAGTATTGACCATTGGTTTCTACACATTTCGCCCATCTCTCAGGCAAATTATGGATACCATTCCAAAAAAACTTTTTCTCTTTCGAGGCAAACCATTCGACGAGCCATTTTGCGACTTCTTCAAAATTAGCGAAGCACTGCTCTGCAAGGGAGTGTCCCATCAATGCGAAAAGGTGATAGTCGGACGGGGCGAGGTCTGGAGAGTACAGCGGGTGCGATAATATTTCCCAATTAAGTGTTTTTAATGTGTCTTTCACGAGTTTAGCGGTATGTCATGTTGCAAGATAACTTTGCCATGTTTTCGGGCCCATTCCGACCGTTTTTCGATCAACGCATGATTCAAATTGATCATTTGTTGTCGGTAGCGATCCGTGTTCACCGTTTCACCAAGTTTTAACAACTCGTCCTACACCACACCACACTGATCCCACCAAACACAGAGCCTTGTCTTACGGCCAAAGCGATTTGGCCTTGCAGTCGATGGACCAGCTTCACCAGGGGAAAGCCATGATTTTTTTCGCTTCGGGTTCTCAAAATAAATCCATTTTTCATCCCCGTGACAATTCGATGCAGAAAAGATTTCCTTTCGAATCGTTGAAGCAGCATTTCACAAACGGTTTTTCGATTTTCCATTTGTCTATCGTTCAGCTGGTGTGGCACCCATTTTCTATACTTCTGGATCTTTCCCATGGCTTTTAAACGTTGGCAAATTGCTCCTCGAGTCACATGTAGTGTTTCTGCCATTTTTTGTTGCGATTGGGTTGGATCAACATCCAATAACGCCTGCAATTCCTCGTCTTCGCTGCACCAAAATGTTCATTGTCTGTCAAATCGAAATCTCCACTTTTAAATTGACGAAACCACGTCTCACATGTTCTAATCACTGGAGCATGTTCACCATAAGTTTCTACCAGCAACCGGTGAGCTTCAGCTGCATTTTTCTTTTGATGAAATAAGAAAAGCAACGAATGCCGAAAATGCGATTTACTTGGAACGAAACTCGACATATTCACTGAGGTAAACAAATATGACGCTATTATTTAAGCGGAATGTGACTTGCGTATTTTTGTAGGTTAATGTCAATAGATAAAAATTACATATATGCCAAATAATAGAAATTTATACATATTGCTAGCGACATCTATTAGTAAAACCGGCACACTTCAACAAACACACCTGGTATATATGTTTCTATCCAATTTCCATACTCTCTGTTCAACGTGTCACTACCACTCCTAAACATGGTCACAGCAGGTAAACATGCAATTTGTCTGACTGTAAAAAATTTAAAATAAATATCCTTATTGAAACCTAATTAAAGCCATTAATAGTCATTATCTGATAATCATTTGCCCAATTAAAATAAAATAACAATTATTTTGTTGCATTAAACAGCTCCACTGCTCCACTTTCATTAAACTACTTAATCAAAGCATTTCCCGAATCGTCTGCAAGCAGCAACATCAATCATTACTCAAAAAAAAAAAAAAATGAAAAAAATAGAAAAACGATCCTTTACCAACATTAATTGTGTCAAATGACCTCGAGCAGTTGGTGAGAAAAAAGCGACAGCGATTACTTAAATATAGGCGCGTTCAGCGAAAAACACGTTAAGCGAGAGCGAGAGAGCCAAAGGCCAAATGCGATCGCCGATCGTGGCGAAGGTGCAACTGGTTTACATATTTATTGGTTGATAATGGTAAACTGGTTCAAAGAGCGTATGTGCAAGAGTATGAGCAAATAAGTAGAAAGAATGTAGAAGACAGGAAGAGAGAGAGAGAGAGACGCGGCACGCTAGTGTCTAAAATTTAGACTATGAGAGCTTTATTTACCACATTACAATAACATTTCGGTGTTTCGGGTCTACTGAGCTCTAAGTGTGGTGCATTTGTTTCTTTTATTTAAGACTCTTCGTTTTTCGTCGTCTTTGGTAATGCACCTGTTGAGCTCTAGTCTGGGGTATGGTGAATTTAAATTTGTTACATATTTGCTGCAGCAAGTGTGTTGTATATCGCTTGTTGTATGCGTTGTACCGCGCTCTTTGTTTACATACTGTTTCTTCTGTTTTGTTATTAGTCGTTTGCATTTTGCTTTGTTATTGTTTGTGAACAAGTTTCTTGCCGTAGCTACTTTATGCTGTGCGCATGTGCGCTCGGAGGCATGCTTTTTGCTACCGTTTCCACTACCATTTACTACTCTTTATTTCTCTGATGCGCGCGTACAACTTTCTTTCGCATTTCAACGCTATCAATATACAATTTTGTAACAATTTTGTTGGTGGTGATCGCGCGCTAAGATCGTGTTAATGTTGCTGGTGGTGGTTTTGTGTTACTGTTGGTGCTGTTGATGATGCGCCAACATAACTATGCGCCAAGCGCACTCTCCACGCGATGTTTAGTTTGTAACGAAACTTTGAAGCGTCAACACGCGTGGACTTAACGACCGGTTTTTTACGAACTCATGTTTTTGTTTTCGATCGCATTGAGTACTTGTTTGTGCGCAGAGGCAAAGAATAATTACGTAATTTTTTTTTTCTGTTTGCTAGCATAAAAGCATCGATTGATTTGTCGTGCAAATACTCTCAACGGTTATTTCTAAGCGGATTTACTGGCGCGCATATGCGGGCACGTAATTAGAACGCGCGATCACCGCGCCACTCGTCGTGTATCAAAATAATTGCCATTGACAGTAATTGCCTATGTGATCGCTGAAAGAAGCGCGATCAGCCATATATTTGGGGCGCGTATTGCAGCGTTCGATTTGCAATTTAGTATGCGCGTGCGCAAACGATATTTTTGTAGTGAGTGCTTTTAGTTTACTGTGTGTTTACAAAAGAAAACCGTATTAAAAAAGGCGTACCTTATAGAGCGCTTAGGCGCTGTAGTGTGTTTTGTTAATACGTAGCGCTTTGGAGACATGAAAAGGTCGCGCCGCGTTGCGAACAAGAATTGAAGGCTCATATAAATAGTGTACTGCAGCGCATAGCTGATTTATTAAAAATAGTGAAAAGTTTAAAAAAGAAACAACGTAAAAATCGTGCTTACTTCTTAATTAGAAAAAAAAAAATAGTGAAAATGTCACATGCGCTGCAAGCGTTCAAACCAAATACGGGCGCGCAATCGAATTTGCCGTTAACAAAAGCACTAGGACGCCGCTCCCAATTACTTGCCTCAAAAAATTGGTGGAAAATCTGTTTTGTTTACGGGCATGATCCAACAAAATTTTACCGTGAAATTAGCTATAATAATAGCGGCGACACGGAGCCGAAAACACAAACAAATATTGTAGGACACCAAACCCAGTCAACAATTATAACAATGCAAACAGCAACGGCAATGGAAAGCAACGAAAAAATACCGTCAAAGTGTAATACGGAGGCTGCTGATTCATCGCGCTCCACGGCAATGTCACTGGCGGACAGTGCCAGCACCTCACAACGTTCATTGGGCTCTATAAATGACTGTGCAAAATTATTTCCTCGGAACATGCCGAGCATACGTCGCAGTCGCAGGCGTTTGGATGTTAAGAAGAGCGCGCCTGAAGCTGCCGCTGAGAGCGCAGAGCTGCAGTTGGCTGCAAAACAAAGCGCTAGCAAATGTCATGTCACAAACGGAAATATTTTGCAACGCGTCGATAGTAGCTGCCACAAATCGAGCGTCTCGAAAGTCACGAAATTGACACCACGTAAATTGAAGGCGCCTAATTATGGCTCAAAGCGTCAACATTGTCGCCGCACGCCATTCACAGAGAATAAGGCAATAACGGCGGACGCCAAAGAGGAAGAGGTGCGCAGCCACAGCAAAGAACGGCGCGGTAAATGCAAGGCGCATTGCCCACACAAAGGCGGCGAACGCGCGTATGGCGGGGACAATATGCAGAACAAGCAAACGCTTACTGTAAGTAATGCGCTACCGCAATATGCGGTTAGGGCGCACAGCGAGAAGTATAACAAGCAAACGCACGGCGCTGAAAGGCAACAAAAAGAGCCGAAAAGTGATTTGCAAGCCCAACAAACGGCAACGCACCAGACGCACATAAATACAAAAAAGCAACTGCAGTCACACCATAAGCAGCAGCATTACGCTAAGCCATTGAAATTGGCCTTGCTACCGCATGACATATCATTGCTCGATGTAAGCGCATGCTCGACCGCCAGCGCACACTCGTGCGCCGTCAACCAAGCAACTAGTGACATCGTCGATCACTTGTCGGCCGCATTGCCTTCACCCTCAGCCGCCTCGCAGACACATTCGCAACAGTCGAGTCTCATTAGCTATGATTTGAGTCGTTCAACGAGTCGCCAAAGTTGCTTCGAATCATTGCCAAATTTGGCTAGCGTAACAACAATAAAAAAAGAACAGGCGCTCAGTTGTCAGCCGCGCATTGCCGCTAGTACGTTCCACCAAAAGCATCACCACCATTTGGATGACACATTTCTGTCATCGGGCATCTCGTGTGGTGATGGTGAAACGCAATCTGAGGCGAGTTTTTGCGACTCTCCGGCGCGTCAATTTCAAACGACGAACGCAGCGCGCCAACAACAAAGTACAGCGTGTGGTAGCAGCGATAATGTAGCGCTACTTGCTGCTGATGTTGTGCCAAGTGTGGAGGACGTTGAGGATGCTTTAATTGAGGCTGAGGTGGCACAGCTTACGGCGAATTTACGGCGTGATGAAGAGGCGGCACAGAGGCGCATGCCACGAGGCATAGAGGTAAACGCAGATGCCCAAACGAAATATGATATGTGCACGGGCGGGAGAAAAGCAAACGAAGTAGTAAAGAAAGTCGGCAGCAATACGAAAATAATGTCAACAACTGTCGCACCAATACCAGAAGCTCTAAATGTTGCTGATCTACGCAATTTGAAAGTTTGTCGCAATCGTAATGCGGTTTGGATGCTTTCGCGCACCGAAGACGACAGTGACAACAACAGCTGTCTAGCACCCATACCAGATGATGCACAGCTAAGTGATATTGAAGAGCAGCTATCACGCTTGCCAACAACAACTAGAGATGAGGTGGATAAGAGTCTTTCGATGAATGATGGCGCATCAGCAGTTGAAGACTCAAAACATTTTTCTACAAGTGGCACAGAGAAAAGCGACTTAGTAGCAACAGACAGAGTTCCAATTACAGCTAAGATAGCAACAACAACAATCATAAACTCCAAACAACACAAATTGTAAGTAGTCCTCTTTAACCGCTTGCAACCGGTACTAGCGCAGATTGTGTATATCAGAAATTTTAGTTTCTGATTGATTATTTGCTTGAGTGTATGTATGTCCCATGACCTAATAAAATGGATTTTTTATTTATTTCATTTTTAATTATTTTCTGTAATTTCTATTATTTTTTTTTTTGTTTTACTTTATACGATTTTGTTTAGTTTTATTAATTTTTTTTATTTCCCTCAGTTTATGTCTTCGTTTTATATTATATCTACTAATTTTAATAATTTTATTTTAATTTAATTTGATTTTGTGTATAAATACACGTATATTTCACTTTATTTAATTTATTTTATTTTGTTTTATTTTATTTTATTTTTTTATTTAATTTTATATTTTTTATTTATTTTATTTTATTTCATGTTATTTTATTTTATTTTATTGTATTTTATTTTATATTATTTTATTTTATATTATTTTATTTTATTTTGTTTTATTTTGTTTTTTGTTTAATTTTATTTTATTTATTTATTTTATTTTATTTTATGTTATTTTATTTTATATTAATTTATTTTATTTTATTTTATTTATTTTATTTTATATTATTTTATTTTATTTTATTTTATTTTATTTATTTTATTTTATATTATTTTGTTTCATTTTATTTTATTTTGTTTTATTTTATTTTTTTGTTTAATTTTATTTTATTTATTTATTTTATTTTATTTTATTTTATTTTATTTTATTTTATGTTATTTTATTTTATATTAATTTATTTTATTTTATTTTATATTATTTTATTTTATATTATTTTATTTTATTTTGTTTCATTTTATTTTATTTTAGGCTATTTTTTTGATTTTATGTGGTTTTATTTTATTTTGTTTTATTTTATTTTTTTGTTTAATTTTATTTTATTTTATTTTATTTTATTTTATTTATTTTATTTTATTTTATTTTACTTTATTTTATTTTATTTTATTTTATTTTATTTTATTTTATTTTGTTTTATTTTATTTTATTTTATTTTATTTTATTTATTTTATTTTATTTTACTTTACTTTTTTATTTTATTTTATTTTACTTTATTTTATTTTAGTTTATTTTATTTTATTTTATTTTATTTTATTTTATTTTATTTTATTTTATTTTATTTTATTTTATTTTATTTTGTTTTATTTTATTTTATTTTATTTTATTTTATTTATTTTATTTTATTTTACTTTACTTTTTTTATTTTATTTTATTTTATTTTATTTTATTTTATTTTATTTTATTTTATTTTATTTTATTTTATTTTATTTTATTTTATTTTATTTTATTTTATTTTATTTTATTTTATTTTATTTTATTTTATTTTATTTTATTTTATTTTATTTTATTTTATTTTATTTTATTTTGTTTTATTTTTTATTTAATTTCATTTTATTTATTTATTTTATTTTATTTTATGTTATTTTATTTTATATTATTTTATTTTATTTTGTTTTCTTATTTATTTTTGGAAAATAAAATCCCATAAAACATTTTCTCTAAGCTACTTATTAGCATTTTAAAAGTCACGCCGCTCGGTTAGCCACTAAATAGTCGATTAGGCCGAAAGTCTGGCTTTTTATTGAAATCATTTAATGGCTTTATTGGGTTCGTCTAAGTTTGTACTGAAGCAATAAAATAGAACAATAGAGCCAATATTATGAATTCTTCACAAGGTGGTGGTCAAACTGCTTTCAGTATTTACGAGTATGTATACATATGTACGAGTATATGCACAACCAAACATTCTCCATATATTCTTCGCCATCTCCTCAGTTTACAATAGATGATCAGTGAAAGTGTAATTCTTTTGTTAATAGTTTTCTTTAGAATTGTTATATAAATTTCTGTTTAGTAAGTAAAATTTTTAGAGTTGTTAATTTCGTAATATCAGCTCTTTGTTTATTTTATTGGACCACCTGTCGCTGATGCATTTAGATTACAATGACTAGGTTTGTCTGAATATACTGGTCGCTTTTAAAGGTAAGGGAACTGATTCTTAGATATTTGTTGATTTTCAAAAATATTTTAATTTGAATATACTTGACACGAGTAAATCTATTTAAACATTTGTTACATGTAGATATAGGACTAGTTAATTCTTTCTTTGGATCAAAATTCGTATTGCTTACGTTGTTTACAGAAATACTGCAGAGTAACAGCATTTCCTTCCGTCTCATTAGATGAACTAAAATATGAATGTAGTCAAAATATGAGGTTTTAAATGAAAAATATATATATAAACACATTCCCTTACATTTCGAAGTAATGTTGAATGTTCGATCTTGACTGGAACACTTTGATCATATGTGCATCCAAAATAAAATAATCAAAAACTTATATTTATTTACCTTTGGGGTTTTTGAGTACTTAATATGTATTAACTGTTCTGTTTATATCTGAAAATATATTTTGAGACTTCGGTTTCTACGCATTTACTACGAATAATGTATTATAGATTACACCTTTAGATTTTGTTGTTGTTTGTGTATACGTCATAATATTGATGTTGTTTTGGTGCGGTATCGATTCCCATACATTTCCATAGAGAAATATGAACACTGCACATATTTTAAAAGAAATTATTAAAATAAAAGAATTTCTGACCGATTGATGATATTTAAAACAAAATTCTTCTAAAATATTGGCAATCAACAGAGATTCTCCATTAGTGAATAGAAAAAAGTGTCTCCTGTGAAGTCATATACTGCATCTTTTCTTCACTTGGCAGACTTAATGTAACGCAAATCTAACCGCAAACTCAAGTAAGTAGTCCCTGAAAGATATGGATTTTCGTAAGTTTTGGTTGACGTGTTGAGAACTTCATGAGTTCAGTTTTTGGCATACAACTATATCTGCCATCTGTCATATTTTAAGTCGTCCATCTCCTTTCGCTTAGATTCGGCTTCTGTTCAAAAATTTTGCAATATCGCACCTACACTGGATGAGTGCAATTCATTAAAATTGGAAAGTCAGTCATTGTCAACTTGTGTATATCCGCAAGAGGATTCAGCGTAGCTTCAGGGTAGCTTCTAAACCTATATTTGAACTCCTGTTGGTCAGCGGGTTCGTACAAACCACCCATAGCTCGTATGACTCCAAAAATATTTATAATTTTAGTTTGTACAGAAAAATAGTGGAATGACACAATTACAAGCTAATCACTTTTCCATAAATTTGACAATCCCTACGTTAAAAGCAAAAACTGCCCTGCAGTAGAAAACACTACTTGCTAAGTGAATAGAATCCAAATGGTTTTCACTAACTAGTTCCTTTCCCATCTGTTTTCCATGTAAGCAGCTAGTATTTTTAGCATGGTGATGTTCTACCAACTGCCAATTATCTGACCATGCATCAGCTTTATACTAGTTGTATACTAGTTCATATCGGTTTGTAGCGTTGCCCTCTAACCACTCGGCTATCTTGATGATGGATAGATGAGCGTCATTTTCCGTAACTGAGCGTGTTAGAAATAACTACAACATACAGTGATGGATGTTATTATTACTCCATTACTGGTGAACTGCTTTACTAATAATCAACTGGTATGTTATCATCTTCAAAATTTTGATGCTTAACTAGAGTTTTCCGCGATTTTCGGCCTCCAATTTGTTGTTTTGCGTCTTGATATGTTTCTAACAAATGTAGGGACCTACAGTTTATACTAAGCCGCCTCCGAACGGCTGATGGTTTTTTATGAGTAGCTTTTATTTCATGTCCAAAATACACTCGGAGAGGTTGACATTTCCTGTCGAGAAGCGATCGCAATTTTTTTTTAAGGGAAGGGAGCCGATACAAACGGTCCCCAAGCCAGGATTCACGGGCAGGAAAGTTTTGTTGTGTGTTTGGTTGGTTAGTCAAGGAATCATCCAAACTCTTTACTCGTACCTCTGAAGGATGCAATTGCCCAGAAGTGCCCGGCATTGGTCAACGGGAGAGGAATTGTGTTTCACCCGAATAACGCCAGACCACACATATCAATTGTGGACAAAGCTCCGAGATCTTGGCGCGTAGGTTTTTATGCATCCACCTCATAGTCCGGACCTCGCACCAAGCGAATGCCAAATCTTCTTGTTTATGGCTGGCGAATGATTTGGCTCGTGAAGAATTGGCCTCAAGAGAAGCCTGTTAAATTCGACTGTGCCAATTTTTTGCCAAAAGGACAAGGGTTTTTACGAGAGAAACAAAATGACATTGCCTTCAAATGACAAAAAGTTATCGATTGATGACTGATATTGGTACATAAATTGAATAATTCTAACTATGGTAAATAAAGCCTTCAAGTGAATGCAAAAATAATGGACGACTTGTTACTTGACTCAAAAGTGTATAATTAATTTTTTTTTAATTGTTATAATGTATGGATATGTGTGCTTAATTCGATAAATGTTAATAGCCATATAAATATCCCGCTCATTAGTAAACTATTCAAAACTAAAAAATATTGAATTTCTTCACATAATTTAGGTATGAATTAATTAAATAGATATATGTATGTATGTTAATGGCGCTTTTTACATAAATATATACAATCTTTTTAGGATTTTTCACTATATTGGTAGTTTCTTAATCAATTTCATATGCAAATATACCAGAAAATTCATTAAATCTGCGAAGCGTCGCTTATTCGCCATATTTCGCGCTTCCACTAATTAATTTATACAAAAATAATTATTAAACATTTTTAAATGCTTTTTAATCAAACTTTATGTTTTTTTTTGGCGATTATAATTTTTTATTTATTCATAATTATTTTTTACGGCATCAAATTTTATTTCTGCTACCATATGGTAGTAGCCAAAGCCAATATGTCATGAGGAATTTTACCAGCAAATTGATGAGACGCATACACGTATATTCGTATGTGTGGCATTCGTTTAGTTGTTTGACCAAATTTTTTTTTAGTTTATAGCTGCAGGTATTTAATGTGTACAACAAAAATCAACAAAAAACAACAATAAATATATAATAAGAGCCAACGAGACAATCAAGCGCTCAAACCGTAGAAAAAGTGGTGAGGCAAAATTAAAAAGGCGTTGCAAATTGCGAATTATTAATAGCGTTGTCATTTAAGCCAAAATAAACATACATTCATAGCCATGTATGTAAACACATGTTCATGTAGTTAGTAGCCAGCAATTATGGATATTTTTGGTAATTCTGAAAAATGCATTTCATATTATTTAGTTGTCAGAAACATTGTCAGTGGCGTTGCATCCTCCAGCAATACTGACACACTTTCATTATTTTCGTTGGATTTTATTTTTTTGTTTGGATTTTTTTTGTGGTTTTTGACATATAATTGTTATTTTTGAATATATTCGTACATATGTCTGTGCATACATTTGTTGATTTTGGGTAATAAAGCCATAAATGCATAAAATAACAGCTGTTGACAATCAGTAATTTTTTATGACTACTTAATGACTATTTTACGGATTTACGTGTACGCAGTTGTTGTTGATGTGGCACACGTGCAAAAAGTTTATTCTGTTTTTTTAATATTTTTTTTTTTTTGTTTTGAAAGGAACTAAGTGGATATTTTATAGTTATATTAGTGATATGTTTTTTTATTTTTCAACTTTTATTTTTCATCGTAATTCGTGAGGATTAAAAAATAAAAAAATACTATATGTAAGTATAAAAATGCTTTATTCAGTTAAGTATACAGTCTTCATGCCTATCGTCAAAGATTCTTTAATTAAAGTTCAATTTCGGTTAATTTCTTACATTATGCCTCTCTCCTAGAAACTCTTGTCCCTACTGTCCAAAAATCGATTTTCAGGCTTCGCTTGAAGCCAATTCCTCAACAGCCAAATCATTCGTCATAGACAGAAAGAAGAGGTAATCACCTCGTGCGATGTCCGGACTAGGAGGTGAATGTATAAAAATCTACCAGCTAAGCTCCCGGAACTTTTGCCGGGTCACTATTTATGCGTGTAGTTTTGGTGGTCTGAGCGGTTGCTTCAACCAGACTTTGACGGCAAAGGAGCCGCTCATAACGTCACTAGGTCCCACTATACACACAATAAAACCTTCCTGGGCGTTATTCTTGGCTTGGAGACCGCTTGTGGCGGCTCACTATCCTTCGACAACAACCGTTCTCATTTCGCGTTACTGTAAGTAATCCATTATTCAATACCAGTCACCACCCGCTTCAGAAATGAGTCGATTTTGTTACAATCCAGCATCGATTTGAAGATGGAAATTTTGGCCATGAGGATTTTTCCAGTTAACTCTTGTTAAATCTTGGAGCTTCTTTGTGTTGTCAGCCTGTTTCAAGTGGTCCCAAACGGTTTTTTTGCATTGTTTCGTTGCTGTGCAGTGGAAATAGTGCTCGCATGACAGACAGACTCGACAATTTCTATTATTTTATCGACATTTTCTTTTCGATAATTGGCCTTCCGCACCATGGAGCATCTTTAACATCAAAATTACCGGAACGAAATCGACGAAACCAAAACTGATCTGAGAAAAGGGTAGCAATAACGGGTCATTCGTTTCCTCTTTTAGTCGTCAACGAGTTAACTCAATCCCTTCTCCACCTATTCCTTCCTACGGAGTGAAGGTCTTCTTTTTCCTCTACTGTATCGAATACTCTCAGAGCTGGAGTAATGTAGCTGCTAATTCACTGAACCATGTCGATGTCGATATTTGCACCGTCGCCAATATTCAGAGAACTATAAATCTTCCGCAAAACTTTCTCTCGAAAACACCCAAGGCTGGACTCATTGGATGTTGCCAACGTCCTAGCATCTACACAATAAAGTAAGTCGGGAATGATGCACAACTCGTAGAGTTCGGTCTTTGTTTGTCAAGAGAGGACTTTACTTTTCAATTGCCTATACAGACCAAAGTAGTACTTGTTGGCAAGAGAGATTGTGCGCTGGATTGATACTGATGTTTATGCTGGTTTCAGGATAGACGAAGCCGTCCACTTCTGCTAAAAGGTTTGTACCTTTAAAAATAATGAATTTGGGGTACCAAATCTCCCACAAAGCCTTTACGGACTTCTCATTTCAAATGCAGAAAAGAGGATTAAATCAATAAAATAAATAAATAAATAAAAAATCTAGGAAAGTTATTTTAAACACCGGTTCTGTAGACTAAATCATGGAACAATTGCCTTCGAATTTTCCTAATAATGGTTGGTTAGCTGAAAGGGGAGGTCAAAGATCTGGCCTCGGGCGGCCGCACTAAAGCCAGTGAACAGGCTTATTGGGCTTTAGTATTAAGTTAGCACTCCAATTCATATTCAGGCAGATCATATCAATAAAAAACTTGCGATTCTTTATTCTGAGTTCATTGTTGGAGCGCTCACACAAAACTCAGTCTGAAGAGCTTAAAAAATCATTCTAATTGACGGTTGTGACGAGTTGGCTCGTAGTGTTAAATTTTTCTTTCAGAATCCTTTCGTTTCTCATTTCCTTTAAAAAATCTTTACACACGGCACTCAAGCAGATGCCTTGAGATCGGTTGTGTTGAGTTGAGTTGAGCTGATGCGGCTGCCGATCGCTACCAGTGGACATAGGTCAATAGGCACATTGTGATACCGCTGTGAGGCTCCTGTCTTCATCTTCTCCAATTATCGAATAATTTCGTTTGCCTTATATAGGCAACGAGATTTCCAATTTTCGCTAAGGCTATCTTAGCAAGACAGTCGAAGAAATGTTTCTCGAGGAATTTGTGTCGCGCAGATATCAAGGCTGGACACTGACAGAGGTAGTGTTCTTCTTAGTCCTTACAGCTGCGGCAAACATCATTAGAGTGCTAGCCTCATTGAACAGTGCTCTGAAATTATGCCTGTCGTTGTGTTAATGGAGAACCGGTCCGGAAGGATTAGATGTTTTGCTTTCTCGCGTCCACAGCGATCTGGTCACGTGATCTCATTCAGCCATCTTGAGTCTGCTTCTTTATCAAAGACTACTTTACCCGTGTGGCATTTGGTCGAGAGTTTGTTCAGATTTCGTCTCCATAGCCATCTTTGATGCGGTCGTTTGTGTTGCGTCAGCAAAAAAGGGCTGACCACATGAATATTTTTAAAAATGTAAGCGACTACTTGGTTGGGGCAGTTGCTAAAGCCCCATTAGAAATCTCACCCTGAAGTGTTCAAAATCTTCATAAAAAGCGGTGGGAAAAATTTTTTAGATGCAATATTTATTCTCTGACCTCAACAATGCCACAATTTATAATGTTCGCCACTTTTCGCTTATTCTGAGTGGTTTTCCTAAAGGTAATGAAATCAGGTGATGAAAATAGCTCAGTCTTCGAACAAAAGAAACTCAAGTTTATCCCGAATCACGTTCCAAGCGTATTTCATAAATTTTTCAAACTTTTCCAAACTTTAAAAGCAAAACCCCCCAAAACTGCCGACCAAACCTATTAATTTTCTTTCACTTATAATTATATTTAAAAATTTGTTGCTTCCCTTCCCCCCACGGTGGTGTCAACCAAGTGAATGTCAGTAATTTGCCTGCGGTCGCTGCGTCTTTTACGAGTGCCGACCATCGACATGTGCCAAAGCGCACACTGCAAAAAGAGGAAAGAGAAAAAGAAAAAACGCTGTAAAACACCGCTACACACGCCGCTTAAGCTTGTTGCACAGCCGCCTTGCGAGGACAAAAGTGAATATTGCCACTCATAAATTCCATATGTCGTTTTAATAACCACACATTTATGTTGCATGCTTGGCCTGGCCGTGAGCCGCAGCCGGAGCAGCAACAGTTTCAACAGCAGCATTGTAGCAACATCAACACGCCCATTCAGTTAAGTCAGAAAAATTAAGATCCCCAGCCACAGCGGCTTTCATTTCCATGGCTGTCTCATGCATCTCCCGCTAAGACTGTCGATGGTCGATTGTCGATGAATGGCGCGCTGATAGCGAAGCGATATATCTCACTTGGCAGCTGGCTGCTATGGTAATGTGTGTGTAGATATGTATGCTTGAGCTAGTGCTATTTGGGCGGCCAATGTGGTAATGCCAGACGGAGAACCATATCATATTAGTATATGTGTACAAATATATTTTCATGTATATGCACCCTCAGATATACATGTATATATTGCTCGTATATCGCACCTTTCATTCCTTTCTTTCCTATGTGAGTCCAGTACCAGGCCAACCCAAACGCCATATCTGCCTTTGGTGTATCAGCAACAAGATACGCAGCTCAACACTTTTATCGCTTCATTTGCATGCTTTTGTTGTGTTCAAACATTGCAGCCTCCGCATATGCTCACTCATCTTCTACACCACTTGTTGTTGCTATTGTTGTACTGTTTTTTGTCTCTTCGCATTATGCATAAGAAACACTAAACGAGCGCAAAAACTAAAAAAAAATAAATAAAACAAGAAGTCCAAAATCTTAACGCGCAAATCTTTTGTTTGCGTGCAACGCAGCAATTTCCTCACGCACACAACTTCATTTACATACATTTTTCTTACCTCAAGTCGCTTTCAATGCTGGCCATACGAATACAATCACCCAACCACCATCTCTGTCATCTCTGCCATCTCTGCCATCTATGGTAACTGAGTAGCTGGTTATAAATCTGATTTATGAGGTGAATGTTTGAGTTGTAGTATAGTGTCATATTGTTGTTTTTGCTTTTGTTATATGTATAGTGTGATTATTATTGTTGTTGTTGGGCAATTTGCAATTCTTAAGAATTTTGCAATAGTTTTGGGTGGCGTACAAAGAAAAGCATTCAAATGGCTGCGAGAGACACCACATGTACTCGTAATGCGTTTTTATGATATAATTTTTGTGATATTTGTAGGTACTATGTGTATTTGTACATATGTACCTATATATTTATGTATTTTTATGCAATATAATTTTTATGCTTGTGCGAAGTTTACTACTCAAATTATGACACGATATTTCAAACGATTCTGGAATTAGAGGTCGAGAGTTTGCATGCGAGGTGCATTCTCTTTATACATATGTACCTTTTCATGTTTGTATATAGGTATGTACGAGTATTTATCGGAGAAGGTAAATGAAGTGGCTTTAAGCTTCAAATCATTATTATTTCTCAAGCCTTCCCTTGTACACCTTACTACTTTGTGACCTTTATATCTTCCGAGAGATAGGTGGGCAAATGTGCTTGCCTAGTGGCGATCATCGTCAGACTCATTTTGGTAAAGCAACTCCGGTCCTCCAGCTTCTTTTTCGCCCACTTGGACTCCCTTAAGAATTTTATTTGCTCACTAACTTTTGTTACTGCCACATGGCAAAAATTTACCATTAAGGCATCTCCAATAGTTTATACTAATCCGCCTCCAAACGGCTGATGGTTTTTTACGAGAAGCCTTTTATTTCATGTTCGAAATACACTCGGAGGGGTGGACATTCCCTGCCGAGGGGCGACCGCAATTAGAAAATTTAACTTAATTTTTTATTTAAATTAATTTTCCATAACTTTTGGATGTTGCTGGTACTGGGATATGAACCCGAGCCTTCCGAATGTCAGTACGCAATGCTAACCACTCGGCTATCGTGGCCGCCGGGTCATCGCATAATGAGTGGAAAATCGTCGTATTTCCTATATATATCCCCTGCATGATCTTCTGAAAGTGACCCCGTGCCGCGTTGCTTCAGTACTAAAGCGCGATGTCCCATCAGGATCCCATTTAACTTTGAAATATCCTCAATCTTCATAGAATCTCAGCCATTCGACCTTCTCTGCTCCATTTCTATCAAGTTTGCCTCGATATGTGATGGGACAATTGCCTTTGCCTGAGTTCTCGCTTCCTTCCATGAATCGCACTGTAATGAATAGATAGCTTGATTGAGAATAACGTGAGAAAACACTGCCTCTTACACCACCGCAGCCAATGTTTCTTGGTTAGCTGAATATCGCCGTATATCTCGCACAGTTCATCGTCCCAATCTCACACGAAAAATTTGTCTCGAAATCCATAACACCGACTCAATAGTTGCTGCCATCGTCCATGCCTCCGCACCACATAGCACAGTTTGGTCTTGGATCGTCGAGGTTCTTACGTTGGATTTTCAAGCTGACTTTGTTATTGTTGTTAATACTGGTTCCAAGATATACGAAGTTATCTACGACTTCAAAATTATGACTGCCAACAGTGACGTGAGAACCGAGTCGCGATGACTGTTTGTGTGATGACAGGGGATATTTCGCCCTACCCTCGCTCAGTACCAGACCCATAGGCTGCACTTCCTTATCCAGTCTTGAGAAAGCACAACTCACGACGCGCAGATTGTACGCCCTTTATTCAGCTCTGCAGCAATAAATTAAAAGTCACACTAGAAGGAATCACCTGCCGTGTTGCTTAACGTCAGTTTACGGAGCCGTATAAGTTTTGCGGGGATACCGAATTCAGACGTGAAACCGTTGGGTACATATATTTCAAAGTTACCGTTAGATAGCGATGCGATGGTATTGATTCCACATAGATAGTTCCTAAGCATGTTTATCTCGGAAATTCGTAAATCTACTTTACAGACATCTTTTGCTTTATCTTTATCGGTTTTTCACACTAAAGTGATTTTTTTTACTATTTTTGCAAGTTCTCTTAGTAGGATATTAAAACTTTCTAGATACCAGCAATTTCTTAGATAATAACCAGAGTGAGACAGATTTTCAAGTCAAAATTGCACTCGAAGGGCTTGGCATTCATTCCCTGCCAAGGGGCAACCCCAATTAGAAAAATTTATTTTAAGAAATTGCTCGATTGTATTGTAGCTGCCAAATTATTAATTAGCCTTAAGGAATTTAAGAGTACATTTCATTCAGCCAACTTCTATAGCACAGCTTTTGATCGAAAAATGCCCGGATATTCATTGTGATATCAGATATGGGATAATAATATTAGAACATCGGAAAAGTGGAGTTTCCCAACAAGATGGTAGCCAAGTTGCTGGGTGTATATCTTTTTCCGCGAACTCGATGCTATATTTATATATTATATAATTCTTCTCTTCCCTCGGGGCAAAAGTCAGTTAAATGCTGAAACGTTTTAGTTTGAAGCGGATTAACTATCACAAGTCCAACAACAATCAACGGTTTTCCACTAAGAGATGTTATTTTGATAATAAAAAAAATGACAGTTTTGAGATAAATGATCGGATGTTTATTTCAATGTAAAGAGCAAGAATATGCCATTGATAATGGAAAGCAATATCAGCCAAACGGCAGACACCACGACTATGCTTACAGGACGGTACCCTTTTTATGAAATTCTCCATTACCAAATCCCAAAATGACTACTGTATGCCCTCAATAGCTTCACGAATTCTATCTTTGAAGTCTTGAATCGACGTTAGTCTATTTTCTCATCTTCATGTGGCACCAAAGGAAGAAGCCGTAAGGTGTTAAATCAAAAGATCTCGGTGGCCAATTGTGATCACCTCTTCGGCTGGCAACACGGTCCGGAAAGGTTTCCCTTAAAATATCGATAGTTTCGTTGCTTTTGTGGCACGTAGCATCTTCTGTCTGTTTAATTGACAATAAACGTTGTCCAATTCCGGTTATAAAAACATTAGTCATCTCTCCATAGCGTAATCCATTCATCGTAACTGTTGTTCCAGGATTATTTTAGAAAAAGTAAGGTCCAATAACTGCACCAAACAGTTACATGTTGAGGATGGTGAGGCTTTTCAATAATCAATCTTGGGTTTTTGGAGGCCCAGATGCGACAGTTTTGCTTATTGACGTAGCCAACAAGATGATCTTTCGATGAAATTCTGGTTCATTTTTATGCATTTCAAGCACCCAACCAGCAAAGACACGACGTTGGTGATGATCGGACGGTTTGAGTTCTTGCGTTAACAGAACTTTATTGGCCTTATGCCGTAAGTCTTTATGAAAAATACAGTGTAATGAAGTTTGTGGAATGCCCAATGCCCATGTTCCAAAGAACAACCCTTTGGGCTACAGCAGCAATATTTTCAGTTGTTCTTGAGGACGTTCACATGGTTTATTCTTCACATCACTAACTTGTTCCAACAGCTCAAATTTTTACCATTTTTTTTGGTGCTTCACGATTACCGAAAAATGTTTTAGTTTAACGAATCGTCTCTGCCATGTTTTCACCATTTTTATAGAGAATTTTAATAATTACTGTGCTATGTTGACGGGTGTGTTGTTCTATTTTTATTACTGGCGTAGTTTTTACTTGTCAAATGTCAAAAAAATTCTCTCGATAGGAAATAACAACGCGTACGAGTATATTTCTGATAGCAAATGAAATGCTCCTCATAAAAACCCATTTTAGGTCCCTTCCTTTGTCGAAATATCATCAAGACGCAGACCATAAAACTGAGAACGAGCACGAACGAAAATCGAAAGGAAATATCTCAAAATGTTCACAAAAATATATAATATTAAATTACGAAAAAATTAATTTACTTTGATTAAAATTTATGGTAAGGTCAGACATTTAATAAAATTTATTGATTTTTTTTTTATAATTTTTATTAATTTCTTTATAAATATTTTTATAAATAAATAACTCTCTCGGCCACTCGCCGTGTAATTTAATACTCGAAATATCTACAAATTGATTGTGCGCATTAAATTGACATTTGCGGTCTGAAGAGCGGCGCTGTCACTTGGGAATTTAAATATGCAGACAAAGAAAGGGTGGCACACAACTACAATATACATATGTATGTAAAAACGCGCAAAAAAAAAACTTCTTCATTTACCACAACAGCAAATATGTTGATATTAATTAAAGAAACGCAGTAAAAGAGTTTAACCGACGAAAAAAAAGGGAAAGGTAAAAATTGTTGCCTCAAGCTGACAGACTCAGCGAACAGACCTACACACAATCAATACTGCTCATTGGCTTGTGCTTATGCATACGGTGAATAAACATACTTATGAGTGTATGTACATACACGTATGTTTGTAGACATGTGGTAAGCAAAAAGCCAAAGTGACTTTCGAACTTGGCCATAAAGAACAAGAGACGATTGGTGGTAGTCGTTAGGCTGAATGCTTTTATACGCTAATCTGCACATTGTTTAATACAAAGAATATATACATACATATGTATGTATGTATGTATGTAATGAATGACTTTGCGTATAGCGGTGTATAGCGATGAGCGCGTGTATTGGTGTGAGCACGTTAATGGCTTTTCAATCGTCAGTTATGCGAAAACAAAGTATTCTGCAAATAACAACAAATTAAGCGTAGATAAATGTAGATATATATGCATGTACTTATATATATTTGTATGTAAATATATTTTACATGCGCAAGTTTACTTATGGATACTTAAATATCAATTTTCCGCATCGGTCAGTACGCCGGGCGTGAGAAGGTCAGACACGGAGGCATTCAGACTTGCTGCTGAAAGGTATACAGTATACGCATAAATACATACATACATACATACACATATCTACTTTAAATTATTGCCATTGCTAAGGTATGAAACTTTTGTAGGCAAATTGTATTACTTTTGCATTGAACGCTTTCATATGTTTGTTTGTACATACATATGTAGTCGTATGTGTGTGTATGTTTTTGACGTTCAAAAATTCATTATTATCTCGTAGCATTTTTTTCAGAAAAATTTCTCAAACCTCCGCCACCACCAACTACATTACACACATACAATTCCTGTTCAATTTTATCCTCTTTTGATTGCGTTTTTTATATACATACATACATATATGTATACAGATATATACCTATGTAGGTATATGGTATAGCGCGCCATTTAGTTGATTTCAAAGTTGGCATGTAAAATGGAAAAATGTAATTAAAGTCGACATTAAGCAGCATTGCTAAGCCCTGGGTGGTCGAAGATGCTAATAAAAAAATTAAAAAAAAAAATGTTAGCGAAGCAGAAATAAAAAAAAACGTTTTAAAAGAAATTAAAACCGCCGCCTGATCATAAGCGGCAGCGTGTACAAGTAGAGCAAAAGATGAAAGCAAAATCAAGTTCAAAGCCATGCGCCAGTTTTAAATTTTCTCTTAAGAATATGCTCATATTTTTAATGTTTCTATATATTTTTATATACATACAAATGTAGATATGTATGTACATAACTACTTTTCTATTAGCAACATAATAACAGCTCAACCTATTTACTCAACGAATTTATTGGCTTTTATATACGTGTGTATATATGTATATGTAGCTCCATTTCAGACTTGCACTGAGAATTAATAATAAATTAATTTTTGTTGATTTTAATTGAAAATAACAGCCCTCAGGCCTTAAGAGTTTTACATTGGTAATTATTTTTTACTTACTTTTCATTAATTTCCACTTATAAGCTTTTCAATACATTTTTATTAAATTTTTTTTTTAATTTTTATTTAATTTTTTTTTTTTTAAATTGCAGTGCCAGCCATTTGGCGTCAACGTAAAAATTTATTTTCCACTCAAATCTGCTTAAATATCATGGACATTTAATTGAAACTCTAAAGCGGCTTATTGCAAATTAATTGAAAATTAATAGCAAATATCTCATTGAGCTGCTCTAGTTTACGTCAGTTTACTCTACTTAAAAAAAATCACAGATCACAAGATATGTACTCTCTAAAAAGCAGGGACATGTTCAAAGCAATTGGAGTTCTGACGGACCACTGTCTGATAGGAGGACACGCGAAAAGATTAGGGGCTACCTATAGAAAATTTTACAAAAGCTGCAAGGATGAGGAGGAGGAGGATACGATAACCCATCTCTTATGCAACTATCTTGCTTTGAGCAGCGCTGGGTTGAGGAATTTTGGGATCCAATGGCTTGGCGGTCTATGAAGGATAGCCGACGTCAAAGTCATGGTTATAATGAGGTTCATCAGAGAATCAAAAAGGCTGAATAATGAAGCCTGATGTTCAAGTTTTTATGGTATCACAATGGCTCTTGTCAGACCTAAGTGAAATCGCTACAATATATAGTTAGATCGGTAATCGCCACAACAACTTAACCAATTGGTACTTAGCGCATGAACCAGTAAGATTTTTTTGACAGACGCGATTAGGGGACTTCATGTGATTATGAAAATGTTCAAGGGGCACAGTAAACAATTTAAACACACCTAAGTGAAATGAAACATTATCCATTTTATAAACAAATATATGTATGTATAAAAAATTTAAATATTTAAAAATGTTGTTTATAAGAGAAATTTAGTCATTTGCCTAAGAAAAATGTTGCTAGAAAAATTTTGCCTGAAAAATATTTCATAATATTTCTGCTCTGAGTTGATCTAACTAGTTCTATCGTTTTTATATATAAATTTTAACCCTACAAATGCAGAATTATAATGCTGGATCTATATCGGATGTATTTTCTTGAATACTTGTATTCCCTAAATAATATTTAGAACCAAAAATTTCTGTAAAAATATTGCGAACTGTTCAGCTTATAATCCATTATATCCCAATTGAACGTTAAATTTGATTTCCAGTTTCTTTTACGACAACTTTTCAATTATCAATGTGCATCAATCTCAATTCTTTTCTTTGGTTATCATATGTTTACAAATTGCCCCATTATAAAATATCTCATATATTATATGTATATACATATAAAAATTTTGAGATCATCTGTCTGCGTTTATTTAATTTATCATTACGCTTAATTTTCCAATCATTATATTAAATTCAGATTTTTATGTGATGATATTCGCTGGTAATTTAATCAATTTACTTTAGTGATGAAAAGAAGAAACGAGAAAGGGAAGGAAAATATAAAAATAAAAATAAAATAAAATATGTCAAAAGTCATGGGAATGGTAGCGGTAAATTTCGATTTCCGTCCTTGATAATGCATCTTTCTAATCTTACCGTGGTAAATGATTTAATAAGTACACTTCGACAGTAGATGAGTAAACTCGTATGCATTTACTATTGTTAAAAAAGTAATATCTTCATTTTTAAAGCAAAACAACTGAAAAATATCAGTTCACTGAACTTATGATACAAGTACCATTTGAGGTGCCAAAACTTAATTTCCACGTAAACTCAATTTAAAATCGCACGCCCTCAAATTACTACAAAATTCGAACTTTTTCATTTTGTGTATTTCAACTCTTCATTCGTCTCAACCATCCGCAAACCCGTGTGCAAAATCAATTTGAGTTGCCTTCAAAGAATCAAAAATAAAATAAATCAAAATTAGAGCGTATGGTTTGTTAAGCACGAAAGGCAAGCCACAAATCATATTTGTGAAATTAATTTTGAGTTGATTGAATTTATTCGTTTTATTTCTGTTCGCTAATTTGCAGAAGATTGAATTTCAATATGTATGAAAATAATGGAAAATTAAAATTTTTGTTTTGGAATAATAACTGCAAAAAAAAAATTATAAACTAACAACATAAAAAATAAAAAAAAAATATTGTATAATAAAATAAAATAAAAAAAATAAAATAACCCAAAAAATGAAATGAAATAAAATTATTGTATATAAAATAAAATAAAATGAAATATAATCTAGTAACTTAAAATAAAAATAGAAGTAAAATAAAGTAACATAAAACAAAGTTAAGACAAATATAAATTAAAAACATTAAAAACAGGAAAAATAAAATAAAATGACAATAAAATGAGCCACAAATTTAATTATATAAAAAGAAATAAAGTTGAATAAAAAATTAATTGAATAATATTCAGTAAAATTAAACAAATTAAAATAAAATAAAATGAATAAAATCCAAGTTAAATAAAATTAAATAAAGTAAAATAAAAGAAAATTTGACAAAATATAATAAAATTTTGTAAATAAAATAAAATTAAATAAAATAAAATAAAATAAAATATAATAAATAAAATAATATCAAATAAAATAAAATTAAATTAAAATTAAAAAAAAAATTAATTAAAATATAACAATATATAACAAAATAAAATGAAATAGAATAATTAAAATGAAGTAATTAGAATAAAATAAGAAAAGCCAACTTACCCTTATGAAATTAAATAAAATAAAAAATAAGGTAAAAAAATAAATTTGGAAAGTTGGAATAAAGTTAAACTTAATGATGTAATAATAATATAATATAATTATATTATATCGGCCGCGATAGCCGAGTGGTTAGCATTGCGTACTGACATTCGGAAGGCTCGGGTTCATATCCCAGTGCCAGCAACATCCAAAAGTTATGCAAAATTAATTTAAATAAAAAATTAAGCAAAATTTTCTAACTGCGGTTGCCCCTCGGCAGGGAATGTCCACCCGAGTGTATTTCGGACATGAAATAAAAGGCTCCTCGTAAAAAAACCATCAGCCGTTCGGAGGCGGCTTAGTATAAACTGTAGGTCCCTCCGTTTGTTGGAAAAACATCAAGACGCAAAACCACAAATATTAGGAGGAGCTCGGCCGAAAATCGCTTAAGCGGTTACAAAGCGCCAATTATATATATATATAATATTATATAATAAAATTAAATAAACATTAAAGTACAAAAAAATAATATTTAATGTACAAAAATAAAAGAAAATCAAATAAAATAATACAGGAAAAAATGAAATAAAATAAATTAAAATAGAATAAAATAGTATAATAAATGTAAAGGTCCTATAAAAAATTCTTGTGCTTGTAATGCATTATATATATTATATTTAATGATGTAATAATAATATAATATCACTATATATTATAATATATGATAATATTAAATATACATTAAAGTAAATAAAAGATAATATTCGTTGTATGAAAAATAAAAGAAAGTAAAATAAGATAATACAGGAGAAAATAAAATAATAAAATAGTATACAAAATTTAGAAGTTTTATAAATATTTTTTTGTGCTTGCGATACACCAACAAGTGTTTTCTAATTTGATTAACAATTTTCACTTAAAATAGATTTTTTGTGATTAAATATATTCAAAGACAATATTGTAATACTTATTTCTTCATTAATATACATATACACATATATATATTTATATGCATCATATGTATGTATTCCAACATACCAATCATTTCATAATATGCAACACTGAACGCAGCGGCAAGTGGCAAGTGGCTGACTGTAAAGAAGCAAAAAAAAAAAGAAATATGTAAGAAAAGCCAACCAACAACGACCACGACCTACAATCCCGGCATGTGCGACCATACTCACGTACTTTCGTGGTCGTTCTGTGAACTGAAAAAGTCAAGGAGCGTGTAATGGAAATTGAAAATGAGGAGCAATGCAATGTGATGGCGATGTGAAATTGCGAAGGCGGCCAAATTACTGGCGTTGGTTGTATGGGCATGTATAGTTGCAGCAGCTAAAAACGGTAATATGTTTTTGGTATGAAATTTTTTATTTTTTGTTTTTATTTTTTTAATTTTTTTTTTATTTTTATTTTTTTTTACTTTACTTCCTTCAAAAATATTCGATTATGGGAAGTGCAATGCTATTTCATAATGCCAACGAAACTGCGGCTTGGCCTCGGTGCCACGGGAAATTACTCAATGAGAGTTGTATGGAAAATAAAATAAAATTTTCTTTTTATGCTCTTTATAACTTTGAAAGTTACCCATTTAACTATCTGTGCATATGTATACATATATGTATGTACACGTATATGTACATGCATATAAATGCCTCTACATGCATAAGTCGATTTGATTGTAAAATATAATTGGTTACGCCTTGAGATTGAGATTATAAAGAGTTTTCTTGCTTTCGGTGCGCCGTGTGGCTGAGACCAAGGCTAAGGCTATGTGCTCACAAAGCGGTGGCTTATTCTTTAACGATGGCGTCAATAATAGACAAAAGTCAAGCACTTAAGCAGCCCACTAAAGCACTTTCACGAAGCCTATGTACCCTTCATGCATTTATTTGTTCCTTCTTCTTTTCTTTTTTTCCAAAGTTTTGCTTCTCGTATGTCATAAATCAAAGGGCCTCATGTGGCTATAAAAATTGCGTTTTTTTGATTCATTTATTTTTACATCTATTTAGTCAAAAGTGCGGCTTTTAAGCCAGCCGCGCAGCCGACAAGTCAAGCTTCATTATCTGAATTAAAATGCTTGAGGAAAAAAATGCATCTGATTTGATAGCCAATATCTGATGGATATTCTTTCAAAATGTAATTGTTGGCTACCAAGTTTGTGGTCGGACTTGTGTGGGTTCGCGCTGGCGTAGAAAGAGGCAAAAACGAATTTATACTTTTCAATTATCAAACAAAAAGCTCAATTATCAAACTAAGTACGTCACAATCAATCGCCTGACTTGCTGTCTCCTCTCCAAAGAAGTACTTTAAAAAAATTGAGTATCTGAAAAACACATAAAAAATTCTTTTGTCTAATAACCTGCTGCCTTTTTAGCCACTTTTATTTGCCTGTCAGAGCCAAGTAGCTAAAGTGGACAGGCATTATGTGATTTGTCATTGCTTTAAATGGCCTGTCAAAATAACAAATAATTATTATGTTTACAAGTAATACAAATAATATCAAAGATTATTCAATTAAAAAATATTTATGTTTGAAAAATAATGTTTGTAACTAGAATCTCGTTTTGTTCACAAGTCATAAACCCCTAGGGTAATTTTTAGTGAAGTATTTTAGAATACAGATGATACAGATGATAAACAAATTTACTCCAGCTTTGAGAACATTTATAAAATTTACATTCTCCCTCTCTCTCTCTCTCTCCTCTTCTTACTTGGCAAAGGCACCCCTACCCGATTATAGCCGAATCACGGGTTTCGTTCCAACTGTTTATTCACTTTATAGATCGGCATATAATCCGTCTGATACTCAACGAAGTGGAGGTCTTTTTCTTCCCTAGCTTTCAACAACAGATACTGCCTCGATTCCTTTGGAAGCTGGAGTATTTCCGTCCTTCCGAGAGACCTGATCTAGCCAGCTGTTTCTTATTTCCAACGTTATCGTACATTTTATTCAGCTTAAAATGAGTTGAGTTGAGTTAATGCGTTTGTTGATCAGTGACCAATGCACTTAAGTTGATAGACCCATTGTGATACCACTATGAGGTTCTTATCTTAACCTTCTCAAATGTCCGAGCTATTTCGGGTACCTTATCAAAGCAACGAGATTACCAATTTTTGCTGAAGCTAAGCTCAAAGCTGAATAGGGACAGAAGTATTCACTCCTCCTCTCCTTCGTCCCTATAGTTGCGGCAAAAATCATTAATGTTGTAACCCATCTTTTCCCGTGAAGCCCCTTTATACAGTGACTTGTTATTACACTTGTCGTTATGCTATTGGAAAATTGCACTAGAAAGATAAGATGTTTCGATTTTCTCCCCCCAATATCTCCTATAGCTGCCTTGTGAAATTGTACGTGATTTAATTCAGCCATCTAGGCTTTGTTTTTTTGACAAATGTTAATCTGTATCGTGGACATGGATAGAAAGGTTCTCGCCAGTTCGTCTGCCATGTAATTACCCGGTATGTCACTGTGTCCGGGTACTCAGACCATAGTATCATTTCAGAGTTTGTTCGGATTGCTTTTAAATTTCAAAGTCACTTTTAATGTGATACTGTTGCATTTCAGTGATTTAATGGCAGCTGCCGGAATATATCGTAACTGATTGCCCTGCTACCGTAGATTTGAGCAGCCACTTGGCTTGCAAAGAGTTCTGCTTGGAAGGCGCTGCAGTGGCCTGGTAGTCTTATGCTCATTTATTCTGAGCATCGGAGAGTGGATTCCACAAACTACTTTTTATTGATCTTTGAGCTGCCTGTAAAGATGGAAATGGCTTCTTAACTGAAAGCGTTTGAGCTTTCCCATTCATATCTGGTTATGATTCTTGTTAAAAAAAGATTGCCAAAGCACTTACTGGTGGTGGTGTAATCCAGCCTCTTCGGCATTACTGCAGGGGATCGTATAATTGCATTGCATTCGGCTTGTGATTTGGCCTATAGATCCAGAGGAAGGGAGTTGAGAGACGCAAATGCGCCGATTGTTTGTTTGATAAAAGAAGATTTTTTATCAGTCATTACTTCAGGGTGCCGTTCTGTATTCCTATTCTTCATGTATTTCCAGTTTTTCTCTTTGAAGCATCTCACTTGTAACATTGTGAACGTTGAGGTGGCCGACCAAAGTCTACTGCTCTTCTTGCCAGCGTATTCATGTGAAAAACATGTATTAAGCGTCTTCATCGAATGCATCGTTAAATACTCAAGACGGCTTTTCTTGCTTTATGTAAATATTTCCCAAAAAAGCTGTGCACGCATGTTCTCCTCGTTTCCTACTAGACCAATCTTTTGTATTTTTGTTGATCCTAGCCGTCCATCTAACACGCTGCTCCCAAGGAAATTTTCGTTGTTTCAAGATATCGTACCTATTTCTTCTTTTGAGCTAGTGGTATTTATTCGTTTATTTAACGTCCACGACTTGTCAATGATGGATTTACCAGCCAGTATTTTAACACTGATAAATACCTGTTGATTCACTGACCATGGGTTTTAGTCGTTCACAAAGAATCGGCCGAAACGATACACGGGACTTTAATTCGATATTGAGAAGGCTTATTCCTTGATTTTTGGCACAGTTTTGGAGACAACATATTTTTGGAGCGGACAGAGTTCACTTAGGCTCAAACCATAGGCGTGCTTTCGTCTGAGTAAATTTAGCAAATTAGGGGAGAACACGCTATGCCAACTGTGCAATTAAGCGTATGGAGAAGTGTCTCCTGCATTAACTCAATAAATACCGGAAGTCGAAAGTTCATTGCTTCCTTTACAGGAAAAAGTTCTGGGCATGAAATCATCTCTAAGTGGCATCATTTTTTGGCAGCATTTTCAAACGTTTCGCCTGTTGATCATCTCGTGAAGTTTCTCGCACTCCCACATTTTTCAGAGGAGCACGTTATATATTTTGGCTTAATGATGCGAAAACTTTGTTAGCAAGCGTAGTCTCTAAGGATGGATTTGTTTATTTTTAAGACAGAAAAACTATTTTGGCAGCTGTCGTTACAACATCACATCCAATTGAAATGGTATGGTGTATTGAGATGACAGCGACAAAAGTAAATGTCGCTTGTCATTTCGTGTATGGAAGACGCAATTTTACTTACAGGACACGGGATCCTTATATGAAACTTTAAAAAATTTATGGATGTTATAAACCTCTAGCGAGGTTATGTTCTTTTTTAGCGATCGCAGAACAAGAGCTTTAGAAAAGAGATATTTTAATAATCTTACTGAACAGAAACGGACCCAGCAGTTACCGCTTTTAATCTATTTGGAAAATTACTAACACATACATATATAAATAAACAAAAATTTTGGAAGACCAATCAATTCTTTTTGTTAATTGGCTTAAAAAATCGTTTATGACAATTAGCCAAACAAAGAAACTGACACCTCTGTACCACGCTTGTAAGTTTAAATATTTTAAATAAACCAAACGAAAATCTTCGAAACATCAACGCCAACCGAAGTGCTTTAACACCTGACAAGTATAAAAAAATAGAGAAATCGATAATCTCCAAAATGTTAGATGAAAGTGGTGCATAAAATCAATGAAGTATATCACTCAGTCAATAAATGAAAAGCGAAAAAAGAATAAAAAAATAAAAATAATAATAAAAATGTATACAAAAATAAACACATAATAAAATGTAAATCGACTCGGTTGAACCCATTACAGACCCGTATTGTCTGTTCGTTTGTATATTTCCACTTATGTACATTATTTGTATTTGAATTTTTAATATCATCTTGTTCAATCAAACCAGAAGCAAAGAAAAGCCACACTACATTTGACAAGCGGAAAGAGCTTAAGATTAAGATTGTAAAAAATCGGTAAAAAGTAATTTGTATGTATGTACGTGTATGGGAAACTGTCGGAAGAAAGTGTCAAGAAAACTGTTTGAATTCGAGTGATAAATATTTGTTTTTCCTGTTTGGCGAGGAACGATAAGATGCATGAGGTATATGATTGCTGATGTTTTCATACAAATGGACATGCATATACTCGTATATATGTATGTATTTAAATCCAAACAAATGGGTGTTAAGTATGCAGGCAGGTTTTTCCAAATGTACACCTAACCGTGATAAGTATGAATGTGTGTGGAGCATAAGATTGGTGAAGTGATGTGACGGCAGGCAGCCGTTTTCGCTTGTGTCACATTACATTAACACTTTCACAACATACCCATTAGTATATACATATGTACGAGTATATTTATGTGATGACAAAGCTTGATAAAGTCAAACTCATCTGCATATATTTACATGTGTTCTGCAGATTTCTTGGCTAATAAATAAGTATGTTTTTTATGACAGGTGTGCCAAATTTTAAGACATTTAATAGCCAGCGATTTTTCACTTTTGCATGCTGACTAAGATAGAAGAAGCATTTGTTTCTAGGTAAATAGAAAGTGGCGCGAAATCTCATGCTAAATATAAGCATATTTAAATAAATAAAAAGATATTAAAATAAAAGCAAAAAAAATGTAAACAACTAATAAAAAAAACGCAAAATAAGTTAATAAATTAAAATAATAAAATATTAATAATATAGAACAAAATAGTAAAATATAGTATATCATAAAAAAAAATTGGATAAATAAAACTATAAAATATAATAAAACCAAATAAAATTAAACAATATAAACTAAAATTAAAAAGCATATTTAAAATAAAATACAATCAATCATATAATATTGATAAAGAGATAGGTATATTAAAAAATAAAATAAAAAATCTTGAACAAAAAATGAAAATATAATAATATAAAATGAAACAAAATAAAATATAATATATAAGTACAATAAAAAAAATAATCAGAAATAAAATAAAATTAAATTAAATAAAAATAATAAAATAATATTAAAAAAAATATAATAAAATAACATAAAAAAATGAAATAAAATAAAATAAATGAAATAAAATAAAATTAAATAAAATAAAATAAATAGATGTAAAACAAAACAAAAGTAAAAACACAAAATAAAATAAACCAAAAGAAATAAAAAACTACAATAAAAAAACCCGAATAAAATAATAAAATGAAATGGAACAAATCAATATAAAGTGAAATAAAATAAATTCAAATATAATAGTATAAAATATTGTAGAATAAAATAAAATAGAATAAAATAGAAAAATGAAAAAAATAAAATATTTTAAACAAAATAAATTATAATATAATATAATAAAATGAATTAAAACAAAATAAACTAAAATGTAATTATATAAAATATTGTAAGCTAAAATAATATACGTATAAAAGAAGAAAAAGAAAATTAAATTAAATTAAATTAAGTTAAAAAAATTAAGTAAAACCCAACAAAAGTTAACAAAATAAACTAAAAAGAAATAAAAAATTAATATAAAAAATGAAATGAAACAAATAATTTAATAAAATATAATAAAATAAAATAAAATATAATAAAGTGAAACAAAATAAAATAAGATTAATTAAAATATGATAAAATAAAATAAATTGAAACAAAATAAAAAGAAATATAATAATATAAAATTTCATAAAATTATATAAAATAAAATAATATAAATAAAAATAAAACAAAATGAGAGAAAGAAATAAAATAAAATAAAACAATCTAAAACATAAATATAGATTAAATAAGTAAAATCAAATTTTATAATTTAATATATAATACCGTTAAAATAAAGTGAAATGAATTTTCATAACTAAAAATGAAATAAAACAAAATAAAATTAAGCATTAAATAAAAACTAATTAAATAACTAAAAAATATAGTAATTAAACTTATTTAATATAATATTTATTAAGTGTTATTAATGTAATTTTCATTATTATGAGAGCGCGAAAATTTTGTAGTGTGGAGCCATTATAAAGCAAATTACAAAAAATAATTCATTACAATTATAAAGTAAAGGTACAAACTAACGCCTGTACACGTATGTATATGGCAAGCCACCTAATCCCATTACGTAACTTACATATACCAGTAACCATGAAAATCTTTTAATTATATGTAACCAAAAAGTAGTGCGAGACACCTAAGAAAGTCTTAACCCTAACACCAAATGATGTGTAAGCAACTAATGGAATGAAGCGTGTCTTTGCAGTGGGGTCTGATTGTTGTTGATGCTGCTAAGAGAAAAGTTGATGAGAAAAATTCCCACATCTAGTGGATGATAAAATAGAAATAAATTTATTCCAACACATTAAACGTTAACACATTTTTATGGCATAATTTAAGCTTATTACACATTACTCATTTACTAAGTTATGATTTCAGTGGAGAATGTTGCACGATGAATTACATTAGGAAATTTTAATGTTGCTGAAAACAAAAGCAAATAAAAACATTAGTCTTTTAATAACTTAATTCAATTATAGTCATTAAACAAAACTAAGCCTTGATGAATGACAATAATAGCAGATAATTATACAAAGTATTGAAAGAAAAAATAAATGACACATAATAAAAAAGAAATAAAACGAAAACAAAATAAATAAAATTAAAGCAAATAAAATAAAATCAAAAAAAAATTAAATAAAATAAAATAAAATAACATAAAAAAATAAAACAAAATAAAATAAAGTAAATTATAATAAAAATAAAATAAAATAAAAATAGAATTAAGCTAAATGAATTTAAGTACAATAAAATAAATGAATTTAAAGTAAAACTTATAAAAGAAATAAAATTTAAGAATTAATTTAAATGAAAAAATTAAAATAAAATAAAACAAAATAAAATAAAATAAAATAATATAATATAAAATAAAATAATTTAATTAAAATAAAAATAGAATTAAATTAAATGAATTTAAGTACAATAAAATAAATTTATTTAAAGTAAAACTTATAAAAGAAATAAAATTTAAAAAATCAATTTAATATGAAAAAATAAAAAAAATAAAATAAAATAAAAAAGTAATATAAATAAAATAAAATAAAATAAAATAAAATAAAATAAAATAAAATAAAATAAAATAAACTAAAATAAAATAAAATAAAATAAACTAAATTAAAATAAAATAAAATAAAATAAAATAAAATAAAATAAAATAAAATAAAATAAAATAAAATAAAATAAAATAAAATAAAATAAAATAAAATAAAAAATTAAATAAAATAAAATAGAATAAAACAAAATAAAATAAAATAAAATAAAATAAAATAAAATAAAATTGAGTTAAAATAAATAAAATAAAATAAAACAAAATAAAATAAAATAAAATAGAATAAAATAAAATAAAATAAAATAAAATAAAATAAAATAAAATAAAATAAAATAAAATAAAATAAAATAAAATAAAATAAAATAAAATAAAATAAAATAAAATAAAATAAAATAAAATAAAATAAAATAAAATAAAATAAAATAAAATAGAATTAGACAAAAAAAAAATTATACCAACAAAAAATAAAAAGCTAAATATTTCGTAATAAAGTTCTGTGAAGGAAGAATATTTAATAATTCTTTGAATTAGATGCGGTAAGAACAAACAACAAGAATCATGGCTTCAACACTGTCACAGTTCGTAAAATAAAAGTCACCGTGGCGTGACGCCCAGCGGCTATTTGAGCAACAATGCGAGAAGTAGGCGAAGAATGTTGAAGACAGGTGAATAAAAAATAAAACACTTTGAAGAAATAATCACACATACATATACATACACATACGAGAAGTAAATGTGTCTAGCCGGGGGAGGCCAATATTCTTCTGTAGAATAAAAAAAAAAAAAATTGTCCAATATTTTGTGTCAGCCGAAATATACAATACTACATATTTATGTATTATACTCGTATATCTGTATGTCTCAGTATGTATGCCTCACTGCCCCGCACACCTGTTACAACGTGGGAATATTTTGTTTATTTAACGATTTTTTTCCTCATAAGTTGTTGCTGGCTTATTAAATTGCTGACGAACGCGGTTTGTGGAGTTGGTGGTGGTTGTGGTTGAGGAAGTAACCGATGCGACCACTGCAGTGAAACGCTCAGCGTTCTTTTCTGTACAATTTGGCTGGACATCAAAAGTCATATATTCTTATAATATCACATATTCCTATTTTTGTGTTTATTGTAGTATATAGAAATGTAGACAGTTACCCTTCTGCATATTCAACAAGTCATTCACGGACTTCGTAAGCGTAGGGATAATGTCTTGTGTATTTATGGTCACACATCTTACCTTAATTTTTTTTTATTAAAAAGAGGGTTACTTCCTTTCCATTTGTAACAATTGCGCTAATTCTTATGGGAAAATGTTTCCTGTTTTTTTTTCGCTGTATGAAAAGGATGTGTGATAGCGTTGCGCATCGCTAACTCCAAGTCTGAGGAAATCGTTAAAAGCATTTTTGGGAAATTTATGTAAATTAATTGAAAATTTTAAGTAAAAAGGAGTTCCATTTCAGGAACGGAAGTCATAATGCTCTTTGTGTTTTTTACCACGGCAAACTGAATGCTCGTACAGAAAATCGAAACTTTTTTTATTTGAATATAAACTCATAAATTTTATGCTTTAAACAAATCGTATAGCTTAGTTTTTATCAAACTTGGCCCTCATGTGATGTGAAGGCAATATCAGAATCTTCTTTATAAAGCTTCAAGATGAGCTCTAATAAATAAAAGTATAATAACGACATTGCTGGAAACAAAATGATTCATTTAAAGTTTTATTTGAGGAAAAACTGCATATTCGTATTTTATATTGACACCAATAAAAAAGAGATTAAAAACGCAATCTTGAAAAAGAATATTCCATGGTAATTTCAAAAACCTTATAATTGACTTATATATAATTATTTAGTGAAATCTCCTGCACAAATTTTGATATCGATCATATTGATTAAAAATAATTAATACAAGTTTTGGTTTAATTTTTTTAAAAAAATATGCATTTGTTCATCATAGTAGTCTTCCTCATCTATAATAAATACATTTGCAAAACTATTCGTTACAATACCCCAAGTATAGTCGTTCTCATTTGCACTTTTCGATTTATCGTTGAACACTCTCCTCGCTTCAGTTTTAGACTCCTCTCTTGCGCAAAACGTCAACTTTTCATAAGTCTCTTCTAAGCTGAAAACAGGAAAAATTCGCTGAGGTTCAACTCAGGCGAATAAGATGGCTGAGGTATGATTACGGTGCTAATTTTGGCCAAAAAATGGCAAGCAAGCAATGTTGAGTGAGCATTTTTTTGAATCAGATCATTCTCACCCAATGACACTGCCAGTATTTTAGGAGCTCTTGAGCGCTAAACTTTACTTTTTACACAAAAAGTCATAGGAAAACTTGAAATCGCTTTAGTTACTAAGCTGCTTATCAAAAATTTTGTTTTTAATAAATTAACTCTTTAATGAGCCTTTTTAATGAATAAATGACGAAACACATATTTTTACCGAAAAGCAAATAAGGAATTCCAAAAACTTAAAAATAAATTTTTTCATAATCGTATCTCGATTAAAAATTTAAGTTAGAATATTTTGAACATATCTATGTAAATATCTAGCATGCTTTTTTTAAGATTTTATTAGCAGATTAGCTATAACTTTTTCCGTCTTTTATCCGGAATTTAAAGAAAAATATTGTTTTCGCATTTTTAGTATTTTTTAATTCAGTCAGAAACGATAGAATCGAAACGAAGTTTATTCTCCGTTGCCGAAATTCTTGCAACAATGTTCCCCGACACCCTTCTGGAACATAATAACTTTATTTATCATCCTATGAACTTTGAAGAAATTCCATTTCTAACTTTTGCCGAAACTAGAAAATCTTTTAACAAGCGAGATACTTCTAGCTTTTATGCTCCTCACAAACATCTTCGCCAGTAGGAAACATCTGAAAGGTCTCTCCAGTATCCAACAGTAGTCTGCTATTATTGAGCTGTTCCATCTTGCCTGTTACTTTTTTCCTTCTCATTAATCTTTAACTTTGCTCTTCACTAACATCTTTTAAGTTTTTTTGAAACTAGTCAAGTTGGAAATGAAGAGAGTTTAATTCTAAACTCATAAACTCAAAAGTTTTTGGAAGCTTCATGACTTATTTATAAATAAGGGCTTTGTTATTGTCTAAGCCTATCTAATTTTACCTCTTTAATAGGAATACACCCAACTCTTTGACGTTTAGCATACGTCAATTAGTCGAAAGATAACAACTTACTTCAAATTTGTCAATCAATTATTTGAAGCAATTTCTATATCTTGGAATTGTTTTAGAAAATCCTTCACCAAACCCAGCTTTATAGGAAGCAGTGGGAGAAGAACTATAGGCACCAAAGTTTCATGCCTCGCGTTATTTTCGTCAACATTAAGCTTCCTCGGAATCAGCACTTTTTTATCTAAGCCGCCTCTAAAGGTCGGATGGATTTTGTGAGCTCCTTTTCATGCCAGAAATAAATTCGGAGGATCGTATATATTTCGCACCCTGGTCTTCTGAATGGTAGGACACACTGCAAGAGCCTTTGAACTATTTCGTCCGTAAATAGTCTATGAAAATACACCTTTGTGCTGAGTCTTAAATGGAATCTTAAATGTATTCTTAAATCCTTCAATACTTGTACAAAAAAACCTTAGGATTCTAAACCAGGAGAAAGACAAAACGGAAAGTTTTTTAAGTTTTTTTACAGTTGTTTGTTTCTTACCAAATCATTTAGCTCATTCATGGAAAATATTTTTCTGTTATTGTAATTTTAAAATTTTTAATTTTGGGTTCTCCTCCAAGACTTCTCTTGCACTGCTCTTATAAGCTATAGCACGAATATCTGATCTGATCAGTCTTTATGACCTCATAAACCTAGTTACCTGAGCAGCTCTCCGAGTCTGGGCGCAAAATACGTGTATATCAATTATATATTTTTTTACAAAGTCCGTACAAATTCATGCTAGAATGTGAGTTTTCTTTTTTAACCAGAAGTGAGAAAATTTGACACCTGTAGGTAGCTAAGAAGATTTGTAGCATATATAAAATTAAACTGTGCTATTGCTACTTGTAGAAAGAAAAAAATTTATAGAGCAAACGCCCTGTGAGAAATAAATTTATGTTTAAGAATTTTGAATTTATTCTTCAAATATACGAGTGGTGGCTGATAAGCCACTTAATGAAACAAATGTATAATTTTATGTTTTTTATTTTTTGATATAGTCTCCCTCAAGTGAAATACACTTTTCACATCGTGAATACATGGCCTTTATACCACTGAAAAAATATTGTTTCGATTTCTCTACAATATGCCGTTTGAAAATCTTCGTTCCCGTGAATTTTAAAAAAAAAAAAGTCACTGAGAGCCAAGTGCGGACGGTAAAGTGGTTGGTCAATTTCTGTAAATCCAGTAGCATTTAAGGTATCTCTTGCACCTGAGCGGGGTGTACGCACTCCGCGCGCTAACATGCCATGTCTCTTCTGTAGGACTACCTCACGCGCCTTATTAAAAAAATTAACGTAGTACTGGCCGTTTATTGTATTCCCCTGTGGCAAGTACTTAATTAATAATTTCATCAAAATCATCTCGGCACAAATCCAAAAAATCTTTAAAACTCTCCAATCAGCGCTGCTTGTCGAGCGCACAAATTTTTTTCATATTTAAATGTTCTTGCCAAATCTCCCTAGCTCGTTCTTTGCTAATCTGTAATCTTTCTGCTATCAGCTACAATTTATTCTTCGATCGAAGGGTCAGCGTACTTCCTATTTTACAGGGAATTTAATAACAACGCAGTGCATCAAATTGCGAGAATTTCCAGTTTCCGTAGAAATGGTTTTATTGCTTGTTTCAGGACCGAAATGTTAAATAAACCTAATAAAAAATGTTGTGTTATTTATACTAATAATGAGTACCGTAATTAGTATTATCAGTAACGGGATGATGTGTCATCTCTAACTACCTTAGGTCACCTTATTGTAAGCCGCCCCACTTACACATATTTTTTAAACTTTTTTTTTATACTTATATATATTTTTTCTAAGCCAAATTAATCTAGTATGCAGCACTTACTCCCAGAAATAAAAAAAATTACAAGTAATTAAAATTTTTTCAAAATTTCCTACAGGGTTAGCAAAAACATTCATGTAAATTAGTCTAGTATTTAGTATGTGTTTCGTAGACAAGCAAAACAAAATCAAAGCGAAATTAATAAATGTCGATGTGAAACGCTAGAGGACCAGTTATTATTTGCCTGCGTAGCATGTGAACAACTTTTAACGGTTCTTCTAAATGCATTTCACCGCCAAAACCAGCTCGGAAAAGTGACAAAGAATAAGAGAATAAAAGTTTCTTACAGGTTTTCTATTTACAATTTTCCTGATTGCATGCGGTGCATGGTGAATGCAAAAATATTACTGCTTAACTTGCATCTGTATGTATGTATGTATGTATGTATGTATAAACCTTCCAAAGTTGTTGGGCAATAAATTTTCACATTCGAAAGAAAGAAGTCATAGATATATAGTCACAGGACAGTGGCGACACACTGAGCACGCCAAAGTAGTGAAGTTATTGATGTTGTTGTTGTTGTTGTTAATGAAATAATTTGCGATATGAGAGTGGGTATTCGGTCTTAGATGAACGAAATCGCGGATTGGTAAAAGAAAGTACAATAGTAAAACTGTTATTATTCTAATCAGCGCTGATGGTATTATGATTAACACTTTTCGGGTTAGAAAGTAGAGGTAAAATATTCAACTTCCATTAAAAGATTATACAATGGAAGTGAGAAAAATAATTTCAACTTTATTATGCTTAAAAAGTATTTTTGATACGAGCTTGTCAGCCTTGTTGTCTTTCCAAGCCATCAAGCGTAGTTGGCAAAAAGTATCAGCTGCTGTCTACTGGTCCAGCCCTCATGAGGACATAGTACACATGGCATAGATGAGAAGCTATACGGTGACTATTGGAACTCCTTAGTCCAATATTTATTTTAACCCAGAAAGGAAATGGACGCTCCCTCGCTTTGGGGACTCCGCAGTCTAATAATTTTTAGTTTGGTGGTCAGTGAGGTGGGACTCTCATCCACTATGTAGTACGTATTTCTATGTTCTTCCTTGGACTATGGTTTCACTTCAACTAAGAGTTGATGATAATTTAAATAAACTAACTAGAAAGGAAACATTCCTAACTATGGTAAACTCCGCATATGACGTGGACATACATACCTCTTTCCTCTAGAAATTACTTGCTAAGATCGGCCTTCATTAGTAGGACCAATGGCTGATGGCGTGGTGAAACTATAGGCAATGTAATCAGACAGATCTGTCCATCGATTGAAGAGAAGAGAAAAAAGTCTCTACTACTTTTAAACTGGACTTCCCTGAGCAGAACAAACGGCTTGATAACAATACATTGCTCGATGTGGACTCATAAAACGAGGATTTGAGGTAGCTTCTCCAATTACTTCTCTTACACCAGGAGCATAGACGAGGAGCAGCATTACCTATATCACTGCCCGGTTCTCAATGCAATCCGGCAAGGTTTTCTTTTATTTCGACTATCTTGCAGAGCTTGGAAACCTAGATCAATGGTAGTCTTGAGGGTGGTGCATTTCTAGTTATGTTCAATTTCATCCCTAACTTTATGAAGTGCTGGCGAGTGTCTCCTTCTACACCACAATACCTTTAGGGGGAGAGCAAAAGAGGAGTAAGCACACGCTTTCATCTCGGACGGGTCTTAATTAAATGAAAAGCTTGCCGTGGGAGTTTTCTGTTGGGATGTAGCTCTGACTACCCGATCGTTGTAGTATTTTTGGGCCGACGTCGTTGCTAGCAAGCAGTGTATACAGCTTTGGTGGTTGGTTTCTGTGCGGCAAGACAAAATTTACTCAGATATCCAATTGGCTGTTAAGGCCTTGGGCGCACTTCCATATGATGAGTTCCAAAATTGTGAAGGATATCTTGCCATTACTGCCTATAACGTTGACTTCTAATGAGCTTCCGCTTCCATATATCGTCACTAATGCCGAACAAAGTGCAAATGAACGCTTCTATGTCAACATACCGTCTGTTTCTGGGCAGGTTGGTAGTTGGAAGGAATCCAACTAGTGTAATTGTGAGTAAGAAGAGAGACTGAGACTAAAAATTCCCTGAACGAAGAACTTAACAGATATTTATACTGAATCCCACTCTTGTTTTTGGCATCAAAATAAAGGAATGCTGTCAGCGCCATCATCAACCTAAAACAATCTTCACCTAGAGTAGCGCGCTGTTCCCAAATGTTGTCCCAAAATGGCCTGTTGATAAATGTGTACAACGTACACACCTAAATCTCCCAGCGAATGAATAATTATGATGAACTCAGACAATGTTGTTACAATTGCTGTTGCTGCTCGCAAAGGAGTTGATGCGAAGCGCAGTCAGAGCAAATTGTGGCAAGCAAATGGGTACCAGTTTGGCAAGATTTTTGAACACGCTACAAACAATTTGGCTTATATGTATGTATATAAATACAAAGAGCTGTTGGCAACAACGGTACAATAACGCAATAAATGTTGCAGATGAGTAGAAGAATATGCTTGCAACAACAGCGTCAACGCGAAAGCAACGATGCACGCAGCAGGCAGACTCTCTGCTGCAGGGAAAATTAAAAAAAAAATGTTAAAAGAATTAGAAGTTGCTACAAGTTTTCGCTACTTTTTAAATATTTTTTTTAGTTGTTGTTGTTTTTGGTATTCCAGAACGTGCTCCTTCTTACTTTTGATGACTTCATTTGCCACACGCTTCTTGAACTGCATACATTTTTGTGGCACTGTCAACCAGCTGTTTGGCGGCTTACTGTATTTCGGTGGTAATAATAACAACATAAATATCAACAACAACAACAACGTTAGAACACTTTTGTTGTGCATTTAGCATTATTTTGACAGTTGACCATTAAGCCAAGCGTGGCATTTAGCCGCATTAATTAGCGTCTAACTAAGGCAGATGGGTGCCTCAAACAACAACAGCAGCAGCAGCAGCACACAATGTGGCACCTGGTTCGCTTACTGCTCGCTTACTGTATACCTGTGGCGCATATTGCAGCTGCTTGTTAATTACTACAACAGTTAGATGTTAAATGCTTTGCTTTGCTGTGGCTAAAAAGATCAAGAAATACAAGCCGTTGTTAGCTTTGAAGGCGCAACCGCCTGAATTGTTGCAGCTCCAGACATTAGTTGCACTGATTTGTGTGTATTTGGTTTATAAGCCAAGGTGTTATAAACTAATACAAAAGTTGCATGTATGGTATGTATGTGTGTGTGTGTATTTTATGGGTCTTTATGTTTGCCTTTCCTCTGTTGGGTATGTTTGAATTCTTGTATTTATGCATGATTAACATTCTTTGCTTTCTTCCTTTGCAATGTACTTTTGGCTCCGGCCAAAACATTTCAGTAATTTTAATTGAGTATGAAATTAGAAATTGTTTTTGTTGTTTTCTTTTTAATTTGCTTTTGTTTTGCAAGTCATTAAATTGGTTATAAGCTAAAAAAAGTTTAGTGGTTTAAGGAAATGCGGTTAAATTGGCAGGTGCGTTGGACGATATATGTGTATGCATGTAACTGGGTTATAAGAGATGTCCCACGGGTAACGAGACTATTGATAAAATGCATATTCAACTGTTTCAAACTTGCTCCATGCATGGAAATAGTCTTTCCTACCCTAAAATTCTGCCAAAGGTTTAAAAAATTTTATTCATACTTGGTCAAAACTGCCGATCCGAAACTTATTTTCGAAAAAAGTTTTAAATTTAAATTTTTATTTTTAATTTTAAATTTGCTACAATCGTACATAATGACAAAAAGACCCGTCCACATATTGTGGCTTTCTGAATTTTGTTCAATTTGCTTAGTATTGTAAAAAAGTTGTAGAGTAAAGAATAACGAAATGTCCTAATTAAGCTTCAACCATTCCAAAACATAAATTTTCAATAACATTATTGATATAACTTGTTGTAAATTTGTATATGGTTTCAAAATGTGGCGTTCAAATATGTATTACAGCGGTTGAGCTACTTTTTTTCTACTCGTGGAGGTGCATATCAGATAAAATCAGATATTAGTGGCTCTTTCGCTTCTCAAAGTCTTCCCGGAAAATGTGAATAGGAATACCAGGAAGTAAGCCCCACACCACTACTCCGAACTAACATACTCTGCACTGTAATATTAAATACATAGTAAAACTTCCAACAGCTCGCTCAAACTCAAAGCAACTTGTTGATAGATACCATAGATAGATGAGTCGGGAGGATGTGCACCGCGAACAGTGGTCTATTGTGCCCTCCGATTCTTAGTCATTATATCAAACAGTGCTAACGCCATTATAAAACCGAGCATGTTAGAAGCGCTGATTGATTTAATATGATTTTGCTCCGGCTGAATGACTCTTAGATGTCTCAGTCTTCTTCTAGTGATAGCTACGCAATCAAACAGTAAGGGGTGCAGTGTCTCTGGTAGTAGCTTACAGTAGAGACAAGTCTCATTAGAGTTGATTCCTATTCTGATCTGAAATGTTCTGTAAGAACTCCTGTTATTATTCGTAAGTTATTCTTACTAAATAATATTATATCCTAAAACTTCTGGTATTGCAGCTTTTGTTTGTCTCATCCCGTCGTCGTTTCTACTCATTTCTTCATTTCTTAGGTCCTCTTTAATTGTGCGAGGATCTATAGGGAAGAAAAATTCTAGTCCCGTAGGTCGCTTCTCTCGCAAGTCTATCTACTACTTTATTTCGTTCAATACCTGAGTGCCCGGAACCCAAATGAGCAGAACTTTGTTAGGTTCACCCACTTCATTAAGATTCTATACACATTAATATACCATATATGATTTAATTGTACATGATAATATTGCCTTCTGTGATGCTTGGCTATCACTGAAAATTACTATAATGTTGATGAATTGTCTTCCTTTTGAGTATGATATCTGCGTAATGGTAATGGCGAACACTTCTGCCGCAGGTAAATGAATATCACACCAATCTTCATCACCCTGTTGATCTGTGATCTCCTTTCCGGAATATGTAAAGTATTCTATATGTTAACCTAAACAAATTCAAACAATTCTGCAACTAGCTAAGGAGGTAAAGCTGAGTTAGCCTCTAGCCTCACAAATCTTAAATTTCAACACATATGTAGTCGACGTTCTATCCGGGGCTCATGACATCTCAGAAGCAATTAAGTCAAGAGACCACCTCATTGAAGTGTTAGACTCAGCAGACTTCCCACTAAGAAAGTGGACTTCTAATGATAAACAGATGTTATCAGGCCTCCCCGAAAACTGTCTGGCGCAGTCTTCTTGACAAAAATGATGGAATTTCTTTTACCTCAAATAGTTATTAACCACCAAGGGCTTTACCTTCGACAATAGTTCTCGCTTGGCTAAGCAAACCTCCGGGTTCTTGGTCTACATTTGTAGCAAACCGGGTGTCGAAAATCGCACAAATAACTCGAGTGTAGTACTTGAACCACGTCAATTCGGAAGACAATCTTGTTGACCTAGACAATCGAGGCCTTTCTTCTCAAGAGTTAAGGAAAATTGATCTATGGTGGACAGGGCCTAAGTGGTTCAAACAAAGCACCGCGAATTGGCCAAACAAGGTATCTGAGAACTTCGAAACTACCCTCAGAGCTAAATTATACTACCGAAATTCTTCCAATTGAAGATATTTTGGATCTGGCTCAAAGGACCAGTGGTATCCGCTACAAGGAGTAAATAAATAAAGCACAATTTGTAATTAGTAAAAGGTTTATTTACAATTCATTGGGAAACCAACTTATTGCGATGGTGATTCTGCAAAATTTGTGTGAAAAGAGAACTGCAAAACAAAACAAGTCGAAAAGGTAAAGCAGCAAGTTGACCTTTATAACGAAAGCTCGGCCTACGTTGCCATTATGTTTGCGGCAATCAACGTAATACATTTCTAGCAATGATCCGTTTTCTTAAATTAAAACTGCTATATAGTATTTAGTTAGATTTATCTAGATAAAAATTCAACTGAATTGAACCAATTTTTAATAACAAAAAAACTTCCCCAAATGTGTTCTGGCGCTGGAAAGAAGAGAATTTCAAGTATTTTCAACAATAAATAAAATTTTTCCGAATGAGGATGGTGGATCCCCAAATATTTTGACATATAAATCAGCTTAATTGGTTTAGACATTCTACAGTTTAGCGAGATAGCACTTTATTTTTATATATAGAATGAAACAATTTTGTGTTAATGGTTGCCAGTCCCATGCCAGAGTATGCATATGAGTGGCTCAAGTGTCATAAAATATACATAGCACTTGGGTCTAAGGCATAACCAAATAGATTCTATTTCAATCTATCTTAAACTACTCTACCTTTAGGCTGTGCCACTTTTCCCAAACTTTGAAGATAAAAGCACTGTTCTTAAATTGTTTTTGTTTATGGAACATGACTTACTCCTTGCTTGGGTGCTTAATTATTCCATGGTGCTTACCAAAGTGTATTGTAGTATACCACCACCAGCGGGAATATAAAATGTGGAGTTCAAGAGTGATATATAATTTAATACAATATTTGTCCGCTAAGTAGTTTCCTCAACTAAAGGATATTACCGTATCATGCTTTGAAGGAGACCGGTCAAATTGAAAGATAGAGACTATAGCAGTGGCTAAAATAATATAAGTTAAAAATAGTGATAGACAATTCCGTGTCCTGGATTTTTCTTAGGCTTATGACTTTTTAACGTATTTTATTTAAATCAAATAGTTTGAAAGAATAAACTAGTTCAGAACAGTACATCTTTATGCTCTAAAAATTTCATTGAATGTACTTTTAATATATCGAAATTAAAATTAGACGTTAATTAGCATATGTAATACATGCATGAACTCACTTTTAGTATATACACACAGAAATCCGTTGAAGTGTAGAATCTCAAAAAAAAGAAGAAAAAATGTATATGGAGCACATCCGGTATTGCATTTACATAATAAGTTCATCATTCTCCATAAATGCAAGCAATAAATTACAAACGAAAAAAGTGCTTATACGCCAAAGACCGTATATACCAACAAACGAACATACCATTCTGTAAAGAATACATAAATTCATTTAAAATTTTACCCCTCTGGAACAAAATCTGATGTAAAGAAATATTCCTATACATATTGCCGTACATTTTTTTAACTTACTTTGTAAAAAAAAAGACTTTGAAGACTATGTACTGGAAGTATATGGTAACTAGTACCGCTTGACCGATGCGGCATTCTTGCACTCATCAGTCATACTTCTGTTACCGTCATACTTGGCTGAATTTAAATTGTTTGGTGCAAATTAGTAAAAGAGGCAAAAGGAAATGGAATAATTCAGAACAAAATAGGAGTAACATATATGTATATATATGTATATATTTTTGTAGTAGATGTGAACGATTTACGGCTGTATTCAATGGTTAATTCCTTGATGAATGAGGTTACAACTTCTAAGAATCCAAAAGTTATGTCCGACATTTACTACTAATATTCTTATTATTGTTGTTATTTTTTCTCAAGAATCGTAAAAGTAATATTTCTTACAGAAAACAGAAAGAAATGTCCCTAATAAGCCTAAGTTTCTTGAGCCTGTAGTAATAATATTCAATCATTTTTATGATGAACAAACCCTGACTCAAAAACTTAATTGCTTTTCTCATAAATTTGTATTTGAAAATTTATTGCATTTTGTTTTTCTTTTTCCAATATTTCTACAGTCAATAAATTGCACTTGTGAAAATCGATTTTCTCCTAGAAACATGATTAAGTATGTTTTCTTTCTTTTACCTTGAGTAAAAGCTTTCGATTTCAAATATTTAATAGCATTTTTTGGAGAGAAAAAGAAGAAGAAAATGTAATTTTTTAATTCATGTCGTCTGGTAAAAGACCATTTATTAACAACTTGCTGCAGTTTGCTGACAGCACTGATGTTAACTTAAATGAAAAAATATCATTATGTCATAGTTTCTTTGTTTTTGCTGTTTTCTTTTGCACAATGTAATGCAAAGTTAATTTGCACAGTGATATATAACTTTTAGTATGTAAATATAAGCCGCTTTCACATCGCCAAATGATTTATGATTTTCAAACTGCTAATTTGTTTTGAATTTACGCGGAACATGAAACAAACGAAAGTAAAAAAAAGAAATAAACAAATAAAAAAAAGTAAAATTAAATACAATAAAATAATATAAAATTAAATAAAATAAAATAAAGTTAATTAAAATAAGCTAAATTAAAATGAAATAAACTAAAATAAAATGAACTAAAGTAAAGTAAAATTAAATAAAATAAAACACATAAAATAAAATAGATTATAATAAATTAAAATAAAATAATCTAAATAAAATAAAATTAATTTAAAAAAAAATTTAATAAAATAAACTAAGCTAAAAAAAATATAACAAATCAAAATTTAAATTTACAAAATTATTAATAAAAAAAAATAAAATAAAATAATATTAAAATAAAATAAATAAACCTAAACAAAAAAGTAAAATTTTATTAAGGCAATAAATTAATTAAATTAAAACCAAATAAATTAAGTTATATTAAAATTAAAGAAAAAAATATAAAATAAAATAGTTTAAAATGAAGTAAATATAATTAATTAACAAAAATAAAAGTAAAACAAAAAACAAAATATATAAATTTTAATTCAAATAAAAGAAAATAATATAAAGTTGAATAATATAAAATATAATAATGTTATATTAAAAAATATAAAAGATTAAAAAAAAATAATAAAATAAATTTCACTAAAATAAATAAAAAAAACAAAAAAAAACAAAATAAAATAAAATAAAAGAATGAAAAATAAAGTAAAATAAAATAGACAAAATAAAAAAAATTAAAAAATAAAAATAAAATAGAATAAAATTAAATGAAATGAAAAATTGAAATTGAATAAAATAAAATGAAGAAGGAAAACTAAATGAAAAACAAAAAATTAAAAATTATTAATTAAAATAAACGACAATAAAATAAAATAATAAAAATTTAATAAAAAATTAATTGTAATAAGAAATCAAACCGCGTAAGATATTACTGCGTAACATATATTGGATCTGAATCGACTTCAATTACAACGCTTTTAAATTCACAACCATGCGCGTGTAGTAGTAAAAGTACAAATTTAATACGTATATTTTAAACAATACAAACCTCTTCAATTACAATTAAAATTATAAGCCAAGCACATGTTAAGTTGTTCCGGGCCGTTGAACTTTTATTTGCGTACGCTTGCAGCTTTTCTTTATCTACCGATAGGTATACCGTATGTAATTTGAACCGAAGTTACATTTTTACATAAGCATAAAAGCGTGCATCACTGCATTTGGAATGACTTGCTGTGCAACTGAATTGTAGGTACATGTCATGTAAAAAACTTGTAAACTGCACGTATTATAATTCCACAAAGATGGATATCCATATGATGCACATTCGTCTATATTTCCGAACTACACACCCTCACACGTTCACACAAGCGGATTGACATAACTCTTTACTGTGGCATTCTCATTTCCCCAAAACGTTTCCATTCATTCACTCACAATCCCTATTTGTCTACAAGTTTTTCTTTGTTTTCTGCCATTTACTTCTTTAGTCTCTCGACTACTACTGCTCTATAACAATGCAATGCTGCCCACGTGCATCTATGGTATGTACACTCGTACATATGTACATACAATACATCCGTTTGAATAAAGAGCACGAAGCTCCGAGAGTCATTGTCATCGTCGTTTAATTGCCGTAGCATAGAATTAAGATTTTAATCTGTGATTTTTCCTCATGTTAGTCGACTAAAATAGTTAACAATGAATTTTACAACTTCGGCTGTGGTGTGACACTGAGATGTCAAAAGTGCAGAAGGTAGAATAAAATGTCTTATGCTTTGAATTATTTTCTCAAGATGTGATAATTATAACATAAACAACCCACGATGAATACATAAAGATATAAATCATTTATTGGAGGTTAACATTTTTTACGTAGATGAAGTACTGTGGCCCGCTTAAGCATACCGAGAACTGCTCTCCCATACATGAAAAGGTATTAGACAAAAAGGTCTCAATTCCTTTAGGCGAACTTTGTAACTCTGAAGATTAACTAATGGTTAGTGTGGGTTGGGAACTTTTTGCAAGCGGGAAGCATGTATTTTGGGGGCAAAGCTAGTTTTGATTAGAAAAGTTTTGGCATCGATAGCACTATCCACTGACTTCGATTATCTGAGGATTTTATTTGAATCATTTATCTTGATGCCTGTCATAAATAGATCACCAAGAAAAATAGTCTTGAAAGTTCTAACACTATTAAGGAGAGAGATAACGACAATTCTGTTATTCTATCAAATAAAGACCTATAAGAATCTGATTTTGTTGAGGCCTGGATTAATTTTCAGCATACATTTTCTTAGAAGAAGCTTGGTCGCAACAAAAGGCCAGCAAAAGTTCCGTATCGAGGAAGTCATCTTAGCTGTGCTTTACCTATTAAACTCGTCTGCCTTATAGTTGCCCTCTTTGACGCTGCAACCTTGGACCCAAGAGAAAGATAGTATGATTGGTAGTCGCCTGAAGGGATTGGCGATACTCAAGTGCAATTGAAGTAAATCTTCCCACAAAGCAGGTTAAGCTCACGGTTTTAATGTGATGAGGCTTGAACTTCCACTAATATACACAGAACTAGATTTTTACCCTGATGGTCAATGATACTTGAAGACGTTTTACGCTAAAATCGCTTTTAAAGGTCGGAAGATTCTGAACTCATGTTCCAAACTTTGTAGGACGCTAATATTTAATCTTTGAGAATCTCCTTGTGGCAAGCAGAATATGAGATACGTGATTTGCAGCCGAACACATTATCCAATTTGTGGTAAGCGTCTGGAGAGATCTACAGTTTATATTAAGCTGCCATTGAACGGACGAAGGATTTTTATGAAGAGCTTTTATTGCCTGCCGAGGGGCGTCAAAAATTAGAAACATTAATTTTCTCTAATATTGATGACGTTCGAACCAGGACTCGAACCCTGGCCTTCTGAATAACAGTTCGCAATGCTAAACACTCGGCCATGGCGACTGATTTATGGGTACTACTGGGTTATTAATCCTATCTCAGGAACTTCGAGATAAGCCATCGAAATATGCATGCAGGGGGAAACTTCTCTGGCCCCCCAATGCTTATTCCCAAAAATTTCCAAACTAGGGCCTTTTCTACCTTCAGAAGAATATTTTTCACTATTTCGAGATTTCATCTTCTGGGAAAAGCTCTATTATGAGTATTTCTGTGAATTCGTACATTTCCATTTTCATATTTGCATAATTTCAAATTGAGTATTCAACCAATATCTCTGCTTATTACGAGTATTTGAATGATTTTCCCAGCCATTTAATTTAAATACCGGAAGTTGGAAACCACGCACTTCAACTTCAATTTCGAAATAAAAACACCAACAATGGCACGTGAGTATAGTGCGGACGGCTGCCCGATCATGAGCAATTACATTTTAGAAAATCAAAATCAAAATGAATTCCAATAAAAGCTCAACAGCAATTGTATATTGAAGTATCCCACAATTACCGTAAATTGTAGGGCCTTTCATACAGCAAGCAAGCGTACAAATCGGCGTTTAATATAATGCATAAATAGCAATAGCAATAGCAACAACAACAACTAAAACAACAATCAATTTGGCACAGCAATTGAAAGCGAGTAAGAAACTGAGCTTAAGCACTCAGCTGAGTAGATCATCGGCCAATCAACGGATTTACTTACAAAATTATAGAACGCGATCGATCGACTTGATCTATATGCGATCACAAGATCACTTGTTGTTGTTCGAATGCTACCACTAGTACGAATATTTCTCCCTCAATACCACATTAAACGTCACTCGGCCATCACGTACGGGCTCTTGTACTCCCAGCTGACGAAGCACTTGGCCTGCAATCAATACAAAAGAAGGCTTTTGCTGATTGTAAGAGTAATTGCCACATCGATTGCGATGCCAATTACTAGTGCAATTAACTTGTCTACTGTGATTTCGTAATGTACGTGGTGTTTTTTTTTTTTTTTTTTTTTTTGTTGATTTTTATTTTCAGTTTTTGTTCTCTTAAAAATATACAAATTATTTGAATCGTAGTTTGTTGGTTGGTGCACAAGGTTGCAACACCTCGTATGAAGCTGAAGACGGTGATGGCACTTGAGTAGGGCAATCAAATAAAAGTGTTGAAGTCCTGCATCATGCTCGTACATACAAACATGTGATTATTCAAATTTGAATTGGAGTAAAATGATTTTTGTATATCCGTCCGATTTGGCTTACTGACTACTTTGGAATTAATGCATTTACCGATTTAGCGATTTATTCGCTAAAAATAAAAACTCAATACCCTTTTTTTGAATTTGAAATTGTCACCATTTAATATGAACATAGGAGGGTAGCGATGTGCAACCCAATGGCTGATCTACAGAAATTAAGCTTTTCCACCTCTTACTATCAATCCTCTGCTGCTTTCCCTTCAGGTATCGCACAGTATACCTCACTTGCGGGGCACAGATTAAGTACGGTGAGCTGACTAAATTTTGGTTTGACCCTTTCCGTCCACGCACTCCCTCTTGACTTTCTGATTTGACTCTTTCGTTATAAGCTAGTAGTTGTAGCATTCTATTGCCTGAGTATGAGGGAGTGGTACCATGCAGAAATGGCTTTCGGGCTAATGCCATGACTGTCACCGCCCCGTTAAAACCCTGACAGGGCTCGTAGTACCTCCCTAGGATGGTATAAGTACAGTTGCGAAGACTCCTGTTCTTTGCACTGGATCTGGCTGTAAGCACCTTACCTGAAAAGGGGTGTGTGTGCTAAACTTCGCAAGGCCGCTCTTTTTTCCCATGACTTTATAGATAACCATGAGATCCCATAGTGACTACACATTTCGAGTAAGGATAGCGGCTACGAGCTGAGATCCATAAAACATGGGCAAGCCGACAAATTTTAACCTTCATACTTACCTACACAGGCAAGCGCCGAAAGGTTCTTTCTGCCCCAAAAAGCTCAATGCTGTTGGAAACACCATGAATGTGGGATTTATAGTGATTCACTGCAAAAGTAAGCTGGATAATAATAAAGACACTAAAGAAGTACGACAGGATCTCTATAGAACCGCTACCACAACGCGCTAAGGAGGCGATGGAGAGGGCGGAAACCCTACTACCCAATTTCCAGGTAGAGTTTGCGTCAGCGGTGTACAGACGAAAAATCTCGTCTAAAAGACAAAGGTCGGTCCAGGTCCTTCAAAAAAGATACGCTCTGCACGAGCTTTACTGTAGTGGCGAAAGACAGAAATCTGTTCGGATTCCTTTGAAGAAAAAGATCGTGTGTAACGTTTGTCGAGTCTTCGCTCGCTAGACCAAATGCTTTTTTTTTATTGATGACAAAAAATTCTATTGCAAATGTAGCTAAGAGTGTCCCCCAGTGCCACTCTTAATCGATATAACTTTGTATATCTATAAACTGCAATGTCTATATTAGCTGAATCAACTGCAGCAGCTTCATAATGCAAATACACCAAAATGACAGGGAAACCTTAAATATACTCTCGAGCAGATTTAAACGACCTTGGTTTCGGTTGCCAGACCGCAAGAATATTCCAGATAACTAAATGAAAAAACGAAAAGATTATTATTATATAGATGAAATGACTTGGTGAGGTTTGAATAGATTACCCCACCACTTTCACTTTCCACTGAGAAATACACTCAGATAGGTCAACATTCTTTCAATTATTTTTCTATAATTTCTGTTGCTGATCAGATCTGCATCCGAACTCATGAACATCCGCATGATCGTACGCTCTGCTTACCATTCGATTATTGTGGTCACCCGTATAATATTTTAATTTTGAAATCTCTCAAATTTCTTCATTATCAACCTGTCAAACGGCAATTGTTTCGACTAAATTGAATGTGTGTGAACAGTCAGTCAGCCGGTGGCGTATTTTGAAGCTTAATTGTATCAGGCAACTGTCGTCTTTAAATGCAAGTATTGGCCTTAGAAGAAGATGAATAAATTGAGCGAAGTAAATAGAATTAATTTTCGTTTCGATAAAGATTAAATAAAAGATAAGTCATCGAACTCACTAATTACAATACTAGGTAATTGTTTAGCATAATCTTATTAGAATTCAATGTAGCCCACATAAAAAATCACAAGCTCACATAATCAGATCTAACTTTGAATTAACCGAAAATAACTAAAAAAAAGTTCTACAATTTGCATTTGAAATTATTTGCTTTAATTTTTTATTTGAACCTCTCAAATCAGGCACTCAAATGCACTTCCTACAACGCCTACAAGGAAACTCCGCTTTCAGCATACAATAAATGAATTGCATGATTTTCATAAGTTTTGCCAGATAAAACTCCTCATATAATATTTGCTAAACAAACACATACGCATATACATACATATGCACACAAACTGCCATCCAAACTTGCCACATTGAACTCATTTAATCTTATCTAATGTGGCAACAAGCGGTAGACATTCATCAAATTCGTGTTGCATAGTTGATAGCTCAAACATGCAGTTTGCCTACACTCGTGACTTAAATATGGATTTGTATACATATCTTATGTATAAGTATGTATGTATGTATGTATGCGAGCGTGCGCAGCTGCCACAAATAATCTAATAAGAGTTAGTTGAAAAATAAAATAAAATAAAATAAAATAAAATAAAATAAAATAAAATAAAATAAAATGAGAAAATAGAAAAATAAATACCAAAAATAAAAGTAGCTGCAAATGTGTGTAAATTAAGGTGGAAAATGGCAGAAATGCAAAAAAAAAGTATTGAAAGAAATGTGTCTGTATTTGTGTAAATAGTGGAAAAACTAATCGGATTACTGATACATATTAATGGTTGAATAAATGAACTATAAGTCATGTCGTATAAGTATCATCGCCTTTTTACTGTCAGTCATAAACTCTAAGCTCCTATACCTTTTATGAGTATGGAAATTATTACGCTGGTAATGCATGCTGAGCTCAGAATAAAATTTTTGTAACGAAAAATCAATAAATAAAGGGAAGTACGCTCTATATTTTCTTATAGCTGCGTAAATTTTCGAAAATTTAACTTGCCCATGCGACTAAAATTTAAAAATCTTCCAGTATTGATTTTTCAAAAACGCATATTTCGACTATAATTCTTATGAGCAAGCAGTTTATGAAGTTAATTTGATTTAAATTTGTACCTTTAATTTTAAACACTTATATTTTTATTTCAACATCGATTTTTTTATAAAACGAGTATATTTTTTCATATAATTTAGTGTTCAAAAACAGGTTTTTGCGTAATAACTTCTGTAATTCAAGCACTGAGAGCATCAAATTTAGTTAGTTGTTGTTAATTATACTACATAAAAAGTCAACAAGGAAAATGAGCGAAATTCTATTATCATATACCCTAGCAGCCATACAAACTATCGTTCAAAAATGATATTTTTTATTATAATTTCTTTAAAAAAATAGCTATAACCACGCAAGTACGTCGTATTGTAATTTAATATGACCAACAACTTTAGACTAAAAATGGTCAAAATCGGCTTGTTATAACATAGAGCTGTCATATAACCGATTGTTCAAAAACGAAACTTATGGTTAAAACTCGTTAAATTAGGAAGCACAGAACACAAAATTTTGGCATTTGGTTGGCAAGTACTGCAGTAACAATGGAGAGAAAAAATAATCAGTATCTGCTCAGTTTAACATATATGTAGCTGCCATACAAGTGATTGCTCAAAAACGAGATTTTTGGTTGTAATTCCGTCAGTTAGAAAGCTAAGTACGCGAAATTTGGAATTCGTTTTACGAATGCTCTCTTGAAATCTGTCAGAGAAAATTATGAATATCAAATGAGTTTAACACATAGCGCCCATACAACTTATTGTTCAAAAACGCTATTTGGGCTTATAAGTTCTTTAAGCAAAAAGCTATCAAGTCAAAATCATGTAATATTTTATGTTATCATGGCTGAAAGCCTTCGACCAAAAATCAACAAAATCGTCTTATTATAACATAGTGCTGTCATACAAACTTTTGCCCAAAAACGTGATTTTGGGTCATAACTTCTTTGAATGACATGCAAAAACACACAAAACTTTGTAAATAGTTTATTGGGAAGGCAACAAAAGCTGAAAGTATAAAATTTTAAAAATCGTTTTAATTTAACATATAGCTGTCGTACAAAGTTTTGTTCAAAAACGACATTTTCGATCATAACTGCCTAAATTAAAATTAAATTTATATGAAATTCGGCATACAGCTTGCAATTAGCGTATTTAAAGTTGACGTCAAGAATTATCAAGATCGACTCAGTTTAACACATAGCTGCCATAGAAACTTGTGTTCGAAAATGAGATTTTGGTTTATAACACTTTCAATTAGGAAGCTAAGGGCACGAAATTTGGTATACAATTTACAAATATTATTTCAAATATTGAAAATAAAAATTATCAAGATCAACTCAATTTAACACATAGCTGCCATACAAACTATTTTTCAAAAATGATAAATTGGAAAGCATTTATGAAGGGTATCAAGAATATTAGCTTACAGTTCTGTGTTTTATTTGCGCTCAATGTTAGAATTATTGCAGACTTATGTTTGAGGCATGTTTTGTTTTTGTTCTGCCATCAACGTTGACTCAGGCAACCCATAACAATTTTATGCTAATGAAAAGATGAGCGAAGGCGCACATGCGCATACCTAATACAAGTTCGACAGCATAACTGGGATTGTGTGTGGGGTTTTTATCGCTTGGGTTGGGTTGAACACGCCAGCCATGTAGATGTGTTGCGCGCCTGATATTAATTATATACGAGTATGCTTTGGTAGTTATTTACTCGCGCGCTCACATTTCTAGTTCATATGCACATATACTCGTTCTAAGCGGCATCTTATCAGTTATAACGGTGCAAGGTAACTAAATCACATGGCTTGCCAGTTCGAACTGACTGACAACCGGCTGCCACTCTCTACAGCACTCCGCTATAAACTTACCCTCAACAGCAAGTTCATTGCATGTCGTTTATTGCAGTATGTTGCAACCATAACTAAAGCGCCTCTTCGCTTCGGCACTTTTCTTTGCCGCTTCTGCTTTTCAAGCAGTTCCCTCAACCATTCAACTCACTTCACTTGAACTGTCATTCAAATCTTGTTTTTCCACCAGTGCTGCTGTTGCAAGCTTATGCGTTATTCTTTTGTGGCATGCCACCTCAACACATCGATCGTCTTGCATTTCGCCGCATTGGTTTGCAGTATTTTTGACGTTAATACCCACTAAGTTAGTTACTCGCACAAGCGTATTTTCTTCATGAGTAATTTATTTTGTATGAGTTATGGCAATTTGGATGTTCCATTGAAGCGTTTAAATTCGCACGCAAACTTTTGCAACGGTGCGGCGGTGCGGCGGTGTGTTGTGGTGAGTTGCACGCATAGCTGATTTTCCATTTGAATAGGTGTTTGCTGCATGCCGTATATATATGTATGTCATGCGTGTGTGATGTATATGTGCGTATGCAACAAACTAAATGCATTAACGATTTCCTCAAACATTACAACACTTAAATGATTTCTTACGAATAGTTTAAGAGAGAGATTAATGGTTTGCTTGCCTGCTAAGTGGTAGCTTGGGTTGAGCAGAGGTTTGGTCGTGTTTTGAAAGTGGCTGCACATTAACATACATCATGTGCTTACACACATACATGTATATAGGTATGTCTACGAATGCGCATGAATAAATTATTCATCTTTATATATTTTATGATTGTTTCCAAATGCTGCTGAAGTGTTATCAATTCACCTTTTTATGCTAGAAAAACTGTTTGTAATGGTAAATAGCCATCGTACAACACTTTTGCATATGTGGATTATTTATGAAAAATTTGTATATATGTAATATGTATATTCAAAACTTCCTTAACTTTTTTGAGGATCAGAAATTTACTATTACTTAAATATAATAAATTTTTCATATAATAACCTGTCTTGGGCAGTGTTAGGTTCCGATATCCAGGAACTGCTTTCATCGATGATTCGAAATTATCCATTAAAGTTTTTAAAGTAATCGAATTGGATGGATAGTGAAATTTTGTGATTGATGATGAGCTTAAGTGTATTGATGCTTACTCATCGATAGCCACTTCATCCTAATCTAATCTAAATCTCCTCTCTAATATTGTGTCCCTTTTTGCAGTATTCCCTTTAAAATTTATTTACGTTTAGTAAAAAGGAATCCAATAATTTTGAATTGAATTGAAGGCTATTTACCATAGTTAGAATTATCCGATTTATGTCAAATATACACTGATTTGCACGATAACTTTTCGACATTTTTGCTCTTTTGCTTCACTCATAGAAACACTTGTTCCTATGGTACAATCGTTTGCCGTAAACAGGAACCAATCAATTGGTGCAAGGTTCGGACTGTAAAGTAGATGATGTATTCTGGTGTATAACTATCGATGTGTTCTAGCGTAGTGCTGATGAAACACTATTCCCCTCCTCCTGGGCAAGGCTGAGCGCTTCAAGGCGATTGCTTTCTTCCGTCAGTTATGGCTTGGAGACCGCTTGTGGCGACTCACTATCTTTTGGCCACGACCGTTTTTGTTTCACTTGCTGTAAGCAATCCATTATTCAACACCAGTCACCATCCGCTACAGAAACAGGTCGATTGCGTTACAATTCGGCAGCGATTCGCAGATGGAAATTCGATCCATTAGGTTTATACTCCCTACATTGAGGTTCTTTGTGTATCCAGCCTTTGTCAAGTTGTTCCCTTCTGACAATATTTAGCTCTTTGGCAATAAAGATTGTGTTCGCGTGATGGTTAAATTCGATGATTTCCTTTCTTTCATCGACATTTTCCTTCCACACCATGGAGCGTATATTACATCATAATTACTGAAACGAAATTGACGAAACCAATATTGCGCATGATTGACTTTTACAGTATGGGGACCATAAACTCTATTAATATTCTCAGCTGCTTGGCTAGCATTTTCGTCCTTATCAAAGAAAAATTGTAGAATATTGCCTATTTTCCCTTTGCTGGTGTTCGAGCCCTGGTTCGACCAGAGTCCAATATTCTTATTAATTTGTCTAATTGTGGTCGCCATCGGCAGGGAATGTCGAGTCCTCCGAGCTCATTTCCAGCTTCTTATAAGAATCTATCGGCCTTTCGAAGGCGGCCTAGTATAAACTGTAGGTCTCCCCATTTGTTGGAAAAAAATCAAGATGCAAAACCTCACATTGCAGGAGGAGCTTGGCCGAAAATCGTTTCAATTATATATATACAATTATATATACACATACATACATAGTATATATAAAACAAATCCAATCTAATCTAGTTGAAAATAATTTATTTGCGAAAAAACAACAACTTTAATATTTTCCCTGCAACAAATTATGCGGAAATCTCAACCGCAAATGCCAACCACAGTGAAAATTACAAATAAAAATGCCATTTCGATTGCATTCTACGTTCGCTTGCGTTTACGGTACATGAAAAATGCAAAAATCTAATTTGAATTTGGACTTTAATGTAAGCCGCTTGCGGTTTTTTTGGCAGATCATGAAAAATGAATATGCAAAGGCAGCAAATGCATAGGCAACGTGAATGATTTACATAATGAAAAATATGCACATATATGTATGTATGTAAATAAAAGCACATACATCTGAAATACAAGAAAAAAATCATTTGTTGCAGGCTAATGTGCATTTTGTGCAAATTAAACGCGCTGTTTGACAATTAAATGCATTAATTTGACAGTGAGCTGATGGAGTGTTGCCTAAATGTATGTAATTGAAATCCATATAAAATGCATATGTATGTACATACGAGCATGTATGTCAAAGCAAGCAATGAGCTGAAGCACAAACATATGTACATGCAAACATACATATGTTTTTGCTATTTTGCAAATTCAATATAAACACATGACAGATTACTGACATGACCCAGTTAACGGTACGCCAACGCTGCACAACTTCACAAAGCTGGCTGAGATAAGCTCTTGTTAATTTTTTATATTGATTATTTAGATACATTTAATTCGTTGTTGTTGTTGCTGTTTTGGGCGACTGGTCAAGATTAGAAAGTATTATGTACATACATACATATGTATGTATAAATGTAAGTATGTACCTATATGTGTGATATTGGCTATTTGCAAATATAAATACAAGAAAAAAAGAATCGCATTATTTACAAAAAAAAACAAAAAAAAAATCATTTATCAGCGTGTTACACGAACAACACTTGGCAGCGAATTGAGAACAGTTTCACTTGTTGGAATTTTCATTGAATAAAACGAGTTTACTCTCTCGTAAGTAGGCCATAATCCAGTGGGCGATTAGCTGTTATGCGTAGAAATATACGAATGTGGATGAAGAGACAAAAATGTAGGACAAGTTCAACTGAAATGAAATTGTTTACAAATTATTCAGGCTACGAACATGTGTTGTGTTATTGGTAAGTGACGCTAAGCGTAAAAAAATAATGATTAAAAAGAAATCTGAAGTTTTATTGGAGTCCGGACTCTTTACAGGTAGTAAAAACTTTGTGAGTTTAGTATTGTATGTTTTACACATTAGTTTCGCGATTCTGGTGCCCTTAGCTCGTTCCTAGAGTATATTCGCCTGACGAAGAAGTATTACTTCTTGCATCTCCTTCACTTCCTTGAATAAACCTGGAAGGTTCGATGTTGCGTCCTGATCTAAATAGACACACTCCTTAGCAAGTTCGTCAGATATCTCATTACCTTCAAAGCCCGTGTGGTTTTTCACCCAGGAAATGTACATTCTTCTGTCTTCAGCCAGTGATTATATCGCTTCCTTACATAATGCGACCACAGCTGACTTCGCGTTGTATGAAATTAAGATCTTTATTGCCGCTTGACTGTCCACATAAGTCCAATGTAGCTCTGCTACCATTTTTATGGCGAAAATTTTGGCTTGGAAGATACTGCAGTGGCTTGGCAGCATATAGGACTACCTTATCTCCAGTTGGGCGCAGTAAACTAAAGCCCCCACTCGTTTCTTTCATTTTAGAGCCATCTGTTAAAACGTGAAAAGCTTTGTCTGCATATTTAAGATCTTTATTGCAGCCATTTGACTCTGAAATAGCCCAGTTGTTAATAGTTCGAAGTGCATGACCGCACACTATGGCTGAGATATCATCTGCAGAGACCGTAAGTATGACAGATCTTCCTATCCTGCGGGACAGGGGTTCTAAAATTTTCACGCGGTAGGGCACGCCTGTCGTATGAGGTGACTAAAATCCAAAAATTTCGAAACAGTTGGGTCTTTACACGGTAATGACCCGGACTTTCATCTACCCAAGGACTGTCACTCCCGCAATATTGCCAAAACCACTATGGGCAATATTTTTTTGCGGCTTCTACAACATCAACAATTTATTACAGAAAAGTTCATAATCCTACTGACGAAGAATCTCAATTCCATAAATTCAAAGTACAAAGTAAACTTTTTTCCAGATATAATAATGTGCCAATCTAAGGGTAACTAAAATCAGCCCAGACTTTGTTAATAATACTACCTGAATGTACACACATGTAGTATAGATCGATTTCTTTGTTTTTTTTTAGTTTTCATATCCTGAAGTAAATCCTTTCAAAAGAATGTGAAAAAATTGTTATTATACACAACTCAGTAAAGTAAACATTTATAAATGATTAAAAAAATAACACACCAAGTAAGCTGTTGTGGAAGCTCAATGTGGAGAAGAGGATGAAAAGAGCCTGCAGTATACTAGTTGCTACGTGGGACCTATCGCCTGGCCTCATGCATTCTTGGCTCTGCTCAATAGAAGCGCTGAGAACTTTTAAAATGTTATTCAATCTGCCACCAAACGATATAGCTGTGAAAAACATAGGTCACTTTATCTGAGAAAGTGGATTCCAGGCCACCAGCGACACTTACAATACCTATTTGGACGGATAAAAAATGGTCATGGAGGGGATAAAATATCTTCTGGTCATGCAAATTAGTGGGTTTCAGGCCACAAAAGCATAGGGAACGAAATAGGTGAGGAGTTTATACTATGGTAAGTGTTACCTGTCTGGCAACAGAATTAGTATATGAAATATGAAAGTTTCTGAAAACTCTATGCATGAAACTTCAGAGAGAGTAAAAACCAGTTCAGAGTGAGATGGAATGCTTAATCGCCAAGACTATGCGAAACGGCAGTAAAGAATACCCAGTTCCTGCTTATGTAGTTTAGGAAGGACTGCATTACATTTTATATGCCCCTAACGACTGACAACAACCTGCTGACAGCAATCGCGAGGTGAATGGGAATTAGTAGCAGTGAGCCATGTAGGAAGTGTGAGAAGTCAAGGGTGAGTGAGCGAGTGAGTGAGAAAGGTATTGGAAAACCTTTTCTGTTTCTGTTCAGCTAGAATTCTTCTTCTTCAACAGCTTCGATGTTCAGAATGCAAGAGAAAGTTTCAAAACTATTTATCGAGTCCTTCTAAACATTCGGAACAATTATTTTCATACTATGTGATGACTTCTTTTCTTCGAATTAAAATGAACCTCCATTCGACACTACAAAGGATAGGTTACTCGTAGAAGCCAGCCAGAATATCCTTAACTAAATAACATACATATGTAGAATTTTTTAACCTTCCACTTGAAGAACGCTGTTACAGGATTGAAAGTTGAAGGAGTTTATTATACAGCTAATTTTACTGGAGGTTTTCTAAGATAAAATCTTTTTTCGAGAAGCTCTAAAAAGGTTTAAAAGCTCCACAAAAATATTTTTCTTGATTTAATCCTTCTTTATTTTGAAACAACAGCTCAACAAAAAAAAAAGTATCTCATAACCTTGGGTGGAATTTTTGTTTCTATTTTCTGAGGATGTTTACTATCCTTGATATTAAGTGGCCAGAAGGAATGTCAATCAACTTGAATATAAATAAGATCAATTTAACGGGTAGTTTTTGAAAGTCACAACCCCGTGGGGAAGAACGTTGTCATGATGCAAAATCCACTTGTTATATCATCTTGCGGTCATTTCTGGCCATTTTTCACGCAATAAAAAGCTGAAAGACATTAGTTGTAGTCGATAACGTTTCGCTGCATTCGTCATCTTCAAACTTTTTGGGCCTTGGCCATCCCAAATGAGAATTTTTCTCTAATATCTTAATTTCTTTTTTAAATGATCAAACAAAAATAATTAATTTTCAATTGTTAATTGCTTACAAATATCCCCATCATTTCCCCAGTTTAGTACAAAACGAGTATATTACATGAATTTCACATGTATGATTCCCAAAGCCTTCACAAATTAATTTTGTAGATCAAACCGTCATTTTCAATGCTTCTTTAATTCATATCATTCGAAAACCGGTAAAAAATTTCGAAAGCGAAAGGCAACCAAATCAAATCGAAAATTTAACGATCAGAGTGAACGTCAGCCAATTGATGATTGGCATGAAATCATGAAAATGATGAAGTGTGGGGGAAAATATAGTTGAATGAATGACAACCATTGGTAATAGAAATGATATATTTACAAAACACATTCGACAGAGAAATAAAAGTTTCAAAAACACATGTATGTCATTGTGCGCATGCGTAAAGTAACCTTTGTGCGTATTTTAAGTGGCGAATTTATTGATGATTTGCTAATTTACATACATAATTTTGTATTGAAAGTGTATAAAATAGTATGGGTATGTTTAAAGTAGGGAAATTTGTTATTTTACTTTTTATTTCCATTCCTTCCTATTTTTTTATCACTTCGTGCTGCATATTTTTTGGTAATCATTTTTACAGTTCGCCAAATAAAGTTATTTTAAGCGTTTTTAAATGAAGATATAAAAGCCATCAATTTCGCGGCTGATGGATCATCATTAAGTTTTTCAAATATTGACAGCTATTAAACAGATAGATTTTATGCAGCAATTAATTACACACATAATTAAACACTCCATATATACAGATGTATATACATACATATACACATACTTGAAATTTACATATAAGTTTTAAAACCAGTAGTCCAGTATTGGGCTGAGAAAAGTGAAAGGTAGGCTTGGCTAGCGTTGCTAATTTGATGGCCTAAAAAGTTGAAGCGTAGAAATTTCATTCTATTAATTGTTTTTATAGTTTTCACTATTAATTTGCAACTCATAAAAGTTTTATACAACTTCATCTTTGCTCATATAGAAATGTTCAGGTGTTCATATGTGTTTACATTATTCGCTTCTTCTTACGACGCCTATTCATCAACTCAATCAGTCATTTGGTTAGTCAATTTAACTAAGTTAGCGAGGCTTGGCATGTAATGATAAAAATCCAAAGTAATGCTCTGTTGAATAATTACAAATTTATTTCTAATGTGCAAATCAGAAGATTGGTAGAGCTGAAGAAAATGCAACCATAAAAAAGCACGGTAAGAAAAATAGCGAAGTGAGGGAGAGCTCTGTTTCAATGGAACCAGCAACGAGCCACTGTAATTTTATTCTTATTTAACAGAATTTTATTTAACTAAATTTTCAACTATTTTCATTAATATTTTGATTTACTTAATTGCATATTGTTGCATATTGTTTCCTTTTTGATTTAATTTTATTTTAATTTCTATTCTCCTATTTTATTTTATTTTACTTTATTTTATTTTATTTTATTTTATTTTATTTTATTTAATTTAATTTAATTTAATTTAATTTTATTTTATTTTATATTATTTTATGTTATTTAATTTAATTATATTTTATTTTATTTTGTTTTATTTTATTTTCTTTTATTTATATTATTTCATTTAATTTTATTTATTTGATTTTATTTCATTTGATTTCTTTATTTTTCTTATTTAACTTTATTTTATTTAATCTTTTTTTATTTTATTTGGTTTTATTTAATTTTTTTTTTATTTTATTTTAATTTATTTCATAGTGTTATTTTATTCTATTTCGTTTTATTTGATTTTATTTTACTTAATTTTATTTAATATTATTTTATTTATCTTTAGTAAATGTGTTTTATCTTATTTTGTTTTATATTATTGTATTAAAGTTTAGTTTGTTTTATTTTATTTTATTTTAATTTACTTTATTTATTTTTATTTTATTTTTATTTCATTTTACTTTATTTTGTATAGTTTTATTTTATTTTATTTTTTTTTTAGTTTTTTTCTCTTTATTTATTTTTATTTTAGTTTATTTTATTTTACTTTTTATTTTATATTTTTATATATTTTATATTTTATTTTTTATGTTTTTTATTTTATCTTATCTTTTTTTATACTATTTCGTTTTTATTATTATTTGATATTTTTTCTATTTTATTCAATTTTACTTTATTTTATTTTAATTAATATTTTTTATTTAATTCTTTTTTCTATGATTGTTAGTTGAACAATGTTCATTTACCTTTAAAACATCACAGGCCTCCTGGTAATATAAGAAAAGTTTGAATCGTAAATTCAGAATAAATGCGCAACATACCAAAGAGAGAAAGTTCCCATGGCCACTCGCACACTCATTACCATATATGTATGCACAATAAAATTGGTTGAAGACAAGAGCAACAATATAAATAGTATAGCAATAACGAAAACAGCAGCTGGTAAACAGCGCCAAGAAAGTATAGTAAATAAATAAGCAGGGAAAAATCACCACTTGACCACATCTGACCAAAACCACTTGCTTCACTGCGCAATTGCGCATGTTTTCTGTGGCGCGTCGCTGACCAAATACAAATTAGCCAAAAGCACGCAAGCGCAGCGAGCTTCAGCTTCACCATACTTATGCAGAACTGCACTTAGTGGAAGTTGCACATGCGCCACACCAGCACTCTTACATGCATACATATGTTTGATATGGATATGCACTTGTATGTGTGTATCTGTGCAGACTCATAATCAAAATGCTATCAAAAGCAAATAAGAAAATAGAATTTTGTTTTTTTTTTTATTTGGCTTGTGAAATTTGTCGACAAATATGTACATACACACCCGTATACATACGTATCTAAAACTGTATGAACAGATGGGTATAGAAAATATTGCATTGTTTGCATGTTGTATGTGCTACATGTAACATTGGTGCACCAGCAGCAACATGCACCAGCGAATATGTGCAACATAAGGCATTTGTTGCTTTTGCTTGTGACTAAAAATGGCAAACTAAAATCCAAAATAAAAAATAAATGAAAAATATGCTTTGCATTACATTCTATGGCAAATGTAGAAGATTCTATTTTTGCTCCGGCTGGAGGTAGAAAGTATTCGTGCTATGCGTTTTCACAAATTGCATTTTGCGGTAATTTCCATTTGAAGAAAAAAAATGAATTTCCTAACGTAAGGAGGCAAATCAATTCAATTTTTCATATAAACATACTCATTTGAAAGGCATGATGGTTTTATGTAATCTCTGAGTACTAGCAGTGCCAGAAATTAGGTGATGGCTATAAAAAATAATTGCAATCAAATCGGAAAACCTCAAATTTATGCCCGGCTGAAAACAGTTTAATAGAAAAATTTTCTAAAATCAGTTCATGAAGTTTTGCGCAAAATAAAAAAAGTGTAGACAAAAATGTTTCATCTTACGGATATAATAGAATTTTCTCTTATCCCTGAAGCTTTCTCAGGAATATATGTTGAGGATTCAAGGCTAGATAGTTTCTAAGCTTCCCGATAGGGAATTACTCACCTTCTGGTAACTAGATTTTGATTCCCCATGCGACTCTGCTCTTTCTAACGACAGATTTTTCTATTATAAACTTTATTTCAATAAATTCACTGTGAAGATTTAATTAAAGTGATATAAAGTGACAGAGGAATACTATATATATTCGGATACTCTTTATATTAAGTCCACAGATCGCCCGAGCTCCTCCTCCGATTAGTTGTGTGCGAATTGATATTTTTTCCAACAAATAGGGGGAATCTACAGAGGCTTTTATGAGGAGTTTTTTATTTCATGGCAAAAATACACTGGGAGGGTTTGACATTCTCTGCCGTGAGACAACCGCAATCAGAAAAATTTACTTAATTTTTTTATTATATGTATTTCTTCAGTTCTTTATGTTGATTAATGCCTTAAATAATCGATCTTGTATCACTTGCTGCTTACCTATGTGCTTATTCCATAAAAGTTATCCTAAAATCAGACTCATATTTGCCGATATTTTTTTATCAAGAGACATTTCTCGTGTGCTACTATTTTACTCATAGAACAATTTCCACACGTGTTTACCCCTTTTAAGATCTAAAATATGGTAAATTTCTGTATCTGGAAACTGATACCTGGTTCAGAAATAAATTCTCAAGTATTATGATAAATGAACCGTGGCATCTTTACTATTTCGTAGCTTTAAGTAGCGCCTAACTATCCGAAAAAAAATGACGGAGTTCACTGAATGTACCATTACCACCGAAAAAGTTCAAGGGCTAAAGCATCTTACTTCATTTCATTCTGAAGTTATAACCCTCAAACGTATTGAAGTGCTCTATGGGCAGTCTCATCACATGAAATAAAATTTAACCACATGCTGAAAAAGTTTAAGAGAAGAAGTTCGCAAAGCCTACCTAGATGACCCCTTTGTTTAAAAGAGTGTGATTTCTTCTTTATTTCTGTCTAGATACATATGTGCATAATAGTTTTTACTGAATAGTTTTCTTAAAACACATACAAACATATTAAAGATTAGTCTTTAATCTAGTAGGATACTCTGATCGTGTGACAATTTGATCATCTACATTATTCTTATCGTAGATCGTAGAGACTCCTCTATTTGTCCCTCGATCATTTCGATGACCATACATTTTAATTATTATTCAATCAAAAAAATATTAAGCATTTCCCTCTTTCTCTCTCATTACAGCGGTCCTAGTACACGTGAACCCAGTCAGCCTCACCAACAACATTCGGCGTCTTCTTCCCACACCTCATTGACCCATCAACAATTGTTGCTCGAAGTCACCATGCAACAGCCGACAAACTACTACACACAAACCGAAAGTGAATTGCTGCAATTGGAGGCGACAGGTGGACACTTACCAGAATATGAACAGTTGCAACCAGAGGCAGCTAACTTGCAGCAAACACAAACAAATAGCGCTTTTACACCCGCACATCACCAGCAACAGCAACAATCACAGTCACAACAACCAACAGTACTCGCACTAACAACACTCAACAATTTGGATCGTGCCACGCCCATCTCTTCCACAGCCGCCACACCTACACCGACCACAGCTAGCAATTTGGAGGCATCTTCGAGCAGCACAAGTAATGGTGGCGGTAGCAGTAACAGCACGACCCCACAACATTTTGTAGCGCCTCTACAGCGACGCTGTCAAGCACCGCCGCCAACGCTGCCACTCAGTTCGATTTCATCACCACTACGTACGGCCAACTACAAGTCGGCTGCTTATCATCAACACCAACATCACCAACAACAATTGGAATTCCAACGAAATTCGCAATCGGACGATGATAGTGGTTGTGCGTTGGAAGAGTATACGTGGGTGCCGCCGGGGTTGCGACCGGATCAGGTGAGTGTGGAAAGTGTTAGGAAATGGCTTGGGAACTAGTTTAATTTTGAGAGATATTTTTTTTTAATTCGAAATTCGAACTTTAAAAATTTTTCTTTAGTCGTAACCGTTGAGGTGAGTTCGGTCTTTTTTGGGAAAGATGATTTATGTATGAGTTATTTTGGATAGGACCAACACCATAGGTTGCCGTTTTTAGAAAAATAATCGTCTTCAATTCAATATACAACTCTGTTGGCTTATTAAAAAAGCGAATATTTGGCCTAAAACAAAAAAACCACAGCGAGAGTAAAGGCTGTGTACAACTTTTTAAGAAAGAGTTCTATCACTAAATATCGGTTCTTAATTTCTGAGGTTAGATCATTCCAAAACAAACTTCTTTTATCTTGTCTGTTTCGTTACGCCGGCGGAATTGGAGTAAGGGTTCTTCCATATGAAAGAGTAAAGGGCGTTCAAGAAAATGTCATCTGAAGACCTATACGTATGATAAAGGAAACACTTAACGGAACACCACCGCATTGATCGTTAGGAACTTAAGAACTGTGCCCAGTAGTTTCTTCAGAACGATGTGATCTCTATGCTTTTGTAAATGCACAGTTGAGTTGAAAATTGTTTAGACTACATGCTAAAATCGGTTGGTCCAAGAAGTGTAATAAGATCAATACGGATGTATTTGATTTCAGAAACGGAAATGGATGTAGATATACTTCGGTCAAAGGCAAATTCTTTTCATTTTAAGTCTATCAAAGCGAGCATCATAAACAAGTAATAAGGTTGTCAAAGTTTTAAGTAGAGATCCAGAGGATTAGTTGCAAGGGTTCACTGTTTTTAAGAAACTATGATTCTCTGGGTCAAATTCGGCAATATTCACTTGGCTTCTTCTCCGATGGTTCATTTGATGTCTAACTCAATAAGACAAAAATACTTTTGTGGCTACAGAAATTGCCTGTCGAAGATTAATCTTATTTAGAAATCAACTTTTTGGTTTGATTGGGATTTGAAACCCCACCCACTGGGCATGTAGAAATCTTTTCTACTGCAGACATGTATTTCACTAAGTAGATTGGGTATTACCCTTATAATTGGGACCACTTTAGAGTAAAAACGAGTAAAAAGGCAGACTCGAAATCTATATCGCAGTTCTCAAACAAGGTATTTAAGGGAGTCTCCGTAATAACTTCTTTATGAGAAACTCATCGTTACTCACCTTCTGCCTGACCTATTTGAAGGATAAAAAAAATCTAACAGACACTTGTCTGAGCATCAGAGAGAGAGAGTACAGGGTACTGCGTATCGAAACTGAACATTAAAGAGCTTCCCTTCAACTGCTATAAATTAGGATGTGTAGAAAAGTACCAGCCTGCTTACTGAGGCTAGTCGGGAAATATTTCTTTATAGATAAATCTGAAATTATCTGTAATTTCCGAGTTTGTTTTACATATATAGATTTTAGATGCTCTTGAAGAAATGTTAAAGTTAAGCTCAGATCGTATAAGTGGTAAGATTAATATGAACACTTCCTAATAGACTTCAGTGGATTTCATACCACAGAAAAATAATCCAAGGAAGGCCTAACAATGAGGGCAAATGGTATTTTAGTACTCCTTGGCACATCTGCCGAAGAAAATCAAAATTCAGCCTTAGCTTTGTTAGTATAGGAGTATGATTTCTAAACTCTAGGTTGGGGTCCAATCAAACACTTAAGTCATATTAAGAGATTTTTACGAGAATATTGTTTTGCAGAGACATCAACATATCTGAATTCAGAAATATAGCTTTATGTGCTTTAAAAGTAAGGTCTTTATAAGTTAAGGAAGAGAGAGAAGGAAGTAGAGGGAGAACAAGGGCGAATGTCTCATCACTAAAAAGACATGAACTGGCTATAATTTATAAGGTGACTCAATCACCGATGATTAGTGCACTCTGAATTCCTTCCTTTCAACAAAGAATATTATTTGAGTATTATGTTTCGTTTGTATAAAACTAAATCAACTCTATATTCTTCAACAATCCTCTGGGGCTCAAAAGGTGGAGCGGCCGATATTGCTCTACGGCGCTTTAGAGTGGGGGGCTGCTGCCAACAAAATCTCGTCTCTCTATACTGTGCATAACAGGAGCAAAGCAACGTTAAAAGCGGGCGGATGGCGCAGAAACACGTGATTGTCCAGTGGAACGTATAACATAAACTCGGATGAATCAAAAAGGGATGATGGACTGGGGCGAGATTATGCTGCTGAGTTATACTTCCGGCAACCTCTCAAGCAGTATTTGGCACCATTTTCCAGGCGGAGGTCACACACATAAAATATCATTATATATGTATATCGATATCCAGGTGACAATGTCCTTAGAAGCAGGCAAGCGGTAGACAGGGCGGCCGATTGTGAACGGCTACATGGCTGGTTTCAGGTCACCAGGATATTAGGGTAAGAAAATAACTGATGAGATTGCCAAAAGCGCAGTACAGGAGATACAAAAGCCGCTAAAAATTATCTGTAATGAATTTTCCGATATAGCTGGATGCCGGGCAGAGTGAAATGGAATGCAATAGCAACGCCAAGTGAAATAACAGCAAAAAAAAACACCAATTTCTTGCTCGCACGGTCACATAAGGACTGCAGGACAATTGTTGGCCTAATAACATGCCACAACCTACTGGCATTCAATGCGAAATTTGTAGGAAGTGCATGGAGGAGTGTATGTCTGAGATGTTAGATTACCTCCTCTGTTTCTCTTCGGCCTTAGCTAGAACTCGTCTCAGATATCTTGGATCTTCGCAGTTGAAAGCACTTCAAATTTGAACATTAAGCATCTCTTTAACTTCGCGAAAAGCCTTAACGCCATACCCAACTAGTATTATAAGTTATAATAAAACGGGCCTCTACCTGGCATTGCAAACGATTGAGTACATTTAAAGAGAATCACTGAAGCAGTTGAAGGAATTTGTAGCTTACCTGAACAGCCTCCTTTGATTAAGGATTGTTCCATATGTTTATGAACATAATTATTATGTTTATGTTTATGAACATAAGTAAATATATAAATAAATGTATAGACATATAATATATATTGACATATATGGTATACCATATATGGCTGCATTTACAGATCTGTTGACCAATATTCCATATTCCAGTCATGTAAAAGCAATCATTTAGCCACACCAGTGAGAGTCAACAGATAAGGTTATAAAATAACTCGCAAAGGCTATGACGCCAACAACAATTACTGTTGACTTTTATGAACTTTTTCCGCAGCAACTTTTATTTTATTTTATTTATTTTTGTTTTTTTTTTTCTTTAGCGCTTTTCTATACTCCGCCATCAATCGAGTGTAACGCGTTTTCACTTTTTATTGGCAATTTTTGTGCTGCAACAAAATAACACACACGTTTCGAGTTCAATATGTGGCATGCCACAAAGTCGTTCGTATGTTTTTATGTTATTTTTATGTTTTGATAAAAATGAAAACAAAATTTTACCACTTTTGCTTTAGTTGCGGTGATTTTTATGAATTTTTTTTTTCTTTCCAAACTCCACTCTCGTTTTGATCATTAAATAGTTGCAACTACTTGCATGCAATTTTTATATTTTATTTTCGTTGCTGTTGTTGTTGTTATCGCATATGCAATGTTATGCTACGGTCTAAAAATGTTTTTGTTTAAATGTGTAAAAATTCGTGTTCATTAGACGCCGCGCTGTGCCGCACCGCACCGCATCGCGTCGCAAACCAAAGTGGTCATAAAATGTTGTTGCAATAATTTTGCATTGAAAATATTTAATTCTTTTAAATGCGGCTATAACCATAAATATACACGTATGTGCACACCACTATAAACACACACATTTTTTGGTTCGAAAAAAAATCATTCGCTTGTAAGGAAATTTTCCAGCGTTTTACCTCGTAATTGTACAGCATTTTCAAGATAGCAATCATTGATTTTCGATCGAAATTGTTGGTAATTAAATGCGCAATTTTGCCGCTCTCAAGTTGGTTGTTTCTCGCGCCGGCTATTTTTCGTAATCTTAAATTATTGCCATGGATTTTTGGCATAACATCTTTTTGCTTTTGAAATTTTCCGTTTTTTTATTTCGTTTTCACTTAAGTCAAAAAGCTGCTAAATAATTGCTTTTCATTTGAAATTAAAGATATTTGGAGTTGATTAATGTAATTAGTGTTGCAGCTTGCTTATATGTGCATACGTGTATCTACAAAAATGTGTGTATGTACGTAGACATATTGGTGTTTTTTGAAGCACAAAAACATTTATCTCTGCTTCTGCTGGTCATTTTGTGGATAATTACTTATTTCTTTTTAGTTAAATGAATCGATATAAAATGGATCTGAGCGCAAGAAATTAATTTGGCAATTACATAATAAACTGATTTCTTAATTCAATTTGTTGCCATAGCAATTATTTGATTTTAGTAGATATAAACTATTTACTTCTATCATTATTTATTTTATTTAATTTTTTTTTGAATTATTTTAGTATTAAAAGCTAAAACTAAGACGAAATTGTGTGTGTTGGAATCTAATTACCAATTTATAATCGCAATATATTTTTATATATTTATGTATGTATGTATAATGGAGTTTCTATATCTCCTTCGAATTCCTCTCATATATTGTATTTTATTATTAACCAGCTGTACTATGCAACGCCTGCCACACACTCATTGAATGTATGTAAAATGAAATATTGGATTTCTTTTCAGCATAAATTTAGTCACTCAATACCTTTGGGTATGCAAAATTTTTGGTATTACCATCGGCCACAAATTAAAAAGGCTATCGGGCTTGCAAACTCTAGATCATGCAAAATACAATTGTCCATGTCCGAAGCAATCCGTATCCAAATATAGACCACACAATTCCAAAGGTTGACCTTGAGCTTTGTTGATAGTGATTGCAAAAGCTAGTCGAAAACGGAACTGAAAGAGAGTTTCGGGAGGAAGGATGGGGATTGTCTTCACCTTTGAAAGGTCCGGTCAGAATTGTTGCCTCTATTATATTCCTCTGTACTTTTTTAACTGCAAGTCATATGCAGAGCTTCGGCTGTTTAATATTATGTAGGATTATAATGGGCGGTCGCGGTAGTCGAGTGGTTAGCATTACGTACTGCCATTCGGAAGACCCGGGTTCATATCCCGGTGCGACCAAGATCTAAAAGTTATAGCAAATTAATTTAAATAAAAAATTAATTTAAATTGCTGTCACCCCTCGGCAGGGAATTTCAACCCCTCCGAGTGTGTTTCTGACATAAAATAAAGACTTCTCATAAAAAACCATCAGCCGTTCGGAGGCGGCTTAGTATAAACTGTAGGTCCTTCCATTTGTTGGAAAAACATCAAGACAAAAAACCAAAAATTGCAGGAGGAGCTCGACCGGCGGTTACAAAGCGCCAATTATATATTATATTATATATAATATAATCGGCATACCGATTTTCAAATTTAATAAGTGTGGTGGGACTTCCGCTAAGTCAAAAGAATTCAAAAATTCTATTAGATGATTGACTGCCTCATCTGCTCAACAACAGTGCCTGTTGACTTATAAGTGACGTGAGATCGTAAAAAATCTTAGTTTGTTGTAGCGAGGATAGATCGCTCACCCAGCCACCCATATAAATAATTTGGATATTTAGGAATACTCTCTGAATCACTTTTTCTTTAGACGTTTCTAAAGTGTAGAAGTTATTGGGTAATGTCATTCGTTCTGAAATCCATCTATTTTTTTGTGTGTATGGGTCACTTTATGGTTCCGAACGGCTCGGAGATGCGCTTCCCTATCATGACGCAGCTTTTGTTATGCGTCAGTTTGCACAATCCATGGGATCTTATCCAATATTTAACACATTGTGAATATCTGGTCATCTATCAGATCTATAACTACTCTGACAAGGTCCGTTAAAAGGCTTTGGCCTTTTAAATAGTATTCTCTTTAGGACCGTGCATGCTATATTCAGAAGACATGTATTAGGCAGAGTGCACTTTGATGTTTACAAGCTATACACTATACGAACTTCATCACAGTTGGTTTATGGAAGACTGAGCTTTTGGGTTCGCCATCTCCAGATACTATATTTTCACTACATTTAAGCTGCCTTCATAAACTCAATATACTCTGAAAGCCAGTTACTTCATGTAATATATTGTACCTACAGGAAATAATTCCAGTCTTGAAGCCATCTCTAACTAATTTGTTATAAAACTTGTATATGTTTTTCCGCCTGCTTCCCTCTTCAAATCCCTGTAGATTTCCCATACATATTTCACAGCATTACGAAGCAAGCAGTATTTTTCCTATAGCTTGAAGTGCTGTTCCAAAGTTCTCTTACGTGTACACCGAGCTATTGAAAAGAGGAGGTGTGCTAGGCCAATAAAAACTGTTTTGTTGGCTGATTGTAGCTTTTCAACGTCGAATCATCCTTATGTTTGTTGATGGGCGTTCTTTTTCTGCAGAGGTGGGACGTATCTTTACTGGGACAAGATAGTGATCCGAGTTGGTGTTAGGTTTTCGAAACGTAGGCACATCTAGAATGGTGGAGACTTGTTATCCTTCTATCACAATTTTATCGATTTGGCAGAACAAATTTCGATTCAGTGACAGCCATGTATTTTGTCGAATTCTCTTTTGCTAAAAACTGGTGTTACAGACAACCATATTTCGGACCAAAGAAGTTGATCAGCTTCAACCCATGTATGTATGCTTTGTCAAGGAGGCTGAGTTCTCCGAATTTTGCCAATATACTTTCTTTGTCTTCCCTAGCATTAAAGTTGCCGAGCTACATTATGATGTTCTTCCAGGACTGCTCGTATGTATGTCCTAAGCGCTCATAGAAATAATCTTTCTTCCCTTCCGTCGGAGCATGGGCGCAAATCAACCATATGTTAAGAAATCACAATTTAATGCGCATTATTACTAGAGGTTAGTCCACTAGGGCGAACACTCGGGTTGTGTTGTAATAAAATGCGTGAGATTCTATCTGTTTCTGTACTTATCATATTTTATTTATTAAGAAATTTGACATCACAGGCATGTTCTCAACTCATAATTTATAATATAAAGTTCATACCTAAGGCTATGTTTTATATTTTATTGGATCTTGTATCTGCATCAAGGATCGCTTCAAAACCAATTCCCCCTTGCAGCTCACCTCTGGTGAACAGATGCTTCAATTAGACTTCAGCGGATGTTGCAAATGAATATGTTGGAGTGGATCCACCGAAACTTCCTCTCTTTTAGCTATATCCTAAGGCTACACATGGATTGGTTACCACATTTTACACAAGGCTGCCAACGTTGTCATGATATGCGACATGAAATTAAGAGTAGGAATTTAGTATAGCCATGTGACTGTAACTGTATACCCAGAAGCTAGACTACACTCCAATAAATCCCAAAGATACTAAGTGATTAATTCCACAGAAAATATTTCTATTCTGCTTGCTGAAGGAAGCCCTTTGGGCTTTAGTACCCGAAAAAAAAGAATTTTTTTATCAATTTTTTTAAAGGGAAGGAAATTATTGCGGTAAACAAAATTTGCAGACATTAATATACTCTATTTAGGCTTCAAAAACAGTTTTTCGTATCAAAAAGTATTGGAATTTTACAATGTTGTGATGATTTTTCTGAAGCGGCTGCAGTCTGAACTCGTGAAACAGTGACGGTGATGGATGTCGTGCGATGCATCTGAAACAGTCAACCAAACTACAAGTTGCCAAAAAAGTAGTTTAAATGATAATTTGTCCAACTTTTTTTAGATCTAGATGAAGATGATTTAAACTGAAGCTAGATCAATTCAACTTTTGCGATGGGACAAATTTTCTTTTTGCTGTCACCGGCAATGTTTTCTAAGACTTTTAAAAACAAAAACTCGAGAACACGCGCTTCAAACTTCTGCCGGTGCACTCGAACCTGCTCGACCACAAAAACTGCCTTTGCTTATAAATATGTCGAGCTGGCCACTGAAATTTTGAAGACTTATTCTTGGATAATTTTAGAAAAGATTTAAGAAAAAAATTAATTTTTTGAAACCTCTAAATCAGACTACTTACTACCTTAACCGAAATAAAAGACAAATTTTCCGATGGACAACATTAATATCCACAAGAATATGGCTCACCATAACTATTTTTAAAATGGAGGAGGATGGTCTAAAATCCCAAAATATATAAGATGGTTTTGATAACCCATTTGTTTATTATTTCTTAAGGCTTGCCACTATTTGCGAAGCAGTTAAATTTGTTTATTCTGAAGTTGCTGATTCCTTGCTTTGTTCTAAACATTTTAGTACTATTCACCAATACGAGTACTTCTTTCGTTAATAAGAAGTTTTGAAATTCCAGAAGCGGTCTACAATTGTGCAGCCACATGACTTCTTCTCACAAAGCATATACGTAAGCTCTGTCGCAATGGTACTTAATATAGGTATATTTATTTTTAATGTAAAACCAGTAAGTACCTTCAATAAAATCTCTGCGCCCATATTAATGCCGTGCAACAATTACTCAGCAAGTCATTTACGATTTCAACGCTTTTACGCCTAAACGCACACCTGTCCCGAGGCAATGACGGAAATATCATTAGTACAACACTCAATGTTGTCACAGCTCGCTTGAACACACATACGTGTATTTGTGTAACGAAATTCGATGCAGCAGACCAACCAACCGATGGACGTTGTCCACTCCATTTAATTTTCAGTTTTCAGTTTTCACTGTGATTCAAGCGACATTTTCCGACTGCGAACAACCGCAATTAATAACATTTTTGGTGTGGCTTTTTTGTGATTTTGATTTTATTTAATTTTCCTTGTTTTCGTATACAGATTTTATTTACACACACATACACAGGTGAAATGCGCCCGCATACCCAGTTTCGGTGGATTAGCAAAGCGCTCTGTTGTTGGGTGCAAAGAAATAAGAAAAAAATTGTCCAACGCTATCGAAATAGTTTTGTGGCGGCGTGTTGACCAACAAACTGTTTCGCACACACACGCACACATGCACACAGATTATTGCACACAGATAACAACGGTCTCGCATGTTGCACAGCTGGAATACTCCGGGTGGAGGAGCCAGCCAAATAGATGACATATGAAAAGTTAACGGTCGCTTGGGGTGCAGCAGCGGCGATACGCGTACATATGGCGCTGAGGCATGCAGGCATGTGGCGAGGACCAAAGTAGTTGGTTGGGGATTATCTACTTGGTTGTATGGGTTGTATGAATCAAATGCGCGAGTGCATGTGGTGCACTGACACTTTGAACTAAATAGAGAGCTTTCAAAATATATTGGCTGCCTTCGCTGACTCTGCTCGAGCGGCTCCAACTGCTGCTGATATTTTTTTCTTTTTTTTGGAAAAATTGATCAAAACCGAGTTAATTGCTTAGACGCACCAAGTCCACGTCGGCACGACGTTGCAAGTGGCGGCGCATTCGTTTAGTTGTGCAGCGAGTGAAAGTGTTTTGACTGCTGCGTGTACATTTTGATTAATTTCGCTGTTATTTGGCTGCTGTTTTTTTACCTTCTCTGCTATCTTTTCATTTTTTGTTTGTCTTCGGCGTGTGGGAATAGGAAGGAAATGTCGCGTAACAAATTGCGGAAGCTTTGATTTTATGGCTTGGCTGTGTAAAAAAAGAAAAGTGTCATGCTATAAATTTCGTTATGGTTGATGTTTGATTAGATTAATTGCTGTTTTTATAGTAAAAAAATATGAAAAAAAAAGATTTTTTATCTGCGCAAAAGTCCACAATTATTGGTTAGTTTTAAAGCTGTATATAACGAAAACTTTGCAGTTACAATTTGCTATAAAAAGACCGTTGAACATTTTACCTGAACTTGGTCTTTAGGGAAATGCATCAACAAGCCGGTCAAGGAAGGAACAGCACCTCATTCATATGGTCGCCGAAGCAGACCTCTTAGTAGGACTTTCTGTTCTGTCTTTCGTCAAAATTTCTCAACATATTTTCGATTGTGCACCCTTCTTTAGCTAAATTGGCGATTTGGATGATTAGCGTAGCGCTTATTCGTAACGAAAAAGGAACAATCCAACGGAAAAATAAATTTCCAATTCGAAATTTGGGAATTTTCTTGCGATTGCGGTTCCACCTTTTTGACCTGGTATGCCGCCATTTCATGCTAAATAGTCTGTAAATACGAGGAGTGGTTGACTTTTTCGCTACCTAAAGTATTTAATGAAACAAATGTATAGTTTTATGCTTTTTTATTTTTCAATATAGTCTTCATCAAGTGAAATGCACTTTTCACATCGCAATACAATGCTTTTATACCACTGAAAAAATATTCTTTAGATTTCTTTGCAAAATGGTTTTCTACAGCCGGTTTTATCTCATTGTCGTCTGTAAATCTTCCCCCTGTATCTCCTTTTTTAAATTTGAAAAAAAAAAAATAGAAAAAAGTCACTGGGAGCCTGGTCTGGACTGTAGGGTGGATGGTCAATTTCTGTAAATTTAGTAGCTTTTAAGGCATACCTCGTAACCCGAGCGGTGTGAACGGATGCATTGTCTTGAAGAAACAGCTCTCGGTGCGCTAATTTGCCACTTCCCTTCTGAACGACTGCTTCGCGCAACTGACTCAACAAATTGGCGTAATACTGGGCGTTCATTGTAGTCCTCTTTAGCAAGTAATCAAATAATAATATTCCCTCCCAATACCAGAAAATGGTAGCCAGAATCTTCGACGCCGACTTTTCCACTTTGATTTCTTTTGGTGGCTTTAGCCCATTTTTTAAACACTGCGCGGACTCCTGTTTGGACTCGGGATCATACGAACGAAACCAGTGTGTCATCTACTATTACAATGAGGTTGTAAATTTCTTTCAAATTATATTGGCACAACTCCAAAAAATCTTAACAACTCCCCAATCGTCGCTGCTTGTTGAGCTGAGTGAGTATTCGCGGTACCCAACGCGCACTAATTTTTTTCATATTGAAATGTTCAAGTAAAATCTCTCCAACTCATTCTTTGCTAATCTGTAATCCTTCTGCTATCTGCCATAATTAAATTCTTTGATCAGCCAGTACTAATTTTCCGACTTTCTGAACATTTTCTTCGGTCACGATCGTAACTGGGCGGTGGTCTTTTTCACATGTCTCTCTTCCTTGTTGAAACAGCCGAGCCCATTTTTTCACCATCGTGTATGACGAGACAGAGTCCTGAGGAACTGACGACATCTCTCTAAAAATTTCTTTCGGCCTACTTTCTATTTTTTACAAGAATTTAATCTCCAATGCTCCAAATTGCGAGAATTTTCAGTTTCCGTTGACATAGTTTTGTTACTTGTTCCAGGAACGAAATGTTAATGAACCTAATAAAAAAAAGTTGTGATATTTATACTAATAATGAGTACCACAATTAGTATTATCAGTAACGAGATGATGTGTCATCTCTAAATACCTTAGGTCGCGAACGCCGAAGAAGGGTTTGCAGGATTAAAAATTTTGAAGTCTGTCGACGCTCTTCAATATTAGTTTCAAGAGAGAACACCGTCTGAGAGAGGATTGGCACTCTCTCAATCTACAATGATTGCTCCAAAATGGACCGGGGTACTGCTGAATGGATATATGTCGAATTTCTTAATATCCCCCTATCTTATTGTCTGAATTCCATCACCGACATGTAGTGAACGAAGGTTTTGGGCTCGTTGAAAGGACATATCGAAATCTCTATTGTCTAAGTTCTCAGCCAACGAAGCTGGTCATGAAAGAGCTGACAATTGATCAAGTCAAACTACCTCTTGGCGGAGATAATAAATTCCCCTTGAGGAGCTTATTGAAGAGTACTTCAGTTGCAGTTTTAACAAATGGATATGAAACCACATGCAACAGTAAGATAATGGAGCAGATTTGGCTTAGTAACAAAGGACTTATTAAAAAGGTTTGAGCAGAAAAATTGAGTCTGCTCTATAATCCGTTGCCTGAGAAAGGAAACTTTTTGGTGTTTTCATATTTTCGATTTATTTCGAGTTCTGAAGAGAGAGCATCGCATTCCAAGTGACCGTTACAGATTTATTAAAAGCAAAATCACTGGTCCCCTCGTAGTAATGGAAATTATTCGCTGCCTATCCTAGCACCACTGATCACTACTAGCCGGTTTCGATGGCAATAGCCGGTTATGACTTCGAGTCTTAATTATAATTTATTATTTATTTTAAAAATTATATATAATTATTTAAAATTAATAGAAAATAAGAAGATTTTTTTTTCTAATTACGGTCGCTTCTATTCAGGGAATATCGACCCCTTACAGACGTTCGGAGGCAGCTTAGAATAAACTGTATGCTAGAGAACGATACAGCGAGTGTCATACAGAATAGAATAGTATGCCATTTTTTCATACTGAAACCTTATTAAAGCGGCCTGTTTCTGGTCAGTGGCCAGGCCTATACAGCCAAGTTGCATGCCATCTTTGTCATGGTTAAAACAATACCATCAATAAACCGCTCATTAGTAGCTCCGCCACATAGTTCCCTCAGATATCCCCGCCTGGTTTAAGAGTTTGATCGTAGTATTTATTTAGTCTGATAGTCTCATGTTTGTATTGATTGAGAGTAAATGAATCCCACAGACTAGTCTAGCATTGTGTTTAGGTCCATCCGTGCATTTTGGTCTCGTTATAAATTTAAAAACTTAGATATTTTTAATAAAAGTTTAAACTATGCCAGGTTCACATATCAACCTTGAGGAATAAATGTAGCTCAAAATAAATTTTATGTAGATCCTGAATGCAAAGATATTCAAAAAATTTAATACTTTGAAATCCTGTAAAAAATATTTATTTAAATCGAAATATAAATTAATTTTATATAAATTTCAATTTTAATTTAAAATTAATCAAATTAAAATTAATCTAAATGTTTTCTCTTACGCCATCTTCCAGGTACGTTTTTACTTCTCTCAACTACCCGACGATAAGGTACCCTATGTCAACAGTGCCGGCGAAAAGTATCGCGTCAAGCAGTTACTACATCAATTGCCGCCGCAAGATAACGAGGTAAGTAAACCGACCAATAACAACACTTCCTATAGTAACTCCCACACTACTCAGAAGTGCAAACAATCAGAAAGAAGCCTGAAAAGACATTTAAAATTAAGAAAAAGAACAAATTGGCTACAAAAGTAAGCAAAAAAGTCATTGCCAAGCAACTGAAAATGGCGGTCGTGGCGGCCTTCAACAATAGCAACTCAAAGTCGCATTGTGTTTTCGAAGTAGACAATTAATATGAAGAAGAAGAAGAAGAAAAACATGAAGAAGAAGAAGAAAATAAATATTTGAAAAACACATAGCAGTAGTTAAAAAGCATTGTGTAAATGTGAAAATGAAACCTTTCAAAAGTTTTTCCTTTTCACTCGTAAGATTAAAAAACTTTCGACATTTCATTCATCGTTCATACAATACATACATGCATACATACATACATACGTACAAACATATTTGCGACTTCAACTTCAACTTCAACAGCGTCTTCGACTTGTGTCTTCAACTTGTACGGCACTGTCGCGACCGTTGAGGACGTGCAAGTGTATTTTTAATTAAAATTTACTACTATTTTCTGCTATTCTCATACCTTTTACCTACACATTTTCTTCAACTCAAACTACCTTTTTTGATTCTTCTTCACATTTTCTTTTATCTACTATTTTTTTTTTTTATTATTTTATTGTAGGTACGCTACTGCCACTCACTGAGCGATGAGGAGCGCAAGGAGCTGCGCATATTTTCGGCACAAAGAAAACGTGAAGCATTGGGACGTGGCGCTGTGCGACTGCTCTCCGACGAACGGCCATGCAAGGGGGTAAGTACTCGTAGCTGTTATGTAAGGTGCAGCGCGTGGTAATAGTGTGTGGCTGCGGGTGTGGATATTAAATTAATGTGGTAATAATAAGCCGAAAATATTTTTGTTGAATTTAATGTGCGCCTAAATGAATTTGAATTGAGCTTTGGCAGCTTAAAAGGTTTTTAAAATTATTTTTAAACGTAAACTATGATTTTCTTCTCACCAGGGGTTGCCTCTTTTTTTATTATATTTTTAAAGTCTAAATTGGTCTATTCGGGTAAATATAGTACTTAAAATTCGAAACATTCGATATTAGAGATATTTGAAATCAACTTCAACTGAAATTTACTGAGGCCGATTAGAAATATGTTCTTTGAAGCGTTCTTAAATGGTATCTGTCTTAAGACATCATTAGTCATAGATATAAGGTTTACCTTTCCGTCTTCCTTTTACCTCTGCCTCCACTAGCGGATACTATATCGGATAATTTCAAAGGTGAACCACAAAAGCTATCCAGAGTATGCACCGTGCTTAGATTCGCTAATAAAGCTCATCGTTTCATGGGCTATAAATCTCCCGTAAAACCTTTCTCCCGAAAACTCCTAACGCCGACTAATAAGATTTTGTCATCGGCTATGCTCTCACACCATAAGCAAGACGGAAATAATAAGGGACTTTTAGTATTTATTTTTGTTCGTCGAGGAGGACTTTAATATTCAATTGATTATTCGGTCCAAAATAGCAAATACCCTAGATGTTACGTTCTGAGGTTTTGTCGTCTCTTCAAATAACTTATATTTTTATAGATTATATAAAACTATTTTTATCTATTTCCAAGAAAAACTTTGCTGAAGATGATTTGAAATAAGTTCAATTTAAAGACCATTGGATTTCGGGAATTTAAAAATTTAGACCTAATTATCATAAAATCATCTGTTCAATTATTTAATGCTCAAAAAATTAATGGATAATTTTCGAATTATACTACGACTGATGTGCTGAAAGGTCTTTGAGGTTTCCTGAAAACGAATTTGAGTTAAAAAAAATTTTTATTTGAAATTTTAGCATAATTTACATTGTAAGTTGAGATAAAAAACGGTGTTTTATAAATACATTTGTACTAAATATTTTGGAACCAACAGCAATCTCTCATCATTGCTGAATCCCATCTGAACTGGTATCGCCGCTGCATTGTTAGAATGTCCGTCCTGCACTTTTCGAATTTGTGGTCCAAAAAAATTAGCTTTCTGGAACTTTGACATCGCTTATCTTATGATAACTTCGTTTAAGGTATTTCAATGCATTTCCGCCTTTACCTAATGCTTTAACAATTTTTTTTTTTATGAATTCAAGCTTAATATGTAATGGTGGTAACAAAACTTTTTTGGAGAGCGTTATGTTCGTTTACTTTATATTGTCTTGATAAACTTAGTAAATACCCCCTGAAGTTGTAGTAAAAATCCTATGACTTTTAGGTCACCGCATATTGCCACATGTGAGCATCATAGTTTATTGAATTTAGAACCTGTGATATATTGTACTTTCGTATGTTTTTTCTCAATTCAACTACATGCCCAAGAAGAATAGGAGGTTTGGAAACCGAGGATAGCTCCTGGTTGCGGGTTATATACCAATGAATTCTACTGTTGTAGTATTGAACCCAGTGGCTCAGCATGGTACTTAAACAAGTGCAGGTTTCTTACTTGGTCATTTAATTCAGCTTGTTCGATTGAATGGGGTCCGGTTTTTTCAGCTGGGGAGCTGGAGTTGGTAAGCCTTCTTCGTGAAGAACAGGTCTTGTTGCTAAAAGAATCTTTGGATATTGAATATAATACTAGTTTTTCCTTGAAAATCCATACCCCTTGTCGCTTACCATGTAACCAGTTATTTAGATTTGCAGCAGAAGTGAGGAGCCCACTCCCGAGCTTGATATGACTTATGATGGAAATACAACAGAAGTGTTCCTTCAAGTGTGTAGACAGTATTTGAAGGCACTGAATAGTGTGAAGCAGCCGATGGCGATGGTCTTAAGAGAAACAGTTGTAGTCATTGAGTTCAAAGCAACCTTCGTTAATGGGGTGGTCCTGTGAGTAACTTCTCCATATGCATAGAAATATTTCACAATTACTCATAGTATTGCGGTAAGGAATAGGTCAATGCTATATTGTTTTCAGTTAGGGAATTCTACCCAGCTGTCAAAGACTTTTGACACCTATCTGTATGTTAATTGGCTTGATGTCAAGTATGACTTCCAGTGCCTTTGTTGATGTAGTTTCTATCGCGGTGGCTGTGCTTAGTAAGCGGATACTTTGTACCTGTTACCGAGGGTTAATGCGATGTAAAGCAAATATGTAATTTAAGAACGTATTTCTTCTAAACGTATTCCCAATTCGAAACGCTTTACTAACACGGTTTTCAATATACCACTTCTAGCTAAGTTTCTGGGTCCACTTTGTGGAAGAAAACGTGTTCCATATATCAATTCAGGCAAATACACGTAGTTACCTATTTACCAAGTTTCATCAAATCAAACGCTTTAAAAAAAATTCCGTGTATTTTCGAATAGATCGGTTCGAAGTTCCCAATATGCATACGTCATCAGCAGGACACACCCTTCAAGTTTCAGATCTCTACGACAACCCTTTATATGCATACTAGGTGTGACAATTAAGTAATGAGACTGATTCCATAAAAACTGTATATTTCGAAATTATTATATTCAAAGTAGTAGTAGTCCCCTTGGGCAGCTATACAACGATTCCAGCGCGTTTTTCATACTTCGTAACATTTCTGGAACGCTTCGACTGGGATGTCCGCAAGTACCCTCGTCACGGCCGCCTCAATCTACTCAAAATAGGTTCCTTTCACCACCGATTTTTTTCTAGGGAACAAAAAAAAGTCACAGGGTAACATATCGGGTGAATAAGGCGGTAGTTGCAACACGGCGATTCCTTTCGAGGCCAAATACTGGAACACGCTGAGGGTGGTGTGGATCGGCGCGTTGTCGTGGTGAAGGATCCAGTTAAGAGCGATGCCTGGGCGCACTCTGAAAGTAATTCTTTGCGGACGATTCCACGGCTATCAGAAAGGCAATAATCATCGTTTTCACCTTCGACTTGCTCATGCGATCTTTACTTAAACGTAAACTCTTTATGCCATCGAAACACCTGGGACGACTAAGAGCACTTTCACCATCCATTTTTACAATTTTAGTGGGCTTTCAGGCAAGTGTAGTAACTGCGATCTTCCACGATCAGTCTCGGATTCAACACAGTGCATACGATCACAGGTTTTCGGATATTAGATTAACAATGTCAAGGCTTTTAGATAGTTTTGCCTAAAGTGCAAAGTAGTCAGTGAGGAATTTATTTTTTCTTAAAGGTAGCAATTATTGGTGCCATTTTTTTAAATTATTGAGAACTTAAAGCACATCTCAGTTCATATGATTAGCTAAAAAGGATTTCAGTTTTTTTTTCATAAACTCCAGTTCCTTCTACGAGACTCACTTAATTCATTTACTCCTTCTATTTGCATTGTGAAATCATAAAAACTTAGCACGATAACAGTTAAGAAATAAAATAATAAAAAAAAACAAGCAAAAAATTAAGAAACTGCACAACTTTCTTATCCTCATTGTCAGCAGAGTTTAAAACTTGAAAAGGCTTTTTCATAAATACTTACATACATACAATCCACAAATTGACAATGAAATCAGTTTATTGTTTCTAATTTTTTTTTTTGCTTAAAATTCACAACGGAAATGTACACAAAAACAATAACAGCTGATCGCAAGACAATAAAAAATGTAGGAAATTTTAAGCATAAAAATGGCAAGATAAGCCTGAATGAAGACGCAACGGAAGTAAAGTAAGTTGGAGACAAGTGAAAAACTTACAAGAAAATAATTTGGAAACTGAATAAAAGTAAAACAAAAAACAATGTCACAAAATACTCAAGTTGTTATGAAATAAGAGCATAACAATAAAAGTGGCCAGCAAAAAAATAAAAAAAACATAAAAATAAGAAATAAACAAAACACTAAATAATGCACCAAAATAGACTGTCATGCCATAAAAAAAAATATAAAAAATCATAAAAGGAAAATTAAAACAAAATTTGTTATTATTTTACAGCGTTCCAATAAAAAAGAGCAACCCAAAAAGTTAGCCAAAACGTTTTTAAATACCCCACCGTGTACCCCCACGCTCCACATTGTCAAATGAAAAGTGAAAGGGGCAGCCAAGAGTCAGTCAGCCATCGCCAGTCGCCAGACTCGCAGTGCAGGCGCTACTAACGAAGTGGCTAGTGTCAAGTGGCTGTAGAGTATTTTTTACTTCATTTTTTATTTCATATTATTATTTTTTTTATACACTTTTTTAAGTTTTACGATTTCCTTCTTTTATTTCAATCTTTTGTTTGCACTTTATGCGATTTCTTGCGAAAATTTGCATCATTATTAGCTGCAGACAGTTAGTTGGGAGGGTCGACCGCGTCAGGGAGTAGACAAAAACATGCTGGCAAACAAACAAATATACTGTCTAAGACTTGGCTGTGACTTGGCAGACACACAGTCACTGCCACAAGCTTTGGCAGCACTTGGACACGTCGAGACAAAATGTGCTGGAGTGCTCGCGTTCACGCTCTCAAGTGCAGCATGAAGCAACTTTTAGTTGGCGATTATTTGTTGGCCTTAGTACTACTGTAGTACTCTCCTCATCTCCTCCTCTCCTTCTCTCGTCTCAACGCTACTCACTATTCAGCCGTGCCATTTTGAATGGGTGGGTGTGGTATGAGTGTGCCATTTTTGCAATCTTTTCACAGTTTGGAGTTCCAAAAAATAAAGTTTGTCTTTCGTTGCAGTTCGCAACACTTAAAAGCAAAAAAAAAAAAATGTTAAAAAATAAAACTAAGAAAATATTTATTAAAAAGTTTATTGTGCTGCATTTACCAACACTGCACTGGCAACAGCTTCCCCTATGCAAATAGTCGTTCGAAAATATCAGTAAACCTTCTGTCGTATACATTTTGTCGACAAATTTGCCTTTTTGCATTGGCAACCCACATCCGTTTCAGCATTTTATGATCGTTATAAAGTGTATTACTACCCGTAATTTGTTGGCGAAATCTCTGGCAACTGTCGGGTGATGAAACCATAAAGATCATAAGTGAATTGCGGTTTAAGAAAATGTATTGTTTTTGTCTCTTTTCTTTTTTGCTGTAATACAATACAAAACGTGAGTTGTGGACAATTGGATGATTATTTCGGTTTTATGAATATCACAATTCATAGTGTTGCAATAAAAACAAGTTTTTGAAATCGTCAGACGAAAGTGAGAGTATTTTTTGTTTTTTTTTTTTGAAAATTACGATATCCTTGTCAGTTTTAGATTACTATATCGGAAGTACAGTAAAGAGAATAATTCTGAGTACAATAGATGAGTAAAATACTTGGACAAAATTTATTAATATCTAGAAAATTTAAAGATTACAGGATGTGGGTCGCCTCCTTATGGTGTGTCGTGGGTAATCCCATATGACTCGCAACTCCCGAGACTACCTCACTTACTGGGCGCAACCGATTTCATTTTCATTCATTAATTTCTTTGACCAATGTTTCCGTTTGACATGTTTCCGATCTGTTTTTGCCAAAACCGCAGGGTTGCAGTATTCTGCCAGCTGAGAATGGTTGGATGATATTTCTTTATTTTACGAGGAGAACAAAAATGCCTGCAGCAACATCATTGCGTTTTCACATCAATGGTTTCTGCGACTTACCGGTCACTAAAAAAACTCTCTTATAAGGAAACATCGCCTACCTCGGAACCGCTTTCGCATTTTTCACATAATGAAATTTACATCTCGCCAACTCGCCAACTTTTCTGCGAACTGCTTTCCGTTTTCCCAATTTACTTCGCTTTGTAGCATAATTGAGATAATATTCTCTAATCTAAGTTCTCCAACTGTGTTTTGGAGTCTGATTCTTTCAGCGTGTGCATTAGAAGACTTCATGTTATAGATACGTTAGGGATCTTCAGCTTTTCCTATTTTATACCAACATTTTCTGAAGTATCCGTGATCTGACAGCATTTCGGTAACATAGTAGTCTACTTCCTCTAGTTTTCCGTACTCTGTTGTCTGTTATTAATTTGGTCGTCCTTCGGACACGGTTTTCTACTTCCCATAGGACTTACCACTGTTTCAGGGTTTCTTTCTTATGCCCTCTATATTGGTTTGGTTTCTCATTTTTTTTCCTTTTTACGTGTTTTGTTTATGTTTTTCGGCTACCAAGAGATAAAAGGGAACGCTTCCGATTATAACAGATATAGCTTCACCTGATACTGTGCGGTAAGCGGACTCTACCCACAAAGCCACTGTGCGGTTAACTTTGGAGAAGACCATTCGCCTATTATTACTTTTAAGTGAAACGGTCTCGGTTCCGTAGAGTGTTGTCACCATCATAAGCTTCCCTTTTTCTTGTGTCGACCCTACTACGTTAATCATCAGTCTACAAAGCAGTAAAGTGACTCTGAAGGCTTTTACTGTATCATGCTAGATTTAAGCTCAGTATCACAGTCTTGGGTCTAGTCTTACACCTCCATAGTTATTATCTTTTTTACGTCATCGTATCTGAAACTGTGTATTATCCATTTCAAGAGGTATATGGACTATTCGCTTGAATTTATCACAACCCTGTTGAGCCCCTTCTATGCTTATTTTACGTTCCCGTTGCTCCCAGTGTTGATCTATCGGGTCTAAACCCTTGTGGCCTTGGCGAAATCCCACCAATCTCTACTTAAACAATCTTTCGATAGTGTCCAGCATTCACGGTGCTTGGATAATATTTAACAGAAGAAGATAATGCTGTTAGTATTTCCTTCCATTAAAATCCCCTCCTATAGCCTGTAAGATAATATGTCAGGTGAAGTTGTCTTTGTCTGGTCGTCTCTGAGCACTTTGCTTAATAATAGTACGCCTCAACCTCTCCTTTTGGCTCTGAGATCAGTTCCATTTATAATGGAAAATCCTATTTTAGTACATACATATGTACTCAGGTTAAAAATATTCATTGCATTTCAAGGACATTCCCGATTTTTTAGAAGAGTGATTACTAGTTGTGCGCTAAACCCTTCCAAGGTGAGGGTCCCTGATGTAATTTTAACACTCATCCATACGAACTGTGACAAATCTGGGTACATAACCGTTTCTTGTGGAGGAATTCTTCACGCACAAGGGCTATTCCTGGAAGAAATGTACGCACAAAAGAGTTTGTCTCGAATGTGGCTTCCAACCTGATTGACACGAAAGACATTGCATAACCACGAAAATTTTGGAACACTACCAACGTGATGTATTTAGATTTTACTGACTTTCTCAACCTTTTAGTGATCAATTTCGGACTTCGGATATTGAGCTCTTTCAAGTGGAAGTGTCCTCATGTCATATGTAACTGCCATCTATGTAAGCTGTCTCATTTTATAGTATACACGTTTCTTGTGAAGAATCAGAGTACGCCCGCGCTTCTTAGGTAGACTTAAGTCCTAGCCTACCTCGTTTGTGTTGAAAACGTTGGAGAGATTTATTACTGATCTCTATATGAGAAAAAGGTTTTCAAAAGTATAGACGGCGTTACTTTCTTGTGGCTTGCCACATAAAAAAAGAGGAACAATGTAGTTTTCATATAACATTTTTAATGATCATATCAAATACTAGATGTTTCCTTTTATTATTAATCCGTAATCCCATAACCGAAAAATTGGTTGGAGTAAGTTATTTTATTAGTCCTTGGATTTCGAAGATTTTTGATGAAAGTTTTTAATGTTTAACATTAAATTTCATATTCTTAAAATCTGTTTTGACGGAGTTCTTATGAAAGCTTCATATCTAGAGGGGCTAGAGGGGCCTATATGATATAGACTCCCGGTTGCTGTGATTTTCATATACCAATGTATGTAGAATATCAAATTTAAGGTTCTTGTATTTTTTTAATATAGAATTTATGACCCAAAATCACTTATCTGAACAAATGGGTTGTATGGTAACTATATATTATAGTATTTCGATTAAGGCGGTTTCGATAAATGATCAATACTGTTTAAAAATGCATCTGTGTACTAAGTTTGGTTGAAATATCTCGAAAACTGAGGATCTACATAGTCTGTGCACAAACATATGGGCAGGTTGGCATTGCTATATCAACTCTTCTGATCCAAACGGTATAAGTTTTGGTAACTATACTTACATAGATTGGATTAAGATTAATGTAGCATTTCATATTCATGAAAGGTATTAAAGCACTTTAAGGATTAAATTTTTTTAGTGCTCAGTGGTCTGCAGCTATCTTCAGAAGCTCTATTATCGACTTCCTTAGAAGCTCTCTCATACAAAGTCCGGACATACTACTATACTACCTCCTCCTTTTGCTGTGATCAGAATCACAAACTAACCAGAAATTGTGAAGAAGAAAAGTTTTGTATCAGAAAACCATAAACATTCTTACAGACAGCTCAAAACTATAATAGAGAGCGCTCCAAAGCTATCAATTATCAATTAGTATGAATGTGAATCTTATAAACTTTTCAGCAGAAATAATTGCTTCCGAGAGGATGCTCAAAACTATGGTCAGAAGCCAGTCAGTTACTATATATAATGACAGTCAAGCTGTAATTAGATCTCTAAAAGTAAGTACATCATGTAAAAATGAAACCATATGAAAAATTACAAGACTGTTGGACGTTAAAAGAACGTGACATTTAGACCGGTTTTTCATCAATAAAATGTTGAATGGGACTGCTCTTATGATTTTTGTTGCAAGCTACTGAAACTGAGAGGAGGAAAAGTGGGCAGATTCTACATAATTAGCACGCGATATGAATTCTATAGAAAACTTTTTTGGGAATGTCTTGCTCAATTGGCTTCAACAATTTATCGGAGCGTTTAGCAGACACACTAAATGGTTCACGGATATGGGAAAGTCATAGCAGTTTTACAACGTTATCACAAGGTTCACATAGATGTAAGTGCGCTGGCTGTTTTACCAGCATCTGCATCATTGGATCTCTAAGGAATAACTCGGTGGCTGTCCAGTCACTTCTCTTTAACTACATTTTGTATAAGATGGCTGTTAGAGGTATCATAAAAGATACTTTTCCAGATTAAAGCTCAAGGGATATCATAAAAGCTTCATGAACTGAGGCTAAATAAATTTTTGGACTACTTTAACCATTATTACTAAAAACCATTAGTTGTTCGAAGGCGGCTTAGTATAAACTGTAGGTCCTTCCAGTTGTTGGAAAAAATCATGACACAAAACCACAAATTGAAGGAGGAGCTTGGCCGAAAATCGCTTCAGCGGTATATAATCCTTCAGCCAAGTATATAATCCATCACTCATGTAATATATGTATTTGCGAAAGCATAATAAATTCCCTATAATTAGCTTGAACTCCAAATATAATGGCAATAATTAAACGGCAATCCATTATGTTCCACAGGATAAAGCCGCTTAATAATAACAGACTGCTGAAAAATCTCTCATTTTATGGAAGATTGGGCAAGAAGTGAAGAGTTGTTGTTGAAGAAACTCAATGCGAAAAACTTCCCAAACATAAATCAGCATCATTTATGGTAAAAGTAAAAATATTTGTATGTATGTATAATAAAATAATAAAAAAAAAATAGTCAACCAAAGTCATAAAGGACATGAAGAGATCCATAAAGTAAATTTATGAAAATAATCAATGAAGCACACGTACAATAAAAGTGCGACGAAACGCAACGAAGCGTGATGAAAAGAAAATCTGTTACAAAGCAAAAAAATAAAAATAAAAGAATATGGAAGTGACAATGTCCTGCCGCATCATACAAGCAGCGCCACTTAGCAAGCAAATGCGGCAACAATGAAGTTGAACAAAATAAAGTAAAAAACCGGAAAAGGATGTGACAGGAATATGACAAGCGAAAAGTGCTACGCAGACTGGGCAATGCGAATGAATGACGCGTAAAAGGAGTTTGTATTTATGTAGACGAGTAAGCACAATGATAAGTACGGAGCTGGTTGAAGTCTATTTTCGCAGAATGTAAAGTGAAAGTGCACTCAAGTGTGTAAGCGAGAAAAAGGTAAATTAAAAGCAAAGAAGAATGCGAAGAAGCGCAGTGAGTTGGAAGTGACGACAAATGCCGCAGGGGTGGGGAGGTGTCGAATGAACTAAAGATGACAATAAATGACATACAAAATGCTGCTTGTTGAAGGGATAAGCGTTGATTGTACGCAAAAGCAAATGGAATCGGTCGGAAAAAAGAGTGAGAAAAACTGAAAAACAAAACGCTTAGTTTGCTGCCAACTCGATTTGAGGTAATGCCAAAAAAGTTTATGTACTGAAAAGAGCACGATAACGAGCGTCATTAATAATTCCGCAGCAAAGTTTCCGGCGCGTTGGCTGTTGGTCACAGGAGGTACACACACACACAAATAGACCGACCGAAAAACACGAAAATAATGCAGTAAGTCACAAAGTTCAGCTGAGGCCAGGATATGAGCATGACAGAAAATGAAATGTTAGTTAACTTCGAGGCGTAAATTGTTACATACATACGTACGTTCACTATGTATGTTTGACTGCATGAGCTTATGTATGTGTGTGTTTGTGTGTTTGTATGCATGTGCTAGCAAGAGTTTGAGTTAAATTATTTTCGGCTCCGCCTTTGTGTGACAGACATTAGGTGCAGACATAGCCGTTAGACAATGACATAATGACCAAGGCGACAATTTGTCAATACTCTAATTGAAGCGAGCGAACGCTAGCAACGGTAGTAGCAGCAGCTAAAGCATACTTTTAGGCGGCAAAGCAAAGGTTATGCCATTTATGCGGCTTGCAGTGAAAGTGTCATGAACTCGTCGTGACTTTACTCATGTTTACACACACAAACATACAAATGTATGTAATTAAATGGAAGGCAAATGAAATTAAGCGCAGATTCTAGACAACAACAACAATGAGTTGGGCGTTTCGAAATGCACGTAAGGCAAGTCAGATTAATTGGATTGATAAAAGTAAATGACTAAATGCTGGAGATTAAGTAACTGAGCTTATTATATGAGTGTGTGGACAATGCGCAGTAAAAATAAGGTTGTAAGATTAAAGTTAAATGCATATACATATATAGCAGGTGTATATGTATATATTTATGAGTGACAAGGAAATTGCTGTTTGCAAGTATCCAAAAAAGAACGGAGTTTTAAAAGGGAGGGATAAATGATAGTCTGAAATGAAAGATAATAATATGATTATGATTTAATATTAAATTTTAGTCATCTCAAACAATAGATAAGTTTATATAAAAAAAAAAAGTGTTGGTGTATTATACTTCGAATTTAGGGATCCAACTAAAGGTTTTGGGTCAAAAATACGGCGAAAAAGAGTAGCTAAAAGTAAAACATTTGGTTTCATAAAATTATTGACCTTGGCATATTATATGCGATCAAATTACGCTGCTAAACTCTTATTTTGCCTCTAGTATGAAGAACATTGCTGTTCTTTATGCAAACCTAAGTAGTCGTTCTGTCCCCTTGATCATTGCCGATTGAAGATCTTGTAGCATTTCTGCGCCAAGTATGCATAGCCTTTGTCTACCGAATGCCGCCGAACATTCACAGATTACGTGCTCCACAGATTTGTGGCCGAGCGTCGAGTAGGTTCGAGTACACAGGCAGAACTTTGAAGTGCTTTTTCTCGAGTTTTCATTTTCACAACAAAGTGATCTGGCTTGAGTATTAAATTATCTTTTATTTAAATTAAAAGAGTTGAACAAAGTGTTATTTAAACATTTTTTTTTTGCAATTTGAAGTGATTTTTTTTTCTTTCAAAATGTGAAATTTTTTTCTAACATCAAAGAAATTGGGAATTTTCAAATTTATTCAGTATTTTTTATTTGATATGGAAGAAACACTTCTAAAAATTAAAAGAAAATTTGATTCGATTGTTTTAAATGCAACGCACGACCCCCACCACCGGCACCGTTTCTTGAGTTCAGACTGCAGACACTTCAGAAAACTCATCACAACATTGGAAAATTCTAATTTTGTTAGTTACTAAAAATTATTCTTTCAAGCTTAGGTAAAGTACATTATTGTCTGAAAATTTCGTTTACTGCAATAGCTTCCTTCCCTTTCAAAAAAAAAATATAGTTAAAAAACGCCTTATTTTTGAGTTCTCAAAGTGACTACTGCCTTAAAGGTAACAGTTCCTCGGAGAATGTTTTTTATATATCTCTCCCTCGTTGCACCAATATATACCGATTAACCTCATTATTTCTTCTAAGTCTTTTCTTAAGTCTAGCGAGGTGCTTATCGGCAAGCAACCCTTTTCCGCTATTTGATCTCATTTTGAAATACCTTGACCTTTCCAACAGAGTGGCCGCTTCCTCTGCTTCTACCAGCGAATATTGCATCAAGAGTATTTCCATCCATCCGCACCACATGATCTAGTCAGCGTAGCCGCTGTCTCTTGATTCGCTCAACTATGTCAATGTTGCCGTATATCTCGTACAGCTCATCGTTCCATCGCAGAGAACCATAAATTTTTCGCAAAACCTATCTCTCGCAAACTCCTATCGCCGACTCATCAGTTGCTGCCATTCCACGCCTCCGCACCATATAGCAGGGCTGGAAAGATAAGCGACTAGTAGAGATTAGTTTTTGTTCTTCGAGAGAGGACTTTATTTTTCAATTGCCTACTCAGACTAAAGTAGCAGCTGCTGGCAAGAATGATTCTGCGTTGAGTTTCGAGGCTAACAAATTTGTTGGTGTTATTACTGGTTCCAAGTTAGACGAAGTTATCTACGACTTCAAAGTTATGATTGTGGACAGACGTGGGAGTCGACTTGCATATGCAATGACTGTTTGTTTGATGACTGGAGGTATTTCATCTTGTTTGCTTTCACTACAGACCCCCAGCGTTCGCTTCCTTATCTTGCCTGAAGAAAGCAGAACTCACGGCGGGGTTGTTGAGGCGATGGATGTCAATATCAACGGCGTACACCAGCAGCTGTACACTCTTATAGAAGATTGTATCTTCTCTATTAAGCTCTGTAGCTCTTATGGTCATCTCAAGCAATGGGTTAAGGAAGCCACCTTGTTATAAATATCGTTCGGTATCGGATGGCTGAGAAGAATCCTTCTCGGTCCTGACGCAGTTTTTAGGGTTGCTTAAGGTCAGTTTACTTAGCCAAATAAGTTTTGCAACTCCTTCTCGTACTGTCAAAGGGTGCTTTAAAGTCGACAAAGAAGTGGGGTGTGTCGATTTTCTTTTCTCACGGGTCTTTTCCAAGATTTGCCGGATGGTGAATATCTGGTCAATGGTTGACTTACTAGGTCTAAAGCCATACTGATAAGGAACAATCAGTTTGTTGCCGGTGGGCTTTAGTCTCTCACACAAAACGTTCGAGAGGACCTTATATACTATATTAAGGAGGATTATCTCACGCTAAATGGCCCTGACTGCGGAGGCTCCATTTGTGTGGATTGGGCAGAGCACACTTTTATGGAAAAAAACGCCTGAAAGGACCCAAATACATTAACTTTTGTATTAAGTAAATGAAGAAAAATTTTACATTCGTATTTATGCACAGAAGATTAAGGTGAAAAAGCTGTAATTAGAGTTAGAAGAAACTGCAAAAAATGTGTAATTTCCGTTATTCAACTTGCAAATTCCGACTAACAGTACCTATACGAACCATTAAGAATCAAAGGGAAGCACTTACAGCAGGAAGTATTGGCAATTACTGTACGAAGCGAAGGAACTTTGCCAGGAAAAAATTAACGAAAAAAGTCAGACAAGAAGAACCCGAATACAAGTGAAGTGGCAACAACAACAAATCATCAAACTCATTATTTCCCAGCGCAAATTTTCGCCATTAAAAGCCAACAACGCAATTGTTTTTCGCCAACCACTCAACCACACAAACAACTTTGACTAGCACTTTATTGCCAGCCATTGGAGGGGGTCAATAGGAAGGCGTGTTTAATGGCTTGCAAAAGTAAATGTTAGCGGTACTTGTTGTTGTATTAAACACGCACACTTAATAGCCTGGAAAGTTAAGCTAAGCGTTGGCAAGAAAATGGCTGCTCAAGGCAATGCGCCTTGAAGTATGCAATGCAATTGCTGAAGAAAAAGGTAATTTGCGCGATGCGAGTACATATATACATACAAACTTTGTGTGATGTCGCAAGACAAACAGCAAAAATGGCAGCACCGTTGGTAATTGCATTGCTGCCGGAGCCGCAAAGAAGCTAATGAAGCAATTTTAAGCGCAAACTTGGCGGGAAATTGCAGTGTTGAGTGGTTGGATTAATTTGTGGCAGGCAAGTGCTCAATTACGGGGAGAAAGGTAAAATGCGCGATTTACGTAGAGGCGACAATTAGCCAAAAGGGATGAAAAGACCCAAAGAAGGACCTTTTAAAAGTAACGCAGCACCTAAAAGGGAACCGTACACTCACACAAACACTCCAACACACTTATAAACACTCACCCATGCATAGGTATATACATCTCATTTAAGTTTCCCATAAATGTGGCAGGCATTTACTTAATTTATGTAGTGTCGCCGCAAGTGATAGTTTCGCAAAATAACTGTATACCGCAAAAGTTTGTTGTGATTTGTGGTTGCTCAATACCGTTAGTTGAATTTGCCTACACCTATTGGTGGCGCGGGTTAACGCACCGCTCGTAAAGGCCACACAGCTGTCGGCAACATTTTATTGCTACTAACAGACGTCGGGCGGGCTGTTAGACCGGCGGCTGGGCTACTGATTTAATTACTTTGTGTTTTAATTTAAATGGGTTGAGCCATTAAAAGCTGCGGATATCAGATTGTTGGTGTGTTGGTCCTCTCTTGGCGTTGCTAGGATCCACTTTATGCGTAATCAAACATCTTAATAGCTGGCAGTGAAAGGATGGAGCTTTTAAATTTGGTATTTTTCAAAGTAAAACTAATTTTATACCATTTTCGAAAATTACCAGTTTCGTTCCGTGCAGAATATTTTTCATTTGGTATATTTTTCATAAGCGGATATGTTTTCCAGCTATAACATTAAAAAGAAAGATCATTTGTGCTATATAATGGCAAACTACAGACATTCAAAATATCCTTCAATAAAATTTTTTTATTAATAATTTTTCGAGATGAGTTCCAAATTACTCTAATATTATAATTTAATTGAGCTGATTTAGACAAAAAATTTTTTTTGGATAATGAAAATACTGCAACAATAGTTTGGACAGTATAGTTATAGCTGCTATACCGCCACGTTTTCTACATCAGACTTACTTTTTCAGACACCCTTATTAGAATTGGATCTCAATTTGCATTTTTTTTTATAAAATGTCTATTTAGTCATCTCTATGGTTTTTGTTGCGATCTATCCTCAGCCAGGAATTTTTCCAATCTCCGAAACATTTCTCACACTCATCTTTTAGACAGCCTTTAGTTTTTTCAGCGATGTCTTTTTAAAGCTATTTATGCCTGTAAGCTGACAGCCCTTCAAAAGTTTTCTTTATTTTTGGAAACAGGAAAAAATTATGTTTCAGAGATCGTCCACAACCATTTCTTTCACGTTTTCCAAGTTTTCATCGATCAATGAAACATCTTCAGGATGAAAATGCCTATACCATTTTTGCTTTACTTATAGCATAGTAAATAACTTAATTAGTCCTTTCGGTATAAAAATGTTGTTAGGACTCTGTCCTGTGGGGAATTTTTCAAGTGGTCTCATTTATGTGTTACCTAATTTTTCAGGATTATGTAGTGCTGCTCTGTACCCCTACAAAGTAGGCTGTTCATTTATGTTGGAAATATTAGTATAGGTTTGTGATGTCTGGCTATCGTTAGGATTTTGAGGTTTTATAACTTTAAGATCAGCAGTATTTTTTATAATTGAGATGTTCGTTTGAACTAATGAAAATATAAATAGGTCCTTACTACAAAATTCCTGAAGTTTAAAGTTTGTCTTAATAGGCTTTCTGATAAATTCCTTATGAAATAATTGGAACTTCATAACTGCCACAAATTCATGTGTCAAAAGTCACGAATGCCCTGTTTTACATTCTCATCTTCAGTTTGATGTGCTTCTTTGCAGTTAGAACTGTTACTAGTACCTCTAAATCAGAATTCCTCTCCCAGTGGATATTTCATATATTCGTATATTCAGTCATGTTTTCATGTCTGTGCCGCTCTTTTATCTTTGATCTTTTGATAGGTAGCAGTACAGCCGACATAAAATTTTATTATAATTTAGATTCTTACATATCAGCTGTTTTGCGATAGCGGTTGCAAACTCGAGACACTACCGAAAATCCAACGTGGACGACGAGACTGACTAGCTAAGCGACTTCTGTTGGAGATAAATGCCGTCTATGTATGACAAAAATTAAAAAGGCGAAGGTTTACAAAAATTAAAATTAAATGAAAGAAGCTTTTGCTTGGCCTGCTTAAATCAAAAAGAAAGGGTCAAAAAGTACATTCAAACATTTTCGGAACTAGGACCAAAAAAAAATAATACCCGTATCTGGATGTTGTGATAGATCAAATCGTACGATAATGAGGGCCACGCCACAGGTTCACGAGTTGAGATAATATGCTCAAGAAAAGTTTCTTTCAGTAAATTGATTGTTTCGTTGGTTACATAGCATACAGCGCGGTCTCGTTGGAACTAAAAGTGGTACACATAAACATCCTGCAATTCAGCCACGAAAATTCATTAATCATGACCCTATAGCGTTCCCCAATGACTGAAAACAATATGACCGGCTTCATTTTTGAAGAATTTTGGCACAATGAATCCCTCTGTCCATGGAGCACAACAAACAGTGACTTTTTGAGGATTGTGGATTATCATCACTTAAAATGCGATAATTTTGTTTATTAACGCGCCCGTTCAATCAAAGCTGTTACCTAAGTGAGCTTCATTGTTGAACAAAATTATCTTGAGGAAATAAGAATCTCGTTTAAAGACAAAACGTGATACGCGCTTGATGATCCTTCTGCTTTAATTCTTGCACGGGCTAGGTTTTGTAAGCCCGAAAATCGGGATCCTTCCGCGAAATCTTCCATATAGTGGTTGGGCACAGATCCAATCACCACGAGCAATTTTGGATGGACTCAATCGAGTATTCATCGATACTCTGCTACAGAGCAGCAATAGCGTCTTCAGTGCACATTGAAAGGCATCTCTGAACACGCCAAATTTTCACTGAAGCAAACTTGGTTGCTCGAACTATTCACTCTACTGTGCGTTTATATCGACTGAATATTGGACGGGAAATGGGTCATGCGAACCGAATTATTATTTTGTTAATAAATTGCACGATTTACCAACGATATTCCGGAGTAAGTCTGTTCATCATGAAAAGCCAAACCAACTTTAGTAGTATAAAAGAAGTAATAGCTGTCAAAAACTCCGGAAAAAGCATAACCTCACTGAAAACCATACGTCTAAAAAAACACCCTTTAACACCAACTTCTGTGGTAGTAACTGAAAAGTACTTTAACTTTTCTTTACAAATTTTCAAAAAAATAAAATATTAATTGTTTTCAAACACAATCGTGCTTGATTTATTAAAAAATGTTCTAGGATAAAAATTGTTTCAAAAACTTTAAGAATATCAAAATTCGTTGCGAGAAGGATATTTTAACTCGAATTAAAATTTTTGCCTCTTTCCTTTTCCTGCATTTAAGTTGTAATGCCAGTAAATAAGTATTTACACAAAGTATTTCTTCATTTTCCTTATGGTTCGGCCATAAAAATTCCCCAAGGAACACTTTCGCTCATTGCCCTTTAGCAATAAGTATATGTATATGTGTTTATGTATGTATAGTAAATAATGTGCAAGCAAGTATCCCTCCCTCAGCGGTGTACAGAATTTCGCCATGAAACATCTTCGACTTCTTCAACAGCTCAACCAGAGAACTCCTCAACGTACAAATACTGGTTTGTTGTTGTTATTGCTGCTGTTGTTGTGAACATTTATATATTTAAATATAATTGCAAATGTTTGCTATTCCTTTTAGAGTTATCTTTGTTTGTTGTTGTTGCTTTTTCATTTTCCTTTCATTTGGTTTATTTTTTGTTTTTTTTTTTTTGTTTTGTTTTACAACATCTCGGGTCTCTCGCTCTCTCTCCCTTTTATTTCGAACTTTTTGTTTTTAGCACAAATTTTATTGCCCACCGTTAAGCGTAAACGTTTTATGCGTTATGTATTTAACATTTATTGTTATTTAAATATAAAAAATATTTAAGATTTCCATCAGTTAATAGCTTATACGCCTACCTACAGCACAGGGAGGAGAATAAGAAGAAGAAGAAAAAAGTAAAATTTCATTTAACTACTTTTATATCACTTTTCCATTAAAAGCCCGTAGAGAACGGCCAGTTTGAGCCACCCAACATTTGCTCTGCTATACATATACATATGTATACATATATACATATATAATATATAATATAAATTCATATAAATCTGTATATATAAATCTCTTCGCCGCTCAGTCTTATTCCCTTGCTGCTATAAAATAAAATCTCTGTTGAAAATGTGTAATTTGTTTACACATAAATATTTGTAATATGCTTTATTTTACCTTTAATATCCATACAGACATACATACACACTTACGCAGAAATAAAAATACATAACCTCATTTTTTACTCTTCCTCTTCATTTCATTTGCAGTGCGATGAGCCATTATCCGCCGGTGACATTGTGGTCTTTGCTCAACGTGTCGGCTCGCAGATTTGCTGGCATCCTGGTTGTTTCGTTTGTTGTGTTTGCAAGGAATTACTTGTGGATTTGATTTATTTTCATCGTGATGGCAATCTTTATTGTGGCAGACATCATGCCGAGACGCAGAAGCCGCGTTGCTCCGCTTGTGATGAGGTATATTTGCAAATGCATACACAAATACATACATACACATACATATATACAAATATAAATGCATACATCTATATATTTATTTAGAAGGGAACACCTTGCGTGCGCTGGTTGCATTTTATTAGACTTGACATTCTGCGTTTTGTGGAATTTTTATTTTTGGTTTTGTTAACTTTTCTTTATTTATTTATTTAAAGTGCTTTTTTTGGTACTGGCTTACATCTTAAGCTTATTAGAGTCAATTTTGGGATATCTGTTGGTTTGCCATTTCAGCCTCTCAGGTGTCGTATTGTGTGCGCACACAATACTTAATTTGTTCTCTCTGATTTGAGACTCAATGAAGTCTATTCTTGACACTTTACCAAAATTTACGGATTCGTATTGTATTTAAAACAGATTTGGATGTTTTTTTTACCAGGTGTCTTAGTTGAAATTTGCCGGTGTTTTATTCAAAATATTGACCATTGGTTTCTACACATTTCGCCCATCTCTCAGGCAAATTACGGATATCATTCCAAAAAAACTTTTCCTCTTTCGAGGCAAACCATTCGACGAGCCATAATATTTCCCAATTAAGTGTTTTTAATGTGTCTTTCACCAGTTTAGCGGTATGAGACGGCGCGTTGTCATGTTGCAAGATAACTTTGCCATGTCTTCGGGCCCATTCCGACCGTTTTTCGATCAACGCATGATTCAAATTGATAATTTGTTGTTGGTAGCGATCCGTGTTCACCGTTTCACCAGGTTTTAACAACTCGTAGTACACCACACCACACCACACTGGTCCCACCAAACACAGAGCATTGTCTTACGGCCAAAGCCGTATTTGACTTGCGTATTTTTGTAGGATAATGTCAATAGAAAAAAGTTACATACATGCCAAATCATAGAAAATTATACATATTGCTAGCGACATCTACTAGTAAAATCGGCAACCTTCAACAAACACACCTGGTATATCGTTAAGCTTACTCTGCTAGAAAATGCCGTATATATCCAAGTAATCCTTGTGCATCCTTAATATGTTTCCAACGAATGGAGTGACCTACAGTTTGTGCTAAGCCGCCTCCGAAAGGCTGGTTGACTTTTATGAGAAGTCTTTTTTTAACGCCAGAAATACTCTAGAAAGCATTGATATTCCCAGCCGAGGAGTGACTGCAATTTTAAAAAATTATTTTTAGTTTTAAATGCCGTCTCAGTAGTCCATGAAAAATGAAGAGCTCATAAGTACGAAGTATTTTTAGTGACGTTTAATATATATGAGTTTAACATTCTTGACCTTCGGCCAGATTACCTGACTTTTTCGACCCCACCGGGGTTCTTTGCACGGGGTGTAGTGTTGGAGCTTCCAAGTGTCGTTCTTCTTCTCTTTTCTTCTTCCTTAGGGATGCCTAGTGAGCACAGAATGTGTGCCACGTGACCATTCCCACAGAGCGGAGGTCTTTCTCTAACTTTTTCGCTAGATTACATCATCACTTGTGATTCTGTACTGGTTTACTACATAAAATTTGTTACTGTCACTCGTTGCTTTGAAGACACGAATGGGCTGAATGTTTGTCTGATGTTCTCGCTTTCGATTAAAACCATTCGTTTCGCCACCTTGCCCTGTAACCGCAATATTTTATCTAGCATTAGGTGAGAGAAGACAAGCGATAGAATGAAATCTCCTTTGCTTCCATACTGCTCGGAATAGTCATCTTACTCTATGGTGCCTTGGACCACGGCCAGCAAAATCTCTTACAGAAAACCACTGAAACAAATTCTGTGGTTCACTCAGTATAACTAAAAAGTTGAGAACTACTCCAATGGCTTTTGAAGAAAAGTTTTTCAACCTAACGAAATCCGCTATGGGATTGGTGAGAATACGTAAATTTTTTTCCAAAACCTTCGGATATAGTTCAATAAACTAGAAAATGGTGGACAAAATAGAACAAATTTGGCCATACTTTATCTGGAAAAGAAGGTTTTAAGCCATATTAAAAGAAGGCAGATGGCGAAGGAATGTACGAATTTATAACACACGGACGATTAGAAGTGGCTGGTGGAGTGAACGCCGGAATCTGTTACTCTGTTCTAGACCTCAGACTACCTTCAAACTTTCGGATTAGTGCTGAATTTTCCAGACAAAAGTCCTCGTGCTGAGTTTGCTAACACTACAGGGAACCACATGAAAAACATCAATATGTACGTGTATAGTCTGGTGGTAATGAAGATAATAATCTCGCATAAAATTGCATCACAATTTTTTCTTACAAACATGAAGACAGTGGATAAATTGGGTGTTGGGTTCCAGGCCTCAAAGGTGTTGGGTAGAATGAAGTAGTTGATGAGGTCATCAAAGTGGCGTACAACTGGTTACCGAGCCTATACATAATGTATGAAAGTCACTAAAGACTCTGAGCAATGAAATTCCCAAATGGATGAGATGAAATGCCTTAACGGCAGCGACGACCGCTAATCATTGTAATTACGGCAAAGGAAAATGCATCCATATTTTGCTTCGACTTGTAGTCTCGAAAAGACTGAAGGCAGTTGTAGAGGTTGTGGTCTGGCATCACTCGAATTAGCTTTAGCTACAGAGACAAATGTCAGAATTGTAGGGACGCGGCCATTAGTGAGGCTTATGTAAGGCGAAGCAGTTAGCCTTACCTAACCTTTTTGGGAGAAGTCACTGCCGATTCCGGCTTCGTTTCTGGTTCATTTTAATTTTATTTTTTATTTATATGCACCCGAAGTGTTCTTGGTATACAGCCACGACAAATGGTTGGAAAATATTGCCGGAATGACACTCTTTGTCCGCATAAAGATCAGGGAACAAATTGATTTTAGTCGCCTCTTATGACAAATAACTCGAACCCGTAAAGATAGCTCTTTTCCTGGCGAATATTTTACACTATTTGGCTTAGAAGACAGGCCTTACATGTGATATTTCACCAACTTACCTGAAAATAACTTAGGCATACTGCGGGTCCCCCTTCTTATGGACTAGGGAAAGCACTCACAATGACAGCACGAAGAGACTGTGCTTGTTTTTTCCATAGAAATAACAAAAGTTTATAAATTTGGATCACAGGCACTGACCAATTTGTTGTAGAGAGTAGAGGTTTCGGTACATCGCAGTCATGAACTCCGCATCTTAATATTTGTAGCATTATACAGAATACTGTTTAATTATTAAGTCTATGTATCTTACCCGCATACTGGCTGACATATAGATATTCACATTCCGAAGTAGTTAATTTAAAGTTTTAACGGAGGGCTTCCGAAGATAGAAAAAAACTTCAGGAATAGATGGCCATATCATATCGATTGAGGGCCTATTTTATCTCACTTCACGGTTTCTTCTTAACTTCTTAACTTCTCATTTTCTTGCATTGTGAACCACTTTAACTGGTACTCAGAAGCTAAGTGGGGCTTTCGAGAAAGCTCTATCCATCATTGAAGGAATTCCGTGGACTCTAACTTAGCTCTTCTTCACTGTACTCATCATGCTGGTGCTATTTTGAGGTAGTTTTTCGGAATACTTTAATATTTATTTCCAACTTTCCTTTACAACAACTGTTATATGAGCTTGTTACTATTTATACTGAAACCAATTAAGTAAAATGAGCTTTAAAATTGGAATCAAAAAAGAGTTTACTACCTTTTTCCAGACAATTGATTTACTAAGCCATCATTTAAACATTCACAAATTGAACAAAAAATTTACATTTGCTCTCTTTTTCCCATTCCAGATAATCTTTTCGGATGAATGCACCGAAGCGGAAGGTCGCACCTGGCACATGAAACACTTCGCTTGCTTCGAGTGCGAACACCAGCTCGGCGGACAGCGTTACATCATGCGTGACGGCAAGCCCTACTGTCTCGGTTGCTTCGATACCATGTTTGCAGAGTACTGCGACTACTGTGGCGAGGTGATTGGCGTCGATCAGGGACAGATGAGTCATGACGGCCAGCATTGGCATGCAACGGATCAATGCTTTTCGTGTTGCACTTGTCGTTGCTCGCTGTTAGGTAGACCTTTTCTACCGAGACGTGGCACAATTTACTGTTCGATCGCATGCAGCAAAGGTGAGCCACCCACACCGTCTGACACCAGTTCGGGACCACAATTGCGGCCAACACACCGCGCCAGCACAACAAGTCAAATTGCGCGTTCTCCGCGACCGGGTGCACGACATAAGGGAAATAATGGAAATGGTGCAGGTGTTAGCAATGCTAAGAGTGCCGGAAGTGCAGGTGATCTGCTGGAGAGACAAGCACGTCAGCGAATGGAAGTAGGTATTGATCGTCTGATGATTGTGGGGAAGCTGGCGGCGGGTTGTGAGGCAATGATGCCACCACTACCCGGTATGCCACGGCCAGCGCATCCGCCGCCGATAGACCTCACAGAGCTCGGCATAAGTTTGGACAATATCTGCGCGGGCGACAAATCCATTTTTGGCGATCCCAGCAATATCACATCCTCACTGCCCGATATGCTAATGTCCAAAGGTGAGGATTCGCACAGTTATCAGAGCATTGATAAGATCAACATAAATTCGCCGAGTGCGTCGGAGTTGACGCAAAGTACGCAAGAGATCACCAACGAACTGGAGGTGGAAAACGACAACGAAAACTGTGAACTGCCACATGACAACTACGAAAAACTCTTGAAGACGAAGCGTGCGCGTAACAAATCCGATGTAGATAACGAACCCGATCCCGCTGACGACGATGATGATGATGATGATGACGACGATGAGGATCATAGTGACGCAGCAGAGGATGAGGATAATATGCGTCCACACTTAAAAGAGGTACGCTTTCACAGCGTACATGACACCATGTCACGTTCGAAGAGCTATACGGATAGCACGAATGCGCGTCGACGACGTAGAAGACGCAATCAATCACGCAGCTCTTCAGAAATGCAAATCAACCAGGCCAATCTGCGACTGCACAATGCGCAAACGAACGCCGCAACCCTGCGTGACAACAAACTCGACAACTGCGATGCGGCAAGCGTATGCTCCACCTGTTCATCCAGTTCGTCTAGCGATATGGATGATTATTTGTATCGTATACCCGCGCGTAGGCATTACGGCGGTGTGCGCGTGTCCTATGTGCCGAACGATGCGATCGCCTACGAGCGGAAACGCAAACAGGCAGCGAGCGAACAGCAACTGGGTAGTGGCGGTGGTGGCGCAAATTCAATGCTTGGCAGCACCTCAATGTCTATGACAACATCGGCTAGTGCTGCAACGAGTGGTGGTGATACCAAAAATTGTATAATTTCATGACAGCCTCCAATTTTACCGCCGCCACCGCTTAGCCTTGGCAGTTACTATATACTAGATACGATATTGGAGGAACAACGTCTGGTGGTGGAGGAGAAGCGACCAGGTTGCTTGCGGCGCGTTTGGCGTATGTTCACGACGCGCGGTAAGGGTAAGCAGGCGGGCACAGAGATGCAAAGCGTGTGAAGGGGGAGAGGGGGTTTCACAAACGAGCGCAGAGTAAATATATGCAAGAGAGAAATTTTCAGGAGCTAATTTAAAAGCTCATAACTTATTTTACTAAAATTCACTCAAATCAAGTTCGGACATAAACCAAATATGGTTGTAATCTACGCTCATCGCGCGTTCATCTCTCATTTACTGTCAATAAAACATAATTTTTGATCAATGAACGCTCGTGTTTGTTTTTCTCATATATTGTAATTTGTACTATGAAAAAATAAAACAAAAAAAAAAATTGAAAATAATGTACCACAAAACTAATTTGTAAAATATCCATGGTTGACATCTCATTTATAAGGGTTGTAAAAAATAAAAAAAACATTAATCAAAGGGAGCACTTTACTCTCTGTATATACATATGTAGTACGAAGCACTGAAGAACTTCCATATCGTAGTTTTAGCTGTAAAAATAGTAACTAAAACCGAAACACATATTAAACGAAACCTTGTACAAGTAACAAATATCCATTTTACATATACATACATATATTATAAATAATATATTTAATGTTTAAGAGTGTAGCAGTTAAGTGTATGTCTGTCTTTATGATATATTATACATATATATATTTTATTATTTAAAACAATTATTAAAAACTTGCACAAAATTTATGTTCAATTTAAGTATATATTTAAAATTTTAATATACAAAAATTAAAAATAAATTAAGTGTTTTATTCACAAAAGGTAAGCAAGAATACAAAAGAACATAAAATAGAAAATACTGCAAAACAGAGAAACACTAATATTGTTTCTCATTCATTTTTTTTATTGAATAAAAGTCAAAGCTTAAACACCTCCGTAGGCCACCAACTCAAATGATTTGCCTTTCAAGATCAGAACTTTATATATACCTGTAGTATTTTTTCAAAATATAAGCATTTAAAATAATATTTTTCATGAAATTCCTTCCTTTTTTTGAAGTTTCAATCTCGGCTTATATGGGAAACACCACGTCATTCGAATGACCGCCTCGCGAAGTTGTACTAACCTCTATCCATTTGAGATATTTTTCGACCACTTTTTGGCACATATTGGACAGTAACTCAGCCATAACTTGTTGTTGGTTTTCAAGTGCTCAAGAGGTAAATGTTTACCAGCATAAACACGGTTTTTCGCATAGCATCACAAAAAAAAAATTCAAAGGTGTCAAATCTCCCGAGCCCATCTTGTTGAAAACATATATTGTCCAAGTCTCGTCGTTGCCGTTTTCAAAAATACCTTCGACCCAAAGAGCACACCATACGTGTACAGTAAGTTTCAAAGAATCTCGGAGTCCCAAATGTCATAATTTTGCTTATACCTAACCCGAGTATGAAATGTGCCTCGTTGTTGTAGAAAATTTTGTTCGAAAATTGGCGTCCACTGCTTGTTGTTCACACACCCGATCGACGTATGTATGGCGTGGGGAATGGTCAGCAGGCTTAAGTTGTGAGCTGGACCTTATACGTATGCGAAAGTGTAGGTCCTAAGGCAAAATACGCTCTAGTGTACCGCAAGAAGGCCAAAGCTCTTGAGAAAGTCGACACATAGACAAATCGGGAATAAACACATGGGTCTTCGGCTACACTTTTGTTTACAATAGTGATGTTTGTTTCTGTAACCAATCCGGTCTCTTCAAATTTTCATTAAATTGTACCAAAGCCACCATAATCTCCTCATAAAGATAGGCCGAAATCAAAATTTTTTTTAGTAGGTTTTAACAATTTTAACGTGATGTGCGGTTTTTTGGCGAACCATTTTCATACATGTGTCGCCATGGAATAAAATCGTGTTTTTAATATAATGTAATAATTTACAATTTTCTATTTGAAAATGTAAAACCATTTTCTAGGAAAATATAATTGGAAAACAGAGCTTCTCCACCACTTCGCAGGGTATGTGTTGCTGTTTTTCCAACAAACGAAGGGACCTACAGCTTATTCTAAGCTACCTCCAAATAGCTAATAGACTTTTATGAGGAGTTTGTTATTTCAAGTCAGATATACACTCGGAGGGCCCAACATTCCTTGCCAAAGTGCGACTGCAATTCAATTTCTATAATTTTAGTTGTTAGTCAGATCCAGTATTTAGAAATAAAAAATTTCCACCAAGGCTTGACAATATATGTATTAATTATTTAAAATTAGTTTGTGATTTGTACGATACCCTAAGAATATTATTTTTACTGCGTATCCCTCGGTTCACTGTTTAAAAAAATTAAAGGGTTATACCAGTTTTTTGTATTCCCCAATTTTAGAAGACTCTCACATCTCTCTCTCTCTCTCCTTCTTTCTCACATTATAATCTAGATATTAAATCCTTTTTGATTTTTTAATGATTATTGTTAGGATAAAATAACTGTTAATATCTTGTTCTCTTAATTATAAATATCCTCAGCTTGTATACTCTCTTACCAAGGACACGACAGTAACAGCCAAAGCGGTGAGTTAACTGCCTTTCGACACGATCGTAAATATTTTAAAGCAAACGAGCTTAACAACTCTTTAGAAAGTATTCTTAAAGAATTAATTGAGTCCATAATAGACGAAAAAAGTCGTGCTTTCGGCTAGTTTTAATGAAGAAGATTAATATGCAACTAGGTCATTGATAATGTCATATAAAAAAAGCCAAGATTAAATAGATCACCGGAACATAAGTTCATTACATTAGATTCATCAGCCATAGGAAAACATCACAAATACAACTGAGACAGTTCCAGTTCCTGAAGCAGGTTTCCACATCATTTATAAAAATAATAAATATTAATGGGTTAAGAGTGATACTTTGAGATATCCAAGAGGTGACCTCGAAAGCAAATGGCTTCCTATTAGTTTTCTTCGACAAAAGCAAGTTTATGGGTGTAATATGGTCTAACCCAGTATAGATGGGGGAGATATCAGCAATTTTACCCCATAACATAAAAAAATATTTATAAAATAAAATTTAAAAAAATAAAAATAAAACAATAAATAAAATAAATTATAAAAAATTTAAAACAAAAAATTATTATTAAAAAAATAAAATAACATTTAGTAAACAAAAAAAAATAAAATAAAATAAAATAAAATTAATAAAATAAACCAATATAAAATAAAAGGAAATAAAATAAAATAACTTAAATTAAAATAAACTAAAATTAAATTAAATTAAATTATATAAATTATAATAACATCAATAAAATAAAATGAAATAAATTAACAAAATTAAAAAGAATAAAATAAAATAAAATAAATTAACAAAACTAAAAAAAAAATAAAATAAAAAGAAGTAAAATAAAAAAAAAAAATAAAAATAAAACAAGATAATAGAAAATAAAATAAAGTAAAACAAAATAAAATAAATTAATATAAAAAAATAAAATAAAGTAAAATAAAATAAAATTAAATAAGATAACAGAAAATAAAATAAATTAATATAAAGTAAAATTAAGTTAAATTAAATAAAGAAAATTTAAATAAAATTAAATTTAATTAACTTAAATAAATTCAATTAAAATAAAATAAAGTAAAATAAAATAAACTGAAACAAAATAAATAAAATATAAGCAAAAAATAAATAAAAAATAATAAATAAAAAAGGTAAAATAAAATAAATTTAAATAAAGTAGAAAAAAAGTTAAATTAAATTAAATTAAATAAGATAAAATAAAATTAAATTAAATTAAAAAAGAGCAAAGTAAAATAAATGAAAAAAAAAAAATAAAATAAAATGAAATGAAATGAAAGAAAATAAATAAAACAAAATAAAAAAGATGGAATAAAATATTATAATATTAAAATAAAATAAAATAAAGGAAAATAAAATAAAAGAAAATAAAATAAATAAAATAAATTATATTAAAATAAAATAAAATAAAATAAATGAAATAAATTGAAATGAAATTAAATAAAATGAAATAAAATTAAATTAAATTACATTAAATAAAATTAATAAAAAAAAGGTTTCTCATAATTAAATCATTTCTAAATCACCTGCGCTTAAAGGTTCCAAAATATCTGCATAAACAAAAATCAATCAATAAAGGGAAAAATAACAAATAAAATCTGCAATTGAATACAAAAAAAAAAATTTAAAATTAAAGCAAGTCTTCAAAAAAAAAAAAAAAAAATATTATTAAAAATGTTTGCATTATTTTTTAATTTTTTGCAGTGAAGCATGTCTCGTGTGAGGTTTCATAGTAAAAAAAAAAATAATCAAATATTCATTTAACAAGTGGTAATAATAGAGCTGTTGACGACAATGAAGCACAAAAAGTGCAAAAACCAACCAAACAACGCACAAAATACCCACACATACAAACAAACTTCCAAAACAGAACAATAAATAAACTAAGATATAATGGAAATAATGCTATAAATTCTACATATTAATGTATATTTGTAAATAAATAGATGAAGAGTGTAAGAAAAGAAAATAAAAATTTGTTTATATGTATATTATTATTTTTGTTTAGTTGTGAATAACAACTGAAGCGTTTCAAATCAAATGAAGCTCAGAAAATATAACTCAAGGCTAAATGAAATGAAAACTAAAAAATGAAAATGTTTTGAAGAATCTTCAATTTATATTTTTAATTTAATTTATTATGTTTTGAATCGATTTATTACTGAAATGCTGTCATAAAAGTTGTTTTAATTTTTTATTTTTAATTTACATATATTTTCACATTTTCCTTGCTGCATTTCTTCGCACAAAAAATATATTCGCCAGCTTTTTTTATTATTAACGAAAAAAACTATTATTAATGTTTCAGTAAAAATTTTACCAAATTTTATTTGGAATTTGTTATTATATTTTTTTTTTACTTTCCGTTTCACTTTCACTAAAACTTTCATTTCTCTGACTGGTATTAAGAATTAAAAACATCAAGCTATTATTTTAAATTTAGTAAATTGTTTATTGTTGACAAAAATATTATTCATATTATAAATATTTGTTTTTTTTTTTTTTCTTTATTATATTCATTTTTTCCAAAGCCGCAAATAAAAACTTTGCAAAAAGTTTAACACACAACCAAAACAATAGAATAGTTTTTAAAAGAAAAGAGAGACAAACAATGGAGCAATCAAAGCATTAACCAGTCGAACTGTCTTTAAACTGATTTAAGATAATATCAAACCTTCGCCATTCTCTTAATTTTTTAAAGAAAGTGACATTTTTATAACTTTTTTGCAATTCTTTTAATGAAATAAAGTAGTTATAAATCATTTCGGTATTCGTAGAAGAATATTTAAATATGGCAATGGCTTGCCATAAATTTCACTACAATACTATTATGAATAATCCATGAATATATGCAGTATATATGTATGATTCTTTTCACATATATTCTATTGTTTAATACCTTTAAGAAAGTGAAAACTAGATTTCGCTTACGTATTATGTTTTCTTTTAAAAAAAATTAATATTTCATACTTTTATTTTCATTATTATTATTTTTTTTTTTGACAATTTTACTTTCATTTTCTTCTAAAGAAAATCAATGGTTTTTAGCATAAAAACATTCAAAACGAATACCCATAGTAGTGACTGTTATTATTATAAGTGATTATCATCCGAAAAAGATGAACTGTAAATTGGTTTAAATGTTAAATACATATACAAACATACAGATATATATATGTAGTATATACTTTTACACTTATGTACATATTTAATGTAGACATACATAACTATAAGCATGTGTATTGTAAATTGTGAAAACTAATGTGACTAAGTGGTAGTTTTATGTAGTTATTTTAAGTATATCATTATTAAATAATGCTTAAAAAGAAAATAAAAATAAATCAAATAAATATTGTATTTTAAAAACAATTTTTTTTCTTTTTTTTAAATTCAGGAAGTATTTTTTTCTCGAATTTATCAAATTGATTTTTAGGCATATATAGCCTTTGTAGTACCCAAAGAGGTAGCGACTAACGACCAGAATTTATTGAATTTATTGAGGGAGCACTTCTCCAGTCAGCTGAATAGCAGTGGAGGCGTAACACCCTGAGATGGTGAGCCCGAAATCCCAGACGATGAAGGGCTGATAAAGGGCATACATCAACCTCTTTGAATAATATGCTTCGCTCAATCCCCAAAAAGGGAGATCCTACAGTGTATGCATATTATTAAGTGTATTGTGTGAAAGAAATCAACCATCAACAAGCTGATGGAACCTTCTCAGTGTGGCTAAATTTGTGGAAAATCCACGCTTACGCGATTACGGCCGAGTTACCAAGTACAGCCAGGTCCTTCTCTACCTGGCAGGTACAGCATCGAAAACTTTCAAAACTTGAGTATTGTTAGCCAGCGGAGCTGTCGTCATATATCTCGTATAGCTTGTTGTTCCAGCTGCGGTTCCTTTTTCGTCGTTCCTTTTTCTCGAAAACTCCTAACACCGACTCATCATATCTTGTTATCATCCATGCCTCCACACCATATACATAGCTGTAAGGGAATGATAAGGGACTTGAAGGGTTTGGTCTTCGTTTGTCAAGAGAGGGCGTTATTTTTCAATTGCTTGCACCTGTTGGCAAGAGTGATTTTGCGTTGGATTTCCAGGCTGACATTTTGTTTGGTATTAATGCTGGTCAATAGATAGACGAAATTATCTACGATCTCAAAGTTATTACTGTCAACAGTGACGTGCGAGCCGAGTCGCGAATGTAACTCAATTTTAAAATATTTAAAATTAAAACATTTTGAACAAATAATTTTTTTAACGATCTTATTAACCGATATAGTTCTTTTTATAATGTTAGAGGTAAAATATCTGGCATTGGGACCAATCACTTCTGAAGGCACTGAGTCAAATAATTTTCTTTTATTTTTTGAAATTTTATTATTTATTAGCAGACCCGATCACACATTGTTGGGGATTTCAATATTTTGTCAATTTTTATTCTGATTAGTGATGCAAAGAACGATTAAAAACCCTAATTAAGCATTATCTAATTCAAACCATTGAAGTTTTCTTATTATATTATCAATGTGACTACTTATTTGTATGGGTGGGTTACTTATTGGCTGCTCAAAGTATTTTACGAAAATGTCAATATGAATGACTCCAGGTAAGCCAAATTCACCATTCGATTCTAGGCGTTTTCATACTCAAACTGAACGTATAAGAATTGCTTGAAACCGGCAGCAGCAGTATAATAGCAATGCGAGGCGAAATTACCTACGCATGATCTAAGTTTATATCCAAATCATTGAAATTTTTAGTCGGTGATTGTGTTCCCGCAAACAAGATTTTTTTATAATTCGGACAAATCCAGGTCTTTGGCTACTTTCCAGGAAACAAAAATATACGGTTTAGGCATATTATCCAAAAATTTAACTGAAGCCATGAATATGCATATTTTCTTTAATAAATCAGTCCATTTCACATAAAAATGATTTTCGTAGCAAAAGAACTAGATACGATTTATTCGAATAATTCGTTCTCTATTCCACTAGATTAGTCTACCTTATAATCTGAGCAAAAAGTCACCTATGAACCAAAATTCGAGTAATTCGAATTATAAATACGATTTGTCCGAATAGGTTAGTACCTAGTCTACTTGACGAAAAAATTAGAGTACAAACTTTCCAAGTAACCCTAGCAATCGGTGACTTTTCGATATATGCGGATCTTTACAAAACAACCTAAGTTTTTATTATTATATAATATATAGATGAGATACAACGAAATATATTTATTACGATGTATCCAAATGTCCTTATATATTAGGGGTAGTAAAAAGTAATCTATAATTTTTTCTTAAACGGTTTTTGATGAATCCATAGCACTTGTCAATCGAAAATGACGGTCGGACTCGACAATGTCCATGGTTTTATCGACATTTTCGTTAATTGGCCTTCCACTCCGTAAGACATATTTTACATCAAAATTACCGAAGAAGCGCTTAAGCGTAATGGTCCCGTGCAATGCACAAACTGTCAGGAATTTGGACACACAAAATCCTATTGTACTTTACGTACCGTTTGCGTAGCATGTGGTGATCTTCACCATTCTACCAAATGCCCCTTGAATAAAACGGATGCAACACAAAAAAAAGTGTAGCAACTGCGGTGGCAATCACACCGCTAATTATAGAGGTTGTCCGGTTTACAAAGATTTAAAATCTAAACTTTCTCAGGGTATAAAAGCCAAACGGAACCAACTCCCATATACTACTTCCATTCCGAGCCTTTCCAACATACCCAGCTCAAATATTGGTCAAATGTCCTATGCCAACGTAGTAAAAGCCAATGTACAGGCCCCACCAGTCACCCCACCCAGTACTGGAGTTGAGACCATGATTCTTAATCTAACCCAGTGCATGACACAATTTATGTCAACCATGCAAAGTATGGTTCAAGACCTAATAAAGGCGCAAAACCAAATGCTCCAAACCCTGTTGACCAAAAAATGAGTGAACTCAGGATTTGCTTATGGAATGCTAATGGTGTAAACCAGCATAAATTAGCACTCAAATTATTTTTACAGACCCACGAAATTGATGTTATGCTTATATCTGAAACACATCTCACCCAGAAGTATAATTTTTACATCCCTGGGTTTAAGCTGTACAACACTAATCACCCAGATGGCAAAGCACATGGTGGCACAGCTATACTCATAAGGAATCGTTTAAAGCATAACTTTCTTAATTCCTTTTCAACAAATTGGTTGCAGTCAACCTCGATCACCCTTAAAAATAGGGGGGTTGGCTTTACTTTAGCTGCAATTTACTGTCCGCCACGCTTCGTAATAACAGAAAAACAATTTAGCGACTTTTTTATGACTCTAGGAGATAGGTTCCTAGCTGGAGGTGATTACAATGCGAAGCATACTCATTGGGGATCGAGGCTAATTAACCCGAAAGGTCGTCAGTTATATAACACGATCATAAGTACAAAAAATAGTTACGATTTTATCTCCCCAAGACAACCAACTTACTGGCCTACGGACTCAAGGAAATTACCTGACCTGATTGACTTTGCAGTCACTAAAAACGTAGATAGGAGTTTAGTACTTGCTGAAACCTGTGCTGACTTATCTTCTGATCATTCCTCAATAATCATATAATTGAACGAACAACCAATTGAAAGTGAGCATGCTTTTCGACTACTACATCAAGAACTAACTGGCTTAAATATAAAAAATACATTAGCAGTCATATACAGACCAATCCGCAAATAGGGAGAGGAACTGACGTTGAAAATGAGTTACTTGTATTTAACAGTATACTAGCAACAGCAGCAACTATAGCCACACCAGAGCAGAAAACAAAAGCAAAGGCATTGATAACTAATAGTGGAATAGAATTACTGGTCCGTAATAAGCGACGTTTGCGTCGCGAATGGCAAGCCTGCCGATCTCCCGATGCAAAAATTCGTCTTAAGGCGGCAGAAAACAAACTAAAAAAAGCATTAGTATACGAAGAAGAAAGAAATATCAAACATCTTATAACGTCTTTGTCTCCCAACGTTTCTACTAAAAAATCTCTATGGAAAGCTAGCAAAAACCTTAAGCCGCCAGTAAGCACTGAAGTACCGTTGAGAATGCGTAATGGTTCATGGGCGAGAACGGATGAAGAAAAGGCGTCTTGTTTCGCAGAGCACCTCAGCACAGTATTTCAACCAAATACTGCTACATATAGTGCACCTTTGTCACCGACCCATACTGCTCCTAGATACACTGTTGCTTGCGGAGCATCTGTGTCTGATCTAAAAAACACTATTGCCGCCTTAAATCCAAAAAAATCTCCAGGAGACGATCATATCTCGCCTAAAATGCTAAAAGAATTGCCAAGCATTGCTCTCGTTTTACTTGCAAAGCTTTTCAGTGCCATTTTGATGCTGGGATATTATCCACAAATCTGGAAAAAGTCGCAGATAATTATGGTAGCTAAACCAGGTAAAGACGCAACCCTGCCGTCATCATATAGACCAATCAGCCTGTTGCCTTGCCTATCAAAACTTTTCGAAAAAGTGCTGCTATCAAAAATTACTCCTTTTCTCCATCAAAATGATATTATTCCTACACATCAATTTGGTTTTCGGGAAAAACACGGCACAATTGAACAAGTAAATCGTATAACAAATGAAATAAGGAAAGCTTTCGAAATGCGAGAGTATTGCTCGGCTGTTTTTCTTGATGTGGCGCAAGCATTTGACAAAGTGTGGTATGATGGCCTCATTCATAAAATTAAAAAATCATTACCTAACACGTTAAACAATATCCTTGAATCCTACTTATCCAACAGGCGATTCACAGTAAAAGTAAATGATTACATAACAGAAGAGTGTCCGATTTCGGCAGGTGTTCCGCAGGGTAGTGTTCTTGGACCAATATTGTACATACTGTTTACCGCAGATATCCCTACAAGTGACGAAGTAATTACGTCAACATTTGCGGATGATACTGCTATACTAAGTCGACATAAATGCCCCATTACAGCCACAAAGGTGTTACAGCAGCATCTTAAACAAATTGAAGAATGGCTAGCGAAATGGCGTATAAAAGTGAATGAAAACAAGTGCAAACACATAACTTTCACATTAAGGCCAAAAACGTGTCCTACTGTTAAGCTCAACAATGTATCAATACCGCAAGCTGACGAAATTACATACCTCGGAATCCACTTGGACAGGCGCTTAACCTGGAGACGACACATTGCAGCTAAAAAGCTGCAGCTTAAACTCAAATCTGCCAGTTTACATTGGCTTTTAAACAAGAAGTCTGGACTTAGCCTTAGCAACAAAGTCCTCTTATATAATGCAACAATAAAACCGATATGGATGTATGGGATCCAGTTATGGGGCACAGCTTGCGCAACGAATATAGATATAATTCAAAGATTCCAATCGAAAACGTTAAGAGTAATAACGGGCGCACCATGGTACATGCGTAATGAAAATATTCATAGAGATCTAAATATACCTACCATCAAGGAAGAAATTGAAATCGCAGCAAAAAAATACTTAACAAAACTGCGTAACCATCCGAACCCTTTGGCTAACACCTTGGCCTATGCAACAAGTCAAACCCGCCTGCGGAGAAAAGACAAAGCAGCCTTCTAAAGAGCAACGTCAAGCCAGCAGCCCATTCCTACTAATGGGCTTTATGTTTTAATTTAGTTTAAGATTTTATTACTTATTGTTAGGCTTCCGAAGTCGAAGTAGATTCAATAAATAAATATTAATGTTTAAAAAAAAAAAAAAAAAAAAAATTACCGAAATGAAACCGAAATTGTGCAAGATTGACTATTACAATATCAGTACCACAAACACTATTCACATTTTCAGTCGCCTGGCTTGAGTTTACGCCCTTATCGAAGAAAAACTATAAAATATAGCGCACGCTCAAACAAAACTGAATCAACCGATCACAAAACTGTCAGAAAAGCTTTTTTAGTACGAAATATTAACTTTCTAACGCCCGATCGGACTTATACAACGTGAGATACAGATAAATAACGCCATGCATAGGAAAAATAATGGATTTCTTTTTACTACACCTAATATTTAAATTAACAGATATTTATGTTGTAAATGTTTAGTAAAAACCAGTGTAATAACTAATCAATGCTTTTAGCTAGAAACATACACATTTACATAGGCACTCGCCAAAGTTATTCTTCATCATTAATCAAATTAATTGATAAAAGCAATAGATAAATATTTTACTAAAAATATACACAAAACTTTAATTAACCAGCAAACCCGTGGTAAATTGAAAAAAAGAAGAATTAATAGCCAACAAAACACACGCCAAAAAAAAGTATACGAAAAGTATGTAAAAGCGAAAAAACAAAAACAAAGTACAAATTAACATTTACATCATAATTGTGTGACCACTTATTCCACGTAGACAGCGGACACCAAAGCAGACTTTAAAAACAAAAGAAATTCTAATTGACAGACAAATGAGTGGTTTAACGAAAGCGAAGAACATAAACGAGTTGAGATGACACTTGCCAAGATAACTTTAAATTGATAATTATAATTAAACATGTTTTGTGAACTACTCGCATGATGACTTCAATGACACAAACAGCGAGTAAATCCCTATAATAAGGTGAAACTTAACTGTTTGGTTAATACCGATCTTTCGTTATTTTCGTAACTGTGAAGCGTTCGCTCTTCTTCTAATTAATGGAATGTGAAAAGCTTCTTAGTGTATGCTTAGCATTTTGGGAACGGTTAGGCACAGTAAATCTCTTTTTTTGGCAGTAACAATGCCCGAAATATCTGAAAAACTCACCAAAACTTTTCATGGAATGATTTTTTTTTATACTAAATACTCTTTTCTTTCCGACGTCGAACCTTCTGAATGTACGTACATCAAGCACACTGGAAGCAAATAATTCGTCTATTACGACATGAACGAGTTTTTTGATCCAATGACAGCCATATAGCCCGATGATATTTTTTGTACATGAATCTGCTATTACAAACAATCACATTTCTGGCCCGGTGATGTCGATCAGTCTGTTTCGTCATTGATACAGTGTGTCCCAAAAATAACCGAACTTTTTGGATATAATATAGTAAAATACGCATGCATAGATTTTTTTATGCCATTTATACAATAGAAATTGTTCTTCAGTACCTCGGTTACGGTTGCTTCATTTTTTTCAATTTTTTTTTTTATTTTTTAAACTTCAATTTCAATTTTTTTTTCAAGTTTGACACAAAATTTTATATTTGCTCTTTGTTCCATTTTTTTTTGGAACCATTAGCACACTTTTGGTTTTATTGAAATGGCTGTCACTTTTACATCTGTCATCCGACTTACATGAAGTCAGGTGCGTTTGAAAGAGGATGAATGTATCTTTTTAATGTTGCAAATTTTCAATACATGGCGCTGTATGTTGTATGATTTAAATATAAAGTTCGGTTATTTTCGGGACACACTGTATACATATTTTCCAACGGCTGTACTTAGTATACCTTTTTTGTCTACCCTGGCGTTAAAGTCACCAACTATTCTACAATTTCGACATATTGAAGGGGCAAAGCCCATAAGTATGTTCTGGTCGCTCATAAAGAACGTTTTTGGTCTCATCGTTCTTCTCTATCGTCGAGGCATGGGTGAAAATTAGCGATAAGTTGAAGAATTTCGCTTTCATGCGGATTGTGTGTCTCTCTCCCATCACATCTCATAGAGAGCGTTTTTGTGTGCTTATTTATATGGCCGCTTTAGTAGATTTCTTATCGACACATGGAAGACGCGCGTCCTTCTCCAGTCAGTTGCACTTTTTAAATGGCAGTGATGACAGCCTTTATTCTAGCGAGGACTTCAACCAGCTATGCAGCGGCACATTTTCGTTTAGGGTGCCGGATTTCTAGCTGCTTGCCCTCAATACATGCTAGCCAAATTAAGAATAGCGAGCCAACCGATTTTTCCTGTCCAATCGCTGCACGATCTGGCGGATCTTGGAAGCTATTAGCTATTTCATTGGAAATGTTTCACATCTTTCAACAATAATTAGTGTGAATCAGCGTACGTTTTTGTCTCATGGAATTGTTTTTTGCTTCTTCGAAAATGGCGGAATTTTCGCTAAATAAACAGAATTTGCAGGAAGTGCTGATTTTTTATTTTAATCGGAAGAAAAGTGCAACGAAAACCTATCGAATGTTTGTGGAAATGTACGATGAATCTACGCCGACCGATACGTCATGCAGAGAGTGGTTTCGACACTTCAAAAGTAGTGCTTTTAGCAGTGAAGTACTTTGGGCATCCTCGTGAGCCCAAACAAATATGGTGTACATACTATGAGCTGCTAGATCTAGACGTAAACATTGATGCGAAACGTGATCGAATATTACCAGAAACGAGCAAAATCTCTGACAAGGTAGTTTTGAAACACAACACACTCAACCCACGTGGCTATATCGATCAAAGTCTATCCGGAAACTCGGAGATTGAAAGTTTTACCCCACCCGGCGTATTTTTCAGACCTTGTCCTTTCTGAATATTGGGTTTTTCGACAGATGCAAAACGATTTCCGGGACAACTGGTTCAAGTCAATTTAAGGAATCGAGGAATGACTCAAAGATTTGATTGAAGACAGAGAGCACTAATTTTTTGGAAATGGTATTGGAAAATTGCCAGAAATATGGCAAAAATTAGTCGCCTGTAACGGGCAATACTTTGAATAATGTATTTGTCCCATCTTTTTTTTATAAAAAACACTTTTTTTGAACGTATAAGAAACGGATCCAATTTGCAATCCCAATGGTACTTTGTAGTTTTCGAGAGAAAAATTTTGCTAACGATTTATGGTCCTTTGCGTATTGGCTTTGACGAACACTGTACATGATGCAACGATGAGCTGTATGTGTTATACGATGATATGGACATAGTTCAGGGAATGAAGAGACAGTGGTTACAGCTCTCCAACTTTCAGAGTATTACTCCATCGAATACTCTTAAAGCTGGAGGAAGCACTGAAAGAGAAAGACCTTTCCAGCGTTGGAAGGATGAGGTGGAGAGCTTCTTGGTTTGACTTGGTATTTCCAACTGCCGCCAAACAGCGAATAGAAGGGATGCTATTGTTGATTCGGCTATAATCGCGTAAGCGGTGCCCGCGCCAAGGAAGAAGAAGAAGAATCCAAAATGTAATACTTTTGTCAAATCCACATATAAAAATAATTAATAATTTTATTTAAGCAATGGTAGTTAGGGCGGGTTAGGGGTTCAAGAATTTACCCGCGATAAGGCATGCCTGTCGTAAGTGGCGACCAAAATGCAATAGTTCCCGCCACAGTCGGGTCTTTATACCGGAAAGACCCGGATTTTTTATCCGGCCAAGGACTGTCACTCCCGCAACATTCCCTAAAAATTACATTGAGGAATATTTTTGTGGTTACAACAATAACAACAACAATAACAACATTGCTTTTTCGCTTTTTTGTAATACCAATTAGAACAAAAATTGGACAAAATACAGAAACCCACAAGAATGGATAACCGAGTCGATTCGAGATTTTTTACGAGATTTTTTGGCATTGGATATCATACATTATTGTTAGTATAACCCCAAAATATCGCACGGCGCCTCTAATACTAAGCGATTTTATGCAGGCCAACGACTGTCGCGTCTTCAATAAATATATTTTTACACATACATACATACACGAGAAATATATCGCATTTAACTTTCACTCGTCGTACCAGTGTGGCTTTCTATTTTTATAGCGGACTCATGCAGTGCCATTAAATCACTTTTACCCACGCATACATATCTACATATGTATATACGTAAAGTAAAGTCCATAGAACCTAAAAGCACATAAATACACCTCCTGCATTTTTCTCACCTTTTTTTATTTCCGCGTCATTTTTACACTCTTCCTGTGCTCACACTTACTTCCTCATCCTCATCCTCATCACCAGTCTGGCTTCAACTTGCTTAAAGGCTTTTGTGCTGATCGCTGTTGCTGTTACCGCTGACTGCTTCCTCTTCTTTTCATGCATTTTTACGAGTTTTTAAGTAGTCGTAAAATGTAACACTTGATGTGATATTAAACGACGTTTACATTAATGTTCTATGCACTAAATTTGTACATTTGTATGTGATTTACTACATTTCGGTGTGGATAACCGGACTGCCCTGGTGGCTGTGTGGTGGAGTGTGAGTTCCAGACATTCGTCAAGTTGACGTATAAATAAAAATAAAATGATTTTTCTGAAATTCTTTATATTATATATAATGTATATGTACGTGTGTGTGAACACCTTACAAAAGCTAATAAATATTTAGTAAGCTATCAGCGAGTTGAGCTGTTGCTGTAGAAGGTCGATAAACTCGCTTTTATGAGAAAGCAAATCTAAAGCGATAATGGTGGGATGGAGGTTGGATATTTTGTTTTATGTTAATCAATAGCAAGGTGGATAATGACTACGGTTGATTATGTTTGTATTTGTTTACGATTATGGTAAATAGTATGTACATATACATAGGTATAAATGTACTTATACATTAAATATTTGTGTTTATGATAGAAGCTTTTTTTATGGAATACTGGTACAGAAAGTAAGCTTTAATGAAAAAAATAAATAATAAAAGCTTTAAAGGCTTCTAGAAAAATTTATTTAACTTTTCTACAAAATTAAAAAAAAAAATATATATAAAACTGAAAATGTACAAAAAGCTTTCTTGTTGCAAAAGCGCTTTCACTGAGCAGCTTTTCAAAACACCGAGCTTTCACATCGGCAGTCGATCTCCATGGATCTGAAGGTAATAAATGATTTTCTATCAGGTCCAGTAAATGTACTCCACTATTTTTGCAATAGATGGCTTTAGTGTTCTCTATCTCGCATTCTGTAAGTGCGATTAAAATACCGCACATGGTCTTAGCAAGATAATATTTCGTACTAAAAAAGCTGGCTTGAGAAGTGCTGATCACTTGACTCTGCACATGATGGCCACCATCACAGAGATAATATTCTACATTTTTTCTTCGACAGAGGCGAAAACGTGAAACTGGCAGCTAGGTATGTGAACTGTAAATTTGGTATTGATACTACCACACACGGTGTGTCCCAAAAATAACCGAACTTTATATTTAAATCATACAACATACAGCGCCATGTATTGAAAATTTGCAACATTAAAAAGATACATTCATCCTCTTTCAAACGCACCTGACTTTATGTAAGTCGGATGACAGATGTAAAAGTGACAGCCATTTCAATAAAACCAAAAGTGTGAAAAAAATTGAAATTGAAGTTTAAAAAATTAAAGAAAAATTGAAAAAAATGAAGCAGCCGTTACCGAGGTACTGAAGAACATTTCTATAAATGACATAAAAAAATCTATGCATGCGCTGGTTGATCGTTCCAAATGTTGTGTTGAGTCAAATGGAACCTATTTTGAATAAAAAATAACTTTCAAAGATAATATAATGTGTATTTTACTATTTTGTATCCAAAAAGTTCGGTTATTTTTGGGACACACCGTGTATAACAGTTAATCGTGTACTATTTTGGTTTCATCGATTTCGTTCCGATGTGGAAGGTCAATTGTCCAAGAAGTCGATGAAATAATGAAAATCGTTGAGTCGGACCGTCATGCGAATACTGTTTCGGATGCCTTGGAGCCAAGCTCGATGTATCGGTGCCACATGAGTTAACGAGAAAAAAACATCATTGACTAAATTTCCATTTGCGAATCTCTGCTGAATCGCAATAAAATTGATCCATTTCTGAAACGGATGGTGACTGGTGATGAAAATTGGATCACTTATAGCAACGTTCAATCAGAACGGTCACGGTCGAAAGGCAGTAAGCTGACACAAACGGCCTCAAAGCCAAGATTGACATCCTGACTGTCAACCATGGAATGGCAAGGAATCATTCACTATGAGCTGCCTCTTTACGGGAAACAATCGTCTAGAACTGTCCAAATTTGACCAACAGAAAGGACATTGTGTTTCATAAGGACAACGCCAGACCACACACATGAATAATGACTCGCCAGAAACAGACCTCAAGGGAAGCCTGTGGAAATCGATTGTCAGAAATCTTACCAATAGGTACAAGGTTTTCTATAAGAGAGGCATAACGACAGTACCTTCAAAATGGCAAAAGGTTATCGAGCAAAACGGTGCGTATTTGATATAAATACGAGTAAATCCGATATTTCCAACTGTGGTAAAAAAAGTCTTCAATTTTGTGCAAAAATAATGGATAACCTGTTACTTCACCTGATGCCTCAATTAAGTCAAGAACACAATCCAAGTTCAATTTTTAAGGAAGTTTAAAGACTAAATTGACAATCTCAGTGCCTGAGAATTTTGCAAGATTGTTATTGGATCAGCTTCACTAGCGAATGATCGAGTAACTCTTAAAAAATATTGAAATGTTTATGTGCAAAAATTGGAAAGGACTCCATTATCGAAAATTTATTTGTCTCAATCTTACACATTTATCGGCCGGTACTTATCATGAATAAAAGATGAATTTAGGGACCCAAATAATATGTATGTATATTTTCAGTTTCTGATCCAGTCAGTATAATATGTGTGACATGAAAAAACTCCGAAAGTAGGAAAGGTAAGTAAGTCGCCATTGCAGACAGAAAAAGAAAGCAGCTGAAATGCGTGAAATCTTTGGAAGCTAGCCGGTACGATGACTTAAAATATATTTTAAGACCAAATCATAATTATGTAGGAACGGAAAAAGTAATATGGTGACCGATGTTCAGAGCATACACACTGATCAGCCTGCTGAAAGGAAATGAAAGGGGAAGTCTAGGAGATGATGAATACGAATACTCTCATGATGGAATAGATATTCAAAAACACGACTATAAAGAAATTCAAATAGTGATTACCCGCTTAAAAATAACAAAGTAGCAGGAGCTGATGAGATAGCGTATGAGCTATTCATAACTGGCAGTGAAGAACAGAATGACGATTGGACCTAATTGTGCTCAGCCCAATCCTCAAAACAAATGGTACCTATCAAGCTATTACTATGTGAAAGACTAAAGCCCATTGCCAGCGTCCGAACTTTATCATGCATTGGAAAAAAAACATGTGAGAAAAAGGGACCACCTTCTTTTGGTTAGAAAGGAGTTGCCTCTACGCAGCAATGTCTGTTCCATTAGAATTGGGAAAACTCTCACCGGGCCGTTCAATACTGAACGAAATTTTAGATAAGGTGACTCATAAGGCTTCTTCAGCTCATTTTCAAAGAAAATAACACAAGCTGTAGTACTGAACAGGAAAGCATTTTCTTTATATATATAATACCTTGTCCTTAATGACAGACAGATCAACTCACAGTCTAAACTACTGATCATTCCGGCATCAATATGTAGTACATTATATGTGTGCAGATTACCTAATGTCACGCTCTTTGATTATTTTATGACCAATTTAGGACCCAAAATCTCAAAACTGAAAAATTGGTGGTATACACGTATATACTATAGTCGTCTGATCTGGCGGGTTCCGACAAAGGAGTATTTAAATATTCCAGTGCATCTGTTTCCCTTTGTTTGCAATAGCAAGTTTGGTTAAAATATCTCAAAAGTCAGTTAGCGTACAAACAGACGGGAAAACGGACATGGCTAAGCTCAACTCATCTTTCTGATCGGTTTAAAGTTTGCTGGGTCTATCTCTTTTCGTTCCGATACTTCGATCCAAAGTTAATATTATCGTTTTTTGTACATAAAAGGTATAATAAATAACGTAAACAAATTAAAAATCTAATGAAACCAATTTCATAATTCCATGGGAAAGTAGTCACGGGTAAACATAGTCTTCTGTAAAAACGTATAACTGCGCCATTAGTTCCGCTTTCTCAGGATTTTAAATAGAAGTGAATGGGCCTGGTAGTGAACGATGACAAGACGACATATCTCCTGTCATCAAATAAAAAATCCAGGCTTTCGCGCCTTGATTTCCACATCATTGTTGACAGTCATAACTTCGAGGCCGTAGATCATTTTGTCTATCCTGAGATCAGTATCAACACCAATGAGAATGTTAGTCTTGAAATCCATTGTCGAAACACTCTTGCCAACAGATGCTACTTTGAGCTGAGGTAATTGAAAAGTAAAGTCCTCTCTCGACGAATGACGATTAGCGATGTTGAGATCCAATGGGTTGGCAATAAGAGTTTCCGATAGAAAGGTTTTGATATAGCTCAACGAATAAAGAGGCAGCAGTGACGCTGGCTAGGTCTGTTGTGTCAGATGGGGAGCTTCCTCACTTTGGTTTCTCCAGAAAGTTAAAAGAAGAAATTTATGGTACACCATTGTTGGCTCGGCTATAATCGCGTAAGCGATGCCTACGCCAATGAGGAAGAAGAAAACTATAATGATACTTAGCCTATTGAATCGAGTGAAGCATTGGAAATTCAAGGGGGTCATTGCTCAAAAAACTTATTTTCTTTAGTTAAATGAAATACGGTGAAAATAATACTCAATTAGAGCATGAAAATAAAATGTTGAAACCGCAAATATTTTAGTATTTAAATATTAGTGTTCTCTTAAAAATGTGTTGTTAAAATGTGTAATTATGCGCTTTAAAAAAGTATTTTATATTCACACTAGTAGATGCTGGAGTTAGGTATTTCGCCAAAATATATGAAATAAATTAACTAAAATTAATTAAAGAACGAATTTCACGCTTAAGTGCTGTATTTTTCGGAACATCAGTCACTATGTCTATTTACGAATATACGTATATGTATGAATGTATAAACTCGCTTCTACCTTCTGGAGCAAGTGTGGGTATACTTCCTGGAGTTATTGAAAGAAATTGTCCACATGCTCATAAATTTACTTAGCACCAAATGATGTGTATAATAAAAGCTAATTCTCCTATAAACTAACACACAAGCAGTCACATATATGTATATGCAAGTATGTGTGTAGTGGATAAGACACCATAAAGATGCGTATAAACGTGCGCCCAAAAGCACACTATAAATTCTCTATAAATTCACACAATTGAGGCCAACAACACCCGGCTGGACATGTCAATGAGCTACACGCTAAATATTTTATTAGCCAAGCTGAAGCAACAACAAGAATAACGGAAAACCAAAAAATACGTACACGTATATGTATATATATATGACAACAAAATTCTGCACTGCGGTTGAGAATGTGTTCAACTTTAGCCGGAAGAGGCTGAATATGAAAAAAAAATAGAAAAGCAACAGTGCAAACAAGACAAGTTAAACAGGGAAGAGGCTTTCTTCGCCACGCTTGGCCGACTGACGGACAGAGTGCCCCGTCCGCTGCCTGCTGCCTGCCGCCTACTGCTTGGCGTAGGATATAATATATGTGGCCAATGATGTCGGTCATAACAATAAGAATGATGAGACCCTTAGGGATTTAGCGTACGGCAAAGATTGATGCTGTCTTGCGGGTGTATAAATATGAAGGAAGCAAATAAAGTGAAAAAAGCGGCAACTAAGCGAGGGGGTGAGTTGGGGCAAGCAGAAAAAAATGTGTTTAAGAGTGAATTGTGTGACTATGGACAGTGTGTTAGTATTTTAAGAGAGAAGAGGAAGAAGAAGCTATAGCTCAAAGACTTCTACAGTTGATGAAGTAGCCTACCACACTTCCGCATCGACTTCAATATTTGCCAACGACGTTGCTTGGAGAGACGAGAGACGTTTTCGTTACTTTCTTTCACTTTTTCGATATAGTCCTTGCTGTAGGAGTTAGCGTGCTCCTTGCGAACTTTATTCGTAGCCACTCGTACGTGACTGTCTGTTGGTTAGATAGCATAGTCATTCACAAGAATTGGCTATCTTGTTTGCTTCGTTTTTTCTTTCTTTTTGCATTTGTCTGCCCTCTTTGCACTCTTTATCACCATCTTCGTTTGATTTTATTATATTCTAGTAAAACATATGTTTTCAATTTAGTTTGTTGGGCCAGTAATTGAACAAGACATTGAAGTTCTTGATTGAATTACCAGCGGCGAAAATCGATAAAATTAAATTTGTTGTGTTGGCATGTTTCAGTTTTTCAGTTATTTAAGGCTTTAAGTCAAAGTCTGATTCATTGAAGCTACAAAAACAAATATATGTATGTGTACATATATGTATAAACATGTACAATACTCTTAAGTATGGTTAAGTTTCATTCTCTTTGTCGCTTTTCCATTAATCTTTTTTGGTTTTATTGTTTGTTTGTTTACTTTAATCCATTCTACACCTGTTGTCTCTTGCGTAAACCCTTAAGGAATGCCACAAAATGCTGAAAGTAGATGTCATCAGTCATCGTTACAACACAAATCCCTGCATAGCGAGGCAAGAGATATTAACCCTTAGTTTTGAAACAAGATTCCGCTTACTTCAATATATTGAGCAAACTTTGATATTCGTGAAAAGGTACAATATTTGAAATTTGTTTCTCTTTCACTGATTTCACTGATGGACTTTGGCATTTACTTGTTAAATATTATATTTTTCAAATTTTGCCGCCGGCTGTGTTTCAGATGATCCATCCATAGAATTGAATTTTCGATGACTCGTTCGAGCTTTTCGACTAATAACTGGCAAATAACATGTTCCAAGGCCTCAATCGAAGCGGGATTGTGCGCACAGACTTTATACTTGACATATCCCCATACGATAAGGTCTAACGATGTGATATCACACGATCTTGGTGGCGAATCGACCAGCCCAAAACGTGAAATTATCTGCTCACCGAAGTGTTCTCTCAATAAATCCATTGATTGATGTGATGTGTGGAAAGGGGCGCCTTTCTGTTGAAACCAAATCTCGCAGAGATTACGAGCTTCAATTTTTGGCATCAAATAGTCGGTTATCATGACGCGATTAACGGTAACGTTCACACCAACCGGCATCATTTTTAGAGATATATGGACTCATAATTTTATCGGCCTACAAACCACAACAAACCGTTGATTTTTCTGGATGAAATGGCAGCTCTTGAATCTCGTCGTTGCACTTTGTCCTAAACTCCAAAATTTACATACCCATTGAGCCAGAAATGGGCCTTATCGCTGAACAAAATTTGGCTCGAAAATTTCAGATCTTCATGGAACTTTTCAAGAGCCCATAGAGCGAACAGATGTCGCTTGGGATGATCGAGCGGCTTCAGTTCTTGCACAAGCAGGTAAAATTCGCCAAGTCGTTTTCTACCTCAGTCCGAGTTGCTGCGAACGGCGCCGAATCGATTCTCCACGGTCTTCGTGTACACTCTCAGCTACAGCCGCTATATTTTCTCCAATGCGTGCTGAACGTAGTTTATACGGTCGAATACTATCCAATAATTAATGCTGGGTCTCAAGATGGGTGATGGTGTTGCGAATAGTAGGCTCAGTAGGCCGATTATCTTGAGCATAAGTTACGCGAGGAACGCGAAATACATTCTGTACAGAACGTGAGATTTCGTAATAAAGTTGAACGAATTATAGACGTTGTTCAAGGGAAACTCTTTCTCTGATGAAATGCCAAACAATGTTGAACAAAAATAACATGGTAGCTGAACACGACTCACGCGTGATCTGGCAAAAGAGGTTATTGAAAAAAGTACCTCTACTTAGATCACCGGCTATAAAGAGATCATGAGTTTGATCAGCCCCGGAAGCTAGCTGGTAATGATTGAAGGTTCTAAAAAAGTTGTGATCTAATAACTGCACAAAGTATATAGAATATTTATAGAGAAAATTTTCTTCCGGTATGCTGAATGGCAAAGAAAATGGAACACCAGGAGATCGATGATGATGAAAAAGATGTTTCATTGTCCAACAGTGAAGACATTCAAATAGCAATTAACCGCTTAAAGAATAACAAAGCGGCGAGAGCTAATGGCTTATCGGTAAGCGAGGTTTCAGACAAGATTACTCTTTATCCCGGGACCTTTTTAATAGATTCTAGATAAAATAATACCAGCGGCAGAATTGTACAATATAGAGAAGTTACAATATTCTTCAGGAGTGTATAACTATGGGCGTATCATTAACTAGTATTATTTTCTACAATTTTTTTTTTTAATCCCAATTTCCTTAGAATATTTATTGATGCAAGAGAACGAGTGAATACACTAAATTATAGCTCCGCTATATTATCAAGCTGTATCCTCTTTCATATTTTAGTAGTTGGGTTTCGATTTTCAATTAGAGTTCCAAGTAGTAAGTAGTCAAAATAGGGACGACATTTTGTAGCTAAAGAATTCAACAAATACAACTCTTAGTTTTAGGTAGTGAGGCTGAGCAACAGATAGTTGATCAAAATATTTAGAAAAGTCAATCACTCGAGGAATACCACATATTTTCTACGTGAAATAGAAATTTTTCGAAATAAACCCCACCAAGATCCGATTGAAAAAATTCATTAGATGACAAAGTTTCGAACAGATATTTTTTCTAAGAAAGACACTATTCTCTTACATTTAGCAAAATTATTTTCAAAGTGGCGTATGTTAGGTATCAAAGGAAAAGTGAGCTTACTTCACGCCATTTAGTGAATAAATTGTAAATGGCATCAATGAGCACAAAATGGTAATTTTTTGTCATTCAAAAAATGTTTCATTTCGCTGTGAAGCCATCGTATAAAACCCGATCTACTAAACCATATTTTAGTAAACTATGGGTACTTATTTCTGTCCAACACCACGCAGGGTTAAAGCTTTACTTTTCAGTATTCAGCGCTCTTCCCGCCGCAATCAATCATTTATGTGCGCTAAAATAAGGGCGAGTGTGGTAACAGATACAGTTGGATAGATAGGAAACAGGCATTCTCAGAAACACAAACACATTGCATCAGAGTTTAATAATTCTATATGCATATATTATGCAAAATTCGGCCCACAATCAAAATTATAGAAAATTAATTTTTCTGATTGCGATCGCTCCACGGCAAGGAATATCAACTTTCTCAAAAGCTCCTCATGAAAATCCATGGAATGTTCGAAGGGGGCTTATAATAAACAGTAGGTATGTAGGTATTAATTTATATATTCTTTTACAGTCCGATCCAGTTTGTAAGGCTACGTCAGAGTGTTATGAAACAGGTGAGATAATTCAGAAACTAGATAAGCCCGGGTGTTATTAATATTTTAATTTTAGCAAAAATTTCAGTCAAAAACGGAAACTAGTGAGATGCTATTTAAATATTTATTTATTATATTAGTACAATGAATTTTTTCTTATTCTTTAATTCAATTTGCATATCAAAAAATTACCGTTTTTATAGGGAATAGAATTTAAAAATATTCATTTAAGCCATTTGATTTTATTGGACTACGTACTATTATTATTACTAAACGTAATTTTTTTCCTGCAAATTGCTAGAAAATACTCATAAAAATAATATAAACTTAGTCCCGAAGGTCCGCAAGAGCAAGAAGTAAGTATAGAGAGGAGAGAGCGGAGCGCGCCAAAAAAACTTGAATCGCCTTTTTCTCGAAATCAAGTTTTTTTTTAACTGGGTGGCACTCTCATTTAGAACCTATTAAACTTATCAACATTAACTAGACGACATTTTACACCTTAAATGTCTCTCTATGGCCGGTACTACAGCTAAAAATATTCATTCTTATTTAAAAAAAATTATAAGCAATTAAAATTACCTAAAAGGAAAACTGTATGACCTGGAAAAACTTGCCTAGAAATATAATATTTTGGGTATATTACCCTTTCTGGGAAACAATAAACCAGAAAATTATAAAGAATTAATAAATTAACTAATGAAGTGATATTAAGCTTTGGGATGTAGGATGCCATTTCTTTCCGTTAAATTTTGATGCTGTGAGTGACGAATAAGGTGGGAGATTCCATCAGAGCACTTCCTTAGTGAAAAAGCGTTATCTAGGTGAATGGAGGCAAGGAATGCTAAGATTATTGTTGAAGACATAGGCCTACTGAAAGCCATTTATTTCCGAAAAAAAAACCTAAATATTTATTGCAAATAAACCAATGCCCCAACCAAGGACGTTTCGCATACAGTCAAGAGTTTGTTTAAGATCCCTCTGCAATTTATTGTCACCTTTGAGGTGATATGATTGCATTGGAGAGACTTAATAGCAGCTTGGCTTTCAGAATATATTGTAATAGGTTGGGTTAACGTACTAGAAATGAGTGACCATATAGCGGCTATCGTTATATCGGTTGATTCCGCTTGGAATACGCTGCAGTGGTCGGGAAATATTTAACCTGTTTCTCTAGCAAAAGGTTCAGAGTAAACTCCACAAACTACTTTGCCATATAGTTTAGACCGTTAGGGGAAGATGGTTACGGATATATGATTTAGAACTGTTGCATTTTCCCATTCGTTCCTCTGTAGGATTTTTATTGAGAAAGTATTGTAGAAACAGAAGACGGAAAATGGGCTTTTTGTCAGCTGGAGGCCACTTACCCTCAAGGGGTCTGCTCCCCATGGGTTCGAGGGCCGAAAAGGATTGGAAGGCCGTATAGGCCTATTCGGATCCGCCGATGCGGTAGCTGATAAGCTCGGTCTCGTCACGCCTTGTCCTTCGGCGACTTTTCACCCGTGCAGGATCCTGGATTGTGGTACCTCGGCCACTTACTGAGCGAGACTTTTTGGTAGCCGGAAAAATGAAAAAGCGAAAGGAATGGACGACTGCGATGAACCCCGTACCGCAACAAGTCCCCGGAGGTCCGGGAGACTCCTATCGAATACAATCGGAAGCCCTTCACTGCAAATCATCATTTCAGCACGGAAGCGCATGACAGCCTGGATTAGGGGGAAAGAGTATTTTAGATACCTTCCGGGTCCAGATCCGTAGTGTTCAGTTGGACAAAACAAGGGTCACCTCGGGAAGAATGCGATATCTCATCGCGAACTAGCGGTGCTGATGGAAGAGAGGCTTAAGGTTCTGTTGCAGAGCACCATTGTGAGCTGTTTTCTGTTCTTTTCATCCTGCCATAACTTGACTTAACTCCTTGGAGAGTGCAACGAAAGTATGAATCTAGCAGGCTTACCAATATTTTAATATTTTTCAGCAATGTTGCTTGTTTTTTATAAAATATAATTTGTATTCCTCCGAGATTTAACTATTTATTTATATCTAAACTGTTTTCTAATAATGCGGTAAGGCGCTGGAACTTTCTTCCGCAGTTCTTGAAGAACGTCATTAATATTTCCATTTAATTTATTAATTATACTTTATATTTTATTTCGGCTTAAGTTTGTATCGTTCGGCAAGAAAAGATTAATCTTAAAATATTTGCAAATTTTTGAAAATTAATAAATTATTCTGTATGAAAACTCAGACTCCTTCCAATAAAAGTTCTTGTTAAAGGAATATTTTACATAATATTTAAAAAATTATTTTTAAATCTTTGAATGGACTTAACTTTTTTTCACTACGAAAGATTAATAAAACTTTTTTATATTTTTAAAAGTTATTATTTACGCTTAATTAAGAACAAAATCGGTAAATATTTCGATTAAATAAGAAGGTAAAAGTTCAGCTTTCTTCTTTACAGCAAAACAAATATTGATTGCGGCAAGCGGCTCTTATTAAGATATTCGCTGTAGTCTCCCATAAGTCAATCAGAAATATATGTATCTAGGTGTATATGCACGTTTTAACTCATGTGCATCCAATGAAAGCGCCTAATTATATGCTATATATATTTAACTGCCTGCACGTGACGTTAAAACTTTCACTTGATTGAAAGCCACTTTCATTAGCGAAGAAACAATGAAAGACGCAGCTGCTGCTTGTTGTGTATGAAACAAACTCGTAAATATTTTTCTCAATGACAGACTGTTGACATGAATGTACAATATGTATATGTACGTACGAGTACTCCTGCAGCATGTCTAAACCGCAGTGACGGCGATATGTTTTTCGATGATGAAGTATTTGCAAAAAATATGGAAATTTGTTTTACAGGCAAAAGTATATATATGTATGGTATGCACAGGGTTATTCATTTTGTGGTTTTGAAAATAAACCAAAATATTGTTTTTTTTCATGATACAGTCAAACCTGAATAAGCTAGAGTTCAAGGGAGCGCAATCTCATTTCTCGCTAATGCAGGAGCATGGGTGGCGTTTCTCTCTTATGGAGGCAATGATAAGCCGAAAATTCATGCACTATGTAATTTTATTTTATTTAGAGCTTTATTACACTTAAAAAAATCCATCAGTTTCGTTTGGGTCTCTCTATTTTTATATTTTGATTATAAAATACTATATTCATACTTTCTCTAACTCATAAATATTGCTTGATCAACAACTGATGGGCCGTCTTCAATGCATTTACAGCTAGCTTCATTGGAATGGTCTTTATTTCTGTTTCCGGAATCAGTGTCTCGTCTTCACTATTATTTCCAGAAATACAGGTGTCGCTTATAGAAGTATAGATAAGTAGCAGTTTTATTTACAGAGGTTCATGAGGGGAAAACGACTTTCTCTTACAGAGGTTTCTGTTTCTAATAGAAGCTTTGGGAACTTAAAATGATGAGTCCTGGTTATTACTCTCACTTATAGAGTTTTCTCACTTATCTAGTTCTCACTTACTCAGGTTTGACTATATTTCTACATCATTCAAATGGCTGCATCGTGAATTTTTGCAAACTTCGATGAGTTCATTTTCGACCACTTTTTGGCAATGTCTCAGTAAAACTTCTCGAATGTAGGTAAAGGTTTATCAGTTTTTTCGTGTAGCCACCGCCAAGATATAGCGCCAAAAGAAAGTCCCAGATCTTGAGAACGTCGGAAAATATACACATTCGGGTCTCTGGTAGCGATATTTGATATGAACCGAACAAAATAATAATGCTCAGGCCTTACAATATCTGTAACTGATCCAGTTAAACGCGTTTAACTAACATGACTGATGTTGGCACAGCGATCCCTACTAGAAGTCGTCTGAAGAAGAGAGGTGGTGATCTCCGAAATAGTTGTCACTTCTAACATTATTCTTTATTGTATAACAAAAATATTCAAATATTAAATACAAACATACAGGCCTTTCGTTCACAAACTTATAACAAAATATGTTTGGTTCGACAGTTAAGTTCGAAAGGTCCCAAGCCCTACACACAACCGCATGGGATTACCCTTCACACTTTAGCTCGCAACCAAACGGATGTTTGTTGGCTACCAGGGGATACTTGGTCTAAGACCGGAAGTCGTGAGCTGCTTGAACCAAATGCAAAATATTCGTTTCAGGCCACTTGCGTGAACTTCTACACATGGCATGATAGAAGAGGAAGGGGAAGACCTCCACTCCGTTGGAAGGATCACGTGGATAGGGACCTGGTATTTCCAACTGGTGCCAAAAAGCGAAAAGAAGGAATGAATTGCGCGCTAATACTGATTCGGCTATAATCGCGTAAGCGGTGCCAACGCCAATAAAGAAAAGAATTTGGAATATCTTGCTATTATGGTAGATGTCACTTTTTATGCTCGAATTTTTGAGATTTGATAAGTGGAATCTACCCCAGTAATAAAAATGGAACTAAACACGCTTCAATGATGCATTAAAATTATTAAAATTCACTAAAAAGATTTCATGGAAAAGTCATCTTGACTGATGATGCCCATGTCCCTCTCGATGACTACATCAATATGCCAAACTGAGGCGGGGAAAACCCAAGATTTATTATTGAAATGCCTCTCCAAGTGGTGTGGTTTATAGTCCGACGGGGTCGTTTTTCGAAAATGAGGCTGAAGCGGAAATGGATTGCGCTATCGAGAGATTATTAATAATTTTTTTTTTGCTCAGAATTGAGAGATATTGATCTGGATAACGTTTACGTTCAACAAGATGGCGCTACATGTCACACAAGCAACGATAGCGTCTATTTTTAAGAGAAAAGTTTCCCGATCGAAGGGGTGATCGAAATTGGCCACCGAAAGTTTGTGTTTTAACACCTTGCTATTTCTTCCTCTGGGGCCACGTGAAAGATGGCATTCATGAGGTCAGCCACTGTGCGATTTGGTGATGGAAACTTAAATAAAAAATATACGGCTCTGTAAACGTACCCGTGACGGCCGTTTGGCTGATATTGTTTTCAATTATTAATGGTCGCTTATCTCAAAAAATGCCATTTTTCTTTGAAAATCAAAATAAAACCTCTTATTGGAAATCCCTGTACAGCCATGTGCATTTGAAACCGCAAAATAGGTAACCCTATACATATATATTTGAAATTAGCCTCTTAAATTTTGCATATACCTATAAACATATTTACATACTTTCCTTTTTCGCTTTACACACACATGTACACAGCTTCAAGTGTTCACGACTGTTTGTTATGCAAATATTGCCTGCTCCTACACGCTTCTTACTTTCTCCTACAAATAATCCCAGCACGTTTTGCATGCGTACATTCAATCACACACTCATATATTTATATATATACAGGTATATATATATATAAGTATACATATTCTATATATTCAAAGGATATCTCCTTGTTATATTTATACCACAAATATTTCAGTCCCTACTTCATCAGTATTCTTTACGCTCGCTGATCAACAGAATTCATTTGCACAATTCCCTTGGCATTATTTGACGGATTTCCGTTGTGATATCAAATATGCCCGACTCTAGTTAGACGTTGTGAATATTTTGCATTTTTTGAATTTCCTCCTTTTTTTCCTTTGGCTTTTATGCAAAATTCTGCTGAGTTACTGCAGTAGCCTGCGTACGTGCTTTCTTTTCCTTAGCATATCTTGGGTGTGTAATATATCCTTGTCGTATATCCTTAATACAGTATGTCAATGACAATGGTAAATTTTGAAAAGTTTTAATTTGGTATAATAAATAGGAGTTGTTTCAACTTTAATTTCCGAAATTAATGAATAGGACGATGTAAAAAATGTAAAAAAAACCAACAATGGTTATTAGAATATTCTTAATTTTTGAATAAAATTTATAAATCATAATATGAAGAGTCTTAATAATTCCTTTCCTGAAAACACTCATGCGTGAAAGTTTATTACAATCCATCAAGGAGGGATGTGTACTTTTAAATGCAGCATAAAAATATAGAATCATTCAGTACACATACCATACATATGTATATCCCTGAGTACATATGTGACTATGATTTATACTTGTTGTAAAATAATCTCATGCTCATACAAATAGCCGTAGCTATAAAATATGTTTGTATGTATGTATTGTACAACATCTGCTTATAACAGCATAATAAAAACAAATGAATAATGTTGTAGACAGTTAAATAAGAGTGATGATTCGTGACGCGTGTGTGCTTCATGCTTCAAAAGCATTTATTTCAAATAGGTATAAAACAAAAGACCTAAAGTGATGATTTGCAGCAACGAAGGAAGCTATTTGACAAGACAACATTTTGCAGCGACATTTAAACATAAAGAATTAAATTAGAAATATAATTTTGAAATATAAAATTTTGTTAATATGTTTGTAACTGCTGAAGCGATTTTCGACCGAACTTCTTCTCCAATTTGTGGTATGTGTCTTGATGATTCTTTTCTAACAATTGGAGGTACCTACAAATAAAAAAAATGTCCGTATACGAGGGATTTAACAAAAGTTCGGTCAGTTGGTGACTTTCAATTTTTTTTTGTTAAATCTAAAAATACCAAATCCTTTGCAATTACTTTAGTAGTCTTCCTTTTAAATTTTAGAACGATCGGCTAAAATGGAGACGAGAAAATGAAGATAGCTGAGGATAGGTCAGACGAAATTCCATAACCAACGCACACAGAAATTCGCCATTTGATTCTCTTTTGGGTTTCGGCGTAATTCACAGCCAATACAAATATTCAGAGAATGCCACGGAACGATTGCACCGTCTTTAAAGACTAAGTATTTCTAAGTGCCTCCCAAGATTCCAGACCACACATTTTTTCGATGAGGACGAGCCCCGAGAAGGTCGACCAAAATCTACCACTGATGATGCCACTGTAGCTCTGGTGAAATCCAAAATTGACGAATACCCCCTATTGATACACGAAATTATCGCAAATGCTTGAATGCCATGGCTGTATCCCGAATACTAAGCAATCATCTGTGATACACGAAGAAATCTGCTCGATGGGGACGACGAATTTTAATGAGGCCCAAAAAGAGTCTCGAGTGCATTTTGCTCAATTTGTCCTAAACAAATTCGAAAATGGTCAGTTTAGCAACATTAGTAAAGTCGTTACTGGCGATGAATCTTGGCTCTATAAGTACGATCCAGAAACCAAACGGCAGTCCATGGTATGGAGCCCAACAGAAACAAACCCACCCGTAAAATCTAAGCAGCCAAAATTGGCAGCAAAAGTAATGATGTCAGTTTACTTCACCTGATCTAAAATCGTTGCTGCTATTCCACTAGAAAACAGTCAGACGGTAACTGCAAAATGGTACAACGAAGAGTGTTTACCAAAAGTTTTGAAAAATTTGTTGGAAAACAAAAAGAAAGAGGATTTGGCTCACTACTTTTTACATCAATAGCGATTATTTATTAAAGATAGAAAAGGACAAAAATTAAGTACAAAAAATTAATACAAAAATTTTTTTTTTCTGATCAACCTACCGAACTTTTGTTAATCCCCTCGTATTTCTACAGAAACGCCTTCACCCTACTCATGCACAGCTGATGACAACAGTTATGATTTAATACAACGGTGATATATTTAAAAAATAAAGAGCAATAATGTGCAACATTCTGGGATAAAGTTATTCATAAATTCTTGAAAAAGTTCTAAATATTAAGATTTTTAAGTAAACTCAGGATGGCAATTTTTATATAAAAAAGTAGGATGATAAGTATAGTATAGTTCGAAACAATTAGTTTGGTTTTCTATATCTTACCACTTTCGAAAAAATAAAACTTTCCCAAAAAAAAAAAATATTTTTTCCAGTTCTTTGTGGAGTACATTATTTAAATTCTTTATATGTATATTCTAGCCCACAACAGTATCTTCTGGGAAAAAAGCCTTTAACCGCTTAGTCGATAAGCAAAACTGTCGCATCTGGGGCTCGAAAAACCCAAAATTTATTAAAAAAGCCTCTCCAGTTTGTGGTTCGACTGGATTGTTGGACTTTACATTTTCGAAAATAAGGCTAGAGCAACAGCTATGGTGAATGGATTGCATCATCGTGAAATTATTAATAATTTTTTATAGCCGGAATTGGATGGTATTGGTCTGGAGGACGTTTACTTTCAAGAAGGCCTCGTTACGTGCCACACAAGCAACGAAACCATCGAGCCTTTAAGGAAAATTTTTTTGGACCATGTTATTACTCAAAGCGGTGATGCCAATTGACAGAAACTGCACTGCATGGGCTAATTACCTCCATTGAAAAACCTCCCTACAAAAAGGAATTTTGTCTTGTTGGCTTCCTGGATACAGAAGGGGCTTTCAATAACATCTTACCAAGCGCAGTTACGATAGTAAGACCAACGCTCCTTTACGGTGCGATCGTGTGGTGGTCAACTATAAATAAAGCGTCACATGCTAAATTCTTAGATAAGGTTCGAAGAATTGCCGTAATGCGTATCAGTAGGGCACTTAGAAGCACGTCCAGTGAGGCTCTAAATGTGATACTCAATATTTTTCTACTCGATTTGGTGGTACATCAGTCGGAAACAATGACTGTACTACGTCTAAGAGAGTCAAATCAATGGTCTATCTAGGCATGGGGACACTCGACAATATTGGGTAAATACTACTTCATACCAACTTATACGGACAGATGTGGTCCAATAGTAATAACTGATAATCACTTTAGAATACGAATTCCCAGCAGGGAAGAGTGGACAGATAACTACAATACTCCAAGGGATAACATGAAAATATACATGGACGAGTCAAAGCTTGAGGAGAGAGTTGGCGGAGGTGTCTTCTCAAAAAACCCTCCATTGGAACGCTCGTTCAGGCTACCTGACCATTGCAGTGCTTTCCAGGCGGAGATATCTGCTATCAAGGAGCCAGCTTTAAAGATAAAAATATATTCATTTTCAGCGATAGTCAAGCAGCAATAAAAGCACAGTGCTGAACTGTCCACGATCTCCACAAGAGATGGCCAAAGAGAACAGACTGTCCCTGGTCACAGGGACTTCAATGGAAACTGTAATACGAAGCAGATTCTCTTATGTGACTGTCCTGCTTTAAGAAGGGCGAGGTTTCGTAATTTTGTACCCTACTGCTGAATGATCTATCGAAGATAGCTGACGTCAATGTCATGAAACCTGATGGTTTAAGTTTTTGTGGTATCACAATGGGTCTCAGTCAGGCTTATGGTAAGTGAATCCGACTTGATAGATCGGCAACCACTGCAACTTAACCTAACCTAACATACCATTTTATGTTCATGGCAGGTATAAAAGACAAATTAAACTAAATAATTAAATAAATAATTGCATTACAACAATAATTATTTCTGTATCATAAAAACCACTGGATTGGTCTACATTAATAATCAAGAGGCAATTAAGCGTAAAATTGTTACTGCCTCAGAAAATTTATTTAATTACAGTCAGAATGAATGAATTGTACAGTACAATGACCCTAATTATGTATTTATATGTAGGTATGTAAGCATGTATTTATTTATATATATTTATATGAGATTAATTGTTGGTTAAATTAGAGAACAAGACTGACACGAGCTCAATCAAGAATTTAATATTTAATTGCAAATATATACGTCGGTGTGTTCAAGTCTTCTTATAACTTTTATCTGTGATGATAGTTCACCAAAAATAATACTTTATTGAAAATAAATTTTTTTCATAAGTTCATAATACCCTTTAAACTGTTAATTCATTATTTAAATTATATTGCTGTATTTAAATTACTTTATTATATTGACTTTATTGTCAAATTGTATTTTAATTATAAGTAGCAAATCCATTTACTTCCACGGTATTCAAACCATTTAAATTCCAAGAGGACATCAAGGTATATTCACCCCTCGGTATTGGTAAACGTGAGAGTTCCTCATTACTAATGACCAAATTTCTTACCAAGATGTAGTCCTATAAGAAAAATACACGTATACACGAATTAAGAAATAAATGAGCTTTTATTATTTTTAAATTCACCCTGAAACCTAAGAAAAGTATGACGTTCTACTTTTTTTTCAAAAATAAATAAATTAAATAAATTAATAAAAAATAATAAAATGGTACCAAGTTGCTGTATATCGTAGTAAATCGTGTTTTTAAGGTTAGAGTCGGCTGTGAAGGCCTGCGATAAAGCACATCATTTTATCAATAACTGACTATCTTGTATAAGTTTTCAAGAAATTTCGAAACATAATAGAGCACAACAGGATAGCCGAATAACGATAACGGAATGTTTCCTCCTCATTCTGTTCTTTACAGTTCTACAGCGTCAGCTATAAGGACTCCTGGCTTCATACATGTCGTCCTATGAAACTATTAGAACTCTTTACTTTGAACATGACTACAAAAACGTCAAAAAACTGCAATTACAACACACAACTGAACGGGTTTCTATTTGACTTGCATACCTGCTTTCTGAGAACACACAGTAGCAACTCGATATAAGGGAACTGCGGAATGGCATCTCAAACTCTCAACCTACCACCGCTACGGAAACAATTGGTTTTTGGCAGTGGCAGCAAAAAAGCTGGTACGACGAGGATTGTCGAGCTACAGTGGAGAAAAAACATACTAAGGTAGGCAGATCGACCACAACACGTGCGTACCGAGAGTTGAAGAGGGATGAAAATGTATTTCCAGATGAAAAAATAAATAGGTCGAGATGCCTGAGTCTGTAAAGCTTGAGAAGCTGACCGACAACGGTAACGCTCGAAAATTCTATGAAAAGATGAAGCGAATAAAAAAATGTTAGGTTAGTCAAATAGAAACCAATGAGGGAACACTTCTTCAGTTTGTCGAAGGGCAGTGAAAATACAACCCCCGCAATTAACGAACTAGAAAACCCAATCCAAGATGATGGAAAAGACGTTCCATCACCCGACTGAAAAGCTGACAAAGTACATACATAAACTTTTTTGCAGAATATGCTCGGAGGAAAGCATAACCGATGATTGAAATGTAAAGGTGCTCTCTCCATTCCATAAGACGGGGGATTCCACGATCCTTGGAAATTACTGTGGAATTAGCCCCCCAAAATAGTTCAGCGAATCTAGAGACAGTGCCTATGCGGGCTAGATCATGTTTGTCCGAGCGAATGAAAGCACTCCAGCCTTAAAAATATTTGCTGCAGTACCCGCTGGTGGAGGCAGAGGAAGAGGAAAAACTCCACTCCGGTGGAAGAGCTAAGAGAAGGAACGATTCGGTTATAACCGCGGGAGCGGTGCTCAAGCCAATGAAGAAGAAGAAGAAAAAGAAGAACTTACTCCCCCATATATTTCCACAGTGCCATCATGAGATTTTTCCTTATTGCTTATATATAGTTTATTCGCTCGTCTAAGAAATTTAGTCTTAGAAAATCTTAACCCAACGATTTGTGAACTATTGAATTAACGCAAGGTCCGCAACGAGTAAACTAAGGCGATATCTTTCGAAGTATTCCCATCAACAAATCGCATAAGGTTTGCTTTGATTTACCAGCGCCGTAGGCAGGGCCACCACCCTAAGCCGTTCTTGCCAAAGCTTAGTTATTCTGAAGTTTCAGAAGCTCCGCCCTTAGATGGGCGACAGAGCTCTTTGAAAGGCTTTTCAATGAGATGGACCAGTCTATGCAACGCAATTTAGGTTAGTTTTTCTTTTTGATAGACGTACTGATCGTTTCAGAAAAGGCTGTGCAGATATGTTTAAGCAAAAATTTTAATAAAATACTTACTTTGAACGGACAACCGTGATTGATATTGCTAAATTTCTGCAGTCGTGTAAAAAGTAATCTTAATACAGGATTTCGTCTCTTATGCAGAAAATTACAACAATCAACGTTTTTAAATGAGTACAGTACACGATTGAGGCCATTTGAGAATTGCACTATCGAAACATTTAACTGAAAATTAACAAAAAATAGTAATGGTTAAAAGGAAACAAATAAAAATAAAATAAAAATAAATAAATAATAAATATAATTATTTAGCACTCATAAATACGAACCATAACACTGTTAAGCGGCTGCAATAGTTTTTGTTGTATCGTAATTGTAGTCACTGTTTTGTTAACTCTCTCGACAAGACATTTTTCATAAATAGTTATTGCATTTGTGGAATTGCAAACTATTTTAGTGAAACGAAAGTGCGAATGCACCTATTTGGTGAGAATAATAAGCAATATTATACACATATATTGTGTTGGCAGATTAATGATTTATCATACTTTCCCAAGAAAGACACTAACAATCAAAAGTAATGCAAGGCGTTGCATTTTTGTTAAACGACTGATCTAAAAAATACATTTTCGCATTTATTGAAACATTTAGAAACAATAGCAAATTTTTATTTTTTATTTTATTTTTTACTCTCTCTTCTTATCAATTAATTTTTTTTTAATCGCAAAAAAGAAATTACAAGCCAATGCATTTTTATGTACATATTTAAAATTCATTGGAAACAAATCATTTGTGGCATTTTCAACCCATCGTATGGCTAATCATGCAATATATATGCAATTAAGTACTTTGTCGCTTTATTTTATAGAACTAAGTGTTATTCACAAGTATTTTCTTAATTTTTAAAATATATATATAATTTTAATTTTAATTTTAATTTTAGTTTTAATTTTAATTTTAATTTTAATTTTAATTTTAATTTTAATTTTAATTTTAATTTTAATTTTAATTTTAATTTTAATTTTAATTTTAATTTTAATTTTAATTTTAATTTTAATTTTAATTTTAATTTTAATTTTAATTTTAATTTTAATTTTAATTTTAATTTTAATTTTAATTTTAATTTTAATTTTAATTTTAATTTTAATTTTAATTTTAATTTTAATTTTAATTTTAATTTTAATTTTAATTTTAATTTTAATTTTAATTTTAATTTTAATTTTAATTTTAATTTTAATTTTAATTTTAATTTTAATTTTAATTTTAATTTTAATTTTAATTTTAATTTTAATTTTAATTTTAATTTTAATTTTAATTTTAATTTTAATTTTAATTTTAATTTTAATTTTAATTTTAATTTTAATTTTAATTTTAATTTTAATTTTAATTTTAATTTTAATTTTAATTTTAATTTTAATTTTAATTTTAATTTTAATTTTAATTTTAATTTTAATTTTAATTTTAATTTTAATTTTAATTTTAATTTTAATTTTAATTTTAATTTTAATTTTAATTTTAATTTTAATTTTAATTTTAATTTTAATTTTAATTTTAATTTTAATTTTAATTTTAATTTTAATTTTAATTTTAATTTTAATTTTAATTTTAATTTTAATTTTAATTTTAATTTTAATTTTAATTTTAATTTTAATTTTAATTTTAATTTTAATTTTAATTTTAATTTTAATTTTAATTTTAATTTTAATTTTAATTTTAATTTTAATTTTAATTTTAATTTTAATTTTAATTTTAATTTTAATTTTAATTTTAATTTTAATTTTAATTTTAATTTTAATTTTAATTTTAATTTTAATTTTAATTTTAATTTTAATTTTAATTTTAATTTTAATTTTAATTTTAATTTTAATTTTAATTTTAATTTTAATTTTAATTTTAATTTTAGTTTTAGTTTTAATTTTAATTTTAATTTTAATTTTAATTTTAATTTTAATTTTAATTTTAATTTTAATTTTAATTTTAATTTTAATTTTAATTTTAATTTTAATTTTAATTTTAATTTTAATTTTAATTTTAATTTTAATTTTAATTTTAATTTTAATTTTAATTTTAATTTTAATTTTAATTTTAATTTTAATTTTAATTTTAATTTTAATTTTAATTTTTATTTTAATTTTAATTTTAATTTTAATTTTAATTTTAATTTTAATTTTAATTTTAATTTAGTTTTAATTTTAATTTTAATTATAATTTTAATTTTAATTTTAATTTTAATTTTAATTTTAATTTTAATTTTAATTTTAATTTTAATTTTAATTTTAATTTAGTTTTAATTTTAATTTTAATTTTAATTTTAATTTTAATTTTAATTTTAATTTTAATTTTAATTTTAATTTTAATTTTAATTTTAATTTTAATTTTAATTTTAATTTTAATTTTAATTTTAATTTTAATTTTAATTTTAATTTTAATTTTAATTTTAATTTTAATTTTAATTTTAATTTTAATTTTAATTTTAATTTTAATTTTAATTTTAATTTTAATTTTAATTTTAATTTTAATTTTAATTTTAATATTAATTTTAATATTAATTTTAATTTTAATTTTAATTTTAATTTTAATTTTAATTTTAATTTTAATTTTAATTTTAATTTTAATTTTAATTTTAATTTTAATTTTAATTTTAATTTTAATTTTAATTTTAATTTTAATTTTAATTTTAATTTTAATTTTAATTTTAATTTTAATTTTAATTTTAATTTATTTTTAATTTTAATTTTAATTTTAATTTCAATTTTAATTTTAATTGTTTTTTTAATTTCTGGGTTGATAGTTATCTCTTTGAAATGAAGAACAAGGCGACCAAGGATGCCTTTTATGAGCGCCTGCAATCACAACAGACAGCCGAACGGTATTCTGCTCGATTTGCCCTCCTGCTCTCGGAGAACATTCAGTAACAACTCGTTATATGCAAATTGTGGGACGGCATTTCAAACTCCCTACGTACAGCTGCAAACGAATCAATTGGTTTTCGGAAAGGTCGCAATAACAAGAAATAAGCTGCCTACCTTGCAACGTTGCGATCGACCACTTCGTGGTGCCTGATGCGATAGATACCGAGAAATAGATCGAAATGCGTGAGTATGAAGAGTTTGAAAAGCTGGCTGACAGGAGTAATTCCAGAATATTTTCCGAAAAGATGCGACGTCTTAGAGAAGGTTTCGAGATCGAAGCAAACTCTTGGAGGGAGACCGCATAAAAATTTACTATTTATTTGGGCAAGGAAGGTAAATGAGTAACTTTTTCATTATACTTTATTTTTTTTTTTTTTAGGGATAACATTATGCTGGCTTATTTTTTCATTTCAAGCTTAACGAATCTTTTAATAATAAGAAGGCTTAATTTGCAAGAATCATTCACTTTCGTATCATGCATAACGCAAAGAAACATCGACTGTGGCTGCATTTATACCATTAAATTTCCAGGCGGTATGCAATTCATACTCTCCCCTTATTATTGGCAAACCAGGTATGAGAACTTCGCCTATAGTCAACTGGTTTACGACAAGAATATCCTGTTTTTTAAAAAAGTGTTAAGAATATATAATTATTTAAATAAAATATTCAAATATTCAGAAAAAATGTGTAAAAAAAAATATAATCATCTAACCTTATAAGGGCAACTGTGATTGGCGTTGCTAAATTTTTGAAAAAGTGAAAAGAGCGACCTCAACACTGGATTTCGACGTTTCGCTATAAATGCACAAGCATCGATATTCCTGAAAGAGAAGAGCACCCGATTGAGTCTTCCCGATAGTAGGATTACTGAAATGTTGCCCTAAAAGAATAAATATATATGCAAAATTAGTTAAAATCTTTGAAAGTTTTTAGTTCCATCAACCTAATATACGTACATAAGCACTATGAATCGTTTCCAGTAGTCTTTGCCGCATCGTTAGAGCTGCCGTGGTCTTATTCACTGGCGTTATGAGGCATTTCTCATAGTAAAACATGGGATGTGTACTATTACAGACAATTTTTGTAAAACGAATATGTGAATACACCTAAAAAAGTATAAAAATTCATAAATAAATTTTTAAAACTTGTAATGGGGTACGGATTTTTTGAAGAAATCGACGAATCAGGTACAAAAATCACTCAATTTGTGAAGATGGTATTCGAAAATAACCTTAGAATGATTTGATGATTTGTTCCACTTTTTTCATTAAAAATCACTTTTTGAAAACAAAAAACGAATCGAATTATGAATTGATTTGTACTCCCAACATATACCATAAATAAAGAAATGAAAAATAAATATATAATTCTATATAACTTCACATACATATATTATTACCTCTAAAACTGTCACACCGAAAATTAATGTGAAAAGCAAATTTCGCATTTTGGCTACGAAACAGCTTAAATATAACAAAATATTTTAAATTCTGTAAAACTTTTTGGTGAATAATTTTTGTTAAAGTGTTTCCTTTGAATGCATAAATTCAAAAAAAGTTTTAGTAAGCATTTAAGTTTATTGTAAACATCGCATGTTGAATCAAATTAAAAATGTAATTATTTATAGTTAAAACTTATCTGATATTTATGTTTTTAGAGCGTATATGTACAGTGCCTGTCGCATACTAACATGCCCGGAAGGCCTAGGTTCAAGTCCAGATCCGATCAAAATTCATAATTATAGAAAGCAATTTTTCTTTTTGCGGTCGAGTTGGAGTTGCAGCAGGAGTTGTGACCACCGTTTCCTTTTCGCTCATAATATTTGACCAAATTCATATTAAGGTATGGTAGTGAGTTGAGTTGTCTGCAATAGGTGGTGGTTTTGCTCCTAGTACGCCAGCACTCGCATTTGTTATATCACGCGAGCTTTGGCAATTATTCGTGTTATCGTTTATTGGACAAAATGTCGAATCATCTATCTGTTCCACCAGCTCTTTTCCTCTACGGTCATTTGACAGGCTAGAATGCCAAAGATCGTGATGCGCGTTAAAGTCGCGTACCTGTATCATGGCTATATCCAACTGGGCAACTCGTAACTCATCGATCTTCCCGTGAAGTCCGTTTCAATTAAATTGTGTTAGTCGTGTCTATCTCGAGGGGACGTTCCTGATGCGTGGATGGAGTGTGTTGTTGCTGTATTACTCGCTGAAATTGTTTCCGCACGTTGGTGCTGTTGTAAAAACATGCGGGGGCGAACTCCTACAGCACGGGGCAACGTAAGCAGTATTCCACTCACAGGTGGTGCGAAAATGACGCCAGTCAGAGCAGGAATTGCATCTGACTGAGCTCATGTTCCGACGTACTATGACCTGGCACACGGAACAGACTGTGCGGGGGACTAGGAGCTGCTGGGTAGCCCTCGCACGGGAGGAGGAAGAGGAGCTGGTTGCTGGTAGGGATGGGGGTGAGGGTTAGTGGGAGTCATGCTGCGGGGAGCTCCAGGAGATCGTAGAGGTCTGTTGGTTACCCAAAGTGGGTAGGGGCACTGCCGTGGAGGCAGGGGGCGCAAGGAATTAAACTGATTACTTTAAATTGATAAATTTTATCATCTAACCATATTTGGCAAAAAGAAAATGTGGCACCCGCTTATGGGCACCATTGGAAAATAGAAAAAGTGGACGGAAAACTATTAGAAACGAAGTAAAAATGAAAATTGATTTTTCTCCAACAACTACGTATGTAGATAGCATCATCTTCTGAATCGGAAGCACAATGCTTGCTTCTGAATTAGCTTCAAATACATCGGACGTCCACATTCTTTGCATTCGATTGAGTTCCAATAGGCCCAGATAGATGAGACAGAGGTCCGGATTATTGTTAGATAATGGAGACATATTTGCATTAGCGCGCTTCGGTAATGGTTTGGCTCTTAACTGCTCTTTCTTGCAAAGAAATAATGTTTTCAGGAGAAGTAAGCATGGTATTTTGTACCAGCTTCCTAACACTATTCGAAGGTTGATTGGATGTAACTTCTTTCAAAAGAAAGTTCTAAACTGGTAAGGACAACGTTCAAGCGTTCAACAGCTGGTAAGGCAGACCTCTTCTTCATCGTCTCCATCAACCTAGGTAACAACGTGACGAATTTCTAAAAATTGGTATTATAGCCTGTCCTTTAGGCAACACTTAGAGCCTTGAAATAGCGCACTAGATCCGTTTCTATTATCAAAAAGCGTAAAATGCATAAAACCAGTGATAAAATACATTGCGTAACCATAGCAATGTCACTAATTAGTTTGTTAACCAAAATCACTCATTAATTAAAAAAAAGTGGAATCCACCACTCAGAAAGGGTCACAATTTCAAAACGCGCGCCAGAAAAGTCGGCTCCTTAAATTGGCAACGAGCTACCAGTCAGCTCTTTGTGGCCCCACGAAAAGTAATGCTGATATCATCAGCGTCCAATAAGTGCGAAGAGCTGGACAGAGTTGGTCAGAGATAGGCCATTAAGATATTCATTAGGCTACATATAAGCACCCCTGCATAGTCCAACGATTTTATTTTCTCCTACCCATGCTTACTCATAACGTTATCACAATCGATTGTAAACCAGTTACTTGAATGGTAGTGCTCTAGCGTTTCGTTGTCTTCGGTGCACACTCTGCACTCTGCCCATTCAAGTTTACTTAGGGATGGGTGCTCCATCAACACGAAGTTTCATTTTGCTTAGTATAAAAAAAAGTTTTGTTTGTCTGTAGGCGATGTTTTTCCAATAAAATGGGGTTACCTATAGTTTACTCTAAGCCGCCTCCAACCGACTGCTGGACTTTTATAAGGAGCCTTCATTTCTTGTGAAAATAGGGGTAAGGTGTTGACATTCCCAGCCGAGGGACTGACAGCCAAAACAGTTTTGTTGTGTGTTTAATGGAATTAGCAAGGAATTATCAGCACTATGAGCTGCACCACCTACAACCAAACTCTTAATTTGAAACTGTACTGTCAGCAATTGGACCGTCTGAAGGAAGCAATTGACCAGAAGAGGAGTTGTGTTTCATCAGGACAACGCCAGGCCACACACATTGATAATGTTTCGCCAGAAGCCCCGAAAGCTTGAGTGGAAGGTTCTTATGAATGTTTTCTCCTTTAAGCTTTTTTTTCTGCTGTCCTAAGTGGGCTTCCTATTTATGTTTCCTGCTCTGGCTTTACTATAGCTGTTGCTGTCTGAGGTAGATCCTTGGTGTTTTCCCCTCAAATGAAGGCAGTCCCAATTTCAGATGACCGGTGGATCTTTTATGAAAGGTCACTGCCTAGAGGAGACCGCATAAAAAATAATTACGAATATTTTGATGAATAAGTTTTGTTATGGTCATTTCACATATTTTTTATTGGTAGAGAAAAAAATACTACAATTTAATGAAACGGCTTAATTTGCACGAGTCAGTAGTTTATTTTGCTCTTTCAGCTTTCTTGAGATTTTTGCATTTTCACTTTCGTATCATACATAACGTAAAGAAACATCGACTGTGGCTGCATTTATACCATTAAATTTCCAGGCGGTCTGCAATTCATACTCTCCTCTTATTATTGGCAAACCAGGTATGAGAACTTCGCCTATAGTCAATTGGTTTACGACAAGAATATCCTGTTATTTACAAAAGTGTTAAGAATATATAATTATTTAAATAAAATATTCAAATATTCATAAAAAATGTGTAAAAAAAAATGTAATCATCTAACCTTATAAGGGCAACTGTGATTGAGATTGCTAAATTTTTGAAAAAGTGAAAAGAACAACCTCAACACTGGATTTCGACGATTCACCACAAATGCACAAAAATTGACATTACGGAATGTGTAGAGAACCCGATTGAGTCTTCTCGAAAGTTGGATTAGTGAAATGTTGCCCTGAAATATAAATATAGGTATGTACATACATATATGCAAAAGTAATATTAAATTTTAAAAGTTTTTAGTTCCATCAACCTAATATACGTACATAAGCACTATGAATCGTTTCCAATAGTCTGTGTTGTACCGTTAAAGCTGTCATGGTCTTATTCACTGGCGTTATGAGGCATTTCTTATAGTAAAACATGGGGTGTGTACTATTACAGACAATTTTTGTAAAACGAACTTGCGAATACACCTAAAAAAGTGTAAAAAATTCATAAATAGATTTTTAAAAATTGTATTGGGTGTACAAATTAGTTTGGTCCGTTCTCAAAAAGATGGCTTTCCAGCCGATCTTGGAAACGTTTACTTCATTCATTGGGAAGGTTTCACATCTGTCAACAGTGATTCTGTTTCTCTCTCTTCGAATTGTTTTCTGCCTCTCCGAAAATTTCCCGACTTAATTGGAAGAAAAGTTCAGCTGAAAGATATGCTTGTGGAAATTTATGGTGAATTCTGGATTGAGAGGTCGCCGTATTCTTCAGACCTTGATCCTCGGACAACTTTCTTTTTCGTCGTTTAAAGCAATGATCGCCTCCGAAGAACAATAATTTCAATATGAATTTTTTATTTCTATTAAAATAAAATAAAAAACACATTTTGAACACAAAAAACGGACCGAATTATGAATTAATTTGTACTCCCAACATACAAATAAATAATGAAAAATTAAAACTTAATTAATTACAAGCTTACCTTTAAAACTGTTACACCGAAAATTAGTATGAAAAGTAAATAACGCATGTTTGCTAAGAAATAATTGAAATGTAACAAAAACTTTGAAATTTTGTAAAACTAAGTTTTTGGTAAGTTTTCCTATTTTATTCATTAATCAAAAATAGTTTTAATAACCAATTTAAGTTTATTGTAAACATTGCGTGTTGAATTAAATTAAAAATGTATCTCAATAAAATGGAGTTAAGCCAACAGCTAAATATTAAATATATATATATACATATATATATATAAATATAGTTGAAACTTATCTGATAGTTATGATTTCAGAGCGTACACAGTGCTTGCCGCAAAAGCTGTATGGTCAGCAGTGTGCACTGTCATGCGAAAGGTCATAGATTTGAGTTATGAACCGACTGACATCAAAAACTATAGAATATTTTATAGAGTCAAATGTTCATGCAATATTTCATTTGATACCAGGTCCCACTAATGCCTATAGTTGTCTCAATCTAACAATAGGTTACATGACGATCTTGTAATATCAGTTTGCCCACAGCATGAATAGTTTCCGTAATAACAACTGATTTTGGACGAACTTCAGGAAATTCATCTTGGAGTGATATACGATCTCTGGTCCTTAATGAGTCGCCAAAGTTTGAATTAAGTTCATCGCACTGTACGGTTGCTGAGATGTTCCACATCAAAAGTTATAAAAAATGATCGCTTGAAAATGTTTCTATCCAAGATCAATATTTTAAGTTACTGTGAGCAATAAAAATAGCTCTAATGTCAAAATGTTCTGTGTTTGTTGCCAAATCCCGAGATATAAAAAGCAACCATCGTATCAAACTCTCCGAGTGTAGTTCTGACATTGAATAAAAGCTCATCATAGTAAAACCAATCAGCCGTTCGGAAGCGACTTAGAATAAATTGTACATCTCACCATTTTGTTGGGAAAACATCAAGGTGTACACCAATAATTAGAGTAGGAGGTATTAGCATTCTCAGCCGAGAAGATACCACAATTAGAAGAATTAATGTAAGTTTAAATTAATTTTCCATGACTTTACGCATGGTAGTCTGAACTGCTAATCACTTGGCTACTGCGGCCATCACTTCAGTATACAATATCTGAAAGTCTTGCAAGGCAGTTGATAATCATTATTTCCTACGTCTTTGTGATCCGTAAACCAAGTAATTTTTAACCAAAATGAGTCCGTCCGACATTAAGCTTGGTGGATGGAAGTCCATCAACAAACCACATCAAAGCGAAGTTTTTCACCTTGTAATTAATCAAACAGTCAGCGCGTAACTTGTCTCGAAGCTCACTGTTGCTTCCGTCAAGTGGAAGTACTAAGCTCTGACGTACAACTGCGGGAGCATACAGAAGGCACTAGCGTAACCAATGGATAAATCGAAGAAGATTTCGACCAAATAAGGCTGAAGACTATATTAACCACGTCTAGGAAAAATATAGGGAAACTATGTAGCCTTCTGGGAGCATGCATATTAAGTCGACCAGCTCTATGATTTCCGTAATAAGTCTCATTCAGAACACCAAGTGTTTCGAGCGTAACAATGGAATGTGAAAGGAAGATATTCAGGTCTTGGAATGCAGTACATCAAATGACGCAGCTAGCGCTAATTCGGCTAGGGCCGGACAGCACTCCTAGTTAGCAATGCAGCTATGAAAATTATAGCAAGTCCTCGATTAAAAGCTGTTAGGAGGAGGATTGTCGTACCATAATGGGGAGAAAAAACTACCTATTTCACAACCTTACGTCTGACTACAATGCGAACCGTTTGGGTAATATCCGAGAGTTGAAAAGGGAAGCGAGCAGGAGAAGCGAAAGATCGAAAAGCGTGAGTATGAAAAACAAAGAAAAGAGTTAACCGGGCATTCTTCTTATAGGAATGAGAACAGGCATCAGGTGACTGACGTTTAGAGTAACTTGAGTATATGGAGTAAACCCCAGTCGATGTTGATGATAGGGTTGATCCACCTCCCAACCGTGAAAAAGTTCACCGGCTGAGCTATTTAAGCATGGCGATGAAGAGCTGACGAGGTGCATGCATCAGCTACTTTGCAATATACGGCCGAACGAAAGTGTGCCCAACGATTGGAACCTAAGTGTGCTCTGCCCAATCCATAAAAAAAGCGATCCCACAGGCTGTCCCAACTACCATGGGAGTGTCTTTTTGCTTTAGTTTCTTGGCAACTAAATAATTATCATTTTATTTATTTATTTCATTTTTTTAAAATAAAATTAAATTATTAAATATTAACGCCTTAACTGTACTTCGCAAACACTTGTACATCGGCTGCGTCCACGCCATTCATCTTCCACGATGTTAACAGTCCATATTCTCCGGTTATAATCGGTAAGCGTGAAACTTGAATATCGCTGATGGCCAAATGGTTGACAATTAAGGAGCCCTGAATTTTATTTATTTACGAATGAACATTTTAGATACATATACCTATAATACAATACATATACATATATTATATAAGGTATGTACGTTAACTCACTTTTAAAGGACAACTATGATTGATGTTGCTAAATTTTTCAAAATGTGAAAAGAGCAATCGCAACACCGGATTTCGCCGCCTTAACATAAAAGCGCAAACATCTACATTATTGAATGTATATAGTACACGATTAAGACTTTTCGAGAGTTGGATTAAAGAAACGTTAGCCTGTAAGTAAAAATAAATTAAAATAAAAAAATGAAATTGTTCATTAAAATTATTAAAAGAAATTCAAGACATCCTTGTTTTATACGTATCTTGCTCTACACTCACATATACACTATGGATGGTCTGCATTAAATTTTGTTTAATTGTTACTGTTGTCGTTGTACTATTTACACGCTGAATATGGCATTTCTCATACACGGTCATGGGATGTGTGCTATTGCAAATGATTCTTGTAAAACGTATGACTGGATAAACCTTTAAGGATGTTTATGGAAATAAATTTTATTGAAATTATTATTTCACTTTTAACTTACTTTCACAGGACTAAGACTGATTAAGATAATAGTTATGATATAGCGCATGTTTACAATTAAACTGCACGCTTTTGACAAAATTATTTGAATATTTTTAAATGCAATTTTTGGTTAATTTCCATTCGTCTAAAAAATATCGCGTGCTATGTTTGAAAAATAAAAAACAATTGTTGGTTGTTATTAAAATTTGATTTCATGGTTTTTCAACTTTTATAGAATAGAAGGTTACGACAAGAGGGAAATCATATTTTTAATGACGTAGTTGGTTCAATTTGTGGCTTGCAGAATATTTTAAAATAATTTTACATAATTTTATCTATGAAACAGCGTAAGATTTTTAACATTAAAACTCTAATTAAATTGTTCTGAACAGTTTAACTCCCAACAACCAACAAATGTACTATAATTTTCAAAAAATTTTTTCAAGTTAATCAAATTATGTAAATTAATATTATTTTTAAATAAAAAATTCTATAGCCAGCAAGTCTAATTTTTAATACGAATGGCATGAATAAATAATGTCAAAAGCGTGTACTATTATCAAAATTCTATTGCAAAAGACAGATTTTTTAAAAATTTTGTATAGAAACGCAAATTTTTTTTTTTCTGCTAAAAAGTTTTGGGGAATTGGATTATCCCTATCTTTTGCAAATATAGTGTTTAAGAATTCGAAGCGGTGAAAAAGTGTGCAGTGGGCTTTTGTGGACAAAAATTTGAAAAAAAAATTGTGTGAGTTATATATAGTGAAATTTTCTGAAAAATTAAAGCAAACAACAGCAAAGTGTAGCATGTTCGTAACCCGCCCCATTTAATGAAATTAATGATACAATTTTTGAGCTGAAAACTTGAAGTTTTGGCATTAAGAAAACTTGCATTCATTGGATAGTTAGGAATATAATATATCTGAAAGAATGAAGTATTGCTTAAAAAAAAATTACAAAGCTCTTATTCACATTTGATGGTCTGATTATTATGCAAATTCCAAGTATCTCCCACTGTACATATGAGGAAGTTAGTTCAGTGACGTCAACGGTTGTCGTAACCTTCTATTCTATAAACCTTGATGGTTTTCTATGCATTATTGAAAATATCGTATGACATTTTGGTAAATAAATTTTTTTTAGTTTCAAGCTTGTGCTCACAAAAGCAAAATATAAAAATAAATGAAAATTAACAAAAAAAAATTAATTTTGATTTTGGTTTCAAATAACTCATAAAATTATTTGTAATCTCCAAAATTATGTCTGGGAGAAAATTACTTTCTTTTACTGAAAAAGTAAGTGAAAAAAATTCGCTTTTGAATTATAATTTTTAAATGACTCCGTAACTCAAATGCTCTTTACTACTTCAGTTTTATAGCAATTTTCTTGACCTTTGCTAAAGAAATATTATATCAGCCTTCTATGAAATACGAAGTGAATATATACGGTAGCGCAATTTCAGCTCTTAGACTACCAGAGACACCGCTTTAATTCCTTCTTTTAGCAGTTTGGCGCTAATTGGATATACTAACTACAGCCAGGTCCTTCTCTACCTGGTCTCTCGGACCTCATGACTTAGCATGTCACGAAATATCCTACAAGACTCTGCTTCGGTCTGTAGTCGCCGTATCTTTTACCCTTGTCGGTCAGCTTCTCAAGCTTATCATACTTACACATTTCGGCCTCTTTCTTTTTTGCTTGCAAATACCTTCTGCTTTCCTCTTCAACTCTCGGTATCTATCGTACCGTGCACTAGTGCGTGGTAGGCAGCCTGCTTGCTCTCTTTTTGCAACCTTTCTGAAAACCAATAGTTGCTGATTAGTGCTCTCAGAGAACAGAAGTCGAGTAGAGTCTGTCGTGTTTGCAGCATTTCGGCGTCGAATTTGCCTTGTAATTGTTGACAGGCGTTATTTGCTGCACAGAGGCGGGTGCGTATCCTTGCTGTTACAAGATAGTGGTTCGAGTCGATGTCGGGTCCCCGGAGTGTACGCATTCCGTGAGCATTACTCTAAGGAAATTGTGGGAAGTAAACTGCCATCACTGGAGCAACTCTAAAAGGGTTAGTTTTTCACGTTTCGAGTATCTATGTTAGTGTATGGGGAAGTTTCTCTCTAGATGTGTGAGGCAAGCGCTAGTATATTAGAACAATGCAAAAGTTGAGCTCAGTTGAAGTGCGTATCTTTTTTGCTTTCGCCTAGTTGTTAGAGGTTATCATTGTGGTCCATGACATTAGAATCTTGATCTCGCTACTGCCACACACTTTTTTAATTTTTTTTTTTTTGGTGAAACAGAAATCAAACATACCGAAATGAACTAGTATACATCTAGTATAAAGCTGATGCGGGGCGATCAGAAAATATAACAATTGAGTAAGTATCGATTGTATATATTAAGAGTTTTCCAATAAGAGCTGTTATTCTGAAGTAGTTATTTTTTGGCATTTGTCAAGTCAAAACTACACCAGTAATAAAAATGGAACAACACACGCTTCAACAACTCATTAAAATTGTGAAAAACAAATCACTATAAAAATGGTGAAAACCCGGCAGAGACGGTTCGTAAAACTAAACGATTTTCCGGTCGTCGTGAAGCAACTTTCCGGACCGCAATAAAAAAATTGGTGGAAAAAATGGAGCTTTCTGCTGTAGCCCAAGGGTGCAAAAAAACCCAGGTTTGTCCACTCCTCGTCGTTCTTTGGAATATGGCATTCCACAAATGCCAATACACCGTATTATGCATGAAGACTTGGGCCTTATAAAGTTCAGTTAACATAAGAACTCAGGCCGGCGGATCATCAACAATGTCGTGTCTTTGCTGATTGGGTCCTTGAAATGCATAAAAATGAACCGGTATTTCATCAAAAGATTATCTTGATTATCTGATGATGCCCATTTCCACCTCGATGGCTACGTCAATAAGCAAAACTGTCGCTTCTGGGGTTCGGAAACCCCAAAATTTATTATTGAAAAGCCTCTCTCCATCTGTTTCGTCTGGCGAATAGACACTGGGAACGAGCTAAGAGCTGCAGAATCGCGAAGGATATGTGTAAAACAATGTTTGTAACCCAGGCCGCTGATAAGACTATTAAAGGACATTACCTTCCGGCGTCTCCTGCGCTTAACTGCGGACAACGAGTGTATTAAATGCATGAAATACATGGAAACAGCGAAGCACGTTATCCATGAATGTTCGCCTTTTGGAAGACAAGGCTATGTATACTTGGTGCAGAAAGACTACAAAATCTACAATCAGCAATGGCTTCGGGGCCACAACGACTACTTAAGTTCGCGAAAAGAACAGCAATATTCTTCACACTAGAAGCACAATAGAAAAGTAGCAGAACAGCTTGGTTGCAAGTTGTGTGCCTGGCAACATAATGGCTGTATTTCTTCTATGTGAAAACCACTGGGTCAGCCAGCTTAACCTAACCTAACCTTTCCATCCAACGTGTAACTATTTGGTGTAGCTTATAATCTTGCATTGCGCCTTGTATTGGTAGATTATTTCCAGCATTAACGGGTAAACTGATCAACTTTTCGGTGTACTTTCAATATGTGCATGTGTTTTAATTGAAAATTTTCTAGAAAAAGATCTCTTGTATTTACTCTGTCAGCATCACATTTACGAAATCATTTTAAAATTAATTTATTAGGTAAATATGGGGAAAGCTACAGGCCCAACAGCACCAATATTAAAAAAGTTTCAAATTACTTGGTCTGAAATTAAAGTCAAGAATTTTGAAACTGAAATCGAGCATAAAAGTCAAGAAAAATTTGGATACGATCAATATATCTCGAATTTTTGATTTCGTATCAAACGCTTTGCAATAACAACATCCCAAAGAGATTGTTGTTTATAATCAACTGTTATTTTTCTTGGCACAATGCCGGCTCGTGTAGTGACCTTCCGAGCCGCATCCATCCATACTTCACGCAAGGTGCATGACAAAGGCTATTTATTGCTTGAAAATATTCATGTTTCGTGAATAATTTAAGTTATCCCCGCTTGAAGGAAATGCTATTTGTGACAATTGCATTTTTCTTGTCCTTGTATATATGTATATCAAAACGTGTTTTTTTACTCCTTCTGGAGCCAAAGTTCCTTATTTAGATTTCGGTATTCTTTCAAAACTTTATAAAAATCAGAACTTTTATAGCATAATATATATATATTATATAATTAAAAATCATTTGTGTTAATTATCCCATAAACTAAAATGTTTTTCACGGCTTTCCATACACATACGCACTAGTTTGTCGACTATTCTACGACTATTCTATATAAATGTGGCAGAATTTCATTGATTTTAAGTTGAAGCTCTTCCTCAAAATCGTGTGCTTAGATGTTCGGCAAAAATATCTGAGCTATCATATGGTCCACGACGCCGAATTGAGGTTCCTTAAGAAAAATTATTAAATATTTCAAAAAAGTGCTATACCATATAAGAGCCACCCCAGGGGACAACAGTCCAATTTCGTTGCTCATACGCAGCGTCGTGCGCTTAGATGTTATCAAGGCACATGAATTATATCCCATATATACCTAATTGCAATTATACATATCTACATATCACTTAATGTTAAGTAAGAAATAAAAAATATTTATATAAATTTAAATAAATAAAAATCTCTTTAAGATAAGGCGTAATGGTAAAATTATACACAAAATAGCAGAGCTGAGAAATATACTCACACATTATAGGTATATAGTATACCTAATACAATACATATTTATGTTTATATATACACATTAACATTTAGCTACCTGCTGAGCATTATTTGTTTATGTTGAATGCCCCCAAGTAGCTTTTAGCTATTACAATGCTGTCAAATAAAAAAAAAATCATTTACAAGTTATACAGATTGAATTCCTCATACGAAAATATGTATGTATGTCTGCTTTCAGGTCTACTTTCGTGCAGACAACAAATGACCAAAAATTATGAATGACCTACAATTAGTAAGTGGAGCGAAAATTAATTAATACTTAATGAGCGTTACACACGCACGCAAGCTGAGTGGGTGGAGGGTTTGGTAGGACAACGCCTCAGTCTACACGTATATACTTAGGTTGATGGTGGAGGTGGTAGCAAAAATGGTGGCAGTAAAAGTGATATATGGCTTGTGGCTTGTGTTAGGGATGGCGAAAGTTTAGTTTCCATTAATTCTGTTTAAGTAAAGCTAAAAAGAGCGGTTTCTTCGCTTATTTTATTTTGAAATGACAAAATAGATGAATCAGGAATTCATTTAAAATTCACTTAATGAAAATTAAAAAAAAAATACATATACAATTTGCGCTTCGCACCGGCTAAAACGATTTCTTCTTGATGTTTTTCCAACAAAAAATGGACCTACAGTTTGTTCTAAGCCGCCTCCGAACGACCGAAGCCAGAAATACACTCGGAAGGCTTGATAATCCATCTCGATTGGCAACCGCAATTAGAAAATTAATTTTCTTTAATTTTAGACGTTGATCGTTGGAAATTTCCTAGTTTCAGGCTAATTTGAAACTCGAGTATAAATTAAATGTGTACAAAAATTGCTTGCACAGAGATTTAGTACAAATCCGACTAAAAGTAAATGTTGATGTTGTTGTTGCGGTTCTCCAACCTGGCTTAGAAACATGCGATACTAGTCAATATCATCGAGGTCATCTTTTAGAAGATCCAAGAAATGAGCTTTTTCGACAGATTCGGACCAGAGGGAAAGGAAGGCTAGATCAGTAGGTTTTAAGGGGGCATTTAAAGAGGTAGTTAGTGTGGTGCGGGGTCTCATTACATGCTGTGCATACCTTGTGTGTGACAAGAAGATTTCCTGTCAAGGTACTGAAAGCGATTTTTAGGCAGGCTTGTAGCTTCTTCAACTAGGGCTCGCTAGTTCACGGCGTTCAAATTTGAATTTACGGAAAGTTGCGGCTCTGTTATTTTGTGGCAACTGCAGTCATATGCGGCTGTAGAATGCCATTTTTATAGTCGGAACTTTTACGTCATCGGCGTTCACATCGAGTTCAAGGCGGTACTCCTTCCTCCAGCTGGTGAAGAGATTGACCGAGAATTTCGCAGGCCATATTTGTACTTAACGTGCGATAAAGAAGTAGGAAAGGTCGACGAGATAGCAGTTCACTTTCGATTAATGATACCTCTGAGGTAGGAGGGAGCTTCGAGATGTAAAAATTACAAAGAAGCGATGAGAGGACACCACCAGCACGGTTCACGAACAGGGCCGGTTTTTAGTTAAGTTCATCTATCTGAATGTTTATTCCTGATATGGTGCTCAGTGCGTGAAGAACGGCTAAAAAGATTCGCACATCTCTTCGGGTCCGGCGACTGTTTATTCTCTGCCGCCTTCGAACGGCTAGTGCTGGCATTCCTCAAGGTAGAATTCTTGGGCCTATATTATACATTATGTACACTGCAAATATCCCAGTAAACCGTGAAGTTCAAACTTCCATTTTCGCGCAAAAGAATTAAGGATCATGATTTGAGGGCATGCACCTGGAATGTCCATTCACCTAATTGGGAAGGTGCCGCTGCCCAGCTGGTTGATGTTCTCGTAAGGATATAGGCTGAAATCACCGCCGTCCAAGAAATTCGATGGGCGGGACAAGGACGAAAGCGAGTAGGTTCTTTTGACATTTACTACATCGGCCATGTAAAGGGGCGCAAATTTGGTGTCGGATTTGTGGTGGAAAAGAGACTCCATCGTCGAGTACTGGCATTCACTCCAGTGGATAAACGTTTCGCTACAATCCGAATAAAAGCGAAATTTTTAAAAAGGTGGTAACCCTATTAGTTTAATTTCGAAATAAACTTTTTTAAACCTTTCATCCGGAAATACTATAAAGAATAAATATTTTACGTTGCCTTTTTTTTAAATCATTGAGTTATTATAATTTTGAAAAGGTGGCAACCCTATTAGTCTAAACTTGAATACAACTTTCTCAAACATCTTTCTTTTAGAAATTTTATAAAAAAAAGTAATTTACGTTGCCTATTTTAATGTATTATGTTAATATAATTTTGAAAAGGTGGTAACCCTATTAGTTTAATTTCGAATTAAACTTTTTCAAACCTTTCATTACGAAATACTATAAAAAATAAAACAGTTTACGTTGCCTTATTTTAAAATATTAAGTTTTTATAATTTTGAAAAGGTGGCAACCTTATTAATTTAAACTTGAATCAAACTTTCACATTACGCATAACCTACGTTTAATACTGATTTAATCCAGATTTGATTCTATTCACAGGGAAATACAGAATTCCAGCACGGATCAAACCAACGCATGTAAAACAATGTCGGACTGCACTTGGGCTCTCTCCTCCGTTCGCACGGGATCTTCGAAGCAAGTGTTAAGCCAATACGGAGCTTTGATATGGCGGCAGGCTATGAACACGGCCCGATGGAAGAGAATGATGCCTTTTATGAGCGCCTAAAGCATACTATGAGCGCTGCCCCCGACACGATGTGAATATCGTGCTTGACGATTTTAATGCCAAGGTGGGCAAAGAAGGTATTTTTGGGACGACATTCCAAGCTCCCTACGTATATGTACAGCTGCAAACGAAACTATTGGATTTCGTAAAGATCGCAAAAACAGCTGGTACGATGAAGACTGCCGAAGTGGATAGAAAACAGACTGCCTACCTGGCAACATTGCGATCGACCACAACACGTGCAGGATTGGATAGATACTGAGAGCTCAAGAGGGAAGCAAGACACATCTGCAGACAAAAAAAAAAATGCGTGAATATGAAGAGCTTGCTCGAAAATTCTATGAGAAGATACGACGACTTACAGAAGGTTTCAAGACCGGAACACAAAGAGGTGATCTAGCCACCGATGCCCATAGCATATTAAATTTATCGAGGGAACACTTCTCCAGCCTGCAAAACTTTTAGTAAGCACTTTTCGATGTACATTTTGCAGTGGAATAGCAGTTACAATTTTAGATCGGATGAAGTAAGCTGAAATCATTACTTTTGCTGGTCATTTTGGTTGCTTAGATTTTACGGGTTGGTTTGCTCCTGTTGGGCTCCATACCATGGACTCAGCAGTCTGGATCGTACTTATAGAACCAAGATTCATCACCAGTAACGTCATTACTAAAGTTGCTAGACTGACCATTTTCAAATTTGCTTAGGAAATATTGAGCGAAATGCACTCGATTGCATTTTTTCAAACCCACATAGCAAATTTTGATAACTCTCTTTCTCGTGTTTTTCGTGTGTATAACACATGACAACTTATCCAACACAGGATAACGAGGGACTTTGTCTAAAATCTCCTCTAGTATCGCGCTTTTGGTATTGCTTAACATCAGTTTGTGCAGCCGTACACAGAACTAAGCCCATACTAATAAGGTTCAATTCGTTGGTTGACAGTGGGAATTTGTCTTTCACACAATACCGTCGATAGGACCTATAGCAAAATTTAGGAGGCTATTCCCCCGATAAAATTCATAGACCGTGGGGTTCGATTTTTTATGGATTGACTAGAGCACACTTAGGTTCCAAACTTCGGACCATATTCTGCTCAGGCGGTAAGCTATCGACAGCGGTCCTTTTGTTGTTTTTTAAGCGCGAAATCGCTCTGTATCTTCCGGTTTTAAAACCTTCTGTTAGTCGTTGCATCTTTTCATTTCAGTCTCTTCCTTTTTTTCTCTGGCACTGTCGAAAATCAATAGAAGCAATACAGTGATTCGAGTTGATGTTAGGTCCTTGGAATGTACGCCCTTATAGAACAATGGAGAGATATTTTCCATCAATCGAGATTTTCGATCCCGCGAAAGCCTAATTGGCTTGATGAATGTTTCTATGTGAAAATCTAGTACTACAGACGACCATATTTCTTGACCCGGCGAAAAAATTGCCAAGTAAAATTTTGACATGGTGGCGGGGGCAGTGCTCATAGCGGGAACTCATAGAAAGTGTCTTTGGCCATAGTGTCCTTTTGTTTCCTCTTCAAAAATCCAACATCAAATTTGCCCTGCTTTGTACACCCGCCATAACAAATGTCACAAGGACTCGTCTTCTTCTCTCGCCGTGTTGTCAGCTTTTAGTCTTGGCAGCGACATCTTCCCTATTAAAGGACCGTACATTCCGGGTACATGCACTCAAGTCGTGATACTTAAAACAGTTGTGGGGCTCGTCATCAAAAGAGGGATCTATCCTACCATAAGAGGCTTTGTTGGGATTTAAATTGAAGTTTAGTTTTCATATTGTGGGTCCCGAACCCTGTACACAACAGCTGGGGGATTCGCCTTCTCACTTTAGCCCGCCTCCAAACGGATATTTGTTGGCTACCCAGAGGTTGCATGGTCTAAGACCGGAAGTCGTGAGCTACTTGAATACCATATGAATTATCAAATATCGTTTCGGGCCGCTTTCAGTTGTATGACAGTCAAAAACTTTCTTCTCTTACATGAACTTCTAAGCACGGTCTCATCGTCCACAATATAATACATTCTCGTAAAACAATAACGAGAAAAATTTGGCTAATAAACTTATTAAACTGAAGATCTTTTATTCCGATAATAATGGGATTATAACAAGTCAAATAGTGATTTGCGCACATTAATGAGCCTCTGAACAAGAAGAAAGAACTAACAAAATTTAAAATTGATGACCGTATCTATGGTATGTACCATAGATACCTACAAATTGCTCAGTTAGTCATGGAAAAGCCTCAGAGCCGACATAATTAGAGCACAAATTTTCAATTTGTTGGAAATTTTTATAAAATACATATTTTAACTACAGTTCAACGCCAAGTCCAGTGGAAATGTATAAACTCTGCAGAAATTTTACATTTATTTTAATTTATTTCACAGCAATCGAAATGCAAGCTGCGAAAAGTGTAAGTTTTGCGAAAATTAAAAAAAAAAATCTGTATAAAAAAATAAAAATAAAATTTTTGATCAATAATTTTTGCAAGGAAAAAATGTTAAAATTGCTTGGCATCACCTGTGAAAACTTGCAACCAAAGTCGATTAATTTCACTAAATGTCTGGTAAAACCAATGAAAAATTACGCGGCTGAAGTGACCGTTGAAGTGGCGCTTATTACAAAACCAATCGATAACGCAACGGTGGGTTTCAAGAAAAACATATAATTAAACAGTAAAGTACTATAATTTTCCACAAATTCAAAGCTTGTTGCGGCATTAGTGAAACACGGTTATGAGGATCGTCCACCTGTGGCCGCTTACGAAATTGATTGTTGTGATTTCTTCCGCAGAAAACGTCGTAAGTTTATCGCCAGCCTTGGCTTTAAAGCCATGGGATTTGATAAATATAGCAATATGAATCACGCATGCCCATATGATGTGAGTGTGTGCAACTATAAAAATATTTTATTCTTAATTTACAGTAATTTTTGTTTCTTTGTTTTCAGCACGACTTAATCGTGGATCGCTATCCATTTAATGGCCAACTTTTGGGCAAACTAATACCATTTGGCAATGGCGAATATACTTTCAATACGAAATGGTATTCTTATAATGTATTGAGAGCTGTAGTTGATATAAGAGTTCTTCTTTTAGATGCTTAACGGAAAACTAAAAAAAGAAAAGAAAAGACAACTGATGTTTACAAATATTGGTTTGAAATATGTTTTTCGTTCGCATTTAATTTGAAAATGGTTTTAATCAAGTTTTTAAATGGCATTCGTACGATTTTTATTCTATTATAACTTAAATTTTGTACTACATACGTGTATGTATAAAGGGGATTTTAGACGTGTGGTTTTCAATGGGGCAATACTTCTTCTATCTGTCTTTTTGACAGCTGTTAATTGATTCATACTCAGTTTGGTGTGCCATCTCATAATAAACAGGCTCACCTCAGAATCCTCAGGAGCCGTATAGTGCCCACCGAAGACGTTATTGCTGCTGTAGAGCCGAGTATCGAAGAACACGCGAATGAATGAATCCATCCACATTCAATTTACTGAAAGAAACTTTTCGTGAACTTTTCAAAAGAACAATTTCGCCATATTTTACGTTATTATTTCCTTAAAGGAAAAAATGTTGCATAATTTGTATGGTGATAAGACTATAAAAGAAACAAACAGTATCGAAGTCAAGTCAAGGAATCGTCATTAACTGAGCGTGAGATGAAGATAAGTTAAGTATAACAAAATCTACCGTTCATAATTATATACGACGTCTTGGACTAGGTAAAAACTTGATATTTGGGTATCACATGAATTGAGAGAAAATCAATTAACAAGCCGATGAATCTGATCCGTTTTTGAAACAAATCATAACTGGAGATAAAAACTGGATTGTTTACAATAACGTCAATCGAAAACGATTATGTTCCAAGCATAATGAAGCGCCACAAACCACTTCAAAGCCTAATATTCACCAAAAGAAGATTATGCTGTCAGTTTGGTGGGATTGGAAGGGTGTGGTATATTTTGAGCTGCTTTTAGGAACCAAACGGTTAATTCGGACGTCTACTGTGAACAACTGGACAAATTGAATACATCCATAGACGAGAAACGGCCAGAATTGGTCAATCGCAAAGGTGTCTTATTCCACTAGGACAATGTTAGACCGCCCACATCTTTGGCCACTTGCCAAAACCTGAGAGAGCTTGGCTGGGAACTGTTGATACATCCACCGTATAGCCCTGTTCTTGCACCGTCAGATTACTATTTGTTTCGAACTTTGCGGAACTCACTAAATGGTAAAACTTTCGAAAATGATGAGGCTATAAAATCGTACTTGGTTCAGTTTTTTGCAGATAATGGCCAGAAGTTCTGTGAGGGTAGAATGATGACATTGCCTGAAAGATGGTGAAGGGTCATCCAATAGAATGGTAATTACATAATTGATTAAGGTTCATTATAAAATTAAAAAAAAAATGTATTTACTTTCTTTTAAAAAATCGCCGGTTTTTTTTGGGACAACCAATATCATGCAATTGGTCTTAAGTTGAACAAATTTCTGATGTATACGAAATTTGATCAAAATCTCGTTTTAGTAGTTTTGGAGTTAATTACGCATAAATATTATTAGTTACTAAAGTAAGGACTTTACCCGCTTCAGAGGGTCCGATAACGAACTCCTTTGGCAAGTCCGCTGCACAAATTAATCCAGAAACGGAAAGGCGAATTAATTTGGCAGATTTTCTTGTGGAGTTTTCGTGCAGTTGCATTTGGAAGGCTCACCATTTTGGAAGTAAGTTTTCAATAATTCCAAATATGCTGACTAATTTTCATGATTTTAGGATCGCACGGTCTCGGCGGCCTATTAAAATCGGCAAGACTATAGATTACTCGGTCAGGAAATTTCTCTCATAATAAAGCCATTTTCGATATGAACAGGCTACTGTTTAATGGAGCTTTACGGGAAAAGATAGGCTACCACTCCAACGATTTTTGCTGAAGCTGTAGGGACGAAGAGCTATTATAAAATACATGAAATGCTTAGAAAATTTGAGAAGGAGCAAATAGTAGCGTAACAGCTGTAGTAAAATGGGTCTACTGGCCTAAGTGCTCTGATAATGACTGAGCAGCCCCATCAATTACCATAAACTCAACTCAAGCCATATTCGCTTGTGCTGGAGCGAGTAAAACGATGATGCACAGGCCTTAAAATATCTGTAACCAATTCAGTCTCCTCAAAATTCTTTAAAATTTTACTAATTGCCTGAGTAGTTGGACGCAAGCACAAAATTTTTTTTTAATGTTATGATTTCTCGTTCTCGCAAAATTAGCATAATAAACCTTTTGGACTACAGATCTTTTATTCCGATAATAATGCGATTATAACAGGTCAAATAGTGATTTGCGCACATTAATGAGCCTCTGAACAAGAAGAAATAACTACCAAAATATAAAATTGATGACCATATATATGTAGATACTTACAAATTGCTCATTTAGTCATTGAGAAGCCTCAGAGCCGACATAATTAGAGCACAAACTTTAAATTTGTTGGAAATTTTTATAAAACACATATTTTAACTACAGTTCAACGCAAAGTCCAGCGGAAATGTACAAACTCTGCAGAAATTTTACATTTATTTTAATTTATTTCACAGCAATCGAAATGCAAGCTGCGAAAAGTGTAAGTTTTGCGAAAATTAAAAAAAAATCTATATAAAGAAATAAAATAAAATTTTTGGCTAATAATTTTTGAAAGGAAAAAATTGTAAAATTACTTAGCATAACCTGTGAAAGCGTGCAACCGAAGTGGTCTACTTTTAGGAAATGTCTTCTAAAGCCAATGAAAGATGATGCGGCCGAAGTGAGCATTGAAGCGGCGCTTATCATAAAACCAATCGATAACGGAACGGTGAGCTAAAAAAAATTTAATTATATTAAATTATATATAAATTATAAAAATTTCAAAGATTGTGGCGACATTAGTGAAAAGCGGTTATGAGGATCGGCGACCTTTGGTCGATTACAAAATCGATTGTTGTGCCTTCTTCAGAAAGAAACGTCGTAGTTTTTTAGACAGATTCGCCTATAAAATCTTGGGATTCGAAAAATATAGTAATATAAATCATTCATGCCCTTATGATGTGAGTTTTGGCTTTTAATAATATTTTATTTTTAATGGAAATTCCGGTTTTTTTTCTTCCTTTGATTTCAGCACGATTTAATCGTGGATCGCTATCCATTTAATGGCCGTGGTTTTGGTAAAGCAACTCCATTTGGTAATGGCGAATTTGTTTTAACAACACAATGGTATTCTTATAATGTATTGAGAGCTATTGTTGTAATACGAATGCTTGTCTTTGACAAATAAGTCAAAAATTTAAAGCAAAAAACGAAACGGAACGAATATGCATAATAAAAACTTTTAAAATTGTGATTTTTTCGATGTTTTTTTCCAATGTGAGAATCAGTGAATTTTGGTTCACCGATTGGCAACTGCTGGATTCTTCGATCATATGTTATTCACATATCTTATGAGGTGGGTTGATATAGTCCACCTCTTCCGAGAGGGGTGTAGAGTTTAATATTTGGTCTTGTCACTTACGATTTCTACATTGCAGCTCGCATAAAGTCTTTCATGCAGGCTTGACTTTGACGGAAAAATATTATAGTTAAGACTTTATTTAATCTTCCGGAGATTGTAGAGATTATAGTAGTATATTGGATCGGATAGAGATTTTATGATCATTCAAAAGTTCATCATAAAGTTTGCATTCGAAGGTATTGTATATGTATTGTACGTGTATATGCAGTCAGGAAACTAGACGAGATTGTTGCTTCTCACTTCTATTGAAGAATAGGAAAAGCCATCAGAGCCAGTAGAGCACCGAATAGATACAAATTCTACTTTTCGCAGAGTCTTCAGTCAGCAATTGATTTACTTAGAGAGCATGCATATTCTTCAACTCATCGGGATTAGTTCTAGGTTGTATGTATTTGTATATATCATGGCGAATGGGTAGAGCGGAAGACCCTCCCAACTTTTACTCGAGGCCATATGAACGAAAAACGTAAAACCTAATATTTCACACAGTTTAAGGTAAGTAAACTGGAAAAGAATCCTGAGAAAAAGAAATGGAAAGTGCACGAAAAAAGAGTTCTGAATTTGGTATTCCTGTTAAACTTCTGCATTCTAAGCCGATGCCCAACGACACCAAAAGATCCATCAGTACTGGGAAGGATATTTCCGATCCGTTCGGTACCAAACAAGATTAATCATTTCGTTTATTTAAATATGGAGCTGCAAATGGATACAGCCAACTCCTATTCTCTTCTTCTTCATAGGCAAAGGCACCACTTACGAGATTCGTATTCCGCTATTCGTTCCTTCTCTTCGCTATTTGACGCCACCTCCACCTGATCTTCCTGGTATTGGCCTTCATCCGCTGTCACCACTGGGTACTGCTTCGAATACTTTCATTCATTCTGACAACATGACTTAGCCAGCATAGCCGCTGCCGACTCATCCGATGTTGTCATCGTCCCAGCTTCTGCGTCAAAGAGTAGGATGGGTATGATAAACGATTTGTGAGAGAGAGAGAGGACTCTACTTTTCAATTGCCTAATCAGTCCAAAGTAGTACCTGTTGACAAGAGCGATTCTGCGCTGGATTTCAAAGCTGGCATTATTATGTTGATGCTGGTCCCTAGAAAGTCGATATTATCTACGACCTCAAAGTTATGACTGTCAATTGTGACGTGGGAGTCAAGACATAAGAGTACCCCGACTGCTTGTTTGATGACAGGAGATATTTGGTCTTGTGCTCGTTGCTACTTTTGGCCGAAAAAGGCAATTAAAATGAAAACTTCGAGTCAGTTTCATTAATTCTAAACTGTTAAAATACAAAATATTTATTTAAAGAAAAAAAACCCTGTACATATGTAATATAGTGACACAATTTTTGGTAATTATTTTAACAATTATTTTCAAAACCCGATTATTTCTCATACAGTTGAAAATGTACGTCAACAACAACACGCAAAACATTATATGTATACCACATGCTTCTGTGTGTGTAATGACCCATCGGCAAGGGCATATATTTACCCATTTGTCTGCCGTCGAAAGGATATTTTTCCAACAGCACATCGTGCTGTAAAAAAAATAAAAAATAAAATTAAAAAAAATAATAATAAAAAATAACATATAAGAACAATTATAAAAATATACCAACATCATAAGGACATGTGTGATTGATATTGCTCCACTTTTCCAAGCCCATAAATCGATATATCAAATTGGCGACATAATTCCGACGTCTGCTGCGTAAAAATTCACAGCAATCAATGAAGAAGTCTTGAAATGGTGTGCCCGTTTCTACGCCACGTTTACGCATGATGCCACGCACCTTTTTGGTTAAGAATTTTTCGCACTGATAAAGATAAAGGTTTTGAGTTGAGAAATTGCGCAATACACTTACCGTGGCATTATTTATTGGCTTCTTTAGCAGGAGAACCTCTACTGTGACTTCTGTGATGCCTCGTTGTGGAGCTTTATACTGGCATCGTGTTACATTAAAATGCTTTGGATCCACCACTTTGCACTGTATGTTCGTTAGCTCCATAATTTTGTCCTGCTTAAATACGAATTTTGTTTTTGTGATTTTATTGCAATTTTTTTGTTTTTATACTTTACGTACATTTTTCACAGTGCGTGTCTGCATAATCAGTACGAAATACGAGATTAATAAAAAATTTTTTCCTGAGTACAATACATTTTTATGCTTAGAAAATTCAGTATAATATTTTCTAACTGCATTCATTTTGAGCTCAAGCAAAACTGAATATTTATTTTAAGCGTTTAAAAAAATTGTCCACTCACACATTTCTGCCATTTTTATTACGAAAAAATTATGGCAATTTTTACTAAAAAGTGAGGCACGAAACAGAAAAAAATCAAAAAAATACGAGATTTTGTGAAATGATAAATTTTTGCTTAGATAATTGTTAGTTAATTGTATGCATATATTTATAATAAAGAAATATTATTTGAACCGGGAAAGTGTCTCGAATTTACTGATCCTTCGCAGTGTAGTTTCCATAAATAGTTGGGTGGCTGGTTGTGCGTTAAGTGCCTCCGTGATTGTTGGAGAATATTTTCGTTTAAAAATAGTTTTTGAGAACGGATTTTTTCTAGGTTCCTTACGCGCAGTAAACACTTTTTAAAGATTACTTTTAAAAGTCTTTTATAAACAAACTGGCCCCGGAACCACTTTACTATCATGAAATATACATATATATAACGCTAGCAGGTGGTTCTGATAAACGATGATAAATGGTGATCTTTATCGACCATATTATGTGAAACTGTATTTACTGACCTCTGTATATATTTTATTATTAAAGTGTTGTAACCGCTGAAGCGATTTTCGGCCGAGCTCCTGCTCCAGTTTTGTGGGTCTAGAAGGTTTTTTTAACATATGAAAGAAATTAGTCAATATCACTGGATAATTTTCCACCCGGCGGTCATCACATCACGTCGGGTTAGACGACGATTTGTCTGTGACTCAAAGTTTGGTTGCCCTAAAGGGAAGGTTTCAGAACTTTAAGATCACTGTTAAGAGAATTTCCGGGATCGGCTTGGCGCAAAGGGTTGCGCTTGAAATCTAAGACCACCGCTTCAGTAGATAAATTATGGCGGATTGGTACAATTATCAGCATGGGTCACCAGGCTATGCTGTTTATCAAACCAGTACTTTTAGTGCTCACATCAAAACTAAAATATTTAATAACAAATGAGCTGTATAACTTTAAGATTTCATAAATTTTTAAATTTTTTATAGATTCGCAAAAAGCAGCTGTAAAATAAATGGAAAACTGTACGAAGGAAGACGTGCTTTAGCTAATGACTTCATTTCTATGAATCCACTTACAAATCATTTAAAATGGCTTTATTTGTTTCAAAATCGTATTGTCTTTCACATACGAAAATACAAACTCAACCGGTACGCATCGATAAGATTTATACACACATGTGCGCATACCCACAACAACAATGTGTAAATCCGTGCACAATGTGCAGACTACCCTCCATGTCTTGAGTAATGAGAGATGAGGTGGGTGGGTGGTCGATCCTTTAAGCACACACTTGCCATTGCTGCTGCTGACTACTCCACCACGCCTTCAATTCGACTGCTTGTGTTCGATTGTTTTTATCGGCTTACATTTAAAAATAAAAAGGAGCGAGATTCTGCAGTGATTTAGTTGTTGATGACGGTGCAGCTGTATGTGCGTGTGTGACGGTGTTGTTAGAGGCACAATCTACACAAACACAATACGACAACAAGAAATGAATATAAATTGAAGTAAAAAAGTTAAAAAAATAAAATAAAACAAAAAATGTATTTCTGTAGCAAATCGAAGACTTTGAAATAATACCAGGAGGCCCCAAATCCTTGCGAGAGAAAAGCAAAAATAAAATAAAAATCTCCGCCTTCATAAGTACATTGTTACTTTTTAACAATACATATACTCGTAAAAGTATTTTTCTTGGGATGTTGTTACTTTTCAGCTTTTGTTTTTATACTTTTTGTTTCATGTTTTTTCCTTTTCTTTGTTCATCCATATGCAATCATTTATATGCCTCTTTGAGTGGCTGCTTAAAACCAAAGCACTTTTTTTTTGTTTTTTGTTTTTTTTTTTTTTTGAGAAAAAAGTTGTTCATATAAATCTACAATGGATTTACTTTGGAAAACTTTGCTCATTTAGATACTTAACCGGCGCTATAAAATAAATATATTCTCGTCTATAAACTCTTGTGTAGGGATTTCATGCACCGCATACTCATGTATCGTTTAACACAAAGTGCCGGGAAAATGGCAGTAGTTGGCAATAGTATTCACAATACTCAGCTCTAGGAAAGAATACATAAAAATTGCGTATAAAAAAGGCATAGTTCCTTCTGATAGTAAAACACTTCTTTCAGAGTGCGCACTTAGCAGGCGTCGCAGCAACAGGAACTCCATTGAAATATTGTAGGTGAAAATTACTTAACACTTCAGCAAGAAGTTGTTTGTGATGTTTTATGGCACAAATTGTTGTTGTGGTAAGTAATCCAAAAATATTGGGAATGTAATCTTAAAAGCATTGTTTTACGGTAAAATTGTAAGAACGAAGTTTCAGTACGAATTATGTAAGATAATGTTTGTCCCTGATTGCGTACATGATTACCCCATGAAACCATTCATCGAAACCGGATGTAAACCGCACTCACCTTTCGTAAATACCATATTATGTCTGCTAAAAATTAGTTCATTTCTTTTGAATTAATTTGAAGGCTTTATTTACCATAATAAGAATTGTTCCATGACTTTTTCCCATTTTGAAAGAAAATCATTATGCCTCTCTCATGGAAATCCTTGTCTCTTTTGTAAAAACTTTGAGATAATCGACGTTCACTGGCTTATTTTAAGGCCGATTATTTACCACCAAATCATTCGACATACGTAGGCTGCTATAACGAAAATGTTTTTTTTTTCTTTTGGAACACCCACACGGTCGATTGCTGTTTTATTTCGGGCTCATACGTATAGATCCATGATTCGTCACCTGTGACGATCTTATAAACGTCTTTTGAAGCACCGCGAACGTATTTTTTCAGCATTTCTTTACACCAATCCACACAAGCCTTTTTTTGAACGATTGTCAAATTGTGCGGGATCCAACGAGAACAAACCTTTTTTACGGCCAGGTGTTCATGCAATATCGAATGTATGCTGGTGAGAGAAATGCATAGGCATGCCTCTATCTGAAGATATGTTACTTGACGGTTTTGCATTATCAGTTCACGTACGGCATCGATGTTTTCTGGCACAACGGCTGTTTTTGGACGACCTTCACGGAATTCGTCTTTGAGCGAGCGTCGGCCACGATTGAATTCGTTGTACCAGTTTTTCACAGTGCTATAGGATGGTGCTTCATAGCCATACAAAGATTTTAGTTCATCGATGCACTCTTGTCGTGATAATCCGCGTAGAAAAATGTGAAAAATGATCGCACGAAAATGTCCACGAGTTAATTCCATTTTTTGGCCGAGATGAATTTTTTAATTCCCTGTAAATAAAACAATTCACGATTAAATGACAAAACGTTCTGAGTGATGTTATGCTAAAAAATGTCAAACTTTCCAATGGAAATGTCAGATTGCACCTGGCAACACTTAGTGTTGCCTAGGCCAGACATATATATAGCAGCCTACGTAGGCAGATGGTAATTACTTGGTACAAGATCCGGACTAAAAGGTCAATGTCGGAGCTTCTGGCGAGTCACTATCGATAAGTGTGGTCTGGCGTTGTCCTGATAAAACAAATTCCTCTGCTGTTTGCCAAAACTGGGCTCTTCTGGGCGATCGATTCCTTCAGAGGGTTCAATTTAGCCATAGGTGGACCACCAATCCTGGCTTGGAGATCATTTCTGCCGGTAATCAGAAGGAGTAGAATCTGGGCTCTTTAACGGGTAAGCCAAAACTTTGCAGTCGATTTTATCCAAATAGTTTTTATCCGATGATGCAACAAGAGACTGTGTGTTGTCATGATGAAAAACTGTTTCCACTTGTCTAGTCGCAAATCACAGGAATATTTTAGTGAGTTGTTGGTGGTAGCATTTCCCATTAAAAGATTCACTCGTTCACGACTTTCTGATCCCTTCAAATACAGTACTTTTACCTTGGCGCCATGGATATTTGACTTCTCGGTTGATTTGGATAGTTGGCCATACTTCAAATATGACTATTTGCGCTCAGAGTTCTCTTCAAAATCTAACACAAACTCTTGGGGGCTTTTTGAAATCACATAAAGAAAATTTTATTTAAAATATCAAATAAGTATTTCCATAACTGTTGTGTAATAATGTGCATTCATCTTGACTGATGAGGACCATTTCCATGTCGGTGGCTACGCCAGTAAGCAAAACTGTCTCATCTGGAGCTCGGAAAACCCGAGATTTATTGTTGAAAAGCCTTTTCATTCTCAACATGCAACAGTTTGGTGCGGTTTATGGTCATTGAACCTTTCTGGTCAACATATAAATACTTACAACAAGACGGTGCTAAATGCCACACAAACCATCGCTCTTTCAAGGAAACAGTTTCTTTGAATACCAAAATAACAACTCTTATTGGAAACCCCGGCCGCGGAAGCCGAGTGTTTAGTATTGCGTATTCACATTCGGAAGGCTCGGGTTCAAATCCTAGTGACACCGTCGTCCAAAAGTTATGGAAAATTAATTCAAATAAAAATTTCAGTTAAATTTTATAATTGCGGTCGCCCCTCGGCAGGGAATGCCCACTCCTCCGAGTGTATTTCGGACATGAAATAAAGGCTCCTCGTAAAGAGGCTGATGGTTTCTTTCGATGGCGGCTTAGTATAAACTGTAAGTCTCTCCATTTGTTGGAAAATCCACAAATTGGAGGAGGATATCGGCCGAATATCGCTTCTGAGATCTGTTACATTGTTTGCTCAGAACATACAATTTAATCTAATTGTAAGACATGTTTTTGTAATTCCAGCTTGCTAGCCATTTTTCGATGGGAAATAAATGGTCCGTAACCGCTTTCATAGGTCTTTTATCAGGGCATAATATAGCTGTGTAAACCGCGAACGTGGATGTTTGAACTTATCGGTTTACTTGGATGCTTGCAGTGTACATAACGGATAATATAGGCCCAGGAATTCTACCTTGAGGAATGCCAGCCTTAACCGTTCTAAGGCGGCATAGAACAAACAGTAATTTCTTTCATACACGTATGTTGGGAAAGCTTTTAGACCCACACAACAGGAGCAGGAGCTCGGCCGAAAATCGATTCAGCGGCTACAGCGCTTTAATAATAAAATATCTACAGAGGTCAATAAATACTGTTTAACATAATATGGTCGGTAAAGATAATCATTTATCATCGTTTATCAGAACCACTTGCTAGCGTTTTCTTCAAAAAGTGTTTACTGCGCGTAAAGAACCTAGAAAAAATCCGTTCCAAAACAATTTTTTAAAACGAAACTATTTATGGAAACTACACTGCGAAGGATCAGTAAATTCGAGATACTTTCCACGTTCAAATAATATTTTTTTAATATAAATATATGCAGACAATTAACTAACAATTATCTAAGCAAAAACTTATCATTTCACAAAATCTCGTATTTTTTTGATTTTTTTCTGTTTCGTGCCTCACTTTTTTAGTAAAATTGCCAAAATTTTTTCGTAATTAGAATGGCAGAAATAGCACTATTATCAATTTAAGTTTTTTTCAAATGTGTGAATGGACAATTTTTTTAAACGCTTAAAATAAATATTCAGTTTTGATTGAGCTCAAAATGAATGCAGTTAGAAAATATTATACTGAATTTTCTAAGCATAAAAATGTATTGTACTCAGGAAAAAATTTTTTATTAATCTCGTATTTCGTACTGATTATGCAGACACGCTCTGTGAAAAATGTACGTAAAGTATAAAAACAAAAAAATTGCAATAAAAATCACAAAAACAAAATTCGTATTTAAGCAGGACAAAATTATGGAGCTAACGAACATACAGTGCAAAGTTGTGGATCCAAAGCATTTCAATATAACACGATGCCAGTATAAAGCTCCACAACGAGGCATCACAGAAGTCACAGTAGAGGTTCTCCTGCTAAAGAAGCCAATAAATAATGCTACGGTAAGTGTATTGCGCAATTTCTCAACTCAAAACCTTTATCTTTATTAGTGCGAAAAATTCTTAACCAAAAAGGTGCGTGGCATCATGCGTAAACGTGGCGTAGAAACGGGCACACCATTTCAAGACTTCTTCATTGATTGCTGTGAATTTTTACGCAGCAGACGTCGGAATTATGTCGCCAATTTGATATATCGATTTATGGGCTTGGAAAAGTGGAGCAATATCAATCACACATGTCCTTATGATGTTGGTATATTTTTATAATTGTTCTTATATTTTATTTTTTATTATTATTTTTTTTAATTTTATATTTTTACTTTTTTACAGCACGATGTGCTGTTGGAAAAATATCCTTTCGACGGCAGACAAATGGGTAAATATATGCCCTTGCCGATGGGTCATTACACACACAGAAGCATGTGGTATACATATAATGTTTTGCGTGTTGTTATTGATGTACATTTTCAACTGTATGAGAAATAATCGGGTTTTGAAAATAATTGTTAAAATAATTACCAAAAATTGTGTCACTATATTACATATGTACTTGGTTTTTTTTCTTTAAATAAATATTTTGTATTTTAACAGTTTAGAATTAATGAAAATGACTGGAAGTTTTCATTTTAATTGCCTTTTTCGGCCAAAAGTAGCAACGAGCACAAGACCAAATATCTCCTGTCATCAAACAAGCAGTCGGGTTACTCTTACGTCTTGACTCCCACGTCACAATTGACAGTCATAACTTTGAGGTCGTAGATAATTTCGACTTTCTAGGGACCAGCATCAACACCAATAGTAATGCCAGCCTTGAAATCCAGCGCAGAACCACTCTTGTCAACAGGTACTACAATACTTTGGACTGATTAGGCAATTGAGAAGTAGAATCCTCTCTCTCTCTCACAAATCGCTTATCATACCCATCCTACTATATAGCGCAGAAGCCCGGACGATGACAACATCGGATGAGTCGGCAGCGGCTATGCTGGCTGAGCCATGTTGTCAGAATGAATGAAAGTATTCGAAGCAGTACCCAGTGGTGAGAGCGGATGAAGGGCAAGACCAAGAAGATCAGGTGGAGGTGGCGCCGAATAGCGAAGAGAAGTAACGAATAGTGGAATACAAATCTCGTAAGTGGTGCCTTTGCCTATGAAGAAGAAAAGAATAGGAGTTGGCTGTATCCATTTGCAGCTCCATATTTAAATAAACGAAATGATTAATCTTGTTTGGTACCGAACGGATCGGAAATATCCTTCCCAGTACTGACGGATCTTTTGGTGTCGTTGGGCATCGGCTTAGAATGCAGAAGTTTAACAAGAATACCAAATTCAGAACTCTTTTTTCGTGCACTTTCCATTTCTTTTTCTCAGGATTCTTTTCCAGTTTACTTACCTTAAACTGTGTGAAATATTAGGTTTTACGTTTTTCGTTCATAAGGCCTCGAGTAAAAGTTGGGAGGGTCTTCCGCTCTACCCATTCGCCATGATATATACATATACATACAACCTAGAACTAATCCCGATGAGGTGAAGAATATGTATGCTCTCTAAGTAAATAAATTGCTAACTGAAGACTGCGAAAAGTAGAATTTGTATCTATTCGGTGCTCTACTGGCTCTGATGGCTTTTCCTATTTTTCAATAGAAGTGAGAAGCAACAATCTCGTCTAGTTTCCTGACTGCATATACAATACATATACAATACCTTCGAATGCAAACCTTATGATGAACTTTTGAATGATCATGAAATCTCTATCCGATCCAATATACTAATACAATCTTTACAATCTCCGGAAGATTAAATAAAGTCTTAACTATAATATTTTTCCGTCAAAGTCAAGCCTGCATGAAAGACTTTATGCGAGCTGCAATGTAGAAATCGTAAGTGACAAGACCAAATATTAAACTCTACACCCCTCTCGGAAGAGGTGGAATATATCAACCCACCTCATAAGATATGTGAATAACATATGACCGAAGAATCCAGCGGTTGTCAATCGGTGAACCAAAATTCACTGTTTCTCACATTGTAAAAAAATCGAAATCGAAAAAAATCACACTTTTAAAAGCTTTTATTATGCATATTCGTTCCGTTTCGTTTTTTGCTTTAAATTTTTGACTTATTTGTCAAAGACAAGCATACGTATTACAACAATAGCTCTCAATACATTATAAGAATACCATTGTGTTGTTAAAGCAAATTCGCCATTACCAAATGGAGTTGCTTTACCAAAACCACGGCCATTAAATGGATAGCGATCCACGATTAAATCGTGCTGAAATCAAAGGAAGAAAAAAACCGAAATTTCCATTAAAAATAAAATATTATTAAAAGCCAAAACTCACATCATAAGGGCATGAATGATTTATATTACTATATTTTTCGAAACCCAAGAGTTTATAGGCGAATCTGTCTAAAAAACTACGACGTTTCTTTCTGAAGAAGGCACAACAATCGATTTTGTAATCGACCAAAGGTCGACGATCCTCATAACCACTTTTCACTAATGTCGCCACAATCTTTGAAATTTTTTGTAAAAATTTTAGTACATATATTAATTTATATTTAATTTAATACAATTAAATTTTTTTTAGCTCACCGTTCCGTTATCGATTGGTTTTATGTTAAGCGCCACTTCAACGGTCACTTCAGCCGCATCATCTTTCATTGGCTTTAGAAGACATTTCCTAAAAGTAGCCCACTTCGGTTGCACGCTTTCACAGGTTATGTTTAGTAATTTTACAATTTTTTTGCTTTCAAAAATTATTAGCCAAAAATTTAATTTTTATTTTTTTATATAGATTTTTTTTTTTAATTTTCGCAAAACTTACACTTTTCGCAGCTTGCATTTCGATTGCTGTGAAATAAATTAAAATAAATGTAAAATTTCTGCAGAGTTTGTACATTTCCACTGGACTTGGCGTTGAACTGTAGTTAAAATATGTGTTTTATAAAAAATTCCAACAAATTGAAAATTTGTGCTCTAATTATGTCGGCTCTGAGGCTTCTCAATGACTAAATGAGCAATTTGTAAGTATCTACATATATATGGTCATCAATTTTATATTTTGGTAGTTATTTCTTCTTGTTCAGAGGCTCATTAATGTGCGCAAATCACTATTTGACTTGTTATAATCCCATTATTATCGGAATAAAAGATCTTCAGTTTAATAAGTTTATTAGCCAAATTTTTCTCGTTATTGTTTTACGAAAATGTAATATATTGTGGACGATGAGACCGTGCTTAGAAGTTCATGTAAGAGAAGAAAGTTTTTGACTGTCATACAACTGAAAGCGGTATTCAAGTAGCTCACGACTTCCGGTCTTACACCAAGTAATCTCTGGGTAGCCAACAAATATCCGTTTGGAAGTGAGAATGCGAATACCCCATTGTTGGGTATAGGGTTTGGGACCAACCATATGAAAAATAAACTTCAAATATAAACCGAACAAAGCCTCTGATTTTAGTATCACGACTTGAGGAGCGGAACCTGGAATGTGCGGTCCCTTAATTGGGAAGATGTCGCTGCCAAGACTAAAAGTTAACATCACGGCGAGAGAAGAAGGTGAGTCCTTGTGACATTTGTTATAGCGGGCATACAAAGCAGGGCAATTTTGATGTTGGAAATATGGTCGTCTGTAGTACTAGATTTTCACATAGAAACATTAATCAAGCCAAGTTGGCTTTTGCGGGATCGAAAATCTCGATTGATGGAAAATATCTCTCCATTGTTCTATAAGTGCGTACATTCCAAGGACCTAACATCAACTCGGATCACAGCATTGCTCCTATTGATTTTCGACAGTGCCAGAGAAAAAAAGGAAGAGACTGAAATGAAAAGATGCAGCGACTAACAGAAAGTTTTAAAACCGGAAGATACTCCAGAGCATACTTGGTGTATGAAGGGAACATGAAAAGACGCTCGAATACCCAACTATAACGAGGTTCGAATAGCGATTTCGCGCTTAAAAGAACAACAAAGGTGGCAGGTGCCGATGTCTTACCGGCTGAGCTATAAAAACAGGGCGTAAGAGTTGACAAGATGCATGCGTCAACTTTTTTTCAGAATATGGTCCAAAGATTGGAACCTAAGTGTGCTCTGGTCAGTCCATTAAAAATTGGACCCCACGATCTATGCAAATTACCGTGAGAATAGCCTCCTAAATTTTGCTATGAGGTCCTATCGACCGTATTGTGTGAAAGACTAATACCCACTGTCAACCAACGAATTGAACCTTATTAGTGTGGGCTGCACCAACTGACGTTAAGCAATACCAAAAGCGCGATACTAAAGGAGATTTTAGACCAAGTCACTCGGTCTAAGTTGGATAAGTTGTCATGTGTTATACACACGAAAAACACGAGAAAGAGAGTTATCAAAATTTGCTATGTGGTAATGATATCGTGAAGCTGTTTCTACATGTGGGTTTGAAAAAATGCAATCGAGTGCATTTTTACAACTTTAGTAAAGCCGTTACTGGTGATGAATCTTGGTTCTATAAGTACGAACCAGAAACCAAACAGCAGTCCATGGTATGGAGCCCAACAGGAGCAAACCCACCCGTAAAATCTAGCAACCAAAATGACCAGCAAAAGTAATGATGTCAGCTTACTTCATCCGATCTAAAATCGTAACTGCTATTCCACTGCAAAATGGTACACCGAAAAGTGCTTACCAAAAGTTTTGCAGGCTGGAGAAGTGTTCCTTCGATAAAATTAATATACTCTGAGCATCGGTGGCTAGATCACCTCTTTGTGTCCCACAGGAGTCTGCTCCGGTCTTGAAACCTTCTGTAAGTCGTCGTATCTTCTCATAGAATTTTCGAGCATTACCTTTGTCGGCCAGCTTGTCAAGCTCTTCATATTCACGCATTCTTTTTTTGTCTGCAGATGTGTCTTGCTTCCCTCTTCAGCTCTCAGTATCTATCCAATCCTGCACGTGTTGTGGTCGATCGCAATGTTGCGAGGTAGGCAGTCTGTTTTCTATCCACTGCGACGCGGCAGTCTTCATCGTACCAGCTGTTTTTGCGATCTTTACGTAATCTAACAGTTTCGTTTGCAGCTGTACGTATACGTAGGGAGCTTGGAATGTCGTGTCACAACTGTTACACCAAAGATACCTTCTTTGCCCACCTTGGCATTAAAATCGTCAAGCACGATATTCACATCGTGTCGGGGGCAGCGCTCATAGTATGCTTTAGGCGCTCATAAAAGGCATCCTTCTCTTCCATCGGGCCGTGTTCATATCCTGCCGCCATATCAAAGCTCCGTATTGGCTTAACACTTGCTTCGAAGATCCCGTGCGAACGGAGGAGAGAGCCCAAGTGCAGTCCGACATTGTTTTACATGTAATTCGGGAGCTGGTACTTCGTGCTAGGTTTCAGCTGTGAAGTGGACTCTCCCTGCGTTGGTTTGATCCGTGCTGGAATTTTATATTTCCCTGTGAATAGAATAAAATCTGTATTAAATCAGTATTAGACGGGTTATGCGTAATGTGAAAGTTTGATTCAAGTTTGAATTAATAAGGTTGCCACCTTTTAAAAATTATAAAAACTTAATATTTTAAAATAAGGCAGCGTACAATACTTTATTTATTTAGTATTTCCGAATGAAAGGTCTAAAAAAGTTTAAATCGATTTAAGCTAATAGGGTTGCCACCTTTTCAAAATTATATTAACATAATATATTAAAATAGGCAACGTAAATTACTTTTTTTTTGCCACATTTTCAAAATTAAATTAAAATAATTTTTTAAATTACGCAACGTAAATTATTTTATTTTTATAATATTTTTAAAAGAAAGATGTTTGAGAAAGTTGTATTCAATTTTTATAGAGTTGCCACCTTTTCAAAATTAAATTAACATAACTTTTTTAAATTATGCAACTTAAATTATTTTATTTTTATAATATTTCTAAAAGAAAGATGTGTGAGAAAGTTGTATTCAAGTTCAGACTAATAGGGTTGCCACCTTTTCAAAATTATAATAACTCAATAATTTAAAAAAAGGCAACGTCAAGTATTTTATTCTTTATAGTATTTCCGAATGAAAGGTTTAAAAAGGTTAATTCGAAATTAAACTAATAGGGCTGCCACCTTTTTAAAAATTCCGCCTTGATGCGGATTGTGGCGAAACGCTTATCCACTGGAGTGAATGCCAGTACTCGACGATGGAGTCTCTTTTCCACACAAATCCGACACCAAATTTTGCGCTCCTTTATATGGCCGATGTAGTAAATGTCACAAGAACCTACTCGCTTTCGTCCTTGTCCCGCCCATCGAATTTCTTGGATGGCGATGATTTCAGCCTATATTCTTACGAGAACATCAACCAGCTGGGCAGCGGCACCTTCCCAATTAGGGGAATGGACATTCCAGGTGCATGCCCTCAAATCATGATCCTTAATTCTTTTGCGCGAAAATGGAGGTTTGAACTTCACGGTTTACTGGGATATTTGCAGTGTACATAATGTATAATATAGGCCCAAGTTCGAAGGCGGCATAGAATAAACAGTATTTTCTTTCATATGTTGGAAAGGCATCTAGACCCACACAACAGGAGCAGGAGCTCGGCCGAAAATCGCTTCAGCGGTTACAACACTTTAATAATATATATATATATAAATATAGGGGTCAGTAAGTACATAATATGGTCGATGAAGATCATCATTTATCATCGTTTATCAGAACCACCTGCTAGCGTTATATATATGTATATTTCATGATAGTAAAGTGGTTCCGAGGCCAGTTTGTTTATAAGAGACTTTTAAAAGTAATCTTTAAAAAGTGTTTACTGCGCGTAAGGAACCTAGAAAAAATCCGTTCTCAAAAACTATTTTTAAACGAAAACGATGTTAAAATATTTGCCAATAATCACGGAGGCACCTAACGCACAACCAGCCACTCAACTAAATTCGAGACACTTTCCCGGTTCAAATAATATTTCTTTATTATAAATATATGCATACAATTAACTAACAATTATCTAAGCAAAAACTTATCATTTCACAAAATCTCGTATTTTTTTGATTTTTTTTTCTGTTTCGTGCCTCACTTTTTAGTAAAAATTGCCAAAATTTTTTCGTAATTGGAATGGCAGAAATAGCACTGTTATTATTTTAAGTTTTTTTTCAAATGTGTGAGTGGACAATTTTTTTAAACGCTTATAATAAATATTCAGTTTTGCTTGAACTCAAAATGAATGCAGTTAGAAAATATTATACTGAATTTTCTAAGCATAAAAATGTATTGTACTCAGGAAAAAATTTTTTATTAATCTCGTATTTTGTACTGATTATGCAGACACGCACTGTGAAAAATGTACGTAAAGTATAAAAACAAAAAAAATTGCAATAAAATCACAAAAACAAAATTCGTATTTAAGCAGGACAAAATTATGGAGCTAACGAACATACAGTGCAAAGTTGTGGATCCAAAGCATTTCAATATAACGCGATGCCAGTATAAAGCTCCACAGCGAGGCATCACAGAAGTCACAGTAGAGGTTCTCTTGCTAAATAAGCCAATAAATAATGCTACGGTAAGTGTATTGCGCAATTTCTCAACTCAAAACCTTTATCTTTATCAGTGCGAAAAATTCTTAACCAAAAAGGTGCGTGGCATCATGCGTAAACGTGGCGTAGAAACGGGCACACCATTTCAAGACTTCTTCATTGATTGCTGTGAATTTTTACGCAGCAGACGTCGGAATTATGTCGCCAATTTGATATATCGATTTATGGGCTTGGAAAAGTGGAGCAATATCAATCACACATGTCCTTATGATGTTGGTATATTTTTATAATTGTTCTTATATTTTATTTTTTATTATTATTTTTTTTTAATTTTATTTTTTTATTTTTTTACAGCACGATGTGCTGTTGGAAAAATATCCTTTCGACGGCAGACAAATGGGTAAATATATGCCCTTGCCGATGGGTCATTACACACACAGAAGCATGTGGTATACATATAATGTTTTGCGTGTTGTTGTTGACGTACATTTTCAACTGTATGAGAAATAATCGGGTTTTGAAAATAATTGTTAAAATAATTACCAAAAATTGTGTCACTATATTACATATGTACTTGGTTTTTTTTCTTTAAATAAATATTTTGTATTTTAACAGTTTAGAATTAATGAAAATGACTGGAAGTTTTCATTTTAATTGCCTTTTTCTGCCAAAAGTAGCAACGAGCACAAAACCAAATATCTCCTGTCATCAAACAAGCAGTCGGGTTACTCTTACGTCTTGACTCCCACGTCACAATTGACAGTAATAACTTTGAGGTCGTAGATAATTTCGACTTTCTAGGGACCAGCATCAACACTAATAGTAATGTCAGCCTTGAAATCCAGCGCAGAATCGCTCTCGTCAACAGGTACTACTTTGGACTGAGTAGGCAATTGAAAAGTAGAGTCCCCTTTCTCTCTCTCACAAATCGCTATATGGCGCAGAAGCTGGGACGATGACAACATCGGATGAGTCGGCAGCGGCTATGCTGGCTAAGTCATGTTGTCAGAATGAATGAAAGTATTCGAAGCAGTACCCAGTGGTGAGAGCGGATGAAGGGCAAGACCAGGAAGATCAGGTGGAGGTGGCGCCAAATAGCGAAGAGAAGTAACGAATAGTGGAATACGAATTTCGTAAGTGGTGCCTTTGCCTATGAAGAAGAAGAGAATAGGAGTTGGCTGTATCCATTTGCAGCTCCATATTTAAATAAACGAAATGATTAATCTTGTTTGGTACCGAACGGATCGGAAATATCCTTCCCAGTACTGACGGATCTTTTGGTGTCGTTCGGCATCGGCTTAGAATGCAGAAGTTTAACAGGAATACCAAATTCAGAACTCTTTTTTCAATACTCTTTTTTCGTGCACTTTCCATTTCTTTTTCTCAGGATTCTTTTCCAGTGTCGCCTGACTATCAGACTTACTTATTTTAAACTGTGTGAAACATTAGGTTTTACGTTTTTCGTTCATAAGGCCTCGAGTAAAAGTTGGGAGCGTCTTCCGCTCTACCCATTCGCCATGATATATATGGTACATATACATAAAACCTAGAACTAATCCCGATGAGTTGAAGAATATGTATGCTCTCTAAGTAAATCAATTGCTGATTGAAGACTCTGCGAAAAGTAGAATTTGTATCTATTCGGTGCTCTACTGGCTCTGATGGCTTTTCCTATTTTTCAATAGAAGTGAGAAGCAACAATCTCGTCTAGTTTCCTGACTGCATATACAATACATATACAATACCTTCGAATGCAAACTTTATGATGAACTTTTGAATGATCATCAAATCTCTATCCGATCCAATATACTACTATAATCTCTACAATCTCCGGAAGATTAAATAAAGTCTTAACTTTAATATTTTTCCGTCAAAGTCAAGCCTGCATGAAAGACTTTATGCGAGCTGCAATGTCGAAATCCTAAGTGCTACTCAACCACAGAGAAGCCGCAGTAAATGACAAGACCAAATATTAAACTCTACACCCCTCTCGGAAGAGATGGACTATATGAACCCACCTCATAAGATATGTGAATAACATATGATCGAAGAATCCAGCGGTTGCCAATCGGTGAACCAAAATTCACTGATTCTCACATTGTAAAAAAATCGAAATCGAAAAAAATCACAATTTTAAAAGCTTTTATTATGCATATTCGTTTCGTTTTTTTTACTTTTTGCTTTAAATTTTTGACTTATTTGTCAAAGACAAGAATTCGTATTACAACAATAGCTCTCAATACATTATAAGAATACCATTGTGTTGTTAAAGCAAATTCGCCATTACCAAATGGAGTTGCTTTACCAAAACCACGGCCATTAAATGGATAGCGATCCACGATTAAATCGTGCTGAAATCAAAGGAAGAAAAAAAAAACCGAAATTTCCATTAATAATAAAATATTATTAAAAGCCAAAACTCACATCATAAGGGCATGAATGATTTATATTACTATATTTTTCGAATCCCAAGATTTTATAGGCGAAGTTGTCTAAAAAACTACGACGTTTCTTTATGAAAAAGGCACACCAATCGATTTTGTAATCGGCCAAAGGTCGACGATCCTCATAACCGCTTTTCACTAATGTCGCAACAAGCTTTGAAATTTTTTTGTTAAAATTTTAGTATATATATTTAATATAATTTATTTTTTTTAGCTCACCGTTGCGTTATCGAGTGGTTTTATGATAAGCGCCGCTTCAATGCTCACTTCGGCCGCATCATCTTTCATTGGCTTTAGAAGACATTTCCTAAAAGTAGCCCACTTCGGTTGCACGCTTTCACAGGTTATGTTTAGTAATTTTACAATTTTTTCCTTTCAAAAATTATTAGCCAAAAATTTAATTTTTATTTTTTTATATAGATTTTTTTTTTTAATTTTCGCAAAACTTACACTTTTCGCAGCTTGCATTTCGATTGCTGTGAAATAAATTAAAATAAATGTAAAATTTCTGCAGAGTTTGTACATTTCCACTGGACTTGGCGTTGAACTGTAGTTAAAATATGTGTTTTATAAAAAATTCCAACAAATTGAAAATTTGTGCTCTAATTATGTCGGCTCTGAGGCTTTTCCATGACTAAATGAGCAATTTGTAAGTATCTACATATATACGGTCATCAATATTATATTTTGGTAGTTATTTCTTCTTGTTCAGAGGCTCATTAATGTGCTCAAATCACTATTTGACTTGTTATAATCCCATTATTATCGGAATAAAAGATCTGTAGTCCAATAAGTTTATTATGCTAATTTTGCTAGAACGAGAAATCATAACATTAAAAAAAAATTTTGAGCTTGCGTCCAACTACTCAGGCAATTGGTAAAATTTTAAAGAATTTTGAGGCGACTGAATTGGTTACAGATATTTTAAGGCCTGTACATCATCGTTTTACTCGCTCCAGCAGAAGCGAATATGGCTTGAGTGGAGTTTATGGTAGTTGATGGGACTGCACAGTCATTATCAGAGCACTTAGGCCAGTAGGCCCATTGTAGTACAGCTGTTACGCTACTATTTTCTCCTGCTCAAATTTTCTAAGCATTTCATGTATTTTATAAAAGCAGCGAGTTTACCAATTATGTCAAGGCTGGCGCGATCCTAAAATCATGAAAATTAGTCAGCATATTTTGCAATTCTTTTCAAATTATGTGCTTTCATTTTACATTTAAGTATTTAATATTTCTAAAACTAATTTTGAATTTTCATATTCTTCTATCAGTTTTGTTGAATGGACAATTGGAAACTTATTTTTTCAACTGCCAATAATAACGCGCCACTGTGTTGTGTAGCCGACCTATTTAGCGGAGCAAGAGATCAATGAGAGATCCCGTGATGTTTGCAGGAGATTAATCGTGACTGAGAAATTAAATTTCATTACTAACAACCCTATAATTCTTGAAAAAAAATTGCCAAATTCGGCACTTCAAAGTATAAAAATTTCCAAAGATGTCTGGAGAGCTACAAACTCTCTTTTTGAGGAACAGTTAAGCTTACGCTTGAAGAAAATTTGGAATCATTTAAAACTTACTTCCAAAATGGTGAGCCTTCCAAATGCAACTGCACGAAAACTCCACAAGAAAATCGGCTAAATTAATTCGACTTTCCATTTCTGGATTAATTTGTGCAGCGGACTTGCCAAAGGAGTTCGTTATCGGACCCTCTGAAGTGGGTAAAGTCCTTACTTTAGTAACTAATAATATTTATGCGAAATTAACTCCAAAACAACTAAAACGAGTTTTTGATAAAATTTCGTATACATCAGAAATTTGTTCAACTTAAGACCAATTGCATGATATTGGGTGTCCCAAAAGAAACCGGCGATTTTTTAAAAGAAAGTAAATACATTTTTTTTTTTTAATTTTATAATGAACCTTAATCAATTATGTAATTACCATTCTATTGGATGACCCTTCACCATCTTTCAGGCAATGTCATCAATCTACCCTCACGGAACTTCTGGTCATTATCTGCAAAAAACTGAACCAAGTACGATTTTATAGCCTCGTCATTTTCGAAAGTTTTACCATTTAGTGAGTTCCGCAAAGTTCGAAACAAATAGTAATCTGACGGTGCAAGAACAGGGCTATACGGTGGATGTATCAACAGTTCCCAGCCAAGCTCTCTCAGGTTTTGGCAAGTGGCCAAAGATGTGGGCGGTCTAACATTGTCCTAGTGGAATAAGACACCTTTACGATTGACCAATTCTGGCCGCTTCTCGTCGATGGATGTATTCAAATTGTCCAGTTGTTCACAGTAGACGTCCGAATTAACCGTTTAGTTCCTAAAAGCAGCTCAAAATATACCACACCCTTCCAATCCCACCAAACTGACAGCATAATCTTCTTTTGGTGAATATCAGGCTTTGATGTGGTTTGTGGCGCTTCATTATGCTTGGAACATGATCGTTTTCGATTGACGTTATTGTAAACAATCCAGTTTTTATCTCCAGTTATGATTTGTTTCAAAAACGGATCAGATTCATCGGCTTGTTAAATGATTTTCTCTCAATTCATGTGATACTCAAATATCATGGTTTTATCTACTCCAAGACGTCGTATATAATTATGAACGGTTGATTTTGTTATACTTAACTTATCTTCGCTCAGTTACATGACGATCCCATTCGATTAAAGCCTTGACTTGTTGGAACATACCTATGTGCATAGATAGAGAGTTCTTTGCCTAGGTCAATATAAATGCAGGTTTTTTCCAAACATGTCATGGTCAAAAATTTAGTATTATTATGAAGGTAAGGTAAGGAAGAGACCCAATTTGAAACCATTTTTTTTGCCGCAATCGCAGCCGTATGCCAGCAATAACCCGCCAAAGTATTCTCCTTCAAGTCACCAATCGACTTCACATTACCCCGCAAATAATAGTCTAGCGGTGCTAAATCGCACTATCTTGAAGGCCACGCCTCCGGCTCACGAGTCGAGATAATGTGTTCACGAAAAGTTTCTTTCAGTAAATTGATTGTTTCGTTGGCGGTTTTGTATGAAGCGACGTCTTGTTAGAACCAAATGTCGTTTACATCAACCTCCTCAAAATTCAGGTACGAAAAACTCACTAATCACGGCTCTATATCGTTCTCCATTGACCCTAACATTATGAAAACCCTGATTGGATACAGCTCCACTTGTTGTTGTGTGTGATGGCGGATGGATTCATTCGCGTGTTCTTCGATACTCTGCTCTACAGCAGCAATAATGTCTTCGGTGGGCTCCTGAGGAGTCTGAGGTGAGCCTGTTTATTATAAGATGTCAGACCAAACTGAGTATGAATCAATTAACAGTTGTCAAAAAGACAGATAGAAGAAGTATTACCCCATTGAAAATCACACGTATATGTATGTATGTACAAAATTTAAGTTATAATAAAATAAAAAGCCTGCGAATACTAATTAAAAACTTTATTAAAACCATTTTCAAATTAAATGCGAACGAAAACCAACCGTAAAACAAAAAAAACAAACACATTTCAAACCAATATATTTAAATATCAGTCGTATATTCCTTTCTTTTTTTTTTAGTTTTCCCTTAAGCATCTAAAAGAAGAAGTCTTATGTCAACTACAGCTCTCAATACATTATAAGAATACCATTTCGTATTGAAAGTATATTCGCCATTGCCAAATGGTATTAGTTTGCCCAAAAGTTGGCCATTAAATGGATAGCGATCCACGATTAAGTCGTGCTGAAAACAAAGAAACAATAATTACTGTAAATTAAGAATAAAATATTTTTATAGTTGCACACACTCACATCATATGGGCATGCGTGATTCATATTGCTATATTTATCCAATCCCATGGCTTTAAAGCCAACGCTCTCGATAAACTTACGACGTTTTCTGCGGAAGAAATCACAACAATCAATTTCGTAAGAGGCCACAGGTGGACGATCCTCATAACCGCGTTTCACTAATGCCACAACAAGCTTTGAATTTATGGAAAATTATAGTACTTTACAGTTTAATTATAGGTTTTTCTTGAAACCCACCGTTGCGTTATCGATTGGTCTTGTAATAAGCGCCACTTCAACGGTCACTTCAGCCGCGTAATTTTTCATTGGTTTTACCAGACATTTAGTGAAATTAATCGACTTTGGTTGCAAGTTTTCACAGGTGATGCCAAGCAATTTTAACATTTTTTCCTTGCAAAAATTATTGATCAAAAATTTTATTTTTCTTTTTTTATACAGATTTTTTTTTAATTTTCGCAAAACTTACACTTTTCGCAGCTTGCATTTCGATTGCTGTGAAATAAATTAAAATAAATGTAAAATTTCTGCAGAGTTTGTACATTTCCACTGGACTTGGCGTTGAACTGTAGTTAAAATATGTGTTTTATAAAAATTTCCAACAAATTGAAAATTTGTGCTCTAATTATGTCGGCTCTGAGGCTTTTCCATGACTAAATGAGCAATTTGTAAGTATCTATGGTACATACCATATATACGGTCATCAATTTTATATTTTGGTAGTTATTTCTTCTTGTTAAGAGGCTCATTAATGTGCGCAAATCACTATTTGACTTATTATATTCCCATTATTATCGGAATAAAAGATCTTCAGTTTAATAAGTTTATTAGCCAAATTTTTCTCGTTATTGTTTTACGAGAATGTATTATATTGTGGACGATGAGACCGTGCTTAGAAGTTCATGTAAGAGAAGAAAGTTTTTGACTGTCATACAACTGAAAGCGGCCAGAAACGATATTTGATAATTCATATGGTATTCAAGTAGCTCACGACTTCCGGTCTTAGACCAAGTAACCTCTGGGTAGCCAATAAATATCCGTTTGGAGGCGAGCTAAAGTAGGAAGGCGAATACCCCATTGTTGGATACAGGGTTTGGGACCATCCATATGAAAAATAAACTTTAAATATAAACCGAACAAAGCCTCTTATTTTAGTATCACGACTTGAGGAGCTGAACCTGGAATGTGCGGTCCCTTAATTGGGAAGATGTCGTTGCTAAGACTAAAAGTTGACATCACGGCGAGAGAAGAAGGTGAGTCCTTGTGACATTTGTTATAGCGGGCATACAAAGCAGGGCAATTTTGATGTTGGAAATATGGTCGTCTGTAGTACTAGATTTTCACATAGAAACATTGGCTTTTGCGGGATCGAAAATCTCGATTGATGGAAAATATCTCTCCATTGTTCTATAAGTGCGTACATTCCAAGGACCTAACATCAACTCGGATCACTGTATTGCTCCTATTGATTTTCGACAGTGCCTGAGAAAAAAAGGAAGAGACTGAAATGAAAAGATGCAACGACTAACAGAAGGTTTTAAAACCGGAAGATACAGAGCGATTTCGCGCTTAAAAAACAACAAAGGAACCGCTGTTGATAGCTTACCGGCTGAGCGGTAAGCGTCAACTTTTTTGCAGAATGTGGTCTGATGATTGGAACCTAAGTATGCTCTAGTCAATCCATAAAAAATCGGACCCCACGATCTATGCAAATTACCGTGAGAATAGCCTCCTAAATTTTGCTATAAGGTCCTATCGACCGTATTGTGTGAAAGACTAATTCCCACTGTCAACCAACGAATTGAACCTTATTAGTATGGGCTTAGTTCTGTGTACCGCTGCACAAACTGACATTAAGCAATACCAAAAGCGCGATACTAAAGGAGATTTTAGACAAAGTCACTCGTTATCCTGTGTTGGATAAGTTGTCATGTGTTATACACACGAAAAACACGAGAAAGAGAGTTATCCAAAATTTGCTATGCGGTAATGACATCGTGCAGCTGTTTCTAGATGTGGGTTTGAAAAAATGCAATCTTGTGATTTCTGGTTATTTCCAAAACTGAAAAAATAATTTAAAAGGAAAGGTATTTAATAGCAAAGAGAAGATAATTAATGCTGTTAATGCTGAACTTGATAAGCTTACAAAGCAAGATTTTGAAAACTGTTTTAAGAAGTGGATCTATGGGCTTAAGAAATTCATTGAAATCAATGCTGGTGTGTAGAGAAGATAAGAAAGGACAAAGTTTACGAATACTTACCTAACTTTTGTTTATCCCCTCGTAATCCCCTCGTATATATGGCACTGTGTAAGCGCTGAAACGACTTTTGGGAGAACTTCTCCTCCAATTTGTGGTATGCGTCTTAATGTTCTTCCAACAAATGAAGGGTGAAGTTTTAAGCAAGAAGTGAATCATAGATATGTTTATAGTCAAACGACCATGAACGCCTTACGTCCAAAAAGCGGGAAATTGTTAGTGGTTAAACTCTGTTGGAAGGCGCTCAAAAGGCTGACAGAGAAATGGCAATAAAGTAGTCATTGAACTGGCTAAAGGGGAAGTCTTTTCAGAGAAGAGAGTAACTCTGGATTTATCAGTATTATTTAGAAAAATTAAATATGAACAAGAAACGCTGTTTTCCGAACCAGGAACTGCGGGAAAACGAAAATTTTATTGAAAACATATGTTGAGAAGCTTATTAAGTTCTTACTAGTGACAAAGAAATTAAGCTGGGAGTAAGTCCATAAACCGGTCATTACTTGGTGGTGTCTCATGCCTTCAAATTAAGTTTGGTAATATAAATATTTGAATAAACGACGCTCGACAAACGGAGGTTGACCACACTTGGTCAGGAATGTTATTTCTTTTTTTTGTTTTTAATTTTTTTTATTTTTTTTACTAGTTTTTTCTTATTCGGGGGAAAATAATGTACATACTTTACAAAATTTTTTACTACGTTGTTTAAGCATCCACCACTCTACGGCCAATCTCCGCAGCATACTTTTAGGCATTAGCTCATTGCTTCCCGCGGCAGAGATGCAGAGAACGTCTAATAATATTTAAAATAAATTTCATGAGTGCCATGAATTTGCACCTTCTCATTATTATTGATTCTCTGTATATACATATACGTGGACACACGTGCATGTATATAATCATGAATTGTTACACGCATAAGTGCAATTCTTAGGAGGATAGTGAAGTCATAAAAGTGTATATTAGATGCTAAACACGGGGTGATTGGTACATAATCGAAGGCTTGCATTATTATTGCATGCTTAGAGATTTGCTAGCAACAGGAGTACCAAGAATTCCACGGAGCACTTCCTCGTTCCACAAATTTTGAAGAGCCAAAGCGCTCAATTAAATTCCCTTCGTAACAAATGGAATAGTCACCCCCGTACCATCTCCAAATATTTACCCAGAGTTCACCTTCAAGCTCCACTCAGTGATAACCAAATTTTTTAATATGGTATTTATCCCTGAACTCTTTCAAGAACCATTGCGCTCGATCATTTATCAGCTTCCTATCTTCCCAAATCATAAACATCCTCTCCCTCCTCCACTCCAAAGCCTAGACATAATAATTTATCATTTACTGTATACTTGCGCACATATTAGCGAACATATAAAATTGATTGAATATTTAATTTTTATTTAATTATTAATTTATTTTCATTAATATCCGAACACAAGTTTTCCCAATTCACCAGAGAATCCATAATAATTATTATAGATTCTCTGCCCATATCACATATGAATTTATGTATTCTATACAAAACTGTTCTCATTTGGTTGCATACTTTTAGGCTTCATCTGTACACATATTCTATTTTTGTACTTACTCACAACTGTTATTCTTACTGTTATGTACTTGCGTTTAGCAGTGTAATGTTAAAATTTACTGTTAAGAGTAATAAGTGACATTGGGTATATATTGTGACTTTAACATTTTGGTGGTAACTTGGCGCCGTGGCTTAGTTGGTTAAAGCGCCTGTCTAGTAAACAGGAGATCGTGAGTTCGAATCTCGCCGGGGCCTTCTACATCAATGTGTGGAGTTGGATTTCTTTTTTATTTTTAATAAATTAATTTGTTTATAATTAGATAAGCAAAGAAATAGTTATACATGTATTTATGTCACAAGCGAAAGCATAATTTATTACTTTTCAGGCGCACTTATATTATATATGTACACATACATACATATGTACATACATACATACATTTTTTGTATTTTTTAGCACATTTAAATAGTAATATTATTTGGTCAATTCGTTTGATTGGCGGCGCGTATAATGGACGCTCTTGTCTGGTGGGCGTTAACATGGAGCAGGTACAAATCTTTACATAAATATTTACATACTTATGTACGTGTGCGCATGTGAGTATACGTGTATATGGAATAGTTATGCATTAGTTATGCATGCAATATTACGCTTTTATTAACCACATTTCAATGCATGCAATTTTTATGAGGCCCACAACAACTAGGTGGCATACCTTGAAATGTGACAAATAGATTTATAGACATTTACAACTGTGAAATAATTCGTATTAAAGTTGAAATTGTCAGCAAATTAATGAAAATTTGCGTATTACGAGCATTAATGTCAACTTTAATTGAAATGAGGTTTTATGCAAAAAAATATTAATTTTCTTTATATTTTAATAAATAAAAAAAGTTATGATTTAAAATTATATATTTTTAAATATCAATTTAATTTCCATTTTTTTTTTTAATTTTTCACAGATAAGAACTCAAAATTTGTCCAGCGTATTTTTGAACACTTTGTTAATTCAAAATATTCCAATAAGCACTTGGACGGTTTATGAAGTTTCAAATATTTTAAACAATGCTTCCTTGATCGTATTAGATTCTCTGAACATTTTTCAAATACTTAAAAATTAATTAAAATGCAGATAAACCTAAATTTTAGCTGTCCCAATTAAAGCGCCACTTCTAGATGAAGTCAAATAAATATTTTTTTGATGATTTAGAAAAAAAAATTGTTACCTGATTTAATACTATATTCAGATCCACAGAGATTATATTGGATAGAAAAATAATATTGATATTGTTTTTTCGTGACAAAGTTTATAGATTATATGGATTTTCGAATAAGAGATTTTATTTTGATATTCAATGAAAAATTGCATTTTTTAAATAATAATTCATCGGATGTTTATTTCAATGTTAAGAGGAAGATATGCCATTAATAATAGGAAACAATATGGAAGCCAAATGGCCGCCACGGCCACGCTTACACGACCGTATCCTCACCAAATCACAAAGTGGCTGCTGTATGCCTTCAACAACGACACGAACTACATCAATCTGAGGTCTTGAATCGTTGTTGGCCTGTTGGAGTAGACCTCATCTTTCGGGTGGCCCCAAATGAAGAAGTCGTAAAGTGTTTAATACCAAGATTTCGATGGACAATTACGGTCACCTCTTCGACCTTGCAACGTTGCGATCGACCACAATACGTGCAGGATGGGATAGATACCGAGAGCTAAAGACGGAAGCAAGACGCATCTGCAGACAAAAAAAGATAGAGGCCGAGATGCGTGAGTATGAAGAGCTTGAGAAGCTGGCCGACAAGGGTAATGATCGAAAGTTGATGCGGCTATAATCGCGAAAGCGGTGCCAACGACAATAAATAAGATGAAGAAGTGCATCAGTAAGCATAATTCCTTTGTTTGCGATGAAGCTAAGTCAAGGACCAGTGTTTATCAATGGTATAGTGATTTCAGTTGAAGTCGAAGATCATTCGAATAAGAATTCCGTGTAGGTCGTTCAATCACTGTTGTTTTTTCGGAAACTATTAACGCTGTGCGCAATAGGTGGGTCTATTTCTGAACCTTTAACAGTCATATTTGCTGGGACCATCCCTACTAAGTTTGATTGAGCAATCACCAAAGCTCAATTAATTGGCATTTTGTCTTTCTAGCAAATGGAGCTGTTCCCGATGGGCCGATGGATTTTTATGAGGGGCTTTCAACTTTCAACTTGTTAGTACTTCACCGCCTTGCTTGAATAGCTGAGCTGGTAAGCCCTCGGGTTCCGCCCATTTGAACTGCATCATAGTCGGAATTCTATCACCAGACTATGAAAATTTATAACATCGTCGCCGAGTCCCATCACAGCCATCAAAATCTCAGTATACTCCGGATGTCAGTAGCCAGATCACCACTTTTAGCCCTACATAAATATGCTCCGGCTGTAAAACCTTACGTAAACTGTGACAAATTCTTTTCGCTAAATTACCACTAGTGGCTAAGTTCTCAAGCTCATGAAATTTTTGTATATCATCGACCTATCTAAAATTCCCATCCGACTTGCTTCGATGAAAAAGGCATTTGGTTGTCTGTTGAGATTTCAGCTTTCCGATGTCGGGCCTTCCTTGTGTTTGCGGGTGCGTATATCACTTCATTTTCTTGATTTTATTATTTTTATCATGCAGAATATGAACCAAGCTTTCCAATATTGGCAACCCGTTCATAAGATAAGGTTCTTCTTCGTCCGTCCTAAGGCTTATCTCAGTCTTGATGAGTTCACAGAGGTTTCCGTGCTTTTCGTGACGAGAGATACGCCATATTAGTAAAATACCTGTTTCTACTTACAAGTACTAGAGATTAATTAACAGTTCACTCAACCCCACCCTGAACCGGAGTTGGTTAATTTACTACTAATTGAAATTAAATTGCCAAACAATTTGAAATTGATAAGCAAACAAAATATACAAACAAACATACAAAAAACAAGCATTTTGATTGCAAAAAATATTCAAATATTATTGATAATTTATGTTCAATCAGCTGTAATATAACATTAATTGAATATCGTAATTGAGCAAGTTGTGGCAGAGCCAGCAGACAAGTCACCACACTACAACACTGTCTCTCCTCAAGAGCTCTCTACACACACAAATTGATTTTATGATCTTTCACTTTATCTACTTGTCTGACGGGCATTTTGCTTTTTTTGTTATTATTATTATTATTTTTTTATTTTTTTTTTTTTGCATTAAACTCTGCGCTTTTCCTGCTGTTGTCTCTTGTTACATCAATTACTGCGTCTAAATTCAGTGAAATCGAAAGAAATCACGCAATGGAAATATCAATTCTACTACTTTATGACGCACCTTAGCTACAATACTTATTTACTCCTCTTTCCTCGCTTCCATGTTTTTGTTGTTGTTGTTGTTCTAGTTTGTAGATGTCTCTCTGGTGACATCTTTTATCGAAATTGTAAAAAAAATAAAAGCGAAGAAATTGCACGCCTTGGGGAAGTTTGTTGCGTTGCATTTCGACTCGCTGAACTTGCTGGCTGACAGAAGATGTGTGTTATGTTGCATTGAGTGTCTCAGTGACTGACTGCTGCCGACGGCATTGACATCGACCGTCATCACATCGAGCTGCCGTCGCCCGTCGCAGCTCAGTCGGCCCACATGCTGTGCACGCACGCGTATTCCAGCGGGAAAACAGCAACTTGCTTCTTGCGGTTATCGTCGGCGTTGCAGCATGGTTTTGGCGGGCAGACAGTGCAGACATGTATGGTGTACGTGGATTTAAATGCCAAGGCGTATTTTTGAGTTAATTAGTGGAAATAGGAAAAAGGAATTTCGTGTGAGCCAGCCATATATGCATCTTAATGGACGTAGTATGTACCATATATATTGCGAATTCGTGTAGATAGACAAATCTATAAGTTCATACATATGCATATATGTACATATGTATGTAATGAAACTCTATATCATTTTAACCGCTACCGAAATCTGTTATGCCTTCAGTCTGCTCTGTATGTTCTATTACGCCTTTGAGCTCTTCATAGCTGACCATCGTTCCGGACTTTCTTGCCTACATGCAATTACAAAGCAGCTGAGCCTCTCCTAAAATGTAAATGGTTTTGCTCTCTGCAAATTTTTCTACTGAACTCGGTCAGTAGAAAAAAAAGTATACTTGTTTGTCGATTTCCTTTTCAAGAATGTTTCCAAGGATCCAGACCTTTTTTATGAGGAAAGGAAAGGAAAGGAAAGGAAACCAACTGAAACAAAACGAAAGAATAGGAAAGGAAAGGAAACATAGAAACTAAAAGCAATTGAAAGGAAATTAAAGTAATTTAAAAGAAAGTAGTTGGGAAAATGTTAAGGAGAGGAATAGGTAGAAAATTACTTCGCACTTCAAGTACCTCCGAGTGATTTTGAACTGCAAGCTGTTGAGGAAGCTCAAAGAGGAAGAGAGGGTACCCTTTATGCTATGTGCTACGTGGGGTCTATGACATGGGCTCATACGAGTACATTCCAGTGAAATTCGCTTTGATATTAGTGAGGGTGAATGACCCAGAAACCTGCGGTCCGATAGTGGAACTTACTGACAACATCTGAGCTAGCTAGCACCACCGAAAACCACATAAAAAACTACAACATCTATATTTATAATCAGGCGGCAATTACAGCGGTAATTCCACATTGTTTTTTGTCAGAAAATGTATTTACAAGCAAAGAGGCAGTGGATGAGGTGGCAGTAGAGAAAGAACTGGATGACAACGAAGGAAAGGTCTAGAAAGAGCTGCAGGAAGATTTGGACTTGTAGACTTAATGACAGGCCATTAACTGCTGGCATCACACGCGAATGGAATGGCAAATAGTAACAGTGGCACATGCATTTTCATAGGACTAAATGATATTCTAAGACTTGATATCAAGACTTTTTTAAACTAGCAGGACTATAAATTCACTTAACATCATTCCCACTGACCGTTCAAAAAGTATACCCCAAGGTGGCATATGCAGGAAATGTGTTGTATGAACGCAGACATAAGTGAGATTTTGGAACCTCTCCTCTCTTTCCACCCGGCCTTACTTAGAATATGTTTCAGAAATCTGAAGGCTTCGCTGTTCAGAGGACTAGAAAAAGCTACACAACTGAATATCTAGAGCCTCTTAAACTAGCAGGATGATGAATTGAATTGAGCTCACAACATTACCACTGATGGTGGAAGAAGTAAACCCTAAGATGATAGTAACATCCAATTAATAAATGTTTTCAGTGTACTATTGGTGAGAGTACGGGCTCTACAGTAGCCTTCACATTTTCTTCTTCACTTCCATCCACTTACATACAAGGGGAGAACGGAAGGTTCTAGAATGGATGGCATGGGGTTGGGGATGCTAGTTAACTATGGCAAAGAGCCATCAATATTAAAATTGTACCATCTAATAGATTCCAGACCTATTTTTTTAGAAGAATAATTGTTTTCCACATAATTTTAGGCAAAAAACTACCTCTGTAGAAATCTTCATGTAAATCAAACCATAAACATGATTTTTTCGAATAGATCTAATTTAGGCCCAATCGAATGATAAATAAAATAGATCGGTCCCAATTCCAGTTCCTGGAAGAAAAAGTGTGTCCCATGCCAATTTAGGCAAAGAGCTAGCAAATTTCTTAAAAATCAAACGATTTAAAAAGGTCCACTTCCTGGAAAATCCTTTCTTATCGGATGCACACGTCATACGCCGAACGCACACTCCAAGTTTCAGGTCTCTACGAACTGTGGTTTAGTCTGTGGGTTGATCCGTCAGTCATTCAGGATAAGACCTTTTTTATATACATATATAGATAGAAGAAGATAAAGGGAAACAGCACAAAAGAGTTCAAATTCTACGCGTTGGAACAGTAGCGTTTCCTGACCTGGTACCGCCAACAATGAGTTTTAGTACACGAATTTGGAGAAAAAGGACAAAAAATTAAATTTTTTTTCTGCGATTCAGAAAAAAATAATTGATCGACTAAGTAATTTTATTGATATAAAGAAAATAATTTAAAAAAAAAATTTCCATTTCACGTATTTGTGGGTTTCCCCTCCACATATTTATGTAAGTATATATTTAAATATACGTGTATATATATCAAAAAATATTTAGACGCGTAAATGAGTACAACCTGTTGACATTCCATTGATTTCTTTTTCTTTTTACTATGGACTTTATCTTGCATTGCTCATTGCAGTGGTGGAGGAATCATTTCGAGATTTCAAGCAATTCCAGATATTCGGATTGGATTGTAAGACTGTACGAATGGCATCTGTCTATCGCACGTACTTTACTACATTCGCACATGAGTGAGTACGTAGATACAATGTATGATCTCAAGTAAATTTATTAAGTGTCTTGCATTGCAAATAAATATGTACGTACGAAGTAGTATATAAACGCTTATATGGTAGACATTATGTCATGTCAATGTCAATTCAATAAATGAAGATGATAATATTTTTCTTATAAAATGTTGAGTTGTGATCGAACTTCCAAATTTGTTGAAGACCATGGCAAATATACTAAAGATTTTGATTTTAGGGCGTTCGGTACCTGAATTGGTCAGGTGGACCAACAGTTGGTCGATTGTCTCGATAAAATTAAGGTTGGCATCACCGCCGTCTAAAAGATGCAAATGGGCGGAATAAGATCGGATGGAGGTAGGTTCTTCTAGCACGTATTAACGTTGCCACGGTGAACGAACCCTTTACCACTATTCGTATTAAAGCGGGATTTTTATGCGCTGATTTGCGTTACCGCCTTGACGGGAAAAAAGGTATGAATTTGTCAAATATATCTTCTATGACTACTCACATATGTACGCTGGATGATGGGGTCCGAAATATCAGTATCAGTTTGTGACATAAGGTAATTCATCAATTTACGGAGCTGTCTCCGGATCGAAGAATTCATAACCATATCGATTATGTTGTGATAGTAGGACAACATGTCTTCAGCGTTCTAGGCGCGCTACGGGATCCTCCGCCCACTATCTCAAAGCAGCCAGCAGTGAAGATTGTGGCACCCACCGTAACATATGCACTGCCCACCTTGTGTTGTAATAACCTATCGCAAGACACGCTGTGAGCGAAAGATACCGAAAGATGAAAAGGGAAACGAGTCGTATTAGTAGACAGAAAAAGAGAGATCTGGTAATGTGTGCGCCGAAGAGCTGCAGAAAATGGTTGACAGAACATTTTTTGAGATAATGCGATGACTGTAGAAGGTTTAAAGAACGGAGCATACTCAGGTAGAACTAAAAGAGATACAATGTTGATGAAGGCAACACTTCCTCAGCACTTCAAGTATTCGGAAGTGGTGAACTCGATCGATCACGTTGAAATAGACGTTTCATCACTCGACTATAAGTACTATAAGAAGTACAATAAGAATAGTAATTAAACACCTGAAGAACAACAAAGCGGCGGGAGCCGATGGTTTAGATATGGTGACGAAGAACTGACAAAGTATATGCAACAGCTTTTTTTGCAGAATATGGTCGGTTGGGTTCCCGCGTGACTGTTGACAGACATAACTTGGAAATTGTAAATAATTTTTTCTATCTAGGTGCTACTTTGTACTAAATAGGCAATTGAAAAGTAAAATTTTCCTTCTCGAAGGACAAAGGTCAAGCTCCATTAGTCGCATATTATTTCCGTCCTTTAACATCCGGTGACTTTTCTGTAACCTTTGAGTACTAGCAACGCTGAACACCGTAAATGATGGAAGACATCAATATAATCCAACGAATTATAAAACTCTGACCTCGCTGCTTAGGTGATATCATACAGAAAACACTGGAGTTTTGAAAGTTGTCGTTACTTCATCTGCCATTGACAAAACACTCGCTAATAAGAAGGCCTCTAAGTTAAACCTATGAGCTTTTAGAACAAACAGTTTCGGATTACTTTTTTTTTGTTTTGACTGTGTAAAGTCCCGTGCAACATGATTGAGATCATTTTTTATTTTTCTAATTCAAAAAGTATGCTCAAGAACTAAACCAAAATAAAAATCACTTTTTTATTCGACGAATCCAGCGGTACCGGTGACCGAATAAAAATGACAATCCGAACTGCCCTGAACCCGTTAATTATTTGAAGCACTTAGTAAGTAGGTTTAGAAAACCGAAATAATTGAGTTCAAAGTAAAATAAAAGATTAAGAGACCTTGTCAAATGCTTTGCTGAAGCAGGGTAGGGGTAGATTTGCTTTTACAAAACCCATGTTGTGAGATGGCAATAACTGATCTCACACATCATCTATTACATCCCACAAACGCGTGAGGCGTGAGAATAACTTTTGTGAAGGTTTAGTTCAAGTTTTTTTGTGAGAAGAGGGAACGGCCAGAGACTTCCAAGTAACGGTCTGGGTTGTTGCTCTGGGCAAGGTATCGGACCAATTCATCAAATAATAGCAACAATGGACCGTTTTATGTATAACGACATTTTAGAAAATGTGATGCTGCCATATGCTGAAGAGGAGATGCCTTCGAAATGGAGTTTCCAGCAGGAAAACGACCCTAAGCATATCTCGAAGCATTGTAAAACTTGGTTGAGACGTAAAGGCATAGACGTTTTAAATTGACATGCTCAGTCCTCTGATCTCAACCCTATTGAGAACTTATGGGAGGTCGTAAATACACAAATTAATAGGGAACTCTGTGGAACCAAAGACGAATTATTTAAAGCTGTAAAATTCGCAGGGGAGGGCATATCTCAGGATGTTATCGATAATTTCATATCTTCAATGACTAAAAGATGTGCTTCAATCAGCCAAAGTAAGGGGTTTGCTGCAAAAGATTAACCTAGCGACCTTTTTTTAACACCAATGGAGTGAATGCTTTAATTTTGTCCATCGAATTTTGGACTACTGTAAACTTTTTTATGTTAAACTTTTAAAATTAAAAAAAATATACAAAAAGTATATTGCTTTACTAAAAATGAATGTATAAACATAAATAAAATACAAAAAAAAAATAATTTCCAGTTAATTTATTTAAAGAAAACAGCACAAACAAAAATTGCACTAGGGGGTGCTTTAGTTTCGGCCAATACCGTATGTGGAGGTATTGCAACGAAACATAATCGAGGTAACTCTTCTAACAAGTGGTTTTCAGGGATTGTATTCATATCCCTCATGCCATCAAAATATCCCTTCGAGCTCTAGAGAGTGCAGTTTCTCTTCAAAGCATGTACCATAAATAAATCTCAAGACCAAAATCTAAAGGTGCCAGGAGTAGACTTGAGAGAAAGCTACTTCTCCCTTAGCCATATGTAGATATTTAGCGCAAAATTTAAGTACACAAGTTGGGATATTATGCGAACCGCATGTAATTGAGTTCTTCAGGGCATTAAGATGGTGATTAATAATATCAGCCGAAGATAAGTTACTTTTACACATACAAAAGAAGGGTAAATGTGTAGTACTTCTAACAAATTTACAACAATCAAATCTAGTACTTAATCAAGCACATTTGAAAATCATATCTCAAATCAGACTTTATGTTCAACACCTAATCATTAACATGTCATTAAACCAAACCAGCGATTTGTCTGCGTAGCCATTAATATAGTACAATAGTACATATAAAAGCTTTAATTCTATAGCCAACAGGTGGATAAAGAAAATAAAAACCAAAAAGAAACAAAATATAAATTCAACGTTGAGTGAACGATAACAAATCATAACGCCATTTAAATAATTACAGTCATCATTAAAGTAAACTGTAACAACCAACAACAACAACCAATAGCCAACAACCTGTCTGTATTTGCATACAACCGAGGCGACAAATACCTTTTACACTTTATTCATTATACAATATTTAAATATTTATGTATACATACATACATACATACATATTTAAGTTCTTTTGAAGTTGTGATGACAGGTTTCTTGCGCCGGCGCAGCATAACGCAACGCCATTGCCGTGGTTGGTAGTGGGCGTGTGGGCAGCAGCTGCGCTTGAATGCACAAATGTAAATGCAGTTTATTACCGTTAAAAAGGTGTCAAGCGTATACTTTTAACTGCCATGTTATAAAATAAGAATAAAAATAAAAATAAATATAAAAATAAAAACAAGTGAAAAACTAGTTTAAAATGAATTAAGCTTTGAGCAATTTTAAATTGTGTTTATGTCTTTTAAATTAGCGGTGTTACAAATGCATACCTGTTGCAATTCGAGTTTTTGCTGGGCGGTGGGTAGAGTAGAGTTTTTGGTTTTGTATTTTCTCTAAATTTTAGTAATTCAAATAAATAAATCCGCAATTCTAATGCCAAGGTAAGCGCGCTGTATGAAGAGAAATCGATTTTTTTTTATTTGAAGGAATGGATTTAAATTTTTTTTATCGATTATGTTATACGAGAGGATTAACAAAAGTTCGATCATTTGGTGACTTTCGATTTGTTTTTGTTAAATCTAAAATTATCAAATCCTTTGTATTTACCTAATTAATCTTCCTTTCAAATTTTAGAACGATCGGCTAAAATGGAGACGAGAAAACGCCTGAGAACTGAGGATAGGTCTCTTCGGGTTTCGGCGTAATTTACAGACATTTCAAATACTCAGTGAATGTCAAATTGCATATGGAACGTTTGCACGGTCTTTAAATACTATTTCTATAAGGTTCCGAAGATTCCAGACCAGGACATTTTTCCGTAGAGGACAAGCCCCGAGAAGGTCGACCAAAATCTTCCACTGATAGCGTCACTGTAGCTCTGGTGAAGTCCAAAATTGACGAAGACCCACGATTGACACAAGAAATGATTGCTAATGAATTTGGGTTGAACGCCATGGCTGTATCGGGAATATTAAGTAATCATCTGGGATACACAAAGAAACCTGCTAAATGGGTACCCCGAATTTTGAATGAGGCCCAAAAAGAGGCTCGAGTGCATTTTGCTCAATTTTTCCTAAGCAACTTTAGTGAAGTCGTTACTCGTAGAAAATCTTGGTTCTACAATATAAATACGATCCAGGAACCAAAGAGCAGTCCATGGAGCTTAACAGGAGCAAACCCACCCGTGCAATCTAAGCAACAAAAATCATCAGCTAAAGTAATGATGTCAGTTTACTGCACCCGATCTGAAATCGTAGCTGCTATTCCACTGGGAAAGGGTCAGACGGTAGCTGCAAAATGGTACACCGAAGAGTGCTTTCGAAAAGTTTTGAAAAACTTGTTGGAAAACAGGAAGAAAGAGGATTTGCGGCGCTACTTTTTTCATCATGACAATGCGCCATCCCACACTGCTGAAGTAACGATGAATTTTACTGCGATCTCTGAGATCGAAGAAATACGTCCAGCACCATATGCCCCGGATATAGCAACTTGTGATTTCTTCTTATTTCCAAAAAAAAAAAACTGTTTTCAGAAGTGGATCTATCGGCTTAAGATATTCATTGAAATCAATGGCGGTTACGTGTATGTAGAGAAGATAATGAATGACGAAGATTATGAATTTATACAAAAATAACTTTTATTTTTTTCTGGTCGATTTAACGAACTTTTGTTAATCCCCTGTGGATAACATGATTGTTTGAATGACACCCAATTAGCTAATTGGGATCATTTCACAAGAAAAACCTCTAATTACAACCAAATTTTCTTTCAAAGATACTTGCTATCTTAGCGTTCACCAGAAAAGCCAACAGCATATGGGATGGTGGGTTCTCCAATAGAAGGTGTTATTTGGAATAGCCTGCCACTTTTGAAGGTGTAATTTTTTGACATTTGACAAGTAAAAACTATGCCCGTAATAAAAATGGAACAACACACGCTTCAACAACGCAATGAAATGATTAAAATTCACTATAAAAATGGTGAAAACCAGAAAGAATACAAGCAATACAGAATTTGGTGGAAAAAATGGAGCTGTTGAGACAAGTTAGTGAGGTGAAGAATAAAACACATACACGTCGCTCAAGAACAACTGGCAACATCTGTAGCCCAGGTCTGTCAATTCCTCGACGTTCTTTGGAATTGGGCATTCCAAAAACGTCAGTATACCGTATTTTGCATGAAGACTTGGATCTTAAGGCTTATAAAGTTCAGTTAACATAAGAACTCCAGCCTGTCGATCATGAACAATGTCATATCTCTACTGATTGGGTCCTTGAAATGCATGAAAATGATCCGGAATTTCATCGAGGCCTATTTCCGCCTCGATCGCTACATCAATGAGCAAAACTCGGGCTCGGCGTCCCGTGATTGAGCAACGTGTTAACTAGTTGCAGCACTGTTCACACAGGCGAACAATTAAGTGAGGGGCTTTTGCAATAAAATTCTCATTGCAACAAAAATTGCCTTGTTCAGTTGTTTGATGAGAAAAAGAATTTAATGAAGAAATAAATTAATAAAAAAATACAAAACAACCAAAAATATATAAAAAGCAAATTTAAGTTTGTTTTCAATTTTTTTAAACGTAACTCATTTATTACAGAATCTGCTATAATAAACTTAAGCCTAAGACTAAGTTTACAAATCTTAAAACTAAATTAAAAGTTATGGCGCTCTCATCAGTAGGTAGAAATATCTCTTCGCCGTAATAGGAAATTTCTAAATGAGTTGTACAAAGCTTTAGCTAATGGTTCGGGATGATTTTTTCAGTTTTGTGAGGTTTTTCGGTCTGTTCTGTTGTTCCTTTCAACTTAACCAGAAGGACACCAAAATCTTTATGTATGTTCACATTACGTACGTACCATGGTGTGCCTGTTATTACCCTTAGGGTTTTCGACTGGAACCTATGTACAATATTTTCTTAATATTTACTGCATAAATCATACCCCACAACCAGTTTTTAGCTAACTACTTTTAACTTCAAATAATCCTTTCATCTAAGTGTATGCTGAGATATGTTATATCGTTTGCTTGGGGAATATTTATACCATTTAATCTAATCCTGGTGTCGAACTAACATCCAAAAAGTTATAGAAAATTAATTTAAATTAAAAATTAAGTTAATTTTTCTATTTGCGGTCGCTTCTCGGTTGGGAGTATATAGTATAAACTGTAGCGCCCTCCGTTTGTTGGAAAAACATCAAGACGCAAAACCACAAATTGGGGGAGAAGCTCGGCCGAAAATCGCTTCAGCGGTTACAAAGCGTCAATTATATATATATAGGCCCAAAAACTCTTAAGGATTACCAGCACTAACTGAAAACTCTCAGTGATAAATTTCGAATGCTTATGACTTTGTTACGACGGAGAAAAGGAGATGCCTTGAATAGCAGAGTTCTTTCGAAAAATTTAGAAAGACAGGGTATCAAGCTTATTGGTCTGTAAGAAGACGCCTATATATGGTCTTTACTTGGTTTGGGTAACACTAAAATCAGCGACCTTTCCCACGCATTTGGGAAGTATCCTAGTCTCAGGATAGCTTTAAAGAGAACAGTGCTAGTGCAACTCTTGGCAGCTCTTTTACTATTTTTCATGTAATAAGTCCAATTGCCGAGTCGCACTTACAACTGCCAGAGTTGATATTTTAAACCTCACCTGTTAAACTCAGGTCAGACCGTTCTCAATTAATTTCGATAACATGAAATTATTAACTTGTATCATTTGGCTGTAACACCTTGAAGACTGCCACAAGAGAAAGGCGATTGTTTTGAGAAATTTCTTTTGCTATTCTAGATACATTATTATTATAATTTTTCTGTTGAATGCTGAATACAATGTTGCTAAAAGTGAACAAATTTCGATATCAAAGCTGCCGTGGCATCATTTGCTCGTCACCCCATCAGTATAGGCATCATAAATAGTGGCCTTATGCTATAATTTTTATAGACATATTTACAACAAGCACTAACATTTTGCATAACAACTATTTTTACCATCCTTGTTTACCCCTTGAATATTGTTGTGAAGGACGCGATTCATCAGGCATTTAGACTTCTTATGGCTTCCATGTAATTTACTGAAGTAGTAATTTTCAATATCCATACATACCATATACCCAACAAACACAACGCTTTCGCCTCGAAATTTAAGTAATACGAGGATAGCCTTTTATATTTCGGGATTTGGCAACCCTAGTGTTGCAATCTTGCAACTGACAACCTTATCGTAAAGTTATGCAAACTAAGAACGTTTTGACATACGAGGTTTATTTGTGTTGTTTACAGTTACCGAAAGTGTTGAACTTTACGCACGGTTATTATTTACAATTTTTTACAATGGATCGATGAACTTAATTCAATTTTTGGCGATAAAGCTCCATCATGGATTTGTGTTTATCGATGGTATGGTGATTTCAATCGAGGGTATAGATCAATCTAAGGCAAATTTTGTGAGGATCGTGCAAAATAAGTTGTTGTTTCGGATTGCAAGATCGGTAGGTGACCTATCGTGAGATTGAATACTAAATTTTTATTGGTTCAGAACGCATGTTTTGGAGATACATAACTCAATCAGAGTGGTACAAGTTCTTTGACAATTGGTTCAAACGCATTCAAAATGGTAAGGGAGCTTCAGTGAAGCCACACTGACTTACACGGTTTAAGGGTCCGTTGAAGTTATTGCAGTGTCTGTTCACCAAAGGTGCGAGCGGACATCGGTACTGATGCAACCGGCTCGCTAGAAAATTGCGTAAAAACATTAAATTTACTTGCCCAGCGAGATTGGGCGCTGGTTTTGGGGCCCGCCACGTAGACCCACGCTAATGTTTAAAGGATCACGATTTGAGGGCATGCACCTGGAATGTCCATTCCCCTAATTGGGAAGGTGCCGCTGCCCAGCTGGTTGATGTCCTTGTAAGAATAAAAGCTGTCATCACTGCCGTCCAAGTAGTGCGATGGACGGGACGAAAGGTCCTTGAGATATTTACTATGGCGGACATATACAGGAGCGCAAATTTGGTGTCGGATTTGTGGTGGTTTGGCGATTTTAATGCCAGGATGGGTAAAGAGTACCCTTTTTGGTACGAATTTCGGAAAATTCAGCCTTCACAATGAAATATCCCCTTATGGGTTGAGTCTGATTGACGTCGACAGGACCCCAAATATGGTTGTCTGGTATGGTTTACTAGATTCCAGCACAAAAAAATACATCAAGCCACTTGGATGTCTCCTGATCGAAAAACTCAAAACCAGATCGATTATGTTGTGATAGACGGAAGATGTGTATTGAGTGTTCTTGAAGTGCGCACACTCTGAGAACCCAACATCGATTCGGACCACTATCTTGTTGCAGCGAAAATATGCGCCCTCCTCTGTGTATCAAAGAACGCCCGTCAACAAACACAAGGAAAGTTCGACGTCAAAAAGCTGCAATCACAACAGACTGCCGAGCGGTTTTCTGTTCTCTGAGAGCACTTATCAGCAACTCGTTAAACGAGAACACTGGCCATGTGTACTTTACTCACATCTACACTTCTCTTCACTATTCGCGCTTTCTTTAAAATACGAGTGGACAAAAACTTCACTGAAGCAAAATGCATTTGGATGCAGATATTTAGCAAAGATTACTAGATACGAAACCATTCATTTCGGGAGAACGCTCTGAATCCGAATAATTTTTTTACAACATTTCAGTACAGTTCCACTGTGATTGAAAATTTAGCTTTTTCGAATTTTTAGGGTATTTTTGGGTATTATATTACAAACAAGATATTTTTAAAAAAATAAATTTTTGAAATTAATTTTTGAAATTAAAGTGAGTTTTTAATATTTCATTATTATTTTGTACATCAGTTTTTGAAAGTTCCTCGATCTGAAACTGCTGCCAACATAACGACATGATGCAATATGAGAAAATGTGATTAAGTTTTGTGTCTAGTTATCTTTGCCTTCAGTAAATATGTATACATATGGTATATAGGTAAATACATCCAGACGAATACATACATATATTATTGTACAAAAGCCCGACATTCAATTGAAAGTCACTTTCGTTTGTAAACCAATTGTTATTATTTGCGTAAAAGAAACACAATATCATTAAATTAATTGACTCTTGCTGCTAGTGAAATATAAGTTAGTACAGACATACTCGCATGGACGAATATGTATGTATGTATGTATTCGTTATTATTTTGCCACGATCCATTATTATTAAGGTGGGTCATGGTTTGAACATACATATGCTTCGAGTTGATTTTTGCTCTATTACTCTTTCTCCTCAAAGACGGCAGAATAGCGTTTATGTCCTTGATGAGTCATTAGCGGGAAATCGTTCACATAAATATATATTTTCCCTTTAATGCAGTTTTGTTAGGTAGAAATAAAGGTAAAATGTGTTTTACTTCGAATTTTCCAATGATATTCTGGAGGCATTCGAAAACAACTCTAGAAGAAGCCAACGATAATTCCCAGCACATGTTTCACTAAATAGGTTTCCATGGTAAAGATCTAATATGTTAAGCGTGGGATTACTATACCTAATTTTCTTGAAAGCACTCTACAAAACTGTATCAAACAACCTCACTGCGGTTGGTAAAACCGGTTAATGAAACCATTGAAGCGTTTCTTTTAAGAAAAATTAAGAATATGCATCTCATTCAAAAAACATTTTATTAAGGAAACTTCTTGGGCAATAATTGTTAATTGAAACCGCTGAAGCGATTTTCAGCCGAGCTCCAACAAATGGAGGGACCTACAGTTTATACTAAGCCGCCTCCGAACGGCTGATGGTTTTTTTACGAGAAGCCTTTATTTCATATCCGAAATCTGCTTGGAGGGGTGGACATTCCCTGCCGAGGGGCGACCGCAATCAGAAAATTTAACTTAATTTTTTATTTAAATTTATTTTTCATAACTTTTGGATGTTGATGGCACCGGGATTTGAGCCCGAGGTTTCCTAATGTCAGTTTGCACTGCTAACCACTCGGCTACCGCGGCCGCCAATTAGCTTAGGCAAGTTTATTTCAACTAATTGGTTATATTAAAGAACCCTTGTATGGAAATATTGAGTCATCTCTCTAAAATACATTTTTTAGTTATTATTTTCGAAATTAGAGCATTAAGGTGTTCCATATAACCACGTGGAATACCCTCGAGATCAAACAATGCGTAATTGTTTATTGGAATTACTAAGTCCCATCAAGCTACCGAGGCTTTTAGTTTTAATTTATTTCTCAAAAAAAAAAAAAAAAGTGTTTGGGTCTCGTTATTTCATTCTTTATTGTTCCTCATTATAATACCTCTCACGAGAATTTCAATGAACGACCAGTAGGAGGAAAAAAAAATTATAAATTAACGATCATCACATATATAACGAAAACCTAACATTATATACTTAAAAGGTAAAAAAATATTTATATATACCTTCTGCTCAAATATGAACTGCTCAATAAAACAAAAACGGTTAATTATTCTTCAATATTTATTTTATCCCCTTCAAAATAGTCACCATTATAGTGCCGTAAAAAAAAAAACTATGTGACAGATCGCGCTCAAATTTGACATGCAACCTAAGCAAAAAAAAAGTATGGCCATATATCTTGTCCTTGTCGAGTTATGGATAAAGTCTCCGTTTATATTTGAGCAGAAGATATAATATTTTTTGTCCGGAGTGTCTAATAGATTTATGGCTCGATTCGCTTGAAATTTGGATTCAAAATAATAGATATATTTTAAAACAGAAAAATATATATTTTTAAAAATAAATAAATAACATATAAAAGTAATCCTTGTAGTACATATTCAGAAAGTTAATCTAACCACAGATCCCCACAGAAAGTTAATCTAACCACATGAATTTATGGAGGAAACACTACTGCAGCCTACTAAATGGTAGTGAAAATGATGTTGGTGGTTGCTGGTGAGCCAGATTCCTTAACCAATAACGATGGAACAGTTATTTCTTTGCCCTACTATGAAGACGTTCAAATAGCAATTGCCCACTTGTCAAACAATAACGACGAGTATTTCAAATAAGACGGAAAGAACTGATAAGGTGCATGCATCAACTTCTTTGCAAATAAACTGACCTTCGGCAACACCAAAAGCTGCGGCAAAATCGGAAATTAACTCTCCAAGCCATTCGATACCAAATGGGGTTTCAGAAAAAAGACTTTTTATAGTGTGACGTGTTTAAAACAGTAGTCCGCTATTTGAGGCATCAAAAGTTGGACAAAAGTACAATATTATTTAAACTCTATTTTTGCATTATTTTTAAGGTGAGTTTTTCTTTCAAACATCGAAGAAATTTGTTCGTTATTTTTTTAATTAATATAGATAAGACACTCATTAAAATTAAAAAAAATATTTGGTTCAATTTTTCCGGCACCGTTTCATGAGTCAGACTACAGACACTTCAGAAAACTCATCACAACATTGGAAAATTCCAATACTTTTTGATACCAAAAATTGTTTCCTTCTCTTTCGAAAAAAGCGCCGAAAAATCGTTTTTTTCGTGTTCTAAAGGAGACTTAAATTATAGCTGGGGAAAATAAAAAAAAACAGTCGTCGCAATCGTAACATTGAAGTTGTAGATGATTTCGTCTATTTTGGATCCAGCATTAACACCAATAAGCCTAGAAAAGTAATAATCTTTGTACGAAAAAATACCAAAATCTACAAACCGTTCATTATTCCCGTCCTGTGCGGAGGCATGGACAATAGCAACATCTGATGTGTGAAGACGTTTATTCACACAGAATGGCTTGAAATTCCTTCTAGAATTTTTTAATCTATTAATGGCAGTTCATGGTCCTTATCGGCTTACAAAGCTATCTATAGATACATATTATATTTAAAAGCGGTCACCGATCTTTCCTAATGAATGAATGCACCAACATATAAATATATGAAAATATAATATAAGTATTTACATATATGATAAGTATATTATTTATGTATGTACGTATCTATATTTCTCTTCTGTCTGCTATGCACAAAAATTACTTATGAATTTTAGCATTTTGTTTTCGCTGACACGTATAAAAATAAACATAGTATGTATGTATCTACATAAACATTCGTGTATACTTATTTTCTCAAAATAAATATATTCGCATTAAGAAAAATCAGCTGTTGCTGCTTTTGTACATATATAACCCCCCAGTAAAAATTTTTGGACCATATTTTCAATTAGAGTACTACTCAGTAATGTGACATTGTATCAACTCATGTCTCGCTGCCAGATGTTGTTAGTCGATGCATGGATACTAGTGTTTTTCGCAGTGTCAGGGATCGGCAAAAATAAAAATGGGAGCAGAAGTTTTGTACTTTTCAAAAACTTTCTGTTAATAAAATTTATTACGTATTTGGAACTTTGTATAGTTCGATTGCTGAAATACGAACAATGATCGGCTGACAGCAAGCTGGTAACAAGTCATGAGTCGACCCAGTGCTGCACTGCAAAAGAGTACTCCATTAGGTAATCCAATGGACCAAATGGTTCACAAATTTTCGCAAGTGTGCTATGAAATGCCAACCTCTGGTATATAATAATACATATATACCTCCAACAGACATATAATATATTTATATATAATACACATACATATGTCTATTCGTTCGTTATTGTAAGCGCCATGGCCACTCAATTGACGCCGCTGCCGGTCGGTCGTTATGGAATTGCCGCTTAGACAATGCCTCAGTTGAAAGGCGAAAGTAATCGAGGGTGTGTCGCGTAGCAAAGAATTATAGTTTTGAAAAGAAAAGAAATTCACAACGAAAGCGAATTTACATTGGCAAGAAAATGCCAATTTTCTCAAAATATACTCTAAAGAGAGGTGTGTGTGTGTGTGCGTACTTTGAAAAGCGTTATGTAGTGTTTTAAGAAGAAAAATTATGATAAAAATATTTTCCAAAATGAATAAAGTTATATTTGTTTGAATTTCACACTGAATTACAGAAGTTCAATGACGGTCGAGAAGCCGATGACTTAGACTTTCAGACATTGTTCGCCAGAGTGGGACCGTCGATAAATATAATTTATATCTTAAAAAAATTCTTTTTGCGTATATCAGAGGACGATGATATTTTTTGTGAATCAATTTCTTTGTTGAATATCTTTTATTTAATATACATTTCGTTTGGTCATTTCCTGAATTGTTTAATTTAATTTATTTTTATTTTACTTTACTTCATTTTATTTTATTTTATTTAATTTTATTTTTTTGTATGTTATTTTTATTTTTTTATTTTAATTTAATTCATTTTATTTTCTTTTATTTTTATTTTATTTTGTTTAATTTTATTTATTTTATTTTGTTTCATTTTATTTTATTTTATTATGCTATTTTTTTATTTAATTATATTTTATTTTGTTTTACGTTATTATTTTAATTTATTTAATTTTATTATAGTTAATTTAATTTAATTTCATTTAATTTTATTGCATTTTATTTAATTTTATTTTATCTTAGGTTATTTCATTTCATTTTATTTTATATTATTTTATTTTATCTCAATTTATTTTATTTTGTTTCGCTTAATTAATTTAATTTAATTTTATTTTATTTTATTTAACATTAGTTTATTTTAATATATTTTATATTATATTATTTTAATTTAATTAAATATTTTTATTTTATTTCATTTTATTTTTATTTATTTTAAGTTATTTTATTATTTTTAATTTTATTTATTTTATTTTAATTTAATTAAAGTTATTTTATGTTATTTTTATTTTATTTTATTTAATTTATTTTAATTTTATTTTATCATTTTTATTTTTTTATTTTATTGATGTCATTTTATTTTATTTTACATTTTTATTCTATTTTATTAATTTAATTTAACTTTATTTAATTTTTATTTATTTTTATTTCATTTTATTTTATTTTACTCTATTATATTATGTTTTATTTTATTTTATTAATTTTATTTGATTTTGTTTTGTTAAATTAATTTTATTTTTCTTTATATCATTCTATTTTGTTTTTTTGATAGTTTAAATGATTTTATATTATTTTATATTGCTTATTTATTAAAATTATAATATATAAATTTTGTTGATTAAATTAATTTTTTATTTACTATTATTTTTAATTAAATTAAATTATATGTTATTATCCCATAATATTGTTTTGTTAATTGTATTTTATTGTGTTTTATTTTTTTATTTATTTTTATTTAATTTATTTTTATATTCTAATTTACTTTGTTTTATTTTATTTAATTTTTCTTCTTTTATTTTATTTAGTTTTATTTTACTTTTTTTATTTAATAGTTTTAGTGAAGTTTTTATTAAGACCGACGCTCCCTAATAGATATGCATTTGGTACGCACTTGAATATCTTATAATTTTCATATATACATGCTCGTACATACGCGTGCGGCTACCAATTTAATTTATATGGCTGCAGGAAAATAGAATCAAAATAAAAAAAAAATATAGACAGAACTTCCCAGCGAATAGGGCAAAATAATGCAAATTCATAAGATATTTTGAAAACATTTCCATTCCATTTCTTATACATTGATACATATGTATGTATGTGCATCATAAATACAATAATAATTTTAAAATTATGTATTTCATATAATTTCAGGCGCTGAAAGCGTTTTGCATCAGAGTCTTCGCCCTTTTTCTTTGACCAATTGCTTTTCCTCAGCTTCTGCTGCGCGTCCTGCTTTGACCCAATTTCGTGATATACTCAGCAAACAAATAACTGGCATCAAAGATGCTGGCACCTATAAAATGGAACGCGTAATCACCTCCTCGCAGAGTACCGAAATCACTGTGGAGGGTACACAGAAGCGTATATTGAACTTTTGCGCAAATAATTATTTGGGTTTAGCGGTATGTACTCGTATGTATGTGTTTTAAGCGAGAAAATAAGTGTATAGGGTAAATCTCATAATTTTGTCGTCTCTTGAACCAGCCGGAGTTTTTTTCAAGTTTCTAAAAAAAGCTACCTTATTTGTGAGTTCTCTTATTGAGAAGGTGCATCTTTCCCTCTCTTAGTATATATACAAGTATTCTTTGAAATTAAGTTAAAATTAAGTACCAAAAGAGCAAATGAAAGAAAGAGTGATCAAATTTGAAATGACCTTTCAAAAGAAAATTTTACTTTCTGAATTTCTGAGCGGAGTGAAAGGAATAATTGATAAACAGCTAGCTTCTCAGTCAAAGAGCCTACTCTGCAATACTAGACCTTCTCACATCCAAATACAAATCCAAATCCAAATCGGTCATCTTATGTGGTGGGAGATATGCGCTCGGTACTTTAAATAAGCAGAAAACTACCGAGCGACGGAGCATCTCATTTTCTATACCTTACCTCTATTTTCTCTATTAGTGTCCGGCTCTCACACAAATTTGACAAAGAAAACTTGGAACACACCAGGTACCTAACCACAAAAGGCACATCTGATATAAGTTGTTTCGTCAAGAGTACAAACTGGTTCGAATGGAATGTGATTGCAGGATATTAGGGTGATAGGATAAATGAAGCTCATATTTGGCCCGAGGTCAAAATCTTTCCGGAAGTACCTAAACGACGAGTTGCGGCAAGTAACTGAAGACTTCTGTAGCATGAACTACACAGACCATCCAGTAACTGAAGTTTATTCTAACATATGTATATTGAGTTCAGTAAGGATATACTTAGTTATTGACTCTATTTGTATCCCCCCTCTCACAGAATGGTTAAAAAACTTTATTTCTTTCAGAACAACCCCGAAGTGGTGAGTTATAGCAAAGAGTTACTGGATAAATATGGCGCCGGTCTTAGCTCAGTGCGTTTTATTTGCGGCACACAATCGATACACAAGGAGTTGGAAAAGAAGATCTCACAGTTCCACGGACGCGAGGATGCCATTCTGTATGCGTCTTGTTTTGACGCCAACGCTGGTATCTTCGAAGCCATACTCACACCCGATGATGCGGTCTTCTCCGATGAATTGAATCACGCATCCATTATCGATGGCATACGCTTGTGTAAGGCACAGAAGCAGCGTTATAAGCATCGTAATATGAGTGGTAAGACTGAGTATTAAGATTAATAAATTTCTATAATTAAATAATTGTATCTTCTTCTACCGCAGATCTCGAAAAGCAACTGCAGTCCTCTACCGCACGCCTTAAGCTCATTGTCACCGATGGCGTCTTCTCTATGGATGGCAATATTGCGCCATTGCCGAAAATCGTCGATTTAGCAGCGAAATATGATGCACTGGTTTTCATCGATGAATGTCATGCGACGGGTTTCTTTGGCGCCACCGGACGCGGTACCGAGGAATACTACAATATGTTGGGTCGTGTTGATATTATCAACTCCACATTGGGTAAAGCGCTTGGTGGCGCTGCTGGCGGTTACACAACTGGTCCTAAGGAGTTAATTAGATTACTGCGTCAGAAATCACGTCCCTATCTCTTCTCGAACTCATTGCCACCACCAGTTGTGGCGACGGGCATTAAAGTTATGGACATGCTCATGCACTCCGATCAGTTGTCACAGCGCGTACAGAGCAATACGAAACGTTTCCGCGATGCAATGACGAAGGCTGGCTTTGTCATTGGCGGCGAGAATCATCCGATTTGTCCGGTGATGTTGGGCGATGCTCGTTTGGCCTCGATTTTCGCCGATCAAATGCTTTGTAAGTGAAATTAAGCGTATTTTTGTAACTTTTTTTCATTTATTACTGTTATTTTTATCTCTTTAATGCACAGCGCGTGGCATATACGTGATTGGCTTCAGTTATCCGGTAGTGCCGAAAGGCAAGGCTCGCATTCGTGTACAAATATCGGCTGCTCATACAACGGACGACGTTGATCACGCGGTGGCCGCCTTCGTCGATGTCGGCAAGTCGCTCAAGGTTATCAAGTGAGGTTGTGGTGAAATGAAGCGTGAGCAGAGATTTATTGTAATCACGACAATTATGAGTGGCAATTTTTTTTTTCAAATGTGCATTTATTATATTTTAAGAATAATAAAAAAATAAAGAAATATATTTTTTTGCTGATTAATCTGATTATAACTGATCTTGGTTTCCTAACGAATTTGTCTCCATCAAAGTCAAGTAGTGAAGAAATGAAAGCAATTTCTTTGGAATCTCATTGTTCAATGTGGCAGACTACCTTAAGGTTGGGCATTTATATGTCTGAATGTCTGACCTCCAGATAGTCCTGCTGCTAATGTTCTTACTGTTATTGCAAACGCAAAAAGATTTACCAAAATGATTTCTGTTGTAATTTGCGGCACTCACGGTCCTTGACTAAGTTACTTCGTTAAAAGGAAGGCATATGGAAGACATATCTCCTTTGTACCATATGTGCGTAATTTCCGAGCACCTAATATCGACTCGGTTCCATATTTTTTTAGAAAAGAAGATATGCACCCGCCTCTGTGCACCAAAGAACGTCTGTCTGGTTTTCGTTCGGCAAGGGCAAAAGAAGAGCTGGTATGATGAGGATTGTTGCACCAAAATGAAGAGGAAACAGATTGCAATTGACCCCAACAGAAGTGCGATGGGATAGAAATAGAGAGTTGAAGAAGGTAGCGAGACGAATTTGCAGACAAGAAAAAAATAGCCGAAATGTGTGATTGTCAAAGGTTTGAGAAGCTAGCCCACCGGGGAATCCTTTGAAATTCATTTAAAAGATGAGGCGAGTTACATAAGTTTCAAGACCGGAGCATACTTATGTAGAAAACAGTGTGAAAATTTGGTGTCCAAAGTCCAAAACACACTTGGCGTATGGAGGGAACTGTGCTTCTTCAACAGCTGATGGTGAAATAAAATCTCCAATCAATGATGATGGAAAATACCCGACTATGGTGAAGTTCAAATGGCGATTGCCCGCTTACTGGCTGAGCTATTCAAATTCTGAAAAGATCCATGCATTAGCTTCTTAACAGAATATTACAGTACGAAATCATTTTCGACATTTGGAACCTACCCAATCCCTTCTTATGGATGGAGCTCATGATCTGTGCAACTCGTCGTGAAAAAAAAATTTAAGGCTCAAGAAGCGTCAAGAACTGATTGAACTTTCTCAGTATGGCTTCAGTTCTTATAACATATGAAGCGGATACGATGGCTAGGTCATTTTGTCCGAGCGTCGATCCAGTACTCGCTGGTAGAAGTAGAAGAAGAGGAAGATCCCTACTCTATTGAAATCCAATTGGCACTAGGCAGCAAGAATAGGTGCTCTCTTATTTTTGCTCTTCTAGTCTACCCTTTTAAGCCTTTCGCCCATGCTTCATTTATTTTATCCCTGATGTCTTCCATAATTCTGGAGAGCAGTAATGTAATCGATATTTTTCGGCTGTAAAATAAATAGTATTCAACTCAAGTCTCTTGGAAGCAGGTGAGTTCGTCCTCTAATGTATAACATTCCGATGGAGGGTTTTCAGTCCTTTTTTCACAATTAGAAATCACGGGTTTTTAGTTGGCGTTCTTACTACTCTCGCATGTAGGTTCGTCTAGGTCCTAATGACCCCATTAGCCGAGAAATAACCTCACTTTGAGGCACTTGAACAACTCGCGAGCTTCCATAGTTCCATTCGGTCAAATTTTTCAAGATTATCATAAGCAAATGCAATAAACTCAATGAGTTTCTTTTCATATGGTATCCTTGACTGTTTGTCGAAAATCGCATTCTAAATAACAATCCGGCTTACGGGTGTATTTAGGAGATATGAGCATGTAATTAGTTTGGTAACTGAATGAACTAAAGTTTTCAATACAAAAGTATGATCCACTCTACTAATCGAATATCTCGGCACTCAAGCGGTGGAATATGATCGACTGAATTTGGAGTCTTAACATCACATCATACCGATGTGAAAATATTAATAAGGTCAATATTGAGGGTAAAGATCAGCGATGGATCATTATTATTAAAAGTAATCGCGAATGAGGATCTTCTCTTTCAAATTTTCGAACAATCTTTTCTTTACTGCTAAATCTTTTGTTCGAAGCTACGCCCTGATACCTCGCCACACCAAACTTAGGACGTAAACAATTTTGTTGGATTTACTATTGCAGCATTTTTATATTTTCTTCAACAGAGAACAACGTTTGGGAGCCCACATGGCGTTAATCATTAAAAATATCAATTTAAAGTCATTTGCCTAGAGGGTACACCCCCATGATCAGGTACGGAGCGTGACCTTTTGAGAAAAAGCCGAACAGTTTGCCATTTGCCTAGAGGGTACATAAAGAAGAGCAGCAATGTCAACATATCAACTAAACTCTCCAGCTCTCTCTCTCTCCCACTCAGTCAACTATCTTTCGGAATAATAGAGAATGTAAAATTTATATGTCAGTCTTCGGCGTCGCAAAGTGTGTATATTATCTGTTCTTATTTGTTATCTTCACTCTACGTGAAGGTGAGCGTACAGTGAATATGGTTCTTAAACTGATCGTTAGCAGTTGAAGTTTACTCACGACGAAATGCCCACACTTAACATTTACTTCCATACTGTTCTCGACTCTCGCTTAATGGTTGGATAGTTTGCTTTTTTTTTTGTCCGCTCTTCCCTTATTGTACTTGACTGCTTTGTTAGCCGTTTGGTCAAGACCATGGTTACGGCTTAAGAAATATGGCTACTTCTTTGCTTACAGCGTATGCTAATCGGCTTTCTTTTACCTTTTTTCAGTTCTTTTTGTATTTTTTCTTATTTATTTGCTTACGCTGTGGCACTATAAATTGCAGGTATCCCGGCATTCCCAGTTTTAGTCTTGCAGTGAGTTTTGTTTTTGAAGGTACAAGGTTAGATTTACACTCCGGTTTAAAGTAGAAAAAGCTACGCTTGAGCTATAAACATGAAGTGGTGTTTAGGTGAGTGTGTACAAGGATTTTTAATGATTTTGTGTAGAGAATTAAATAAATATTTGCACCGACTGTGAAAAAATAAAAATGTATCAATGTGAAATATTCTTTACTCCTTCGCTATTTATTGTAGTTACAGCATTTTTCTTAAGTTACCTTTTGTGTCGCGATGTCACCGCCAATGTAATACAGGATCGCAATCTTTTCGCCACCGAACTCTTCCAGACAATCGCCAGCGATAAGCAATACGAGAATGTCATTATCTCACCTGTGGCCATACAAACAGCACTCGGTCTGGCTTACTATGGCGCCGATGGCAAAACCGCCACCGAGTTGCAGCGTAGCCTCCATGCGCAATCGCAGAGCCGCAACGGTATAGCAAAGAGTTATTACAAACTTTTGCATTCCTTTGTGAAACCGAAAACCACATTGGAGATTGCCAATAAAATATACGCCAAGGATGAGCTCGTGATCGAACCGGAATTCCGTGAAGCGGCACAAAAGTATTTCGATTCCGACGCGGAGCAATTGGATTTCACTGATGAACCAAAAGCTGTGGATAAAATCAACAAGTGGCTGGCTGAGAAGACCAATGGCAAGATTGAGCATGTTTTGGATAGTGTAGAGCCCGATATTAATGTGGCGCTGGTGAATGCTATCTACTTCAAAGCCAAGTGGGCGCGTCCCTTCATGGATGATGAAACATCAGATCGTATATTCTACATCAATGATAATGAAACAGTGAAGGTGCCCACAATGTTCGCTGATAATTGGTACAACTATGCGGATTATGAAGAGTTGGATGCCAAGGCGATTGAGTTGTTCTTTGAGAATACCGATTTACGTATGTGGTTTATATTGCCGAATAAGCGTAATGGTCTCTACGAGTTGGAACAAAAGTTGAAGGGTGTGGACTTTGATGCGTTGGAAAAGCGTTGGGAATGGAACAGTGTAACGGTGAATTTACCGAAATTCGGTTTTGAATTCGACACTGATTTGAAGCCGTACCTATTGAAGGTAAAAATTTACAATTACTAATTAAATTTTTTTTAAATTAATTAAAAACTTATATTAATTGAATATCTTACGCTAATAAAATATTAATAAATTAAATAGTAATTTAGTAATATATTTCTATATGTATATATATATAAATTAATTATATTTTTTCTTAATTAAAAATGAATTAAAAATTTATAAGTAACTTAATCTAAATTAATTAGTTTATACGAAATAAACTAAATTAATTTAATATTAATAAATTAAAAAGTAAATTAAATCTTAAAGGCATTAAGAAAAAAATTTTAGAATTTATCTTATATAAAATTAATTAAAATAAACACATATTTAATAATTAATTAAATGCTTATGAATAAACTAAGGAGAAATTTATATTAATTAATTTAAATAAATTAAATTGAATTATTTAATTATTAATAATGCATATATTTGGCAGTTACTAATAATGAAGACACTCTCCTTACAGCTCGGCATTAAGACCATGTTCACTGATGAAGCTGATTTCAGCAATATTTTCCATGAATCGCCCATTAGCACACGCGTCTCACGCGTTCAACACAAGGCCTTTATTGATGTCAATGAAATCGGTTGCGAAGCTGCCGCCGCCAGTGGTAAGTTGAAGTAGAGATAATTTGTTTCTAAATATTGTGAATTTAAAATTTTTTACTTTAAAAATTTGTTTTATTAAAAAACCGATTTAATAAATAATAAATTTTTAATATTAAATTCAAAGCTCATAATTTTCCACTTTTTAATTTAAAACTTTTAATTTCTTAATATTTTTTATACAATGTTTTCATTAGAATGCTTTTATTATTAATTTCATTCATTTATTAATATAATCAATGTTATTAGAAATTTAAATCTTTATTTATTTTTTTTTTTTGTGTTTCTTAAATATTTTCATTAGAATGCTTTTATTATTTTTTTAATATAAAATATATAATATATTCTTTATTTAACATTTAACAATATTTTTTATTTAATGTCATTAATTTATTATTATAATCAATATTATTAGAAAATTAAATTGTATTTTTTAAATATCTAAAATTAAAAATTCTTATTTAATTTCATAATAATATAAATAAATTTAAAAAATAATTGATGTTTTTATCTCATTCTTTTTTAATATGAAAATTTTAAATCAATTTTTTACTCCGCTTAAAAGCTTATTCTGTATTTAAAATTCAATTTTTTCTATGCACTTTTTAATTTAATTGTATTCAACAAATTTTTATTACAAGTTTCGAATTGAATATTTAATCCTTTTATTCTAAATCTTATATTATTACCCTTTTTTTATTAAAAAAAACATTTTTTACCTATAAAAATTTGAGGTTATTTTGAAAAATGTTTTAAAATATTACACTCATATACTTGTTAAATTCAAGAATTTTGAAATTATAATTATTTTCAAAACATTTTTCTTCATTTAAAAATATATTAATAATTTTAAATTTAGTTTAATTTTTTTAAACAAATTTTTTGTGATATTTTTTTTTTAAATTTAATATACGTATAAATAAATATTTTTTGCTTTTCATATTAAGGTTTTGTTATTAAAAACACATCTATTACATTTAAAAATTTAGTTATGTTATTAAATATAAATATTTTCTGTCCATACTTTTATAATCAAAGAATTTTTCAATTAATGTTTTCTTTATTCAAAAATGTATTAAAAATTCTATTTAATTTTTTCTATACACTTGTTTCAATAAATTTTAATCACCACTTTTTAACATAATAATTAATTTATTACTAAAGAAAACAACAGATTTGACATATTTTTTAACATAGTTATTTATTTATTATTAAATGCTTTTTCAATTTTTGTTAGTAAAAAAACTTTTTTTTTTTAATTTTATATCATACCTATATTTCCTGTTATACGCTAATAATTAATTTTTTATTTATATTATTGAAATTAATTGTTTTGTGTACATATTTTTTTATTTAAGTTATTTTTTTTTACTAATTTTTTAATATTTTCTTTTAATTTTATTTCTTATTTAATATTGTAATATGTTATCTATTTTATTATTTTCTTATTCTATATACTTTTTAATTATTTAAATATCTTATGATTAGTTTTTATTTATTTTCATTTCTTTTTTTAATGTACTATTTTTTATTGTTTTTATTTATTTCTCTTAGTTGCTGTCGGCGTGCCAATGTCTTTGCCATGGGATCCGAAAACTTTTATTGCCGATCATCCATTCGTTTTCATCATACGTGATCCTCATGCGATTTACTTCACTGGTCATATTGCCAGATTTTAGATTAAGCGATTTTAATGAAAGCAACTTTTAATGTTGCATATAATTAGCTTTTAAGTGAAAATATATTATTTTGAATTTAAATATTTAATAAAACATAAGAATACAATATCTTATTTAATTGTTTTCCTTACACGATCGCTTATTAAGGATACTGAGTCTATGTAAGTAACATTATTAAGGTCTCAAAACGCTCTGAATTAATTGCAACTGAGCTCAAGGGTAGGGGTGTGAATAAAAAATATTTATTTCTATGGGCTAAAGGGTTTAAATTTTATTTAAATTGGTAATGTTTCACGATAGGCCCAAAAAATTCATTATTTTTTAAGTTTAAGCATAATACGAGTATATAAACAGCTTGTTACTTGATTGTTTCTTAAAAAGCAAAACTAATCTAATATGTGTAAGGTCATAAGTTCGAAGTATACAAACTCAGATTTTTTTAACTTCAAATCGATGACCGTCTATCTAGATGACATATAACTATAAAATATTATTTTTTTTTTTTGAAGGCGGTTTCGGCAATCTGAGTAGGAGATTTTGATGATTTGCAGTTTGGACAGGATTTTGCCACTTTTGCATTTGTCCTTTTAAGGTCTTTATAGTTAAGTCTTTTATAGTTAAGTTCTTCAAGTCTTACCATATCCCATGTCATAGCAACTAATATTTCTGGGGGAAGGAAATAATATCTACAGTACTTTCCTTGGATGACAGCACTTTTCCAAAAAGTTTGATAAGAGTACAAACTAACTGATTGGCCGATATGATAACGGCCGCGTTGCGTATTTTCCATATTTGACTATCATGATATTCAGCGATTTTTTCGCTATCGAAAAATAACAAGAAATTGAAAACGTTGGTGGTGCTATGTGACTTTGTTCTCAGATGTGCTTGTGTCTAACTTAAATAATGGTATTCAAAGAAAAGTGAGACGAAGATGAAATTGAGAAAATGATTCATTGCTGAATTCGCTAAGGTGCAAAAGGGACAATAAAATTTTGTAAATCCTTAGTAATTCGGGAAAATTAACTTCAAAATCTTTCATGAAAGTTATCTCCAATTTTCTAGGAAGTCACCAATCCAAGGACTCTAATAAATATATATACATATAATTTATGGATATTTTTTATTTCTCAAAAATCAAGGATAACTAAATATTGTTGTTGTTGTAATTGTAAATCATTGACGTCATCAAAAAGGAAGTCCAGGAAACAAGTTGTTTGCACGGGTTTGGACCAGAGGGAAAGGAGGTTACATGAGTTAAGTTTAAGGGACATGCATAGAGGTAGTTATTGTCGTTAGGAATATAATTGCGTGCAGGCTACACGTTGGATATCAGGATGTTAATTGTGCCAGTATTACTCGGGACTATCGTAGCAGTTCAAGCTCATCGGCGTTCGATGGGTCGTGAAAAGGATTCCGAGAACGCCTTTCAAAGGAACAGAGCTCGATAAATTGTATACGGACTATCAGAGAATGGATTTTTAAGACTGTCGGTACACCGTCCTGTCCAATGCTTCTTGTAAATGGTGCTGAATTGGTTCAGCTTTAAGTAAATGTATGTTGGGCTGCTCCCGACAGTACCATCCGTATGCTCCGGCGACATCTGGAGGTCTAGTTGACAATCCTTAAGGCGATGCCTTTATTTCTCCATCAGCGTTTCGCTAGTTCAAATCGGAATAGCGTAATGTAGGACCGAACGGGCTCGTATGTTGCGAGCAACGTTTCTTTGTATTTTCCTCAGGCGCTGCAATTGCAGTCGCAAGCGCAGTGAAGGCGTGCAGACTGTCGAATGTGACTCCCAGAAACTTTGGGTAGTTAGTTGACGCAATTTTTAATTCATTGACTTCCATCAAATTCGAGCCGGTGCTCTTCCTGCAGCTGGTGAAAAGAATGGATGAAGATTCAGCAGATTGTAGCGGTAGCTGCCATACTGAGAAGAAGTGGAAAAGATCGGCGAGCTGGAGATTTACTTTTGAATATAAGTAATCAATATCCTGACTAGAGGTCAATATCGTGAAATAATCGACTTTTAAGATGAAAGAAACGCCCTTTGGTGCAGTAGGAAGTTTCAAGATGTAGAAATTAAACAGAAGCGGGGAGAGGACAACACTCTCCGGTTTAATATTCCGAAGTTTGATCTCGAAACTTTACCGACTTTTGACCACTGAGGTAGTTCTTAGTACCCCGGAGGTAATGTGGAATTCTCAATGTCCGATGGTAGCACTGAATGATTGACGATATCAAAAACTTTTCACAGATCTAGTGCTACTACGACGGTTCGTGCGCAGGACCGAATTCTGTTAAGGTCATGGACTATATGGGTGTTTATGGCGTTAAGTGCGGTTATGATACTGTGCCCTTTTTGGAATTCATGCTGATGTGCTGCTGGGCTAAGATAATATGTGACGGACATGAACAGCAAGGTCTCAATTCGCTACTTGGGAGAGGATCGGTCGATTAGATTCTCCCTTGATGTAGAAACATTTTTACCTGAATTCAAACTTAAGTTTTGGGAGAATAGTTGCGGTATAATAAGTTTCCAATTGTTGTGTATCCAGCCACGTCATTTGGAGGTAAGACTTAGAATTATACAATAACTTCTAACGCTTTATCGCATTTATGAAGATCACTTGATTGAGTTACTGTAAGAAATTCAATCTTTCACTGTCAACATACTGTTAAATATGCAAATAAAGCACTTGAGTGGTTATAAATAGATACCCGAAAAAATATAAGGCTTTTGAACTTTTGTAACTTAAAATTTTATTTTTTCTCGATTTATTTATTTATTTAATTTATTTATTCTTCATTTATTTTGTAGTACTCCACTTAAAGTTAAGCCCAAATTATTGTAAAAGCTGGTAAATAATGGATGCGACGTGAATTTAAATGAAAGAGTTTGGAGTACGTGCGCCTGTAGACGCACATCCATACAAACATACAAACATATGTAAGAGTTTTAGTGTCTAGCTTTGTTTGTTTATACAGACGACAAGTCTTAAAAAATAGAAAACACCAAAAAATATTACTTTTTCAAAAAAAAAAAACGAAAAAAAATTATAATTTTTTCCAAAATGAAAAAAAGACAACATTTTACAAGTTTTCAACTTTATTGCTTGACCCACAAATTATGCCATTTCGTTTTTGCTGTCCCATCGAGTATGAATTTAATTCCATTGACTGCTCGTTTGTTGTTTAACCGAGCAAATAAAAATCGATAAAATATTTTATGCGAGAATGTTGCTGCACACCTGTCACAGCAACAGCAGCAGCAGCACCGGCGGTAGCGACACACGCACACACGCACCTATTGTGGCAATGCACAGTGAACGCTCCAAATGAAAATAGGAATATGAAAAAACTAAAATTCAAAAATCAAATACAAAAAAGGCCAACAAACAACCTGGAACAAGGTGGAACAAGATGGAAGTAACAAAAAAAGAAAAATGTTGTTGTTGATATTCACAGCTGATTGAGCGGCGTTGGCGCCCTACAGTATTACTTGAGAAGTTCTTGTTATGGGTAGGCGCTCATGCGTATTAATCTGTTCTCAGTTTGTTTGTATTTATATGTATGCATACAAATGTTTATATTATTGCAATATTCCCTGTTTAACTCATTACATATACATATATATTTTAATAATTAAATGTAGAAAGGGCCTAACTGAAATTTTTTTACAAAGAACTTTCTTGAATATGAATGAATATGCATTTAGAAAACTTATGGCAAACATATGAGATCCGTAATTCAAAACTAAACAATCTTATAAGGCTTTTACGAGGGTTGTAAACTAGTTTTTCGCAGTGTACGCAAGGTAACCGTCTATCCCAACATGATTGATGTGGCTGTGGGTTTTTCGATTCGGAGACTGCGAAGCAGCTTGATGAATTTTCTTGTGCTGAGATCTGTGGGACAACCATATTTCGGACTCCGGCGAAGTCAATCAACCTTAACACATTTGGGTATGTTTCATCGTGGATTCTGAATTTTCCGACAGTTGGGCCGAAGATATGTACCTTCTTTGCTCACCCTGGAATTGCAGATGCAAATAAGTACGCTCAAGGTGCTCATCGTACATCGTATTTCGCTTCCGTCGGGGCGTGGGCGCAAATATGCAAAATGTTGAAAAACTTCACTTTGTGCGAATACTCGGCAACAGGCTTTCTCTTTCACCACAAATCCGACAGCAAATGTGTGTTCCTTAGATGGCCGATGTAGTAAATGAATCAAGTGCCTAATCGTCACCGTCCTCGTACCTCGTCCATTGCATTTCTTGAACGGCGGTAATATCAGCCTTCAGTCTTACGAGGACATCAGCCAACTGGGAAGTGGCACCTTCCGAATTGAGAAATCAGTATTAATAGTTGCACGTTCTTAATTCACAGTCTTAAATACGTTTGCTGTGGTCATCACCATAAGTGGAACCTCTCACCATTCGAGGCATTAGTAATTTTTTCATTGGAACTGGTTTCTACGTGGTCCCTCACCCAGCGAATAACGTCACTAGGCAAGTAGGTGTAAATTTTTGCACAAATTTATATAGCGAGCCGTTTGCTTCAAAACCGACGCTTGCTCACAGCCGGACCGCTGGTGAATAAGCTCTACGATTAGGCTTTGCGAACCCTTAAATGAAATATGTCTGAGTGGCTCCTCTGAGAATATACAATACATATACTCAGCTCTAAGTTGCTACCGCGTTCATGTCTTAGTGCTCTAAGTCCGCTTAACTGAACCAAACAATGTTGGCTCCATCTAAATATGTACATAATTTTCTATCTAGCAAAGATTGGCGGCCGCGGTAGCCGAGGGGTTAGCATTGCGTATTGAAATTCGGAAGACTCGGTTTCAAATACCGGTGCCACCAACATCCAAAAGTTATGGGAAATTGATTTAAATAAAAAAAAATAGGTTAAATTTTCTAATTTCGGTCGCCCCTCGGCAGGGAAAGTCCACCCCTCCGAGTGTATTTCGGACATGAAATAAAGGCTCCTAATAAAAAAACCATCAGCCGTTCGTTCGTTGAAAAACATCAAGACGCGAAGGACATCAGCTCGGCCGAAAATCTCTTCAGCGGTAACAAAGCGCCAATTATATACGTGTATGTATAAAGATCTGTAATCTGAGGTTGGAAGGATCATTACAATGGATTATTTGATGAATTTCATTGACGTGTGGCATCTTGGATTGATCAACAAGAAAGAAATTCGTAAACCTAACGCAGTACAAAGCTGGGCGGTAGTTGAGATATCATTTCTACCTCCTCATAACTTGGGTTAACACAGCGTAATATTGCAGAGTAATAGAGAGAAACTCCTCACAGAAGCACACCTTGCTAGTTTACATAATTCCTTGATAAAGTGGACTGTCAAAAGTCCTATCACTTTTGGGTTGTCCTATCTTTATGCACAAAAAGAGAATGAGTTATGTATAATTTGAGTTGACACAGAGCCCGCAATACGGTTCTCTGCAAAGCGAATTCATAGCGAGAAGGCCCATCAAAGATTAGGACTACGTATTACTTTCAGTGCGAATGCCGATTGGTTCATATGCCTGAATTCTTTTAGATTGTTTTTTATTTATGCGTCTTCCAGCCTTGGGAATGAAGTTTTCTCTATGCCGGCAATGGTCTTCAGTCAGCTCGGAAAGGTATTTTAAAGTACAATTCGCTAATCTTTCCCGTCCTACTTTATGGTGCAGAAGCGTATATTTTAGCTACATCCAATAATCGAAATTGGGAGTCTTCGAGAGAGCGGTTCTGCCGAAGATTTATGGTTTCTTGCATACATCGACATTGACATATAACAGGCGCTTTGTAACCTCTGAAGTGATTTTCGGCCGAGGAACTCCATCGCCTCCAAGCAGCCGATGGATTTTTGTGAGGAGCTTTTAATTCCTGTCAGAAATACGCTCGGAGGGCTTAATATTCCCAGCCGAGGGGCGAGCGCAATTAGAAAAAATAAATTTCTTTAATTTTGGATAATGTTCGAACCAGGACACGAACCCTGGTCTTCCGAATGGCAGTAAGCAATTCTGGCCACTTGAATATTGCGGCCGACATTGACAAAGTTCAGCGAATTAAGAGACCGCGGCCACGCTGACCAGGTTGTATTGCCCGAAAGGACGAAAACACTCCAGCTCTGATAGTATTGCCTGCATTACCCGCTCTTATAAGTCAAGCCAGGTGGTGTCCTGGTGTCTGGTGTCCCAAATTGGCGCTGAAGAGTTAATAGAAAAAACGACTATTGATCACTGCGATATAAACGCAAAAGCGGTGCCTACACCAAAAAAGAGGTACTATAAATATATTGGATATTGAAGTAGAAAAAAAAGAAGAGTCGGGTGCTTGATGTCAGGTCCAGAGGAGTGCCAACTTGATAAATAACCCAGAGCCAGAACTAAACTAGTCTTAATACCAGATTTTATTATTTGCTGTGCATGTTTTTTAGTTTCACTGGGTAAACTTTTATTTCTAGTAAAATAAACAAGTTTTAGGGAGAGCAAAACAATATTTTACTCTCAAATTTGCACACACCTTTCCCCAACACCACTCAACTGCTGTCAATTGGCATTGCGGCGACTCCACGCGCTCATTCAAAACCATTTGTAATTTGTTTATCTCTCAGCGTTACGATTTGTTGATGTGTTCATCGCGTTCATTTTCATTGCGCCGGCAGTGCAGCAAGCGCAAACGAAAAAAAAGAAGAAGAAGAACAAACTAGTTGGTAGCAGCGACGGCAATCGTTTAGTTAGCGGCAGAATCAGTAGAATAATAGTGTTTGTAGCAGTCGCTGAGGTAAGCAGGCAGCAGCAACAACAGCACTCGGCAAGCCAGCAACAGTTTTGGCGTCCACTTCGTGAATTGCTGCACACAGCACAACAACATCGCATTTAAAACGGTTGCGTCGTGCGGATGGATTTGAATTTGTTTTCAGTGCGCGTTCGTAATTTTACGTCGTTGGAAGTGCAATGGAGCGCAGAGATAGTGTAGGAAAAGCAAAGAAGTGCAGTTAAAAGAATCGAGCAGGGAAAAAAGCATGCAACACGTGAATGTCGCGAAATGTGAAGGTGGCAAACACTCAACATATGTATGTACATATATACAATAATAAAGAGTGGTGAGTGCAAATGTAGTTGCATGCTATCGTCTGTCTGTTGACAGCGCTGTCATGAAGTTAGTTGCGAATAAAGGAAGCAAAGGGTCACGATAATTGCGAACAAGTGTAGAACATGATTTTGAAGTGAAAATTAATAAATTTGTAAATGAGTTAATTTAACAAGGAAGTAAACAAATAATTAAAGCAGTGAATTGAACATGTTTAGACGTGTTCAGACGTGAGTTCAAAAAGGCTTTTGACAGAAATGCATGAAGTTTTTTTGTTGAATCGAATTTTTGATTTACGGTTTTGTGTAACTACCGCTAAAACTAAGTGATTTCCGTATATAAAATAAAAAAAAGATTTTTTCACTTGATTTTACCTTGCTTCCCGCTTCTTGCGCTACCAACAACCTTCCACTAAATCAAAAAAAAAGAAGAAATTAAATAAAAAAACGCAGCTGTCGTTAGTTTATTTTCCTTACGAAAGTTTCTGTTGCATGTGCAAAAGTAGCAACAACAACAACAGCAAGCTCTTCAAATTGCTACCGTTGTGACAGTGCGCCGACAAAAAAGCTAACCGAGATGCCTTCTGATATGCGCGCAAACGTACAAACGCGGTACAAACAATAATAGCAACAACAAAAAAAAATCGAGGCGTTCATACTTACCTACTTGCATAAAAATTTATTTTTTTATATACATACATACATACATATCTCTAAGTGTATTAGTGCAAGCAATTGTGTGTGTGTGTGTTGTGTTTGTGTTTGAAAAGTTTGCGCTTGCGTGTACAGCAAACCCTCATTTCCACAGAACCGTTCAAACCATCGCCGTATCCTAACAGCAGCAACATGCCAGCGCATGGCTATCGGCAAACAGCAACAACTACTAAGCTAACAACAGCCAGCAACAGCCGTGGAAAGGTCCAATGGTAGCTAAAGCTACTTAAAAAGCAACAGCCTGCCTCATTATTGGCAACGAAACGCTGCAGAAACGGCAGCACTGCAGAAAAAAATTTGCAACAAAAAAAAAAAAAACGTAAAAGAAAACACAAAGAAAAATAAAAAAAATATTATCTTAAAATAAAATAAAATTGTGCACAAGAATTGCTTGGAGTGGCGTTGAAAAGAAATGCTGATAAAAATGCAGAAAAATTTAATGCAACTAATTTTTTGCCTTCAACTTCTGTTAATGCAGCGCAACCTTGTCTGATTTGGTCGTTGTGTGGTGTTGTAGCTGCAGTGTTTTTTTTTTTTTTTAAGAAAAATAAATACTTTTATTCACAAATGACGAAGTTGGAAAATTTAATTAATATTTCTACGTTTAGTGAATGCTGGTTCGTCAAAGTGTTGTGTTATGGTAAAAAAAAAAATAAATAAAAATAAAAATTTAAGAAAAATATGCAACGCAAAATTAAAAAAAATATATAAAGTTTCTTTAAAAAAATAAAATTCCGTAAAAAAATTTAAAATACATTTAAGCTAATGCTACGGTAATTGCAACGAAAAGCCAAAAAGAACTATTTTTTTTAACACAGCTGAGGGAATTGTGATATTTTCCACACTAAGTTAGGGTGGGTGGCTGAGCCAGTACTAGGTCCCACGTAATACAATTTTATCACTAGTTCTTTTTGACATCTCGACAAAACGAATCCGCGAAGACGGCAGCTGTTAATATACGATACTCTCTTTGGTTGGGAAAGTTACTTAAGCCTTAGTCTCGCAAAAGTAGGGTAGTCTAAAAGAAAATGATCAGATGTTTCACTTCGATATCCTCTATGCAGCCGCTTTAATACGGGCCAAGCCAGACTAGACTTTGAACCTCACCAAGTGCATAACAATTGGATAGTAAACAGTCAAAATGTCTACCAACAGCTATAAGTGGGAAATTGTGATCCTTTGAAGATCCTTTGATATTCCGAATTGCACCCTTGGCCAAAGCTTTCTTATGATCGGGAATACCTTAGTATTTGCTAAGCCACAGAAGGAAGATATATTCAATTGTTTGTTGTTAGATAAATGAGTTCAAAAAGACCGGCAATTATTCCATCTTCTGATGATAACATCTCGGTGTTTATTTCTAAATGTTCTTGTCAAAATGAGCTCCTTCCCTTTAGCCATTTATTGAGCAGTTGTCCTTTTGATATCTATCATAAACTGGTTTTGGAGTAAGTCCCTTGAGGGAGTCACTCTAAAACCCAAGGACTCCACTATACCAAGTTTTGATCAGCGCTGATTACAAGCAGCTTATCGCTCGCCTCAGATTTGAGCAGGGGGCCTTAGTAATCTATTGCGAGTTTGCCTATAGCAGCAGTGATAAAGTCTAGAAGATTTCGACGCTTTCCTTAAACCAAATGTTAGTAATTGTATTGCTCCTTGAGCTGTAAAGCAACGAGTGTGTTTGCCCGTTTTAGTATAAACCAACATCTGCCGGAAAGAAATCTGTAGATTTTTAGGAATTTCAAATTTTTTTTTCATAAAGTTTCTTTGTCAAATCGATGCCGAAGGCTTTGTGAAAAAATCCAATATGATATCCTGTCTTTTATGGAACTAAGCATTGTCAATTTTGCCTATCATTTTTGAGATGGCTTGACTGTCCTACCTTGTACCTACTTAAAGGGCTTAATAAAATCCTATTTTTGAGGCATAACCTCTCATAACCTCAGTAATTTCCAGTTCGAAAAAAAATGCGGATATAGGATTTACCATGGTAACACCTAATTTTCGTCTAACGAAATAAGGGGAACATTCTTCTACCTATAGATTTGATTTTTAAGGTTATTGACTAAGAGAACGACAATAAGGTCATCCTTGTAACCGCCACCTTAATATATACTTGTTATTTTCATCAAGTGGATATTGTTCTTGCCTTTGCCTTTGCAGGAAAAAAACTGTTTGGATGGGTTCGAACCAGAGGTATAGTTTTATTTTGAACAGTTGTTTTGAGGAGGAACATGGGAATGTATGTAAATTGCCCTGAATTACTCGCACCTCATGGAAGAGTTTGAACTCCGTACCAATAATAGGTGGTGATTGAGTTCCAATAACTCTATTCGCAAGTAAAGTGTTGTGGGAGGTGTTTATTAAATTTCAGTGTATGTTCAGTATCTATTGCAGTATTAAGTCTGTAGAGTCATGTACATCCTTACTGATGAACCTGGGGGCATCTCTACATCGAGTACCTCTCTGAAGAGACAATACATTTGTTCATAGAGACTTTTCCCACAAAAGCAGCATTTCAACTTCAATTAAAGGTTATCAATATCGCAAACAGATGACGACTAGAAAAAGAGATCAAGAAGTCTCCCTCCGGTAGTGAGCTTAAAATATTAGGTCAAGTAAAAAGTTCGTTCGGTTTTTATCTAAGAGATGACGTTATTGTCCATAGTACTAGTGTAGTGATGTAAACATCAAACAGTAGGTTGGTTGCTCAGAACATTCTAAACCAAGCAAGGTAAGTAGTATTCTCTTTGTCTCTCAATCTGGCCATTAATTTCTGGTGGATATTTAATTAAACCAAAGACGATATCAGTGCGGTGGTGGAATTAAAGTAGCTAAAGTGAATTATTGTTTGTTTATAAATTTTGTGCTTTTTTGTCTTCAACCACCACCGAACCGCTAATGGGTTTTGGGTAGTGGAATTTAGAAAAAAGTCCGTCTTTTGCAAGACTCAGTTATCAACCTGGCTGTTGCAGTGGATAATAATTTTAGTGGGTTGAAATAATCATATCTATAATATGTATGTAGTATGTAGAGATACTAGGAAATAGGTAAGGAATATATATACATATTCGTATATGTACGAGTAATCCATTATTGGAAACATATTTCAAATCAGCGTTGTAGTGACTCTCGAAAGAAATAATTTCTCAGCAATTCATTCATTCCACTCTCTTTTGAAGAAAACGACTAATTACATTTTATTATCGTGGTTTTTTGTTTTTTTTTTTTTTGAAAATTGAGAAAAAATCTAATTCAAATTTTGTTTTACTTAAAACAGGATAATGACTCATTTCAACCATTAATTCATGCTTTCACGTGATTTAACCAGAAAAATGTCGCAAAATTGTAATTTTATAAATTAAACTACAACAAAAACAACAAACGTAAAATAAAAAAATTAAAAAATAGAAAAAAATTAAAAAAATAGAAAAAAATTAAAAAAATAGAAAAAACAAATGACCCAGCCACAAAAAGAAACCGCTATTCGTACATATAATAAATAATCAAGTTAAAAGTGAACAATTCGCCACAGTCGGTCGCTGTGCCTGCGCTCTCACCGTCACGCCAATGTTGGCCAGCAACAAAGTTGGAATTGGAGCTCACATACAAACATGCATATGTACGTAAGCTTATATTGAGGTAAGAATATATGCATGTATGTATATCCTCATATGTACTGATGTTGAGGGTGTCGCTGATGGCCATTAAGACAACTGCGCTGCGCATTTGCATTGGTCGCGCATAATTTGTGATTTACGTCAGTTGATTGTAATCGACAATAAGTGAAAATAAAATGGCACAAAAAATAACAATAATATTTTTTAGAAATATATACATATATAAAGTCAAAAAGGCGAATGTGAAAAATTCGTAAAAATTGTTTTTTCAAATTAATAAAAAAAAAAATAATAATAATAAAAAAATCATAATCCACCTGGAGCTGCGAAATCTTAATCAGTGCGAAAATCGTTAATGACAACAACAACAACAGCAACAACAATGCTAAAAAGTGATTTAAAATCGTTTTGGTGCTATAAATTTTGTCTGTGTCGAAATTAAAAGTTATGGAGCAAAAAAATACATAACTTTAAATAAACATACATATGTATGTATGTACATATGTATGTGTGTCTATGTGCCTCTATCTCGCAACCTACGAAGGTTCAAGCATAAATAATTCCACTGAAGTCATTAAGTTACTCATAACCCCAAAATATATATTTACTATATGTTGTATGTACCATACATATGTATATATGTATGTATATTTTGCGAGAAAAAAGCGTCGATTGTGTGACATAATTTCGCTTTTGAATTTAATATTTGTTAAAAAAATATGAATTTTTAAGCATTTAATTATACAAGCATATGTACGAGTATATGTATGTGAATTTATGTTAATATTTGTGTCAAATTTGCGGTGTTATTAAGAGTATTAATTTTGAAGTGATTTTTTTTTAAATAATAAAAAAATCTATGCGCGTTTGAAAAAAAAATTGCAATTAAATTAAAAAAATTGCAACAATGTGAAATGTAAAAATAAATATTGAATAAACACACCAAAATATTAATAACAATTGATATTAATAATTACTGGATTCCAAGAGGGAAATCAACATAAGGATTACCAACATGGATAAGAGACCGCAGAAAACGTTGGAGTTAGAAAGGTAAGAAGTAATTACTGTTAGATTTTAGCTAATATGTCTTAAGCTCATATCCACGTGTAAGCGAATAACACCAGAATTGTCTTAGGATGAAATTTGGACGCATTAGCAATTACAAACAAGAAAGGAGAGCTGTCTTCCGCCATGCTGAAGTCTTTATAACATTAATTTTCATTTTAGGATTAAATATTAATTATCAGATCTGAAGCATTGAGGAAGTTTGCCGATTTCAATGATTTTCGGTGTCAATATTCACTTAGTCCACCAAAACGGAACATTGTAATACCAATGAGGATCCTAATACACCCCACCCGCTAATCAAACCAATGTATAGAGTTTAGAAAACTGAGCAGTCATCGTATCTTAGCCCCGCTATTTCAAATTTCCAAAGGTTGCCGCCCATAGAGACTTCAACGCACTCCTCCAAAGCAAGCGTAAAGGAAGTACCTTAAAGTTTCAGGTACCTCTTTTTGTCTGAAACTTCTGCCGAAGTCGTTAAATGGCACACCCAACCTCTCTGCGTGCCAGCCCAATATGTACTGTAAGAAGGCCTATAACTGAAGATATCTCCTTCCTTTTTAGCTCGATAAAACCACGTGCCCTTCTCTGTTCCTTTCTGATCATATTGTTCTGGTCACATTACACGCATTAAGACTTCTTCACCTTCGCATCTTAATGAATGACTCTCCTATAAGAGCTTTCAAGTGGAGAGCTGCGTGCTCACACTCTTCCATGATGGGGGAAGTGGCAGGGAATTTCCCGTTCTTGCAAGCTCGTTCGCCATCGCAGTAACTGATATACTACTGGGTCTCGGCAGCCATACCAGATTCAGAGAGAACTGCTTAGCCATCAAGTTAAGAGTTAAAAGATTTTGATTTCATTGTTATAGATTCGAGGGCTCTTAATGTGGCCTGCCTATCTAAAAATATATGAATACAATTTTCTTAGAGCACCATTGAGCTGAAACAATTGGCAACACTACAGTGAGCCGGTAAACAAAAAGATTTGCAAATACCAAGTTTACCAAGTTTCCTTGAGTGAGTGAGTCTACCACCGACCCTGTTTTGACTCATCCGTATAAAAATTAATCGAGTCGTTGCTTGCAGGTGTTATCCTGTCCTATCAGTATGGGATAGCTACCTTTAAATCTATCAATAAGTCAGTAATCCATTTTTTCCGGTAAACGGAGTCTTCTTAAGATGTTAGTACGCACGTGGTTTGTTATTATTCATTCAGACACCAAATCAATGGGAAGTAGATCTAAGAGAGCATTCATAGCCTTAGTTGGTGTGGTATGGAGTGCTCCGCTAATACACAGTAGCGTTGGCCTCTGCACTCTACCGAACTTGGAGAAAGAGCGAGTTAAGAAGAGCCTACACACCTATAAAATGATTTTGGGCTGCACTTGTGTCCATTTGCCACCGCTCTTCCACTGTATCTTCGTAGTGACCAATACTTTTTAATGGAGTTATAATACGGTGCGGAACTACAGAAATAAGCACAGAATCTGAAAAGGCTGCCGATAGTGCTTTGATCATCCATATTGCGTTACCGCACTTATTACAAAACCATCTCCCGCGCTCCATGCAACTTTCAATATCCCAATGGCAATCCTAGTATCCATAAATAAGGCATGTATACCTGCCGTTAAGAAGTTAGAACAAATTACGTCGTCCTGCACCTGACAAGTTCTGACAACTGCAATAGAGGGAGACGGTTTCAAGCAAAGAATTAAAGTTTGCAGATAAGGCTTTCAATACCTGCTATGAGGCCTGGCTGAGCAAATTGGTAGGGAAGGGGTGGAGACTATACAGCAAGTAATATGTGAGAGCCCGCCGTTCTGTAGGCAAAGGATGATTTCACTTGGTTAAAGCCCGAAACTCCTGCGACAATTTATTAAGAAAATAATAATGTTCTTCAAACTAGAGACAAAAAAGTGTAGAAGTATCTAATGGTCTCGTGAAATATATCTGATAATATAAGATATGAAATATTGTGTATGTGAGACGCCCGAAGGTGTCGAACAGCGCAACCTAACCTACCAGCTAAAAATATATTATATTAAGAAAACTATGTCAAAGTTATTTCTTCCCAACTGCTTCACAAAAAAGAAGAGTTTTCGGCCCAATACAATGCAATAGCCTGCTTCACTAGTGAACGTTCATAAATCACGAGGTCATATTTTAGTCTTCTCACCCTGTTCGCTGGAACGCGATTTCACCCTATTTTTCGTCTCCTACTACATATTTATTGAAAACTATGCCGTCTTTCACCATTGTCTTCTTTTGAATTCGTTCTTTCATCACTTAACTATTTAATGTATTGGGTGCTCAAATTAATTCCGCTTTCCCATTTCTCTGGTAATTTTCAATTACCATGCGCGATCTAAACATTGAGCCTTTCTTCGAATTGTTTAAATACCTGGACCGGCAACCCCCAAATCGTTTTGCATCCGTCGAAAGAGCCAATAGTCGGAAGGATAAAGGTCTGGAGAATACATTGCTCAAACGCATTAGTTGGGACTTAATTCTATGTATTTAGGTGTCTTGAGAACAGAAGTAGAAAAAATGCTTTCCATATATCTAAGACTATTGCTATGTTCGTACGAAGATGGTGCTGTACCTGAACTCTTGAACCTAATTATAAGTCAAATTTTGAGTTCCAAGATGAACACAGACATCTTTTCAAAATAGTTGCTGAGTTGTTTGGCTCAAGGCGAAGAAGTAAGAACTTACTTTGGCCCAAAGTGTCTTCCTCCTGATTTCGATATACTGAGAAGCAGTTCACTTCCTTTGCCAAAGAGGACGACCTGGTTTATTGTACCAATAATGAAGCTTTGTTTAATGCTTTAATATCTCAAAGGATCCATCACAGTTTGTTTTGCGGCTTGATGTTTATCCAACAAATGAAGGGATGTACAGTATATTCTAAGCCGCCACAGAATGGCTTATGGATGTTATGAAGGGATTTGTATATCATATGAGAAGTACACTCGGAGTGCTTGACATTCCCAGCTGAGGGGCAACCGCTATTGGAAAAGTTGTGGTTAGATGTTGCTCGAACCAGAACTCGAATCTTGGTCCTCAGAATGGCAGTACATTATGCTAAGCACTCGGCCGTTGCGGCTATCGATAAGTGCGGATAAGTAACTACCAAATAACAGGAAAAAGGAAAAGATAAACTAGCCTTCGAATCTCCAAAGTACCGTGAGCCAGAAGATAAGCCCGAAGATTTTCTTGCGAAGTCACACTTATTAAGTATCCAAAAACCCGTACCGTTATTGGCCATATCCGAGGTATCTAGAGCACTGATGCAAAATTCAGAAACAAGAAATTTTTTTCGAACTTTTCAAACAAAATGTTTATTCAAATTCACTTTTCAACAAATCGGTTAATGGTACTAAATAAAAAAATTTGTTCATCTTTACCACACTACTTCAGCTCTTTGTAAAATCTTCAAACTCTTCACCTAAACATTATTTGTAATGTGACCCATGAAAATAATTGAGTCTTCATGTTTGATGGCAAACACAAATGGATGATCCACTTCGATTTGTTTCGGACGTGAGAATGTCAGGAAGCTCTTTATGCCTGTAGATAAAGAAATATTTGAAAAATTCAATAACAACATCTTTTGAAGAATAATAAGAAGCAAATTACCGCCAGATTCCAATGATGGCACAGAGCCGTCCTCAGTTACCGCCACATAAGCTTTGTGATTAGCGCTGTTGATATAATGACTCACAAACATGCGATACATATTACCAAAGTCCCCTTGACGTGTAAACATGGTTGTCACGCCGAGCTTAAAGAAAAAATATTAAATTTTTACTGCTTACGCTTTCACCTCAAAGTGCACACACACCTGCCGGAAAGGCTCCTCCAAGTTGACGCCGAATTCGAAGCCGAATTTAGGGAAACGCACTTCCACCTTCTGTGAGCTCAGGCGACTATCGACGAGACCAACCAAATTCTTGCCCACCAAACGTTGCACGAGACCAGGCAAACCATTCATTTGATTCGGTAGCACCACGAGCATAGAATATTCAGTGTTCTGATAGGGCAATTCGATCACCTTAGCATCCAATTCATTCACTTCGCCATAACGGAAATTGTTCACAGTCCACATCATATCCACTTTGACCGAACGACGTCCGCCAGATGAAAATTCGCGACGCTCCGTTTTGTCAGCCTTGAAAGCGTTCAACCAAGGCGCGCTGTACGCCACACCATTCACCATCACACCCTCTGTCAGATCGTTCAACTGTTGGGGTTGCAGTATTTTGGTAACTTTGTTCAAAGTCTTCTGCTCCACCTCTTTGCTGATGCGTTCGGCGGTGCGTTTATTGTAGGGTGGATGAAAATCGGCTGTTTCCAGATCCGAATCGAAACTGCGTCGCGCGACATCACGGAAATTTGCTTTGAATTCCAAATTCTCATTTATATATATCTTATTGAACAGACGCAAATTGTTGCTGCGAGTGAAGCCGCTTTGATAAGCGCTAAAACGACGTACCACCTCATCGGAATTGGCCGAACCGAGACGTATGCCTGCTTGAATTTCATTAGCTGTACGTCCCTTTGCGCCGAAGAAGGCCAAGGCCATGGCGGTTTGAATGGCCGCAGGTGCAATTACAACATCCTCACCCAAATGGTTCGAGGCGACAGCCTGATAAATATCGCTGGCGAAGAGATTACGTTCAGTGGACTCAGTATTACCTACGGTGGCGGCATCACCCAGCAGCAGGCAGCTGCCCAGCGTGACCAATGCGGTGGAAACTATGTGCGTAATGATTTACCTTGAGTATTTTCAATTAATTCAAATTATTGTATATTTTACTTACATAATAACGGTCTCATGCTGTGTGTATGTGTGTTTATAAAATTAAGACTTGATTAGCGTTAATGAGGCTCAAAGTTAAAGCTCCGCACTGTTGTTACGCTAAATTACGACTAAAAGCTTGGCACAATCTTTTTTCTCGCGCTCCTACGGCTGACTGACGCATATTTTTAAGTCGCCAAAGAATTAGGCTATCGGCGGTGTTCGTCTATTAGCTTGAGAAAATTTGTGCACTGAGGAAAATAATTGTTTGGTTAAAAAAATATATACCTATTTCTTCAGGAATTTAATCAAAAAGTGGGAAAATGTTATTTTAATATATTTTGGTCTAGTTCCAAAATAGTCGGTAATATTTAAAAAAAAATTCTAGATTACAGGGTGCGTTATATTTTACGTCGGAATGTAAAAATACAATAGCAATAGCCGAATGGTTAGCACTGTGTACTGTCATGCGGAAGGCCTGGTCCTGGTCCGATCAACATACGAAATTAAACAAAATTAATTTTTCTAATTGCTATTGCTTCTAGGCAATAAAATAAATGCTCCTCAGATAAATTCAGCGGCCTTTCGGACACGGCTTAGAATAAAGTACAGGTCCGTCCATCGAAAAATCGCTCTTTTGTTGTGTTTTTCTTTACTTTTTCGAACCTCTTAAGCGGTACAGCTATGATTTCGGCACGATTGTTTGCTTTGAGGAATTTTATTTGCAGAAATTGAATTGTTTGATTTGCAGAGTAACATGGCACGCCGAATTGTTGCAACCTGTAACCCCTTATCGATATCAATCGACTTTTTCGTTCCGTTTGAATTGTTCAATGATGGTTTTGGTGCAATCGCTGATCCCCAAATTGTAATTTTGTGGCCATGCGAAGGCGTTTCAATGCCGATGGACTGTGTGAAAAGGACATCAAAATTTAGTTCTAAAAAGCAATTTCAGTCTCAGCCATTCGAGCGACTGTTTGACTGTATTCCAAACTACGTGGATGGTCGGTCGTCAATACTCTTTGTGTTAATTGCACTTTATATGGAAACAACTTCAATTCATCCTTGGCTCAACTGAAGGCAAAATCCTGCATGCGTAAACGATACGAATATGACACCTGTAGTTCTGGGCGACACTCTTCGATAGCTCATTCGAGCGTCTTATTCGTTGGTTAACTTCAAGTTGACAATATGACTCTTTAGGCTCTGGGCAACACTCTATCAAAGGGAGTTCAAGAGAGAGAGAGAGAGCAAGTTGTCGATCTCACACGGGTATCGTATACAACGAAATACTTCACCAAACGAAGAATAATGTTTTCTGATGGTGCCTGTAGAAATGAGGAGCTATTATCGATTTGGCGTACTGTTTCGATGTGAAGCGATTCATCATTACTGTGCCAAAACATGATTAACCAAGTCAATCAGTGATTAATGTCTAAGTTATTCGGTGCTTATATACCGACCTAAAATGATAATAAATTCGACCTATTCGAGGCGATAAGCAGAAAAGGACAATTTATAAAAGATTTCTAACGAGAATTATTTGACGGTTTGTTTAGACCAGTTTTAAATCGAAGTTCCAGACTTTCAAATGCATTACTGGTTATTTTTTCCAAATAATTCCTCCTAGATCATAGTGCAATATTTTGGAAATTCATAATTAATTTTTGTTTTGAATTTTCCTTTTCATATTCTATATTTTTTTATGTAATTTTTTTTCAGTGTACGCACTCTCCTCCGTAACACTCAGAACTATCTGTTTATTTACGAAAATGCTTACACATTCACACATATACATATATGTATTTACGAAACTAATTAACAACTTAGCTTAAGTGGCGGAGAAAATCTATTATAAATTTATATACATACATATGTATATATAAATCACATACATATGTCCATAAGTATGTGTCCACATGAGTAAATTTCGTTTATGAATAGTGCAATTTTCTCTAGAGGATGAAAAAAAACCACCAAACATCAGCTCATCGGTAAACAAATGAACATATTTAAATGTATAAAAATATATTCACAAAAATTTGCGTGTACTAATATGTGGTCGCAACAAAAAAAAGCAAACACATATACAAATATTTATCAACCTTTGAATTTATTTTGCTCTAGCAAACAACCAAACGAGTATATCAATCAGTAGCCTTTTGACCTGCGTACGGTTTATTTTTTTTGTTTTGGTCCGTCAGCTGGTAATAAAAGTTTATTTTTTTACATACAAAACATACATATGCATAACACAAACGTACAGTGTCGGGCAAATAATTGCGAACGAGTATGATGTGTTAGAAATTTAAAGTGTGACCCATTTCGAGGTTCTATATTTTTTAAAGAAAATTCAAATTTAATAGGGAATGGTTATTGTCAACCGAAAGAGCATTCTTTGGTATTTATTTTTTGTAGATTTTCTCTTTCAAATGTTGGCCGCGGCTAAGGCTCAGATGGTTCGTCAATTATCGAAAATGTCGATAAAATAATAAAAATCGTCCAGTCTGACCATCAATCCATCACAATATTGCTCCAAAAGCAGTTTGGAATCACTTAAAAACGACTTGGTTGAAGGGCAATGAACCGACATAAACGGTCTCCATACCAGAATCTGCTATCAGCTCATAGCCCCTACGGCCAAACTCATAATTCGGAGCTGTACTGTTAGGAACTGGACCAACTGAAGCAAGCAATCGATAGTTACGCGTCAGAAGCTCCGAGAGCTTGGTTGGTAGGTTCTTATACGTCCACGCTATGGAACGGTTGTGCGAAACCAAGTGATTACCATTTGCTTCTGTCTATGGCGAATAATTGGGCTGGTGAAAAGATGGCTTAAAGAGAAGCCTGTGGAAATCGATTGGTATTCTATGAGAGAGGCAAAATTCAATACTTTCCAAACGTCGAAATTAAATTTATCGAACAGAACGGTGCATATTAATTTAAAAATAAGGCATTCAATATGATATAAAAATAGTGGATAAGTTTTTACTGCTCTACCTGTATGTATCTATAAATATTTGTTCTACACAAAATTCCAAAAAAAAAGAACTTTGTTGACTAGTGTAAACATTATAGTTAACAACATAATTTTACAAATGTTTATCATATGTTATACGAGTGTGTACGAGTATATATTAAATCATCTGAAAGATCCAATCTATTGTCTAGCGGAAAAAATTGCAAATCTCGTTTTTCCAAAGTACTTCGAGACAAAAACATGACTTCCAAGAATTTTATTATTCATATTTTATTTCTTGTAATTTTAAAACCCCTCAACTATATGTATGTATGTATATACATATAGGTATATACATTTATTTATTTTATTGCGGAAACATAGTGCTAATTATTTCAGTTGAATTACTCTTTCTCGGCAAATAACTTAAAAGAGTTCTCTCAATATATCTATTTATGTGAATTCATAGTTGTATTACCAAAGCTATTTACAAGTTTTCTCTATAATAAAACCCAGGCGGAAAATAACATTATAAGCGTGTGCATGTTTTCCATACGCTTGAGATACTTAAGTTATTGAAATTATTGGTGGAAAAGTTTGTTTGCATCTACAGAGTTTATTAAGCTAAAAAATTGAATATCAATGTTTTATAAATAAATAAATGAATAAATTAATAAATATGTTCTTTATAAATAAATAAATACATAATTAAATAAAAGAGTGCACACCAAAAGAGCTATAAACTTGTTCAAATTCTTTAAAGTATTTAAAAATATATTAATATTTGTAATTAAATTTTATTAAAAAGAATTCGAGCGAATAAGGTTTTTTTGTTACAGAAATTTTTCGGCCGCTTATACTCTCATGTTGGCGATGTCAATTGACCACCGAAATCGTGAGACTTGACAGCCAAAAACTTTTTCCCAGAAATCAATAATTTTGCTTTAGTTACTTCAAAGTACATAAAAATATAGTAATATTTGTTACTAAATAAAATAATAAAAATAATTTAGGAATAAAACACGAGCGAATAAGGTTTTTTTTGTTAAAGAAATTACTCGGAAGCGTAATCTCTCGTCTTAGTGCTGTCAAATAACCACCGAAATCGTGCGACTTGACAGCGTTGCATTTTTTTTGGGGGGGATCACACGGAAGACCGTGTTTATGCGGATTAAACCATCGTTCTTGAGCACTTGAAAGCCAGCATTCGTAAAGTTATGGCTGAGATATCGTCCAATATGTGCCAAAAAGTGGTTCAAACTTAATAATACAAAAGGAATGTTATAAAAAAATTATTTAAAAAGCATTTTATTTGCGCATATTTTCAAAACCACAAAACTGATAACCCTGTACGACTTATAACCTTATACGACTTAATAAATATTCAATAACAGTTAATAAATTATTTATTAACTTGCTCTCACTCAATATACAAAAACCTCATGGTAGAACTATGTACGTGGACTATGGGCACCCCCTTACAACGTTGCCAGGTTGATGACGCGTTTTTCATTCCAATGATGATTTAGTACAGCAAAATGACGTTTTAATACTACCCGCCGATTTCTTTATATACATACATATTTCATTTATTTTTTCATATCGAAGTTCCTACTAATAAAGTGAGTACAATTTTTCAAAGTAAGAAGTTTCAAATACTCACATATGTACATATATGTATCCCGAAATGAAAAGAATTTGTAAATATAGTTAACATAGAAGCTATAGATTTTACAACTTTTTCAAATTTGCTGGAATATTACCAAATTTATGTAGGAGCTTACGCGCAGGATAATCTTATTAGGTCTAATATTTCCGAGCAAGAAAAAATTAAATTTAATCGAGACTATCTTTTATAGCGAAATGTATGATGAAATTAAAAAACGATATATTTTTATTAATTCATTTTTACAAAACTTATGTTTTATGGATTCGCAACAAGTTGCCAGATAAAACTCGGTTCTCTAGATATTTTATTCCAAGACTTCTGAAAATATTAAGAGCGAGTTTAGGGAATTAAAATTTTTTCGAATTTTAAGGCATGTTTTAACGATATTTATTTTGTTTCTCCAGATTTATTTTTTGGAAGACTATTTCTTAAGTTAATAAATATACCCCTTTTCCAATTTATGTAAACTTGCTTGGCATTTAATTCTAAAATTGATTGAAACAAAACAAAAATTGAAGTTTGGAAATCGATACTTTACAAGGATTATAGCTGGCTCAAGGCTATTTGAAATTAAATATTACCACAAAATTTCAAATAAAAAAATGAATTGAAAATGCTATATTTTTTAAATGATTATTTTTAAAGCCATTTTTAACGATTTGAGTTGGCGAGAAAGTTGTAACTTTACTCTCTTATGAAAACATCCATACAACAGTTCTTATCATACTTGGTCAAAAATTTCCTACTGAGTCGGCAGCTAGCCAAAGCTTAAGCAGAGCGCAAATGTATAGTGAGAGTACAATAAAGCGTTAAACATACTTACCGGCAAATGCAATGAGAGCGACAATCTGCGAGCGAGTTAAACAAGTTATTGTTTCAAAGAGAAATATACTTGAATGCATGTAATTGTAATATGTAAGCAAAAATATTTACATAAATAAGTCAACAAAGCAAATTTGCTGTTCATTGATTCAGTATTTAATAATTATTTACAGAAAATACATTTGTTGCAACACAAGTTAAATAGAAATTGTTTTACGCATTTTGTATACAATTTTATTCAAAAGAAATTTATTAAATAAATTGACTAAAAATAATAATATAATTCATTTAAAAAATTTAAAAAGTAATTTAAAAATGAATAGCGTGCCACAAGTGAATCCCCTCACCTATACCGGGTTTAGGGAAGAATGCGAAAATATGCTGCCGCCCAATAAAGAAGAGGAGCCGAGTTTTACAAGTCGTGTTGTCGATACGGCAGTGGATGTGGCTATTGACGTGAGCCTGGAAGAGCCATGTTGTTTAGCCATGTGCATAGATTGTTGTTGTGATGTGGCGTGTAATTGTTCTGATGACAGTGATTGTGTTTTGTGTTAAAATACAATGCATTTATCCGTAACTAAGTACTTAAATATATTTTTGTAAAAAAAAACTAGAAAAAAATAATAAAATGACGTATTCCAATAAAAATGTGTTAATTCATTAAACAAATTAGTGGAAGAGGAATAAAATATTTTTTTTTCAACTTCCGATCATCCACATATCATTGTAAATGAATGACGGAGAAGTAGAAACTGAAGCTGAATGGGTTGATATATACATACATATAGGATTTTTCTTTTTAAATTTCAAAGTCACAATCCTGTATTTTGACCTCTGTCAAACTTAACTGTCAAGCCAGGTATGTTTGTTTTAGCTAAAGGTTAGGCATTTATGACAATGGATCGCTTCACAGCCGCGTAACGCGTTTGTCAAAACTCACAAGTAATATGGCGATTCAAACATGACCACATTTTGTACTTTACGAGGAGATTCTGGCGCACATAATCGTTCAACTACTCAAGCAATTAGTATATTTTACGGATATGGTATGGCCTGTGCCTTATCCTTTTGCTCGCTCCACCTCAAATATCGCTACTCTAACTGAAAGTGTAGCCAAAGAACTCTCTTACGGCACATTATGCCATATTTTGCACTTGGACCTACACCTTTATACATATAAAGTCCAGTTCACATAACAACTGAAACCAACTGACCATTCTCAATGCCGTAAATACATTTAATGGGTTCTTGAATAACAACCAGTGGACGTCAATTTTTCGTACGAAATTTTCTTCAATGACGAGCCACTTGGGGGATACGTAAATAAGCAAAATTATCCCCTTTGGCGTCCCGAGAATCCTCAAATAATTGAAGAGAGGCACACCAAAAAGTTAAAAAAAAAACTTACGGTGTGGTTCACTCTTTGGTCTGAAGGTGTGATTGGCCCTTACTTCTTTAAAACGACAACAGGGATACTGTTACGGTCAATTCGGAGTGTTATGGTCGTATGGTAGCCGAGTTTTGTTGGCCTGCATTTGCAGAACACGACTTGAGCAACATGTGGTTTCAACAAGACGGTGTCACATACCACACAACACTAGCGAATACAGCTTTATTGTGAGAGAAATATCTCGGCCGCAGAACTTCTAGTCTTGGCTATGTCAATTGACCACCGAGAACGTGCGATTTGATTCCGTTCAGGGCCACGAGAAAGACCTTGTTTATGCGGATAAACCTTTAACTCTTCCGCATTTGAAAACTACCAGTCCCTCCAGTTATGGCTGAGATACCCCCAATATGTGCCAAAAAGTGGTTGCAAGAGTCATTTTAATGATGTAGTGTTCACATGTAATAAATATTTTGCTAAGTTTGAACTTTATAAAAAAAAGGAATTTCATAAAAATATAATTTTAAATGCATTATATTTATATATGTATATAATTGGCGCTTCCAATCGCTGAAGCGATTTCCAGCCAAACGCCTCCTACAATTCGTCATATGCGTCTTGATATTTCCCCACAGCCTCCGGACAGCCGATGGATTTATTAGATGATGTATAATTCTGAACGTTGGTCGAACCAGGACTCGAACCTAGGCATCAGAATGGCAGTATGCAATGCTCTCTCCGCCATTGGACCGCTATTGGGACCGCCATTTTATATTCGAAACCGAAAAATGTATAGTCCTGTATAATAATCAAGATGTATCTCCTTTAAGACTTATTATCATAAGATATTTATAATAGAAGAATCGAGACTAATTTCTAATCTTTCGATCGAGCTAACTTATCTTAAAATTGACACTGACGTGGGAAAAAATCTTTTAAAAAAATTTTTCTCCATAAGGAGGATATTTACAATCTCAATAGCCAGCGAAAGTGCTTTAGTAACACCGTAGCGATCATTCATGCTTGAGACAGAACTACCACTCAGGCCCATTAGGTGGAGCTCAAAAAAATAAGCTTAATAGCGTTTTACTAACTGCGAGTACGACGTCGGTATGTGAAAACTGAATAACCTTTATGGCATCTTGACCCTTGCAATTTTTGAATACAACATCAATCAAGTGGCGATCTTGCCTGACCTGAGCAAAACGAACTCTCCTTCCTAATTTTCCATTACTTTTTCGAGTACTTCGGGGGGTATAACTATGATTTCGGCACGAATGTTAGCCTTGACCTCGTCAGTTGGTCCTGGGATTGCTGGTGTATATGTACTTTACTTTTCAAATAACCTTAGAAAAGTAAGTTAGGAGGAGACAAATCTAAAGCCAGTCGCTGTTACCTGTTTTTGAAATCGTTTGCCTATGGAGTTCCGTTGCAGAAATTGAATAGTTTGGTTTGGATTATGGTTTGGTTTTCAAATACTGAAATTTCGCTTATTAACGCTAACAGACAGTGTGACTGACGAGGGCCACAGTCAGCAATATTTTCTTCCTAAACTAAGATTCAGTGTTAGCCATTTGTGCGACTATTTGTGCGCATTCCAAGCGTCGTGGGCGATCGGTCTGCCAAAACATCGAGAGCAATGACGATGGGACTCTTGTGTATTCTGGGCAGCACTCTTTTTGACAGTATCAAGCAGCTCATTCATATTACAAGAAGAACCGTGCAGCTTTGCTTTCCTCCAACAAAAATGGTTAGTGGTCAAGTCCCAAGCAGATGCAAATGGCCGCCTTCTGATCTGTAAAATTTCCTTGGTTACCTTTATAACCCTCCTGTGGAAAAACACTAATTTATTCGGAGCTGATATTGTTCAAAAATACGAACTCATCTAGGCCCCTACAGCAGCAGAGTGATATCATGAACATTGAGCACTTAGAGCAAATTGATAGTCGAAGGAAGTAGACTCGACGAGACTATTCAAAAACCTTACAAAATTATAACTGCAACTGCGTTTCAGTCCAACCAAACATTTGGTTCTTGGACTTTTTTATTGCCATATCTTCTTCTGTGGCTTAAACGTTAACAATATGACCAGCCAGTAAAACAGCAACTTCACTTTTGACTAAGAAGTAAAATGGATGATTCACCACCAACTGCAGGGGGCGTCTAAAAAATCCGCCGAATGCTAAGAAGTAAGATAAAGAGAGACTTTCAAAAAACATTCTCACTTAAATTTTAATTATAAAACCTACAAAACTCCTCTTCACTGTCAGCGACGCCTTCTTCATCCACACGCCAGATCGCTTTGTGGGGCACATTCGTCACAGCTGGTGAGCGGGTATTGAAAAAGGAGGTGAACATATGCGTGAATTTCGTTGCGCCATCGAAAATGCTAGCAAAGCCCAGCTAATGATGATTTATAAAAAAAACATCAGACAGAAAAATAAAAAAAATTAACTTAGAAACAATAGTGCAAACTCACCGCACTTAGCACATCTTTGAGATCCACATTATATTCGGCGCGGAATTTTGGCAGCGTCAGCACGATTTTCTGCTCACTCAACTGTGCCTCGAGCTTGTTGAGATCTTCATGCAGCAATTTCTCCTCAAGTCGCACCAAACCGTCCAACTCGTTGGGCAACAGCAGCCATAGCTTCAGCGTCTGATTCGCATACGACAACTCCACTAATTTAGCATCCAAATGCGTCAAATCCGCATAACGAAATTTGTGTGTCACAAACATGCAATCGACTAATTTATGTTTCGTGCGATCGTTAAAGAAATTCAATTTCTCCGTCTCTTTCACATTTAAACCCACCGCCCATGGTGCATGCAACACCGCGGTGCTCGCCAAAATAAAACGATCACGCAATTCGGCCAACTCAGCCTGGATCACCTCACCGCTGGTGTAATTAGTTTGCTGCAAAAACCAATAGTTCAGCTCATCGAGTGTCTTACGATTGAAATTCACCATTTTCGTTGGTGTTTCAAAATGCTCCGTTGACATTGTCGAAAATTCCTCTTGAAATTTGAACAAAACATGTTCCTGCACATAGATGGCGCTCACCAAGCGTGCATTTTGTTGGGCTATCGTTTTTGCTGAGCTCAAAAGCAGCGACATGTTAAGTGTCGCAGTTTGTTTCCGCTCACCCGGCGGTAAATGTAATGCAGCACGGAGAGCAGCAGCTTGCTGTTCATCAGCACCATAAGAGAGTAGTGTGAGCATAGCCTGCGCCAACACTGGTGAGATGAGCACATTTTCTGCAGGTGACTGCAAGCCTAGCGCCGTGCTGAGCGCCAAGGCGAAACGATCGCTGGCTAATTTTGCTGTTAGTGCCGGTGAATTGGCGGTGATCGTCTGTAGCACGAAGATGCGACTGAGCGCAACGAAGACTAATGCGTTTGGGTTGATGATTAGGTGAGTTGACGTATAAGAAAATTATATGCATATATGTATTTACAGACTAAATTGTATTTGTTTATATATATTTCATTAACTTACATGACCTTAGATTCATAATAATCTCGTGTTTTGATTTAGAAATTATCTGTGTTTCAGTGCGAAAATCCAGAGCGAAACACAATTCTATAGAGTGTGCTGCCTTAATCGTTTGCTAAGCAACTAAATTTAATTTTTTCTTCAGAATTATTTTTAATTTTTTGACTTGATAATACGTATATTCATGCAGATAATCTAATTGAAGAGCTTAAAAAGTCAAATATACAGTGTGTTAATAAAAAATGGAAACTGTGGACTTTAAATTCATAAACCAATTGTCGAGATTGTTGCTAATGGGACGGACTTTCTTTTAGAGCCACTTGCCTAAATTCAAAATGAAAAATTAATTAATTTATTATAGAAATATTCGAAATCTCTCTCTGATACCTCAGACGAAAGCTATATTTTGACGAAAAGACGTAAAGTTATCTTGGACATTCGGAGTCATTAAAATGCCATTACGACTCTCAATCCAGGCTGCATCGTAACTATACATTTCACGTTAATCGAAAAAAGAATAGCAGCTAAATTAGCACACTTAATAGTTGTTGGATAGCAATGAATTGAATAATAAATACAAAAATAGATTAATATGTCGCCGAAAGGAAACTTTATCACTTCTTTGAGTCAATTTTTCTTGTTGGGGAAACGAAATGATATCGATGCGTTTGTTGAGAATCTCTGCTCTCAATCCATTTCTAAATTCACATTGGCTTGAAAATAATTTCACCTGCCTCAGGGGAGTTCCAAAGCATACAGAGTATGATACCACTATGCTGAATGCAAATAATATCCGCATCATCAGCTATACTATACTCGAATGTATGAAGTTCGATCGAATAAATTCTTCTTTTTCTTCACCGAGTTAACAGCTGAGCGTCAGTCGTCTCTTCTTTTGGTCATTTGGCACCAATTGTGAATATTGAGTGCAGTTATGTCCTTCTTCACACACACACACACAATGCCGGCTGCTGCATCGAATACTTTGTTCATTTGGATAGCATGACCTATCCAGCGAAGATACTGTCTCTAGATACGCTGAACAAAGTAAATGTCATCGTATAATGCTGCAACTACCCATCGCACGTACCTTCCGTCCATAACATAACACCATAATAGAATATACAAACACGAGTATTTTCTGTGGACAACCGTTAGTAACGGTATGGGCGAGCGGTGACAACTTTTCATTTGCATGGCGCTCTCATAAGATAGGTTGCTATGGACGTAAGGTACGCGCGATGGGTAGTTGCAGCATAACACGTACTGCTCATCGTTGTTTCCAGAGCTGGGATATGTCGCCAATGGCTTTGTGCATAAATCTAAGGCAAAACATTGTCGAATTTGCTATGAGTGAATACAGGTTTTGTATTCTACAGCAGTGAAATTACAAATTTTATAAAAAAAAAAGAAAGATAGATCGTTGGAAGCTTTTTCTCAGACACTGTAATAGCCAAAAGCAAAATTTCAGAAAATATTTTCGTCCACATCGTATCTTCCTCTCTGTCTTTGTTTTTGGCTTGCTTACTCTCGCAAGGTTCTGTTGCGTGCTTATCTTTAAAATTATGAAAAATGAAAAATATGGAAGTTTAAATACAAAATATCATTTATTCATTAAATACATATATTTAATTGAGTATTTTGTTTCTTCTGTTTTAATATTCTTCTTCCTCTATTGTGATATTATTTTTTTATTACAAAAAAAGATATTTAAATATCATACAAGATGCACTTAACGGCATTTTATGCATGCGCGTCTGCACACATTAATTAATTAAAAAAATAATAATTATAAGTCTTAAGTGATTTCCATTCAAGTTTTTCGCATGTAGTTGTGTAAGAATATATGTACCTATGTATACGTATAACTCTTTACTGTATATTAACGACATGTCCAATGAATAAGACCGCTTGCGGACTCCTTATGGCGAACATAAATGGATGGTCAGCCGTAAAGTCTATAATGCGATTGGGTAGTGAGAGCGGTATTTGCTTAATAACTGTAAATGAAAGAGAGGAGATTTTGGAGTGAGATTGTATAAAACCCAATTAAAGTCGTTCTTATATAGAAAAATTTTTTGTTGGAAATAGATTTTTTCTCCCAATAAATACTTACATGATGCTGCAGCTGCTTCTGAACCTGCCTCATTCACATCGAGAAAGGCCTTGTGTTGCACTTGTGACACACCAACCTGTTGACGTCCAAAGAAGCCTTGCAAATCGGCACGATTGGTGAAAATATCGGTGATGCCAAGCTGTAAAAAAATCGGGAGAGATGTAAATTAATTAAAGGATTGAAAAAAAAAGTTAATTAAATCGCAAAAAAGAGTCGAAAAACCGTGCTGATTCGTTGGGGGTGGGTTGATCAATCAAAAGAATAATATATACTATTTTTATATATTAATAGATCAGAGTGTACGTACAATAAAGAGTAGAGAGTGTGTTTTTAAAAAGAAGGCCGATTAAATCGATTATTCTCGATAACCGATAATTCCGGTACTAAAAGATACGTAAACTCCACCGGGTTAGACACAGCTCTGAGAGTTATAATTTTTGACAATAGTAATCATTTTGTGTATTAGTCATCTTGTAAGCCACGAAAGGGTGATCCCTTATGGTCCCAAACTTTTTCGATACAAAGCTTAAGCAAGAAGTTAGTTCAAAGAGAGAGAGAGACCACATCTATCAGAAATCTTTAGTTAAGAAAGTATTCGATATTTGAAGACCTGGCGGAGTTTAAATGAGATGGAAACAATCAGGACAATCACAAACTTAGAAACATTACTTTGCAACGGTCGCCTGTCGAAAGCCTCGTAAAGCTCTTCCTCCTTCACACAAGTTATAAGCATTTTAAAATTTGTTTGAAATTATTTTCCAATGCCTTTCCAACTTACCTCTTCTAGTGTTCCTCGCATGTCCAACTCGAACTCGACACGAAATTTTGGCAGACGCAATGTTACCGTTTCCGCCTGCATACGTGCCGACAAACTTTTCAAATCGGTACTCCGCAAACGCTGTTCCATCTCAGCCAAGCCGTTACGTTTTTTCGGCAGCAATATCATCATTGAAATATTTGAGTTTTCATATTGTAATTCCAAACCGTCGGCATCCAACTCAGGAAATTCACCATAACGGAATGTATCATCAGTATACATCATATCGACTAAAACCATACGCGACGGAGCCACATGAAAATTCTGTTTCTCTGTATCACGCGTAGAGAACTCTTTCGCCCATTTGCCCTTAAAGTGTATCGCACTAACAAGCATTGCCTGCGTCTGCTCATCTAATTGTGCTGGCGAAATTAGTTGGGGAATAATGTTATGGGTTTTTTGTGCAACCCAATAGTTAATACTTGACGCAGCCGCGGTTGGTGAGTTAAAGTCGATAGCTTCAACTTCAGCACCATAGTATGTGGCACGTTCGTGTATGGCCGGATGCAACCTTTGTCGGTTGCTAAAATACATCTTATTCGCCATTGTCAGCTGTGCAGCGCGAGGTTGCAAGAGGCTTTGTCGTAAGTTCCCGAAATATTTATCAGCCTCTAACCTACTGGGTAGCCCGAGTGCAAACTTCAACTGATCATAGCTGGTCCCATCAGAGCCAATAGCGAGGAAGGCTAACAACAGTTGCAGTGAAATGGGCGAATATACGACATTATATTCGGGATATGCACGAGCAACACTTTGAAAGAGTTCGGTATTGAAATTCTTATTGTTAATTTTCACACTTTGTGAATTTTGGAAGGCAGAAGCTGCTGCAATTGGTTGACGGTTTTTTTGATATGGACCTGTTGTCGTTGCGCTATACCAAACTAGATTTCTATCCGAAAATGCGGTTCCGTGTGGTGAATATGCCTGCAAAAGTGGTTGGCCTGCTTCTGCTGTTTTTCCGGGATATTGCAATATGAAGGCTGAAACTGGTTGAGCTGGTGGTGATGGTCTGCCATTGTTAATACTAGTCTGCACGATTTGACTATTTCGTTGTCCGTCATACTGTTCATATAAAGAATTGCTCTGGCTGTATATGCGCTCTGCCTGTACAGCTGCAAGGCCAATTATTAGTGCCACTGAGAGAAAAGAAGATTTTTAAAATTATTTTAATCTTAATTAAAAAAAAGAAAAATTATGATTACAGGTCTTTTCAAAAATTGATTATTTCCTCTAAAGCACTAATGGATTTTTTAAATTCAAACATTTTTTATACTTCAACTCGGCCAGTGTTTTCGGAGCAGTTAAGCTCGATACTGACTTTTACCGCTATAGCGTTTTTCGTCGAAATTCTTCTGGCAATTTTTTATTGAAGTCCCCATATTTTCTAACGATAAAGATAATGCTTGTGCTCTTTCTGGAGATGATCTTTATATTGTTGTCTTTATCTTAGGTATGTCTAAGTTTAGAGGTATTCCTGAGTTTGAACCTTATTTTAGCGTCATTTCTTTAAGACAGTATTTGAATGTTCTAAGAGGTCCAGTTTGTCAAGTTTCAGTCAGCGCCTGCGGAGGTGCCCGAATCACCGGCTGGAAGACATTGTGTACTTATTTCTTTAAGACAGTCTTAGTCAGGTTTCACTTAGCGCCTGTAGAGGTCCCCAAATACTTTTCAGTGTATTTCTGAGGAGGCTTAGATCTGTTCATTTAAAGGTAGGCACTTAAGAAAAAAAAGGGTAATTTAGACGCAAGATTATTAATGGTAACTCAGAGTACATATCAAGTATTCTCCAATTTATGAACTATAAACGTTGGTGGCGTCTCAGACATCGTGCGTATATTATTCAGTCGAAAGTCGAGAATGACTTTTATTACCATACCTCTCTACGGTTATTAGATCTTACGCTTATTATTTCCATAGTCTAGTAAAAACACGAATTGAATATGGAGGCGATCGGGCAACACTGACGGCTTTGTCCCATATAACGTTTTCTTTTACTTTCCACCATGGCTTAAGTTATAATCTAAATGCTCGAGGAATTCATCAGCTCAACCAAGCTTAGTAGCTATCTATACTGCTTTAAAAGGGGATTGCTACCAAAAATGGCTGTCTTACAGAACACAACAGACCTTCTATTTTGCACCGATCTGGAGACTTCATATGAATATCAGTCGAGTATCTTATGTTCGGTTCCAGCCGAAATTAGTCTTTCCTACTTTGTTCTTAAATTTATCACATAATTATCTTGTATTTCCATGAAAACAACATTTTCTGCAAACATTTGGGATTTCTTATTTATTCGCACTCATTTTCTATTTGTAGAAAAAATGTTAATTTATGTACAGAAGTACATACATACATATCTTTGTATGTGTATTGCACACTAGATTATTTGTAAGATGCTTACGAATAATTCCCCGCATTTTGTTAAGATTTATTTTATTTTAATTTTTTTATTCCTTATTCTATATTTCTCCCTTCCCCGTATATTTTCGTTTTTTCTCTGCTTCCTGACCGCGAAAAATTCTCGTCCACGCGCGTTTATTCGAAAGCTTTTTCGTCGTTGCGGCTACTATGGTACTGATGGCACTTCTGTAAAGCTCGTTTTATAAATATTTATAAAAATGAACTGGCTGGTGTTGAGAGAATGTGGAATCACTCAGCTGTTAGCGTTGATATTGCACCGGCTTTGCAGATATTCTGTAGATATTCTCCCGTTTGCTTTTTAATTATTTTGCTTTTTCCTCGGTTTTTGCCGATTACTGCAAAAGCTCTTGTAGTTTGGTATTGTTATCAGTGGTTTTCATATATAAACATACATACAAATCCTTGTATAAATAATATAATTTTGTGACTTCTGTTGAACTTTTTCCAATGAGAAAACGAGGTTGAATTACACTTAGAGGGAGCATAAATAATTTTTGAAAGTAAGAACTGCAGAAAAACTCTACGTATTCGAAAATAAACGCAATAAAAAAATAAAAACAAAACAAGGCAAAATAAAATAAGATTAACTAAAATAAATTAAACGTAAAGAAAAAAATTAAACGAATAAAATAAAATAATTTCACATAAGGTTAAATTAAATTAATTTGATTTAAAAAAATAAAAATATAAAATAAAATATAAATTAAAAAATTCAATAGAAAATGCCTTAAAAAAATTAAAAAAATAAAATGCTTCAAAAACAAATAAAATGCTTTAAAATAAATAAAATGTTTTAAAAACAAACAAAATGCTGTAAAAGCAAATAAAATGTTTTAAAAACAAATAAAATGCTTTAAAAACAAATGAAATGCTTTTAAAACAAATAAAATGCTTTAAAAACAAACAAAATGCTTTAAAATAAAATAAAATAAAATAAAATAAAATAAAATAAAATAAAATAAAATAAAATAAAATAAAATAAAATAAAATAAAATAAAATAAAATAAAATAAAATAAAATAAAATAAAATAAAATAAAATAAAATAAAATAAAATAAAATAAAATAAAATAAAATAAAATAAAATAAAATAAAATAAAATAAAATAAAATAAAATAAAATAAAAGAAAATAAAATAAAATAAAATAAAATAAAATAAAATAAAATAAAATAAAATAAATTAAAATAAAATAAAATAAAATAAAATAAAATAAAATAAAATGAAATGAAATGAAATGAAATGAAATGAAATGAAATGAAATGAAATGAAATGAAATGAAATGAAATGAAATGAAATGAAATGAAATGAAATGAAATGAAATGAAATGAAATGAAATGAAATAAAATAAAGTAAAATAAAATGAAAAAAAAAAAATAAAATAAATTAAAATAAAATAAAATAAAATAAAATAAAATAAAGCTAAATTATATATTATAAAATAAATAAAAAAAATAAAAAAATAAAATAAAGTAAAATAAAATAAAATAAAATAAAATAAAATAAAATAAAATAAAATAAAATAAAATAAAATAAAATAAAATAAAATAAAATAAAATAAAATAAAATAAAATAAAATAAAATAAAATAAAATAAAATAAAATAAAATAAAATAAAATGAAATAAAATAAAATAAAATAAAATAAAATAAAATAAAATAAAATAAAATAAAATAAAATAAAATAAAATAAAATAAAATAAAATAAAATAAAATAAAATAAAATAAAATAAAATAAAATAAAATAAAATAAAATAAAATAAAATAAAATAAAATAAAATAAAATAAAATAAAATAAAATAAAATAAAATAAAATAAAGTAAAGTAAAGTAAAATGAAGAAACAAAAGAAATAAAATAAAAATCTAAAATAAAATAAAATTAGAAAACAAGAGCAATAAAATAAAAATCTAAAATGAAATAAAATAAGGGAAATAAAAATATAAAGTAAATTAAATTAAAAATAGGGAATAAAATTAAATGAAGTTAAAGAAAAGAGGATCAAGTGAAATAAGATTTAAAGCAATTTTTTCTTATTCATTCTCTCTTTATTTAATTCATACTGCGCTAAATATTTAATAAATTATTTGTATTATTGTGGTTATCAAAGCACTGAGTTTCCAGAAATCCCATTACCCTTTAAACGAATTTAAAACTATTGTTAATAATTAGAATTTTAATCAAAATATTTGCTTGGTTTAATTAGCCCAATCTGTGCATTTTCGAACGCGATGTTCTAGTTTTTTAACACTAAAATGGCGGCTGTCTGTAGTGTTCTGTACTAGGAATATGTCTATGTAAACACACACTAAAACTTGCTTATTCCGAAATCAAGCCCAACATATGTCTACATTATAACTAGGCACCACAAATGTGTGTTAATAAATATTAAAGCTTAAATACATACATACATTTGTATATGAACACCAAAGAATTTAGACTCATCAATTAAAATGATTGTTTATCTATAACTATTGTTTGTATGTATTATCAAAGCGCTATGTAACCCCAACAGAACGACAAAAACAACAGCATTGTAATAATTGGGGATTCCGTTTGAGTAATATCTTGCTGTGGTGCATTTACATATGAAAATGTATATTAAAATTCATATGTAAATAATAGCAGACATACAAGTATGAATATGTATGGATGTAGTCTCTTAATTGCTGGGAGAATCTATTATTAAATGTTTAGGAAATTCTAATATTCTTTAATAGGGCGCCGCATACATACGAGTACATACAATATATACTCGTACATGCTTATTTATATTGTAATTTATTTGCTTATATTCAATATAATTCCAGGAAAACCTTGCTGCTTATCAATATGTGGGACAAATATTTCTCATTTTTCAATATAAATCAAAATATTATTATTAATTTCCTCTTGAAATTCTGAAAAATTCACTTTCATATCTCCTTATCTGTCCGACTTCACCCGTAATAATATGTCACGCTTTCTAAAATTTTGTTAATTTATATATAATATTAATTCCACTTACAAACATTTTTAATGTATTGTACTATAGTATTATATTAATAAATTCACTTTATATTATTTTTCGAAAGTGTTTTGAAATTTACTTGCTGAAATAGCTTCGCATTAAACATTAAAGCAAATGTTGGATTAAATTAGAATTTTTAGGCGTGTGGCAACTGTTTAGTTGCTGTTTATGAACATTGCATTAGTAGATTTATCATTATAAAAAATGTAAAAAGTGTTAAACCCTTCCCTATAATATTTTCCCTATTGAAACCGTTAGTTTGATACACTTTTTGTATTACATATTTATTTTTTTAAAATTAATTTTAAGATGGTCACCCTTATATTCTCGTTTTTACTAAAGGTTTAGGTTAACGTTTGAAGCCCAATATGAAAGGAAAACGGAAAGCTTGGAGCATGGAAAAAGCTATAGAAAGCTTTTTACTATGGTAAAAAAAGAGATCTTTCTCTGCTATAGAAAGAATAAAAATGTATTATAGAATCTCGAAAACACTTCTATATTGTTATCAATGTAAGATAAGAAGGAAGTAGACTACGAAAATTCTAGATGTGTTCATCCCATTCCCATGCAAAACAACCGAATCTTAAATGAAATGTAGTTTTTCACAAAAACGTGGAATGGATAACAAGACCCTTCAATCTTATAAATTTCCAGAATTTTCTAGCAGTAGGGCAGTTCATTTGAAATCAAAGGAGTTCAGAATTATGAACCTTATTTCATTTTTTCATTTCTTCTAAAGATTAGATTGTCTACTTTTACATAAACATACTTTTTGAAGAAGAATCAGCATACGCTTTATAGAGGCGTTTTCGGAGGTTTTAACAACGAAGGCTGTAATAGTTGCTCTTAAAAACATGGGCCCTGAACAATCCATAGTAAAGAGGATCAAAACAGCGCCTATAGTTTTAATGCGGAAATTGAGCAGCACAGTTTATAGTTTGGTAGCATGTGGCGATGACATCGACCTTACGGCTACAGGAAAACTAGTGCTTGTATCTTGTCCCTAAAAATTGTTGGTTAAGAAAGCGATGAGATTAATGTCATTGTTACATATACGTATCGTAAAACAAATTTAAAAGAAGTTTTTCTTACGGCCCGTATACTTCATACGAATCTTCGATAGAAAACTTAACTGGATTTCAAACACGGCAGAAAGGTAAAGAAAAGCTTAACTGCTCCGGGCTAATGATAAAATATCAGTTATAAACCCGAATCTCATAAAGCAATAGTTTGACTTATTCTCTTCTGCAGCTTCGCCGTTAGGTGACTGACACTTGATAATCTCTCTTTGAAGACCAAGCTAGATAGTGATTCGCGCCTGATCTCACAACAAGAGCTCGGCATTTAAAAGTCCAAAAAATCTCTTCATAACTTTTCCCCGTACTGGGTTATTTTCAACAACGGTCTGCAACGCCTATAGAATGGCCCCAGCTCAACCTTGGTGCAAACGCAGTGCGAGCTTTGCACAAATGCTATCCTTCCCTACAATTTCCAAAAGAGGTGAGCTAAATCACTTCTAAATTTCTTTTTCAGAAAAATTTTTGGTAGATAGAAATTAGACAATTTAAATGTTTTAGATCACAGAGACAAACTCAAAGATTGAATTATCCGTAAGACCCACTCATCGGCTCTCTTAATCGATATAAACAAAGGCATATATGTGTTGTTGAACGCTTGAAGGCGGTTACATCTACGTCTTCTAGACCAGTTCTGGTACTGGAACTTGTATAAACACAGGACTCATTAGAGACCTGAACACCACGGTACATCATTTTCTCGAAACATATTACTTTTAAGTAAATTTTAACTAGCCTGTAAAATCATGCAAGATTGATTAGATATACAATACTAAAAGGTTTCCGCCTTTAGGGAAATGACAGAAACCTTAGAAGAGAAACTCCATGACTTATAGGTCTAACTATGCTGGTCGCATGCCTCCTTAATTAATTTAATCCGTTCTGATCCGTAGCTGCACTCATAAAGATTGTTCGACCAACGACTCTTACAAGAGTTCTGAAAACCCTTCTTAACATTCCTCGAATTTCAAACCAGCTGCAATGCAATTATTGAAAAATTAACGCGATTAAGCCTTGATGTAGCCTAAGGCAAGCCCAAATATTATCTTTCATATAAATTCCAAAGGATGTGGATTATATCATCTCAAGATCTCCTGTTCACGAGATTCTCAGAGTGGATTTTAATAAACTCTTTTTCACAAATAAATGAGTTAAATTCAAACATTGTCGTCCATAAACCCACAACCATCTTCACAGACGTTTATAAACTCAATAATAGACTTGGCTGTGGCATTAACTCACTGACATCGTTCATCGATATGAACAAAAATAATTCTAGGCGCTAAAAGAAGATCGAAACATCTCATCGTCATCGATTAGGGAATCCGGTATGCCATCTCCTGATATTGCTTTTTCACTATCATTCAGCAGCTACAGGCAAATTAATTTTTAATTTTTATTTTTCTTAATTTTTGTTTTTAGTACTCTTTAGTACTGTTGAAGTGCGCAGATTTCGTTGCTCTCTATATCATAACGATAGACTGGTGGTTAGAGGTCTTCACTGTGGTGCGTGAACGTGTTGGTTCGATTCTCGCAGCCGGCAATCTCAATTTTATTTTGTTTATTTTATTGGTGAAGTAGAAATTCAACATACCTAAATGAACTAGAATACAACTAGTATGAAGCTGATGAATAGTAGGACAATTGTCATCTCGTAGGACATCGCCGTGTTAAAAATACCAGTTGCTTACATGGAAAATGGATGAAGATGAACTAGTTGGATTCTAGTTGACACCTAGTATTTTCCCCTGCAGGGTAGATCACTTCTCTGTATCTTACAAGAGTATACTCCTGTATTGAAATCTTCTGTAAGTTGCGTACCTTTTTGTAGAATTTTCGAGCATTACCCTTGTCAGCCAGCTTTTCAAAATCTTCAAGCTCACACATTTTAGCCTCTATATTTTTTTCTACAAATGCGTCTTGCTTCCCTTTTGAGTTCTCGGTATCTATCCTATCTCGCACGTGTTGCGGTCGATCGCAAGGTTACGAAGTAGGCAGTATGCCGTCCCATAGTTCCCTTATACCGAGTTGCTGATGAGTGCTCTCAGAGAGCAGGAGTACAAATCGATTAGAAAACCTTTAGGCTGTCTGTTGTGATTGCAGCTTTTCGACATCGAACTTTCCTTTTGTTTGCTGGCGGGCGTTCTTTGCTGCACAGAGGTGGCTGTGTACACTTGCTGCTACAAGATAGTGGTCCGAGTCGATGTTAGGTCCTCGGAACGTACTCACATCAAAAGCACTGGTTACATATCTTCCTTCTTTCACAACAGATCGATACGGTTTTGAGTTTTTCGCTCAGGGGACAGCCAAGAAGCCTGATATATTTTTTTGTGTTTGAATCAGTACAACTGATAACCATATTTTGAGTTCCGGCGAAGTCGATAAACCTCAATCCATTTGGAGATTATTTGTTTTCGAGGCTGAGTTGCACTCCTTGGCGTTAAAATCGCCATTAACGATTTTCACATCCTGGCGGGGCAACGCTCATGAGTACGCTCCATTCGCATAAACTCGCTAGGCGAGTAAGTTTAAATTTTTTTACTGATTTATATAGCGAGCTGCTTGCTTCGAGACCAACAACCAGTCACAGCCGTACCTCTGGTGAACAAACGCTGCATTTAGACTTTAGCGGACCCTCAAACCTAATAAGTTGGAGAAGCATCCTCCCTTTTTAACCTTGATCCTAGGTTCGCACTAGTTGGTTACCGCATCTTTCACAAGGGTTACTCATATTTCCAGGGTACGCGAGGGATTGAGTATGGCCCCATGATTGTAATTAGTTGAGTACACCAAAAGGTTTTCACCTTCGGGAAGATGAAAGAAACCTTAGAATGATAACACAGTGGTCTATGTTGATCACGTTGTACCAAAATTCCTAATGATCAGTTACATATGTATGTATGTATACATATACATATGCGTAGTTTAGAACCCTATTTCCATCAATTGTGTTCCTCATCTGTCTCACCAACTCAAATATCAAGCTGTCATGTAGGCTTCGCTCTAAAAACCAATCAAATGTATAAAAGGCTTAACGAAGTCGGAAAAGTGGCTTCAAAGTTAACGATTTCACTTCTTTGAGTCATGACCTATCCAGCGAAGATATTGTCTCTAGATACGCTGAACAAAGTAAATGTCATCGTATAACTCGTACTACTCATCGTTGTTTCGAGATCTGCGATATTCGTTGTCACCAATGGCTTTTTGATGATGACAATTTCTGCCCGAAGAAGGTGACAGTTTTTGACTATTGAAACCTGAGATTTGTACTTAAAAATGGTAATTAGGTTCAGAATTTCGATTTTTACCTGTCGACAGAAATAGAAATGGGCATTTATATATACCAAACTGAAATCCTGGGACACATCGATTCAGTCATGTACCACATAACGGTAATCGCGATAGTTCAGTAATGAAATTTGCTTATATAGTCACATTTTTGACCGTCATGTGGTCGTAGGATCCATTAGTTAACGAATTTATTGAATATTTCATCCTACTTAATTGATATGATGGTTATTAGTATGAGCTCCAAAGTCTGCCTAAAATACCAATATGTGACCACCAAGCAGAGCACGCCTACCTTACAAGTAACTATGTATACTTAGACCTTGTTTAAAAGTCAGTTAAGCCGCCTAGCATATCTGGCCATATTCTCCCGTGTTGTGTGTTATGTCGCACCATCTTGTTGAACCACATATTTTTAAAGTCGTTGTCGTTTTTAAAGAAGTAAGGTCTCTCTGGACCAAATTGTAATGGTCTCTCTTCAACTGTTTGGGTATTGATGGAGCCCCAAATTGGACAATTTTGCTTATAAACGTATTTCCCGAGCGAGAAATGTGCCACGTTGCGCTGAAGAAATTTTTTAATAAAACGAGGCATGCCTGTTTTGACAGTTAAGTTTGACAGATGTCAAAGTACCAAGTGCTTTTGAAATCACGAAATGGATAACCCTGCCTTCTATATTTTTATATATAATTTAATTATATTTTTTTCTTTTTTATTATACCTGCTTGTCTTATTTTAGTTTTTCATACTATTTTATTTCATTTGTTTAATTAATATTTAATTTACTTTTTATTATTATTATTTTATTTCGTTTTGATGTATATTTTTTACTTGATTTTATTTTATTTTATTCTTTTTATTCTATTTTGTTATTTTATTTAAATTATTCTTATGTGTTTTATTTTTGTTTTATTTTTTAATTAATTTATTTGTTCATTTTATATTGTTTTTTTTTTATTTTTATGTTAATTAATTGAATTTCTTTTATTTTACTTTGTTTTAATCTAATTTTTTATTCAACGTTTTATTAAATTTAATTAATTTTTTTGTTCTTTAATTTTTTATCTCTGTTAATATAAATTATTACATTATTATTTTATTTTTTATTATTTTATTTCTTTCAATACACAAATTTTATGTTTTTTGGATTTTATTTGTTTTAGAAATTTTATAAAAAAAAGAATGATAGATCGTTGGAAGCTTTTTCTCAGACACTGTAATAGCTAAAAGCAAAATTTCAGAAAATATTTTCGTCCACATCTTATCTTCCTCTCTGTCTTTGTTTTTGGCTTGCTCACTCTCGCATATTCTCGCAAGGTTCTGTTGTGTGCTTATCTTTAAAATTATGAAAAATGAAAAATATGTAAGTTTAAATACAAAATATCATTTATTCATTAAATACATATATTTAATTGAGTATTTTGTTTCTTCTGTTTTAATATTCTTCTTCCTCTATTGTGATAATATTTTTTATTACAAAAAAAATATTTAAATATTATATAAGATGCACTTAACGGCATTTTATGCATGCGCGTCTGCACACATTAATTAATAAAAAAAAAAATTATTATAAGTCTTATGTGATTTCCATTCAATTTTTGCGCATGTGTTTGTGTAAGAATATATGTATGTATATGAATAACTTTTTACTGTATATTAACGACATGCCCTATGAATAAGACCGCTTGCGGACTCCTTATGGCGAACATAAATGGATGGTCAGCCGTAAAGTCTACAATGCGATTGGGTAGTGAGAGCGGTATTAGCTTGATAACTGTAAATGAAAGAAAGGAGATTTTGGAGTGAGAATGTATAAAATTCAATTAAAGGCTTTTTTGTATAGAGATATTTTTTGTTGGAAATAGATTTTTTCTCCCAATAAATACTTACATGTTGCTGCAGCTGCTTCTGAACCAGCCTCATTCACATCGAGAAAGGCCTTGTGTTGCACTTGTGACACACTAACTTGTTGACGTTCAAAGAAACCTCTCAAATCGGCACGATTGGTGAAAATATCGTGGATACCAAGCTGTAAAAAAATCGGGAGAGATGTAAATTAATTAAAGGATTGGAAAAAAGTTAAATAAATCGCAAAAAAGAGTCGAAAAACCGTACTGATTCGTTGAGGGTGGGGTGATCAATCAAAAGAATAATATATACTATATATATATATTAATAGATCAGAGTGTACGTACAATAAAGAGTAGAAAGTGTGTTTTTAAAAAGCAGGCCGATTAAATTATTCTCGATAACCGATAATTCCGGTACTAAAAGATACGTAAACTCCTCCGGGTTAGACACAGCTCTGAGAGTTATAATTTTTGGCAATAGTAATCATTTTGTGTATTAGTCATTTTGTAAGCAACGAAAGGGTGATCCGTTATGGTCCCAAACTTTTTTCGATGCAAAGCTTATGCGAGAAGTTAGTTCAAAGAGAGAGAGAGACCACATCTATCAGAAATCTTTAGTTAAGAAAGTATTCGATATCTTAAGACCTGGCGGAGTTAAAATGAGATGGAAACAGCCAGGACAAGCACATCGCTTATTTACTTAATGAAAAAAAAAACCAAAACTCTCCCAGTACTAGATAAAAGTCTGAGAAGTGGATCTCTTTGCGACGGTTGCAAAGCATTAAAGGCTTAGCCTGTCGAAAGCTTCGTAAAGCTCTTCCTCCTTCACACAAGTTATAAACATTTTAAAATTTGTTTGAAATTATTTTCCAACGCCTTTCCAACTTACCTCTTCCAGCGCTCTTCGCATGTCCAACTCGAACTCCACACGAAATTTTGGCAGACGCAATGTTACCGTTTCTGCCTTCATACGTGCCGACAAACTTTTCAAATCGGTACTCCGCAAACGCTGTTCCATCTCAGCCAAGCCGTTACGTTTTTTCGGCAGCAATATCATCATTGAAATATTTGAGTTTTCATATTGTAATTCCAAACCGTCGGCATCCAACTCAGGAAATTCACCATAACGGAATGTATCATCAGTATACATCATATCGACTGAAACCATACGCGACGGTGTCACATAAAAATTCTGTTTCTCTGTATCACGCGTGGAGAACTCTTTCGCCCATTTGGCCTTAAAGTGTATCGCACCGACAAGCATTGCCTGCGTCTGCACATCTAATTGCGCTGGCGAAACTAGTTGGGGAATAATGTTATGGGTTTTTTGTGCAACCCAATAGTTAATACTTGACGCAGCCGCGGGTGGTGAGTTAAAGTCGATACCTTCAACTTCTGCACCATAGTATGTGGCACGTTCGTGTATGGTCGGATTCAACCTTTGTCGGTTGCTAAAATACATCTTATTCGCCATTGTCAGCTGTGCAGCGCGAGATTGCCGGAGGCTTTGTCGTAAGTTCTCGAAATATTTATCAGCCTCTAACCTACTGGGTAGCCCGAGAGCAAACTTCAACTGATCATAGCTGGTCCCATCAGCGCCAATAGCGAGGAAGGCTAACAACAGTTGCAGTGAAATGGGCGAATATACGACATTATATTCGGGATATGCACGAGCAACACTTTGAAAGAGTTCGGTATTGAAATTCTTATTGTTAATTTTCACACTTTGTGGATTTTGGAAGCCAGAAGCTGCTGCAATTGGTTGACGGTTGTTTTGATATGGGCTTGTTGTGGTTGTACTATCCCAAACTGGATTTCTATCCGAAAATGCGGTTACGTGTGGTGAATATGCCTGCAAAAGTGGTTGGCCTGCTGGTTGTGATGGTCTGCCATTGTTAGTACTAGTCTGCACGGTTTGACTATTTCGGTACGTTATGAGGTGTGATCGAACTTTAGAGGATTGTGTTTCTGTTCTGGTTTGCATGTCTTGTTGTCCGTCATTTTGTGGTTGGCTTCCTCTCAGCACATACTGTTCATATAAAGAATTGCTCTGGCTGTATATGCGCTCTGCCTGTACCGCTGCAAGGCCAATTATTAGTGCCACTGAGAAAAAATAAGATTTTTATAATTATTTTAATCTTAATTAAAAAAAAAGAAAAATTATGATTACAGGTCTTTTCGGAAATTGATTATTTCCTCTAAAGCACTAATGGATTTTTTTAAATTCAAACATTTTTTATACTTCAACTTGGCCAGTGTTTTCGGAGCAGTTAATTTCGATACAGACTTTTACTGCTATAGCGTTTTTCGTCCAAATTCTTCTGGCAATTTTTTTTTTGAAGTCCCCATATTTTCTAACGATAAAGATAATGCTTGTGCTCTTTCTGGAGATGATCTTTACACTGTTGTCTTTATCTTATACCTAAGTTTAGAGGTATTCCTGAGTTTGAACCTTATTTTAGCGTCATTTCTTTAAGACAGTATTTGAATGTTCTAAGAGGTCCAGTTTGTCAAGTTTCAGTCAGCGCCTGCGGAGGTCCCCGAATCACCGGCTAGAAGACATTGTGTACTTATTTCTCTAAGACAGTCTTAGTCAGGTTTCACTTAGCGCCTCTAGAGGTCCCCGAATCTCCGCCTCGAAGACATTGTGTACTTAGTTATTTGGAAACATTTCACAGTCTTCGGATAGCATAGACGAACTCTCCTGCTTTAGTTTATATAATAAGTTGTTATATACGCCTCGGCGACTGCTAAAGGTGGGCCAAAAAAAGCAACTAAAAAATCGGAATGCCGTAGTCTTCATGGAGGAAGTGCCCATACTTTTTAGTGTATTTCTGAGGAGGCTTAGATCTGTTCATTTAAAGGTAGGCACTTAAGAAAAAAAAGGGTAATTTAGACGCAAGATTATTAATGGTAACTCAGAGTACATATCAAGTATTCTCCAATTTATGAACTATAAACGTTGGTGGCGTCTCAGACATCGTGCGTATATTATTGAGTCGAAAGTCGAGAATGACTTTTATTACCATACCTCTCTACGGTTATTAGATCTTACGCTTATTATTTCCATAGTCTAGTATAAACACGAATTTAATATGGACGCGATCGGGCAACACTGACGGCTTTGTCCCATAAAACGTTTTCTTTTACTTTCCACCATGGCTTAAGTTATAATCTAAATGCTCGAGGAATTCATCAGCTCAGCCAAGCTTAGTAGCTATCTATACTACTTTAAAAGGGGATTGCTACCAAAAATGGCTGTCTTACAGAACACAACAGACCTTCTATTTTGTACCGATCTGGGGACTTCATATGAATATCAGTCGAGTATCTTATGTTCGGTTCCAGCCGAAATTAGTCTTTCCTACTTTGTTCTTAAATTTATCACATAATTATCTGGTATTTCCATAAAAACAACATTTTCTGCAAACATTTGGGATTTCTTATTTATTCGCACTCATTTTTCTTTTTGTAGAAAAAATGTTAATTTATGTACATATGTACATACATACATATCTTTGTATGTGTATTGTACACTAGATTATTTGTAAGATGCTTACGAAAAATTCCCCGCATTTTGTTAAGATTTATCTTTGCTTCTGTTCTGCACTTCACAGCACGCTGAAGTGGTCCCACGTTGACTTTGTCGTACTCTTCAAAGGCGGGTTTTCTTCGCGTCACGTCACTTGGGCTTTTTCTGTTTTTTTTTTCAAATACCTGTTTTTGCAATGATAAACACGATACCGGCCGCGATGTGATGCTGTACGAGTACGAGTTTATGTTTGTGTATTTAGTTATGTTTTTTCTTTTCTTATAATTACAATGTTCTTATGTACATTTTTAGTTTAAGGATGTATGTACTGTTTGTATATATAATGAGCAGATATATTTCACACTTTACTTCCTTTTATTTTATTTTAATTTTTTTATTCCACATTGCTTTCTCTTCCCCGTATATTTTCTTTTTTTTTTCTCTGCTTCCTGACCGCGAAAAATTCTCGTTCACGCGCGTTTATTCGAAAGCTTGTTCGTCGTTGCGGCTACTATGGCAAAACAGCACTGATCGCACTTCTGTAAAGTTCGTTTTATAAATATTTATAAAAATGAACTGGCTGGTGTTGAGAGAATGTAGAATCACTCAGCTGTTAGCGTTGATATTGCACCGGCTTTGCAGATATTCTGTAGATATTCTCCCGTTTGCTTTTTAATTATTTTGCTTTTTCCTCGGTTTTTGCCGATTACTCTGGCTTGTTATCAGTGGTTTTTATATACAAGCATACATAATATAATTCCAGATTTTTTGTGATTTCTGTTGAACCATTCCAATGAGAAAACGAGATTGAATTACACTTAGAGGGAGCATAAATAATTTTTGAAAGTAAGAACTGCAGAAAAACTCCACGCTTTCGACTTAGAAATAAAACAAATAAAAAGTTACAATATGATAAAATAGTATTGTATTCAAACAAATAAAAGAAAATAAAAACAAAAAATTAAATAAAAAACAAGGCAAAATGAAATAAGATTAGCTAAAATAAATTAAACGTAAACAGAAAAAATTAAAATAATAAAATAAATAAATTTAACATAAATTAAAATAAAAAAAATATCCTAAAATAAACATATAAAATTAAAACATAAATAAATATACATTAAAAAATGTATTAAAAATGCATAAAAAAGTAAATAAAATAAAAAAATAAAATAAAATTAAATAATATAAAGTAATGTATTGTATAATTAAATAAATTAAAATAAAAAAAATAAAATAAAATTAAACAAAATAACATAAAAGAGAAGAAAAGAAAGTGAAATGAAATAAATTAAAGTAAAATGGAACAAAATAAAATAAAATAAAGTGAAATGAATTGAAATAAAATGAAGTGAAATGAAATGAATAGAAATAAAAGAAAAGAAAATAAAATAAAATGAAAAAATTGAAAAAAAGAATTACAATAAAGGAAAAAAATAAAAAAGTAAAATAAAATAAATTATAAAATATAAAAAAATATTAAATAAAATAAATTTAGGTAAAAAATCACTTCAGTGCCAATTATATATATATATAATATTTTTTGCCCCATCGTGTTCATATTTTTGCCCGATCGTGTTCATATTTACCCCAGGTCTTTAAAATTCTAAGTCCAACTGTACAGTGGTTTCTGATATATAATCTTTGGGCTAAAAATGGATGGAGCCACTCTGATCCGAAATTTTATACACGTATAATATATATAGTTGGCACATTGTAACCGCTGAAGCGATTTTCGGCCGAGCTCCTCATCCAATTTGTGGCTTTGCGTCTTGTGGGTTTTTATGAGGATCTTTATTTCATGTTAGAAATACACTCGGAGGGGTTTACATTCCCTGCCGAAAAATTGTATATTTTTCATTTAATGCGATCGTCGGTTTTCCAATGGCTATGATATGATTTCTAAGTGTCGTTTTGTCCGTTTTTAATATGGCATAATCTGTCATTTTGTTTTCATTGTGTTCAGTAATTTTTACAATTTCATCATGGTTAGTTATATGCAAGAACAACGTTGAGGCTCACTTTCATCTAAGTGTTACCGTATAAAAAAAACTGTCTGGTAAGGCGAAAATCGACAGTTTGCTGTGGTGTTTGGTCTGGTGGATCGGTTATCGGTCCGTATTCTTTCGAAATGAAGCTGGTAGCTTACTTACTTACTAAATGATAGATATATATTCAGAACTTAATTGTATCGATTTCACTTCGCATTAAATAAAAAATATTTGAATTTCCTTAATAATTAGTGCGTTTTATTTAAACAAATCCTATCTCCCTTATTGGAAAACCTTATAAGTATATGCCGGTTTCTAAGAAAATAAAATTTTACTACTTCCGTGAATACAATTTGTATTTTTTCTTAGAAAGCTATAAAATTTTTAAAGTATCTGAGTAAAGAGTGGGATTATTTGAAGATTGAACGAGATAACGCGGTGGCTTTAAAAACTCAAGCATGTAGCTTTAAAAACTAAAAATCTACTAAAATAATTATTGCTATTATAAATGGAATAAAATGTCGAGTTCCCTTTCCATAATTTTTTGGTGAGCTCAGCTTACAACATAAACATATAAATATGCTTATAGTTAAGTGCAAACTGACACTTTGTATAGAGATTTATATAAATATATACTATAAATTATATAAAAGCAATAAAAATAATTAGCAATATTAAGAAAATATATGTACATTTATATATAAATTTATGCAAAGTTTAGGAAAAAGATATTTCAAACAAATAATAAAAAATATTATAAATGTATGCATGTACTCATATATATTATACTTATATATAAGTAAAAACTGTAATAATTGTTGTACTTAAACATTATTGTGCATAGAACCAGTTTTTAATATGGCTAAGACTCTTAATTGTCTTCAATACTGTGACGAAACAAAAATGAATACATATATACATATGTACATATATACCTAAGTATGTATGTACATTCGAATATATTTCCTACACTCACATATTTCGTATTCGTTTCAGGTTATAATTGTTTACTATTTTTAAAACAGGAATTCCCCAAGTAACTCAATAGTAGTGTCTTGCTCGTACGAACATACATAGATATATAACTATATATACTCAAGCAAACATTTTTATTTTTTGTAATCCCTATTTTATAGTGTTCAGTGCTGCTACGTTTATCTATTTACGTTAATGAAGAGAGAATTTCTGTTTTTTAAATGAAAAATTTGTTACTATTGCATTAAAAAATGAAAGAAAATAAATACAAAATAAGAAGAATAAAATAAAATAACATAAACTAAGAAATATAAAATAAAATTTAATTAAGTTATATAAAATTAAAAATATTAAAACAAAATCATATCAAATAAAATAAAATAAAATAAAATAAAATAAAATAAAATAAAATAAAATCAAATAAAATAAAATAAAATAAAATAAAATAAAATAAAATAAAATAAAATAAAATAAAATAAAATAAAATAAAATAAAATAAAATAAAATAAAATAAAATAAAATAAAATAAAATAAAATAAAATAAAATAAAATAAAATAAAATAAAATAAAATAAAATAAAATAAAATAAAATAAAATAAAATAAAATAAAATAAAATAAAATAAAATAAAATAAAATAAAATAAAATAAAATAAAATAAAATAAAATAAAATAAAATAAAATAAAATAAAATAAAATAAAATAAAATAAAATAAAATAAAATAAAATAAAATAAAATAAAATAAAATAAAATAAAATAAAATAAAATGAAATAAAATAAAATAAAATAAAATAAAATAAAATAATATAAAATAAAATAAAATAAAATAAAATAAAATAAAATAAAATAAAATAAAATAAAATAAAATAAAATAAAATAAAATAAAATAAAATAAAATAAAATAAAATAAAATAAAATAAAATAAAAATCTAAAATAAAATAAAATGAGAAAACAAGACAAATAAAATAAAAATCTAAAATGAAATAAAATAAAGGAAATAAAAAAATAAAATAAATTGAATTAAAAAAATAGAGAATAAAATTAAATGAAACTAAAGAAATGAAGATCAAGTGAAATAAGATTTAAAGCAATTTTTTCTTATTCATTCTCTCTTTATTTCATTCATTCATAAGTATTCAATAAATTGTTTGAATTATTGTGGTTATCAAAGCACTGAGGTTCCAGAAATACCATTAGCCCTTAAATGAATTTAAAAGTATTGTTAATATATAGAATATGTGCTTACAAACATGTAGTATACTCTGTTTGCTAATATTATATTGAATCGGGTACGGCAATAATTTCGATGCAAATTTTTCAAACTTTTAAACGCATACATACAGGTTTTAATCAAAATAATTGTTTGGTTTAATTAGCCCAATCTGTTCGTTTTCGAACGCGATGTTCTAGTTTTTTAACACTAAAATGGCGGCCGTCTGTAGTGTTCTGTACTAGGATATGTCTATGTAAACACACACTAAAACCTGCTTATTCCGAAAACAAGCCCAACATATGTCTACATTATACCATAACTAGGCACCACAAATGTGTGTTAATAAATATTAAAGCTTAAATACATACATACATTTGTATATGAACATCAAAAAATTTAGACTCATCAATTAAAATGATTGTTTATCTATAACTATTGTTTGTATGTATTATCAAAGCGCTACGTAACCCCAACTGAACGACAAAAATAACAGCATTGTAATAATTGGGGATTCCGTATGTGTAATACGTCGCTATGGTGCATTTACATATGGAAATGTATATTAAAATTCATATGCAAATAATAGCAGACATACAAGTATGAATATGTATGTACGTGCATGAAGTCTCTTAATTGCTGGGAGAATCTATTATTAAATGTTTAGGAAATTCTAATATTCTTTAATAGGGCTCCGCATACATACGAGTACATACATACTCGTACATACTTATTTATATTGTAATTTATTTGCTTATATTCAATATAATTCCAGGAAAACCTTGCTGCTTATCAATATGTGGGACAAATATTTCTCATTTTTCAATATAAATCAAAATATTATTATTAATTTCCTCTTGAAATTCTGAAAAATTCACTTTCATATCTCCTTATCTGTCCGACTTCACCCGTAATAATATGTCACGCTTTCTAAAATTTTGTTAATTTATATATAATAGTAGTTCCATTTGCAAACATTTCAATCTAGCATATAAAATTCTCGTCTCACTGTGTTAGACACGATACTCTTCCGAAATGGCTTGACTGATTTTAATGAAATTTTATGTGCATATTCAGTAGGTCTGAGAATAACATAACATCTATTTTTCACATCGGGAAGAGGACTTGCCATAGCGTGTGCTAAGGCAATTGTCATTTCAATGAATTATGCAGAATAGCTATATTGCATCCAAGTGAGAGAAAAAGTAAGTCTCAGAATGAGACATCTGGTTAATTTTTAGTACATACACGTATGCGATCTTGCTCAATGAAGTATGAACACAACTAAGCCTTGAAACACATGTAGCCTAAGGCAAGCCCAAATATTATCTTCTCATCTAAATTCCGAAAGTCGTCGTATCTTCTCATAGATTTTTCGAGTATTATCCTTGTCAGCCAGCTTCTCAAGCTCATCACACTCACGCATCACGGCCTCTTTCTTTTTTTGTCTGCAGATGAGTCTTGCTTCTCTCTTAAGTTCTCGGTATCTATCCCATCCCGTACGTATTGTTGTCGATCGCAAGGCTGCGAAGTAGGCAGTATGCCGTCCCATAGTTCCCTTATACCGAGTTGCTGATGAGTGCTCTCTGAGAGCAGGAGTGCAAATCGATTAGAAAACCTTTCGGCTGTCTATTGTGATTGCAGCTTTTCGACATCGAACTTTCATGTTGTTTGCTAGCGGGCGGTCTTTGCTGCACAGAGGTGGGTGTGTACACTTGCTGCTACAAGATAGTGGTCCGAGTCGATGTTGGGTCCTCGGAACGTACTCACATCCAAAGCACTGGTTACATATCTTCCTTCTTTCACAACATGATCGATACGGTTTTGAGTTTTTCGCTCAGGGGACAGCCAAGAAGCCTGATATATTTTTTTGTGTTCGAATCAGTACAACTGATAACCATATTTTGAGTTCCGGCGAAGTCGATAAACCTTAGTCCATTTGGAGATTATTTGTTTTCGAGGTTGAGTTGCACTCCTTGGCGTTAAAATCGCCATTAACGATTTTCACATCCTGGCGGGGCAACGCTCATGAGTACGCTCCATTCGCATAAACTCGCTAGGCGAGTAAGTTTAAATTTTTTTACTGATTTATATAGCGAGCCGCTTGCTTCGAAACCAACGACCGGTCACAGCCGTACCTCTGGTGGACAAACGCTGCATTTAGACTTTAGCGGACCCTTAAACCTAATAGTTTGGAGAAACATCCTCCCTTTTAAGCCGTGACCTCAGGTGCGCAATGGTTGGTTACCGAATCTTTCACAAGGGTTACTCATGTTTTCAGGGTACGCGAGGGATTGAGTATGGCCCCACGATTGTAATTAGTTGAGTACACCAAAAGGTTTTCACCTTCGGGAAGATGAAAGAAACCTTAGAATGATAACACAGTGGGCTATGTTGATCACGTTGTACCAAAATTCCTAATGATCAGTTACATATGTATGTATGTATGCATACACATATGGGTAGTTTAGAACCCTATTTCCATCAATTGTGTCCCACATCTGTCTCACCAACTCAAATATCAAACTGTCATGTAGGCTTCGCTCTAAAAAGTTTAACGAAGTCGGAAAAGCAGAAGAAGAAGCATATCAAAAGACATTCCATAGCATCGGCAGACACATATACACATATCAACGTAATTATTTATGACAGGTTGTCAATAAAAACATTGACTCTAACTGTAGGTGAACGAGCAACACAATAACAACAAACCAGTGCACAACTTTTCGACAGGTGCTGAGACATACATACATAAATACATACAAACATATAACAAGCATTGTTGAAACAACAAATATTAGCGTGCATACGTGTATATAAGCAGCAATGTTATTAACAAATATGAACTTGTCAGGCAATGTAAAGATTTTTTCTTTTATTAAATTACAATAAATGTACTAACATAAAAAAAATTTGTTTATCTATTTTTTGTTATTGCAATAAGGCCTTTTAATTAGCGCGAAACGTAAATGCTCATTTATGTAATTAAAATTGTGTTGAGCATAAAAAAATGGCCTTAGGAAAAACTGAATGGGTTGTCGGTGGGGTTGTCAGATGTAAAAACAAGAACAGCAAAAAAAAAAAAAAACAAAATAACAACAAGCATATGAAACACCAAAACAGTTACTTTATTGTTGTTACACACATGGCGGCGCGGCTCTGTGACACATGAAAGGCGTCGCTGTTCACCGCTTACCGCTCGCAACGCTTGTGTTACTTTGGCTCGATCGTTGATCGCAACATGAAAAACGCATTAAATGTGCAGCTCACCGATAATTGCTGCAATAAATCATGAATTTGCAATTTACAATAATATCACAATATTTGCTTTTCCAATGCATCGCTATGAATGCAATATGTGTATGTATACGAGGGTCGCCTTTGATATTTTTCCAATAAGAGGTGTCTTTTTTGATATTCAAAGAAACCCTTCCCTGAAAATATCGATAGTTTAGTTACTTGTGTGGCACGTAGTGCCGTCTTGTTGAAAGTAAATGTCGTTCAGATCAATATCGTCCAATTCCGGCCAAAAAAATCTCTATTGCGCAATTAATTCACTGTAACTGTTGTTCCAGCTTCATCTTCGAACCATAAACCGCACCAAACAGTTACAGGTTGAGTATAAAGAAGTTTTTCAACAATAAATCTGAGCCCCAGTTGCAGACAGTTTTGCTTATTTGCTTAGCCATCGAGGTGGAAATGGCTTTCATCAGTCAAAATGATTTTTCGATGAAATTCCGGAACATTTTCATGCATTTCAAGTGCACAATCAGCAAAAGCACGACGTTGTCCGGCTTGAGTTCTTGTGTTAACTGAATTTTATAAGCCTGAAGACCCAAGTGTTTATACAAAATATGGACGTTGTGCAATGCTACTTTCCAAAGAACGACGAGGAATGAACAATCCTGGGTTTTCTTCAACACTTTGAGCTACAACAACAATATTCTCAGTTGTTCTTAAGCGAAGTTCACATCGCTAACTTGTCCCAAAAGCTTCAATAAGTTGTCAGTTGCCAGTTTGCAACACCAGGCTTTGCCAAATCCCAAAATATAAAAGATAGCCCTCATATGAATGTATGTATGCATGTATAATATGTAAGAGTGTCAGCATGGAACTTCGTTTTACGTTTTATAGTATTTTTCAGTTTGTAATGGTAAGTTAAAAAGTAAAGTTAATATTTGATTACCCTGGAATGTAATGAAGTACTAGTTCCAAACTAGTACTTATGTCAGCTCCTTTCTATACATAAATTTGTTGTTATTACCACCATGATGTCCCACGAGTTGCTTGATTTTATCGCAATTAAAGTAGTCCAGTACCAGTTCAAAATGGAACAGTACAGAACTAGTTCTATTTTGGCCAGTTTTTTTTTATTTAAAAATACATTAACGAAAATGATGTAGTAATGGTTTATACAAAAAAAAATTATTGTAGGAGTATTAGCCAATTTTTTGTAGCAAAATAAAAATAGCTTTCTAAATATTTTTAGTAATAAATTAATAATGGAAAAATTGAAAATAAAAAGCAATAATTAATATTTTTATAAATGGCACCAGTTTTTTTTTTAGTTGCGGACTAGTCGTTTGTTGCCTGTAGTATACTAGTGTTTTTTAGCTAACTAACTTCAGATATGGCTCCAGGCCACTTGCTTGCATACGTAGCATGCATATAGATCTATGCACACGTACGTAGTATCATACATGTACATATGTATGTATATATATGTACTTATTATACTTTTCCTTGTACTTCCATGCATTTATGCATTCAGATATCTATTGCTTTATAGCTTGTAAAGCAATTTATATGATTTGCAACACTTAAATGGGCGTTGGTGTCTATATTACATAAAACTACATATACCTACATACGTATGTATGTACATACGATATATTAAACTTGTACATAGTATTTATTACATTTGATGGGCGTGTATTTCAAAGTGTTGATAAGTACCATTTATGGTAGATTACAATTGTGGGTAATGCTAAAAGCTTTTATGTGAGACTTAAACAAAAAAAAAATAAATTTTTTGCTTTCAAATTAAATATAAGATATGTATGTTTATGAGAAGACTATGCATTTAACAAACTCTTGCCTCATAACTCGTTGAATTCCTAACCATATCCGAATAGCGCCCCTCGGGCCAGTTGGCGGGCAAAAGTTCTCGAGATGAAACCACAACCCAATAATTACTAAATTCCTTGTACTTGATTAGACTAGTGTGTTTTGGCTGGCAATGAATCTCATCGATTACGCCGAAATCAGTAAATGATCCGTTGTGATACCACAAATTCCGGCTTCCTTATCCAGCCACTTCGATGCTCTGATGAACATCAATCATTAGATTCATAGCTTTGACGTTGAATATCTTGTATATATCATTCCTTAATATGGTCACAGAAATTCAAAGCCTAGCAGGGTAGTCGCATGAAGATGTATGATCGCTTCCTACTCCTCATTATCCATGTAATTTCTGCATCAACTCATAAAAGGAGCTACTAGTCTTTCTACATGTCATCCCATGAGAGAGCAGCCTGCCTACCTACCTACTGACTGTAAATTATCCTCCTTTTAAGGAGTACTTTTTACCTCTTACGTTAACCTTTTTTTATCCCTTTTCAGTCCTTTTCAGACCTAAAAGCGTCCTTTTGATCCTTAAAGTCATTGAGAAGCAGCTTGAACTTTTTAAAAGGCATACCAATGCGTTCTTAGTAGAGAAGAATCTGCTTGGTTGTTCATCCACTTAGTAAGTTCATCCGTCATACAGTTTGCCACGATGACCTCATAACCAGGTACACATATGATAGATAATTTGTTCTGCCGCCTGTAGTGATCAACGGCAGACCAGCTACCAGCGACCAGTATAATACCTTTATTACTGCCTGGCTGTCGCCGAAAATAAGAATGTCTTTATCTTTAAAACTTCGTTGGTAGAGATCTTCGCCCGAAAGGTCCGAAAGGGAAAACCATAAGATCATTTCGGCAGAATATACCAGCTCTGACTATCTCTCAAGGGTAGCTTTCTAATTCTACCGAGAGTCCGAATAGATGTGTGTTCCATTACTTTGATACTCTCAAAAAAAGCTGCCGACCGATAATTCAGGGTCGTAACAAGCCAGATATTGAGTATTGCATGTAGATCACCAATCAGTGTGCACCGAAGGGCATGACTGCTTCCCATTAGCGCTCATCTTTAAATCATAATTACAAAACAATATCTACAGCTGGCCACCAACAATAGCACCATAAGGGGATGTTATTTTTACTACTAATATGTAGAATTACTTTAGTAGACGGGAACGATACCTGTAGAAATGTATCTAGTTCAAATGTTGGCCGCGGCTACGTCTCAGAAGGTCCATTCGTTGAGTCCAATTTTCAATGACTTGTTTGAGCATTTCGACAAGTAACTAGCAAATGACGCGCATAATGTTTTGCTCAAAGGCCTGACTCGAAGCGGGATTATCAGACTTTAGACTTTACATACCCCCACAAGAAAAAGTCTAACGGTGTGATATCACATAATTTTGGTGGTCAATCGACTGGCCCAAAACGTGAAATTATCTGCTCACCGAAGTGTTCTCTCAATAAATACATTTATTGATGTGATGTGTAAGAAGTGGCGCCATCTTATGAAAACCAAATGTCGCCGATATAACTGAGGCATCCAACAGTCGGTTATCATGGTCCGATAACGGTCGCTATTGACGGTTATGTTCATACCGGCATCATTTCTGAAGAAATATGGACCGATGATAAAATTTGCCGCTATTGAATCTCTTTAGGTTGCTCTTCGTCCCAAACGCGGTAATTTTGCTTGTTAACATACCCATTGTGCCAGAAATGGGCCTAATCGCCGAACAAAATTTGGCTCGAAAATGTCGAATCTTGGAACTTTTCAAGAGCCCATAGAGCGAAGAGATGTCGCTTGCGAAGCCCGAGCGGCTTCAGTTCTTGCAAAAGCTATATTTTGTACGCTTCCAATTTAAGATGTTGAGGTAAAATGTACCAAGTCGTTTCATAAGTTAGTCCGAACTGCTGCGAACGGCGCCGAATCAACTCTCCATGGTCTTCGTGAACACTCTCAGCAACGGCCGCTATACTTTCTTCACTGCGTGCTGGACGTGGTCTGTTCGGTAGAATATTATCCAATAATGAATGCTGAGTACCAAGAAGGGTGTTGCGAAAAGTACGCACAGTAGGCCGATTATGTTGACCATGAGATGAGGGGAGCGCGCGAAAGACATGCTTTCCAGAACGTAAATTTTACTGAACAAAAAATAACCTGACAGCATGACATGACTCACGCGTGATCTGTCAAAAAAAAAACTGTTGAAAAAAGTACATCTACTTGGATCACCCGTTACAATAACCGTTAGCTGAACAAACCACAACCACAACCACACCTAAAAATACAAATTTTAATCCATCCACAAGTGAATGTATTCAGAAGCATTACCCCCTGATATGAAAGGGTGGCATCTATGTAGGTATAAGGTAAGGTTGAATCTTTTATAATGTTGCCTTAGTTTCAAATGGATTCCATAATCCACAAATCCGGAACCCTTATCTCTTAATCCAGGACATTTTATAATTCAAGAGATGGCTATTTGATTTATGGATTTACAGCTGTGAAGCTTAACGCGTTCTATAAAAGAAAGATATACGCACGTTTGTAGCTCTGCTACCATTTTTAATTTAATTATCCAATTAACAGTTATGTGTAATTTTTTTATTTTTATTTATAAAGACCAATAACACTCACACACCGAAATTTTCAACCGAAATGCGTTTACGCCGCTGACATTAAACAGTGATGACTTCATCACTCATTCGCTGGTTAATAATGAAAAATGTATCTGGTTTCTGTTCTCTTCAAGTGGGCCAAGTTGTGCTGAAGAGCAGAAGCGGCTGGTGGTAATGCTGTTTGTTATCTGCTACAAGCCGGTAAATGACTGCGCATATGTATAGAAATGTGTATATATGTATGTAGATGAATATGTACTTGCATGACTGGCTGGTGGCGCACAACAGGAAGCCTGGAGTTCAAGTGAAAATAGCTCATTTACGAGCACAAATACCAAATATTTGCTTATTTTCAACTAGAAGTTATTAAACTCTTCAGAGCATAGAATACATACATACTCATACAAACACAAGTATGTGTTAAATAACGAAAAAGTTGTTAAATAGTAATAAAACGCAAGTGACTGCGTGTGCGTTAGACGCATGAAAGGCAATCCCCCGTCGCGCATGCGTAGCTACATTTGGCGGTTGGAAGATAGAGCTTATTGTGCTGAAGACGAGCTTCCTCAGTACTTTGATTTTTTAGCTCCATAAATGCTTTATGTTTTCTATTTTTTTATTTAAAATTTTAGCATAAGAATATTTAATCTGCAACGGTAGTTATCGCTAAGACTGGGTAATAAACCCACTTTTTCCATTAAATTTAGTGCCAACAACAGGTCTTACTTACTGGCTTGTCTACAAGGTGATGTGACTGATATTCTTTTGGCTTGTTGTTATAGTTGTTGTTGTTTTTGTTGTTGTTGTTGTCGCTATTATTCTATATTTTATGTTAATAGTCTAACGCTTATGTAACTCTAGATGCAATTACAAGAACGCTCAAATATAAAAGTGTTATGTACGAGGGGGTTAACAAAAGTTCGGTCAGCTGGTGACTTTCAATGTGCTTTTGTTAAATCTAAAAATACCAAACCCTTTGAAAGTACTTTATTAGTCTTTCTTTCAAATTTTAGAACGATCGGCTAAATGGAGACGAGAAAACGCAAGATAGATGAGGATAGGTCAGATGAAATTCAACCATCAACGCAAACAGAAATTCGCCAGGTGATTCTCTTCGGGTTTCGGCGTAATTTACAGCCACTATAAATATTCAGTGAATGTCAAATTGCATATGAAACGATTGCAGCGTCTTTAAAGACTATTTCTAAGTTGTTGTAGCGTTTCACTAGCCCCGCTTAGGGACAGGTTTAATTAATCTAAGTCGCCGAGGCCATCTAATGAGAGGTCCAGGAAACGTGCTATTTCGACAGGGTTGGACTAGAGGGAGAGGGGGGTTAGATGTGTCGGTTTAAGGGGGCATATGAAGAGGTGGTTAGTGTCGGGCGGAGACTCTCCACATGCAGGGCATACGTTGGGTATGCTGGGGTCGAGTCTGGACAGGTCGGAGTTTAACATGCTACAGTATCCAGAACTAAGTTGTGCCAGAGTCACGCGGGTCTCTCGAGGCAGCTCGAGTTCGTTGTCTGCAATAGATGGTGCTTTTGCTCCGAGTACGCCATTCACGGGAAGGCAGTATTTGAAGGTGTTGACTGACTCCTAATGAATGGCGTTCAGTGCTTGTCTGTACGCCGTCCTGTCCAGCGGTTGTTGCACGTTTTGCTGGATGGTGCTCTTCATGTCAAGTACTCCCTTTCTGATGTGCCTAGGCGGATGTTCAGCTTCAATAAGGTGTCGCTGCAACGGCAACAACAACTATTTCAAAGTGGTTCCGAAGATTCCAGACCGGACATTTTTCCATAGTGGACGAGTCCTGAGAAAGTCGACCAAAATCTTCCACTCATGACGTCACTGTAGCTCTGGTGAAGTCAAAAATTGATGAAAACCCGCGATTGACACAAGAAATGACTGCCGAAGAGTGCTTACCAAATGTTTTCAAAAATTTGTTGGAAAACAGGAAGAAAGAGGATTTGCGGCGCTTTTTTTTACATCATGACAACGTGCCATCCCACACTGCTGAAATAACGAGTCACTTTATTGCGATTTCTGGGATCGAAGAAATACATCCAGCACCATATTCCCCGGATATAGCACCTTGTGATTTCTGGTTATTTCCAGAAATTAGAAAAAAAATTGAAAATGAAAGGTCTTCAATAGCAACGAGGAGATAATTGATGCGGTTCATGCTGAACTTGATAAGCTTAAAAAGCAAGATTTTAAAGACTATTTTCAGAAGTGGATCTATAGGCTTAAGAAATGTATTGAAATGAATGGCGATTATGTAGAGAAGATACAACAGGACAATGATTACGAATAAATACAAAAATATTTCTTTTCTTTTTTCTCTTACTTTTTTTCTTATTTTTTTTTAATTACCGAACTTTAGTTAATCCCCTCGTATGTGCATGTTTAAGTTTGTATGTGTGTTTTGTTTTATAATATAAGCCGGCCGATGATTTCTTTCCCCTTTATTATTGCTTAATAAAAACTTCTATGCTTTACCATATTTCTTATAAACACACACACACATACATACGTTCACTTGTCATTATGCAATATAAAATATTCTTTTCTTTTAATTCTTGTAATTAAGCCTAAAGTGCTGCAATTTCTCTCTGCTTTCGCGTCGCGTAACAGCGTAACAGCGTGATCGTCAATTGAGCTTTATTACACGTTCATAGTTCGGAGCCAATGACCAATGATCATTCATTCATTCACTCTATGTGATTCTGTTGCATAAATATCGCTGCAGGGACATAAATATTCCAGTCTTCGAGGATTTAGAATTTATGACCCATATTTCTGGAAGACAAGCAGTTTAAATATAATTTTGGTATAATATTTTTCGCTTGATAACTTCTTGTCTGGCTTTTTTTATTTATCACCAGGAAGTTGTTAAATATTTATATTATTAATAAATTTATTTTTATCATTTTTTGTCCTTCAAAAATAAAAAACAATTGCAAAAAATTGAATTAGCCATATCTGCCTTTTTATTATGAGCCTTTGGACTCATGATGTAGATGTGTTAGAGAATCGGATAAATTGTACCTCGAGACCGAGTTCCTTGTCTCTTGAAACTTAAATACATAAAACATTGGTTCCCATATATATACGAGTATGTAACTGGTTTCATTAATTTTGTGAACTATTACCAGCGAAAAAAATTTGGAAATTGTCGAAGATAAATTTTATTACAATCAGGGGTGCTATAGAAACCGACACAGAATTGCTTACTTATCGGAATTAAAAATCAACATCTGTTTGAAATGGTATTATTAAACCGACTTGAAATTGCTTCTGTCAACGAATAATTGCTCGGTTTAATTCTGACACTTAAACCGATAAATAAACCGATAATCTGTAATACCTAAAATCGACACAAATTCAATCAATATTCGAAATGTGTAACACCCTCTGCAGAATTTTGTCGGTTTCAATTCTCATACTGGCAACAATCTGTTTCTGTAACACCCCTTAATATCTCATACATATAACGATAAGCTCTCACAAAAATTTAATGAAAGGGAATTAGATTTTGTAATGCTAATCAAATCAGATTGGAAGATATGATCTATCAATATTATATTTTAGATTAAAGCATACATACATATGTCTCAAAAGGCATTCCACGCAATCGTTGCAAAATTTACATAAATAGTAGGAATTTTATATATCGGGATTTGGGAACCCTAGTTTTGCAATCTGGCAACTAACAACTTTATCGTAAAGTTTGACATTTTTGATATTATACAAACTCAGAACATTTTACAGTAACTTTAACTATTCATCTCGGCCAAAAAATGGGATTAAATCACGAACATTTTGACGAGGATTAGTCCACCAGAAGTGCATCGATGAACTTAATTCAATTTTTGGCGATGAAGCTCCAACAAGGACCAGGGCTTATCGATGTTATATTGAATTCAAACGAGGTCGTAGATCACTCCAAGTTGTGCTAAAATTTAGCCTCTAGAATGAAATCTGTACAAATGGGGCGAGGTTGATCGAAACAAGTAAGGTTTAATAAAAGTCTTGAATTAAAAGACAACATAACATAAACGCATAACTAGCGCTCATTGAAAGTATTTATGGTTACATAACCTTTCTCAAATCATCAATAAGTTGAAGAACTTCCTTTTTTGCGGACCGCGTGAGACGTTTATCCAACAGACTAAATGCGAACTGAATGAAAGACTTGTCCGGAAGTATGTACATAAGCACCGTGAGATTTGATTTTGTGCACACGTACATATATACAAATAAATGTTATCACCGAAGATCATAGAAATCAAAAGACATATAGGTATGATTTTTCAGAAATGAGCTTTAATATTTTTCCCAAAAATGAAATGTCATAAATTTTATATGGTCATACAAAGTATAAGAACTCCGTAGGCAGCTCTTATTTTTTGGTTTCTTAGAATACAAGGTTAAATATAATATTTTTTTTCCACAAAGCACATAGCACAACGCCAGTAGTCACGTATTCGATAAGCCGCAAGCTGATATAAAGTGCAAAAATGTTTGTAAATACATATGTATTTGGCGACAATGAGTAAATTATGTGTAATCAGTGCCTGGTTTAACCCAATTTTCAAAAATATATATATACATATTTATATATACTTACGGTTTCAAAGATAAACGTAAACAAAATGCTTTTAAAATAATTTTTTCATGAAATTCCTTTTGTATTATAAGGTTTGACAATTGGCATAATATAATATACAATAATATTATATGTGAAACAAAACGTCATTCAAATGACCGTCTAGCGCACTTTTACAAGCTGCGATCCCTTTGAGGTAATTTTCAACTACTTTTTAGCACACATTAGTCAGCATCTCAGCCGTAACTTGACGACTGTTAGTTTCCAAACGCTCAAGAGTTAAATGTTTAAATACGGTCTTTCGCGTAGCTCAGCAAAAAAAATAGTCCGACGGTGTCAAATCGCACGATCACGGTGGCCAATTGACATCGCCAAGACGAGAATATTTCTCTCGCAATGAAGCCACATTCGCTCGTGTAGTCTGGTATATGACACCATCTTGTTGAAACCTCGTACTGTCCAAGTTGTTATCTTCAATTGCAGGTCAAAAGTATCGCTATTGTCGTTTCAAAGAAGTAAGGTCCAATCACACCTCCGGATCAAAGAGCAAATCAGACAGTAATTTTTTTATTTTTTGGTGTATTGGCCTCTCTTCAATTATTTGAGGATTCTCTGATCCTAAAATGGGACATTTTTTGTATTTACTTACCTATACTCCAAGTGAGAAAAGTGCCTCGTCGCTGTAGAAAATTTTGTGTGAAAAATCACCGTCCACTGCTTGTTTGATAGTTAAGGGATTACATACAGTTAATGGGCCAAAAAAAGCGAATTTTTAGAATTTTTTTAGAAGTCTTTAGAATTTATTGATTCAAAAAGTTCACATACTTATTATGGTATTATTCAACAATATTTTAATCCTTATAACTAGTACAAATATTTCTCTGGAGAAGAGCTACAGCTGATCTCCAGGAGGTCCTCTGAAAAAAGACGTTTTGCGGTGACCACTCTATCTCAGAACTGGATCATCTGAAATTAAAAAACCAAACAGATTTCATTAAAGTAATGTTAAATCTAGTGATTAATCACGAAGGAATACACAAAAAAAAACATCTGTTGTCAAAATGGCGCCTTCTCAAAGAAAAAAGTCGATTTTTCAGCGAAATTTCGATTTTAAATTGTTTATAAAAAAAAAAGTATTTATCGGAAAAATAAAACCTTAGATTAATCACTGAAAATATATTCAAGAAGCTTGTGTTAAAATTTAAGACAAATCGGTTCAGCCATTCTGAGAAAAACGCGTTTAAAGTTATACTTGTACTTCCAAGCACTCCGAAACGTCTTAACAAATGTGCGTGCAACTTCGAAAATATTTGCCGGATCGATTTAAAATTTCTTGTGTGTATTCTTAAATATATGTAGATACAGAAAATAAAATAAAAAAAAATTTATTTGTTGAAAATCATAACTGTATATAATCCCTTAAATTTAAGAGATGTCAAAATGCAACACTGTATTTTTCAAATCACAAAATGGATAGCTCTATATTAACATTTTAAACCTTATTAAATTATATACAAATATACAAATTATACATTAAGTAAATATTTACTTTGCGGTATATCGTTACTTTTGAGTAAAAATATTATTCATACCTATGTGTATGTATGTAGTTACATATGAATTGCGTCATGAAATTCTTTCAGAGTTCATCGATTAACTCGGTCACTTAAATTCCATATGCAATTTTTAATATATTATTTACAATTATAGCAATTTATCGCAATTGACGTTCGACAAACAATTTCAATAAAAACAAACACGAAAACGAAGCAAAACGTCAATATGTGCAAAAATAAAATAATTTCGCGTGCATCCAATATTTGGACCACCACATGCATGAGTGGAGACTAAAGAAAGATCTAGAACAACAGTAATATGTAACTACAAATGCAACGTGCGCTGCGGATGTGTATATGTGACGCACTATTAATTAAAGTTCAGAGTATCCGCAGCCTTTCGCTGAGACGAATTCCAAATGAAAGGGAAATGTTTATAAAAACGAGAGAAAATCTCTTGAACAAATTTTCTTTTCGGTGAATATCATTTTCATTGTCATAAATTGATTAAATAATCGGAAAGAATTGATCAACGGCAGTGTGTCTTACAGTTTTAAAGATATTTTAAGTGAAGCAATTTTGCAGTATAAAACTCAAAACATCAATATCCAAGTTTCTTTCAAAGGTTTAATGCTCACTAAAACACTTTTTTTAGAGATGACCGTTGAGAAAGTCTCCCACCTTATAAAATATCATGATTTTCGGGTTTTTTAGTTCCATAAAACTACGTCTAAGGCCATATATTTTTTTGGAAATAGTGAAAAATAGTGATTTTCGTTTTCACATGGTTCCAGAACAGAGACAACCAGTTATTTAAAATAACTATCTTAACTATATTAATTACTGGTAGTAAAAAAAATTGAACACGACTGCATTTGAGTTTGATTCGGGAAAGATATACTCTTATGAAGTTGGTTTCTTTCCCTACGGACTGCAGATCTTGCCCTTCGTATGGTTCCACAAGCAGGAACAACATCAAGTTCTTACAAAGCTAGAATATTTTCGTCCATAAGGACAACGTGGCTTAACCACCGCAGCCGCTGTCAGAGTTCCATCGCCTGCGGAGTTCCTAATAACACAGGAAGCGGAAGATTTCAATAACACACACACGATACTTTCGATATGAGCATATATGCTATATTAAAAAAGCTAATCTCACGATAATAAACAGGATCATTTTCGCAGAGATGAGCAGAGCTAGTATTACCAGACATACAAAAAGATGTAGCCTTCAGAGAAGAGGAGAAACTGGTGAAAGGACAACGAGCTGGATGTTGGTTCTGGAAATGGTTATATTTACCAGGAAGTACAAACCTCCTCCTTTTAAGCTATCTTTGTATAATATTTTTTTTGGCGATTTTCGGCCGAGCTCCTCTTCCAATTTATGGTCTACCGTCTTAATGCTACTAATACTAAGCCGCCTTCGAACGGCTGATGGTTTTTTATGAGGAGCCTTTATTTCATGTCAGAAATACACTCGAAGGGGTTGACATTCCCTGCTGAGGGGCGCCTGCGATTAGAAAATTTAACTTAATTTTTTATTTAAATTCATTTGCTATTGCCTTTTCGATGTTGATCGTATCATGGTTTGCTAACTATTCAGCTAGCGCGGCCGCCATCCGCCACATTTACTAAAGTAAAATATCTCGGAATAATCTTAGAGAGCAAACTAACAGTAGAGGTAGGAAAAAGATGGTGTCCAAGACTGAATATTGTGTACTAAGTTTATGCAGCGGTAGTTAGACCAAATCTACTCTACGCCATCACAGTATAGTGGTCGGCACTCGAGAAAATTACTTTCAGGAAGAAACTAGAAAGAGTTCAACAGTGGACTGCTATCCTCGTAACAGGAGCGCTGCCATCGACTCTCAAAAGTACTGCTAAGTCTGTTGGCTGTGGAATTCACTCTCCTATTAACTCAATATATACATATGACCATAAGACTAACAGACCACTACAGCGTCTTCCAAGTAGAAATCTTTGCAACCATGGAAATCGCCGAGTGGCTGCGCAAGGTGGCTAAAAAAATGTAGGAGGATTCTGAAGAAACTCTCGACTAAATGTAACACAACCGGGGTCTGGGTACCACAATAAAATATGCACAAGATGCAGGTTTACCTTTGTCCACGGCAGAGTGTATTCTAAAACTGTAATTTGCCTAAAAAGCAAAATCTAGATGACTGAATGAAATCGCGTGCAACGTGACCAGACAGTTATATTCGAAGTGGGATGCGAAAAAATCAAAACATCTTATCTTTCTAGACGGACTCTCCATTAACATAATAACTGCCGTAATAAGAGGACTGTTTAGGTCTTCGGAACATACGTACATCTACAACAGGAAAGACTTGTTTTCCATCTATCACAATATGATCAATTTAGTTTACGGATTTTCGATCCGGTTAAGTCTTTAAAACTTGATAAATTCTCTTGCGCCGGAATCTGGTGCTGCATACAACCATACAACTCTATTGGGATGTTTCGTCACGAAGACCATCATCACTCACTTAAGGAGTCTGCATTTGGGTTTCTGTTCCACCACAAAGCCAACACCATTGCTGTAGTACGAATATATTTCACAAGGAAACATCTTCCTTCACCCTTGTCTCTTCTAACTGATTCATTGGACTTTGGAGAGGTCAGCCCTAATTTTGAATAGCGTCAACTTCCCATTAAGGGACCTGATACTCCTAGTAAATTCCTTAAAATTTTGGTCCTTAAAACGTGTTCAGTGGTCTTCATCAAAGAGGAATCTCTTATCCAAGGTATATTGCTCAATTTTTTCATTGGATTATTTTTTTATGTGGGGTGATAAGCCCCACGCAAGTCCACATGACGTTCATGTTCTCAATTAAGGTCGCTTCCAAAACGGACACCCAAAGGAAACTTGGTCAGAGGCGGAAGTCGAAGGTACTGTAACTGTACTGCAAGAGGTCATTTCTAGTCACTTCCAGGTGAATGACAGTCAAAATCTTTCCCCAATTCGGTAGACTCTTAAAAAAATAGCCAAATTAAATTGCCAAATTCTTACGAAAATTTTTTAAAAACTACAGAGTCACCTTGGAACTCCCCCTTATGTTACAACATCAATCCAAACCATAAATGCGTCACAAGACATGACAGCAAAGCAGCAAACAAGATGAAAAATTATATTGCGCAAACCATGTGGCATGATCCATGATCCATGTCTAGGCAAAGTATAGGTATGACAAACACATTGACTCGCAAAATGTGTGTGTGTGTGCAACCATTTGCATATTTCCCGATATATGTATGTTTGGAAGATAATAAATATATATTGAGCATATGTGTGCTGGAGAACAATTGCAATGGTTATAAAACAAAAATAACATAAATGAAATAAAATAAAATAAAAAAAAGAATTGCTTTTTTATACAAAAGCCATTAGTAGGGCGACAAGGCGGCGGACAGTGGGTTAGCGAGCAATGAACGTCATGCAAATATATGCACGTGTATGAGTAAAAGTAAATATGCTTGTATGTTGCACTGCTGCATGTCTTTAGTGTAGTGGTGTGGCACTCCTCTACTTGCGTCTGTCTGTAAATAAAGCCCAACCCAGTGCACGGAGGCGCCTCTATTGTTGTTGCCACAAGTTGACCTCTGCCTTGCCACAGTTTAGTTCGCTCACTCGCCAGCAGCTTTAGCAATTTGTGTCTGACGCACGTAGCATGGCCACGAACGTGAACAATAACAACAACAACAGAACGTTTAGATGCCTATTTCTACTCCGCTTTTCTTTTACCTTAGATGCTCGTGTGCTTTCCTGTGCTCTCTTTATGTTTTTTTCTATTTTTTTTTTTGCTTTTGCAGTTTTTGAGGGCATTTACTTTTGAGATAAAAGCCAGATTTGCCAATCGTTTGGGTCATTATGGCGCCTAAAGTGGATATTTAGAAAAGTGGATGATCGTTTTTTTTTTGTGGATTTTTTTTCTTTTTAGACACTTTTTTATGAAAGACTTCGTTAGTTTGTGTGTACCTATACCTGCTAATACATATGTACATATATATTTAACTCAAACTTTTTGTTGGTAAACGCAAGTGAGTTAGTCCATTTATTTATTTTTATTTTTATTTTCTAATAGTCGAGAATATGTGATTAATGTTGTTGTTGTTGTTGCATTCTTTATCTATGTATATCATTTTGTATCAACATGAAAAAGTTTCCCCGAAATAACAACATATAACTGTGTATTTAAATTCATGCTTTTTTACGCTTTGGATAGTTCTTTATGTGCTCAAATTGTATATTTAGTGGTTCGGGTATTTATTGTGAATTTATGGGATGATATTTCACAATCATTATTATAGCTTATTAAAGATGATTCAATAATAATTTTTCAACTACACCCAGAGTGTGCTAAGCAAAGCAGGCAAGTAAGGAAGCGCTCTGTTTACCAGTGGTGGTGAATATTATTGGGTTGTCCCAAAAGAAACCGGCGATTTTATAAAAGCAAGTAAATAGTTTTTTTTTTTTAATTTTATAATGAACTTCAATCAATTATGTAATTTCCTTTTTGTTGAACAACCTTTCGCCTTCCTTCCGGCAACATAATCATTCCATGCTCATAGAACTTCTTTATCTGCAAAAAACTGAACCAAGTGCGATTTTATAGCCTCTTCATTTTCCAAAGTTTTACCATTTAATGAATTCCGCAAAGAACGAAACCCATGGTTGCCTGCTGGCAAAAGGTCAGGTCTATATGGTGGATGCATCAACAGTTCTCAGTTTTTGGCGAGTGACCAACGATTTGTGCGGTCTAGCATTGTCTTGGTGGAATATGGCACCTTTTCGATTGACCAATTCTGGTCGCTTCTCGTTAATGGATGTATTCAATTTGTCCAGTTGTTCACAGTAGACATCCGAATTAACCGTTTGGTTCCTTGGAAGCAACTCAAAATACACCACACACTTTCCAATCCCAACAAACTGTCAGCATAATCTTCTTTTGTTGACTAACAGCCCTTGAAGTGGCTTATGGCGCTTCATTATGCTTGGACCATGATCGTTTTCGATTCTCGTTATTGTAAACAATCCATTTTTCATCTAAAATTAGAATTTGCTTCAAAAGCGGTTCATATTCATTGCGCTTAAGATGAATATCACAAGCGTTGGAGCGGCGTTTTAAATGAATTTCTTTCAATTCATGTGGTTCCCAAATACCAAGTGTTTTTACCAGTCCAAGACGTCTATGAACGGTTGATTTTGGTATACTTAACTTCTTTCCAATCTCCCGCTCAGTGGCACGACGGTCCGTTTCGATTAAAGCCTTGATATCGTCATCATCAACTTCACTTGGCCGACCTGAACGTGGCTTATCTTTGAGTGAAAAATCTCCCAAACCAAATTTTACAAACCAATTTCGATACTGTGTTTCTTTTAAGGCCTTATCACCATACAAATTATGCAACTTTTAAGCAACCTGCGCTGCATATTTTTCTCTTAAGGAAATAATAAAGTAAAATATGGCGAAATTGTTCTTCTGAGGTCTTAAACTCATTGTTTTGTCACAGTGAAGAAATGCGCTCTTTTCTGTTTAGTAAGAACCAATTTTTTTATCTCATCCGAAGCACTGCTAAATATTTCATTGGAGCTGGTTTCTACGCGGCGGGTACGAAACCCAGCTCAAAACCTCGCTAGAAGTGTAAGTTTAATTACTCTTAGGTAGCGAGCCGCTTCACTGAAGCTTCCTCTCTTTTAGCCATCACCCAAGGCTCCGCAAGAGTTGTTTACCGCATCTTTCACAAGGGTTTCTCACGTGGTAGTATAGCCCTGCGACTGTAACTGCAGACACAGATGGTTGACTGCTTTCATTACACCTCGTAGCTCCGTCGGTATCGAGAAGGACCTCTCCGTGTCGAGAAAATACACTCTTCTATAAGAGTGTAGAGCTTTTAGGCAGACCCGCCGCTGTTTTGGAAAGATCACGTGAAGATGGATCTGGTATTTCCAATTGGCGCCAAACGGCGAAAAGGGTGCATTCTCCAATAACTCGAAATAAGAATACCATCGAGGGTATTTCAACCGCTCAACTTATCGTCTTCAGAGAAATAATTGGTTCTCAACAAAGACGAACAAAAGTACCTTTTTGTTGCGGAATTCTCAACAGAAAGAGTAAATTACTGAAATGTGTGAGCATGAAAAGGCTGTGGACCTGATCGACAGGAATTTTAAGTCCAAGCATGTTCCTGCGAAAAACCTGATATTTTAGAGTTATCTTAATTGCGACTCGTATGCAACATCTAGATACAATAATACATACATTAGTTATCTTCAGAAGAGTATGAAATAGATGATGAAAATTATAACGAAGATCAGATAACGAATGCTCGCTTTTTGATGAATTTGGTTATGTTTAAGGACCGCAAAGTAAACATGCTCTACCTAGTACATAAGAAGTGGGGCCTTAAAAATTACGCCAATTATCTTGAGATAATTATTCTCAATACCACATGTGAGGCCCTATCTGAGATAACAATCGGAATTTATCAGTGTAGCTTTAGATCATGTTGGTTGGTTAGTTGAAATGGTTGTCGAACAACACCTTACTTAGGTCACCACCCGAGCCCATTGTGGTACAACTGAGGATCATAACGACTACAGTGCACTAATGAGTGGAGTTTTCAAAACTTAGCAGTCGTTGTATCTTTGCCCCCGCAATCTCAATCAAAAAGTTGCCGCCACTAGAAACTTCAACCTACTCTTACGAAGTGCGAGGCATTCGCAATTAATGTGCCTTATGGTTTCAAATTCCTCTTGTCTGCAACTTCTGCAGATGTCGTTAGATGGTACGCCCAACCTCTCTGCGTGCCTGCCTAATATGACGTCAACCTAGTAGATTCACCACGATCTGTGAGGAGAAAAAAATGGCTGGCTCGCTATTTTTGTCTCTGTTATAAGAGCGAAGCGGACCTACAACAATCTAAAATAAGAAAATCTTGCTGGAAAGCAGTGCGACTGAGGTTCCCGTTCGGAAGGTGCTGTATGAGTTTTAAAAATGAAAGGAAAGAGAAGGTGATTTGTCTTTTCTTTATAAGCAGACGGTTGGATTTTTTGAATCAAGTATTATGAGCAGCAGATAGAAAGGTAAATGGCCTTTGAGAATCATTACGCGATCCAGGTAGATGGAAAAGTTAAGGGTTAAGGACAAAAAAACCTTGATCATAACAGGTCTGCATTAAGTCTAAAACTATTGTGAAATTAATATACCTACTCTTCCATTTTTAACTTCTTATATTAGAAAATCTAGCAACAAACCAAATGAATATTTGCAGTTGTGAAAAACGCCACCGTTGAACCACTTCCCAATGTAAGAAAATTAAGAAAATTACAAAAATATGAAGTATAATAATGATGAATTGGAAAATTATACCAACACTTAGTCTTTGTCTGTAAGTATGGCATGCGAGAATAACTCATATTGGCAACCTAGAATTTAATATGGAACACGACACAAACCAACCAAAGACGCCACTGGTTTACACACGTATGGTTAGCTATTGTAAATATGAATATGCCAGATCTACTAGACATGCACGCCTTTCCACCTAAGGGGCTCACTTCAGCCGCCTTAGCTGCGAGTAGTGAGCACAGCAAAAAAGCTGCAAAGCAGAAAACAACAAATCGACGTTTGAGTTAAATAATTTCTTCCGCGAAAGCGCAACAACAAGTTTAGTATGAACAGTCTATAGCTTGGTGCTGGCTGCTTGCCTGACTGAGTGATCCGCACTGACGCATCATCGACAACGTGAAATTGTGCTTTGATGAAGATTTATTTAAATTGCATGTTTTGCCAGCGTGGAGCACAACAAACCCAAAGTAAAGATTGCAGTTGAGACTATATATATATGTGTACATTTGTATGTGTGTACTTACTGCCTACTATAGGCTGCATTGTGTGGCATGGCACTTCTCTGTTGCAGTGGTAAAACCACAACGGCACACGCTGTTTTGTGGCTTTGAACCTGAGTTGGAAGCGAGGCTTACTCTTCTCTATTCTCTTTGTTGTTGGTTTTTCTTCCATAAATATAAAAGTATCTAGCATTGGCCTAGTCGTCAATGCTAAAAATGCAATATTCATTTATTTACTTGTATGTTGGATGTACATATACCATATACATATTTATGTGTATGTGCATGTGCAGTAATAACAGTGCAATAATAATCATAATAATAAAATAAAGTTGCGCAGGCGCGTTTGCATTTTTGGTTAGTTTGCCGTTTTTTTCCACTCATCTTTATTCATTGTTGTTGTTGCTATTGTTGTAATGTTGCGTGTTCATTACGTCAAGAAATGCACCGGCTGTTGTGGCATGCAACAGTTGTTGATGGGACTTCGACAAATAGCAGGAATTTTGTGGTGGCTGCCACTTTATTTTCTATATAATACTAATCGCTAAAACTACTACTCATTTTACTACTTTTTGCTCAAAATGTTACTTCTTTTACTACTATTTTAACTTACTACTATTTTTTCTCCTACTGGAATTTCCTGTTACCTACTACTTTCATTACTACAAGAGCTACTACCCATACGGTACTACTACTTACTACTATTTTCTTACAACTGGTTTTACTACCCTTAGTAGAACTGATACTTACTCCTTTTTACCAATTGATGTTGCTGCCGATAGCATAATTTTTACTCACTACTTAGTCTTTACTACTTAGTACTATTTTTATTACGACTGGTTTATCCACCTCTTACTTATTACTTTTTGTTCCATTATTGATATTACAGCTTAGAACGACTACATAGTACTATTTTTACTTGAAACTACTACTACTTTTAAAACTATTTATACCACTATTTTTACTTACTACTATTTTTCTACTGCTGGTATTGCCCCCATAGTAGAATTTCTACTTACTACTTACTACTATTTTTACTACTATTTATATTACTATCTACAAATGCTACTACCCATACTGGTACCACTATTTGCTACTATTTTCTTATTACTAGTTTTACTACCAATAGTATTGTAGAACTGATACGTTCACCTTTTTTACTACCACTGATATTGCTGTCGATAGCAGAATATCTACTTACTACTATTTTTACTTCTACTAACTAACTATTACTTACTACTTTTTGTACCACTATTGGTATTACAGCTTAGAATTACTGCTTACTACTTTTTTACTAATGTTGGCATTACTACCGATAGTAGCATTTTTATTTACTACTGCCTACTTACTACTTTATACCTTTTACTTATTATTCACTACTTATTAATCACTTACTATTTGCTATTTACTACTTATTACCTATTACTTACTATTTACTACTTAATACATACTACTTACTACTTACTACTTATTACTTACTACTTACTACTTACTACTTACTACTTACTACTTACAACTTACTACTTACTACTTACTACTAACTACTAACTACTTACTACTTACTACTTACTACTTACTACTTACTACTTACTACTTACTACTTACTACTTACTACTTACTACTTACTACTTACTACTTACTACTTACTACTTACTACTTACTACTTACTACTTACTACTTACTACTTACTACTTACTACTTACTACTAACTACTTACTACTTACTACTTACTGGTTACTACTAATTACTAACGACTTACTACTTACTACTTACTACTTACTGCTTACTACTTAATACTTACTACTTACTACTTACTACTTACTACATACTACATACTACTTACTACTTACTACTTACTACTTACTACTTACTACTAACTACTTACTACTTACTACTTACTACTTACTACTTACTGTTTACTACTTAATACTTAATATTGTACTTACTACTTACTACTTACTATTGAATACCAGTTACTACTATTACTTCTGTTACTTACTACTTAATACTTTCCACCTTTGCATTGGAACTACTTCTCCTATTACTGTTTCTACTACTAAAACCTACTACTATTTCTACTACTATAAAATACTACTATTTTACTACTAAAGTGCTTTACCTCTATTATTATTATTTTTTATTTCTCAAGTAAATTTACACTTTATGCATGCTTTGTAAGTGTACATTTTACCACCACACAGCCGCTCGCACACTGCAGATACTTTTTCAAACCAAAAGCTCTTTCATTTGCCGCTTATGGAAAGACACCGTTAATGGTCACAATAGGAGTATTAAATTTCATTTACTACAACACCAGATATTCAAACATTTACATTGCTTTTGTTGTTGCATTTAAAACAAAAATTTTCTTTTACATACCAAATAATTTATTGTCATTACCGTCTTCAACGTTCGTCAAGGTTAATGGGTCAAAGTGTGTAGAGTCCAAACAAATGTGTTGGCAAGTTCAATTGTTTGCAAGTCTCTGACTGCCTGCGGTTTGGGAATTCGATTGGTGATGTCACGGTGTGTGGTTAAATTGCTCTTGAATAAAGTTGTTCAGTTTTAATAAAGAAATTGCTTTAATACAAAGAAACACTAGCTTCCAGATAAAATCGATTTAAGTTCGAAATTCTTGTATAATTACGTTGGTCCATGAAGGTGACATCACTTTGCGGTAAGAGTATGTGCAATCAGCCGAGAAAAACAAATTCCAAATTTAGTCGCTGAGTATGGTGTTCACACACACATACACTCAATTAAGTTGAATCATTTTACGGTTTATACGGTTTAATTTTTTTATTTGTGTATTTTAATGTAATTTAAAATTGATTTTTTATTTTAATCAAATATATTTTCTTTATTATAGAAAAATTAATTTTGTTTTAGAAATATCATTAGAACATTATTATAGCAATTCTTCAAGGCGAAGTTATGTAGTTTTATCAGCTCTAAGTATGTCTAAGTAGAAGAAAATTGCTCTGAGCATAGTAGCTTGCGCTTCAGACCTCTCGACTACTGTGGCTGATAAGATATACTTCGTCCATATGCCTGTGTCTAAATAAGGTAAGGTAAAGATCAGGCTCTGTCACTGTTCCCATCCACTTGGATGCCGTAATGAATCTCAATAATTGGTTTAACTTTCCGCCTGCTACTCGGAATTCTTAATTAGTAGAAGTCTGCTCATAATAAATGTGAAATCAACTTCTCCTCCTTGTCCTTTTCACAACTCTTTAACACCGCTCGTAAGGAACTCGTGCGCTTGCCCTCCTATATTAAAATTTTCAATATCTGAAAGGATCTAATTATTTACATTTTACTTAGCAACTGCCTTGAAGTAACGAGAAACACAGCCGGAGATTTTGATTTGAAGACACTTATGACACTTTACCAAGATTTTTTGTCTCGATCCAAGTACTTGGGTCACTTCCAAGAGGTTAATATTTCATCCGGTCTGAATTTATAACCAGGCCTTCGCTTTGCTACCTTTATATTATTATTAATTTTCGTAGGTATCGCTTGCGCAATTATAACCGAGGCAATAGCCGGACACATTCGGAAGGCTCGGGTTCAAATCCCGGTGCCACCCAAATCCAAAAGTTGTGGAAAATTAATTTAAATAAAAAATTAAGTTAAATTTTCTAATTGCGGTCGTCCCTCGGCAGAGAATGTCAACCCCTCCGAGTGTATTTCGGACATAGCATAAAGGTTCCTCGTAAAAAAAACCATCAGCGGTTACAAAGCGCCAATTATATAAAGGTATATATTTATATATAATAGTTTAAAGTTCCCCCAGTTGGATGCCAATCAAAGGTGCCAAATTGAGAAAGGCCTTCCTTTACCTAATCTATTCAACGATGTGAAGGTCTTGCCCTTTTTCGCCTTCCGCCATTAGTTAAATCCTTCGTAAAACCTTTCTCTCAAAAACTCTTTGAACCAACTTACCGTAAGTCGTTATCATTCACGTACCATAAGGAAGGTTGTCTATGATAAACGGTTTGTACAGCTTTGGCTTTGTGCGTTGAGAGCGAACTTTAATTTCAAATTGTCAACTCAGTTTACTGTCAACTGTTTGTTTCATAACATGAGATACTTCGTCTTGTGCTCAATAACTACCAAACTCTATTGCCTCGCTTCCTCATCCAGTCTGGAGAAAGCAGAATGATATCAATATCTTTGGCACTCGCCAGCAGTTGTACGTTCTTAAAAAAGATTGTATATTATCTGTTTAGCTTTTAAGATCTAACTTTTTCAGATTTGCCAAATGGTAAATATCTGGCTAATTGTAGATTTGGAGGTCTGAAGTTATACTGAGAAGATCCAGTCAGTTCGTAGATATTCCTACAGTACGCTCGATAAAACCTAATATACAGGATATGGAGGAGACTAATTATATGGATTGGGTAGAACACACTTGATTTCCATTCGTTTGCTGTTCTACTGGCGGACAATTACTATTCGGACTTCTTCACTGTGTGGTAATGGAAATTCTATCAATTCAGTGCATCATCATCGTTTAGGAAATCGAGCTCGCCATGTATCTGTGTTTCTTTTTCGTAATTATTTAGAAGGATAGAAAAGTGTTCCCTCCTTAAATTCATTAGAAATCTTTGAGTGTCCTACATGAATATGATCCGATCTTGAAATCATTTGCACTTTCATATAATTTATGAACATTACTCCTGTCTACCCAATTTCTTCGTTGGTTGGTTGGTTGCTGGGCATCAGCTCTCCTAGGCCCCAAGCGGGCCCATTGTGATACCACTGAGGGTTCTAATCGAACCAGTGTGTCGAGTTTGCTGCTCAGCTTCGCCGCATCAACCTACTCCTCCAAAGTACCGAGCATTCGCAGAGAAAGTGTCTTAAGGTTTCAGGTTCTTCTTCTTCTCTGCAACTTCTGCAGAAATCGTTATATTGTACAATACGTCCAATCTACCTGCGTGCCTGCCCAGTGATATGGTCTGTAAGAAAACCTATAATTGGAGATATCTCCTTTCTTTTTAATTCCATAAGAATACGTGACCTTCTTCCGTTTCATTCTGGCCATAATATCTTGTCCACATTACATGCATTGAGACTACTCCATCTTAAATTAGCATCCTTAGCGAATAACTCTCTTATATTTAGCTTACAAGTGGAGAGCGGTATGCTTAAATTCTGCCATGATGGCGAAAGTGGAAGGGAAGTGACCTTTCTTGCAACCTCGTCCGCCATCTCATTACCTGGTATGTTACTGTGTCTAGGTACCAATACAAGGTTCAGAGAGAACTGCTTAGCCATAGCGTTAAGTGATCTGCGGCAGTCCTCTATGGTTTAAGCTTTTACTTTTACAGACTTCAGGGTTCAAAATGCATTCCGGCTATCCCAGGAAATATGGATACGATTATCCGAAAGCACCATTGGGCTGAGAAATTGACAATTTAGGGTAGGGTCCACGCGAAACCTGCACACGGCTTTCGCTGGTATCCGAGGCAGCAATTTGCAATCCTGGGCCAACTACGTCAGTGCCAAGAACATTACGCAGAGGATCCCCTTTCTTCCCCCCACCGATATTGACATTTCTGGGTTGCGACGAGCTCGGCTGTGCCCTCCACCCTCTGCTGTAACGATCTAAGGGGGTACTCAACTTCGCATTGGTCCCCTAGTTTTTCAGCTACTGCTCTTCCAGCTTTTTACTAAGAGTGTCGGTCTCTTTTTGTTTTTTAAAATCTTTTTTGTTTTTGTTATTGCCCATTGTTGAATCCCACGAATAGCGGAAAAGTGGTGTGCCCACTCGAGCAGAGATCGGCAATACTCGGGTAAGGCCATGAGTACATCCTTAGTGCGACGCATTTCGGTATTTCTCTTTTTTGTCTGCAATTGCGTCTCGCTTCCCTCTCAACTCTTGGTATATAGCCACACATCGTGTCTTGAGGTCGATCGTAACGTTGTCGAACTTGACAAGCCTACAGCTCCCTTATACCGACTTGTTGTTGAGAGCTCTCTGAGAGCAGGAGTGCATGTCGTGTAGAAAACTGGCTGTCTATTGGGATTGCAGGTTTCGTTGTCGTACTATCCTTGTGTCTGTTGCTGGGTATTTTATGCTGATACCATACAAGGTAATGGTCCGAGTCGAAGTGAAGGCCTCGGAGGGTAGACACACCCAAGCATCTTTAGGGTTTTCTGTTCCCACTTAAAATGATCAGTTTTTAAATAAAACAGCAACACAAATCAATTATGATTGAGAACTATTCAATTTGGACCAACAGAGAAATTAATTCAAAACTCCCACACATTTCGACGTTCCTCTCTCAATTCTATGCCCAATTTGTCATCTCCCCAGCTGCATGGCAAACTTTGACATTTATATTTCGCATGCAAACCTACAATGTGCTACACCTCATACATATTAAAGACTTGACAAAGATATTCAATTGAACTCATTCAAATAGGAACGAAAAGACACAGCTGCTGACTGCGCGGGTTTCCTTCGTTGTCTTCCCAAAGCATGAATTGGTCACCTCAAGCAAATGTAACTCATATACGAATGTATGTACGTGTATGTCTCTTTGTTACTTGGATGAACACACCTTAAAGAACTGCCAATCTTGAAATGAAATTAAGCGCACAATTTCAAAATATCCACAATGAAAAACCAAAAAGAATCAGAAAAAACCTTCAACAGAAAAGTCAAATAAAAGAGAATATCTGCAAAGACTAAACCACAAAATGCATTAGGCTACCGCAAGATCCACCCAAACCAGCCTTAATCAAGTTAGACCAGATCAGCGGTAAGTGAGCGACTAAGCGAATGAATGAGCCAACAGACACAAAATGTAGCTAGTTCGCCGAATGACTCTTTGTTTTTTTTGTTTTTTGTTTTTTTGGGTGATTTTTGTTAGTGAAGTCGCCTTACCTCGGTGGCGGCCAGACAAACAGACGGGCAGACAATTACATTTGACATTTGCCGATATCGCGGGAGAGTGGGAGGGGAAGCACATGCCAACTTAGTCAGCCACACAGCCAATTTAGAGCTTCAGGGATTATAACTAAAGCATAACTGTATTAAAATAGTCGCGCCAAAAAGAGTGAGGCAGACAGAGGCAGGGACGGAGAGGAAGCGGAAGAGGCGGTGTGGCAGAAAAATGGTTTGGTGTGGCTCAAAAGCTGTAACAGCTGCTGCTGCTGGAGCAGACGGCATGAGTGCTTCGTCGTGGTTTAGTTGATGCAGTTAGCAGCAATCGACAAAACAATCGACATTGCGACGTGCAAGAGATGTGGTAAAGAAAAAATGTGCTCTTAAACCCGCAGCTACAGCAAAGGAAAGGTGAAATGGATTTGTTCTTCTAACGGTTTAGTATATGCGTAATACTTGCAAAACCAACGGGGTTCCATAGCCGGATCCCAGATTTGTCACAAGTCCACTCAGAGGTACTTTCGTTCTCTGCCGAGTTGGGACCGACTCAATCACGGTTATTCCCCTGAGGAAAAAAGGTATTGATACATCTTTTTTACGAGTGAAGTGAGTTCTGTAAGTTCTATTCCATGCAGACGACAATGGCATTATCTCCCACAGTATTGAAGATACATAATGTAGGAGCTACCAATAATTGACGGGATCCATTTAGACACCATTAACAAATTTCCCATCACGGACGGGGAGCTCCTTATATGCCACATTCCTTGTCCAGTCTGGAGAAAGCAGAACTCACGGGCGATCAGCCCTCGGCAGAGAATGTCAAGCATTCCGAGTATTTCTACTGATATGAAATAAATGCTGCTAATAAAAATTCATCAGCCGTTCAGAGGCGCTTTGGTATAACCTGTAGATCCCTCCATTTGTCGTACCATAAATTGGAGGATTAGCCCAATCGAAAATCGCTTCAGCAGTTACAAAATGCCAATTATATATAGTATAATTGGAATTCATACTTTAGGGGATTTTTCTCGGTGTCCATTACTGTTTGAGGAGGTCAGTGTTTGTTTAACCTAAAGGAAGGACCTTCAGAAACCAGTCACTGTCATAATAACCGTAGATAGCTAGAATGAACTTTGCTTCCAAGGGTCTTTTACCACTTCCACGATTTGTACCGGATAGCTTTCCGGGTAGCTAAGTCCCGTGAAGGGACTTTTACGTAATAACCTCTTTCTCGTCGAAGTTGGTTCCTTGAAAGAGCAGGCTGAGGATCTGACCGCAAGCTGCCGGACATAAACCACTGATTAGGATGTGACGCTCTGCTGCTTATCGCTTGATTCAATGAATTTCTCTAATTTATTCCAAACGCGTGTTCCACTCATGTCTATGTCTCATCTCCATAAGACTGCATCTAGGAGTATCGTCAAAGATATGACGTCTCAACCGACTAAAGGCCCAACGCTCACTAATGTATTGCTCTCGTATGCCAACAACTCGTATAAGCTTGGAGTACAGAGGTTTGGGATCACTTTGTCGGGAATTCAAACTCAATTAAACTTGGTCAAGAAGGTAAGGTGCGATGTGCTCCTAAAACCGGTAGGCTCCACCTTACTTTTTTTTCTGCCTGATTGGTTGTGGTTGGTTTTAAGAAGCTTGTGTATGTTTGTCGGTCCGAAGCGCTGGCAATTGGCAGGCAGGCTGGCAAGCAAGCTGCAACACCGCACCTAAATACACGACACGTACTTACATATATAGCTATAAAAGACTCTTAGATACTCGCATTTACTTCGTGTCTTTTGTGACAGTGGCGGCGAGTGTTGTTGTTTTTGCTCCGTTTTTTTTTTTTTGTTTCTATTTTTTTAGGCGTTTTTGTTGTAATATTTACCACTACTCGCTTTTAAAGTCTCGGTCGTTACAAATTTCTTTACCCTCTACCCCCTGCATTTTATCTCATTCTCTTATTGGCAAATGCCAAATGCTCTGAAACTGCGCCGAAGCTGGCCATAAGCCATTTCGCCATTCAATTGTTGGTAATAAAGGCAAGACAGTCCACTCAGTCAAGTTGGTGCATGGGCCGCGCGAGATCTGCCGTTTGCTAGGTGCCGTTGTCAAAAGTTGTTGTTGCTGTCGTTTTTTTATATATATTTTTTTTTTTGGTTTGATATTTTGCTTAGTCTTCCAAACTCTCGGTCCACGTTCAAGTGAGTCTTTGTGTAAAGCTGCCGCATAACCGTTAAAAGTTGCCAATAATTTAAGCCATTCACCGAAATATCGAACGACAAACATACAAACATACAAGCGCACAGCATATGCCGACGTTTGTCCAGCAATCGCAGCAGCAGCAGCGGCAACAACAATAAATACAAAAGATAACAGTGCAGCATGCTTCCTTACTTATTTTTTATTTTTTTTTTTTGTTTTTGCACTATTTCATGCATTCAATTATGTATCTGCATGTATGTATGTGTGCGTGTGTGTAAAAGTTGCGATTTTTCGCTCGCTGGTGAATGTTTGGCAAATTGACAGCTCCCGGGCGCATGCGCTACCGATTAACTCTTGTGATATTGATGAATATCCAAAGCAATCGCCACCGCCCACACATCACAAAGTGGCCTGCCTGTCTGCTTTCTTGCCTTTCCATCTGCTGCCTCTTCCACTTTAGTTGTGCGCGCTTCGCTTAAAGTTTGGTTTTGGATTTTGTAAAAAAATTTTGGTCATGCAAATTGTAATTTATTCTAATCAGCGGTGAATGTTCATTGGTTTGCATAAAGTGAGGAAATTGAAATTTTAAAGCAGCATGAAGACATGCATACATACGTGTACATGCCTACAAGTGCATATGCAACCATTTACTATTTCCATATGCAATAAGTTATGAAGAAAAAATCACAAACGAAATCCTGAGTAAAAAGTGGTGGATCCACTGCTTACTTATTTGCAGTCTAAAATGGTCATAAAACCATGGCGATAGATCTCGAAATTAGTGTAAATCCCCCAAAGAAAACTTCTCCAAAAACCTTTCCATTCTGCTCCAATCCGTGAAGAATCCCATTTGACGGCTGCGGTTAGGTTAGGTTGCAGTGGCTGCCGATCTATCAAGTCAGATTCACTTAGGCGTGACTTAGTCACTACAAATTTTCAATAGCTGACTTGAGAGCCAAATTTTGGAATTCCTAAGAAACCAGCAGATATCAGGGCGTCAGTTATAGATACACAATAATAAAGTCCAAGTATATGGTATATAGAAAACGTACTTCCTTTGCCTAGGCATTCATCTAAGTGTCACCCTCTATTTTATTTAGCCATTCTGTGGAATGTGCTTGCGTAGTCCGTAGTTATTTTTAAACTACGGATCATCTGTTTGTGCCAGAAATGCATATAAAGAGAGATCTAGAGCTCGGAAGTAGGTGAAGGCGCTCGGCCGACTTTTGTTATGAACTTCTTGTCTCATCTGTAATACCTGAACCTGACAAATTGGTTAAAAGTTAACCATATGAGCTGCACTTTCACACTTGAGACTTGAAAAAGTTCAACATGCTTTGTAGCTAAAGCCTGGTTATAATAGAGAAAGAGATATACTTTCACTCCGGTTGAAAAGTTCAAGTGGAAAGTAACTTTAGAGAGGCTACAAGCACAAGCTATCCCTACTTCACATAAAAACAATAAAATCGGCTAAGCTTCATCACGACCATCCAATGTAGAGAAGGACATCCAACTCAATCCAAGTACAATTTCCTTTGCAGATTTCTCAAGAAGATTGATAACAAGGGAAATAAGTCTAGTGAAGATTTATGTCTATAGAAGTGTTACTTCCGTGATGACAATACTTTGTGTTCAAAATTTATAAGTTTTTTGTTGAAAAAATGTGTCATCGCACGCACGGACAAAGGTCTTTTCTTAACATTCCACGTTAAATTGGTTTTCCAACGTTACTCCTACAATAGAGAGTATATCAGTGCAGATCGTATTTAATGCGTCTGTGAACGTACTATCATCTAAGTGAGAACCGCTGGGTCAGCCAGTTCGACCTGACCTATTCCAACATCCCCTTAGCGAGGACTACAGTTCTAGGGGCTATACCTTTGACTTTAGGAAAGTCTGATAAAAAGTCAAAATAAGTTCGGAATGGACTGGAATGGGAAACCAGAATTAGGTATTATAAAATGTGGTCATATGAATGCATATCTATTGGTTGAAATATAAATAAGGCTCTGTCCAATTCACAAAAAACGGAGCCCAATCATCATGGAAAGGTCTGCTTAATATCGCTGATTGATCTTAACATGCAGTTCTTTGGTAGGAATATACCTAGTTTCTCTTGGTGCCTCTAACTAGCTCCGAAAAATGCCTCGCTATTCTTGAAATGAGATCAGATCAAATCAGATGGTATGAGATAAGTTAAGAGAAGATCAGATAATGAGTTGGGATGATATAGAACAGTTTTTCTTCATATAAAGTCAGTAGAACGACGATGAAGCGATTGAAATTCATATAAAAAGAAGCAAGATGAAGAAATATAATATATTAACGCAAGTTCAATAAAGTGAAAGGCAATGAAACACGGTGAAATGGGACGCAGGGAACAAGAAATTTAATTAGGGAAGACGATTGAGGTCTATGAGCATACATATATGGTACATGTAAGCATGTTAGATAAAGATTAATGCGATGAAGATATGAAGTGATATAAATGATGTTAAAATTGGTTACGATGAAAGTAAGTCAGAAGCGTCCAAAATATTTGAGATGAAAATGGGACAAGAAAAGCTTAATCAAATATACATTAAATAAGATGTTAAGAAAGTTGTAAATAGAAAAAGCCCTAACTGAGCATAATTCAATAAAAGTTACGTTAATTTCAAATTACTTCATAATGACTTTACCTTAACATATAATATATATAAAAGAATGTATGTAAATGATTTTGAAGCATAACCTGGGAAGTCTGCTGGCAGCACTGACTGCACTGGTATTACCATTTACCGATGAATGCAACACGACGATCAGCCAATTGCAACACCGACACAAGTGCTTGAAGCATAAAAATACTTTTTAAAATTTTCCACTTACATATGCTACTTAAGATTCCAACAACAAATGAAAGGAGGAAATAACTGATGGTAGCGAAAATTAAAAAAATAAAAAGAAAACCCAAAACGATAGAGATTAAATAAAAAATTACGCTTAAACCAAACATAATGAAAAATGTTAAATTTAAATATAAAAAAAATTAAATAGAAAATTTAATTAGCAAAATGAGTCAATCGATATTCAAAATGAATTAATAATAATAATATTTAAAATTACTCGTGTACACTAAAAGCAAAATACTAAAAAAAAACTAAATACTAAAAAAAAAGAATTAAGCAATTAAATAAAATAACCAAAAAAAAAAATAAAGAAGAGAATTTAAAATAAAAAATTAAAAAGGGATTAAAGAAAAAAATATTTCAATATTTATCAAAAAATATTCAAAACCAACTAAACCTTAATATAATTAAGTAAAAATATAAGAAAAATATGCCAATATTGTAATCGGAGGAAAAAAATAAAAATTAATAATAAAACAAACTGTAAAATATACAATAAGTAAACATAAAATGTTTAAGTTATGAGAAATAATTGACATATAAAAATTAATAAATTAATTAATAATTAATAAAATTACCAATTTATATTTAGCCGAAAGGATTTAAAAATTATTAAATAATAAAATTTTTTTTTAATAAAAAACAAAATAATTGATAAAACAGTTAAAAATCAAGAAAATAAAAAACTTTCGATATAAAGTAAAAGAATACCAAATTTTATAATTTTTATAAAATACACTAAACAAAAAAGTGAAAGCAATGAAGTATTAAAAAATAAATAATAATAAATAAAAAATATTTGCATAAGAAATACATAAACAACAAAGAAATGCGCTCATTGGTCATACCGAATGCCCTTCATGAATTTATAAAATTTATTATCAATATGTATTTAAATTTAACTGTGTAACAAGTAAATTTCATGTTATTAGATGCTTTATTTGGCGTGTTAATGACCCAAAAAATTTCAAAAACGAAATACCAGAGTTAATATATCATTTCATATACTACATGAAAAGTATAAAAATTAAACAAAGAAAATATAAACCAATATGAAAGAAAACGAAAACAACAATTAATTGAAAATAATGAAAAATGGAAATAGCCAAAAAAAACATTTTCAAAATAATCGAAATTAAGGAAAAAAATATTTACAAAGGTAATTAAATGTAAAATACCCGCTAAGGTTTAATGAAATAAAAAAGTATTTGAAATAATATATTTACTTAATATAAAAAGTTAATAAGCGAATAATTAAACAATAAAATTAAAAACAAAAATATAGGAAAATATATTTAATTTAAAAGTAGGAGTAAAAAATAGTTTAATAAAAATAAAAAGACTATTTTTTTCGTCATTAAAATTGAAGTATTAAAGAGAAAAAAACTAAAAAATTAAAAAAAATAATAAATTTAATAAAATACACCAAGCCAAAAAAAAATTAAATGTTATAAAATAATAATTAAAGAAATAAAAATAAAAAAACACTATAAAAAAATATTAGAAAAAAGAAGGAATTTAGCGATACTTTGATATAATAAATCACAAAAGATAATTTCTTAAGAATAATAAAAAATTTGTTTCACTCAGGAACTTCTTGAGTCACGATTTCAATATATATTTCCAATAGTATTTAAATAAAAAAATACATTTTTATTGTAAGCCTTCATAATTGCCTATAGTTTGATACCCTCGATAAAATATTACATTTATCTTATAAATTTTTTGTATGGCAATTTTTAATCTGGTGGCAACTCTTTAAAAAAAATTCACTATCATTGAGCTTTTTAAATCTCTGCTTTCCAGTATCCCTTTAGTAATGTGTAATGAATCTCGTCAATGCTTTTAAATAAAACTTTTTAAATAGGTGGCAATACTGTTCAAAAATATTTTCATATTACTTTAATATCTTCAGCTACTTATACATATTGTAATATTTTATTCATTTTCTAATTTTTTTTTAAATTTAAGTTACAAGACAGGTGGTAACTCTGCCGAATTTCATTCTTCAGCCCTCTTGAACACATTCATTAACTTTCTTTAAAATCGCTTCAGTCATTTAGCAGGAGTTCAGTCATACACAGACTTACAGACGAGTTTTATATACCTATGTATATGTATTAGGTATTTCAAAATAGATTGTAACTCTGCTGGATTACAAATTTCACTATTCTCGAGCGAAATTTCAACTAAATGAAATAAGTTGCATAGGGGGAGGTTAGATATGCCACGCCTCCTTTTTCAGAAATTCGGGAAACATATATTGTTTCATAACCCGAATACGCTGTATAAATTTGGTTGAATTCACTGAAGCCGTGCTCAAGTGGCATGGTAACACCAAAAACTTGTACTTACTTTTATATAGTTATGTGTGTATGTGTAAGATAGATAACAATTAAAAATAAAAATAAAAAATAAATATAATTAAAATATTTTAAATAAAATTAAAAAGTAAACAGAAACATATAAATGCAATTGCTGCCTCATATCACTCAAACGAGACAATATTAAAGACAACAGCAACGAAAATAATTTCAAGGTTGTTGGCGGGACAGAATAATGCATAATGCACAAACATACATACCTACATACATATATATGCACATACATACATATTAATTCAAAGTCGTTTGTTTGTTTAAGCTCTGTATGAAGGCAACGCGACCCCCTACAATCAAATCGAGAGCCCCACACCTACCCACCTACCGCCTCACCACCATTTAAATGGAAGTGTTGCTACTTAAGTATACAAATGGATGGCTTGTAGCAGCTAAACAATAATAACAAAAACAATAGTGACATGAATACATAGTAGCAACTAAAGTTGGAAGTCAGGAAAAAAATTACAAAAAAGCCAACAATCAACGGACAGTCTGAAATAATCGACCAGCCAACCAAACAACATATCGCCCAACTGACGAATAGCCGCTGTACACAAAACAAAAGCCCATATATAACTCGCAAGACGCAGTCATGGCTTAGCATAAGCAACAACAACACTAAAAGTAGAAAACTTGACAGCACAATGTTGTTGAGAAGTGGTTACACGCTGCCTATGAAAATATGATTACAAGCAAGTTAAAAGCATAAAAATCAAAGAAGAAAAAGTACAGCATAAAAAGCAACAACAAGAAATATCAGCAAAAGTCATGCTTAAATTACAAAGCGCTTTTTTTTCTGTGTTTGTTACTCGCTTTCCTTATGAATGCAAAGGGACAAAAAGTGAAGCTTGAAGTAATTTGAAAAGCCAAGATTGCGCTTCAACCACCCGGCGTTTGTGGCGCTGCTGACCAAGCGTTGAACTACTCAAACAAATGTATTGGCAAACAACAAGCTATCCATCCATCCAGCCAAACTCAGCCATCCATCCATCCATCCGTTTATGTGCATAGAAGCCAACAGTCAACTTGGTGAGCGGCGTATGCGCAGCCCGTTCATCCAACCAACCAACCAACCAGCCAACCATTTTGTTGGTCATTCATCTCCGGCAGTTGAAATGCTGACGAAGCAATCGCGTTCGGCAGCAAAAGCCCACGCTTTCCTAGAAGCTGCTTGTGCTTCAAGTGCTATTTACTTACAAGCATTTACCAATATTTACAGATATATGTTTGTATATATGTACATATGCATATTTATTTCCACTTTTCTGCTGATCTTCAGTATACCTATTTACCAAGATCTGTTGGTTATTTGCTGGCCACAAAGGGCTTAGCGCAGCAGCTGCTGTGTTGTGTTAAGCTGTTGGTATTATGCATAAGGGTGGTTCTGGAAGTGGTCGAATTGAGTAAGAAAATTATAGACGAATTTGAAAACACAAATGTTCTATATCTGAGAGCCATAGCCATCTTTACAGATGGCCCAAAGGTCGCTGAAAAAGTTGGCTGTAGAATCCACTCTCCGACACCAGCAGAACTCCTTGCAATCATGGAAGCCGCCGAGTGGCTGCTCGAATTTACATTAAAGGGTTGTCAGTTACCTGCCATCAGATCTATGTATACAATACATTACAACATCGAATTTGGGTTTAAAATCTAGAACCGTGCATGGCGGACGAATTTGTAGGAGAAGGAAGTGAACTCTAGATGGCTGAATGAGATCATGTGCTAGCTGACCAGACAGTTATGGCCAAAATTGTGTGAGGAAAAGCTAAAACATCTTATCCTTCTAGACCCTACTACTCCATTAGACAAGCGTTATAACAAGGCACTGTTTAAACGGGCTTCACGGAGAGCGTTGGACTATACCTCTGATGATTTTTGCCATAGCTGCTTGGAAGGAGAAGAAGGAGAGTCTGTTGAATACTACCTCCGGCTCTGTCTAGCATTGATATTTGCGCGTCACACGTTCCTCAAAAAACACTTCTTTGACTGTTTCACTGAGCTTGCTTCAGCTAAAATTCGCAATCTCGTTGCTTTTGTAAGGCCTATTGGTCTAAGTACATCAGTCACTGACCAACAGCCACATCAACTCAACTCAACTCAAGACTGTACTGACATTTACGTTTGAGACTTTTTTTAGTTTTCTAGGCTTCGAAGCTCATGAGTTCCGGTTTTAACTATTCACTTATGTATCACTGTTAGTAAAGCCAATTTGACATGAATGTGTCGAAAGCAAACTTCAGCTGCCATTAGTTCTTCAACCGCCCTGCAGAGCCATTTCAACTTGCCGTCTTCCAGCTCATTTCAATATTTCTTTTACAGAGCCATAATTCCATCAGACGAATATCCCTCATGCAATTAACTATTTCGTTCACGTCAATGCCTCAGTGGCTTAAAGTCCAGTTGATATGCAATTGCTTTCCCGATCCCAATACCTTCTAGGGTAAGGCTTTGTGCGGTATTGTTGTAAGTTAGGTTACGTATACTTTGCTATTTTAATAGATTCCGACACCTACCTCATCAGCCATTTTTGTTTAATTCGTCCATACAAATGTAGTAAGTGCCGTTGACAGACTACTCGTCTCTGCACCATAAATCCTCTGTTAAGATAGCCTGTAATTTTCAGCTTACTCTCGGCTTTTTCGTTAGCTGTGGCCGAAGGCTTTGGCAGATAATGCACTTGTAGCTGCTTAACCTTACCAATCCAGCTAAATGAAGAAGTACCGTCTGGAACTGAATTTATAAGTCCATGACGCGGTAATTCCGACTGTTATTAAGCTCAAGTTATTGAGAGTTTGTTGGAAAAACATCAAGACTAAAAACCACAAATTGGGGAGGAGCTCGGCCGAAGGAAGGACTCGATCTAAGGACTTTATCTGCCGGGCGCGGTAGCCGAGTGTTTAGCATTGCGTACTGCCATTCGGAAGGAGAGGGTTCAAATCCTGGTACGACCAACATCCAAAACCTATAGAAAATGAATTTAAATACAAAATTAAGTTAAATTTTCTAAATGCGGTCGACCCTCGGCAGGCAATGTCAACCCTTCCGACCGTATTCCTAACATAAAATAAAGGCTCCATTTGTTGGAAAAACATCAAGACGCAAGCTCGGCTCGCCATTTATATATATATATTGATGAGTGCATAAGCTCGTGCCCGATTCCGCTGGATGCCGTACGAATCGTTTGAGAGTGGCGCTCGTGAAAGAAATATATACATATTATATATCGTTGGAAAGGTGACAGTCCGAACTGTAAATCAAGCATAAAATAACTTCATTTTGATTTGAGTTGCTTAGTGAAAAGACGCATGGAAGATGAACAACGAAAAAGATCATATGCGTCATATTATGTTATACGAATTCCGCAAAGGAAAAACAGTGGGCGCTGCAACTAAAGATATTCGCGAAGTTTATTTGGACCGTGCTCCAGCACTCCGCACAGTAAAGAAATGGTTCGCGAAATTTCGTTCTGGAGATTTTAACCTCGAAGATCAACCTCGCAGTGGACGGCCTTCTGAGCTTGATGACGATGTTCTAAGGACTTTAGTTGCGAATAACTCACGTATTTCGACGGAAGAGGTTGCCAGTGAATTGAACGTCAACAAATCAACTGCGTTTCGTCGTTTAAAAAAGGTTGGGTACACTTTGAAGCTCGATACATGGGTGTCACATCAGTTGAGTGAAAAGAACAAAGTGAACCGTATGTCAACAGCAATTTCTTCGCTTCGACGGATCAAAAACGAACGTTTTTTGGATCGGCTCGTGACTGGTGATGAAAAATGGGTCCTGTACAACAATGCTCAACGCAAAAGAGCATGGAAACAGGCACACGAAGGGGCGGAACCGATGTCGAGAAGTGGATTGCATCCGATGAAGGTACTGCTGCGCATTTGGTGGGATATCCGAGGCGTGATCTATTTTGAGCTCTTGCCAGCTGGAGAAACGATCACTGCCAACAAGTATTGTCAGCAATTGGTCGAATTGAAGAAAGCAATTGATGAAAAACGTCCGATTTTGGCCAATCGCAAAGGAGTTCTTTTCCATCATGACAACGCCAGGCCACATGTTGCAAAACCGACCCTGGCCAAACTGAAGGACATGAATTGGGAAATCATGCCGCATCCCCCATATTCACCCGACATTGCACCTTCTGATTATCATTTGTTTCGATCGCTGCAGAACAATTTGAATGGAAAAAAATTTAATAATGTGGAAGATGTCTAAAACCACCTTGACACCTTTTTCAACGAGAAACCGCGCGATTTCTATGAATTAGGCATCCGTAAATTGGTTGAACGTTGGGAGTGGATTGCCGAACATGATGGCGAACACATAATTGATTAATAAAAGCGCTTTCTTCAAAAAATTTCAATTTTAGTTTGCACTTGAAATCGGGCACGAACTTATGCCCTCATCCAGCAGCTTAAAACTGAACTTAGCTAGTTCAGAATGGCTTATTGAGCCGCCCTTAACGTCATTCACCGAACGTCACTCAACACTTCTTTCCCTCAACTAAGAGTTTGAGCTGTTTTTCGAGCCCTAATAATGACGTAGTTAAGGTGTGCATATTATAATTCGTGAAACTCCTCTCTATCCAGACCTGAACCCGACATATCCAACGTATGTCTGCATGCAATGAGTCCTCTCATGTCACTGAGGTGGTAGACCACGTTGTAAAAGAGAGTAAGTAATGGTCTCTAGAGCACTATTTTGTAAGCATGCTGATAAAAGTATGAATCTTACGAAGCTTAAAATCGACTTGATGCTTTCTTTATACGCATCAATAGCAATATTCTTTTATCCCCCTGATGTGGGGCTCAAAACTTTTCTCTTTAATAAAGTTGGCTATATAGTTATAAGCTAAAACGGTGAGAAAACTATAGTTACAAATTGACCCCGGGTCATCAATATCGGCAGACAATATTGACCAATAGCTGAGATATAAATGAGGACCCCCTGCTTAGTCTAGCTAATGCTTCAAATAGGATATAGCTTATCACTTCAGAATGATTCATTGTCTCATTTTTTCCCTGAAGATGTTATTATTGATCATATTCACTATATCGGAAAGTCAGCTTTGAGTACACTTCGGAACACCCTCGTAGGTGTATATAGCTTGATCTCACTCACATTCACATTCACATTAACATTCACACATCCGTTTTTATTACAGAAATCAATCAGTCGGTGGCATTGCTTCAGTTGTTGTTTTGCAACTCTGGTATGCAAAATCAAGTGAAGAATTCAGAAATACAAGTACCAGTACAAATAGACATTCAAAAACGAACATACATTTGTATGTACATACACATATTAACATATATATGTATGTATCTTAGCATATCCATATATCCGCCGGTACATCGTACATAAATAAATCGTAAATAGAAATAAAATACTGGTAGATTGATTAAAAGTATGAAGCAAGTAGCGGACTTATGGTTTGTATGTACCATATGTACATATGTATGTGCAAATGAATGACGAAGCAGTAAAGTAACGGTAATTTCGTATGTGATGATCTTGCTCTTTTAAGCTGTTGTAAAATCTATTCAATACTCCGTTGAGGAAGTAATCATGGCAAATACCATAAAGCACTTATTTATGTTCATATATATGTATGTGTGTGTGTATGTTTATTTCTACCTACCACGGTGTTGCAAGAAATATTAATAAAACAATTTATACAATTTTTATTCTTATGTCTGCTAAATTTATGCAGAATTGACATTTTATTCTATTATAAGAACAGTCTTCCGTGTACATTTGTGGCTAGTTTAACGGTTAAGTTCAAAAATTCCGCTTATTTTTTTGGATAATAATCTTTTAATTTCTAAATGCGCTTAGTATCATCCAGAGTAAACTCCCTTAAGGCATATAGTACCTTTCCAAAAATTCAGTAGATATCGCTATACTGAAACCAGAAGCTTGTCATATGATCAGCAAACTCACATTATCGTTTGGTAAATCAGAGTGATTGATTTCAAAATTGTTTTCCAATAATTTGTTTTCAAGTGAGAGGTTGTTCTAGCCATGAATTGCGGAAAGAAGACCAATGAGATGACGCTAAGCTATGATGAGGGCTTAACGGTAAAGTTCGATGGTCTGACTAGATCTACTTCTTTACCTCTACTGGCATCCGATAGTAAATTCTGTTCATCAACTCCAACGGAAGATTAGCACAGTGGAAGGGTCATGGAAAGATTGACGTTTTTTCTATGATCAAAGGCAATCCATCAACACGAAATTTAACAACAAGCGGAACAAGTTTCTAGCGTTAAAGAAACGGTGGAATGAAAGTGTTCACTCTCTATAGCATCGAGTTATCCTACGATAAAATTGTTTAACTTTCAGGCCTTAACTGAATCACTCCGGACTGCAAAGCTGACAATCGTTTGTGGCTATCGAAACTCTGGGAACTCACTCATTCATATTCCAAGGTATGGAACCATTTTGACGAAACCACAAGAAAATACTAAGAATTAGATTCTGGACTACTCATAGGAAATATTACATAGGACTAGAATTATTGGTCCCATGAATCAGTTATATTTGCAGTGTGGTAATGTTCCATTGATGATTATCTCTGTGTTAACCCATGTAAATGGTGTTATATTGTCTGAAATTTTGAAAGACCAGCTAAATTTCTTTTTTACGTATGTCGTACTGTATCATAGACCTCAGGCCTTGACATCTTGATAATTGACGAGAGTTTTTTTTGTAGAGGATAAAAAACATCAAAATCCTTAACCCCGTTAGTGTGAGATTTTAACCCACTAAAATCACTCTCACTCGTACTATAACCCCTGGGACTACCTTTCAGTATTTCGTCAGGACACCCTTGGCTCAAAAATCTGGCTTTTGTTTTATGTGGGAGCTAATTTCAGATATCTTACTTCTAGCCATCTTTTGATATTTGATGTTGCTAACTCATCCCGCTGAATTATGACAGGTAGTGTTTCTGCAACCACGATGATTGCTATATCATCCGTTATATCCTTGATGTTTCACAAGATAGGTCCCCGTACAGAGTATTGACGAGTGGGAGATCAGCTTGAAATTTTAGGTTCCGTTCAACAGACTATGGCGGATGTAAAACTCAGATTTAGTTTATTTCGAAGATTCTGATCCCTGAAATTACTTTGGGCGTTACTATGCACGTTAGAACTTTTTCGAAACTATTGTAAGATTAAAAAACCTTCCCACAAACCTCTTGGACTTCAGAAATCACAGAAAGGAACACGAAACTAACCGAGTCTCTTCGAAGAAAGCCTTATTATGTCAAGCTGAAAGCTTTTTCATAAAGAAAATATTTTATACGAACCACAGGACTTTCTCATTTGTTTTTTCCCATAAAACTAGTAAGTCTTCGATCTCCCAAATCATATTTAATACTTTTCCATTTTGTACTCCTAACTCAATTTAGCATAATTTTATCTCGCCATAATTTTGACGAGTGTCAGTTGCTTAGACACTCATGCAATCATCATTTAATCGCACGAATAATTTCCGCTAAAGCCATTCACAATGTCACACAATTCACAATCAACGTTGACCGCTGCCAATTTTGTAGTCGACTACTGTCGCCAACACCAACGACTCAGTAAAAGTAAGGCAATGCGACAGACAAACCAGCCGACAGACGGATATGCGATGCACGCGTAAAGATAGTGGACACACACAAACACATATGCAGATCAACGAGTAAACGTGTGTTTCCGTGTATGTATATCTCTATGTGTGTGTGTGTATGTGTGTGTTTGTCATGTTACATTGTAAATCCTTTTCTAGTTGCCCCTTTGCGGGCAATTTAGAAAATTTATGGCCGTCTAAAAAAATCTCTTTCACTTCGAATTATACGTATGTAGATATCCATGTGTGGATGTAACTAGTTCATGTCCAATGCAAGCCGCTGCAAGAAAAAAAAAACTTTGGGTGCTCTGCACTCTTTACTAGCGACCTGTCAGCGTGTTTGCGGCTCAAAAGTGTCGCGTTGCAAAAGGTTTTACAAAAACAAGTTAAGTACAGCAGTCAACACACGAGGGTTCCTGAAATATATTTTTATAAAGTGGCTTAGAGTTAGAATTTTTTAATTGCTCTTGTATTACGAATTTAGTTCGCGAGTAACTACAGTGAATATCTTGCGATGCACCTAAGTCTTTAGAAAGCCCATTGAGATCCCACTTGGACTGGAATTTTATCACATTAACATGTTATCTCTGAACAACCCTGTGGTCTTAATAAAGCTGATGACCTCAATAGTTTAAATATGACCAACTTCCGAGATATCATCCAATATTTGTGGATCCCATTGCAGATTTGTCGAGTAGTATAATACAAGGCCGGTACCACCAACATCCAAAAGTTATGGAAAATTAATTTAAATAAACAATTTTCTAATTGCGGTCGCCCCTGGGCAGGGAATGTCAGCCCCTCCGAGTGTATTTCGGAGATGAAATAAAGACTCCTCGTAAAAAAACTATCAGCCGAGGCGGCTTAGTTTGAATTGTAGATTCCTCCATTTGCTGGAAAAACATCAAGAGGCAAAACTAAAAATTGGATGGGGAGCTCGGTCGATAATCGCTTCAGCGGTTACAAAGCGTCATTACTATTATATAAAAGAAAATACTTTCTGGACTTCTGCCCATATTCCACTTGCTTATGATAGTCAAAAATATGTGGTATCCGAGATATCTCTCCCAACCTCCTGAGTTCAGAGTATTTCAATAGAAAATGTTTAGAATTTTAAATTCTTCTTAAGGTTAATATGCATTTACGATTCAATGAGTCAATAACTAGGTAGCCGTAACAAGCGAGCTTTGTGTATACAGTATTTTAAGAATTTCATCAAATTTTCTGGAAATCGTCTTCTGCCTTTCCTATGGAAGTTCAGCATCCGCCTATTAACTCGAGGGCTTGCTGCCAAAGAGCTGTCAGAGTCAAGTCTCCTTGTTCTTTTTATCTAGAGAAGATTGTTTTACCGATATTTCCGCAAATCCGGTTACACCGACCTCCTGTATCTTCGTCGTGAAATACATCTGAAATACTAAATTTGATCAATCTTCTGCCGAGCTAATAATAACATGCCAGTCATTTCTTCTTTTCGTCGTTTGGCGCCAATTACAAATACCAAGTGAAGAGAAATTCTTCTTTACCTCATCTTTGCTCCGAACTTGAAGTCTTTTCCTTCTTCTGCTTCCACTGGCGGGACTACATCGCAATCGTTTAAAAGCTGGAGTGTTTCCATTCATCCGGCCCAGGTGTGCTACCCAATGCACAAAGTATCATCATACTACCGTAAAACCTTTCCCATGAAAACACCTAGTATCACTTATCAGATGATGTCATCGTTCAGGCTTTCGCATTATTTAGCGGACGGAAATGATGAGAGAGTTATGGAGCTTGGCCTTTGTTCGTGGAGAGAGTGATTCTGCGTCGGATTTCCAGACTGACATTATTATTGGTTCCAAGATAGATGCTTAGGAAATAGATAGCTAAGTATTATCTTGGAACCGACATCACCAACAACAAAATCAGCCTAGAAATCTAACGAAGAATCATTCTAGACTTAGAGCCATTTGAATTTTAGTGCGCTTCAGCGGATTCTAACGGGAGAGAAATTCTTATATCGATGGCGCTTCTGCAGCTACACGGAGTTCAATTGTTTGTTAGAACAAAAATATAAGCATCAGCCCTCGTATAACAACAAATCCTGCGCCTTTCTAACTCTGAGTAGGTACTTATTGGAGCGGCACCTTTGCGCATTTCAATGTTGTTGTATATTCAAGTATGGATGTGTATTTAGTGATGTGTGCACACGCGCAATTACTTGCCGCGGTTTAAGTTAGTTTGAAGGATTTGTGCATACATACATACCTATATACATACATACGACCGTACAACCATGCCACAAATGTGCCTTAAACCTGTTTATTTCTTTATTTCTACAATGTCATTGAGCTTGATTACTCACGTTTGAATTGCAGAAAACTGACAGCAAAGAAATTATTATCTGTACATACGTGCTAAATAAAAAATAAATATATTTCTCACTGCTAATCAAATGTAAATAAAAAAAAAAAATTATAGGAAAAAATAGGAAAATTGTGGCAGGAACAAGGCGTGGCACTCAACGTTGTTGCCACACATGGGTGGATATTTAGTAATTGCATTTAAGTGTTCTCTTATATCAACTCTGATAAGACGCTTAAATGCTTGAATGTTACATGAATACATACATATACATATGTAGATACAATAGAAATCCTACTTAATTTGGAGGCTAGAAGATGAAATGACACACGACTTTATATAGAGCTTGAAGTTAAAACTTTTCATTTGTTCAGTGCTCTGTTAGATTACTATCATCATTGTGAGTCCAAATCCTTCAATATCCGATCTGGGACTCTTTAAGCTCAGGACAACCAGCCTCGAATCAGAAAAATCTCTTTCTTTTTTAAAGTGCCCGTGTGTTGAGAGGGAGTTGAGGCAATAAGTCTTGGTGCACGGCGGAGTTGTCTAAGTTGAAGACATACTCTCTATAAGACTGTGCTTAGAATTTAAAGATCTGATAAAGGAAAGTAATACTTAATGACAGGTGAATATCCGACGAGGCACCTTGACCTTAAGTGAAAAAAATTATCGTTTAATACCTGTGAGACGAAACATATACCTGAATTACGAGCGACGAGAAACTGCTGTAACTCCTCTAGTTACTTAATTCATTTGAGGAAGCAGACACAAATATAATGTCGTTGAGCTTATTTTAATTAGCGCTTTGAAGCCACTGAAGCGATTTTTCGGCCGAGCCTCTCTTACAATTTGTGGTATGTGTCTTAATGTTCTCCAACAAGTGGCACCTACAGTTTGTACTAAGCTGGATTCTGAACGTTCCATGGAGTTTTCCAAGAAGCTTTTATTTAATGTCTGAAATGGACTCGGATGGCTTGACATTTCCGACGAAAGAAGGTTAATTTTCTATAATTTAGGATGTTGGTCGAACTACTGCCCGAACCCTGACCTTCTGACTGTGGAAATCTAGGTTTATTTCAGATTGCTAGAGTGCTGACCAGAAACAGCCTCGAGTAATTTTTTTTTTTTGCACTTAAAGAATGCCAAACCTCAAGTATCTCTTTAGATCTCTTTAGATCGAAACTGGAACCACATTAAGCATTAGCTTCTTCATGTCCTGTTTTACTACCGCTAAGACTGAGGGGGGATATGGCCGATTGACTTTTTTTTTTTTTTTTTTTTTTTTGGAAAATGTCGTGGGTTATGGAGGTCTCTAGACCTCTAATTCTTTAAAGTGAGAAAGTCAATATAAATAAGTGGAGGCTGTGAGTTGATTAAAAGGGTTCGTCTCAAAATATCATGGCTTAACAAATATTTTTTTTGCATGGCCAAAGATTTCTTTACGACTGAGTATAGAGTTCTTTCGGATAAGTTTGCAGAATTACCTGAAGTCAAGCTCTATCAGCAAACATGAAATAATATTCCAAAAGTAGGGGAGTTCTGAAAGGTCTTTTCTGATGTGCCAAAAAGCAGTAAAAGAGGATTTATATGAGAAGATATTGAGAAGGTCTTGTCTGTTTAACATCCGATCGCTGACGTCATGCAGCCTCGCTTAGTAAGACATCTTCCTCCAATGACCACATCAAGTTTTATGCAATGTCCCTCCTCTTCTTCTTTTCTTTCTCTAACTGAGTAAATCCTCTTAATTTATTTCCTAAACATCCATATTATAACCAGTTTATAATTCACTACAAACTAGACATAAAAGATGTCGCCACTTACTCGTAGGATTACCTTATCTAGATCAAGTTCCAATATCAACGCGACATACAGACATTGACATCCGTGCAACTGCTATCAACTATCCGCATCGCTACTCACCTCCGCAGACCTTCAAGCAACACAAAATAATCGCCAACCAATCAATTGCAGTTGTTGTTGCTGCTGCTGCTGCTGCTGCTCCTCTTCAACCAGTCTATCATCTCGCCTGATCTGGCAGCAAGCAAGCGTGCAAGATCATCATCAGATCGCGAGATATCACATAAACTGGTGATCCCATGTGATATACTAAAAATAGATTGACAGGCTGAGTAAGGTAGGGCGATTAAAAAGAAAAAAAAATAAGAAATAAAAAAGAAGAATAAAAGGTAAACACGAAGACGTTCGTTCAACTTTAGTGCTGCGAGAAGCATGGATTGATGGGGCATACGTGTATTTGTTGCTGACTTGTTGCAGCCTTGCACTTGAAGAGAAGCTTCGTTTTGGCTTTATGTTGTTATACCCAACATGAGCCTTGTTCTTTTGTACCGAACTTTCTGAAAAAGAAGCAAAATTTAGTTTGTGCATGACATATGACCTGGTATGTTCCTTGACGTAGAGGGGGTTTTTAACTTTGAAATTTTTAATAGAGGTTCCCCAAGAAATGTGTTACGAAAAGCTGCTGTTAAATAATGTGGGATTTTTACTGAAAAAGGTTCATCTTGGTTGAGGCGTATTAGAGAAGGAGATATGAATCTCACAGCGGTATTAGAATGGTCCCAAGAGTAGTTAATAGTCAAAAATAATTTTTCAAACATAACTCTTAAAATTAATAGAACAAGCATTTTTATATACAAAATTCATATCGGATAAGTAAGAAAGGCATTGAGATCATCCAAATTGGATTACTCTAGTATACACTACTACACAACTAATTGTTCAAAAATGACATTTTCGATTATGATACCTCCATTTAAGCAGCTAAGATAACAAAATTTAATATTTAGCATTTAAATCACATACATAAGTTTAGCAGTAAATATTATTAAAATCCGATGATTTTAAAATATAGCTTCCATACAACTTTTCGTTCAAAAATGCCTTCTTCGGTCATAGCTTGACTAACTAAGCGGTCAAAAACATGAAAATTGTTATGCAGCTTCTAAATAATACATATAATATTGACAGTCAATATTATAAAAAAGAGGTGGTTTTTTAATATAGATTTCATGCAACTTATGGTTCAAAAATGCTTATTTGTTTCATAACTCCACTAAATGAGCAGTTAAGTGCACGAAATTTCTTATACAGCATATATGTTGTCTATATAATAGTTTTAGTAAATATTATTTAAATCGCATGTTTTCAAAGTATAGCTCTCATACAACTGATTGTTTAAAAATGCTATTTTCGGTCATAATACCTCTAATTGAGTGATTAGACACCTGCAATTTATTACGGTGCTTACATGTCATATACCTAATACTCACCAAAAATATTATCTAATTCGGACGACTTTAAAATGTAGCTACCAAACAAAAAATTGTTCAAAAATGGTATTTTTAACCATAAATTGCCATATCAAGCTGCAAAGATTCTGAAAATTATTATAGAGTATTTGTATCGTATGCATAATGTTTTTATTGAATAGGATCGAAATTGAAAGATTCTTTAATATAGCTCCCATACAACTGATTGTTAAAAAATGCTATTTTCGGTCATAATTCCTCTAATTGAGGGGTTAGGAAGCTGAAATTCAATATGGTATTATATTCAACGGTAACAAGAAAAATCATCCAAATTGAACGAGTTTAAAATGTATCTCCAAAACAAACAAAATTTAAAAAACTGTATTTTCGACCATAAATCGGCCAAACAGCTAAGTTTTGAAATTTAAAACACGGCATATATTATATATATCTAATTTAAACATATTTTTCACTATTAATATTATATAAAATGCATTTTTGTTTTCGTGAAAGTAGATTTTTTATTTTTATGTTTATTTATTTTTTCCCTGTTAAAAAAGTGATCTCGTAAAAAAATTCGTAGGAGAACGCAAAACCTCGATGCACACGCATATGCGAGTGTGTGTAGACGTCGTGTTGCACATGTTGCATGCACTTGAAGCTAAATGTAGGATACTAATACATAACATAATAGCAACAAAAATAAGCAGAGCAATGCACTCGGTTAAGGTTTGATGGCTCGTTGCCGGAATGAACGTAAACAAATCGACCAGATCGCGATGGATTGATGGGCAAATTGGCGATCGAAGATGTGGTCGATGTATTTTAGTATGAGTTTTTAAACGGAGTATGTTTGTATTTATATATGTAAACATACACAAGCAGCATGTTGCATGAAGTCTTCACATTGGTAATGATGCGAGAGCGTTTTAAGAAGGTGAGTAGTCAGACAGTTGATGAGGTTGAGGTTGCGATGGAGTTGGAAGTTTGGAACAAGCAAAAGGCGGTTGTTGAACGGATAATAAAAAGTGTATATATGTATGCTTATATATGGTATATACATATACATATATGTAAACGTACTTTGCACCGTGATCGATGTGGCCGTAGGATGCGCTGCTATACGCAAGTGGAATTCAAGCTCGACTGGTGTGAGTTGCCAAGAGGTTACTACATTCAGATGCCTTCTTTTATGACTTTTTGCTTTTATTTCCTCTTTTCTTTTCTTTTTTTGTTTACATATTTTTATCACTCTCTTGTGTTGCGCCAACAGAATTACGACATGTTCTGGCATTTTGTTGGCATACTCAAATACTGTAATTTCACTTAAATGACTTTAATGAACGCGTATTTAATAAAAAAAAAAACGAAAAAAATACTGAAAAACAAAAGCAAAAACGAGTCAATGTCGAGTGGTAGGCGCTGAAGGAGGGCGTTACAGGGTAAACAACTTGAAATAGTTACGTGTTTGTACGCTTAACCTCGGCAAATACAGAACAGGTCGTGTACTATGAGCACATCAAGTAGTTGAACCACTTTTGGGTTGGTTGAAGGAATGAGTGATGTGTGAGTGAGTGAGTGAGTGAACGAGCGAATGATCGTTTTGGAGAGTTAGCTGTTGTATGCTTGTGAATATATGACATTAGGGTGTGTCGGTTTTTGGCAAATCTGTTTAAATTCTTCTTATCCAGGTTTGTTTCTCATACAGGTCTGTCCCGGTGACAAAGCAAACTGCTTTCTTTTTCATTGGAACTCTATGTGGCGAGTAACAAACACAGAATACAACCGCGCTATGCGAGTAGGTTCAGATATTTGAAACATTTAAATAGCGAACCGCTTGCTTCAAGACTGACACTCGCTCGAAGCCGCACTTCTGATAAGCATACTAAAAAAAACACGCTAGTGTACCTTTAAACGGAATTTTTCGGCATGGTTTCACTAAAACATCCTATCTTTTAGGCGCAACTCAAGGTTCTATATGTGTTGGCTTGACACCGTTTCCAGGGTGCGCGAAGTGGACGCAAGAGTAGGAATTGCGTACAGCTTAGCAACTGTATCTGCATATCTAGAAGCAGTTCTTTAACCCCTTAGATAATTTTGTATTGTATGTATACTAAATAGACCAACCTGCACTAAAGGTATGATATATTTTAATACTATAAGAACCAAATAGTCTTATAGGTATATTATTTTCTTGATTACCTTGGCTCATAAAGGGCTACAAACGATTTCGTTGCGATATCAGTACCATAAATATCAGTGAATATGGCGCTTCTTCCACTCGTCAAATCCCCTTCGCCCTTCGCCATTTCCGTAGAACCCTTAAGTTAGTATGCCCAATCTCTTTTATATCTCCATAGTAGACGATGCCCTATATGGAGTTTAATAATAATGAATGTTTGCTTTTTTTTTGGTATGCTGATCTCTCGCTACCTTCTGTTGTATGAGACTGATCATATGAAGCAATTCAGTCTTAGGTTTGATTGCCTTTCCTGTCAAGTTTGTCCGCCCCCGTGTTACCTGTTTTTTTTTTACGTAAGGCCACTTAGGCTAGTTTCAGAAATTACCAATCATTTACTCCCTGAAAGCAGTCTAACTATAAAAGATCGTTTTAAGGACCTCAACATTTTAAACAGAACAACTCGGATATCTCCTTCCCAATTCCAACATATCCGGCGTCCTTCACTCATGCTATCGAAGGCCGCTTTGAAATCGACGAAGAGATGGTGTGTCTCTTCTAGTATTTTGCGAATAGTTGAATATTTGACCTATGGTGGATCTATAAGTTCTACTTATAAACTTATAAGGACCGATTAGATAGTGGACTTTTCAAAAAATCGGCTTCTCCCACAATCATGTTCCATTCCTCTGTCATTCTCTGACCCGACTGTATTAAAAAAAAATAGTGCACGCATGGATTTTACCACCAACGGCCTCCGCTCATTTGTTATTCTTCAAGCAGGCAATCAGTATTTGAGCTCCCTTATAGTCAGCTGATTGAATATATGGATACGTGTAGTTCGGGTTATCCGCCTCCTGTGTTTTCTTTACCAATGCATTTGAGCAGTCTGAACTGAGTATGCTCTGAAACGTCAGTTGCCAGAACATTTCTACAGGATGATGAAGTATCATTTTCCTGTAGAAATTTCGAGATTTGTCTCGAACTTTTCTAACTCTTCCGTTATGGCGAAAGCGAAGTGTCTTTCTTTGTGAGTTTGTCCGCCATAAAGCTGCTAGGATCTTCGCAAATATCTAAATAGAGAAAGTGTCTTTATATTTGGATCATTGAAGGATTAATGGAAGGCCACAAATTCGGATGGAAGAACACTAAGGAGATCTGTTAGTTTAGTAGACCGCAATTCTGGAACGTAAAGCTCATCGAGTAAAATGCAAAAAAACCATTCTAATAAAAATGTTCATATTTTTTGAGTGCCCTAATTTGTTTTGCAAAGTATTATTTTGCATAAATGGTTTCAAATACGCAGTAATCATGCGGAAAAGGTAACATTTGCGTACAATTTTTTGCCTTATTTGAAGAAAAGTTTTTTTTTTATATTACTTCGGCACGGTGTGTTTGACTTTTGTTTAACTAGGTGCATACAAACTTTTTACATTAAGTCCATAATTGCGCGCCTAACTGGAACTCAAGTGGTCCTCTTGGCAACGGCAGTGGCCGCTGTTGCCGGCCTTCGTAAAGTGTGGCTGAAATATGCTTTATGAAAACCTGCTGGGCCTACGCATGCTTTATAGTCAACTTCTCAAATCTTCTAGGCATTTTTTTATGCCTTTTCTGCTTCAATAGCTGATACTTGTAGTGAAGTTACTTGAGTGTTATTATTATTATTATTGTTTCAGATTGTTTTTTTTACTTCGGCGACTTTTTATGAATTTACTACGCACGCAAGCAAATTTGCGTAATGCTTTCGGAGAATTCGATTGTAAAGCAACACTTTTTATGTGGTTGTCGAAAAATGTCAGATTTGTTGCCATAAAAGGGAGATTGTGTGCGTAACGCTTAAAAAGCCAGTAGCAGGAGCTGAAACAAAAAATTACCGCAAACCTTTGGTTTAGAAAAAATAAGAAATCTTGATGCCGAACTTGTTTTGGTCTCACTGAGACCATGAGTCATGTGAGAATTGAAATTTGAATATTAATTATGAGACCAGAGAGACTGTTACGAAATCTTCCTTACTTGCAAGAATATAAAATAAACTTAGATCATAATAATCAATAAAGAAATCTGAATAATTAAAGTTTTTATGTTAAATCAATTTTTTCTTTATTTTTAGGTAAGCGACAAGTCGAGCATACGTGTATACCTGGCACAAAACATTCTTTATTTACACCTACATCGGGTAAGAAAGTACAGATATGTATGTATACTTTATCTAATCAGCTAAACAAAATAAAATAAAGCAAATTAGAAAAAAACAAAATAAAATAAAATTAAATTAAATTAAATTAAAATAATTTAAATTAAATTAAATTAAATTAAATTATATAAAACAAAATAAAATAAAATAAAATAAAATAAAATAAAATAAAATAAAATAAAATAAAATAAAATAAAATAAAATAAAATAAAATAAAATAAAATAAAATAAAATAAAATAAAATAAAATAAAATAAAATAAAATAAAATAAAATAAAATAAAATAAAATAAAATAAAATAAAATAAAATAAAATAAAAAAACAAATAAAATAAAAAAAAATAAAATAAAATAAAATAAAATAAAATAAAATAAAATAAAATAAAATAAAATAAAATAAAATAAAATAAAATAAAATAAAATAAAATAAAATAAAATAAAATAAAATAAAATAAAATAAAATAAAATAAAATAAAATAAAATAAAATAAAATAAAATAAAATAAAATAAAATAAAATAAAATAAAATAAAATAAAATAAAGTAAAATAAAAGAAAATAAAATAAAGAAAATAAAATAAAATAAAATAAAATAAAATAAAATAAAATGAAATAGAATAAAATGAAATGAAATAAAATAAAATAAAATAAAAAAAAGAAATTAAAGTAAAATAAAATAAATAAAATAAAATAAAATAAAATAAAATAAAATAAAATAAAGTTAAAATAAATGAAATTAAATTAAATGAAATTAAATTAAATGAAATTTAATTAAATGGAATAAAATAAAATCAAATAAAATGAAATGAAATGAAATAAAATGAAATAAAATAAATTCAAATAAAATAAAATAAAGTAAAATAAAAAAAATAAATAAATGTAACCGCTGTAGCGATTTTCGGCCGAGCTCCTCCTCCAATTTGTGTTTGCGTCTTGATGTTTTTCCAACAAATAAAGTAAAATAAATGAAATAAAGTAAATAAAATAAAATAACATAAAATAAAATAAAGTAGTATAATATAATACATTATAAAATAAACTAAAAAAATTAAATTAAATTTAGTTAACATAAAATTAAAAAAAAACATAAAAAATAAACGAAAAAAATTAAATAAAAATAAAATTAAATAATATTAACTTAAGTTAAATAACATTAAGTATACTAAAATAAAATATACTTGAACTAAATTAAATGAAACAAAATAAAATAAAATTGTGGAAAAGAAAATAAAATATAATAAAATAAAATGAGTAAAATTAGAATAAATAAAATGAAACAAATTAAGAGAAAATACAATAGAATAAGAACCGAAAAAGAGAGTAAAATAAAAGAATTAATAAAATAAAAATAAATATCAAGTAGCGTATTTGAAACAGATTCTTGTGTTATGGAGAATGTCTTTTCCTAATAGTTATACATTTTTGTATAGTCGAAAATGAGAACAGGAATGCGAAGCCCTCCGAATGTGTTTCTGACTTGAAGTAAAAGCTCCTCATAAAAGTACATCGGCTGTCGGGAGGCAGTTCCAATAAAATAAGGGTCCATCAATTTGTTGGGAAAAACATCAAAACGCATACCAGAAATTCGAGAAGGAGCTCGGTCGGAAATAGTTTCATGAGTTTCAAAGCGTCATTTAATACGAGTATATATAGGTACATACTAGTTACTACCCTTATGAATCCAGAAACGCCTCGACCGATTTTGATGATTCGCAATCAAAATTTGGTGCATAGGTAGCATAAGGAAAGCCTATATTCCACAAAATCTTATTTATAGTTCGCTTTGTTGTACTCGTCTCATGCAGTGTTTCACGGGCTGTATGACATGCAGTCTTGTGAAAAGTACATATTGGCCATATCAATATCATCCAATTTCGGCAAAAAAAAACTGGACTATATATATGTCACGATATCGGACACGAGTAACAGTCAGCGATTGACCAGGGTCATTTTTCAAAAAAGTAAGATACAATTATGCCTCCAGCCCAAAATCTACGCCAAACATTGACACGTTGTGAATGTAATTATATTTGGACAACCACATGTGGATTCTCGGCCATTTTGGCGATTCACGAACCCGGCAAGGTGAAAACGTGCTTCATCGCTTAGGACGATTTTGCTCGAAAAAACAGCACCCATTTGTTGATGATCTATAGTCGAATTAACAAACTTTCTTCATTGTACATGGTCGTCAGGCTACACTTGTTATATTAAATAATTGAATTTTGTTAGCATGGAAACATAGATCTTTAGTCAGTATATACTGAAGAGAACTTCACCGAATTAAGGTCTCTGGATTGCCACCGAATCCCTCGCACTACTTACATATTTTCACTTGAGCGACTTGTTTTTGGCGTCTCCAACCTTTCCTGTCTTCCGAAATTTTCCATTTAATCTCTTCACAGTTGACGAAGTTAAAACCCTATTACGGCCTTATTTTGGAAGAAGTACTCGAAATGCGGCCTCAAAGCTTTCATTATTTTTGAAATACATTTTAATAATAAAGACACGTTATTCTAAACTACTAGCTGTTGACTTTTTTTACATTAACGGCGGCAAATTTAAGTCTTGTGTTACTTTTGGGACACCCTGTCTATACTTAACTATCTTTCATTTTCCTCGAATAAGTATAAAAATCTAATTTTTATCATTATTTTTTTTTATTAATATAGTAGCTTTTTGCACCTTTTTATTTTGCATTAAAACCATAAACTCCTTGGGGCAGCGAACCATATCCGCACATTCATTCCTGCAAATGCATATACTCGTACATACAGGCACATTCGCAACTTAAGTGCACAAAGAAACTCATGTATATGGATGCACATACGAGTGTGTTTAGTAATATTTCCGTTTGTTGAGGCAATATAGAGAGAAGTACTTCATCTTTCCACAGTTGCTTCCTGCCACAATTATCGACAGTGGCTACTGCCACCAGCTACCAAGCGTGAGCAGCTGCCTTGCGCCGAAATGAATGTAAGGAGGTGAAACAAGGAGTTAGATAAGTAAGCAAATACATACATATATGGTATATGTATATGTGTGTGCAGTGCCACATTGCACTTTGTTGCACGTTGCACATTGCGAATTGGCAGCTGTTTTCTGCAGACACAAATATTTATTGAAGTTTACTACATTTCCACGCCACGTCGAGTAGAGCGCATTTTATTGTCTTAGCAAGTTGGATGGAAAAAAGTAGGAAAATACATAAAGAAATATCGGAAGGAAAAATGTGCATCCTTCTATTGGGATCTACGCTGTTGCTGACATTACATACAAAAAAAAAAAAATTGTTGTTGCTAACCAAACGCTGGCTAAAATTGCATAGCGCCGTTGGCCATGACGAGTAGATGCTGGATTGTGCTCTGGATGACGTTGTGTTTGATTGTTTGTTGCTTGCGGCACATGTGTGGCGGTTGTGGCACGTAGATAGCGAGCTTCTCGCTCTTGGTTCTTTTTTCATGCAAGCGCGACTTGTTACTCGAGGTATGATAAGTTTGTTTGGTCTCTCCCGAGGCGGCTTATATTCAACAATTGATACCCATACTTGCAAGCGTATGCTTGACGGATGATTCCTGACATCTACTCTGTCTCGAAATGAATGTGATCATGTAATAACTCGACGTAATCCAAAGGGGTTGCAAATATTTTTGAATTAGTTTATATCATATTACAGGTTATCCACGACTTCGTCTATATTGAATTTAAAGATGCCCTAAAAAGATTTTTATTAGCTTTTTACGTTATTTATATTTACTATTTACTATGTTCCCACTTGTCAGGGAGCTTCTTGTGGTTAAAATTTCAAGATTGACATAGGCAAGGAGCTATCTATGTTCCAGATATCAAGCAAATAGAACTGTGAATTCGATTTTCCGAACAGATCAGCTAAAGACCTCACTACCAGAAAGAAAGTTCTCCACATATTAACCATGGCGAACAGGCCATGTTTCATATATTAAGCACAATCAAATCATCGAATCTTTCCCATGCTTACTTCCTGGAAGGAAAAGTATTCTCTATGTTAATTTAGGTCCAAAGTTACCTCTGTCGGTTTGTATGTCAATCAAACAATATGTAAAAATATTTCGTATAAATCGGTCCCAGGTCCAATTCCCAGAAGAAAAAGTGTTCCCAATGGTATTTTGGGCCCTAAACTACCACTGTACCAATTTTTATATAAATCAGACGTTAAGCTACCAGATTATATCAGTATATTTCAAACCCAAATATTTGCTATAAAAAATGGCGGAAAAGAAACACACTATGTGGAAAGCCAAGCGGATATAAAGTCCTTAATTTTATATAGCAAGACGTCAGCTGTGGTCGCATTATGTAAAGAGGCGATTCAAGTACTGTGTGAAAACAGAAGAGTGTACATTTACTGGGTGTAAGGCCACACGGGCTTTGGAGGTAACGAGACAGGTGACGAGCTGTTTAAGGAGGGTGTCTATTTAGAAAAGGACGTGATAACGAACCATCCAGTTTCATTCAAGGAAGTGAAGCAAAAGCTAGAAGTGTTATTACTTCGTCAAACGAATAGACTCTGAGAACGAGCTAAAGGCTACGGAATTGCGAAAACTATATGTAAAACGTGTGATATTAAGCTCACAAAGTTTGTACTATCTGTAAAGTCCCCGGACGCCAGGCTGCTTATAGAACTTTTGCCAAAGCAATGCCTTTTGACGTTACATGCTTTTAATAGTTCTAACTGGGGAAATGTAAGGAATGTGTGGATGCAATAGAAGTGTAGCAGTGCAGCTTGGTCGCTTGTAGTGTCTCTGGCAACACTTTGGATGTTTTATAGTGTATATCAGACCCAAAGGGTCAGCTAGCTCAACCTAACCCAATCTTGCGAGGAGCAGCTCGGTCGAAAATCGCTTTAGTGGTTATAAATCGCCAATTATACCTAAGTGTGGATGTTGAACAGGTTGAACAACCTAATGAGTACCAAGTTTGTCGAGCTTTAATGAGGCGTGAAGTATTTAATTTTTCAGTCCGACCGCGTGTAGCTCTTCCTTACGGGTCTTTTGCGATACATTCCGTAGTAACAAGATATTTTTTTTTCTGGCTTGGTTGTTGTTCTATATGTTTTCCTGTTATTGTTTATTCATTGTTTTCATTTGTTTGATTCTGTTTCTTTTATTACACTACTTTTCTCCCTTTATTCTCAGTCTGTGTATATTCCTTTTTACCGTTTTATTGAAGTGAGAGATAAAAAATGCATTTCCAATGTTTTGTTTATGACCATCGGACTGATTTTTCAAGCCTCCAGCAATACCTTCTTCTTCTCAGCGCATATTCGAGTGTGTGGAGTTTATTGTTCAAACACAACGATGCCACATGCCACATGGCGGGCGATCAAACTGAAATCTTTGCGGTAGCTAAAAATAAATAAATAGCTGCTGCTGCTCTTATTTCTTCTGTCTGTTTTTTCCTGCAATTCTTCTGACTGCTCTTGTTACAACATCGATAATATGTACTTCTATGTGCAATACTTGCAAACACCGTTGTTTTTTTTTCATTTTTGTTGTATCGGATATTGCTCAAGTTGAGGTTCATTTCGACACCGTACGTTGTTGGTCCCGTTGCCGCCATTGCAGGCATTGTTTATGCCAACTCTTCAGCGCTTCTTTGCCTTTTGCTTGTGCTTGCACTTTTTTGTGGCGAATGAAAATCAACAAGCAGTGTAGCTTCGTAAATATTTCCAATAACTCATGTGTGGGTGTCATGCACCACCGTGGCTGGGGAAGATGCTGTTGCTCATATGTACGTACATGTAAATTCAATATACTTGGTGTACCAAGATAGCTCACTCTATGGCGCGTGGCTGATCGATTCTGCTGCTCTTCTGTTCTTGTTGCTGTCGTGTTATGGAACCTCTATTGATAGCATTGTATCCACTTGCTACTGTTGAGGTTTCAATTGGAATAAATTAAAATATTTAAACAACCTTCTAAAGTTGTTGAACATCAATTATTACAGATACTTGTTGTACCGTGGGCCTAAATATTCTTCAGTATAATTGAGTTTTAGACTTAGCTCGAAGATAGCGCTGACCGGATGTTTTGTGAGCTCTTAGAAAACACTACAGAGCACCGACTTTTTCCAAAGTATGTTGACGGTAATGTTTAAGGGATCGCTTTACCTGAGTGAGTATCAGTTCAGACAACCATTCGGAGGGCATAAGTTCGAACTCTGGCGAAAAAATTTAGAAATTTAATAAAAAATACTTGTCCGCTAAACTGGAAGGGCTATTGATGACCTTTGATTTGTGAGCAGGTTCGAAAATTATATATATGTATATAAGAATAGCGCTCATTCAATTTTTGTAGATTCAGGAAAATGTATTATCAAAATGTTTACTGATATGATTAAAATGCCGAGCCCGTCCCGATTTGATTAAGCCATGCCCGTCTGTTAGTATACCCGTTTATCTGTATATCTGAACACAGACTAATCTCTCAGCTTATAAGATATTTGAACCAAACTTATTGCGAAAATCAAGAAAGCACCGTAAAATTTGGTATTCTGCCCCTTTGAATTCGAAAATCACCGAAAACTGTATCATACAGCCCCCAACGACCGATTTTCCAGATAGGAAAACTAACTTTTAATCCCAAAATACAGAATAAAAAATGTGACATGTTCATAAAAAGTGTCAAAACTCTGGCTTGGTCGAGGACCGGGATTCTTTCTTGTTTCCTCAAATATTTTTTTATATCTGGTTTAACTTATGTACTTTAGTTTTATTTGATTTATTATAATTTAATTTTACTTTGTCTTAATCTCTACTGTATTATTTTATTTTATTTTAAAAAATTCTTCTATTTTATTTCATTTTATTTTTTTTTTATTTCGTACTAATTTATTTTGTCTCATTTTATTTTATTTCAATTTATTTTACCTTATTTTATTTAATGTTATTTCATTTTGTTCTTCTTATTTTACTTTAATTTAACTTTATTTTATTTTTTTTAGTTTATTTTATTTTATTTTATTTTATTTTGCTCTTCTTATTTTAGTTTAATTTATTTCATTTAATTTTATTTTATTTTAGTTTAGTTTATTTTGTTCTTCTTTTACTTTAATTCATTTACTTTAATTATTTAATTTTATTTTATTTTGTTCTTCTTATTTTACTTTAATTTAACTTTATTTTATTTTTTTTTAGTTTATTTTATTTTATTTTATTTTATTTTGTTCTTCTTATTTTACTTTAATTTATTTCATTTAATTTTATTTTAGTTTAGTTTATTTTGTTCTTATTTTACTTTAATTTATTTACTTTAATTATTTAATTTTATTTTTTTTTTTGTTCTTCTCATTTTACTTTAATTTAACTTTATTTTATTTTTTTTAGTTTAATTTATTTTATTTTATTTTGTTCTTCTTATTTTACTTTAATTTATTTACTTTAATTATTTAATTTTATTTTTTTTTTGTTCTTCTCATTTTACTTTAATTTAAATTTATTTTATTTTTTTTTAGTTTAATTTATTTTATTTTATTTTGTTCTTCTTATTTTACTTTAATTTATTTCATTTAATTTTATTTTATTTTAGTTTAGTTTATTTTGTTCTTCTTTTACTTTAATTCATTTACTTTAATTATTTAATTTTATTTTATTTTGTTCTTCTTATTTTACTTTAATTTAACTTTATTTTATTTTTTTTTTTAGTTTATTTTATTTTATTTTATTTTATTTTGTTCTTCTTATTTTACTTTAATTTATTTCATTTAATTTTATTTTATTTTAGTTTAGTTTATTTTGTCCTTATTTTACTTTAATTTATTTACTTTAATTATTTAATTTTATTTTTTTTTGTTCTTCTCATTTTACTTTAATTTAACTTTATTTTATTTTTTTTTTAGTTTAATTTATTTTATTTTATTTTGTTCTTCTTATTTTACTTTAATTTATTTCATTTAATTTTATTTTATTTTAGTTTAGTTTATTTTGTTCTTATTTTACTTTAATTCATTTACTTTAATTATTTAATTTTATTTTATTTTGTTCTTCTTATTTTACTTTAATTTATTTCATTAATTTTATTTTAGTTTAGTTTATTTTGTTCTTATTTTACTTTTATTTATTTACTTTAATTATTTAATTTTATTTTTTTTTTATTTTAACTTATTTTATTTAATTTTATTTAATTTTACTTTTTTTTGGTACATTGGTAAATTGGTATAATAGAATTTTTGGAGACCGTTTGCGCCGACTCCCTGCCCTTCGGACCCCACCGTTTTCATTTATTGTGTTCTTGTTTTTTTAATTTGAATTTTTTTTTCAAACATTAAAGATGATTCCCTTGGTACAATTTATCAAAGCACTTTGTATATACCTTTGTAGGAGCATATTTAGGTTAATGTCTCTAATGGCATATCTCCATTTCATCAATGTCTCTAAATGCCCTTCTTCTATTTTAATTTTCTATTTTTGTTGACTTCATTAAATAAATTGCAACACACTATATGACACCGATTAGTTAATTAATCAAGAAATGTAATATTTATGAAATTAAAATATTATATTGGGCAATCGCTATCGTTGAATTCCGGTCTTTGTAAAATAAAAAAATTAAATTTTTTTGTTATCAATGATCATATATGTACATATGTACATATGCATGAATGTGGCCAACAAGTAGACACACTTATCAATACTGTAGCTTTTAATGATAATTACTACATTACAGACTGTGAATGAAGACATAAAAATAAAGAAAAATAAATATAGAAATACTCATAGAAAAAAATAGATAATTTTTCTGTGCGACAAAATAAAACGAAAATACACTTCTTACTCAGATTGACATTAAATCGGCGCGCTTGTAGTGGTGTTGTTTTTATTATTGTTGCTTTTATTGTTGCTCGTAGTAAGAGACATGCATTCTCGCTCATTCACAATTCGTTGACAACTCGCGCAATTTAATTTCACACCTGACAGCAACACTAACCAATTGTCATTCGAGCAAGCAGTAGCACAATTGTACATATGTATGTATGTATGTCAAGTTGTCACAACGCGGAAAAAATTATGTTGATTATGGGAAAACGTTGACCAAAAAAAAAAAAAAAACAAACCAACAAAACTCAAAAGCAAAGAAGTTTTATTAAATTAAATTATAGACATTGCTCGGAAAAGAAATTTAGTTAGCCGGTCGCCGCTCACCGCTCACTGCTGTGCTGTGGGTAAATCAACTAATGAACGGCGTTAGCTGAGAAAATAAGTTGCTTGTGCAAGTTTGTGGTAATGAATTTAATTTTAATGAAGTAATTGAAACATCTACGTGGGCTAATTGACACCAGGAAGTGTGAAATTATTAAGAGATTAATGTTAAAAGATTGACAAACTGAAATTTTGAAGAAGAAGTAGATATAGAAAAAAGTACATTAATTGAGAACAAAGTCAAGGCTGTCGGTGTGATTAGCAGAGCAACTTCGTCGACCGCGGAAATGGAGCATGCATAGCAATATTGCGTCCAAAAAAAATATTTTTTTCACATCAGCTCATCATTATATTCATTGGTTTTATTAATTTCGGGAAAAGTCACATATTTAGGAGAATGACGGCTGTGAGACCATTAGTGCTTTACTTTGTCCATTGATATGTGAACAAGTGATTAAGAATGTCATTTTGCTTACTCCGTTTGTTTCTGCATTCTGTTATAATTACAACCAAAAGATTTCCATTCGACGGAATCCGATGCACCTTTTTGGCCTTGCCTATCTCTTAACTAAAAATTTCGTATTCGAATGGCACTTCCAGTGTAGCTCGAGCAAGAGGAGGGTAATCATTAGATAATTTTTTTCTTAGATTAACGACTGATACTAGTTTTTTACATTCTGTGTTTTATAAAATATCAATTGTTCTAACGAGTGATCCAAGTAGAGGTCCTTTTTTCAACAGCCCTTTTTTGACAGATCACGCTTGAGTCGACTCAAACTGTCATGTTAGTTTTGTTCTGTAAAGAATGTGTTTTGCGTGCTTCACTGATCGACATAATCGGCCTACTGAGCGAGATCACTCAGCATTCAATATTGGATGATATTCGAATGAATAGACCACATCCTGCACACAGTGAAGAGCTGAGCTGCTGAGCCGTAGCTGAGAGTGTACACGAAGACCATGGAAAGTCGACTCGGCGCCGTTCGCAGCAACTCGAACTGACGTACGGAACGATTTTACGTCGAGATCTTAAATTGGAAGCATACAAAATACGGCTTGTGCAAGAACTGAAGCCACTCGACCTTCCCAAGCACCATTGTCTCGCTCTATGGCCTCTTAAGTAAATAAGGAAAGGGATTCAAGCGCTGCAATTTCATCTAGAAAAACAACGGTTTGGTGTGGTTTGTGGGCAGATAATATCACTTTTTGGGCCGGTCGATTGGCCACCAAGATTTTGTAATATCTGTCAAGTCTAAGCGGACAATTCCACTTCGATTTAGGTATCACGCTTGTCATTCGCCAGTTATATCTAAAAATAAATGCCGAAGAATGTTCTTTCGAAAGATAATAAACATTTCCCATTAAATTTGAATATTCCGTATCTTTTTCTTTACAAAAGTAGGTAACCTCGAAACGGATCATCCTTTATTATGCATCACCTTCATAATAGTTAAATACTGGTTTATTTATACATGCCGAATTTCTATCTCGCAGAAGTGAAGATTAAAAGCAATTTACGAACTAACTTAATCACAATTCTCTTCAAAAAGCTCTCTGGATAATATTTTTATATTGAACCTTTATTGGGTTCCATAGGTATGTAAGACGTGTACGTGGATATCTGAAGCCTTTGGTCAAATTTTCACATCTGACTTTTTCGATAGGGAAAATCATTGATTAAGAAGGGTTCATGCACTCACTCCTATATTTCAGATCATAATGAGTGGGCCCCCCTTTTACCACGTAGTTTCGGTGTGACCCTATTCGATCCCTCTGAAATACTTAATGTACTGCGCGGGAGAGGAAGATTGTTTAGGTAAGCCACCGAAAAAATGACTACCCTCCGGAGTTTCGAAATCATTCTAAGCGTTCGCAATGCCGTAAATCAGCATTAAGCCGACCCTCGCCGCTGCCAGATATGTAGACTTCAGAAACATGAATGTACATATACTAACTCGGATTATAAACCCATCTCAAGGACTGTAACATCTTTTATTTAAATTATTGATCCTTCATAAGCTTAGGTTTCTACATCTATATATATATATACATGTTCCAAGTCTCACAACTTCTGCTAGGATGATTTGATGTCTGGTCGAAACGCTCTTCATCGTTCATCATCTCTGTGAGCATATTTGGTAGAAACAATAGTCATTCGTAGTTCCAACTCATCCTAAAGTACTTGTCAAAATTCAACCCGGCATTTGATATGGACGAACTAGTGAGGATAAGCTACAAGCATAAGTATCAGTTTAACGCCGTAATACCGAAATTGAATCGAAAATCGCAAAACTATTCCATTTTACATGAAAATTCCCTTTCTTTCTCAGAGGAAGGCTTCCCGAAACAACGACCAGAAAGTCTTGTATATGTACAATAGTTTGCTTATAATTCTAAGGATGCTGAGATCCCTCCTTGGTACGTGGAGCACTTTTACTCTCTCTCTAGTACTTAGAGAAAATTATTCTAACTAAATATGAAGGTTTAAAATCACATCATATGTAGACTAAAGTGGAATTTAACCGAAATGATCATCTAATTCTTTTTTTTTTAGATTTTCTCAAGAAGGATAAGTTTTTCAGCAAAGATAAAGTTTTCTGGTTTCTTCCAAAAAACACATATAGGTATTATCGAGTAATTCGGTAATGATCTTTCGTGACTAATTACACACACATACACACATACAAATAAAAAAAAGAACATTAAATTAGCAGAATAGGTCAACCAACTGTTGCTGGCTAAGCTAGCACAAAAAAGTGAGATGAATGTGAGCATGTCGATACATACACACACACATACTTACATATACGTATATACAAATTCATTGCACGTAGATAATTGCCACAATTGGCACTGGAATCAGCAATGATGTTTGTAAAAAGTTACAGCAAAGTGGACACGAAGGCGGGTAAATGTGTAAATGCAGCGTGACAAAATCGAACAAGAGACAACAAAAAAAAAAAAACAACAATTGTGACGCAAATGCGAGCTTTGAAAAACTCCACCAAAACCATAGAATTCTGAGCAACAAATATTTCTTTTTATCCAACAAATGCTTTTGTTGTTGCTGTTATTGTTGTTCGGCCATTTATTTTCTATGCTTTTCTTGTTGCAACATCTCTGTAACTGCTGCAATTGTCGTAATTGGCGATCGCCTATTGATGGCGGCAATGTCCAAATAGCTTAAAAGAAAGGAAACCAATGGCAAACGTAAAGAATCTCAGACTAAGAAAATTAAGAAAGTACAAATAAGGAGGGACCAAGTTCGGAGGGAATCAAAGCTATCATATTGGGTTATTGATGTGGAGAAATAAGTCGATCTTATGTGGGATGGAGACGTCAGAGAGTGGAGGTATAGTCAAGAACATACATACATAAATGATTAGGAAATTTTGCTAAGTTGGGTGATTTCTTTGGGGTTAATTAATTAATTGGACCGAAAAAAATAAAAATTCTTGGTCAATTCTGGTGTGTAGAATTGCCTATCGCTGAGAGATACCTACCGGCAAAGCAACAACATATCGACAGACCATAAATTTCAATCACAAAGAGTTCCTTAATACCTTCCAGCACTCTCCCCTTCCGAATGAAGTACTGATCAGAATCCAAGCTCCACACTTTGTATACAAAAAGTGGAAGTTTCTTCTTGAGTTAGCTTAACTCAAAGTTTTAAGCTGTAGCTTGAACACCGATTGATTTATACTAGATCGCGACATTCGCTGAGCGTAAAGCACGCCTTAAACCAACACATCTAACTGTCTTCTCCCTTCAATCCGGGTCCATTTAAACTACTGCTTAACCCAATCTATAATTAGATGAGCTTGATGAAATCACTTAGTTTGTATGGCTGTGAGTTACTGTAAAAACCATTAGGACAACACGGTTCAAAGGTGGAATATATAGCGTCTCGTGAATTAAACTATGTTGAGTGATCTTCAAACAAACAAAATTGGCATTGCGAGGAGAAACTCCATTCGTCGAGTACCAACATATATAACTGCTGAAGTGATTTTCGGCCGAGATCCTCTTCCAATTTGTGGTATGCGTCATGATATTTTCTAATATATGGAGGGATCTATAGTTTATTCTGAGACGCCTCCGTACGGCCGATGGATTTTTATGAGGAGCTTTTATTTCATGTTAGAAATACACTGTCAAGGAGTGACCGTAATTAGAAAAAAATATTTTCTATATAATTATGAATGTTGGTCGAACCAAGACTCGGGCCCTCGGCTATTGCGGCTGCCAACCAACATATCCCCTTACGTTAGTCCGCAAATGATATTCAAGCAAACTACATATTATCGCCTCACTGAATTTTGTCCACGCAAGAAATAATATCATGTGTCTAAGGCTACCTTCCATCAATTCTCTCTTGCTATTCGACAGCTTACGTACTGAAAGAGCCGCAGCTGAACTGCATACCTTCCGCTCATTTCAACACTTGCTTCTTGTTTGGGTCACGGGGTACAAGAGTGGAGCTTTCGAGTATGTGAATCCATCGTCCTCAATATTCAAAGAGGCTTTTCCCACAAAAGATCGCTGGTTTCGTTGCTTGTATGGCAAATTCCGTTTTGTTAAAAGCAAACGTTGGCCAGATCAATACCATCCTACTCCGGTCATAAAAAATCATCAAATATCTTTTGATAGCGCTATCCATTCATTTTCGAAACAGAAAGATCTAATGACTCCACTGGACCATAAACTGCAGCACGTTGCACGTTGAGGGTGAACAGACTTTTTCACAATAATTCTTTGGTTTTCCGAGGCCCAAGAAGCTATAGTTGCTATAAAAGTGGAAATGATTTTTCGATGGGAATTTTTTCACATTTTAAAACCCTTTATTACGCGGTGAATCATGGATTCGTATACTGGGCAGACTAACTTAAGAAATGATGGCAACAATTTTTGCGTAAAGCTGACATCGGCCAACATTTCCGAGTTTGTTTCTGATATGAAAAAAAAATCTTTCCTCCCTGTTGGATTAAGACTGCGAACTCTCCGTTTGTTTGGATATTTCAGTAACCAGTTTAGCGGTTACAAAATACCAAATTTATTTATGTACTCACTACCTTTATATAACTCGTAGCCATATCAACCACGTTGCGTCAATCGTCAACACATATCTCCACTGTTCCAAATATTTGTTCTCAGTTCTAAAATCGACTCGACTGCTCCTGGTTTCTGTGAGCATTCATAGGCACGAGGTCAGGAGAGATACTGAAAATTGAAGAGAGACGTCGATGGAAGGCGAATTTATAGAGAGAAACAGATAAAACCGAATCGGATGACTATGAAAAGATTTAGAAGGATAATTCTCGTAAAATTTAAGAAAAAAGGTACGGCAGCTTAGGGAAAGATTCAAGACCAGAGCATACTCATGTAGGCCACTAAGTTTATGGAGAGAACACTTCTGCGGCCGGAGAATGGTGCAGAATTGTGGACGAGTCGTTATACTTGATTGGAAATTAAGAATTTTGGAAAAAGCTTTGCGAAGAATATAGGTATGGCCTATATAATATATCTGATGACATAGGCATATTTCAGCAAGTTAAAAGCAGCGGCTACGCCGACTCAGTCCGTTGCTCAGTAGAATGAAATTACTCCCGATTTGAAAGATTTCGATTCACTTTCTTGGAAGTCCAGGTGGAAAAAAATCTAGCTTCACTTGGTGGTGTCTCTATTTGGCACCGAACGGTGGAATGAAGGGACAACTGGAGTGCTATTGTTGACTCTGCTCTCATAGCTTAAATGGAACCAGAGAAAATATAGATCATAGAGTCAGCACATTTCCGCGTTGTCAAAGCCGGTTTTAGGATCAAGTGCCTACGGTGGCTAGGCCATACGAAAATAGATGTAAAGTCCGTAGGTTTGGACCCGATGGCAAAGCCAAAAGTAGCGAGAGAAATTCAGTCGTATACGATTAGCTTCCGTCCAGTATTTCTAAATGCTTCCATACCCTTGAAATGTATACCACTGTCTGGTATAAAAGCGTAGAAAAAATCTGCTGAATAACTGCAAAGATTATACAACCAACAAACTGACAGCAACTAACAAGTAAATGCGGCAACGCAGAAGGCTCGTGACGCTCTTACCAAAACAACAACAACAACAACAACATGTGTACACGTACAACAACATTCAGTGTTTCTAGCGTCCATAGTCGCACATTCACTTCTTCGCCTTTCCAATGAATTTTGAGGTGGTGTTGTGAACAAATCCCCCTGATGCCTCCACTACCACCCCAATCTCGTCCAAAAACTCAGCTGAGCCGACGTTCTCTACGTTGCAAGCGAGTCCACAAATCAATCGTGCGGCTTTGAAGTGTAGTAATTATGCCGTTACTCACCGACAACTGACATTTTACTGACAATTGGCAACACTTTTGTTGTTGTTGTTGTTGTTGTTGTTGTTGCTGTTGTAGCGCTGCTTAACTGTCTGTTTCAATGTCTGATTAACCATTAAATAGTTGACCCGACCAATTGTGGGGAATGTTGATTGCTGGACGTTGTTTATATATATATATGTGTATGTGTGTGTATATATGTATAAGTGTTTGTCCAATGGCTTATGGCGAAAGTCTTGGGAAAAGGTGCTTAATTGGGAATTAATTAAATGGGCATTACATATGTATTTACATGCCATGTCTACATAAAAGGACACATCGGCTAGGGATGTGGCTGTATCCATAGCGCTGCAATTAAGGAAGTGTAAATTATTTGCCGCTTTGAGAATTTCAAATTAATTGCAATAAAAAATAAGTGAGTTATATATTCACAAAAAAATTGAGCAAAAATACACGTACGAGAGCAGTTTGATCGGTCTGTGACGATTTGAAATTGGCGTATAGTAACTTTCAATGCAACACTGCTCACTTCTAAAAACCTTGACTGGATGCAATAAAAGGCTTGATAAATACTGTGTGGATTCTATTGTGGGCTTGCTAGTGCAAACCAAAAAGAAGCCATCATACTAGAATTGCCAGTTTGGTCGATGGGATAATAAAAGAGCGTGAAGTGGTTGAGACTCAACAGAGCTTAAGCAATATTTATATTTAATATTGGGCTATGAAAAAGCGCCGTGAATATAATAGAAACCGTGTGGCCACTTCAAAAGAGTATTGGAGGTGTGTTCTGCAACTACAGACTAGATTTGGATCGATCACATCACATCAAAAACCAAGGAATAAACAAGATAGTTGATTTCTCCATAAGCATGTGTACAAAATATACACCAGTCGAGTCTCTTGACCAAAAAAGGTCTTGACCATAATTTTTTGGAATGCTTCAAGTCTCCTCCACATCGGTTATATTGAAAATAATATTCACACATATTGATTTAAAATATACACTATCATGACAGTGATGTTCGCATACGTATATAGTCAAAGGAGAGTTGGCTGTTGGAATTTGTTTTTATTTAAAATTATTTGATATAAAGTAAAAACACGGATTAAAAATAAATAATTCATACAAAATAAATACAGTGACTGAAATAAATTACGACTTACAATGAACTACTTACCATTTTCGGTCTTCTTTGATAGACGAAAATTGAAAATCGAATTTCATTTCATTCTTATATTCTATAATTTCATTAATTTGAAAAATCTTCTAGGAAATTTGTATCCAGGTAATAACAATTTAGTAGAAACAGAGAATGGGTAGTTGGAAGCGTGTTTAAAAAATTTTATATTTCTCACCAATTATTCGAAGACTTCAATTTCAAGTGCATGTCAAATGATAATACTCATTTTAAAACTCATATTCTTACTCCTTTTCTTTTAAAGTTTATTTAATTTGCATAAAAAAAATCAAATTACACAGAGTTATTTTAAATAATATTTTTAATGAAATTTCATTTATTTTATAAAGTTTGAACCTTGGCATTATATGTGAAACAGGCATCTCAGCCATAACTTGACGCATGTTGATTTTCAAGTGCTCAAGAGTTAAAGTTTCATCCGCATAGAGATTACGCGATGGGGAAATTTCATTCGCAATAAAGCCAATTCGCTGTTGTTGTTGTTGTTGTTGTTGTAGCGGTTCGCTAACCCCGCTTAGGGCAGGTATAATCAGTCTAAGTCGCCGAGGTCATCTAACGGGAGGTCCAGGAAACGTGCTGTTTCGACAGGGTTGGACCAAAGGGAGAGGGGGGTTAGATGGGTCGGTTTAAGGGGGCATGTGAAGAGGTGGTTAGTATCGTGCGGGGACTCTCCACATGCAGGGCATACGTTGGGTATGCTGGGGTCGAGTCTGGATATGTAGGAGTTTAACCTGCTACAGTATCCAGATCTGAGTTGTGCCAGAGTCACGCGGGTCTCCCGAGGCAGCTCGAGCTCACTGTCTGCGATGGGTGGTGGTTTGGATCCGAGTACGCCATTCACTGGGAGGGAGTCTAGGAAGGTGTTAACTGACTCCTGGTGAATGGCGTTCAGTGCCTGTCGGTAAGCCGTCCTGTCCAGCGGTTGTTGAATATGGTGCTGTATAGTGCTGTCGTAGTCGAGTACTCCCTTCCTGATGTGCCTAGGCGGAGGCTCCGCTTCTAGGAGGTGCCTGCTGGGGTGCTCCGCGCGGTGGCATCCCAACAGGAACTGCTTGCACAGCAAAGTATTATGCTCCTTAACTCGTAGCATAGATGCTTCGCTGTGCAAGTGGTGTTCTGGTGACATCAGGAGGTTTCCTGTCGCAGTCCTAAGGGCGGTGTTCTGGCAGGCCTGTAATTTCCTCCACTGCGTCTCGTTCGTCCCCGGCGCCCAAATCGGTGCAGCGTAATTTACGACCGGCCGGCCAATTGCTTTGTAGGTTGCCAGCAAGGTTTCTTTATCTTTACCCCATGTGCTGCCGGCTAGCGCTTTGAGTATTTTGTTGCGGCCCTGGAGTTTTGCGGCAATTGCGGTCGTATGCGGAGTGAAGGAGTACAGGCTATCGAATGTGACCCCTAAAATCTTAGGGTTGTTTACAGTTGGAATTTTTACGTCATCAACTTTCACATCGAGTTCTAGCCGGTACTCCTTCGTCCAGCTGGTGAAGAGGGTAGCCGAGGATTTCGTCGGTTGAATTTTTAAATGTCGTGCAGTGAAGAAACGGGAGAGATCAGCGAGGTAGCAGTTCTCTTTCGAACATAGGCTATCAATATCATGGCCGGACGCCAATATCGAACAATCATCGGCATACGAGGTTAGTGAGACTCCTTCCGGTGGAGGAGGGAGCTTCGAAATGTAAAAATTAAACAGAAGCGGGGAGAGGACACCACCCTGCGGAACCCCCTGTTTAATTTTCCTCAATTTATATGTTTCACCTCGGAATATGACCGATGATTGACGACCACTAAGGTAGCCCATGACCCACCTCTGCAACCCCGGCGGTAATGAGGATTCCTCAATGTCACTGAGTAGCACTGAATGATTGGCAGTGTCAAAAGCTTTTGACAGGTCCAGCGCTACCAGGACAGTTCTCGCACAGGGTCGGTTTTGGTTCAGGCCATTGACCACCCGGGTGTTTATGGCGTTAAGTGCTGTTGTGGTGCTGTGCACTTTTCGGAAGCCATGCTGATGTGCTGCTGGACGCAGATGGTGAGTAAAACTTGGGAGCAGTAACGCCTCAAGCGTCTTCGCTACTGGGGAGAGGAGAGTTATCGGCCGATAAGACTCTCCTTTGTTGAGTAGCGGGACCACCCTACCGGTCTTCCACAAATCTGGTATGATTAGGGTGGTCAAAGACAGATTGAGGACCTTAGTGAGGTATTCTGCTACCGCTGGTCCGAGATGTTTTAGCATCAGCATGCTTATTCCGTCAGGGCCGATGGATTTGGAGGCTTTCGCCTTCCCGATAACCCCCTGAACCTCTTCTCTGGAGAAATCAAGCGCCGCGCTTGTGTTTGGCAGTTTGCGCATACGACGGGTTACACGTCTTTTCGCTTTGTCTACCGAAGGATGCAGTGTAAAAAGCCGGCTAAAATAGCTCGCGCATCTCTTCGGGTCCGACGAGGCGCGATCACCGAATGAAATTTCCACCCGGTCATCGCGTCTCGTCGGGTTAGACAGCGACTTGACTGTAGCCCAGAGCTTGGTTGCCCCAGAGGAGAGATTGCAGGACCTTAAGTGCTCCTCCCACTTTTTCCGCTTGTGCTTGTTTACAACAGTCCGAATCTCCGCATTTAAATCTCTGATTAAGGGATTCCCGGGATCGGAGTTACGGAGGATGTCGCGCCTTGCTGCTAAAGCCGCCGCTTCGGACGGGAAGTTAGGGCGGATTTCCGCAATTCGGCCTGCCGGGATGAAGCGGGCGGCAGCGGTCACAACTATCCTGCGGAATGATCGTTCACCAGAGGTGACGTCTGTTGGAGTGGAGAGAGCACTGAAGGCGTTCTCAGTGAATTCCGTGAAGCCGGTCCAGTTAGCTTTTTTGAAGTTAACGAAGGTACGGTGGTCCGCGGAAACAAAGTCGGGAGGTCTGTCAATCGAGATGTGTATGGGTAAGTGGTCCGATGCTAGTGTCAGTACAGGTCGCCAACCTATACTGTTTATCAGACCAGCACTCGCAATTGTTATGTCGGGCCCCCACTCTGGTGGGGGTGTTGTCGTTCATTGTGCAGAATGTCGAATCGTCTATCTGTTCCGCCAGCTCCATTCCTCTACGGTCATTTGACAGGCTAGAATGCCAAAGATCGTGGTGCGCGTTAAAGTCGCCCAAAACCAAACGGTTTTCGCCTCTGAGTAGCGCACCTATATCAGAGCTATATCCAACTGGGCAACTTGTAACGGGAGGAATGTATATATTAAATATTTCGAGCTCGGCATCGCCTGACCGGATAGCTATGCCCTGACATTCTAGGGTAGTATACCTGCGGTCGATGCCGCCGTCGATGAGACGATACTGCACGGTGTTGTGCAGGATGAACGCCAAACCCCCTCCGTGGTCTCGCTCCCGATCCTTGCGGATTATGTTGTATCCGGCCCGACTCAGAAGGTCCGAGCGGGCGGTCAGCTTAGTTTCCTGGATCGCAGCAATTGACAGATGCTCCCGGTTCATATAGTCGACTATCTCGTCGATCTTCCCCTGGAGTCCGTTGCAGTTGAATTGAAGGAGTCGGGTCCGTCTCGGGGGAACGTTCGTGATACGGGGGGTGAGGGAGTGGTGCGTGGATGACGTGTGTTGCTGCTGTAATACCCGCTGAGGTTGGTTCCGCACGTTGGTGTTGATTGGCGGTGTTGTCGTATTAACAGGCGGGGGCAGACTCCTACAGCAAGGGGCAACGTGCGCATCACTCCACTCACGGGTGGTGCGCAGGCTCGAGCACGTCCGAAAATGACACCAGCCGGAGCAAGAATTGCATCTGACTGAGGTCACATTCCGACGTACTAAGGCCTGACACACGGAACAGACTGTGCGGGGGACTAAGAGCTGCTGGGTAGCCCTCGCACGGGAGGAGGATGAGGAGCTGGTTGTGGGGGGGGGGGAAGGGGGTGAGGGTTGGCGGGAGTCATGTTGCGGGGAGCTCCGGGAGACCGTGAAGGTCTGCGGGTTACCCAAAGTGGGTAAGTGTGCTGAAGGCACTGCCGTGGAGGCTGGGGGCGCACTTGGGCGCTGGCAACATGGGGCCACATAACGTGTGGTCCACTCCCTATGTGTCTTAAGGCCTGAACAGACCTTAAGATGACTCCAACCATTGCACTGGTTGCACCTAACCGAGATGGAGGAGTGGTGGAGTCTTTTGGTGCACAAATAGTCCGTCGGACCAGGGTTGGTTTCTACGCCAGCCCTGATTAGAAGGATTTGAAGCAACCCAGCTGCGAGGTATTGCTCCGATGGCGCACTTAAACTAATTTTACCTGTTGACCTAAACGGGGTTAGGTCGCCGAAAGGGTGACAGCCCTTGGCCGGATAAAATCCGGGTCAACTCCGGTACGTAGAACCGGCTGTCGTTGAGAGTTGAGCCAATTCGCTCGTGTTGTGTGGCATGTCACACCATCTTATTGGAACCAAATATTGTTCAGTTATGTGACCCGGATTTGACAGTGAAACTATCGTCTCTGCCATTTTCAGGAGCAAGGTTCAATCACACATCAGACGCGCATCAGACAGTAACTAGTTTTTGGTTGTATGTAATGACATCTCTTCAATTATTTGATAATTCTCGGAGCGGAGTGAGAAATGTTCTCGTCGCTGAAGAAATTTTTGTACGGAAAATCGCAGTCGAATGCTTCTGGTTCAAGCACCCAATCGACGTACATACGTGTATGAACGGCGTTGTGATTGGACAGCTGGCTTCCGAAAAAGTTTGAAATCTGTGAGCTGCTTGCGCAGTTGTTGAAAAAGAAATTGCAGTTTGTTCGAAATTGGCTTGACTTAAGCACTTACGCGCACCTCTAACTGTTTAATATTGTACTAAAATGCTGGTATGGTATGGAACGATTTCTTCTACATATACACTTATGGTCCTCAAATTCTTCATATAATTACTGTACATTTAAAAATTAGGAGGTCATATCATTTCTAGCCGATTGTTGTGCTTTCGATGATTTGTTCGTGGTGCATATCTAAGCAAAAAACTCGATTTGTAATGTTTAAACATGGTTAAATCCGCAGAAACACGCAACATCTTTTGTCGATCATTCAATACCATTTTTAGATTTTTTTGACATTTTCTGTACAGCTTTCACCAGCAACAAATCAAAGGCAATCGATATTTGTTTAAGACCTTTTGTCACTTTTCAAGTATTTGTCTGAGTGGTATTTTTTCCATGAAGAAGCAGTGTAAAATTCAAATACGAAGTTTTGTTTGATCCATTGTTTTGAGAACAACGAAAGTAGTATCACGCTTAGTAATGTTATTTTACTACAATTTACCCATAGAGGAAAGAAAATATGACAATTTTTAGATGGTGATTTTATGGTGAACAAAGCTTTATTATAATTACAAAGAATTGTCGCTTAGTTTGCCTTATTTCTTCATTCGTAAAAGTTGTGTTTTACAACTTGTCGACCGAGATCAATGTGCCTAATAGTACCTCTTAAGTCTAAACTTGATGACTGTAGAATCTTTCACAGAGATAATGAGAGTTCGAATGCTTTTGACGGCTACATTTCCTTTGAATACCGCCATGGTGATAAACATACATACATATACCATAAATACTAGAGCCCTAGATACCCGGGTATCAAGCACTGTGAGCAGCGATACTGTGATACTCGTTTGTTGCTTAACTGCTCAAATTATAGTTTGAAATTTTTCAAATTTCAATTTTGTTTAGCAAATCCTGACATGAACACCCAACCACTTATCTCAAAAAAGTTAAAATCCTCCCAGAGTATAAAAATTATTTTGTATTTATTTTGCAGATATCTCTTAACATAATATGTTAGAGTTGATATGTAAGAAGAACCCATAATGGATGCTTTGAATGGTGTTAAAAGAGAGTTCGGCACTCTGTCTGATAGAAGCAGAAGTTAAGGTTGAGGATTCACACATTTACCAAGAGTTTTGTTGAATTCTCTAATTTCCACCCACTTGGATATAAACTTAGTCGATCTACGTTCTTCTTCTTCTTCAATGTCGACGGAATGTCTAGTGGCGGTGTCACTTTTTCTCGTACACTGCTCTCTTAAGAAGGGGAACGCAAAAATGCACATCGTTCTTTCGTTTCTTAAGAATTTCTCTTAACAAAGATTTTCGTTTCCTTTCAAAGCAAGCTTTAGCGCAAAGTTTAAAAAACTGAAGAGATTTCTGCGAAGTATTAAATAAATTTGGTGATCAGTCTGAAACGAGCAAACGAGCTTCTAAGTTCCTGTTGCCATTAAAGTTTCATGTAAGTTTCCACTTTTGCGAATATCCTTACCCTTACTAAAGAGTGTTTTTTCTTGTGTTTTTCAGGAAAATCTAAAATGCATATAATGTAATGTTATGGCCAAGAATTTAGCTTTACGTGTTTTCCATTATCTTTTAAAGATGATTTCGGACAAGTCACAATGAGGGTCGTATGTCAGCAATAACACGCCGAATGTTCTCTTCAAAGGCGTCAATCGACACGAGTTTATCTGCGTAGTTCAGCGACTTCGCATAACCCCACAAAATAAATATTTCAGTGGTGTTAAACGTTCCCCGTTGACTGTAACATTATGGCCGGCTTCATTTTTGGAGAAATATAGACCAATAATTCCTTCTGTCCACACCTAACTTTCACTTTTTGTGGATTAACTGCATCACAACAATGACTTCTGAACCCTCCAAATGTGACAAATCTTTTTATTAACTTACCCATTCAACTAAAAGTGTTCTTCATTGCCGAACCAAATTTTCTTGTGAAAATCGGGGTTGGCGGTGGTCTCGATGTGGGCTCAGTTACCGGGCTTGATGGTCGTTCGTCATCAATTTTTGAACGAGATTTCGTAAGCAGTAAAACCTGTGGGCGAATTAATGCGCGCGATTGCGGATGGACTCATACGGTTCGTTTTCGATGCTCTCCTCCACGGCAGTATGTATAGTAGCACTTTCGGTTCACTTTGTACGGCGTCTCTGATTAAGCATTAGAGTAAAGATAATACGAAACCGATCAGTGGTTGCTCGAATTACCGACTCTGCTAGGCGAGGTAAGATTCCGGAGTAAGCCTATTCATTCTGAAAATTTAAACCAAACCAAATACCAAAGTATATATCAAGAAAAAGCTGTCAAAGAGACCGACTCAAAAATGGTATTGCCTAATTGAAAAAAAAAATACTCTTTACCATCCCCCTGAAGAGGACATGTATCTTCATATAATTTAAACAACGTCGTCACGAGCACACCGAGGCACTTTTATCCCGTATGTGATTTTCGGCAAAGATTGTATTTACTTTTTGCTTTTTTTACGAGGGCTGCTAGATATGTTTCTGGCCTAATAATGAAAATACGAATATTTATCAACGAAAATGGTTTTTTTTTTTTTTTTGGATTTGGCTTGTCGTGGAAGACCCATACGGTCGATTGCTGTTTTGTTTCGGGCTCATACGCATAGATCCATGATTCGTCACCTGTGACGACCTTATAAACGTCTTTTGAAGCACCGCGATCGTATTTATTCAGCGTTTCTTTACACCAATCCACACGAGCCTTTTTTTGAGCGATTGTCAAATTGTGCGGGATCCAACGAGAACAAACCTTTTTTACGACCAGGTGTTCATGCAATATCGAATGTATGCTGGTGAGAGAAATGCATAGGCATGCCTCTATCTGAAGGTATGTTACATGACGGTCTTGCATTATCAGTTCACGTACGGCATTGATGTTTTCTGGCACAGCGGCTGTTTTTGGACCACCTTCACGGAATTCGTCTTTGAGCGAGCGTCGACCACGATTGAATTCGTTGTACCAGTTTTTCACAGTCCTATAGGATGGTGCTTCATAGCCATACAAAGATGTTAGTTCATCGATGCACTCTTGTCGTGATAATCCACGTCGAAAGTTGTGAAAAATGATCGCACGAAAATGTTCACGAGTTAATTCCATTTTTTGGCCGAGATGAATTTTTTAATTCTCTGTAAATAAAACAATTCACTATTAAATGACAAAACGTTCTGAGTGATGTTATGCTAAAAAATGTCAAACTTTCCAATGGAAATGTCAGATTGCACCTGGCAACACTTAGTGTTGCCTAAGCCAGACCTATATATAGCAGCCTACGTATACGTTTTTTTTAAAGATCTACCATACAATTTTTCATTTGAATACCCATTCGTGGGGTAGTCTGCTGAACTTAGAAAAATTGTTTTTTGAAATTTAAATGTTCGTCTTTGAAAAGGATGAGTTTCTATCTGAAAAATAGTCTTATTTGATGTTGACGTTAAGATATTGAACCAAGTTGAGGAGTTAGGGACTGTAGTAGAAACCTTGCTCTTGAAGAAACTGAAACTGGAAGTGAATTTTGAGTTCTGCGGAAAGTCACATGCACTGTAACCTACGTGTTTAACCCTGCTGCCATGGTAGATCTATTTCCAGAAGTAATAGTTTCCGTCGTCCTCATACTTTCTGAGGTGCTTATTGAAAGCCTCTAGGAGAGTTCGATCTAACACTCTTTCGTTTTCGACAATCGCTATAGCGGGGTTACAGTTAAATACGAATGTCTTAAAAATTATCTCATAATGTGAAAGCATTTCTAAAATTATTTATTATTATATACTTTAAGGTCAGTATTGAAATCCATTACCCTTTAATCTGACACAAAAAAAATATTGCTTAATTTTTGAATTCCTTTGACCAAATATTTTCCAACGAATTTTAAGATCAAATGAAAAGCCGTTAAAATTTTTTGCATATCCCTTACAAATATTTGCAATTGCCTAAGGCTCTACTTAAGTATGTATATGTATTTGTGTGTTTAGCCTTACGAGAAAAAACAAACCCAAATCCATTTGTTTACACACCCAAAAACACACGCCCACACCAACACCAAGAACACAAATAAATCTCTAAGATTATTAAAAATAACTTAACAATAGCCGGCAGCATAGAACTTAAGCAAATACAAATACAAATGGAGAAGAATCAACAAATGTAAAATTACAATAACACCATAAAGAACACATTGACAACACAGACTATTTATTATTTATGGTTGCTGCAAAAGTCGCCGCGCTGGCTAAGGAGATGCAGGCGGCTGTTGAGGCAAGGGTTGCTGAAATCTAAAAGCGTGGGTATTAACACATACTTTGACAGAGCTTTGGGAGCAGAAAGTGTGATTAGTGAGATGGTTATGTATTTCGTAGAATTGAAGTTAGTTTCCAAACATCAACAAGTCTAAATTTCATACATTTATGCTCACAGCCTCTTCTTCAACTCTAAAAATGCATTCTCACATATCCGAGTGAATATTCTCGTATTTGACCTGCCAAGAGGGTTGATGCATGCCAAAGTCACCATAGCTCGCAGGCAATATGTAAATTTACAAAATTGACTTGAATTTCAGCTTGATTTGATTTTATTTAATTTGCCTGTGATTGTAACGAGAGGGGGATTATATGTAGCTACATATATATGTATATGAAGACCTTCAGCCATTGTATGCATAATTTAATAAAATCAATGCAATTATATGCGTTTGCCTCTCCACACTCATCCAGAGTGTCATTCAAGTGTAAAATTTTTGAAGAGCTTTGTTGGAATTTCGAAAACTTCTGCAGGAAAGGTTGCAGTTTTGTTGTCTGCGTTAGCAACATGTGGAAGTCGCTGGTGTACATATATGTTTGGCTAAAAACAAATAAACAAATAATTTTTTGAAAATTTTGGTGCAGATTTATAAACAAACCAGCTTGGATTCAAAACCATTTTGGAAATATTTCCAATCACCATCCGCTTTGTTGTTCTAAAAATCACAGCGTTGTAATGACAATATTAGATTAATCTTTCAGAGGCCTATTTCCCTTAAAGTTAACTTGGGCTTGGTGTACTACCCTTCTTCTTTCTTGGGTCTTCTGCGGAAATCTTTATATGACCGACTCCAACCTTTTCTTCGAAAGAAGAAACTTTTGGAGCATTTCTCTTATTTTATTTTATTATTATTAGTCGGCTGTATTTCTCAATTTCAAGTCTTCTCGGGGCACGTCGCAGATATTCAAGGATTTTGTCCTCTTTTTTGTTGTATTCTTTTTGTGTTAACAAAGTAATGCTCCTAATTATTATAAAATATATATTATAGTAGGTTTCGTAAAAAATAAATCAATTATTTTTACATTAAATCGAAGGTTTTATTTACCATAGTTAGAATTATCAAAATGTATGTCAAATATTCACCGTTTTACTCAAAAACCTTTTTGCCATATTGAAGGTAATGTTTTGCCTCTCTCCTTGTGTCAAAAACTTGAGTTTCTCTTGAAGCCAACTCTTCACCAGCCAAATCATTCATCATAGACAGAAACCGATGGTATTCACTTGACTCGAAGTTCGAATAAGAGGATGGATGCATAAATACTTCCCAACAAAGCTCTTGGAGGTTCTGGCGAGTCACTATCGCTTCGTGTGCGATCTGGCGTTGTAATAATGAAGCACAGTTCCCCTCCTGTTGGCCAAAGCTGGGCGCTTCTGGGTGACGATCCCAGACGATCCAATTGCTGACAGTACAGGTCCGAATTAAAAGTTTGACCGTAGAGGATGATTCAAAACCATTCCTTTCCAATCCTACCAAACCCACAACAAAACCTTCCTCGCTATCAATCTTGGCTCGAATACCGCTTGTGCCGATTCACTGACAACCGTTTTCGCTTGACGCTAGACCCTTTTAATTTCTTGTGGTAGAATATCAACTCGAATTAGTCCTATTTCGGGCAGACAGCTTTCTGATACAACTAGGATTTTTCGTACGTGGAAATGCAAAATATGAGTAATGGGTAGGTATACGATGATATGATCACCATAGCTTTTGTAGAAAGACAATTCTGTCATCTTTTAACAATTCTGGTGTCGTATATGTAATAGGACTTCACTTGCCCAAATTCGGTGGCATTTGATCTCTCATACTGGCCTGGGGTAACTCGTAATTGAAACCTTTACTTTAAAATGTCGTTTAATAAGTGTCTCATATCACAGGCTGAAACCCCTAAATGTGAGGAGACGAGTCTGAAGCTGAAGATGAAACTTTGTCGTCTAGAATTGTATACGAATGTAATGAAACTGATCATGACAGTAGTTGCACTCATAGAAATCGCTCTGAATGAGATGAAAGATTAACCTTAACTTGAAATTGTGAACATCAATAAGGATGGTTAGATATGCTAATATGTTGTCAAACCCTGCAGCCGTCATTGAGATCCGGGGAGAAACGGAAAATGTTGTTTTTTGTTTTTTTTTTTTTTTGAACTCATGAAAATGCAATCAATCAAAATGATTTGCAATAGGATACGGGAGGTTAGCAAGTTTTCCAGGGGCTTTCATATAAAGCCTACAACAACTTTTCAAAGATTGGTACCGATAATGTAGTTTTAAAAAATACTCGCTGTACCATGCAACACTTCGCAGTGGCACATACTAAATGACTGTATAAAAAATTAAGCATTGTATATCTTTTCATCAAAATTTTATTTACTTAATACCCGTGGGTATGCAACATTGTTGGTTTTACCATTGGCCACGCAAATTAATAGGTTATCTGGCTTGCCAACCCTAGAGCATGCAACATACAATTGTTCATCTGCGAAGCAATTCCTACCTAAATGTAGACCACACAATTCCATACATTGACCCGGATTGAACAAAAACATGTAGTTGATTGATTCGAAAGGGAGTATTGGATGGAATGATACGGATTCGAGGAATGAGGACGTTTTCACCTGTAAAAGGTCTGGCCAGAATTGCTGCTTCTACTACGTTCCTCGAGGCTCCCTATTTTTTAAAGAAAGAACATCCGTTGAGTCCAATTTTCGATGACTCGTTCGAGCAAATTGACTGGTAACTGCCGAATGACACACGTGAGGTTTTGATCCAAGTCACCATTGACAGTTACGTTTTCAGCAGCATTATTTCTGAAGAAATATGGATCGATGATTCCACCGGTCCACAAACCATACCAAACCGTTTTTTTGGATGAAATGGCACCTCTTGAATCTCTTTAGGTTGCTCTTCGTCCCAAACGCGCCAATTTTGCTTATTAGCATACCCATTGTGCCAGAAATGGGCCTCATCGGTGAACTATATTTGGCTCGAAAACGGCGGATCTTTTTGCAACTTTTCAAGAAACCATAGGGCGATGTCACTTGCGAGGGTCGAGCGGCTTCAGTTCTTGCACAAGCTGTATTTTGTACGCTTTCAATTTAAGATCTCGAAGTAACATGCGCCAAATGGTTCGCTACGTCAGTCCGAACGGCGCCGAATCGACTCACGACAGTCTTCGTGTACACTCTCACCTACGACACTAAATTTTTTGCACTACGTGTACGTGCTGGATGTGGTCTCAAGATGGGTGATGGTGTTGCGAATAGTACGCTCAGTTGGCCGATTATGTTGACCGTAAGTTGAGCGAAACGCACGAAATGCACTCTTTACAGAACGTGAATTTACCTAATAAAGTTGAACGATTTGTAAAGGCTGTTAAGGGGTAAGTATTTCCATGATCAAATGCCAAAGAATACTGAACAAAAATAACATAACAGCTTGACATTACTCACGCGTGATCTGTCAAAAAAAGGCTATTGAAAAAAGTACCTCTACTTGGATCACTCGTTATATGTAGATCAATCTATTCTTCTTTTTATTCCTCGAAGTAAGCCAAGCATTTTTTGAATCCCGAACATACCTACTCATGCAAAAACCCACCTAAGAACCGAATTTCAAGTAAATCGAACCATAAATAAGATTTTTTTTAAAAGTCAGACTCTGGTCGGGAAGGAATAGTAATTTTCTCTTAATCTTGGCAAAAGGCCACCCATGTACGGAGTTATAAATTTTTTTCCCCCAACAATCATTACATTCAGACTCTACAACCTGACCATCAAACCCAAAAATCGAAATTGTAAAAAGGTATTAAAAAAATCATCAAAAACGAAAGTGATTACCTTCGTTGACAACCAATTATGGTATTTTTCAATAATAAACAGGAATATTTAGAGTTTGACGAAGAAAGCGAGGGAATTAAAGCTATCAGTACTTGAGATCTTCTCTTCGAAACACACCCCATTTGTATGTCATCCATGCGAATAGTTAACATTAATTCGATATCTCGTTTGGCACAGACAAGTCTTTCCCCCTTTTTAGCTTTGAAACAAATAAATAAAAAATAATGAAATAGTAAAATAAACCCAATAAATTACAATACACACGTCAAAAATGTAATAAACACACACACAAACACGTATATCACTCTATATACATACATACATATAGAGAGTTACTGCCACCCTCTCGTAAAAAAAATATGCAACCCTCTCAAAGTGGAGTTGCAAGCGACACTTTCAAGCAAACAAAAATACATAGAAAACAAGCACACACCATTTCGAACATCGTCAACACGTTTTTTTTTTTTTGCCAAAAATAGAATTAGGAAATCTTACAAATACAACAAATCAAGTTAAAACCAGACCTTGAACAGGCGAGCCGAGTGTAGCTTTGTAGCCCCAAAATAAATAGAATTCACATGCAGAAAGCTTCACACATTAACCGGTGTGATTTTGTTGTTATTTTTGGCGTTGTTAGACTACAAGGACGTTTGCTTATTTAATTGTTGTTATTGTTTTTCGAGTGTCTGGTTGTTTGGAAACTGTGCGGTTTTCGTGCTTTTCCGGCTGTTTAGTGAATTTTACAAATGAAATTTTGTGCCTTCGATTTACCACCAAACAACAAACACCCACCAACACGCAAACACACATTTGTATACACACACACGCACATACACATGCACAGCACCTTTGTGGGTGGTTGAAATTGTTTCTAAAAACTTTTCGTAATTATTTTATGCTGTTTGTGTCGATTTGGTTATTTTACTTCTTCTGCCTCTTTTTTTTCCTAACAGTTGGCATGTGTTTGTAATTTCGGGTGGGTGTTTTTTATAGACTTACATTCACTATTGTGCTGTGCTGATCTTGAAGGGTTGTTTCTGCTTTTGCAGCTTCGATTGTGCTTAGCTGACACCTTAAAGACGCATTAACTATTACAAATTGCGCACGTTTCCAAAAGCGTTTGAATATTTTAAAGACTGCGAGAATTGCTAAGTGAAATTTTGGGCGTAAGAAAATAATTATATGTGGATGGCATAATTCTCTTTACTCTTTGGCGGCTGCAATTGCCGAGTGGTTAACATTGCTTATTGCCAGTCTGCAGACCAAAGTTCGAGTTCTGGTTCGACCAACATGCAAAATTATAGAAAACTAATTTTTCTTATTGCGGTCGCTCTTCGTCAAGGAATGTCAAGTCCTTTGAGTGTATTTCTGACATGAAAATTAAAGCTTCTCGTAAACGGTATTGGCCCTTCAGAGGCGGCTAAGTATAAAAAATAAGACACTTTTTGTTGGAAAAAAAATCGAGAAGCACACTAAAAATTTTAAGAGAAGCTCGGCGTAAAATGTCTTAAGCGGTTACAAAGCGCCAAGTAATCGAAGTAATGTTGAGCTGCACAAGCTTAATAGAGAAGTGTACACCTGCTGTCGTACGCCGATTGGTATTGACATTATTGGCCTCAACAACCGCGACGTGAGTTCTGTTTTCTCCAGACTGGATAAGGAAATGAAGGATATGAGTCTGGTAGTGAATGAGTTTTTGAGAGAAAGGAAAGATTTATGGTCCTCTATGAGTTAGTAATGGCGAATACCGCAGCCAATGGAATGATGAGCTGTATGATATATACGGCAACATGGACATAGTTCAGCGAATCAAAAATCATGTGATCCGGATGGATAAAAATACTCCAGCTCTGGAAGTTTTTGATGCAGTAACCGCCGGTGGAAGCAGAGGAAGAGGAAAACCTCCACTCCGTTGGAAAGACCAGGTAGAGAGAGACCTGGCTCTACTTAGTATCTGTAATTGGCGCCAAGCAGCGAAAAAAAGGAATGAATGGCGCAATGTTATAAATTCGGCTAAAATCGCGTAAGCCAATCCCAATTAGCGCTAGAAGTGCGACTTTCTGGCACCACAGTAAGACCTAAATATTTCTGAAACTACTTTATTGAAACTAGTAATGCATGGAGCCGTAAACCCTGGCAGCTATTATTTTTCATATATAATAAATAAATAAATATTACTAATATATGATATGATTATTATGTACAGTCATTCAAGGTTTGGTATCTGATGGGTTCCTTGCGTTCTATATCGAGTTCGTGAGAGAGTAGAGTAAGCTAGGCACTTAAATAGAAAATGGATAACTGTTTTCTTACTCTCTTTGGCATTGGCTTTTTAAGGGCATGCCGTATATAGACTCATACTTCCCAAAGAGTCAAACCATATATTGTTTCAGTCAAAAGTTAGACAGTTTAGTTGCTTCAGCGACGAGACAAATTTCTCGCTTGGCGGATATGCAAATGAGCAAAATTTTCGCATTTGGAACTCCGAGAATTCATTACACCCAAAAAACGTACCTGGCCTGGTGCGCTCTTTGGTTCGGTGTGCTCTTTAAAAACGACAACGGCGAGACAGTTACTGCCAATTCGCAGCGTCATGGTCGTATGATAGTCGACTTTTTTTTTAGCCTGGATTAGAAGAAAACAATTTAAATAGTCTGTGGTTTCAACAAAAAGGTACCAAAGCAAAGCACAAGCGAATATATTTTCATGGCGATGTCATTATCTGATCTTTTCAGCAAAGGACAATAAATCTTCTTTTCTTCTAGCACCTGTTGGCAAGAGTCTTTTCCAAGATTTGGCACATGGTGAATATCTCTTCAATTGTAGATTTGCACCACACTTATAAGGTGCAATTATTTCCATACTGTACCATATTGCAGGATGAAACTGATGATGGATATTTAGAGCTTGGTTTTTGAGAAAATACTTTAAAGTTGCCTTTTCATTGCAAAGTTGGGAAAAAGACTGGCATTGTTGTCGCAAAGATCCTTCCCGATCCACCGGTAAGGCCTTGCAAGTGATCTTGAGGATGTTTATCTGACGATGACTAACGCGGATGGTATAATTTTTACGTATTAAACATTGGATGATGAGAGATTTTTAGAGCTTGGTCTTTCTTCTTCGAGAGAGAAAATGCTTTTTAGTAGGCTTTCATGCGACCAAATCTTGAAAAGAAGCTAATACATGTATATGGTATTTAATAGCTCGGCCGGTAAACCATTGCATTGCTGTTCTTTTGGCGGACGATTGCCAGTCGAGCTTCGTTATGGTAAGGTGACGAACTGTGTATTCCATCGAGTGATGTTTGTTCACCATCTCCATGTTTTTAAATGACTATTAAATTTTTGCGCCATTCAGAAAGCTGGATAACTGTTCTCGAAAAAAATATGTTTCTATTTTTTCAACATTTCTTTTAGTTGTCATGAGTAAAAACTCTTAAGATCTTAAGGACCTTTTCGTACACCACTTATTACCTTACCATAACTGTAAAGCATTAATATAGATTTTACTGCGATTATTTATGGTATTTATCTCTCTCACAACTTCACAACAGTCAACTTCGTTAACCTTTAGCATATGAAAACATCATTAAGGCAGAAATCTTCACTTTTAGATCCCCAAACACACACCACCTCTTCTGACGCATCTAGGCAACGTTCAGCGCTTTTGAGTGTTTATGCAAATGAACGATAAATATACACAAAAGCCGAAGTGCTCAGTCCTCTCTCTCAGCCCACTCTCACTTCCTCACTTCCTCTCACCCCTCTTAGCTCTGCCGACCAAAGCAATGGAAATTTATTTAATGTTACACATACGAAAACGATTAAAACACTCCAATAAATATGTGGATGAATACAAAAAAAGAGGAATTAAAATAAACCCTAAAAAAAGGGGTCTAACAACTCAAACCAGTTTACAACACTCGAGATTTCCGTTAACATTGCAATCGAGTTGGAGTGCCTCGTATGAGTGTCCACAGTGTGAGAGTAACTCGTTGGCTTGATGGTTGGGTGAACGCAATCATTAAATGCGTCTAACGCATATTAAAGTATTGAAATACTTACGGATGTCCTGGCAAATGTTGATGATGATGTCCTTCACATGCAGCCTCCCAACGACAGCAACAACACAGAATAAAAACTCAACTAAAGCCAACATTTTGTTGCTTTGTTGTGACACTGAAGGCCGCAGTCAGTCAACCAGTCAGTCAGTCAGCCAGTGAACCGCAGGGTTGATTTGCGAATATGCAGTACTCAGTACTCAGTGAGGTTCGCAATGCGCAATTTGTTTGGCGCCCTATATGATGTTTAAATACATATACTCCTGCATATAATGTATTTGCAAATTTGCAACAGCTCGAGAGTGAGAGTGAATGTCAGCGTTGGAGTTTGTTTGTGGACAAACAAACAATGTGGAGAGTAAGTTAAAGCGTCAGCACCATGTGGCGCCATTTAATCGGCAAACAAATTTCATTTTACCTTCGAAGGACGCCAGGACTGGCATGTTGCTGCCGCTGTCGTCCTCTGTGTATGCGTGTGTATGTGCCTCCCCCAAAGGTCTCGTAAGCGTGTTGTTAGCATTTGCCGGTAGCGATAAAGTACTGAATGAACGCTTTGGGGGTTGTTTGGTTTATGGAAAACATTTAGATTTTGTGCTTTTTTTAAATAATTCTAAGTTTTGTTATTGTTTCTTAGAGAGAGAGAGAGAAATATATTTGTTTCTGAATACATATTTATATATTTTGCTTAGCGCAGACTGATCTGTAGGATGTTTTTTGATACTTTTTTGAGTTTGCGAGATTTGCCTTTTTGAGAGATTCCTTATGATAATACATCTCTATATCCGCCTTTGGTTTTAGTCCTGGAGTTTCTGGTAACAAAATATCTATATTGATGTCTTCGGTCGAGATCGTAAAATCGACAGTTTTCGAAATCGATGGTTGTCATTAAACAACTTATTAACAATTTCCCCAAGCTTCGCCTAGGCGTACATGAGGATCTAATAAGATGGAGTCCTGCTTCTGTTTCAAGACTATTAACAATTTCTACTCTTGCGTCTTCGTCGCACAACTTGGAGAAGTAAGCAACTCTTGCGCGAAATGTTTTAACCAAACCTCATGGAGCTTTCGGTCACGGTCAAAAGATTGGGTGCTCTAGTAGAACCACTCCGACGTATTCCATTTGAGGGTTCGATGAAGTCTAATAAACCAATATTCAAGCAAATGGCTCGCTAAATAATGACCAAACTCTACAAGTCGGTCATCGTTCCTGTTGTGCAAACCCTAGGGGTGGAGCCTTCAAGAAAAAATTTTGCTGTAAATTTGGCGTTCTCTGGGTATGGCCGACAGAGAATACACAGACTATGCAACGATGAGTTTGCAAATTTACGCTCAGTTTTTGGGGTATACTTACCAAACTTGATGAACTGTTTGGGCTTGCTTTGTTTTGGGTGCTCCAAATTCTTGGCTTTGGGTTCCTCACTGGTTAAATAAATCCTTTCCGCGCAAGCTCCACTATCATTTGGCCGGTTCATAGAGATATCAACCTAACCAGATTTTCACTTTCCTTTAATACTGATTGAGCAAGGGATGATGAGATGCGTTTTAGATCTCTGAGGTGAAGATGAAAAAGCCAGGTCATGTAAGAAAAAAATTATCAACAGCGCACAAATATTGAGTGCACCTCCTCAGCGGCTCTGGTTCGCTCCAGACTAAATTGAAAAGAGACGAAATTTTTAAAATAAATAATTTTAGTACAGAAATAAGACTTGACTTTCCTAGATGGACAGGTTTTTTATTGTAAATAATATAAAAAATAAAACTAAATTTTGTTTTTTGATCGAAGCGCTCACTGATCCGTCTTAGAGACCCTTCATTGGAAGACGATATGAGCAGGAGAAAGTAACTGTGACAAATAATATGTTTTTATGATAAAAATGATGTAAAATTTCGGATACGGTTCCCTTGTTATATAAAGGGTGGTCCATTTTGAGGTTCCCTACTTTTTTAACGAAAAAACCCAGACTCGTTGGAGCATTTCGACTGGTAACTGGCGAATAATACGCGTGATGTTTTGCTCCAAAACCTGAACCGAAGCGGGATTGTCATAGAGTTTAGACTTTTCATATCCTCGCAGAAAAAAGTCGAACAATATGATATCACGTGATCTTGGTGACCAATCGATCGTCCCAAAAACGAAATATTCACTCAATAAATCCATTGATCCGTCATCTCGTTGATACCAAATGTCGCCGAGATCACGAGCTTCAATTTTAGGCATCAAATAGTCGGTTATCATGGCGCGATAATGGTTAAGTTCTCAACGGTATCATTTTTGAAAAAATATGGACCGATGATTCTACCGGTCCACACACTACACCAAACCGTTGGATTTTCTGGATGAAATGGCAGTTCTTGAATCTTAAACGTTTTTCAGGCCTAAGTCTTTCCGTGATCAAATGCCAAACAATACTGCACAAAAAAAAAAAACATGACAGCTTGGCACGATCTGTCAAAAAAAGGCTACCTCTACTTGGATCACTCGTTATTATGGGAAGAACATATCATATAGCTTCCACCGACGGAAATGAACTACTATTTAACTGCCTCATCGCAAAATCATGCCCAGTATACATACCTATGGTACATATTAGGTCAAGTAATCGGTTCGTTCGGTTTTTTATTGATTTTTTAAAATCTGATAACTTTGTGTACATTTGTCCGATTTAAGTCAAATATGCGCCGTTTTGTTCATAAACTTGTTGCCAACGAGATGCCAACTTCATTATACCCCTCTCGTCGAAGGCTGCGTCCCTATTGGCGAAAAACTCGGAGATCCTATTTTCCCAGGCCTCTCTTGAGGCCAACTTCTCACCATTAAGCGCGTTCGCCATGGACAGGAAAAGATGGTAATCACTTGGTGCCAGGTCCGAACTATAAGGTGGGTGCATTAGAACCTCCCATCCGAGCTCCTGGAGCTTCTGGCGCGTCACCAAAGACGTGTTGTCCTGATGGAACACAATTAGGCCTCTGTTGATCAAAGATGGCCTCTTCTGGATGAGTGCTGCCTTCAAGCGGTACAGTTGTTAGCTGTAGAGGGCCGAATTGAGCATTTGGACATAGGTGAGAAGCCAATCTCACTAAACACACAGCAAAACCTTCCTAATTCCTTGTCAATCTCACCAAACACACAGCAAAACCTTCCTGGCCGTCAATCCTGGCTTGGCCACCGTTTTCGCCGGCTCACCGCGTTTCGACCACGACCGATTTCGCTTGACGTTGTCGTAAGTGATCCACTTTTCATCGCCAGTCACCAAACGCTTCAGAAATGAGTCAATTTTGTTGCAATTCAGCAGCGATTCGCAGATGGAAATTCGGTCCATCATGTTTTTTTGCGTTAGTTCGTGTGGCACCCAAACATCGAGCTTATTTTTGAATCCTAGGTTATGCAAATGGTTCCAAACGGTCTTCTGGCTTATCTTTAGTTCCTCAGCAATTAAATAAGTGCTCACGTGACGGTCTGTTTCCACTATTTCCATGATTTTATCGCAATTTTCGACTACAGGCCTCCCGACGCGTGTTGCATCTTTGACATCGGAATTACCTGAACGGAATCTAGCAAACCACTTTTCGTTTGACACTGTAGGCCTACAAACTAAATTAATTTTTTCATCCGCTTTGGCTGCTTTTTCGCCTTGATCGAAGAAAAATTGTAAAATATAGCGAATTTTCTCTTTGGTGGTGTCCATCTTTGACGAGCGCTCACAACGTACGGAGTCAACCAATCGAAAACCTTTTAAAGACAAACTTTTAGCGCGAATAAACACGTTTTCAGCGCCGTATAGTATGACATGATGCGACAGGTAACACTAGTACTATGGACAATAACGCCATCTCTTAGTTAAACTCTGATTACTTGACCTAATATAACAAGATCAATCTTATATGGCCACATGAGCCGTAGCCTTAGTGCTTTCCATTGGGGTAAGAACTCAGCTTCGTTTGCAGCGTTTAACCTAATGCGATTGGGAAGAATCTCCATGAAAGTGCTTGTTCTTACAAGTTAAATCATAGAAAAAGTAAGCTAAAACTGAAGAATGCATACATCAAAAACGAACCCAACGGTCTGTTTATGTAACTAAATAGTATCTAATTCCGGTTAGTGATCTAGAGTTTTTAAACAAATTAATAGTGCAAACTGTGTACTAGTGTTGACATCAGCTTTATTTTAATAAGCTTTCACTCTTTTAGTCAAACTATATTTCACTGCGGACTATATATATATAGAGGGCGAAAATCTCTATATACCTTCGATACAAATTTTATCCCCAAGAAAATTTTATTTGAATTTTAATCTTAAAAATTGTATTAAAAAGTCTAAACTGCATCCGCATGCCTGCTGATCCCTCTAGGATATATTGAAAGACATAAAAATTTACGATCATAAAAGCTCAACTGAGCACGCACATTTAGACTCTCATATTTATGGTACAAACAATCACACAAAAACATGTAAGCAGTCATTTAATACATTCACCATCAGAAACAACAAACTCATGCCACCTACCAACCACCAACAGGACCTTTTTCCTCGCCTGTTATGCCTGACTACCTTAATGTTGTCGCACCCACCCTCTTGCTGCTCAAACCGCCCTTGATTATGTGCTGTGCTGTGCCGTTGCACTGCTATTGACTACGACGCTACCCACACTCCAAGTGCATCCCAACATACCGGCCGACGAATGGACGGGCGGAAGGACACGGAAATATCTTCTTTACCCTCAAACGAATATTCATAACTACAGAGTGGCTACTGTTGCAGAGCCGTGTACGCTCACAAATACAACGGAGCGTTTACTCTCTGGAAATCGAACTCTAAATGCAAAATGCAAAAAGTACTTTTTTACGCACTAAAATAACAAGAACAAAAGCGAAAGATGAGCAAAGCAAAACTTGTGAAAGAATAATAAAGCAAAGGATATTCCCAACAAGCCACCGTATGCATATACAAGTGTATATATGCACAACAGTGTATATATGCACATACATATATATTCCATTGCACGTGGTTAAATTACCGTGAAGCAGCTTTATTTTTCTTTTGGGGGGTGAAAAATTTTGCGCTCGCCGTGTCGTAAACACTTTGAGCTCAATGAGTGAATTAAATCTCGCGCTCACCCATACGAAGGATACGAAAATCTGTAGTTATATATGTGTGTACTTGTGTATGTGGAGAAAAAGTGTATGTTTATGGCAAAAGAAATGTTCAATGCTGGGCAATGCGTGTAACCTTTGCCGTAACTTGCGCTCGCACAGACTGTATTTAAGGATATAGGTATATACATATGTATATGTATGTGTATGTATGTGTAAATGTAAACGAAAGGATACTTTTATATGGGTATAATGACACTTGAATGAAACCGGCGTATCGTGAACAGTGGGCTCTGTCGTTTATAGAAGTTGTGTTTTCCGAGGAAGGAATATAAAACAAAGGCTGAAAGAGCAGACAGACTGGCTTATTTGTTGTCAATTTATTTTAATGGGTGGCACGAGCCCAACTTCTGGGTGTTCAGTTACAGTTTCAACACTATTCTTAATAACCATGCTTGCGTCTTCGTCCTATTTCGTGGTAGGGTGAGCGAGAGGTGCTAACTAAACCCTCTTGGAAACTTGGGTTACGCCTAAAAGAGGGGGCTTAATTCGTCCACCTCTTTCAGCGCAGCAATGTTGTGCGCTGGACTTGAAATCCGACAGGTAAATTTCAAATAAAAACAACAATGGTGAGGAACGCTTCCTTGATGACGATCACTGCAAACATATTAAAACCTACTATTTAAGTGCTTGCACCAGGAATGTCGTTGAGAAGGTGCCACTGCGGGACAGAGATCTCCGACGTCCAAGAATTTCGGTGGATGGTGCAAGGTTGGATGGTAGTAGCTCCTTGTGACATGTACTACATCGAACATATCAAATGACCCTGACATAAAAGTTGGATTGGCGACATTAATCCCAGGGTGAGCAATGAATGTATTATCGATAAAACTGTATGAAAATTTAGCCACCACGACGAAACTTTCCGAAATATGGTTGACTATATCACTTGATTCCAATACAAGAAGATTCCACAAGTTACTTGGTTGTCTGCGAATCAAAAACTCGAAACCATATCAGCCAGGTTGTGATAGGCGGAGAGCATGTCTCTAGTGTTCTACATCAACTAGAACCACTATCTCATCTCAATAGGGTTATGCATCCGCCTATGGCTTTCTGCACTCTTGCTTCGAGAGCGATCATCATCAATCGATATAAGGAATCGTTGGGACGGCAACTCAAACTCCCTACCTATAGATTATACTATTGGTTGAAAAAAGATGTGGTACGATAAAGATTGTCACAACCCGCTGTAGAGAAAAAAAGTCTGTCTACCTCACACACTGTGGGGAAGAGAAGCCGAGTTTTAAAGAGGGAAGCCAGATCCAATTACTGGCAGGACAAGCGAGAGCCCGAAATGCATTAGTATGAAGAGATTTAGAACCTAACTGACAGGAGTAATGTTCAAAAATACTTTGCGACAACTTATTGAAGATCTCAAGAGTGGAGCATGTTCATGTAGGAATCAAAGAGGTATTGTGGTAAATTATGGCCATGAATCTATGGAGAGAATACTTCTAAAGCCTTCAGAATGATTGTGAAAATGACACGCCAGGAAATAGCGGACCCAATTCGCCAATGATGATGATGAAGAACCACAAAGTGGCGGCTTGACACTGAAGAAGAACTCAGACAAGGTGGCTAAATATTGGAGGAAATATTGCGAGCTGCAGAGCTATATAGAGAAGATACAATATACTATAAAAGCTTATGCCGTTGATATTAACATCATGATCTTGCAATCGTACTTTCGTTTTCAATTATCCATTCTGGATAATTTCGTTTATATTGAAATCAGCAGAAACACCAAAACCATTTTAAGCCTGAAAATCCAACGCAGAATCATTATTGTCAACAGGTGCTACTTTCGACGGAGTAGGTAATGGAAAAATTAGGTCCTCTCTCGATGAACAGAAGCCAAATTTCACAACTCGCGCATTTTAAGAGGCGGCGATTTATGGACTTTTGCGCATTCGAGTAGGCAACGGCGACGGAAAGGTGAGCTGCTTGAGATACATATATTGCGCCTTTAAAATACGTAGCTCAGCGAATTAAGAGGCAGCGGCTGCGCTGGTTAGATCGTGTTCATCAAATTCTTGAAATCTCGAACCTTATATTAATTTCCGAACTTACCAGTCCAACGCGCATGCGGCCCACTGTGCTTCACCGGCAATAAATGTGTCATGACGAGACGACTGAGAATGCCTGCAACACAGCATAGACAGTTTGTGTGAAGAAAATAAAACAACATAATTTCTACAATATGCGAAAGATCTACAACAAGAAAAAAGCCAACAAACCCAAAGATATATGTATGTAAATGGCAATTGTGAATGAACCCCCAAAAATAATCAGACGTTGGAAAAACATTAAATTTTGAACCCTTATTTTGCACATTAAAAACACACACATACATCATTCACATACATACAAACCTACTTGTCTATACATACATATGTATATGTACATATGTATAAAATGGCAAGTGAAGAATGTGGGCACATTAAACACAAACAAAGAACCGGCACTCGGCGCCAGGACTAACCACGGACAATGAACGCGCGTCGTGACGCTTGGCTGGCCGCTCGCTTTTGGGTGGTGATTGGCGGGGTTGACGTGTCCTCACGTGTGCCGAGTGCGAATGGCAATTTACCCTCTCGCAGGCTAATGTCCTCATGATGCATATGCGTGTGCTTGTGGGTATGTGTGTGTGAGCGAGTATGCATGTGAGGTGTGTTGGAGTGCATTAGCGAACTTGAAGTTTGCTTTTGATTTTGTTTTTACTTTACTTTCTTCACTTTGCTTATGCTTTGCTCTACTGCGGCCAGTGTCTCTGCTGCGCTCCGAAGGCAAAACAAATGCCATGAAAATTTTCTCTGATTAGATACAATTCAATTGTAAACGCGCGCGAGCGAGCGAGTGTGTAGCCGTAGGACGAAGCTCACAGGATTCGCAGTTAAGGTCCTGCGTACGTGCGTGCGTCAGTTATGTTTTCGTTTATCTTTGTGCTTGTGTGTTATTTTGAAACAACAAAATTTTGATAAAAATAAATTAATAATATTATTTATCAAACAAAATCCATGAAATGAATGTGAAAATCTTTTAATAAAAATCTATGGATTAAAGAAAAGTGAAACGTGTGCTTTGTTATTGTTGTTGCTTCTTCCTTTTTGCATGGTAAATAGCCTCGAGCGCATCTTCTTTGTTTACTAGTGCTTTGTGTCAATGAGCGCTGCTGCTGCTTCTTCTTCTTCGTTTTCTATAATCTCTTCTTCTTACCTCTATTACTCATCAAGTGTTCGTATGTGTGTGTGTGGTTTAAATACGGTATATGTGTATGTATTATTCCTTTATGCGCGTTTCCTTCGATGTCAAATAACAAAAGTGTCACAATTAACAAAATCAAAAAACAATATTGTTGTTTTTGTTTTTTGTAAAATTTTAATAAACCATAAAATCACGCGGTAGAAAATGGATGAACAGCAGCAGGATGGCATGAATTTGAATATAGCCACTGGCAACGCGTCAAACAATGGCCACAACAACAGTAATAACAACAATAACAACGTTGGCGATGAGTCAGATGAGGAAGTCATTGAGGGCATGGAACTGCTGGAAGGCAACTATCAGGTACTACGTCAATGGGTGCCACCCGCACCGAACTACTGGGATGCACCACCGAAGGCGATCATCAAGTCAGCGGAAGTGAGGTGAGAAACGGTGAAATTTTTTTGCGTAATTGACACTAAGGGTAGCTGGAAACCTGTTGTCTCTCACAACATAAGAGAGAGAGATCTAATCTAAACCATTCCCTAAGCTGACGGCTCCTGATCTGTGTTAAATGTAATTTGATAAGTTTTAAAGCTTGGCTTTAAAGGCACTCGAAATAGTCATGGCAAAATCACCTCATAATGCCTAAGAGATTGCCTCACATCAGTTAAGCTGATGCGTTGATGGGCTCGTAATTAGACTTTGGGTCATTAGAGTCTTACCAGATAACGCGATCGTCCTGAAGGAAGTGGCTGAGTATGTTTGCTCCAAAGATCTTTGAGAGCTCAGAATATCTCTTGACATCTTTTCGAAAGAAAGAGTGATCGCTCTTCTTTCCTATTAAGCGAGTTTGTTGAGAGATTGAGTGTCTTTGCCGTAACTTATGCAGTAACTACGAAGACAAGGAGTAGCTGTCAATACTAAAACATTTTTAACGAGGAAAGCTTAAATATATAGGTACTAAAACTTGTAGAGACTTGAACAGAAGTGAGATGGTACTAAGCGACTTGGGTTGGTTAATATTAGCAGAGGAGTACTTTAGCTCTGTAGACCCAACAACTTAAAGCAAACTATAAATGGCGGAGCCTTCTCTATGTTATCAAGAAATCAGCTACGAAGAAGCTTTAGTTATTGTGATGCCAGATAAATTTGTAGTTATATGGATTGCTCTAGTATTAAAAAATAAGATCTATAGATTTCCTTAGTCAATCTTCAAAGGATGAAAAGTAACTTTCAGTTAGAATTTTTTAGCAAAAGCGAAAAGAGCATAGCTGGAGAGTATATTAAAAGTCTATCCTATGATTTACTGAAAGATTATAGATGTTCATGTTGTTCTGAGCTTTTATTAAGCACATAAGCATTTCTTGACCAGAACTAACTCCGTCTGGCTATCAATCAACGCACTTGGTTGAAAACTAACCACGATTGCCCCATAAAACTTTAGAGAGATCTATTAGACACATCTCTATACCCTTAATTTGGGGTTGGAGGAAGACATTTCAACATTGAGATCGATTAAAATGCTTGCTATATGGGAATGATACAACAAGTTGAAGAGGAAGGGGAGACTCATTTGCGAAACGAAATAGATGAGTATCTAGAGCTTGAGAAGATTTTCGGTAAGAGAAGATGCGGTGACTTAGTATTATTGTAGGCCTCAAATAGGTGTTCTTATGGAGGATTACAGAATATACAGAAAATCTGCCTGATTTCAGGGATAAAGAAAACGCATGAGATGACGAGCCCGGGAAACGTCGGGTTAGGGGTTCCAAAATGTACCCGCGGTAAGGCAACTAAAGTCCAATATTTCCCGGGTATTATACCGACACCCATTTTTAACCGACCAAGGACTATCACTTCCGCAATACTCCCCAAAAACCAATTTGAGGAATATCTTTGCGATTACTACAACAAAGACGTCCCATTACACGAAAGTTATGAATTCCGAATAACGATTACCCGCATGTTTGATGGTAACACACTAAAACGTATGCGGCTTTTCAGACACGCTGAGCAAGACAAAAAACACCAAAATCGTGAAGAATTTATCTGTCTATACGCTAGCCTAGGGGTTAGCATATCGTATTGCCATTCGGAAGGCTCAGGTTCAAATCCTGGTGTCGTACTGATATCCAAAAAGTTATAGAAAATTAATTTAAATAAAAAATTTAGCTAAATTTTCTATTTGCGGTCGCTCCACGGTAGTGAATGTCAACCCCTCCGAGTGTATTTCTGACATGAAATAAAGCTCCTCATAAAAAATCCATCAGCCGTTCGGAGGCTTAGTATTAGTAGCATTGAGACGCTAGACCATAAATTAGAGGAGGAGCTCGGCCGAAAATCGCTTCAGCGGTTTCAGGGTACGGGAAAGAGGGCAAAATGAAATATCACCATTCATGAAACGAACAGTCATCGTAATCATGTTTGGGATACTTGGTTACTGTTTACAGACATTACTTTGAAGTCATTAACGTTTTCTTCTATATAGAGACCAATACTAACAGTATTTTGATGATACACGTGGGCAGAGGAGAAAATTGAAAATTAAAGTATTCTCTCGATGAACGAAGATCAAGCACTAGGAGTAGGTCATCATTTCCCGTCTTGCTATATGATTCAAAAACATGGAACGTGACGTCATTTGATGAAAAGATGAACACTGTAAACGAAGGAGGGTAAGCTGCATAAAATTTAGGAGGGTATTGACATTGTTCAGCGACTTAAGAGACAGCGGCTACGTTGGTTAGGTCATGTTCTCTTGATGGTTGCATATTGTATCTGCTGTACCCGCTGGTGAAAGCAATAGAAGGCGAAACCTTCACTCCGAATGAAATATCAGGTGGTGAAAGGTTTGGCTTCACTTTCTGTATATGATTGGCGCAGAAAAGCTTAGATTAGAAACAATTCGAATGCATTTGTTGATTTAATTTTAATCTCGTAAGCGGTACCGGCTCCAAATAAGTGGAAAAAGAATATCGGTCATAGTCTTGAAATAAAACAATATACTTCTAAAATTTTTTCTTACAAACTTGCTTATGATCATTATTATTATTTATATACGATTATTAAATATTTATCGTGATGTATGGGTTTTTCGCAGAAAAGTCTCAGACCACTTACATGTGCATAGTGTATATATTAAAAAATAATATAATATATAATTACATTTTATAAATAAATAAAATATAAGTAACTTCTTTAGATACTTATTATTCCTTTATACATATTTAATAAAATATTTCTTTTTTATTTTCAGGTAAGTAGCTGGAACGTGAATGAGTTACAATATTGTTTACAGTGACTAAAGGCGATATACAATATCAATAAGATTTTCGACACCTCATCGGTCATTAGGTTAACTGTATGTAAGTTTCAAGAGGAAATATTTATATGTGTGTACTGTAAATTGTAATTACAGTTATATTTCTTAACTTGATTTCCCTTGACGTTATTTAATTTGACTCCAGAACCGGCAATGTCACTCTGGTCCATTCCAAGTCTTCTAACAAATTGACTTTACTGACGACCCTAGTTAGTATATCCTTCTGTAGCGAATCTGAATTAGCCAGCAAGTTCATAGATCACGTTTGACCATTCAAAGCATTGTTTTGACAGTTTTTCAACGATTGGTAGAACCCAATATTTACAGGCACCCACAAATTGGAGGAGGAGCTCGGTATATAAGGGTCCTGAGATTTTTTATCAGAAGCCATTATATTCATATCGGAAATAAATATGCACACCACTTGCTGATTAGCGACTGATTTCTGGACTATAGCAGACAAACAATATTTCGTACGATATCTCTCTGGGAATCTCGTATTGCGTACTCTACTATGCCGAGATGAGCAGAGCGTCTTCTTCAACAATAAAACCATGACTATTGGCAAAGTTGTATAGACCAAATAATCCTAAAAAGAGTTGAAATATTTCTTTTCAAATTACCAAGTCTTTTTTAAAGGAAAATATAACTTTTACTGTCGATTTCCAGATTAGTAAAAGTTCAGCCAAAGGCATTTTTAGACTGCCCGAAATACACTTTTAATCCAGCCTCCAGTCATATCGGCCTCATAAAAAACTTTGTATAAGAGTAAACTTGGAAGCATATTTCATTGTATTTTTATTGACGTAGGCGACGCTTATGCGATTGTAGCCAAATTAACGACCTGCACGCTAATGTCAGATAACTAGTGAAGTCAGGTTTTTCTCCACATGATCTTTCCAACGGGTTCAGGTTTTCCTCTTCCTCTCCTTCCCCTTGAGGGTCCAGTATCGAATACTTTCAAATTCGGGCAACATTATTTAGCCGGTGTAACCGCTGTCTCCTTATTCACTGAACTTTGTCAATGTCGTCGTTTTTCTCAAACAGCTCATCGTTTTATCGCCGCTGCCGATGCTCAAAGCACCAAGCTTCTTCGGCAAACCCTTTAACTCGGATATGGTTGTTGGAATTTTTCTGCTTCTGGGATAAACGAAAGTTTTCACTATTCACCGGGTAGTGTGCGCCAGATATTTTGTCTTATCCTCGTTCACTACTCAATTCGTTCATGGCGGGCTTCAATATTTCACATAATGTGCTCGAAAGGATATTATATTCATTAAATAAGTGGCTTTTCTCACATTATTAGCGCATGCAGTGAGGTCCTCCTTTTTGTGGATTGAGCAGAGGACACCTAGGTTCCAATCATCAGGCGTCCTACAAGTAATCCCTATCAGTTCTTCGCTATCATATCTGAATAGTTCCGCGGTAACCCATGGGCTCCTGCCACTTTGTTGTTTTTTAAGCAGGCAATTGGTATTTGAACTTAGTCGAAGTCCAATAATGGAACGTCTATTATCCATTGGGAATTCGGAATTCAGATATTTATAATTGCAGCAGGCTGGGAATGTTTTCCCCTCCAAAAACTCGGTTTATTCTGGCGCTTCGGTCAACAAATCACCTCTTTGGGCCCTACATGAGTGTGCTCCGGTCTTGAAACCTTCTGTAGGTCGCCACATTTTCTTATCAAATGTTCGAGCATGGCTCCTGCAGGGCAGTTTCTCAAATTTTACATACTTTCGCATTTTAGCCTTTCTCTTTTTCTATCTGTCGATTTTGAAAACAATAAAAATAATAATATCTTTGTTTGCAGCAGTAGCTATCCTAAGTCAGAATCTGGTTTTACCGTAATCTCCGCCAAGAGATCAGATGAATACTATTGCCCTTGGTGAATTCTCGGAGACTTTTTTCGGAAGAGACGCATTTTTAAACTTTTGTACCAGTCCGCGATACTGCTTCCATAAGAAATCATCGCACTTATTTAGTTGTAAACAAGCCTTAGCTCATTATTCAACTTGAAATGAATATCCAATTGTAGCATTACTTAATATGTAGTTTTTCCACACAATGAGTGACAAGATTTTATTGCATAACAGTTTTCAATGATTAACTTCCACGAGGCAGTTGCATTTGAAATGACTACCATGTTTTCCTAACAAATGAGATCGAAGAATTTCCACTCATCAAGTGCAGTTAATTTTCCAACGCATTTGGAAAATTGCAAGTCAAGTGACTAAAAGCTTTGGAAAAAACGCAACAGTAAAAGCAACAAGTAAATTAAGTAGCTGGTCGCGATTACATACTCGTATGTACATGATTTCGAATACAAGAGCTTCTTTATGTTAGGGTCATCCCAAAATATTCTTCTGATTGGATTTCGATTTCGATCACAGCTATAGAAAACATTTTACTCATGATCAGCATTTATACAGCCATAGCATTTTATTATTTTGGTTAGTTAATTAATTTAAATTTGAGAAATTATAACACAAAATCTTATTTCCTAAAGATCCCTAGTTTTGCTATGAAGTCTGAATACGAGTAATATAGTTTTCGAATATCGTGATACTTGATCAAAGATTGGTATGGATAAATTCCACTTCCTGAATTATCGTTAGCAGGAAGGAGCGACCTCTAAGACAATGTTTTTCTGAGGTGGACTCAGCATCAAAAATAGAAGAAGCGGTGGTTTTTCCACCAAAACCAGTAACCCGAAAGGAAATAAAATACAGAAATGTTAGAATAAAGAGCTTCGGAAAAGCAACTGAAATTCCCTTAGCAAACCATAAAGTACTGGTTCTTGATAACACAATATAGATTGTCTAAAATATTTCAAGAAAGCATAAAGAGAACATTAGGAAACCTACTACAATATCGTTTAAACTAACTCAGAAGGAAATAGTTTGAAGAAAGTGCTCTCCAAGAGCTTTGTTATTCTATACTACATCCAGAAGCCCACCACCCATTTTTCAGGTGGCTCCCAAGACCGTTAAGCATCTCTACTTAGCTTATAAGAATTCAGGGCATATGATGAAACCGATATAAAGAATATCATAAGTCGCAACAGGCTAGAAGATGCAATAAGATTCAGCATTTACTGAGTATGTTTCACTCTGGTGCACACAACCCTTGTGTTAACTTAGACGGTAGAGTTCCTCAAACTAAAACTTTGCCCAACTCGTCACATGAATCTTTTCATCTTCACACCTTTTCTATTAAAAATCCTAGAGAACAGCCAATTCGGTAGATGGTGTCCTCTCTCACCTTCAATGTTGTATGAATTTGTTTTTAAGGCTCAGAACTACGGACTGTAGTGGAAAAATCCCAACCGGCCGATGGTTAATCAAAAAATCCAATACACCAGTGCCCAAAAAGCGGAGAAACGCTGCCTTCAACTCCTACGAAAACTTTTGATATTCTCCTTAATCTTCCCTCGTTAGCGGGGTGTGATAAAACATCAGATCCCTGTTCTGACTCAATTCTGCACTGGTAACTCAATCTTTCACAATATATTCACCCAGAAACCCTCTCAGTAAGTATTTTCAATGCATGTCCGCGGTTCGGATATCCGGATACAGAGACTCTCAGAGGAAACTTTAACGCCAACGAGGTAGCTGATAGCGGAACTGTCGTAACTATAGTGAATTCTGCACACGATATAGGCATACCTCTATTCGTGGCAAAATATACGAGTATGCAAAAGATCAGCTTTCAGACAGATCCATTCGTTTGGTTGAAAAGAAGAAAACAAAGTATCTTTTTCTTCTGAACCACACCTTTATCAGGTTTCCAATCGGCTTAATAAATGCACATTGACTGGTGGAGTCACACCGTAAGAAGTTGGGCAACTTTTCTTCTTCCCAAAAACTTCTATTTCGACTGCCTTGCAGAATTTTGGTTTAGCAAGTGCCAACAATTTTGTTTCACGAAACAAACAAGCACTTTGGGTCATTTGTCAGCAATAACGCACCGAATATTCTATACCAAGGCGTCAACCGTGTCGAGCTTATCTGCGTAGATAAGCGATATCACATAACCCCACAAAAGATAGACCAGCAGTGTTAAATCGCAAGATCTTGGAGACCATATTCCATAAAGTTGGTTGGCACAGCTTGCGCGCGATGACAGATGGACTCATTCGGGTCTCCTTTGATACTGTGCTCCTCAGCAGTAATAGTGTTTTCATACGGTAATCTTTGAGAATACCCATAATGCGCTAGACCAAACGTGGCACGAGACCGATTCATGGTTGCTTGAACTACCGATCCTGTTGGGAGCTTATGTCGGAAGAATATTGGAAGAAGTTATAACCGAAAGTTGAATTTTTGATTTTTGAAAATTATTCTTTATGTAAGTGGGAAAAAATTATTTTTAACAGTAAAGTATTTATTAAAATTATTTCTTCACAATTCAATATCACCCTAATATATTTATATAAATATTATATATACCTACATGTGTATATGTATGGTGATAAATCAGCGTTTTGGGGTTATGCCGCGTTGCGTAGTTAAAATATTGCAATTGATTGCTAGTAAACGAGCAATTGAATGTTGTCATTGCATCATTGGGAATGCAGTGCATCCATTTTTATAAACAATATATGCATATGTATGTGTTCGATTCTTGGTAAGGCCGCATTAAGTTGAAAAAGTGTGGAAACATAATAAATAATTACTTAGTTGAAGAGCTGTTGCTGCTGTAAGCTTAATTTCTAGGCAGCTTACCATCGGCTACTGTTTTTGTTGTTGTTGTTGTTGTAATTGCTATTGCAGTTTTAATTACAAATAAACATAATGCGAAGCCATATTTGTATGCGTGTAATGAATTCACTTTTGTTTGGAAAACAAAACCAGACTTAATGAATGACCAAATGTGGTTGCCTCAGCTTCGGTGACTGCCTCTGAGGTAGTTGTTGCTGCCGCCATGGCCAAACAATGGCAACAATGCAGTGAAAAACTTTGCTGTTGCATGGCAGAAGAATGCTGCTGTTATTCGACAAAGGATAATGTTGCAAATGTGTGGCTGTGACGGATATGCGGACAGTTGATTAAAAACAAAAGTTGGCGAAAGGAAAGCGTTAAAGCTAAAAATACTCTATATATGTGTATATGTGCATGCATATGTATATACATGCGTACGTTTATGTATACTTACATTCATACAATTATATAATTTTAGCATTTTTATTTCTTTACAACTTTGTATGCATAAAAGTTCATATGTCTACTCTTCATGCATGCCACTTGGTTTTGTGTGGCAAGCTGCTTGTTGCAATGTCACTTGCAGTCGAAAAGAAACAGAAAAATTGTCTTTATTTATCTTATACTTGTATGTTATTCTTGCTTGTTTTGCAATATTATTTTTTTATTTTACTTTACAGGTCGCCTTTCCGAATTCCCCTTTTTCTATTTTTGTTTCTTATTATGCCGCGCAGCTTGCCATTTCCGGTTTTATTGTCAACTCTTTTGTTGTAAATAGACAACGGTTAAATATTTTCCCTTCTCTTTTAGAGTAATTTACTATTGGTAACAAAATTAAAATTCAACTCTACAAGTCCCTCATCATTCTCGTCGGTGCTGAGAGTTTTCGAAAAAGATTTCGTGCCTTTAAGTTTCGGCAACGGCGAATACTGCAGGAAGGTCAAGTTGTATGAGTTATAAGGTGAAAACTACATAGTTCAGGAGACTTCCGCTATATTGGAAGGATTAGGTGGAGAGTGACCTGGTTTCGTTTGATATTTCCAAGTGGCGCCAAGCAGCGAAGAAAGTATACGAATGGCGCTGTCGGTTGCTTCGTCTATACTCCCAATAGCTTGCCCCTACCCATTGCAGAGAGCCGAGGGACATATTCATACCGTAGGCAGCCAGATAAAATATATACCATTCGAAAGAATATAGACAAATAAGTAAAACTCCTTCAGAAGATATTGAAAACTTCTCAACATCTTAATTAGAGAAAAACTTTCATCGATTAGCATATCAAAAGTCAGCCACCCCTACACGTAGGGTAGATCCACTGAGACTGCACTTCAATCGGAAGTATAGAAATGACTCTAGTTCATACGCCCCTGGGGTCTTTCTGGACATATTTAAGTGAAGGAATAAACCATGTCTTCGATGACACAATCGTGAACAGTATAAAGATGATTTTCCCAGGGGGGTGTGTTTGGTCCAGTGTTTACTCGTAACAAATGAACTTCTCATAAAATTTTGAGGGAAGGCATATAGGTTAATTGCATATGCAGACGACATAGCTCTACTAGTGACTGGATAGATGGATCCTGTGTGGAAACTACTAAGTATCAAAAGGCTTCAGCTAACAATTAGAGAACGTAACAACCAAGCTGATGTGGAAAGAGAGTGAAAAAGGCCAGTAGTGCCCTTTATGCATATAAGACGATGACACGTTCTGCGTGGAGCTTATCTCCTAGCTTCATACGATAATATTACATAGCGGTATTCAAGCTAATCTGACTAAATGGTGCTTTGGTGTGGTGGCCAGCAAACAGGAATGATTTGAGTGAATACTGTAACTCCGCACACACTGAATATGAAGAGCAGTAAGAATCACTCTAAATTCGGCACTCTTAAGGTACTCCACTTGGCACCAATCGACATTGTAGGATTTGAGTAAATCATACCACTTATTTATACGTATTTGTATAACTGGCGCTTTGTAACAGCGGAATCGAGCCTTTGCTCCATTGTCTGATGTGCTTCCAATAAGTGGAGACGCCTGCAGTTTATTGTAAGCCGCAGACTGAGATGGAATGCTTGCCCGATGGCCAACGTCATGTGTACTGGCAACGAAGAAAAACAAAGAACTGCAATACTGCTGTTGGTCTAATGACACAACGTATTGGCATACCAGTTCAGCAGAATAGGCATTAGTAACAATGACACATATAGGAACTGCAGGGAGAAAGTAATAAGTAAAACGCAGGAGCACCACCTCGGTTTCTGTCTGGCTTTGTCTAAAACTAGTCTAAGAAATCTTCGAACATTGCTGTTAAAAGCACTACAAGAAGTGTCAAAATTATATATGAAACTTCGTAAAAAGAATTGGCGTCCTACTCGTTTGAACCTCCATCTAGTACTACAAAGGACCGTTGTAAGGCTAACCAGACAGCCAGTCAGCCAGAAGATCTTAACCTAACCTAGGCTGGTACTCTCATTTCGAATCTAAGTGAAGGTGGGTGGTATGCGTTCAACTCTAAGCATGCAAACATGCCAATTAACTTTTTTCCAATTCTGTTAGATTTTTTTAGAGATATCAATTGACATTTTGAAAGAGAATTCATATACATACATAGACCTGCTACCTCACAAGCTAAAGTCTCTTATGCTGCTTACGTTACTCAGTAGCTTTCCGAAAACCTTAGCGATTCTGAATACATTTTATTATTGGATTCCTTTACTGAAGAGAATTCAGGATCGGGAAGGACCTCTCCGAGCCATTTGATACCAAACTAGGTTTCAGACACGTTTATTCCTTATCGTGTTCTTTCTTTAATTTATTGCTGGGAACAATTATAAGAGCTGCAGAGCTGAAGGTACAATCTTCTATAAGAGTGTACAGCTGCTGGTGATTTCTCCAGACAGGATAGCGAAGCGAAGGATATGGGTCTAATAGTGAACGAGGACAAGACGAAATATCTCCTGTCATCTAGCGAACAGTCATCCCATTCGCGACTTGGCTCCCACGTTACTGTTGACAATCACAACTTCGGGGTAGTTGATAATACCCTCTATCTAGGGGCCAGCATTAACACCAACAACAATGTCAGCCTTGAAATCCAGCGCAGAATTACTCTTGTCAACAGGTGCTACTTTGGACTAAGTATGCAATTGAAAAGTGAAGTCCTCTCTCGACAATGAAAACCAAACTTTACAAGTCCCTCATCGTTCCCGTCCTGCTGAATGGTGCGGAAGCATGGACGATGACAACATCTGATGAGTCGGCGTTAGGATTTTTCGAGAGAAACGTTTTGCGTAAGATTTACGGTTGTCTACGACGATGAAATCATGAGCTATGGTATGTAAGATATACGACGACATTGACATGATTCAGCTGGGCTGGCTAGGCCAGGTAGTCCGGATGGATACAAATACTCCAGCTTTGAAAGTTTTCTATGCAGTACCCACCGGTGGAAGCAGAGGAAGAGGAAGACCTCCACTCCGTTGGAAAGACTCTATAGAGAAGGACCTGGCTGTACTTGGTATTTCCAATTGGCGCCAAACAGCGAGAAGAAGAAACTAATGGCGCAATGCTGTAAACTCGGCTATAACCGCGCAAGCGATATCTACGTTTGTAAGGTAAGTAAGTAAGAAGAGAGTTCACGGGAGCGGATGATAGTCACACGTTTATGCTTCACGGGAGCGGTTTATCCCAAAAAATAAGTTACATTTACATTTACATTTAGTTGAAATTTGCCGGTTTTTTCGATAAAGAAAACACTTAATTTTCAGAGGAATCTCAAAAATTTTATATTCAAAGTATTGACCATTGGTTTCTACACATTTCGCCGATCTCTCAGGCAAATTATGGATACCATTCCAAAAAAACTTTTTCTCTTTCGAGGCAAACCATTCGAGGAGCCATTTTTCGACTTCTTCAAAATTAGCGAAGCACTGCTCTGCAAGGGTGTGTCCCATCGATGCGAAAAGATGATAGTCGGACGGGGCGAGGTCTGGAGAGTACGGCGGGTGCGATAATAATTCACAATTAAGTGTTTTTAATGTGTCTTTCACCAGTTTAGCGGTATGAGACGGCGCGCTGTCATGTTGCAAGATAACTTTGCCATGTCTTCGGGCCCATTCCGACCGTTTTTCGATCAACGCATAATTCAAATTGATAATTTGTTGTCGGTAGCGATCCGTGTTCACCGTTTCACCAGGTTTTAACAACTCGTAGTACACCACACCACACTGGTCCCGCCAAATACAGAGCATTGTCTTACGGCCAAAGCGATTTGGCTTTGCAGTCGATGGGCTAGTTTCACCAGGGGAAAACCATGATTTTTTTCAATTCGAGTTCTCAAAATAATTCCATTTTTCGTCCCCCGTGACAATTCGATGCAGAATAGATTTCCTTTCGAATCGTTGAAGCATCATTTCACAAACGGTTTTTCGATTTTCCACTTGTCCATCGTTCAGCTGGTGTGGCACCCATTTTCCATACTTCTGGATCTTTCCCATGGCTTTTAAACGTTGGCAAATTGCTCCTCGAGTCACATGTAGTGTTTCTGCCAATTTTTGTTGCGATTGGGTTGGATCAACATCGTCTTCGAACTTTTTCGCTGCACCAGGATGTTCATTGTCTGTCAAATCGAAATCTCCACTGGACCATGTTCACCATAAATTTCTACCAGCAACCGGTGAGCTTCAGCTGCATTTTTCTTTTGATGAAATAAGAAAAGCAACGAATGCCACAAATGCGATTTACTTGGAACGAAACTCGACATATTCACTGAGGTAAACAAATATGACGCTATTATTTTGGCGGAATGTGACTTGCGTATTTTTGTAGGTTAATGTCAATAGAAAAAAATTATATACATGCCAAATCATTGAAATTTATACATATTGCTAGCGACATCTACTAGTAAAACCGGCAACCTTCAACAAACACACCTGGTAAAACTGGCTCTTTTCTTGCAATTGGTACTTCAGTAATACAAAATACCCTTCCTAAAGTTTATGCCAGATTTCTAGTTTTCAGTGGAATGGATTTTCCTTAAGGATTCTTAGGGTTCAAACAAGGCGAAGGAGATCCCAAAATTTAAAAATTTTTCTAAGAAATACACATAAAATTTAGAAAATATTAATATAGAGTGAGAAACTTGATATTTTGATAGTAAAAAATTATTTGCTTTTGTATTTTCTTGTCTTATTTAAAAAAAAATTTGTATCGTAAATGAAATGAAAGTTGTAAGTGTTCGTCTCGAGAGAACAGAATGAAAAAGGTAAAGATACTTGCATAGTCTAAGCACAATATAAAACGAACAATAAACGCAATAAAATGTGAAGCTATAAATGCAACAACCAAGAATGAATGCAACCCAAAACAGCAACAATGCATGCAAAGCACAGAGACGTACTCGTAATACTACCTTGAGGAAGGAAGGCAATGTTTGTGCTGAACGCATTTGACAGTCGCCCGTCGCACTTGACAAGCATGTTGACAACTCTTATGGGCCAACACGCACGCACGCACGCACACACACACACACATGCTTGCGCAAGCGAAGGTGTATTTAATCTTATTGCACATATGTGTGTACAACAACAATAGCAAATGGTGGCATAAATAATGAATGTGTGCATCAAAGGCGTTCAAGATGCTACCTACCCAAGCGCTTTGTTTTGTAGACGCGCATATTTTTGCATTGCATTTTATGCATAAAGGGGGACTATATACATATCTACATACCTATGTACTCGTGCAACGTCTCACTTTGTTGGTGGTATTTAAATTTATTTTTTTTTTCTTTTCAAAACCTTATGAATGTCGCCATAAGAGTTTTTTACACGTTGTGTTTCTTCACACGTTGTTTTTGCTTAAATTAGTTTTTATGTTGGTTATTTTATGTTCGGGAAGAACTCTCCGATTATCGAACATATGTTTTAGAAAAGATCGATTAATAAACCAGTAAGCATTTCAAGAACTGATCCTTTGAATATTCAATGTTGCTAATCGGACTGTGGGACAGCTAAACTTTCGGCGATTAGGAATCAGGTCACCAATTACCCTTAAGTGTTTCATTCAATCCTTCGCAGACCCCATATTGTTAGTTCGTCCCGTTTATATATATTATATAATTGGCGCTTTTTAACCGCTGAAGCGATTTTCGGCCGATCTCCTCCTTCAATTTGTTTTACGTCTTGATGTTTTTCCAACAAATTAAGGGACCTACAGTTTTTACTAAGCCGCCTCTAAACGGCTGATGGTTTTTTAAGAGGAGCCTTTATTTCATGTAAGAAATTCACTCGGAAGGGTTGACATTCCCTATTTAAATTAATTTTCTATAAATTTTCGATGTTGGTCGCACCAGGATTTGAACCCAGGCCTTCTGAATGGCAGTACGCAATGCTAAGCACTCGGCCATCGCGGCCGCTCGTCCCGTTTGCGTTTATATACGCGATAGATCCTATTATGGACTGAGTATCGAAAACTGAAGTTCTCTCTCGAAGAACAAAAACCAAACTCTACAAGTAGCTCAACATTGCCATCCTGCTATTTGGTGCAGAAGTGGGGACGATGTCGAAATTCCCACCGGTGGAAGCAGAGGGTGGAGGAAGAACTCCAATTGGTTGGAAAGATCAGATGGAGTAGGACCTGGCTTCCCTTAGTGTCCCCAATCGACGCTGCATGACTAAGAGAAGAAACGACGGGTGCGCTATTGTGGATTCAGCTAATCTCGTAAGCGGAACTTATGCCAATTATGAAGAATTTTAATACTGCCGCTTTTTCTTGTAAGCACATTGTGGTGTTAACAATATTGGAGGAATGAGAATTAAAGATCAGTATGAGCTTCCATAGTAGGAGTGCGTTAGATTGCTATTTTTTCTTTTGTGGTCGCCCCTTTACAGGATGAAATTTCTCCTGTCAGCAAATTTTCGTCTTGGCACCCACGTCACTGTTGAGGTCGTAGATAATTTCGTCTAGCTAGTGACCAGTATTAACACTAATAATAATATCTGCCTTAAAGTCCGACGCTGAATTACTCGGTCAAACACATTCCACTTTGGACTAAGTACGCGATAGAAAAATAAACTCCTCTCTCGATGAACCAAAACACAACTATCTACAAATCTCTCATCATTCTCGGCCTGCTGTATGACGCAGAAGCGTGATCTTCGGTCCTTTCTTTCTTTCGGTTGGCAATGGTGAATATCGTAGTAAATGGAATGATGTGCGAGTTATATGGTAAAATTGACACAGCTCAACAAATAAAGAGACAGCGGCTACGCTGGCTAGGTCTTGTCACCTAATGGATGAAAGCACTGCAGAAGAAGAAAAGTATTCGATGCATTATCCGCTGGTGGAAGCAGAGGAATAAGAAGACCTCCACTCCGTCGAGAGGATGATGTGGTGAGCGACCTGGCTTCACTTGATATTTCGAACTGGATGCCTTCGCCAATGAAAAAGAATAGAACTTAACTAGAATTGCTTCGGACCAAAACTAATATACCATTTCCTGTTCATGAGAGGTAAAAAAATATTTTACTTAGATATTGATCATCGAACTCCTTAGTAATCTTTTGACAAAAGGGTGACAAGCTGTCATCCAAAAAATCGGGGCTTTTGCTCCAAGTAGATATACTTTTTTCAATAGCCTTTTTTGACAGATCACGCATGAGTCGTGTCAAGCTGTCAAGTTATTTTCGCTCAGAATTGTTTGGCATTTCATCATAGAAAGACTTACCATACTCCTTAACAACGTTTACAAATTTTTCAACTTTATTGGGATTATTCACGTTCTGTAAAGAATGTGTTTCACGCGCTTCTCTCAACTTATGGTCACCAGCGATGAGGCCCGTTTCTGGCTCAATGGGTATGTTAACAAGCAAAATTACCATTTAAATGACGGTTTGGTGTGGTTTGTGGGACAGTGAAATCATCGGTCCACATTTCTTGAAAAATTATGCCGTCAGTGGCGACCGTTATCGTGCCATGATGCCTGAAACTGAAGCTCTTGATCTCGGAGACATTTGGGTCAATGGATTTATTGAGAGAACAGTGAGCAGATAATTTCAGGTTTTGGGCCGATCGATTGGCCTTCAAGATCTTGTGATATCACACCGTTAGACTTTTTCCTGTGGAAATATGTAAAATCTAAAGTCTATGCGGACAATCCCGCTTCGATTCAGGTCTTGGAGCAAAACATCACGCGTATTAGTTGCCAGTTATCATTCGAAATGCTCGAACGAGTCATCGAAAATTGGACTCAACGAATGGACCTTTTGAGACATAGCCGCAACATGGCCAATATTTGAAAGAGATAATCTTCAAAACAAAAATGCCAATGAATGTTCTTTTTAATAAAAGTAAACATTTTCAATCAATTTTTTATTTTCTGTGTTTTTTTTTTCTTTTAAAAAGAAGGGAACCTCGAAATAGATCAACATTTATATATAACTTTTTTTCTGTTTACCGTCGAAGATATCTTGGCTCTTTGGTCCATCAATTATTTTATTTCTCAGATATTGTGAATTGATTTGAAATTTGGTCAGATTGTTCCATGAAAGGTTTGTACGAAGGCAGTGGACCCAGGACTGACCTATTCGGACAAATTGTATTTATGGTTCGATTTACATGAAATTCGTTACATACGAGTAGATGGCTTTTTGCTTAGATTACCAGGAATACTAGTTTTTCCTCCGGGAAGTGGACCAGGGACTGAACTGTTCGAAAGAAATCATATTTACGGCTCGATTTACTTCACATATTAATGGCTTGTTTTAGTTAAATATTCGGATGATATGCCTAAACGGAATGCTTTTGTGTACTGGAAAGAGACCAGAGAATTGAAACTAAGTTCGATTTGGTCGAAATATTACTAGTAATTTTTTTACGGGAAAGGTGTTAAGGGCGGATCGACAAGAACTATGAAGATTTTGATATAATTACTATGAATTACATATATATTCTATACCATCAATTTGTGTGTTGATAAGCTTAAGTCCGAATGTTGTGTTTGGCTTACTTTTTTAAAGCATTCAAACTGTCATTTTCATGAAAGCCTTTGATCAGCGAAGAAGGGACCCATGCATTGGAATAAGTTCTTAAATCAAAAAGATATTAAAAACTTAATATTTTGAATATTAAAATAAAAATTAGACCAAATACAGAACGCCGTAGTAACTTGTGGTCAGATTTGCTAGTATTTTTATAAAGACCCAATGCTTTTAAGTGAGATCCAAGTGGCATATCATCGCAAAATCGTTGCTCTCTATTGTGAAAATTTCTTAACTCTGAAAAATTGTAATAAAAGAAACTAACTCTCTTATCTGGCAACTAGTGTCAGCTCTACCTGTTGGAAAATGATATGAAAGGAAATAATTTTAGCAGAATTAAAGAGACTAGCTCGACGCCGCTACAGTTTCATCTACGCGAAAGCTAGAGAGAGACATCACATCAGCGAAATGTGATTTGTAAATGGATGGAAGAACATCCATACAAATCCATCTTCAATAAAATATTTACATCAATAAAACTCGCTCCTCTTTCAGAAAAATTGTTTTCTTTAACAGAAACTATAAAATAATTTGTAAAAAGTAGAAAAAATATATGGCAACTCATTTAATACCATTATCCTGTCATATTCACAGGAGTGCGTAGACAATTCAATTTCGAGCATAACAATTGTTGCACCTGAGCCAAGGAAACTCTGCGCCACTCACACCTACACGTATAATCTTTTATTTATATTATATTATTTTGCTCCTGTATTCGTCTTTTCGCTTGACAAGCTAAACAATTCCGTTATTATTGTTCCTTATCCTTTGATTTTATTTTACTTTATTGTATTTTTTTTTGTGCTTTCATTCCTACAGTGCTACTTTGTTGACGCTGCCTGTCAACTGTCATGATTTTCTTACATTTTATTACTTTTTACAATTTTCCACACCATTTTTTAGTACCAGGAATACGGCGAGTATACCAGCCAAATTGCTATGTTTTCAACACGTCTTACATTTAGGATGGCTCTTAACCACGTTTTACACGCTGTGATATCACGATTTGCCAATTTTTGCGCATTTTTCGCATCCAATTGCAACTGTCACATGCAGTTTTACTACTTATACAGATTTACTCGTATGTACCTACATACGTGTATATGAATACCGAATGCTTGCAATTGTTTGCTTTTTTGTTTCCAGTGGAAATAACAACATGAATTTTTAAATTTTCACTTCGAAATAGTTCGCGTTGCATGAATTTGTGGTACACAAGTGTTTCGTATTTTTGATTGACTCCAATAAAAATTGTTATTGAAAGTTGGCAGGCTGAATGTGTGAGTGCCTCCTACTATAGGTATGAAGAATTTGTAGGTACATAAATACGTTTTTTGAGATCTGGACATTAAATTCGTAGGAAAAATTTTATTTTTTATTCTGCTTACGGTTGGTAGGGGAGGCATTTAATATGGGATTTATTATATTTATTAAGTTATTTAAGCAGAACTAGTATATCAAAATGCGGCAACACTAACCGACTGGTTAGCATTGCGTTTTACTACTATTTGGACGACCAATATAAAATATTACAGAAAATTAATTTTTATAATTATGTTCGTACCTCGGCAGAGAATGTCCTCCGAGAGTATTTCTGTCATGAAATAATATAGCTCCTCTTTAAAATCCATCGTCCAATCGGAGGTGGCTTAGAATTAACTGTAGGTCCTATTATTTTATTAAGAGCATCAAGATGACCATCACAAATTGTTGGAAGAGCTCGGCTGAAAATAACCGGGTATACGGTATGTTATTTTTTAAGCAGACTATCCCAATTCGAACTTTTTTGAATTAAAATGCCTTTTTCATCATCATTGACTAGCGGTTCGTGTTCCAACTCAGTACGCTAAGGACATCAATCATCAGCTTACTTCCTTCGCCTCATCTTTTCATTGAGTTTTGGAGCAGTCCCCTATCTGCTAAGCTGTCAAGCTCTTCTATTCAAGCATTTTTGCCTTGCTACCCTTCTCAATTCCCACTCCGCACGAGATGTGGTTGATCGTCAGTTTGCGTGGTAGGCAGTCTACTTTTGTACCTCTACGCCACGAAAATCCTCATCGTACCAGCTCATCTTGTGACTTTAGTGAAAACCAATCGTTTCCGTAATGGCAGTACGTGAATAGCTTGAAATGCGATTTCATAGTTCCTTTAAACCTAGTTATTGATGAGGGAAGGAGTGCAAGTCGAGTAGAGAGCCACTCTGATTACACTTTTCTGACATCGAACCTACTTTATTTTTGAGTTTTAGTTTGTATGAAAATGTTTCAGAGCAAATATTTTTTGGAAAATAGTGGAAATAGTGAAAAAATTACAAGAATAGTTTTGGACGGTAGAAGATATAGCTGCTATTTCGGAAACCACCACGTTTCCTCATCAGACTTATTTTTCCAGACACCTTTGTTCGAATGGGATTTACTGCATAGGGGCGGATGCATATATATGTTTCCAGAAGATAGAAAACTGAGTTAATATTAGGTCGTCAGAACTTTCGCAGGTCTAGAACACTGGAAAAATTTCTTCTGTTTATCGCAGCCATATTGCGTTGTAGCGAGGATACCTTCGAGCATGACTTTGATCTCGAGACGGAGGCAGCACTTTCAGATGAAGAACTTTGCTTTAAGGTAGATTTTGGCAAGACCTTCATCCATCCTGGTGTAAGTTACCTTCACCGGTGCTAGTACAGCCTATTAGAGTTCTTGAATGATGATGATGACAGCCAACTGCACAGTGGCATCTTCGCAAAAAAGATTCGGAAATTCAGGTGAATACCCTCAAATCGTGATTCTTAAAAGGTTTGCACGGTCGTTATCAGAAGGGAAGTCTCTTTCGCGAGGCTTTCTGGGATTTTTCATTGGAATTGAATTATATAAACATAAAATATTTCCAACAAAAAGATAGATAGATATAAAAAGAAAAACTCAAAAAGTCAATGCACTCTACAAACGTATACTATACGTGGGACCCAATGGAAATATATCGCGAACAATTTCGTGTGATTATTTTTTACAACTTTCGACGTGGATTAACTCAGCAACAATGCATCGAAGAATTATTAAATTTTTCCTAATGCAGATCTATCAGTTGTGACGACAACATATTTACAATCAATATTACTTTGGATCTCACAAAACGTCAATCACACAAAAAAGGCTCGTGTCGATTTTTCGAGAAAAAGTAAAAAAAAAAAAGATATCAGTGCTTCCAAAGATATCTATAACATCGTGACAAGTGATAAATCGTGGAATTATGCTTATGAACCCGAAAATAGACAGCAGTCAACTGTATGGGTATTGGAAGATGGGTCGAATCCAACGAAAGTTGTTCAAATACGAAGCACTTCCAAGCAAATAGTTAACTGTTTTTTAGGAAAATCTGCATATGTCGTAACCGTACCACTAGGACTGCTCAGAACAGTAATTTCTGATTGGTACACAACAATTTCTTTGCCAGTTGTCTTTCAAGAAATCAAGAAAACCAACCAATCTTCGCCCCAACAATGCGAACTCTCACACATCGATCGAAATAACTGCATTTTTGATCACTCAAAACATGGATTTGATGAGTCATCCACAGTGTAGTCCTGACTTAACACTGAATGACTTCTTTTTATTCCGGTTTTTTGACACCTAAAGAGGCGCTTGATGAATTCAGAACGTATGCTTTGGAGATAGCTCAATCAGAGTGGCAAAAGTGGTTCAAATGCACGCAAAAGTGTATAGATCTTAATGGAGATTATTTTAAAAACAATAAAAAAATTTTCGATTATTAACATTTGGTTTTACTCTCTAATCCCGAAATATGAAATGCAACCCTCGTACATACATATATGCATATACATATATATGGTATATACTCGTTTATGTACATCATTTATGATTTGCAACTCGCCTGAAAAAGCAATATTATCAAACAACTTTAATTACAATCCATGCTTACCAACGATAATAACGTACATATGTTTACCCACAGAAACATACATGCATACATATTTACACAAATAAATTGGTATTTTGTTGCAGATCTAATGTGACTGGCTCCATGACAGCGGGCTGTCAAAATTAAGTTTGTAGATTATGCTATCAAAAGATCGTTTGGTAGTGATTGGAGATTTTTAATTACTCACAGACTTGCATACAGATATGTACATTTGGACATACTTATACGTATGTACACGTATGTCCGAGTATATTTACAATATTTATACATACATGTTGAGTATTCAAAAGTGGATGCTTGAGTTTGTAAGAAAAAAAAATTTAAAAATATCATAAACAACATAAAAATGCATATATTGCTGAGGCATGCTGCTGGCACTTGTTTTATCGTTTGAAAATGCACTTGTTGCGCAAAAAGCAAAGTTGCTACCAATTAAACGCCAAATGCCACAATGACAAGCCAAATAAAGCTGATTGCAACTACTGAATTATAACAGCTCATAAATGCAAGCGCTCACACATATACATTCATATACATATATACATGTACGTGTATGTAGTATGTTTGTACACCTACATAAATTCATGTGTTTGTGTGTGTGACTGTGTATAATGCGTACATAAAATGACAGCACGTTACCGCAATTTTGTTTAATTAATTTTTGCCAACAAATTTTACACTTGTTGCATGGCAGCGTTGCAATGCGCCCGAAATGGCTACATATATGCATCTGTGTATATATGTATGCAATGCAATAAAATATGCGACTCTATGACCAATGACCATATGAAAGTAATCGAATATAAGGTGGCTTATACATATTCATATACACGTATGTACATATAAATGTATGTATGTATGGATATATGTAAAAGTGCATGCCCATTTTCAAGTCCATAAATTTGACGAGTTTATACTCTGAATGCATTTTTGTTGCAGCGCAGACTGTTGGCAAAATTTGTTGTTTTGGTAAATTTTAACCAAAAACAATTTTTACTGGAATTTTTTATGTTGCATTAATTGCTTCAATTGAGTCTTATGTCTAAATTTTTTAATGTACTTTTGTCAAATTTGTAAAGTCTTCCGATTCGATATCGGTCAACAACAAGGATCAGATAGGACCTTGGCTATATCGTTTCTCAGGCAGGTCTGAGCTCTCTAGGTCAGCAAGGTCAAGAAAGTTAAAGAAACGTTGTCGGTGGGTGACTAAGCTTTGAGTGGTGGGAGAAAGAGTTGTAAAGATGACATTAAATGTCACCCATAAATGTATTCATCAAGCCCAATGGTGTTTGAAGGAGTTCAGGAGTGTGCTCCTTAGGATAAAAGTAGAGCTGGTGCAGTTCATTCTCCCTTTTGGTTACTTGGTTGGTTGAAAAAGGGAGGTTAATGACCTAACCGCAAGTGGACGCATCTAAGCCTTTGAGCAGGCTCATTGTGCTCTTCCATGTATTTCAAGTAAGCCTTTGCGAATGAAGCTGCTGCCCATTGGACAACTTTGGTGAAGCTCACTATCTTCACTTGGAATACAGAGTTGCAGTCCTTAAGTCTGAAGCTATCTTGGTTATTGGCATGGTCACATAAAAATACTTTTCCTATGCTGGCCTCAAATTTAGATCCATCAGTATATATATAATACTCTTCCTTTTATTTTATGAATTTATCGGGTGGAGCTCGAGGGTGAGTACCGGGTGAGAAATTGGAAATAGTGCTGTGTGACCTTTCCATTTGTTAAAAGTAGATCTTATTGAGCATACTGGCACTTCAAAAAGTGTTGAAGGGAGGGAGCGAGCTCCATCCAAATATTGGGATCATTAAGCCATTCCTGGTACGTGCTGCTAAGCTTACGCTTTCGAATATATACCAAGCCCCTGCTTGTATCGGGGATATATTGAGTTCTTTATATATAACTTATATATTCAGCCGAGCTCCTCCTTCAATTTGTGGTAAACCGTCTTGATTTTATCCAACAATTGGAGAGACTGACCTACAGTTTATTTTAAGTCACCTCCGAACGGCCGACCGATGGGGTTTTATGAGGCGGTTTCTTATTTCATATTAGAAATACACTCAAAGGGATTGACATTTGAATGTTGGTTAAACCAGGAATTGAACCCTGGCCTTCAGAGTGACAGAACGCAATGCCACATCGAAAAAAATAGAGTGTCCTAATGGTTTTAAGTCCTCTCTAAATTGTTCAAAGTTAAAAACAAAATATCAGCATTTGGTCTGACATGGGCTCCAACCAAAGAAGTTCAGGTTCTGGACTGCCAACTCAACGGCTACTGATGTGGCAACAATTTTTAGTTTTTACACAGATTTTTGAATTGGTTCTGCACTACTAAAATAACTCAGAAATAGTTCAAACCTAAGATATTTCGTAGAGATCACGTTCATTACAAGAACTATTCGCCTGACTTTTAAATCAAATATCTCGGTAGGAGTAGACAGCTTTGAATACAAGAATTAGCTGTATGTCAGGGTGAGGTGCTACTTCCCTTTTTAATAAGAAAAAGTCAGGTATTTAGAGGTTCTACTCTCATGTGGAAAGGCTAGAGCGAGATGCCACTTCCCCATTTGCTAATTAATTCATAATTATTTAATGGCGATGAGGATATTTATGGCGATATATTTCCAAATAGACTGAGGCTGAGAACCTGGAAACATGATTTTCTCTTTGGCACTCCAGATATGTAAACTTCTACCTTAATATCAAGCTTGAAAACAATATTTCGACGTCGAAAGACTGCAATCATAAGAGATAGTAAAAAGATTTTTCAGCTTCATTCGCGCTTTTGACTGGAGAGTGGCACTTCGAAGCGTACCTACATGAAGACAACAACCGTCTCTCTTCTGGATCGTTTATTACTGAGTATAACGTGAAATATCGTACAGGAGTCGAAGGAAAATAGATTACATATATGGCATATATAGTTTTATTGAAATGATGGTATGTTTTTCAGACGAATAAAGAAAACCGAAACTACAAGGTTCAAAGACCCGGTTATACTTCTGTAGGAACTGATAACGTGATACGCTGATCTCCGTTTAAAGAATTTAATATTTTAAAATAATAATTTTAAAGGCAACTAAAATATTAGACGATGAAATAAAAATCAACTTAGATTGAAAGGAGAACGATTCGTGAGTGCCCTTAGTCAACAATAATTGCTAACATAGTCGGTTTAAGGTCTGCCCATTCTGTACAAAAGGGAATGTAAGGATCGTAATGAGTGCATTTAATATACGCATATACGATCTCATTGATTTTATTTTGTATTTGCTTAAAAGAGGGAAGTGACAAGAAAATACTATTATGACGTCATAAGTCGCGGTCGCCCCTCGTCAGGGAATGTAATGCCCTCCGAGTGTATTTCTGGCATGAAATAAAAGCTCCTCTTAAAAAGCCAATCGGAATGGGCTTAGTATAAACTGTAGGTCCCTCCATTTGTCCGAAAAACATCAAGACGCAATACCACAAATTGGAGGAGGAGCTCGACCGAAAATAGCTTCAGCGATTATAAAGCGAAACACACATAACTCGCAAGAAGAAAAAAATAAAAGTAAATTTATTTATTACGAGAATGAAACCACAAAATACTTAAATATAGTCTCTTTGTAAATATGTCTATATTTATTTATTTTCCATTTTGGCAGTCAAACTTCTACAGAAATAAATTCACCAAAATAAATTAGCGCTCACATATTTCACTCAATGCAAATCAAGGTAGAAATTTGAATTGTTTGACACAAACACGTCAACACAACATCAAAGCGAATGAATGGCCGAATGGCATACACGTCAAACGAAACGAAAAAAAACACATCGCAAAAGGCAAAGGCAAAGGCAAACCTCTTCCAAAAACCGCAAAATATTACACAAATAAGCCATCAACAACATTCATTAACATTACTACGCAGCGGGCGCAATTTGGTCTTTGAAAAAATTACGATGACTTGTCACACAATGCCCAACAACGCAGAGTGAATTCAGAGAGCCCACGCATTAAATGCCTTAAACAAAAATTTTCACACAAAAACACACTCAGCTGGAGTGCTTTTTAGTTCCTAATAACTACATTATTAGTGAATTAACGCATAGTGAAGCGATTCGCAACTCTGTTTCATAGGAAACACACACGTGTACGGGTTGTTTCTCAAACGAATAGAAAGTAATATTTGTGCAAATACCATAAAAAGTGGGTGGCATTTTCGGTTGAAAGTGATTGCTCCACCGTAATTGGCTGATTATGCAAATAATTCAATTTACCATTTTGATGCACGAAATGGTATGGCGATTTGGGTAGATGTGAATAAGCGGAAGTCCTGAAATAACTTTTTCTGTTTTCCAAAATAAAATAACTATTAAACAGAAAAATATATAGAATAAAATAAAAAATAAAATAAAATAAAATAAAAAAATATATAATGAAATAAATGAAATAAGATTAAACAAAACAAAATAAAATAAAGCTAAATGAAATAAATTAATATAAAATAAAAAAGATAAAATAAAATAATCTAAGATAAAATAAAATAAAATAAAATAAAATAAAATACAATAACATAAAATAAAATTAAATAAAACAAAGTAAAATAAAATAAAATAAAACAAAGCAAAATAAAATCAGATAAAATAAAATGAAATAAAGAAAACTAAATAAAAAAATAAAATAAAGTAAAATATAATCAAATAAAATAAAATAAATAAATTAAAATAAAATAAAATAAAATAAATAATTAAAATAAAATAAAATAAAATATAATAAAATAAAATTAAATTAAATTAAATTAAATTAAATTAAATTAAATTAAATTAAAATTAAATGAAAAAATTAAATAAAATAAAATAAAGTAAAACAAAATAATATACAAAAAAATTAAAAATAAAATAAAATAGAATGAAATAAAATGCAATAAAATTAAAGAAACATCTTAAAATATAATAAACGAAAATATAGCAAAATAAAATTTAAAAAATTCTGTAAAATAGAAGAAAATGTTAAATAAAATATAAAAATGCAATTAGTAAATTATAACAAGAAAGCAGAGCTGTATGATATAGTCCTCCGATTTTAACGAATTTCTGTAACAATGCGTATGTAGGTATATATGTATGTGTAGAAAACTTAATGTGGAATTAATAATGAATTATAATAAAAAAAATTGGGAAAATAAATAAAGCGGAAATAAAATAAAATAGAACAAAATTAAAAATCAAAATAAAACTTAAAAGGAAATATATCAAATAAAATAATATAAAATAAAATTAAATTAAACAAAACGAAATAAAGCAAAATAAATTTAGTGCTGTAAAAACAATTAAAATATAAAAAAAACCCCAAAAAAATAAAATAAATTAAAGGAAAAAAACATTAGAGGTTGTCACTAGCTCGAACGTACAGTCAGACCTCTTATCCGAATTGAAAACCCTTGTGAGAGGGTATGCAAGGTGAACTTGCATCTATTTAAATCAGTTAAGGACCTTAACGTTGCAGTACCAGTAGAAAATCTATAAAGCTTTTTAGGCCAGAAGATCATTTAAAGTTTCGAAACGTAATGGAAAGTAGTCATATTACTAAATAAAAAATTAGAATTTTAAATTTTATTTGATGTTCCTCGAGAGCCCAACATACTTCTCATTTAAGAGCTTGTCGTTACAATTTTTAACTTGCCGATCATGAGAACTTTTGTACCTAAGCCTTTCTCACACTATTACATATCCACCGCTCCTTTGCAGGACCCGTTAACACGTGCCCATAATTGGCCATTAACATGCCACATTGTGTCCACAGCATATTCACCAATGGGGAACGGCAATTTTACCAAATCGCCGCTGAGACGAAATTTATCCAAAATAAGGTCGTGCTGAAAAATGAATTTTGGATAGAAAAAATCACTCACATACGTGTATGTAATAATATCAGTTACTTCATATGGACATGTGTGATTCACATTGCTATATTCTTTCATTATGTTGTAGAAAAATTCGCCAATTGGATTTGCTTTAGGATTTTTCATGAATTTGCAAGCGTCGAAGGTGACTTTATACAGAAAAGGTTTCCAGCCATTAGCACGTTTCAGTAGGCGTATAGAGACCTGAATAATAAGAAATTTTCTTAATCAGAGAGCTTTAATACTATTGTTATGTATTATAAACACATGTTAAAATTATATAAAAATGTTAAAACTAAATGAAAATGAAGTTAATAAAATAAAAAAATAAAAAAAAAATAAATAAAAAAGTAAAATAAAATTTTATTAAATTTAAATAATGAGTCAGAGTAAAGTAAATTAAAATATAATTAAATCAAATAAAGTAAAAATTGAAAATAAAAAATTTAAATTAAATTAATTACAAAAATTTTATTTTGTACCACTCACATTTGCTTCCCTTCCCACCTCCTTTATATGTGCATGCACTTTCATATAACTGTCCTCACCACGTACCGCTTTCAGATGACAAGCTTTGAAAACTAACTTCGATTTGTCATAGGATTGACACATTACATTCGAGAATTTACAGAAAGAACCACACTCCTACGTTATATAAGCAAGAAATTTACATGTTTATTCTTATTGTTCTTCAGATGGTTCCTTAAAACACAATACAACGAAGACTCACACCATTAGACACCACTAGCAATAAGCTTAACAATGTAAATGTCCTTCGTAATCGAGTAATGGATTTAAATGCTCTCATTCTCAATTTCCCACACTGATACACATGAGTTCTAATAAACCAATGAGAGATTTTTCAAAAATTTGGTTAGTTTATCACTTGGCGCGTAGTTAATGAATTTTTAATGACTAAATAAATTTGATTTTTTTTCTGTGTCATTCAAATTATTTTTAATAATTCATGCATACATTGTAATGCTAATAAAATAATTATAATCAGTTAGTAATATTTAAAAATAAATGAGTTATAAATAAATCTTAATGAGCCTGTAATGCTATATCTAATAGAGAAATTGCCAGTCACCTACTGAAGAACAAAACAATAAAAAATTGTGAAATAATTTAAAAGTCTAAAATAAATAAACTACACAAATTAAAATAATATAGTTAAAATAACACATAATAATACTAAGAAAATAAAACTAAGTTTATAAAAAAATTACATTAGGAAAAACTAAATAAAAAATAAAATAAAAGAAAATAAAATAAATTAAAATAAAATAGATGCTTTTTCAGGTCATTATTGTGTTGCATTGTTTTTGGGTTTTCATTTAAATGGAACTGTTTCAGACCACATATTTTTTGGAAATAGTGAAAAAATTACAACAATAGCTTTGGACGGTAGAAGTTATAGCTGCTATTTCGGAAACCACCACGTTTCCTCATCAGACTTCTTTTTCCAGACACCTTTTGTTCGAATGGAATTCGAACTTGGGATGCCCACAGCACGAGCCAATGGTAATCCCATTAAGCTACATGTGTGCCGCTTTCACATATTGTTGTTTTTCACTTTTTTCCTTTTACCTACATATCCACGATCAAGTGCTCAGATATTCTGTAGCTGTAAACTTGACGCGATGTAGTTGTTTTTGCGAAGAATTTACCAACAAATATTTTAAAGCAACGCCTTTTTTATTATTGGAAAATTTCATTCGCACGGCAAGGCTCTTCCGTAATTCCTAGATGCTTTTTCAGGTCA